>CM061560.1:229641472-234441472 GCA_030864225.1 Capsicum baccatum var. pendulum | reverse complement strand
TGAATTAAAAATGCAAATAATCCTTTTTAAAATAAATTTCATCTTTTGTCACTTAATAATAAAAACCCTTTTGAAATTTTAAAAATCATCTTTCTTTTTGGTTAAAAAGGGGGTGTGACATCTTTGGCGACTCTGCTAAGGATTTTTTAGAATTCGAGCTTATTCTGGAGTTATATCGGCTTAGTTTGACATTTTGGGTGTATACACATTGTTTGAGTTATTGTTTGTATTTGTTTATCATTGTTAAGTTCTACTTGTTACATGTTTACAGTTTTTCCTTTTATGTGTTACCACTTTATATCTGGCATCATTTGCATAACCTGAGTCAATTCTTTCTGCAACATGTTCTGTATTACACGTTGTGTACACGACCTTTAGTTGAGTCACCCTTATTTTAGGAGGGGGAGCCGTCGGCTGGTATGAAGTGGGTGGAAAGCTAGCGCAGCCACTATCGACCATACGCTCCCCCGAACAGCCTTGTTAGTGAACTCCAGTGTAGATCAGCCTTTAGGTTATGATTATTTGCATCATATTGAGACCTAGTGGGACTCACTTGGTCCTTTATAGGAGACTCATCTCTAAGGAATCCCTACGTACTAAATGTTGCATCTTTGATGGTAACAGGGTCATTTGACTGACTGATTTAGGCAAAAGCATGTGCTAGAATTAAAGAAAGTGTGTAGGCTAGGAAAATTTGAAAAAAAAAAGAGAAAAGAAAAAGAATGAAAAAAAGAGAGCATTGTAGTTTTCTAGAGTTCTTTATGGCTTTTATTTTTCACAATCCAAAAATTCAAAAAGATTTTCTTAGCTTTTTCACGCATTTACTCAAAAACAAAAACCTCAAAAAAAAAATTCCGTTATCTCCTTTAGCATGCATTCATAATTCAAAAATTCCAAAAAAGATTTTTTTAGGAGCTTTTTATAAAAGAAAAATTCAAAAAAGATAGTAGAAGTTTTGTACTTTTCATATAACGAAAATACCACAAAGATTTTCTTTCATAGTTGTTTGTGTCAACTTTATGAGATGTGTCAAATTGAAAACCCCAGAAAAAAGATTTTATTGACATTTTCCCTCATTTGTTTGTGGTCGTATCTCTTAAGTCAGGGTGCAGTTGGTTATCTAATCTTTAATTGTCCAATCTAGATGAACTATGCACACCTGATTCTTCCCTTTCGGGGGTGAGATACGTAGGCAGCCCTTCCAGGATTCGGTGATCTTATTTAAAATAAATTTAAAAAGTTTTTCTTCACTCTTCATTTAGAGTAGGCGTTTCATATATTCCTTGAAAAGAAAAATATAAAAAGATTTTTCCTTAATAGTCTTAGGGTTCATTTGGGTTGAAATTCAAAATAGAAGATAAAAAAAAAGATTTTCTTCACTCTTCATGTAGTGTAGGTGTTTCATATACATCTTTAAAAGAAAAACTACAAAAAGATTGTCTTTTAATAGTATCAAGTTTCATTGTCATATGAAATTCAAAATCAAAACCCAAAAAAAAAAAATTCCTTGGTAACCATAAGCTTCATTTTTTATAGGATTTTTAAAGCTAAAAAATTTAAAATAAGATTTTGGTCAATCCTTTTGACAATTTGTTATTAAAGTTTTAAGAAAAAAAGAGTTGATCAGTCATTTTGTGGCAAAACTTCACAAACTACGCACACCTGATTCTCCTCTTTCTGGAGTGAGATACGTAGGCACCCTTCTTGGGTTCGGTGATCTTTTTCAAAGAAAAAAAAGAGAAACAAAAAGAGATTTTGAAAAAATGTTGAACTCTAACGCATTTGTTATCTCTTGTCCAGTTAGTTTAAGGTGGTTGTTTTGTGGCATTTTGGATGGTCTTCCATATTGCACCAAGTCGGAGAGAAAGTTATGGCCAACAAGAATACTGAGGTTGTTGTCACTAAACAGATAAAGAGTTTAGGAAATGAGAATTTAGGAGTTAATGAAGAGATTCAAAAATTAAGGCAACAAATGATAGAAAGGCATCGAGCTTGGGCTAGTGGGTTTTCACCTCCTCCATTTCCCACTGATAATCTAGAATATCTTTGTAGCTTGCCTCCCGTGTCACATGCACAATTTTCCATTTTTGTTGACACGCCACAACATGCATAAGGAACTACTCAGGGGCAACACTATCCAAGCACTTCTAATATTCATTTCCTCACTCCTCAATAAAAAACTACCTCATGCTCGAATCTACCTACTGTTCATGCTTTTGCGGCGCCACCCCCGCCTAAAGCTCCTCCTTTTAATGTCAATCCAACGGTTGTGATTTCTCACTCTACAAGCGACCCTGTATTGAATATTTTTTATGGTCAACATTGTGCTCCTGAGCCCACATTTAAGTTGACTGGTCCATATGGCTACACTCATCCGCCTGAATTTTCTCTTAATGCTGAAAAACCTGTTATGAAAGAAGAACAAGAGGAAATAACCAGAAAATTAAGAATTTTAGAACTGGCTATGAAGAACTTCCAAGGACTCGGGGGTTACAAAAGTGTCTCGTATAAATATCTATGCATGTTTCCAGGTGTCAACCTTCCCCTTAGCTTTAAGATGACAAAATTTGAGAAGTATGATGGACACGGAGATCCCATAGCACATTTGAGACGTTATTGCAACCAACTAATGGGCGTTGGAGAGAAGAAAGAATTACTCATGGCTTATTTTGATGAGAGTCTTTCAGGTCTAGCTTCAGAATGGTTTGTTGACTAAGACATCAATAAATGGAGTAGTTGGGATAACATAGATAATGAATTCGTGCAATAATTTCAATATAATGTGGAGTTGATTCCTGATGAAAAATCCCTCACTAATATAAAGAAAAAGAGTATTGAGTTTCAGAGAGTATGCAATTAGATAGCGTGAACAAGCTGCTAGGGTGAAACCGCCAATGAAAGAAAGTAAGATATTGGAGATGTTTATTCAAGCGCAGGATGAAACATATTATCAACACTTGTTACCTGCATTAGGCAAGCCATATATTGAGGTCCTCAAAATGGGGAGATGATAGAGGATGGAATTAAGGCCGATCGCATTGTGAGTTTTGCAATATTGAAAGCGACTACTCAAGCAATTCAAAAAGGTTCAAGAAGTGTCAGAGGAAAGAAGAATGAGGAAGATGCATCTGCTATTGTAGTTGGAGAACAGGCATGGTCAAGATGACCACGCCATCGTTACCCTCAAGCTCAAACCTAAGTTTAAGCCCAAGCTCCACAAAATTACTCCCCAAATTTGTTATACTCCATTCCCCCACCTCCATATCTAGTGTATAATACACAACCATATGTTCAATCCCCATCTTACCCACAATGGCATGCGCCAACTCCTCGGAGTCATCCTCCAACTCTACAAACATACCAAAATCCTTCTAGGCCCGATTTTCGATCTAAGCCAAATAATGAAACGAGGCAGAAATCGAGAGATAGCTTCACACCAATTGGAGATTCGTACGATAGTTTATTTCATAGATTGGTACAGCGGGGTATAATCACTCTTCTCCTTGGGTATACTTCTGACCCGCATTCAAGAAGTTTTGATCCTAATGTACAATGTGCATTTTATTCTAATGTTCAAGGTCACAGTATTGAAGATTATCGTGCTTTGAAAAGAGAAATAGAAAAGATGATTCAAGATAAAACAATTATGGTGCAGAACATTGATATTGAGGAAAGCTCTAGTCATGCTAATATGCAAACCAGTGGCTAAGATGTCAAGCTCAGCAATTGGGAAGTCACTCATCTCCCTGCTAGGATAGATGTTTGGTAGTTTGTTTTCTTTTCTTTTCTGTTATCCGAATTATTTTAGGGTTGTAGTTTGGGATCTATCTTTCTTTGTCCCATTGTCGTTTATGTTCAAACCCTTCTATCTTTTTGTTTAACTAAATGAAGTGTCCCTTCCTCTTTATGTTTTAAATATGTGTCATTTGTTTGTTTTCTTTATACAGTACATTTTATGTTGATTCTAGTAATATGACATACCTGCGGAATTTTCAGCCAAATCTTAAAATTTGTTTTAACCTTGAAACATTGAATGAGAAGGCTAGAGTTAGAAAAAATAACTGAGAAAATAGGTAGAGTGTTGAGACATTTGGTGACAAGTTGAAGCCTTTTTTGAAAATTAAGGCAATTATTTTGAGATCACGAGAATAACTTGGCCATCAATTGAACTACATGTCTCAATTAGGTCAAAAAATGTGTGATCCTATGTCAAGAGGAATAGAAAGAAAATCAGCTTCACGAAAGCATGGATAACTTGATATTAGGGATGTACAACAAAGGGGAGTTGTGCGTTTGACAAGTGTGGAAGAAGAAGTGGCACACATGCTCAGTTAATGTTATGTTGTTAAAGTGTCACAAATGATATTTATCTTTCACTTTCATATTGCATGATATGTACTTGCATTTTCAAGGATTGATATGACGAAGGCATTTCATTCTACTATCCAAACATCGTGTCATCCTTTGTTTACTCCATTTGAGCTTTAGTCCTATTTTCTTTCATACCCCTCTTTTGGAATCAAGATAGAGTCAAAAAGTTCAAAGAAAAGTGTCAAGCAAAATAATAGAGTCAGAAAAGTTAAAAAAAAAAAGAAGAAAAGAGGAAAAAAATGTGTCAAAAAGAGAGAAAAGAGATGATTGCCAAGAAAAATAGAGCCAGAAAAAGTTTCAAAGAAAAAAAGAGTCAATCAAAGAAAAAAAATCTGAATCAAGCAAAACAAGCTGTCGAAACTACGTGTGACCTGATTCTCCTCTCTCGGGAGTGAGATACGTAGGCTACCCTACTTTGGGATCGGTCCAACCAAATGAACAATTTAGAATTGCCCAGTCAAAAGAAATCGGGTCCTGAGTTAATCTTTATTATTTGAGTCAATTCCAAAAGTTGAAAGTCCCACCACACTTCAAGTGTCGTTTGGGCCTTATGCGATCCTTTCTTTCTAACCCTATCCAAAAGCCAAGTTACAACTAAAGAAAGACATTCAGATCAATCTTTAAGAATGTTAAGGCTGAGCATGCAATGGATATAATGACATATTTTGAGAACTACTCGTCTTTCTCAACATAAAGAATCAGGAGAGAGATAAAAATAAGAGAGTCTTATTAGTGAAAACCTCACGGGCATTGTAAGATGATGGTAAGTTGAGAGAAATAAAAATGAAAGAGTTTTATTGGTGAAAACCCTCATAGGCACCATAAGACAATGGTAGGCTAAGAGAAACAAAAATAAGAGTCTTGTCGGTGAAAACCCTCACGGGCACCATAAGGCGATGGTGAGCTGAGGGAAATAAAAATGACAGTCTCATTAGTGAAAATCCTCACGGACACCATAGAAAAATGGTGAGCTGGGAGAAAGAAACTGAGAGAGGCTTGTTGGCAAAAACCCTTTAAGGTGTCACTAGCCGAATGAGGTCTTAAATACAATTGACCTAAGGAAGTAACTCAGTTTCAAGGCCATTTAACTCAACAACAATTGGTGAAAGTTTGGATGAAAAAATCATGCAGCTTAATCCAAAATGCATGGCGTAATCATTAGAGTTGACTGTCATTTTTAGATAAATTTTTCGTTCTTTGTTTCAAATGACGACATTCATTGTTTTTCTTTCTTCTTTTTATTTTTATTTTATTTTCTTAAGTCAGTTATCCAAATAAAAATCATTCTCATTTTTCTCTTGTGTTTGATTAAGTCCATGTCAAAACAAGTGAGAAAAGATTTCAAAACTGGCTACCAGCTTCTTCAATTGCACAAAGTAAGACAAAAGGCCAGCACATGAAAGAGACATAATTGTGAGCCGAAATAAGGCATGCAGAAAGTTTCGTCAATAGACAAGTCTGAAAACTCATGGAAATACAAGGTTCAAAGGATTTATCTGAGGAGAATGACAAAGTAGAGATACTGTATTTTTTTCAGAGCCATTCTTAATAATCTGAGTTTGGTCAATAATGCAGCAAGTCAATGACATATGCTAATGGTTGGAAGGGAGGTTAAATGTGATGGGGGCAAGAGCGATTGCCGCGAAAGCTAAAGCCATAAACCAGCCACCATGTTTTTAAACTTACAAGTTTTCTTTGTAGGAAAAAGGAACACAAATTACCTTCAAATCAAGGATTTCAAAGCCTAAACATCCAAGGCTGTAATATTCTCACTTCTACAAATGCAAGAGGCAATGTTGTTGCATAGATTTGGTAATCAAAATCATGGTAAAACTCATAATCCAATATCTCTAGAAGACATACTTCCTTGTCTAGGGGATACATTTCCTTGGGTAATTCAAGCGGCGTTTGTGGGGAGATGCACTTTTTTATTTGGGCAATTCAAGCGACATTTGTGAGGAGACGCACTTTCTTGTTTGGGTAATTCAAGCAACACTTGTAAGGAGACACACTTCCTTGTTTGGGAAATTTAAGCAACATTTATAAGGAGACGCACTTCCTTGTTTAGGTAATTCAAGCAATATTTGTGAGGAGACGCACTTTCTTGTTTGGGTAATTCAAGCAACATTTGCAAGGAGACACACTTTCTTATTTGGGCAATTCAAGCAACATTTGTGAGGAGACTCACTTCCTTGTTTACGCAATTTAAGCGACATTTATGAGGAGACGCACTTTCTTATTTGGGAAATTCAAGCGACATTTGTGAGGAGACGCACTTCCTTGTTTGGGTAATTCAAGCAACATTTGTAAGGAGACACATTTCCTTGTCTAGATAATTTAAGCAGCATTTGTAAGGAGATGCACTTCCTCATTTAGGTAATTCAAGCGATATTTGTAAGGATGCGCAATTCCTTGTTTTGGTAATTCAAGCGGCATTGGTAAGGAGACGCACTTCCTTGTTTGGATAATTCAAGTGGCATTTGTAAAGAGATGCACTTCCTTGTTTGGGTAATTCAAGCAGCATTGGTAAGGAGAAGCACTTCTTTGTTTTGGTAATTCAAGCGGCATTGGTAAGGAGACGCACTTCCTTGATTGGGTAATTCGAATTTTACTTTTTAGGTAATGCACTTCCTAACCTAAGTCTTGACTTCTAGAAGA
Organism: Capsicum baccatum var. pendulum; assembly: GCA_030864225.1. NCBI lineage: Eukaryota > Viridiplantae > Streptophyta > Magnoliopsida > Solanales > Solanaceae > Capsicum > Capsicum baccatum. The sequence continues at coordinate 234,434,443 of CM061560.1, read as the reverse complement.
TATACTTTCTAGTCGAGTCATTCCTTTTGACTTCTAGAAGACGCACTTTCTAGTCAGAATTTATCACTTTAATTCTTAGGAGACGCACTTTCTAGTCTTGGTCGTTTAATTTTACTCTCAAGAAATGCACTTCTTGGTAAGAGTCTTGATTCATCATGGCAACATGCAAGTAGTTATGATTGGATTTGACGTTCACAAAAGTTTTCTAATAATAATTCAGGGAAAAATTTTAATTCATGTTATTAAAAGCATCATTTAGGATTCTCTTGAAAAATGAGACTCTATTTTTGAAAAGTGAGATTTCTATCATAATATTTGTTTGGGATAATTCTCTTTCTTATTTTGATGTGATTTCAGGAGCCTGTCAGAAGAACAGGGCGAATAAATTGAAAGTTAACAAGTTGACAAATAGCAAGTCAGGATCCCGCCTTGAGAACAGGGTGAAGAAATTAAAAGTCAAGCAACAAGGTGAAGAAGTTGAAAGTCAAGCAATAAGGTGATGAAATTGCAAGTCAGGAGCCCGCCTGAAGAACAAGGTGATCAAACTCAAGTCAAGAGTCCAAAATAAGTTGCATAGATAGGATTTTTGTAATTTCATATATGTTTTAACTTGTAATTTTCATTTTTTATGTAATGACAGATCCGCGAACCGAAACCTCGAAGGGACCTCACTTGACTCTCCAACTCAGTTGTCCTTTTTTCTTCTGTTCTTTTCTTGAATAATGGTCGGGTCAAAATTTGATCTCATTGTCTACTTTTTTTTGTGAAAAAACTTTGTGTTTACATCCAAATAGGGGCATGATGTAGCCACCTAATTTTGTCCCTCCCAAAAACCTAATTCATCCATTTTTACCTCACATTATCATACACCCTCACCTATGTGATTATACCCCACAAAAATATAAAAAATAACAAAATTCTAACAAACTCCCTAACAAATTAAAAACTCTATCCTAACTAATTTTGACACCTCACCACTACCCTACCCAAACCCCCTAACCCCATACCCCTATACCCCTTAACCCCCTCCTCCTAAAAACGTTTCGTTCACCAAAAAACAAAGGATACAAAAGTGGACTGATTTTTTTCCCATTTATTCTATTTCTATAGAAGAGGTGGTTTGTTCATGGGATGGAAATGACCTAATAAATTTATCTAAGGATAATTTGGTCATTCATTTCAAGTTCTAAGCTCAAATTGATAATTTTTTGTGCTTTGTTTTTTGAACCTCATGAAAAATTTTAATAAAAGCCTATTCTTTTCTTTTTAATTACCAATAAAAGCCAAGTATAAAATTTACCATAATGTCATCACATGCCTTGCATATATTTCCACACACATGGACCCTATATCTTTCATTTATTTTTCATTTTTATTTATCTTTTTACTGTATAAAATTGTTTCAAATATATTATATTTAAGTAAATTGATTAGTAAGATGATAATTTATTGTAAAAATTAATTAGTGATTTAATTAAATAAATTTTATTCTTTATTTAATTTCATATCAAATATATAATTTAATTTCTTTCTTATTTGTTACTATAATTTCACCTAATTTAATTTTTTTTCTAATATAGAAGAGAAAATTTTGATATGCCTGCTTATGTTGTTTTCTTCAATTGCTTCAATCGTGATTTTATTACATTGCCCCTAATTAATTATTTTAAGTCATTTATATATTAAACAAATAATAATATTTAATTTAAAAAAAATAAAATAGACATTTATGACATGTCTATTTTAGTGGCTTTCAATCGTAATTTTACTTTCTATTATATCATTTTTCATTAATTATTATAAACTATTTATATATTAAAAAAATAATAATATTTAATAATAAAAAGTAAAATAGACATTTATGACATGTCCGTTTCAGCTACTTTGATCGTAATTTTACTAAATATCACTCCTAATTAATTATTAGAAGTCGTCTAAGTATATAAAGTTAGCTCTCCGTCGACCTGTTGGCTTCAGCTGTTTGCTCCATGATTTTAGTATATTATTCCTAAGTAATTATTATAAATTATTTACATATTAAAAAATTAATAATATATAATAAAATAATAAAATAGACATTTATGACACGTTTGCTTCAGCTGCTTTAATTATAATTTTACTAAATATCACCTCTAATTAATTATTATAAGAAATCTAAGTATTAAATACATAATCAATATTTAACTAAAAAGATAAAATAGATATAAAATGATAAGTTAACTCTTGATATTTTAAAATAACTTGACGTCTTATATGAGATTTTACTTACTTTTTTTTCACAAGTATCTTTTATAGTAATTTTATTCTATCACTTTTAATTAGCTGTTGTGAGTTATTTAAGACATGTTTATTTCGCTACTTCAATCGTGATTTTACTATATCACCTTTTATTAATTATTATGGTCATCTAAGCATCATGTCACTTAAATTATAGTAGAAAAAGTTTTACACAATAATTAAAAATTTTAAATTATTTAAAAAATATAATTGACTATTAGTGACACAGGACTCTGGACAAGGAGTGTAGCATATTTTTTTAAAAAAATTACATAAAAAAATATTATAAATTACAATAATTAAAAACTAGAAATATCTATAAATAATTTAATCTATTATATATTTTTATAAAATACATAAAAAATACGATAAATCACAGTAATTAACAACTTTAAAAATTTAAATGATATAAATATTTGATTGACTCTCGAAATTATGTCAATGTCATTTAAATTGAAATAGAAGAAAAATATTATAAATCACAATAATTAATAATTTAAATTATTTTTAAAATACAATTGACTATCAATGCCACAAAAATTTGAGAGAGTAACATATATTATTTAAAAATTACACAAAAATATTATAGTTTACAATATTAACAACTTAAAATATCTAAAAACATATTAAAAGAATGATTGGTTATCTAAATTCAATTTGTGTCAAAAAAATTGAAACAATAAAACATATATTGAACTCATGCTAGATTTCGAATGAATCTAGGATGTATATGCAATTCATCTTTTTTTTTTTCAACTTTTGTTTAAATATATCAAAATTGAAAAATGCAAGTTCTAATACAGTACATCAAACAGTGTATAAGAAATAATATTAGCATAAATAATACAAATATTACTAATACAAGCATTATTAGTGCCAACATAATTAATACATTCTATCAGCATTATTTTTGTACACTCTAACAAACGACTCCACATTTTAATGGAAGGAATATACAAAAATAAAGTTCAATAAAATATCTACATAAGTATGTTTTATCGTGTTCTCAAAGTCAAATAATTTAAATTAATATGAAAGATGGTAACTTATAATTTTTTATTTTATATAATTTCTGAAATACTTAAAATTTAAATTTAAAATATTAATTTAGTTTAACCTCAAAGAACAAGTTGACAAATAAAAGAGAAGGAGAAAATGAAAGTAAATGATGTCTATGACGGCTTAGTAAGGGAATACAATGTGGGTTATTAATTGCAATCCACACATGTGATGTAATATGCAATGACTAGACAACTCTTTATTTTTTCAACAATTATTCTCTATTTTATACAACAAATGTCAAGTCTTATGTATCAATTTTAATCTCAAATTTTTTACTTAATGTAGCAAATCTCGATCATATGATTAAAGATATAAACTTTTAAATGCATCGAATTTTATTGTTTATATGAGTAAGTTATATATAATTATCTTGTAAGAGTTAACTCCTTAAAAAATACTACTACATAGTTAATATATTTTATGTATTCATATTTTATAATTTATAATTCAAATTAATATCAATTTAATTTATTATATATAGTAAAAATAACTTAATGTTGGAGCACCATCTCTTAATCCACAATTACATAGCAATACATACGACACACGGAATAGATACACAGAGAATAGGCCACTCCATTTTTTTTCTTGAACACACGCAGTGAGCACAAAGAGGAAGAAGAGAATACTCCACCCGCTTTACACATACTGCAAAAACAGAATACTACACACACAAAATTAGGTTTCGAAGAAAACATATAACACACAAAATTAAATTTTCTTTCCTTCATCAACGAATTCACTAACACAGACCTCACCACCATCCTCTTCTACATAGGTTCACACACACGCACAGCTTCACGTAAACTGACACACCCACACACAGTAAAGAGAGATCGAGAGTGAGAGATCGTGATGGAGAATGGACCGGAGACAGCCGAAGAAAAAAATAGAGAGAAGATCAAAAAATGGACTGAAAAGGGGAAGGGGGTGGTCGGGATAGTGCACTGGTGAGAGATTCATTCCTTCTCCAAGCTTTTTCTGGCGAAAACTTTCACCGAAATTGATTTTGGTTCGTTGTCCGGCCGACCAGTTCAATAAGAATCAATTTTTTTTCATTTTTCTTTGATTTCTAAGGGGATCTGGACGGAAACGTTAAGCTTGGCCAGAAAACGTGGACCAGCAGAGAATTCTTCACTGAAATCGGTCCAGTTTCGAATCAGTTTTGCGATAGTTTTTGTGTACGGGTCTGGTTTATTCCGTTGCTTTCCGTTTGGATCTTCGGCCTTCGTATTGATTTTGGGGTTTAGATTCTGTTCGTCCCGATCGGTTCGTCTCTATCAGTCTTCGAGTTTGAAATTTCTCAATACCGAGTTGGAGTTCGTCAGTGTTGAGATTCGGAATTTTAAAGTCTGGACTTTCTTAACATTATTAGGAAAGAAATTGGCATTTTCTAAGTCCATCTCTTAGTTTTACTTTTTTATTATCTCGTTGGTTAATATCATAATTTTATGGTGAGGTTTTGAATATTTTGATTAAATATTAATTATTGTTATGGATATGAATAACTCGTGTGCTTAAATGTTTAAATCTTCATTGAGTGTATATGTTTGATGTTGGTTTTAATTTTTGAAAAGTGATTTGATAATTGAAAATGTATTAATCATTGGCTGAGAATAGATTTTGGGTGGAATTGAGAAATTGATAAAAAAAGTGAATTTAGATTACTTTTAATTTATTATCGTGTTGTTTAATTTGGAATAAATATCAAGTTTGTGAACTCAATAGGATCATATCTTAGTAGGCAAAGTTTAGGTTCGGATAAGCCGAAATCTTAGTAGGCAAGTTTAGGTTCGGATAGGCAAATTTAGAAATGGTGTTTCTGTTGAATGATTTAATGTGGAATGTATGTTGAATGTTTTCTAGTTTATCATACTTAATTCAAGTGTATTCATCTGGTCGGGAAATGCCCCCGAGGTTTCATGTATTTATTCACAGGAAAATGCCTCGACGTATTATGTCTTTGAAGGAGGTTAGTGATCAAGGCTCTAGGCATCGGGTAAAATATTAGAACATAGTTTAGGATTAGTGTAGGTTTACATTTAAGTACCTTTTTATTTTGAGTCTGTAATAAATTGTACTAGACATTATATTTTTTAACTTGTTTTTATTTTGTTGTTTTGTGTGTTTTTGTGTGGTTTATACATTATTCATAGTGTCGAATTAGTCGATACGCTCTTCCAAGCGGCCGTGGTCGAACCACGGGATCGAGGGATGCCTAACACCTTCTCCTCGCTCAACAGAATTCCTTAACTAGAATCTCTGTCCGCAAATCAATTTTAAAGAGAAATCATTTTTGAAAAAGGATTTCTAAAGGTAACTTGGCACACTCAATTTATGTCAAGTGGCGACTCTGAATTAAAAATGTAAATAATACTTTTCGATACAAATTTCATCTTTTGTCACTTAATAATAAAATTTCTTTCAAAATTTTAAAAATAATCTTTCTTTTTGGTTAAAAAAATAGTGTGACAGCGTGTCTAAAGATAGATTTTATATCTCATTGAGGATTGACATTGGTCAAGATTAGTGATAGTCTATTAAGTGTCACCAACAGTTCAAAAAGCATAATTACTATTTCAACGATAACAAACGACTAATTTTATACACCTTAAATGTTAACATTTTTTTTTACTTCATATATAAAGTCCTCCATTCGTCATTATTCTATTTCCTCGACTCTATTTTTATTTTAAAATTTTACAATGTCTCAAGCATCTCAAACATTCAATTAAAAAAAAACTCTAATTTGTTATTGTGAAAATGTGGTTGTCTTAAGAACGTCACGCACGAACTCAAGTACAGATTGCAAATTTTATAACTACGCAATTGTGAAGGTGAGTCATGTATGTTTTCTTAAAAATTAAGTAAATCGTTATGTAATTATTATTATTATTATTATTATTATTATTATTATTATTATTTTCTAGGATAATGGCTCATTTTTTAAATGACTTGATGAGGTATCACCCAAGCAGTCCATCAACGTTGAGTCTAGGATCCGAGACATCAAATTTTGATGGCGTGGCAAAATTTAATTTAGTACAAAGACTTCAAAAATACGAAAAAAATAGAGATTTTCTCATGCCTTTGTTCAAAAAAGTCAAAGAGTAGAGAGATCACTTGAATAATATTGCTACAAGACACCAAATAGAGAGGGATTAACAAAAATAAAAGTTGATTTTGATTGAAGAAAGAAAAAATGACCTACAAAGAATTTTATGTGGTATAATGCTAGTATTCGTTGTTTGTAAAGGTGTAACATGGATGTAGTGAGATTGAATAAATAAAAATACTTCTATTTTTCTAGAATGTTAGTACGGTCGTTCGTAGAATTATAGTTGATCAAACTACACATCAATTTAAAATCGAGTAGCATGGTAATGATAGACTATGTTTACAGTATATGAAAGATTAAATATGCATTTTATGATGTCAACCATACACTGTATCAATTATGACAACAAATGCATATAACAACAAATACATATTCAAATTTCATGTAACCATATAGTTTGATAAAAATAGATTCAGTGCAGAATCCTAACAACTTTCATAAAATAAAAAATTATTTGTCATATTATTCCAACGATCATTCAACATTAATAATATTAGCATTCAAATGTCTTTTTCCTCATCATCACAAATGTTATCATTAATTTCATCAACGATATTTATGACCATATCTTTTTTGCCTGCTTCTTGTTTTCCTTTCCTTCTTTAGTTATTTTGATTAATTCTTCAATGTTTTTGTCAGCTTCTTCTTCCTCACCTCCTCTTCTTCTTTTTCAACTTATGTTGTTGCTTCTTTCTCAGCTTTATTTTTCCTCAGCTTCATCATCTTCACATGTTGTTTTTGTCTCAGCTTTTTCTTCTTTCTCACCTTCTTCTTCTTCATCAGTTGCTGCTACTTTTTCAGTTTCTTTTTTTTCACCTCCTCCTTCTTCTTCTTCTTCTCCATCTGCTGCTACTTCTTTTTCTGTTTTTTCTTCTTCTTCACCTTCCTCTTCCACATCTACAGTTGCTTCTTTTTCAATTTCTTCTTCACTCTTATCTTCTTTCATTTCTTCTTCTTCATCCTTCTTTTCTTCTTCTTTTTCCTCTTCTATCACAACAGTGGACAACTCATCCGTTTTACTTATTTTTTCTTCCTCTTCATTCCTCTCCGCTTCATGAAGGTCCACATGCACTGTATCATATTATAAAGTGTTATTAATATTTACAGCTGAAAATTCATTAACTACATCAATTATTAAATGAAGTTACTTTGCTTATGTTGTTGCTCATCCTTCTCTTTTTTTCTTCAGTCGTTTTTCTTTGATATAGGCAGCAATGTGCAACACGACTATTGCTAGCATAGCAACATGCTTATACAGATTTTCATCGACAGAGGTATCCACTATAACTTTTGAGGTGCTCGGACAAGCATCATCATCAATGCGTACTTAAATGGGGTCACCACCCAAATCCCCTTCAGCATCATTGTCCCCGTTTGAAGTAAGGGCAGTCATCCCTTGTAAATCTTTTTTTAAGCCATCGAAAAATTTATTTTTCACCTCATCCGTATATGGCTTAAACACAACTATGTAATCCATCTTCATCTCATGAACAGTAAAGATGATATATGGGCGTACATTCTACAAAAAATTAATTAATAATTACATAATATTTAATACAACAGTAGCATTATTGCATAATAAAAAATAAGTTCATACCTCAATAATTTTTGCTTTATACTTGAATGGGTTACCTTCGATTATCTTGTCACTTTTTGTAGTGTGCCATTTGATGATGCGGGAAATGAAATAGGGTTCATGCATTGATTTTTCAGTAATTTTTTTAAGTTGAGGAAAGGCCTGATAGATCCAAATCTATAATCAATACAACAGTGAAAAATGACTCAGAGTCTATGACAGGATAAATAAAATAAGAATCTATGATAAACATCAATCATGAATGCCTAAGGAAATTCGAATAGAGCATAGAATTTCTTCTGCTTCTCATCAAATACTTTCCTTCGCTTCTTTAGATCATTTTTCTTTGTTAGATAGTCCATGATCAGTAGAAATCTCTTTTTTCCCCACGGATAACTCTCAAAGAAACTCAATGAATCCACCATCCGAATCACTTTTGTGTGGACAACCTTCGTCGAATATTTTGCAAGCAACATAGTGTGTAAGAACCACAGTAAACAACACTTAAACTTCTGCTCCCCATTCAACTTATTTCCTCTAATCAACTATAACAAGTTGACCGACGTAATGTTTTTATTTTTTGTCATCTTAAAGAAAAAAATGTTTTCCCTTCTCTAACAGCTTCTTTAATTTTGATTCATTAAGGTATGATGAGCAGTTCAACCCCGTGATTAAAAAAAAATTCTTTAAACCAAAACAAGCAGGTTTAATGTTCATACAAAATCACATCTCATGATGCATCTTATCATTCTTAACACGTCGCAATGACAAATAATGAACCATCTACCCATTGAATTTAAGATGTTATGGCATATTTCTCAAGTGTCCAAAACAGAATTACTTGAATCTTTTATTCAAAATTGGTCAATAAGAATTTACTTAAAATCTCGATATGCAGCCATCCTTGATCTAATCGATATCTTCGCTAGAAAAGATCAAACCTCGTCAGTTAAAGTTCGAAGGTCATACCGCTCCACGAAAATATATTTTGAACAAAATAACACGAACAAGGGATCATTATCTCCATCAACACTGTTTTTTCACTAGCCTCACTCCCTTCACTATCATCACTACAACTGCACTCAGCAACATCATCACTAGACTCATCAACATACAATTTATCTTCTTTATGGTCTCTGAATCTGATTCCGACTCTTTCGCTTCAGTTTTCTTTCTTTTGGATGTATTTTCAACTGCTTCATTTCTTCTTTTTCTACTAACTAAGAATTACCCAACCATTAAACAGTTCACTATACAAACTTATCAAAACAGAACCAAAATCCAACAACGTGATGAACGAAAAATTTTCAGTCAAACATGCGGTATCAAAACTCAACTATTGCTACAAATCGAACTAATTAGCTATAAATTTTTTAATTTTCACTATTTAATCAATCATATTTTAAAAGAAGTTCATACACCTAAAAAATTATTTAAATCTAGGGATTTGTTAATTCATAGACCACAAGTCTACAAACAGAAACAGGCAACTGCTCGATTCAAATAGCCAGAATAACTCATAAATTAACAATTATCCTACCATTCAACATTGAAGTGCTCAAAAAATACCAGAACTGAAGTAAAACTTCTTAATAAAAAATTCAAAACTTAACACCGTGATCGACGAAAAATTCTGTCAAAACTGTCGAATCAAAACTCAACCATTGCTACGGAATCAAACTAATTACCTATAAAATTCGCATATTTTAACTATTTAATCAACCACATTCAAAAAAAAAATCCTATACTATATCACTATGAAACGGATAACAATAAAAAACGCTAAAATGGATCTACAAATAATCGAAACCTAATTTTAACTTACTTTACAACGCAAAAACGAGCTCTTTCCGTTGGAAAAGAAGGAAAAGCAAAAATGGCATTTGAAAGAAATTTCTTGGGAGTAGCAGGAGTTTGAGAAGTCAAAGGGGATAGAGACAAGGGGTTTTGTTTAATATTGGAGGAAGTGGAGGGTGTTGGTGTAGTTTATTAAATTCTCACAGTCTTAAAAATGATGAAAAGATCCCTTGACCCACGTATAGACCCCACTTTTTTTACTTTTTGGATCTAACCCTAAAAATTAAATGTAAAAAAAATTAAGTGGGCATTTGACAAAATAAATTTGAAAAGTGGGCATAATCCCAATTCTTATAATGACGTTTGATTGTTCTATCAAATAAACCGGAAGTAAATCTGATTTCTAATATCTAAAAATGATAAAATCTTGAATAAAAGGCAAATATGGATTTCCTTTCACGGTAGATTAATTTCTTTTACTGCTTATTATACATTTAAGATTTTACCATTTTTTTGGAGAGCATCAATTAGGTAAATTATTAATTGCTGCACCATCTATATATCTCTAACCCACAACATGTCGTGCACATCCATTTACAAAACATAAGAGAAACCATCACTCAAATATAGTTGTATACAGAATGGAGAAGGCATCAAGCATCTTGTTCTCTCTTATTTTCATGTTAATTTTGTTAGGTTTGATCTCTTCTTTTTCATAGGTCTTTGGTAGGAAGAAATTCATTTTCTGAAAATTATTTTCTAATTTCCTCATATTTGGTTGTCAGGATTTGTTTCTGGTAAAATACATGTTTCATGCGGATAGTCTCCTCTCCCACCGTCTAACCCCCAACATACATGTTTAAGTCGCTATTTATCTGAATTTTAAGAACTCGTCTCAAGGCACAAGATATAATTAATGACATCTTTGGACTCACATTATAGTAAGAGTAACATGAAATAATCTACATGTTTAATTTCTTATATATTTTCAATGATGGTCTTTAAACAAATTTTAAAATTGTTTGTTATGTAGGTTCACCTTCCTGTATGGCGTCGGGACAAGGCAAGGCATGTCAAAGTGTTAAAGATTGTTTTACCTTATTTTGCAAGCATGAGCATCCAGCTTGTTTAGAAGGACATTGTACATGCAACGCGGCACCAAAATACATGGCAAGTGATGATGATTTGGGGATAGATATAGTAGATCCATGCCACAAAGATAGTGACTGTAAAGCCATATGTGGTCCTGAATGGTCATCAATTAAATGTATTGATGGAATTTGTGTCTGTAAGAACCCGAATTAAGACATGATAGAAGGTGTAAGAGAACTGTTTATCCTATTATTTGAGTAAATTAAATAATAAGAAATATAGTTATCATCATTCTCTTCTACTCCTCCATTGGCATCCTCAATAATTTATGGAATTAGTTTAGTCTACGTGCGTGACACCTGTATTTTGTATATTCATTTAAATAAGAAGTTTGATAAAAATTTATATCAAAAGAAAACTAAAATGTATATGAAGACATCATAAATAAAAACTAAAATGTAAATGAAGACATGATAAATAAACATTATCAAAAAATAAACTGCAATCACAAAACAAATAAATGGAAGTGATTTTATATATTTATCAAGATAGTGATTGTAATTTTCTATATTCTCTTAATTTTTCTTTCCTAAATTTTATGTGATTCATGACCATTAATAACATGTTTCTTGAACATATGATGATTTGGACCTCAACAGGTAGCATGTTTCTAGGAGTTCTTACATATCATTAATAAGTAAAGATTTAATAACTATTGCTTTAATTAATTTTAAAATCATAAATATTAAAATAATAATTAAATAATAATTATTTGAGGAAAATAATAAAGAGCAAGAAATTTCAACTAACATTTTTAGAAATGTTCTTAATGTCTTTAATATAATATAATTAGTATATTTTAATATGATATAAAAGGTAAGATATTTCATTTACTATTTAGCAATTTCACTTGTTATGCTTGATTGCCTTTGAGTTGTAGAGGGGGAAACTAGAAAACCTTTGTAGTTTATGAAATTTGATCTTCAATCTTATCTAATTAACCGAAAAAAAAAAAAAAAATACCGCCTAAAACCCAAAATGAATCCCTGGAATTCAGATAGAGTAGAAGAGTATAATTATCAATTTCTTGAATTAACAATTGTCAATATCATTAATCATATTTAAGTTAATAGTCAAATATATATTTAAAATAATTTTTTAAAAATCATAGTCAAAGGAAAACTAATGACTACCAAATAGTGATGGTGTAGGCTCTTAATTTTGAGATTAAGGAAATAACTAGTATGCCATAATTTTTTTCATGGTCTCCCACCGGATATGTGAGATTTACTTTTTGATCCGATTAAATCTGAATTTGTATCAACTAATTTTAAGTAAAGTAACAAACAAAAGGTCATCTTTTTCTAAAGTGCTTCAAATTAATTCCACGCACCAAGGTAAAAGTTTAGCATAGACACCCCTACCTTGTATTTTAATAAACAATGGATACATTCGAGGGGGACATAAAGCAAAACCACAAAGCAATAAGAAGTTTTATATTGACAAAGATGTTTAAGCACATAGGGGTGAGGGGGAGGGAGGGAGGGGAGAGGGGAATGGAGTGAGAAAGAGCTACTTTAATAAGTCTTTGATTTGATTTTCATCAATTGATTCGGATAATTGACTATTATCTTCTTTGTGCTTTGTCGATCATGTGCGCGTTAGATTAAATAAGCTTTGCTTCAATGTATCTTCATCGATGCATCAATCGCTAATAAGATCAATGTTAAAACGCATAGCACCATCACTCAATAATTACATCATGTTATTTAAAATTGAATTTTATTGGAGATTTTGTACTCAAAATTAGTGATTTATTATTGTAATCGTATTACGATGAGACTTCTCTATAATAATACTCTTACATAACAGTACTTTATTAGAATAATCAAGTTTGTTTTAAAAAAAAATCACTTTTAATACTATATTTTACCTTTTTATAATATTTTTTATTTATAACAACAATAACCGTCTTTATAACCGTACACTTTTTGTAAAGTTATCCCTCTATAACTGTAATGATATGATTTGTGAAATTTTACTTTTGATGTGATTTGATCTTTTTTTTTTCTTTTTCTTAGTTGCAACACGTTAATTTTGGGGTGTGAGAATGATAGACACAGTTTTCGATGCGATCAAGAATGCTTTGGGAGAGTTTGTAATTTTTAGAGGCTTAAAAGTCATAGAGTTGACTTCGGTCAACATTTGTTGTTCTGAGTGTTAGATGGTGATATAGACAAAATTCCACTAGGTCCAGAATGTTGAGTTTGGATTAGTAGCAAGGTTGGTCCGTATTTGGAACCTTTGATTTGCATTTCGACCCTTCATTTAAAAAATTATCTAGAAAAAATTTTCGAGGATTAATTTTATTGAAAATTTTTTTTTTTTTTCAAAAATCTATTGTTGCCATTGAGTCTAAGGTGTCAAAAATAGCCTGGTAATATATATGGTTTACTTTTTTCGAATCCCAAATGAATTTTGAGGGTTCGTTCGGAGGTTTTGAAAATCATGCAAATCAGTATTTTTGTTGATATCTGGTGCAGGTCATATCTCCTTCTTCGCGAACGTGGGCCTGCGATTGTGAATACAGAGAATGATGATTTTCTTCATTGCAATCCGCAATTGTGAAGAACAAATGGGGACTGGATCGGGTTAAGTCTTCTCCGCAAACGCGACAGGGCTGTTGAGAACGCGAAACCTTAATCGCGAACGTGAAGGCTATCCAAATATCTTGTTCAACATTGACTCTCGCGAAGGCGAAGTATTGATTGGGTTCGCGAGATAATATTCATAGAACAGTATAAATACCTCATTTCACGAATTTCTTTCATTTTTGGACCTCTAAACTTCGGGAGAGGCGATTTTCGATAGTGTGTTTATCTTGTTTTGTGTGGATAACCTTTAAACTCATATACTCATTATTTCTCATTGATTACATCTTCGAAAACACTTTTCAATCATGATTTTTTGACAGATTTTTAGGGCTTTTGTCGGTGAAGTTTAAAAATAGTTTTCCTTCGATCTATACCTCATTTTTAACTCATGTTCACTTGAGATTTCAACCGTAGATTCCTTTAACCTTGAAAAATGTAATTCTAAAGTAAAACTTCAATTTTACCTATTTCATTATCGACATCATTTTTTAAATTCATTTTGGACTCCGCTCATATATGGACAATATGGGTATCATTAGCTTTCTTTTAACGCGTAGATGTTATACTTGAATATTGTAGTTGATTTCGAGGTCGTTTAAAAGGAAAAATCTTTGTGTTGAAGGACTTTAGTCTTGGATTTATAGCTTAACTTCCTTCACACTAGGCTAGGTAGTTAATGAATTAGTAAAACATGCTATGAGTTAGGAAAAATAAATATGAAATGCGATATTCAAGTTATTATATATTGTATGATGTCCATGCGGAGGCTTATTTTTGTTGTTGGTTGTTTATAATATTATATACTACATGTTGCCCGTGAAGAGACTTTATTTATGTATCTGGTTGTCTTATTTCTTAGTGGTGATGCTTGTGCGAGGGCTTGAATAGATATTATAGACCTTGTTGAGCTTTTTTTTTTATCATGATAGAAGTTCTCGAGTTATGTGTTGATATGATATTAATGATGTCTTACATACGTGACTATTCCAATGGTGCCCAACTACAACTGATATCATGAATTATTCAGATATTTAGTTGATTTCTAAGGTCACAAGTGTACGTATTGAATGGATTGAATATCTTCATATTGTTTGATTGTGAGCATTAGATCCCCATTGCATGCATACTCATTCATGAGATATTAGTACTATTGAGGAACATTGATTTTTAAAAGAAAATGAGACACTTTTAAAAACATCTAGACCAGGGGATGTGTTGGTTGAAAGATTGAAGCATGAGACTGAGATTGGTGAAAATTTGAGATAGTATATGAGGTGTGAATCCCCATGGGTCCTATTTTAGAAGCATTGAGGCTTGATAGGTGTATATATGAAGTAATGTAATGGCTTTCAACTATTCACTTCATTATTCATTGCATTGCATTTGCACATCATGTGTTGTCTTTACGTGTTACTTGCCATATATTTAGCTTTTATTTGTATATATATATATATATATATTAGAAGTGTTAGAGGAGACAATGTAAACTACCGTTTGAAAATTTTTCTGCTTGCCGGTTGCATGCTCATAGTATTTTTTACTTATCCTATTTTCTATTTTACTTAGAGTCAGACTGTGATACTACCAAGTACAAGTGAATCATACTCACTTTTATTGTAATTTTTCGGTGCACATCTTAGTACGAGTTCAACGCGCGGTGCCTTAGTTCGTGCATGAGAATTTGGTGATTCGAGGTGCTGGCACACTCTAGGTCTATCAGAATCGACTCCTGGCCTCATCTTATTATTTGTCGTGTCTTTATTTCGATTTTCAGAGACAAACTATGTACTTTTCAGATTCACCTATGTATTAGATGTTTTTATATTTATGACATTAGCTTTTGGGATAATTTTATATTTTTATTCAAACTTTCGTATTTATATATAGTATGGTCTTACTTCGTTCTAGAATAAATCTCGCCTGGTTTCATTTTTATTACTATTTTTTACTTTTTTTATTTTTGAATGATTGACCTACTTATCAAAGTTGGGTGGCAATAAGTGTCACCATCACCTTGTTTTGAATCATGATAATACAATTATCTTACTTTTTGGTAATATAATAACTAATCATTTTTATCGAAATAGAATTTCCAATGCCTGTTTGACCAAGTTTTGAGTGGCCAAAAGGACTTATTATTTTTTCAAAAAATGCATATTTAATACTTTTTAAACTGAGGTGTTTTGTCAAGTTTTTGAGAAAAATAAATATTTTTATGGTGTAGCATAAATTATTTTTCAAAAGCTAAAAGAGTACTTTCTCTAAAAACACTTTTGAGTAAAAATATGCATAAAAGTATTTTTTTTAAAACTTGGCCATACTTAATTAATAATTAAAAATATTTTTTTAAAATTTATTGGTCAATGACAAATTATTTTACCAAAAGTACTTTTTTTAAATCATTTTTAGAAATAAATGGGTGAATCTAAAAAATAAACCTAAACGGAGAAGGCTCAAAAATATCCCAGAACTATCTGAAATAGTTCAAAAATGTCCTTCGTTAGATTTTTGGCTCAAAAATACCCCTCCGTTAAATATTTGGCTAAAAAATAACCCCCCTCCCCCCCCCCCCAACGAAATTCAGAAAAGGATCAAAAATACCCTTGAACTATCTGAAATGGGTCAAAAATACCCCTTTGTTAAATATTTGGCTCAAAAATACCCCTCCCTTAACGAAATTAAATTATTTCTATTATTTCGTTAATTTATATAAATTTCATCATTTAATTTATATTTCGATAATTTCTTTAATTTAAAATTTATATTTTGTTAATTTCGTTAATTTATTTAAAGATTAAAAAGATGTAAAGTGAAAATACCTTTTTAGAATAAATGTATGTTTATTTTTCAAATCAAATTCAGCCAATTTATATTATAATTCAAATATTTTTTTCATTATCTTATTTTAAAATTTAAAAAATACTTTTATGTAAAAAAATTAAAGTATTAGGATTAAAAAGTTAAAGTTAGGGTTTAATTTAATCAAAATAATTTAATTTCGTTAAGAGGAGGGGTATTTTTTAGTCAAATATTTAACAGATGGGTATTTAAAAAAATTAAATTATTTCAATTATTTCGTTAATTTATATAAAATTCATCATTTAATTTTTATTTCGTTAATTTCTTTAAGTGAAAATTTATATTTCATTAATTTCGTTAATTTATATTTCGTTAATTTCTTTAAAGATTAAAAAGATGTAAAGTGAAAATACCTTTTTAGGATAAATGTATGTTTATTTTCCAAATCAAATTCTACCAATTTATATTATAATTCAAATACTTTTTTTCATTATCTTATTTTTAAAATTAAAAATATAATTTTATGTAAAAAAAAATTAAAGTATTAGGGTTAAAAATTTAAAGTTAGGGTTTAATTCAATCGAAATAATTTAATTTCGTTAAGGCGAGGGGTATTTTTGAGTCAGATATTTAACAGTGGGGTATTTTTAACCCATTTCAGATAGTTCAGGGGTATTTTTGATCCTTTTTGGAATTTCGTTAGAGGGAGGGATATTTTTGAGCCAAATATTTAACGGAGGGGTATTTTTGAGACAAAAATCTAATGAGGGGCATTTTTAAGCTATTTCAGATAGTTCAGGGGTATTTTTGAGCCTTTTCCGAAACCTAAATTAGGGTGACTTTCAAATTTTAGCTCCAAATAAAAAAAACTTTCTTAAAATAGCCTTTACCTATTAACTAATATTTTTTGGACGAAATTGTCTATGATCAATAGAGTAAATTACATAAATGATCCTCATAATGGATAACAACTTCAGATTTATATCTTTCAACTTTTATTTTTTTTCTCTTTTTAATTTTACTTTGATTTTTATTTTTTATTTTTTCTTTTCTCTTTTTATTTTTAATTTTTCTCAACCCTTAATTTTTTTCTTTTCCCTATCAACTTCTTTTTTTTCTTTTTTATTTTATATTATTTTGATTTTTTATTTTTCCTATCAAGTTCTTTTTTTTCTTTTTTATTTTATATTATTTCAATTTTTTATTTTTCTTTCCTCTTTTTTTTTTTGTTCTTTTTAGTTTTTCTCAACCCTTACTTTTTTTTCTTTACACCTCTCAACTTCTACTTTTATAAAAAAAATAAAATGGATTTTTATTTTTTCTTTTTAAATTTTTCTCGAGCTTTATTTTTATTTAATCTTTATTTTTTATCAACCTTTATCTTTTTCCTATTCTCTCTCAACTTCTGCATTTTCTTTGATTTTTATTTTTTAATATTTTTCTTCTTTTTTTGTAATTTTTATTATTTTTGTTCTTTTATTTGATTTCTTCCATTCAAGTTACATCTCATGAGCAAAAGTTGACACTATCACATTATAAATGCAAGAGTTATGACTTTCGAACAATAAGCTACGTTTCATGGGCAAGAAAGTTGACACTACTATATTGTAGAGGCAAGACATATGATTTTCAAACAACAAGTTATGTTTCATGGGCACGAGTTGACACTACCACATTGTGTTTTGGTTTATGAGATATTTTATAACTCTTACCTTAGAGGCAAGACTTAGCTCAGGAACTTTCAAACAATAAATTATATCCCACAGGCAAGAGTTGACTCTACCACATTATATTTTCATTTATGAGATGTTGTACAACTATTTCCTTAGAGGCAAGACTTAGCTCAAGGACTTTCAAGCTACAAATTATGCCCCACGGCCAAGAGTTAACTCTATCATGTTATGTTTTCATTTACGAGATGTTCTACAACTATTGTCTTAGAGGCAAGACTTGGCTCAAGAACTTTCAAACTACAAATTATGTCCCACGGGCAAGAGTTGACTTTACCTCGTTATGTTTTCATTTATGAGATGTTCTACAACTATTGCCTTAGAGGCAAGACTTAGCTCAAGGACTTTCAAACAACAAACTATGCCCCACGAGCAAGAGTTGACTCTACCACGTTATATTTTCATGCCCTTAAATTTGCTTTGATGTCAAAAAAAAGATCTATTTGCGGATTATCCAGTTTTTTATTTATTAGCAAAATAAAATAGAAGTTGAGAAAAAAGAAAAAAGCGATCAAACAAAATAGAAAAATAAAAAATAAATTGAGAAAAAAAGGCAAGAAAAAAATAAAGATTAAGAAAAATGCGAAGAATTAAAAAATTTGAGAAAAATAAAAATGAGAGGAAAAAATAAAAATAAAAATCAACCCATTTTTTAAAATATATTATTTTTATAATCTTAATTTAAATTTTAAATTACTAATTACATAAATATTTACAACATAATATTACATAAAGTTACCTCTTGTTAATCAAGTCTCAAATTTATAAAAATAAAATTAAATTAATAATCTATGAAATTAAATAACTTTTGATATCAAATTCAAACCAAAAGAGATGTTGAAAAAAATGAAACTGTTAATAAGTAATAATAGAACTAGCTAAATATTAATATTAACCTAATTTTATTTTAATTGATCACAATAAAACACAAAGAAATGTCAATGTTTAATCCATTAAAAGTGAAAATGAACTCCTAAAAAAACACTCACATGACACTTATGACGTGTTCAACAATGCCACATCATCTTCAACAAATATATTTAATTTCTTAAAAAATTTAGTATTTTATATTTTTATTATTTATATGTTTTATAAATATATTTAATATTTAAATATTTATGATGGTTCAAATAAACTGAGTTTGGACTCTTTTTATTTTATTCTTAATACTCTATTCTATTTTTTAATTATTTTTTGTTTGACCCACGGACCAGCCCAGTCCATATTGCTCAAGCCCACAGACCAACGGGCTTATACGGGTCGAGTTAAAAAACTCTGTTTTTAAATGGACTGTAAAAATCGTAGCACAATCCTAACAATTTACGGGTTGGGCCGGCCCAACGGGCTTGACCCATATTAACGGCTCTATTTCTAATATATATATGTTTTTAATTCTAATATATATCTCTTAAAATGGACTGAAAATCTTAAGCACAAGGAAATATAATAAATGTTTGTTTCCATTCCCAATTAATATTTGATTTAGTTTCCTTGTTTTACTTACTTACACAGTTACACTTAAGACTTTTAAGATTTGTCTCGTCCCTAAATTAGGTAAGTTGTTGGTGCACCACCTATATATATTGCTATCCTTTAGAACATGTTGTGCACATTCATATACAAAACAAAAGATAAACCATCACTCTAATATAGTTGTATACAAAATGGAGAAGGCATCAAGCATCTTGTTCTCTCTTTTTTGTTTGTTCATTTTGTTAGGTTTGATTTCTTCATTTTCTCTTCTTTTCCATGAAGGCTGTGTTTCGTAGGGAGAAGTACATTTTCTCAAAATTATTTTTTAATTTTTTCATGCTTGATTGATCAAAATATTTATTTTTTCATCACAACAAGTTCCTTAAAATTAGAAAAATGAATTTCACAGGAACAGAAAAATACGTTGTAAAAGTGATGTTCCATGCAGATTGTCTCCTCTCCCCACCCCCATCCCCACCCCCACCCTGTTTAAGTTACTATTTATTTGAATTTTGAAAACTCTTCTCAAGGAAAAGATGTAATTAATGGCATCTAGGAGTAACATGAAAATAATCTACATGTTTAATTTCTATATATTTTCAATGAATTTAATTGTTGCTTTTAATATTATTTTTTAATTGTATCTTATATAGGTTCACCTTCATCTATGGTGGTGGGACAAGGCAAGGCATGTGAAAGTGTTAAAGATTGTTATACTTTGTTTTGTAAACGTATACATCTAGTTTGTGTAGAAGGACATTGTATTTGCAACGAGGCACCAAAATACATGGCAAGAGGTGGTTCTTTAAGTGTCAACAATTAAATGTATTGATGGAGTTTACCTTACTATTTCAATAAATTATGTTTATTATCATTCTCTTCTAACCCTTCATTTGCCGGTTCGATAATTTTACATAATTAGCATATTGTAATTTGTCATAAAATATAAAATGTTTCATTTTCAACAACAACATTCCCAGTAATCTCACAAAAGTGGGATCCGGAGAGATGTTTCATTTTCTATTAACGAATTTGATTGTTTTTGAGTGGTGGAGGCTGAAACTAGAAAAGCTTGGTAGTTTATGATATTAAATTTTCAATCTTATCTAAACATTTTTTTTAAAAAAAAGTACCTGCTTCAACCCATAATAAATGACGGGGTTCAGAGGAGAAGAGTATTATAATTATCATTTTATCAATTTCTTGAAATAACATTTATGTAAGTATTAGAACACCCTTAATGTATACTTTTGGCATTTTAATAAATACGAGTCAAATGTAAGTGCTTTGCACGTGTGTATCGCGTAAATTAATAATATGGCATAAAAAGAATAAATTATTATATGTATGTTATATTATTAAGTTCAAGTTTTTTAAAATAAAAATAACATAAATTTTTAAAGACAAAAATTATATTTAAAGAGGAAAATGAAAACTCACAAAACTTGAAGTTGACAATTTGAAAATTGCTATGGAAGAAAATTGAAAGTCATCAAAAATAATTCCTAAACCAAAAGTCAAAAGTTATTTTGGATATTAGTTCATAAAAATACACTCCAAAAATATTCAAGTTAAAGAAAAGTAAATTTCTTCCAACTATTTCTACAAAATGGATTTGTTTTATGATGAGACAAAGGAACATTAGAGTACTATTCCTTGACAAAATTATTTTTCAAGTCAACTGATTCCCAAGTAAACATAATTTGAATTGATTTCTCAAAAGTTTTTTTTTTATAAAATTTCACTTAAATTCTAATATGATGTTCTTATGAATTTTTTGTTCTTGAAATTTAATATTTAATATGCAACTGTTTCTTTTAATAATTAATTTGTATCACTCATCTTCTTCATATTCTTTTCAAAGTGTTGATCTACTAATGACCTTATGAATCAGTATCAAGTGCTTATCGTAGATATCTTAACTCTTGTCAATCTTGTCTTGCACCAATTTAAGTTTTTTCCAATATAATATGCACCAAGAAAAATAACATTAAGAATGACTCTTGATATCAAGAGTTAGACTTTTAGATATCAAAAATATATGCATATAATTAAATATGACTCTTGATATCAAGAGTTAGACTTAAAATATCAACAGTACATATGTAAAATTAAATATACATTTTAATTACAATAAAATTAAGTGTTACCTCCGATCATGAAGATCAAGTGGAGAAAGCACAACCTGAAACACCAAGAAAGAAAGAAAGAAAATGATCTGGCGAGAGTTTCAAGACTATATACATGCTTAATAGTACTGTTGGCTTTAAAAGTTGCATGAAAACTATCAAATAGCTTTGTACGTAGTAAAACTTGCGGCAATCAAAAGAGAACCATCATTATTGTAATATATAAACTTTTGAATCCTTTGATGTAGTGGCACACTTGTTTCGTTTCAACTGAAAGGAAAACACAAGAATTATTAACAAAGAAGAGAATTCATTATCAATTGTTGATTAAAAAACTGCAAATAACATGTAAAAATATAAAAAGAAACATCAATTGTTGATTGAAAAAACAATAATTTATGAGTAAAAGAAGAAAAAATCCTATACAAATTTTATTTTTCAAATAAAGATTACACACACATATATATATATACTTGTTTAGGTGTACGCGCCTTGCGCGTGTACCTCACTTTAATAAGTTCAAGCATTACACTAAATATGATATTTATTTGAATAATAAAGATGAATATAATAATTAAATTTAATATCTTTTGAGTAGGTAAAGATGGAGAATTTATTTATTAAACCTAACATTTATCAACAATATTTTTGAAAGTCAATTGACATTCATCTACCAACTATAAATTGCAACAAAATAATACGATGATAAAGACATCAAAATGATACAATTAAATCTAATCTTTACGCACAAAAAATTTCTCAAAGTCGTTCGACACTTATCTACCACCTGTAAATAGTAACAAAATAATACAATAATACAGATACCAAAATAATACAACTAAACATAACCTTTACAGAAAAAAATTCTTTAAAGCAAACCAACATTTATCTATCACTTGTAAACTGCAGCATAATAATACGATAAAAGTGATATCAAAACAATACAATTAAACTTAAATTTACACATAAATTTTTTTCAAAGCCGATCAAGATTCATCTACGAACTATAAACTACCACAAAATAACAAACTAATAGAGATATTATGATAATACAATTAAACCTAACATTTACCTAAAAAAAAATTCAAAGCCGACCCATATTCATCTAGCATCTGTAAATTAAAATAAAACAATAAGATAATAAAGATATCAAAACAATACAATTAAACCTAACCTTTACACAAGAAATTTTCAAAGCCAACCGACATTCATCTACGACCTGTAAACTATTAAAAATAAATAATGTAATAGTGATCACAAAGCTTCGATTTTGATCTAACTAATTCTTGTCTGAGCGAAAATTTTGACCCTAAAGAATGATTTTAAATGAAAATAAAGAAGACATATATACACGCATGTTGGATTTTATTATGCTGACAAAAATAGTGAAGAATTGAGGGTTAGAAAATCAAGTATCCACCAATTTAGGCATGCAATCGAATCAAGTTGGATGAACATCAATCATATTCTCCTAACAGGCAAACCGGTTTGTTCTCTAATTTAACGTACATCACAATATTTATAGAAATATTTCCTTAATAGAGTCCTGTTTTAGAAGTATTTTTCTAATTGAACAGTAGAAAGAAAAATCTTAATTAATTCTCCTACCATAATTTTAGGAGTCTCATATATTTGAGGAAGTCTAGTAGAAAGAAAAATATTAATTAATTCTCCTACCATATATTTTGGGAACCCCATATATTTTAGAAGCCCCATATATTTTAGGAAATCTAGTTAATATAATAAAAAATTAATAAAATACTGAAAAGATAATTTTGTGAAAAGTTGAGGGCAAAAAGTTTAAATTACTTCTCTAAGGGTTTTCACACTTTTAATATATTATAGATTATAGATTGTAGATTATAGATATAGATTATAGATATATTCTAGACTTTGAATCCATGTTTAATTAGATCTCCTGGGCGGCTATGATGCCTTTTTTATTATGTGCAATATTATTTGATTAAAAAATATAAATTAAATGATTAAATAATAGTAAATGACAGTTTTGTCTATTCTGAAATTTTTTAATAAAACATAAAAAGTTCAAATCACTTTTCTAAGGATCTTCAGACATTAAAATATTATCAGTTCACCTTAATTTAATAAATATATTTTCAATCTTCAAATTAAACGTGAAAAAGTTGATCCCTACTTTCAAATCCTTCTCTCTCTTATATTCAAAATTCAAATATTTTTAAATAAACTAAGTATTTCATCATTTGCCCGTGTATGTTTCATTTTGTTTTCATGTATGTTAATCATGTAGTATTATTTTATTATCGTGTATTTTTAATTCTAATGTAATGGGTTACCCATAAATTTTTATTGATAAATATTTATGAAATAAAAGTCATTGTGTTGGAAGTACAAATATACCATGCATTTTTATTGTATAAATATAATTTATGACAAAGTTAGATTATTATTATTATATTTTTGATATAATTTAGGAAAAAAATATTCATGGTATATCTCATTATGTTGGAAGTACTTTTCTTGTTAAAAAATTATTTATTAAATATAAATATATATTTTCAATATTACATGGTATAAACTTTTTATATCTAAAATATACCATGTATGTTTATGGAATAAATATAATTTATATGGTATAAATATAATTTGTATGGTATAAATAGACCATGTATTTTTGTGATATAAATATAATTTGTATAATATATAAATATACCATAAATTTCTATGGTATAAATATACCATATATTTTTTATCGAGGCATCGTGATAGCAAACAATAAAAATGAAAAATATACAGTTTTTATATAGTATATAAAAAATAAATGAATAAAGACTTCCATAAAATTAGGCATTAAATAAGAAATATGGGAATTTAACATATAATTATTTTTCTATATATCAGACTCTGTTATAAAAGAAAATATTTTATATGCTATATCTGGCAACCAACTAATACGGCTATATATATAAAAAAATTAATATTGTGCTATATTTATTTGATTATTATTAATAAAAATGATAGGGATTTTATGTATAGCCCGTTTGGGATTGCTTTTACAAAACTGCTTATTTAAGAAACACTTTTATAAAATAGCTTTTCAGAAAAGTGCTTTTGAAGAAAACAATTTGTGTTTGGTAAATTCATTTGAAAAGTACTTTTGATAAATAAATTATGTTTGGATAATCTTTTTCAAGAAGTACTTTTTTTTGAGATAAATGACCAAAAAGGACATGTATCAATAAACTTTTACTACTAAAATTAATTTATAGAGAAAATTTATTTTAAATATTTATTATAATATTTTTAATTAAAATTTTATTTTTATTTAATTAAAAAGCACGTACTCTAAAATTTTCAATCAATATTTATATGCACAGATAGATTAAAAATATTAATAATGATATATTACTTAAATAATTTAAATATCACTTTAAAATATCAAACAAAAATAAATATAAAATTATTTCATTAATTAAATCACTATTTATGAAAAAATTGACGACAAAAATAATTAGTCCTTCATACATCACAAAATTCTCAATTATTTCATCCCTAATTTTATTATGCAATATCTCCATACTAGAAGGCTCATCTCCTTCTTCATATATGTAAACTACATGATAACAAATATGTCACTTTTTTATAAATTATTTATTTAAAATTAAATATTCTAGAAATATTTACAAGTGTTGTCAAAATATTATTTATTTTTGTAACGTGATTAATCTGTCATTTGTTATTATTATTAATAAAAAATAAAAAGTACATATTCTTTGGATCATCGTCAATGATTTTTTAAAATTTATTTAAAGAAAATAAGTGAAAATAAAATAATAATATATAAATCATAAATAAAATAAAGAATTATGATATAAATATGAAGTATAAAATATTAACATCAAACTTTAATCATACTGATAAGATAGAGATATTTTAGTGAGAGAGAGTAGAGAGTAGAGAGTAGAGAGTAGAGAGAGAGAAAGAGTGATAGAGATATTTTAGTCATGAAAAAAGTATTTTCTGCTTCTACTTCTGTTTTTTTGTTGAAAAGCAAACATTTTCTGCTTCTTTTCAGAAACAGAAAAACTTTTTCTGCTTCTTTTCAGAAACAGAAAAACTTTTTCTACTTCTTTTTAAAATCACTTTTGCAAGTTTACCAAACACCATTCTTTAAAAAAAATGTTTTTTCTCAAAATAAGTGTTTTTCTTTGGAAAATAAGCAATCCCAAACAGACACATAGTTTGATAAAGATAAGTCGTATTATATAATTTTTTCTTAAATAAAAGGACAAAATAGCCTACAACAAATTTTATTTTCTGTGATGAATAATTTTGTCACTTAAAAATCATATTTCATCATAAAAAAATATTTTGTGATGATAAAAAAATCGTCAACCTTTCGCCCCTAAACGTCGCTAAAAGTATATAAAGACAAATTAGTGTCTCGTCACTAAATAAAGTTATTTAACTACAAAATAAAATTTCATCCCTAAAATCATAGTATTTATGACGAACTTCTTTGTCATAAATAACATAAAATTTTGTGGCTAATAACATTATAATGTCACTAAAAGGGTGTTTATTACCAACAATCTAATTTGTCACTAATTATAAGTTTAATTAATAACGAATTGATTGTCCTTAAAGCTAAGCATAATTTGTAGTTAAAAGATTGTTGTTGCTTCACTAAAAGGTATACCGTTTGTGTACGAAAGGAAAATTTTCATCCCTAAATATATAAACTATCAATATTTTCTTTATCTAGAAAAAACAACAATTTCGTAGTTAAAAAAAATTGCTATTGAAAGTGTTGTTATTAATAACAAAACTAATTCGTCACTATATGTTATCTTAACTATGGACAATTTTAATTGTTATAAAATATTAAATTTATTTTATCTAAAATATAAATTATATTATTAATGTGGTGACCATTTTAGGGTAAATAATTTTTTTCATTAGATGTAATCATTTTGAAATGAATGAAAATATAGCAGCACTATTTACTTCCTGTAGATACACATTTCTGTAACCAAAAGTTTTCTTTTTTTAGGTCAAATTCTGTAACAAAAAGTTGTTGTCATAAAATGTATAAACATTCAACGGTTGAATCATGTGTAACAAATTATATATTTGTTTAATTGTAATTGCACTATTTAAATTTGTAGTTGATAAGTTAATAGTAATTATGTGTATTTTAATTTTTAAAAGTAGCTTATCTAAATTAAAATTCACAAAAATAAAAGAGAAATACAATATCGAAAATTCATAAAAAACTCTCATATACTAATTGCATCTATAATTATTATAACATAATATTAGGACACGAAGTTCATTGAAAAATAAAGTGAAATCACTTATACTTAAAAAATCTATTGAAGGCGAATAATGGTCAATCGAAAAAAGCCAAAAATATGATGCTTCCTCGTGTGTGATTGCAGTGTTCTTTATTTAAAAACTTCCTTCTTGAGATATTTTTTGCACCTTTACGTACTTGTATGATAAGAAAAATTTATATATCCTGATTTAAGAAAAATATATCTTCAAACATTAATCATAATATTAACATTAATTAGTGAAGCAAATAAACTAAAACATAGGTAACTTCTATACCAAATTGATGACAAATAAATTATCACGGTGAACTTCTGCAAAGAGACTAATAGAGTAAATATTGTTAGGATCTCTTGTTAGCGGAAATATTGATATGTATAGAAACAAATATTGATGGGTCGAAATCAAATAATAGAGAGGAGAATTAGTTTACCTGAAAATTATGATTTTTTAATAGTCAGCAATAGCATAATATAAATAAATTGATAGAGAAATGAAGAAGAAAATGTCTGTGGGGAAATTTCTTTTCATTTGGAAATTGAGACTATATGTCTTTGCATTTTAGTTGGATACTAAAATTTAGATGAGTGGGAAGCTGTTTGTGGGTTACAGGCGGAGGCGAACCCAGGATTTGAAATTTGTGGGTGTACCGGTGTTGTCAATGGTGCGCATAAGCCTCAAAGCAAGACTCAAAATGTGTTGAGCGCTCGCCTCACTTATTGTGCAACTTAGGTTCTAATTTCTAATACATACTTTCCCTTGTCAGTCAATGAGGCTTTCTTAAGTGACGGACTATTTCACTTTATCAAAAAAAAATTTCATATATTTATCATTCATGCTTATATTATTAGTCTTGGACTAGACATATATTTATATTTTTTTCTCTTTATGCATTTTTTGGGTTAAAACACACGCTTTATTTGTACTTTGTGCTTAAACACAATAGACCGTAATGCTTTTTTACACTTGTTGCTTTTGATAATACTGTGGTGCACAATATCATCTAAAGACATTAGAAAAACTTTCAGTGTTGATTAAGAGATATTATCATATTCAATTGATCGTCAAATACATAAACAATACTGAAAAAATAAATATATAGAACAAGTACGAGTTCTAAGCTAATAACTTTACTTTCTTATAATATGAGGTTTATTTTTAATAATCATTTGTAGTAGCTCAAAGGTCAAGGGGGATTCACTTCATAGGATGGTTGCAGGTTCGAATCCCCATTCCAACATTTTGATGTTATAAATTTAGTAATGGAAAAAATATTGTTATAAATTTAGTTATAGAAAACATATTGTGCTACCACGGATCGATCTCTGGTCACATGGACGGAAGCATTGGCTTCAACTAGCGCATCAAGGTGCACTAGCATTCAACTTAATGTAATAATAAGCCTTTAACCTGAAGCATTGGCTTCAACTAGCGCATCAAGGTGCACTAGCATTCAACTTAATGTAATAGTAAGCCTTTAATATGAAGATTGAAAATAAAAGAGAAAATATTGCGCGATCCAGGGATTGATCCCTGGTCGCATGGACAAATGTGATGTCTTCAGCTAGCGCAGCAAGGTGCACTAGCATTTATTTGTGGGTGCACTATTAAATATATCTCAATTTCTGAAGGTATATACACATATATACGTATAATTTTTTTCAACGTTAACGGGTGCACATGCACCCCCACTAATAGCTGTGGGTCCACCTCTGGTCATAGGGAGGGAATGGGAGAGAGGGAATTTCACACGACAAGATTAGAGGGAAGGAAATATAATTGAAAGTGAAATTTTGTTATTTTACCTTCCCTCCAATATTTTCTTTCAATATTCCATACTTAAGACTTCTCTAATTAAATGATTTTCTACTAAAAATTTTAGATTATACTTTCATCTTATATCAATTGTCTATTTTTCTCTTTTACACGTTTTTTTAAAATTAAAAATAAGACGGATATGCTCACTAATTTTTTTTTTAATTCGTCTAAATACACTATTTGTTGTTGTTAGCCATTTCCCCTAAGATAAATAATGGAAACTTTACAATTTTTATACTTTATAAAGAATTAATTTTAAGGAAAAATAGGAAAAATCAATTAAATTTTGTCTTGATTTTATAAATGAACTAATGACTTAGAAATTTATTTTTAGTAATATCGACAAGTAATTTGGAACGTAAAGAGTATTTCTATCTTTGTATTTTTATGCTTATAAATAATTTCAATACGTTGTACCTTACAATTTTCACTGGGCAAAATATGAAACACTCACAACTAAAAAAATCAGTTTTTGCGATCACAGAAAAGCGACCATAGCTGGTGGTCGCAATAAAAGCGATCACATGTGGTCGTTTTCCACATGTGTTCACTTTTATATTTTAGAATTATAAAATAATCATTTCAAAAATTTTATAATTTTTTATGTTAATTATTATATTTTTTGAAAACTAAAAGTGACCACAAGTGGTCTAGTTTCGAAAAAGCGGCCACTTTTGATCGCTTTTCATTAAAAAATTAATTTAAAATATTATACAAAAATCGACCATTTCTGGTCGATTTTTGATAAAAAAAAAATTAAAAAGATTTTTTTTTTAAAAATAACCACAAGTGGTTGGTTTTAAATTAAAAATATTTACAACAACAACAACAAGCCCACTGTATTCTCACACAGGGGGGTCTGGGGAGGGTAAAATGTACGCAGTTCATACCGCTACCCCCAAAAAAGTAAAGAAGCTGTTTTTGATAGACCCACGACTCAAGATAGATAAATAAAAAAAAAGGCGTAATGAAACGTGAAGCAGGATGACTGGCTTAACAGAAGTAAAGAAACAGAAATAGTAAAATAGAACTCAGAGCAATACAGGATAGGGGAACTAAGAGTCATAAACTATAAAAAATAAGAAAAAACAAAATCTGGAATAGGGTACCCGCCTAGTAATAACCTACACTCACAGACCAAAGCCACCCACCACACCCAGTCTCCCCTGACTAGCGGATCCTATCTATCGACACAGTACTACGATTACTACCCCGGCTAAACAGGGACTCTCCTAATTACTTGCTACAACCCATGTACCCACCCTAACCTTCTACCCTTATCCGCGACCTCCACACCTTCCTATCTAGGGTCATGTCCTTGGTAAGCTAAAACTGCTCCATGTTATGTCTAATCAGTCCCCTCCAGTATTTCTTCGGACTCCCTCTACTCCTCCTGAAGCCATACAAAGCTAGCCTCTCACACCTGCGAACTGTGTCATACGCACCCCTCCTCATCACATGCCCAAACCATCTCAGCCTTCTTTCCCGTATCTTGTCCTTCACCGAAGTCACTCCCACCTTCTCCTGAACAATCCCATTCCTAACTCTATCCCCTTTTGTAAGCCCACACATCCAGCGCAACATTCTCCTTTCCACCACCTTCAATTTTTGTATATGAGAGTTCTTGACATGCCAACACTCCGCTCCATACAATATGGCTGGACGGACTGCCACTCTATAGAATTTGCTTTTAAGCCTAAGGGGTACCTTCCTATCACACAACACTCTAGAGGCGAGCCTCTACTTCATCCAATCGGCTCCAATACGATTAGAGACATCCTCGTCAATCTCACCATTCCCTTGAATCATAGACCCAAGATACTTAAAACTATCCTTCTTACATACAACTTGGGAATCCAACCTCACCACCACTTCGTCTTCATGCCTTAAGTCACTAAACTTGCACTCCAAATACTCCGCCTTGTACCTACTCAACCTGAACCCCTTAGATTCTAGGGTTTTCCTCCATACCTCCAATTTTTCATTCAATCCCCCCACAACTCATCAATCAACACTACATCATCTGCAAATAACATACACCAGGGAACTTCACCTTGAATACTCTACGTCAGCACGTCTATCACCAGCATAAATAGGAACGTACTAAGAGTTGAACCCTGATGCAACCCTGTCTCAACTGAAAAGTATGCTGAGTCTCCTCTCATCGTTCACAACCGAGTCTTCCCTCCATCGTACATGTCCTTAATAGATTTGGTGTATGCCACCGGAACCCTTTTCACCTCCAAGCATCTACAAAGAACCTCCCTAGGGACTTTATCATAAGCCTTCTCCAGGTCGATGAACACCATGTGCAAATTCCTTTTTCTTTCCCTATACTGCTCCACTAATTTCCTCACTAGGTGGATTGCCTCTGTCGTCGAGCGACCAGTCGTAAAACCAAACTGATTCTCTGAAATGGACACGATCCTCCTCAATCTCCGCTCAACCACCTTCTCCCAAATCTTCATAGTATGACTCAACAACTTAATACCCATATAGTTGTTACAACTCTAAATGTCCCCCTTGTTTTAATGTAACGGAATCATCGTACTCCATCTCCAGGCCTCAGGTGTTCTCGCAGTCTTGAAAATATCGTTAAACAAATCAGTCAACAACCTTAAGTCTGCCCCACCCACAAACTTCCAAAATCCACTGGAATCTCGTCGGGCCCCGCTGCCCTACCCCTCCTCATCTTACGAATAGCCTCCCTGACCTCCTCCACCTTAAAATGTATACAGTAACTGAAATCACGACTCTCCCCCAAATTCTCCAGCTCTCCTAACTCAATGCCTTTGTCCCCTTCCTCATTCAAAAGTCTATGAAAATACTTCTGCCATCCCTTTTTAATATGAAGATCCTTCACCAAAACTCTGCCATCCTCCCTCTTAATGTACTTCACTTGGTCGAGGTCATGACCCTTCCGCTCCCTATCCTTAGCAAGCCTATACAACCTCTTTTTCCTGCCTTTCTCCTCTAACCCCGCATACAAGCTCTCAAAAACTGCAGTTTTAGCAGCCGCAACTGCTAACTTAGCCTCCTTCTTTGCCACTTTGTAACCCTATTCACCCGCTTCTCCTATTCGTCTTTACTCTCAATCAACTTAACATACGCCTCCTTCTCAATCTTTACTTTCTTCTTAACTTCTTCATTCCACCACCAATCTCCCTTATGCCTTGCTGCCCGCCCCGTCGAAACACCCAACACTTCTCTAGCAGTCTCCATGAAGCAGCTGGCAGCCTTATCCCATCTAACATCCGCATCCCCCTTACACTCCCACACCCCCAACCCTGCCACAAAAATATATTTTAATCATTATATTTAAAATAAAAATATTTTGAAAAAGCGACCACACTTTTAAAAAATAAAATATTTTTAAAAAACGACCACTTGTGGTCTCTTTTATTTAAAACAATTAAATTTAAAATATTTTTTAAAGAGCGGCCACTTGTAGTCGCTTTTATTTAAAAATTAAATTAAAATAATTTTTAAAAAGTGACCACTAGTGGTCTCTTTTTGATTTTAAAACGAAAAAAGAAAAATATTTGAAAAAACAAACCACTTGTGGTCGCTTTTATTTAAAAAAAATAAATTAAAAATAATTTTGAAAAGCGACTACATTTGATCACTTTTATTTTAAAAATTAAATTAAAAATATTTTTAAAAAATGACCACTTATGGTCGCTTTTTGATTTTAAAACTGAAAAGAAAATTATTTACAAAAACCAACCACTTGTGGTCGCTTTTATTTACAAAATTAAAAATAATTTTGAAAAAGTTATCACTTGTGGTCACTTTCATAAAAATAATAAAATAAAACACTATGCAAAAATAATCACTTGTGGCCGTTTTTGATTAAATAATATATTTTAATTATTATATTTAAAATCACATATATTTTTAATCTATATTATTTTTTTAATTACACTGACAACACGTAGTCAATAACCTATATAATAATAAAAAAATTAATTAAACTTACATTTTGTAAAAATATTATACTTAAAAATAAACTAAGAAATATATTAAATAAAATAAATTTCTATATTATACACTACAAGATCAGGCTTAATATGAAGATAATTGTACATATTAACAAATTTCTATATTTAAATAGAAAAGTTGCAAACTTAATGATGTAATTGAAGGAATTTCAAGGATAATAAAAATAATTGTAATATTGTACATAGCTATAGGCTAGTTTAAGGATCAAGTATTTGTCGCATCCTTCAAAATTTAGATGGGACATTATGTATAAATTATTTAACTGAAAAAAGAAACACAATAAATTAGAATAATATAATAGAGCTACGAAAAGGACTTTTTCATATATTTTTTTTAAACTATTGCATTTATTATGATGGGTTATAAATGAATTTTTCATCAGGATTGTAATGTAGCTAGAGTATACCATATATACTATGTGAGTATCATAAATATCGGTGAGTGTTTTATAGAATTAAAGTTGTACTTTATGATATTCTATCAGTATAAAAAATCCTCCATTTCAAAGAATCTAACGAGGTTGAAGGGAGAACAGGTTCTTTTTGTTAGTATTTTGAGAGACGAGATGAGGAATAGGGAGAAAAGTAGAAGGCGGCTGGTAACATGGTTTCACCCGAGGCTCATCGGTGATAGGGGTGTGTGGTGGTTAAAGGAAGAGATAGTGGTAGTATGGTGAGAGAGGAGAGTGAGGTGACAGTTGATGGGAGCATAAAATGAATGAGAGTTTGAGGTATTTGGGGGTGGTAGATTAAAAAGAAAAAAAAAAGAAATTCCACCCGATCTGTTGAATGATTGAGATTGAAGGTTGATATTAGAAACATGGATAAGTCAGATTAATGGATCAAAATTGTATCATGAATTGGGATTTCAATATTCAGCTAAATTAAATTCAATTTTGGTTAAATTTGCGTTAATTAGGTAGAAATTAGCTAGGATTTAAATAAATTAGAAAGAAGATTAAATTGAATTGAAATAAGGCTGCTATTTAATTAATAAAATCACATATACATAATTTAACAAACAAATAATATCCATATGATTGATACTAATATCATATAAATATTATTTGTTAAATCAATTATAAACAAAGTATAAAGAGTAGTAAGAAGTCACATTGAAATAAGATGATATTTAACTAAAATATATATATTACAATATATGAATATATGTTAGACATAAAACATATGGATTATATACGAAACTAAAATATATATATATATATATATATATATATATATATATATATATATATATATATATAATAAATAAGACACTTATAAAATTATGACACTAGAAACAAATGATCAGATGTATGATTAGTTGAGTAAATACAATAAAAAATTACATAAAGGAAATTAATTTCTTAAAAGATCTAAATTACACTAATTAGTCCAATACAGGATATAGGGGGGTCAAAATTATATATTAACAAAGACTACACCGAAGACAAATTTATAAAGACCCATCATAATACTTCAAAATAAATCCTTTACAACTCGACTAACTCATTAACGCCTTATATGAATTCCTCTTTATCTGAGAAAATACGAATTGGGGATTCTTAAATTCTGATAAAAAGCCTATGAATGAGAGTATAAAGCATCTTTTAGTGTGTGTATTGTTGTGGTCCGCCAGTTGAATTGACCAGAGATGAAAAACAACGACAATAAAAAAATTAATGAGTTTTTGAGGGTTTTGAAGATGGTAGAATAACAACAACAACAAACCCAGTGTATTCCCACCTAGTGGGGTCTGGGGGGGGTAAGATGTACGCAGTCCATACCTCTACCTCTGAAGAAGTAGAAAGGTTGTTTCCGATAGACCCCCGGCTCAAGACACGAGACACCACACAAATATAAAGTAACGCACAGAACAGGATTTCATAACGTAAATACGGCACCCATAAGTAGTAGGAAACATCGGAAAGCACCCAGATTCGTGAAGATGGTAGAATAAAAGAGACAAATCTAGTCCGTTGGATGATTGAGACTGACAACTAAGATTAAAATCAGGTTGGGTCGAATTAATGAGTCAAAATTAGATCATCAATTGAAATTTTAAAAATTCAGTCAAATTGGATTTAATTTTAGCTAAAAATGACGTTAATTATATAGAATTGACTAGAATTTAAATAAAGTGGATAGAAAATTAAAATTGGATTAAAATAAGGCTTTTAGTTTATAAAATCACATATACATTATATAATAAATAAAAAATATTGATATAATTGCTAATAATATCATATAATATATCATTCATTAAATTAATTACAATATGTGAATATATGTTAGATATAAAATATTGGAAAAATACTCAGAAAAATACCTGAGCTTTGATCGAATTTGCAGTTGAGTATACTGAACTTTGCATGGGTCTTATTACCCACCTAGACTTTTTTAAAGTGGATTTAATTTTCCCCCAAAATGTTGTACCCAGTTTTGACGACTCGCGGTGTAATACACATACCAATCTCGTTTTTACATGTATTTTTTTGAAATAAATTAATTTTTATTTACTTTATTCTCCATTCTTATTCTTTTCATCAATTTTCATCAATTAACATTTATTTATTTACAGTATACTAAAAGTGTAAAGACTCTTAGAAAAATATTACTCCAATAATTAAATTATCTTCTATATATAGTAAATAGCTATACTTTCTCCATCAAATGCTCCACGGCCAAATTCTCTTAATAAAACTCTATTTTTTTTAACAAAACTATTGCATCTATTTAGAGCCCGTTTGGATGGGATTAAAAAAGTAGCTTTTTAGCTTAAGTAATTGAAAACTTAAAATAAGTGCTTATAAATTATGCAGATAAGTGTTTGAATAGAAGTGCCGAAACTGAATTTGATTTTAAGAAGATTTAAAAATCTAGAAATAAATATAAAAGCGTTACAATAAGAAAAATTCAAGAAGTACCAAATTTTAAAATTTTTAAGTACGTAATAAAAATGTAATCAATAATTTGGTAAGGATTTGACTATAGAAACAAGAAAAAATTTTAAATATAGAAAAAAATGAAAAATAATCGTTCCACAAATATGGTTCAAATTGATGCATCACTCCTAGCCTCTCGCAGCAAGGGAAAGAGGTACTACATGACAAACACAAAAGTGATGATCGATCAATCATTTGGAACTTCTGGTGGTAAAATATATTATGTGCTTATACTAAAATATTTGTTTATATTTATATTATTATATTAAATGTATTTGTAATAGACAAAATTATTTAATTTTAAATAATCAAATATTATAGTATGAGGCACGTGTGGTTAACCTGGTATCCCGAAATATGTATAATACGTGTATACTAATTGTATATATCTGTATAATTAGTGAGAATTTATACATTTATTATGCATAAATTATAAAATTATAATAAATTTTTAGTATATACATAGAGATGCATATTTTATACAACAACGATACAGTTTCATTATGTACGATACATTTTTCAGACATATACATATTGATACAATTTCTGTACTATGAAGAAATAGTTGTATACATTAGTGATACAAAAATGATACAATTTTTTCTGCACATACATTTTCTATATAGTAATGATATTATTGTATACGGAATAAAACTATTTTAAAGATGCTAAAAACCTTTTCTAAGCTTCTTGGGCCATTTGATATATCATTTATGTTCTTGTCCACATAATACATTGCTCTACTTGTAATCATTAACAATAGTAGCCGAAGAAAATTTTGTATTGCTACGAATTTTTTTCGTCACAAATAGTTGAATTATTCAACTATAAATTTTAAAGTCGTCGCTATTTATACCTTGTAAATTTTGTGACAAATTTTTATTGTCACTAAATCATAGATTGATTAGAGACAATAAAAGGATCGTCACTAATTATACATATTATTAGTGACAAAAACTAATGTCACAATTAAATATAAAATTTATGGCTAAAGCTTCCAACATTTAACTATAAAATATAATTCGTCACTATTGTAACAACATATTTTTTGTGACAAAAATTCTGTGTCCAAAAATTAATTAGTTTTAAGACAAAAAGTTGATTTATCGCAAACTAGATAAACTATTAGTGACGAAATAATGTGTCAATGATAACACATAATTCGTGACTAATGTTGCTTAATAAAATGGCGCAAACTCATTTTTGGCGAAAAATTTTAGAGGACAAAATTGTGCTGCAAAAATTTATATTTTGTCAGTAAAAATATGTGACCCATGTATTTAACGCCGAAAGGTAAATTTTGTCACTAAAAGTGAATAATTAATGACGAATTTTATATCGTAGCTAAATATCACATTTGTTGTAGTAGGTAGACGAAAAAGGCATTTTAGGCCCGATAGGTAGATAGGAATGACATTTTAGGCCCAATAGGTAGACGGAAAACATTTTTGCACCATTTCACATAGTTGAAGGGCATTTTAGGCTCTTTTCCGTATATTAAAAGCACCAATATTTTTAGTGAAATATTATTCTGTTCGTCGCTAATCTTATTTAGCAATTATTAGCGACGAATGAGTTATGAATTATCAAAAAAATATTCTTTGCGATGTTAATTTAGCGATGGATTAAGGATTCTTATCATTTACTACTTTTTTATTTAAGTACTTCAACAATATTGCCTCATAAAATATGTGGGAGGAATTATAAAAACTGAAGGACTCCTAAAAACATGATCAGAGGAAAATATATGAAAATATACTTTCAAAGGAATATCGAGTATCAGAGGCGGATCCACGATTCTAAGGTACTGGGTGCCATGCCGTCCAAGTAGGATTTGCGGGTCGATTCTTTTAATTTTGGGTTATAATTTGGGTTATTTATCATTTTTTTTATTTTATAAGCAAATCAATCAAATATGTCTAGTGAGTTATGTTCTTTTTTAGATATTCTGAGATCAAAAACTCCTAAGTAGGTTAATTTGTTTTCGAGATAAGAGGTTTTATTCTTCAAAACTTTGAGAGAGAAAAAGATATTTTTCATCTTAAAAATTTAAATTTAGATAAACCATATGGTATAATTATCTTAATATATTCATATTTCATTACCTTTATATGCTGAGAGTGTTGTTATAGATATATAATTTGAAAGAGTTAAAAATTATAGCTTCAACTTAATCATCTTCACTTAGTTCAAACGATCGAAAAATTAAAATTTTAATATCTTTAACATAATAATATCCATAATTTTATAGACTTGAACTTTTTAAAAAAATTTAATATGTTCTTAATAATATTTATGTGACGATTAAGATTTAATAATCATTAATTCACACAAATACACATGAAACACTAGTATCAAGAGATTAATCAAGAGAAAGTTTTAGAAAAGCAAGAATTAATTAAAGAAAAACAACCCATTTAAAGTAGTAATAAAAAATAGTAAGTAAATGAAATTAATGAAAAAAACTAAAAAGGGGAATAAAAAGACAACTAAGCCCTTGACACACATCTAACGAAAGACACAAAAATGAAGTGGGGGTAACTGAAGTGCTGAGCAACTTCCCTTTGTGAAAGCAAGGGAAGGAGTCAAAAATTACAATGCTCATATTGACGAAGATTCGATCCCTGGTCTACTGGGTGGTATTCTCTGCCTATTACCAGTAGAACTAACTGCCACTTTGTACATGGGTAGGCAAGTATATTATATATTCAATTCTCCTGCATTATATGCATATATATACAGTGTCTCAACCGAGATCTGCGGGTGCCATGACCTCCCACGAGTACACATAGATTCGCCCCAGCCGAGTATAGACACTGGTAGAATAACTAAGGTTATGAAGAAAAGTGCGGAGTTGAGAAGTTGAGTTATAGAAAAGTATAGTAGGTGTTTGTTGAATTGTCCCTTGGGGTTAAATGGATCCACGAATAATCGAAAGCACCGCTTTTTCAATGTGTGTGGCTTCTTTCTTATATACAATCAAATTGTATGGTGAAGAAAAAGGAAAAATATTATGGAAGGTAAGTGATTTTCATTCATTATATTTTAGTGTCAATGCTTATTTAATAAAAAATTCCTTCTATATCTTTGATGTATTTTTTCTAATTTTACACTTCATCCTATAAAATTTTATTATCCCTTTTTGATAATTTAACAAAGATTTATCTTGCTTGAAAAATTAAAATTTTTTAACTATATTTTTACGAAAATAATTTTAGTATAGAAATAAGCAAGGGGCTAAAAGAAGCCTAATTCATTTTGAAAATATCGTTTCGTGCGGATCAAATACTCAGAATAAAAATATTTGGTTTCTCATACCTAATTAGTAGGCAAAGTATCCAATTTTATACAATAAGAATTTATATATAAGAATATGAGATTTATTTATACTATTTTTTTTTTTGCCTTTATTAAAAGACTTTACCATTAATGAAATCATTTCACTTTTCCTTCAATTATTATGTCATTATCTCTGTAATATTGAATATTAGCTATGATAAATATATGAAAAAATAAAATAGAAAGACTTCTAAATTTATTGGGTACGATTCTTCAAAATATAATTTCACATTGATTAAAGTAGTAATTTAAAACTTGTGCAAAATTTGTGTGGAAATTCTAATTACAACGAATTCAGTTTGGACTTCGAAATACAATTTTAAAAGGATATAAATTCAAGAATCACCTAAGACAACTTCTATTAAAAGTGACTATAAAAGGACTCTTACATTGTACTCCCTCCGCCCAACAATACTTTGACCATGTTCACTTGTTTTCACTTTTCTAAATACAATTTCAAATTAGATTTGGCATTCTTATGGCCAAACACTATAATTTTTACTAAAAATAAAATATTTTTTCAAAAAAAACGTAAAAAAATTTCATGATCAAACGAGCTCATACTTTGGTTAAAGTTAGTTGCAAATAACTAAATTGTTAATTATTCTACTTATATAAATGTCAATTATGTTATATAAAATTATTGGTGTTATTATTCATTTTAATATTAAAATCTTAATTTGCATGATAATTTATGGACATAAAATGGAGAAAGTGATGTCATTATATTTTGATAACTCTTGTAACTTCTTACACTTTATTTATACTCTCAGACCTATAGGGAGTTCTTAATGTATAAAAATTGTTATGAAAAATTATCCGGTTTGCATGACATAATGTTCCAATATTATTTAGGTTTACATGTACTTTCTTTATTAATAAAATCGTACGAGTTAGAATGAAACTTTCGTTAATGGATAATCCACTTTGTGATACATGTTGTAATTTGAAGAAAATTGTCTATATCAGTAATAAAGGATTTATCAAAATAAAACAATCAAGATTTATCAAAATAAAATAATCAAACGCGACGAAAAAGAAAATATGAATTGAACATTTGTGAAAGAAGATCAAGAAACACATAATAAACCATGGATACTTGAGATACAATATTTATTTATATATAATTTAAAATAGACATAACAATTATTCTAATGTCAACTGCTACTTTCTAATAATGTGGTTCTTCTTGAGTAAATAGTTTATTGATGTATGTATTTACCCTTAATTAAAAGATTTTTTAGATAAAATTATCTTTTCACTTATTTTTTATAATTATTATATTATTATGTTTATAATATTAAATATTGAGTATAATAGGAGTTTTAGTTGATATATGAAAAATTAGATGAAATTCGTCTTTTTAGTTTGTATATGGAAAAATTATACGTAATTCTATTATTAATCAATAAGGACAACACTTGGCACAACTCCTTTTGCTATATAAGAGGTTAATTGCATGCAATTGGTGTAGCTTACACATTGTTCTTCTTATCATTTTTTTGTTTTGTTTATTGTTGATTTAATATCAATTATTTTGCTTTGTAGTATGTATTTATTTTTTTACACGTGCAACGCACATACACTAAACTGATATTAGGATAAAAGTATACACAATCTTTTGATATTCAATGAAATTCTAAATTTTCAATTATCAAAAGAGTAATAAAAGGCAGATGTTTTCAACCTTATCACAAGGCCCAACAAAATTGAATTTATTATATTTTTCGTTTACTTTTATATTATATATTATTTTTTACTTTTAAAAAATGTCTATTTTTTATATTTAAATAATTTAATTTTAAAAATTTTATTTATTAAGATCTTGTACATTGAAACTTATAATGAAGAACCTTAACATATTAATACAAAACCTTTTTCTTTCCAAATAAGATTCCTTAGTATTTGAATAGTTAAAAAATTGTGTATCAATATCTAGTCTTAGGTATTTATGTCGACTTAATAAATAATTTCTTTAATATTTTAATTGATCTACGTAGAGTTGACACAGATCCTAAAAAAATATTTCTTATGAATTTATATTACTAAATTAATTTTAGTAGTATATTTTAAAAATCTAAATTTGACTATTAATATTTTATATACTACTTGATCATAAGTTTGATATAAGAACAAGATCATAAGTGTCATGCCCCAAAATTCCATCGGGCCGGACTGGCACTCAGAGCCGAGAAGGCCCGGGAGAATCCGTTCAAATACCTGTACTTTCACTTGCATGTCACCAAAAATTTGGGCAGCACTTCGTTGCATATAGAAGGGTCTAATTACCTGTATCAGCACAACACGCACAAATATATATATATATATAATACTTGGCCGTCGGGGCCACCACATATACAAATATAACATCACTATATAAACTTCCATGACTTTATCCTTCCTTATGTCCACAAAGCCTCTAGGATATACATGACATAACTAGGGTCGGGACAAACCCCCGTCCATACATGACTCCTGTACAAGTACAAAACATAAGGAACCGACTTAGAAAGCTCCGAAGCAAACTAGAGCTCACCAACAATAGCTGTATGACCTGTCTCCTACCTATGCTGTGAATGAGCTGAAGCACCTGTGCCTGCAGCATGAAATGCAGGTCCCCCCCATGAGGGACGTCAGTACGAAATATGTACTAAGTATGTAAAGCTGTAAATAATCATATGTGATATGGGGGATCAAGAAAATCGGACACAAGTGAATAAATCATAATAGAAGTGAACCACACTTCATAAACACTTTTAGGATCATGTACATTATCATTAATCTGAATTGGGTTCTTGAATTCAAACACATTTGTGGTACGGTATACATTCATTCATTTCATTCTTTACAATTATCATTCGCCATTACCTCCTCCTCCCGAACCTCCAACCACCTAACAATAATCAATACTGTAACGTACTGTGACCATTAGGCTGCCCCCAGTACATATCAACTGTAATCATATCAAGTATCGAGATCGGCCCATGCTAGGCTTAAGCTCCTGAGCTACCACCCACACGTATATCAAGTAACACACATAAGAGATCTTTCCAATAACTTAGTTCAAAATCTTTTGAGATTATTACATTAGTGTTCATGCCAATATAGTACCTTTGGAACAATGATACATCAATAGGAACCAAGTAATAGACCTTCTATACAATAACGATGTAATAAAGACTCATTGGTACATCAACAATGTGTTTCAGAATCATCAATATCACAACAATGAAATAGGAGCCTTTTGGTATATCAATGAAACATTTTGACACTTTATAGAATGGAAACAACTTCTTTGGTAACGTAGAACAATACATGTTTTTGGACAACCTAGGAATCTTACTTGATGGAACATTGGTGTTTTCATGCCAAAGAACATTGTTAGAGTATGCTTTACATACCTCGTTGTAGAGTCGGATACCAATTCAACACAACTTTCCGCCTTTACAAATCACTTATCTACAATGAAATGTTTGGCATCTAGTATTAGCAACCCAACACCACAATTCTCTTCCATAATTCCATACAACCAATATTTGCAAAGCATTCCAAAAACTAACTTGAACAATAGGTTTATGTGTATATATATATAT
Organism: Capsicum baccatum var. pendulum; assembly: GCA_030864225.1. Lineage (NCBI taxonomy): Eukaryota > Viridiplantae > Streptophyta > Magnoliopsida > Solanales > Solanaceae > Capsicum > Capsicum baccatum. The sequence goes on along the minus strand of CM061560.1, from coordinate 234,391,730 downwards.
ATATATATATATATATATATATATATATATATATATATATATATATATATATAATCATCATTTCAATACCACATCATCACACCAAATCCCTTCACAATTCAACATAATCCAACCATGCACAAGAATAATCCAACATCACTTCCAATCATCTTTCAACAACAATCAAATAACATACTTCTTATGCTCACATGCATATATATACATATCCATATAAATAACACCAACATAATTTACATCCTTACCATAAAATGGCCCTTTTGATTTTGAAGTCCTGTTGGCACAAATAAGGGGTGCTTCTCGAAGCCCTCGAGACGGTGAACACAACTACGGAATCAATTTGGATTTTCTACGGTTGAATCACAAGATAATTGGAGTTAAAATTAGGCTAGGGTTTCTTATTCTTCAATAACTTGGATGATAAATGATGGATATGAGGCTAAGTATATGTATATAATGACCAATTTTCGTCCATGAGGTGATGGAAAATGACCATATTGCCCTTAAAATTTAAGTAAATCCGAATCTGTCCATGGTGGACTGTTTTGATAGGCTAAAGTAAATCGACTATAACTCTTTTCTCCGCTAATGGATTTGGGTGAAACCAATTTCATTAGAAAGAAGACTCTCGGGGATTCTCATCGATATATAGCAGCTCACACAGTTCATTTTGTACAAGAATTTATGATCGTCTAAAGTCGACCCAAAAATTTGTTTGGCTGCAGTACTTTTGTGTGCAGAAAATTTCTACACATTTACTGTTCATTGCGTCCACCGTTTTCAAGTTTCGAACATGCTTGCTTATATCCGATACTCATCTGTTTTCAGAAATCTTTATATCGTTGGAAAGCTAACTCGATAAACTTCGCATAGAAACTTCGACGAGCAAATTTCGGTATAAATAAAGTCGATTCCTATACACATATAATCAAACTATACACTTGAAACCATCTCTAAATAATCAATACTCATACTTAAATTCATGTATACCTAACTTATGATCAATACATATACTCCAACACATATAACCATGGCTAATGCACGTAATTAAATACGGGGTGTTACATCCTTCCCCCCTTAAGGACATTCGTCCTCGAATGTGCATGTAGTTATTTAGCCGAAACAAGTTCGAATTCATAATTGATATTCACGTCATCATATAGATATTATGCATATGTAAAAACTTACTTGTTAGTGTCCCAGTTCCACTCCTTGCACTTCTTTTTCACCTTTAAACAAATAAGGGTATTTCGATTTCATTGCTTCCTCCGCTTCCCATGTAATCTCTTTCCTTTGTTGATTTCTCCAAAGTACTTTCACTGATGCTACTTCTTTATTTCTCATCTTCTTAACTTGACGATCTAATATAGCAATAGTCATCTCCTCATAGGTAAGATCTTCTGTTACTTGCATATCTTCAGTAGAACTAATAAGGGACGGATCTTCGATGCACTTTCGAAGCATCGATACATGAAATACTGGATGCACTGATGAGAGTTCCTGGGGTAGCTCTAATTCATAAGCTACTTGCCCACATCTTCGAATAATCTTATACGGGCCTATATATCGTGGACTCAACTTTCCTTTCTTGCCAAATCTCATCACCCCTTTCATTGGCGATACCTTCAAAAATACCCAATCGCCTAACGAAAATTCTAGCCCTCTTCTTTTACTATCTGCATATGACTTGTGTCGACTTTGGGCTATTTTCAACCGTTTCTGAATCACCTTGACTTTTTCTATGGCTTGATACACAAGATCCGGTCCGAACATAAGAGTTTCACCCGCTTCGAACCATCCTATTGGTGATCTACACTTCCTCCCATATAAAGCTTCATATGGTGCTATTTTGATACTTGAATGATAGCTATTATTGTAGGCAAACTCAATAAGAGGTAAATGATCATCCCAGCTGCCTTTAAAATCTATAACACATGCTCGTAGCATATCTTCAAGTGTTTGAATGGTGCGTTATGCTTGTCCATCCGCCTGAGGGTGAAAAGCTGTACTCAGATTCACTTGTGTTCCCAAACTCCGTTGGAAAGACTTCCAAAAGTTTGCGGTAAATTGAATTCCCCAATCCGATATAATAGAAGTTGGCACTCCATGTAATCGGACTATTTCTTTAACATACAGTTTCGAATATTCTTCAACTGTGTAAGTGGTCTTAACGGGTAAGAAATGTGCGGATTTAGTAAGCCTATCCACAATCACCCATATAGAATCAAATTTTCGAGCTGTACGAGGCAAACCTGTAAAAAAATCCATGTTGATCATGTCTCACTTCCAAATTGGGAGATCTATGCATTGCATATAGCCTCCGGGCTTTTGATGTTCCACTTTAACTCGTTGGCAATTTGGACATTCAGCTACAAATTCTGCGATGTTCCTTTTCATGTCATTCCACCAATATACATCCTTCAAATCTTGATACATTTTGGTTGACCCTGGATGAATAGAATACCTTGAGAAATGTGCCTCAGTCATAATTCTTTTTCTTAGCTTATCAACAATAGGCACACATAGCCGATTTTGGCATAGAAGTACTCCTTCTTGCAAAAGCTCAAATACCTTCGTCGCAACATTTTGAACATTCTCCTTGAGTTGCAATAAAACAGGATCTGCATCTTGCTTCTCTTTTACCTCAGCTAGTAATGAGGATTCCGCGGCATTATGCACAATAAGCTCCTCGTCTGGAGTTTCGAGAAGACAAACTCCTAGACTAGCTAATTGATGAAGATCTTTAATCATCCCTTGCCTTTCTACAGGTGCCATCATAGCCTTACGACTCAACGCATCAGCTACTATATTTGCTTTCCCTGGGTGATACAAAATATCAACATCATCATCTTTTAATAATTCCATCCACCTCGCTGCCTCAGATTTAGATCCTTCTGACTGAAAATATATTGTAAGATCTTGTGATCAGTATATATATCAACATGAACCCCATATAAATAGTGGCGCCATATTTTTAAAGCAAAGATAACCTCTGCCAGCTCAAGATCATGTGTGGGGTAATTTTTCTCATGTGGCCTCAATTGCCTTGAGGAATATGCTATCACCTTACCACGCTGCATTAATACACATCCTAAACCAATTATCGAAGCATCACAATACACTGTATACCCTTCTGTACCTTCTGGAAGTACCAACACAGGTGTAGAAGTCAACTTATTCTTCAATTCTTGGAAACTCTGCTCACACGCATCATTCCATTGGAACTTGGATGCTTTATGCGTTAGCTTAGTTAAGGGTGCTGAAATAGAATAAAAACCCTCAATTAACTTTCTATAATAACCAGCCAACCCAAGAAAACTACGAATCTCCGTAGGCGTTGTGGGCCTTGGCCAATTCTTCACAGCTTCTATCTTTTGAGTATCAACCTGTATGCCTTCATTTGATACAATATGGCCCAAAAATGCCACTGACTTTAGCCAAAATTCACATTTAGAAAATTTTGCTTACAGCTTGCAATCTCAAAGAGTTTGCAACGCCTGTCGCAAATGATTAGCATGATCCTCTTCTGATCTAGAATAAACTAGAATATCATCAATGAAAACTATCACGGATACATCTAGAAATGGCTTAAATACCCTATTCATTAAATCCATGAAAGCTACAGGTGCATTAGTTAGCCCAAATGACATAACTAGAAACTCATAATGACCATACCTTGTTCGAAAAGCTGTCTTAGGTATATCTTTTTCTTTGACTCTCACTTTATGATAACCTGACCTCAAATCAATCTTAGAAAAACATTTGGCACCCTGTAACTGATCAAATAAATCATCAATTCTTGGAAGAGGATATTTATTTTTAAGAGTCACTTTATTCAGCTGCCTATAATCAATACACATTCTCAATGTGCCATCTTTCTTGCGCACAAACAACACTGGTGCTCCCCAAGGGGAAATACTAGGCCTAATGAACCCCTTTTCTAGCAAATCTTTCAATTGCTCTTTCAATTCTCGTAATTCTGCTGGGGCCATCCTATACGGAGGAATTGAGATTAGCTTAGTGCCTGGTATCACATCAATACCAAATTCTACTTCTCGTTCAGGAGGTAAACCTAGAAGATCTTCAGGGAATACATCAAGAAATTCACTTACTATTGGTACAGTGTGAAGATCTGGTGATTCCGATTCCGTATCCTTTACTCTAACTAAATGACATATGTAGCCTTTGGAAATCATTTTTCTCGCTTGAAATAAGAAATAAATCTACCCCTTGGTGCGCCAATCTTACCTTGCCATTCAATAACTGCTTCATTAGGAAAATGTAAATACATCTTTTTCGTACAACAGTCAATTTTGGCATAACAAGACGCCAACCAATCCATACCCATTATAACATCAAAATCTACCATTTCTAATTCCACAAGATTGGCCATCGTGTCTCGACCACACACAGTTACTACACAATCTTTATAAACTCTTCTAGCAATAATAGATTCCCCAACCGGGGTAGACACTTCCAATGACTTTTCTAACAATTCGGGGGTTCTTTTGAACTTTCCAGCAACCAAAGGAGTAATATATGATAATGTAGAACCGGGATCAATTATAGAATATACATCAAATGAAAATATGGACAACGTACCCGTAACCACATCTGGGGAAGCCTCTAGATTCTGTCGATCCGCTAAAGCATAACTGCGATTCTGAGTCCCGCTGGAACTGGCGACTCTTTTTTCATTCCTAGCGTGACCCGCAGGTTGTACGCCCCTACCAGAATAAGATACCGGTCACGATAATGCAACAACTGATCCCGAAGGTCGTGCTACGCCACCTGCGCCCCTTCATGGGCATTCTCTCATCATATGCCCCGTTATACCGCACCACAAACAAACATTTGTTCCCATTTGATATACGCCCATATAATGCTTTCCGCATCGATTACATAGCTCTCGAGAATGTCTCGATTGGCTCATGTTCCCTTGCCCATGATAACCCACTGATCGCGAACTATGACCCTCACTTCTTTGCCCAAATTGACTGCCTCTAAACCCCCGATGCTGTGGTGGAGCACTAGCTGCAGAATAAGAAAATAATGGCCTAGGTGGTCTAGCAGAAAATTGAGGTCTAAAATCTCCCTGTGGCGCCATAAACTGCCCTGTAGATCTGGCCCTCTTAGAAGATCCACTTTCAAATTCCTGTGTTCTTTTTCTTTGCCTCTGATCTTCCATTTTCTGTGCAAATGCTTGGATCCTAGCTATATCCATGTCTTTATTCAGTGCAGCAATAGTACAATCCCTAACCAAATACGGATCCAATCCATCCACATACCGATGAACTCTGTCATCCATAGTAGCTATAAAATTAGGAGCATATCTGGACAAAGAATTAAATCGAAGACTATACTCCCTCACACTTGTATTACCCTGTCGAAGATTTAAAAACTAATCCGCACGGGCCTGACGAGTCTCATATGGAAGATAATGATCAATAAATGCCTCTTTGAACTATTTCCAAGTAGCTGGGGGTGCATCAATGCCCCTTGACCGTTTCCAGTCTTCATACCAATATATAGCCTCACCTTTGAATCTATACGCGGCTAACTCCACTGTCTCTCTGCCCGATACATGCATCACCTCTAGGGCCCTTTGAATCTGATCAATAAAGTCCTGCGGATCTTCATTAAGATCGGATCCGGTAAAAGTAGGCGGATCCATCTTAAGAAAATCTTGCGTCCGAAAACTAGCCACCCTATCAGTACCGCTAGAACCCGAGGCAGGAATAGCTTGCCCTTGGACTTGACCGACAACAATCCGGGTCAACAGTTGTACTGCATCCCTCATATCCTGATCAGCAGCATTAACAAGCGGTTCTGTGAATGTGGTTCGCCTCCCACATATTTCATCTGGAGTTGAAGACATCTCAGATACCCGCTCAGCTTGAGCTTCACTCTGATTAACTTGTACAGGTGGTGACTTACTAGACCCTTCTCCGGCAGCCACGTCTACCCGCTCACCGGTATTCTTACTTTCGGTATCTGGCATTCTTACTGTAATAAGAGAAACAAATGGATTCAGTGGTCAACTATGTCTTCATTTGCTATATAAAATCTATGGCACGATCTATGATCTGAAGAAAAGAAACAATTTCCTAAATGTCCATAGCCTCCTATTATAGATGTGGTGCACAACACACCGATAAACAAGACTATACGTAGGCACGGATTTGTAGACTCACTAGGACGAACCGCTCTGATACCACTTTTGTCACGCCCCAAAATCCCATCGGGCTGGACTGGCACCCGAAGCCGAGAAGGCCCGGGAGAACCCGTTCAAATACCTGTACTTTCACTTACATGTCACCAAAAATTTGGGCAGCACTTCGTTGCATATAGAAGGGTCTAATTACCTGTATCAGCACAACACGCACAAATATATATATATAATACTTGGCCGTCGGGGCCACCACATATACAAATATAACATCACTATATAAACTTCCATGACTTTACCCTTCCTTATGTCTACAAAGCCTCTAGGATATACATGACATAACTAAGGTCGGGACAAACCCCCGCCCACACATGACTCCTGTACAAGTACAAAACATAAGAAACCGACTCGGAAAGCTCCAAAGCAAACTAGAGCTCACCAACAATAGCTGTATAACCTGGCTCCTACCTATGCCGTGAATGAGCTGAAGCACCTGTGCGTGCAGCATGAAATGCAGGTCCTCCCCCCCCCTCCCCCCCGTGAGGAACGTCAGTATGAAATATGTACTGAGTATGTAAAGCTGCAAATAATCATATGTGATATGGGGGATCAAGAAAATCGGACACAAGTGAATAAATCATAATAGAAGTGAACCACACTTCATAAACACTTTTAGGATCATGTACATTATCATTAATCTGAATTGGGTTCTTGAATTCAAACACATTTGTGGTACGACATACATTCATTCATTTCATTCTTTACAATTATCATTCGCCATTACCTCCTCCTCCCAAACCTCCAACCACCTAATAATAATCAATACTGTAATGTACTGTGACCATTAGGCTGCCCCCAGTACATATCAACTGTAATCATATCAAGTATCGGGATCGGCCCATGCTAGGCTTAAGCCCCTGAGCTACCACCCACACGTATATCAAGTAACACACATAAGAGATCTTTCCAATAACTTAGTTCAAAATCTTTTGAGATTATTACATTAGTGTTCATGCCAATATAGTACCTTTGGAACAATGATACATCAATAGGAACCAAGTAATAGACCTTCTATACAATAACGATGTAATAAAGACTCATTGGTACATCAACAATGTATTTCAGAATCATCAATATCACAACAATAAAATAGGAGCCTTTTGGTATATCAATGAAACATTTTGACACTTTATAGAATGGAAACAACTTCGTTGGTAACGTAGAACAATACATGTTTTTGGAAAACCTAGGAATCTTACTTGATGGAACATCGGTGTTTTCATGCCAAAGAACATTGTTAGAGTATGCTTTACATACCTCGTTGTAGATTCGGGTACCAATTCAACACAACTTCCCGCCTTTACAAATCACTTATCTACAATGAAATGTTTGGCATCTAGTATTAGCAACCCAACACCACAATTCTCTTCCATAATTCCATACAACCAATATTTGTAAAGCATTCCAAAAACCAACTTGAACAATAGGTTTATGTGTATATATATATATAATCATCATTTCAATACCACATCATCACACCAAATCCCTTCACAATTCAACATAATCCAACCATGCACAAGAATAATCCAACATCACTTCCAATCATCTTTCAACAACAATCAAATAACATACTTCTTATGCTCACATGCATATATATACATATCCATATAAATAACACCAACATAATTTACATCCTTACCATAAAATGGCCCTTTTGATTTTGAAGTCCTGTTGGCACAAATAAGGGGTGCTTCTCGAAGCCCTCGAGACGGTGAACACAACTACGGAATCAATTTGGATTTTCTACGGTTGAATCACAAGATAATTGGAGTTGAAATTAGGCTAGGGTTTCTTATTCTTCAATAACTTGGATGATAAATGATGGATATGAGGCTAAGTATATGTATATAATGATCAATTTTCGTCCATGAGGTGATGGAAAATAACCATATTGCCCTTAAAATTTAAGTAAATTCGAATCTGTCCATGGTGGACTGTTTTGATAGGCTAAAGTAAATCGACCATAACTCTTTGCTCCGCTAATGGATTTGGGTGAAACCAATTGCATTAGAAAGAAGACTCTTGGGGCTTCTCATCGATATATAGCAGCTCACACAGTTCATTTTGTACAATGAGTTATGATCATTTAAAGTCGACCCAAAAATTTGTTTGGCTGCAGTACTTTTGTGTGCAGAAAATTTCTGCACATTTACTGTTCATTGCGTCCACCGTTTTCAAGTTTCGAACATGCTTGCTTATATCCGATACTCATCTGTTTTCAGAAATCTTTATATCGTTGGAAAGCTAACTCGATAAACTTCGCATAGAAACTTCAACGAGCAACTTTTGGTATAAATAAAGTCGATTCCTATACACATATAATCAAACTATACACTTGAAACCATCTCAAAATAATCAATACTCATACTTAAACTCATATATACCTAACTTATGATCAATACATATACTCCAACACATATAACCATGGCTAATGCACGTAATTAAGTACGGGGTGTTACAATAAGTTTCTCTGAATTTTAAAAATAAATAAGTAAAAAAATTAATTTAATATAAGATTCAAATAAAAAGAAATATATGATAAGCATTTAATTTTAATATTTAATGATAATTAATTAATATAATTATTTTTTAAATAATTACTTTATTATATTTGATTTTAAAAATCTGTAATATAGATAGTAAATATTTACTTCACATTCAAAAAGAAAATAAATGAAAATTATTTACCTTTCATATATTCAAATAAAAAATAGTACTGCTATATCTATATCTATAATCTATATTCATATCTATAATATATTAAAAGTGTGAAGACCCTTAGAGAAGTGATTTTGTTATGAAATATAAAGTAAAGAAGAACAAGAATAAATAGAGAGAGAAGAGGGAGACTTCTTTATTTCTCTTGAAGGATGAGAGATTATAAGATTTAGAATACAATGAACAAAACAAGACAAATACTTCAAATCGTGATAGATATCAACTAGATCTTGATAGATCTTATTACATCTTGATAGACATTCACAATTATGTAAATACATTTATAACACCCCCCCTTGAATGTTTAATTGATTTGAATGTCTAATTGATAGATAATGTGCCTAGTTAAAACCTTACTAGAAAAAATCCAGTGGAAAAAAAATCTAGTGAAGGAAAAAGAGTACACATCTCTAACAATACGCATATATGATGTATCATTAAAAACCTTACAAGAAAAATCCAGTGGGATAAAACATCGTAACAGAAAAAGAGTACAACGCGTTAACTTCCCCTAATGAGAACATCCTGAATCTTCGCATTCCGATCTTGTACACCATCTTCTTGAAAGTGACAGTTGAAAGAGATTGGTGAATAAATCAACCACATTGTCACTTGAACGAATCTGTTGCATGTTAACATCACTATTCTTTTGGAGATCATGTGTATAGAAAAGCTTTGACGAAATATGCTTCATTCTATCTCCTTTTATAAATCCTGCATTAAGGTGTGCTATGTATGCTGTATTATCTCCATATAAAATTATGGGCACATTATCATATTTCAAACCATATTTTTCTCAAATGAGATGTATCATGGACCTCAAACACACACATTCTCGACTTGCTTCATGAATAGCAATAATCTCAGCATGATTCGATGAAGTGGCTACGATAGACTGCTTTGTATATCTCTAAGATATGACAGTCTCCCTACATGTGAACACATAGCCTGTTTGAGACCTAGATTTATGCGGGTTAAATAAATACCCAATATCGGCATAATCAACAAGACCGGGACTACAAGCTTTAGAATAAAATAAACTCATGTATTTTATCCCATTTTAATTTCTTCTAATAGGAGCAGAAATATACCTTGCTAACGAATTCAATGAAAAGGCTATATCAGGCCTTATAGTATTTGCAAGATACACTAGTGCACCATTTGCACTAAGATATGGTACTTCATAACCAACCCAATTCTTTAGGGATAATAAATAAGTTTCTACGTCAACCCAGGAGTTTCAATGATTTTCAAACGATCAATTTATCCCTTATAAGGATAATAAACAAGTTTCTCAGAAACTTTATATGCTTCAGGCATTTTGAATCCTTTAGGGATTTTCATATGAATTTTTGTCAAGTGACAATATTCAGCATATCATCTGCAACATCTTCAAGTGTCTGGACTGCAAATCAAATAAATTTTACACTTACCAAGATGCATCATTTCATGTCACTTGATAAATGTTTCTATGTCAGCATGCTTAAATAAACATAGAATTCAGATCCTCATAATCTTTCACAATATTGCCCCAGTATTGTATCAATGATATTGATGATATATCATTTCGTATCGGTTCACAATGTAACATGACATTTTGAGATCTCATCACTTCATTATTTCCAGGTACCTGAACCTCTCATAAGGTTTTATGAAATATTATGTCGTAGGCTCTTCAAGAGCACGTTGCCTTCTTATTATGATTATTTGCTCCTTATTCTTTTCAAGAATTATTTCATAGGGAACCGATTTATCTACCACGCTTCACACATGCATAGATTTTATCCTTTAGGAACACAAAATAGGAGCAATTGCAGCTTAATATGAGATGCTTTCGATATTTAACTTGAATTATCCTTTGAATGAGGATCTGATGATAATTCCTAACATATTTCATAGTTGCTTATAGTCCCCCCTTATGTTAGGAAAACTAACATATATCTTAATTTACTTTAGAGAATCCATCTTTGTGTATTATTGTATATTCATTAATCATATACTGCACATCAAAACTATTAGATGGAATAATTGATTCCTGACCTTGAACCAATTAAGAGGGAAAAATAATTATAATTTGTTGGTCTAATGCATACAAGTGCTATTGTATGCAACATATCATATTTCAGACCAACACATAAAGTTTTGTTTCCATTAGTAATGGTTTAGCTATTTATCGAAGGCATCCAATGTCAAACCATCATCATCAAGATGAATTGTTTTGATTACACAATCTGAAAATTATGTTCTTAACTCAATTTTACTGAGCAAACAACTTTATGAATGTCAAACTACAAGTTGACAATAAATGTACATGTGATCATCTTATTGATGCATCATTTCAACATATCACATGATAGGTGAACAAGCCTTTTTTTCACCTTTTATATTTTTCAGATTTTAAGGTATCCAATTCCAAAATTAGTTGGTCCAACCAACTTATCATGAGAACAAACAACATTAAAAGTAATGAAGAATTTTCTAATTCTTCAATATATGTTCAATACTCAGTATGCATATCTTTGGGACGTCACAATCGTTCACGTCAATTTATGAACTTTTAATCTAGTAAACTCCAAGTTTACCTTACTTTAGTAAATTTTAGATTACTATTAAATGAATAAATTTCAGATTTACTACTTCAGGAGTAGATTTCAAAATAACTCTTCTTAGTTATTCTGCCTCATTCGGAGGTGAGTTGTGATACCATCACAATCAAGTGCACGTTTTCATTAATAAATTTCTCATTCCCCATGAATGGAATATAATTGTGCCTTAAGCCTATCGAATTCTGATAGCTTATAACCTCTATCATGATATTGCTACTTCAGGAGCAAATCGAGGCATATATCATATATTGCAACCACATTCACTTCAAGAATGAAGTAAGTTGTCATCTTTCAGACCTAGCATATATTGCTACCACATTCACTTCATAAAATGGAGCATATTCAATGGGACAAATTTCATATCTTTTCACCAAAACATTATTTTACCTTAGCCATCATTATATCATAAATATGATGCATTGAGATTCAAACTCAATGCCTTATTCATATAAAGACGTCTTAGGTAATAAATCGACGGGATTTAAATCCAACAGATTATCATTTCCTTTGATAATATTGTTCTTGAGGAATAAATTTAAAAATAAATGGCTCCAAATTAATTATTTTTTCTCAAATCCAACAATAATTATATCATTAGTAGCAAAAGACAACTAATATAAGGAATTATTAACCTTACCTTTAGATTTATAATCTCACCTTGTTTGGCAGAGTCTCGTGCTGATAACGTGTTAGGAAATATAAAACAAAGAAGAACAAGAATAAATAGAGAGAGAAGGGGGAGACATCTTTATTTCTCTTAAGGGATGAGAGATTATAAGATTTAGAATACAATGAACAAAACAAGACAGATACTTCAAAATCTTGATAGATATCAACTAGATCTTGATAGATCTTATTACATCTTGATAGACATTCACTATAATGTAAATACATTTATAACAGAGTTGAACTTTTTACCTTACATGAAAAATCTTCGCAATAGCAAAATTGTCTTTTTACCTTTGTTTTTTAAAAAATTATTATTTAATCAAATTGAGGACTCCTAAAAATATATGAATAGAAATTAAACTCTCCTAAATTATATGGGATAGAAACTAAGGACTTTTAAAACATATGAAAAAAAATAACCAATAGCATATATATGGAATCCTAATAAAATAAATATACTAAATTTTAATTATTAAATTTTTTAAAAGCCAGCTGATCCAAAATAGAGATTCATATTTTCTTTTTATTATTAGTATAGTATTTAGTTGTTTTCTTTAAATATTTTTGTCCATGCCAAATTTTTATAAGTAGTCAAGTAGAGATGCCACTTCCATAAAAAATGGCTTTTATTCCTGTTTGTCATTTTAAACTTTTTTTTTTGTGTGTGTGTGAGTTAATTTTTTTTTTTCTAAGTATGAGACTTTAATTTTTTTTCATGTTTTAGCTATCTTTTAGGTGTTGGAATTTATAATATTTACTTACTTAATTCCTTTTTGGTTTAGACAATATTTACATTTTTAATTCTTTTTTGGTTTAGGGTCTTCTATATCTATAATCTATAATATATTAAAAGTGTGAATACTTTTAGAAAAGTGATTTGAACTTTTTGCCCTTCATTAAAAGACTATTCTTTAAACAAAACTGTTTTTTCACTATTTTTTAAAATTGATTATTTAATTATTTTTTGTTATATTAACTAGACTTCCTAAAATATATGGTAGGAGAGAATTAATTAATATTTTCCTTTCTGCTAGACTTTCTAAAATATATGGGACTGCTAAAATATATGGTAAGAGAATTAATTAATATTTTTCTTTCTACCATTCAATTAGAAAAATACTCCTAAATAGGACTCTATTAAGGAAATACTTCTATAAATATTGAGATATACTCTAAACTAGAGAACAGACTGGTTTGCCTATTGGGAGAATATGATTGATGCTCATCTAACTTGATTCGATTGCATCTCTAGATGGTGGATGCTTAATTTTCTAACCCTCAACTTCTTCACTATTTTTGTCAGCATAATAGAATTCAACATGTGTATATATATATCTTCTTTTTTTTCATTCAAAATCATTCTTTAGGATCAAAATTTTCGCTCAGACAAGAATTAGTTGGATCAAAATCGAAGCTTTGTGATCACTATTATATTTTTTTTATAGTCTACAGGTCGTAGATGAATGTCAGTTGACTTTGAAGAATTTCTTGTGTAAAGGTTAGATTAAATTTTATTGTTTTGATATCCTTATTATCTTATTGTTTTATTTTAATTTACAGAAGTTAGATGAATGTGGGTTGGTTTTGAAATTTTTTTGTAGGTAAAGATTAGGTTTAATTGTATTATTGTAATATCACTATTAGATTGTTATTTTATGGTAGTTTACAGTTCGTAGATGAATCTCAATCAACTTTGAGAAATTTTTGTGTGTAAATTTAAGTTTAATTATATTATTTTGATATCACTTTTATCATATTATTTTGTTGCAGTTTACAGGTGATAGATAAATGTTGGTCGACTTTGAGGAATTTTCTTATGTAAAGGTTAGATTTATTTGTATTATTTTAATATCTCTATTATTATATTTTTTTGGTTTTATTTTAATATCTCTATTATTATATTTTTTTGTTATTGTTTACAGGCGGTAGATGAGTGTCGGACGACTTTGAGAAATTTTGTGTATAAAAAATAGATTTAAGTGTATTATTTTGATGTCTCTATCATTGTATTATTTTGTTGCAATTTATAGATGATAAATGAATGTCGATCGACTTTTAAAAATATTTTTGGTAAAGATTAGATGTAATAAATAAATTCTCCATCCTTACATACTCAAAAGATATTAAATTTAATTACTATATTCATCTTTATTATTTAAAAAAATATTCTATTTAATGTAATATTTGAACTCATTAAAGTGAGGGACACGTGCAAGGCACGTACACCTAAACTAGTATATAAAAAATATTATTGCACAATCTCATTCATGAACTTTATTGTTAATGTTGCTTCTGTATTTCTAAATTTTCTTTCTTTACAAATTTTTCTTTTAAAGTAGATCTTAATGTGTCTTATTACTTTTTCTTATGTTTTTCACCATTAACATATCATTCATATTCTTTATCAAAATTGCAAGTTCTTGAATTGAATTTGTCCAGAGGTCTATTTTCTAAAATTTTAGACTGTTTTTGAAGTTTACAATAATGAATGTTGTATTTTTGATAAACAATTATAAATTGAGAAATTTCCTTGTGATTTTGTTTATAGTGTTTCATATACAATTAGTGATTTGAAATTGAATTACTTATAATTTTTGACAGATTATTTAAATCATCTCATTTTTTCACGAGAAATTGGTTGGTCATTCGGAATTCATGATAGTTAGAAATGAAATTGAATTATTTATAATTTTGGATAAATTATTTAAATCGTCACATTTTGTCACGAGAAATTGGTTGGTCATTCGGAATTCATGATAGTTAGTAATAAAATTGACTTATTTATAATTTTGGATAAATTATTTGAATCATCGCATTTCGTTATGAAAAATTGACAGGTCATTCTAAATTCATAATAATTAGTTATCTTATTAATTAAAGATTTTTTTTATCTATTATTTATGGTTAGAAAACTGTGTACTATGTTGTGAGGATTATTCATGGGATTAGGTTTTTAGGAGATTTGATTTTTATTTATTAGTTGTTTGGCTTATCATTAAATTTTTTTAATCACTGGTTGTAGGTAGAAAGAGACCATCAATAATTTCGAGAATTGCTCCTTTTGATTTGAGGTAAACTTGAGAATTTTTTCTTATTTTGATGTAAATTTGTATATATATCTTCTCTTTTATTTATTTTTTATTTATTTGCATTACAATTTGAAGTGTTCACTATCTGCATTCGAGCTCGGCTGAATTCGAATTCACATAAAAAGTTTTATATTAGAGGTTAAGCTCTCTCTATTGAAGGTGACTTGGAACTTATTGTTCAATTGTAAAGTTAAGAAATTGAAGTGCAATACAATAAAGTAATAGTAACTTATATTATGATCAAGAACTATGTCCTTACTCAGTGAACCTGAAGAAAATATAAAAGATATAATATATGAAAAAATAGAAATAGATGAAACAATAAATTCATGTGTACTGACTCATTGTAAGTGTTTAATTATGTGTACTATTGCTTTCCTGTCACATCACATTATCTAAAAAAACTCTCAAAAGAAAGAGTACTTGTTGGCTCAATCAGTGGTCGGTATAAAAAAAATTACCCAAAAAAATATCTTCCCATATATGCACATACTCTAGCACACAAATATTTTTTTTCTTTCAGCATACGAAAGAGATACAAGAATCCCAATTGTTTATTTTACTTTTTATTTTTAGTTCATTTCAATTTCTTTTTTCTAAATACTCTATTTCTAAATTTTCATACACCATATTTAAAACTACAAGATTAAAGTATATTTTAATATATTTCACATGTCTATAATAATTAGAAGAGACATTAGAAAATGTATGGTAAATTATCGTGTTCTTCTTCATGTACATTTTTTGTCTTAAAATTAGTGTTGATATTTAAAATTTTTAACTTAATAATATAACGTTCACATAATAATTTATTCTTTTGATATCCATTTAGTGTTAATTAACTATATACAAGTGTAAACTACGTACACCTAAACTAGTAAAAAAAAAAAAAATTGGAGTACACATCATCACGAGGGAAAGACTGAGTACTTGTTAACTCTATTGGACCCCATCATATTCAATGACCAACCATGGGACATGATTTTTAATTTAAATAAAACAAAGGGTGGATTTGTTTTGTAAATTACTGTTAAAGTACAAATGTCAAAACACAAAGAGAAGCTTTTTCCACACGATATATACAAAATCTTAAAATCCATTTTCATAGAAAAGCTAATGACTACTGAAATAGAGAGTTGCAGGTTCTTATTTTTGAGATGGTGGGAATAACTAATATTGGGTAGCTCTCTTTTTTTGTTCTCCACTTGATATTCGGTACTTCTATTGTAATTTGATTAAATCTAAATTTACGAGGTATAATTTTAATTTATTTAATAAAAAAGATTATCTATTTTTTAAGTTGTTGATTTTAGGTGGATTTATGTAACTAAGTGTTGTTATCCAGCCTTATTTAGCTTAGTTTAAAGGACTTCTCTTGGGCTTAAAGAGTTAATCTTTGTATAAATGAGCATACACGTGTTGAGTTATGTTTTGATAATGTTTAAGGGGTGTTCATAATGAGTTTAGAGTCAAAACATTAAGTTAAAGTTCAAACGAGAAAACTAGTACACTTAGCTTGAGCTATGTTCCTTTCTAGTTCATCGTGTTGGATCCAATTGAGTTTTAAACTCTAACTTGTGGTGCTTGATGTTGTAGGATGCTTGGTGAGTTGATGAAAATGATGTATGGATGATATACAAGTTGGAAATCACGAGGAAAAGTCACCACAATGCAAGTGACAAAGAACCAAACGCATGGAGTACAATGTGACCAAATCTGGAAATTATGGACTCATTGGCATGCCACGGTCCCTAGGCACCGTGATAAGGGCGTGGAACGCCATTGTATGCATTGTGAATTGTCAATTCCATTAGCTCACCACGATAGTGGTGCGCCACAACGGCCTAGATGACGCAATATTGGCATGCCACGCTGATATGTTAAAATCGGACAACTTGGTCCTATTATAAATAGGACACGTCAACTCTTTGGGAAACACCTTGGACGATGTTGGGGCTTTGAGATACGCTGGAAAAGGCTTTCATTAGGGTTTTTATCCTTTCACTTCAGTTTATTCCCGGATTTCTATATGAATTATACTAGTATGATTCTTGTTACATTCATGAGTGGCTAAACATCATTTTTCGAGGTTAAGGCCAAGAACATGAGTACTTATACTTCATAATTGTTTTGTTTTTTGTTATTATCATTGTTGGTTATTCTTATATCCTTGTTTTAACTATCTTATGGATTCGCGACCCTTAGGATAAACACGTAATTCTATTGTGAATCTGGAAGGAGGAATGATAGAATAGAGCAAGGGATATAGGGAATAGGATTGTAATCTTCTCATGAATTGAAGTTATAATTTTATGCATGGGATAGGAATATACCTAATACACTCTATTAAGTTCATTAATAGGAAGAAATATAAAGGCATTTAGCTTAGTCTTGCATCCACTCTTAACGATGTAGTTGTAAGACTAGGTTAGATAGCTGATTGGAGGCTCGAAAGACCCATAATCATATAATTAACCCTTTGAGCCAACAACCAAGATAATTAACGATAGCAATGAAGTTATGAAGCTAAGTATGATTGTTCATAGTGCTTGAGCCCTGGGTTTCTCCCCATATTTGTTCCAAACCTTTACTTTACCGCATTGTTTAGTTTACGTTTAGTTCTAACTCCCAAACATTTTGTGGTTACTTTTGCACTTATTTAATCTTTGAAGTGAGACTGGATTAAGATAGTTGTTTAACATTAGTCCCTATGGGATCAATACTTGGGTTTCTTTAATGCCACCATATTACTTGGGTGGACCACGTACACTTGTGTGTGCACTTGGGCGCAATAAGTTTTTGACGCCGTTGTCGGGGGACTTGTAATTTGGCAACTATTTTAGTTTTAGTTTTGCTTTTTGAATTTTGTGAGTGTTATTCACTTGATCTTAGCTTCTTGATTTGCAGCCACAGGTGTAAAAAACTAGTAAGCTGGCAAGGGATAAGGAATTGGTTGATCCACATCTCGAGCCCGAGCAATGCTTACACCAATTGAGGAGAGAAGCAGTTTTTCTCTATCATATCCTGCAAATTCAAAAAAAAAATCTATTCATCATTTCATCACTGATGATCCACCAGCCCGCAGGGCTATTCACAAAGTAGCAATCTCAGTTGCGACTAATGTGACCTCCGTTATTCACAGACCGTACCTGAAGGTAGATTGAGATGAAGTATGATATAGTGCAGCTTTTGCACAACAGTGGACAGTTCACACAGTTCACAGGGTTGTCACATGAAGAACCACAAGTTTACTTGCTGAATTTATAGAGATTAGTGACATATTTATCCCAACACCAGAGTATCCACTGATTATGTGAGTCTGACACTCTTTTCCTTCTCACTTTTGGGGGAAGCAAATAAGCGATTGAATGTTGAGCATGCAGGTTCTATTACTACATTGGGTTACTTGACTCAAAAATTTCTTACCGTTTTTTTCATCCGACAAGACTGCAAGATTACACACTGAGATTTTGAGCTTCAAGTAGAAGCCGGATGAAACCTATATCATGCTTGGGAGAGGTTCAAATATCTTCTTCGGGACTGTCCACATCACCAGCTGTCTAATACGGTATTAGCTCACACCTTTGTTGAAACACTTGATCACAATAAATTTTTTTTGCTAGATTCAGCTACAGCTGGTCAAGCATTGGAGAAAACTTATGATGAGCTTTATACCTTATTGAACCGCATTGCATAAGGAAATCTGAACTGGCGTAGTGACATTTCAAGAAGTGTAGTGAAAAAGCCTGTATAGGGTGATTGAAGTTGATAGTGTGATAGCCTTAGCCGCCTAATTAGTTGCTTTTCAGAATCAGATGATGACACAATTCAACAAATTGGGGGGAATCAATCCCAGGCTCAAGTGAATGCAGTTCATCAGACCCCATTTTGGTGTAAAATTTGTGGCAACAGTGGTCACTCTGTAGACTTGTGTGGAGTAAATTCGGAGTCTGTGAATTTTGTAGGCAATGCACAAAAGGCAAATTATTGTAATGCCTACAACAACAAGTGGCAGAGTCAGCCCAATTATTCTTGGGGTGCAAATCAGCCTTAGCACTGACAGCATCAGTACAACACACATGCCGGTAAAATAGAGGAAACTTTAAAGATGATTTTGGCCAAACATGAAGCAATGGTTGCTGAAATAAAAAATCAGCAAGTGGCTTTGCAGAAGTTTGAACAACAGTTGGGGCAGTTAGCTTAGACACAAAATACCAGGTCACAGTGTAGATTGCCAAGTAACGCAGAGAATCCAAAGCAAAAATTGTGTCAATAATCTTGAGGAGTGGTAAAGAGCTTAGTGACAGGCTTCTAAAAAATCCAGAGGTACAATAGAGCTAATTCCTTAATAGTTTGCAAGTAAAAATGCTGATAATTCGGGGAAGTCTGAGTACCCGAAAGCAAAAGCTACTAAGCAAGTGCAGGAAAGGCCACCACCACCATTCCTTAGAGGCTCAAAAAGGCCAAGGAGGATGCTTTCTTTAAGAAATTCTTTGACAAATTCAGAGAACTTCACATTAATCTTTATCTCTTAGATGTTTTGCATAGTATGCCTAAGTATGCCAAGTACTTGAAGGATGTGGTATCACGATCCAAACGGTCATAACTGACACCTACACTAATATTAAGATGAGAGTATCATAAAATCAACTTAATAACAATAATCTAGAGCTAATCATTATTAATGCAGAAATCAAACAAACTACTTATTGAAATCCCCAAGACCCGAAAGTCATCGTACAAGAACTTCTAACAAATATCATGTCTAAAAGAGATATAAAAAAATAAAGTAAATAAAGAATGTTTCATTGCCCAAAAGATGGACAAGAGCAAATAGAATGACCTATGATAGCCTGGAGACAGAGTGCTCACCCCTGGATGAAAATTTGCTATCAAATTTTAGAGGCGAGGTCATGTCTGAGCCTCTGGAACACCTTTTGCACTCAACAAAAGATGAGTACAAGGTAGTATCAGTACAAACCACTATGTATTGATAGGTATCATAGGCCAACTCAATTTAATAGCATGTACACAACATAAATCAAATAACAAGTAGAAAGGCATTGTCACATAACAAATATTCAAGGAACTAACAATATAGCAATAACAGGTCAAACAATACTTACAAACAAGCCACATAACCATCAAGAGTATAACCATACCGTAAACATCCACAAAATCAACAACAATACCATAAATAACAACCACATTCTTCTAAACCTCACAATTAGAACACCATTAGCTTGCTATTTGCTTAATAACCCATACAACCTCTCAAATTCAACACAAATATGCACATACATTCTATGGGACTTATTTTTGCCTAACAAGTCATGACCTATAGGGAACAATCTATGTTTATGTACTGTATCGACATGGTACTTGATCCTCAATAACAAGTAATATCAATATTATATTTGTACCAGCGAGGTACCCGATCCTCTATAAACAGGTAACATCAATATCATATTCATACCGGTGTGATACCCAATCCTCCATAAACAAGTAACATCAATCTCATATTCGTACAGGCGTGGTACACTACAAGAAAAACAACCTATAAGAAAGGAAAATCTGGTCCCAAAAAGTCTAAATCTTATCCCAATTGGTCTTTTAGGATGAAAAAAACTGGTCGCGTCACGTCTTAACGGGCCCCACCACTAAAGATCAATAGCGACGAGTCAACAAATCCGGTCCTTAAAATTCTTTTGAGACAGCAAAAAACTCGGTCCTAATTATCTTTTAGCGATAGTATATCTTGTCCCAATCAACTAACTACCTGATCATAATTATCCCTTTGCGATAATATATCTCATCCCAAATAGACTAACTACCTGGTCATAATTATCTTTTAGCGACGGTATATCTTGTCCCAAATAGACTAACTACCTGATCATAATTATCTTTTAGCGATGACATATCTCATCCCAAATAGACTAACTACTTGGTCATAATTATCTTTTAGAGACGGTATATCTCGTCTCAAATAGACTAACTACCTGATCCTTACTTATCTTTTAGGGACGAGAAATAACTTGTCCTAAATTATCCTTTAGTGATGGGCAAAATTATTTTCCTAGATCAACCTTTAAGGTCGAGCAACATCCTGATCGTAGATCAACTTTTAAAGACAAGCGATATTCTAGTCTTAGATCAAATAGATATCAAGAATCTCGATACAAAAACATGATATAATTAGAGACCAGAAAACTAATTAGTTAACATTTAGAGACGAGCAAATAACTCGTCCAGCATGCCATAAATTGCTCACCTTTTCAAATCTTTATTTTTTCCCAAATTAAAATAGATAACTCTAAAATGATTACATTTTGAATTAAGCTGCAAATATCAAATAAACATTTGAGATGGAATTATGCATCAACACTAGAATAAAAGGTGCATTTAAGCTTGGTATCAGTTTTCACAAATTTGCTTAATCTTCTAGGCAGGCGTAGTCTTGAGTGCATAGTCTAAATCATCGTGAGTGCATAGTCTAAATCATCGATCAAGTCATTGATATTTTCAATCCCAACTGAAATTCTGACCAGATCCTCAGTAAGACCTCTAACCTCTCGTACTTCAGTCGGTCTGCTTGCATGGGACATGAAGCAAGGAAAGCTTATGAGCGATAATTTTCAGGATTACATAACACGTTTGGATAGCAACAAAAGGAAAATTTAAATGGAAGAACAGGTACATAATGAATGGCATCAATATAGGCATAGATTTGAATTAAATATGAAACATAATATCTTGTATAGCATGAACAAGAGAGGTCATTTAATGAATTATTTGCTTCACTCGGTACCATACCATTGTCCTGTGGACAAGTTCAAGAGGTCAAATTGTTCCAGTGTCATGTAGATGTTTACAAACAAGAGTTATTGCGATTTTCATCTTCATTCGACATCCCCATTTGTTCTCTCCCCTAGTATAAAACAAAATCTACAATTATAATTGAAGCTGAAATTCTGATCTCCAGCTAGTTTATCCTAAAAACAACCGAAAGGCCTAAATAATTATCTACGTCTATCTCTCTTATCACTGGAAGTATTCTATGGATAGTAGATATACTTGAGTTAAGTTTGATATGAAGTAGTTCAACACACCATCTCCTAGTCTTTTTGTTAGATTTAGAGTTAAAACGCTCCACGTCTAGGTTATTTTGCCTATCCTTGATAGCACTAATGCCGAAGCATATTGCCCATGCTTCCATCTATTTCCGCGTTGTTCATTTTTATGGTTTGTTATTACACGGTATTTTCAAAAAGCAACATTGTTTTGATACTCCTTAACAATCTGTCTATTCCACACAAAAGGAGCAGACACATTTGAGAATAAACACTATTAACTTCTGAGATTTTCATCCCCGCTAGAATATAGTTTTATCCTTCCCAACACAAACAATATTGCATGTTTACAATCATCAACAGGAAAAAGAGAGAGGCCAAAATCATGTATTGTACACTTTGATTAGAAAAAGTGATTTTAGGTATTAGAGAAAGTAATTGAGCATAAGCTGAAACTAACCAAAATTGACAGTAATGTTGATGTATTTGGTAGCCTCAGCAATATACTTCGAGAGTGCCAAAGAACCTATCAGAAAAATTAGGACCGATCCTTCGCCGTTAGCCTGTAAGTTGATCGAGAATCAGACACGTATCTTTCAAGAAAAATCTCGAAATCTCCAAAAATATTGTTGTACACGCATTAGGAGGGCTTGACAAGCACACGGTGATATTGTGAGATGAAATAAACAAGAGCAAGGCAACAATTGTAAATGAGATGAAAGAAAGAAAGGGAATTGAAGTTTTCCAACCTAGTTGTATTTTGCCAGTCGCTCATTTCGGCAGGGTGCTCCCGTCTTGATCTGCATTATGGGAGAATTTACAAGAATATTAGTATATTGCTGGAGGTTAAAAGGGTAGAAAAGATTAACCAACGTTTAACAGTTGGAAGTTGAGAATACCTGTCCACTGGCCAAACCAACAGACAGATCTGCGATAAAATTATCCTCTGTTTCACCACTTCGGTGACTGACCATAACATCCCCGCCCGTAGCTTTGGCGTCTAGTGCCGCTTGAATAGATTCTGTCACAGTACCAATCTGGCTAAACTGCAACAATTTTAAATATGATGAGTTAGGTCCTCACTAGCATGTGTTTCTATCTAAAAGGACTGAACCCGTGAATAATGTGATATTGAATAAAGTTACTTTTTCTATGTCTGAATTTTCTCCATTTCCCATTCAAACTTGAAACAGAACTAAACATAAGAAAAGAGATATAGTTCATGTGAACTCTAGTGAGTCAAGTGCTTCAAGTCACACCCAAAAAAAGGGGACTCAGATTAATCCTAAGTTGAGCCGGAGTCTTCACTTTCGATGCCGCAGCCGTGTCGGTTTCTCCAAAAATACACTACTATTGGATAATCCGACACACACCAGTTGACATTTCTAAAGGGTCCGAGCAACACAGTATTAATTACACCATAAAGAAAATATGCAAACGTAAAGTTCATTCAAAAAGGTTCATAAACATACTGTCTTATGACAAATGCGTTCATTCAAAAAGGTTCATATACATACTAGTATTGTATTGTTCAGACCAAGATCTTCCTAGGATGATTCCTACTAGTTAAATACAAGTCTTTCTGACGGGAAAATACTTGGCTTTTAGGTTATCAAAAAGGAAAAAATACTTGACTTTTTCCGGAGAAATGCTCCAAATTAAGCACCACTTTTAAGGCTCTTCCTGTCAATGTATTAAGGCTATTTTGCTTATAAGTGCTTAGGATCAACTCAAAGGTGTTGTGCCTTTCAGGTAGATAACTTTACATTGCTTCTTTAATTTATGTACAATTAAGTTTTAGAACTTTGAGCAACTAAGCAATTGAAATGAGAAAAAAGCCAATGGATGGAACAAGGCAGCTATGCTACAGAAACGTGTGTGTTGCTTAAAGACAAATATTTACCTTCAACAACAATGCATTACATGCCTTTTTCTGAATTGCTTCAGTAATTCTCTTTGGATTAGTCACCAACAAATCATCATCAACAAGCTGCATATCAACTGAAGATTGTAGAGATGCCCAAGAACTCCAATCATCTTGGTCAAAGGGATCTTCAATAGATACAATAGGAAAATCTTTGACATACTCCTTGTAGAATTCAGAGAGGCCCTGAGCACTAAGTACATGAGCTCCATCATTTGGTTGATTCTTAAAATTGAGATCATATTTTGAATCTTTTGTCAAGACCTCAGATGCTGCTCCATCCATGCCAATTTTAGTTTGCACCATGCCAATTAGGAAGTCCAGAACTTTCGAAAATATAATAATTTAATATAACTGCAAGGCCAAAAAGAAAACCGACCTTGCCAGTGTAACCAGCCTTATGAATTGCATCCATAAGCAATACTAGCCCTTCCCTGTTATCCTGGACATTTGGAGCAAATCCACCTTCATCACAAACATTGCATGCATCTTGCCCGTACTTAGCTTTGATAATTCCCTTTAAAGTGTGGTAGACTGTTCTCCAATCAAGTATGGACAATTAAATACTATGTAAAGAGATCTTATTTATAAGTTAGTAGAATACATAATATGCAAAAATTACTTCTCTTAATGCAGATTTACTGAAACTAACACTATTTTGTCAAAGTGAGACAGATAGCCATCAAGAAAGAGGGAGGCAATTTTATATTTACATTATTTTCTTTAATCGTAATTCCAGAAGACAGGAGGAACAAATATTTACATTATTTTCTCACCTTCACTACCCGTACGAAGTGCCTCAGCAAATGTTGATGCTCCAGAAGGTAGAATCATGAATTCTTGCATAGCCAAATTGTTACCAGCATGGCTCCCTCTATTTATCACATTGAATGCTAGAACTGGCATTATAAGTTCTTTGGTTCCAGATATTTTTTGAATGTGTTTATACAAAAGGTACTGCTTTATCTCCAGCACCAGCTCTATACAAACTGAGAGAGACTCCAAAAAAAGCATTAGCCCCAAGTTTTGATTGATTAGGAGTTCCATCAATATCCAGCATAACAACATCGACATCAGTCTAGTTCCTTCACAAGAAGAAAAGAGAATGGCCACATTTAAATGGGAACTGAAGAAGTATTAAGAAGCAGCCAAGGTAGCCCTTCTTCCTATGGCATTTATTATTATTGAGAAACAAACTTAAATAGACGGCCACCAAAAGATAGCCATCAATGTATGATATATGTATATATGTGGGTAACCATGTATAACTCGTGTATATTGAACTACCTGTCATAAATATTTTTGGCTATGCGTAACCTCTCCTTTATTATTAGGCAATACTGCACCAATATTCTCTACTCAACAATGTTTTGAGATGTCTTGGTGTGTTATGTCATTTTCTTACTGTCTACCTCAACTTGAACCAAGCCAAGCTTCAGCAAATTTCATTATGACTAGCCAAAATCATATATTCAATAACCTAAGTTTTCAACTAATTGACAACCAACGAAGACTAGTAGTAAAAGGTAAACATACTTGACCCCTTTTATACTCCCTTCGTTTCAATTTGTTTGTCAAGGCTTTTTTTTTACTCCATTTAAAAAAAGAATGTTTCTTTCCTTTTTGGTAACTCTTTAATTTCACTTTCCCGATGCCATGTTTAAAACCACAAGATTAAAGCTCACTGTGGTACATTCTACATATCTCACAAGTATCCTTTACTTTCTTCAACTCCATGCCAAGTTAAAATTAGACAAATAAATTAAACCCGAGCGAGTAATGAGCAAACAAAGTGGCTTACACACAGAGTAATGAATCGTACACAACCCCTTATACTAACACAGAAGAACCTTGATTATTGTCCAAGTGCTCTAAACAACTCTCTTTGATCAGTAAAAATGCTCGAAACAAACTTTCACCTCGTTAAGTAGGAAAACTACCATTTTGTAAAGTACTGTAGGTATTGAGAAAGGATATTACTGTAAAATAAACTAACACCGCTAGCCACAAGATAATACTACAGCCACAAGATTATACTAAAACTATTCAAAGGTGAAAATTAATCTATTTTTTATTCATGTACAGTTGCTTTTATGAGAAAACTAGCCAATGTAACGTTTTATTATATCTCAAATAATAAATAACATCCCATAACCTTAATCTCTTCACATCGCTGCATTTAGCATAAACTACAATAAGATGCTTGTTTTATCGGTATCCATAAACAATAATTTCAAAGTCATTTGTTGTTGTTTATCTTTTATCACTTTCA
This sequence comes from Capsicum baccatum var. pendulum, assembly GCA_030864225.1. Classification (NCBI taxonomy): domain Eukaryota; kingdom Viridiplantae; phylum Streptophyta; class Magnoliopsida; order Solanales; family Solanaceae; genus Capsicum; species Capsicum baccatum. The sequence continues at coordinate 234,365,156 of CM061560.1, read as the reverse complement.
CCTATAATTATCTTGAATAAAGATTTAGATTTGTCCATTCTGATTATAGGTAGCATGATACATTTCCAACCTCTTTTTATACCTATGAATATTTCTTGCATCTTGAAACGACTCCAGTGAAGCAATAAAGGCAAATTTGTGATGTCTATGTAACATTTTCACCCTATTAAATGAGTGTTGTGTTCTCATAGATATGATATTCCCAAAATAAAGCATACATGACTGTTTACTAATGGATCTCACCCCTTCTGTTGGATTAACTCTTGTTAGCTTGCTATAATTATCCTTTTGGTTTGCTTTCTTTTCCTTATTTTGCACATATGGTGTTAAGGCTGCCTCATTCAGTACTTTACTAGAAGTATGTTGATTTCCCTCCTCCTTAAAATCTTGTTTAATGTTTGTATCCACTTTTTCTTTTGCCTCATTTAAGCTCTTTTGCTGGATTTGGTGAGAAACAATACCTTGCAATGCTCTCATAGGTGAATTATTGTGTCTTAAGGCTACAATATTTGTTACAAATAAGGTGATCAAGGTTGCACCAGTATCTTGATCATTATTTAGTAGTGACAGAGATGGAGTTGGATAGCATTCAATTCCTTTTATCTCATTCATTTCTTGAGAAGTAGTTGAAACACCTGGAGTGTCTCCTGATAGCTAGAGACTGCTAAGACGAGTCTCTACGCTTCTAGACTATTCTTAACCCATGTATTAGTATATTATTTCCTATTTCCTAATCTTCTTTCTCTTGTAGGTCATTGGTCACCACTGACGGCTCTGAATTATTAGTTTGCACTTTCAGATTCTCACATCATCTCATCTTAATACTGAAGGTTGAACAACTCTTCCCATTTCAACTGAAGTTTACCTCAATCCTAACTTCTAACCAAAGATTACTCTACACAAAAATATCCCTCATAATCACTAGAGGTATTCACAATTTCATCTAAATAGTCGAACCACATGTTAGTCTGCCCTCATTTCCAGATTGTACAACTCCTAAAAACTTTTGAGACTCGAGCTAAACTTAATTGTAACTACTAATCCAAAGCATAGCTTGCTCCAAGTAGTACAATAACAGAAGTCCACCGTACTTAGATCAGATCGTAAATTAAGATATCAACAAGCGGCAACATGACAAATCTAAGTCTCTGTCGCACCCCACCCAGCCCAGCCCTATTTGGAGACTGCCCCGCCCTGCCCCGCGTAGCAAACCAGCCTCACTCCGCACCTGCTCACCCCATTGCTATTCCCAGTATCTAGACGACAGAGAGACGATAACTGACCAACCACAAATTGAAAAATTTGATACTGAATTACCGAGTTGTATAAATAAAAAAATAACAGATTCGGATAGCAATAAAACTAATTTAGAACAATTTTGGAAGAAAAGAGCAACCAGCGGAATTGAACATAAATCATACCTCGAATTCACGATTAGGGCAAATTATTAGATGCAATAACCTACAGAATTGAAGAAGCAGTTGGAAAATTTGTCCTCTGAGAATAGCTCCTCTAAGATTTATCTTCTGCAATGTGTGCGAACTAAAAGGAAGAAAGAAACAAGACCCAATTCAGGCTACTTCAATGCCACCATGAAAACACAATCAAGAAGATATTTATAGTGCAACCCCACTGTGAAAAATTGAATATTTTGAAAAGGGTGTGAACCAAAAGTAAGAAACAAGAAGCCCAATTCAGGTTTACCTCACTGCAAAATTAGTGCGTATACTGTTTGATTTGCGATAATCCAACGTCGACGATGTGTACAGGTCATATGGCTGCTATAGAAAGGCTTCAATGATGTGCTCTTAATTAATTTGTTACCTTAATTTTCCAGAATGCTTATTAAAAGCTAAGTAAAAAGGAATTGGCTCCTATTAAGTAGAATTAGTGAAATAAAATAAATCATTAAAATTTTAATATTTTATTTTGGCATTAGTTTTTCCCTCTCAAAGCTCCTAACTAAAATTTGGGATCAGTTAAAAAAATATTAGGGACCGGATTGTACCTTTGCAATAAAATATAATATTAAGGACCGAAATTTAATCTAATCCTAATAAATATACTTTTAGCAACCAAATTATTAACTCGTCCCTGAATGTTGGTCTTAAATAGACCTTTTTCTTGTAGTGGTACCCGATACTTCATAAATAAGTAATATCAATAAATATATCCATACTGGTGTGACAATCAGTCCTCCATAAACAAGTAATATCAATATACATATACATACCGGTGTGGTAGCCGATCCTCCATAAACAAGTAATTCAATATACATATCCGTACAGGCGTGATACCCAATCTTCCATAAATAAGTAATATCAATATACATATCCGTATCGGCGTGGCACCCGATCCTCCCGATCCTCCATAACCATATTAGGTATGTTTTATCACATTCACACTACATCTCAAGGTACAATACGATGTATTAAGTTTACAAATACACTTAAAGTCATAAGACAATTTCATCAAGTAAATTTTTAATAATTATTTATCCACGTATCAATAATCCAAATATCATCAAATTTAAGTATGTCTGAATAACAATCAACAAGCATCCAATTTAGGATCATACACACAATTAAATCGAGTCTAAACTCCAATTAAATCGTAGCCTACCTCAATCAAAGAATCCAAATACAAGATAATTTGCAAAGGTCTTGCCCTTCCGTAAACCTTTCGACTGGTTTAGATCTGTCCAAATATATAATCCCCATAAGAGTACGAATCTAATGACACTCGATTACAAATTCTTACTCTAAAAATCCTAGGCCTAAAACTTAATTTATCAAAATTGTGATTGGCTGACATATGATGAGCTAAAGCTAGACATGAAACAAAACCAATAACCGCAGCATTTTATAAGTACAACTACCATTATTTAATATATATACAATCATGAATTAATCAATGACAAGCCACCCTATCATTTGTCATCATTAACTTATAATTAGCTTTTGTCTTTATTAAGATTAATATTCAAATAAAACGTATACTGTAATAGAAAAAGTAACTAACATAATGAAGTTAAATTGTTATAACAATGAATTCCTAATATACAGGTTACATACTATTGTGTTTCACCTTAGGATTCTATTTACTCCATACCACTATGGCCTAATGACAAGAAATTATCATCTCAGCATAAATGTCTAATCATTAGGCCATAATTTCTTCATCATAGCCTGGTTCCCTAAGTCAATATGAACAAAAGAACTACTAATACTATACAACCGACCTTGAGGAAATTATTATGGATTCTAGCAGCCATTAAAATCAGAGTTTGCCTCAAGCCACACAGTCCAAGCTTTTCAAAGGATTCTCTTGCATTTTAGTTGTTATTGTTATACAGAGGAGTTAACCCTATTTTTAATTAAATTAGGCATGGATTATGTGATATAGGAAACAATTATGATTTTTATCCATAAACCCACTAATTAAACTAGTTATCTAAAGTATCCAAAACTATTAGTAAATCTTTGAAATTATTGAAAATTTCATAAAAATAAATCAAATAAATAATTTGACCAAAGAGTATATTCCAAACCTATTGAAAATATTAAAATACTAAATCTAGGTCATCTTGACCGAAAGCTGACCGTGATCGAAACCTTTTGATTTGCTTTTTTCCTTATTTTGCACATATGGTGTTAAGGCTGCCTCATTCAGTACTTTACTAGAAGTATGTTGATTTCCCTCCACCTTAAAATCTTGTTTAATGTTTGTATCCACTTTTTCTTTTGCCTCATTTAAGCTCTTTTGCTGGATTTGGTGAGAAACAATACCTTGCAATGCTCTCATAGGTGAATTATTGTGTCTTAAGGCTACAATATTTGTTACAAATAAGGTGATCAAGGTTGCACCAGTATCTTGATCATTATTTAGTAGTGACAGAGATGGAGTTGGGTAGCATTCAATTCCTTTTATCTCATTCATTTCTTGAGAAGTAGTTGAAACACCTGGAGTGTCTCCCGATAGCTAGAGACTTCTAAGACGAGTCTCTACGCTTCTAGACTATTCTTAACCCATGTATTAGTATATTATTTCCTATTTCCTAATCTTTTTTCTCTTGTAGGTCATTGGTCACCACTGACGGCTCTGAATTATTAGTTTGCACTTTCAGATTCTCACATCATCTCATCTTAATACTGAAGGTTGAACAACTCTTCCCATTTCAACTGAAGTTCACCTCAATCCTAACTTCTAACCAAAGATTACTCTAAACAAAAATATCCCTCATAATTGCTAGAGGTATTCACAATTTCATCTAAATAGTCGAACCACATGTTAGTCTGCCCTCATTTCCAGATTGTACAACTCCTAAAAACTTTTGAGACTCGAGCTAAACTTAATTGTAACTACTAATCCAAAGCATAGCTTGCTCCAAGTAGTACAATAACAGAAATCCACCGTACTTAGATCAGATCGTAAATTAAGATATCACAAGCGGCAACATGACAAATCTAAGGCTCTGTCGCACCCCGCCCAGCCCAGCCCTATTTGGAGACTGCCCCGTCCTGCCCCGCGTAGCAAACCAGCCTCACTCCGCACCTGCTTGCCCCATTGCTATTCCCAGTATCTAGACAACGAAGAGACGATAACTGACCAACCACAAATTGACAAATTTCATACTGAATCACCGAGTTGTATAAATAAAAAAATAATAGATTCGGATAGCAATAAAACTAATTTAGAGCAATTTTGGAAGAAAAGAGCAACCAGCGGAATTGAACATAAATCATACCTCGAATTCACGATTAGGGCAAATTATTAGATGCAATAACCTACAGAATTGAAGAAGCAGTTGGAAAATTTGTCCTCTGAGAATAGCTCCTCTAAGATTTATCTTCTGCAATGTGTGTGAACTAAAAGGAAGAAAGAAACAAGATCCAATTCAGGTTACTTCAATGCCACCATGAAAACACAATCAAGAAGATATTTATAGTGCAACCCCACTGTGAAAAATTGAATATTTTGAAAAGGGTGTGAACCAAAAGTAAGAAACAAGAAGCCCAATTCAGGTTTACCTCACTGCAAAGTTAGTGCGTATACTATTTGATTTGCGATAATCCAACGTCGACGATGTGTACTGGTCGTATGGCTACTATAGAAAGGCTTCAATGATGATCTCTTAATTAATTTGTTACCTTAATTTTCCAGAATGTTTATTAAAAGCTAAGTAAAAAGGAATTTGCTCCTATTAAGTAGAATTAGTGAAATAAAATAAATCATTAAAATTTTAATATTTTATTTTGGCATTAGTTTTTCCCGCTCAAAGCTCCTAACTAAAATTTGGGATCAGTTAAATAAATATTAGGGATCGAATTTTGTACCTTCGCAATAAAATATAATATTAAGGACCGAAACTTAATCTAGTCCTAATAAATATACTTTTAGCGACCAAATTATTGACTCGTCCCTTAATGTTAGTCTTAAATAGAACTTTTTCTTGTAGTGGTACCCGATCCTTCATAAATAAGTAATATCAATAAATATATTCATACTGGCGTGACAATCAGTCCTCCATAAACAAGTAATATCAATATACATATACATACCGGTGTGGTAGCCGATCCTCCATAAACAAGTAATTTAATATACATATCCGTACAGGCATGGTACCCAATCCTCCATAAATAAGTAATATCAATATACATATCCGTATCGGCGTGGCACCCGATCCTCCATAACCATATTAGGTATGTTTTATCAAATTCACACTACATCTCAAGGTACAATACGACGTATTAAGTTTACAAATACACTTAAAGTCATAAGACAATTTCATCAAGTAAATTTTTAATAATTATTTATCCACGTATCAATAATCCAAATATCATCAAATTTAAGTATGTCTGAATAACAATCAACAAGCATCCAATTTAGGATCATACACACAATTAAATCGAGTCTAAACTCTAATTAAATCGTAGCCTACCTCAATCAAAGAATCCAAATACAAGATAATTTGCAAAGGTCTTTCCCTTCCGTAAACCTTTTGATTGGTTTAGATCTGTCCAAATATATAATCCCCATAAGAGTACGAATCTAATGACACTCAGTAACAAATTCTTACTCTAAAAATCCTAGGCCTAAACCCTAATTTATCAAAATTGTGATTGGCTGACATATGATAAGCTAAAGCTAGACATGAAACAAAACCAATAACTGCAGTATTTTATAAGTACAACTACCATTATTTAATATATATATACAATCACGAATTAATCAATGACAAGCCACCCTATCATTTGTCATCATTTACTTATAATTAGCTTTTGTCTTTATTAAGACTAATATTCAAATAAAACGTATACTGTAATAGAAAAAGTAACTAACATAATGAAGTTAAATTGTTATAACAATGAATTCCTAGTATACAGGTTACATACTATTGTGTTTCACCTTAGGATTCTATTTACTCCATACCACTATGGCCTAATGATAAGAAATTATCATCTCAGCATAAATGCCCAATCATTGGGCCATAATTTCTTCATCATAGCCTTGTTCCCTAAGTCAATATGGACAAAAGAACTACTAATACTATACAACCGACCTTGAGGAAATTATTATGGATTCTAGAATCCATTAAAATCAGAGATCTCACCTGAAATTTTGCCTCAAGCCACACAGTCCAAGCTTTTCAAAGAATTCTCTTGCATTTTAGTTGTTGTTGTTATACAGAGGAGTTAACCCTACTTTTAATTAAATTAGGCATGGGTTATGTGACATAAGAAACATTGTGATTTTTACCCATTAACCCACTAATTAAACTAGTTATCTAAAGTATCCAAAACTATTAGTAAATCTTTGAAATTATTGAAAATTTCATAAAAATAAATCAAATAAATAATTTGACCAAAGAGTATATTCCAAACCTATTGAAAATATTAAAATACTAAATCTTGACCGAAAGTTGACCGTGATCGAAACCTTTTGGTTTGCTTTCTTTTCCTTATTTTGCACATATGGTGTTAAGGCTGCCTCATTCAGTACTTTACTAGAAGTATGTTGATTTCCCTCCTCCTTAAAATCTTGTTTAATGTTTGTATCCACTTTTTCTTTTGCCTCATTTAAGCTCTTTTGTTGGATTTAGTGAGAAACAATACCTTGCAATGTTCTCATAGGTGAATTATTGTGTCTTAAGGCTACAATATTTGTTACAAATAAGGTGATCAAGGTTGCACCAGTATCTTGATCATTATTTAGTAGTGACAGAGATGGAGTTGGGTAACATTCAATTCCTTTTATCTCATTCATTTCTTGAGAAGTAGTTGAAACACCTGGAGTGTCTCCTGATAGCTAGAGACTGCTAAGACGAGTCTCTACGCTTCTAGACTATTCTTAACCCATGTATTAGTATATTATTTCCTATTTCCTAATCTTCTTTCTCTTGTAGGTCATTGGTCACCACTGACGGCTCTGAATTATTAGTTTGCACTTTCAGATTCTCATATCATCTCATCTTAATACTGAAAGTTGAACAACTCTTCCCATTTCTACTGAAGTTCACCTCAATCCTAACTTCTAACCAAAGATTACTCTACACAAAAATATCCCTCGTAATCACTAGAGGTATTCACAATTTCATCTAAATAGTCGAACCACATGTTAGTTTGCCCTCATTTCCAGATTGTACAACTCTTAAAAACTTTTGAGACTCGAGCTAAACTTAATTGTAACTACTAATCAAAAACATAGCTTGCTCCAAGTAGTACAATAACAGAAGTCCACCGTACTTAGATCAGATCGTAAATTAAGATATCACAAGCGGTAACATGACAAATCTAAGTCTCTGTCGCACCCCGCCCAGCCCAGCCCTATTTGGAAACTGCCCTGCCCTGCCCCACATAGCAAACCATCCTCACTCCGCACCTGCTTGCCCCATTGCTATTCCCAGTATCTAGACGACAGAGAGACGATAACTGACCAACCACAAATTGACAAATTTCATACTGAATTACCGAGTTGTATAGATAAAAAAATAATAGATTCGGATAGCAATAAAACTAATTTAGAACAATTTTGGAAGAAAAGAGCAACCAGCGGAATTGAACATAAATCATACCTCGAATTCACGATTAGGGCAAATTATTAGATGCAATAACCTACAGAATTGAAGAAGCAGTTGGAAAATTTGTCCTCTGAGAATAGCTCCTCTAAGATTTATCTTCTGCAATGTGTGTGAACTAAAAGGAAGAAAGAAACAAGGCCCAATTCAGGTTACTTCAATGCCACCATGAAAACAAAATCAAGAAGATATTTATAGTGCAACCCCACTGTGAAAAATTGAATATTTTGAAAAGGGTGTGAACCAAAAGTAAGAAACAAGAAGCCCAATTCAGGTTTACCTCTCTGCAAAGTTAGTGCGTATACTGTTTGATTTGCGATAATCCAACGTCGACGATGTGTACTGGTCGTATGGCTGTTATAGAAAGGCTTCAATGATGCTCTCTTAATTAATTTGTTACCTTAATTTTTCAGAATGTTTATTAAAATCTAAGTAAAAAGGAATTTGCTCCTATTAAGTAGAATTAGTGAAATAAAATAAATCATTAAAATTTTAATATTTTATTTTGGCATTAATTTTTTCCGCTCAAAGCTCCTAACTAAAATTTGGGATCAGTTAAAAAAATATTAGGGACCGGATTTTGTACCTTCGCAATAAAATATAATATTAAGGACCGAAATTTAATCTAGTCCTAATAAATATACTTTTAGCGACCAAATTATTGACTCGTCCTTGAATGTTGGTCTTAAATAGACCTTTTTCTTTTAGTGGTACCCGGTCCTCCATAAATAAGTAATATCAATAAATATATTCATACTGGCGTGACAAGCAGTCCTCCATAAATAAGTAATATCAATATACATATACATACCGGTGTGGTAGCCGATCCTCCATAAACAAGTAATTCAATATACATATCCGTACAGGCATCCAATTTAGGAGCATACACACAATTAAATCGAGTCTAAACTCCGATTAAATCGTAGCCTACCTCAATCAAAGAATCCAAATGCAAGATAATTTGCAAAGGTCTTGCCCTTCCATAAACCTTTCGACTGGTTTAGATCTGTCCAAATATATAATCCCCATAAGAGTACGAATCTAATGACACTCGGTTACTAATTCTTACTCTAAAAATCCTAGGCCTAAAACCTAATTTATCAAAATTGTGATTGGCTGACATATGATAAGCTAAAGCTAGACATGAAACAAAACCAATAACTGCAGTATTTTATAAGTACAACTACCATTATTTAATATATATACAATCACGAATTAATCAATGACAAGCCACCCTATCATTTGTCATCATTAACTTATAATTAGCTTTTGTCTTTATTAAGACTAATATTCAAATAAAACGTATACTGTAATAGAAAAAGTAACTAACATAATGAAGTTAAATTGTTATAACAATGAATTCCTACTATACATGTTACATACTATTGTGTTTCACCTTAGGATTCTATCTACTCCATACCACTATGGCCTAATGACAAGAAATTATCATCTCAGCATAAATGCCCAATCATTAGGCCATAATTTCTTCATCATAGCCTTGTTCCCTAAGTCAATATGAACAAAAGAACTACTAATACTATACAACCGACCTTGAGGAAATTATTATGGATTCTAGCAGCCATTAAAATCAGAGATCTCACCTGAAATTTTGCCTCAAGCCACACAATCCAAGCTTTTCAAAGAATTCTCTTGCATTTTAGTTGTTGTTGTTATACAGAGGAGTTAACCCTACTTTTAATTAAATTAGGCATGGGTTATGTGATATAGGAAACAATTGTGATTTTTACCCATTAACCCACTAATTAAACTAGTTATCTAAAGTATCCAAAACTATTAGTAAATCTTTGAAATTATTGAAAATTTTATAAAAATAAATCAAATAAATAATTTGACCAAAAAGTATATTCCAAACCTATTGAAAATATTAAAATACTAAATCGAGGTCATCTTGACCGAAAGTTGACCGTGATCGAACTTAACTTCCTTAACACAATAACCCGACTAATGACTTAATTCACTTTTGAACAACTCAAGAATTGATACTACTCATCACCGTAAGTCATAAATCACGTACAACTATGAAGAGAGATAAAATATGAAAGATGAGAATGTCTTACAAATGAACGAGAGAGTCATTATGTCATATACCAATTAAACAACCGTTCATCCCCGAATGGGCAAACACAAGACAAGAAGGGGAGACAAGGAATTACCTGAATTAGCCAAAAAATGTGGATACTTGCTACTCATGTATGCTTCGGTCTCCCAAGTGGCCTCTTCAATAGGACAATTCTTCCACTGGACCTTCACAGATGCAATCTCCTTAGTCCTCAACTTACAGGCATCTCTATCAAGAATAGCAACAAGTTTATCTTCATAAGAGAGTTTTTCATCTAACAAAATACCGAATCCCAACGAATTATGTAGTTACCATCACCATGAAACTTCTTTAACATAGATACATGAAATACAGGGTGAACTCCCAACAAACTCGGAGGCAATGCCAATCTATAGGCCACCGATCCCACACACTGAAGAAACTCAAATGGCCTAATATTTCTTCTAATAAGCTTACCTCGCTTCCCAAAATGTATGACACCCTTCATGGGTTAAACATTAAGCAACATTTGCTCACCCTCCACAAAGTGCATATCTCTAGCTTTCTGATCCGCAACTCATTTTACCTGCTTTGAGTCTCTATAAGATTCTCTTGGATGAACCTAACCTTCTCCAATGAGTCTCTTAATAAATTAGAACCCCATGGTCTCACCTCAAAGGTATCAAACCACCCAATGGGATATCTACACCTTCTCCCATACAAAGCCTCAAACGATGCCATATCGATACTTGAATGATAACTGTTATTATATGCAAACTTGACCAAAGATAGAAACTAATCTCAATGGCCTCCAAAATCCATCATACATGCACGAAGCATATCCTCCAACACCTGAATCGTTTGCTCGAACTTTCCATCGGTCTGAGAGTGAAAATCTGTACTAAGGTCCAACTTTGTACCCAACTCCTCATGCAACTTTTTTCAAAAGATAGAGGTAAATTGAGTACCCCTATCCGAGAGAATAGAAATTGGGACCCCATGCAACCGAACAATCTCCTTAAGATAAATCTTGGCCAACTTTTCTTCATTATAAGTCACCTAAACTGGAATAAAATGTGCATACTTAGTCAACCTATCGACAATAACTAATATAGAATTATATTTTCCCAAAATCTTGGGAAGACAACAACAAAATCCATAGCTATTCTCTCTCATTTCCATTTAGGAATGGGCAGCCTCTAAGAAATACCACTAGGCTTCTGATGCTCGTACTTTATCTGCTATCAACTCTGGAATTTAGCAATAAAGTTAATTATGTCACGCTTTATCTGACTCCATCAATAATATAGTCTCAAATCATGAAACATGTTGGTTGCACCAGGATTTATAGAATACTTCGCACAATGAACCTCAACTAGAATAATAAGAATCAAATTATCAACACGGGGCACACAAACTCACCCCTTAATCCACAACACACCCTCACCATTAAGAATGGACTCCTTGGCCTCACCCTACAAAACCTTATCATGAATCTTGCTCAACTTAGCATCCTCGAATTTTTTAGCCTTGATTTGATCAAGAAATATGAACCTTGCCTCAATCTTTGCTAGAATTCCCCCGCTCTCAATCAGCTCAAATCAAATAAAATTTTTAGCTAGAGTCTGAATCTCTCTAGCCAACGAATTCCTGGTAGCATTCAAGTAAGCCAAGCTACCCATACTTGTTGGCTTTCTACTCAATGTATCAACCACCACATTAGCCTTTTTCGGATGATATAGAATAATAATATCATATTTAAGCAACTCCATCCACCTACGCTGTCTCAAATTCAAATCTCCCTGTGTGAATAGATATTGTAAACTACGATGATCAGTGACCACTTCACAACGGACCCCATACAAGTAATTCCTCCATATCTTAAGAGCAAAAACCACACCAGCTAACTCTAAATCATAAGTGGGACAATTATTCTCATTGGACTTCAATTGCCTCAAAACATAAGAAATAACATTCCTTTCCTTCATCAAAACAATACCTAAATCAGAACTTGAGGCATCACAATAAATAATAAAATCCTTACCCTCTACCGGCAAGGCAAAAATAGGAGCAGTAGTCAACAAGGTCTTAAGCTTCTAAAAACTCTCCTCACACTCGTCAGACAAAATAAAAGGTACATCCTTCTGAGTCAACCGCGTCATATGAGTAGCAATAGAAGCAAACCCCTTCACGAACTTGTGGTAATAACTTGCTAAGCCAACAAAGCTATGAACCTCTATCACTGAAGTAGGCCTAAACTAATTCTTAATCCTTCAATCTTCTGTGGGTCTACCATTACCCCTTTCTTGGAAACCACATACCCTAAAAACAATACAGAAGTCAACCAGAATTCACACTTAGAAAACTCTATATAAAGCTTTTTCTTTTTTAACAAACCCAAAACAATCCTTAAATAATTCTCATGTTCTTCTTACTCTTAGAATAAACCAAAATATTATCAATAAAGACAATCACGAAAAAATCCAAGTAGGGTTTAATATCCCATTCATCAAACTCATAAAAGTAGTTGGGGCATTAGTTAGCCCAAAAGACATCACAAGAAACTCATAGTGCCCATACCTGGTTTGAAATGCAGTCTTAGGAATATCGTCAGGCCAAATCTTAAGCTGATGATAGCCGGACCTCAAATCAATCTTAAAAAATACGGATGCATCCTGCAACTGGTCAAATAAATCATTGATACAGGGCAAAGGATACTTATTATGAATCATAACTTAGTTTAATTGCCTTTAGTCTATACATATACGAAGACTACCATCCTTCTTCTTTACAAACAAGGCAGGAGCACTCCATGGAGAGTCACTTAGACGGGTAAATCCCTTACTCAACAAATCCTGCAACTGAGCTTTAATCTCCCCCAACTCAGCTGGATCTATCCTATAAGGAGGAACAAAAATAGGATGAGTACCTGTCTCTAGATCAATACAAAAATCAATGTCACAGTCTGATGGCATGCCCGACAAATCTGTAGAAAAAATCTCTTGGAACTCACACACCACAGGAACTGACTCAATAGAAGAGACCTCTACTGTAGTGTCCCAGAGGTGCCCTAGGTAGGCCAAACAACCCCTCCCAATTAACCTCTTTACACAAAGAAAGAAAATAAGTTTCATTGGAGAAGGACTATAATCACCCTTCCACTCAAGTCTATCCATTCTCAGCATAGCCACAGTCATTGTTTTTGCATGACAGTCTAATATAACATTATACAGAGACAACCAACTTATACCCTAAATTATATCAAAATATACTATTTCTATAATTTCTAAATCTTCCCAGTTTGATACCCTATAAACATAACAGAACAAGAATGATAAAACCTATCAGCAATAACAGAATCACCAACAACAGTAGACACGTGAATTGGAAAGTCAAGTAAATCACACACCATGCCCAATTCCACAACAAAATTAACAGATACATATGAAAAAGTACAGAAAAGATCAAATAATCCAGTGGCCATCCAGTCATAGACAAGAATAATACTTGTAATAACAGGTTCTGATGCCTCTGCCTCAAGCCTTCTTAGAAAGGTATAAATATGGGCCCTACCACCAATCTGAACGTCAACCCTACCAAGATAAGAACTACCTTGATGGGGATGATTACTGCTTCTACCTACTTGATAACTGCCATGACCACCCAGTAGATAACTTCTACCATTACCTCCATCTTCCCTACCTACTGGAACCAAAGATCTAAGAGTATAATGTAGGCTAGACTGACCAAACTACCTCACATTAGGAAGAAACCTTCTGATGTGACCAACTTTGTTACACTCATAACATATATGATCTAAGGTAGGCCGTTGAGCCGATAAAAATGAATCGAGGTAACCACCAAAGTCTAAAAATAGATGGCTAGCTCCTGACGGACCACCAAAAGACACTTCCATCGCTGACTGAATGGGGAAAACGGGGTATCCTTGTGAACTATGACCCCTAGAATAAGAACCACTGAAACTGCCTCCTCTGTGTGCCTTCTTTTTTATGCCTTAGCATAACCCTTTTACCTTACGCCCTGCACTTTCTTGACAAAATCAACCATCTCCTAAAAAGACCTACCAGAAGAGTATAAATCTAAAGACCTGTATTCAAACCCTTCACAAAGAGATGGATCCTTTCCTTCTCGGTTTTCAGCAAATGAGGTGTGTATCGAGACAATGAATGAAAATGAATGAAATTCGGCCTCATAGGCCACAACTGACATATTTCCCTGCTTAAGATTAGTGAACTCGTCCTTTTTCATATCCCTCAAAATACGAGGCACATATTTCTCTAGAAAAACTAAGTAAAATTGAGTTCAAATCAATAGAGGTAAACCTGCCTCCCTACACTTTACATAAGCTCTCCATCACATCTTGGCATCCCCTGAAACTAAAAAGTTACTAGTTCTACACCATACCTCTCAAACACACCCATATTGTGAAGTCTCTCATGACAGTTAATAATAAACTCATAAGCATCCTCAGACTTGATGCCATGAAAAATAGGAGGCTTAATCTTAATGAACTTATAGAATAAATTATGTTCATATCAGTCATCATCAGAACCACTACCCTTCTAAAAAAATCTAACCTGGTTACCTCTTCCATCTGAGGAGATACAACAACATGCTATTGCAACCTTGGATACTAACTGTAGGTGATGCGGGCATAGTCCCGATTCCTGCCAACCCATTAAAGAAGCTGAGAACCTATTGAATCACAATAGAAGACATATGAATTAGAGTTGTACCTCCTTGAACTAGTGCAACCCCATCATGGACCGGTATCCGCTCATTATATGCTGGCATCGCTCCATACTATGCTATCCCAGACATATACACATGCAGGGAGGAGATACTGGCCTCTCTCTAGCTGGTCCCACGTCTGAGCTCTACCCCTGGTGGGTGCAACTTTTTTTCCTCGTCCTCTTCTTGCCTTTTCTTTACCCCAAACTGTAGCCTCAACAGCCAATTCAGGCACCTCAACTCTTGCTCTATTTTTTTATGTTCTTACCATCTGTGAGAATAAGAGTGAAAGAAGTTAGATACCAATTGGAATTGCCAGCTACCTATTAAAATCAAGTAATAGCATGGAAGAAAGAAGAATTTGATTTTTCCTAATGTCCTATAACCTCTCGGAGAAAAGTACAAATGTCTTCATACCATTCTGCAAAACTCTACTAGACATTTTCTTATACAACGAGATCGACGAACCTAGACTTGAATACCAACTTTGTCATGACCTAAACTGTCATGAATGGCACCCACACTAATCTTTTTATGGAACCATCTAAATCGAACCATCACCCAATCACTTAGTCAATATTAAGATGAGATTATCATAAAATCAACTTAATAACAATAGTCCAGAGTTAATCATTATTAATAAGGAAATAAAAAAAACTACTTATTGAAATCGCCAAGATCCGAAAGTCATCGTACAAGAACATCTAACAAAGATCATATCTAAAAAAGATATCCAAAAATAAATTAACTAAATAATGTTTCATTGCCCAAAAGATGGTCAAGAATAAATAAAATGACCCATGGCAAGACAGAGTGGATGCCCTTGGATCAAGATCTGCTATCAGATTCTAGAAGTAAGGTCGTGTCTGAGCCTCTAGAACACCTTCTACACTCAACAAAAGAAGAGTATAGGATAGTATCAGTACTAATCACTATGTACTGATAGGTATCATAAGTCAACTCAATTTAATAGCATGTACACAACATAAATAAAATAACATGCAGATAGGCATCATCACCTAACAAATATTCAAAGAATCAATAATATAGCAATAACAGGTCAAATAATGGTTATAAATAAGCCACATAACCATCAAGAGTATAACCATACTGTAAACATCCACAGAATTAACAATAATACCATAAATAACAACCACATCCCTCTAAACCTCGCAATTAGAACACCATTAGCTTGTTATCTGCTTAATAACCTATACAACCTCTCAAATTCAACACAAACACATGCTATAAGATTAATTTTTGCCAAACTAGTCATGACCTGTAGGGAACAATATATGTTCATGTACCGTACCGGAGTGGAACCCGATCCTTAATAACAAGTAATATCAATATCATATTCGTACCAATATTGTACCTGATCCTAAACTACTGATCAAGTGCAAAAAAGGCCACCACCACTATTCCCTAGAGGCTAAAAAAGGCCAAGGAGGATTCTTTCTTTAAGAAATTCTTCGACACGTTCAGAGAACTTCACTTTAATATTTTTTTTCTTAGATATTTTACAGAGTATACCAAAGTATGCCAAGTACTTAAAGAATGTGGTGACTGACAATACTAAGCTATAGTATATTGAGATCGTGGCACTTACTGAGGAGCACAATTTGGTGGTGATGAGAAAGATGCCTAAGAAGCTAAAAGACCTAGGGAGCTTTAACCTCTTCATACAAATTGGTGATAATGACATTGTCCATACTTTGAGCGATTTGGGGGGAGTATAAATTTGATGCCTCTGCCAGTATTTAATACTCTGGGTTTAGGTAAACTGAGGCCATGCTTTGTGGTGCTCCAGATGGAAGACCAAACCAGAGTCCATCCTGAAGGAATTATTGAAGACGTGCTCATCAAGGTTAGTAAGTTTATTATCCTTGTTGACTTTATTGTTCTTGACTATGATGCAAATAAAAGGGTGCCAATCATCTTGGGACATTCATTTTTAGCAACGGGAGGGGCATTGATAGATGTGAGAGAGGGTACTCTCATAATGAGGTTGGATGATGAAGAGACACTCTTCAATGTTCATAAGACACTCAATCCACCTTCCCACTATAATGATTTGTTTATAATTACAGTACATAGATGAGTGTGGGGTTGTGGATCTCAAACCATAAAATACCTTTTCAGACTTTCTCATTGAGTTTCCCAAGACACCACCTAAGCCTGAAGTGATCAAGATTGAGGAGCTTGAAAAGGTTATTGTTGAGAATAATTTTGACCTTGAGAGTACACACTTAATAGCTCTAAAATGAGTGAGAAGATGGACTCCAAGTAGGAGGAAAAGGATGAAGGAAAATGGTTGAGTAGTAATTAGAGTCGTGCCGCGACACTAAATCAGGTTGCTTGGGAAACAATCTAAATTAAGGTAGGTATTTTATTTTTCATATTTTAGTTTTTATGACATGTAGTTTTTGTTTATATTGAGTCGCAGGTTGATGGAAAGTCTGAGTACCAGAGACTTAAGCTAAGGAGCATGACTGGGTGTGGGGTCCACCGACCTTTTGATGTTTAAAGATGCTGCTAGCTAGGACTAGAGGCCTCAGGGATTATTTCTATCCTAACTTTTAATTATAATTTGGGGACATAGTATGTTTTTAAGTATGGGGTGGGGAAATTCCTATGTTTTTTAGTAAAGTGATGTTATAGGATCTCAAGTCTTAGTTGTTTTCTTTGTTTTTGGGTAAATTTAAAAAATTACAAAAATATTTTTTATTTTTAGTTTTTTTATTTGGGTCAGTCTAGTAGGTGAATACTTCATGCATCCCGTGGTTATTCTTTTCGGTTCTTTTCCATGGGGGCGCCCTTTAAACACAATATCTCTTTTTTTCTTCTTCTTTTAAGGAGTAAAATTTTAAATTCTTTTGTGTAGATAAGTGAAGTTTCTATGTGTGATTACATGAAGCAAGTTGTTTTGTTTTGTGGAAACTTGTTGATTGTGTATGAATGACTACTTTTGAGATACCTAAGCTCATTTTTTATGACTCTTGTGCATTGTTGGCTTAATTTTGAATTTGTGTTATTTTTTGGTCTAGAGTCTATAATGATCCTACTAGATTTGCTCATGTGTCATGTGTGAGTATGGATTTGTGCATTCCTTATTGCATTCGGATGTCTAAAAATCTCTTGATATGTGTGCAAAGATAAATAAAGTGTATGGGTTTAGGAGATGATATAGGCATTTCTTTGATATCCATGTTTGATACCCTCTTTTACCTACCCTTGAGCAGAATCTTAGTTAGCCCCATTAAACCTTTAGCCATGATTCTTTGGTAGCCTCATATTAGTCTGTTCTCTTTCTTTGGTTGGACCTTAATTTTATCCAAAGCTCCTAAGTGCTTTAATTAAAAAAACTAAGAGGTTAAGGAGTATAAAATTGAAGAATAAAAAGGTGAAAGTGAAGCCCCAAACTATTAGCTATTGGTGTGAAAAAGTGATGTGTTGAGGGTAGGAGTTGTGTAATGAAAATAAAGAAATTATGTAAAATTAAATCATGTGTTAATAGAGAATACTTCCTCCATAATTATTGTGAACTACCTTAATGAGATGGGGCAAAACAAAAGAGATGTGTGAAGGTAAAAGTGGTAGAAATTGGTTTTTAGAGGAAAGTGTGATGTATTAAAGCGCTTAGGGAAGATAAGACACTATTCTTTGTCAAAATAGTTCCTACCTGTTCCTTAGCCTACATTACAACCGTAAAAGTTGTTGCGCCCAAGCGCACACGCAAGTGTACGTGGTCCCACCAAGTAATACAATGGCCTTATAAAAAACTGAATATCGATTCCACAGAGACTAATGTTAACAACTATATAAGACTATTTCACTAACAATATTAATTCAGCGCTAACATAACCACAAGAGTTTGTAAGTTATAAGTAACCGTAATCTAAGAATACGTTAAAGTAAAGGTTTGAACAATAATTGGGGATAAGTCCAGGGTTAAGTCTCTTCGAACAATCATAATATGTTATAGAACATCATTGGTTAGATTAAGTATCGTGGTTGTTGATTTATGGTATCTATTATATGACTATGGCCTTCCGAACCTATAATCACTTATCTAACTTAGCTCTCACAACTACATTGTTGAGCATGGATGCGAGAACTAGGTTAAATCCACTCATAATCTATTGCGTAATGGAAAAAAATAAGGCACTAAATTATATTCCTATCCTATGTGTAAATCACAACTTCATTCTAGTGAGTTTACGATCCTATTCTATCCATCCCATGTTCTACCCTATCATTCATCCTTCCGTGTTCATAATAGAGTTAAGCATACATTATAAAGGTCAAGAATCCTTAAAATAATGATAACAAGAATAAATATACAACCAAAATTGATAAAAAAACCACAACCAAATCAATTCATAACAATAATAATCAAGTTCATAGCCTTAACCTCGGAAAAGGTTATTTAGCCGATCATGGACATAACCATAATCACAATAAATGAATACATGTTAAATCCATAAACAAACTAAAGTAATGGAAGAAAAAACCTAATTAAAGTATTCTAAAGCCTCCATTCAAGTCCCAAGGTTGTCCAAAGTGGTTACATAAAAGTTTAAGTGTCTTATTTATAGTAGGACCAAAACTGCCGATTTTGACTTAGCCAATGTGCCATGCCCTTATCGCATGGACTGGGTATGTGACATGTTGATATTGTGGTGAACTAATGGAAATAACACTTTTTGATGTCCATAAGGGTGTTTAATGTCCCTAAAGTAGTGCCTAAGGACCGTGCCACGCCAATGAGTCCCAAAACGTCTAGATTTGGTCATATTGTACCCCATGTGTTTTGTTCTTTGTTCCTTGCTTTGTGGTGACTTTGTCTCTTGATTTATAGCTTGTATATCAACTATATAACATATTTATCAAATCACCAAGAATGTTACAACATTAAAAACCACAAATTAGAGCTCAAAACACAATCAAATTCAACACGACGAACTATAAACTGACATAGCTCAGGCTAAGAGTACTAGTTTTTGTGTTTAAACTTTAACTTAATGTTTTGTCTCTTAGTAGAACTACAATGACTACACAAATAGCAAGTTTTACACTAAGCATGTTATGTACATTTGAAAGTTTCGAAACATCCTAACCTTAAGAACTTACTCACCAACTTGGAAAACTCATGCATATTACTCAATCAAGAGATCATATAAATCACCTAACTATCATCAAACATGTTCCCTCACCACAAGAGAGTATAATAACTCATAGGCGTAATATATCACAAACTAGGTATGAGAATCAAATTGCGCTCACTCTCACAAAGAATTCACAAGTTATATAATATGAACCATAGGATTGCGCTGAGTGTAGTTCTCCACTAATATCAAAGTGTTAAAATTTAGGATCAAATAGATCTTTAAGGGTTGTAATGTAGGCTAACGGACAGGTAGAAACTATTTTGGCCAAGAATAGTGAATATTTTCCCTAAGCTTTTTAATACATCACATATACATTAAGATCAACCTCTAACAACCAAATTTCCACCTTATCTACCCTACCAATCTTTTTTGCCACATCTTATTAAGCTAATTCATATACAAGGTGGAGGGAGTATTCTCTATTCATAATTATTCAATTTTGAACAATGTTCATTCTTTTAATTGCTTTTAATTTACAAAGATTTACTTTCCAACGACAATTTTTTTCCTTCCCTATAGCTCAATTTCTCAATCTAAGAGATTTATTTTATTTATAATGAGCTTATATACAGATGGATCGATTGAGAGTAGAGGATTGTTGTACTGAGAATAATCAATCGACGACGGCTTCGGCTTCTTCGGTTTCTAAAAATAGTGGAGATGTAACAGTAAAGTCATCGGAAGTATCTAGCCCGACTCCTACATCACCAGTTCATCGGTATAATATTATTTTGAATCTCTCTCTCTCTTTCTCTCTCTCTCTCTCTCTCTATATATATATATATATAAATAACTTGATTAGATAGGAGAGTTTGAAGGTCGCGGATGAGAGTAGAAGATTAATTGGTAGGATAGGTCTTGGTATCGGTATTTACTCTGTTATGAGTAGAATTAGCATTATTCCTGTAATTTATTGTTCTTTGATTGTTGTTATCATATGTGTTTCCTGTTTTTGTTATCGTCCTAGTTCATTCTTGTGTCGGGGTCTATCAGAAATAACCTCTCTACTTCTTCGGAGGTAGCGGTATGGACGCGTATATTTTAGCCTCTCCAGACCCCACTTTGTGGGAATACACTGGGTTTGTTGTTGTTGTTCATTATTTTCATCATACAACTCCGAACCACAACACATATCAATTTTCAACACCAATAGCTATTTTTTGGGGTCTCACTTTCACCTTTTCTCCTCTTATTTTTCAAATTCCTTAGCTTTATTAAGTTTTCACTAAAGTGCTTAGGAGCTTTGGATCAAATTAAGTTTAACCAAAGAAAAGGGATAGGCTACATATGAGGCTGCCAAAGAAGAAGCTAAAGGTTCAGTGGAGCTAAATAAGATTATGCACAAGGGTAGGTCAAAGAGGATATGAGACATGGCTATTAATGAAATGCCAATATCATCTCCTAACCCGAACTGTTTATTTTGCTTCACACACATACACCAGACAAGTTCTTGACATCAAATGCAACAAGGAATACACAAAAAACCCTCACATCGCATATGGCACATGATTAACTCAAGCAGGATCATTATAGACTCTTAACCAAACTATAGTATGGATTCCACATTATTCTAACAAGTACAAAAGTCATAAACTAGAGCCTAAGAGTCTCAAAAGCAGTAATTCACACAATCAACATGCTTTTTACATACAAAATAGCTTGCATCATGCAATCATACATAACACTAACAAGAAAATCCTACTAATCCTAATACACAATTTTAAAATTTATTCCTAAAAAGAAAAAGGATATTGGGTTCAAAGAGCACTCCCGTGGAAAAGAACCCAAAAGAACAACCACAAGGTGAGTGAAGTGTGCACCTACTAGACTAACCCAAACAACTAAAAGCTAAAAAGCAATTTTTTTTAATAATTTTTTCAAATTTAACCCAAAAACTAAGAAGACAACTAAGACTTAAAACGTAAGACCCTATGGAATCACTTAACCCGAAACAATGGAAATTTTCCTACTCCACACTTAAAAAACATACTTTTTCCCCAAAGTGTAATAAAATTTAAGGATAGAGATACTCCCTGAGGCCTCTAGACTTAGCTAGCAGCATCTTTCATCATCTAGAGGGTCCGGGGAACCCACACTTAGTCTTTGCCATGCTTCTTAGCTCATTTTTCCGATACTCAGACTTTTCTTCAACTTGTGACTCAACAAAAATAAAAACTACATGAAGTAAAAACTAAAATATTGAAAATAAAAATACCTACCTTAACTTAGGTAGCCTCTCATGCTGTAGCTGATTTAGTATCGCGACACGTCCCAACATTATTATTTAGCCATTTTCCATCATCATTTTCCTCCTACTTGGAGGTCATCTTCTAATTCGTTTCTAACCTTGAGTGTGAACTCTCAAGGTTAACAACTTTTACAATTTTAGCTCTTTCAGGCTTATCAATCATCATCCTTTCGAGCTTAGGTAGTGGTAGCTTCGGCAACTCAATGAAGAAATCCAAATAAGTCTTTGGTGGATTGGACTCCACCACCCAACACTCATCCACTTCCATCACTGTAGTCATACATAAATCTTTATAGTGGGACGGTGAGTTAAATGGTTTATAAACTTTGAAAACCACATCTTCATCATCCAACCTCATTGTAAGTGTGCCCTCTCTCACGTCTATCAATGCTCCTCCTGTTGCTAAAAATGGACGTCCTAAGATAATAAGCACTCTGTCATCTGCATTATAATTCAAAACAATAAAGTCAGCAGGGATAATAAACTTACCGACCTTGATGAGCACATCCTCAATGATTTCTTTAGGACAGACTATGGTTCGATGTGCCATCTGAAGTAACACAAAGTATGGTCTCTGCTTTCCTAGACCTGGAGTGTTGAACTTTGATAGGGGAATCAAATTGATGCTTTCCCCCAAATTACTCAGCGTATGGACCACCTCGTCGTTACCAATCTGAATGGGGAGGGTGAAACTCTCAGGGTCATTAAGCTTCTTGGGCATCTTCTGCATCACCACAGAGCTGCACTTTTCAATAAGTTCTATTGTCTCCACATTCTGTATCTTAATCTTGTTTGTGACCACATCATTCAAGTACTTACCGTGCTTAGTCCTACCCTGCAAAACATCTAAATGAGGAAGGTTAATATGAAGTTCTTTAAATGTGTCAAAGAACTTTGTAAAGAAAATATCCTCCTTGGATTTCTTTAACCTCTGTGGAAATGGTGGTGGTCTTTCCTTCACAACATCTTTAGTCTTCGGGTACTCAGACTTTATCGAATTATCAATAACTTTGTCTGCAACTATTTGAGGAACCAACTCTACCTCTACCTCCTTATTTATTTTTGGAGTCTTATCATTCAGCTCTTTACCACTCCTCAAAGTGATGACCATTATTTGTTTTGGATCTTTATTATCACTTGCAAACCAACTTAAGGCCTGGTATTCTCTGCTTGAACAAGCTGCCCCAACTGTTTCTGTGCAATTTGCTGATTTTTGATGCTCAACAACCATCTTCTCTTGATTGGCCAAGATCTTTTACAGTGTTTCCTTAATGTTACTGGCCGGTTTGTTATACAGTGGCTGCTGAAACTACTGTTCCTGGTTGTTTGCCTATGAGTGATTGGGCTGAGTCTCTCACTTTTGGTTGCAGGCATTATCTTTGTTAAGATCTGTTTTTGAAAAGTAAATAAATGTTCCATAACTTTATGGCGAAAAGAGAGAGAGTCTTATTTGATTTATTTGAAAAATAACTTAGAGTAGCCACTTAATTTTTTGGAAAATTAAGAAACCATTTTAAAAGGTGATTTTAAAAGAAAACCTTTTAAAAAATAACCAGAGTCTAGGTAAGGGTTCAAGTACGTTCGAAAGAAGTTGTTAGGCATTTCAAAAATTCACAAAGTGTGGTTCCCGACGGTTAAAGTTATTTGGCTAATTTTGCATTTCTTAACTTGTAACAATCTTGAACTTATTTTAGCAAAATTTTGAGTTTATTTTGAAAATCTTATTTCAAGTAAATAGAATTTATTTGATACTAATTCATTTAATTTATTCTAAATAATAAATAAACTAAACATTAAAATTTTAAAATAATTCTAACTTTAACAAATTTATCCGGATTAAGACTTTAGGCTAAATAGTTAACCCAACTTTTTATTTTGAATCGATAATAACTATGAAAGGATAAAAATAGATCCTTAAGTTATATTTCAAGTTTAAATTTGCCTAAAGTAGAGGAATTAAAAACTAAAAATATTAAATAACCAACGTAAATAAATAATTTCAATATGATTTGCTCCCCGACGGATTCATCTAGATTAAATTAAAGGGAAAAGGACATGGGATGACCATTTAAAAAAAATGGCCCATAATTGAAAAGGTGGACATGGTGTAGCCAGTCGGCTGAAGTAATTCCCTTTTTTAGCCATTTGATCCAATTGGGCATATGTAGTCTCTATACTTAATTGATACACTTTTATACCGTATTGATACACTTTTATACTATATTGATACACTTTTTTTTTTTTAGAAAAAGGAAATTCTATGCAAGCACATAGTCCCTATACCCAATTAATACTCTTTTATACTATATTAATGCACTTTTATACTACATTGATACACTTTGATGCCACATTGATACACTTTTATACTAAATTGTCAATTTCAAATAATCACTTCCCAATGGCTTTTCCCAGTTCTCATTTGTCGGTATTATCAAATGGTACCTTCTTTTTGACACATAATGGTGCCCCCATCCTTCAACAACAACAATAATAAAAAAAAAATACTCCATAACAATAAACAAACAAAAGTACCACAAAATTGAGTGTTCATTGTGCTTTATCAGTGAATTTGTAGGGATCACAGAAAGGATGAAGGGAAAGTTGAGTAGTTTCTTCAATGGTGTAGAGTGGAAAACTGCACCACTTGAATTGAAAATCAACCAAGTAGACCAAATTGAAAAACCAAAGAGTGTAATCTTCAATAGTAGCAAATTCTTGAAGGAACATTCCACTGTTGTCACATATTTTTTGCTGAAAAATATGTGTATCTGTACATTTTGGTGATGGGTTTTCTGATTTTTTTCATTTTTTCTGTTAATTTTTTGTTGAATTTGGCCAAGATTTAAATTTTGGTATCTGAGATTGGGAATTGGGGTGAAATTGATTGAATTTTGGTGGGTTGAATTTTGTTTTTTCCTAATTTCTATGTGAAATCCATTATATGGTTGGAATGGAGAAAAGTGGGGAGAAGAAGACGCGAGTGACGAGAGGCTATTACCGGGTTTGTAATCCCAGTCGCGAGTGGCTATTTACTGGTATTATAAATTTGGGTGCTAATTTTATAGAATTAGTTTATTTTAGGTGTTATTTTTGTCCTTTCCCCTAAATTAAATTACAAACAAAGATTTAAATTAACTACAAGCAAATAAAGGAAGAAAAATGTAGAAATTTGGTCCCTTTTCTAGCCCATTTTCAAATCTGGACAGCCATTTGGGCCAATTTTTTTTTGCCATTTCAGCTCTCTTTCATCTGTGTATATTATCTGTATACTTCATGTATATCAGATTTCATTTGCAGCGTTTTTCTGTAAACAAACTGTATATCAGTGTATAAAAATGGTATCAGTACTTCCTTGCTTACATTTTCTGTTGTATACTGCCTTATATCAGCTACTTCTTCCCCGTGAAATATGTATATTCATTGTATATCTTAGTATACAACCTTGTTTCTTCATGATTTTACCCTTCGGACTTGTAGAATGCTTGGATTCAATAATGCTCGAATGCCAAGGTCACGAGAGTCTAAGAGGACTCATTTGAGACAGTTCATGCATGCAAAAAATGATAAAGATTAGATGAAACGTAAAGAAAGATTAATATCAAACAATAATAGTAACATGACACAATAACACACAAAGGCAAAGTCTAAATTTATATTGGAAAGGTATCATATATGGAATTATCATCAGATGTCAAATTTTTTTCTTTTTTTCAAAGTAAACCCCAAAACAAATAGTTAAATAGTTGAACCAAATTTTTAACCACTAATTCTAGACCTTAAGAATCTATAAGGAACTAGTTTACGCGAGGTGAGACACATAAAAAGTTGGAACAATTAAAACAATAATAACAAGGAAAACCATTTTATTTTTTACAACTTTAGCTGGCAACTGTGAGTTGATAAAACACATGAGAATTGATAAATTGCTACTCTGCACAATTATTAATTTTAAATGAATTACAACAAGCAATATTGAACTTGGACGGGATATTAGAAGCAATATTACACCGAATACTGCAAACTCGAAATTGAACAAGCAAGACAACATCAAGCTAAAGCAAAAATAGAAACTAAAACAAAAAGTATTCAACCAACATCTATCGAACCATTAACACAACATTGTGAAAAACAGTAGGCAACATTTAAGGTGAAACCAATAACTTTTCGAAAAACTAAAATTATGAAGCTAAAATAGTAGATTAACTGAGATAAGAACATTATAACAAATAACACATATAATCTTCATCGAGAAAGATTCTTAAGGTCTTCAAGGCTTCTACAACAAATAATCCCACAACGAAGAGAAAGATATTTTTACCTATTTCAGAACAGCTCACCGAGACTATGAGCTACGTCAGATTTTCCTCACACCACTGAAATTCAAAAATTAAATCTTTAGCCAGAATTAGGGGTGGGCATATTTTGGTTTAAACCGAGAAAACCGAAAAACCAAACCGAAATTTAATTTTAATTTCGATTTTTCGATTTTTTGATTTTTCGGATCGGATTCGGTTTGTAATTTTAGAATTTTGAATTTTCGATTTGGTTTACGGTTTTAAAAAAAAAATTCAGTTTAAACCGAAAAACTAAAATTTTATAAATAAATAAATAATATATATATTTTATTATATATATATATATATATATATATATATATATATATATATATATATATATATATATATATATATAATATTTAGTAATTCACATTCACAATTAATATTTAACAGCAAATTCGCATACGCCGCAGGCTGTTTATGGATTGTTTTAGTGACTCAAATATTTTATGGACTAGTTTGGTGACTTTGGACTGTTTTATGGACTTTTATTTTTATGGACTATTTTGGTGACTTTGGACTGTTTTATGGACTACTTATGCAGAAAGTATGATGTTTCATGGACTATTTTTACGAGTTTTGTGTTGTTTTGTAGACTATTTATGCAAGGTTATATTATGTGTAATGATTAATGACATTATGTATTATGTTAAGCTTATGATTATTTCATTTCGTTTCATCCATGTTGAGTTATTTATTTATAATTATTTATATTTGGGAATGAAAAACAGGTTTGAAAAAAATAATTTTTCTAAAAAAATCCAACAATTTTAAATGCTCAGTTATGAAAAAGAGAGGCTAACTACTTTAATATTTCAAACCGAAATAAAAATCTGAAATAACCGAACCGAATTTGTAAGAACCGAACCAAACCGAATTTATTTTGGTTTGGTTATGGATATCATTTTTGTCAATCTGAAAATCAATAAACCGAACCGATATTAAACAGTCAGACCGAACCAACCGAACGCCCACCCCTAGCCAGAATCCTAAGCCCAACGGTCTTATAAGGATTCAGTTTGAGAATTTTACCGAAATTCCTTTTAATTGGAGTTCCCAGCCAAATTAATCTCTTTTCCTCCCAACACCTTGAAGAGTGAATAAAAAGGGCTTACTCAAAATCCTAAATTTATGATGAATCGACGATGTGGGATAGAAAAATTCAGGAGTTTTTTAGGAAATTCAATTTTGGGATGAACTGAAATTGTACCATCTAGTACAAATTTGAATTTCAAACTGAAAAAAGAGCACGAGGGTCGAAGCTGGATGGGCCGGATGGCCGGGTTGAAATCGTTATTAATTGAAATTGTGGAGTTGAAGTTGGTTGTTGTTTGTTGTCGTTGGTGTTGAAGTTGTTTGTCGATGTTGCTGATCTTGGTTGTTTGTTGTTGGTACGAAGTTTTATGCGGAGAGGAGAATGAGATGTGGGCCGGGTCTGATTGGCTGGTGTGTTGGTGGTTTAAAAGTGGGCCTGCGTTGGCTGATGGGTTGCTAGGTAGAGTAAAAAAATGTAGGGGGTTTAAGACTAGTTTATTTAATAAATAATATTAAATTATAATTTCAACTAATTTTATTTAAATTTAAATTATATTGAAAATCAATTGGTCAATTGCATCAAAATTTTGGCTAAATTAATTTTAATTATGATCAAATTCAATAAACTGACTATAATAAAAATAAAATTTGATATAAATTATCAACTGGTTTAATCCAAAGTTTCTCTATTTAATAAAATTAAACAAATATTTTTTCAAATAAATTATTTTTGAGAACAAATTATATTTGTTTTAATATTTTACCAATTTGAATTAATCTTAGAGACAATCCTTGATTAAAACCTAAATTTCAATAAAATAATTATTTAAGTAACAAAATTATACTATCTCGTATATATCTAGAAAATATTTTGAAAATATTTTATTTGAATAAAATAAATGTTGTAATTTTATTTAAAACAAAATAAACTCAGAATTAAACTAGTTGTAAAGGGAAGAAATAGGTGTCAGCAACTGCCCCCACCGTTTGGGTAGGGTGGATGCAAGTAACCCTAGGCAAAGGGAGTTTGACGTTCCTAATTTTTGTCCGATTACAAATTTATTTCTCTAAAGGGATTAGTTTTTGCACGAGTTTTTAGGAAGTTATAGCTAGATCTCAGTATCAGGTTTCCTACATATCTCAGGTTGTATGAGAATTTAGGCCACTTGTAGTTCATAACGCTTGATTCTAAGCATGATTTTCAAAGATTTCACAAGATATCTTAATTATCAAATTTTGGTGATAACGAAAAGCTAGTGAATAAGAGGATTTAGGGAAAGTTGGAATGTAGTCGAGTTTTCAACACGGAGCCAGCTTACATATCCCAATGATTCAGGGAATCAGACTACTTGTAGTTCGACTCGATCGGTAGAAAAAATAGTTTTATTTTTTATTTTAGATGATCTTTGGCTAAGGATAAGTGACAAGTTAATTGAGTTAAGAAAAAGGGGCTTGTAACCTCTTAACCATGAATGTGGGATACTTCACATCCAAAGGCAAGAATTTATCTAGACATAATTTTCAAAATTCTGAGTGTGTTATTACCCGAATTTGAAAGAAAGAAAAAATGACTTTCAGTATGAGTTTAGAAATATCCTGAAAGTGAAACTGAAACTAGAATATCCCGAAGTACCTCACATGACTTCTAAAAGAGGTGTAGTTTGATAGTGGTAGAATTCTTCCTTTAACTCGTGTCCAAAGAGTTTGATATTCCTCTTCGGACTATGTTCCAGTTTACTACTAAGGAAAATTTTCATGTAGTGATGCGTCCTTTTTGGAGTCGTCCACACCTGTGGGTTTGGTTTGAGACTTTCATCCTTTTGGATCCTCTCAACAAAAACTAAAAAAAATAATTAGTTGTAAATGTAGCATTACACAAACGTAAATTGGTACAAACCTATTTGAACATGCTATGCTAAGATAGTTGACGAACCAATTTGCACAACTTGTTCTAAAAATATTATGTTAATTTGAACAAGGTGAGAACCCAACATGTATTAGTGAAAAGAGAATGATTTATCTTGAATGTAATATTCTACTTTGAACGGAGTGACAGTCCAACGTGTCTCATTGAAAGGCGGACGACTACTTTGAATGTAATATGCCACTTTGAACAGAGTGACAATCCAACGTGTCTCTTTGAAAGATGAACGACCTATTTTGAATATAACATGCCACTTTGAATGGAGTAACGGTTCAATGTGTCTCACTGAAAGGAGGACGACCTATTTTAAAAGTAACATGCCACTTTGAATGGAGTGACGGACCAACATGTCTCATTGAAAGGTGGATGACCTATTTTTAATGTAACATGCCACTTTGAATGGAGTGATGGTCCAACATGTCTCATTGAAATGCGGATGACCTATTTTGAATATAACATGTGACTTTGAATGGAGTGATGGCCCAACATGTCTCATTGAAAGGCAGACGACCTATTTTAAATATAACATGCCACTTTGAATGGAGTAATGGTCCAACATATCTCATTAAAAGGCGGACGACCTATTTTGGATGTAACTATGTCTCATTGAAATGCAGACGACCTCTTTTTAAATGTAACAAGCCACTTTGAATGGAGTGACAGTTCAACATGTCTCATTAAAAGGCAGACGACCTATTTTTTAATGTAACATGCCACTTTGAACTTAGTAAAGGTCCAACGTATCTCATTGAGAGGTGGACGACCTATTTTGAATGTAACATGCCATTTTAAATGAAGTGACGGTCCAACATGTCTTATTGAAAGGCGGACAACCTATTTTAAATGTAACATGTCACTTTGAACAAAGTAATGGTCTAATGTGTCTCATTGAAAGACGGATGGCCAATATTGAATGCAACATGTCACTTTGAACGGAGTGACGGCCTAATGAATCTCATTGAAAGGCAGACGACCTATTTTGAATGCAATGTATCACTTTGAATGGGGTGACAACCCAATGTATCCTCTGAAGGGTGAAAACCCAAATAAATAAGATGTGTCCTTTCAAAATGGTGGATGGCCCAAATATATTGAGATGTGTCATCTCAAATGAAGTAATGATTTTATATGTTCTCTTGAAAGGATGAACGACCCAAATATAATAAGAGAAGTCCTGTAGAAAGGGTGAATGACCCAAATATACTAAGATGTGTCATCTCAAATGAAGTAATGATTCAGTATGTCGCCTTGAAAGGATGTACGAGCCAAATATAATAAGATAAGTTCTTTAAAAAGGGCGGATGACCTAAATAAAACATGTCATCTCGAATGAAGTAACGATTTGGTATGTCCTCTTGAAAGGATGGACAACCCAAATATAATAAGATAAGTCCTTTAGAAAGGGTGGATGACTCAAATAAGATGTGTTCTTTTGAAATGGTGGATGACACAAATATAATAAGAAAATATAGAAGTTGATTTGTTGAACTTCATTCTTTGAATAAGGAGTCCTTTAAAGGACTTGTGCATGTGCTGAGCTTTTGGATTGAATCCTCAAACTTTGAGAGAATACTTTTGCATTATTTCTTAAAGGAGGTCTTGCATAATTTCACCTATATAACTTAAATAACACTTATTAATAACACAACAATTTGTTATATCTAAGCCAGGAGTGCAAAGAAAAATATTTTAAAGATAAAGTTGAAGTTGTTTGACTCATGATGATTTAGAGATAGTAGTTTGGATAATATTTTCACATCTTCATCTTTATACCCGATCTTTTCCCTATAAAATTAAAAAAAGTGTTAGAGATCATAACAAAGTATAGAAACATAGATTAAGAGAAAAATTGGGGAGAGAAGTTGTCTAAATTATTAT
This sequence comes from Capsicum baccatum var. pendulum, assembly GCA_030864225.1. Lineage (NCBI taxonomy): Eukaryota > Viridiplantae > Streptophyta > Magnoliopsida > Solanales > Solanaceae > Capsicum > Capsicum baccatum. The sequence goes on along the minus strand of CM061560.1, from coordinate 234,333,675 downwards.
GGCAAGGACACAGTGGGTCTGATAATGCCCTTTGTCATACTTAACATTGTCAACTTTGCAACTTTACTATTCTTGTATCTAAAGAAAAATTCTTAGTTGTAAGAGACTGATTGTGTTGGTATTGCCTTGCTCTCCTGATACACCTTGTTGATCACTGATTTGCAAAACTTTTCTGATCTTGAAGTATAGTTTTTGTGGATTTTTTGAGGATCTTCTTCAAAAATTCTGCCTTGGTTTATAACATAGAAACTCTAGAACTTTCTTATAACTTATAACATTGTTTAGTATGAAATTTTTGAGATCTTCTCAAATAAATTTTCCTAGTATAAAATGCAAAATACTTGAGTTGTTTCTGACATAGAGTACTTTAACATAGGGAACATCAAAAGTTATGCCCCAATTTTAGTTTCAGCAACGTCTGATTTTTAACTTTGCAACAAGTGTAAAGTTTTGTGAAATTTTTTAGACCTTCTCAAAAATTTCAATCCCAATTACATGCTTCGATGTCATTTTCATTTAGAAAGGATCTTTTTGATGAATTTGAGATCTTCTAAAAAATTTTGCTATAGTTTCTATGAAAATCTTACGAAAAATATGACTGAGCCAATGTGGTTCCTACATATTTCATTAAGGTAGGAAATATAGTTCCAACATAAAATGGAAAGATAAATCTTCTAAGTGGTTGATTGAAGCCAACATAGGTTGCCTACGAATTCCATTCTTGGAAATTCAGATCAAATGTAGTTCGTACATACAATGAAAAGATAAATTTTCTATGGGGTTAACCGAAATCAACATAGGCCGCCTATGTATCCTATTCTTAGGAATTCAGGTCAAACGTAGTTCATACATATAAAAGGTATATTTGATACTTTTGATAATGTGACTGAAGCCAATACAATCCGCCTACTTATTCCACAAGGAAAATCAAATCGAATATCATTCAGTATAACTAAAAAGGTGCAATTACAAGGAAATCAAACCATAAAGTGTGATTACAAGAAAATAAAATGACAAAATGCAATTACAAAGAAATAAAATAAGAAAGTACGATATAAGAAAAAAAATAATAACTTCCAAATGCAGGATAGAAGAACGCCAAACGTGCGCCTTTTGAGAAAAAAACATGCTTCTTCTGATTGATGGTGCCAATGACTATTTCTTGTGATTGGACAATGGATTGCTGTTAACATTATCTGAAACTTCTTCAAGTATTATCACCCTGTTGTTAATCAGATCCTAAATTTTATGCTTGAGAGTGATACATTTTTCTGTATCATGTCCAACAACTCCAGAATGGTAAACACATCGCTTGTTTGGATCATACCAATTAGCAGAAGTGTTTGCAGACTTTGCTTTAACTGGATGAAATAACCCTTCTTTTTTTAACCTTTCATCAAACTGAGTAAGTGGTTCTGCCAATGGCGTAAATATTCTGGGAGTCTTTCTTTCATGGTTGGCACGAGGTGCATTATTTTGGTAGTTTTGTGGTGAAGGTTGAGCATGATATGTTGCTTGCGCATTATAGACTGGATAGTGAGCATGTCGAGCATTGGGTTGGTATCGAGGCAGTTGCTTGTAGTTGGAAAAATTTTCTTGAGTCATCACTCTCATTACTTCCTTCTCGTTTTTTTCCATTTCTGAAAGAGCTAGCTCAGAAGCCCTTATGAGTGGATTGCAGTTTTACCAAATTTATTATCCTTTCTGTCTTGAGGCCATCCTCAATCATTTCTCCAGTCTTGACAATTTCAGTAAATATTTTTCCAGCCATCATTATCATGCGATAAAATTTTTCTAGATTTAGTGCATGAATAAAGTAACTGATTATTTTAGTTTCTTTCATATGAGGATGTACCCTGGTTGCCTCTTCTCTCTACCATATGACATATTCACGAAAACTCTCATTTGATTTATGCCTTAGCTTTGTGATAGAGATTCTGCTAGGAATAGTATCGACATAAAACTTGTTGTGATCCACAAAAGCATTTGCCAAGTCATCCCAAGTGCGCCATTTAGTCACATTTTGTTTAACATACCATTCTAAAGCCTTTTCACTCAAACTTTAACTAAATAGCTTGACCCGTATTCCTTCATTTGTTCCCACACCAACCAATTTTTCAAAATAAGTTTTCAAATGAAAGAAGAGATTTTTGGACCCATCAAACTTTATAATTTTGGGATCTTAGGCAACTCGATCTCGAAAAATGCATATAACTTTTTATACATCACATTTTGGTTACTTGGTTACTCCCAAGCTCCCGAAGGCTTCTTATTGCATCTTCAAACCTTTAAGATTTCTATTCACCATTTCATCAATGTACATTCTTGGATCATTCTCTATTTTAACATAATGATTAGAATGTAAGCGGTATAACCTTTGAGTTTGTGTTACTGATGGGGCGGTAGAATAGGTGTACTCTGGCAGAGCTTGGTGTGACAATGATATATTCTAAACCTTCGGATGAGCAAATATGTACGCAGAATGGGCATTATGTGAAGCATGAGCAAAATGACCTTCCTGATCAACTCCTTCTGACGCTGAAAACATATGCCCCTCGAGCATTAGGAGGCAGAGTCATATTTGGAGGAGTCCAAGAAGGTGTTCTATTTTCATCACCATGAGCCTTAGCTCGACAATTTGTTGCTCCAAACCAACAACGACCTCTGGGGTTATTTCTCTTTCTATCGGGGCACTTGGTTCCATTGCCACAAAGAAGATATAAACTAACTTAGATGAAGTGTTTATGCTAATCAAACTAGGATCCATAGTTGAACGAGTCCTTCTGTTAGACCAAGTAAGAAATGATGAATCTATAGTTGTTTTCTTGACCTTAGATCGTGTGAAATACTGGTGTTCTTCCATCGATTTGCTTTTGGTCTTTGTGAAGAAAGTTTGACTACCAACACAAATCATTATCTCTCTAAAAGAAAAGAAAAATACTCAAAAGGTAAAATCGTTAGTTTGTGAATTGTAATAATTGATCAAAGTAATATAGGTGTTATTTAAACACACAAATCAAGTAAATGTAGGCAAAGTAAAATAATGAAATACTTTATCACATAAACAATTTCATGTGTCCTGACATACATGGTACCTTTCAATCCAAAGGTAAGCCTAGCATTTGAAGGATATACATGTCGTTTGTAAGATGTTCCATTACCCCCAATTATATTATATAAATTTTATAGATAAATCAAATGGGGATATAAAAGAAGGGAAAGGGGAAATAAATGGTATTAGTCCTACGTAGGAAAGAAAATCTAAACTAAACCTCATTGGGAGTCCTTCGATCTAGAACTTCTTGAGATTTCTGAATACCTTTCTGGTGAACGTCTTCTCTAGATTACAATAAAAGAAACTATAGAATAAAAAATCTTCAAACTCAAAGGACAATAGTCCGTACAATCCGACATTATATTCTTCAATTTAGCACATAATGGATGATTGTCTGTTATGACTTGTGGTCAACAGACGTTAGGTAGGTTTCTAATGGGCCTAATACCCCCTCAGGTATTGGGTTGTCCTAGGCTTATGCTTAAAATGGATTTTGATTTTGCTTTATCCTAGATATCTAAAGTGGGCTTTGACCAGGTCCAAGTGGTCAACTTGAGTTTGAAAATACAAACAACTATCGGACGCCTAACGTTCCAATAAATCGTTGTATTTTCAGGACTTGATTTGAAATTGAACAATCAGGGGCGAGACATCCGCGAAATCCCAAAACAGTTTAATAATGAAAATGTGAAAGTATGCCATAAATGCAACAATAAATAATTGTTAAAATTTAAGCATATAATTGCAAAAGTAACAATTAATACAAATATTAGCCAAACACATGAAATCTTTATGGTTTGAACCTAGATGAATCCCCAGCAGAGTCTCCATTCTGTTCCAATCTATTTTTGAAAAGTAAAAAATGTTCCATAACTTCGTGGCGAAAAGAGAGAGAGTCTTATTTGATTTTATTTGAAAAATAACTTAGAGTCACCACTTAATTTTTAGGAAAATTAAGAAACCATTTAAAAAGGTGGTTCTGAAAGAAAACATTTTAAAAAATAAGCAGAGTCTAGGTAAAGGGTTCAAGTAAGTTCGAACGAAGGTGTTAGGCACTTTCGAAAATTCACAAAGTGTGGTTCCCGACGGATTAAACTTATTTGGCTAATTTTATATTTCTTAACTTGTAAGAATCTTGAACTTATTTTAGCAAAATTTTGAGTTTATTTTGAAAATCTTATTTCAAGTTAATAAAATTTATTTGATACTAATCCATTTAATTTATTCTAAATAATAAATAAACTAAACATTAAAAATTTTAAAATAATTTTAACTTTAACAAATTTATCCGGACTAAGACTTTCGGCTAAATGGTTAATCTAACTTCTTAAACTTGAATTTTGAATCATTAATTATTATGAAAGGATATAAGTAGATCTTCAAGTTATTCTTCGAGTTTAAATTCGCCTAAAGTAGAGAAATTAAAATTTAAAAATATTAAATAACCAACATAAATGAATAATTTCAATACGATTTGCTCCCCAAGGATTCATCTAGATTAAATTAAATTACAAACAAATATTTAAATTAACTACAAGCAAATAAAGGAAGAAAAGTGTAGAAATTTGGGGCCCTTTCTAGCCCACTTTCAAATCTAGACAGCTCTTTGGGCCTATTTTTAGGCCTTTTCAGCTCTCTTTCGGCTGTGTATATCAGCTATATACTTCACGTATACCAGTCTTCATCTGCAACCTTTTTCTGTATACAAACTGTATATAAGTGTATAAAACTGGTATCTACACATTCTTGCTTTCATTTTCTGTTGTATACTGCCGTATATCAGCTGCTTCTGCTTCGATAATGCTTGAATGCAAAGGTAACGGGAGGCCAGGTGGACTCATTTGAGACAGTTCATGCATGCAAAAAATGATAAAGATTAGATGAAACGTAAATAGAGATTAATATCAAACAATAATAATAACATGACAACAATAACACACAAAGGCAAAGTCTAAATTTATATTGGAAAGGTATCATACATGAAATTATCATCAGATGTCAAAAATCATTTTTTTTTCAAAGTAAACCCCAAAACACATAGTTAAATATTCGAACCAAATTTTTAACAACTAATTCTAGACAAACTCTAAAACACATAGTTAAATATTCGAACCAAATTTTTAACAACTAATTCTAGACAAACTCTAAAACACATAGTTAAATAGTCGGACCAAATTTTTAACAACTAATTCTAGACCTTAGGAATCTATAAGGAACTAGTTTGCGCGAGGTGAGACATATAAAAGTTGGAAAAATTAAAATAGTAATAACAAGGAAAACCATTTTGTTATTTACAACTTTAGCAGACAACTATGAGTTGATAAAACACACAGAATTGATAAATTGCTACTCTGCGCAATTATTAACCTTAAACGAATTACAAAAAGCAGTATTGAACTTAGACGGGATGTTAGAAGAAATATTACACCAAAAACAGTAAACTCGGAATTAAAAAAGCAAGACAACATCAAACTAAAGCCAAAAAAAGAAATTAAAACAAAAATTATTCAACCAACAATATCAATCGAACCATTAACGCAACATTTTGAAAAACAGTAGGCAACATTTAAGGTGAAACAATGACATTTCGAAAAACTAAAATTATGAGGCTATACAGTAGATTAACTAAGACAAGAACATAATGACAAATAACACACATAATCTTCACCGAGAAAGACTTCTAAGGCTTTCAAGGCTTCTACAACAAATAACCCCACAACGAAGAGAAAGATATATTTACCTTTTCCGGAGCAGATTTTTTTCACACCATCAAAATACAAAAATTAAATTCTCTAGCCGGAATCTTAATTCCAACGGTCTTACAAGGATTCAGTCTGAGAATTTTAGTGAAATCCCTTTTAATTGGGGTTCTCAGCTAAATTACTCTCTCTTTCTCCCAACCCTTTGAAGAGTGAATAGGAGGGGTTTATCTAGAACCCCAAAATCCTAAACTTATGATGAATTGGCAATGTGGGATAGAAAAATTCAAGGGTGTTTTAGGAAATTCAATTGAGGGATGAGTTGACATTGTACCATCTAGTACAAATTTGAATTTCAAACTGAAAAAAGAGGATAAGGGTCGAAGCTGGACGGGTCGAGCCGCCGGGTTGAAATCGTTATTGATTGAAATTGTGGAGTTGAAATTGTTGAATGGTTGTTGTCTGTAGTCGTTGGTGTTGAAGTTGTTTGTGATGTTGCTGATGTCGGCTGTTTGTTGTTTATACGGGTTGTTATGTGGAGAGGAGAATGGGGTTTGGGCCGGGTTTGATTAGTTGTTGGGTTGGTGGTTTAAAAGTGGGCCTGAGTTAGCTGATTGGCTGCTGGGTAGGGTAAAAAATGGTAGGGGTTTAAGACTAGTTTATTTAATAAACAACACTAAATTATAATTTCACCTAATTTTATTTAAATTTAAATCATATTGAAAATTAATTGGCCAATTGCATCACAATTGTGGCCAAATTGATTTCAATTATGGTCAAATTAAATACAACAACAACAACAGACCCACTATATTCCCACAAAGTGAGGTCTGAGGAGGGTAAAATGTACGCAGTCCATACCACTACCTCCGAGGAAGTAGAGAGGCTGTTTCCGATAGACCCTCGGCTCAAGATAGAGAATAGTATACCAAAGTCATAATGAGACATGAAACAGACTGTATAGCATAACAGAAATAAGAGATAAAAAAAATAAGAACACTAACTCTTAGAGAAATGGGAAATAAAAGAAATACGAACAATACAGAATATGAAATAAGAACATAGATACCCATGTGGTAGTAACATGCCCTCACAGGCCTAAAACACCAACCACACCCAAACTCCCCTATCACCTAGCGATTACCTATACACTCACCCTAGCCGTCTACCCTAATCCGTGACCTCCACACCTTCCTGTCTAGGGTCATGTCCTCAGTAATCTGAAGCAGTTCCATGTCATTACTAATTACCTCTCTCCACTATTTCTTAGGCCTACCTCTACTCTTCTTGAAGCCATCCAAAGCTAGCCTCTCACACCTTCGAACAGGGGCATCCGTGCCCCTCCTCATCACATGCCCAAACTATCTCAACCTTCCTTCTCGCATGTTGTCCTCTACCGAAGCCAATCCTACCTTCTCTCGGATAATCTTATTCCTAACTTTATCTTCTCTAGTTAGTCCACACATCCAACATAACATTCTCATTTCCGCCACCTTCAACCTTTGAATATGAGAGTTCTTGACTGGCCAACACTTCGCTCTATACAGCATGACCGAACGGACTGCTACTTTTTAGAATTTTCCTTTAATCTTAAGTGGAACCTTCTTATCACACAACACTTCTAAGGTGAGCCTCCACTTCATCCAACCTGCGCCAATACGTTTAGTGAAATCCTCATCAATCTCGCCATTCCCCTGAATCACAAACCCCAGATACTTAAAACTATCCTTCTTACAAACATCCTGAGAATCCAACACCACCACCACACCCTCCTCCCGACTCGAGTCACTAAACTTGCATTCCAAATACTCCGTCTTGGACCTACTCAACCTGAACCCCTTAGTTTCAAGAGTTTGCCTCCAAACCTCCAATTTCTCATTCACACCCCCGTGTCTCATTAATCAGCACTACATCATCCACAAATAACATACACCACGGTACCTCACCTTGAATACTCTGCATCAACACGTCCATCACCAATACAAAAGGGAACGGGCTAAGAGTTGATCTTTGATGCAAACCTGTCTCGACCGAAAAATGCCCTGAGTCTTCTCCCGCCGTCCTCACCCGAGTCTTTCCTCCATCGTACATGTCCTTAATTGCTCTGATGTATGCCGCCGGAACTCCTCTCACCTCTAAGCATCTCCAAAGAACCTCTCTAGGGACTTTGTCGTACGCCTCCAGATCGATAAACACTATACGCAAATCCCTCTTCCTTTCCCTAAACTGCTCCACCAATCTTCTCACTAGGTGGATTGCCTCTATCGTCGAGCGTCCAAGCATAAAACCAAATTGATTCTCCGAAATGGACACTACCTTTCTCAACCTCCGCTTAACCACCCTCTCCCAAATCTTCATAGTTTGGTTAAACATCTTAATACCCCTATAGTTATTGCAACTCTGAGCGTCACCCTTGTTTTTATATAACGGAATCAACATACTCCATCTCCAAGCCTCAGGCATTCTCCCTGTCTTAAAAATGGCGTTGAACAAATTAGTCAACTACCTTAAGCTTACCCTACCAGCATACTTCCAAAATTCTATCGAAATCTCATCAGGCCTCATCGCCTTACCTCTCCGCATCTTACGAATTGCCTCTCTAACCTCCTTTACCATAAAACGTCTATAGTAACTAAAATCACGAATCTCCTCAGAGCTCTCCAACTCCCCTAACACAATGCCTCTATCCCCCTCCTCATTTAAAAGTCTATGAAAATACTCCTGCCATCTCTTCTTAATGTGCCCATGTTCTACCAAAACTCTACCGTCCTCCCCCTTAATGCACTTCACTTGATTGAGGTCACGCCCTTTACTCTCTCTAGCCTTAGAAAGCCTATACAACCTATTTTCCCCCCTTTCTCCTCCAACCCCGCGTACAAGCTCTCAAATGCCTCTGTCTTAGCAGTTGTAACAGCTAACTTAACCTTACTCCTTGCAACTTTGTAAGCCTCTCTATTCACCCGCTTCTCCTCTTCATCCTTACTCTCAATCAACTTAACATGTGCCCCCTTCGTAGTCTCCACTTTCTTCTTAACTTCTTCATTCCACTACCAGTCCCTCTTATGTCGACCTGCCCGACCCCTTGAAACACCCAAAACCTCTCTAGACGTCTCCCTTATCCCACATGACATCTACATACCCCCTACTCTCCCACACCCCCAAACCCACCACTTTCATCCTTATCTCCAGCACACTAACTGGCGTCAAGCTACCCTACTTAATTCTAGGCCGCCCCTCTCCAGCCCTACTCTTCTTGCTCTTTCTGATACACAAGTCCATCACCAGCAGCCTGTGCTGAGTCGACAGATGTTCAGTCGGAATGACTTTACAATCCTTACAGAGAACCCTATCCCCTTCTTAAGCAGTAGAAAGTCAATCTGAGTCTTGGATGATGCGCTTCGGAAGGTAATAAGGTGGTCCTCCTTCTTCGGAAAGCTTGAGTTCACAACTACCATCCTGAAGGCCCTAGAAAAATCCAACAGAGAAACTCCCTCACCATTTCGTTCACCGAAACCGAACCCTTCATGCACCTTATCATAACCTTATGGAAAAACTCTAATATGCCCATTGAAGTCCCCCGCTATGACAATCTTCTCCGAACTAGGCACGCTTCTCATCACCTCATCCAAAGCCTCTCAAAAACTCGCTTTCACCTCCTTTCCCAAGCCCACTTACGGTGTATACGCACTACATACATGCAGCGTAAACCCCTCAATGATTAACTTAAACGTCATCAGCCTATCACTGACCCTCTTAAACTCTAACACCTGCCCTCTTAGCTCCTCATCCACTAAGATGCCTACTCCATTACGACGCCTCTCACTGCCTGAGTACCATAACTTGAAACCATCCACATCCCTGGTCTTAGTACCTACCCACTTAGTCTCCTGAACACACGCAATATTAATCCTTCTCTTCTTAAGAATCTTCACCAACTCTACGAACTTACCCTGAAGGGTCCCTATATTCCAAGACCGTACCCTCAACCCATCTTCTCTCACCTATTGCCTACCTCTACCACCACACACCGCTCCATCCCTAACACCCACCCTAGACCCCACGCCTACACCATCCCTCCTCTCTTCACCCCCACTCGAAGCCACCCCCAACCCCAACCCCCTCGGATATGACCCTATTTCACCATCCACCCCTACAGCCACCACTTAAGGACCAAAACCAATCCCAAACGAAGCCCCAAACCGATACACAGGAATACACAAAAACAAAGCACCAAAAGGGAAGCAGGAAAAGAGAAAAACAGTAAAAAAAAGTAGTCACTCACAAAAAACCCAATCCGTCCTAGCAGACTAGAACAACACAACACATATCCACCAATCATCTAAAGTAGACCGTCACAATTATACTCCCAGGAAACAAAACACTACAAATAAAATAGTAAAATAATAACTAGTAAAAGTATGCAGACAACAACAAACTAAAACAAACTACTAGTATGGAAATTAGAGCACACTAATGGCCTAGCACCAAGGACAATAAAACCAATAGTAAAAAGCAGTGCAAACTACGACAACAGACAGTCCAAACAGATTAAATGCAAGTCAAGATACGGGAAGGTAATAGTAGAATTAGTATGAAGAATGAAATTAAAATATGAAGTATCAATCGGTTTAATATGAAGTTTCTCGATTTAATAAAATTAAACATATATTTTTCAAATAAATTATTTTTGAGAACAAATTATACTTGGATCAATATTTTATCCATTTGGATTAATTTTAGAGACAATCCTAGTCCTTTATTAAAATCAAATTTCCAATAAAAGAGTTATTTAAGCAACAAAATTATACTATCTCGTACATAATATGAGAACGTATAATCGCTACTTAAACTGACAAAATTACCTAGAAAATTTTTTAAAATTTTTTTTATTTGAATAAAATACATATTGAAATTTTATTAAAAATCAAAGAAACTCAAAATTAAACTTAGTCGTGGACAAAAAAAATTAGGTGTCAACAATCATAATTGGGCTTTTGTGCATTGCCCACAAAGTTGACAGATTCAGGGTTGTCACCACGCAGTTCTGCAGAGTGGCCACTACTGCCATAGATCTCACACCATACCAGAGTCTGCTGTACTGTATTGACCTGAGCCTGAGACCGTTGCACACCCAGTTTGCTGAATTGATTTGCCATCTAATTATGCTTGACTGAAAGTTGGGCAGCTAAGGTTCTGAGCCTGTAACTTCAATCATGCCTATAACTTTTTTCACTGAGCTTCTTGAAGTATCACCTTGACAATCCATATTTTCTTATGCAATTCGGTTCAATAATATGTATAGCTCATCATATATCTTTTACAAAGCTTGACCACCTACAATTAAATCTAACAAAAATTTTGTATTAGGATCAAGTGCCTCAACAAAGGTATGATCAAGTACGTTATTGGACTGCCGATGATGTGGAAAATCCCAAAGTAGAGCTTTGAACCTCTCCCAAGAGTGGTACATGTTCTTATCAGTCTTTTGTTTTAAGCTCAAAATCTTACTGCAAAGTCTCATTATCTTGCTAGATAGGAAAAATCGAATGAGGAAATTTCAGGCTAAATCATCCCACATTGTGATTGAAATTGCCGGCTTAAAAACCATTTCTTTACTTATCCCAAGAAGTGAAAAAGGGAAAAGTGTCAACCTCACATTAGTAGACACACCCGTAGGGATAAATATGTCATTGATGTACAAAAGGTTTTACAAATAGACTTGTGTATCCTTATGTGATAGCCCCGTAAACTATCCACTATTATGAAAAAGCTGCACCATGTTCTGCTTCAATCCAAATCTACCTCTAGGAGATGGTGTTCTTACAGCGGAGGTCACTTTAATCGCAAGTGGGATTGTAACTTTGCGACTTTCCTACGGGCTGATAGATCTTCAACCATGGGAGTAGGATTATCTTATTCTTTATAAATACGTAGGATTCTAAAGAAAAGAATTGCTTCTCTCATCTGTTGGTGAAATCATTGCTCAGGCTTGGGGTCTGGTTCAACCAACCCCCTATCTCTTGCCAGCTTACTAGCTTATTAACCTGTGCTTGTAAATTCAGAAACCAAGACCAAGTGAAAAGCACCAATGACAAGTCCCCTGCAATGGTGCCAAAAACTTATTGTGCCTAAGCGTACACACAAGTGTATGTGGTCCCACCAAGTAATACAATGGCCTTATAAAAACTCGAATATCAATTCCACAGAGACTTATGTTTAAAACTATCCAATACTAGTTCACTAAAAATATTAATTTAGTGCAAACATAACCAAAAGAGTTTGTAACTTGTAAGTTACCATAAACTAAATAACGTGGTAAAGTAAAGGCTTGAACATTAATGGGTACAAATCCAGGGTTAAGGCTCTACGAACAATCATACTAAGTTATAGAACTTCATTGGTTAGATTATGTATTGTGGTTTTTGATTCACAGGATCTATGATATGACTATGGCCTTCCAAACCTATAATAATTTATCTAACATGGCCCCCACAACTACATTGTTGAGCAGGGATGCAAGAACTAAGTTAAATGCACTCATACTCCATCCCGTAATGGAACCAAATATGGCACTCAAGTATATTCCTATCCTAAGTGCAAATCACAACTTCATTCAAGTAAGTTTACGATCCTATTCTATTCATCCCACGTTCTACCCTATCATTCATCCTTTCATATTTATAATGGAGTTAAACATGTATTCTAAGAGCCGTGAATTCTTAAAATAGTTATAAAAAGGATAAATAAACAATCAACAATGATAAAAAACCACAAATTAATCAATTCATAACAGTAATAATCATGTTCATGGCCTTAACCCCGGGAAAGGGTGTGTAGCCGATCATGGACATAGCCATAATCACAATGAATGAATACATGTTAAAATCCATAAACAAGAAAAAGTAATGGAAAAAACCTTAATTTTAGTGTTCTGCATCCTCCCTTCAAGTATAGGTCGTCCTAGGTGGTTACATAAGATTTTTAAGTGTCCTATTTATAGTAGGACCAAAGTTATCAATTTTGACTTAGCCAACGTGCCATACCCTTATCGCATGGCCTAGGGTACGTGGAACATTTACATCACGGTGATATACTGGAAATAAATTTTTTATATGTACCTAATGGCGTTTCACATCCCTAAAAGTGGTGCCTAAGGTACGTGGCACGCCAATGAGCCCCAAAACGTCCAAATTTGGTCACATTGTACCCCATGTGTTTTGTTATTTGTTCCTTCCTTTGTAATGATTTCCAGAATTTATATAAACCATATAACATCTGATAAACTCATAAATAATCCCACAACATCAAAAAACACAAATTAGAGCTCGAAACACAATCGAATCCAACGTGACGAACTAGAAAAGAACATCACTCAATCTAAGAGTACTAATTTTTGTGTTTGAACTTTAACTTAATGTTTTGTCCCTTAGCTTGTTTAAATTTCACCCTAGACAATATAAATAAGTTATTTTGCACATAATTACATAATTATACCCTTATTAACTCATTAGACACACTAGAATTCATTGAGATAAACTAGAACGACACATAACTCAAGCTAGTAACACTAGTTTTTTCGTCTAAAATCTAAGTGACCAAATTGCTTTTAAAATTATCTGAAACATACATTAAATATTAAAATCATGTATTTTAACACTTATATGCTCTATTATATCATTAAAAACTCATTAAGAACACACGAAGTCCTCAAAATAAGGCTAAACAAGCATAAATAAGGACATTAAGGTGCATAAATCCACCTAAGGTCAAAAGTCCTATTTTATCTTAAGCCTTAACATTATTATATTAGTTTAGTAATACACTAATGGAAAGCATATGTTTCATCTTATTTAACTTGTGAATTCTTTGTGAGAGTGATCATAATTGGAATTCTTATACCCCTTCTTGTGCTGAAATTGCATTTATTTGACTGAATATGGATAACTTTCTAGTAGTGAAGGAACATGTTTGATGATAGTTATGTGATGTATATGATATCTTTGATTGATTTATATGCATGACTTTTCCAATTTGGTGAGTCAATTCTTGAGGGTAAGATGTTTTGAAGAAGTATTTTTGCGCTTTCAATTGTACATAACATGCTTAGTGTAAAACTTGCTATCTGTGTAGTCATTGTAGTGCTAGATTGAGTGTCCTATTTGTAGTAGTAATATTGGAGTCTTTATTGTACATTGTGCTTAATGTAAAGAGTTGTTCGATGACGAATAAGGCTTTAAGTGTGGGGTGATAATCTTAGGCCGATTTATGCACCTAAGTCTTATTATCCGACCTTATTTAGCTTAGTTTAGAGGACTTCTCTTGGTCTTAATGAGTTTGGAGTCAAAACATTGATTTAAAGTTCAAGTGAGAAAACTAGTACGCTTAGCTTAAGCTATATTCCTTTCTAGTTCATTATGTTGGATCCAATTGAGTTTTGAACTTCAATTTGTGGTTCTTGATGTTGTAGGATACTTGGTGAGTTTATTTACATGATGTATAGATGATATACAAGCTGGAAATTAGGAGGAAAAGTCACCACAAATCAACGAACAAAGAACTAAATGCATGGAGTACAATGTGACCAAATATAGAAATTGTGGACTCATTGGTGTGCCACGGTCCCTAGGCACTGTGGTAATGGCGGGACACACTCTTGGTTGCTTTGTGGAATGTCAATTATAGTAGATCACCAGGATAGTAGCGTGCTACACTGCCTAGATGGCGCGATATTGGTGTGGTATGCTGCTACGTTAAAATCGGGCAGCTTGGTCCTATTATAAATAGGACACTTCAACTCTTTAGGAAAAACCTTGGACGACCTAGATGCTCTACTAGAAAAGGCTTCCATTAGGGTTTTTATCCTTTCACTTCAGTTTATTCTGGGATTTGTATATGGATTACACTAGTATGATTCTTGTTACATCCATGAGTGGGTAAACATATTTTTTCAGGGTTAAGACCTAGAACATGAATACTTATGCTTCTTAATTAAGTTGGTTTTTGTTATTATTATTGATTGCTGTTATTATATCATTTTTAAATATCTTATGGATTTGCAACCCTTAGGATAAACGCTTAATTCTATTGTGTGCCTGGAAGGAGAAACGATAGAATAGACCGGGGGATATATGGAATGGAATTGTTATCTTCTCATGAATTGAAGTTCTAATTTGTGTTTAGGATAGGAATATACCTAATACACCCTATTTGGTTCATTAGTGGGAAGAAATATAAAGGCATTTATCTTGGTATTGCATCCCCGCTCAATGATGTAGTTGTAAGACTAGGTTATATAGTTGATTGGAGTTTCGAAAGACCTATAGTAATATAATTAACCTCTTAAGCCAACAAATAACATAATTAACAATACCAATGAAGTTTTGAAGCTAAATATGATTGTTTATAGTGCCTGAGATCTGGGTTTCTCCCCATAATTGTTCCAAATCTTTACTTTATTGCATTGTTTAGTTTACGTTTAGTTCTAACTCCCAAACATTTTGTCGTTACTTTTGTACTTATATAATATTTGAAGTGAGACTAGATTAATATACTCCCTCCATTTCAAAAGAAAATGACCTACTTTCCTTTTTAGTCCGTTTAAAAAAGAATGACCTCTTTTTTTATTGGCAATACATTAATTTCAACTTTCTACATGGCATGTTTAGGACCATAAGATTAAAGGGCATTTTGGTACATTTGACACGACTTTAATTTAAGGCCACAAATTTAAAAGACTTCTTTATTTTATTAAACTTTGTGCCAAGTCAAAGTAAGTCATTCTTTTTGAAACGGAGGGAGTATTTGTTTAATGCTAATCCATGTGCCATCGATACTTGGCTTTTTGTAAGACCACTATATTACTTGGGTGAACCACGTACACTTGCGTGTGCGCTTAGGTGTAAGAGTTGTTTTTTTATAATTAATTAATTACACACACTATGGATATATGCTCTCGAAGCAATGGGTGCTTTGGCACAGACCCCTATCATGCCATAACAAACAATGGATATATTCAAGAGAGACATAAACCAAAAATTTCAAACAATAAAAAGCCTTATTGACAAAAGAAACCTTATTACAAAAGATGTTCAAGCACGGGTGGGGGGGAGTGAGGAAAAGCTGCTTTAATAAGTCTTTGATTTAAATGTCATTTACTGACTCGATAATGACTAAATTATGTTTATTGTTCTTCATGTGCACGTCTATTCAAATCTTGATTCAGTGTATTTCTATCGATACATCAATTGGTAATAAGATCGATATTAACAAGCCATAACATCATCATTTAATAATTACATCATGTTATTTGAAATTGAATTTTACTGTGGATTTCGTATTCAGAATTAGCCAAAACATCTGGGTAAATATTCATTAAAATTTGTATTTAACGTAATTGAATAAAAACCCTAAACGTAAAATTAAAGTACTCTCTCTTATCCAAAGTAAAGTAAATATGAAATAACGGTTTGGAATTTAGCTTTTTAATTCATCCGAGGTGATTTTTTAAGCTTTTTAATTATGTATGTTGGACAATAAAATTTGAGACCAAAAAAATTAATACTCGAAACAAGAAAAATATTTCAACAATCATTTTATTGATTTCAATATGTGAGTATTACAATCTCTATGAATTCTCTAATTTGCCTTTTCAAATATAAATTCAAGGGTTTCGAGCTTGATCTTAAATTTGAACTTGATTTGTAGATTTGATGGATCTGTTCTTTACTTGTACTTGAATTCAAGGATTTTTGGTTTTGTTCTTAAATCTTGTGGTCTTGATATTGAATGCTTGAATTTGTAGAGAAATCTGCGGCATTTGATCTATGGTCTCTCTCTTGCTTCTTGTTAGAATTGTTGGTGACTTTTCTGAATTATGAGATTCCTATTTATAGTTGTAGATAGGAAAAAGTCATGGTGAAGATTAACTTCTTTTTCCTAATCATATTTAAGTGATGTGGCACACTTTTAAGGACTTTTGATTTCACTAGGTCTGCTGCATCATTTTGATATGTGGCATGATCTTATTGGGTTATTCGCTAGACTTGACATGCCACGTCATTTGACACGTGACACTTAATTGGGACTCTAGAATGAGATAACATTCGGGCTTAGAAAATGGGCTCATCATTTGTAGACCAAATTAATGGACTAGCCCAATAAAAAATTGGACTTTAATAAATCCATATTTATTTGAATTTAAATAATTAATCTAATCGTATTAATTCATCACATTAATTTGAATTGATATATTTCAAATTTAATTTGAATAAAAATTATATGACTACAAATGCTGCCTGCTTCAATACTGGTTGAGTGTATACTTTAGAGACTAGACTTGAAGTAAGATTTATTTAAACATGCTTGCTTTGTGCTTTAAATATTTCCATACATATGAACACCCTATTTCATTAGTTGAAAAAATTCAAAGCTGAACCATGAAATTTACATATTAATATTGCCTCTAAAAATCTCTTATTTTTTTGAGTCACGGTCTTTTTTTTATGAATCTCTACACGTAAGACCCATTGGTGAGGCATGATATCAAACTCCAATAATGAATTACTTCATGATGTCCACTTTTACTAGGATATCTTGAGTTTGTCTAATTCCAAATAAATTTTGAAAAACTCTTCACCACCTTACTTAACCATTTTTAAACAGGAATAAATTTTTTTCAATTTGAATTTATATTGGAGATGAAAACTCTTTCATTTGAATTTATATTGGAGATGGACAAAAACTCCCAATTTGAATTTATATTGGAGATGGAAACAACCTCCAATTTGAATTTATATTGGATATGGAAACAACCTTCCTAAAACTCTATAAAAGGATGTAGGTTTCCCACTTCTTCAATATCAATTTTGGAATTTCCAAGCCATGGATAATGCCGAGGTACTCTTTTCCCTTCTACTTTTTTTTTTTAAAATTTTTTGCAGCCCATCATGTTAGTGGTAGAAAATTCACATCTCATTGTAGGAATATCGAAATCATGAACCATTTAGTATTACAAAAATTACACTTCGAGATCATAGCCTATCCAAAATTTAGATTTTGAATCCTTCAATATAATTCTAGACATTTGTTTGAAGTTAGCCATAAATTTTATCATGCTAAAAATTTCAGACCTGCGTGTGTTTGCTAAAACTTTTATATCTTGAAGTAGGAAGGCCAAAATTGCAAATTGCTTGATTCTTGTGAAACTTGACACAAAGATCTATAACATATCTGAAATTTATAATTTAATACCTTCGAAATATTTTCAAATATTATCCCAAAATAAATATTGGATTTTCATGCACCAGCATATGCATATTTGCGCGATGACACTAAAAAATTTATATCTCAACATTGGAGTATAGAAATCACGATCCGCTTGATTTTATAGATACCAAAAACATGCATACATAACATATTTAAGATTTAAAATTTAACACCTCCTGAATCATTCTAGACAATTTTTTAAATTGACCCTAAATTTTGTCCGGCAGAGAATTCAAGATTTGTGTTGCCTCACCAAATAATTTATATCTTGATGTGGCTATGTCACCCTCAAAAGGTTTTTTGATTGCTAGAAATCAGACTTTAAAGGCTTCATCCTCACCAACACATCTTGTCTCAAGCCTATCCAAGTTGGTGATGTATGACTTTCGAGTTCGAAATGTCCTAACAGGTAACAAACTCTTTTCTACGTGTGTTTTCTTTATGTTGTTTTTTCCTTTTTGTTCTTTTGTAGGCCGGCTTCAAAGGATGTTCCATGAATAAGGTAATTTTAAGGCACAAAGAAATGAATACTCATCCCCACCTCAATAAAAGATAATTTTAATGGTAATCTTACGGTGCATAGAGATGGCTACTCTCCCTGCTTTAAGAAAAGGTAATTTCAAGGTAATCGTACGGTGCACAGGGATGGCTACTCGTTCCCACCCTAACAAAAGGTAATTTCATGGTGGTTTTATGGTGCACAGGGATGGCCACTCATCTCCGTCCTAAGAAAAAGTAACTTTATGGTAATCTTACGGCGCATCAAGATGGTTACTTGTCCTCTCCCTAAGAAAGGTAACTTCATGATGATCTTATGGCGTACAGGGATGGCTACTCGTCTCCTTCCTAAGAAAAGGTAATTTCATTATAATCTTACGGCGCATAGGGATGGCTACTCATCCCTGCTTTTAGAAAAGGTAATTTCATGGTAATTTTATGGTTCACAGGGATAGCTACTCGTCCCCAACCTAAGAAAAGTAAAATCAAAAAGGTTTGAAGGATGTAAAGACTTCAATTTATAGACACATAACATCTAACAACTCTAACTTTCAAACTTTGAAGGCTTTAATACGGCAGATTTGAAAACTTCAACTTGAAGATGTCAACTTATAGTCGTACAACATCTGAAGACTTTGACTTGCAAACCGTGTGAACTTATAAGCTTCAATATGGAAAATTTGAAAGCTTCAATATGAAGACTTAGTGAATTTAAAGGCTTCAACTTATAGACATAGATCATTTGAAGACTTCAACTATCAGACTTTGAAGGTTTTGATATCGTAGATTGGAAGACTTCAACATGCAGACTTCATGAACTTAAAGGCTTTAATATGGTGAATGTGAAAACTCCACGTGAAGACTTAGTGAATTTGAAGACTTAAACTTATAAACGTAGACCATTTGAAGACTTCAACTATCAAACTTTGAAGGCTTTGATATGGTGAATTTGAAAGCTTAACCATGAAGACTTAGTAAATTTGAAGACATTAACTTATAGGCATAGGGCATCCAAAGAATTTCATTTGAAGGCTTTAAAATGATGACTTTTAAAGCTCTAACATGTTTGAGGACTTCAATTTATAGAAATAGATCATCTGAAGTCTTTAGCCATAAGACTTTGTGAACTTAAAGGCCTCAATATGATGACTTTGAAAGATCCAACATGAAGACTTAGTGGATTTGAAGACTTTAATTTATGTCAAAAAAGCTCATATTTCATAGGGTTTTCCCCCCATCGAACCACCAACACTTGGTACAAATCCGAAGATTGATGAAATAAAAAGGCTCTTAAAGACTGACTTTGTGTGTGGGAATATGTATTTTTTGACATGCATGCAACTGAAATCAGAATGAAATTTCAAGCGCCTACATACCTCAGTGAGGAGGATTAACTCACAATATAGTTTTGGGTGAGTTTTTTTTTCATATGTCTATTTTTTTGTCCTAACTTTTGCCTAGGTCTCCTCTTTTGAGGTTTTCATTCTAGTGGACCTTTTCTTGACCTATACACAGTTTATACTCTTGCGGGCTAGGAGTGGACATGTAGTTTATACTCATCCTTTAAGGAGTGTCATCTTTCTTCAAGTATAGTATTTTTTTAAGACCTTGGCACTGCTAGGACCAATTTTCACACCATCTGCATCGACAAGCTTGTAAGCACCATTTGAATATGCCTCTTACACGACATATAGTACATCCCACTTTAGGGTGAATTTTCCCCCATAATTATAATAAGTAATAATGGGTCTTCTTACTGAAAGTACTTGGTTTCCAATTTGAAAGAATCTCAAGCAAACTCTTTTGTTGAAAGCACATGATAGACGAGCTTGCTAACATTTAAGGTTTTGTTGAGCCTCTAGACTCTTCTGATCAAGAGCTTCCAATTCAGCAAGACATAACATAGCATTTTATTTGTCGGTGATCCATTTTTGTATAGCCAATTTTAAAGAAGGAATTTGAAACTCAAGTGGTAGGACTGCTTCAACTCCAAAAGAAAGTGAGTATGGGGTTGCTTTTGTCGATGTGTGGTAAGTCATCCTATATACCTCTAAAGCTTCTTTAATTCGTTCATGCTAGTCTCATTTGGATTAGGTGACAACTTTCTTCAACAGATTTCATAAAGTCTTAAATGCTTTGACTAGACCATTAGCAGCAACATGGTACATAGAAGACTTATGCAACATAAAACCAAAGATCACAAATTTTGTTCATCGGCTTGTTATCAAATGGCTTGCTATTTTTAGATATTATGTACTGAAGAATTCCAAAGCAGTAGATGATTTTCATTCAAATGAAGTTTGCCACATTGTCTTTCTTCATTTCTTTTTGAGAGAAAAAGCTTCAGCCTATTTTGAAAAGTAATTTGTTGCGGCCAAAATGTACAACTGTCCACAAGAAGATTTTTATAGTGGTCCAATGTTGAAACCCTAAGGGTTGCACCACATAGTGAGGGACCAGGTCCCTCAAATTTAATCACAGGAAAAATACAGTAAAGTAACTAGGAATAAAAAAACAATGCAGGAAGAGTATAAACACAAAATTTTAACGTGGAAACCCCCTTGCTCATGGAAGAGAAAAACCACGGGTTGCCCTCATTAGCATTAACGAAATCCATTATAATCAGCCTCTTGATTATAGACTCGATTTCTACCTAACTCTAGGATCTTTTATCTTGTAATAACTCTACTACAAGCTTATCTTGGCAACGCTGCCAAGGACCCTTTACACTGATTAACTCTAATCAACAACAAGATTAGAAAACTCTACGTAAGCACTCTCTACTCAAAGAGAAAAGAAAATTACTCTTATATCATGAGTAATTCTTTTACAAATCAGAACTCAAGAATAGTCACTCACTTTTAAATCATATTACAAAGATAAGAACATGAGTAATACTTGAACAATCTTGAAATGGAGTTTTTGGCTCCTCTCTTCACTCTTTAGATTTGTGCAAAAACAAATGATAAAAAAGTTTTTTTTCCTTTTGTAGCTGAGTGATGATTAGGGCTGAAATATCATTAGACCAGGTGTTCTTTTTAGTACAAGCAACACCTGCAAGTTTGTTACACAAGAGGACAAAACTGTGCAGACACGCGTGCTAGCTGTACTATACCATGAACATCTAGGGACCTCCCTTGCAATTAGCTACTCATCATCAAAACTACATATAGCAATTTTCCTCCTTTTTGATGATGAAAAACCAACCATACAACATTGGGCAATTCATGATATTTAATCAGTGTGATTACCACTTTGAAGATGAATGATCCCCCTATCATCATGCTTCTATCATCATGCAACACAAGAACCTAGTCCCCTATTGTCATTTGCAGCAAGAACTCTAGTTTCTTCCCTTGTCATCAGGCACCTTCATTTAGTGTATTTGCATACTTCCCCTATCAATATAACCTTAAATCTGCAACTCAATTCACCTAGTACCTAGTCCCTACTACATGAACTCAGTATTCCCCCTGATGGCACCATTTAAAAGTGGGTACAGTAAACTACGAGTAAAATAAGAACAAACTAGTTAACTTATAGACACTAGGGCAATACTAACATGTAAAACAATTTTAAAAAAGAGAACATGTCAAGAACATAAATAAGAATTCATTCATTGTTAAGAAGTTAAGTACCAATTCAGTATACTGAAATAATCGACAAAAATAATTATCCTTAAATCCACATGATAACAATGAATGGAACTGACACAGGGTTGAGTAAGAGAATAGGGATAACAAGACTCAGGAGGAGGGAGGCTTGGGTGAAAGAGACTTAATCAACATTTCTATTCTAGCATTTTCAGTAGAATGGGTATCCAACAACTGCTTAGTGAGTTTCTTTACTTCAGCATTCAATTCATTAACTTCACCAGTCAGTTTTTCCACTTTCACATGGAGTTTTACATTTTCTGATATCAATGCTTCAGAAGCACCTGGTCTCTCAAAAGCTAGCTACTAATTTTTCAACTTTAAGTGCATTATCTCAACATCCTTTGCATCTAACTTGATTCTCACATTATTTATTTCTTTGCTAAAGCTTTCCTGAGCATCCAAATATTCAGATGCTTGGGACACAACCTCCATTTTTCTTTTTATGCACTCATTTTTCACCAAAGTAGTTGGACTGAGCTTTTGTTTGGCTATTCCAGGAATTTCTTTAGTCCTAACTACTCCAAAATGATCAAAAACCCTATTCCGCAAGTACCCATAGGGCATTTCATGTCTCTTTATTTTCTCAAGAATTACTTTCTTTATGTGCTCTATCATAAAAGCAAGTAAGTTTATCAACTCAAACTTACTCAAATATGCTATCAGGAATAGGTCAGCCCTAGATGCCATGTTATTCTTCCCAAATCTTAGCAGTAGGAATTTGTTGATGAATTCAAATGCCAGCTGAAATTCATATGTCAGGAATTTCTTTTTCACAACTGCCATAGTGGTCCACCCACCTTAGAGGCATTGATCATAAACTCAGTTATGAGTTGTTGCTTTACAGTAGTCCTAACTCCAATATCTGGTATATTCAAGATTTTTCCCAATTCCTCTTCTTTCAAATAAATAGACTTTCCTTGATCCTGGGTAGACAAGCTTATCTCAAATTCTAAGAATTCCATGGTGTAATAAAATTCTCTGACCTCATTTTCAAAGACCATGGGGGTTGATTCCTTAAACAAATGTATCCAACCTCGATGCCTGACATATTCAACCAATTTAATCATCCCAGGTTTCTCATATATTTTGGGATCAACTACTCTTCCTGATAGGATTCTCTGTGTTTTTAGTATTTTATTTCTTTGTTTTCTAGCCACATCCTTTTTTTGTTCTCCTGTTTGCTTCTCTTAGGACTAACACTCACTTCTCCAATAGCAGTTTACACGACCCAAACCAGGTCCTAGTCATGTCTGGCATCTCAAGTCCAACTAGAACCAAAGATCATCACCAATACCCCACTATTAACCACCCTATGCCCCATGTCGGATGGATTCCAAACATATAACAAGATAAAATAACAATAGTCTAAAGATAATAAAAAAAGTCTATAACCATAGCCAAACATACACAACCAAATATCCAACCAATACCAATTACATTGCCATTACCATTACCAATGTTAACACTAATACCAACACCGCCCATGCCCAAGTTGTCCGACAAAGCCTCAAACCAGAATCAAGAAATGTCCGGTCGGGATATGCCCCCGAACATAGCTAAAACCATATCCAAAGAAATAACAATAATGAAAAGAAGTCCATAACATAAAATGGGGTCTTTCGGAGTATGGAATCTCACCACTTTAATCTGACACAAAATTGTCCCTGAATCCAAGTCACTGAGCAGGAGTAATGTAGTATGGTCAGTTCCTGTATCGCCTGGTGATACAACGCTCGAAGACGGTCAACAGAGTGAACACTAGCATATACTAAGGTATAAAGATAAGATAATGCCATCATTTCAAAACAAAATTAATAATCATATGCAATCATATAAATATGTATATATATCATGCCGGGATAGGGAACAAGATTTAGCATGCATTTAAAACCTTACCCTAGGTTATGTAGATTGACCGTCCTTAAACCACCCACAGGATATATGGGTTTATATCCCCCTGCTGAAAGGGCCCAGTGCGTATTAGCGCACGATAGGAGAAAAGAACCTGAGATGACTAGCATATCCTAGAAATATTAAGTGTGACAACATGCACACGGTCATCAAGCCACCTTCACATCGGCAAATATGAGTTTCAGTGTTGGTCCCGTCGGGACCTCCACCTTCCACGACATTGCTACTCAACCCTCTTTAAGCCTATATAAAATCATTTACACATTCTCAACCATTTACCAAGGAATTTGTTTTAACTAAGCATTAACCATTGGTATCGTCATACCAAAATTAGAGATTGCAAGTATATTACCTTATGCCATATAAACCATTAAACGAAATTGGACTCCACAGTTTTCAATTAAACCAAAACCATTTATAATCAAACCATGACCACGAAGGACGTTCCAAAACCATATGAAATAAACCAAAACCAATTTATGTTTCTTTAACCATTTGTGCAATGCAAAGATTCCAATAATAGTCAAGCTATGTGACAAAATCATTCTCATTTTAACAATTTCACAAACAGGCTGAGAGCATGCCATCATCAAAGCCAAAATCATCAAATTTAGGGTTCAACCATGACCCCTCAATTAAATCACCATTCCCATGCACCCACATATGGAAAACCATAATTAAAATATGAAAAACTATAATTAAATCATGAGGGACATTAATCAGCCATGAACATCCAAAACCCCCAACATTTATTTCAAAACCATAACAATAACATGAAAACCATACATTAAAACATATGCCTTCTGTAAAATAACAATAAGAGAAGAGTCACATAACTGAATTATAAAAATTCACGGAGAGAAATTGATCTTTAAGCCTTTAGATGACCACTTTGGAGAAACCCTAGCCAATTTTTCTTGAGAGGATTTTGAGAGAGTAAAAAGGATTTGTAATCTTGTAAAGTGTGGAGTGAATGACCAAGCAGTTTTATAGGGACATGGGTCTTAAGGGTTTTAAGTGAGAAATGTCTAAAGTGCCTTCAGCTAAAATCTACAAAAAGATCGCAGGTGGTTACGAGTCGACCCCCTTGATTCGTGACCATAATATATGACTCGTACCCTTGAGTCGTCACCAAGACAATGAGTTGGACACCCATACACTGTCCATCCTATGACTCCATGACCCCACTTATTACCAGACCATACGAATTGTATGGTTTAGCCGTATCCAAGATAGAACCCAAAGGTATTGGACACTGGATAACATATGACTCAACCCTACCACTAGTAACCCAACCCCATGACTCTTATTGAGCCGATCATATTTAAATCTAAGTTAAGTCACTAAGTTATTGATTTGATTAAGGATCATCCTAACAACTCGTCTCCACCCGTAATGACTCATACCACTAAATCGTTACCAAGATTGAAAACCCAACTACCACCTACTAGACACCTAATGACTAGGGTCACTCAATCCATACCCACTCCAGATGACTCATATGGTTAAATCATTACTAGGAAAGTAAGCTCAAAGCTCAAGAATTTTCCAAGGGCTAAAATCTAGGATGTTTTAATTCTCCCCCACTCGGGTCATTCATCTTCGAATGATAGGACAAGGCAGTGACTAGCACGATTAAACCTCCAAATTTCTCTACGTATACCTTTAAGATAGAAAAAAGATTACCAAGGAATTCACAATCTACCTTTAACAAAGATAGATAACAAAGATGTTAAGAAAAACACATACCTCAAGCACGATTTTTCAAAATAGGGAATAGGAATGGATATTTGGACTTCATGTTCTCTTCAACTTTCCAAGTAGCCTCTCCAACCTTATGGTTCCTCCATAGAACTGTTCTAGAAGCTATGTCCTTGGTCCACAACCGATGAACCTACCATTCTAAGATTTCAACTAGGATCTTCTCATAAGAAAGGGAATCTGCAATACCAATATCCTTGATAGGTATAATTTGCGACAGAGACCCACACACTTCCTCAACATAGATATGTGGAACACCAAATAAATAGATCTCAAACTAGAAAGCAACTCTAACTTATATGCAACATTATCAACCCTTCTCAAAACTAAGTACGGACTAACGTACTATGGACTAAGCTTCCCCCTTTTCCTAAATTACATCACTCCCTTCATGGGAGACACCTTCAAGAACACTCTATACCCAACCTCAAACTCTAACTTCCTACTCCTTACATCTTCATAGAACTTTTGGCAACTTTAGACAGCTTTAAGCCTATCCTGAATCACCTTCACCTTCTCCATGGCTTGGTAAACCAAATTTGGTCCAAACATCTCTGCCTCACCAACCTTGAACCACCCAATAGGAGATCTACACCTTCTACCATACAAGGCCTCAAATAGAGCCATCCCAATACTAGAGTGGAAGCTATTATTATGTGAAAACTCTATAAGAGGCAAATACTTAATGCAACTACCACCATAGTCAATCATGCAAGCTCAAAGCATATCTTCCAATGTCTGAATAGTTTCTTCCACTTGCCCATCTGACTGCGAGTGAAAATCCATACTAGCTCACCTTAGTCCCCAAGCCTTTATGAAATGACCGCCAAAAATGGAATGAAAATTGCATACCATGATCTAAGATGATAGAAATAGGAACCCCATGCAACTTCACAATCTCTTAGAGGTACAACCTTGCATAATCTTCTGCCGAGTAATTTGTCCTCACTAGGAAGAAATGAGTAGACTTTGTTATCCTATCTACGATAACCCAAACCGAATCAAACTGATTCCAGGATTGAGGAAGACCGGTAATGAAATCTATGTTCATCACTTCCCATTTCCACATAGGCAACTCATCTCTTGATACAATCCTTCAGGCCTCATGTGCTCAACTATCACTTATTGGCACAACATGTACTTAGCAACAAAACTAGCCACATCCTGCTTCATATTGTTCTATGAATACATCTACTTAAGGTCATGTAACATTATATCAAACTAGGATGAATAGCATAATGCAACTCATGCGTCTTCGCCAAGATCCTTTCTCATAATCCATCCATATCTGGAATGCACAATCTCCCTTGGTACCGTAAGGTAGCATCACTACTAACCTCTAAAACCATTACTTTCTGCCCACCTACATCACCCTTGATCCCCATCAAGATAGGATCTAACACTTACTTCTCTTTCACCTCAACACCCAGAGATGACTTTGCCACCTCTTGAACGAACACACTATCGTACTCCGATTCTAAGAGGCAAACTCCAAGGTTGGACAAACGATGAACATCCTTCAGCGTTTCCCACTTTCCTTCATCTATATGAGCTAGACTACCTATGTATAACCTGCTGAGAGCATCAAGAACTATATTAGTTTTACCTGGATGGTAGTGAAGACTCATGGCATAATCCTTAAGCATCTCAAGCCATCTCATTTGCCTGAGGTTCAGCTCTTTCTAAGTAAAATAATACTGCTGGCTCTTATGTCCGAAAAAAATATCCATATGCATGCCTTATAGATAGTGATGCCAGAATTTCAATTGCGAACACCACAACCAATAGCTCCAAGTCATGAGTCAAATATTTTTTCTCGTGCACCTTCAACTATCTGGTGGCATAGGCTGTTGCTTTGCTATGCTGCATTAATACACAACCAAGCCTCACATGGGATGCATCAAAATAGACCATAAATCCATCAGTGCCTTCAGGCAAAGTTAAGACTGATGTCAAAGTTAGCTTATCCTTCAACTTCTCAAAACTATCCTCATAAGAATCAAATCACAAGAACTTCACCTTATTTTGAGTCAACTTAGTCAATGGGGCAGCTATAGTTGAAAAACTCTTCACAAACCTCCTATAATAACTGGCTAAACCCAAGAAGCTTCGAATATTAGTTGGAGTCGTGGGTCTAGGCTACTTCTTAACCACTGTAACCTTCTGTGAATCCACCATGATCCCTTCCCTAGAAATGACATAACCTTGAAAAGTGATAGCGTTCAACCAGAATTTACATTTTGAAAATTTTGCATACAACTGCTTCTTCTTCAAGGTCTGCAATACAATACGGAGGTGATCGACATGATCCATGTAAACACCTAATTTTTGACCAAATCAAATATTTTATTTTTAGGTCTAAATTAGATATTTTGAATTCATTATATTTTATAAAGTTTGTTTAAAAGTTTTGGAAACTACAAAATAGAGGCATGTTTTAAATATACTTTTAATTTATTATTTATTTTTAGAGAAAAAAATAAAAAAAAGACCTAAACTACCTAATATCCCCATTTTCTCTAAAACTCTCTTTCATTATCTCACAACTCCCTGATAATCTGCTACTTCTCTAACTCCCACACCACTATATGAACACAAAAATATACGTACATTTGACCAGTGACACTACATCAGAAAAACAAACAGAAGGCGCAGACAAAAAAAAACACTAAAAAAATCAATCAGAGAAAGTCAGAGAGAAAAGAAAATATCAGAAAAAGAGAGAAAAAGGAATCAAGTGAAATTCAGAGTTTCATTTAGAGGTTTTGGTTATGGTGTTCAAATAACTGTCTTAATACATCAACAGGTTCTTATTTCTAATTTTATTATGTAACATTTATTTTATAGATGTTCTTATCAAAACATGAATGAAAAATGCTTAAGTGATTTATTTGCCTCATTTAGCATGTGTAATTGATTAGGTTACGTAAAATTTCATTGTTCTTGTTATGCCATTAAACTATTGTGTATTTGTATATTTGTATTTTTGATACCAAACACTGCATACACTGCATTTTATTTTTACAATAAACACTAATTCACATACACACACTCATTGTAACACATTCACACACACACAGTGATTAAAAATATAGTAGGAGACTAGATAACAAATGGAGAGGAAATAGTGTGAAAACAGTAAAATAAAATAAAATAAATAGTAATAAAAATAGAAAATGAGAAGAAAGTTGTTTCACTTTTTGGTTAAATTTTTCCGTAAATCCATCAGAAAATTAATATCCAGCCAAAACTATCCCAAAATACCTTACCCACTGAAAAAATCTCATTCTCGTCCCCATATTTCGTCAAAGCGACCAATTTTTAGGTCAATTCTGGCCAACTATCACCAGAATCACCACCAGTCGGTGCTCAACCACCAAACGGCAAGATGCCGAGCCGAATAGCCACCAATTGACCACCATGCCGGTGAGAACCTATTGCCGTCTGTCATTCTCTCCTCTTTCCTGATGCCGCAACATTAGATCTAACCGAAACCACCACCAAAAAAGATGAAACCAACCAAACCACCATTCTCCGTCCCCTTTTTTGCATCGGATCCGATGGAAAATGGGACTGGCATCCCTCTTTTTCAATTTTTCACCCATGGTCAAAAAACCATAAAAATGATGGAACGCATCTGTAAAATGATGTCTCCAGTTTCGTTTCTCCCAAAACTGATCCGGGACTTTGATTTTGTTTGTGATTGTTTGGTTTCTGTTTGAATATGATTCACTGGTTTTAGTATTTTTGGTAAATGTTGTGGATCTTTACTTTACTGTTCTCAGTTGTATGTTTGTTGCTCCTCATTTATTTTCTTTCTATTTTTATATACTCATCTTAAATACTCTAATATAAAAATGGTCAAAAGTTTGTAATCTTTGTGCTTTATGTAATACAAATATAATGTTTTGTTGGAAAAAAGTATATTTGAAATTGTATTAATTTACAGAGAGTAGATTTGAAGATCGTAATAAAATTAGCATAATATTAATAGCTTTATGTATATTTTATTTTTATCTTTATTTTAATTTATTTTTTATTATTGTATTATTTTCTTTCATTGTCATTATTAATAATTATTTGTTAAATTATTTGATCATCTTAAATAAATATTAGTAATATTAAGTAGCATTTCGAATAGATAAAATTGTTATGAGCTTAAAGAGACAAATCGTCATGTGTAAAAAATTATTCATCAATAAGAAAAGAGGGAAAAACCAAGTATAAGAGAGAAAATTCATAAAAGAATGAGTTAGGTTCTTAACTTTAAAGAAATTAAAATTTAACATACAAGAGAAAGTTAACGATGAAGTTGGAAAGCCCTGCTACCGACCATTCATTATAATAAAATTTAACATACCATTTGAAGATGATCTAATGGGGTTGGGTAGGTTCTAAACATGTTAGGTGCTTATTTAGATTTAGGAAATGGGATCGATCCATAAATGCCTCAAAGGAGCAATCAAAACTTGTGGTATGACTGAAAAGTACTGCTACTAGCAAGCCACACATTAGTATAATCAAATAATTTAAAATAAATTAAAAGCGAGATAGAAGTAACTTTTTAGGTTAACGAAAATATAATATATCAAATAGATTAATTTAAGATAAACTTAAGTCATTAAAGCGACCATTCTAGAACCACGGGACTAGAGGAGTGCCTCATACCTTACCCTCGATCAACAAAATTTCTTACCCGGTCTTTGATTTTTGCAGACCAACATAGAGTCATTTTCTTTTGATTAGGGATTCGAAAAGGTGACTTGGAACACCCAAACTCAATTCCAAGTGGCGACTTTGTAAAATAGATAATCCCTTTTCAAAATATCACTTTAATTGAAAAAATCCATTTTCTGTAAAACCAACTCCGTAGCGGGGTTGGATGCGGTAAAAAATAGGGGTGTGACAGATGGCGTCTCTGCTGGGGATATAACTAGAATTCGAGATTTTATATTGACTTGTTTGGATTTACTTAATTTTGATATCATATATTATTGGCTTAAATGTGTTATTTGCCTACATGTTTAACTATTTTTATATTGTTTGAATTGTCATATAAATTATCTTCTCTCGCATACCCATCTGAGTTTTGTGAGATACTTTATATTCGGAGATGCAGTATACGCTCTCGAGCTTAAGATACCAGATATGCGGCAATGCTCCTGGGAAGGATTTTGTAGTCACACATATTTAGGATGGGAAGGACCAATAGTGAGGCCGGAAAGTACTGCTTCCGGTACAGCTGTCCCTGCCCGACTTGAGTTGTCTGCTCATTTTACAGCTAGTCTAGATATCTAACTCCATTAAGTTAAACCTAGCATAACTAAAACTTAGATATGGTTATCCCTATTAGGCGACGCTCTATTTGTATCATGTGCATTTTTGACTTAGTGGGGCTCGACACAAGGGTCGAGTCTGTCTAGAACAGGTGCCATCTTTCGAAACTATCATGTACATTTTATGTTCTACTTGTTGCATTATAGAAAATACCATATAGAATGTTGACTGGCTTTTAAATGAATTAATTGATCTTAAAAAAGGGAGTTATATCAAAAAATTCAGTGGCTTATTTCAGAGAATATATAATGTGTTTATATAGAACTCGTCTATCAAGTTAGAGTCATTTTGATGTTGTTGTATCTTTATGTCCATTTCTTTTCTTTCAAAATTTCTTTTATGAATACAATAGAGTCCATTTTTGTTAAACACAGTTAAAATTTTATTAAACAATTCAGTCCACTATTTTGTTGTAATAATTTGGTCATTTCTGATGTGTCTGGTCCAAACGTCATCAAACTATTATCCCCACTCTAGGATGTTTTAGAAGATTTTGATACTTCCTGTCTTGTCAATTATAATTTTACCATGCTCATTTTGAAATCTAATTTTGCTTCACTCCATTAAGTTCTTTTAAAAATTATTTTTGTCTTCGTTTGGGATGTTTAAAATAGAATTCTTATTTGCCATCATTATCCTATAGGACAATATGAACTCAATTGGAAGGAGAGACAAGAGGCCGAAGGATGATGAAGTACCTCGATTCATGGTTTTAGATAAAGCTCTGCCACTATTGCGTACTTGGTATGAAAGTTTGACTGACTATGGAAAGGGAGAAGTGTATAAACACTTCAGATTTTTAAGGAGTCTTTTGAATGTTTAACAACGAAGAGATGTGGTAAAAGATTTGGTACATTTTTGGCATCTGTCGAATAATGTATTTCGTTCTCCGACTTTGAGATCATTCCCACACTGTAGGAAATAGGAGAATTTATGGGAAAGGGAAAGAATCTTTATCGAGGAGAACCTATGATACCAAAGCATTTCACTGGCAAAAGGTTTTTTGAGATGTTACACATAAAGAAGAAGAACATAGGGGGATGCCTAGACAATGGATGGGTTCATATAGAGTTCTTGTACGAAAGATATGGTCAGAAAAATGGATTTGATCTGTTTGGGTCAAAACTTAACAACAGAGGGTGCCGCCGGACCTGGTAAAAGTACAATTAGGACATATTCATAGTGGATTTTTTGGGAACCATTATATTTACAAAGAGAGGAGGAAAAATCAGCACAAATCTGACTGCATTCATTACTGCTTTTGAAAAGAATCCTAAGGTCACCCTCGTTCCCATGGTTCTGGCAGACATTTATCGGGCCTTGATGAAGTGCAAAAATGGGGCAGGTTATTTTGAAGAATGTAACATTCTGTTGCAGTTATGGATGCTCGATCATGTTTGATATCACCCATTTGCTGTAGATTTTCATGTCAAATGGAATGATTATATGAAGGGTCATAAGGAGAGGATTAAGGACCAAAACTTTACAAGAGGAATAGGAGCTTGAAAGGAGTATTTGAAGTGGTCAACTGCTAATAAGATTGTGTGGAGTTACCATTAGTTCTTTTCATAAGATGTGATATTATGTCCACTTTCGGGCCTTTCATCGTCCTAATGGGTCTTTGATGTGTTCAACCTTACGTGCCACTCAGAGTCATGCAACAACTCGATCGATGTCAGTACCAACCACCAGTTGAAAATATTAAAGAGTTCATGTATGAATTCCTCCCTGACATCCCTCTAAGGAAGTATGAGATACTTAAGATTTGGGGAGGATGGGTACTTTCAGGTTTTAAGCACATAGTGGAAGATCGCGAAAAAGGGCGAGGTAGATTGTTGTATCTGCCATGGTTTCACTACCATCCTCCTTCTAAAGCCATACTGGAAAGGTCAGCAAGAGAGACAGTATATTGAGTTTGAGGTAAGGATTAAGCAGGCTCGACGCGAGGTAAAAGAGAACTACCAGTCTACTCTGTCCGTCTTAAATACGGATCTGGAAAGGGCTAAAGAATAATTGATTCATCATGGGTTAGATTTGAGGCTAGAGTTAGGTCGGTTTGTAAGGAGATTGAGAAAGAACACCGTGTTACCATGAATTCCCTACAAGAAGACCTGGACATTGCCACTGGTGCAATGGAGTAGTAGTCGAGTGACTTCGAGAAAGAGAAGGCTTTACTGACAAGCACATAGTCAAAAATTCGGTCTCAGCTAAAGGCTTCTATGGAATGAGAAAAAAAAATATCAAGGCGCTTCACAACATTTTGGAAGGAAGTTGAAGTTAAGAGAAATCAGTGGATGACTGAATGACAGGCACTTCACTATCAGATCGATGACCT
Organism: Capsicum baccatum var. pendulum; assembly: GCA_030864225.1. Classification (NCBI taxonomy): domain Eukaryota; kingdom Viridiplantae; phylum Streptophyta; class Magnoliopsida; order Solanales; family Solanaceae; genus Capsicum; species Capsicum baccatum. The sequence continues at coordinate 234,300,159 of CM061560.1, read as the reverse complement.
TCATGAACAAGAAGAAGACCTGAAACATACAGTTCGTACTACTCAGCATTGGGTGCAGAATGGCCATGAGAGTATGAATGAAGCTAGGGTAGAAGTGCTTCAGCTCAGTGAAAACCTGATTGATGTTTATGCTAAGTATCTTCACCGGGATGATGAAAGTTTGGGTCGTCAGGAATGTGCTCTCGCTCCACATCTGCCAAACGCATTTTCTAGAATATACTCAAGTTTGTGGGAGGATTGAGTTTCAAGAGATCTTTGGAAAAAGTATTAATGATAGTTTGTTAAGTCTTTTTAGGTTTCATATTTTAGAGTCTATTTCTTTTAGGTATTTGTTTTCGCGTTTCTTTAGTATTGTCGAGTCTGTTTGGATAATTCTAGTTTTATTTCACTTAAATCTTTGCCTTAAGGATGCTTTAGAAATGTATGGAAAATATGTTGCATTTGGTTCAATGTGCTCAATTATTTATTTACTTAGTTGTTTATTTATGAAAAAAAAAACAAAATCAAAATAAAAAATTACTAGCATTTATTATATCCATGAACTACGTGATGATCTGATTCATGTCAAACATGATACGTAGGCAACCCTCGACAGGTTCAATCAAATTTTTTCAAAGTTTTAAGTAATAATTAAAAATGCTGATGCTAAATAATGAGGGTTAAAATTAATTCACCAAAAGCCAGGATGAAACAAGAGGGCTTTCCTAAGTTCATTTTAGAAATGAAAATCACTTAGGTGCATGGCATGTAAGCTATTTTCAATATATCAATACCTGTAAGGCTTTAAATCCTAACACGTTTGTTTTGTTTCGTAAATAAGTAGTAAGGTGGTTGGTTTGTGGTTAAACTGGCATCTTAAACGTACAACACAGGGTACAAAGGAAAAAGAAAGATGACTCAAAATGATGGTATGGAGTCTTACAATGAAGAAAACTGAGATTAGTTAATTCCACAAGATTTTGCATCTTTAGAGGAGAATAGGTTACTGAAGCAACAAACAGAAGAAATATATCAAGCCTGGATAAATAGACAAGCCCCACCTTCCTCCATTCTTGGACTTTTGAATGTGAATTATCCAAGTTCTACTCAAGCCCAATCTGGTGATCCACTTTATCCACCTGGGTTCGATCCTTATACTAATGTGTCTAGTGCTGCTGACACATCAACCATACACCCTCCAAATCAAGCTCTCACAAACAACCTACTTTTTATTCTGGCCACACCAACTAATATAGATCCTCCATCAATGATACATAAGCCTGTCTGTGAGATGAATTATGATCAATTCCATCCTCCTAAATTGACGCTCAAATATGTAAATTCATATTAGCCTACTCATCAGCTCGGGTCTCATATCGTGATTGAGAAGGCCATTAAGAATGAAAAATAAGAAGAGATAGTCATAAAAGTGAGGAGTATGGAGCAGAGTATAAGAAACATACAAGGATTAGTAGGACACAAAAGTGTCTCTTTCAAGGACTTGTGCATGTTCCCTAATGTTCATTTGCCAATAGGGTTCAAGATCCCAAAATTTGACAAATATAGTGGTCATGGTGACCCAGTGGCCTACTTAAAAAGGTATTGCAATCAACTTAGAGGAGCAGGAGGAAAAGAGGAACTGCTTATGACCTATTTCAGAGAAAGTCTGATAGGAATAGCCTCAAAATGGTTTATCAACCAAGACATCTCCCATTGGCATATTTGGAATGTTATGTCCCAAGACTTTGTCCAACAATTTCAATTCAATCTTGACATTGTCCTTGACCGTACTTCTCTCACTAATAGAAAGAGAAAATCAATGAAAAGTTTCAGAGAATATGCCATAAAATGGAGAGAGCAAGTAGCTAGAGTCAAACCGCTAATGAAAGACCAGAAATTAATTGATATTTTTCTCCAAGCTCAAGAGCCCGATTACTTCTATTATTTACTCACCGTCGTGGGTAAGCCTTTTGCTGAAGTAATAAAAATTGGAGAAATGGCTTAAAGTCAGGAAAAATAGTAAGCCAAATAGCCCTCAAGGCCACTACACAAGCAATTCAGAGTGGGTCAGGTGGTTTCAAAAATAAAAAAAAGGAAGAAGTATCCATGATGGCATCAGGATCGGGAAATGACTAAAGAGGACGGAGCTACCCTTTTGTTCAGGTCCAACAGGGGCAACCCGACCTTCCTCAACATTATTGTCAACCTCAATCTGCTTTTTTTAATACTTAAGCATATGCCCGACCTCCTCAGTTCCCACAATGGTGGGCACCTGCTCTACAAGGTTTTCGTCCATAATGACAAAATTTTCAAGCCCGACGTAATCTACATAGTTAGCCAGATTATACAATAGAATAGGGGCAAAGAGAGAACTTTACACCAATTGGAGAATCATATATGAGCCAGTAATGAAGATTGATAAAATTAGGATAGATTGAACCTATTTTTCCCTCCAATTTGAATCCAAATACAAGAGTGTTCGATCCCAATGTAAGGTGTGAATATCATCCAAACACTCAAGGTCACAGTACCAAAAATTGTTGGACTCTAAAGAGAGCTAGTGAGAAATTAATTGAAAGTAAGGCAATCGTGATACAAAAAGAGGAAGTGCTGAATGTCACCAACAATCCACTTCCCGATCATAGTAATACTCATATCATGGGGATGATTTATGATAAAAGAGAACACAGGAAAATAAGCCAAGAAGTGATGGAAATAGGCACCTCAAAGGAAAAATCGGGTGAAGTAATAAAGTCTATGCAAAGAGAACCACTGATTGTGAAAGGATTGAGTTCCATTACAAGGCCCTGAGATTTTGAAAAGATGGTATTGTATGTTCATGCAAAGCCGAAGGAGATATCGTAAGATGGGCTAAAACTATATGTTCTGAGTGGTCCTACATTATTTGATCAACAACGTAGTAGCATGAGAAAGATGGCAGAGCCAGTTGTCATAAGACATGCATCGCATCTCCCATTGACAAGCTTAAAAATCATCCCATGGAACTAAAATAAAACCACTGTGACTTACAAAGGAAAAAAGATCATTGAAGAAACAAATAAAATAGGGGGCTTGACTCGATCAGGAAGATATTATGCTCTAGAAGAATTAAGGAAACCAAAACAGTATAAATATAGTCAAGGGCCAGTGAAAAAACTTGTCAGAGACGAAGAGGCTGAGGAATTTCTTAAGAACATTAAAGTTCAAGACTATTCCATTGTTTATCAATTGAGGAAAACTCCAGCTCAAATCTCATTGTTGTCCCTCCTGATACATTCTAAAGAGAATTATCAAGCATTGATTAGGCTTTTGAATGAAGCATACGTCCCAAAGGAAACTACGGTCTGTCAATTGGAAAGGAAAGTTCTCAGAATATTTAAAGCAAACAGAATCACTTTCACTAATGATGAGTTACCTACAGAAGGGTCTGGTCACAATAAGGCTTTACATCTAGCTGTCAAATGTGAAGGATATTACATAAAAGGCATATTGATCAATGAAGGTTCAGGAGTAGATATCTGCTCCCTTTCTACTTTACAAAGTTTGAAGATCCGCACAGATAGGATCCGATCTAATAATGTGTGTATTTGGGATTTTGACAGTTTAAAATGAGACACAATTGGTGAGATTGATCTTACTTTGATTATTATACCAGTCGAGTTTGTGATCTCCTTTCAAGTAATAGACATGGTACTTCCTACAACCTACTTTTAGGAAGACCATGGATCCATATGGCCAGATCCATACCTTCTACTTTGCACCAAATGGTTAATTTTGAACGCAATAATCAGGAAATCATTGTTCATAGAGAAGATGACCTTTCCATACATCGAGATCCTTCTGTACCGTATAGCAAAGCAAAAGGGGGTTGTGAATCTTTGATTTATCAAACTTTTAAAATTATGACAGCTGATCAATTTGTGGAAGGTATGCCGATTTCAAGGCCTCATCTTTCTTCCACTTCGATCATGGTGGCTAACCAAATGTTACAAAATGGATATGAACCTGGAAAAAGATTAAGGGTGTTGTTGCACGAAATTATAAACCTCTTAGATCTATGTGGTAGCTAGAACACATTTGGCTTAGGATTCAAACTGACTACAATAGATAGAAAATGGGTAAAAGAGAAGAAAAAGAAGGTTCGAAAATTGACAAGTCCAGTTCCATACATTAGCCAATCTTTTATGAAAGCTCAAAAAGAAGAGAATAAAGACCCATCTGCTAATATGGATGTGGATGAAATATGTCAAGGTCTCAAGGAAATGTTTTATGAAGTAAACGTGGTTAAGATGGGTAAAGGCCCTAACAATGCAGATATGCTGTTCATCATACCAAATGTCAAGTTCACCAACTAGGAAGCCACTCCTCTGCCCACAAGGAAGGAGTTTTGGTAGTTTACTTTGTTGTTTTGTTTTTTCTTTCCTTTGAATTTTGGATTATTCTCAGGGTTGTAATCCACTTAGTTTAGTTGCTCTTCTTTGATGTTAACCCTCATATCCTTTTCAGTTCAATGAAATAAAATTATGGTTTCCTAGTAAAATCTATCTTTCCTTTCCTCTTTTAATTTTCATTTTTTTATTTTTATTTTGTTTTAATTATGTTAATACTGGTTTTAATGATATGGCATGCATGCAGAGTTCACATCTAGATCCTAAAAATTTGTCTAATTTTCTATCGACAAATCAAGCAGTAGATTAATACGATGAGGATAAAGTTGATAAAGAGATAAAAAAGGATTATATCAATTTAAGGATAAGCCCAAACCCATGTTAAATGACACTGAGACAATAAATTTGAGAACTAATAAGGAAATTAGAGAAATAAAGAAAAGTATTCATGAGGATCAAAGTATTAACAATGCTATTATTCAGATTTTGTTCGTGTATAAAGATGTTTTTCTTGGTTTTATGATGATATGCTGGGTCTAAGCACTAATTTAGGATGATAAACTGAATTAGTTGAAGAAGAATGTGAAAGATTCTGATTTAGTAAGTTTAGAGAAGAGATCATTGTTATTGAAAAATGTTCCTTCGAAAATGACATGTCTGATCCTAATAATTATGATTCTTCATTTTACATAGAAGTTGATGGCTTATACATAGGGATGAGAAAACACATGGCCTTTCAGATAATATTTTGAGATTGTTAAAGCATCCTGTAATGGTACTAACCTGAGTGATAGGACCAAATCCCTCTCTTTCTTGAGTGAATTCTTAACTTTTGTTTGCTTCAACTGCTTTCTCCCAAGGCTATCTCCATAGATGTATACCTACAAAGGTATGATACTAAGTTAGACCACACTGCACTTACCTTATCAAGGATACTTGTCTCCTAAACATAGCTAATTTTGGAAGGAGACACTAATTCACATGATAGGTTAGGTTAATTTAATCATTTCTTTCTTTAGCCTATTGCCACTGCACACCCTTCTTTATTTAATTCAAAGGATTCTTCCCTTTTCAGTTCATTATCTAGAGCATTCTCACTTAGATAAACCAAGGACCAGGTCCCTGAAATTAATTTTCTTGATAAGACATCTTCACCTAAAGTGTCTTGAGGAAGAAAACACAGTCAGATCTTCCAGTATTGATCTTTGTTTATACATTGTCATAGAACCATCCCTTATTGTAATACCCTATTCATACCTAGAATCATGATCACTTGTTGGATTTAGGAACCTATTTTATTTGAGTTCCCAATAGGAGGACAGTGGTGTGATCAAATCTTTCTTGGCCTTCAGATAGGAATCTTCCTACTGAATGTATTTAGTACTGCTTATTTTAGCTTTGAGCCAATACTTACATTTTTCTTTCAAATATCCATGTCACGGCCTAAATGGCCATGAGTGGCATCCACACTAATCTTTCTATCGGAGAACCATCTAAAAAGAACCATTACACAATCACCTAATCAATATTAAGATGATATTATTATAGTCTATCTCATCCACAATGAGTAAACGGATGCTTATGACTCCTATTTTTGGTACCATAATTGGCTCTTACTTTTGATCCAGGAGGTTATAATTCTCCTTGATAACCAAGCCCCTTACCATTATTTGCACTTTGAGTGGTAAAATTAGAAAGGATTTGTGAAAATACAGTCCATTTAAGAGATTTCTTAAGTTCTTCACTTAGATGGACTAGGTCCCTTTCTAACTCTTCATTTTTGTGAAGTATAGACAGAAGGTGTTTTTGAGAACCTTTTAATTTCTCTTCAAGATCAATTTGAAGCTTTGAAGCTTATCTTTTTCCCTTTCCATCTAAGTCACCCACCTTCTCCAGTTGGCCTATACACCTTAGATTTTATGATTTTAATTTAGTGACTATTTATTCAATTTTAGATATCTGGAGAGTTAAGGAAATCAATTCAAGCTCTTGATTCTATAATTTCTCCTCTAGAGCAATTTTCTCCGCATTTAATTCATATATAGAATCAATCAGCACACTAGTAACCTTTTTTTTAATCTTTCTATATGAATAGTTATCTAGATTTTCCTTTATATCAAAGAGATATACCTCATCATCTTCTTCTTCATCTATATTTTCCATGAAAGAAAATAAGGAATCATAGATAACTGGAATATCTTCCACTGCTACCATAGACACATATCCAAACTTCTTATCCTCATCTGATTCATGGAAGGAATCTACCCATGCTGTCAGAGCTTGCTTTACTGCATAATCAGCATCATCCTTTCTTTTTGAATTGTCATGGACCTAGTTCCTGATCTTTTCTTTGTCACCTGCAGCCTTGAGGTAATCCTGATGATCCATTTTGTGCATGAGATAGTCCTTTATGAAATGATTAGGACCTCTAAATTTGTGACACACTTTAACATTTCTTCCTCTCCTTTGAAACTGACTACTTTTTTTCATGGCTCTAACAATCCTATTTTCCAAATAGGAAAAATTAGTGTCTTCATCATCAACTGGACCATATATAGAAGCCTTTAATGCCAGGGATTTTTCTATTTTTTTCTTCGTTCTTTTCCAGCCCTTGCTGCTTTTTGAGCTCATGCATCTTTAGATTTCCAATGAGTTCATCCATAGTGAGGGTCTTCAGTCTCCTTGCTTCAGTTATGGAATCAATTTTATTTCCCATGACTTTGGATGAACACCAAAAAATATTCTCACTTGTTTGTACGAAGGAATCACTTCTCCTAAGCAATGAAACTCATTTGTGATAGAAGTGAACCTTGTATGCATTTCTTGGATTATTTCTCCTTCTTTCATGGTGAAGATTTCATACTGAGTAGTCAGCTTGTCTAATTTTAAATCTTCACATTGATGGTACCTTCATGAGCAATCCAAAATCTCTTTTGCATTTTCACAAGATGAGATCCTATTTTATTCATCAGGACCTATGACACATACTAACAGTTTCTTGGCCTTGTAATTATTTTCAATCTTTTTATTGTCCTCGTCATTGTACTGTCTCCTGCTATTAACAACCATCTTTGTAACCTATACTTTTTTAACTTCTTTAATAGGCACATGTGGACCATCAAGATTTATGTCCATCAGCTCACTATCCTCAGCCATAATGAAGTCAAATATCCTAGTTTTCCACCACTCATAGTATTGTCTATTAAATCCTGGTGGTCTAGTGGTAGATTGCACTTCTTCCATGTTAGGTGGAGCAGCCATGATAACTAAATCACTCTAGGTGTTAATGTTTTAGAGTGTTCTATATATTATACTAATTGTTGAAACCTTGAGGGTTGCATTAAACAGTGAGGGATCAGGTCCCTCAAAGTCAATCACAGGCAAAATACAGTAAAGTAACTAGGAGTCAAAAGATATTGCAAAAAGAGTAAAAACCCAAGATTTTAACGTGGAAACCCCCTTGCTCAAAGAAGGGAAAAACCATGGCTTACCCCCACAAGCACCAATGAAATCCACTATAATCAACCTCTTTATTATAGACTCAGTTTATGCCTAACTCTAGGCTCCTGTCACTTGTAATAACTCTACTACAAACTTATCTTGGCAACTCTGCTAAAGACCTTCTACACCGATTAACTCTAATCAGCAACAAGCTTAGGCAACTCTACCTACGCACTCTCTACTAAAAAAAAGGACATTACTTATATATTATGAATAATTCCTTTACAAACCAGCACTCAAGAACACTCACTCGCTCTTTAAGCATATTACAAAGATAAAAACATGAGCAGTGCTTGAGCAATCTTAAAATGGAGTTTTTGCTGCCTCTCTTCGCTCTTGAAATTTGTACAAAAATATATTAATAAAGAAACCTATTTTTTCTTTTATAAATAAGTGATGATTAGGGCTGAAATATCATTGAACCAGGTGTCTTTTTCAGTACAAGCAACACCTGTAAGTTTGTTACACAAGAGGATAAAACTGTGCAGACATGTGTGCCAACTGTACTGCACTATGAAAATCCAGGGGCCTGGTCCCCTGTAGTTAGTTGCTCATCATCAAAACTACATATAACATCCAATAAAATCCAACCCCTAAGCATTGAATAGTTAAGATGCTGTAGTTAGGTATAATACTTCAGTAGGTTGATGTATTAGATTCACATAAAATTGACAAGCTTTGCATCTTCTAGCATAGTCCAAGAAGTCTTTCACTAACTTTTGCCAATAATACCCTATCTTTTTAATGTAAAAATAAAGCTTCAGTTCAAACTGATGAGATTAAAAAAATCTGGAGTATGCTTCTTGTAAAGCTTGAACTACTTGTTCTTCTCCCAAATATTGCAAGAGTACTACTTCAAATGATCTTTTGTATGGCATTTCTTTATTATAAAGAAAGTGAGGTGCATGATGATGGATGTCGGTCCTTCTCTTGGATACTCTAGAAGTATCCCATAACACAAGTAGTCAATGACAGGTTGTTGCCAATCTTTATTTATGGCTTCAGACATAGTGACAAGGTGATCAACCTTACTTTCTACGTCTTCATCCTCATTCTATTGTGGTACTTCCCATTCTTGGTGGATATTAACTTGTGTCTAATTTGAAAGAGTTAGGGTTGAGGCCAAAGCAGCTAAGGCATCAGGTTACTTATTTTCTTTCCTTGGAACATGCTGAAGGGTTACTTTTCCAAGTCATTCCATCAACTTCTGAGCATAATCATGATATGGGCGTAGCTCTGGCTTTCTGACTTCATATATTCCCAAGAGATGCTTGACCACCAATTGAGATTCATCAAATACTAGTAATTGTAGTTACTTCATGTTGAATTCTATCTCAAGTTTGAGTATTAACACTTGACATTCAACAACATTGTTGGAGCAATGATTTATTTGGGTAAAAGAGTATGAGATGACTTCTCCTTCTGTAGTGACAAATACCACGCCAACACCAACTCCCACCCAGATATGAGACACCATTAAAGTACATTTTCCATAAGGATGTAACTTCAATAACCATTGCATCTTCATCAGGAAGTTCATCAGTCAATTCTCATTCATCAAGTATCGGGTGGTCTTCCAAGAAGTTTTCTAATGATTGTCCCTTTATAGCATTGTAGGGAACGTACACAATCTCAAACTATTGAGATTGAAGGTATCACCTTGCAAGTCAATCACTAAGGACTAGTTTTGACATCACATTCTTAATGGAATTTTCCCTAGAACAAGACAAACAATATGAGCTTGAAAGTAGTGTTTTATCTTTTGGATTGAGAAAGCCACCGCAAACATAACTTTTCAATTGGAGAATAATTTAGCTCATTTGTTGTCATCAATCTACTCAGATAGTAAAAAGAGTTTTCTTTGCCTTCACTATTTTCTCAAGACAATAGTTCTCCAATTGAATTTTTTTGCATCGCGATATAGAGTATCAATGGTTTTCCAGGTGTGGGTGCTGCAAGAACTGAGGGCTTCATCAAGTATGATTTGATACTTTCAAAGGCCTTACTATAAGCTTAGTCCCATTCAAAAGGGGTATCCTTCTTCATGAGATGGGTTCGGCCAGGGTTGAGATGAACCTCTTTAAATATGTTAGCCTTCCATGAAATCTTTTGATATCTTCAAAGGCATATTTCAATGGATTTATCCTAATTTGATATCTTCGGAGCAATATGAATATCATCATTAGGTCTTTCATATGGTTGTCTCTTTTTCTTGACTTTAGCACTAATTCATCCACATAGAACTCAATTTTATAGATTAGGCTATAAAAGATATTTTACATAGCCATTTGATAAGTATCACTAATGTTATTCAAATAGAAAGGCATCACTTTATATCAATACTACCTTTGGGCGTACAAAATGTAGTGAGATCTTCATCCTTTGGTGCTATGAAAATTTGGTTATAGACAGATGAATCATCCATGAAGTACGTCTCCTCATAACCCTTGGTCGCATCAAGTATAAATTCTGGAATGGGAATTAGAAACTATCATTAGGGCAGACGTTGTTGAGATCCTGAAATTCGACACAAACTCATATTTGGACATTCTTTTTCTGCATAAGAACAATATTTGAAATCCATATGGGTATTTGAATTCCCAAATAAATCTAGTTTTGATGAGTTTTTTAATTTCATTTTCAACACATGGAATCAATTATATCCTAAAGTGCCTTTGGACTTGCTGAATAGGATGAGCACTATTCTTGACCGCCAACTGATGAACTGCTACTTTTGGATCTAAGCTAGACATCTCCTTATAACTCCACACAAAGACATCCCTGGGAAAACACTTAAATAAGTTGGTCTTGGATCTTCATCAGTGCCAAGATTGACTTCATTTAAGGGATCTATCACAGTTTCATTCTTTCATCAAGTTATGGTAGAGCATTTCCAATATATTTTCCTCTTGAAGATTATTATAATTTATACATATATGATAACACCTAGAAATATCTTCCAACTCTTTATCAACCTTCATTTGAGATGAGACATCATTCTCATCTTGGATTGTAATATGATTTGAAGAGCCCACACTATCTTCATCTTTCTCACATTTCTTACTACAAACCATGGTTTGAGTCTTTTCTTTTAACACTTCCTTTCTTTAAACCATGAGTTTTATCTACCGCCTCATTCTAAAATGAATCAAACTTGGACATACTTCTGGATTTTAGGTGAAGAGTGCATTGTCGTACTTTGACAACTTCTCCTATGCTTGTTACTTTTCTTCTTATTTAGTGGTCCTAGCCTTTCAAACATAGAATTTCTTGTTGTTGATTCTCCAAGTTGATCAAATACAGTAGGCCTTTTGGACTCCTCTTCTATGGTGATGTCGTTGCTAACTACCCTTTTTATGGAGATGTAACCTGGAGGTGTCGGCATGTATCCTCTGCCTGCGCGTGCCTGCCTAGTTGTACTTACTGACGAAAGCTTGACCAGCCTTGATGGATCAATAGTATTTTATTCATCCCTTACAAATAACTTGTAATCATTAGGATCAAAGCCTTCCTTCATACATTTCATAGGGAGTGTTATATCTTGTGGTGGATTTCGAGCCACAAACTTTCCATGTAGCCTTGAAAACTGGTTTATTGTATCAGTCTTCTTTATTAGTAGAGTTACCCCCCCTAGTATGTTATCTTGGGCATTAGATAAATAACCTTCCTCTTTCTTTATCTTTGTATGTAACTGAGTACAAAAGTTGGCTTCTTCTTCAAGGATGCGACATTCTCCTTATTTGAAGTGGAGGGAGGCCTCTTAGTGGCAATTTTTTTGATAGCCACAATGACCTTCTTGTCTACAAGATCATCATATTTGGTTGTTGTGACATCTTAAAACCTTTTCTCATTCACAACATAAATTTTCATGTAGAATTTTGCATAATCAAAGTGTGACTCAACTTCAGTGAATGGATTATTATCAACAACTATCTTTATTTCCACTTTTCCTTTGAGATACTTCAATCATCGCTAGTAAGAGGGTGAGATAATTTTATTCTCGTGTACCCAAGGCCTACTAAGAAATATATTGTATGAAGTCTTGTCATTGATCAAATGCATCAACCCAATTGATCAAAAACTATCCATAAGAATCCCTGACTTGATAGATAACATAACCCTCTAAACCTCTTGGTTGAACCCCTAGATCATCAAATGGTTTTTGGCTAGTTTGTCAGTAGCGATGCCAAGTTGCTTCATTATGAAAATAGGTAGGATATTAACCTCGAATCCCTCGTTCATCATGATTTTATTTATCTTCTTTCATAAAACTTGACCTACCATATATAAGGGATGATTGTATAAGGTTTCACCAAGTAGATGATCATTATTTTTTAATATTATTTTTGTATCACATATATGTGACTCTTTGCTAAGAGGTTCAGTAGGCTTTTCAGAAGATGAAGGAACTTCCATGGGTAGGTTTTCACCCCTTGCCTTCTCTTTGTTAGCATTAAAACAAGATGTCTCAAGGTTGACTCAAGCCATCTTTTCACGGAACCAACTTGGTATAATTCTTCCAAAGTTACAGGATCCCATGGTTTTTGGTGGTGAAGCTTCATTACCCTCGTCTTCTTCAAAAGCTCAACCAACCTCTATTTCCTCGATTTCTTCACCATCCTCCTTCTAGTTGGCTGCTCAGATGACTCCTTTTATAGACTTGTCATCTTGCGTCTATGCCTAGTCACCAAAATCCAACCATCATCATCACTTTCGTCAACTGAAGGCTGTCCTTCTCTAGTGGTCCCTCCTTAAGCTCACTAAAGAATATTTTGACAGGATTGAGTGAGTAAAAAATGATAGAGATTTGATGAGAACTGGTCATCTCATCATCAAAGAAATTTTTTTCTCATTTTCAAGTTGTATGATTTTTTTTAAAGACAAAACATTTCTCCAAGGATGACCCACATGCCTATGATACTTCCAATATTTTGGGTCATTAGTCTTTCCAGCCCTGTTGGGTCAGTTTATCTCTGGTAGATCAATGAGTTTATGCTCAAGAAGTTCATTAAATATTTCAGCAACATTAGAATCAAGTAAGGGATATTTCTTTTCTTGCGTTTATTCAAAGTTAACTTATGATTTGGATATGCTCAAGAAGTCTTCTTTATGCTTTGCTTCTTGATCACCTTTATGGTAAACTTAACAGGAGACACTTCAACATGCATGGATTCCTTGTTGTCACTTTTGGGAAAAACTTGCTTTATCTTTTGGGTTCTCGCCTATCCTTTCTTCCTTTAGGGTCATGGACAAACACTACTCCCTTTTTGACAAAAGACATGCTCAACTCCATGTCATGGGCATGAGTAGCTAAATTTTCAAAGGAGTTTGGCTTAATACCTTACAAGATATAGAGAAGCTCCTAGTGTATTCCTTAGATGCACCTCTCTATTGTAGAAGCTTCACTAAGCCTATCTTTGTAGTTCATACTTGAATTTATCCGAAAATTGATAAACTTCATGACTAACTCATCCTTTATTTGATGAGTATTTATGAGATCTACCATATTCACTGTACGCCTTGTGCTATAGAAGCGATTTAGGAACTCATGTTCCAATTGCTCCCAGCTATCGATGGAATTAGGCTCAAGATCTGTGTACCAATCAAAGGTGTTTCCCATTAAGGAATGGATAAATTGTTTAACCAGATAGTCACTATATGTTCCAGCATTATTAAATGTCTCAACAAAGTGGACAACATGTTACTTTGGGCTCCCTTTGCCCTCAAATTATTGAAATTTGGGGATTGGTAACTGACAGGCATTTTAAGGCTATCAATCCTTGTAGTGTAGGACTTGACATATGTCAGGGAAGATTTGGTGACAACATCATGTTTTTCTTTGAGGGTCCCTTCAATTAATTCCTTCAATTAATCAATCGGGATTATTCCCTTAGAAGAAACTTGTACCTCCTTAGTTTGTGGTGTTTGTTTTATAGGATGTTCTATCTTGTGAACTTTTGAAGCTTTTCTAGGTGAATTACTAGACTCCCCATTTATTAATACATCTATACTATCAACTAACTTATCAATCTGAGCTTCTTGATTTTGCACATATTTGGTTAGACCCTCAATTGCCTTTGTCAGATTCATAAGCTACTCCTCCATAGTTGAGGCATCAGTACCACTACATGCTTGATCATTGGAGATGTTGTAGAGTAAAATGGATTATTGCATAAGTTGATCTTTGAATTGTTCTTCTTATGTGCGTAAGTAGAGATGATGTGTTAGTTAAACGCCCATCATTCTTTGTGCCAGAGTATTTTGAACTAGAATGCTGAAGAAGAGCTAGAGTCTTTTTAAGTATATCTCCCATATTGCTTCTATCTTCTGAAGCAGATGCATGGGACTTTCTCATTTTGGGGTTGAAGATACAAAAATTAGAGTTGGTGCAGATAAAACTTGATGTGTTTTTTGTTCCTAGCATGTTGGCCTTATTCCTTGTGAAAACTACAAAGCTTCCAAAAGTAACACCAATGATGCTTTCTACTTTAGCCAATAATTTAAAATCAGTAGCCTTGGAGGCAGTTGATTGAGAATTGACCTTCTTGAATATCATTTAAGTGGTCTTGAGCTTTGATGTTAAAAAAGTTGATATAAGAGATAGAGATTGTCCCACTGGGCATGCTAGAGTTTGTTAGACAATGAAATTTGATATCGAGAAAATTAATAATTGTGATAAGAAAAATATTGCAACAATCATTTTATTGATTAAAATATGTGAGTGTTACAATCTCTATGAATTCTGTGATTTGCATTTTTGAATATAAATTCAAGGGCTTTGAGCTTGATTTTGAATTTGAACTTGATTAGTGGATTTGATAGATTTGATTTTGACTTGTACTTGAATTCAAGGGCTTTTGGGCTTGTTCTTGAATTTTGTGTTCTTGATCTTGAATGCTTCAATTTGTAGTGAAATCAGTGGTGTTTGATCCATGAGCTCTCTCTTGCTTCTTGTTAGAATTGTTGGTGACGTTTTTGAATTATGAGACCCCTATTTATAGTTGTAGAGTGAAAAGAGTCATGGTAAAGGTGAACTTTTACCCAATCAATTAATTGATGTGGCACACTTTTATGGGCTTTTGATTTCACTAGGCTTGCTGTATCATTTTGATATGTGGCATGATCCTATTGACTTCTTTACTTGACTTGGCATGCCACGTCATTTGACACGTGATGCTCAATTGGGCCTCTAGAATAAGATAACATCTTGAATTTAGTAAAATGGGTTCATCATTTGTAAGCCAAATTAATGGACTAGCTCAATAAGAAATTGAACTTTAATTAAAGAAAATAAATCTAAATAACCTTCCTTAGATGGTTAATTTCAACTTCTAGCAAAATTTTTCAGTTTTCAAGTTATAGAAAAATTCAGTTTAAAAAATATTTTTTCTTTTAAATTAAAAAACAAAATACAATTTTTTTATAAAAAAAAAAGAGGATTTCATACCCATAAAAAAGGGTGATAGTTGTTATCAGGATATCTATTATTCATTTTTTTCTCTATGAAATAGTTTTACTCCTTCAAAATATCTATACGATTTTTTTTATCAAGACCCCATTTTCAAACAAAGTTTTCTTCTTCATCATCTCAATTTTTTTTTAAAAAAAATTCTCTTACTTCTCATAAAAAAATTATTGTTAACTATATTCTTTTCTTTTTTCGATGGATGCGGATACTGCTATAACTATAATATTTTCTCAAATCTTCATTATCAAAAATTGAATTTTTCTTCTTTTTCACGATTTTCTATTAATTTAATTCATCATAGTTTTCATCTTCTTTTGAAAAAGTACTGATATATATATATTTTACTTGATTTAGATTTAAAATGGATGCTGGTAGTTTACATTCTCTGTTTGTGATGCATGGAGGAAGATGTGATGCAACTGATATTTAGTAATTTTTGTATATGAATCAAAACACAAGACAAATTGTGGCTTCATCCTCAGAATTCAACAATTTCACTAAGTAAATTATGATTTTGTAATATTATTACTTCACACCACTTTCTATATTCTTTTCATACAATATTTCTAAAAAATAGTTAAATAACTAATCGGAACAAGAATTTGTGTATCCCTTTCACACCATATTTTTATGTGTTAATTAAATAACCATACATGACATCAATCAAATCACCATTCGGTGCTTCAATTTATTTATCCTTTTCATATCATATTTATAGGAGGTAAGTAGATAATCATTTGGGACACTAGTTTCTATACTCTTTTTATATCATGTTTCTAGGTGCTAATTAAATAACCATACGAGATAACAATTTTTATACCTTTTCACATGATGATTCTAAAAGGTAACTAAATAACCATCCGAGACACTAATTTCTGTACTCTTTTCATACTACGTTTTTATACCTTTTGCACACCATATTTTTAAAATCTATATAAATCATACCAAATTCTATATCATTTTTATACAATGTTTGAACATATTTCTGTATCATTTTCATACAATGTTTGGGATTCAAAGTTTCTTCAATTTGAATGAGTATATAAATTGAACATATTACTCAAAGTTTTTCTTAGAATTTTCATGTATGAAACCTGTATAAAATCAATATGAAATATCAATATTTCGCTCAAGGTTTATAAAATAGTTTCTTACATATTATATTTATATGAAATTAGTATAATGATTGCAGAAGTTGGTATAGTAATCAAGTTTATATACACCACATGCGTATCTAAACCAAATGAATATATATCTTAATGTCCGAAAAAAAGACAATAATTATTCCTATTTCATTTAAACTCATAATGAAAAATGAATAAGATAAACATATAAAATAATATATATTTCAAACGAAGATCAAACGAAGGTCTAAAATGAACAATGGGGTTACTACTCTCTATTAGTCTAGGGCTCCTACGCGAATGAGTAGAATCAAACATGGGTTTAGACATGATTCTTGAAATTATATCACAAACAAAAATAGAAGATGAGAAGACTTAATCGAAAATATACTAAGAAGGCAAACGAAGATGGAGATAGAGAAGAAATTCTAGCAGTAAAGCTCAATTTTGATAAAAATCATAAACCTCCAAAATTATGAATGTTATACTGATGAATAAAGACATATGCAAATATGGAGAAGAAACGTGTTTAAGGCAAACAATACATTGGGTATGAAAACATAAACCCCAATAATATTTTCCCAAGAAATACTTTGGGTATGAAAATTGAGAAAAAACGTGTTTGAGGCAAAGAAATATTCTTTTAATAAAGTAGCTACAGAGAAGCGTAAATTTTTTTGAAATAAATAAATATAATAAGAAATGAAGATATATATTTATACCATAAATAACTCTTGCCATAATTAGCAACACTTTATTTTTGGAGACATTGAATATTACCTATAAAAAGAAAGTTAATTTTATTGTCTAAAATATATTACCAAAATTTTACAAAAAAAGAAAATAAATTAATTCTTAAAAAGTTGCTACAACTTGCAATTTAAAAGTTATTAAGGAAATTATCTAAAAGTGTTGCTATAACTTGCAATTTTCACTCTAATAAATGTATATGAGATAATTTTCATTTACTTAAATTCATATTTATTTGAATTTTAATAATTAATCCAATCATCTTATTCGTAACATTTATTTGGACTAATATAATTCAAATTTAATTTGAATAAAATCTATATGACTACAATGTATCATTTGAACATTAAGAATATTTTTTTTCATGATGACCTTGAGAAAAAGGTCTATATGGAGCAATGATATGATTTTGCTGCTCAAGGAGAGTTCAATTGCCTTAATTGCTCCAACACCTATGTTCATGTTGTAATCGGAAGATAGTTGAATGCATTTAATTTTTTGTATTCAATTAATTGAGACTAAAAAGACTCCTTTCTATTATCTGGGAGAGAACAAATTACCCGACGAATAATAGGTACCCACACCCCTAGTGAGCCATGTAATAGGCGATCATTTCGCGGTTCGGGGGACACTTGAGTCAGCCGCCGGCACCCGAGGTATATTTCTATCATTAGTAGCAAAATAATTATTTGTGTAGAGGTTGACGAACACGTATTATTTATTAATACTATGCTTGTTGTTTCCTCTTTCAAGTTTACTTAACGAGCCACAGATAGTGTTCAACTATTCCATCAAATAATCAAACACTTAATATCAAGAATAAACAAACAACTCAAAGATGAAAAATCAATTAATTAAAAATAATATTCAAATATCAACGATAATGTAAGAACCACAATCCTAGAACGATAAATTTCGCTTCACATATACATGGAAGAAATATAATAAATCATCCAAAGAAGAATGTAAAACTAAGGAAAACTTTCAAAACATAGTCACTCTTTCAGCAAATTGAAGTGACCTTAGCCTAACTTTCAAAATTATTATCTGTAGTCAATGTATCAATTATATGCAACTGATGGTATTCAATATAAAATATAAATACAATGAGTAATTACATACACCAAAAGCATATTATTCATATCGTTTGCTGGCAGCCATTGGATCGTTGTATTTCTATCAACGAATACAAACCTTCTTTCTCTCATTTTTTTTTTGTATTTTGTATCCTCACTCCTATTTTTCTCCTTCTTTGTATTTTGCATTTTCATCTCCCTCTCTTATTCAAATGTATTAAACTTATCATTTGTATCTATATATTAACAAGTATATGCAACATTTGTATTTGAATGGTTCAATTTGTATCATCAATTTTTAAACTTTTAGTTTTGCATCAAAATGTATTAGTTATTTGAAACCAACTACAAATACATAACTGGAAATTTTAAAAACTGAAAGTTCTTAATACAAAATTGGATTATATATTTTTTTAAAAAAAGAGTAAGAGAATGAAAGAATTGAGAGTCGGCGAGAGAGATGGAGGGATGGAGGCAGCGAGAGAGAGGGAGATGGGGGAGGGAGGCGAGAAATATTGGGAGAGAGGGAGGAGAGTGGCGAGAGAGGAAAGGAGAAGAGAGACTATGTATTGTAATTAATTAAAATTTAGGCTAAATAGGATAATTAGGAACTTATGTTTGCCAAGACATGTATTTTTCCTTAAAATAAGTATAAATAACAAAAATCTCAACCCTATTAAACTTATTTACATTCTCTCCCAGCTTCTTAATTAATTTTTTTCTCTCTCGATTAATATACATAACTTAGCCATTATATACATAAGACGCTTTATATATGAAAATCTAATCACGATGTTTTAATAAGAAATTTGCGGATCTTCCCTTCTATTTATCATGCAATTAACGTAACTACATTAATGATGGATTACTGCATCTCATAATCTTTGTAACAGCTATACTATTTTAAATTTTGAAAACAATAATACATAAAATGAAAATCAGCCAAAAAACAAAAATCGCAAATAATCTAATCATTGATTTATGATTTCTTGCAAAAAAAAATGATCTTTATTTTTATTCAAGAAGATAAATATTGTAATTCTTTTGAGGCACTCTAGTGAATGAAAATCCAAAAGAGAATATGTAAAGTACAAAAGTGAAGAAATTATTGTCGTAGAATCGATAATGTATTTGGGATTGATTTCATCAATTGCTACTGTATTAGACATTGACGATTCTAAAAAATCAATTGATATACACTATGTTGTCGATGATAATGAATCATCTATTCGTATTTGGAATGATAATGGTGTTAAGCTGTATGTCGAGTTGAAGAAATCTCTTTCAGGATTCATAATGTATCCGTTATGTATAACAATGACTGATAAATGTGAAGAAGACATTCAGCATGATAGAGAAACTAGAGTTGTGGTTTGTGTAGAAGGGTGGAAACAAATGTTTTTTCTCTCATCGCCCTTGAGACATAAAATCAATATTCATTATACGTGTCGGAGTTCAAAGTAGAAAATTTGATCTGTGATAGTAAGAGTATTGATGTGAAGGTGAAACAAATGCATAAGGATAAATCGACGTTTGTTTCAGTGATGTCTAAATATATGGTGCACGTGGTTTTAATTGCAAAGCAAAATATTCAGACAAAAAGAGGTATCTTATGTATATTTTCTTCAATATACATAACATAGTTATGTATATTTATTAAATTGTGATGTAGTTAAGCATTTTTTATTTAATTTGTATCTCTAATATGGTGTATCTGCAATGTACATATATACTAATAAGTTATATTATGTATATACTAATTTGTTATGTATATGTACAAAATTTTATTTAAAATCTATATCTATAATATATACATACGAACTAATCCGTTATGAAATTTATGTATACTAATATGTTATGTATATATAATAATTTGGAATGTTTATATATCAAATTTTTTTCATATAGTTGTATCTCTAATATACATACGTACTAATCTGCTAAGCGACTTTACAAAATTCTTTAAATTTTTGGATAGACTAATCATATTGCATTTTCCCTTTTCAGTTATGTACTCCGATGTGATACGGTTACGATCATGAACATGAACAATTTTTGAGTAGTTTGAATGCAATCGAGGGTGTGTGTAATTTGAAGTGTGAAGATGGGACTTGGAGTGCACAAGGACGCCCCAAACACACCCATGGGCACCTTTTGAAGTCCTTTTCATTAAAGGGTCTTTTAGTCTTTTGTCTCTTATTTTTGTAATATAATATAAATAGAACCTTCTGGGTTTTTAGTTTTTAGTTGTTTAAAGATATTGAAATAACACTTTTTTTTAGAGAGAGAGAGAGTCCAAAATCGAAACTAGGGCATTGCACAAGTGTGGAATCATTTGTGTGTTGCATTTTGCTTAATACGTTGGTGCTTGAGTAGTGGACTCCTCTCTTGTGTCATTGTAATAGGTAGATGATTGTTGTGTGTAGTGTTAAGGGTCCAAGAGTGGAATAAGTTCTTGGGTTCTTAAGATTACACCTCCATTTGTCTACCTTTCTATCTTTATCTTGTTGTAACTTTGTAGTTTGTATTGTAGTAGTAAAGCCGTGTGGATTGTTGTTGTTATTGTTGTTAATATAGTTTGGTGGTTGGCTGTTTTTGGTGTTAAACACCTTGTAAACTCTTCCTTCTTATTCTTGTTCTTGAATCCGAGAGTGGTCACCAAAAGAGGTCCACGGTTTCTTACACTAGTGGACTGTTTGGTGTGTGTTTCTTGTGTTTCCTTGTTAGTTTGGTATTATTTGGTATCATATCTTGTGGTTGATCTTGTTCCTACAAGACCAATCTTGGGCTTACTTGTTAGAAAAAGTAAAAAAAAGAGAGAGAAAAGTTGTGTTTTTGAAGTTGTTCTTGGCAGAGAGTGTATTCTTTATTTTTGTTGGTTTGGCCAAGAGCTTTGTCACTAGATATTGGTGTCTTTTTTTCTTTGTTTAATTGTTTCTAAGTGTTGGCCTTCTTGTTCAGTATCACTAGATTCTAGATCTAAAACTTGAGTTTGAATTTTAGAAGTGTTGTTGTGGACAAGGTGTGAACCGTATGTTGATGTTTTTGTTATAACTTGGCCAAAAGTGACCTTGTAGTTGGATGTTTGACTTGTTGTTATTGTTATTGAAACATTTTTTTTTGTTCATGTTGTTCTTCACCTTTTCATCTTTTGTTAACACAAGAAAATTGAACTTTATATCTACAAAAGGTGAAAGACAATTTGTAGTAGTTCTTGGAGAAAAAACTAGTTCACATCACTCATAGACTTGACATCAACTTTATCAACCACTTTTCCATATTTCAAGTACCTTGTTTTGTGGAACAAGTACAAGTCAAGTCTCACTTTTTGAGATTTGGATTTGAAAAGGGTTTAAGACTTGTACTTTCCCTCCCAAAATCAATTGTCTTCCATTCCAAAATTATAAGGACTAAAAATTTCAAGAATGGTGATTAAAACTTATGGGACCGTGGCCAATTAGGAGGTGAAACGTCATCAAATTACTATTCACATGAAAAATTGTGGCTCAAATTTTGATCTTTTAGTTTCATTAATTGTGTCTTCAGTTTCGTTTGTTGATTCCAAATCTAACTTACAAAGCTAGTACTAGATTGTAAGTTAGTTTTGAAATCGTTCTTCGCATTTACGTTCCTTTGTGTGCTTTATTCTTTTAAGTCGTTGTAAATTATTGGTCCACCTCTCAAGCACAGAATACAATCAAGCTTGCCACACTTATATGATTGAGTGAAGCAACCCGAGAGGCAAAGAACTAAAGAGAGAGTGTGAGGACCTTTCTTTTAAAACTAACTTGTTTATTATTTTGTAGCTATTTTCTTAGGTACATTGCAATAGAGGGAACGACCTCCCAAATCGTGGGTAATAATGACACCAATATCCTCATGGCTTCTATTGAGGGCCTCAACCGCATCTTGGAAAGAATACAAGTGAGTCTTGGGAAGTTAAAAATGGATGTGTCTTCAGTGAAAGGGGATGTAACATCGTTGAAAGGGGATGTATCTACTATGAGTAGGAGTTTGGAACGAGTGGAGAGCCAAAGGAGTCGTCCCTCTACTCCTCAACACTATCATGTGTCCTCGAGTGGACATTATCAAAACACTTCCCTTACCATCTCCCCCAAAATATTACACTAAATGATCAATCCACCGAGATAACCACCAAATGATTCCTAAAGCCAAGAGTTTGATAGACTAACCTACCCTCCATTTCAGCAAATCCAACAAAAAGGATTTAGAATACAAATACCAACACCAAACTCGAGCCCTCTACTTAACCAAAGGCCTCACATTCCAATCCAAACTCCACTAAATCAAAGGTCTTACTTTCCACAAAATCCAAATCCACTTAATCCAAATCAACCCAATCGTGTAGAGAGATATGGTAGGGAGAAACAAAATGGGGGTTATATAGCTTATGGTAATGTTTACTTGAGGGAAGATAAGATGAGGGGTATACATGGGGAGTTAGGTCGAGAGGTGGAAGGTGTCAACCCAAACTGAGATGTAGGTCTCAATTCCATCAAAGTGAGCCTTCCCATTTTCAAAGGTGAGAGTGACCTTAAAACCTACCTTGCATGGGAGTCATTTTGTGACAACATCTTCCAACTTAATAATCTCACTGAATAAAAGAAATGTTGCTATGCTATAGCTCACTTTGAAGGGTATGCTAATACATGGTGAAAATATGTTAAACGGTTTGGGAATGAGATGATTGGAGGACAACCTCTTCCTATGTTTTGGTTGAAGAACCTTATGCGACAAATATACCTGCTCAAGACTTATAGACATAAGCTCTTTTACAAATTATACAATTTGAGGCTAGGGAACAAGAGTGTCATGGCTTACTATGATGAATTTCAACAATTGATGTTGAAACTAGATCACTGGGGAGAAAAAGTGAGTCATGACATCGTGCGCTTCAAAGTCAGTTTGAACAAGGACATCTCCACTTGCATGGCACTTCATAAGTTTGACACTATTGATGGCATCTTCCAAATGGCATTGAAGGTTGAAAGAGAGCTTAAAGAGAGATCATTCATGGCTGTCCAAACTGAGAGCACCAAGGCTGCCCTAAAATAGTCCCCAAGGTATGAAGGTAAGCCAATTCACACTTACAAATCCAAGGAATTTCAATGCTTTAAATGCCAAGGGTGGGGGCATAAGGCTGGTAAGTGTCCAAACCGGAGGAACGTGATCTTAAGAGAGGGAAAATTATACTATCTTGGGGAAGAAGTGGTGATTAAATTGACTAAGGTTAAAGAAAAACCTCAAGGTAGAGAGCAAGAAGAGGTTGAAATGCAAGGTGAGAAAGATGAAGAAGATGTGTAGTCGCATGAAGGAGATTGTGAAGTACCTCTCTAAAAGAGGTGAGGTTGTGAATTTGTGGGAAAATTCCTCTTAATATGGAGTGTATGATACGATTACGATCATTACCATAAATGATTTTTGAGTATTTTGAATACAACCAAGGGTGTGTGTAATTTAAAGTTTGAAGATGGGCCTTGAAGTGCACAAGGACGCCCCAAACACATGCATGGACACCTTTTGAAGCCTTTTTCATTAAAGAGTCTTTTAGTCTTTCGTCTCTTATTTTTGTAATGTAATATAAATAGAACCTTGTATGGTTTTTAGTTTTTAGTTGTTTAAAGATATTGAAAGAACACTTCAATATCTTTAAACAACTAAAGATAGTTGTTCCTTTTATTATTGTTAATATAGTTTGGTGTTTGGCTATTTTTGGTGTCAAACACCTTGTAAACTCTTCCTTCTTGTTCTTGTTCTTGAATCCTAGAGTGGTCACTAAAAGAGGTCCGCGGTCTCTTGCACTAGTGGACTATTTGGTGTGTGTTTCCTTGTTAGTTTGGTATATGATGCTACAATGAAGATTGTAAATGGACGTTGGAAGGATCTACTTACAAGAAAATTGATGTTTTTATCATTCGGAGATTTAACCCAGAACATACGTACCGATTGAGTGATATGTTACTAAAAAATATTTTGGTGACTACTGCTTTTGTAAGTTAATTCATAGCCCCTAAATTAGTTAATCATAAGAGAAATCCCATACTAGATGAAATGATTGAAGAAATAAAATCTATATATAGTGTTGATATAAATTATATGAAGGCATGGCGAGCAAAGGAGCATGCCATAGCGATGCTTAGGGGTGAACTAGCTGATGGATATAGATAGATGTCGAGATACATGTAACGCCCCAAGTCTGCACCTTGGAAGTCACACGGTGCTTACGACCCTGAAGGACCATAAGCTAACCCATGACTGGTACCTGCTATGAACACTGAATAATAATATTTAAATAATGTGAAGTTAGGCTGAAATGCCATATGGTGCATAATCTGAATACTTAAATATAGCAACTGATAATAACATCTGAAAACTGAATATTATCTGAAGTAGTCTTATTTGAAAAGCCTCTATTGAACTATCTAAATGTGGAGTTGATAGGACAAGCCCCCAACAAACTTCGACTAATAAAACACTAAATCTACTGTATACTTAAAAAAATAATATTCTCAATGGATGAGGACTCACTACTGAATCTGTTGTTTCTAAATGAATCCAGCTAAGTGCGGTCAGGAACCCGTGCGTCTAAACCTATGATATGAGACATCATAGCACAAGAGAAAGGGTATGTGGCAATACTTTGAATGTACTGGTATGCTAAGTGAGGTAGGATGATATACATGGATTCATATTCATGAATGATAACTGTCCGAATGATAAGTATATAACTGAATGAGAGTATATGCATAATTGAAAATGCTGTAAATACTAATTATGAAAGACTGTGCATATGTATGTACTATAACTGAGATCACACTGGAACTAAATCCTAAATTCTGATAACTGAGTGACTGATATCTGAGATTACTAATAACCATATTACTGATAACTGGGTGACTATTTCTAACAGTTCTGATTCTGTAGAACTGAACTGAGTTCTATACCAAGTCTAAAACTAAAACTATAAATGTGGGAGTGTTCATCTAACCAACATACCCTGATTATAACTGAGTTGGGGGCCGACCTGTGACCCCAGTTGGAAGGGTGTTATCACCGTGCCATGGGTACTAACAATGGCTATGTGGATCCACTAAAGAATCACTCTCATATGGCAGTTGGGATATGTGTTACCCTCAACTGGCAGGTGAACACTTTATCAACCCTCAACTGGCAGATTGATATATTCAACCTACGCTGGCTACGTTGTTCTGGAACTAAGGGACTGCTACTAATGGTCACATCCTCAACTGGCAGGTGAACCCCCATCCCAGGGTTCACTCGGTGCTGAATCCTACTCACAACTGAATAGACACTGAATTGACCACTAGAATATAATAGGCCTAACTGAACTGTTACTGATTGTGTTGACTAACTGAAACTGAGTTGAGTTTTATAACTGACTGGGTACTACTGTTCATAACGTTACTGAGACTATACTATAGCTACTATAATTCTAGGTAAACAGCTAGATTTTTGGGTATTGAATACCCCCAGGACTAGATTGCATCAAATAGTAAAACATGGCAAAATCCTAAAAGCAATACATTAATTACTTATTCACTATGCATTTATTTAGACATTTTGTCTTGTACATGAATGGGACCACATGATAACATGTCATGAATTCACTCTTTAATTTACATAGGCATTCTATTAAACACTTAGGGAGTATAATTAGTGCACATAGAAACCATCAAGATATAAACATCATGGCTACAACATTTAAATTGCAAATTTAAGGGTTTAACATGAGAATCACATAATTCTACATACATGCTAATTAATTCACTTGAAACTTGTAATGAATCTTGATTTGAAAACCAAACATCAATACATACATGAACACAATTCAAATTCAAACATGTAAATCATGAAATTAATAAACGTGTAGTTTAAAAAGAGTTCTTGAAAGGGTGGAAGGAAACCCAAGGATAAACACCTAACATACCCTGATTATTAATTTTTTGAAAGTTGTTGGTGATTTCTTGAGCCTAGGACTTGAAATTAAATGACCTAGGGCTTTGTTCTTGAGAGGATTTGAGAGAAAGTGGCTGATTTTGCCCTTAGGATAGTTTAATTTTGTGTTTTAGGGCTGAATAAAAGTGGGAAAATTGACTTAAATACCCCTTTGGATGCAGATTTAATTACAAAAAAATGCACCCAGTGATACACAGACCGACGTGCCACATCGATGGTGTCGACTCTATAGGCAACAACCACATCGAGTTTACGTCTGTTCACTATTTTAACGACATGATCATCAATGCGTCGCATTGAGATCGCATCGAGATCGCGTTGACCCAGTATTTTGGTCCTCCAAGCATTCCTCAAACGATGTTTGAAAAATCTAAAACTCTTCTGAGAACATCTATTAGCATCCTTGATTATGAACCAACTTAAGAATTAACATTCTAAGGTCGTCAAGACCAAAAATAAGATCATCAAATTTATGACGGTCGAAAATGATTATAGTATAAATACTTGGCTGAAATTTCTAAGTCTGGGACCCCTTTTTACATGCTATATAGGACTGAATTAGACTAGAACTTTTATGGGTTCTTATAATACATTTATATATTAAATAATATGTATCCTAATTCACATATTGTTATTCACAAGTCATGGGATAATTGGTTCATGTATCTATTTATAGCCTTGCATCTAATGATTAGGGGTTTTGAGTTTTGCAGACCTGTTGTAGTTGTTGATGATGTGCATTTAAGCGGACCATATAAACGAACTTTCCTCTCGGCAAGTACACTGGATGGTGCAGGTAGGTTTATTTATCGTTGTTTCGAATATGTAATATTATTTATATAATAATAGCAAATAAAATGGTATATGCAGATTTGTATTTGAGCGTGTGCAGATTTATATATTGATATTAGTATTTTACAAACTTTGTAAGTCATTAACAAAGAATATTAGTATATGTAATGGACAAGTACATTATCAGATCAAAAGAGTAGTCATGACATAAGCCATTTTAATAAGATAATTTATGCATAACAATATAAATTAATTTTTTTGTTAGTTAACTGCATATATATAACACACTATACTTATATATATATATATATAAAATAACATTATTTTTACCTTTATTAATATCTTCAATACATAATATAGGATTCATATTTACACTTGCTTATGGGGTTGTGGATACCAAGAATGACAACTCATGGACATAATTTTTCAATGAGTTTAGAACTGCTTTTGGAGAATGTGACAACATATATGTTGTTTTTGATAGGAACAAAAGGCTAAACATGTTACAGAATTTGGGTCATACTATCAGATTACTACAAGCCAAGCATTTTGGTGAAGACTTATAAACTTCTAATCATTCCAATATCAGATAAAAAGGACTAGAATATTCCTAAAAGTGTAGAAGAGGAAGAATTGATGCCACCGATATATAAAAGGCAATCGAAAATACCTAAGAAAGGAAGAAAAAAGAATTCAAGTGAAACGCTGTCATAAAGCATAAATTATTGTTGATGATGCAGACATGCGGGTCACAATAGACATTTTTATAACTTTTTTTCGAAGGAGAAATGACTTCTAATAAACTCTACTTATAATGATTAATCACTCAATTATCATTTTCTACATTTATGATATGTTTTTTAAAAATATTAGTTGGTTGTTGCTACCAAGACATGAATATCAATTTTATTTAATTTACTATTTCTGTTTGATGTATTTTGATTTTTACTTTGAAGAAAATGTGACTGTTGTGTTTCTACGCTATCCTCTATTTAACATATGTCTCGTACCACACACACACACACATATATATATATATATATATATATATATCATTTAATGTATTTTTTAATATCATTATTGTGTATTGTAATATTTTATTTACAAACTTAATTATCAGGAGGACATATAATGATTTGTGTTGTTATGTATATATTGATAATTAATATTTTATCTTATAGTTATTAACTGTTTATGGAGTATCAGTATCACGTAACTCTACAAATATGTTAATCACAATAATTTATAATTAAATATGTATTTAAAAAAGTTATTAACTAATATTTATTAATTATTATCTAATAATATGATAAATACTAGTTATGTATACGAAAATTTGGTTATGTAATTGGTTATCTTGTGTTTCAGTGTAATTTGTTATGTATATGGACAGTTGTTTATATGTATAATATACATATTTGTTTTGTATATTATCGATCATATGCAAATTTTTGTTATATATTTAAACTTATAACGACAGGTTTATTGTCCACACATTGTTATGTATATTATATTTTTTAGCATGTACGTAATAATGTTAAGTATAATATATGTTAGTTACATAGCTGTGTTTTGTATATATACTAATATGTGTATTAACTGTCATATATTCATAGCTTTGTTTTGTATATGAAGTTCCTATACATATGAAATCCTAGTTATGTATATGAAATCCTTATAGTTAACCTTTATAATATAAAAACATTAGTTAATACAAATAATTTGTTTATTATGTATAGTGAACAGATTTTTTTGAACAAGTGTATCTATGTTCAATATACATATCTGTTGTGTATGTTATCTATCACATATATATCTATTATGTATGATATACATATCTTTATGAGTTATGTTTATTGAACAGTTTTTTTGTATATGTACATATTCGTTATGTGTATTAACTGTCATATATCCATAGCTTTGTTATGTATATGAAATTCTTATACATAAGAAATCCTAGTTACGTATATGAAATTCTTATATTTAACCTTTATAATATATAAAAAATTAGTTAATACAAATAATTTGTTTGTTATGCATATTGAACAAGTTTTTTTGAACAGGTATTTTTTTGTATAATATACATATGTATTATGTATATTAAAAAGGCTTTTTGTAGAAGTGTATATAAGTAAAATATACATATCTGTTATGTATATGCTGAAATACATAACTATTTTGTCTATACAAATTAAATTACATTATTAAGTAAATTAAATAATTTACTTAATAAATGTGTAATTTAGTAATAGTTGTTGACATATAACACAAATGTGTAATTCCTCATCATTATGTAAAATGATAAAATATCTAAAGAGAAGTGATGCCTTTCTTAACAAACATAAATATGTTCACCATACATAAAAAAAAAGAACTAGCCTTTCCAACACAGTACTATCGCTCTAGGCTATCACCATACTGTCACCCCTGTTCCAGACTAACTATTCTAAATTCATCTATAGGAGGTACAAAACTTGGCCTGGGTCTTGGAGGATTGTCATTATCGCTTTCGTATATTTTTTTAGCTGTAGTCATATCATAATTTCATGACAGGGTGGCATATCTCAATCTCTATGTCTGTGCATTAAATCAGAATGAGGTACAAGCATGCCTTCACTCAAAACTCTGTATAACTGGACACAAAGACTCCACAGTCATTACAAAGTAATAGCCTGCAACACCCCGAGAGTACATCCTGGGTGTCACACGGTGCTTATAGGCCCGAGAGACCACAAGCTAACCTATGAACTGGTACCTACTGTGAGCACTAAATAGCATAATCATAAATGCAAAAGAATAACTGATATACCATAATGTTTTAATATCTGAAACAAATACTAAATTATGAATATGAAGAAATAACTATATAAATATGATAAGATAAAGAAAATTTAAATAACTGAAGAGCCAACTGAAGTCTGAATACTGAATAACTAATTATAATGTCTGAAAGCCTCTAAACTGACTAACTGTGAGTTGATGGGACAGGCCCTAACTAACTCCACTAACTACTTAACTAAAGACATAGAGTAAAATAATTTGCCTTCAAAATATGAGGACACACCACTTCTACTGTTGAGAGACTGAG
Source organism: Capsicum baccatum var. pendulum (assembly GCA_030864225.1). Taxonomy (NCBI): domain Eukaryota; kingdom Viridiplantae; phylum Streptophyta; class Magnoliopsida; order Solanales; family Solanaceae; genus Capsicum; species Capsicum baccatum. Next base: position 234,269,995 of record CM061560.1, on the reverse strand, counting down.
AAGTCTAAGCATAATCCAGGAACTAAGCGTCAGAACCTATGATATAATGCATTATAGCGCAAAAGAAAGGTATGCGATCAGTTCTTTGAATATACTGGTATGATAAATGAGGTAGGTTGATATGCATGGTTTCATGAATAGGAATAATAATTATCTGAATATACATGTAAAACATGGAGTCCTGAATAGAATGCATGAAAGTTCGTAAATACTGAAGTTACGTGAAATCTATAGATACTGAGGATGCAAAACCAAGCATATAAAATGAACTGAATAAGATCAGTAAACTGAAATACCGAGGTAACTGATATCTGTATGCTCTGGTCAAACAACACTAAGACTGAATGTCTAAACTGATTACTGAACTAAGATTGTAACTAAGACTATAACTGAGATTGTGACTGGGATTGTGACTGAGACCGTGAGAGGTATCATATAACCGACATTCTCCAATCTGAGCTAATTGGGGTCCAACCTGTAACCTTAGTTCGAAGGGTGTTAATACCATGCCACAGGTACTAACACTGGCTATGTGGATCCACTAGTCTAGTATACTGTATTGTCCCAAAGGACGAAGGGTGTCAAGCCTAATATGACGGGTGACCCCTGCGAGATAATCAAGCCTATACTGATAGGTGACTTCTCATATCCTATGCTGGCTACGTAGTTCTAGAGTATAAGGACTGCTACTAGAGGCTCTGCTTATCTGACGGGGAAGCCACCATCCCTACACTCACTCGGTGCTAAATCCTACTCCCAACTGAATGACATTGAGTTACTGACTATTTCTGAGTTTAACTGACTGATCTAGTAATGCTTATGATACATTCTGAAGTTATTCTGAAGATACTTAGACGAGACTAAGTAACTATGATTTTTGGGTATTTAATACCTCCAGGATTCAAAAGCGATAATAGTAAAATGACACTAAAGCTTAGAGGACATATCATGAAGGTTTTTATTAAATATTCTTGTAAGCATTTTATCAAACACTTGATATGCATGGTGTACATAGAGCATGTGAATTAGTTTAAAGCTTGTAGTAAAGAACAACTTCAACACCATTATCACAAATCATGAATTAAATTAGTGGACAACAATATTCAAACGTATGGAGAGTAGTATTAGACATCAATTCGCTAAAACATGGTATAGAACAAGATTCATGAAAATTCATGATTTAATCATAATTTAAAATCAAGATAACTTGAAAAGATCAAAATTTTACAATTTAAATTGGTTACTTGGACTCCATGGATGAAAGAAACCCATGGATGAACATCTAACATACCTTGGTTAATGAATTTGAGAGGATTGATGGTGAGTTTCTAAGATTTGGTCTTGAATTTGAGAGCTAGGGTTTCTTGTTCTTGAGAAGAGGATCTTTAATTTTGAGAGGAATTGAATAAATGATGATTATTTAGGTCACTAATGGGTTAAATCACGTGTTTTAGTCTGACTAAGGCCATGGGAAAAGATCCAAATACCCTTAAAAGAATTTAAAAACTCAAAACTGAAAGTTGGAATTCCCAATTTTTGTCTTCGGTGCGAGCGGTACTATCACGTCGGTCCACTGGAAATTGACAACTGGGACCTGGAAATTTGGCGTGATGTGGTGAATGCTATTTTGGCCACCTCCGTGATGCGCCATTATCGCGGAGGCTCACTAGAAAGGGACAATTGTGAGATGGGACATCACCGCGATGCGGTCTAATCGTAGAGTCTCACTAGAATCTGACAATTGTCATTTAGACTGGCTCCATGATGCGCTAGTGACCAAAATGATGGTGTTTAATGATTAAAACTTAAAATTTTCGTAACTTCTTACTCGGTTATCTGATTTGGGCGAATTTTATATCGTTGGAAAGCTAATTTAATTTCCTACACAATGGCAGGCTTAAACTGAAAAATAATAGGTATTTTGACAATTTTATACATGAATACTCATGTATTGAGACCTAAATTATGCTAGAAAAATATGGGGTATTACAATATCTCCCCCTTGGAATCATTCGTCCTCGAATGAGACTGGTTAAGCTGAGAAAACTGATAGACTAAGCTTACACACTAAACATGCATATCTAATGCATGTAATGTATGATTGAACTGATTCATAAATGCACGACTGACATAAACATGATGTGCAACTGAAACTGAGCATGATAGAGAGAAATCTTAAGAAGATTAATACCATAAACTGAATCTGAATTTGCGGAGAAAAGATGAGGGTACTTGGTCTGCATATCTGCTTCTACTTTCCAAGTGTCTCCCTCAATGGACTGATTCTGCCAAAGAACTTTTACTAGTGAAACTTCTTTGTTCCTTAGTCTACGAACTTGACGATAAAGAATTTCGACTGGAAATTCCTCATAGGAAAGACTGTTCTAAATATCCACACTTTCTGAGGAAACAACTACAGCTGAATCACCAATACACCTTTCCAACAATGAGACATGGAAAACTGGGTATACTGAGGCTAGATCCGAAGGGAACTCAAACTCATAAGCTATCTTTCCAAAACGACTGAAAACCCTATAAGGATCGACATATCGGGGACTAAGTTTCCCTTTCTTGCCGAACCTCTTCACTTCCTTCATGGGAGAGATTCTTAAGTACACGAAATCACTAATCTCAAACTCAAGATCCTTTCTCCTCACATCTGCATATAATTTCTATCGGCTCTGGTCTGCCTTAAGTTTTTCTCTGATCAACTGGACCTTTTCTAATGCATCAAACACCAAGTCAGGCCCTACTACTATAGCCTCACCTACGTCAAACCAACCAATAGAAGATCTATATTTCCTACCATAAAGAGCCTCAAACAATGCCATCTGGATACTGAATGATAGCTGTTATTATATGAGAATTCAATCAAAGGTAAGTGGTCATCCCAACTACCTTTAAAATCAACTACACATGCTCTCAACATATCCTCAATAGTCTGAATCGTCCTTTCTGCTTGACCGTCTGTCTGAGAGTGGAAGGTTGTACTGAGGTGGACTTGGGTACCAAGACCCTTTTGGAATGATTTCTAATAATAAGAGGTAAACTAGGTACCTCTATATAAGATGATAGATAAAGGAACACCGTGCAACCTAACCAACTCTCTGAGATAGAGTTTTGCATAGTCCTCGGCTGAATAAGAGGTATGGACTGGCAAGAAAAGAGCTGATTTTGTCATCCTATCTATGATAACCCAAATAGAATCATGCTAATAATGAGTATGAGGCAGACCTATCACAAAGTCTATGTTCACTACTTTCCACTTTCATGTGGAATACTGAACTCCTGTATGGACCCACTAGGTTTTGGGTGCTCGATCTTAACCTGCTGACACGTAGAGCACTTAACTACAAACTCTGAAATATCTCTGTTCATCCCACTCCTCTAATAGATCTCCCACAAATTACGGTACATCTTAGTGTCCCCTAGATGAATAGAGTAGCATGCACCATGCGCTTTTGCAAGAATTTGTTGTCTCAACTCATCAACACCAGGCACGCAAAGCCGACCCTGACAATGCAACACACCATCTCCACCTTGGGAGAAAAACTCCACCTTTTGATCTCTGACTAATTCTTTCAACTTAACTAGACTGGGATCTCTATCCTATTTTTCCTTCTCTTCAAAAGCTAGAGATGATTCTGAACTACTTTGCACCTGTACACTACCTTCTGTTGAATCGACTAAGTGGACACCTATTCAGTTAAGCTGATGAACTTCCTGAACTGACTTCTTCTTATCATTCTCAACATATACAACACTACCCATAGACAGTCTACTGAGAGCATCTGCCACTACGTTGGCCTTTCCCGGATGATACAAAACACTTATGTCATAATCTTTCAATAACTCTAACGACCTTCTCTGACGCAAATTCAAATCTTTCTGGAAGAACACATACTACAAACTCTTGAAATTTGTGAACACATCAACATGCACCCCATACAAGTAATTCCTTCAAATCTTTAAGGCAAACACTCTAGCTACTAACTCGAGATTCGTGAGTAGGATAATTCTTCTTATGGGGATTAAGATGTCTAAAGGCATAGGATATAACCTTACCTCTCTGCATGCGGACAAAACCCAAACCTACTCTGGATGCATCATAGTACACAAAAAACCTATCTAAACCATCTGGCAAAGTAAGAACTGGGCTGAGGTGAGTAGAGTCTTTAACTCCTAAAAACTCTTTTTGCAAGAATCTGACCACTGAAACTTGACTTTCTTCTAAGTCAATCTGGACATAGGGGATGCAATAGATGAAGAACCTTTAACAAACCAACTGTAATAGCCAGCCAAACCTAAGAAACTCCTGATATCTGATGGAGAGATGGGTCTAGGCCAGTTTCTCACTGCTTCGGTCTTTTAAGGATCAACTCTAATGCCATGACCGAAAATAATATGACCAAGGAATGCTACTGACCTTAGACAAAATTCACACTTACAGAATTTAGCAAATAACTGATGGGTTCTGAGAGTCTGAAGTACGATTCTAAGGTGATCTACGTGATCATTCTCGCTAAGGGAATAGATAAGAATGTTATCAATGAAGACTATAATGGACATGTCTAAGTACTGCTTGAACATGCGATTCATTAAGTCCATGAAAGTAGTTGGGGCATTAGCAAGACTAAAGGACATGACTAGAAACTCGAAATGACCATACAAGGTTCTAAAATCTATTTTCAAAATGTCACATTCTCTAATTCTGAGCTGATGATAGCCTGATCTGAGGTCTATCTTCGAAAATTAACTAGCACCCTGAAATTGGTCAAACAAGTCATTGATTCTGGGAAGTGGGTACTTATTTTTTACTGTGACTTTGTTTAACTGATGGTAGTCTATACACATTCCGAGAAAATCATCTTTCTTACGTATGAATAAAATTGGTGCGCCCCACGGGGAAACACTGGGTCTGATAAATCCCTTATTTAAGAGATCCTTCAACTGTTCTGTTAACTCTCTGAGTTCTACTGGTGCCATTTTATACGGAGAAATAGATATAGGCTGAGTATCTAGAAGAAGGTATTTCTGAAGTCTATTTCCCTAATGGGAGGAAGTCCAAGAAGATCTTTGGGAAACACATCTAAGAATTCATTTACTACTGGAACTGACTCAAGAGTTGGAGTTTCTGAGTTAGATTCTTAGACTCGCACAAGATGGTAGATACATCCCTTGGATATTATTTTTCTCTCTCTAAGGTATGTAATCAACTAACCCTTAAGCGATGTGGTACTGCCCCTCTATTCAAGGACTGGTTCATTTGGAAACTAAAAATGAACTATTCTATTACTATAATCAACTGAGGAATAAACATGAGTTGAGTCAATCTATGCCATAAATAACATCAAAATCCGCCATCTCTAGATTTACAAGGTCTGCTGAAGTAACTTTTTGAGATATCATAATTGGACAGTTCCTGATACCCGTTAGGCTACGAAAGATTTAACCATTAGGGTATAAACTGAGAAAGGCTCTGCTAGAATTTTTAGACTGACTTCGATATTAACAGCTTTATAAGGAGTTATGAAAGATAAAGAAGTCCCTGGATCTAACAAGGCATAAATATGTAAATGGAACATCTTAACGTACCAGTGACCATATCAGCAGAATTTTCCCGATTCTGTCTAGACTAAAATGCATAAAGCCGGTTTTGACATTGCCTACTGATGGAACTGCAAGCGGCACCCTATTGATTTGGGCGATCGGACTGAGCTGGGGGACGATTATACTGACCTTGAGAACCTGACTGGCGACAATCTCTGACTCTGTGGCCGGGCTTGCCGCACTCGAGAAAAACATCATTGCCAGCTCTACAGACACTTTGATGGTTCTTGCCACATTTCTGACATAAAGGATTTGTTCGAGCACTGCTGACACTACCCTGAGATTTAGAGCCTGGTGCCCTATATTTATTACCATTTTTGAACTTAGGAACTGGAGCACTGGCTAAGGATGGAGTTGGAACTGAAGATTTTGGGTGAAACTGGCAACGGCTACCACCTTCTAACTTCGGCTGATTGAGATTGAAGCTCCATGTTCTAACTCTCTTATTCTACCTCTCTCTCTCTAATCTTAGCCTCTTCTATCTGCTGATCATGGAGCATGAGCCTGGATATGTCTTTCTCCTTAATCAACATAGTTTTTCTACATTCTTTAACCGTACTATCTGATACCCCAGACACAAACTTACTTATCTTGGACCTACTGTCAGCTACTACATGAGGAGCACACCAAGCTAACTAAATAAAATTGAAGAAATACTCTTTCACGCTCATACTGCCTTGCCTGAGGTTGATGAACTCTAACACCTTGGCTTCTCTCAGCTCTAAGGGAAAGAATCTCCCTAGGAAAGTAGTAGCAAACTCTTTCCACTCTATGGGCTCTGTATCTGTGCCCCTGTATACTTTCCACTACTTAAACCATGAATGAGCTACATCTTGTAGCTGATAGGAAGCTAGCTCAGCACTCTCACTGAAAGTCACTCCCATGATGTCTGTGACTTTCTAAACCTTATCGAGGAACTTTTGTGGATCCTCTTCTGACTTAGATCCTGAGAATAGAGGAAGATTCATTTAGGTGAAGTCCCAAATCATGGCTGCAGTAGTATTGGCCACTAGGTTAGCCTGAATAGCAGCTGGCCATTCATTCTGAGCTGCTATGGAATTGGCTAGAGTAGTGAATATAGCTCTAAATTATGCATGGGAGACATGCTCATCGAGGGGATCTGCTTGAACGGGCTGAGGTGCTAACTGATTTTCAATTCACTTTTCATTAGTCTTTTTGGGAGTTATGTTCTGTAAATAAAAGGAAGAAATTGATTATACTGAGAGTTTAACTTGAGCTTATGCTCACTCGCACGACATGAAGACTGAAAGAAGGAAAACTTTTCCTAAACGCCTTTTAGCCTCCTGCCTATAATGTGGTACGCTACACATCCATGAACAAGACTCTACTTGATGCGACTTTCAAACTTCCTAGGACTCTTTAATATCTTAGGCTCTGATACTAAGTTTGTAATGCCCTGAGAGTATACCCTAGGCGTCACAGGGTGCTTACAGTCTCAAGGGACCACAAGCTAACCCATAAGCTGGTACCTGCTATGAGTACTGAATAACATAATCATAAATGTGGAATATTAACTGATATGCCATAAGGTTTTAATATATGAAATAAATACTGAATTATGAATCTGAAGAAATGACTATTTGAATCTAATAAGATAAAGAAAATCTAAATAACTGACTGACATACCAACTAAAGTCTGAATACTTAATAACTAACTATAATGTCGGAAAGCCTTTAAACTAACTGACTGTGAGTTGATGGGACAGGTCCAAACTAACTTCACTAACAACTGAACTAAAGACATAAAGTAAAATAATCTATCCTCAAAATATGAGGACTCACCACTGCTACTGCTGAGAGTATGAAAAGTCTAAGCGCGATCTGAGAACTAAGCATCAGAACCTATGATATAATACATCATAGCACAAAAGAAAGGTATTCAATCAGTACTTTAAATGTACTGGTATGCTAAATGAGGTAGGCTGAATACATGGTTTCATGAACAGGAATAATAATTATCTGAATATACATATAAAATATGGAGTCCTGAATAAAATGCATGAAAGTTCGTAAATACTGAAGGTACATGAAATTTGTAGATACTGAGGATGCATGACCAAGCATATAATATGAACTAAATAAGATCTATAAACTGAAACACTAAGGTAACTGATATCTGTATGCTCTGGTTAAACAATACTAAGACAGAATGTCTGAATTGATTACTGGACTAAGACTGTAATTGAGACTGTGACTGAGACTGTGGGAGAGATCATCTAATCGACATTTCCCAATCAGAGCGAATTGGACTCCAACTTGTAACTCCAGTTGGAAGGGTGTTAATACCATGCCACGGGTATTAACGCTGGTTGTGTGGATCCACTAGTCTAGTATATTGTATTGTCCCGAAGGACGAAGGGTGTCAAGCCTAATCTGACGGGTGATACCTACGAGATAGTCAAGCCTATACTGACAGGTAACTTCTCATATCCTACACTGGCTATGTAGTTCTAGAGTATAGGGACTGATACTAGCGACTCTACCTATCTAATGGGGAACCCACCATCCCTACACTCACTCGGTGCTAAATCCTACTCATAATTAAATGACACTGAGTTACTGACTGTTTCTGAGTTTAACTGACTGATCTAGTAATGATCATGATGTATTCTGAAGTTATTTTGAAGATACTGAGATGAGACTAAGTAAACAGCTATGATTTTTGGGTATTTAATGCCCCCAGGACTCAAGCTATAATGGTAAAACGACACTAAAGCTTGGAGGACATAGCATGAAGGTTTTTATTAAATAATCATTCTTGTAAGCATTTTATCAAACACTTGATATTCACGGTGTATATAGAGCATGGGAATTAGTTTAAAGCTTGTAGTAAAGCACAACTTCAACATCATTATCACAAAACATGAATTAAATCAGTGGACAATAATATTCAAACATATGGAGCGTAGTAATAGACATCAATTTCGCGAAAATATGGTATAGAACAAGATTCATGGAAATTCATGGTTTAATCATAATTTAAAATCAAGATAACTTGAAAAGATCATAATTTTGCAATTTAAATTGGATACTTGGACTTCTATGAGTGAAAGTAACCCATGGATGAACATCTAACATACTTGGGTTAATGAATTTGAAAGCTAGGGTTTCTTGTTCTTGAGAAGGGGATCTTTAATTTTGAGAGAAATTGAATAAATGATGTTTATTTAGGTGACTAATGGGTTAAATCTCGTGTTTTAGGCTGACTAGGACCATGGTAAAAGACCCAAATACCCTTAAAGGAATTTAAAAACTCAGAACTGAAAGCTGGAAATTCTAATTTTTGGCTTTTGCGCGATGTGGTGCTATCGCATCGACCACTGGAAATTGACAACTGGGAACTAAAAATTTGGCGCAACACGATGAAATTGCAGTAAGCCTTTGGAATACCATTTTCCCACCTCCACGACATGCCATTATCATGGAGGCTCACTGGAAAGGCACAATTGTGAGATGGGACATCACCACGATGCGGTGGAATTGCGGAGTTTCACTGGAATTTGATAATTGTTATTTAGATTGGCTACGCAATGTGTTAGTGACCAAAATGATGGTGTTTAACGACTGAAACTTAAAATCTCCATAACTTCTTATCCGGTTATCAAATTTGGGCGAATTTTATATCGTTGGAAAGTTAATTGAATTTCCTACACAATGACAAACTCTAAACTGAAAAATAATGGGAATTTCAAAAATTTTATATATGAATACTCATGTATTGAGACCTAAATTATGCTAGCAAAATATGGGATATTACATAACCACATGAATTAAATGAAACTATATTCACATAAATAACTAATTATATAAGATAGATGAGGTTCGACTTAAAGACTACTGCTTTATTGTTATGCAATCTGATCCATGTACACAATGTCAAAAGGATATTGGTTAACAATATCTGTGTGTTGGCCCATCTTATCCTTGAATGCTGGATGGTTCGTCCAATCAGTACGTGTTGTTTGTTTCAGAAATTCACTGTAGATCAAGTATGTCGGTAATATAACAATCAATTTGTAAATCTCAGGTGATAGTTCCCAATGTCTTGAACTTGGCAATTGGTCATATACCCATATGCATCTTTCTTTAATGCAACCACAACTAATACTTAATGGAAATTCCACCATAATTCACTGCTATGTATGCCTTATCCACCATATACCATGGAAAACTAGCAGGGCGGTTGAATCCTTTGATGATGTTTGTAATGGATTCTTCATGTCTTGCAACAACATATGATTGACGATAGTCTTCATGCGTTGAAATAACTGCATCTGTTCAATATAATTTTTTAACAAATAATTTGCAGTAGTGTATCTGTACTGAAGATCTGATTATTGCTTTAATTTTTTGTGAAGGTGATAAAAGATGACATCAATATGCTTCACATTTTGACAAAATAATATTATTTATATTTGAAAATTCTCTAACATAACATAGTCAATGAAAAACAAAGATGTTAACAAAATCAACACTATCCAAACATTTAAGTCACCTTTAAATAAATCGATCATACATAAGATATTACATTTGAAATTTAGCCTGTTACCATATACTTAAGATTATTAGGAAATTTAAACAAAGTTGTTATGAAAAATGTGAACAGATCTTCACAATATATTAGGAAAACCTACGACATCGTAAACCTAAAGAGTTATGGTATATATGATAACATATACAAAATACCTAGCAACGTATAGATCTGTACCATAAATGTATTTATGTATATGTCAACTAAGCTATGTATATATCAACATATACATTATACACATACGAAAGCCAAAAAATAGCACATATAGTAAGCTCAACAGTAAAGATAGTAAGCCCCCTTATCTTTTCAAAATATGAAAAAATAAGTTCAACATTAAATGACTATATTGTTTATAGCTCAGAACGACTCGCTCGTTGAATTTGTAGTCCTTTTTACACTACTAATCAACTAAAAAATTCAAGCAATACAGTATCCACTTATGTTTTTATGTTTAAAAGGATCGTAAGGAAACTCAACAACATCCAACAATTAAATGTGTATAGAGGGATTAGTAACTTACTCGGAAAATAAATTTGAGTGAGTTTGATCTATAACTTCACATATATTATTTTCAAATCATCATGTTCATATAATCAAATGCATTCATGATATGTAGTAGAAGTATCTAGAATTCACAAGTTGGACCGATGTTCCTTGTATACTACTATTGTAGACTTAGTTAATCATAACTAACCGAGTCGGAATGGCTTAAATAGGGCATATTTCAAAATAACATGTCTCAAACATGAAAACATATACATAAATGAGCTATGTATTTGACAGCATATGCATCACATACATACGAAACATACATTTTTGTTTTTGATAATATACCTTTTTAAAAATATATACATAAAATTATTATGTATTTTATACATTATACACAAGAAAATCTACTACAGTATCTATTTGACTGTATATTAAATCTTAATTATCAAACACACTTTATCTAGAGTTAACCAAAAAATCAAGACATATCAGAAAAAAAAGTTAAAACCATTACTAACTTACTCTTTCACAAATTAAGAGTAAGAACAGGTGAACAAACCTCATCATTCCAGTATTGTTTGGCTGCGACATCGGGTAGAACCTATTTTTATTTTGAGGATGAGCCATAAAAAAAATTTAATTTTTTGTAACCAATACTTGATAATTTTGCTCTGTAGTGATCATCTTTTGATTTTCTATGTCATAAAATTTTATAAAAAATATTACCAATCTAAAATTATTATTTCCCTTGTATTATAAATCATTAATGAACTAGTACCTACTTTTATGAAACTTCAATAATCCTTCAACAATCCATTCAGAGGAACACACCATTAAATCTTGAGGCAACTTGTCCAAAATATAACATCCATCAAAAGCATACTTCTGTTGATTCTCAGTTTTGTCGTTGTCTTGTCCTAGAGAACTTGAGCCAAAATCAGTTAAATAAAGTCACTTGAAAAATTTTGGCTTCTATCTAATCCCTTGCGTTGGCTTTTTCAACGTGGCATGCATTGTAACTTCTGCATAAAAAAAGTTAGGTGAAAATTAAGTATCACATTTTAAATACTGAATCTCAGTAATTTGTGATGGACTAAAGACCTTAATGGACTTAACTGTTAGTGGGGTTGTCATTTCATCCATCGCTGCGTCTATAACATTTTGTACGGATTCAGATATTGTGCCTGAGAACTCATCATGTTATATACTCATGATAATTGAGTTAATATATATGTAAATGAACAATGAATAATATGCAATTCATTATGAATAATAAAAATAGTTACGTAAATTATTATAAAAGATTATTTTAAAATATAATACTGAATTCAGTATGTGTATTGGGGTACATCCGATTAATGTATATATAGATAGTTTACCTATGTAAAAATTATTCAATTTAATAGGATATGTAGAATTTTTCATACACATTATCAGTTATGTATATGATTAATTTTATTAGATAACTTATGAGAAAAATTTATAGTTAATCGGTGTGGATGTTTACCGTTTAATCTTCCTATACATATGGACAAGAAAAATTCAACTAGAAATATATATTAAAATCTTCAATACATCATTCTAGAAAAGAACAATATGTATAAAATGTAAAATTTGAATGTGAAAGTTCTTACATCATAAACATAACTGAGTGTGATGTATATAGTGTTAGATACACCACTAAAATATTATGTATATGTTGACATATACATAACAAAGTGTTATGTGTATGTTGTCATATACATAACAAAAGTGTTATGTATTTTATCAAATACATAATAAATTGTAATGTATATAAGTTTACAATTGTTCAATTCATTTCTTAAGGAAAAAAAAGCTTTTCTGATTTATGAAGCTTCTTTGTTAAATTCTGCATCACTTCAGCGTGTTGCTTCATAATTAGTTCATTTTGCTTAGCAATTAATTTCTAAAGTCCCGCAATTTTGGAATTAACCTTCAAACAAAAAAATGAGTTCATAGTTAAAATTGATAAACAAACTAAATTTAGAATAATTCTTACATATGATTGTATAAATGACTTTATCCCGTTCAAATCAACTCTGAATATGTATTGTTGATCTGATATGCTAGAAGATAGGGGAAAAGATTTCTACGTATCACTGTGAGATGATGTGTTTTTTAAAACATTAGAATTTTTATTTGTGCATTCATCATCAGCGTTTGTTTTCTCTCTTGGTACACCTCCTTTTGAATGAACTATTGGTGATATGATCGTTTTTGCACTTCACAAGGTTTTTTATTAAATTTAATTGCCTTCCTCTTTTTTAATTGATGAATAGATGAAATTTTAGTAACATGATCTATCTTTATGAGGATTTTGGATGATGGTAATGAACTGAAATCCTCGAACCTTTGATGATCTGGGTACGAATATGACAATTGCTCATCGACAGCTCTTATCCCACTGCGGCCTGCCATATTGGTAGGTGGAGATAAAGAGGCAGGATCATATATCTCAATGTCTTTCTGCATTGGCAAATCAAGTGTTTGCATTTCTTCAGGAGTTGAACATAAATTCTTGTATACATACTGTGAAGCAAATATGAAAATACTAAAATTAATAAAAAAATTTGAATGTTGAAGACTAGTACTCAGCATGAAAAACTAAAGTTAAAACCCAAAAGTTTCAATATTTAGACAGACAATACTTTACTGAACATGCCACCCATAACCTTATCATACTTCAGCTTGATGCCGATAACCTTTCAGTTTAAAATTCTTGAAATTATGTTTCTATCCTGCTCGATAATTTTACTATCAACCCCAGAACAACATTCATACATTCATACATTTAATGCGTGGGGCATTCCTTCCATTTGGAATAGCTATTTTTTAATATGGTAATCTTGTCTATAAGATGACATAAACTTCTTAACGAACTCTTTCCCCATGAAAATTCCCACCATCAAGAATTTTTCTTTGCTAATAGTAGCATCACGTATTTGTGAATACAAAAATATATGAATGAAATACATAATAGACATGTGCAAAGCATTTGTAATGTTATCAACGTTTTTCATCTTAAAGCTCTGAACAAACATTCCTTTTTTACCGACTTCTTCGCATTTGGAAAGTACTTATAATCAAAACCGACTTGAATAATTCAGGATATAGGTAGTCCTTGATATTATCGATACTGTAATGCCCCGAGAGTATAGGGACTGCTACTAATAACTCTGTCTAACTGACGTGGAAGCCTCCATACCTGCACTCGCTCGGTGCTAAATCCTACTCCTAATTGAACTAACTCAGAATACTAAACTATTATAAGTTTAACTGATTATGATAACTGACTGAACTGATAATGCTCATAACATATCTGAAACTATTCTGAAGATACTAAGACTAAGTAAACAGCTATGTTTTCGGGTATTCATAACCCCAGGACTCGATAGCAATAATATCAAAATAATACTAACACTTTGGGGGCATAATATTCAAGTATTTATTCAAAATTCGTTCTTGTAGGCGTTTCATCAAAACTTGATACTCGTAGTTTAAGCTAAGCATGGGAATAGTTAAAGCTTGTAGTAATAACATGATTTTGACTTCAACTACACTAACTATGAGTTAAATTAGTGAACAAAATCATTCAAACGTGTGGAGATTAATAACAACATCAATTACATGTAAACATGGTGAAAAATCAAGATTAATGGGGATTCATAGTTAAAATCACAATTTAAAATCACAATGACTTGTAAAAAATCACAACTTTGGATTTGAAATTTGATACTTGGACTTCATGGGTGAAAGGAACCCAGGAATAAACATTTAACATACCTCAATTGAAGAATTATTGAAAGTTCTTGAATTGGGAACCTTAAATTTGATTATCTTGGAAAAAGAATGATGAATTTTGGAGTTTTTTGGAGTTGAATGTTGAAGCCTAGGGTTTTCTTGGAGAGTAAATTGATGAAAAATCAATATAATATGCTTAGGATAGGTTAAATCCTTTGTTTACATGATTTGGGGGCTATGGAAAAAGATGAAACTAACCTTGGGAATAAGAACTCAGAACTGGACTGAAAAACCTGATTTTCACCTTTGGCGCGATGCGGTGCTTATCGTGTTCACCACTAGAAAAGGACAATCCCCATTTTGCCAACGGCGCGATGCGGTGCCATTGTGTTGCACGACTGGAAACGGACAATCCCGATTTGGCACCTTGGTGTGACGCAACATAATCACGGTGTCCTAGTGAATGCAAATTTAAACCTTGGCGCAATGCAGCATTATCGTGGTGCTCCACTGCAAAAGTACAAACGTGATTTTTTCCATACCGCGATGCGTCCTTATCGCTTGGGCTACTGCTTTTCACTAAAAGTACAACAACTTCCCTCCTGTGCATCTTATTAAGGTGAAATTGATATCGTTGGAAATATAATTCAATTTCCTACAATTTGGTGGGTCTCTAGATAGAAAATTCTCAGTAGAATATAAGATAAGCTCATTTGAAATTGACTATAGCAATATTCTTCTCAAAAACTCAATCGGTAAGAAATATTTTGTTTCGTTTATTAGCTGGGAGTTACTTGAGGCCTAAATATACATCAAACTCACTCATAAAACTAATAAGAACTATAATGTACTTTGTATAAGCTTAAAACATAGCTCTAATATTGGTTTGGATTTTTGGGGTATTATAATATCTCCGCCTTGGGAACATTCGTCCTTGAATGAGGTTGGTTAAGATAAAAACACTGAGGAACTTTGGTTACATGCTAAATATACGTGATGAAATCATGATTACATGACTGAGTCTGAAACACGACACATGACTGAACTAGTTTTGTAAATGCATGATTGATATGAGAATGATATACAACTGAAACTGAGCATGGAAAAGAGAAACTGTAAGAAGATTGTCACCTTAAGCTAAGTTTGAGTTTGCGGAAAAAAGATGAGGGTGCTTGGTTCACATATCTACTTCTTCCCAAGTGGCTCCCTCGCTGGACTGATTTTTCCGAATTACCTTGACTAGGGGAACTTATTTGTTCCTTAGCTTACGAGTCTGATGATCGAGGATTTAAATTGGGAATTCTTCGTAAGAGAGGCTATTTTGAACATCTAAACTCTCTACAGGAACTACAACTATTGGGTCACCAATGCACTTCTTTAGCATGGAGACATGAAACACTAGGTGTACTGATGCTAGGTCTGCAGGCAACTTAAGCTCATAAGCCACTTTTCCAAAATGGCTCTAAATTCTATAAGGGACAACATATCAGGGACTAAGCTTCCCCTTCTTACTAAACCTCTTTACTCCCTTCATAGGAGAGATCTTTAGCTATCCAAAATCCACAATCTCAAATTCAAGATCCTTTCTCCTCACATCTGCATAAGATTTCTATCGGCTCTGGGCTTCCTTAAGCCTCTTCTTGATTAGTTATACTTTCTTTAAATCATTAAACACCAAGTCAGGCCCTATCAATGTGGTTTCTCCTACCTCAAACCAACCAATTGGAGATCTACATCTCCGTTCATATAGAGCCTCAAATGAAGTAATCTGAATACTAGAATGATAGTCGTTATTATATGTGAATTCAATTAAAGGCAAATGGTTATACTAACTGCCCTTAAAGTCAACTACATATGCTCTCAACATATCCTCAAGGGTCTAAATGGTCCTTTCTTCCTGACCATCTTTCTGAGGGTGAAAGGTTATACTAAGCTGAACTTGGGTACCAAGACGCTTCTGAAATACTTTCCAAAAGTGCGAGGTAAACTGAGTACCTCTGTCTGAAATGATGGACAATGAAATACCGTGCAACCTAACTGTAATACCCTGAGAAATTTTATGCGTAAACGTGTTGGGTTCTATATTCTAGAAAGAATAATAAATTTTCCGTGCAGAATGTCTTAGATTATGACCTGCCATTGCGTAGAGTATCAAATAAGATTTCCAATGATATGTGGATCATCCAAAACGGACACCCAGGGGACGAGTTATGAACATTCTGATTGAACCGTGAATAGTAGTAAACAGTAAAACGTGCAGGAAAAAGTATTGAGGCCTGGCTTATTTTTGCTCCAAATTTAAATGATCTTAACTCCTTGTACATAATGATATGGGTGATCTACTATATATCAAAGGAAACCTCTCAAAAGCATGATTAACATCTCAAAAATGAGTATCGATCTAAAGTTCATCATTCAAGGTATATGGGGTTTTTCAATAAGAACTCTCTTTCGTTCTTGTGCCTAAAAGTAATTTTCTTTACAAAGGCATGATTTTTATTTGATTTTTACGAATTTGAAGCATGAAACCATATCTTATTATGATTATTATGAAATCTTGATGTTTATGATTTTGAAATATGAATTTACATGTGTGGAGATTTAAAGCATGAATCTTGAATGATATTTATCATGATTTTTATATTTGGGTCATCAATCCTCATTGAAATTTGTATTTTTTTGAGAAAGTGTGTGTTATAAGAACATTGATGTTGAATATTTGAGACATTTTGAATGATTTGACCTTTTGGTCTTAATGGAGTTGTTTAGAGCTCGAGTGTGAAAGAAATGCACAACGTGGTTGATTTTGATAGATGGGAAGCATGATGGCTCTCGATGTATATTTATATATTACTAAAATTGTTTTGTTGTGGATTGTATTTGAAATGATCTGAGCTAAGTTCAGGAGAAATCTTTAGCACCTAGTGGGAGGTATAAAGCGACCTTACTTTCCTAGAACTACGTTCCCCCGTAGGAGTAAGCCTGAGGCTGATTTATATAGTGATCACTAGTTTGTATGGATTTGATATCGATAGTCCTACGCCAATGAAAAGGATAGGATGGTTCTCCCCAACGTGGGTTGTACGTTGGACTCTATGTAGCTAACATGGTTTATGTCGGTCATAGGATCTCCCAGTGAGTGTGTTTCCTTGTGTCTATGGTGAATGGTGAAGTGATTTGAAAGTGGAATTGTAAAAGTTATTCTTTCGAAAGATTTCATTGATATTTACATTATGAGAATTGATATTCTTGACGAACTGAAAGTGATTGACAAATTATATGATGACTCACATGTGTTATTGTACTTATTTTATCCTCTCATGATTATGATGATTTTCTTCGGGGTATATGAGTATTTCATACATCTTGCATATTTTGATAAATATTTATTATGATGATGTTTATACAACTGCATACACCCCCATATACTCGATTCCTTTCGATGGTACTGACCCACATCTTCGGATGTGGGCTGTATTTTCTCGAAATGTAGGTTCAGGTGCTCAGTTTCAGGTTCGACAGTGATTCTTTGGGCATGCTGTTTTAGGTCCTCTGTCATGGTGAGTCCTCATATTCCGAGGAAGTGATGTCTGATGTTGGTTTCACAAAATTGTTTACATTTGATAACTGAGTATGACTCAGTTGGGGTATGTCTCAATGGCTCGCTGGTTTTATTGATTTTCTTAGAGGCTTGTTAGACTAGTATAGATGTTGGGAGTTGACTAATAAGTCGTATTTTGTTATATTTTTGATATTCTTTTATTCTTGGATGATGATTACTCTGTTGATATTTGAGGGTTATTTATAGAAACCCCGTTGATTTGTGTTGAACTGATTGAAAATGGCTCAAAGGGTTAGCTTGGGGCTACTAGTAGCCTCAAGCACCGTGTGACTCTCCGGGACCTATTTTCTGGGGCGTTACAAACTTGGTATTAGAGCCTACGATTTTAAGGTGTCCTAGGGATTCAGACAAGCCGTGTTAAGTACAATCTTGATCATCGGTGTGTAGTGTGTCATATCTATGAGCAAGAGGCTACAAGACATTTTTGGAAAAAGTGTGATTCTTTCTTTCAGAAGTCTATCATGCTTAAAGTGTCTCTCTCTGCTATTGATTCGTGCTTTCCTCTTTTAGAAATATGCCTCCACGTTGAGCGAGAAGAAATAATTATGGTTAGAAACCTCAACCCGCTGACCCATTGAATGAAAAAGTGTCTCATGCTGAATTTTGGGCAGCTTTTTAGGTGCTGGCCTAAGCTGTTACTGCAAATGTTTAGGCCAACCCGACCCCAGCTCCACAACAGCAGGGAGGTGATTCAGCTGCTGCCAGGATCCGTGACTTCATGCGGATAAATCCATCAGAATTCTATGGGTCCAAGTCTGATGAGGATCCACGGTTATTTTTAAAGGAGGTGCGGAAGATTACTTAGGTGATGCATATATCTGAGGAACATAGTGTGGAGTTGGATGCGTATAGGTTGAAAGACCTTACTTATGGCTGCGTTATTGCTTGGAGAAAAGGTAGAGGTAAGGGAGCTGTCCCTACAACTTGGCAAGAGTTCCAGGATGCATTCCTGGATAAGTTTTTCCCTTTGGAGATGAGGGAGGTGAAAGTGGAAGAGTTTATGAACCTGTGATAGGGCTCTATGACTGTTAGGGAGTACTGTCTAAATTTCAATCAGTTGGCCAAGTATGCTCCTGACTTAGTGGCTGATAATCAGGCTAGTATGAGTAAGTTTGTAACTGAAGTGTCTAGTTATGTGGTTAAGGAGTGTAGGTCTGCTATGCTGAATATTGAGATGAATCTTTCTAGGCTGATAACTCATGCCCAGCAGATTGAGGTAGACAAGATTAAGGAGAGAGATAGAATGAGAGGAAATAAGAGAGCTAGGTCCGAGTAGCACGAACAGGGTCAGACTAGATCGCAGGGAGGGAGTCACCCTCAGTATCAGGATCATTCGTCTATGCCAGCACCGTCATCTGCTAGTGATCCCATGCTTAGAGGTAGGAAGGAGCAAGGTAGCAGGTCATATGCACCCAGGTCCCAGTACAGTGCTGGCAATGAGCCAAATCGTCCCTTTGTCCTAAGTGTGGTAGGGATCATTCGGGTAAGTGTTGGGGTGAGAAGAGGGGTTGTTTTTGGTGTGGTGACATGGCTTACAGAGTTAGAGATTGTCCACAGGATGGACAAAAGCATTGTGACTATCGCCCTCAGACCCAGACTCAGACTGTTAGTGCTCCAGTTCCAGCGACTCGCCTAGCCCCAGCTCAGGGCACCTCTTCTAGCAATGCTGGCGGGTAGCGCCAGAATAGATTTTATGATCTACCATCTCATCGAGAATAGGAGGACTCTCCCGATGTTGTTACTGGTATGCTTCGTATATTTCAGTTTGATGTGTATGCTTTATTGGATCCTGGATCCAGTTTCTCATATGTTACACCTTTGATTGCTATGAATTTTGAAATGAGTCCTGAGATTATTCCTGAGCCTATCTTAGTTTCTACCCTAGTAGGTGATTTGAGTGTTGCCCAGAAAGTGTATAAAAAGTGTCCTGTTACCGTTCTTCATAGAGTCTTGTTGACTGATCTGATTAATTTAGACATGGTAGATTTTGATGTGATGCCTATAGGTTAATGTTGAACACCAAAGACCTGGTGGTATGATGCAAGAGTTTAGTATTCCCACCTGGAAGTAGGAAGACATAAATATGGACTTCGTGATTGGTTTACCTCCTTCACGACGCCATCATGATTCTATTTGGGTTGTGGTTGATAGGTTGACTAAGTCTGCTCATTTCTTGCCTGTTCATACTTTATATACTGCTGAGGATTACGCTAGATTGTATATCCGAGAGCTAGTCATACTGCATGGAGTTCCCTTGTCTATCATTTCGGATAGGGGTACTCAGTTCACTTTGCAATTTTGGAAATCTTTTCAGAAGGGTCTTGGTACTCAAGTGCTTTTGAGTTCTGCTTTTCATCCGCAGACCAATGGTCAGGCTGAGCGAACCATCCAGACCTTAGAGGATATGTTGAGAGCTTGTGCACTTGACTTTAAGGGAAGTTGGGATGATCACTTACCGTTGATAGAGTTTGCTTACAATAACAGTTTCCACTTTAGTATTGGCATGGCTCCGTTTGAAGCCTTATATGAGAGAAAGTGTAGATCACCCATAGCTTAGTTCGAGGTTGGTGAAGCGGCTGTGATTGGTCCTGATTCAGTATTTGAGGCTATGGAATAAGTTAAGTTGATTAGGGAAAGGTTGAAAACTGTACAGAGTAGTCAGAAGTTATATGCTAATGTTAGAAGGAGAGACCTTGAATTTAAAGTTGGTGACCTAGTGTATCTGAAAATTTCACCCATGAGGGGTGTGAACAGATTCGAAAAGAAGGGGAAGCTTAGTCCCGTTATGTTGGTCCTTACAAAATTCTTAGCCGTGTTGGTAAGTTAGCTTATGAGGTCGAGTTGCCTTCCGAGTTGTCCTCTGTTCATCGAATATTCCATGTCTCCAAGCTTAGAAAGCATATTAGCGATGCTGTGGTAGTGGATTCCTCTGTGAGTGCTGACATTCAAGAAAATCTTTCTTTTGATGAGATTCCTGTTGAGAGTCTTCATTTCAGTGTCCGAAGACTAAGGAACAAAGAAGTTCCCTTGGTCAAGGTGTTGTGGCGAAACCAATCTGTTGAGGGTGCAACTTGGGAAGCTGAGGCGGATATGCGATCCAAGTACCCGCACCTATTTTTCGTGAACTCTGATCAAGTCGAAGGTACCGTTCTTTCCTAAATCATGCACTTTTGATAAAAGTTGCAGCAGTTCAGCTATCATTTATTATGTGTTTAGCTGTAGTTTCTTGAATTTATGCATTCTATGTTGCATTCGGAGTTAGAAACGATGTGATGATGAGTCTAATGAATGATTTCAGCTATATGCTCAATTCCCTATCTAATCTTGACATGTATAGCGTCATTCGAGGACGATTGTTTCCAAGGGGGGTGATGTAATACCCCAGGAAATTTTTCATTGAAATTTTGTGCGTAAACGTGTCGGGTTCTATCTTCTAGAATGAATATTAAATTTTTCGTGTGGAATGTCTTAGATTATAACCCACCACTGTGTAGAGTATCAAATAATCTTTCCAACGATATGTGGATCATCCAAAATGGACATCCGAACGGCGAGTTATGAATATTTCGATCGAACCGTGAATAGTAGTGAACAGTAAAAAGTGCAGGAAAAAGTACTGAGGTCTAGCGTATATTTTATTTAATTTTAAATGATCGTAACTCCTTGTACATAATGATCTTGGTGATCTACTATATATCAACGGAAAGCTCTATGAGTTCTCTTTCTAATGAAATTAGTTTCGTCTAATTTGTCTATCGGAGTAAAAAGTTATGGTCGATCTACTTCAGCCTATCAAAAGTAAATTTTTGGATCAACTTCAAACGATCATAACTCCTCGTACACAATGATCTGGGTGAGATACTATATATAAATGGAAATATATGAGAGTCCTATTTTTAATTAAATTGGTTTCATCCAATTTGGATATTGGAGTAAAACATTATGGTTGATCTACTTCAGACTATCAAAACAGTCCATCAAAGGACAGATTCGAGAATTATTTTATTTTTAGGGGTGTTTTGGTTATTCCCCCTCACCCAAAATCCATACAAACCCTATTAGAAGAATTATATGTTATATTTCATAAAATTCCCTCAAAAAGAAAATCCTAAGCTCCTACATCCAACTTCAAGAACCTCCAAAGTACACAATTAATTCTGCAAATTTATTCAAGATTCCAAGTTCCTAGTTAAATAACTCCAAGAACCATCATTCAAAGGTACGATTAACATCTCAAAAATGAGTATCGATATAAAGTTCATCATTCAAGGTATGTGGGATTTTTCAACAAGAACTCTTTTTCGTTCTTGTGCCTAAAAGTAATTTTCTTTACAAAGGCATGATTTTTATTTGATTTTTACGAATTTGAAGCATGAGCCCATATCTTATGATGATTATTATGAAATCCTGATGTTTATGATTTTGAAAGATGAATTTACATATGTGGAGATTTAAAGCATGAATCTTGAACGATATTTATCATGATTTTGATTTTTGGGTCGTGAATCCCCATTGGAAATTGTGTTTTTTTGAGAAAGTGTGTGTTATAAGCATGTTGATGTTGAATATTTGAGATATTTTGAATGATTTGACCTTTTGGTCTTAATGAAGTTGTTTTGAACTTGAGTGTGAAAGAAATCCGCAACGCGGTTGATTTTGATAGATAGGAAGCATGATGGCTCCCGATGTATATTTATATATTACTGAAATTATTTTGTTGTGGATTGTCTTTGAAATGATCTGAGCTAAGTCCGGGAGAAATCTTTAGCACCGAGTGGGAGCTATGAAGCAACCTTACTTCCCTACAACTACGTTCCCCCGTAGGAGTAAGCCTGAGGCTAATTTATATAGTGATCACTAGTTTGTGTGGATTTGATATCGATAGTCCTACTCCGATGGGAAGGATAGGATAGCTCTCCCCAACGTGGGTTGTACGTTGGACTCCATGTAGCTCACTTGGTTTATGTCGGTTAAAAGATCTCCCAGTGTGTGTGTGTTTCCTTGTGTCTATGGTGAATGGTGAAGTGATTTGAAAGTGGAATTGTGAAAGTTATTCTTTCAAAAGATTTAAATGATATTTACATTATGAGAATTGATATTCTTGATAAACTGAAAGTGATTGACAAATTATATGATGACTCACATGTGTTATTGTACTTATTTCATCCTCTCATGATTATGATGATTTTCTTCGGGCTATGTGAGTCTTTCATACATCCTGCATATTTCTTATAAATATTTATGATCATGATGTTTATACAACTGCATACACCCCCATATACTCGGTTCCTTTCCATGGTACTGACCCACATCTTCGGATGTGGGCTACATTTTCTCGAAATATAGGTTCAGGTGCTCAGTTCCAGGTTCGACGATGATTTTTCAGGCACGCTGTTCGACATCCTCTATCGTGGTGAGTACTTATATTCCGAGGATGTGATGTCTGATGTTGGTTTCACGGAATTGTTTACATTTGATAACTGAGTAGTCAGTTGGGGCATGTCTCAATGGCTCGTTGGTTTTATTGATTTTCTTAGAGGCTTGTTAGACTAGTATAGATGTTGGAAGTTGACTAATAAGTCGTATTTTGTTATCTTTCTGAAATTCTTTTATTTTAGATGATGATTACTCTGTTGATATTTGAGGATTATTTATGGAATCGCTGTTGATTTGTGTTGAACTGAATGAAAATGGCTCAAAGGGTGAGCTTGGGGATACTCATAGCCTCAAGCACCGTGTGATGCTCCGGGACCCATTTTCCGGGGCGTTACACTAACCAACTCTCTAATATAGAGCTTGGCATAGTCCTTAGCTGAATAAGAAGTATGGACTGGTAAGAAATGGGTTGATTTGTTCATCCTATCAACAATGACCCAAATTGAAACATGATGCTAACAAGTACGAGGTAAAACCTGTCACAAAATTCATGTTCACTTCCTCCCACTTCCAAGTGGGGATACTGAAATCCTGCATCGACCCACTAGGCTTCTGATGTTTAATCTTAACCTACTGACAAGTAGAGCACTTAGCTACAAACTTTGTAATATTCCTCTTCATCCCACTCCACCAATAGCTTTCTCGCAGATCGCAATACATCTCCGTGGCCCCTAGATAAATAGAGTAACATGCACCATGCGCCTCTGCAAGAATTTACATTCTCAACTCATCAACACATGACACACATAGTCTACCCTAGCAACACAACACACCATATCCCCTAGGGAGAAAAACTCTACTTTCTGATATCTGACTGACTCCTTTAGCTTCACCAGACTAGGGTCCCTATCTTTATTTTCTTTTACTTCAGCAACCAAAGAAGATTCTGAACTAGTTTGAACCTATACGCTACTCTCAACTGAATCAACCAAACGAACACCTAATTTGGCAATCTAATGAACTTCCTTAAATAACTTCTTATTATCATCCTTAACATGAGAAACACTAGCCATAAATAATTAACTTAAGCATCTGCCACTACATTGGCCTTACTCGAGCGATACAAAATGCTTATATCATAATCTTTCAACAATTCTAGCTATCTCCTCTGAAACAGATTCAAATCCTTCTGTGAGAATACATGATGCAAGCTTTTGTGGTCTGTGAACACATCAATATACACCCCATACAAGTAGTGCCTCCAAATCATTAAGGCAAACACAACAGCTGCTAAATCAAGATCATGGGTAGAGTAATTCTTTTTGTGGAGCTTAAGTTCTCTAGAGGCATAGGCCACAACCTTACCCTTCTGCATCAAAACGCACCCCAAACTAACTCTGGACGCACCACAGTAAACAACAAACCCATCTAAACCATATAAAAATATCAAAACTAGGGTTGTGGTGAGTCGAGTCATCAACTCCTGAAAACACTTCTCACAAAAATATGACCTTTGAAACCTAACTTTCTTCTAAGTCAATATGGACATAGGCGATGCAATAAATGAAAACCCTTCAATAAACCATCGGTAATTGCCAACTAAACCCAAGAAACTCCAGATATTTGATGAAAAAATGAGTCTGGGCCAGTTTCTAACTGCCTCAGTCTTTTGAGAATCAACTCTAATGCCATCACCGAAAATAATATGGCCAAGTAAAGCTGCTAATCTTATACAAAATTTGACTTACTGAATTTAGTGAACAACTGATGGGTTCTAAGAGTCTACAATACTATTCTGAGGTGGTTTGCATGATCATTTTCATTATGAGAATAGACAAAAATGTCATCAATGAAGACTATGATGAACATGTCCAAGTACTTCTTGAAAACTCAGTTCATCAAGTCCATAAAGGCTGCTAGAGCATTTGTGATATCGGAGGACATGACTAAAAACTAAAAGTGGCCATACCGGGTTGTAATAGTTGATTTTGGAATATAAAATTCTCTGACTCTGAGCTGATGATAGCCGGATCTGAGGTCTATCTTAGAAAAATAACTGGCACCCTAAAGTTGGTCAAATAAGTCATTAATTCTAGGAAGTAGGTATTTGTTTTTTATTGTGACTTTGTTCAACTGACGGTAGTCAATACATATTTTGAGAGAACCATCTTTCTTACGCACGAACAGAACTGGTGCATCCCACTAGCAAATGCTAGGCCTGATAAATCCCTTATCTAGGAAATCTTTCAACTTCTCTTTCAACATTTTAAGTTTGGCTAGATCCATTTTATATGACAGAATAGATATGAGATGGGTATCTGGAAGAAGGTCTATTTCGAAGTCAATTTCCCTTTTGAGAGGAAATCTAGGAAGATTTTAGGGAACACATCTAGAAATTCCCCCACTACTAAAACTGACTCAAAATTTGGAGTCTCAGAGTCTTTGACTCGAACAAGATGGTAAATACACCCCTTGGATATCATTTTTCTCGCTTTAAGGTATGAAACAAGTTGTCCCCTAAGTGTTGAAGTAATACTCCTTCACTCTAGGACTAGTTAACTTGGAAACTAAAAATAAACTACTTTGTTTATACAATCAACTGAAGCATAGCATGACTGGAGCCAATCCATGCCGAGAATGACGTCAAAATCTGTTATCTCTAACTCCACAAGATCAACGCAAGTGACTTTCTGGGATATTATGACCAGACAGTTTCTGTATATCTTCCTAGTGCCTGTCTAGAATAGAGACACCTACTGGGGTAGACACTAAGAAAGGCTCTACTAAGATTTCAGGACTGACTCCGAAGTTGACGGCAATATAAGGGGTCACAAAAGAAAAAGAAGCTTCAGGGTCTAGTAAAGCATAAACATTTAAATAAAAGACTTGTAACGTACCAGTAAACACATCAGGAGAACTTTCCTGATCTTGTCAGAAGTGAAGTGCATAGAGCCTGTTCTGACGCTGACCACTAGTAGCACTGGAGGCGGTGCCTTGCTGAGTCGGGCGAACGACTCGAACTGATGAATGATGGGACTGGCCCTATTGGCGAAAATCTCTTTCTTTATAAGCAACTACCCGACACTCCTAAATCTAATAGCCTAGCTTTCCACACCCAAAGCATACATCATTGCCAGCTCTACACTCACCCTAATGGTTTCTACCATAGTTTTGGAAAAGAGTATTTTTACGACCACTGTTTACACTACCTTGGGATATAGATCCTGGTGCCCTATCCCGATTGTTATTTCTGAACCTTAACACAGGGGCACTAGCTGAAGATGGGGAAGGAGCTAAAGATTTTTGACGAAACTAAGGTTGGTTACCACCTTCTGACTTTGGGTGAGTAAATTTAAAGTTACCTGTTTTAGCCCTCTTGTTCTCTCTCTACCTCTCCTTGTTATCCTGATCTTCAATCTATTGAGCATGGTCCATAAGCCTAGATATGTTTATCTCCCTAATTAATATTGCAGTCCTACACTCCTTGACCACACTGTCATATACCCCAGAGATGAACTTGCTTATCATATACCTGTTATCAGCCACCACATGAGGAGCATACCTAGCTAGTTGAGTAAACTTAAAAGAATACTCTTTCACACTCATGTTGCCCTACCTTAAGTTGATAAACTCTAACACTTTGGCTTTCCTCAGCTCCATCAGAAAGAATCTATCTATAATACCCCGTATTTTTCTAGCTCAGTTTAGCTCTCAGTACACGAGAATTCCTATGTATAACTTTCATTCTAGGTGGAATTTTCCTATTTAAGACCCACCATCTTATAGGAAATTCATTCATCTTTCCAATGCTATAAAATTTGCCTTAATTTGATAATCAGGTAAAAAGTTATGGTGATTTTAGTTTCACCAGTCAGGCTTTGCGATACCACCATGTCGCGGAGACAGACCAAATAGCATTCGCCAGTTTCCAATGAGACACCATAATACCAATGTGTCACGGTAAAGTTCCAGTTCTCAATTAACATTTCTAGTGAAGCATCATGATTAGGTTGCGTCGTGGTGCAGTACAAAGTAGTGTTTGTCAATTTCCAATGAGGTACCATGACTGGCCCATGTCATGTCAAGGTGCCATCTCAGAATTTTCAATTTCCAGTAGCCCGACACAATTCCCTCGCATTGCGCCAAAAGGTAATTTCATAATTGTCCTTTTTAAACAAGCTTCAGCCAATTTCTAGTGGCTCACTGCAATGCCACCACGTCGCGGTAAAGGCCAAAATTAGGAATCCAGTAACGCAAATTTTAATTTCTTTCAGGGGAAATTTAGTTTTTTCCACGACCCTAATCAGTCTAAACATGTAAATTAACCCCTAATAACCTAGTTAAATTATTATTTACTCAATTTTCCCCCAAATCAAGATCATTCTCTCTAAAAATAGCAAAACCCTAATCTTCAAGAATCAAGGTCAAATCTCAAGAACTCTACCAAAAATCTTCAAGAAGTTAATTTCTTAGGTATGTTAGGTGTTCATCCATGGGCCCTTACCACCCAGGGAGTCCAAAAATCTTTTTTCAAAAATACAAGTTTTCATATTTATGATTTTCTTACTTAAATTAGATTATATGCATATTCATGATGTTGTTTGGGTTTCAATCCATGATTAATTACAAGTTTCATGAAATTAAGATAGCATGTGTGATGAACTATGTGATTCTCATGTTCAATCCTTGAATTTACAAGTTGAATGTTATAGACATGGTATTTATATATATGTTTATTATTATGTAAAATAATCATGCTCCCCAAGTGTTTGTTAGAATGCCTATGTGAATTGAATAGTGCAATAATGACATGTTAGCATGTGTTCCTATTCATGTACAAGTTCAAGCCCTACAAGTGTTTGACAAAATGTCTCAATGAATGAATCATGACTAAGTGACTAGATAGAATGCTTTCAAGATTGTGCCATGTTTTACTATTGATGCTATCAGTCCTGGGGGTATTCAATACCCAAAAAATCCAGTTGTTTACCTAGATAACAGTAGCTACAGAATAGTCTCAGTAATGTTATGAACAGTAGTACTCAGTCAATTATAGAAATCAGTGAAAATTAGTCCAGTTCACTTCAGTTTAATAATCAATGTCCTTCAGTTGGGAGTAGGATTCCGCACCAAGTGAACCCAAGGATGGGGGCTCACCTGTCAGTAGAGAGTGTGATTCTTAGTAGCATTCCTTGCATTCCAGAACTACGTAGTCAGCGTAGATTGAGATGTCAACCTGCTTATTGAGGGTTGATCAGGTGTTTACCTTCTGGTTGAGGGTAATACCGTTCTCATTAGGGAACCTGCTAGTAGAGAAAGCCCCTTAGCCCTTCGGGACGATATTTCAGTGGATCCACATATCCAGTATCTGTACCCGTGGTACAGTGCTGACACCCTTTCAACTGGGGTTATAGGTTGAACCCCAACCAGTTCAGATAGGGGCATGTCAGTTAGATTATTACCTCCCATGATTTCAGTTTCAGTCTTCAGTATAGAACTCAGTTCAGTTCTATAGAATCAAGACTGTCAGAAATAGTCACCCAGTTATCGGTAACCCAGTTATCAGAAATTCATTTATCAGTAATCTCAGCTACCAGTTACTCAGTTATCAAAACTCAGTACTCAGTTTTAGTATAAATCTCAGATATAGTATATATCTATGTACAGTATTGCATAGTCAGTGTGTTTACTGTAGCTTCAATTATTTATGTACTCCTATTCAGTCATATTCATATCACTCAGTCAGTTACTATTCATGTATATGAACCCATGCATTTCAGCCTTACATCATCTAGCATACAGTAAATTCCAAGTACTGATCGCATACTCATTGCTTACTCTATAATGTCTCATATCATAGGTTTGGATGTTCAAGTTCCTAACTGCGCTTTGCCAGATTCAGGCAGCAACAACAGCAGATTCAGTAGTGAGTCCTCATTTATCGAGGATATTTTTTTATTTCAGTATTTAGTAGATTCAGTATTTTATTAGTTGCAGTTAGTTAGGGGCTTGTCCCATCAACTCCATATTCAGATAGTTCAGTTAGAGGCTTTTCAAAGTAGACTAGTTCAGATAGTATTTCGTTTTCAGATGTTATTATCAGTTACTATATTTAACAGTATTCAGATAATGAATCTTGTAGAAATTCAGCCTAACTTCTACATTATTTCAGTATTATTATTCAGTACTCACAGCAGGTACAGTCATGGGTTAGTTTGTGGTCCTTCGGGGTCATAATCACTGTGTGACATTTGGTGTGTGTACTCGGGGCGTTACACTATCTAAGAAGGCTGTAGAAAACTCCTCCTATTCTATAGGCCCTGTATCTGCGCCTCTATCCCATTTCCACTGCTTAAACTAGGTATGGGCAACATCTTGCAGCTAATAAGTAGTCAATTCAGCACTCTCACTAAAAGTCACCCCCATAATGTTTGTCACCTTCTACACCATGTCTAGGAATTCCTGTGGATCCTCTTTAGATTTGGATCATGCAAACATAAGAGGATTCATTCGGGTAAAGTCTCGAATCCTAGCTGTGATAATATTGGCCACTAGGTTGGCCAAAACAGTGGCTAGCCAGAGATTCTAAGCCGCTACGGAGTGAGCTAGAGTAGTGAATGTAGCTATGAACTTTGCATGAGAAACATGCTCATTTAGGGGATCTTCCTGAACGGGCGGAGGTGCTAACTGGTTCATATTTCTTCTTCCATTTGTCTTTCTAAGAGGTAGGTTCTATAAATAAAAGGAAGAATAGATTAGGCAGAGAGTTTAACATGAGCTCATGCTCAGTCGCACCACATGAACACTTAAAGAAGGGAAACGTTTCTTAAAATACCTCGTAGCCTCTTTCCCATAAGTGTGGCGCACTTCACACCTATGCACAAGACTTTACTTGACATGGCTTTCAAACATGCTAGGACACTTTAAAACCTAGATTTGATACCAAGTTTTAATGCCCCGAGAGTACATCCTGGATGTCACACGGTGCTTATAGTCCCGAGGGACCACAAGCTAACCCATGAGTTGGCACCTACTGTGAGCATTGAGTAAAACTAATAACAAAAGATCATATGCATGATTTAAATGAGGAATGTCATAAGGTTTTAAGTCATAAATCTGATAAAGTCTATAAAACAAAATTGATAATACTAATAAAATGTCTGACAATGACAACTGAAAACCAAAGACTGACTAACTAGCTGTACTAGTCTGAAAAGCCTCTACTGACTGACTGTGGAGCTGATGGGACAAACCCCCAACTAACTCCAACTGAATAGAAAATATTAAAGCTGATAAAGTAGAATGGGATAAATAAACCATGTCCTTGAAGTATGAGGACTCACCACTGCTATGATTGATAATCTAGAATATCTATGCGCGATCCGGGAACTGACCATCTGAACCTATGATATGATACATCATAGCACAAGAAATGAGTATGTGATCAGTACTTTGAATGTACTGGTATGTTAAATTTGGTAGGCTGCTATGTATGGTTTCATGTACAGGAGTAATAACTGACTGAGTAAATAGCATGAAGTACTGAATAGAATGCATAAAATCTGCAAATATTGAGAATGCATGATCAAGCATAAAACATGTTCTGAATATAATCTGAAATATGAAATACTGAATACTGATAATTATTGATTTATATTTGTATGCTATGGTCAAGCAAAGTTGTAACTAAATTACTAGGCTGATTTACTCAACTGGACTGTGGGAGCTATCATCTAATCGACATGC
Source organism: Capsicum baccatum var. pendulum (assembly GCA_030864225.1). Taxonomy (NCBI): domain Eukaryota; kingdom Viridiplantae; phylum Streptophyta; class Magnoliopsida; order Solanales; family Solanaceae; genus Capsicum; species Capsicum baccatum. The sequence continues at coordinate 234,238,838 of CM061560.1, read as the reverse complement.
CCCAATGAGTAATTTGGGGTCCAACCTGTGACCCCAGATGGAAAAGTGTCAGTACCGTGCCACGGGTAATAACACCGACTGTGTGGATTCACTAATGTACTGTCTTGAAGGACTAAGGGTGTCAAGCCTAAACTGACGGATGACCCCTAAGAGGTAGTCAAGCCTAAACTGGTGGGCGACTCCTCAAATCTTATGCTGGCTACATAGTTCTAGAGTATAGGGGATGCTACTAACGACTCTGGATACTGGAATGGAAGCCGCCATCCCTGCACTAACTTGGTGCTAAATCATACTCCCAACTGAACTGACTCAGAATACTAAACTGTTCTAAATTTAACTGATTATGATAACTGACTGAACTGATAATGCTCATAACATATCTAAAACTATTCTGAAGATAATGCTCATAACAACTATGTTTTTGGGTATTCATAACCCCCAGGACTTGATAGAAATAATAGCAAAATAATACTAAAACTTTGGGGGCATAATATGCAAGCATTTATTCAAAATTCATTCTTGTAGGCATTTCATCAAACACTTGATACTCGTAGTTTAAGCTAAGCATGGGAATAGTTTAAAGCTTGTAGTAATAGCATGATTTTGACTTCAAAAATACTAAATATTATATAAATCAGCGAACAACATCATTCAAATGTGTGGGGGTTAATAACAACATCAATTATACGTAAACATGGTGAAAATCAATATTCATGGGGTTCATGGTTAAAATCACAATTTAAAATCACAATGACTTGTAAAAAATCACAACTTTGGATTTAAAATTTTATACTTGGAATCCATGGGTGAAATGGACCAAGGGATGAACATTTAACATTCCTCAATTGAAGAATTATTGAAAATTTTTGAATTAAGAACCTTGAATTTGAATTATCTTGGAAAAAGGATGGTGAATTTTAAAGTTTTTTGGAGTTGAATGTTGAAGCTTAGGGTTTCTTGGAGCGTAAATTGATGAAAAATTATTATAATATGCTTAGGATAGGTTAAATCCTTTGTTACATGATTTGGGGGCTATGGGAAAAGACCAAACTAGCCTTGACAATTAAAACTCGGAATTGGATTGAAAATCTCGATTTTAATCTTCGACGTGATGCGGTGCTTATCGCGATGCGCCACTGGAAAAGGGAAATCCCCATTTTGCCCAACGGTGTAATGCGGTGTCATTGTGTTGTGCCACTGGAAATGGACAATCCTAATTTGTCACCTTAGCATGACGTGGCGCTATTGCGGTGGCCTATTAAATGTGAATTTAACCCTTGGCGTGATGCGGCGTTATCGCGGTGCCCCACTAAACATGAATTTTAATCTTGGAATGACATTGCATTATCGCGGTGCTCCACTGGGAAAGGACGAACGTAATTTGGGCCATCACTGTGACATGGCCTTATCGCGTTGGGCTACTGCTTTTCACTAAAAGTGCCTTAACTTCTTGCTCGTGCATCGGATTAAGGAAAAATTAGTATCATTGAGACGCTAATTAAATTTCCTACAAGTTGGTGGGTCTTGAGCTGGAAAATTCTTAGTAGAATATAAGATAAGCATATTTGAAGTTGATTATAGCGACATTCTTCTTGAAAACTCAATCGGTAAGAAATATTTTGATTCATCTAATAGCTGGGAGTTACTTGATGTCATGCCTCAAATCCTATTAGGGCGGACTGACACCCGTAACTGAGGAGGCCCAGGAGAACCAGCTCATAACCTTATACTTCCTATGCATACCTCTATGACAACCCAAAATTCGGACAGCCTTATGTCACATATAAAAGGAAATAATTACCTGTATAAGCTCGAGCACACATATATATGTATATACAATACGTGGCCGTTGGAGCCATCATGTCTATTAACGAAACACCACCTTGAGTGTACATTAGGTCTACAAATCCTCTAGACAATACACAGAGTTTAACTAAGGTCGGGACACACCCCGCCATATAACTAATTTCTATACAATATCAAAAGTGACTGGATATGACACGGAAAGCCATGAAGCAAACTGAAGCTCACCAAAAGCAGCTGGATATCTTGGCTTCTACTTGTGCGGTGTATGAGCTGAGGTACCTGTGTTTACAGCATGAAATGCAGGTCCCCCGTGGGGGACGTCAGTACAAAATATGTACTGAGTATGTAAAGACGTAGATCACATATGATATAGGAGATCAATAGAAATCAGAAATAAGTGAATAAATCATAATAGGAGTGGACCACACTTACTAGAACTTGTGACAACCTGTACATTGTATTTATTCAATCACTTTACTTTCGTTCTTATCATCTTTGTAATCATTACTGTATTGTACTGTGACCATTAGGCTGCCTCCAGTACATACCAACTGGGATCGACCCATGATAGGCTTATGGCCCTGGGATACCACCCATAAACACATAAATAGGGATCGATCCATGATAGGCTTATGCCCCTGGGATACCACCTGATAAGAGAGAACTTTCATCACTTAGTTCAATTAATCTTTGAGATTGTTATTTCGGTCACCACCACATTTTTGATGTTATTTCGGTCGCCACCATATTTTTGATACTTCGAAACAATGATACATCAATAAAAGACATATAAATAGACCATCAATGAAATAACAATGAAGTAAGAACTCATTGGCACATCAATGAAGTGTTTTGGAGTCATCAATGCCATAACAGTGAAGTATAAACTTATTGGTATATCAATGAAATGTTTTGGAGTCATTAATAGCACATGGATCTTGTTTGAGTAACCGGATACCTTATGACATTCATTAGTGCAATAAACATGTAAGATTTGGAAGACTAGTAAGTATTGGAATGTCTTGACATCTTATAGGGTGGAAACAATTTCATTGGTAACGTAGGACATCATACAAAACCATTATGGATCACATGTTACTGAATAACTTTGGAAACTTTCTTAATAGAACAATTGTTCACTTTTATGCCAAAGATATGGTATAGAGTATGCTTTACATACCTGACTGTCAACCTTCGATAATAGTCCCAAATGGACTTCCTGTCTTTTCGGATTACTTATCTACAATGAACATATATAGCAATCTAGTATTAGCGACCAAACGTCACAATTCAATTATTTGAATTCACCAAACTAGTGGTTAAGTAGTAAGCCTTAATGTCACGACCCAAAATCCCATCGGGCTGGACTAGCACCCGAAGCCGAGAAGGCCCGGGAGAACCCGTTCAAATACCAGTACTTTCACTTACATGTCACCAAAAATTTGGACAGCACTTCATTGCATATATAAGAATCTAATTACCTTTATCAGTACAACACGCGCAAATATATATATATCATACTTGGCCGTCGGGGCCACCACATATACAACTATAACATCACTATATAAACTTCCATGACTTTACCCTTCCTTATGTCAACAAAGCCTCTAGGATATACATGACATAACTAGGGTCGGGACAAACCCCCTCCCACACACGACTCCTGTACAATGACAAAACATAAGGAACCAACTCGGAAAGCTCCGAAGCAAACTGGAGCTCACCAACAATAGTTGTATGACCTGGCTCCTATCTATGCTGTGAGTGAGCTGAAGCACCTGTGCCTGCAGCATGAAATGCAGGTCCCCCATGAGGGACGTCAGTACAAAATATGTACTGAGTATATAAAGCTGTAAATAATCATATGTGATATGGGGGATCAAGAAAATCAGACGTAAGTGAATAAATCATAATAGAAGTGAACCACACTTCATAAACACTTTTAGGATCATGCACATTATCATTAATCTGAATTGAGTTCTTGAGTTCAAAAACATTTGTGGAACGGTATACATTCGTTCATTTCATTCCTTACAATTATCAATCGCCATTACCTCCTCCTCCCGAACCTCCAACCACCTAACAATAATCAATACTGTATCGTACTGTGACCATTAGGCTGCCCCAGTACATATCAATTGGGATCGACCCATGCTAGGCTTATGCCCCTGGGATACCACCCATAAACACATAAATAGGGATCGACCCATGCTAGGCTTATGCCCCTGGGATACCACCCACACGTATATCAAGTAACACACATAAGAGATCTTTCCAATAACTTAGTTCAAAAGCTTTTGAGATTATTACATTAGTGTTCATGCCAATATAGTACCTTTGGAACAATGATACATCAATAGGAATCAAGTAATATACCTTCTATAAAATAACAATGTCATAAAGACTCATTGGTACATCAATAATGTATTTCAGAATCATCAATATCACAATAATGAAATAGGAGCCTTTTGGCATATCAATGAAACATTTTGACACTTTATAGAATGAAAACAACTTCGTTGGTAATGTAGAACAATACATGTTTTTGGACAACCTCGGAATCTTACTTGATGGAACATTGGTGTTTTCATGCCAAATAACATCGTTAGAGTATGCTTTACATACCTCATTGTAGATTCGGATACCAATTCAACACAACTTCTTGCCTTTACAAATAACTTATCTACAATGAAATGTTTGGCATCTATAATCATCATTTCAATACCACATCATCAATACCAAATCCCTTCACAATTCAACATAATCCAACCATGCACAAGAATAATCCAACATCATTTCCCAATCATCTTTCAACAACAATCAAATAACATACTTCTTATGCTCACATGCATATATATATATATATATACACATATCGATATAAATAACACCAACATAATTTACATCCTTACCATAAAATGGCCCTTTTGGTTTCGAAGTCCTGTTGGCACAAATAAGGGGTGCTTCTCGAAGCCCTCAAAACGGTGAACACAACTACGGAATCAATTTGGATTTTCTACGGTTGAATCACAAGATAATTGGAGTTGAAATTAGGCTAGGGTTTCTTATTTTCAATAATTTGATGATAATTGATAGATATGAGACTGATTATATGTATATAATGACCAATTTTCGTCCATGAGGTGATGGTAAATGACCATATTGCCCTTAAAAATTTAAGTAAATCCGAATCTGTCCATGGTGGACTGTTTTGACAGGCTAAAGTAAATCCGCCATAACTCTTTTCTCTGATATCGGATTTGGGTGAAATCGGTATCGTTGGATAGATAATTCAAAGATATTTTATTTTATATAAAGTAGGCTACCCAGTTCGTCCTGTACAAGGAGTTATGATCGTTTGAATTTGACCCTAAAAATCTATTTTGAGAGGCTGAAGCAAAACAAGTATAACTCCTTACTTAGACGTTGTATTTGGATAAAACCAATTGCATTGGAAAGAAGACTCAAATATCTTTCTTTTGATAGGTTGCAGCTCTCCCTGTTCATTATATTTAGGGAGTTATGATCATTCAAAGTTGACCCAAAAAACTGGCAGGCCTCAGTAGTTTGTGTGCAGGAAATTTTCCTACACATTTACTGTTCACATATCCCGGCCACCGTTTTATAGTTTCGAACGTGCTCGATTATATCCGAAACTTATCCGTTTTTTGAAATCTTTATATCGTTGGAAAGCTTATTCAATAAACTTAGTATGGAACCATCGACGGGCAAATTTTGGTATAAATAAAATAAAAAATTAATTCCATATAAATAAGACCAATCACGTACTTGAATACGCCAATACATGTACTTGAATACAGGGTGTTACACTTAATTACACCATAAAGCATGTCGCTTTAACCCTCTTATACTCCAATTACATTCACATGCCATGCATATTCATACAACATCCTCCAATATCAAGTTTGGATTCATTTATCCTTCCAACCAATCCATTAAACCAAATTCAGCCATAGACATAAATAATCATCAATTCAATATTATATCACCATATCCACCTTCCATAACTCAATTACCATACCCACCTTCCATAATTCAATACAACCAAACCATGCAAAATAGTCCATAACCCTATTTTCATCACCTTTCAATAACAACCAATACATATAATCCTCTATCACACATATACATATGAAAAGGAACAAAGGCAAATAATATTCATACATTAGAATTCACCTCTTGTTTATGCAATCCTGTTTGCACAAATAATAGGTGTCGTTCGAAGCTCTCGAGATGACAAACGCAGTTATCGAATTACTTTGGAATTTCTACGGTTGAATCAAAAGTAATTTAAAGGTCAAATTTGGATAGGGTTTGTTCTTTCTCAATGATTGATGATGAAAATGAGTTTTTGAACTCATATACATGTATATATACACATATTCCCGTCCATAATATAATGGGAAATTACCAAAATGCCTTTAAAATTTAAATAATGTCAAATATGTCCTTTGGTGGACTGTTTTGGTAAGCAAAAGTAGATCGACCATAAATCTTTGCTCTGATATCGGATTTGGGTAAAATTGGTATATTTGGAAGGATAATTCAAAGGGATTTCATTTCATATAAAGTAGGCCACCTAGTTCGTCCTGTACAAGGAGTTATGGTCGTTTGAAGTTGACCGTAAAAATCTATTTTGATAGGCTGAAGTAAAACGAGTATAACTCCTTACTTAGATGTTGGATTTGGATGAAACCAATTGCATTGGAAACAAGACTCAAATATATTTCTTTTCATAGGTCGCAGATCTCCCAGTTCATTATATTAAGGGAGTTATGATCATTTGAAGTTGACCCAAAAATTCGGCTGGCCTCAGTAGTTTGTGTGCAGGAAATTTTCCTGCACATTTACTATTCCCAAATATCCCGGTCACCGTTTTATAGTTTCGAATGTGCTCGATTATATCCGAAACCTATCCGTTTTTATAAATCTTTATATCGTTGGAAACCTTATTCAATAACCTTCGCATGAAACCATCGACGGGCAAATTCTGGTATAAATAAAATAAAAAAATTAATTCCATATAAATAATACCAATACACGTACTTGAATACGCCAATACACGTACTTGAATATGGGGTGTTACATACTTCTCCCCTTTAGGACATTAGTCCTTGAATGTTAGCGTAGTTATTCAATCGAAACAAGTTCAAGTCCATCATTAACATTCACATCATCATATAAATACTATGCATATATATAAAAAAAATTGTTAATGTTCTAACTCCGTTTCTTGAACTTCCTCTTCATATTTGAACAAATGAGGGTACTTATATTTCATTGCTTCCTCAGCTTCCCATGTAATCTCTTCCCTTTGACGATTTCTCCAACATACATTCACCGATGCTATCTCTTTATTTCCCATCTTCTTAACTTGGTGATCTAGAATAGAAATAGGCACTTCCTCATAGGTAAGATCTTCTGCAAATTGCACATCCTTGGTAGAAGTGATATGTGATGGATCTCTAATGCACTTTCGAAGCATTGACACATGAAATACCGGATGTACTGATGAGAGCTCTTGGGGTAGCTTTAATTCATATGCAACTTGTCCAAACCTTCAAGTGATCTTATACGGGCCTATATAACGTGGACTCAACTTCCCTTTCTTGCCAAATCTCATTACCCTTTTTATTGGTGATACCTTCAAAAATACCCAATCACTTATAGAAAACTCTAGCCCTCTCCTTCTACTATCCACATATGACTTGTGTTGACTTTGGGCTGTTTTCAGTCGTTGCTGAATTACTTTAACCTTCTCTATGGCTTGATAAACAAGATCCTGTCCGAATAAAAGAGTTTCACCCACTTCGAACCATCCTATTGGTGATCTACACTTCCTTCCATATAAATCTTCATATGGTGCCATTTTGATACTTGAATGATAGCTATTATTGTAGGCAAACTCAATAAGAGGTAAATGATCATCCCAGTTGCCCTTAAAAACTATTACACAAGCTCGTAGCATATCTTCAAGTATGTGGATGGTAAGTTCTACTTGTCCATCTGTTTGAGGGTAAAAAGTTGTACTCAACTTTATTTGTGTTCCCAAACACCTCTGAAAAGACTTCCAAAAGTTTACGGTAAATTGGGTTCCCCGATCTGATATAATAGAGATTGGACTCCATGTAATCGGACTATCTCTTTAATGTACAACTTTGCATACTCTTCAACTGTGTAAGTGGTCCTAACTGGTAGGAAATGTGCAGATTTGGTAAGCCTATCAACAATCACCCATATAGAATCAAACTTCCGGGATGTACAAGGCAAACCAATAATGAAATCCATGTTGATCATGTCCCACTTCCAGCTTGGAAGATCAATGCATTGCATATAACCTCTGGGTTTTAGGTGCTCAACTTTAACTCTTTGATAATTTGGACATTCAGCTACAAATTCTACAATGCTCTTCTTCATGTCATTCCACCAATACATATCTTTCAAATCTTGATACATTTTGGTTGATCCTGGATGAATGGAATACCTTGAACAATGTGCCTCTGTCATAATCTTCTTTCTTAGCCCGTCTACATTCGGCACACACAATCAGTTTTGGCACTGAAGTACTCCTTCTCGCGTAAGCTCAAATGCCTTGGTCGTACCACTCTGAACGTTCTCCTTAAGCTGTAATAAAATAGGATCTGCATATTACTTCTCTTTTACTTCAACTACTAATGAAGATTCCGCAGCATGATGTACGATAAGCTCTTTATCCGGAGTTTCAAGAAGGCGAACTCCCAAACTAGCTAACTGGTGAAGAACTTTAATCATCCCTTGCCTTTCTATAGGAGCCATCATAGCCTTACAACTTAACGCATCAGCTACCACATTTGCTTTCCCTGGATGGTACAAGATATCAACATCATAGTCCTTTAATAGTTCAAGCCATCTCCGCTACTTTAAATTTAGATCCTTCCGATTAAAAATATATTGCAAGCTCTTATGGTCAGTATATATATCAACATGAACCGCATATAAGTAGTGGCGCCATATCTTTAAAGCAAAAATAACTGCTGCCAGCTCAAGATCGTGTGTAGGATAATTTTTCTCATGTGGCCGCAATTGTCTAGAAGCATATGCTATTACCTAAACCAATTCTGGAAGCATCACAATACACTGTATACCCTTCGGTGCCTTCTGGAAGTACCAACACGGGTGTAGAAATCAACTTGTTCTTTAAATCTTGAAAACTCTTCTCACAGGCATCATTCTATTGGAATTTGGATGCTTTATGGGTTAGCTTGGTTAAGGGTGCTGAAATGGAAGAAAATCCTCTAACAAACCTTCTATAATAATCGGCCAACCTCAGAAAACTATGATTCTCCATAGGCGTTGTGGGCCTTGTCTAGTTCTTCACAGCTTCTATCTTTTGAGCATCAACCTTTATCCCTTCACTAGATACAATATGACCCAAAAATGGCACCGAATTTAACCAAAACTCACATTTAGAGAACTTTGCATAAAGCTTACAATCACGAAGAGTTTGCAATGCCTGTCGTAAGTGATTGGCATGGTCCTCTTCTGATCTAGAATAAACTAGAATATCATCTATAAAAAATATCACAAATACATCCAGGAATGGCTAAAATACCCTATTCATCTAATCCATAAAAGCTGCAGGTGCATTTGTTAGCCCAAATGACATAACTAGAAACACATACTGACCATACCGTGTTTGGAAAGTTGTCTTGGGTATATCCTTCTCTTTAACCCTCACTTGGTGGTTATCTGACCTCAAATCAATCTTAGAAAAGCACTTGGCGCCCTATAACTGATCAAATAAATCATCAATTCTTGGGAGAGGATATTTATTCTTAATAGTCACCTTATTCAATTGCCGATAATCAATACACATCCTCAGCGAGCCATCCTTTTTGTGCACAAATAACACTGGTGCTCCCCAGGGGGACATACTAGGCCTTATGAATCACTTCTCTAGAAAATATTTCAATTGCTTTTTCAATTCTCGTAATTCTGATGGGGCCATTCTATACGGAGGAATGAAGATTGGTTGGGTGCTTGGTACTACATCAATACCAAACTTTACTTCTCGTTCAGGAGACAAATCTGGAAGATCTTCAGGAAATATATCAGAAAATTCATTTACCACCGGAACAGCGTGAAGAGTTGGTGGCTCCGCTTCTGTATCCCTTACTCTAACTAAATGATATATGTATCCCTTGGAAATCATTCTTCTTGCCTTAAAATAAGAAATAAATCTACCTCTTGGTGCGCCAATTTCACCTCTTCATTCAAGAACTGATTCATTTGGAAAATGGAAATATAACTTTTTCGTGCAGCAATCAATTGTGGCATAACAAGACGCCAACCAGTCCATACCCATTATAACATCAAAATATACCATTTCTAACTCCACAAGATCAGCCATCGTATCACAACCAAAAATAGTTACTATGCAGTTTTGGTAAACCCTTCTAGCTATAATAGATTCCCCAACCAGTGTGGATACTTTAAATGGCTTAACTAACAGTTTGAGTATTCTTTTGAACTTTCCAGTAACCAATGGAGTAACATAAGATAATGTAGAACCGGGATAAATTAAGGCATATAAATCGAATGAAAAGATAGACAACATACCTGTAACCACATCTGGGGAAGCCTCTAAATTCTGTCAATCTGCTAGAGCATACGTACGATTTTGTGCCCCACTAGAACTCGTGGCTCCTCTATCACCTCTAACACGACCCATTGGTTGTGAACCCCTTTCTAAATAAGGCATCGATGATGATGATGCAACAAATGACCCCGTAGGTCATGTCATACCCTCTATGCCCCTTCGTGGGAATTCTCTCATCATATGCCCTGACATACCGCACCAAAAGCAAACATTGGTCCCCATCCGACATGCACCCAAATGATACCTTCCACATTTATTGCATGTCTCTCGATGAGGTCTTAATTGGCTCATATTCCCTTGCCCTGAGTACCCTACCCCACTATCTGCAAACTCTGACTGTCACTTCTGTGCGTAAATTGATTTCCTCTGGACCCTTGGAACTATGGTGGGTCACTAGCTGCAGAATAAGAGGATAATGGCCTAGGTGGTCTACCAGAAAACTGTGGTCTGAACCCTCCTTGGGATACCATAAACTGCCCTGTAGATCTGGTCCTCTTGGAATATCCTCTTTCTAATTCCTGTGTTCTTCTCCTCTGCCTCTGATCTTCCATTTTCTGTGCAAAATCTTGGATCCTCGCTATGTCCATATCTTTGTTCAAAGTGACAATAGTACAATCTCCAACCAGATATGGATCTAGCCTAGCCACATATTGATGAACTCTGTCATCCATAGTAGGTACAACATTAGAAGTATATCTCGACAAGGAATTAAATCGGAGACTATACTCCTTCACGCTCATATTCTCCTGACGAAGATTTAAAAACTGATCTGCATGGGCCTGACGAATCTCGAATGGAAGATAATAATCAAGAAATTCCTCTTTGAACTCTTTCCAAGTAGCTGGGGGTGCATCAATACCCCTAGATCGTTTCCAGTCCTCGTACCAATATATAGCCTCCCCTTTAAATCTATACACCGCTAAATCCACTGTCTCTCTATCCGTTACATGCATAATATCTAAGGCCCTTTGAATTTGATCAATAAAGTCCTATGGGTCCTCGTTAAGATCTGATCCAGTAAAAGTGGGAGGATCCATCTTAAGAAAATCCTGTGTTCGAAGGCTAGCCGCCCTATCTATACCACTAGGACCCGTGGTAGGAATGGCTTGCCCTTGTTGCACTGCATTTCTAAGATCTTGATCAACAACATTAATAGGTGCCTCTGGGGATATAGTTCTCCTCCCCCTTATTTCTTTCGGAGTGGAGGAAGTTTCTGATGCATGCTCAGCTGGAGCCTCACTTTGATTAGCTGGTATAGTGGGTGACTTACTAGTCCCCTCTCTGGTAGCCACATCTACTTGCTTATCGGTATTCTTGCTTCTGGTAACTGGCATCATTACTATAAAAAGAGAAACAAACGGATTCAGTAGTCAACTATGACTTCATATACAATATAGGCTCTATCGCACGATCTAAGACATGAAGAAAAAAAATAATTCCTAAATGACCATAGCCTCCTGTTTATAGATGTGGTGCACGACACACCGATAAACAAGACTCTACGTAGACACGACTTTGTAGACTCACTAGGACGAACTTCTCTGATACCACTTTTGTCATGCCTCGAATCCTATTGGGGCGGACTGGCACCCGTAACCAAGGAGGCCCGGGAGAACCAGCTCATAACCTTATACTTCCCATGCATACCTCTATAACAACCCAAAATTCGGACAGCATCATGTCGCATATAAAAAGAAATAATCACCTGTACAAGCTCGAGCACACATATATATGTATATACAATACTTGGCCATTGGAGCCATCACGTCTATTAACAAAACACCACCTTGAGTGTACATTAGGTCTACAAAGCCTCTAGACAATACACAGAGTTTAACTAAGGTCGGGACATACCCCGCCATATAACTAACTTCTATACTATTCCAAAAGTGACTGGATATGACACGGAAAGCCCCGAAGCAAACTGGAGCTCACCAAAAGTAGCTGGATATCGTGGCTCCTACTTGTGCGGTGTATGAGCTGAGGAACCTGTTCCTGCAGCATGAAATGCAGGTCCCCCGTGGGGGACGTCAGTACAAAATATGTACTGAGTATGTAAAGTTGTAGATAATCACATATGATATAGGAGCTCAATAGAAATCAGAAATAAGTGAATAAATCATAATAGGAGTGGACCACACTTACTAGAACTTGTGACAACCTGTACATTGTATTTATTCAATAACTTTACCTTCGTTCTTATCATCTTTGTAATCATTACTGTATTGTACTGTGACCATTAGGCTGCCTCCATTACATACCAACTGGGATCGACCCATGATAGGCTTATGGCCTTGGGATACCACCCATAAACACATAAATAGGGATCGATCCATGATAGGCTTATGCCCCTGGGATACCACCTGATAAGAGAGAACTTCCATCACTTAGTTCAATTAATCTTTGAGATTGTTATTTCGGTCCCCACCATATTTTTGATACTTTGAAATAATCATACATCAATAAAAGACATATAAATAGACCATCAATGAAATAACAATGAAGTAAGAACTCATTGGCACATCAATGAAGTGTTTTGGAGTCATCAATGCCATAACAATGAAGTATAAACTTATTGATATATCAATGAAATGTTTTGGAGTCATTAATAGCACATGGATCTTGTTTGAGTAACCGGATACCTTCTGACATTCATTAGTGCAATAAACATGTAAGATTTGGAAGACAAGTAAGTATTGGAATGTCTTGACATCTTGTAGGGTGGAAACAATTTCATTGGTAACGTAGGACATCATACAAAACCACTATGGATCACATGTTACAGAATAACTTTGGAAACTTTCTTAATAGAACAATTGTTCACTTTTATGCCAAAGATATGGTATAGAGTATGCTTTACATACCTGACTGTCAACCTTCGATACTAGTCCCAAATGGACTTCCTGTCTTTTCGGATTACTTATCTACAATGAACATATATAGCAATCTAGTATTAGCGACCAAACGTCACAATTCAATTAGTTGAATTCACCAAACTAGTGGTTAAGTAGTAAGCCTTAATTACACCATAAAGGGTGTCACTTTAACCCACTTATACTCCAATTATATTCACATGCCATGCATATTCATACAACATCCTCCAATATCAAGTTTGGATTCATTTATCCTTCCAACCAATCCATTAAACCAAATTCAGCCATAGACATAAATAATCATCAATTCAATAGTATATCACCATATCCACCTTCCATAACTAAATTACCATATCCACCTTCCACAATTCAATACAACCAAACCATGCAAAATAGTCCATAATCCTATTTTCATCACCTTTCAATAACAACCAATACATATAATCCTCTATCACACATATACATATGGAAAAGAACAAAGGCAAACAATAATCATACCTTAGAATTCACCTCTTGATTATGCAATCCTGTGTGCACAAATAATAGGTGTCGTTCAAAAGCTCTCGAGATGACAAACACATTTATCGGATTACTTTGGAATTTCTACGGTTGAATCAAAATTAATTTAAAGGTCAAATTTGGCTAGGGTTTGTTCTTTCTCAATGATTGATGATGAAAATGAGTTCTTGAACTCATATACATGTATATATACACATATTTCCGTCCATAATATAATAGGAAATGACCAAAATGCCTTTAAAATTTAAATAATGTCAAATCTATCCTTTGGTGGACTGTTTTGATAAGCTAAAGTAGATCGACCATAACTCTTTGCTCAGATATTGGATTTGGGTGAAATTGGTATATTTGGAAGGATAATTCAAAGGGCTTTCATTTCATATGAAGTAGGTCACCCAGTTCATCCTGTACAAGGAGTTATGGTCGTTTGAAGTTGACCCTAAAAATCTATTTTGATAGGCTGAAGTAAATGAGTATAACTCCTTACTCAAACGTTGGATTTGGATGAAACCAATTGCATTGGAAAGAAGACTCAAAGATATTTCTTTTCATAGGTCGCAACTCTCCCATTTCATTATATTAAGAGAGTTATGATTATTCAAAGTTGACCCAAAAATTCAGCTGGCCTCAGTAGTTTGTGTGCAGGAAATTTTCCTTCACTTTTACTATTCCCAAATATCCCGGCCACCGTTTTATAGTTTCGAATGTGCTCGATTATATCTGAAACCTATCCGTTTTAAAAATATTTATATCGTTGAAAAGATTATTCAATAACCTTCGCATGGAACCATCGACGGGCAAATTCCGGTATAAATAAAATAAAAAAATTAATTCTATCAAATAAGACCAATACACGTACTTGATTACGCCAATACACGTACTTGAATACGGGGTGTTATACTTGAGGCCTTAATATACATCAAACTCACTCATAAAACTACTAAAGAACTATAATATACTTTGCATGAGCTTGAAACATGGCTATAACATTGGTTTTGATTTTTGGGGTATTATAGGTACATTTAAGTCCAGTAATGAGAGTAAACTCAAAAATAGTAAACTTAAGAATAGTCCCCTTCACATAAACATGTATTTCATCGAGGTTATCTTGCTCTATCTCAAGCATGATAAAATATTTTAAAATTTTCCCCTAAAAATTAGTATAAGGCATGTTGAGAAATGACCTAAAAATTAATTGACGGAAAAGATTTTGTACATCTTCGCCCACATAGTTTTTTATATCTTCTCCTAAATCATGATTGCATGAACTGTCGAAATGCAAGGGATGCGCAGGGACTTATTTTATTTTGTATTTTAAATCCTGTAAAAAAAAAATAAAAAAAACACATCATAATGTCCAGGTGGTGAACTATATGTATATTGGTTCAACTATACCACTAAAACTCCAAGAAAAATAAAATAAACTACCAACTAACATTTATGAGATGTATATAGACTATGCATATCAGTGTAGTTCATATACATAACATTACTTATGCATATTACTTTCTGTGATGTATATTGAGTGAACATATCAGTGTAGTTCACATACATAACATTATTTATGTATATGTCTATCATATATATAAGTAAATGTTATGTATATGAACGTCAACTACTAAGATCCACTGACATCACTAAAAAAAATCACATAATGCTGCACAACTAACAATTATATTCAAAAATAAAAATTCAAGTAACCACACATTACTGAAAAGAATACTATATTATAGTTCAATTAACAACATACTAGAATCGAAAAATTAAAAAATCTTTGATAGACGTGGTCGTTCAGTATCATCATTTTTTATCTTTTTTGACGATTCTCCGATTAATTTGTTTGAACTTCAATCAGTAAATTTTCTAGCTTCTTCATGTTAATGGGGTTTTTACGATATTTAATCTGGTTTCAACAAAATTAGAGTCCTCGTAATCAAATTCTATAGTTCATATACATAACATTACTTATGCATATTACTTTCTGTGATGTATATTGAGTCAACATATCAGTGTAGTTCACATACATAACATTATTTATGTATATGACTATCATATATATAAGTAAATGTTGTGTATATGAACGTCAACTACTAGGATCCACTCACATCACTGAAAAAAATCACATAATGCTGCACAACTAACAATTATATTCAAAAATAAAAATTCAAGTAACCACACATTATTGAAAAGAATACTATATTATAGTTCAATTAACAACATACTAGAATCGAAAAATTAAAAAATCTTTGATAGACATGGTCGTTCAGTATCATCTTATTTTTGTCTTTTTTTGTCTTTTTTAACGATTCTCTGATTAATTTGTTTGAACTTCAATCAGTAAATTTTCTAGCTTCTTCATGTTAATGGGGTTTTTACGATGATCTGATTTCAACAAAATTAGAGTCCTCGTAATAAAATTTTCCGAGAACGAATCCAACAACACGATTTGTTGGTTCACTATACTCTCATTGAGTTAATACTATACTAAAAGATGGAAAATCATCCATTTATTAAGTAATAATTAGTAAATGGAGTACATGCAAGAATTTATTCTAAAAATTCTAGATTTTTGCAAAATAGAAAAAGAAAATCTTTCTCCAAAACTAAGTAAGAAATATTGAATGAACAACATGCAAGAACTTGTTCAATCTGAATCTATGATATTTGGTAAAGTAAAAAAAAAAAGTAACTAACCTCGGATCTTAAAATTACAGAATATTGTAAAGGAGTTTCTGTTAAAATTGAATGTCACTGAGTACGAGTTGGAATTAAACACGGTTGAAAATTCAAAAATAATAACCGCTACATAATGACTCCTTGATTTTAGGCTTCTACAAAGGAGAATACACCATAAACTTTTTGGTAATGTAACATATATGAACTTTTAGAGAGAGAAAGTTAAAAAGTGGGATTTTTGATAATATATTTTAAGAGTTGAAATTTTGTGTAATAAGTGATACTGAAGTTATTGTTTTATATAATTTTTAGTAAAAATAAATATTCAAAAGGAAAACATCAAGCCCAATAATTTCGACCTTCGCAACAACTCCTAGCTCTTCCCCGATCAAAAGCTCCCTTCCAAAACGTGTTTATAAAATATTTACAAATGCAGAAAAAGCCCCAACCAAATAACCGAATCCAAAAACGAATTAGAAAAAATCAAATTTCGAAATTGCTTGGGGTAGCGCGCATGGCAAGTTTCCAGTAGCTAATTTTCACTGATTTTGCTTCTTTCAATTTTGGAATTTCAGTTTGAAATGATTTATCAGTTTGGTGCAGTTTTCGATTTGGAACAAATCGAAAAGATTAGGTTGGCAAGAAGTATTATATATATATTCTCTTTTTCATTTTGTTTTCTCTGGATATTCAATTAGTTTATTATTTTTGGATACATTGATCAGTTTAATTTATTTTTTGGTACATTATTTAATTTAGTTTATATTTTAAATAAAATGAAAGTGTTAAGCAAAAGCAAATATACATTTGTTTCCATTCCCACTTTCCAAATAACATGGCTAATCACATTGACTCTTTACCATACCTTGATGACTTAGATCTTTTGGAGTAAGGTAAGTTGTTGGTTGGACCATCTATATAAACCTCCCAAATCATTTGCATACAAGTACACAAAATAACATCATTGTCCATTGAGATATAGCATAGAAAATAGAGAAGGAATCAACCATTTTGCTCTCTCTCTTGTTCTTTTTGTTAGGTTAGGCTCTTGTATTATCCCTCTCCAAATCACTTTTTAACTATTTCTATCGTTTCTTAGCACGTATCTTCACTCATGTAATAATTTTCATACAATAACAAATTCAATAAATTCTCAACCATTTTTGACACCTCATACTAACAAATTTTATTTCATCCTAACCATCCTACCCCACACCCCCCCCCTCTATCCCACATATCCCCCACACAAATTCATGCTTTTTTCTCTTCCGTGTAACGAAATTCACTCATACACAAACATCACTTACACCTCACCAATGCACAAGACATCACTTACACCTCACCAATACACATACATACAGCTCACTAAAAATGGGAATTCCATCACCCTCACCATAATCACACTCACACAACAACACACCATTATTTACAGACACTCCATTTTTTTCCACACACAGTACAAATGATACTTACATATACACACACAGATCCATAGACATCGGGGGAATACACACAAAAACTTTTATTTTTTCATGAATTAACAACGTCACAGCAACATATTCACATATTCTCACACAAGAGACCAAACCTCTATTTTTGGAATTCAACAACACCCACATAAACAAAATTGAAAATAGAGAGAGATTGAACAGTAAGAAAGAGAGAGATCGAGATTTCAAAAGGGAGAAAGGAATTTGATTGAAAAACAGAGGGAGAGTGGTTGAGAATAGGTGAGAGAGAGAGGAGAGAAATAGTTAAGAGAGGTTCATTACGGCAACCAGAGTTCGTCGGAGCTCCATCGAAATAGAGAGTAGCAACCCAGCTCCACGCTGTCGCGGAATCCGCCGGAAAATGACCCATTGCGTGTCAATTCCAGTGAGGATTCACCTGAATACCACCAGTATCAGTGACGAGGCAAATCCCACCGGAATATACCCAAATTATGACTAAACACCATCGAAAACCCATCTTAAATGACCCAGCCTCGTCCACGATGAACCTACATCGGAAATTATGAATGATTTTTGTTGGTCTTCGAGATCTTGTTGTGATTTTGGTGGAAAACAGTGAAGCCATACCGAGGTTGGAATTGTTTTTATTGGGAATTTGCATTGAGGTTCTTTGGCAAGGATTTTGTCTCTTCATTCAAATAATATTGAGTGTGAAAGCTTCAAAATGAGATTCAATTCTACTCTTTCACCTATTTTATTTCATTGTTGATGATATTTGGTATATTGAATTGAATATCGTGTTTGATTGATCTTGGTTGGTGGTGAATTGTTGCTTGTTTAATTTGTTGTTTGACTCCCTTTGATTATAAATTGTGTGATGAAATGATAATTCATTAAGAATTAAAATCAATTATTTGGGACGAAAATAAAAATTGATAAAAGAGCGAATTTATAGTAATTTTGAATCATCGATTATGTTTAATGTGTTAGGATCATGATAAAATCAAAATGAGTAGGAAAATGATAGGTCGGGTAGGCAAAACCTTAGTGCTTATAGATTGTGGAATGATTGAAATATATGTTGAATGACTTTGGCTTTCTTGCATTGACAATGTATTCATTTAGTCGGGGAATGCCTCGAGGTCATTTGTATCTTTTCACCGAGGAATGCCCCGAAGTATATTGTACCTGGAGAACGTTCATAATGAAGGTCCGAGGTATCGGGTAAAGCATAATCTAGGATTAGTTTAGAATATGATTTACATTTTTCTATTTTTCTATTTTGGGACTGTATAATTTGGGCTGAAAATTATTTTGGTTTTGAATTTTGTTTAATTTTTTATTTGCTTGGTTTGTGTGTTTTATTTGGTTTATGCATTCTATAGTGTCATGTTAGCCGATATACTCTATGGAGCGACCGTGGTCGAACCACGGGTTCGAGGGGTGCCTAACACCTTTCCCTTGGTCAACAGAATTCCTTAGCCGGAATCTCTATTTGCAAACCAGTTTTGAAAGAGTCAAAAATAGTTTTGAAAACGGATTTCTAAAGGTGACTTGACACACCCGATTATGTCAAGTGGCGACTTTAAACTATTTGTAAAATGGATACTTTTCAAAATAATTCTTTATTTTGTCACTTTAATAAGCCCTTTCTAACTTAAAATAATAATATTTTTTGGTTAAAAAAGGAATGTGACAGCTATGGCAACTCTGCTGGGGATTTTTTCGAGTTTGAGCTTATTTTTGGAGTTGCATCGACTTAGTTTGACATTATGTGTGTACAAACATTGTTTGTGTTACTATTTATGTTATTGTTTTATCATTGTTGTGAACCTATGTGCTACGTATTTATAGTCTTTCTTTATATGTTACCGCTTTATATCTAGCATCATTTGCTTAACCCGAGTCATTTCTTTCTCAACAAGTTCCGGAGTACACGTCGTGTACACGAACTCTAGTTGAGTCACCGTTATTTTAGGAGGGGGAGCCGTCTGACGTATGGAGTGGGTGGAAAGCTTCCGTAGCCTCTATCGACCATACGCTCCCCCGAACAACCTTGTTAGTGGACCCCAGCGTAGGTCAGCCTTTAGGTCATGCTTATCTGCATTATATTGAGACCTAGCGGGACCCACTTAGTTCTTTATAGGAGACTCACCTTACGCGCTAAATGTTGCATTCTTAGGGTGACGAGGTCATTTGATGGACTGATTTAGGGAAAAATATGTGTTGAAGTAAAGTGCGTAGGCTAGGAAAACTTGAAAAAAGGGTAAAAGAAAAAGTGAGTAAAAAAAAGAGTTTAGTAGTTTTTTAAAATTTTTTATGGATTTTGTTCTTCACAATCCAAAAACTTTAAAATGTTTTTTATCTTTTGCACTCATTTCTCAAAAAATAAAAATATAAAAAAGGTTTTCTTTTGGCTTTCTTTAGTAAGCATTCATAATTCAAAATTTTCAAAAAGATTTTTTCTAATAGGAGTTTTATATAAAAGAAAAAAATGCATGAAAAAAATGATAGAAGCTTTGAATATTTCATATAACAAAAATACAAAAAAAAAATCATTCATGGTTGTTGGTGTCATTATGTGAAGTGTCAAATTGAAAACTAAAAAAAGATTTTATTCATTTGTCTTGGCCGTGTCTCTTAAGTTAGGGTCAATCTGTTAGTTAATCCCTAATTGTCCAATCTAGCTGAACTATACACTTGATTTTTCTCTTTCGGGAGTGAGATATATAGGTAGCTCTTCATGGGCTCGGTGATTTTATTTAAAAAATCAAATAAAGATTTTCTTCACTCTTAATTTAGAGTAGGTGTCATATACATCTTTTAAAAGAAAAACTACAAAAAGATTTTTCTTTAATAGTTTCAAGTTTCATTTTCTTATGAAATTCAAAAATCAAAAATCCAAAAAGTTTTTTTTTAGTAATCATAGGTTTCATTTTATATAGGGATGTTTAAACTTACAATTTTAAAAAAACTTTCGTCAATTCTTTTGACAATTTATTATTTTCTTTTCTTCTCAAAGTTTCAAAAAAAAAGAGAACAAGAAAAAGAAAAAGAGTTTGATCGGCCATGTTGTGCCAAAACTTCACAAACTACGCACACCTAATGTAGTTTAAAATGTAGTGTCTCTTCTGACTTTGTCTTATTTTAAGTTGTTTGTTTTCTTAACACAATACTATTTATGTTGATTTTAGTGATATGACATTCTTGTGGAATTTTTAGCCAGATCTTAAAATTCAGTTATTCATGAAACATTGAATCAGAGGGCTAAAGTTAGAAGAAAAAAAAAAGACATCTCAAGAATAGGTAGAATATTAAGACATTTGGTGACCATGTTGAAGCCTTTTTTGAAAATTAAGGCCATTGTCTTTGAGAATTACAAGAACAACTTGGTCATCAATTGAAAGATGTGTCTCAATTAGGTCAAAAAGTGGATGCACAATCCGATATCAAGAGAAGAAGGAAGATAATTAGCTCCACAAAAGCATGAGTCATTCAATGTGAGGGATCTACAACATAGGGGAGTTGTATGTTAGACAAGTGCAGAAGAAGTAGTAATGCACAGTCTCAGTTAAAGTTAGTGCTGTAAAACATGTTGCACATAATCTTCATTTCCTGCTTTTATATTGCATGTTGTGTACTTGTATTTTTGAGTATTGATATGACAAAGGCATTTCATTCTGTTATCCAAACACTATGTCACCCTTTGTTTACCCCATTTGAGCTTTAGTTATATTTTATTTCATACCCCTCTTTTGAAATCAAGATGGAGTCAGTAAAGCTCAAAACAAAATTATTGAGTAAGAGAATAGAGTAAAAAAAAATTCTAACAAAAAAGAGAGAAAAAATGTGTCAAAAAAAAAGAAAAGAGAAAAGTGTCAAGAAAAATAAAGTTAGAAAAAATCCCAAAGAGAAGAGTTAATAAAAGAGAAAAAGAAGAAAAGAAACTAGATTCAAGCAAAATATCAAGTTATCAGAACAACGTGTGACCTAATTCTCCTCTCTCGGGAGTGAGACACGTAGGTTGCCTGACTCGAGGCTCAGTCCAATCAAATAAACAATTTAGAGTCACCCTGTCAAAAGAAACTGGGCATGAGTCAATCCTAATTGTTTGAGTCTATTCCAAAGGTTGTAAGTCCTACCCCACTTCAAGTGTCGTTTGGGCCTCATGCCATCTTTGATTTCTAACTTTATCCAAAATCCAAGTTACAATCAAAGAAAGACCTTCAGATCAATCTTTGAGAATGTTAAGGCTAAGAATGTAATGGATATGATGACATATTTTGGGAACTATTCGTCTTCCTCATCATAAGGAATCAGGAGATAAGTAAAAATGAGAGTCTTATTGGTGAAAACCCTCACAGGTACCGTAAAGTGATGGTACATTTGATAGAGATAAAGATGAGAAAGTCTTATCAGCGAAAACCCTCACGGGTATTGTAAGATGACTGTAAGTTGAGAGAAATGAAAATAAGAGAGTATGATTGGTGAAAAACCCTGGCGGGCACCATAAAGCAATGGTGAGATGAGAAAAAAAATGAGAGAGGCATGCTGGCGAAAACCCTTTAAGACGCCACTAGCCGAATAAGGTCTCCAAATGCAATTGGCCCAAGAAAGTAACTCAGTTTCAGGGCCATCAACTCAAGAACAATTGGTAGAAAATTTGGATGAAAAGATCAGGCAGCTTAGTCCAAAATGCATGGCATCATTAGAATTGACTATCATTTTTAGATAAATTTTTCATTTCTTTGTTTCAAATGGGGACATTCATTATCTTATCTTTCTTCTCTTTATTTTTATTTTATTTTTCTTGAGTCAGTTATAAAAAAAATAATTGTCATTTTTTTAGTGTCTTTGAGTCAAATCTATATCAAAACAACTGAGAAAAGATTTCAAAACTGGCTACCAGCTTCTTCAATTGCACAAAGCAAGACAAAGGGCCAGCACATGAAAGAGACATGATTGTGAGCTGAAATAAGGCATGCAGGAAGTTTTGTCAACAAACGAGTCTGGGAACTCATGGAAATACCAAGGTTCAAAGGGTTTATTGGAGGAACATGTCAAAGCATAGATGTTGTGTTTTATTTCGGAGCCACTCTTAATAATCTGAGTTTGGATAAATGATGCAGCAAATCAATGACATATGCTAATAGTTCAAAGCAAGATTAAATGTCACGAGGGGAAGATAAATCCCCTCAAAAGCCAAAGCCGCAAATCAACCACCCTGTTTTAAACTCACAAGTTTTTTTTGTATGAATAGGACCAGTTGCTACCTTCAAATCAAAGGCTTCAAAGCGCAAATGTCCAGAGGTATAATTCCTCATTTCTGCAAATGCAAGAGCAATGTTATTGTACAAGTTTAGTAATCGCAATTATGGTAAAAATCATCATCTTATACCCCTAAGAGACATATATTTGGGTCTTTCATGTCTCAGGGCTAGGAGGTGCACTTCCTAATTTGAACCGTTAATTCTAAAAGATGTACTTTTAGCAAGAACTATTCACTTTATTCTTAAAAGTGGGACTTGTTGGTGTCAGTCATTTAATTTTACCCTCAAAAGGGGAATTTGTTAATCAGGATCTTGATTCATCTTTGAATTATGCACTGTTACAAGTAGTTGTGATTGGATTTGACACCCGTAAAAGCTTTTGATGAAAACTGGGGAAAAAATTAAAAGTAATTCATGTTATATGGAACTTAACTTTATATAACGCCCCAAAAAATGGGTCTCGAAGTGTCACATGGTGCTTGAGGCTACGAGTAGCCCCAAGCTAACCCTTTGAGCCATTTTCATTCAGTTCAACACAAATCAACGGGGTTTCCTTAAATAACCCTCAAATATTAATAGAGTAATCATCATCAAAGAATAAAAAAATTTCAGAAAGATAACAAAATACGACTTATTATTAAACTCCCAACATCTATACTAGTCTGACAAGCCTCTAAGAAAATCAATAAAACCAGTGAGCCATTGAGACATGCCCCAACTGACTCATACTCAGTTATTAAATGTAAACAATTCCGTTAAACCAACATCAGACATCACATCCTCGGAACATGAGGACTCACCACAACAGAGGATGTAGAACAGCGTGCCCGAAGAATCACTATCGAACCTGAAACTGAGCACCTAAACCTACATTTCGAGAAAATGCAGCCTACATCCGAAGATGTGGGTCAGTACCATAGAAAGGAACCGAGTATATGGGAGTGTATGTAGTTGTATAAACATCATCATCATAAATATTTATAAGAAATATGCAGGATGTATGAAAGACTCACATAGCCCGAAAAAAATCATCATAATCATGAAAGGATGAAATAAGTACAATAACACATGTAAGTCATTGTATAATTTGTCAATCACTTTCAGTTCACCAAGAATATCAATTCTCATAATGTAAATATCATTTAAATCTTTCGAAAGAATAACTTTCACAATTCCACTTTCAAATCACTTCACCATTCACCATATACACAAGGAAACACACACACACATTGGGAGATCCTATAACCGACATAAACCATGTGAGCTACATGGAATCCAATGTACAACCCACGTTGGGGAGAGATATCCTATCCTTGCCATTGGAGTAGGGCTATCGATATCAAATCCACACAAACTAGTGATCACTATATAAATCAGCCTCAAGCTCACTCCTATGGGGGAACGTAGTTCTAGGGAAGTAAGGTCACTTTATACCTCCCACTCGGTGCTAAAGATTTCTCCCGGACTTATCTCAGATCATTTCAAAGACAATCCACACAAAATAATTTCAGTAATATATAAATATACATCGGTAGCCATTATACTTCCCATCTATTAAAATCAACCACATTGTGGATTTCCTTCACACTAGAGTTCAAAACTACCCCATTAAGACCAAAAGGTCAAATCATTAAAAATATCTCAAATATGTAATATCAACATGCTTATAACACACACTTTCTAAAAAACACAATTTCCAATGGGGATTCATGACCCAAATATCAAAATCATGATAAATATCATTCAAGATTCATACTTTATATCACCACACATGTAAATTCATCTTTCAAAATCATAAACATCAAGATTTCATAATAATCATCATAAGATATGGGTTCATGCTTCAAATTCATAAAAAACAAATAAAAATCATGCCTTTGTAAAGAAAATTACTTTTGGGCACAAAAATGAAAGAGAGTTCTTGTAGAAAAACCCCACATACCTTGAATTATGAACTTTAGATCGATACTCATTTTTGAGATGTTAATCATGCCTTTGAATAATGGTTCTTGGAGTTCTTGAACTAGGAACTTGGAATCTTGAGTAAATTTGCAGAATTAATGGTGAACATTGGAGGTTCCAGTAACTGTATTTTTTGCGTATCTTTAAAAATCTTACGTAATTTTAACATAATAAATATTTATAAGAGTAGTTAGGTATGTGTGGTATATAATTTATTCTATCCGTATAATTTTTTCCATATGCTTTTTCTAATATAATTTTTCTTATATCTGCAACATCTATATTTCTAAGTGCATACAAAATAAGTATCTTAAATTTATCTACCATGACATCAGATATATTATCATTCATTATCATAAAATTGCTTTTTTCAAAATATTCCCTTCAACCATGTACATAATAAAATATAGTCATCTCAGATTACTATATACTAGATTATTCTTAAATAACATGTTTTTAGGTCACTACTAGCATGGTAATTCAGATACTTTTCCCTTAAACAGCGCCTCGACTTTGGTTACTCCCCGCCACGGCTTCTTGCCTCATTGGTTTCACCTTTAGGATGGCGTAGTTCCTTGGGATTTTTCTCCGTTTCCACTTTGCTAATAAACTTCTTAACATATTATTTTTCGAATAATTCTACTATAAAGTTACTAATATGAATTTATTTTATCATATCATGATTGTCGGGAATTATGAATTTAGCTATTCATAATCGTAAATAGATATACCTGTTCCGGTAGCTTTGATATTTCTGAGGTTTGTTGTTCCATAGCTTTTTCCATTGCAGTATATATTTAATTAACTAGGCAAAAGTATTTTGGATGGAGAGATTTTTTTGCTTGAATGTTGGAAGGCTTGCCTTTGTAATGCCTTCGTTTCTCTTTATTTATAAGTGAACGAAACTTTACAAATTTTTTCTAAGTATTTTACATGTGTCTAATCATAAAGCTAAAAACAAAAAAGGTAAAAAAGTCTTAAAGGCTATAGTAGCCTAGTACCTAAAGTCTAATCCTAAAACAAACAAAAACAAAAAAAAGTCTTCACATTAATAGTAAGGTACAATTATTCTAAAGACTTTACGTAACTCTTAATAAATAACATGTCTCTGTGGTTTTTGTCGTATCTGTTGTATCTCCATTATTGCTCTTCTTTATCTTTCCAGTTGTCGTCTTTATCTTCTTTTATTCTAGCTGTACTGCTGGGACGTCATTATCTCCTCCATTATATTTTGAACACTTGTGATCTGGGTATTTGTTTCCAATAGTTTTGCAATATATGGTCAATAATTCTTCTAAAATAAATTTTTCTTTAATAGCTCTGGCGATAGGTTCTGTCTTTGGTTTAAGCAACGTCATAATCCATTGCCTAATAGTCTCCATATCTGTTTCTCGTAGCTCTTTTGAATTTGAATATATTAATACATGATTTCTTGAATAATAACTCCATATAGTATTTTGATTACAATATGTATTTGCTAGTTCTTGTAAAATCGTAGATAGTCCGATAACTCTTTTGTTCGCATAAAATTTTGGTATCTCGATTCTGGGTATTTCTGGTTGTGTACCAATATCTTGTGGTATAATCATATCTCTTGCCATTCCTATCTTTACGACTTGTATAGGTTTCTTAACTTCGTCAAATAATATCTCTGCTGGTGCCATGTAGATTTTTATAAAAAATAAAGTACCTTTGGTTATTCTTTTAAATGTGGTAAACGCTTCATATATCTCTGGTATATTAGATATCTCAGTTCCGTCTGTGGTATATACGGTACTAAGTAATCCATATTCGTAGCAAGTTTTTACTAAGCTGGGTTTAGTTTTGGGTAAGGCAATTAGCTTGTTATATCCGGTTAATTTCTGGGTTATATAGTTCGTATTTGGTTCTTGGATATTTGTAGCTTTGGGGTTGCTATTTAAGAAAGTTTGTACGTTGTAGATATTTTCTATATATGTGCGGGTTGTGTAGTTGTATGTCTTTTTGTCTTGATTTAGGCTATCTCGATATGTAGTAACTTGTGGGGGTGTAAACATAGGGTCTTTTGATGTATTTGGTGTATATGGCTTGTCAAATAGCTTGTTTAGGTTCATATTTTTTCTAACTCCTTTGCTTGTACCTGCAGAAGTAGATTGATAAACGTTATGGGTTTTATGGAGTATCCCAACATCTCCTTCTAGCTCTGGAATTTTACTGTCTTCCGATCGACAAAGCTCTGCACATTGCTGAGTTAGCTGGTTCATAGTTATAGACTTCGGTTTATCTTCACTAGTCTTTAGCTTTAGTGTTTCTATCTCAGTACCCATCTTTACTATCTCAGTACCCATACTGTTCACTTTCAATGAAAGCGTAGTCAGGGCATTGAGTATCTTTTCATGTATATTTTCTTCTATCATTTCAGTTTGAGTAGCTTTGTCTTGATATGTAATCTGCAATAACATTTTTGTTAGTACTGATTACTTCTATTGTAAATGTAAAATTTAATATGTTTAAAACTAGTCTCCGAATCTCTTTTGTTGTAACTGAATTTTGTATTTTCTTTGTTAGCCACCAGCGTACCTGTGTATTATCTGTTCGCACAATAAATTTGTTATATACAATATATGGCTCAAATGCTAACAAACATTTATATAATGAACATAATTCTTTCCTATTTATTTCCCATTTTATTTCTGTCTCGTTGAACGTACCTGAGTAATATCTACAATGGTGTTCTATTTTTTCTGCTTCATATCTATATTTAAGTACTCCTCTGTAACTATATTCACTGGCATTTGCTTCTACTATGTATGTAAATTTTCTATTTTCATCCGGATATTGTAATTTTCGTAATTCCTTGCAAAGTAATTTTATTTTTTGAACTTATTTTTTATCTTCTTCATTATAATTATATTCTATATCCTTTTTTATTTTTTTCTGTAGTGGTTTTAGGTTTTCTGCTTATTTTGGAATATATTCTCTTACTTGGTTTACTAATCCTAAAAATGATTGTAATTTCTTTTTTGTATCTAATTCTTCTTTCGAATTTATTATTTTTTGTACTATATGTTGTTGTATTTTTACTCCACTTTGATCTATTTGTATTCCTAAAAATTTTATCTGGTTTTTCATAGTTTCGGCTTTCTTTTCGCTTAGACTTATTCCTGATTTTTCTATTATATCTGTAAACTGTTCTAATAATTTTATATGTTCTTCTTTAGTTTTTGTATATAATAATATATCATCTATGTATACTATGCAATTAGGTAATTGTTTAAAATAATTATCCATAAAATGTTGATATCTACCTGGTGCATTTTTATATCCAAATGGTAATACATTCCATTCGTAAAATCCTTGTGGTACCGTAAATGCGGTTAATTCTTTAGATTCTTCTTCTAACTTTAGATGGTAAAATCCTGATTTACAATCGAATTTACTAAAATAATTATGTCCTTGGATTTGTCTTATTTTTAATATCTTATTTGGTATCGGATAATTATATGTTATAGTTTTTGCATTTAAATTTCTATAATCAATAACCATTCTACTTTTTCCTCTTTTTTGTTCACTATGTTTATTTACTATAAATGCTGGACTATTATGTTTACTATTACTTTTTTGTATATATTATTTTTCTAATAATTCATCTATATGCATTTTAAATTCTTTTAAATCATCAAAATTGTATGTTAATGGTTTTTGGGTTATTATACTATTTTTATCTATTAATTCAATTTTTATGGTAGTTTTATGTTTTTCCCATCCTTTTAATGGATCTTCGCTATATAATTGTTCTAATTTTTTCTTAACTATTTCTATTTTATTTATTGAAAATATAGTTATTTCTGTTTTATTTATCGAAAATACTACTAATTCTATTGTATCTTCCGTAGTTTTTATATTTTCTAACTTTTGCGTAATTTTTTCACTTCCTTTTATCCACTCAGTTTTCTCTATTATTTTATTATTAACTCTTTTTGCTCTTACTTTTTGTTTACATGGTGTTGTAAACCACCAATCGGTTCTAGTTATTATATGTGGGTATAGTTTATCTAAAAATGGCATTCCTAAAAGTATATCTTTTGATGTTAGTTCATAATTATAAATTTCTTCTATTGTCAATATCTTATCCCATATTTGTGCTTTTACGTTCCTAGCTTTATAAGTAATTAAACTTCCTTCATTATTAAATCCTTTAACTACTATTGGTATTTTTAATTTATCCCATTTACTTTCTGGTAAGCAATTATATCTACATAAATTAGCTTCTGCTCCTGTATCTATCATAGCCGTGTAATATCTACTGTAATATCCTTCCACTACTATCTTCATTAATACATATATTTTCATTTTATGTTAAGGCTCTTCTTAAGAATAATCTTTCCGTATTATATGTTATGGCTAATTGTGTATGCTCTATATTATATGTTTTTACTTGTTCTAACCATTTTATTCCTAATATTATATCTGTTTTTTGCATTTCTTCTTTTACCTCAAATTCTATTTTTATTTTTCTAATTCCTATTATTATTTCTTTTTCTGCTATATTTTTACTATTTATTAAACTTCTTGGTAGATCTGGGCATATATCATTATCAATTTTTATTTCTTCATTTTTCCTGTTATGTAATATTGGTTTAAATTACTTATTGAATTTGTTTCATAACTTGTCCTTTTTGATGAGCTCGATGACTCCGGTTTTTCATTAGCTATTCTTTTTGTTGTACTTATTCTATCATTTATTATTTCTAAATTTTCTTCTATATCTATGTCTCTATAGCTATAATCATTATAATCTATTGTTTTTACAATTTGTTCAAAGGGGATGTCTATTTGTATCTTGTTAATCTTATTTTTCCCTGTTATTTTATGTTTTGTTGTTAATACATATAAATTTTTACATCTTGCTGTAAATATTTTACTTCCTGGGGTTAATTCTATTCCTGATATCTTCCAATATAATACTAATGATTTATCTATATTTCTATCTGTTACTGCTACTGAATAATTTGCACTTATTATAAATTTAAATTTTTGGTATATTAAATTTCCTTTTACGGCAGTTATTATGCTTTTTTCTATAGGTTTTATAATTCTATCATCTGCTAAATATAATTCTATTGGTGTATTTATTCCTTCTCTAAAACATGCTTTTATTAATATTTCTGTACCTCCGAGGTGTACATATTTTATTGGATCTCCTTTACTTTTTATATCATTTATTTCTTTATTAATTATCCTTTTTGTTACAAGTGGTATACTAGCTTTTCCTTTTGCATATCTACAGTCTATTACATGTTCTTTTTGGCATACTACATAATATTCATCTTTTTTCCTACAAAAAATATTTTTTATTGTTGGTATTTTAAATATTTTTTCTACACTTAAATCTAACTCTTTTCCTTTTATTTCATCAAATATATTACTGTCAAATATTATCTTTTGTTCTGTTCCTTCGTCATTTAAATATTCTTCCTTTGTTATTATTTTTATATCTTCTTCAGTCATTTGATTCCTCTATCTCACTACCTATTTCAGTATCTGTTTCATTTTATGAAATTTCATATATACTATCTTCACTTTGTAGTTCATAATCTATATAATCTATTTGCATATATTCTGTATTTTCTAATTTTTTTTTGGATATTTGTTTATTTTTTGGATTTTTAGGTAATTTACAATCTCTAGCTAAATGTCCTAACTTTCCACAATTATAACATGTACATTCTTTTATAGATTTTTTCTTTCTATGCGGTCTTTTATTTTTGTAATTTTTTACATAATATCTTTTTCTTGGTTTTTTGTATTTATATTTTGATTTTTTATATTTCTTATATTTCTTATGTCTTTTTCTTTTATTATAATATCTTTCTTCGCATCCAAATTGAGGTGCTATTTTATTTTTGCAACATGCTAAATTTCTTATTAATGTTTTTTCCATTTTTAATTCTTCTCTATATTTTTCACATAACTTTCTATACCATTGTTGTAAAAATTTTATTCTAGCTCCTAATGTATCTACTATTTTTGCTTCTTCCCAACTTTTTATTATTTTTGAACTAAATGGTTCGGGTAATTTATTAAAATATAATTTTCTTATTTCCTTACTTTCTTCTATACTATATGCTCCTTTATAATAATATTCTTTAAATGCGCAAGTATATTCATCTATATAACACATATTACATATTGTTAATTTTATCATTAAATTCCTATTTGTATCTTTTTCTTCATCTTGTTCTTCTTCTAATGTTGTCATACTATCAAATTCATCTTTTATAGCTGTTTCATATTTTTTCAATAATTCTATAGGTGTTAATTTAGTTGTTGTTGATGGTGCTCCTTCCATAGGTTTATTAGCTCTTAATACTTTCTTACTATTTTCAGTTAAATTTGTAAACCATAATTTTACTGATCCTATTAATGTTTTTTCTATGTATTCTGGTGCATCTGTTATGTTTATATTATTATCTAATAATTTTTTTGTCATATATACTATCCATAATTGTATTGTTTTTTCTGTATCTATTACACAGTGTAGATCTAAAAAGTTATAATTTTTATTAACTATTTGTTTTGGTGTCCAGTTGTCATATTCATTATATCTTTTAAATTTATTTTTGCAATATATAGGTTTTCTTATTTCTATTGTTTTGGGTATTATATTTTCATCTTCTTTTTTATCAAGAGTATTTATTTCTGTATTATTATTTTCCAAATTTTCTTCATTAATTTTTTCTTGTTTTTCATTAATTTCTAAATCTTTTATATTTGTTAATATTTCCGTATATGTTCATTTTTTCAGAAAAGGAATCCGGGGGTAGAGGAAAGGTTTGAAAATGATGTAAAGAAAAAAAGAGGGAAAACGAAAAACATTTAGAGGGAAGCCCAATTCTGCTTTTGACAAATAAATCCGTCACAAATAATTATTTAAAAAAAGAAAAAATTCTGTGAAGGAATAAATTCGTCACAAATTTTTATTATATTAGTTACTTTTTTTCAAAAAAAATACGGTGATGGAATGCTTAATTTGTCACAAATTTAGTCACGAATTTGTGACAGAAAGTTATTATTTTTTCTCACCAACTTTAATTTGTGACGAAAATATGTCTGTCACAAAAATTATATTTAACTTTGTCACAAATCTGTTACTTTTTGAATATTTATGTGAAAATAAAAAAATTAAAATTTTTATATTTATGTAAAAATAATCCATCATAAATTCATCAAAATTCTGTCACAAATTGTGATAAAAGTGTTCCGTCTTAAATATTCCATCACAATTTAACCATTTTCTTATAGTGATGATGAATCGGGACTCTAATCCAATGTGTTACCTTATAGTGCATGAAATTTGTATTCAACATTTTTATCCTTAATCAATAACATAATAACCAAAATTCAACAAAATTTATCTTCTTGACAAAAATGTACAGAACCACTTAAATTCTTTAGCAATTCATTGTAACATGAGAACTATTAAAATCAATAATATGCAACAACAATATAAAATATCAATTAACATGACTGTCTAACAAAAATAATGTCAATTGACGGTTTACAGATTAAGCAATAAACTAATAAACACCAATAGTCGTTCTGTGCTTCTACTCTATGTGTATTGCCTTTGTAGAGGTTAAAGTGCAAGAAGTACCTTTTCAACAATATATTAATAGGTCTATTAATAGATAGTACAAACTAACACCACTTTAATATCTAAGAACCAAAACAAGTCATCTAAATATAAAATTGATTAATAGAGTACCAATAGAAATCTCAATTGGTTAGAGATTCGTGCTGATAACGCGTTATAAACAAATAAAGAAGAAAAGTAGAGAGAGAATAGAGAGAGTAATTTTTATTTCTCCTGAGAGATGATTTACAATGAAGGAAAACCTTTATTTATAGGGGAAAACTAACCTTGAAATTTATAACTTTTCCATAAATATACATACACAATATATGATAAAGTAGGTATTCACTATATATGGTATATTTATAATAAGAAAATATTTTCCCCATACCTAACACACCCATTATAAGTTGTAGTTTTTCTTTTTCAATAAGATTAAAAAATACATTCTAAAATATTGGTCAAAATTTGTGTTTTTAATATTAAAAGGAAAGTATGAAAATCAAAAAGAAACTGAAGAATCATAAATTTGTTTCCATTCCAACTTTCCAAATAAGTTGGTAATTACATTTACTGTTTTTTGGGTCAAAATTTACATTTACTTCTGTTTCCATTCCCACTTTCAAAATAAGTTGCTAATTACATTTATTTATTTATTTTGGACATTCCAAATAAATTGGCTAATTGCATTTCCTCAATTTCTTTTGGAGTCTACCAATATTTAAGGTAACTTGTTGCACCATCTCTATATAAATATATATCTCCCATAACATTGCATATACAAGTACATAAAGGAAAAAAAATTACATCATTGTTCATTGAGTTATATATATTATAGAAAATGGAGAAGGCATCAACCGTTTTGCTCTCTCTTATTGTCTTGTTCGTTTTGTTGGGTAAGGTTTCTTTCCCCCGCTCCACCTATCCTCGCTCTTCGTCTAATTAGCATAAAATAGAGTTGTAGCTAGTGGCAGATGTAGAAATTTCACCAAAAAATTCATCGTCTATTATATATTACTTTCTAGAAAAGAAAAAAAAAAAACTACATCATATAACATGATTTTCTAACAAAGAGATTAGATGAACCCCTCCCACCTCCGCCCCCCTCAAAATCTACCCCTAGTTGCAACCTTTAGAATAAAATTCTAGCTAACTCCATGTATAATAGACATAATTTTTGTTTGATTTTATTAGCGATCATTGATAATAGATTGAATGTTTTTGATAAACATAGTAAAAGCAACATGAAAGAATCTATATTATTAATTTCTAAATATTATTCTTGAATTTAATTATTGATCTTAATATTTCTTTTGGTTCGTAGGTTCACCATCATTTATGGTGTTGGGACAAGAAAAGTTTCAAACTGAAACAAATGGTAATCCTGCACTTTTCAAACGTGGAATAAGGAAGAATGTTGTTGCTTGCAAGAATGACAGTGATTGTAAAAAGTTATGTTCTCCTAAACCTATAGCAGATTGTCTGGCTGGACAATGCTTTTGTAGTGATAATTAAGGCCAAAACTAAGACATGATTTGAGTTATAAGAGAACATTTTATTTATTGTAGTGAAATTAAAGCGCTGTTCAACAAAAGGATGCTTACATTTTCTTCATTTCAATTCATGTTGAGAAAGGATTTATGATATCGCTTACGAATAAATCTATTTTTTTGCGTTAATTTATATATATATATATATATATATATATATATATATATATATATATATATATATATATATATATATATATATATATATATATATCATTAATTCAATCATTTGAATGGTCTCTTCTAGATTGACCTCTTTTTAATAAAATTCTGATATAATATTCATCAGAAAGATATCGATTATCTCTCTAAATTGCACAACCCCTTTAGATCGTATATATAACTGTGAATCCAATCATTACCATTGAATAGTATTAAAAACTTAATATTGCCATATAGAGATCTATAAGCTTTATAAATTTTGAATCAGAATTCATTTCACCAATCGTATTATGTTAAAAGGGTGTATGCACGTCAATATTTATGTAATCCAATACATTGTACTTAAGATTTTTGGGGATTTTAAAGAATCACTACTAAAAATAGGCCAAATATAGAGGGACAAAATCAATGAATAGAGTGTTGGGTAAGCGTGGAATAATAATAAAAGTATTTGTGGTAAAATAATAGAGAAAAAATAAAAATAATGACACCAAAAATATTACATGAAAACCCTTTTAAATAAGAAAAAAAAATCACGGTCCAAGAGGAGCAACTGATATTATTATAGTTAAAACTTTTACATTTAGTCACAAGTACAGTACTTAAAGTGATTACTACATACTCAAAAGAGATGACCCTCTTTTGACTCCCACCTTACTAAAATATTACTCACTCTAATTTTTCCTTTAGAGATTATTTTTTTTATCACAGTCTGTGGAATACTTCACTTTTCTCTATATATTATTTTTCTCTCTGTTTTGGTGCATCTTTCAAATGAGTCAAAGCTCTCAATTTATAGCAGTGAAATATTATTTCTGATGCTATTGGTGATATAAATAAAAGTTGCAATGTCAACATTTGCAATTGAGGAAATAATTGGCTGATTTCTCGCTGCCAAATATTTGAGAAAATAAGCCATAGGGGAAAAAATATTTTTCCTATATCATAGACTGTCATGAATTAATTTTCCAATGGAAGTAATAGAACTGGAACCCACACAGCTAATAATCAAGAAAATTCGATAAATTTGACAATGTCGAAAAATAGTTGCACGAAAGATAAATAACGAAGAACTCCTTATGTTACAACAAAGAGAGTGTTGTTTCGGGTGTACAATCTGTAGGTTCGCAAAACCTACTTCAACACAAGTTCAAGATTATATCAAGAACACTTATGAAGTTTTCTAACACCTTCAACACAAGTTCAATAAGAACTATTAAACAAGTGTGTCATTTTTAAAGAAATAAGATGAAACATAATTAGAACCAAGTTCCTCGACTTCACGGAGTGTCCTTAAGAAATTAATTCCCCTCAAGTACCCGAGGTTGTGAAAATTTTCCTTTTAGGATAAAATGGTTCACAATTCGATCGTAGCAATACCTCAAACTATCAAATTTGTCGAACACACTCAATAACAGCTTGATCATAATGAGTTTTTGGAAGTAAAAAAGTGTTTTCAATTCTGAAATTTTTCGTTACTACCAGTGAAAAAAATGCATGTGTTTATAGCCATCAAGTGCATCTTACAAAAGGAAGTAATGGTTCATCGGAAAGGTGTATCCCTTTGGAACAATCATGTCTGTCCATTCAAAATATTGTGTCTTTTCTAAACAGTCACATCCAACCGAATAGTCACCCCTTTTTTAAAAATAGTGTGTCATTTCCTAGAAGGATTGCGTCCCTTTCGAGGAAGCATTTCAGCGTTTCTGCACTACATGCATGCACGTTCATGTAGAAAAAAATAATTTTTTATTTTTCCTTGGATTTTTTGAATCACTTGTTTTTCCAAGTTTCAAATAAATTTTGTCTAAAAAATTAATCTCATCGATCGATCATTTGACAAATTCAAATTCAAATCCAAAGCCGAGCCGAGTGAGTGAGAGAGCGAGCGACAACGATGACGGCGTGAGGCACCTCTTGGTTCTTGCCTCACTATCCATGTGGAGTTGTGTTTCTTAATAATAACACATGAAAGTTTCTTTCTCCCACCATGTGAGAGAATTAGTAGACTTTCCTTATTGTGAGCACACTTTTATTTTTTTAGGTGTGATTTCACTTTTCCTCCACTAATTCCCTCCATTTTCTATTACACATTCAACTTGAACCCAACAATACCCCATACAAATTGGGAATGACTATTCTTTATAAAACTTTACTTACAAGTATGTATCAGCAAGCAAAGACTGATTGCATCTGGATAAGTGGGTTTTCCTTTGAACTTTCCGTAGTGAACATGCATCAGATGCAGTCGGTTAATCGGTAGATTTGATATTTTTGAACCGCTGATCTTTAATGTAAACCTAGACAACACATGCTACACAACCAGCCTTTTATCATTTATGGTTCTCACGATTTTATTCGTTTCAGTCATGAACACGTACCGGTTTTATGAGAGCTTCGAGCATAGGCCTTTACTAATATTCTCCTTGAAGCTACTTCCACTTCACCCTCACATAGGTGATTTCTAAAAGTTCAATCCTATCGATTAAACTATTTGGTCAAATCTACCAAAATTAGATAATCATTATAAAACTTCACACCATAAGTCTTATTCTTGTTTACTAAACATTGTCTACATCATGAGAATGGGTTGGTTATATTGAAAATGTTGAACCTGCTAAACAAAACTTTGTTTTACCTCCTTGGCCCTAGCTCTTGGGATCTCCAATATACTAGGTAGAGTTACTGTTATGCTGACTTGTCCTAGGTCCTAAACCCATTCCCTTGGATGTTCCCCCAACTCCCTCTCTAGATAGGTCTTTTGTAAGTGGATCTGACACATTATTCTTTAACTTCACATATTCAATAGTGATAATTCCACTAGAGAGAAGTTCTTTAATGTATTATGTCTCCGTCTTATTTGGAAAAATTTATCATTGTACCATGCTGCCTGCCCTACCTATTTCCTTTTTACTATTAAAGTGTGTACATACTGGTGCCAATGGTTTGGGCCAATAAGAAATATCTTTCAAAAAATTTTATAGTCATTCTGATTCTTCACCGGCCTTATCTAATACGATAAACTCATATTCCATTGTGGATTGACCAATACATGTCTGTTGGAAAATTTTCAAGAGATAGCTCCTCCATATATAGTAAATACATATCCACTTGTGGATTTTACATCGATCGATCTAGTGATCCAATTTGCATCACTATATCCTTCAAGTACAACAAAATATTTATTATAATGCAAAGCATAACTTGAGTGTATTTAAGATACCCCAAAACTCCTTTCATTGTCATTCAATGAGTTTTAATGGGATCACTCGTGTACCGATTCAACTTACTATAACACATTCTATGTTTGGCCGTGTATAATTCATGATATACATTAAACATCCCAACACTCTTGCGTAGTCCAACTGTGATTCTCTTTCACCTTCGTTTTTTTGAAGTGCAAAGCTCACGTCCAATGGGGTCTTAGCAATACCAAATTCTAAATCCTTGAATTTTTCAAAGTACTTTTTCAATATAATGAGAGTGTAACAATGCCAACCCGTGTTGGGTCTTATGGATTCTTATTCCTAAGTTCACTTCGGTAACTACAAGATCTTTCATAGCAAACTTGCTCTCAAGCATTAGTTTCGTAACATTTATGTCAGAAATGTTTCTACTAATAATCAATATATCATCCGTACACGAAAAAATAATGACCTTGTGATTTGGAGTGTCTTTAATGTAAACACATTTATCATATTCATTTATCTTAAACCCATTTGCTAACATGGTTTGGTCAAACTTTGCATGCCACTATTTAGGTGCTTGTTTTAGTCTATAGAGTGACTTAACAAGTCTGCACACCTTCTTTTCTTTACCAAGAACCATAAAATCCTCGGGTTATTCCATGTAAATTTCTTCCTCTAATTCTCCACTTAGGGATGCTATTTTCACATCCATTTAATGGATTTCAAGATTATATAGTGCCGTCAAGGCAATTAAAATCCGAATTGACGTTATCCTTATTACAGGCGAGTATGTATCAAAGTAATCAAGGCTTTCCTTCTATTTGAAGTCTTTTAGTACAAGTCTTTCCTTGTATTTGTCAATAGTATCATCCTTTTTCATTTTTTCTTTTGAAGATCCATTTAGAACCTAAACGTTTATTTCCTGGAGGAAGATCAACCGACTCCCAAGTATGGTTGCTCAAGATTAAATCAATCTCACTATTGACTGCCTCTTTTCAAAAGGATAAGTCTGAAGACGACATCGCTTCTTAAATGTTTGAGGCTCATTTTCTATGAGAAATATTACAAAATCTAATCCAAATGAAGTTAACGTGTACTACATCTTGAATTCTCATTATTATATACATCCTCTCTTGGTTTATCTCGAGGTCGTTTAGACCCCACACTAGAATGATTATGTCTACTTTTATAAGGATAAATGTGTTCAAAGAACTCAGTATTATCTGATTTAATTATTGTATTTTCATTGATATCCATATGTTCGAATTTATGAATTAAAAATTGGCGTGCTTTAATATTTTAATCATTTCCTATGAATACGTAGTCCACTATCTTAGGTCCTATTTTCATTCTTTTAGGCATAGGAACTTGGATTTTCGCTAGACACCCCCACACTTTTAAATATTTCAAGTGGGTTTCCTTTCTTTCTATTTTTTATATGGAATTGAGTGTTTTACTATGGGGCACTCTATTAAGTATTCAGTTAGCTGTAAGGATAGCTTCCCCCCACAAGTTTTTTGGTAAACTTGAACTTATTAGTAAGGCATTCTTCATTTCCTTTAAGGTTTGATTTTTAATTTACGTAATTCCATTAGATTGAGGTGAATACGGGGGCATAGTTTGATGGACTATTTCATTCTCTACATATATTTCTACAAAGGAAGATTCATATTCTCCGCCCCTATCACTTCTTATCATTTTGATATTTTTCTCTATCTGATTTTCAACTTCTATTTTATATTGACTAAACGCATCTATTGCATCATCCTTACTATTTAGAAAATAGACATAACAGTACTAAGTGGAATCATTAATAAAAGTTATAAAATACTTTTTGCCACCATGAGATGGTCTTGACTTCATATAAAAAATTCCAGTATGTATTAAGTCTAAAGGATTGGAATTCCTTTCAATGGACTTATACGGATGCTTAGCATACTTTGATTCAATACACGTTTGACATTTTGATTTACTGTACTCAAAGTTTGGTAAAACTTCTAAGTTAATCAGTTTTTGCAAAGTTTTGTAATTGACATGTCCTAATCATTCGTGCCACAATTCATTAGACTAAAGCAAGTATGAAGAAACAAAACTTTTATTGATTTCAATTGTCATTACATTAATCTTAAATAGGCCCTCGGTGAGGTAACCTTTCCTACGTACCTTCCCTTTTGGTAATTATATTTTTCCAAAAACAAATACATATTTGAATTCATTTTGTCAAGAAGTGATATGAAAATCAAGTTCTTTCTTAACTCCGGCACATAAAGGATATTGTTAAGAGTCAACAATTTACCTGACGTCATTTTCAAGTAGACTTTTCCTATCCCTTCAACTTTTGTAGTTGCGGAGTTTGCCATATAGATCTTTTCTTCGCCTTGACCCAGAGCAAACACAACAAACAAATCTTTATTTTCACAAACGTGGCGGGTGGCACTAGAATCCTTCCACCATTCCTAAGGATTTCCCATCAAGTTACATTCAGAAAGCATAACACCATAGATCGTCCATTTCATTCTTGGATTCAGCCATATTTGCTTAGTCCTTATTTTTGCCTTTCTTTGAGTCACAATAATTTGTTGACTTTTGGACGATCTTACCACAATTAAATCATTTCCCTTTGAATTTCTTCTTAGGTTGATTGCTTTGTTGTCCAACTTTCTTCTACTTCTTTGAGTTATTGGGGTCGTCTTCTATAATGTTAGCTCCATTAATTGCAGAATTTCCTTTAGACCTTCTCTTTGTATCTTTGTTGTCATTCTCAATATACAACCTCACAAAGAGGTCTTCGACTGGCATCTCCTTTCGTTTGTGTTTCAAGTAATTCTTGAAGTCCTTCCACAAAGATGGAAAATTCTCTATTATTGTAGCAACTTAAAATGTCCCATTCACAACCAAACCTATAATAAAGTTTATGTGAACATTAAGAACATTTTTAACATGTTCAAATAAGGTATTCACTAAATTCATACCTTCAGCAAGGACATCGTGGATGATGACTTGCAATTCCTGTACTTGAGAAATGAAAGTCTTTTTGTCAATCATTTTGTACTTAAGGAATCGTGCAACAAATAACTTCTTGGTTCCCGCATCCTCAGTCTTATATTTATTTTTCAGAGCATTTCACAATTCTTTAGATGTTTTCATTCCATTGTAAACATTGTATAAGTCATCTTGGAGGCCACTTAGGATATAATTCCTACATAGGAAATCAGAATGTTTCCATGCCTCTATCATAACGAACCGTTTCTTATCCGAAGTTTCTTCAGGTACTTCTGGAGCATTTTCTGATATAAACTTTTAAATACATAAGGTTTTCAGATAAAAGAACATCTTCTGTTCCCACCGCTTGAAATCAATTCCAAAAAATGTTTTGGGCTTTTTCGCTAGTACCATAGCAGGTGGCACTGTTGAGCAACTGGTTGTAGCAACATTAGTTGCTGCCATATTTGTCACACCATCAACATGACCGTTTGTATTCATTTTTCCTATCACAATAAGACAGACAACTTTAGTATATCACAATACTAATTAAAAGTTTACAGCAACTTTAAACACTAATTATTTCAAGTTTAACGATGAAGTTTTTATGACTTTCAATTGTTAACCGAATGAGCTTTAAATTGTGATAAAGCTTTTATTTCTTCAAATCACTTATTAAGTTCAAACAGAGTAGAAAGCATAAAGCTTTAATCTTCAAAAACCAAACACTACAGATTATGAAAATTAATTCATTAAGATTATTGTTTCGGGTACACAATTTGTATATTTGCAAAACCTACTTCAACACAAGTTCAATATTATATCAAGAGAATTTATGAAGTTTTCCAACACTTTAAATACAAGTTCAATATGAACTATCAAAGAAGTGTGTTATTTTTAAAGAAATAAGATGAAACAGAATAAGAACCAAGTCCCACGACTTCATGGAGTGTCCTTAAGGAATTAATTTCCCTCAAGTACCTGAGGTTGTGGAATTTTTCCTCCCAAGATAAAATAGTTCACAATTTGATAGTAGAGGTACCTCAAACTATCAAATTAGTTGAACACACTCAACAGCAGTGTAACGACCTACAAAGTTGATGAAATATGTTAAATTTATGATTTTAAGTGATTTGACTATTTTATCCCTCCCCGTCATTGAATTATGATATTTTTGGGATGTGGGGGTGATTGACATAGTTTTTGATGCATTTTCGTACCATTTATGTGATATTGTGATTTTTGATGTCTTCGAGAGCCTTATTTTAGACTTATGAGATATCTTTTTATCAGTATTATGGATGGATGAATGAACTGTGCCAATATCTTTAAAATATTAATTTTAGGCTAGGTAGACCTTTGGTTAGGGTCCCAGTGCAACCGAGCTCATTTCGATCTATTGATCGAGAAGTTGGAAAATTAGAAACATGGGTGTGGGACCCACATTTGGTCGAAACGACCTTGAATGAAAAATCCAACTTCGCCAGTAGATCTGAAATGTCAATTTTAGGGTGTTAGCATGTTTGGTGTGATTTTACGGCTTTTAAATCTCATTTTGACCCTCGATTTGAAAAATTGCAATTTTGGATTTCGGTGATCAACTTTTTAAAAATGCTGTTTTTTCAAAAATCTGACTTTATCAATGCGTTTGAAACACTAAATTTAGTGTGTTTGCATAGTTCGTTTGCATATATCAAACTCCAAACGAATCCTGAACACCCCATCGAAGTTCACATTGAACCAAAAAGAAAAAAACCCAACTTTTTCCTTCCGTTAGTCCAGACAATCTGCACTATATATAGCAATTTTTTTGGCTTATTTTTCTTATTATTCATCTTATTTCTTGAGATTTAAATCCTAAAATAGTGTGGAACCTTAAAAATAAAGTTTGTGCGAGCTTGGGAGGCTTGATCAACACCTATTTCTTGGTTTTATTACGGATTTAAAGTAAGAATTCATCCTTTTCTTAGTAATTGTTTGATTAATTTCTCAAAACTCCAAAAATCTCAAGGCTTGATTTTAAACCTCAATTTCACTTATTTTCACTTGAATAATATTTTTAACTTATAATTACTAGTTTTTCATCAATTTAACCCTTAAAACAACTTCAATACTTGATTTTAACCCGGATATCAAATTTTTTTACATGGTAAAGCTTAAAAATATATTTTCTTCAATTTGAACCTCGTTTTTGACTTGATTTAACTTTGATTTTTAGATTTAGATTCCTAAAAATATGGGAAACATGTTTTTGAAGTAAAGTTTTGATTTTTCCCTTGTTTTTTGAAAACCCGTTCCGATGGTCCGTTTTGATACCGAATCAAAAGTAGTCAATATGGGTGTCGTTGATTTTGTTTATATGCGTACATTTCATATTCGATATATTTCGTGGAGTTTGAGATCGTTCATGAAAAGTAAGGTCGTGGGTTTAAAGTATAGTGGACCAATTTCGGCATTCGAGGTAGGTTATGGCTACACTCTTTCAAATTGAGTTAGGTAGTAAATAAAAAAAGGACAATACGATACACTAAAGATAACGCTATGCACGGTGTCTGGGGAAGGGCTCCACCACAAGGGTGTATCGTATGCAACCTTATTATGCATTTCTGCCAGAGGTTGTTTCCAAGGCATAAACTCGTTACCTCTTAGTCACATGGCAACAACTTAACCAGCTACTACAAGGCTCTCCTTTTGGATTGGGTAGTAAATGATGGTACAAAATGCATGTTGAGGGTGGCAACTAATTATGAAAAAGGTTATCTATGTCTTATGCCCGCATGGGAGCCTATACGTGATATAATTGTTGAAATTGAGATATGATGTGATATGTGTGACCGTGTGGGGTCCTATGTGGTGTTGATAGCCTTGTATATATGTAAATAATTGTATTGTATTTTTTGAAATGACTAATGTGGTTTCATTGGTATATTGTGATATACCCATACATATTGGTATATAAAACATGTGGAAATTAATGGATGAAATAAACGTAATGAGTGGATAGTGACGTACGTGATTTTGGAATTGTAACATTGTGGTTGCTTGTGGAAATACATCACGTGGATTGGGAGTTAAAATTCATCACGTGGATTGGTTGTGAAAATACTCATTTTGAATGGTTGTGAACATTGCATCATCATTCTCATGTCATCATACATATCATTTCACTTGTTCGTTACCTATGATTATGTTAGTAGTTTTTACACTATTGATACTTGGTTTGGGG
The DNA here is from genome assembly GCA_030864225.1 of Capsicum baccatum var. pendulum. NCBI lineage: Eukaryota > Viridiplantae > Streptophyta > Magnoliopsida > Solanales > Solanaceae > Capsicum > Capsicum baccatum. The sequence goes on along the minus strand of CM061560.1, from coordinate 234,194,899 downwards.
CATGATTGATAGTTTGGATAAGTTATTACCGCATTATTATGTTACTTATGTGGTTCGACTTCATTCTAGAAGCCTTACCTTAGGATATTTCTGTCTTTTTCTCTTTTTATATTGGTATGGGGGATAGTCTTAATTGTCAAGGTATGCTGCGACAAGTGCCATCATGACCCTCATTTTTAAGTCGTGACAAGCTGCTTGATCACAATGAGTTTCTGAAAGTAAAAGAGTATTTTCAATTCTGAAATTTTCGTTACTACATGTGAAAAAAATGCAGGTATTTATAGCCATCAAGTGTCTCTTACAAAAGAAAGCAATGGTTCATCGGAAAGGTGTATCCCTTTTGAACATTCATGTCTGTTCATTTGACATATTTTGTCTTTTTTGAACAGCCACATCCGATCGAATGGTCATCCCTTTTCTGCAATAGTGTCGTTTCCTCAAAGGGTTGTGTCCATTCCAAGGCAACATTTCAGCATTTTCCTTGGATGTTTTGGATCACTTGTTTTTACAAGTTTTAAATAAATTTTGTAATCTGAATTCGAGCCGAGCGAGGGACAACGATGACGACGCGAGGAACCTCTTGGTTCTTATCTCACTATCTATGTGTTGTGATTTGGTTTTGAAAAAAAAGGGGTATCAATTAATTACTGAGCGAATAGAAATATTGGCTTAAAAGATTTGATTTGATTTGATTTTTGAGGTGTCATCCTTGAGTTTATAGCTTAAATAAAAAGGATATTTTCTATTTTGGTGAAAATAGGATAACCTAGGAGATATAAAACTCATACAGTACTTCATATAATCCTGGCATATGTAGGCACAATGATTCTTAATAAGAACACATGTAAGTTTCTTTCTCCCACCAATGTGGGAGAATTAGTAGACTTTCCTTATTGTGTGCACAATTTCCTTTTTTAGGTGTGATTTCACTTTCCCTTCACTAATTCCTTCATTTTCCATTTACACATTCAACTTGAACCCAACAGAGAGTCCGTCAACAAAATGAAATATACAAATCCCACTATTTATTAAAAATGTTATATTAAAATATATTTTATATGGATATTTTTTCGTCGATTTTTCTCATGTTTTTAATAGAGAATATATAAATTATTTGCATTAGTTCATTTGTATGTAATATGCATTTCATAAATGCAATTCCTATTTCAACACTTATAATTAACACAATACTAATTAATTTCCTTTTCCACGTTCCAAGGAAGTTGACTAAATTGAATTTGTTGCTTGACCATATCTTCTAGATTTAGAAATTTAATTAGTGTATTTAATTGGTAAGTTGCTGCATCATGGGGCGTGTTTGAGCTATTGAAGCACTTTATATGGGACCCTGGGTAAAGAATGGCAATTGACATGCTTTCATAGGAAAAAAACTCAAAATCACAATACTTTCCACAAAATTATATAATATCCAAATATGCGATCTTTACGCAATGTTCTAAGGGTCGTTTGGTAGAATGTATAAGATAATAATGAATAGACTGTATTAGTAATGCTGAGATTACCAGTGCAGGGATTAGTAATGCTGGGAATAGTTTTTATGCAATGTTTGGTTTGATGTATTGAAAACAATATGTATTGTTGTATTTTAAAAAGAATATTATTTGTTTACAAAAATACCCTCGACATATTATAACTTTGTGTATTTTCTTTGACAAACATTCTCATTTTTTCTTAAAAAAAGTTAACAATGTAACTAATTATTTACTTTGAAATTTTAAGATTTAATCATTTACTTGAAAAAAATATTATTCTTAAGTTTTTTTTCTTTACTTGTTCATCACTTGCTTGTTATTCCCACTCTGTGGTGTTTTTAAGTTGGGGGGAGGTACCTGTAACTTTTGAATGAGACAATAGAATTATTATTAACATAAAATTGTGTTTTGTAGAGTGCTAAAGCTAAGTAGAAAAATTTTTTTTATTTATGAATATACTATCTACAAAATTAAGCTTGTTTGCAATCATGCAATTTATTTTAGAATTTTGACCAATAAGTATTTTTTTAAGTTAATGGAGTAGTTTTATTATGATGGTACAAAATGATTGTTAAGGGTAGGAACTAATTATGAAAAATGGCTAGCTATGTGTTGTGCCCTTGAGGGGGGCCTATAAGTGATGTAGTTGTTGAAATTGAGATATGATGTGATATGTGTGGGTAACGCTCCGGTTTTCTGAACCGGATCACTACATGGTGCCCATGATCCCGAGGGACTACAAGCTAACCCATGAATGATATTTGTACCTGTATACTATAATATATAACATAATAATGCGGAAAACATGAACAATGGACCATAAGGTTCAATTGCATAGAATATCTGACAAATTATAACATCCATTTAGGGTAACGAATACCCAATACAACTGAAATCTGAATCAAATCTGAGCTAAATCTGAAACCTTCTAAATACTGTCTAAATAAGGAATTGAAGGAACATGCCTCCAACTAACTCCGGCTAGCAAAATTGAACTAAAATAATAAATGAAATAAATAATATTGTCCTCGAATGGATGAGGACTCACTGCAACTCTGCGGCTGGAATGCTATTGCTAGGACTCACTGCAACTCTGCGGCTGGAATACTATTGCTATTGCTGATCTGGAGCTCGTATCTATGAGCCTATGGTGTAATATGAAAGAAATCACCATAGTGCAAATGCGTCAGTACAACTGGGAGTACTGAGTATACGAGTGAGGTAGGTAAATGCAAAAGGGTTTACATACATGAACGATGCTAACTGGTTGATTGATATAAATGTAAGACTGCAAACATGCATACATAGTAAATGAGATCATGATTACGTGATATCTAGATCTGGACACCAATATTGATCTACTGATATATAGCATGATAGATACCGAAATTCTGATAACATAGATGACTGTGTCAGATAGTCCTGAATCTAATGGAACTTTCTGTGTTCCGTTCTGTAACTGAATTGACTGTATCTGATAGTCCTGATATACTAAAATCTGAAGAACTATCTGAGTTCTTTTTACTGAGTCTGGGACTAAAACTGTGGGAGGTAGTTGTTTGAACGACATGCCCCAACAACGCATATAGCTAAGTTGGGGTTCAATCTCGGCCTCGACTGGAAGGGTGCCAATACCGCGCCACTGGTAAAGACAGCTGTGAGTGACCCTTTTCTGAAAGGTACTTAAAATTATAATAGTGAGAATCCTAAACTGACAAGTTAAGTCACCTCATCTGACAGGTTAAGATGTCTCAACCTACGCTGGATAAGTAGTTCTGAAACACAAGGATGACTGCTAAGAATCACACCCTAAACTGGCAGGTGAGTTCCCATCCTTGGGTTCAATCGGTGCTAAGTTCTACTCCCATTTGAAGAGACTGAACATTATTTAACTGAATGTACATGTACTGAGTAACTGACTACCGTTGACTGATAGAATAGTACTACTATCTGATAATTAACTGAGATCATGACATTTCTGAGATTTTGTAAGTCACATGACTGACTGAGTTCTATAGATCATTGCTTGACAGATATTATCATGATAACATGACATGGCTTTAGGCACACAACTATATTTTTTTTTTTGGTACAAGTACCCAGGACTCGATAGAGGGAAACTGACACACAAGACTGACTTGATCGTAAAAGTAGAGTCCACAATTTACAATATCATAACTAGGGGATTTCACACTAAGCATAGTTCTCAACATCTTACACAGGGGAGGGAAATTCATACAACATGTATATACTTGTATAGCCTCAATATCATGCTCAATCCATATCACAACAACAACGCATATCAATCACGTGGAATTCATGTGAAATCATAAAGCGTAGAGCATGGACTTGTCATTTAAGCACTATTAAATCATAGGACATGAATTCTCTCGTTCTAGTCATATTATCAAGCACTTTGCATGCATTCTTTTAGCTTAAGTGTGTTCATGAATTTCACCATATTAAGCCATATAAAAATCATGGGTTTCAACTAACAAACACATATACTTCATGAAAACACCTTTAGATATCATCTTGAAACTTAAACAACAATCTTCAACATGTACATGGTCATATCACAACAAGACAATCACAAAATAATATTTAAAACGTGGTTCATAAGCTCTATGAACGAAATGGATCCATAGATAACACTATGCATACCTGGCTCAAGGTTCTTGATGTTTTTGAACTTGAAGGATTTGAAATCCTTTGATTTTTGAAGAAGATTGGGTCTTGTTCTTGGAGATTAAATTTAGAGAGAAACCCTAGTTTTTGTTTGTGAAATAATAATGAGCAAAATGGCTGAATTCGAACTCATCTGGGTATATATAGGCAAGTAGTAAGTGACCAAAATACCCTTATTAAAATGGCCTAGAAATAAACTGAGCATAGCGTGTGACGATCCAACTGGCGTTCCGTCATTTTGACGGTCATATGTGGGCCAAAAATGGGGTTCACTGGATAAGAGTTGACGGCCTGGATGACGGTCCGTCAAAAATCTGATGGTCCATCAACTCGTCCATCAATCCTTATCCAGAATGTGACCCTACTGCCTTAGCTGTGATGGTAAAAGTGTCGGTCCGTCACTTGTTTGGCGGTCCGTCAACAAGGACGTCGCACCTGGGCATTTCGGTCAGCTCTGAGTAAAACATCCATAACTTTCTCGTCTAGTGTCGGATTTGGAGAAAATTGGTATCGTTAGAAAGTTAACTCAATTTTCCACGTGATAGAAAGTAAAAATCTCAAAAATTACCATGGTTATAAAAATATATTTGTATTTCAAAGCAAGTACTAGAATCCTAGAGATGATTTCTACCTAGGAATAAGCACGACTATTACAATATCTCCCCCTTGAGAACATTCGTCCTCAAATGAGACTAACTAAGAGGGAAAATAATAAATGAATATAAACTGAACATGAGTGACTGAGACATGACTTCATGACTGACATGCTAAATATACTGAACTCATGCACATCCGATATATGTCTAACTGGTAGATGAATGCGTGACTGAATGTTCTGATAAACTGAGTTTCTCAAGACTAGAATGCATAGATGATGCATGATTTTATATCTAAACTAATACATAAACGCATGACAGAGTATGAAATGGTAGTAAATAACACGTTTATAATGGGAACATGAATATAAAACTGAATAAGCATAAGGTAAACTATTACCTTGATCTTGATCTGAATTGGTGGAGAAGAGGTAAGGATACTTGGTACGCATATATGCTTATGCTTCCCAAGTAGCTCACTCGACAAACAAATTTTTCCAAAGAAACTTAACTAGAGGGACCTCTTTGTTCCTCAATTGACGAGTCTGATAGTCTAAGATTTTAAAAACAAGTGAACACTTCTTTACTAAGTTACAAGATGTCAAGAGCTACTTCCAAAGTTATGAATGAAACCCTAAAGGCCGCTATTTATAGCCGTAACTTAAGACAAATTCAAAATTAATTAGAAAACCCTAAACTATGCCTTAAATACTTCAACCTAATTATGCAAATAAAATAACAGAGTAAATAAATTCTCAAATTAGGTGACGCCACATCAAGGATCTGACGCCTTATCATGGATGGCATTAGATTAGCTCCAGTTGTCTTCAAGTTTTGTCTAAAGCTGACGATGTTGATGACACCGCATAATGGATCTGACGGCATTTCAATGTTGTCGTCAGATGTCTTCTCCTTTTTCTAATTCTCTTCTTAAAACTAAAGCCCTTATTGATGCCTTATCAAAACTTTGACGCCACATCACCAATGTCGTCAGAACTGCTTCTCAGACTGCAATTCCCTGGTTAAGGCTAACACTAATGCTAATAGCCTATCACAAGGCTGATGGCTTATCAAAGTTGTCGTCAACCATATTTTTATCTCTTTTTGGTCAGATTTCCGCTCTTTTTCTCCATTGTTATTTATTTTCATGCATCTTGACTTTCCTACAAAATCTTAAGAAATAACATCAAAAATACCAATAATTACTTAAGAACTTATAATTATTTCAAGTTAAAAAGTCTTTAATGTTCTACAAAAATCTAGCACATAAACACCCTCAACTTAAAACAATTTCTTGCCCTCAAGCAACTACATAACACCGTACTACGATGCTTAACCAGGAGACACATAAGATACCTATCACAGTTGATTATCAAGTTTAGCTCAAAACTAATGTCACTCTCTACATTCAATTACTTATAAATCCAATTGTGCATATCAATGAAGATTAACAATGTGACCCAAAGGAATCAAGATATGGAATGAATTCAGTAACAATAACCATGCATATATACAAGTTACACTACCCAAACAAGTAAACAACAAGCAATGCAACAGATGTGCCCTTACAACAAAGAAGCCCCTCCTCACTCATATATGAACTTACGTATGTCAATGCGGAGACGGTCAAGAGACACTCACTCTCAGAAAGAAATTCCAATCAATGCATGTCAAATACCATATGCTTGCCCTTATTTTCATTACCAAGGTGTCCAGACAGGTAAGTTAGGATCACTATAGGTTTTTTCTCCGGCTTGTAATATAGTCTAAGGGCTGGTGTGATATTCAATGGCATTTAGAGTGACTAAGCCTCCTTGGCACTACCTTAACTTTTGGGGTTCACTTATTAACCTTTTTCTTTTTTTTTCTTTTCTTGATCACACATTATTCAGGGTGGATGTGGCTTTTCTTTTCATTCTTTTTCTTTTCTTATTCTTCTTCCACACCACCCAACTTTTTATTCTTTTTCACTTATTCTTTTCCTTTTATTCTACCTATATTCATACTCATTTTACATTACGCACCCCTGTGATAGCGACCCTCAACTTAGGTTGTTTACCTAAGTCAAGATGCACAGTGTCCAAGGAGGACTAGGGCCAAAACAGGTTCACTATGATCTAAATGGGAAGGTGATAGGTATCATAGAAAGAAATGGTCAATTCAGGCTCAAAATAGGGATCAAGAGATATCGTGCATATAGGGAAGGTCTTTTAGGCCAAAAAGTGACTTACAAATCAAAACGGCCTATAATCTTTTCCTAACCCCTATCTTTTAACCAAGGTAAGACTAACCGGGCAAGTTCTAGATTCAACACACACACGAAATTGAGTAAGACCTCTCACACATATGGCACAATGGTACATCACAAGCTACTAACCATTCGGTTCATGTAATTGTTAGCAGTGATTATCATGTCCCTAGTACTAATGCCATAAAAAGATTCACAGTATCCACATATAAATGGATATCATATAGTTATAAAACAAACCAACAGAGAGGTGTTTATCAGTCTTAAAAATCAATAAAAATATGTCAATTGCTCTAGATACTTATTTTTCTCCATTTAACTACAACATATCACAAAACAAATACAATACGCCTAAACAAGCCAGCTCTACTAGGAACAAGACTCCGGGGAAAAGAGGCACGACAACAAAAACCCCAGGAGGACATCACACCCATAAGTAGCCCCACCCTCAACTTAATATCATGCAGTGTTCCCAATGCATTAATATAAAACAATAGAGTTAGAAACATACCTATGGCACCATAGGTGTGAAGATCTGATGTCAATCACACAACACAAATACAAACAACAAAATACCTTGGGTGACCTCCCAAGAAACGCCTAATTTAGTGTCGTGGCACAACCTAACTCAGCTTTTTCATCCATCTTGAGGATATGAACTTCACCCCCAATGTAGAGTCCATCTTCTTGCCTCACTCATAGAGAGGTAGTACAAAGATTAAAAAGCTGAGTAATGGATGATGCATGGTAAACAACTCAACTTCAAAGTGAGGTGTGTTTTTGTGTTGCTTATCAAGTGTAAAATAAAGAATATAGGATTCTTGTTCCTCATCTTCACAGTCTTCTACTATTTTAGATGATTCAACAGAAAAGATATCATCTAAACATAATGTGTAAAATTGCTTCGAGTGTGACCTAATAAATCCTACTTCAAAACTTACACTATCCTCTACACACTCACTTTTATTCATCTTCTCAACATTTTTACTTTGAATTGGGATAGAGTCTTCATAAGAGATTGACTTGTCTTCTTCTTTTGCCTCTATCACCATTTCTTTAATCTTGGTATCATCCCTCATGTTTGGCTCGGTTGGTTGGGAAATATCCAATGGTTGATCAACATCAAGCTCATCATCAGAATAGGAATCTTGCTCTTCATCGTCACACTCTTTCATTATTTTAAATGATTCCACAGATAAGATATCATCTAAACATAATGAAGAAAAGTGTTTTGGATGATTGACCTCGATATCCATCTCTTCAATCCTTTCTCTTCCCTCATTAAATTCCCTAATGTCTTGACGTATGTCACATATGGTATCATTCATTGTGTCTATACGATCCAACATTAGTTAAAGCATATCTTCAATGTCATTCTTTCCAGTGCTACATTTTTCCTTTGCTTGACCATAAAACCTATCATACTCATAAGAAGAACTAGAACTTGGGTTAGCACAATAGGGGGAGGGGAATTTGGGAAATCACTCCAATGTCCATCTTGACCACTACATAAAGAACAATTATACTCCCGGTAGGATGGAGATAGTGCACACATCTCTCTGAGGGAGCATATCTACAATCTTGCCAAAAGTGGGGTCCATCACAATATGGACATGGATCATCCAGATAAGATTTCCAACCATCAAACTTACATTCATTCCATGATGCCTTAGTAAGAAATAAACAAAAATAAAAAAAATCTACCTAACACAAGAAACAAAGAAATTCACAAACAAAGATTTACAAGTTTGAATTCAAGCAAGTAAGCTAAAATTCCAAACTAGCTCAATACGCCAAATTGTTTCCCAGCAACGGTGCCATTTTTGATAATGCTCAAATTACACTCGTGAATGGATGTAAGCGATCGCTGTCAATATAAAACCCAACTAGATTGGGGTTGAATTCCCCAGGAAATAATGTGAGTGGTGATTAAGCTAATTTGAAACTATAGCTACAAATTCAATTCAAACAAATGGGGCAAAATTATAAAAGTGAGATGGGGGTTTTTATGAGTTAAACAAAACTTAACATCTTAACTTGCTTCAGAACTCAAAACTAAGATTTTAATTGTTCAAGTCAATGATATAGAGAAACTAGGGTTGTGATCATTATGACTATTAATCTTCATTGAATAATAACTATTCATAATTCTCGTGATAGGTGGGAACAAAAGATTATCCCTGCCGATGATAATATTTGACTTATCCCTCAACCTCACCAGACAATTTATTATCTAATTCTCTTGAACTTAGATAACATATCTATTTCCAACCGAATGTTATCTCAGGTAGATTGATCAAGTTATAGAATCAATCATTAAATAGAAGGTTGGTAGCTTCTGAGTCCCTGTTGATAATTCATGACCTCTAGTCTATTTCTCAGTTAGAAGCAAATAAAACCTAAGGCATAGCCTAATATTTGCACCAATAGATTCAAGTTAAAACAACAGAATTTCAAAACGTTCCCACAATCACTCAAACCCTAATCCAACTATTAAATTAATGAAATAATAATCATAGATCCCACAACCCTAGTTGTGGGTTTTAGTTTCTCATAAGATAGAAAGAGATAACAAAGATTGAATTCATAACTTAAAGCAAGTGAACTTACAAAAGATGAAATTCAAAGTTGTTTCTCCTTCAAGTACAATAAGAATTTCCCACAACTAAATCAAAGGATGGAAAATTGAATTCTAAGTTAAGAGAGTAAAAAACAATTAAACTTCCCTTTACTAAGTTATAAGATGTCAAAAGTTGCTTCCAAAGTTATGAATGAAACCCTAAAGGCCGTTATTTATAGCCGTAACTTAAGACAAATTTGAAATTAATTAGAAAACCCTAAACTATGCCTTAAATACTTCAACCTAATTATGGAAATAAAATAACAAAGTAAATAAATTCTCGGATTAGGTGATGCCCTGGCTGATGCCACGTCAAGGGTCTGACGCCTTATCACGGATGGTGTCAGATTAGCTCCAATTGTCTTTAAGTTCTTCTAAAGCTGACGATGTTGTTGATGCCGTATCACGGATCTGACAGCATTTCACTATCGTTGTCATATGTCTTCTTCTTTTGCTAATTCTCTACTTAAGGCTGACGCCCTTATTGATGCCTTATCACAACTTTGATGCCATGTCACCAACATCGTCAGAACTGCTTCTCATACTGCAACTCCCTGGTTAAGGCTAACGCCAATGCTGATATATTATCATAAGGCTGACAACTTATCATGATTGTCGTCAGCCATGTTTTTAGCTCTTTTTGCTTAGATTTCAGTTCTTTTGCTCCATTGTTATTTATTTCCATGTATCTTGACTTTCCTACAAAATCTTAAGAAATAACATCAAAAATACCAATAATTACTTAAGAAATTACAATTATTTCAAGTTAAAAAGTCTTAAATGTGCTATAAAAATCTAGCATATCAAACTGCTAGGTCATCTACGCACTTCTTGACCAGGATACATGGAAGACTGGATGAACTGAGGCTAAATCTGAAGGCAATTCAAGCTCATAAGCTACCTTGCCTAAATGACTAATAATCCTGAAGGGACCGACATAGCATGGACTGAGTTTCCCTTTCTTGTCGAACCTCTTTACTTCCTTCATGGGAGAGATCTTGAGATAGATGTAGTCATCAACCTCAAACTCGAGATCCTTTCCACGAACATCAGCATAAGACTTTTGTCGGCTCTGAGCAGCCCGGAGTCTCTCTCTGATCAACTGAACTTTCTCTAAGGCATCGAAAATTAAGTTAGGACCTATGATTGAGGCCTCACTAACTTCAAACCAACCAATTAGAGATCTACACCTCCTGCCATAGAGAGTTTCGAATGGATTTTAATACTGGAATGATAGCTATTATTGTATTCAAACTCAATCAAAGACAAGTGGTCATCCCAACTTCCCTTTAAATCAATTACATAATCCCTTAGCATATCTTTAAGAGTCTGAATGGTCCTCTCTTCTTGACCATCTGTCTGAGGATGAAAGGCTTTACTGAGATGGACTTGGGTACCAAGACCCTTTTGGAATGGTTTCTAGAAGTAAGAGGTGAACTGGGTACCTCTGTCTTAAATAATAGATAATGGAACACCGTGTAATTTGGCCAACTCCCTAATATAGAGTTTGGCATAATCCTCTGGTGAATAAGAGGTATGAATTGGAAGAAAATGAGCTAATTTGGTCATCCTGTCTCTAATAACCCAAATTGAATTGTGCTGATGATGAGCTCGAGGCAAACCCATCACATAGTCCATGTTCACTTCTTTCCACTTATAAGTAGGAATGGTGAACTCCTGTATGGGTCCACTAGGCTTGATGCTCTATCTTAACTTGCTGATATGTAGAGTACTTAGCCACAAACTCTACAACATCCTCTTTATCCCACTCCACCAATAGATTTCCTGCAGGTCACGGTACATATTAGTGGCCCATGGATGAATAGAGTATCATGCACCATGCGCTTCTACAAGAATCCACTGCTTTAAGTTATCTACACCTGGAATGCACAGACAACCCTGACAACGAAGAACCCCATCTCCCCCTTAGGTGCAAACCTGTACTCTCTGATTCTAAACTGAATCATTTAACTTAACAAGGCTAGCATCCCTGTCTTTCTTTTGTTTCACCTCATAAACTATAGATGACTCTGAACTACTCTAAACATATTCACCACCCTCTGAAGAATCGACTAAACGAACACATAGCCTAGCGAGCTGATGGATTTTCTGAGCTATCTTTTTCTTGTTGTCCTAGATGTGAGAAACACTACCCATGGAGAGTATACTGAGAGCGTCATCCACAACGTTGTCCTTTCCTAGATAATAAAAGACATATGTCATAATATTTCAGAAATTATAACCACCTTCTCTGACGAAGATTGAGATCTTTCTGAGAAAAGACATATTGGAGACTCTTATGATCCGTGAAAACATCTACATGAAATCCATATATATAATGCCTCCAAATATTTATGGTAAATACTACAACGACTAACTCAAGATCATTAGTAGGATAATTCTTCTTATGGGGCTTTAACTGTCTAGAGGCGTAGGCTATGACCTTACCATGCTGCATAAGGACACAACCTAAACCTACTCTAGACGCATCACAATATACCATGAACCCATCTGAACCATATGGAAGAGCTATAACTAGATCTGAGGTGAGTCGAGCCTTTAACTCTTGAAAACTCTTCTCATAAGGATCTGAAGACTGAAAATTAACCTTATTCTGTGTCAATTTGTACATGGGGGATGTAATAGAAGAAAATCCCTCTACAAACCATCTATAATAGCTAGCCAATACCAATAAACTCCTGATATCTGATGGAGAAATAGAGCGAGGCCAGGTTCTTACTGCTTTGGTCTTCTAAGTATCTACCCTAATGCCATCACTGGAAATAATATGGCCAAGGAATGCTACTGATCTTAGACAAAACTTGCACATACTAAACTTAGCAAATAGCTAGTGATCTCTGAGAGTCAAAAGAACAATCCTGAGATGATCTGAATGATCACGCTCTGTGCGAGAATAGACGAGGATATTATCTATGAAGACTATGAAAAACATGTCCAAGTACTGATAGTTTTTGCATTTAGGTTTCTATAATCAATAACCATTCTACTTTTTCCTCTTTTTTTTTCACTATGTTTATTTACTATAAATCCTGGACTATTGTGTTTACTATTGCTTTTTTGTATATACTATTTTTATAATAATTCATCTATATGCATTTTAAATTCTTTTAAATCTTCAAAATTATATGTTAATGGTTTTTGATTTATTATTCTATTTTTATCTATTAATTCAATTTTTATAGTAGTTTTATATTTTCCCCATCCTTTTAATGGATCTTCACTATATAATTGTCTTAATTTTTTCTTTATTATTTCTACCTTATCTATTAAAAAAATAGTTATTTCTTTTTTATTTATCAAAAATACAACTAGTTCTACTATGTCTTCTATATTTTTTATATTTTCTAACTTTTGTGTAATTTTTTCACTTCCTTCGATCCAATCAGTTTTCTTTCTTATTTTATTAATAGCTCTTTTTCTCTTACTTTTTGTTTACATGGTGTTGTAAACCACCAATATGTTTTAATTATTATATGTGGGTATAATTTATCTAAAAATGGCATTCCTAAAAGCATATCTTTTGATGTTAGTTCATAATTATAGATTTCTTCTACTATTATTATTTTATCCCATATCTGTATTTTTATATTTTTAGCTTTATATGTAATTAAGCTTCCTTCATTATTAAATCCTTTGACTACTATTGGTGTTTTTAATTTATCTCATTTACTTTTTGGTAAACAATTGTATTTACATAAGTTTGCTTCTGCTCTTGTATCTATCATAGGTGTATAATATCCTTCTACTATTATTTTTACAAGTACATATTTTTTCATATCATGTTAAAGTTATTTTTATGAATAATCTTTCTTTATTATATGTTATAGATAATTGTGTATGTTCTATATTGTATGGTTTTACTTGTTGAACACACGGTTCATCGAGTCCATGAAAGTGACTGGGGCATTGGTAATACCAAAGGACATAACTAGAAACTCGAAGTAACCATACTAAGTACGAAAAGCTGTCTTTGGGATATCACATTCTCTAACTCTAAGATGATGGTAGCCTGATCTGAGGTGTATTTTGGAGAAATAACTGGCCTGAAGTTGGTCAAACAAGTCATCTATTTAAGGAAGAGGATACTTGTTCTTGATCGTAACTTTGTTGAGCTGACGGTAATCAATACACATCCTGAGAGAACCATCTTTCTTATGCACGAATAAGACTGGTGCACCCCATGGGGATACACTGGGCCTGATGAATCACTTATCTAAGAGATTTTTTAACTGATCTTTCAGTTCCTTGAGTTTTACTGGTTCCATTCTGTATGGCGGAATAGAAATAGGTTGAATATCTAGAATAAGGTCAATACCGAAGTCTATTTCTCTTTCGGGAGGAATGCCTAGAAGATCTTTGGGAAATACGTCTGAGTACTCATTTACAATTGGGACTGATTCAAGACTAGGAGATTCAGAACTGGAATTTTTAATATACATGAGATGATACACACACCGCTTAGAAATCATTTTCCTTGCCCGAAGGTAGGAAACAAGTTGACCCCTGAAAGATGAAGTACTACCCTTTCACTCTAGGACAGGCTCATTTGGGAACTAAAACTGAACTACCCTGGTTTTGCAGTCGACTGTGGCATAGAAAGAATAAAACCAATCCATGCCGAGAATGACATTAAAATTAGTCATCTCTAACTCGACTAAATCTATTGACGTGGATTTTTGAAATATCATAACTGGGCAGTTCCTGTATTCCCACCAAGCTATGATAGTTTTACCCACTAGGGTAGAGACTGAAAAGGCATTTGCTAAAATTTCGAGATTGATTCCAAAATCGCCTGTTATAAATGGAGTAACAAAAGACAAGAATGCACCTAGATCTAGCAAAGCATAAACATAAACATAAACATGGAAAATCTGTAATGTACCAGTAACGACATCAGGAGAATTTTCCTGATCCTATCGGGTCTGAAGAGCATAGAGTCTGTTTGGGCGTTGCCCACTAGTAGCATTGGAAGTGGTATTCTGCTGATTTGGGCAATCGGACTGGGCTGTGGAGCTATTTTGTGGCCTTGTAGACTTGACTGCGCATACACTCTAATCCCGTGGCTTGGCTTGCCACAACCAAAACAAACATCGCTACCAGCTCTATAGGTACCCTTGTGGTTCTTACCACAAGTCTGACACAGGGAATTAGTTTGGGCACTACTGACACTGCACTGAGACTTAGAGCCTGATGCTCGTTCTCTATTTCCGTCTCTAAATTTTGGAACTAGGGAACTGGCGGAGGAAGGAGTTGGAATTGTTGGCTTAGGAAAAAACTGCTAACGGTTTCCTCCTTCTGATTTTGGTTGAGCAAAACTGAAACTGCGTGACCTTGCTCTCTTGTTCATCCTCTTCCTAGTACTAATCTTTTTCTCCTCTATTTGTTGACCATGAGTCATGAACCTAGCTAAAGTCATATCACTATTTAGCATCGCAAACCTATACTCATTTACCACGCTATTATTTACTCCTGACATGAACTTGCTCATCTTAGTCCCGTTGTCTGCAACTACATGAGGGGCATATCTGGCTAGCTGAGTAAATTTGAGAGAATAATCCTTAACCGTCATATTTCCTTGCCTGAGGTTGATGAACTCTAAAACTTTTACCTTCCTCATCTCTTAAGGAAAGAATTTGTTTAAGAAAGTCATGACAAATTCCTCCAACTCTATAGGACCTGCAACCTCTAACCTCTCAGACTTCCATTGTTTGTACCAAGTGTGATCAACATCCTGTAACTGGTATACGGCTAACTCGGCACTCTGACAAAAAGTAACTCCCATGATGTATATGACTTTCTAGACTTGGTCAATGAATTTCTGAGGGTCTTCATCAGGCTTAGACCCAAAGAAAGATCGAGGGTTTATTCAGGTGAAGTCCTGAATCCTAGTTGTGGCTGAGTTGCCACTGGATTGGCCAAAATAACTGGTGGCCGTTCATTTTGGGCAGCACAGACTAAGCAAGTATGGTGAATGCAGCCCTAAACTCTGCATGAGAAACATGTTTTCCCAAAGGATCTTCGGGCTGAGGAGCTGGCTAGTTTCTTCTCTGTAGAGGTATATTCTGAAATAAGAGAAGAAGAGATTAGACTGAGAGTTTAACTTGAGATTATTCTCACTAGAATGATATGAATACCGAAAGAAGGGAAACTGTTCCTAAAACATCTTATAGCCTCTTGCACATAAATGTGGCGCGCAACTCACCCATGTACAAGACTCTACTAGATGCGGCTTCATACTTTCTAGGACTCTATTGAGCCTTAGGCTCTGATACCAAGTTTGCAACTCTCCAATTTTTGAATCAGATCACTACACGTGCCCATGATCTCGAGGGACCACAAACTAACACATAACTGATATATGTACCTGTATACTATAATATGATGTAATAATATGAAAAACATGAACAATAGGCCATAAGGTTCAACTGCATAGAATATCTGACAAATCATAATATCCATATGGGGTAAAAAATGCCCAAAATAACTGAAATTTGAATCCAATCTGAGCTAAATCGGAAAGCCCCTAAATACTATCTGAATAAGGATTTGAAGGAACATGTCTCCAACTAACTCCGGCTAATAAAATTGAACTAAAATAATAAATGAAAAAAATAATATCATCCTCGAATGGATGAGGACTCACTGCAACTTTGAGACTGGAATTCTACTGCTACTGCTTCTCTGGAGCTCGTATCTATGAACATATGGTGTAATGTAAAAGAAAGAACCATAGCACAAATGTGTCAGTACAACGGGCAGTACTAAGTATACGAGTGAGCTAGGCTAAATGCACAAGGGTTTACATGCATGAACGATGCTAACTCACTGACTGATATGAATGTAAGAGTGCAAATATGTATACGTAGTAACTGAGATCATGATTACATGATATCTAACTCTGTACACTAATATATTATCTACTGATATCTAGCATGACAGATACAAAAAATCTGATAACATAGATGACTGTGTCTGACAATCCTTAATCTAATGAAACTATCTGTGTTCTATTTTGTAACTGAATTGACTGTATTTGACAGTCCTGATATACTGAAATCTGAAGAATTATCTGAGTTCTTTTTACTGAGATTGGGACTGAAAATGTGGGAGGTAGTTGTTTAATCGACATGCCCTAACAACGTCTATAGCTAAGTTGCGTTCTAATCTATGCCCTGACTGAAAGGGTACCAATACCGTACCACTGGTAAGGACAGCTGTGAGTGACCCTTATCTGATAGGTACTCAAAACGATAATGGTAGGAACCCTAAACTAACAGGTTAAGTCAACTCATCAATCCTAATCTGGCAGGTTAAGATGTCTCAACCTACGCTGGCTATATAGTTCTTGAACACAAAGATGATTTCTAAGAATCACACCCTAAACTAAAAGGTGATTTCCCATCCTTGGGTTCACTCGGTGATAACTTCTACTCCCATCTAAAGAGACTGAACATGATATAACTGACTATACATGGACTGAGTAACTGACTTTCGTTGACTGCCATAATAGTACTACTATGTAAGAATTAATGAGATCATGAGATTTTTTAGATTTGCTGAGTCATATGACTGACTAGGTTCTGTAGATCATGGATTGACTCAGATTATCATGATAACATGTCATGGCTATAGGCACACATCTATATTTTTTTCGGGTACAAGTACCCCAGGACTCGATGGAGGGAAACTGACCCACATGACTGACTTGATCGTAAGAGGAGAGTCTATAATTTACAATATCATAAGTAGGGTATTTCACACTAAGCATAGTTCTCAACATCTTACAAGGGGGAGGAAAATTTCATACAACATGTATATACTTGCATAGCCCCAATATCATTCTCAATGCATATCACAACAACTCATATCAATCACGTGGAATTCATGTGAAATCACAAATCATAGAGCATGGACTTGTCATTTAAGCATTATTAAATCATGGGACATGAATTCTATCAACCTAGACATATTATCAAACACTTTGCATGCATATTTTTTTAGCTTAAATGTGTTCATAAATTTCACCATATTAAGCCACACAAAGATCATGGGTTTCAACTAATAAACATATATGCTTTATGAAAACACCTTTAGATATTATATTGCAACTTAAACAACAATCATCAACATGTACATGCTCATATCACAACAAGGCAATCACAAAATAATTTTTAAAACATAATTCTTGAGCTTTATGAACAAAATGGATCCATAGATGAACACTACGCATACCTGACTTAAGGTTCTTCATGTTTTTTAACTTGAAGGATTTGAAATCTTTTGATTTTTTTGAATAAGATAGGGCCTTGTTCTTGGAGATTAAATTTAGAAAGAAACCCTAGTTTTTGTTTGTGAAATAATAATGAGCAAAATGGCTGAATTCAGACTCATCTAGGTATATATAGGTGAGTAGTAAGTGACCAAAATACCCCTGTTAAAATGGCCTAGAAATAAACTAAACATGGCGTATGATGACCCAACTGATGGTTCGTCATTTTGATCGTCATACGTGGACCAGAAATGGGGTTCTTTGGATAAGAGTTGACGGCCCATCAAAGATCTGATGGTCCGGTAAAAATTTGATGGTCCGTCAACTCGTCTGTCAATCCTTATCCAGAACGTGGCCCTACTTCCTTTGCTATGATGTTCAAAGTGGTGGTTCGTCACTTGTTTGGCGGTCCGTCAACTTGGACGTCCCACCTGGGCATTTCAGTTAGCTATGAGTAAAACATCCATAACTTCCTTGTCTGGTATCGGATTTGGACAAAATTGGTATCATTAGAAAGCTAACTCCATTTCCCACATGATAGAAAGTATAAATCTTAAAAAATATCACGGGTACAAAAATATGTTTATATTTCAAATCAAGTACTAGCATCCTTGAGATGATTTTTAGCTAGGAATAAGCACTGGTATTACAGTGTGACTCTCGAATTGTATTAGTAGTTCTTACACTATTGACACCCAGTTTTAGGCATGATTAGTATTTTTGATAAGCTCTTTCCACATTGTTATGATTACTTATATGGTTCAGCTTTGTTCTAGAAGCCTTACCTTGGAATAATTTTTTCTTCTCTTTTTGTATTGGTTTGGGGGATAGGCTTACTTGTCAAGGTACACTGCAATAAGTGCCATCATGACCCTCTGTTTTAGGTCATGAAAAATTGGTATCAGAGTAGTGAAGTTTCATTGGTCTCAATGGTGTAAGAATGGGATGTCTAATAGAGTCTCGCGGATCTATACGTATGCGCCCTTATCTATCTTTAAGAAGCTATCGAACATCTTTAGGAAACTTTTCTTATTTTATTCTTTATCGTGCGAAGTTA
Organism: Capsicum baccatum var. pendulum; assembly: GCA_030864225.1. Lineage (NCBI taxonomy): Eukaryota > Viridiplantae > Streptophyta > Magnoliopsida > Solanales > Solanaceae > Capsicum > Capsicum baccatum. Next base: position 234,175,907 of record CM061560.1, on the reverse strand, counting down.
TTTCATATTTTGTATTTTGAGTTATATTTCACTCATTCTGCGCAGATGGTGTTGACTAGATCCTGCGAGAGTAGTGATGTAGAGCCTTCACCTAGAGTATGAGCTTCAAGTCGTGGATGGACTCGAAGGAGGGTGATGTCCCTGTGGTGTATCCCTATCTAGGAAGAGTGATAGGGGACTCTTCCCTGAACCTCATATCTAGCAAGTTGGAGTTGTGGGTCCTACTCCAGTTCTTCAGAGTTCATCTACCCCAGTGTTGAAGGGATTATTGGTATGTTTGATGACCCATTTAGAGAGTTCTTCTTTGGTTATGTCGGGTGTTCCCCTAGTTCCGAGTATGGATCCTGATGTTTTACCAGTTTCTAGTTTGAGTACTCCTCAGACCCCGAGTCCTATTCCATCTTCAGTACCGACATCTAACTATGGGGTTTCTAGATCAGAAGCTCAGCCGACATTCATGTTACCTTCCTAGATGGGATCATAGCTAGCCAAAATTACTATGTCTCTTCTTGTGGATAGTACAGTGATATCCTTACAGGATCAGGAGAGTTTTAAGACATTTACTCGATTGGGTCCTCCTAGATTTGGTGGCTTATTGGGCGAGGATGCCTACGAGTTTTTCACTAATTGCCGATAGAAGTTGCATAATTTAGGTTCACTTGAGTCTCATGGAGTTTCTTATACATCTTATCAGTTGAGAGATACAGTGAGAGATTGGTGGAGGTCTCTTATCAGTTGTAGACCCCGTGATTCTCCCAATATACTTGGGATTAGTTTGTCTAGGCTTTTTTAGAGAGATTTGTTCCTTTTAGTTTGAGAGACCGTATGTGGAACGAGTATAATCATTTGGATTAGAGCTCTATGATAGTTACTGAGTATGAGGCACACTTTCATGCCTTGTCCAGGTATTTCTATGATAGTATTTCCACTGAGTCTAAGAAGATTTGAATGTTTGTGAAGGGTTTAGAGGTCTCTCTTCAGTTAGCTACATCTCATATGGTTGTGCTTGGGGCTTTTTTTAGAGTATTATGGATCATTCTAAGATGATAGATAGTATTCTTAGTGCATCTGTAATGCCCCAAATCTTGTATCCGAAATGTTACACTATGCTTATGACCTCGAAGGACCACAAGCTAACCCATGACTGATATTTGTAATTGAGCACTGAATAATATACTGTAAATATGCAGAATATAAGCTGTAAGGCCATAAGGTTCAAAACTAAACTAATACAAAATATAAAACAATGTCTGTAATAGGGCATAACAATACCCATAACTAAATAAACTATCGAAAAACATGCTATAGTCTGAAAGCCTCTACACTATCTAAAAACTATGGAGTTGATGGGACTGTCCCTAACTAACTCTGAACTAATGAAATAATAAAGTAACATAATAATCATGCTTTCTCGAATGATGTGGACACACTGTTAGTCTGGCTGCTAAATGTCTAAGCTACTGAGGATGCTTGGGAGATCATGCTTCTAAACCTATAGTATAAAAAACCATAGCGCAAGTGCATTAGTACGTTGAATATACTGGTATGCAAGTGAGGTAGGTTGAATGCAATAGTTCATATACATGAACAATACTAACTGACTGAATAACATGAATGTGAGAATACCTGTATAAACAAGTAACTATAATTGAGACCATACTGACTCTGGTACGGGGTTTTGAGTACTGATTTACTGACATCTTAGTTCACTGATACTAATGATTGAGTCTACAGAATACTAAGAGACTGATGTTATATTACTGATAAAGGAAAGACTATTTCTGACAGTTCTGGTTGTGAAGAACTGGTCTGATTGACTGTATCTGATAGTCCTGAAACTAAATACTGCTAACAGGAATTTTATATAATTATTATACTATTAACTGAGTGACTGTGTCTGACAGTACTGATTCTGATAGAACTAGCCGAGTTTTATACTGAGCTGAATGATTGTAATTGATAGTCCTAAAATCTGTAGAACTTAGTGGAGTTTTATTACTAAGACTAAATCTAAAGCTGAAACTATGGTAGGTAATCATCTAACCGACATGCCCTGAAACTGAATTGGTGGGGCCAAACCTATAACCCCAGCTGGAAGGGTGTTAGTACTGTGCCACGGGTAAAGAGAAGTTGTAAGTAAATCCTCAAGAGATCTTCTATCAACCCCTTATAGTAGGAAAACTCAAATGAGGTGTATAATCTCTAGACTTGTGGGGTACATCTCAACCTACGCTGGCTACGTAGTTCTGGAATGTAAGGATTGCTTCTAAGGATCACACCCTCTACTGACTGGCAGTGTGTGTCCTCATCCATGGGTTCACTCAGTGCTGAATCCTACTCCCAACTGAAGAGACACTGAACTGAACTATTACTGATTATATTATTTAACTGATTTGAATCGAGTTCACTAAATTCCATTGACTGATGGAATACTACTAAAATCTGATAACTAACTGAGATTACTTGAAATTCCTAAGTAAGAATGGACTGATACTGAGTCTTTTTGAGTTATGTGACTGACTAAATTCTATGATCATGGATTGACTAAGAGTATCATAAAAACATGACACTGGCTATAGGTATACAACTAGATTGTCGGGTACGAGTACCCCCAGTACTTGACAGCATGAAATTGACAAGACATGACATTTCATGAACACATGACCGACATAAAAAATTCATAATACATTAATTTGGGAATTTCATGAAGCACATGGTTATCATAGTCTTGTACATGAATGGAATTGCATATAAACATGTCATACTTTCATCAACCTAATCTCATGGACATTCCCACAACCATTCATAATGCACACAATATCATGGAAGTCATTCTTGGTCATAGGGTAAAGCATGCATCTATCACTTGGGTCACAATTAAACTATAATGCATAATTTCTATTCTCTTAGGCATTTTATCAAATACCTAGGATGCATGACTTAGGTCATAAGCATGACCATCAAATCAATACAACAAAACTCCATATTTTAACTCAATTTCACATGTTTCAGACCACATACTAGCATAGGTTCATAAACAACACATAAAGATTACAACTTTGGAATCATATAACCATAATCAAATGACCATAATCAACCCACAATAAAATATTCACAATACAAGATTTAAAACTTGATTCTTAGGATTCATGGATGAAAGAAATCCATGAATGTATAGTGTGCATACCTTAGTTCTTAATTCTATGAAGATTGACGGAGATATTCTTGAATTTGAGTCTTGATTTTTTGAGCTAGGGTTTTCGTGTCTTGAGAGAGAAGGATTTTGTTCTTGAGAGAAAGTGAAGAAAAGTGATGTAATAGGGTTCTTAAAGTATAATTTTGGGATTAAAGGATGATCCTAGTGTAATACCCCAGACTCTTTCCTAGCTTAAAATTGTTTAAAAAATATTAGAAGCTTTCTTTAAAAGATGAATCCACTTTTGTAAATATGGTATTCTTATGATTTTTACTTTTTGTCACGTGGTAAATTTAACAAGTTTTTCATCGATATAAGATTCGCTTAAATCTGATAACCGGGTAAGAAGTTATGACTATTTCAAGTTTCCTTGTAAAACAACGCCATATTGGTCAGTGGCGCACTGCGCCACAAGCTAAGTCTCAGCGCGATTTCTCCTACATTGCGTCAAACTTTCAGGTCACAAAGGAAGTGGCAATGCGATGGCTCCACATCACGCCATCCCTCAGTTTCCCAATTGTCAAATTCCAGTGACACGGCGCGACAGATAAAATCCATGAATTTAGTTGATTATGATGTGTAATTTGATGATTTCACCTATGCCCTAAATTGTGCATGCAAGGTGTTTGATAAAATGCTTGGAAGAGTAGAAATCGTACCTTATAGCCCAAGACATAAACAAAATGTGACATGTTTGTCATCCTCCTATGTTTATATGGTTTCTATGATATCATTGTGAAATATGTATGTTGTTGGAATGCCAGTGATATTAGAACATAAGATTATGATATGATTATAAGCATTCCCATCCATGTTAGATAGTATGATAACCAGGTAGTTCATGAAATCCCCAACTTATTATATTATGGATTGTTGATGTTGGTCATGTATTCAAGAAAATCAGGCTTTGTCAGTTTCCGCCCGTCGAGTCATGGGGGTACTTGTACCCGGCAATTTAGTTGTATGCCTAGAGCCAACATCATGTTTTCAAGATACTTTCAGTCAAGCCATGTTCAGTAGAATTCAGTCAGTCTCATGACTCAAGAAAACTCAGTAATCTCAGTATTATTCTTTCAGTCAACGGAACTCAGTTAATTTAGTCCAGTTTAGTTTAGTAACCCATGTTCATTATCTATTCAGATGAGAGTAGTAATTAGCACTGAGTGAACCTAAGGATGGGAACTCACCTGCTAGTATAGGGTGAGTTACTTAGGAGCAATTCTTACATTCCAGAACTACGTAGCCAGCATAGGTTGAGACATCATACCTGATAGTTGAGGTTAGATGAGGTGGCTTAACCTGCTAGTTAAGGGTTCCCACCATTCTTATTAGAGTAACCTGCTAGTTGAGGGTCACTCGCATGTTGTCCTTACCAGTGGCACGATACTGACACCCTTCCAATCAGGGCACAGATTGGACCCCAGTTCAGCTATAATGCATCATATGGGGTATGTCGGTTAGATAACAACTTCCCACGGCTTCAGTATGAGTATCAGTAAAAGGACTCAGATAGTTTTTCAAATTTTAGGACTGTCAGATACAGTCAACTCAGCTTAGTACAGAACTCAGATAGTCCATCACAATTATAACTATCAGATACAGTCACTCATGTTATCAGTATTCAAATTCAGTAATTATGTTATCACAGTATCAATGTCAGTTATTATATGTCTTGTATGTATTCTCACGCTCATGATAGTCAGTCTATTATTTTATCGTTCATGCATATGAACCCCATGAATTTAGCCTACCTTACATCCATACCAGTACATTCAAAGTACTGACGTATTTGTGCTTTGGTGTCTTATACCATAGGTTTAGAAGCCTGAGTTGCAGAACACCAGTAGCATTCCAGTCTCAGCAGTCAGAGTTAGAAGTGAGTCCTCATCTTTTGAGGACATATTCATTATTTATATACTTTATTAATTAATTTATTAATTGGAGTTAGTTGGGGACATATCCCATCAACTCCTTATTCAGACAGTCATATTTTAGAGGCTTTTCAGACTGCAGTATGTTCAAATAGTCTATTTTAGTTTTATTTTTGGTACTTTATACCCCACCCCAGATGATATATTTTTGCAATTATATAGTATGGTATGTAGCATATAGGTACAGATATCATTCATGGGTTATCTTGTGGTCCTTAGGGGTTATAGCACCGTGTAGCATTATGGGTACTAATTTCGAGGCGTTACACCTAATCGTATAAAAAGACCTATTTAAACCTAGACGCGTCTTTTAATTTTTCTTAAAATTTTCCAATTTGGAAAGCTGGCGTGATGCGGCGCTATTGCACCGTGTCACTGGAAATTGCCAACTGGGAACTGGACTGACGGTGCGATGTGGTGAAATTACGTTGCAATACTTGATGGGACATGTATATTCACCGCGATGCGGTGGTATCGCGCTGAGACACCAAAGAAAGAACAATTTTGAATTTGAGCCCTGGTGCAAAGAATAATTCTGAATTTGAGCCCTGGTGCGATGCACCATAATTGTGGAGGCTCACTAGATTTTGACAATTTCCATTTTGGCATGCTCCGCGACATGGTGGTGGCTCAGGTGGCACACTGTCTTACTAAATTGGCTCTAACTCTTTGCCCAGGTGTCGGATTTGGGTAAATTTGGTATCAATGGAAAGCTTATCCAATTTCCCACATGATAAAAAGTAAAAATATTGAAAATACCGCATATATAAAAGTGGATTCATCTTTAAAACAAGTCTTTAACATTTTTAAGATGATTCTAAGCTAGGTAAAAGTACGAGGTATTAAAGAATCTCAGGAAGGCACCAAGAAGGTGCACTGTTTAGGTCAATTCTGGAGTCAAACTTTGAGGTAGAGATTTTAGAGGTTCTCATGGATACCATAGTAGGCTAGTACAGACGACTTTACGGAGTTTAGGTGGTAGATCTTTAGGTTTAGTAGTGTAAGGTGGACATTCAGGATCAGTGGTTCCTTCTCATGTTAGAGCAGGCCGTAGGATGTATTATATGTGTCATTATGTTGGACATTTGGCCTAAGACTATCCCCACTGGGTGATTCAGGCTACTCCTATTTCAGCTGTGAGAGGTAGAAGTACTACCAAAGGTGCGACAAATAGTGACAGTAGAGCTCGTGAGGTTGGTCATAGGGCTACTCAAGCAATTGGTGTTCGTGGATGGTGTTATGCTATACCATCCAGATCTGAGGCAGAGGCTTTAGATGTTGTGATCTCAAGTTTTGTTCTCATTTATTTTAGACCTACATCTGTGTTATTTGATCCCTAATTGACTTTCTCCTATGTTTGTGTATATCTTTCTTTGGGTTTTGATTCTTTTAGTTAGCCTCTTACTATGCTTATTTGTGTATCTACCCCCAATAGGTGATTTTTTAGTGGTGGGCCAGGTGCGCCGATCTTTTATTGTGACTTTTATCTGGCGTAAGTTCTTGGTAGACTTACTTGTGTTAGATATGGTCAATTTTAAAGTTATTTTATGTATTAATTAGTTGGATCCTTTTATGTTGTCTTTGATTATCTTGCTAAGACTATGACTTTAGCTTCATCGGATGTGACAAGGATAGCTTGGAAGGGTGCACTTTATTTGGTCCTAAAAGGACTATATCTTTTGTTTAGGCTCATAAATTTTTTGAGACAGGATTTTTGTCTTACTTTGAACATATTCATGACACCAGTGTTGTATCACATCCTATCTTGGATTCGGTTGTGTTGTCTGTGAGTTTATGGATGTGTTTCCTACAGACTTTCCTGGTATGTCTTTGGATCGAGATATTGAGTTTGCTATTGAAGTTGACCCAGGAACCAAGCCTGTTTTTATTCCTCCTTATAGGGTGGCCCAAGTAGAGTTGAAGGAATTTAAAGATCAATTTTAGAAGTTATTGGATAAGGGATTTAGCTGATCTAGTGTATTACCTTGGGGTATGACTATCTTTTTTGTGAAGAAGAAGGATGGGTTTATGTATATGTGTATTGATTATCAATGTTTTGTCGAGTGTTTTTCTTCTATTGCAGCTCCCTTGACTAAGTTGACTCAAAAGAAGATTTTCTTCAAGTGATCTGAAGTGATCTTGTAAAGACTCAAGGATTTGTTAACTTCAGCTCCTATCTTGACTTTGTCCAAGGACGACGTGGGTTTTATCATCTTTTCTGATGCTTTAGGCTTGGGTTAGATATTTTGTTGATGTAGGAGAGCATGGTGATTGCTTATGCATCTCATTAGTTGAAGCCTCATGAGAGAAATTATCCTACCAATGATTCAGAGTTGTAGCAGTCGTGTTTGCCTTGAAGTTATAGAGGCACTACTTGTATAGAGTACATTGTAAGATCTTCTCAGATTATCGTAGCCTTTAGTACATCTTCACCCAGGAAGATCTTAATATGAGGCAGCGTCGTTGGCTTGATTTTCTTAAGGATTATGATTATTATGACTTGACTATTCTCTACCATCCAGGCAAGGCTAATGTGGTTGTGTATGGCTTGAGTAAGAAATAGGCTAGAATGGGTAGCTTGGCTCGTCTTTTGACCCAAGAGTGGCCTTTGTCCCTAGAGGTTCTGTCTTTAGCTAACTATATGGTTAGACTTGATATTTCGACACCTGGAGTATTTTGGCATTTGTGGAAGCTAGATATTCTTTGATGAAAGAGATTCAAGCTTATCAATTTAATGATGTTAGATTAAACTTGATTTGAGATAACGTGTTGAGTGGGGAGGCTAAGAAAGCCTCACTTGATTCTAATGAATTTTTGAGGATTGGAGTGAGTTTGTGTACCAAGAGTGGGTGATTGGATTAGGTTGATCTTAGAGGAGGCTTATGGTTTTAGATATTTCATCCATCTAAGTGTGAGAAAGATATATCGTGATTCGATATAGCACTACTAGTGACGTGGTATGAGGTGAGATGTAGTGGATTTTATGGCTCATTGCCTATGTTTTCAGTAGGTTAAGGCCGGGCATATGAGGCCTGGTGGGTTACTTCAGAGGTTACCCATTCTCGAGTGAAAGTGGGAATGGATCACCATGGACTTTGTGACTGGTTTGCCTCATACATCTCATAGTTCTGACAGTGCTTGGGTCATCGTGGATCGATTGACCAAGTTGTTTATTTTTATTCTAGTTCAGGTCTTATTCAGTGCTAAAAGGTTGGACCGTATCTGTATTCGTGAGATTGTGCATCTTCATGGTGTGCACTTTTCCATTATTTTCAGCTCGAAATTCTGTGTTTACATCTCACTTTTTAAAGACTTTTCAAGATGAGTTGGGTACTCGGATTGATCTTAACATGGCATTTCACCCCAGACTGATGGTTAGTCAGAGCATACTATTCACGCTTGGGAGGATATACTCCGTGCATGCACGATGAATTTTGGTGGCCAGTGGGAGCAATATTTAACTTTAACAGAGTTTGTATATAATAATAGCTACCATTTTAGTATTGATATGGCTCCTTTTGAGGACTTGTATGGTAGGCGTTGTCGCTCCCCAGTGGGTTGGTTTGATGTTTCATAGATGAGACCTCGAGGTACGGACTTGCTTCGTGAGTCTTTGGATAAAGTTTGGGTTATTCAGGATAGACTTAGAGCAGCTCAGAGTGGGCAGAAGTGCTATGCTGATCGTAGACTTCATGCCTTGAGATTTGGTGTTGGTGATTGTGTTTTCCTTTGAGTTTTACCCATGAAGGGTGTGATGAAGTTTGGGAAGAGGGGCAAGCTTAACCCCAGGTATATTGTTCCATTTGAGATTCTTCAGACTATTGGTGATGTAGCTTATGAATTGGCATTGTCCCTTGATCTATCAATTGTTCATTCAGTTTTTTCATGTTTCTATGCTTTCCCGCTATATTATTGATGAGTCTTTTGTTATTCATTGGGAGTCAGTTCAGCTAGATGAGTGGTTGTCTTTTGTTAAGGAGTCGGTTTCCATTTTGCTAGGGATGTTAGGCGGTTGCGCTCTAGAGTTATCCCTGTGGTTAAGGTTCAGTACAACATTAACCTATAGATGAGGCTACTTGGGAGGTTGATTTTTATATGCGTAGTTCCTATCCCAAGTTCTTTGTTGATTCAAGTAATTCTTTTGCCTTTACTTCGAGGATGAACTATATTTTTAGTAGTGGATGATGTAACGACCTACAAATTTGATGAAATATGTGAAATCTGTGATTTTATATGATTTAAATATTTTACCCCTCCTCGTCATTATATTATGATATTTCTGTGGTGTGGGGGCGATTGGCATGGTTTTCGATGCATTTTGGTACCATTTACGTGATATTGTAGTTTTTGATGGCTTCGAAAGCCTTATTTTAGACTTATCGGGATATCTTTTTATCCATGTGATGGATGACTGAACGGACTGCACCAACAGCTCCGGAATATCAATTTTAGGCTAGGTTGACCTTTGGTTAGGGTCCCAGTGCGCCCGAGCTCATTTCGACCTATTGATTGAAAAGTTGAAAAATTAGAAATAGGAGTGTGGGACCCATATTTGACCGAAACGACCTCGGATGGAAAATTCGACTTTGCCAGCAGATCCGGAATGTCAATTTTAGGGTGTTAGCATGTTTAGTGTAATTTTATAGTTTTTAAATTTCATTTCCACCCTCGGTTTGGAAAATTAAAATTTCAGGTTCAGGGGGTCAACTTTTTGAAAATGATGTTTTTTTTCATGAATCCGACTTTGCCAACGTGTCCGAAACATCGAATTTAGTATGATTGCATAGTTCGTTTGAATATATCGGGCTCCGAATGAAACCCGAGCACCCCATCGAAGTTCACATTGAACCAAAAAGAAAAAAAACAGCTTTTTCCTTCCATTAGTGTAGAAAATCTGCAATATATATATATATATATATATATAAATATAACAGTTTTTCTCATTTTCCATCTTGTCTCTTGTGATTTAAACCCTAAAATAGTGTGGTTTTTTAAAAATAAAGTTTATGGGAGCTTGGGAAGCTAGATCGACACTTATTTCTTGGTTTTATTACGGATTTATGGTAAGAATTCATCCTTTTCTTAGTAATTTCTTGATTAATTTCTCAAAACTCCAGAATCTTAGGGATTGATTTTAAACCCCAATTCCACTTCTTTTTTATCTTATAATTACTAGTTTTTTTTTTTATCAATTTAACCCTTAAAACAACTCCGATAGTTATTTTAACCCGAATTTCAAAGATTTTTATCAGGTAAAGCTTAAGAATGGGTTTTCTTCAATTTGAACCTTTTTTTGACTCGATTTTAATTGAGTTTTCTTATGTAGATTCCTAAAAATATGAAAAACATGTTTTTGAAGTAAAATTTTGATTCTACCCTTCTTTTTCGAAGACCCGTTCTGGGGGTTCGTTTTGACCCCAAACCAAAAGTAGTCAATATGGGTGTCGTTGGTTTTGTTTTGATATGTAGATTTCATATTTGATATTTTTAGTGGAGTTTGGGATCATTCGTGAAAAGTAAGGTCGTGGGTTCAAAGTGTAGCGGATCAATTTCGGCATTCGAGTTAGGTTATTACTTAACTCTTTCAGACTGGGATGGGTAGTAAATGATGGTACAAAATGCATGTTAAGTATGAAAACTAATTATGAAAAATGTCTATCTATATCTTGTGCCCTTGTGGGGCCTATACGTGATGTAATTATTGAAATTGAGATATGATATGATATGTGTGACCGTGCGGGGTCTTATATGGTGTTGATTGCCTTGAATACATGTGAATAATTGTATTGTGTTTTTGAAATGCCTAATGTGGTTTTATTGGTATATTGTTATATATCCATACATAATGGTATATTAGAGATGTGAAAATTAATGGATGAAACGAAAGTAATGAGTGGATATTGGCTTATGTGGTTGTTGAATTGTAACATTGTGGTTGGTTGTGAAAATACATCATGTGGATTGGGTGTAAAAATTCATCACGTGGATTGGTTGTGGAAATACTCATTTTGAATGGTTGTGAACATTGCATTGTCATTCTCATGCCATCATACGCATCATTTCACTTGTTCATTTTACTGCTTTAATATACTTGTTGTTATGTATGTGTACCTGATTTATGTCTTATATTATGTATGTGCTTTGAAAATACTGAAAACACTGGATATTTGTATCAGATATTGGATTTTATAGACCACCTTCGAGTGATTATACCAGAGAAGAGTTGCGGATATGTGTGATCTTGAGGTTGTGTACCAAACTTAAGGTTGTGTGCCAAACTAGAGGTTGTTTGCCAAACTTAAGGTTGTGTGCCAAACTTGAGGCTATGTGCCAATACCATGCATTATCATCATCATCATAAATATTACACTCGCTTTATTGTGCTTATGTTGTGTTTGAATTGCCATATTGACTTGTCATCTACCTATTTGTTCTATATCTTAACTTGTTAATGTTTAATTGTTCTATCTTCCTTTAATTGTACTTGATGATCTTGATTATACCTGTCCCTATTTTTTTCTACCTGTATGTGACATTGTGTATATTTGTATCCCTATCTTATGTGTAGTTGTATTATATATGGATAATATAGAACTGTTAGTGCAAGCAGTATGGACGACCGTTGTGGAACATTTTCTGATTGTAGGTGACGTGCCCTTAGTGTATATTTTATATGCTTTATTTACTACTTTGCTTGGTCGGTCTATGATGCCTACTGAGTACAAGTGGACCATACTCATGTCTACTATGCCCTTTCAGTGCTGGATCTAGCTCGAGTACGCCTCAGCTTGCTTGACTCGGGTGATTGTTGGAGCTTCCAAGGTAGCGGTTGGACATTCATGCGTCCGAAGTTTACCTCTATCTTTTTATAGTAGTTATGTCTTTATTAGTATTCTGAGACAGATATTAATCCTTTATGGTTATTTTTCTAAAGTATTTGACTCTTGAATTGTATTAGTAGTTCTTACACTATTGACACCTGGTTGCGGGCATGATTGGTATTTTGGATAAGTTCTTTCCGCATTGGTATGATTACTTATATGGTTAAGCTTCGTTCTAGAAGCCTTAGCTTGAGATATTTCTATCATTTTCTCTTTTTGTACCGATTTGGGGGATAGACTTACTTATCAAGGTACGCCACGACAGGTGTCATCATGACCCTCATTTTTGGGACGTGACAAGTAACTTGACTATAATGAGTTTTTGAAAGTAAAAGAGCGTTTTCAATTCTAAAATTTTCGTTACTACATGTGGAAAAAATACAGGTATTCATAGCTATCAAGTGCCTCTTACAAAAGGAAGCAATGGTTCATCAGAAAAGTGTATCTCTTTGGAACAGTCATGTCTGTCCATTCGAAACATTATGTTTTTTTCTGAACAGTCACATTTGATCAAATAGTCACCCCTTTTTCGAAATAGTGTGTCATTTTCTCAAAGGGTTGTGTCCCTTCCGAGACAGCATTTTAGCATTTTTCTTGAATTTTTTGGATCACTTATTTTTTTCAAGTTTCAAATAAAATTTGTAATCTGAATCTGAATCTAAGTCAAGCGAGGGACCACGACAATGGCGAGAGGCACCTCTTGATTCTTGCCTCACTATCCATGGAGAGTTGTGATTGAGTTTTAAAACAAACAGGGGAATCAGTTAATGACAGAGCGAATAGAAATATTGGCTTAAAAGATTTGATTTGATTTTTGAGGTGTCATCCTAGTACCAATTTGAGTTTATAGCTTAAGCAAAAAGGAGATTTTCTATTTTGGTGAATATAGGATAACCTAGGAGATATAAAACTCATACAGTACTTCATATAATCCTGGCATATGTAGGCGAAATAATTCTTAATAAGAACACATGAAAGTTTCTTTCTTCCATAATTAAACTTTTCTTATTGTGAACACAGTTTGTTTTTTAGGTGTGATTTCACTTTCCCTTCACTAATTTCCTTCATTTTCCATTCACATATTCAACTTGAACCCATTAAAGAGTACATCAACTAAATGAAATATACAAATCCCAATATTTATTAAAAATGTGATATTAAAATATATTTTATATCAATATTTGTTCGTCGATTTTTCTCTTGTTTTTAATAGTGAATATACAAATTAATTGCATTAGTTCATTTGTATGTAATATGCATTTCATAAATGTCATTCTTATTTCAACACTTATAATAAACACAATACTAATTAATTTCCTTTTCCACGTTCCAAGGAAGTTGACTGAATTGAATTTGTTGCTTGGCCATATCTTCTAGATTTAGAAATTTAATTAGTGTATTTAATTGGCAAGTTGCTGCATCATGGGGCGTGTTTGAGATATTGAAAAACTTTATATGGGACCCTGGGTAAAGAAGAGCAACTGACATGCTTTCATAGGAAAAAAAAACTCAAAATCACGATACTTTCCACAAAATTATATAATGTCCTAATATGCATTATTTACGCAATGTACTAAGGGTCGTTTGGTTGAGTGTATAAGTTAATACTAAATATAGTTATTAGTAATACTGAGATTAGTAGTGCAGATATTAGTAATACTGAAATTAGTAATACTGAGATTATTTTTTATGCAGTGTTTGGTCTGATGTATTGAAAATAATATGCATTCTTATATTTTAAAAAGACTATTGTTTGTTTATTAAAATACCCTCGACATATTATGACTTTGTGTATTTTCTTTGTAAAACATTATAATTTTTTAAAAAAAAAATAAAAAAAATAAAAATATAGCTAATTATTTACTTTGAAATTTTTACATTTAGTCATTCACTTGCAAAAATTATTTTTTCTTTATTTGTTCATCATTTGCTTGTTATTTTCACTCTGTGGTCCTATTAAGTTGAAGGGAGGTACCTGTAATTTTTGAATGAGATAATAAAATTATTATTAACATAAAACTATGTTCCGTAGAGTGTTAAAGCTAAATAGAAAAATTATTTTTATTTATGAATATCCTATTTATAAAATTAAGCTTGTATGCAATCATGCAATGTATTTTCGAATTTTGACCAATAAGTATTTTTTAAGTTAATGGAGTAGTTTTTTTATGACTAAAATTATTTGGAGGAATATTATTATCTTGATAATTTGAAAAGAAGTAACTCACATTGGATAAATTGAAAAAGATTTAGAAAATAATCGCAGAAATTTGAGGGCATTTTTGTAAATAATAATAAAATTATAAACTAATTTATTTATATAAATTTATTTGTACAAATATAAAAATAAAATTAAAAAATAAAAAAATATTTAAAAGAATTTGAGGAATATTTTTGTCCTTACACATATTAGTCCCATGGTAATAAAACTCATGTATTACTAATACCACCTTATGAGATGTATTAGTAATATACCCTATAATACCATATACGGTGTATAACTAATACATGATATTAGCAATACACAGTTCCAAAATCCTACAAACATAGCACTAAATAATATCACACTTAATACATGAATATTTCTCCTAATATATCCTATCAAACGAGCCCTAAATGTTTAGAAGTAAATAATACAGGTTCTAAATCATGATGTGGGAAAAAAGTTTTTCTCAAACAGCCTTCAATAGTCTTAATCAATTCAAAATCGTGTATAGAATTGTCGGTTACCCTAAATAAGACATTTTTAAAAGATTCAAATATGTTCAAAATCGACCAAATCAACCTCGGTTAATAACATCCACGTTCGATGAAAAATATATTTTCGAAAACTTCGAAGTGAGTAAGTCAAATCTAATATCAATTTCTAATTTTTCTGTCATTTACTCATCCAATTTGGCATTTAAAGTTCCATATCTGTCAATTATTATTTCAGAAAAGAGAAACGAAGTGGAAGAAAAAAAGACGTGGACATGCAACTCCCGTTTTTTCGTTGATCTATTTGAGATTCTAATTTTGATATTTCATCTTTTTGTATATTTATTGAATTTTTACTAACTCCGGCAAATATATTATAATGTAATCTTTCTTTTCTTATTTTTAATTCTTTACGTTTTTCAGAGATAAATTGTTTTAATTCTTTGTTTTTTTGCTCTTTATTCATTTAAATTGTGTTTATAACATTTTGGTGGATATCTAAATCTAATTTTGTCATAATTAGGTGGTATATGTCTCATTCTTCTAGATTTTAAATGGATTATTAATTTTGCTTCAATACTAGATATTAATGTAATTAAATAGGCTAATCTTTGTGGATTTTCTTTTGTTTTATTTAGACTTATATATTCTGAATAATTACTAACTAACGATTCTTTAATTTTTCTAAAAGCTTCTTTATTTTTAAATGGTCTTCTCATAATTAATTTAATAAATAACTAATTCTAACTTAACTAAATTTAAATTTAACTTAACTAATTTAACTAATTCCAACATAGTTATTTTGATGAATCTATTTATCAGCTTAGTTATCCGCACCCCCCTCCAAATGGTATCAGAGCTCAGTAATTCAAAAGATATGGAAGTGATATACGTGTTAGAGTTAGTTAAAATAGCTATGTTGGAATTAGAAAATTTAGTTAAGTTAGATTTATTTATTTATTAAATTAATTATGAGAAGACCATTTAAAAATAGAGAAGCTTTTAGAAAAATTAAAGAAAATTTAGTTAGTAATTATTCAGAATATATAAGTCTAAATAAAACAAAAGAAAATCCACAAAGATTAGCCTATTTAATTACATTAATATCTAGTATTGAAGCAAAATTAATAATCCATTTAAAATCTAGAAGAATGAGACATATACCACCTAATTATGATAAAATTAGATTTAGATATCCACCAAAATATTATAAACACAATTCAAATGAATAAAGAACAAAAATACAAAGAATTCAAACAATTTATCTCTGAAAAACGTAAAGAATTAAAAATAAGAAAAGAAAGATTACATTATAATATATTTGCCGGAGTTAGTAAAAATTCAATAAATATACAAAAAGATGAAATATCAAAATTAGAATCTCAAATAGATAGTTTAGAATATATATGTCAACACGAACTATTCACAATAAAATGAATAAAGAAGAATTTATAATAGATGAAAAAATATATGAAAATCATGAAGGATCAAAAATAAAAATAGTATTTTCCAATTTAGGAAGAAGATATAAGAAAATAGGAGAACATTTATATTTAATGTTAGAAAAAGAAGAATTAAAATTAGAAGATAAATTAACAGCAATGGTGAGAATAGAAAAAGAAAATGAAGAGATAGATAGAAAAAAGGAAATAGAAAAAATTAAACAACAATCTACGGAAGAAATACGAAAAATAGAAGAAACTAAAAATAGTAGAATTGCTGAATTAGAAAAAGAATTACAAATGTTAAAAAATTTATACGAACAAAGACAAAAAGAAAAAGAAGAAATAGATAAAGAACAAAAATTAATAAACGAGATAAATCAATTTAAGGAAAAATTAGAAATAAATAATATAGAGGTAGAAGAAACGGATAATTATGATTCAGAAGATAGTGAAACATATACGGAAATAATAACAAATATAAAAGATTTAGAAATTAACGAAAATCAAGAAAGAATTAATCAAGAAAACTTAGAAAATAATAATACAGAAATAAATACTCTTGACAAAAAAGAAGATGAAAATCTAATACCCAAAACAACAGAAATAAGAAAACCTATATATTACAAAAATAAATTTAAAAGATATAATGAATATGACAAATGGACACCAAAACAAATAGTTAATAAAAATTATAACTTTTTAGATCTAGACTGTGTAATAGATACAGAAAAAACAATACAATTATGGGTAGGATATATGACAAAACAATTATTAGACAATAATATAAACATAACAGATGCACCAGAATACATAGAAAAAACTCTAATAGGATCAGCAAAATTATGGTTTACAAATTTAACTGAAAATAGTAAGAAAGTATTAAGAGCTAATAAACCTATGGAAGGAGCAGCATCAACAACAACTAAATTAACACCTATAGAATTATTGAAAAAATATGAAACAGCTATAAAAGATGAATTTGGTAGTATGACAACATTAGAAGAAGAACAAGATGAAGAAAAAGATACAAATAGGAATTTAATGATAAAATTAACAATATGTAATATGTGTTATATAGATGAATATACTTGCGCATTTAAAGAATATTATTATAAAGGAGCATATAGTATAGAAGAAAGTAAAGAAATAAGAAAATTATATTTTAATAAATTACCCGAACCATTTAGTTCAAAAATAATAAAAAGTTGGGAAGAAGCAAAAATAGTAGATACATTAGGAGCTAGAATAAAATTTTTACAACAATGGTATAGAAAGTTATGTGAAAAATATAGAGAAGAATTAAAAATGGAAAAAACATTAATAAGAAATTTAGCATGTTGCAAAAATAAAATAGCACCCCAATTTGGATGCGAAGAAAGATATTATAAGAAAAGAAAAAGACATAAGAAATATAAGAAATATAAAAAATCAAAATATAAATATAAGAAACCAAGAAAAAGATATTATGTTAAAAATTATAAAAATAAAAGACCATATAGAAAGAAAAAATCTATAAAAGAATGTACATGTTATAATTGTGGAAAGTTAGGACATTTAGCTAGAGATTGTAAATTACCTAAAAATCCAAAAAATAAACAAATATCCGAAATAAAAATAGAAAATACAGAATATATGCAAATAGATTATATAGATTATGAACTAGAAAGTGAAGATAGTATATATGAAATTTCAGAAAACAACACAGATACTGAAATAGATAGTGAGATAGATGAATCAAATGACTGAAGAAGATATAAAAATAATAACAAAGGAAGAATATTTAAATGATGAAGGAACAGAACAAAAGATAATATTTGACAGTAATATATTTGATGAAATAAAAGGAAAAGAGCTAGATTTAAGTGTAGAAAAAATATTTAAAATACCAACAATAAAAAATATTTTTAGTAGGAAAAAAGATGAATATTATGTAGTATGTCAAAAAGAACATGTAATAGACTGTAGATATGCAAAAGGAAAAGCTAGTATACCACTAGTAACAAAAAGGATAATTAATAAAGAAATAAATGATATAAAAAGTAAAGGAGATCCAATAAAATACGTACACCTCGGAGGTACAGAAATATTAATAAAAGCATGTTTTAGAGAAGGAATAGATACACCGATAGAATTATATTTAGCAGATGATAGAATTATAAAACCTATAGAAAAAAGTATAATAACTGCCGTAAAAGGAAATTTGATATACCAAAAATTTTAATTCATAATAAGTGCAAATTATTCAGTAGTAGTAACAGATAGAAATATAGATAAATCATTAGTATTATATTGGAAGATATCAGGAATAGAATTAACCCCAGGAAGTAAAATATTTACAGCGAGATGTAAAAATTTATATGTATTAACAACAAAACATAAAATAACAGGGAAAAATAAGATTAATAAAATACAAATAGATAGCCCATTTGAGCAAATTGTAAAAACAATAGATTATAATGACTATAGCTATAGAGACATAGATATAGAAGAAAATTTAGAAATAGTAAATGATAGAATAAGTACAACGAAAAGAATAGCTAATGAAAAACCAGAGTCATCGAGCTCATCAAAAAGAATGAGTTATGAAACGAATTCAATAAGTAATTTAAACCAATATTACATAACAGGAAAAATAAATGAAAAAGAACATTTAATACTATTAAACACAGGACAAGAAGAAAATTATATAGCAAAATATCTAGTAAAAAATGAAGAAATAAAAACTGATAATGATATATGCCCAGATCTACCAAGAAGTTTAATAAATAATAAAGATATAGCAGCAAAAGAAATAATAATAGGAGGAATTAGAAAAATAAAAATAGAATTTGAGGTAAAAGAAGAAATGCAAAAAGCAGATATAATATTAGGAATAAAATGGTTAGAACAAGTAAAACCATATAATATAGAACATACACAATTAGCCATAACATATAATAGGGAAAGATTATTTCTAAGAAGAGCCTTAACATAAAATGAAAATATATGTATTAATGAAGATAGTAGTGGAAGGATATTACAGTAGATATTATACGCCTATGATAGATACAGGAGCAGAAGCTAATTTATGTAGATATAACTGCTTACCAGAAAGTAAATGGGATAAATTAAAAATACCAATAATAGTTAAAGGATTCAATAATGAAGGAAGCTTAATTACTTACAAAGCTAGGAATGTAAAAGCACAAATATGGGATAAGATATTGACAATAGAAGAAATTTATAATTATGAACTAACATCAAAAGATATACTTTTAGGGATGCCATTTTTAGATAAACTTTACCCACATATAATAACTAGAAATGATTGGTGGTTCACAGCACCATGTAAACAAAAAGTAAGAGCAAAAAGAGTTAGTAATAAAATCAGAAAGAAAACTGACTGGATAAAAGGAAGTGAAAAAATTACACAAAAGTTAGAAAATATAAAAACTGCTGAAGATACAATAGAATTAGTAGTATTCTCGATAAATAAAACAGAAATAACTATATTTTCAATAAATAAGATAGAAATAGTTAAGAAAAAACTAGAACAATTATATAGTGAAGATCCGTTAAAAGGATGGGAAAAACATAAAACTACCATAAAAATTGAATTAATAGATAAAAACAGTATAATAACCCAAAAACCATTAACATATAATTTTGATGATTTAAAAGAATTTAAAATGCATATAGATGAATTATTAGAAAAACAATATATACAAAAAAGTAATAGCAAACGTAATAGTCCAGCATTTATAGTAAATAAGCATAGTGAACAAAAAAGAGGAAAAAGTAGAATGGTTATTGATTATAGAAATTTAAATGCAAAAACTATAACATATAATTATCCGATACCAAATAAGATACTAAAAAGAAGACAAATCCAAGGATATAATTATTTTAGCAAATTCGATTGTAAATCAGGATTTTACCATCTAAAGTTAGAAGAAGAATCTAAGGAATTAACCGCATTTACGGTACCACAAGGATTTTACGAATGGAATGTATTACCATTTGGATATAAAAATGCACCAGGTAGATATCAACATTTTATGGATAATTATTTTAAACAATTACCTAATTGCATAGTATACATAGATGACATTTTATCAGATATAATATTATATCTTCTTTTTGCATTTCTTCTTTTACCTCAAATTCTATTTTTATTTTTCTAATTCCTCCTATTATTATTTCTTTTGCTGCTATATCTTTATTATTTATTAAACTTCTCGGTGGATCTGGGCATATATCATTATCAGTTTTTATTTCTTCATTTTTTACTAGATATTTTGCTATATAATTTTCTTCTTGTCCTGTGTTTAATAGTATTAAATGTTCTTTTTCATTTATTTTTCCTGTTATGTAATATTGGTTTAAATTACTTATTGAATTCGTTTCATAACTCATTCTTTTTGATGAGCTCGATGACTCTGGTTTTTCATTAGCTATTCTTTTCGTTGTACTTATTCTATCATTTACTATTTCTAAATTTTCTTCTATATCTATGTCTCTATAGCTATAGTCATTATAATCTATTGTTTTTACAATTTGCTCAAATGGGCTATCTATTTGTATTTTATTAATCTTATTTTTCCCTGTTATTTTATGTTTTGTTGTTAATACATATAAATTTTTACATCTCGCTGTAAATATTTTACTTCCTGGGGTTAATTCTATTCCTGATATCTTCCAATATAATACTAATGATTTATCTATATTTCTATCTGTTACTGCTACTGAATAATTTGCACTTATTATGAATTAAAATTTTTGGTATATCAAATTTCCTTTTACGGCAGTTATTATACTTTTTTCTATAGGTTTTATAATTCTATCATCTGCTAAATATAATTCTATCGGTGTATCTATTCCTTCTCTAAAACATGCTTTTATTAATATTTCTGTACCTCCGAGGTGTACGTATTTTATTGGATCTCCTTTACTTTTTATATCATTTATTTCTTTATTAATTATCCTTTTTGTTACTAGTGGTATACTAGCTTTTCCTTTTGCATATCTACAGTCTATTACATGTTCTTTTTGACATACTACATAATATTCATCTTTTTTCCTACTAAAAATATTTTTTATTGTTGGTATTTTAAATATTTTTTCTACACTTAAATCTAGCTCTTTTCCTTTTATTTCATCAAATATATTACTGTCAAATATTATCTTTTGTTCTGTTCCTTCATCATTTAAATATTCTTCCTTTGTTATTATTTTTATATCTTCTTCAGTCATTTGATTCATCTATCTCACTATCTATTTCAGTATCTGTGTTGTTTTCTGAAATTTCATATATACTATCTTCACTTTCTAGTTCATAATCTATATAATCTATTTGCATATATTCTGTATTTTCTATTTTTATTTCGGATATTTGTTTATTTTTTGGATTTTTAGGTAATTTACAATCTCTAGCTAAATGTCCTAACTTTCCACAATTATAACATGTACATTCTTTTATAGATTTTTTCTTTCTATATGGTCTTTTATTTTTATAATTTTTAACATAATATCTTTTTCTTGGTTTCTTATATTTATATTTTGATTTTTTATATTTCTTATATTTCTTATGTCTTTTTCTTTTCTTATAATATCTTTCTTCGCATCCAAATTGGGGTGCTATTTTATTTTTGCAACATGCTAAATTTCTTATTAATGTTTTTTCCATTTTTAATTCTTCTCTATATTTTTCACATAACTTTCTATACCATTGTTGTAAAAATTTTATTCTAGCTCCTAATGTATCTACTATTTTTGCTTCTTCCCAACTTTTTATTATTTTTGAACTAAATGGTTCGGGTAATTTATTAAAATATAATTTTCTTATTTCTTTACTTTCTTCTATACTATATGCTCCTTTATAATAATATTCTTTAAATGCGCAAGTATATTCATCTATATAACACATATTACATATTGTTAATTTTATCATTAAATTCCTATTTGTATCTTTTTCTTCATCTTGTTCTTCTTCTAATGTTGTCATACTACCAAATTCATCTTTTATAGCTGTTTCATATTTTTTCAATAATTCTATAGGTGTTAATTTAGTTGTTGTTGATGCTGCTCCTTCCATAGGTTTATTAGCTCTTAATACTTTCTTACTATTTTCAGTTAAATTTGTAAACCATAATTTTGCTGATCCTATTAGAGTTTTTTCTATGTATTCTGGTGCATCTGTTATGTTTATATTATTGTCTAATAATTGTTTTGTCATATATCCTACCCATAATTGTATTGTTTTTTCTGTATCTATTACACAGTCTAGATCTAAAAAGTTATAATTTTTATTAACTATTTGTTTTGGTGTCCATTTGTCATATTCATTATATCTTTTAAATTTATTTTTGTAATATATAGGTTTTCTTATTTCTGTTGTTTTGGGTATTAGATTTTCATCTTCTTTTTTGTCAAGAGTATTTATTTCTGTATTATTATTTTCTAAGTTTTCTTGATTAATTCTTTCTTGATTTTCGTTAATTTCTAAATCTTTTATATTTGTTATTATTTCCGTATATGTTTCACTATCTTCTGAATCATAATTATCCGTTTCTTCTACCTCTATATTATTTATTTCTAATTTTTCCTTAAATTGATTTATCTCGTTTATTAATTTTTGTTCTTTATCTATTTCTTCTTTTTCTTTTTGTCTTTGTTCGTATAAATTTTTTAACATTTGTAATTCTTTTTCTAATTCAGCAATTCTACTATTTTTAGTTTCTTCTATTTTTCGTATTTCTTCCGTAGATTGTTGTTTAATTTTTTCTATTTCCTTTTTTCTATCTATCTCTTCATTTTCTTTTTCTATTCTCACCATTGCTGTTAATTTATCTTCTAATTTTAATTCTTCTTTTTCTAACATTAAATATAAATGTTCTCCTATTTTCTTATATCTTCTTCCTAAATTGGAAAATACTATTTTTATTTTTGATCCTTCATGATTTTCATATATTTTTTCATCTATTATAAATTCTTCTTTATTCATTTTATTGTGAATAGTTCGTGTTGACATATATATTCTAAACTATCTATTTGAGATTCTAATTTTGATATTTCATCTTTTTGTATATTTATTGAATTTTTACTAACTCCGGCAAATATATTATAATGTAATCTTTCTTTTCTTATTTTTAATTCTTTACGTTTTTCAGAGATAAATTGTTTTAATTCTTTGTATTTTTGCTCTTTATTCATTTAAATTGTGTTTATAATATTTTGGTGGATATCTAAATCTAATTTTGTCATAATTAGGTGGTATATGTCTCATTCTTCTAGATTTTAAATGGATTATTAATTTTGCTTCAATACTAGATATTAATGTAATTAAATAGGCTAATCTTTGTGGATTTTCTTTTGTTTTATTTAGACTTATATATTCTGAATAATTACTAACTAACGATTCTTTAATTTTTCTAAAAGCTTCTTTATTTTTAAATGGTCTTCTCATAATTAATTTAATAAATAACTAATTCTAACTTAACTAAATTTTAATTTAACTTAACTAATTTAACTAATTCCAACATAGCTATTTTAAATCTTCTAACACGTATCTCACTTCCGTATCTTTTAAATTACTGTGCTCTAATACCATTTGTAGGGGGTGCGAATAACTAAGCTGATAAATAGATTTATTATAGCTGATGAATCTATTCTTTTTTGTGCGTGGTTATTTCTTTGATTTTGTTTTAATAAGTTATTCTTTTTGTGAGATGTATTCATTAATTTTTAGTTTATTATTTTATCCTGTAGTAACTGCTGAGTTACAAATTTCTGTGTAATAACTTATTCTTTCTGTACTGTAGTGTATATCTAATTCTAGATTTTCTATGTCATTTATTATTTTGTGTTGTTCTTCTCGTAGTGAGTTTTTTATATTATATAAACCGTTACATGTACTTTTTTCTAAATTTTCTAAGGTTTTTTCTATCCATATTAACTTTTCTTTTAGATCTTCCATTATTTTTCTAATATGGTTTCTATAATTAACTTCGTTATTTAGATTATCTTGGTTTTCCCTAGTTTTTCTAATATATTCTAACATCCACAATCTTGGTCTGAATAATATCCTTCTGGGTAAATGTCTTCGTATATTTGTGTTGTAGCATTTATCATTTCTATTTCGTGATTTATTACTTCTTCTAATATCATTTTCTTAATATCTATTATTTCTATATTTTTAAGTATATATAAGACTAAAATTCTAAGGTAGTCTAAATGGGCTATTTTTTAAAATTGATATTTTATAGCTATTTGTTTTAGACTTAGTAGTTTTTGCATATTTTTATTAAGAGATTTTATATATTTTTTATTTTCTATGTATTTGTCTATATTTATTTTTATCTGTTTTTCTAGTAACTGTATTTTTTGCATATCTTTAAAAATCCTACGTAGTTTTAACATAATAAATATTTATAAGAGTAGTTAGGTATGTGTGGTATATAATTTATTCTATCCGTATAATTTTGTCCATATGCTTTTTCTAATATAGCTTTTCTTATATCTGTAATATCTATATCTCTAAGTGCATATAAAATAAGTATCTTAAATTTATCTACCATGACATCAGAATTTGTAGGGGGGTGCGGATAACTAAGCTGATAAATAGATTTATTTGTAGGGGGGTGCGGATAACTAAGCTGATAAATAGATTTATTATAGCTGATGAATCTATTCTTTTTTGTGCGTGGTTATTTCTTAGATTTTGTTTTAATAAGTTATTCTTTTTGTGAGATGTATTCATTAATTTTTAGTTTATTATTTTATCCTGTAGTAACTGCTGAGTTACAAATTTCTGTGTAATAACTTATTCTTTCTGTACTGTAGTGTATATCTAATTCTAGATTTTCTATGTCATTTATTATTTTGTGTTGTTCTTCTCGTAGTGAGTTTTTTATATTATATAAACTGTTACATGTACTTTTTTCTAAATTTTCTAAGGTTTTTTCTATCCATATTAACTTTTCTTTTAGATCTTCCATTATTTTTCTAATATGGTTTCTATAATTAACTTCGTTATTTAGATTATCTTGGTTTTCTCTAGTTTTTCTAATATATTCTAACATCCACAATCTTGGTCTGAATAATATCCTTCTGGGTAAATGTCTTCGTATATTTGTGCTGTAGCATTTATCATTTCTATTTCGTGATTTATTACTTCTTCTAATATCATTTTCTTAATATCTATCATTTCTATATTTTTAAGTATATATAAGACTAAAATTCTAAGGTAGTCTAAATGGGCTATTTTTTAAAATTGATATTTTATAGCTATTTGTTTTAGACTTAGTGGTTTTTGCATATTTTTATTAAGAGATTTTATATATTTTTTATTTTCCATGTATTTGTCTATATTTATTTTTATCTGTTTTTCTAGTAACTGTATTTTTTGCATATCTTTAAAAATCTTACGTAGTTTTAACATAATAAATATTTATAAGAGTAGTTAGGTATGTGTGGTATATAATTTATTCTATCCGTATAATTTTGTCCATATGCTTTTTCTAATATAGCTTTTCTTATATCTGTAATATCTATATCTCTAAGTGCATACAAAATAAGTATCTTAAATTTATCTACCATGACATCAGATATATTATCATTCATTATCATAAAATTGTTTTTTTCAAAATATTCCCTGCAACCATATACATAATAAAATATAGTCATCTCAGATTACTATATACTAGATTATTCTTAAATAACATGTTCTTCGGTCACTACTAGCATGGTAATTCGGATACTTTTCCCTTAAACAGCGCCTCGACTTTGGTTACTCCCCGTCACGGCTTCTTGCCTCATTGGTTTCACCTTTAGGATGGCATAGTTCCTTGGGATTTTTCTCCGTTTCCACTTTGCTAATAAACTTTTTAACATATTATTTTTCGAATAATTCTACTATAAAGTAACTAATATGAATTTATTTTATCATATCATGATTGTCGGGAATTATGAATTTAGCTATTCATAATCGTAAATAGATATACCTGTTCCGGTAGCTTTGATATTTCTGAGGTTTTTTGTTCCATAGCTTTTTCCATTGCGGTGTATATATTTAATTAACTGGGCTAAATATTTTTGAATCGGAATGGAGAGAGTATTTTTGCTGAATGTTTGAAGGCCTGCCTCTGCAATGCCTCCTAAGTTCTTTATTTATAGAATGAAATGTACAAAAATTACATCCGTATAAAATTAAAAAACTAAAAAGAAATTAAAAAGACTTGAAAAGTCTTTCTTCCTAACCTAACCTATCCTAAAAGACTTTGGAAAGTTACATTAACTTTACATTAAATGATGCTACCAACTACTAACTTTACGTAGATAATTTTTACAATAAGGCCTCCGTCTATTTTGTCGTATCTGTTGTATCTCCATTATTTCTCTTCTTATCTTTCCAGCTGTCGTCCTTATCTTCTTTTATTCCAACTGTACTGCTGGGACGTCATTATCTCCTCCGTTACATTTTGAACATCTGTGGTCTGGGTATTTGTGTCCAATAGTTTTGCAATATCTGGTCAATAATTCTTCTGAAATAAATTTTTCTTTAATAGCTCTGGCGATAGGTTCTGTCTCCGGTTTAAGCAACGTCATAATCCATTGCCTAATTGTTTCCATATCTGTTTCTCGTAGCTCTTTTGAATTTGAATATATCAATACATGATTTCTTGAATAATAACTCCATATAGGATTTTGATTACAATATGTATTTGCTAATTCTTGTAAAATCGTAGATAGTCCGATAACTCTTTTATTCGCATAAAATTTTGGTATCTCGATTCTGGGTATTTCTGGCTGTGTACCAATATCTTGCGGTATAATCATATCTCTTGTCATTCCTATTTTTACAACTTGTATAGGTTTCTTTACTTCGTCAAATAATATCTCTGCTGGTGCCGTGTAGATTTTTATAAAAAATAAAGTACCTTTGGTTATTCTCTTAAATGTGGTAAATGCTTCATATATCTCGGGTATAGTAGATATCTCAGCTCCGTCTGTGGTATATACGGTACTAAGTAATCCATATTCGTAGCAAGTTTTTACTAAGCTGGGTCTAGTTTTGGGTAAGGCAATTAGCTTGTTGTATCCGGTTAATTTCTGGGTTATATAGTTCGTATCTGGTTCTTGGATATTTGTAGCTTTTGGGTTGCTATTTAAGAAAGTTTGTACGTTGTAGATATTTTCTATATATGTGCGGGCTGTGTAGTTATATGTCTTTTTGTCTTGATTTAGGCTTTCTCGATATGTGGTAACTTGTGGGGGTGTAAACATAGGGTCTTTTGGTATATTTGGTGTATATGGCTTGTCAAATAGCTTATTTAAGTTCATATTTTTTCTAACTCCTTTGCTTGTACCTGCAGAAGTAGATTGATAAGCGTTATGGGTTTTATGGAGTATCCCAACATCTCCTTCTAGCTCTGGAATTTTATTGTCTTCCGATCGACATAGCTCTGCACATTGCTGAGTTAGCTGATTCATAGCTATAGACTTCAGATTATCTTCACTAGTCTTTAGCTTTAGCTTTTCTATCTCAGTACCCATACTGTCTACTTTCAATGAAAGCATAGTCAGGGCGTTGAGTATTTTTTCATGTATATTTTCTTCTATCATTTCAGTTTGCGTAGCTTTGTCTTGATATGTAATCTGCAATAACATTTTTGTTAGTACCGATTACTTCTATTACAAATGTAAAATTTAATATATTTAAAACTAGTCTCCGAATCTCTTTTGTTGTAACTGAATTTTGTATTTTCTTTGTTAGCCACCAGCGTACCCGTGTATTATCTGTTCGCACAATAAATTTGTTATATACAATATATGGCTCAAATGCTAACAAACATTTATATAATGAACATAATTCTTTCCTATTTATTTCCCATTTTATTTCTGTCTCGTTGAACGTTCCTGAGTAGTATCTACAATGGTGTTCTATTTTTTCTGCTTCATATCTATATTTAAGTACTCCTCCGTAACTATATTCACTGGCATCTGCTTCTACTATATATGTAAATTTTCTATTTTCATCCGGAAATTGTAATTTTGGTAAATCCTTGCAAAGTAATTTTATTTTTTGAACTTGTTTTTTATCTTCTTCATTATAATTATATTCTATATCCTTTTTTAATTTTTTCTGTAGGGGTTTTAGGTTTTCTGCTAATTTTGGAATATATTCTCTTACTTGGTTTACTAATCCTAAAAATGATTGTAATTTCTTTTTTGTATCTAATTCTTCTTTCGAATTTATTATTTTTTGTACTATATGTTGTTGCATTTTTACTCCACTTTTATCTATTTGTATTCCTAAAAATTCTATCTGGTTTTTCATAATTTCGGCTTTCTTTTCACTTAGACTTATTCCTGAATTTTCTATTATATCTGTAAATTGTTCTAATAATTTTATATGTTCTTCTTTAGTCTTGGTATATAATAATATATCATCTATGTATACTATGCAATTAGGTAATTGTTTAAAATAATTATCCATAAAATGTTGATATCTACCTGGTGCATTTTTATATCCAAATGGTAATACATTCCATTCGTAAAATCCTTGTGGTACCGTAAATGCGGTTAATTCCTTAGATTCTTCTTCTAACTTTAGATGGTAAAATCCTGATTTACAATCGAATTTGCTAAAATAATTATATCCTTGGATTTGTCTTCTTTTTAGTATCTTATTTGGTATCGGATAATTATATGTTATAGTTTTTGCATTTAAATTTCTATAATCAATAATCATTCTACTTTTTCCTCTTTTTTGTTCACTATGCTTATTTACTATAAATGCTGGACTATTACGTTTGCTATTACTTTTTTGTATATATTGTTTTTCTAATAATTCATCTATATGCATTTTAAATTCTTTTAAATCATCAAAATTATATGTTAATGGTTTTTGGGTTATTATACTGTTTTTATCTATTAATTCAATTTTTATGGTAGTTTTATGTTTTTCCCATCCTTTTAACGGATCTTCACTATATAATTGTTCTAGTTTTTTCTTAACTATTTCTATCTTATTTATTGAAAATATAGTTATTTCTGTTTTATTTATCGAGAATACTACTAATTCTATTGTATCTTCAGCAGTTTTTATATTTTCTAACTTTTGTGTAATTTTTTCACTTCCTTTTATCCAGTCAGTTTTCTTTCTGATTTTATTACTAACTCTTTTTGCTCTTACTTTTTGTTTACATGGTGCTGTGAACCACCAATCATTTCTAGTTATTATATGTGGGTAAAGTTTATCTAAAAATGGCATCCCTAAAAGTATATCTTTTGATGTTAGTTCATAATTATAAATTTCTTCTATTGTCAATATCTTATCCCATATTTGTGCTTTTACATTCCTAGCTTTGTAAGTAATTAAGCTTCCTTCATTATTGAATCCTTTAACTATTATTGGTATTTTTAATTTATCCCATTTACTTTCTGGTAAGCAGTTATATCTACATAAATTAGCTTCTGCTCCTGTATCTATCATAGGCGTATAATATCTACTGTAATATCCTTCCACTACTATCTTCATTAATACATATATTTTCATTTTATGTTAAGGCTCTTCTTAGAAATAATCTTTCCCTATTATATGTTATGGCTAATTGTGTATGTTCTATATTATATGGTTTTACTTGTTCTAACCATTTTATTCCTAATATTATATCTGCTTTTTGCATTTCTTCTTTTACCTCAAATTCTATTTTTATTTTTCTAATTCCTCCTATTATTATTTCTTTTGCTGCTATATCTTTATTATTTATTAAACTTCTTGGTAGATCTGGGCATATATCATTATCAGTTTTTATTTCTTCATTTTTTACTAGATATTTTGCTATATAATTTTCTTCTTGTCCTGTGTTTAATAGTATTAAATGTTCTTTTTCATTTATTTTTCCTGTTATGTAATATTGGTTTAAATTACTTATTGAATTCGTTTCATAACTCATTCTTTTTGATGAGCTCGATGACTCTGGTTTTTCATTAGCTATTCTTTTCGTTGTACTTATTCTATCATTTACTATTTCTAAATTTTCTTCTATATCTATGTCTCTATAGCTATAGTCATTATAATCTATTGTTTTTACAATTTGCTCAAATGGGCTATCTATTTGTATTTTATTAATCTTATTTTTCCCTGTTATTTTATGTTTTGTTGTTAATACATATAAATTTTTACATCTCGCTGTTATTTTACTTCCTGGGGTTAATTCTATTCCTGATATCTTCCAATATAATACTAATGATTTATCTATATTTCTATCTGTTACTGCTACTGAATAATTTGCACTTATTATGAATTAAAATTTTTGGTATATCAAATTTCCTTTTACGGCAGTTATTATACTTTTTTCTATAGGTTTTATAATTCTATCATCTGCTAAATATAATTCTATCGGTGTATCTATTCCTTCTCTAAAACATGCTTTTATTAATATTTCTGTACCTCCGAGGTGTACGTATTTTATTGGATCTCCTTTACTTTTTATATCATTTATTTCTTTATTAATTATCCTTTTTGTTACTAGTGGTATACTAGCTTTTCCTTTTGCATATCTACAGTCTATTACATGTTCTTTTTGACATACTACATAATATTCATCTTTTTTCCTACTAAAAATATTTTTTATTGTTGGTATTTTAAATATTTTTTCTACACTTAAATCTAGCTCTTTTCCTTTTATTTCATCAAATATATTACTGTCAAATATTATCTTTTGTTCTGTTCCTTCATCATTTAAATATTCTTCCTTTGTTATTATTTTTATATCTTCTTCAGTCATTTGATTCATCTATCTCACTATCTATTTCAGTATCTGTGTTGTTTTCTGAAATTTCATATATACTATCTTCACTTTCTAGTTCATAATCTATATAATCTATTTGCATATATTCTGTATTTTCTATTTTTATTTCGGATATTTGTTTATTTTTTGGATTTTTAGGTAATTTACAATCTCTAGCTAAATGTCCTAACTTTCCACAATTATAACATGTACATTCTTTTATAGATTTTTTCTTTCTATATGGTCTTTTATTTTTATAATTTTTAACATAATATCTTTTTCTTGGTTTCTTATATTTATATTTTGATTTTTTATATTTCTTATATTTCTTATGTCTTTTTCTTTTCTTATAATATCTTTCTTCGCATCCAAATTGGGGTGCTATTTTATTTTTGCAACATGCTAAATTTCTTATTAATGTTTTTTCCATTTTTAATTCTTCTCTATATTTTTCACATAACTTTCTATACCATTGTTGTAAAAATTTTATTCTAGCTCCTAATGTATCTACTATTTTTGCTTCTTCCCAACTTTTTATTATTTTTGAACTAAATGGTTCGGGTAATTTATTAAAATATAATTTTCTTATTTCTTTACTTTCTTCTATACTATATGCTCCTTTATAATAATATTCTTTAAATGCGCAAGTATATTCATCTATATAACACATATTACATATTGTTAATTTTATCATTAAATTCCTATTTGTATCTTTTTCTTCATCTTGTTCTTCTTCTAATGTTGTCATACTACCAAATTCATCTTTTATAGCTGTTTCATATTTTTTCAATAATTCTATAGGTGTTAATTTAGTTGTTGTTGATGCTGCTCCTTCCATAGGTTTATTAGCTCTTAATACTTTCTTACTATTTTCAGTTAAATTTGTAAACCATAATTTTGCTGATCCTATTAGAGTTTTTTCTATGTATTCTGGTGCATCTGTTATGTTTATATTATTGTCTAATAATTGTTTTGTCATATATCCTACCCATAATTGTATTGTTTTTTCTGTATCTATTACACAGTCTAGATCTAAAAAGTTATAATTTTTATTAACTATTTGTTTTGGTGTCCATTTGTCATATTCATTATAT
This sequence comes from Capsicum baccatum var. pendulum, assembly GCA_030864225.1. Classification (NCBI taxonomy): domain Eukaryota; kingdom Viridiplantae; phylum Streptophyta; class Magnoliopsida; order Solanales; family Solanaceae; genus Capsicum; species Capsicum baccatum. Next base: position 234,143,889 of record CM061560.1, on the reverse strand, counting down.
CTTTTAAATTTATTTTTGTAATATATAGGTTTTCTTATTTCTGTTGTTTTGGGTATTAGATTTTCATCTTCTTTTTTGTCAAGAGTATTTATTTCTGTATTATTATTTTCTAAGTTTTCTTGATTAATTCTTTCTTGATTTTCGTTAATTTCTAAATCTTTTATATTTGTTATTATTTCCGTATATGTTTCACTATCTTCTGAATCATAATTATCCGTTTCTTCTACCTCTATATTATTTATTTCTAATTTTTCCTTAAATTGATTTATCTCGTTTATTAATTTTTGTTCTTTATCTATTTCTTCTTTTTCTTTTTGTCTTTGTTCGTATAAATTTTTTAACATTTGTAATTCTTTTTCTAATTCAGCAATTCTACTATTTTTAGTTTCTTCTATTTTTCGTATTTCTTCCGTAGATTGTTGTTTAATTTTTTCTATTTCCTTTTTTCTATCTATCTCTTCATTTTCTTTTTCTATTCTCACCATTGCTGTTAATTTATCTTCTAATTTTAATTCTTCTTTTTCTAACATTAAATATAAATGTTCTCCTATTTTCTTATATCTTCTTCCTAAATTGGAAAATACTATTTTTATTTTTGATCCTTCATGATTTTCATATATTTTTTCATCTATTATAAATTCTTCTTTATTCATTTTATTGTGAATAGTTCGTGTTGACATATATATTCTAAACTATCTATTTGAGATTCTAATTTTGATATTTCATCTTTTTGTATATTTATTGAATTTTTACTAACTCCGGCAAATATATTATAATGTAATCTTTCTTTTCTTATTTTTAATTCTTTACGTTTTTCAGAGATAAATTGTTTTAATTCTTTGTATTTTTGCTCTTTATTCATTTAAATTGTGTTTATAATATTTTGGTGGATATCTAAATCTAATTTTGTCATAATTAGGTGGTATATGTCTCATTCTTCTAGATTTTAAATGGATTATTAATTTTGCTTCAATACTAGATATTAATGTAATTAAATAGGCTAATCTTTGTGGATTTTCTTTTGTTTTATTTAGACTTATATATTCTGAATAATTACTAACTAACGATTCTTTAATTTTTCTAAAAGCTTCTTTATTTTTAAATGGTCTTCTCATAATTAATTTAATAAATAACTAATTCTAACTTAACTAAATTTTAATTTAACTTAACTAATTTAACTAATTCCAACATAGCTATTTTAAATCTTCTAACACGTATCTCACTTCTGTATCTTTCAAATTACTGTGCTCTGATACCATTTGGAGGGGGGTGCGGATAACTAAGCTGATAAATAGATTTTTGCTTTCTTGTCTAAGCATTCTCCTTTTTATTTATTTTTTAAAAAATAATAGAATTCTTTTTAAATATATTTATGATTTTCCAATAACTTAACTTTTTTGCTAGTTATATGGCTTCAAACTTTTATAAAAGTTAGAAGTTCAAGGAATTTCTATAGATATTATTATCTGATTTGGATCATCTTTATAGACTTTCTTGTAATTCATTTTAAAATTCTAAAATTATAGTGATATGATGTCCCAGTATTTTAAATAAGAGATCGATCAATATATATATATATATATATATATATGTCAAATTTTGTGAGCGACACAATTGTTCATGAGTGAAAAAAAGAGAAAAAATGAGGATGAGTGGGAGAAATAATTTTTTAACATTCAAAGTGAAAAGTTGCACTACCATTTTACCCCTACACTAAATCAAAATAATTAAGAAGTTTATAAGTCAACCCTCTTTGTACATTATTCAATTGTAATTCATTTACTTGTGTTAATTAATCACTCCTTAAGCCTTATTTTAATGCTCCAATAGATGAATAAATTATTTTACTGAGAAATTGGAGTTATTGTAGTCTATTCAATTTCTTGGAATTACTTTTAGAAAAAATGAGATGCTAAAACAACAATAAATATATATTTGTTATAAATGTACCATATATATTGTGAATGTCTACTTTATCATATATAGTGAATATCTACTTTATCATATATTATGTATGTCTATTTATGAAAAAGTTACAAACCCCAAGGTTAGTTTTCTCATATATATAAAGGAGTTTTCCTTCATTGCAATTCATCTCTCAATAATCCCTCAACAGAAATAACGAAATCTCTTCTCTTCTCTCTCTATTCTTCTTGTATTTACTTTATATTTCATAACACGTTATCAGCATGAGACTCTGCCGTCTCAAATTTGAAGGCTAATGTATTATTTTATTTATTTTCATATGATTAGTAATCTTACAAAACTTGAGTTTGTTGCCTCGAGCAAGAACTACCTCTCATGGGTGTTGGATACTGAAATCCACTTAAATGCTATGGGTCTTGGAGACGCCATAAAGAAAGAAAATACAACATCTAACCAAAATCGTGCTAAGACTAATTTTCTTATGTCATCATCTTGACAAAATTCTGAAAATTGAATACCTTACTACTAAGGACCTTACTACTAAGGAACCACTTGTTTTGTGGAATAGCCTAAAAGAAGATTTGACCACTTGAAGATGGTCGTCTTTCCAAAAGAACAATATGAATGCATACCTTATAAAAATAAGATGTTAGGTTCAAACTCCATCGATTTATAGCCTAAGACGCCTTTACATGGATAAGACATTGAGTTTGAATCTCAATGCACAACATTGATGATATTATGATGCCTAAGGCAAAATAATGTGTTTGATGAAAAGTCATGAGACATGTCCTATTGAATATACTTCATTCTCTAAAGTAGATGTGGTAGCAGTACATAATATGTTTGAAAGAAGACAAGTGATTGAATGTACGAATACAAGCATGGAGGAATAATATGATGATAATCATCAAAAGTGATAATATTTTTATACGCTTATTATGACTATAAGATATGTTAGAGAAAAATTCTCTACATTATGCACACCTCGATTTGCTTCTGAGGTAGCAATATCATAAAATAAGTTATATGCTATCAATTTGATAGGCTTAAGACATGATTATATTTCATTTATGGGAATGAAAATTTTAATTGTTATAAGCATAGATCCATTCTCTGGGACGAATGTGATGATATTTAGTAAAGCTTATCAATACAAACATGCACTTGATTGTGATGGTACAACAATTCACCTTCAAAAGAGGTAGAATAATTGAGAAGAGTTATTCTGAAATCTACTTTCCAAGTAGTAAATTTGGAATCTATTCATATTATAGTAAATCTGAAATTTACTAAAGAAAAAAGTACATGTCATGGAAAACTCGAAGTTTACTAGTATAAAAGTTCATACGTTGGCATGAATGATTGTGACATCCCAAAGATGTGCATATTAAATAGTAAATACATATTGAAGAATTCAAAAATTCTTCATGAGCTTTTAATATTGTGTGTTCTCATGATAAGTTGGTTGGACCAACTAATGTTGGGGTTGGGTTCCCTAAATTCTGAAAAGTATAAAAGGTAAATATGAGTCCGTTCACCCATCGTGTGATCTGTTAAGATGCATCGATATAAGATGATCACTTGTATGTTTATTGTCAACCTGCAGTTTGACATTCATAAAGTTGCTTGCTCAATGAAATTGAGTTAAGAGCATAACTTTCAGATTGTGTAATTAAGATAATTCATCTTAATGATGATGGTTTAACATCGAATGCCTTCAATAAATAGCTAAACCATTGCTAATGAGAACAAAAGCTTCATGTGTTGGTTTGAAATATTATATACAAAAGTACTTGTATGCATCAAATCAATAAATTATGATTAATTTCCCCTCAAAGTTGGTTCTAAGTCAGGAATCACACATTGTCCATCTAATAATTTTGATGTGCGGTATACGATTAATGAATATACCACGATGCACAAAGATGGATTCCTCAAAGAAGATGGAGGATGTATGTTAGTTTTTCTAGCATAAGGGGGGAGATTATAATCGACTATGAAATATGTTAGGAATTATCACCAGATCTTCATTCAAAAGATAATTCATGTCAAATGTCGAATGCATGTCCTATTTAAGCTGGAAGTTTCTCCTATTTTGTGTTCATAAATGACAAAGTCTATGCATGTGTGAAGCGTGATAGATCAATCGATTTCAAATAAAATAATCTTCGAAAAGGATAAGGAGCAAATAATCATATTAAGAAGGAAATGTGATCTTGAAGAGCTTACGGCATAACACTTCATGAAACCTTATGAAAAGTTCAGGTATCTGAAAATAACGAAGTGATGAGATCTCAAAATGTTATGTCACACTGTGAATCGATACGAAATGATATATCATCAATATCTTTGATATAATATTGGTGCAATATTGTAAAAGATTATGAGAATCTAAATTCTACGTTTATTTAAGCATGCTGACGTAGAAATATTTATCAAATGACGTGAAAGGTTGTGTCTTGGTAAGATAAAACTTATTTGATTTGCAGTCCAGATACTTGAAGATGTCGCTCATGAAATATTGAATTTTGTCACTTGAAAAAATTTATATGAAAACTTTTAAGGATTCAAAATGTTTGAAGCATATAAAAGTTTCTGGAAAACTTATTTATAATCCTTATATTGTGTGAGATTATAGCTTGAAAATTATTGCAACTCTGGGAGAGTTCTCAAAATCAATAGATTATTTTCTGAAATAAGAAATATATCAAATTGGATTGGTTATATATCTTAGTGCAATTGGTGTACTAATGTATCTTGTAAAATACTACAAGACCGAATATATCCTTTCACTCAATTTGTTAGCAAGGTATAGTTCTACTCCTACGAGAAGACATTAAAATAAGATCAAACATATGAGCTTATTTATTTTAAAGATTGTAGTCTCGATCTTGTTGGTTATGCTGACGTCGGGTACTTATCTGATTCGTATAAAGCTCGATCTCAAATAAGCTATATGTTCACATGTGGGGATACTGCCATATCTTGGAGATACACAAAGCAGTATATCTAGCCACTTTATCAAACCATGATGAGATAATAGTTATTCATGAAGCAATTCGAGAATGAGTATAGTTGAGATCCATGATACATCTCATTCGAGAAAAATGTAGCGTGAAATGTGACAATGTACCCACAATTTTATATGGAAATAATGCAACATGCATAACACATCTTAATGGATGATTCATAAAAGGAGATAAAACAAAACACACTTCGTCAAAGCTTTTCTACATACATGAGCTCCAAAAGAATAGTGATATTGACGTGGAACGGATTCGTTCAAGTGACAATGTGAGTGATTTATTCACCAAGTCTCCTTCAATTGCAACTTTCAAGAAGATGGTGTACAAGATCAGGATGCAAAGGCTCAAAGATGTTCTCATTAGGGGGAGTTAATACGCGCTGTACTCTTTTCTCCTTACGAGGTTTTGTCCCACTGGGTTTTCCTTGTAAAGTTTTTAATGAGGCAACCTATATATGTATTATTACATATGTGTACTCTTTTTTCTTCACTAGATTTTTTTTCACTGAGTTTTTTTTCTAGTAAGGTTTTAACGAAGCATATTATCTATCAAGTAAACATTCAAAGGGGAGTGTTACAAATGTATCATATATAGTGAATGTCTACTTTACCATATATAGTGAATACCTACTTTACCATATATTGTGTATGTCTATTTATGAAAAAGTTACAAACTCCAAGGTTAGTTTTCCCCTATAAATAAAGGGGTTTTCCTTCATTGTAATTCATCCCTCAATAATCCCTCAAGAGAAATAAAGAAGTCTCCTCTCTACTCTCTCTATTCTTCTTGTATTTACTTTATATTTCATAACAATATTGACAAAAGTGTAGCCAATTTTTAATTAATTGACATAAAATATTTATTTTCAACATTTTGGGCCATTTATACTAGCCTAACTACTTTTTTTTTCTCTCTCTTCACTTTTAATTTATTTAATTATTTATTATGTTCTCTAGCAGTCTTTTTACACTTCTGTTTATTTTTTAATTTTCTTAAAGAACCTTCAATTATTTTCTTTTGTCATCCATTTTCTTCACTTTATTTTCTATTTCTAGTTCATTTTCTTCCTAAATTCTCTCCATATTCAAAATTTAATCAATTATAACTCACGAAATTTTTTATCTCCTTTATCTATTTTTTAGTTGCTATAATATAATCGAAAAGTTTATTAATCTTTAAGTTTTCGCACATTTTGATGTTGTAATTTTTTCCATAGTTGATTGAAGTTTATATTTACTTATTAAAAGTAATGAGTAAGCTCTTATAAAAAATGTGAAAAAAAATGATGTGTAATAATTTTGATTTTGTAGAATATCCTTCAAAATTTTTATTTTCGTAACTTGCAAATTCTTTTACCAAACATTAACACTGTAATTTGAAGAAGAAATACAACGTTTCTCCTAAGTTTTCTAAGATCTGTTTAAAAAATAAAAAAGTTAATGATAAAAATAAAATGAATGTCAGTTTTATGGATAAGAAAAGCATTGCTAAAGGAAAGGAAAAAATTATTGCAGAAAAAATTGATGTGAATGAGAAAAATATCATCTTGGGAGAAAAGAAATCATTTGTAAGAAAAAGAACATTGCGATTAAAAATTGCATCTTAAAGATAAATTTTGTATATTTTTAATTTTCGACTATACAAATGTGTTTATATGATTTTTTGTGATTTGGATTTGGTATGAAAAGTGGTAAAGCTGAAAGCTATTGGTACAGAGCATAGTACGTAGTATTAAATTATGTTTGTACATGTGAAATTATGATAGTACATAAAATAGTTATGCTTCATAGTATGTGGAACAAGGATTAGATTGTTATGTTGCTAGCTTGTGGAAGTACTACATAAAAGCATTTGTTGGTACAAAAAGTACCAAATTTGAAAATTCTTGGCACAAGAGTATGGTACATTGTTGGTTAATTGTGGAAACAACATTTTCTTCAATGCAGAGTGGAGAACTAAGACTAACTTTTGTGAATTGAACTTCTTAAACGTCTTCTTCTTTGTGTGTTGTGTTACAATATCACCTTCAACATACACCTATTTCATTATCAAAAAAGAAAAAGACATTTAAATTTTTTTTAACAACAACAACAAACCCAGTGTATTCCCACCTGGTGGGGTCTGGGGGGTAAGATGTACGCAGTCCATACCTCTACCTCTAACGAAGTAGAAAGACTGTTTCCGATAGACCCCCGGCTCAAGACACAAGATCCCACATAGATACAAAGTAAAGCACCGAACAAGGTCACAAGATTACAACACATAACATACATAGCATAAATACGACATAAATATGGTAGCCATAAGTAAAAGAGAAGAAAGAAAACAAAGCAGAAAACAGAAAAGAAAACAGGAAACAGAGGAAGCACCCAGATTCATACTAAAACAAGGAACACGAAATCATAACCTAATTCCCTACACTAGCGACCCAAACTGGCTCTAGTCCTCAGCCCTAATCCGCGTCCTCCAGACCTTCCTATCTAGGGTCATGTCCTCGGTGAGCTGTAACAGTTCCATGTCCCGCCTAATCACTTCAGCCCAGTACTTCTTCGGCCTACCCCTACCCTGCCTAAAACCATCCAGCGCTAGCCTCTCACACCTACGAACCGGGGCATCCACGTCCCTCCTCTTCACGTGTTCGATCCAGCACAATCGGACTTCCCGCAACTTGCACTCCACTGGAGTCACACCAACATTTAATTTTTTTTTAAAATATAAGAAAATGATAGAAAAGTGAATTGATTAAAACCTCAACGAAAAAACAGTTGGTAGATTGAAATAAATGAAACCATATCAAATAAATAATAATTTTGGACAAATCCATTATTCAGGTATGTGATGAAGTAAGATAGATGGACCAAATATCCATAAGGATACATTTTTGTTTTTCTAATCTTTTATTTTTTTTCAGGTCCAACAAATGCAAACTGGTGTCAACTGTTAAATCCTGAAGGGTTTCTGCTTATGGGTAGTTAAAAGCAATATAAACTAAGTAGTGTAACAACTTCAAATAAAAAAACCAGAACAAAAAGTGCATGAGATGTAACATTAAAGTCAATACATTCAATAGGAGCAGAAGTTAATGAAGTCTCAACTTGCAGGTCATAAAAGAATTCAGAGGTAAATTTCTTCTATTGGAATATCTTGAAAGATGATTGAATGAAGGAAACAATATCAATATATTTGCAGCAAATCATTTTATAATATTTAGATTAAAGATCAATAAAAAATAGTAAAAGGTTCCTTAATCACAAACAAGCTGTCTGTGAGCTCAAAAATTGAAGAGGAAATACTCACACGAATATATTTATATACTAGGGGGTCCAAGAGAGACAGTAGGAATGACCACAACGTACACCAATGGTTATTTTTTATAACTAAAAACAAAACTATCCTACCCTTTACTACAAGGAAGAAAAAAAGAGGAAAAAAACCTTCACAAGAAAAGTAAATTAAAGATAAAGCAAAAGCATTTTCAATCCCTGAAAGAGATGTACTAGTAAAAGAGAAACTTAGATGAGGCAAAGGCAAGGGTCTTCTCTTCACATTTCAGCGAAGCAGCAAATGTAATTAAATTATGCAACTACTTACAGGAAATCTAAGAAGGAGACATAATTTGCTGACTTCAGAATCTCCAATAAGAAAAAGCTTGAAAAGATAGTTGTTGCACAGAAAAATACAACAACACAACATCATATATGCTACATAAATTCAAAATATGTCTAGATAAATATAATATTGTATATAACTATGCAGACTTACTATGAATTCCTAATATGATTAACGTCCAGAATTAATATGCCCATAAAGAACCAGATGTTTTCAGAGGCATAAATCTAACATCACTATTTCCATGGAAAGAATTTTTCTAGTTCTCCTACTACGAAATGACTAAGAAAAATCCTCAATCCAAACTTTGATAAATACTACCATTGAAATCTGACATTAGTCAGCATAACCACACAAGAAGATTGCCACTACAGTTTAAGAGTAATAGTTACGATCGATAAAATCCCCTAATAATCAAAGAACTTATGATGATGTAAAGAGCAAGCTTCTTCGATAAAAACATAAGTAAAAGAAGTTAATTGAACTGCGCAAATAATGTTCTACTTTGTGCTACTTGAGATTCAAAGTGACCAACATTTTACAGTGAATTCAGAGGGGAGCAACTTTGTGAATCCAGTCTTCTGTGATAAAATTTAGTTTGCCTTTGTGAAACCTACTGTTTCATTGACTATATAAGCTACTAATCCTGTGTACCAAACACCATTTAGCTAAATGTAATCCTTTTCTTTTTCCTTTACCAACCTTCAATCAATCTAAAACTCCAAATAAGCCCTTCAAAACTAATAATGGAAAGTGTGAGCAGTTCTTTGAGATTTATCAAATCTTGGTTGAGGGAAGATGAGCTATGTTTCAGTTGGTGTAAGGGATAATGCTCATATCTGGTAATGTTGATGAAACCAAGACTTTAGTTAGCTTAACCAAATGCACAATCCTCATGGATGTGGTGGAGGAAAAGAAGTGAATGTGTTAGTAATATTAATGGTGTAAACTGAGAAGACATACAAAAATAAACTTTATGATTTACACTTACCAGTATCTTTGATTTTCAAAATCACAAATTTTTACTTGTTGAGTAAGAGTTCCACCTGTGAAAACAAATAATGAAATAAGGGGAAAAGATCATAATTTGCTACATGAATTTAGTAGCTTGAAAGATGCCTTACCAAAATATTCTGAGTTTTCAAATGCTTGATGTAAGTCAGATCTTCAAATATCTGAATATATGTTTGAAAAAGAAGATAGTTTAGTAATTTATATTCTTTCAATATGGAATAGCAATGAATTAAAGAAGGGGATATATTAGAATATATATTAAGGAGATGACTGACCTATTGGGATATCTGGTAGATGATAGAGGTAATAAGCTGGTAGTTCTTTTCTCCAAATATCTTCACAGTAGTATAAACAAGGAAGAACAATATTTAACAAAATTCACAAACCTCTTTGTTTCACAAAATCCAAAAGTAACTGCAAAAAAAAAAATTGACCAACCTGCAAATATATTTAAAAAGAATGAAATAGGGTGTAATATAGGTAGTGAGAAAATATTATAGTAATTATATTGAAAATATTATAAATTTTGAGAGAGAGAATAAGGAAAAAGGTACTACGTAACATTTATTTTGCTTTCATTGGAGTTGGTGGCTCCATTTTCTATTTTATTTTGAGCATGTTTTGGCGTTCACTTTGTTATTCCGCTTGTTCAGCAGAAGAAGTGAAATCTTTTTTTTTGCTTCTTGCTTCCTTCTTTGATATGAAATGTGGATGGTGCAGGAAGAGAGGGCATGATGTTTCCTTTTCAGTACAGGATAAAATGTAGACTTTTTCAGAGATTGTATGATCAGTGTGGGAAGCTATTGTTTTTCACTTGAATTCTAAATAGATTCTAATTTCGTCTGATTTCAGCATGTTGCGTTGATTGGGAATTATTCAGTGGAAAAATATATTTAGTTTTTATGTTTGTTGAATAATTATGTTGATGTGTATATTTGATGGTTAAATTTTTTACCTTAGTTAAAGTAAGCTCATAGATCTGTTCTGCTGTGAGAGACAATAATTTTTCTCTTTCTTTTCCACTAATAATTCAAATTATTGAACCAGTATCATCTTTAAGATTGACATCAAATTGTCACCTATAGTAATATGTGTTAGTACTTTAGTTAATAAAGAGAAATATGTTATTGATATTGTGGGTGTATGTGTGTATAATATTAGTACTCAAGTACCTGGGAGTTAACATATTTCTCTCATGACAATTCATGCATTAAGATTTTCTCTTCTCTGTGTTTCTTATTTCCTGGGGACACTTTGGGCAACCTAAGACATAACAATATTTGAGGCTATTTGGTAAAATTATTAGCGCCGCTATTGTGAAAGCACAACCCTGTGGAGAAAGTATTATTTAGCATAAGAAGGATAAATTTTTCTATAAGTCATGAATCAAGTGAATAGAGATGGTACGAACATCTTGCTGTGATTGAATGACACCAATTGACATTATCTCTTCATCTACTGGAGAAGAGACTAGAGATCCAGATTGCGATGTGCTTCTCGTAGAAAAAGAGTTGACCATTTCATCATTTTCTGCAACCCTATTTCAGTTGGTGTTTGATGAATTGTAGCATATCAATAATAATGTACAAATTAGTACAAAGTAGAGTAAAGTATGTTGATACCATGAGTGCAGTTGAAGTCATTCTAAATATGGTGGATCAATTTGTATTATTGTGTTAATTTTGTGGTCAAGAATATGCCTACAATAATTATAATAAGAGTTGTATTCCTTCTTCTCCAATGAGAGTTTTTTCCCATAATGTGAATGTGTAAGCTTGTTTGCTGAGTATATTGTAGTAATTAATATGTAGTACAACTTTTCTTGTAAAGTAAGAAAAATGGTGCTAAGTTTGACAAATATACTTACTTGGTATCAATAACAAGGAGTTCTTGCAATGTTTTTTGAATGTTGATAACATAATTTGGAGCAAAACAGCTGACAACTATTGCTAAATTGCTAACACATCTGTTAGGAAAAAGCTTTATGTTAGTTTGTGTTGAAGTAGATATTTAATGATAGAAAGAATGAAATGAACATACTGTATTCTGTTTTCTAAAGTTGTTCTTTTGAAGCTCGGGAGGCTTGGTTGTTAAAATCTTGAAATAATGTGACATTGACCATTCGAGGTGGTGGTAGCTGTGTTTCATCTGCGTCATTTTTATTAATTGGACCCACTATGGTCTTTTTTATCAATAATCCAGTTGAATGTATGCAATAGTTTTTCATATCTTAGAGGTGGTTGTTGTATGCGTGCACCCGTTATTAAATATGTGTGAAATAGTTGAAACATATCTTGATAAAGGGGGATATTATCACCGTAAACAGTTGCTTTTACCTAATTGTCCTGAAAGTAATTTTTTCAATAGTAATAATATAAGAGACTGAAGTAATAAATGTAAATAGATGATTTGATTTTAAATGTAAGAAGTTACCTGTTCATCTTGAAAGATCATGTTCAAATACTTTATCTTTTGTTTATACCTTCTCCTAGTCTACCTATGTCTACAACTTGGATCTTGCATATCCGGTTAGGTGTTTGAGGGGTGATTGCATGTATATTTAGTCTTTCTATCATCTTTTTTATAGACTACAAAATAGAAAAAGTACATACTTTATTTGGATATCTTTAAAGGAAGGAAAAACAAACAAATTCCTCCCTTACCAACTTTGCACTACATGCTTATGCACCTGTCTCCCTTCACTAAACCCCATCAAGATCGAAAACGAACACGATTTCAACACAAACACCAATGTAAAACTATACTATGTTGAATATAACCTTTTGGTTTTATGTTCGGACCTTATGTAAAGGACACTTAACTAAAGCAGGTGCATGCGAGTACTTGCTTAACCAAATTAACCTACTGCATATATATTAGATACATTTCATCTGTGAAACAAAGTTAATTATACAACTAAATTCAATGACATTGTTCATAACTTCATGATCGTGTAGATGATCTAAGTTGTATATGAGCTACTGAAAGATTGCATGCAACTTAGATTTTAACAGTTGTAATTAACGTGTATTTCAGTTGTGTGTCCTCTGAAAAAATAAAGATAAACATTAGTTAGAATATTTCTTTAGCAAATAAGCAGAAGTTAGAAAAGCCTGCAAATTATCTAACTTTAGCAATTATCATATCCAGTATGGTATTAAAGTATAATTCATGATAATTAAAATGCAATTTATAATCTTTGATCAAGGTCATTCTATACGGAATTGTAGAAACTACTACTACTAGCAACAACAAAAAATCCGTTGTAATCCTCCAAACTACAAGTAGGGAATGGGGGAAGGATGTACGCAAACCCTACTTCTACCTTTGTGGTGGTAAGGGGCTATATCTGATAGACCCTCGACTCAAAAGGAATGTCATCGAAGAAAAAATTGCAACTGTTGAAGCTACTAAATTGAAGATAAATTGAGGCACCAAAATCATACTTATGTTAAGAGCATATTGGAATGAATATAGGCCAACCTAGAAGTACATTCAAGTTAACAAAGAACCTTTTTATCCACTCTTACAACATAAAGTTTATCAAGAAAATATAAATTAAAATAAAAGAAGGATCAAGGTTAATGTTAATAAAAAGATGACTTACTAATTGATTTGTTTTCATATTAATGAATACTTCATATATATAGTTGAGAAAGGAAAGAATTTCTTGTCCAACATCCAAATTTTTTTATCAATGCATCCACACAAAATAGACTTGCAGCAGATTTAGAAACCTTGCATTAAGTCCACTCACACTTACCCTCACTTTTTAACTGATAGTCATAAATAGTGATATTAATAAAACACTTAGCCCCACTTTTTAACTGATAGTCATAAATAGTGATATTAATAAAAAGCAACTTATAAAGGTCCATAAATCAATGATGATCAGAATCCATGTGCAGACGATCCTCGGATAGGTAAGTTCTTTGTTGATTACTATGACAATCTTAGTTAGAGAAGCTCTTTAACAAATCCCTGAGCATATTTGATAAATAATGTAAGTGAACATGAATATACAATTATTTGTGGTGATGGGAACTTAGAATGTCTTAAAATTGATTCAGTTAATAACCAAATAATGACCAGTCCTTTAAACAGAATCAAAAAAATCTACTAACAATCCAAATAGGTGAATATATTTATTTGCTGTGAAGTAAGTTGTAAAGGATATTCAGGACCCCCAAACCTCAATAACTGGATGCACACTAATAGGATTTCTTACAGTGTGATTTCCATTTTCTTCAACCCAAGTGATTGACCCATAATTAGTAGAAAACTTCTCATCACCTCTATAGCGAATAGTTAAACTATAGCTCTTCTTCTCATATTTTTTCCTAAAGACTAAAACTTGTAGAGATAGTGGTATTTTTGCGTTCTTGGGCGTTTCCACTTTTTCTGTATCTTTAGTTGTACCTGAACCAATATTTGTAACTGTCCTTGTAAATTGCTTGACCAACCAAGGGAAACTTTTCCGCTCAATGTCAGACTCCCATAGAGCTATGAATGAACATTGCCAAATATGAAATCCTAAATCACTGGAATCCAAGAAAGAGCGTCTGCTTACATGGTGTAGGATTATGGATTTTATTAGGTTCTCTTCTAGAATATATATCTTATAAAGTTGGTAATGAAGATGTTTCTAAAACACAGTGGTGGTATTCTAAACAGAGCATATTTGTTGGTATATAAATAGAAGTTCTAACCTGTTAAGCTAATATTGTTGGTAGACCAAAGTTGAAGAGAACAAGAAAGATGAATGAGGCTAAGAATAGGCAGGGGTATGGTCAGCTTCTATAAGAGGAACGTTAATGACAAGTGGTTATTATGGTAATTAAAGGACAACAGAAGAAAATATCTATTGGTAAGCACAAGCAGTTCTGCCAAGGTAAAGAAAAATCCGCAACAATTTCGTGATGGACATTTTTCTAGTTCCAGGAATAGTTTCAACTTTGCAGAACAGACAGTTAAAAGCCACATATTTATACAGAACCAACAAGATTTTAACACTAATGTTACTTTAAAACTATCCTGAGAACTATTCTATCACATGAGCTTGTGCCTGAACGTAGGCATCAAGTTTCTCTATTACACATAAACAAAATACATAATGCACTTCAATTCCTACGTAGTTATCAATTTCTATGTTATGTGGATTCTTCAAAATAGCTGGCACACAAATGAATGTATTGTAGGATGATTTTGAATATGATTATTGAAACCAATAAAAAATTTTAGGAGATAGAAGCATTGCAGATATTATCATAGCGTAGAAAATTTGAAAAATACACCTATAAAAGATCACGTAATGTCAAGTAGAATTAGATGCTTACTTTGAATACATGTAACCAAAGGTACTCAGAAAGCGTGTTCGTATTCGTGAAGAGGTGCTTCCAACTTTGATTAGATTTGTAATTCTAAAGTCGACTACCTGCAAAAGATAATGATCTTTGAGATTGTAAGATCAAAGTAGGAGTTGGTTGATGAATTGAAAATAGTAAAAACGAAAATGTAGGAAATTTACATGGAATTAGTGAAAATTATTTTTAAGAGAATGCCTTGTTAATAATTTAACTATCTACTATATTGTAAGTAGAATGATGATCAGGATCATCTGCAGTGGCTGGTCGTATTATCATTTTTACACAGTTTGAGATTTTTGCTCTTGATAAAGCAACATAAAGTTAGCCATGTGAAAATACAGGTTCACGCAAATAAATTCCAACAAAATTTAGTGTTTGACCTTAAGCTTTATTTATAGTCATAGCAAAATATAATCGAATGGAAAATTGTGTTCTCATGAATTTGAATGGGTAATTTTTCATCTTGTGATGCTAATAAAGGTATGCGGGGAATGAAAACACGTTTGCCTTTAAAATCCCCACTTGCAATTTTAGCACTGATAATATGAGTTTTGAAATCAATACAAATTAAGAGGGTACCATTACATAAATCTTCTGAAGAATTTAAATTGCGTAGTAATATAACTAGGCAATTTTGCTTTAAAACTAACTTATAAGGAGGTATTCCTGTAGGATTCAAAGTATGTAAGAAATCTTCAAACTCACTTTGGTCTTTTGGCTCTACAATTTCATCAATACCGAAAAATGTCATAGCAGTACCAAGGAATTGACCTATGAACATTTGATTAATTTCATTTACAAAATAATTTTTGATTGTTAAGATAACACGTGATGTTACATCAGATGTATGAATCATGGTCATGTTTAAGTCAGGATAAACAATTTTGAATAAATTGTTTAATGATTCCTTCTCATTTATAAAGAAATAAGAAAGGATTCTGAAATCTCAATTTTGTTATGGTGATTAACTTGTTCTTTTCCATCCCCAATTCTAAGTAAATATTCACAGAATGTAGGATCTTCTCGTGCGTGCATATTTTCTGTTAGCTAAAACCTTTGTATATAATTCTAGATATTTGAGTTCAATAAACATTCAAGAATGAATTCTTCTTTTACTCCACTTTTCATAAATGGTAATGTTTGTCTAAAATTACCTCAAAAAATAATGACTTTTCCACCAAATGGTATATTTATACTCATAAGATCTCTCAGCAATAAATCAAGTCTCTATAAGTATTTTCATTGCCATTGATACTTCATCCCATACTATTAACTTAGTATCTTAAATTAAAGCAGCAAGTGAACTTTGTTTACTTATGTTGCAGTTGCAGTTTTCACCTATGTTGATAGAAAGTTTGAAGCATGAGTGAGCAGTTCGTCCTCCTGGGAGAACAAAAGCTGCAACGCCAGAAGTTTCTATAGATAAAGAAATAAGTCCTTTGGATCATACAGTAGCTATTAAAGCTCAATATAGAAAAGTTTTTCCAGTTCCTCCTGGTCCATCAATATAAAAAGATCCCAGTTCATTTGAGAATATTTTATTAAGAATGACATTGTAAGCATCATGTTGTTCTCTATTTAGTTTATTATAGAGCAATAAATCTTCTTCAATTACAACTATGTTTCATTCTAAATAAGTGTCTCTAGATTCTCGCGTTATTCTATAAGAAAATATGGAAGGTGTAAAATTTTCTAATATAAGTTTGAACTCATTTATGTTTCATTCTATTGAATGTAATATGGTGTTTATGTGGTTCATAACCATATAACGAATGTTAGTTGTTTGTATATTCATTGTAACTATAAAATCTTTAGACATGGGTCTTTCAAATTTTTACCATAAAGCTTTTGGGTTAAAAGGATTACAATATACTAATAGTGTGGCAAATAAGCGCCACAAACTACATGACATTTGGTAAGTAGTATCTTCTGATAGGTATTCAATTAAGTTATTATCAGAAGCTAACAATCCTTTTTTTCAGCAGATTCTCTAAATGTGGTGCACCATATGCCATTTACAGTTCTAAGTTCTTTATATGATTTAGGACTTCGTATATTCATTAATAATAGTCGTAGATAGTATCTTTCTCCTTCGGTTGGATGGCAGCTGACATTATGTCCAATGGCATAACCTTATTTCCTGCGTGTCCCCATTTTATCGCTGATTGACCAGACAAGGTGTTGTGGAAATTTTTTGTATAGTAAATTAAGTTCTATCGCGTATTTATTTATTTGATTTATTGTAAAAACATTTGTTAGCATTGTTCTTTTATTTCCTGGATTGTTCAAAATTAAACTTAATTTTGCAGTTGTTTTGAAAGAACCAACTTATTGGTTTTCAAGATATGGTTGGAGCTGATACACATTTGGATTTATTTCACTAACAGGGAAGGAAAACATATTCCACAGAGCCTCTGACGGTGATACCGATCTACCTGTACGATACTCTTTTATTTCGTCTATTTCTGTATTAGCTTCATTACTTTGGAGGTTGAAACTTATTTTGTTATGACCTTTGTAAATGTATTTGTAGATGTATTTAAAGAACATAATATCTGTATAAATTTTAACATTTATGTGGCTGTTAAATTTGCTTAGAAGATATGAATTGTATGGTACGACCCATGAATTGTCAAGATATTGAGTTCTAACTTTTATAAATTTTTCAGTGGCTCGTCTTCTATAAATGGGGTATGAATTTTTGCCTTTAGATTTTTCATTTGCGTAATTTTTAGGGTATTTAAATTTACAAGTGCCTTTTGTTTCCATGCATTAATTGTTAGGGTTTAAAGTTCCACAAAGAGCATTGATCATATGTTTAATAACTAAAGAGTGTAAATATTCGTTTAAGTCGGCATCATGTATTTCAGCACAAATAATTTTTTCATAAGCCTCTGATATTGATAGCTTATAATCATCCTCAAGTATAATAAGGAAATGAGCATGTGGAAGACCTCTTTTTTGAAATTCTATAGTATACATATAAGCAACAATTTTTTCATATATTTTTATCTTAACAATATCTAACTTTAATTCTTCCACTTTTGCTTTAAATACTTGACTTATTAAATCGGATCTATATTGTATTTCATCAGTTATTAGAAATAAATGTTCTATTACATGTCATTGTTAAGAAGATATCTGATTTTCCAAAATGTTATACTAATGCAATGGTGTCCATGTATCTACGTCGCATATCTCGTGGACCCCTTGTAAAGCTAGCAGGCAAGAATGTTTTTCAGCCAATATTTAAAACTTCTCTTTCTCCTAGTCTTTGTAGATCAATAAGTTCGACTAATATTTTGGTTTGGAATAAATCTTGATTGAATAAAATAAAATCTAATATTTGTATTTCACGTTTTATATATTGATCTATTGAATATTATTGGAATAATCTTCCAGAATGTAAAGTATTATTTTCTTCATTATCTCTAATAATATTCACGGCAGAAAACAATGAACTTTTTTTTCGTTCTTTTTGTAAAATGTCTTCTTCAATATTAAGGAATCCATCAATAGAAGCCATGTTTGTGACACTTGGAAGTTGTTCATGTTTGCGAAAAGAACAATTTCTTGAAGAAATTTTTGATTGTAAAATCTTTTGTATGCCATAATGCCATCCATTTTCACCATATAAAAATAACATAGGTATTGTAAGGAGTCGTAACAATCATAGTAACAGTGAACCAATTGTCTACTATTGCAATCGATGTGAACACGGATATGTGGTGTAGAAATAAAATCGGTTGATTCTTCATCAGTCCATATAGCTGCTACTTGTGATACATTTGGTAAGTTATATGTTCATTGATCCAAGGTAGAATCATATTTAAGTGTGATGTAGAAATTAGATAAATCTGAAATATGTGTTAAAGATTTCAAAAATTGTGAGTATGAATTAATTCGTAAAGTATCTAGCAAGTTTTCAATAAGAGATTTATCTAGTTTATCGGAGAAGGTCATTTTATTTACTTTGTCATTCTCATTATCATAGAAATAGAGTTGTAAATTTTTGCTTTATTATTTGTAGTAGTGAGGCTAGGTAAGAAATGATACATTTGTCCTTGCATCTTAAATGTGTAAATACCTTTAGTCCTATTTGCTAACTCTTTATCATATTTTACGTCAAGTGACTTAAAGAAAAACATGTTATTTTATGTTCTAATGTATGTATGAAAATGTTTGGATTTCTCGAAGTCATCATAATAAAGATATTTTAATGCAGGAGGTTGTTGATGGGAAGCTAACTTTATAGAACCATTATTACAACAGAAAGATGGACTTTCATATTGAAATCTTTTGAATGCACAAAATTTACAGTTTGAAATATTTTTTAGAAGAGCAGGAGAACAAGGTAGTTGGTGAATATTCTAGCAACCTATTTATGTTATTGTGTGTCCTACAGCATTTTACATTTGTAAGAGTTGAGTAAAAATGTCAGTGAAAAATGAAAGTGAAACTTGATTTAACAAATCATTTCTGAAAGCAAGAGGTTTATCCCTCATGTATAGAGTATGCTGAGGAAGAATGATAGTGAAGGGTTCTAAAGAAGAAGATGACTCCTTAGAAGTCGTAGCTGTAGAATTTTTCAAGGTAGTTTGCCTTGTGACAACATAGTGCACTCTTTGTCATTCGAGAAGTGATGCTTTTTGTTCAAATGACATTTCTCCATAAGCAGTACGACGTCGAAGATTTCTCTTTATTTGGGTATCATTCCTTTTTCTTTTTATATTAGACATTTGATCTTAGAATCTTTTAGTTATTTAGTTTTCCTTGGATTTTCTTTTAATTCCTACAAAGAATGTATTTGCTTACACAATAAGATTAAAAATAAAGTATAACAAAGTTATGCATCAATCAAATAAGTATGTGGTAAAATGAGTGTAACATGACAAAAGTTATGACAAAATAAAAGAGAGATTAAAGCACCAAGAAGTGTGAGACTTACCAAAGTGGAGATGATCGATCACATATAAGAACAATAACCAGCACGGCCCAAAAGCTACAAACTGAAAACTGAAAGTTAGAGATTTCTAGTTTCTCTTATTTGTATCCACTTCAAACAAGACATAACTTCTGTCAATTCAAATTATTTTTTATTTTGAAATAATAATTATTGATGTTCACGGAGGATGTAATTCTTCTTTTATCTGCTAATGCGTCTACAAATTCTTTTACTTTTCCTGCTGAGTGTTGACCCAACCTCACTCTACATTCCCTGGTAGAAAGATTCAGGACTGGACTTCTCAAATTAGAGTAAATATTTTTTATGGCCTCCTCAACATGTCTGCAATGTTAGATGTACTTGTTTTTATCATTTTATGAATTAAAAACTTGTTATAAATCCCTTCACAAGGAAATGTCATATTGCCAAGATATTCTTAATTTAAAATTCTTTAGCTTTTCACAAACATCTCCCTAATGTGCTGCAGTCAAGAAGAGCCCAGAACAGCTTGTTCATGTTTGGTTTGCTAATTTTCCAGAATCCATTTAGTCTTGTAGTCCTATTTCTTCGTCAAATTCACCAAATTGTAATTTATTAATGTGTTCACTATATAGTGCTTATTATTTTAGTTCTTGAATTTTTTACTCAGAAAGGTGCATGTTGAATTCGGTTTTTTTGGTGCATGCTAAGAACCAAATGTTTTACTTGTGGTCTTATCAATAATTTCTATTGTTTGTACCATTTCAATGTAGCGATAAGCTAGGTCTAGAGTTGGGTTCAGTTACTGCTGGAGTGATGATTTCAACAACTAATCTTGCGCAACATACTCTTGAACAAGTAAGACATCATTATGATATTTGTTTCGCTATTACAAACATAGGGACAAGAAGTAATCATGTTATCAATGGGCATTAGGATATAAAATCAGAAGCCTATTTGACATTTGAATAAAAGTTTCTAACTTCTATTCTTTTGATTTTGTTGTTGAGAACGTTCATTTGCCTGGTCTTGAACTACTGATACAAAGATATACTTCAACTATGCCTGGTGACAATTTGATTCTTTATTTCTACTGTCTAAGAACTAATTTTTCCTTTTTAGTGTCCAAGATGTTTTATCTGTGTATACCTTGATTTCAGTTTGATCACAAACAGTCTTCAAATGCTGCTTTTTTTCCAAAGCTTTATTTGTTCTACTTGCAGTACAATTCCAAGCATAGTCTATGATAATTTAGTTGAGATGGGAGGGGATAGAAACATTTAGTTTCTGAAGATTGGTTGCAATATGCTTAGAAATGGTTGTTCCAACTCATAATCAAGTATGATTAAGTAACTACCCTTCAATAAAATAACGTAACTGCCCTTCGTAGTCACCCGAAACTTTTACTTATATATATATGTTAAATGACAAGCCATTTCTTACACACACAAAAAAAAATACTAAATGAAGAAACATAAACAGACAGTCTGAAAATGCTTAGAAAAATAATTTTTATCTATTTTCTCGACATGTCCGAAGAACATATTCAAATCAAGTAATTATTTATTTGATTAAAAGGTAGTTAGTTCAAGAACAAAATGATTTATTTTTTATTAAGATTAATGAATTTACTTTGTGTTTTGGATTAAAAGAATTTATAATCATAACAGGTTTACGATGTTTTGGAGATGATAAATTTGTTGGAAGTTATAATAGTTTAATAGTTTTAGTATGTTAAGAAGCAATTATTTTGGGGGAATATTCTACAGTGTCGTTAGGCGATTTGGTGTCTTGTTTTGAAATGTATTCAATCGAATGAATTATGCTATCAGAATTATAATTTTTTTTAATTTATTTATACTTTTTTATTTTTTGAAATTGGCGAAAGAACAACTATATGTAATCGACATTTTGAGTTGATTGAAAGTGGAGAATATCATAATTTTTCATGAAAAACTGTTGTTTTTAAGACCTTATTGAAATTTGTTAGTAATAAGATGTATTATGTGAAAAGTTTTCATAAATTTGGTGGTCTTCTATTTACTTTACAGTTATGAGTACACTAATATTGTTCAAGTGTACATCCTGAAATAGCATATTAAATTGATAATGAAATATCAAAGAATATTAAATTGAAAAGAGATTCATCATATGTCATAAACGAAACTCTTAGGACAGTCTTTTTTTAGCAAATCCAATGAGAATTTAATTTTGTTTTACTTTATTAGACATTATATGAGCGGAAAAATTAGTGAAACAGATGTATTTATTATTATTATTTAATTTTCTAATGATTGTTTGGTATGGACAAACATTTCTTCTACAATTGATGATTCGGAGCACTTAATTTGTCAACTGATAGTGTGTATCAATTTTTTTTTTCTTTTTCAAAACTCTATTACTTAACAAGAAGAATATTTGCATGAAAGTGGATAGAGGAAAGATGGTTTGTAAGGTAATGAAAGACTATAAAGAAAATAATTTTATATGTGAAGTGAAAAGAACGATTATTACTTCATTGTTATGCATCTTCTTTAGTGTAATATATATAGATTTATATACATTTTGTTAACATTTAACAATTATTTATATAACTTGAATAGGATAGTTGGAAAAGGTTAAAAAAATCCAATGTTAGGCCATTTATTTAAGAAAATATCAAGTATGCATGATGAGAATAACAACAATTATCATAGAATGAATTTTACTGTGTATTCAAGAGTGCAACTGATTCTTTTACTGGTTATGTTTTTGGATTGATTTTGACAAGGTAAATTAATTTATTTTATAATATTTAGCATATTTTAATTCATGAAAAAGGTGTTAGTGTATTAAGATTAATATGATTAATTAATATATATCTTTTAATATGTTGATTTAATCATTTAAACAACTTAGCAGTGAATTTAAATATTTCAAGACTTAAGTGAAGATAACCCTTTCACAATTAAATGCTAAATCAGATTGTGCGGTATTTCTCAATTTTGTATATTTATTAATTTTATAAGCATGTGTAATATGACTATTTGGGATCTATTTTTTTTTTTGTTAAAAACTTTTTTACCATTTTAATTCAATCATAATTATTAAGAACATGAAAGAGAAAACATAGCTGTTAGAAATATTTTAATGGTGTTGATCCTGCAGGAATCCAAAAAGCTAAGGTATATGGTGAAAGATACTGGTTATCAACTTTATTGGTATAGTTGAAAGTAAGTTCAATTTTTTCTTTCGATTTCAGTGGTTCTCTTTGTCTTTCGATTTCAGTAGTTCTTCTTGGTCTAGTTGAACGAAAGTCTATTTTTGAGATTTTATAATTATATTTTGTTTTCTTGTCTCGGCGTTATTTCAACCCTTTTTAATATAGTAATTAGTTCGTCTCTTTCAGTATTTTTTGGGACTTGCACTTCTTTTCCTTTAATTATACTATCTATTTTGGTATATAAATCTAATAATAATGCTATTATAGTATTATTTTGTTTTAATATAACTTTATCTGACTGACTAGAAGGAATATGAACAGAGAGTCCTTCTGGTTCGTCTTGAAAAGTTTTTGATGTTTCTATAGCCTTTTTATAATTTATATCTCCCATACTCATGAGAGTGAAATTTCTTCTAGTATTTGTATTGTAACTTTTAATTCACTTATCTCTTTATTTATGAATTCTACTTGTTCTACAATTTTTGTTACTAATTGAGTGGTTTTAATTTCTAGTTCTTTTGATTTTTCTGCTATAGTCTTTATTAATTTTTCTATTTCTATTTTTGTAGGTATTTTTTCCAAATTAAATTTAGTATTTAAGTATTGAAGTTGGGCTTTGCCCTTGTCTGGTGGTTGTTGGCCTGCTGGTCTCATGCTGAAAGAAATGTTAATTATTCCATTCAGTCTTAATTTGTAATCTACTTAACTGATCTGCTAATTCATTATCCTTTCCTTTTACATATTCAAACATAATATTTTTATATACAAATATTGTATCCATGAAATTAAGATATCGTCTTTTACTGCTAGCTTTGTCATTTATTTTTTTGATTAAATTTAACTATTGCCTCACAGTCAGTTCTTACGAACACTTCTTCTTTGTTTAAGATGTATAATTTGAAACTATTTAAGCCATATATTATTGCTAGTACCTCTAAATCTATGTTACTCATGTTTTCTTTTTCTTTGTATAAACCACTTTGATATGCACAAATTTTTTCTTCATTTTTACTATTGTATTTATTGGGTTGGCTTTTAAGACAGCTCCCCATCCTAATTTACTTCCGTCTGGTTGAACAATCAAATAATCTCACTCTAAAAGCATCTTTAAGTCTGGAATATTTTTGACTTTTTCTTTAATTTGTTGTACTAATTTAATGTCTTCTATATCAAAATGTTTTTGTCCTTTACTACCTGTTTTTGCGTGTAGTGGTCCTGCTATTTTTCTTAAATCTTGAATGAAATTTCTTGCATAATTTACTAATCCTAAAATTTTTTGCAAATCTTTAGTGTTATCTAATTTATCTGGCATATCTAATACCTTCTTTGCTATGTGAGGTTGAAGTTTTATTCTTCCATTCCCTAAAGTCACTCCTAAAAAATTAATATAGGTCTTACATAACTCTATTTTCTTTCTAATTATTATTCCATGTTTAACAAATAGTCTAAAAAATGTTTGTAGGTGTCCTAGGTGTTCTTGCATATTTTGACTAAATACTAAAATATCGTCTACTAATATAAATTTTTTATATCCACCAAAGATATTATTCATTTTTCTTTGAAAAATTGGTGGAGCTGTTTTTAATCCAAATGGCATAACAAACCATTCAAAATGTCCTCCTGGACATGTGAATGTTGTCCATTGTATACTGTCTGGATGTATTTTTACCTGCCAGTATCCTGATTTACAGTCAAATTTGCTAAATATTCTTCCTCATTGTATTCTATTAATTAGTTCACTTTTATCAGGTAGTTTATATGCATCTTTCCAAATGTTATCGTTTAATCTCTTATAATTTATTACCATGTGCGCTTTTCCTCTTACTTGTTCGCTATGGTTTCTAACCATAAAGGCTGCTAATCTATGTCTGAAGGTTGATCTCTTTATAACTTTTAAAAATAAATCCAGAAGAATACGCAGGTTTAGAATGGAATCTAAAAAAAAATTAATAAGCTAAAAATCTTTACACCGAAATCTCACTTATTATACACTACAAGAAAAGGAGAAACTTCGATTAGATTTACAGACTATAATTATACTAGTCTTCTATCTATCACTAATTCTTGTGATTTTAAGTAATCAAAATTTTGTTCTAATCTTTCTAGCGTTTTTTTTTGTTTATTTTGAGTGATTTCTATTTCTTCTAATAGTCTAATTATAATTTTATCCTTTTCTTTAATTTTATCGCTAAGGTTTATTATTAAGTCTATTAGAGTATTATATTGTTTATCTTCAGAATGTAATATGTGTTCTCCTTGGCTAAAATTACACTTTATAACAGTATTATCTTTTAATGCTCTATATTTCTTTTCAGGTTGGAACCGGAGATCTAAGTATTGGAGATTTTTTAAAGAAGCTATTTTGTTATCCTAGAGTGCTTGTAATTTTACAAATTTTTATATAATAAATTAGTCTACTAGTGCTGTATTTAATATCTAACTTTATATAATCAATTTGTCCTATTATTTTTACTTGTTCCCTTATGAGTAATTCTTAAAATCTTTTGTTTGTGTCTATAATAAGTAAAATTTTTCTTGTAGTCAAACTAGTGTCTACTTCTATTAGGCTAGCATCTATATCTACTTCTATTAAAGCGTTTTTTATCCAAATTAATTTTTCATTTAGTTGTCTTATTTGTTTTCTGAGCTGATTTGTATGATTAATTTCATCGTATAACCAACTTTGTCTTAGTCTGATTCGTCTAATGTATTCTAGAGGCATATTATCCTAAAGGAATCTTATCTGTTTGTCTCTTATAATAATACGTCCTATAATAGGAATTTTCTATTCTTATGTAATTATAATCTAATTCGCCTTTAATATCTCTTAATTGTTCTTCTACATTTGTTAATTCTATCTTATTTAAAGTGTCTAGATCTTTGTTTAATTTGTCTTGTATACCTTTTATAATTTCTATAAGTCGAGATTCGTTTTGCCTTAATTACGATCTGTGATAAGGTTCTTCTTCTATCCAATTATTTATTTGTCTAATTCTTTGAAATACAGGTAGATCTTGCATTAAACTAATTATCCTAATTGATGTGCTTTTTTCCTAATACGTTCTATAAGTCAATTTATTCTACGAATGCTACGATATATTTCTTCTTCGTAACCTTTTATCTCCCAATTTAAAGCACTTACTAATTCTGGGCTTACTATTCTAGAGCTACCGTATACTCTATATAACCAATTTATTTCTACTAATCGTTCTCTACACTCTTTTAATTTCTTAAGTCTTTTAATAGTATTATCTTTTATACTATATTCTCTGTATAAATACCATTGGCTAGATCTTATATCGTGGAAAGCAGGACGTCTTTTCATAAATTTGTCTACTTTTGATTTGAATAATTAGTTTATATTCTAACTGTTCTATTATAGTAATTAAATAATCTAGTCTATTATTATCTTCTTTAGTCTGGCTTAATCTGATATATTCTATATATAAATCTTGTAATTTTTCTTTAGTCTCTAAATGTATGCGAGTATTTGGTAATGGTTTTCTCATTAACTAATGTTCCCAAAAACTTCTCGCTCTGATACAAATATATAAGAGAGGCGGTTATGAAAATAGTATTTCAAAAAAATTTAAGAGCTGGAACAGTTGGTTTTTAAATAATTATGTTGTAAATCCTACTCACTACTCCCTCTTTCCTATTGTTTCTTCATGTTTACAGTTCTTATATCCTATATTTTTCCCAATTTTTACCTTTTTTTTAATCTTACCCTGTTCATCTTTTCCTCTTAGCCTATGTTCTTAATAACTTCTTCTTTAACCACACCACGGAATATTAATCTGGCATACAAACTTTCGTCCTTTAAACTTCTTTATTTTGGCGGACTACTTAAGGCCAGGTTTCCTAGGAATTTACAGATTAATCCATTGTTATTATTAAGAAGTTAAGAGGTTAACCATATACTAAGGGCAATTGTTTTAAAACTAAATTTAATTTACATAATGTACATCAAACATATTCAAAATTTAAAACATAAACATAATATATTTTCTGGGTGGGAAAATATAGCATAAATAAGAACTTACATGAAGTAACTGGGAGAGAGGTTTCTCTTTCGAAAACCCCCAAAGGATTGAGCAAAAACTTGAAAGCTTTTATTAGAAAAAACTTAATATTTTACAAACTTGGTTTAGACACTAGGGAAGGATTGGTTTATGGGGAATGATTTTTTCATGAAGGAAGGGGAATATGTTGTGAGCGATCTTACTCTTCCTCTCCTCAAATACAGGTCTTATATAGATATAAGAGAAAGAAAACGAGTGGAATAAACTGAACTACGTGGCCTAAAAAATAAATGGCCGGCACTTAAAGATAAGATTCGTCAATAATGCAGGTTGGGTACACGTTGGGTCCCATCGTCACATGCATTATTGTTTTTTTTTTTACAGACGCGTGCTTCAATAGTTTTTTTCTTTTTATGAGAGTAGTGATAAAGGAAGTACTCTGACATATTACAAGACTAATGTGGGCATACCCACATGGCACACTTTATGTTTACAGCATGTCATACTGTTTGATGCTTATTTCTCCATGTATCTTTCTTTTCTACCATTTACTTGTCTTTGTCTGACTAGGTGTCTAAATTGTGAAGTGTGATAGAATCAAAACTCATGCCTGAGTCATCATCTTCATTGATATCCTGAGAGTCTTGGAGATAAGTAAAACTGCCATTAAATTTATCTTCTTCTTCTTCTGAACTTGGCCGGTTATCATTATCATCTGAATTGTCTTGGCTATCTATATTTGGAACCACTATATCTGTACTTGTACTTGGGTTGTCTTTGCTAAATATATGTTTATCTGATTCTTAACTATTGAAATTTTTTTCTAAAGTCTGTTTTATTATAGTTTCAATTTTTTCATTTTTCTTCTTTAAAATCAAAGTCTTTTTCAAAGTATTATTACAAGTTCTGGGTAATTTTTGTCTTGATGAAGAACAACCTTCATCTTCACTTTTTGGCAAAGTGACAACCATTAATGGATTTGGTATGTTCTTACCGGCTACCGTTTGAACCGGATTAGCTATACCTCTATCCGATACAGTGGATTTCTTAGCATTCAGTGGGGAATGCATACCCTTCTCATCCACTTTGTATTAAGATGGAAAACTCGGAGTTTAGGAACCTACATTTGTCTGCATAGTGTTAATTTTATATTTCAAAGACTGCACTTGTTCCTTAAGTCTAGTGTTTTCAAGAAAAAGGGCCTCTTTATGGGCATTACGTCTTTTGAAAGCTTCTATCATCGTGGAATAGTGGTCATAAAAAATTACTTTGCCTGTGTCTTTCTGGATATTGTATTGAGGTATTTGATTTGGCCTTTGTCTGAGGGCTGGAGTTATATAGTAATTTCGCCCAAGGTATCCTCTAGCATAATCCATTGCTTCAGAAAAATCATTAAAACCTTTAAAGAGTGGGTTTTGAACCCCATTTATAGATTCTACTACTTCTATCTAAGTTTAAAAAACACCATTGGTCTTACCATGCATGACTACATAATATTTAAACCTATTTTCTCTATTTTTATCCGAAAAGTATTGGCATAAAGCATTAGCTGCGGCTACAAAATGTGAAGTGTCTCTTTTACTATGTGCTATCGATAAAATATCAACTAAAGATCTCTGCAGTTTGTCTAGAACACAGTCTGATTTAACTCTAAATGATAAGTTACAAGATGGCTAAGAGATTAAATTAATTTGTCCGAAGTAAATTCTCTCCATTATTTCTGTAGAGTGTTGTGGTCTGAAATTAATGTTACCTAATAACATCTGAGCATAAGAGTCTTGAGATGGGGAAAAATATATAAGAAAGGCGGTTATAAAATAGTATTTCAATAAAATTTAAGAGATAGAACAGTTGATTTTTAACGAATTATGTTGTAAATCCTACTCAGTACTCCCTCTTTTCTATTGTTTCTTCATGTTTACAGTTCTTATATCCTATATTTTTCCCAATTTTTACCTTTTTTTTTAATCTTACCCTGTTCATCTTTTCCTCTTAGCCTATGTTCTTAATAACTTCTTCTTTAACCACACCACGGAATATTAATCTGGCATACAAACTTTCGTCCTTTAAACTTCTTTATTTTGGCGGACTACTTAAGGCCAGGTTTCCTAGGAATTTACAGATTAATCCATTGTTATTATAAAGAAGTTAAGAGGTTAACCATATACTAAGGGCAATTGTTTTAAAACTAAATTTAATTTACATAATGTACATCAAACATATTCAAAATTTAAAACATAAACATAATATATTTTCTGGGTGGGAAAATATAGCATAAATAAGAACTTACATGAAGTAACTAGGAGAGAGGTTTCTCTTTCGAAAACCCCCAAAGGATTGAGCAAAAACTTGAAAGCTTTTATTAGAAAAAACTTAATATTTTACAAACTTGGTTTAGACACTAGGGAAGGATTGGTTTATGGGGAATGATTTTTTCATGAAGGTAGGGGAATATGTTGTGAGCGATCTTACTCTTCCTCTCCTCAAATACAGGTCTTATATAGATATAAGAGAAAGAAAACGAGTGGAATAAACTGAACTACGTGGCCTAAAAAATAAATGGCCGGCACTTAAAGATAAGATTCGTCAATAATGCAGGTTGGGTACACGTTGGGCCCCATCGTCACATGCATTATTGTTTTTTTTTTACAGACGCGTGCTTCAATAGTTTTTTTCTTTTTATGAGAGTAGTGATAAAGGAAGTACTCTGACATATTACAAGACTAATGTGGGCATACCCACATGGCACACTTTATGTTTACAGCATGTCATACTGTTTGATGCTTATTTCTCCACGTATCTTTCTTTTCTACCATTTACTTGTCTTTGTCTGACTAGGTGTCTAAATTGTGAAGTGTGATAGAATCAAAACTCATGCCTGAGTCATCATCTTCATTGATATCCTGAGAGTCTTGGAACTAAGTAAAGCTGCCATTAAATTTATCTTCTTCTTCTTCTGAACTTGGCCGGTTATCATTATCATCTGAATTGTCTTGGCTATCTATATTTGGAACCACTATATCTGTACTTGTACTTGGGTTGTCTTTTCTAATTATATGTTTATCTGATTCTTAACTATTGAAATTTTTTTCTAAAGTCTGTTTTATTATAGTTTCAATTTTTTCATTTTTCTTCTTTAAAATCAAAGTCTTTTTCAAAGTATTATTACAAGTTCTGGGTAATTTTTGTCTTGAAGAAGAACAACCTTCATCTTCACTTTTTGGCAAAGTGACAACCATTAATGGATTTGGTATGTTCTTACCGGCTACCGTTTGAACCGGATTAGCTGTACCTCTATCCGATACAGTGGATTTCTTAGCATTCAGTGGGGAATGCATACCCTTCTCATCCATTTTGTATTAAGATGGAGAACTCGGAGTTTAGGTACCTACATTTGTCTGCATAGTGTTAATTTTATATTTCAAAGACTGCACTTGTTCCTTAAGTCTAGTGTTTTCAAGAAGAAGGGCCTCTTTATGGGCATTACGTCTTTTGAAAGCTTCTATCATAATGGAATAGTGGTCATAAAAAATTACTTTGCCTGTGTCTTTCTGGATATTGTATTGAGGTATTTGATTTGGCCTTTGTCTGAGGGCTGGAGTTATATAGTAATTTCGCCCAAGGTATCCTCTAGCATAATCCATTACTTCAGAAAAATCATTAAAACCTTTAAAGAGTGGGTTTTTAACTCCATTTATAGATTCTACTACTTCTATCCAAGTTTAAAAAACACCATTGGTCTTACCATGCATGACTACATATTATTTAAACCAATTTTCTCTATTTTTATCCGAAAAGTATTGGCATAAAGCATTAGCTGCGGCTACAAAATGTTAAGTGTCTCTTTTACTATGTGCTATCGATAAAATATCAACTAAATATCTCTGCAGTTTGTCTAGAACACAGTCTGATTTAACTCTAAATGATAAGTTACAAGATGGCTAAGAGATTAAATTAATTTGTCCGAAGTAAATTCTCTCCATCATTTCTATAGAGTGTTGTGGTCTGAAATTAATGTTACCTAATAACGTCTGAGCATAAGAGTCTTGAGATGGGGAAAAATATATAAGAAAGGCGGTTATAAAATAGTATTTCAATAAAATTTAAGAGATAGAACAGTTGATTTTTAAACAATTATGTTGTAAATCCTACTCAGTACTCCCGCTTTCCTATTGTTTCTTCATGTTTATAGTTCTTATATCCTATATTTTCCCCAATTTTTAACTTTTGTTTTATCTTACCCTGTTCATCTTTTCCTCTTAGCCTATGTTCTTAATAACTTCTTCTTTAACCACACCACGGAATATTAATCTGGCATACAAACTTTTTCCTTTAAACTTCTTTATTTTGGCGGACTACTTAAGGCCAGGTTTCCTAGGAATTTATAGATTAATCCATTGTTATTATTAAGAAGTTAAGTGGTTAACCATATACTAAGGGCAATTGTTTTAAAACTAAATTTAATTTACATAATGTACATCAAACATATTCAAAATTTAAAACATAAACATAATATATTTTCTGGGTGGGAAAATATAGCATAAATAAGAACTTACATGAAGTAACTAGGAGAGAGGTTTCTCTTTCGAAAACCCCAAAAGGATTGAGCAAAAACGTGAAAGCTTTTATTAGAAAAAACTTAATATTTTACAAACTTGGTTTAGACACTGGGGAAGGATTGGTTTATGGGAAATGATTTTTTCATGAAGGAAGGGGAATATGTTGTGAGCGATCTTACTCTTCCTCTCCTTAAATACAGGTCTTATATAGATATAAGAGAAAGAAAATGAGTGGAATAAACTAAACTACGTGGCCTAAAAAATAAATGGCCGGCACTTAAAGATAAGATTCGTCAATAATGCAGGTTGGGTACACTTTGGGCCCCATCGTCACATGCATTATTGTTTTTTTTTGACAGAAGCGTGCTTCAATAGTTTTTTTCTTTTTATGAGAGTAGTGATAAAGGAAGTACTCTGACATATTACAAGACTAATGTGGGCATACCCACATGTCACACTTTATGTTTACAACATGTCATACTGTTTGATGCTTATTTCTCCACGTATCTTTCTTTTCTACCATTTACTTGTATTTGTCTGACTAGGTGTCTAAATTGTGAAGTGTGATAGAATCAAAACTCATGCCTGAGTCATCATCTTCATTGATATCCTGAGAGTCTTAGAGATAAGTAAAGCTGCCATTAAATTTATCTTCTTCTTCTTCTGAACTTGGCCGGTTATCATTATCATCTGAATTGTCTTGGCTATCTATATTTGGAACCACTATATCTGTACTTGTACTTGGGTTGTCTTTGCTAATTATATGTTTATCTGATTCTTAACTATTGAATTTTTTTTCTAAAGTCTGTTTTATTATAGTTTCAATTTTTTCATTTTTCTTCTTTAAAATCAAAGTCTTTTTCAAAGTATTATTACAAGTTCTGGGTAATTTTTGTCTTGATGAAGAACAACCTTCATCTTCACTTTTTGGCAAAGTGACAACCATTAATGGATTTGGTATGTTCTTACCGGCTACCGTTTGAACCGGATTAGCTGTACCTCTATCCGATACAGTGGATTTCTTAGCATTCAGTGGGGAATGCATACCCTTCTCATCCATTTTGTATTAGATGGAGAACTCGGAGTTTAGGTACCTACATTTGTCTGCATAGTGTTAATTTTATATTTCAAAGACTGCACTTGTTCCTTAAGTCTAGTGTTTTCAAGAAGAAGGACCTCTTTATGGGCATTTCGTCTTTTGAAAGCTTCTATCATCGTGGAATAGTGGTCATAAAAAATTACTTTGCGTGTGTCTTTCTGGATATTGTATTGAGGTATTTGATTTGGCCTTTGTCTGAGGGCTGGAGTTATATAGTAATTTCGCCCAAGGTATCCTCTAGCATAATCCATTGCTTCAGAAAAATCATTAAAACCTTTAAAGAGTGGGTTTTTAACCCCATTTATAGATTCTACTACTTCTATCCAAGTTTAAAAAACACCATTGGTCTTACCATGCATGACTACATAATATTTAAACCTATTTTCTCTATTTTTATCCGAAAAGTATTGGCATAAAGCATTAGCTGCGGCTACAAAATGTGAAGTGTCTCTTTTACTATGTGCTATCGATAAAATATCAACTAAATATCTCTGCAGTTTGTCTAGAACACAGTCTGATTTAACTCTAAATGATAAGTTACAAGATGGCTAAGAGATTAAATTAATTTGTCCGAAGTAAATTCTCTCCATCATTTCTATAGAGTGTTGTGGTCTGAAATTAATGTTACCTAATAACGTCTGAGCATAAGAGTCTTGAGATGGGGAAAAATATATAAGAAAGGCGGTTATAAAATAGTATTTCAATAAAATTTAAGAGATAGAACAGTTGATTTTTAAACAATTATGTTGTAAATCCTACTCAGTACTCCCGCTTTCCTATTGTTTCTTCATGTTTATAGTTCTTATATCCTATATTTTCCCCAATTTTTAACTTTTGTTTTATCTTACCCTGTTCATCTTTTCCTCTTAGCCTATGTTCTTAATAACTTCTTCTTTAACCACACCACGGAATATTAATCTGGCATACAAAATTTCGTCCTTTAAACTTCTTTATTTTGGCGGACTACTTAAGGCCAGGTTTCCTAGGAATTTACAGATTAATCGATTGTTATTATTAAGAATTTAAGTAGTTAACCATATACTAAGGGCAATTGTTTTAAAACTAAATTTAATTTACATAATGTACATCAAACATATTCAAAATTTAAAACATAAACATAATATATTTTCTGGGTGGGAAAATATAGCATAAATAAGAACTTAAATGAAGTAACTGGGAGAGAGGTTTCTCTTTCGAAAACCCCCAAAGGATTGAGCAAAAACTTGGAAGCTTTTATTAGAAAAAACTTAATATTTTACAAACTTGGTTTAGACACTGGGGAAGGATTGGTTTATGGGGAATGATTTTTTCATGAAGGAAGGGGAATATGTTGTGAGCGATCTTACTCTTCCTCTCCTCAAATACAGGTGTTATATAGATATAAGAGAAAGAAAACGAGTGGAATAAACTGAACTAAGTGGCCTAAAAAATAATTGGCCGGCACTTAAAGATAAGATTCATCAATAATGCAGGTTGGGTACACGTTGGGCTCCATCGTCACATGCATTATTTTTTTTTTTTTACAGACGCGTGCTTCAATAGTTTTTTTCTTTTTATGAGAGTAGTGATAAAGGAAGTACTCTGACATATTACAAGACTAATGTGGGCATACCCACATGGCACACTTTATGTTTACAGCATGTCATACTGTTTGATGCTTATTTCTCCACGTATCTTTCTTTTCTACCATTTACTTGTATTTGTCTGACTAGGTGTCTAAATTGTGATGTATGATAGAATCAAAACTCATGCCTGAGTCATCATCTTCATTGATATCCTGAGAGTCTTGGAGATAAGTAAAGCTGCCATTAAATTTATCTTCTTCTTCTTCTGAACTTGGCCGATTATCATTATCATCTGAATTGTCTTGGCTATCTATATTTGGAACCACTATATCTGTACTTGTACTTGGGTTGTCTTTGCTAATTATATGTTTATCTGATTCTTAAAATCAAAGTCTTTTTCAAAGTATTATTACAAGTTCTGGGTAATTTTTGTCTTGATGAAGAACAACCTTCATCTTCACTTTTTGGCAAAGTGACAACCATTAATGGATTTGGTATGTTCTTACCGGCTACCGTTTGAACCGGATTAGCTGTACCTCTATCCGATACAGTGGATTTCTTAGCATTCAGTGGGGCATGCATACCCTTCTCATCCATTTTGTATTAAGATGGAGAACTCGGAGTTTAGGTACCTACATTTGTCTGCATAGTGTTAATTTTATATTTCAAAGACTGCACTTGTTCCTTAAGTCTAGTGTTTTCAAGAAAAAGGGCCTCTTTATGGGCATTACGTCTTTTGAAAGCTTCTATCATCGTGGAATAGTGGTCATAAAAAATTACTTTGCCTGTGTCTTTCTGGATATTGTATTGAGGTATTTGATTTGGCCTTTGTCTGAGGGCTGGAGTTATATAGTAATTTCGCCCAAGGTATCCTCTAGCATAATCCATTGCTTCAGAAAAATCATTAAAACCTTTAAAGAGTGGGTTTTTAACCCCATTTATAGATTCTACTACTTCTATCCAAGTTTAAAAAACACCATTGGTCTTACCATGCATGACTACATAATATTTAAACCTATTTTCTCTATTTTTATCCGAAAAGTATTGGCATAAAGCATTAGCAGCGGCTACAAAATGTGAAGTGTCTCTTTTACTATGTGCTATCGATAAAATATCAACTAAATATCTCTGCAGTTTGTCTAGAACACAGTCTGATTTAACTCTAAATGATAAGTTACAAGATGGCTAAGAGATTAAATCAATTTGTCCGAAGTAAATTCTCTCCATCATTTCTATAGAGTGTTGTGGTCTGAAATTAATGTTACCTAATAACGTCTGAGCATAAGAGTCTTGAGCTGGGGCTTTGCCCTTGTCTAGTGGTTGTTGGCGTATTGGTCTCATGCTGAAATAAATGTTAATTAACCCATTTAGTCTTAATTTGTAATCTACTTAACTAATCTGCTAATTCATGATCCTTTCCTTTTACATATTCAAACACAATATTTTTATATACAGATATTGTATCCATGAAATTAAGCCATCGTCTTTTACTGCTAGCTTTATCATTTATTTTTTTGATGAAATTTAACTATTGTCTCACAGTCAGTTCTTACTAACATTTCCTATTTGTTTAAGATGTATAATTTGAAACTAATTAAGCCATATATTATTGCTAGTACCTCTAAATCTATGCTACTTATGTTTTCTTTTTCTTTCTATAAACCACTTTGATATGCACAAATTTTTTCTTCATTTTTACTACTGTATTTATTGTGTTTGGCTTTTAAGACAACTCCCCATCCTAATTTACTTTCATCTGTTTGAACAATCAAATAATCTGACTCTAAAGGAATCTGTAGGTCTGAAATATTTTTGACTTTTTCTATAATTTGTTGTACTAATTTAATGTCTTCTATATTAAAATATTTTTGTCCTTTACTACCTGTTTTTGCGTATAGTGGTCCTGCTATTTTTCTTAAATCTTGAATGAAATTTCTTGCATAATTTACCAATCCTAAAATTTTTTGCAAATCTTTAGTGTTATCTAATTTATCTGGCATATCCAATACCTTCTTTGCTATGTGAGGTTGAAGTTTTATTCTTCCATTCCCTAAAGTCACTCCTAAAAAATTAATATAGGTCTTACATAACTCCATTTTCTTTTTACTGATTATTATTTGATGTTTAACAAATAGTCTAAAAACTATTTGTTGGTGTCCTATGTGTTCCTACATATTTTGACTAAATACTAAAATATCATCTACTAATATAAAATTTTTATATCCACCAAAGATATTATCCATTTTTCTTTGAAAAATTGGTGGAGCTATTTTTAATCCAAACGGCATAACTAACCATTCAAAATGTCCTCCTGGACATGTGAATACTGTCCATTGTATACTGTTTGGATGTATTTTTACTTGTCAGTATCCTGATTTACAGTCAAATTTGCTAAATATTCTTCTTCCATGTATTCTATTAATTAGTTCACTTTTATCAGGTAGTTTATATGCATCTGTCCTAGTGTTGTCATTTAATCTCTTATAATTTATTACCATGCGTGCTTTTCCTCTTACTTGTTCGCTATGGTTTCTAACCATAAAGGCTGCTAATATATGTCTGAAGGTTGATCTCCCTTATAACTTCTAAATTTAGTAACTCTTTTATTTGTTTATTAAATTCTTCTGTATCCTCATTATTAGCTTCTATAGACGCTGTCTTTATTGTATATTTGGGGTTGATGATTTCTAATTTACACATTATTTCATTAGCATCCCAATGTGTTAAGAATTTTTCTCCTATTATTTCCATTTTATCTAGAATATTTATTACACTATCTAAATCTTTTGGACTATTTATTATACCTGTTCTATTTATCCCTTTCTGAAAATTATAAAATTGTTTTTCTACGTTAATTAAAGTGTATTCTTTTTCCATATTATCGATGTACTCAAGTTCTTATACATTGATTAAAGTGTAATTTTTAAATTCTTCTAAATTATCTTCCTTTTCAATTCTTTATTTTCTCCGAATAGGTTATTGTCTTGACATTGGTCATTATTTGAACAATTTTCACAGCATGATTGTGAGTTATACTTTAAGTCTTTCTTGTGTGTTTTAAGCTTTCTGTATACTGTTGGTAATTTTGAAGTTTGTACTGGAGTATAAGTAAGGTTTTAAAATAGTATGATACCGTCTCTTGTTATGAGACATCCTCCTCTATTTTGTATACAAAAATGTAATCCGATTACGGAATCTACGTTTATATTTAAGTCTCTTGCTAATATTTTATTAACATTATAAGTAGGTTTGTAGAATTCATTACAGGTATTGAAAAACTTATCTGAGCTTTTTCTATGTAAGGGTTATAAACATTATGTGATCCATCCATTTGCATTGCTGCTACTGGTTTTTTAAATATTTTAAGTAAGTATTGTGGTAGTAAACTTTTATTTATTAAGTAGCTGATACATCCTGGATCAATTAAAGCTAAAGTTTCTATTTCTATATCTTGAATTTTTATTTTTACCAATACTTTTATCGTAGAAAATTGTTTATCTTCGTTGCATACTAGACTACTACTATTGTCTTCTATATTCATAAGTTTTGTTTCTAATTGTTTTAAGTGTTGGGTATTTATTTCATCTTCATTTACTATATCCTTTCCTTTTTCTAATGTAGCTAGTCTTTGTTCTAATTCATTTACTCTAGCTTCTAATGTTGATATTCTTAGATTTATGATTTGATTAGTAGTTTGTTTTTGTTCACTATTAACTCTTGTTTCTATCTTTATCTTTAAAGCATTTTCTATACAGTTTATACATGCTTCTATATAGCATTTCTTACATTTAGCTCTATTTTCTTTACTAGGGTACCAACTACATATGCGCCATCTATTGCTATCTATTCCTTTGTATCTTTGAAATTCATGTATACATTCTTGCGTGATATTCATTAGGTTGTTAATCAATAAGTCCTTTAAATTTAGATTATCATTTTCTTATCCGATTTCATTTACTAAGTTATCTTCTTCTGAGTCCGAAGAATCAGATTTAACATTATCATTTAAATCAAAACATACTATAGAATATATACTTTCTGTGTCTGACATATATTCATCTACATTTAACAACGTTTCTTGAAAATCCTCTATTAATTGAGAATTTCTTGTCCTATTATTATTTCTTTTAGGTCATAGATTTACTAAGTGGTCTATACTTCCACATGTATAACATTCTAATTTGTTTCTATAATTTCTATCATTTTTATATTTTCTAACATGCCTTTCCCTATTTAGATATGGTTTTTTGGCTTTTGATTTGCGCAAGATATATTTTTTGCGATAATATGGTTTTTGACTATACTTCTTTTTATACCTTTTAGGTTTTCTTTGATCATTATCATAATTTTGAGTTGTGTATATAATGGATTTACAGAAATTCATTTCATTTTTCTTTAATTGTTTTTGTATCTGTATGTTGGTATATTTTTCTGTCAAAATATCTATTACATGTTGTATTCTATGTCCTATAGTCCATTTTAGCATTTGGGCTAGCAACTACACCATCTCTTTTGTACCACCTTTCTTCTATTTCTCTTCCTAAAGGTCCTGATAATTTATTTAATAATTTTTCCCTAATTCTTCATTAAATGTGTTTCCACTAATAGTACAGTAATAAAAATAGCCTTTCAAGAAATTTTTAATATGTAACCAATTTGAGATACTTAATTGTTCTAGTTTAATCACTGCAGCCCTTTGTAATGCAATTAAAGCACTATTTGGGTCTTTTCCTGTTAATATATTATGCATTTATTTGTAAAATTATAAGATTTTGGCCCCATTGTTAGTAAAACTTGGAAATCATATGGGCAATTTAAATTAAAACCTTCCCATGTTTCTTTTGCAGATTCTCCTAAAAAAGTTTCTAGATATTTATACATTGTTTTTGTATTTGTTTCTGTATAGTGTCTTAAGTAATCTGCTACTACTATTCCTTTCCATAAGTTTATTACTGTATCCCACATTTATGGATCATGTACTACTATATTTAATATTTTACCCTTACTTCCTCCTTTTTGAAGTTTTATTTGTTCTTATATTGGTATTCTCCTACCTACCCATTTTATGCTATCTCCTCTGATTTCTGTATCTGGGTCTAATCTAACTGCAGGTCTTCTAGGTATATTACCTGTACTATAATCTACTAGCTGAGGATTAGGATTATTTTGTTGAAACGGACTAGCACTTGTTGAACTGACAGCTTCTAATTCCGCTAGTTCTCTGTAACTTACTTCGGACGTTATGTCTTCATTTATGTTTTCAGAAATTATGCTACTATTTCTATATCCTAGATTGTCATTTCTTTCTAAACAGGTTTTAAAATGTTCTATACATTCCATTATATTCATATTATTTTTTGCACACCCTTTGCAATTAAAGGTCATATGTGTATAATTTTCAGCTAATCTTTGTGCTTCTTTTATTGCTAGGTCTATTTCGTATCCTTCTTGTAAAATTTCTACGTTCATTAGTTCTTGTTCTGTTGTTATAGTACTTTCAGTTTCCTCATCGTCTAATTCTTTTCGACTAGTATAATTACAGTCTGTAAATTTAACCGAAGTTTCTCCTTTTATTGTAGTGTATAATAAGTGAGAATCCGGTGTAAAGATTTTTAGCTTATTAATTTTTTCTAGATTCTATTCTAAACCTGCGTATTCTTCTAGATTTATTTTTATTGGTTTTATTAATTTTATACCTTTATTTCCCATTACTTCAACTACGTCATTTAGTTTTAATTTAAATTTGGTATTACTGCTTAATGTTAATTTTTCTATAAATCCTACACACATTAGTATATTATTGCCACTATTCATTTCTTCATACCCTTTGGTTTGAATTCCTATTTGAATATTTTCTCCAAGTTCTTTTAAGTTCATTAAAAAATCTGGGCTTATATAGAATATTCCTCCATTATTTGTCATATCTACTTCT
Source organism: Capsicum baccatum var. pendulum (assembly GCA_030864225.1). Lineage (NCBI taxonomy): Eukaryota > Viridiplantae > Streptophyta > Magnoliopsida > Solanales > Solanaceae > Capsicum > Capsicum baccatum. Next base: position 234,103,642 of record CM061560.1, on the reverse strand, counting down.
GCTAATCCTATTATTGATTCTTTAATGTCTGTCCACCTATCATCTTATATTGTTATTAGTACTTTAGATCCTAGATCTTTTCTAGTTAGTCCTTTTATTCCTTTAACAATTAATCTCATATGTATTAGCAACATTCTAGTTTTAATATGTTTTAAAGATTCAGAGTTTACTAAGTTTAGAACTGTAAAGTTTTCTCCTATAGCTGATATCTGTTCTTCTCTATAATGTCTATATAACAGACTATTTGTGGAAAAATATCAAGCATTATATAATATCTTAGGATTTAATAGTTTTAACTGATGTTGATGAAAAATTTGTAAATCCGTATCCATGTCTATTATTTCGTTTAATTCTTGGTGTTGATCTACGTTTGGGTGTCTTCTTAGTATTTTAGAAATAAGGCTATTAGTTCCTATTCTATTATCAGAAAAACTCACTCTTTGTCTTTCTTCTCTTTGTCTTTCGATTTCGGTGGATCTTCTTGGTCTAGTTGAAAGAAAGTCCATTTTTCAGATTTTTTAATTATATTTTGTTTTTCTTGTCTCGAGTTATTTCAACCTTTTTTAGTTGAGTAATTAGTTCGTCTATTTTAGTATTTTTTTGGGACTTGCACTTCTTTTCCTTTAATTATACTATCTATTTTGGTATATAAATCTAATAATAATGCTATTATAGTATTATTTTATTTTAATATAACTTTTTCTGACTGACTAAAAGGAATATGTACAGGGAGTCCTTCTGGTTCGTCTTGAAAAGTGTTTGATGTTTCTATAACCTTTTTATAATTTATATCTTCTATACTCATGATAGTGAAATTTCTTCTAATATTTGTATTGTAACTTCTAATTAACTTATCTCTTTATTTATGAATTCTACTTGTTCTACAATTTTTGTTACTAGTTAAGTGATGTTAATTTCTAGTTCTTTTGTTTTTTCTGCTATAGTCTTTATTAATCTTTCTATTTCTATTTTTGTAGTTTTTTTTTTTCAAATTAAATTTAGTATTTAAGTATTGAAGTTTTCTATCTATCTCTAATTCTTGTGATTTTAATTAATCAAAATTTTTTTCTAATTTCTAGCGACTTTTTCTGTTTATTTTGAGTGACTTCTATTTCTTCTAATAGTCTAATTATAATTTTATCCTTTTCTTTAATTTTATCGCTAAGGTTTATTATTAAGTCTATTAGAGTATTATATTGTTTATCTTCATAATGTAATATGTGTTCTCCTTGGCTAAATTTACACTTTATAACAGTATTATCTTTTAATGCTCTATATTTCTTTTTTGAGCTGATTTCTATGATTAATTTCATCGTATAACAAACTTTGTCTTAGTCTGATTCGTCTAATGTATTCTAGAGGCATATATTATCCTAAAGGAACCTTATCTGTTTGTCTCTTATAATGTGTACCTCACTTTAATGAGTTCAAACATTATATTAAATAGAATATTTATATAAATAATAAATATGTATATAATAATTAAATTTAATATCTTTTGAGTAGGTAAATATGGAGAATTTATTTATTAAACCTAATCTTTACCAAAAATATTTTTAAAAGACGATCGACATTCATCTACCATCTATAAATTGTAAAAAAAAAATACAATGATAGAGACATTAAAATAATATAATTAAATCTAATATTTAGACACAAATTTTTTCTCAATGTTGTCCGACAATCATCTACCATCTATAAACAATAACAAAATAATATGATAATAGAGATATCAAAATAATACAACTAAACCTAACCTTTACATAAAAAAATTCCTCAAAGCCGACCAACATTTGTCTATCACCTGTAAACTGCAATAAAATAATACAATAAAAGTTGTATCATAATAATATAATTAAACCTACATTTTACACACAAAAATTTCTCATAGCCAATAGAGATTCATCTATGAACTGTAAACTACCACAAAATAACAAACGAATAGAGATATTACGATAATACAATTAAACCTAACCTTTACCTAAAAAAAATTTCAAAGCCAACCCACACTCATCTAGAATCTATAAATTAAAATAAAATAATAAGATAATAAAAATATCAAAATAATACAATTAAACCTAACCTTTACACAAGAACCTTTTTCAAAGCCAATCAGCATTCATCTATGATCTGTTATAAAAAAAATATTATAATGATTACAAATCTTCGATTTTGATCCAATTAATTCTTGCCTGAGCGAAAATTTTGACCCTAAAGAATGATTTTGAATGAAACAAAGAAGATATATATATAGACACTTGTTGAATTCAATTATGCTGACAAAAATAGTGAAGAAGTTGAGGGATAGAAAATTAAGCATCCCCCATCTAGACATGCAATCGAATCAAGTTAGATGAGCATCAACCATATTTTCACAGTAGGCAAATCGATTTGTTCTCTAGTTTAACATACATCTCAATATTTATAAAAATATTTCCTTAATAGAGTCCTACTTTAGGAGTATTTTTTAATTAAATAATATTTGTATAAAGTTTAATTTCATTTAACATGGGGGTTACGAAAAAAAATTGTTGTTCATGGAGTATCTTTCTAAAGTTTGTAATATTCAAGCTCGAGTTCGTGCAAGATACTCTTCAGAGACTTCTTGGAAGAATATTTTTAGCTAGACATTCAGGTAGGTTAGGTTTACGCTACCTTCAGATTAAGCTTATTTACTGAAATTGTGTACTATTCTGCTAGTTTTGGATAAGTACTAGTAGTTTCATATTATTTGATATATATAAAATGCCTTATTTATTCGGATTAGGACACCATTCTAGTAAATTTTGATATTTTATCTTTTAATATAATATAATGTCTATAACTTTAGGACATGGAATTAGACGTATTTTACCTTCTGCTCATGTTCAGTAAATACTTTATTTCGGTCATTGATTGTGAATCTTGGTACCATTTTTACATTGTTATGGTATGGTATGAATTTTAATATTAAACTTGGGTATGTAACTATGAGTTTTGATTCGAGTCCGACGTCTGATTATAGATATATTTCCTTTGAATTTCGGTTCGAATCTGACATCTGATTATAGTTGTGGTTCCTTTGAGTTTTGGTTTGAGTCCAACATCTAATTATGGTTGTGGTTCCTTTTATTTTTGGTTCGAGTCTGGCATCTGGTTATGAGTTCTGTTGTATATTATATATTTAGCCTTACGTTATTACCCACTATGTTTGATTCAAATTCAGCATGTGTCCTCTTGTTATTATCCATCACCACCACTCCGAGTCTGATTTTTTGCCTCTAGCTACTACCCATTGATGTCTGTTCAAGACAGGTGACTATGATTTCTTGGCATTGGTTCTGTTATGGATTATTTATGTTTATTTTCGTTAATTACTTATTATGTGTTTCACCGACTTATGGGGGTATGATTGGGTTAATTGTCTTCTTTAGTGTGCCTAGTGAGCTTATGGGGACCCATTTAGGTACATTTGATTTGTCCATTATTAATGCGTTATTTATTTTCTGTGTCATTTATATTTATTCCTTTACCGTATTTGCATAGCTTGGTAGTTGTTTATCTTTCTATCCCTGTTTACTAATGACCTTGATTACACCCTTGAATTGTAGTTATACCTTTTCTGTATTGAGCTTAGTCGGTCAATGATGTTTGCTGAGTACCCATTGCTTTGGTACTCATATAACATGGAAGTTATTTTACAATTATGGTCAAATTTGGGTCAAATTTTTGTGGCCATTTAGCACTTTCCTAAAATTAAAGTGTTCTAAAAAAAAGATCACAGTGCTAAATGGCCATAAAAATTTGGCCATAATAATAAAAAGACTATAATAGTCTTTTCTTCCAAACAAACTAGAGAAAATTGACGGAAAGGTGTCTTTTAAGTCTTGAATGAAAGATTGGTGACATTGACCAATGTAAGGGTCAAACATCAATAGGAAACTTGATTAAGTTAATTTTGGACTTGATTAATATTTTCAAAACTTTCTAATCTTTTCAAAAATACAAGTCAACTCAACCTACACCCCTCTTCAATCCAAATCAACTAGTCACTCTCCCCTCTCTCGACAGCTTCTCTAAACTCTCTCCCAACAAACAGTTCTGTAAATTTCTCCTTTCAATCCTCAATGACTTAAACCTTTGACGACAAATAGTTAGGCTTCGAGTCCCTCTCTCCAATCCAAATTAACCAGTATCTATCCTCTCTCTCGACAATGTCTCTCAACTCTCTCCCAACCAGCAGTTCTAAAAATTTCTCCTTTCAATCCTCGGTGACTTTAATATTTGATAACAAATAGTTAGGCTTTGCGTTCCTTTTTGACTTCAACCTTTAATAGATGTGATAGCCTTTCCTTCTGGCCACAACAACTTTGAATTCTTCAACCTTCAATCGATATAACAGACTTGCTCTCCAGCCACAACAACTTCGAAATCATCATCATTCCTTTTCTTATTTCACAAGTAAACGAGAAACTTGAGCCAACTTTTCTTATAGTATTGGTTAACAATTTCAATATTTGTTGCTTTAATTTAAAATATGGTCTGAATAAAATCCTAATTTCTGGTAATTTTTCTCTTATCTTTTTGAAGTGAATTATGATTTTTTGTTGTTTGTTGCATTTTTTTGAAGTTTGATTCTTGTTTTTTGTGTTTATACAAACAAAACAACGATTTGGGTTGATTTGTTCTGTTCTTGTTCTTGATAAAAATGGTGTTATACCTATTTTTCTGTTGAATAAAATCGTGCTACTAGTTTTTATTTTCTCCAACATATTATCCATCTGGTGCAACATATTAACCATCTGATGCAACAGATTTGTCATATTATCCAAGAAATCAACCATCTGATACACCAGAGGAACCATCATATTAAATTTCTGATGCAATAAATTAATCATCTGATGCAATAGATTTAGCATATGATACAACATTTTAACTATTTGATGCAACAGATTAATCATATGTTGCAACAAATTAAGCATCAGATAAAAAATATGATGCAACTAGTTAACCATCTGATGCAACGAAAGAACTATCAGATTAATGATCTAATCCAATAGTTGAAACTCCTGTTGGATAAAACCCTATCAACTCTTCCAATAGGACATGTCTAATACTTGATTTTTCTAACTGATCATTTATCTGCCACGATAGACGACCCTTATATTGGAATAAATCTAAAAAATATTGGCCGATGATAAATGTTCCAATAGATCACTCATGTGATGTAATAGATGTGTGACCTGTTGCACAGACCATTCATCTTTATCAATAGATGAGTGATATGTTTTGTATTATCACAATAGATTACTAAGTCATTGCTTCAGATTAGTTAACTGTTCCGACAGATCACTCATATGTGGCAACAAATGTTATATCTGTTGCACAAACCATTAATCTTTCTCAACAAATGAGTGATATATTTTGTATTGTCACAACAAATTACTCAGCCGTTGCTATAGATTATTTAACTATTCTAACAAATCACTCATATGTTGCAACAGATGATGTTGCAATAGATGTGTGATCTGCTGCACAGACCATTCATTTTTCTCAACATATTAGTGATATGTTTTGTATTATTGTAACAGATTACTCATCTATTGCAATAGGTTATTTAACAGTTCCAACAGATTATTCATATATTGCAACAATGTGTGATCTGTTGCACAGACCATTCATCTATCTTAAAAGATGAGTGATATATTTTGTATTGTTGCAATAGATTACTCATCCGCTGCAATAGGTTTGTTATATGCTACAACAGATATACTGTATGGTGCAACAGATAAGTGATCTATTAGAACTGTTATTTTACTATTTTGCTTGTTACATTTACTGTTAACCCCTTTTTAACGATGCATTAATCAACTATAATATATTTTTTTTTGTTTCCTTTAATTTTAGATAATATGGCTCTCAAGAGAACATAAATCGAATCAAGCCCAAGTAAAGGAACAAGTGAAGCAGCTAGGTTACATCCACCACTCTATGAGCTTGCTTTACAAGTGTTATCTCATTCAAGAGTAGAATATGATGAACACGGGGAGGAGGAATGTTTAAAAAGAGATGATCCAAACACTAATAGCCCTTCAACCAATGAGTTGGTCAAAACTTTCAGCATTAATTGTTATCCTGTGAGAATGTAGTGCGATGGTGCCATAGATTTAATGGGTGATTTCATGGTTAAGTCATACATGGGAAAATCTTTCGACGCCTTTAGAAAAATACTTTGAGAACAAAAATTGGATGCTTATTTTAGGCACAACTACTTTGGGAAATATCTTTATTTGCCGGAGGACAAGAATGCTCATTTCCAAATGAAAATGGTATATGAACTTCTCAAGCGTACTTTTATGTATGAAAACAAAGATAAGATGGATGAGGTATGGATAAATTATTGAGGCACGCTTGTTTATTTTAGTTGGAAGGAGTTTGCCATAGTTACTGGACTAAAATGTTGTCCTCTTTCTCAAGCTATACCTATTGTAACCCCAAAAAAAGCACCCCTCACACCCAAAAAAGACAAAGACAAGTCGTATGACCGTGATGACCTGGTGTCCATTGTTGGTCCAAGCTTCAAAAATAAAAATTTGATAAAAATGTTGTAAGGTAAACGACTTTCAAAGAAGAACAAGCAGTCATTGTGCTTGGTTTGGTTTGTACATAATATTCTTTGGGCGAGAGACATTAACAACAACATAAGCGCTGGTTTAATAAAGCTCTCTGAGGATATTGAGGAGTTTAACAACTATCATTGGGGTTATGAAAGCTTTAAAATGACTGTCAAATATTTGTTGACTCTATTAGCACCAAAGCCAGTTATTTTATATGGCTTTTCATGGGCTTTCATGATAAATATTTCTTTCTTTTATTATGATATCATTCATTTTTTTACTCAATAATGGTTTTGATTTATTGGCATTATTTTATAGGCTTGGGCGTTTGAAGTCATTCCTTATTTGAGACAACAAGTAAACTACCAGGAAGAAGTTTCCTGTCCAGGAATCTTGAGATGGTTATCGGCCAAAACTGATAAAAATACAAAATTTCTTAATCTCTTCAACCCCCCGAAGGATGCAGTAAATATTATTATAATTAAGTTTTTATTTTAATTAATGATTTTTTTAAATGATCTAATCATCATTCTAGTATATGTAATGATTTATGTTAGATTGTGCATCCTTCGCTAGTTTCAACCAATCAAGAGTTGGACATACCATTTTTTTCCTTACTTTAAGGTCTATGCAAACTTTATCTCACCCTAAGATCATCAACAGAATAAAAATAGAATTGTTTGGAGCAACAACCATTACAAGAAAAATAATTTTAGAGGGTGGACTTGTTGTTGTTGATGGTCTTAGTGGTGATGGATCTGTTGGTGGTGGTAGTGGTACTGCTGTTGGTGCTAATGATGATCTTCTTACAGTATTTAAAATAAACTATTATGAGTATGATCATTTTGGTGTATAGATTTTGCCTCTCCCAGAGAATGTTCTGCATCCAAATGTCAAGACTGCAGAGCAAAACATGATGTAGTGATTAATGCTATTAATGCATTAACTACTTCTGTAAAGGAATTGATATCTAAGAGGGGTGTCATGCCATCAAAGAGGATTTTATTTTCATCCACCCCATTAGAGATTAAGGCTAAGAGGAGAAAAAAGTGGTTTCCAAGGCATTATCAAGCATCCAAAAAAGCAAAATTGCAACTTCTCTGTTTGTGTGTTGCATTAAGCAATGTACAATGTCCAAATAAGAGTAGCACGAGCTAGAGAAGGTGAATATATATGTCTTCCAACTAACAAATAGATACATTTTTGTTTCAATAGATGACACATCTTCTGAAAATTATCAAACAGATATATACATCTATTGCAACAGTTGACTGACTTGTTGTACCAAATAAAGTATCTCTTGCGACATATGTCTCATCTGTTTTAGCTAATCAAATAGCTCTTATTTGTACCAATAGATGACCTATCTGCTGCAACAGATGATTCATATCTTGCAACATATGGTTCATCCATTGGAAATTATCATACAGGTCTTCTTCATGTAGAAATTTGTCCCAACAGTTTATTTAATATTGCAACATAAATATAATCAGTTTGGGACAATTTAAAATAAGAGAAAGACCTATTTGATTAGCTAGAACAGATGAGTTATCCATTTTTGTTTTGTTGTATCTCCGTGATTAGCATTGACCAATTCTAGCTTTCCAGGTGGATGTAGAAGCTACTGGTGAAAAGCATTGACAATGTACTACTCTTTTTATTAAAATACGGAAAGCAGAAAGCATAGAAACCGTACGTAAGCACTAATAAAGATCCACGACGAGCAAAGCCGAATTTCATAGTACTGGATGAAGAACAACTTGCTCGTATTGGGTAGATATTTATAGCTTGAGTCTATCAAAGTAATAAACTCACCCCTCCTTAGGAATCCTTGGCATTAATACTTAAATTATTGATGTATTTGTTGAGATCTGTACCCATAATAATTTTTTACATTTCATTTATTCGTTGATTTATTTTAGTTAATTTCTTAAGGCTTCGATTTATTTTATTTTTTCTATGAATTTTATTTTTTCTTTAGATTTGAACTTATTAATTGAAATAAAATACTAGATTCAAATATTGCAAATGATAATGTATTTTTGCAACAGACGACATATCTATTGGAAAATATCGAACAGATTTATACATATGTTGCAGCAAGTAGTTAATCTGTTGGAACTTATCAAACAGGTCTTCCCACTGTTGTAACAGATAGACTTGAATAGAAACATCTATATAATGCAATAGATGACCAACCTATTGCAACAGATAAACTATATGCCAGAATAGGTAGAATATCTGTTACAACAGATGGAGAATTTATTGCATTATAAAAATTCCACTTTTATTGGACATGAAAAATTATCACTACATGTAAAAAAAGTGAAAGTGAATTGAAATAAAAAAGGCGGAACCCATCGATAGTGTTCAGTTCAAACACCTAAAATAAAATAGGCATCAAGTAGAAAATATTCATTTTAAACACATAAAATAAAATAGTCATCAAATGTGTCAGGTTGGCACTTTTTGCTGACTTGGAGTCTGATTTGGCCCCCAACTGTCATTTTTCCCCCTTTGTCTTATATATTCATCTTCTTCCTAAAATCTAACCCTAAATTCCCAAATTTTCTTCTTTATCATCATCTTTCTCTCATCTATCCAAATTCTTTAAATTTTTTGCATTTGGCCTTTCTTTTCTTCATTTTTTTTCATTTTTTCCAACTGAGCTTGACAATGTCAAGCATATCTTCTACTGTTTTTGTGATAACGATTTTTGATATTGTAAGTGTGTTCCTGAAGATTTATTGAAGACTTCTTGGACTCAACAAAATCCAGGTCGTAGGTTTTTTAGTTGTAAGATTTCAAAGGTAATATTTTTTTATTTAATTAGTTGATTAATTATTGTCTTGTAATTATTTTGTAATTATGTTCTTGTTTTTATAAAAATTGGGTGGATGCGATTAATTTTATTGGTATGAAGAATGACACCCTTCACAAGAAAATCGTGTAATCTGGGGTTTGTTGAACAAAGTCAAGGCTACTAAAGAGAAACAAAATCAAGCAAGAAGATACTACATTGTTGCCGTTATTGCTATTGGTTTGGTATTGTTGGGCACATGGATATTCAAGCCTAATTGCTGAAATTTTTATGGCGATGTATTTTCTACTGGTTTGGTGTTGTCGAGCACATGAATATTCAAGCGTAATTGTTGTAAAATATCAAAAAAATTTAGGCATATGTTGTAATATTTAGGTCATCTATTGGAAATTATCAAACAGGTCTTCCCACTGTTGCAACAGTAGACTTAGTTAGATAGAAATAACATCGGCATAATGCAACAGATGACCAACCTATTGCAATAGATAAACTATCTACCAGAATAGATAGAATATATTTTACAACAGATTGACAATCAATTGCATTATTAAAAAATCAACTTTCATCAGAAAAAAATTATTGCCACTACATGTACATGTAATTTAAAGTAAAGTGAAGTGTGACTTGAAATAAAAAATTGTACTTTCACAGGCTCTTCTATATACACAGGATCCAAGCGTCCAGTTAGTACCCCATTAACCTAGACCTCTTGAAGGTTTGCCACAATATTGTTGCACAGAAAGATCATTGGCTCGGCCATTTCTATGTTGGTTAGAAAACATTAGATGTGTACAAGAGCGTGCGAGCCGCACGCATAATCGGTATCGTTTTTTGGAAGGTTCATGCTCTTGTTTCGACATTTAAAATCCCATGATTTATTCATCAACACTTCCTTTGGCAAATGATTCATCGGTTTATTCTCCCTCAACAAGATAGGTAACGGCTCCATCTATGGCTGCACGTACAAAAAAAGATCGACCTCGTCGATGACAGGTTTATTGCAGTCATAAAATTTGATCTTTCCCTCCTTGAGTAGTATCTTAATAGCCCAATAATGTATGTTGTTCATGCTAACGACTGCAAGAATCCTCTTTGCCTTAGTCCATCTCTTGCCGTGTGGATTTGGCCTCTCTCCTCAAACATATTTTATCATTTCTTCTTCATCCAAGTTCAACGTAGAAACTAAGAAATCAAGTGCCGCACCACAGGAATTATCATTAAGTTGATTGTACTTATCCTTGAGCTTCTAGAAGAAGTTGAGGTCCATTCCTATCAACAACATCATAAGCTTCGAGTACGTTAATTGCCTTTCCCGCATGAGGCAGAGAATTTTATCAATATGCTGTGATATAAGAAGTTAATTTTTAAATATGTTAGTAATTGTAAAAATTGTCTATCTATTGCATAGGGTTCTCTGAATTAATAATCCAATGTAACTTATGCAACAGATGGATAATAAGTTGCAACAGAACCACTATTAGTTGCACCAGAATACCCAACTGTTGCAACCAATTTCACATCTGTTGCGTATCTTTTTCTACATGAGGTAGATTAGAAGGCTAGGTTGGTAAAAGTAAACTTCCCTTGTCCTCATACCGCATATGCATATCTGTCATAGTCTGGAAGTCTTAGGGGGAAAGAGAGTCCTGTGGTAATCTGGTATGCCTGTCTTGACATTCTTAGCCTGGCGTAGTTACCTCTTCTCTTTGGCGCAAAGTTTTGCGTATATGTCCACCTTTTTAAATTTCCCCTAAACTTCAACAACTTTTGGAGAGGGAGGATTTGCAATTATTTTTTATTTCCGATTGAAGAGTACGTCGGTTATTGCTCTTTTCTTCCTCCTAACTATCACTGTAGGAATGTACGGCTCCCTCACCTTCTTGGATGGTATGAAACCCCTCTTGTATTTGAATTCCTTGATAGCTTTAGAGATAGCCTCTACTTTTTCAAAGATTTTATCCTATCTGTCCTTTCACTCTTCGTATTCGTAACAAGAACACGAGGGTGAAGAGGGGTGAGAGGGACCTGTGTAATGGTGAAAAAGGGTGTTTTCAAACATATTTATTTTTTCTTGAGTATCAATATGCTCATCATCATGAGTGGTAGCAGTATCAGTATGCCTGCCACCAATACCAACAACTCCACCAGAAAAAACACCTGGATCTACCTTTAGTAGGTTGGTCATAAAGAGCCTCAACATTAGGTTGACCTTTACTAACTTCTCTTCTTATGACTGTTTCTCCAGCCAATTCCTTTTTTATTAACTCCACTGTTGTGTCTAATATAGTATCAACATGACCTAGAGTAATATAAAAAGTCATCACCGACTTCTTGTCAGTAGGCACGATCTATGGATGCACAACCTAGAAAAAAAAGACAAATACATTTAAATCATATAATATAATAATTTTCACAATTGGGTTACATTTTAACAGAGTCAACTTCTGTAACAGATTAACAATATATTGTATCAGATTACCCATCTGTTGCATAGTTTGCAATAGATGGTTAAAATTCATTTGAGTCAGGTTTAGAGAACCAGAGAAACACATGGATAATCTGATGCAAAATACCAATCATCTATCGCAACAGATTACCAATCTGTTGTACCAGTTGCACAGACGGGTAATCTATTGGGTTACATATTATGAAATAGATGATCTATATATGTATTAATAATATGTTACATAAGATTACACATCTGTTGCATAATTTGTAGTAGATGGTTATTTTATTAGGAGTCAAGTTCAGAGAACCAAAGCAACAGATGGGTAATCTGATGCAAGATATAAATCGTCTGTCGTAACAGCTTATCCATCTGTTGCACTGATTGGAACAGAATGAGTAATCTATAGCAATAAATGTCCCAACTAGTGCATCAGATATAATATCTGTTGCACCAAATATAACATCTGGTCAATATATTTCATTGAGTAAAATTATTTACTTGAAGAAGACGTACTGCATCATCCGAAGGGTTAAAAATATTAGCCTCCTTAATTTTGGAGTTGTTCTTTGTATCTAACCACATAAACATCTTTGCATAAGAAACATCATCCAGGTAATCCATAACCTGTTTCAAAGGGGAGGAATGACTTCAAATGCCCAAGCATAAAAACTATAAATAGGAAGCAAGCAAAAAAAAGTCATAATAACTATCTATATTCAATATAAATTAATGGATGATAAAAATAGTGATTAATTTTACCATGAAAGACCAAGGAAAGCCATATAATGTGGTCGTCCCTAAGGATAGCTTTGCCGGTAAATATTGGACAGTCAAGTAGAAGCTGTCATATCCTCAGGGATAGTTGTTGAATTTATCAAAATCCTCAGCACACGCCAATAAATCATCTTCTATAACCTTGTTGTTGTCTCTTGCCAATATAACTGAATAGGCAAACCAAACTAAGCATAATTGCTCCTTGTACTGCTTTGGTATGGTTTTATCCATGAGATATGTCAACAAATCCAATGCTTTGTAGTCACGTCGAGCAATGTCAAATAACCCACTATTTTTTCCTTGCATTTTCTTGCCTTAGATGTTTTGCGGGGTGTTCTCTTGGCGATAGGGGGTTCTTTTGGATGATGGTATCTCAATCCCGTCACTATGTCAAACTCTTGCAAGCTAAAACAAACCGGCATGCCACAATAGTTGATCCACATTTCATCCATCCTTTTTCCTCGTTCCATTGAATCTTTATCATCCCCTACTACTTGATCCTGCACTTGAGAAGACCATATACTATCCTTATATGGAAATGAGAAGGGGAATCAGGTATCTCAAGAAAGTGTTCAAAGTAGATCTTCTTAAAAAGTCTGTCTATGTTTTCGTCCTTCATAATTTTCCTAAAATAAATAAATTTACTCCTCATCAGACATTTAAGAACAATTTTACTAGTTAGTTCTTCTTATACTTTTGGGTCATTTATCAGCATTGCAACTTGAAACTTGTCAATACTAAAAGTTTTGACAGGGTCATGCTGGGATTGTCGATATTAATTCACACCCCATTGGTGATCCATTATCATAATATTGATGATCATCCTCTTTCTCTTTCTCACTCTCTAATTCCTCATTTTTCTTGCTTTCATTTTCTTCATCACCATCTATAGACCCTTTCTACCTCCCCGTCATTTTTTTCATATCTTTCCTCAACTTTACTTTTCCCTGACTGAGATTGTTCAGGAAGCTCCTCTGAATCCCTCTGTACTGTAGCCTTTTTTTGGGTGGTCAAACATTGATCCACTTTCACTTTCTTTTCTTTTGGGAGACATATTTTACCTACAAATAACAGAAAAATAAAAATTACATTACAATTGATGTATGCATAAATTTTAAAAAATACATTACAAACACCACCAATATTGACACACTAATAGCTACCACCACCATAAACATCACCAACCAATGCCACAAACACCACGAATATTGATACCACTGACATCCACCACAAATACTACTTACCATTGCCACCATAAACACCACCAATAGCCACCACCAGTGCCACCACAACAACGACAACGGCGACCACCACCACAAACACCATCCAATAATACCGCAACAGTCAACAGAATACTGTGACAGAAATGAGGGTTTTCTTGAGTTTTTCCTACAATTCTACCATCAAAACTCAAAATTGTAAACCCACTCTCAAAGATAATACAACTAAAAGTTTTCTTTTTCATCATTAACTTAAGAACCCTTATTTTAAAAAAGAATTAACAAATATAGAACTCTTCTCAAACTCTGTTACCTATGAAAATAGAGAAAATGACTGATACAAGCAAGAATGAAGTGAAAAATAACACCTATGTGGTCAGAAATGAGAAGAAAATTGATCTGTTGTGAAGGGTAGAGCAATCTATTAAGTAGTTGTTGTCTGTACTGTATAATTGAGTAAGAAAGAGAAAAGAGCAAAAACTCGACTTTTGAAATGATAAAACATTTTTCTCGCAAATAGATGATTTGTATTTTGAAAAAGAATAACAAGTTTTGAAAATGTTAATTTGGTCCGAATTGATCTTACTTACTTTTTAAAATTATAAAAGATATGTGTAATTTTTAACTCTCTCATCATGGAATTACCAAAAGACTCAATTAAAGTTGTAGTTGACCCTATGAACTCACCCCTGGTCCTAGATTAATCAATTTAGGTATATGAACTCAATTGAAATTGTATAAAAAGAAATGTTCAACTTGTTGCATCAAATTATACATCTGTTGTAAATTATCAAACAAATTAAGTAATCTATTGCGACAAATTACCTATCTATTGTAAATTATCAAACGGATTGTCACATGTCATAATAGATTACCCATCTGTTGTAAATTATGAAAGAGAAAATACCATCTGTTGTAGTTGACCCTATGAGAATTCACCCCTAGTCCTAGATTAATCAATTAAGGTATTAGTTGAACATATGAGGTAGTAAGAATCAATCCAACTTAGAGTGATCAATTGACAACTCTGGTTGGGTGGAACGCAATACCGTCTTATCATGCAAGTTCTAAAAGACTCAATTGAAGTTGTAGTTGACCCTATGAGAACTCACCCCTGGTCCTAGATTAATCATTTAAGGTATTAGTCTAACATGTGAAATCAATTGAAATTGTATAAAAATAAATATTCAAACTGTTGCAACAGATTAATCATCTATTTTAAGTTAACAAATAGATTAAGTCATTTGTTGCAATAGATTACTTATCTGTTGTAAATTATCAAACATATTAAGTTATTTATTGCGATAGATTACCCATTTGCTGTAAATTAACAAATGGATTAAGTCGTATGTCATAACAAATTACCCATCTATTATAAATTATCAAATAGGCGTTGCTATATGTTAAAGTTGACCCTATGAGTACTCACCCTTAGTCCTGGATTAACCATTAAGGTATTAGTCTAACATATAAGGTAGTAAGAATCATTCAGCTCAGAGTGATTGATCGACGAATCTGGTCGAATGGAATGCAATACCATCTCATCATGCAATTCCCAAAAGACTCAATTGAAGTTGTAGCTGACCCATATGAAAACTTACCCCTAGTCCTAGATTAACCAATTAAGGTATTAGTCTAACATATGAGGTAGTAAGAATTGGTTCAGCTTAGAGTGATCGATCGACAACTCTGGTTGAGTGGAACGCAAAACCGTCTCATTATGTAATTTCCAAAAGACTCTATTAAATTTGTAGTTGACCTTATGAGAAATCACCCCTGGTCCTAGATTAATCAATTAAGGTATTATTATAACATGTGAAATCAATTAAAATTATATATAAATAATGTTCAACCTGTTGCAATAGATTAATGATCTCTTGTAAATTATCAAATGGATTAAGTCATCTATTATGACAGATTACCCATCTGTTGTAAATTATCAAATGGATTAAGTCATATATCACAATAGATTACCTATCTATTTTAAATTATCAAATAGTCTCTACCATCTATTGTAGTTGACCCTTTGATAACTCACCCCTGGTCTTACATTAACCAATTAAGGTATTAGTTTAACATATGAGGTAGTAAGAATTAGTTTAGCTCAGAGTGATCGGTCGACAACTCTGGTCAGGTAGAACATAATACCACCTCATCAAGAAATTTTTTAAAGTCTCAATTAAAGTTGTAGTTGACCCTATGAGAAGTGTAATACCCGTGCTTTTTGTTAGCTCGAAAATCATCTCAAGGATGTTAGAACTTTCTTTGAAATAATAATTCATTCTTATACATATGGTACTTCTATAATTTTCAATTCCTATCACGTGGGAAATTGAATAACCTTTCCATCGATATATAATTCGACCAAATCTGACAGTCAGACAAAGAGTTAGAGCCTTTTTAGTGAGACAATGTTTGACCTGAGCCTTCAGCACATCGCGGAGATAGCTCAAATGGCAATTGTCAAATTTTAGTGGTGTTTCACGATACTGGCACATCTAGCCAAACTTTTAGGTCGTAGATAAGGTAGCAACATGATAGCTCCACATCGTGCCACTGTGTAATTTCCCAATTGTCAATTTCCAGTGACATAGTGCTATAACGCCACATCGCGCCAAGGGCCTAATTCGAGAAATTTTACTGAAATTAAATTATGTGTCCAGGGTGAAAAGGGTCAATTCCCCCATATATAAGCTTCCAAACATGGGATTTATCCCTTATTCATCCAAAATATTGATGTTTTTCTCAAATACTCTCAAGAACTCAAGCTAGGGTTTTTATAGAAGGTCTAATTTCAAGAATGTTTCACCATCAATCTTTATGAAATCATGATCTAAGGTATGCATAGTGTTCATTCATGGAATCCTTTCATCCATGAAGTCCAAGAATCCTTTTTGTAACTACAAGTTATGGATTTTCTTCGTGCTTTAATGCTTTGTATGTTCTCTTTCATGTTGATAAATGAGGAATTAATTTCTATTCCATGATTTGATGATAAATTCCATGTGGGTTGATTAATATAGATAAAGATTTATGAAATCTCATGACTAAAACCTTATATGATGAAATTGGAATTGAACCATGATGTTTAATTGGTATACCATGATGTGTACATATACTATGTCTGCCATATGTTTGATAAAATGCCTAGATGAAGGAAATTTTTCTAACTAGCATGATATCATGAAAATCCCCATAAATGTACAAGCTTATGCCTATTAGACATTTGATGAAATGCTTCAGTAAACGTATTTGGTGATTATCATGTATTCAAGAATATCAAGTTATGTCAGTTTTCTTCCATCGAGTCCTTGGGGTACTTGTACCCGAAATATTAGCTGTGTGCCTAGAGCCATGTCATGTTTTTCACGATACTCTCAGTCAAGCTACGAACTCTTAGACTTCATATAGTCTTATGACTCAGGAAAAATCTTCATGATCTTATGACTCAGTCAGTTGTCAGATATCAGTAGTATTCCATCAGCTACAAAAATTCAGTAACTCAGTCCATGCTCAGTTCAGTTCAATAAATCATTTTCAGTGACCATTTAGATAGGAGTAGGAATTAGGACCGAGTGAACCCAAGGATGGGGACTCACCTGTTATACGAGGGTGTGATTCCTAAAAGAAATCCTTGTGTTCCAGAACTGTGTAGCCAGTATAGGTTGAGACATCATAGCCTGCTATATGAGGGTAGATGAGGTAGCTTAACCTGTTATGTGAGGGTTCCCACCATTCTCTCTAAAGTTACTTGTTATATGAGGGTTACTCACATGTTGTCCTTACCAGTGGTGCGGTATTGATACCCTTCCAATCAGGGCATATATTAGACCCTAACTCAGCTATTATAGCACCTTTGGGGTATGTCGGTTAGATACTACTTTCCACAATTTCATGTTATAGAATCAAGACTATCAGATACAGTCAATCAGTCTCAGTAATAGAACTCAGATAGTTCTTCAGATTTTAGGACTGTCAACTATAGTCAACTCAGATATAGTATGGAACTCTGATAGTTCCATCTGATTTAGGACTGTCAGCTATAGTCAGCCACATTATCAGTTATACATAGATACAGTCACCCATGTTATCAACATTATTCAGATATAGTCCTTCATGTTATCAATCATATCAGTTACTAGCATGTCACGTCATCAGTATACAAACTCAGAAATCATGTTGTCAGTTACAGTTATGTATTTATGCATGTATTATCACGTTTATGTTAGACAGTCAGTTAGTATTGATCATGCATCCTAACCCTTGCATAAATCTTACCTCACATGTATACGCGGTACATATATACTGATGCATTCACGATATGGTGCTTTCTTTTATGTTACTTCATAGGTTTAGAGACACGAGTTCTAGATCAATAGTAGATTCCAGTTTCAGCAATCAGAGTAGAAGTGAGTCCTCATCCTTCGAGGACATAATAATTTTCTAGTATCTCATTGATTAGCTTATTAGTTGGAGTTAGTTGGGGACATATCCCATCAACTTCTTATTCAGATTCTTCAGACAGTAGAGGCTTTTAGACTAGATACAGACTAGATACAGACTATCATGTTTTAGACTTCAGTTTTATTTTGGGTATTCTATTACCCCACATAGATGTTACGTTATTTAGTTATATTCATGATCAAACTTTATGGTACTTCAGTGTATGTTTCCACATTATTATGTTATCTTATGTAGCATATAGGTACAAATATCAGTCATGGGTTAGCTTGTGGTCCTTCGGGTTCATGAGCACCATGTAGTATTCCGGTTCAGCAAATTGGGTCGTTATAAACTTAGTATCAGAGCCTAAGGTTCAATGGAGTCCTAGGAAATCTGAAAGCCGCATCTAGTAGAGTCTTGTGTATGGGTGTATTGTGCACCACATTTATTTACAAAAGGCTATAAGATGTTTTAAGAATAGTTTCCCCTCTTTTAGTATTCATGTTGTGCCAGTGAGCATAATCAAAAGTCAGTTTCTCAGTCTAATCTGCTTCTTCTTTTTATTTCAGAACATGCCTCCTAAGAGAAGAAATCAGTCAGCCCCTCAGCCTGAATAACCTTTGGGTGATTATGTTTCTCATGCGGAGTTTAAGATCGCATTTACCACTCTTGCTCAATCAGTCGCTGCTCATAATGAATGGCCAACAGTTGTTTTAGGAATTCACCTGAATAAATCCTCCAACCTTCCTCGGGTCTAAAATAGATGAAGACCCTCAGAAATTCTTAGATCAAGTTCAACAAGTGACAGATTCCATGGGGGTGACTACTGTTGATAGTGCTAACGTAGCTGCATACCAGTTGCAGGATGTGGGTCATTCTGAAAGATCACTTGATGCAGGTCCTATAGAGTGGGAGGAGTTTGTCACTGCATTATTAGATAGATTCTTTCCCCAAGATCTTAGAGGATCCAAGGTGCTAGAGTTCATTAACCTTAGGCAGGGCAATATGACAGGGAAAGAGTATTATTTGAAGTTTACTCAATTAGCTAGGTATGCCCCTCATGTGGTTGCAGACAGTAGATCCAAGATGAGTAAGTTCGCTTCAAGGGGGAACGACAGCGTAGTTAATCAGTGCAGATCCGCCATGCTGAATAGTGACATGACCTTAGCTAGACTTATGACCCATGCTCGACAGATAGAGGAGTAGGAGATTAAGCAAAGGGAGAAACAAAATAAGAGAGCGAAGACAGGTAGTTTCAACTTCTCTCAACCTAAGTTAGAAGGAGGAAACCGTTCCCAGTTTCATCCTAAGTCATTCGTTCCAGCTCTCTCTACATCCAATGCTCCAGTTCCTAAGTTCAGATAGGGTATCAAAGATAGAGCGCCAGGCTCTAAGACCCAGGGTAGTGTTAGCAGTGCCCGTACCTATGGCAGATAGGGTAGTGTTAGCAGGGTATGTGTAGAGCAGGTAGTGGCATTTGTTTTGGTTGTGGTAATCCGGACAATAGAGTTAGAGACTGTCCGTAGCCAGGTCCTCAGGGTCAACAGAATCACTCTTCAGCTCAATCCGGTCGCCCAAATCAGTAGGGTGCCACTTTTAGTGCTACTAGTGGGTAATGCCCAAATCTTCTCTATGCTATTTAGACTTGATAGGATCAGGAAAGTTCTCCTGATGTAGTTACTGGTACGTTATAGATCTTTCATATGCATGTTTATGTTTTTCTAAATCCAGGAGCTTCCTTGTTATTCGTTACTCCTTGTATAGCAGTTGATTTTGGAACCAGTCCTGAAATTCTAGAAGAACCCTTTTCAGTCTCTACCCAAGTGGGTAAAACCATTATAACTCAGTGGGTATACAAGAACTGCTTGGTTATGATATTTTAGAAATTTACATCAGTAGATTTAGTCGAGTTAGAGATGACTAATTTTGATGTCATTCTCGGCATGGATTGGCTTCATTCCTGCTATGCCATAGTTGATCGCAGAAATAGAATAGTTCAGTTTTAGTTCCCAAATAAACCTGTCCTAGAGTAGAAGGGTAGCATATCTACTTTCAGGGGTCAACTAGTTTTCTACCTTCGGGCAAGGAAAATGATATCTAAGGGGTGTGTTCATGTTAGATATTTCAATTCTGAGGCTCCTAGTCTCGAATCAGCCCCAGTAGTGAATGAATATTCAGATGTCTTTCCCGAAGATCTTCCAGAAATTCCTCTCTAAAGGAAAATAGACTTTGGTATTGATCTTTTTTCAGACACTCAACCTAACTCTATTCCACCATACATAATGGAACTAGCAGAACTCAAGGAACTGAAAGAACAGTTGAAGAATCTCTTAGATAAGGGATTCATCAGACCTAGCATTTCCCCGTGGGGCACACCAGTCTTATTCGTGTGCAAGAAAAATGGTTCACTTAGAATTTTTATAGATTACCATCAGCTCAATAAGGTTACGATCAAGAACAAGTATCCTCTTCCCAGATAATGACTTGTTTGACCAACTTTAGGGAGCCAGTTATTTCTATTAGATAGACCTCAGATCCAGCAATCATCATCTCAGAGTTAGAGAATGTGACATCCCAAAGACAAATTTTCATACGTTGTATGGTGTCCTGTAATACCCCGGGAATTGTTTCGTTGAAATTTTGTGCGTAAACGTGTTGGGTTCTATCTTCTTGAATGAATTATAAATTTTTTGTCTGGAATGTCTTAGATTATGACCTACCATTGTGTAGAGTATCAAATAATATTTCCAACGATATGTGGATCATTGAAAACAGACACCCGAGCGATGAGTTATGAACATTCTGATCGAACTGTGAATAGTAGTGAATAGTAAAACATGCAGGAAAAAGTACTGAGGCCTTGCGTATTTTTGCCCAACTTTAAACGATCATAAATCCTTGTACATAATGATCTGGGTGATCTACTATATATCAACGAAAAGCTCTACGAGTCCTCTTTCCAATGAAATTGGTTTCATCCAATTTGTCTATCGGAGCAAAAGGTTATGGTTGATCTACTTCAGACTATCAAAATAGTCCACCAAAGGACAAATTTGAGAATTATTTGATTTTTAGGGGCGTTTTGGTCATTCCCCCTCACCCAAAATTCGTCCAAACCCTATATTAAAGCCTATTAGAAGCATTATGTGTTATATTTCATCAAATTCTCTCAAAAAGAAAACCCTAAGCTCCTACATCCAACTTCAAGAACCTCCAAAGTTCACCATTAATTTTGCAAATTTATTCAAGATTCCAAGTTCCTAGTTCAAGAACTCCAAGAACCATCATTCAAAGGCACGATTAATATCTCAAAAATGAGTATCGATCTAAAGTTCATCATCCAAGGTATGTGGGGGTTTTCAACACGAACTCTCTTTCGTTCTTGTGCCCAAAAGTAATTTTCTTTACAAAGGCATGATTTTTATTTGATTTTTATGAATTTGAAGCATGAACCCATATATTATGATGATTATTATAAAATTTTGATGTTTATGATTTTGAAAGATGAATTTACATATGTGGAGATATAAAGCATGAATCTTGAACGATATTTATCAAGATTTTGATATTTGGATCGTGAATCCCCATTGGAAATTGTGTTTTTTTTAAAAAGTGTGTGTTATAAGCACGTTGATGTTGAATATTTGAGATATTTTAAAAGATTTGACCTTTTGATCTTAATGGAGTTATTTTGACCTCGAGTGTGAAAGAAATCCACAACGTGGTTGATTTTGATAGATGGGAAGCATGATAGCTCCCGATGTATACTTATATATTACTGAAATTGTTTTGTTGTGGATTGTCTTTGAAATGATCTGAGCTAAGTCTGGGATAAATCTTTAGCACCGAGTGGGAGGTATAAAGCTACCTTACTTCCCTAGAACTATGTACCCCCATAGGAGTGAGCCTGAGGCTGATTTATATAGTGATTACTAGTTTGTGTGGATTTGATATCGATAGTCCTACTCCGATGGCAAGGATAGGACGTCTCTCCCCAACGTGGTTTATACGTTGGACTCCATGTAGCTCACATGGTTTATGTCGGTTATAGGATCTCCTAGTGTGTGTGTGAGTGTTTCCTTGTGTCTTTGGTGAATGGTGAAGTGATTTGAAAGTGGAATTATGAAAGTTATTCTTTCGAAAGATTTAAATGATATTTAATTATAAGAATTGATATTCTTGATGAACTAAAAGTGATTGACAAATTATATGATGACTCACATGTGTTATTGTACTTATTTCATCCTCTCATGATTATGATGATTTTCTTCGAACTATGTGAGTCTTTCATACATCCTATATATTTCTTATAAATATTTATGATGATGATATTTATACAACTGCATACACCCTCATATACTTGGTTCCTTTCCATGGTACTGACCCACATCTTTAGATGTGGGCTGCATTTTCTCGGAATATAGGTTCAGGTGCTCTATTCCTGGTTCGACAGTGATTCTTCGGGCACGCTATTCTACATCCTTTGTTGTGGTGAGTCCTCATGTTCCGAGGACGTGATGCCTAATGTTGGTTTCACAAAATTATTTACATTTGATAACTGAGTATGATTCAGTTGGGGCATATCTCAATGGCTTGCTGATTTTATTGATTTTCTTAGAGGCTTGTTAGACTAGTATAGATATTGGGAGTTGACTAATAAGTCATATTTTGTTATTTTTTTGAAATTCTTTTATTCTTGGATGATGATTACTCTGTTGATATTTGAGGTTTATTTATGGAAACCCCGTTGATTTGTGTTGAACTGAATGAAAATGGCTCAAAGGGTTAGCTTGGGGCTACTCGTAGCCTCAAGCACCGTGTGACGCTCCAGGACTCATTTTTTGAGGCGTTACATGGCCACTTCGAATTTCGAGTCATGTCATTTGGTCTTACCAATTCTTCAGCCGATTTCATTGAATTGATGTACTGTGTGTTTAAGCAGTACTTGGACATGTTCGTCATAGTCTTCATAGATAATAGTACTCCTAACTCTCAGAAATCATCAGTTATTCACCAAATTCAGTAAGTGCGAATTTTGGCTAAGATCAGTAGTATTCCTTGGTCATATTATTTCTGGTGAAGGCATTAGAATAAATCCTCACAAGACTAAAGTAGTAAGAAACTGGCCTCGCCCTATTTCTCTATCAGATATCAGGAGTTTCTTGGGTTTGGATGGCTATTACAGATAGTTTGTTGAAGGATTTTCTTCTATTTCATCTCCTATATCCAGATTGACTCAGAAGAAGGTCAAGTTTTAGTGGTTAGATTTATGTGAGAAGAGTTTTCAGGAATTGAAGACTCGACTCTCCTCAGCTCCAGTTCTAGCTCTTCCAGATGGTAAAAATAGTTTTTAGTTTATTGTGATGCATCCAGAATGTATTTAGGTTGTGTCCTCATACAACACGATAAGGTCATAGCCTATGCCTCAGATAGCTTAAATCCCATGAGAAGAATTATCCTACTCATGATCTTGAATTAGCAGCCATAGTATTTGCTTTGAAGATTTGGAGGCATTATTTATACGGTGTTCATGTAGACGTATTCACAAATCATAAGAACCTTCAGTATGTCTTTTCTCAAAAAGATCTCAATCTTCGTCAGAGAAGATGGTTATAGCTCTTAAAAGAGTATGACATGAGTGTTCTCTATCATCTGGGCAAGGCCAACGTAGTGGCCGATGCTCTCAGTAGACTGTCCATGGGTAGTATTTCTCATATTGATGATAGTAAGAAAAAGTTAGTCCAGGAAGTCCACCATCTTGATAGACTAGGCATTCTCTTAGTCGAGTCTTCAGAGGGCGGTGTATGTGTTCAGAGTAGTTCAGAATCATCTCTAGTTTCTGAGGTGAAAGAAAAGCAAGATAAGGATCCTAGCCTTGTCAAGCTAAAAGAGTCAGTTCAGAATCAGAAAATAGAGATTTTATCCCAAGGGGGAGATGGTTTTCTTCGTTGTTAGGGTCGTCTCTGTGTTTCAGACATAGATGACTTAAGGCAATGAATTCTAGAAGAAGCGCATGGCATACGTTACTCTATTTATCAAGGGGCTACTAAGATGTACCGTGATTTGCAGGAAATCTATTGGTGGAGTGGGTTGAAAAAAGATATTGCAGAGTTTGTGGCTAAGTTCTCTACATATCAGCAAGTTAAGATAGAGCATCAGAAGCCTAGTGGTCTTATTGAGGAGTTCAATATTCCTACTTGGAAGTGAGAAGTTGTAAACATGGACTTCGTAACGGGTTTGCCTCGAACTCATCGTCAGCATGATTTAGTCTGGGTCATTATAGAAAGAATGACCAAATCAGCTCTTTTCCTTCCAGTTCATACCCCTTATTCAATCAAGGATTATGTCAAGATCTACGTCAAGGAGCTGGTTAGATTACATAGTATTTCGTTGACTATTATCTTAGACAGAGGTGCCAGTTCACCTCTCATTTTTGGAAAGCATTCCCTAAGGGTTTTGGTACCCAAGTTCATCTCATTACAACCTTTCATCCTCAGACAGATAGTCAAGCAAAAAGGAGCAATCAGACTTTGAAAGATATGCTAAGGGCATGTGTAATTGATTTCAAGGGTAGTTTGGATGACCACTTGCCTTTGATTGAATTTGTATACAACAATAGCTATCATTCCAGTATTCAGATAACTCTATTCGAAGCTCTCTATGGTAGGAGATGTAGATCTCTAATCGGTTGGTTCGAAGTTAGTGAGGCCTCAGTCATAGGTCCTGACTTAGTATTCAATTCCTTAGAGAAAGTTTAGTTAATTATAGAAAGACTCCGGGCTGCTCAGAGCCGACAGAAGTCTTATGAAGATGTTCATAGATAGGATCCCAAGTTTGAGATTGGTGATCATGTCTACCTCAAGATCTCCCCCATGAAGAGAGTGAAGAGATTCAGCTAGAAGGGAAAGCTCTGTCCTCGATATGTCGGTCCCTTCAAGATTCTTAGTCTATTTGGAAAGGTAGATTATGAGCTTGAATTGACTTCAAATCTAGCCTCATTTCATCTATTCTTCCATGTCTCTTTTCTCAAGAAGTGCATAGGTGACCCATCAGTCGTAGTCCCTATTCAGAGCATCGATGTTCAGAACTGCCTCTCTTATGAAGAGATCCAGTTGAAATCTTAGACTATCAGACTCGTAGATTGAGGAACAAAGAAGTCCCTCTAGTTAAAGTTCTTTGGCAAAATCAGTCTGTGAAGGGAGATACTTGGGAAACAGAAGCAAATATTCGTACCAAGTATCCTCACCTCTTCCCCGCTAACTCAGATCAAGCTTAAGGTAACAATTCTCCTTAAGCTTACTCAGTTTCATGATTAGTGTGCATCACTAACTTAGTATTCAATCTCATGATCATGTTCCCATGATAAGCATGGTATCAAGTACCACCGCATATTCAGTCATGCATTCATCTATCAGATTAGTTATATAGTCATGCATCAGACATGCATTCTCATTGTGAGAAAACTTAGTTCTTCAGAACTTTCAGTTATGCATGCATTAGATATGCATGTTCTGTATGTTATGCTCACCTTGTCAGTCACATCCGTCATGAGATCATGTTCCAGTTACTTATGTTCAGTTCATGTTAACTTTATTGTTTCCCCTCTCAGTCAGTCTCATTCAAGGATTAATGTTCTCAAGGGGGAGATATTGTAAGACCCGTGCTTTTTCTTAGCTCAAAAATTATCTCAAGGATGTTAGAACTTGCTTTGAAATAAGAATTCATTATTATACACGTGGTACTTCCATGGATATATAATTCATCCAAATCTGACACCCGGGCGAAGAGTTTGAGCCTTTTAGTGAAACAATGTTTGACCTGATCCTTCGGCGCATTGCGGAGATAGATCAAATGACAATTATCAAATTCCAGTGTTGCACCGTGATAGCTCCGCTTCGCGCCACCATGCAGTTTCCAAATTGTCAATTTCTAGTGACACGGCACGATAACGCCGTGTCACTCCAAGGGCCCAATTCAGGAAATTTTATTGAAAACTAAATTATGTGTCCAGGGTTAAAAGGGTCAATTTACCTCCTATATAAGTTTCCAAACACGGGATTTAGGCCTTATTCATCCAAAATATTGATGTTTTTCTCAAATACTCTTAAGAACTCAAGCTAGGGTTTTCATAGAAGGTCCAATTTCAAGAAGGTTTCACCATCAATCTTTATGAAATAATGATCTAAGGTATGCATAGTGTTCATTCATGGACTCCTTTCATCTATGAAGTCCGAGAATCCTTTTTTTAACTACAAGTAATGGATTTTCTTCATGCTTTGTATGTTATCTTTCATGTTGATAAATGAGGAATTGATTTCTATTCCATGATTTGATGATAAATTCCATGTGGGTTTATTATTATAGATAAAGATTTACGAAATCTCATGACTAAAACCTTGTATGATGAAATTGGAATTGAACAATGATGTTTAATTGCTATACCATGATGTCTACATGTACTATGCCTGCCATATGTTTGATAAAATGCCTAGAAGAAGGAAATTTGCCTAAATGGCATGATATCATGAAAATCCCCATAAATGTACAAGCTTATGCCTATTAGACGTTTAATGAAATGCTTCAATAAACGTATTGTGGTGGTTATAATGTATTCAAGAATATCAAGTAGTGTTAGTTTCCTTCCATCGAGTCCTGGGGATACTAGTACCTAAAATAATAGCTGTGTGCCTTGAGCTATGCCATGTTTTTCATGATACTCTCAGTCAAGCTATGAACTATTAGACTTCAAATAGTCTTATGGCTCAAGAAAAATCTCCATGATCTCATGACTCAGTCAATTGCCAGATATCAGTAGTATTCCATCTGCCATAAAAATTTAGTAACTCAGTCCATGCTCAGTTCAATTCAGTAAATCATGTTCAGTGTCCATTCAGATAGGAGTAGGAATTAGCACTGAGTGAACCCAAGGATGGGGACTCACCTTATACGAGGGTATGATTCCTAGAAGTAATCCTTGCATTCCAGAACTATATAGCCAGCATAGGTTGAGACATCGTAGCCTACTATATAAGGGTAGATGAGGTGGCTTAACCTATTATGTAAGGGTTCCTACCATTCTCACTAAAGTTACCTGTTATATGAGGATTACTCACATATTGTCCTTACCAGTGGCGTGGTATTAACATCCTTCCAATCAGGGCATAGATTGGACCCCAGCTCAGCTATTATAGCACCTTTGGGGCATATCGGTTAGATACTACTTCCCATAATTTCATGTTACAGAATCAGGACTGTTAGATACAGTCAATCAGTCTCAGTAATAGAACTCAAATAGATCTTCAGATTTCAAAACTATCAAATACAGTTATACTTAGATACAGTATGGAACTCAGATAGTTCTATCAGATTCAGGAATGTCATCTATAGTCACCCACATTATCAGTTATACTCAGATACAGTCACCTATGTTATCAGTATTATTTAGATATAGTCCTTTGTGTTATCAGTCATATCAGTTACTAGCATGTCACATTATCAGTAAACAGACTTAGAAATCACGAAATCACATTGTTAGTTACAGTTACGTATTTATGCATATATTCTCATATTTATGTTAGAAAGTCAGTTAGTATTGATCATGCATGAAAACCCTTGCATATAGCCTACCTCACATGTATACTCGGTATATATGTACTGACGTATTCGTGCTATGGTGCTTTCTTTTATGTTACACCATAGGTTCAGAGACACGAGTTCCAGATCAGCAATAGATTCCAAATTCAGTAGTTAGAGTAGAAGTGAGTCCTCTTCCTTCGAGGACATAATGATTTTCTAGTATCTCATTGATTAGCTTATTAGTTGGAGTTAGTTGGGGACATATCCCATCAACTCCTTATTCAGATTCTTCAAATAGTAGAGGCTTTCAGACTAGATACAGACTATCATATTTTAGACTTCAATTTTGGTTTGGGTATTTTATTACCTCACACAGATGTTACGTTATCTAGTTATGTCCATGATCGAACGTTATGTCTTTTCAGTGCATTTTCCATATTATTATGTTATCTTATGCAGTATACAGGTACAGATATTAGTCATGGGTTAGCTTGTGGTCCTTCGGGGTCATGAGCACCGTGTAGCATTCTGGTTCAGCAAATCGGGTCATTAAAAGAAGTCATCCCTGGTCCTAGATTAATCAATTAAGGTATTAGTATAATATATGAAATTAATTAAAATTGTATTAAAATAAATGTTCAACTTGTTGCAACAGATTGACCATCTATTGTAAGTTATCAGATAGATTAAGTCATTTGTTGTAATAGATTACTTATATGTTGAAAATTATCATACAGATTAAGTCATTTGTTGTGAAAAATTACCCATCTGTTGTATATTATCAAATGGATTAAGTCATATGTCGCAATAGATTACCTATTTGTTGTAAATTATCAAATAAGCGTTGCCATGTGTTGTAGGTTACCCTATGAGAACTCACCTATGGTCCTAGATTAATCAATTAAGGTATTAGTTTAACATATGAGGTAGTAAGAGTCGGGTCAGCTCAGAGTAATCAATCGAAGACTCTGGTTGGGTGGAACGCAATACTATTTCATCATGCAATTGCCAAAAGACTCAATTTCTGTTGTAGTTGACATTATGAGAACTTACTCCTTATCCTAGATTAATCGATTAAGGTATTAGTCTAATATATGAACTTAATTGAAATTGTATAAAAATAAATGTTCAACCCATGGCACTAGATGTCTTTTCTGTCGGATTTGATCAAATAGATTAAGTCATCTGTTGCAACATATTATGCATCTGTTGTAAATTATCAAATGGGCATTGCATCTGTGGCAACAGATGATCGAGCTTTGGAAAATTTCAAATTGAAATTGTTATCTGTTTCACTAATATGTTTTAAGACTTTTTTTAAATCAATTTAGGTATTTCCTGATATAAAAAAATTAAAATACTAAGGCGGTAAAAAATATTTGTACTTGGATAACTCAAAATCCTCCTGAGTGAGTAGTCTTATCTGGTTTTTTCAATGTCACTGTCTCCTCGTGTTCCTTAAAAGTTATTAATGAATATTTAAAACCCATATCTAGAAGAATACTTTCTCCTTCATCCATAAGTAAGACTCAACTGATCTATCACTTTTCTTTATTCTCAATCCTCTTTATTTCTTTTTTTTTTCCTGTCTTTTCTCTCTTCTTTTGGATGAGGATCCTTTCGGATCTCAACCGATCAATAGTTTTTCTCGATTGAACTAGATGTTTGATTCCTTTTCTTTTTTCACATTGCATGTATGGTTTACTATTGCTCTTTCTATCTCGTCTTCTTCTTTGTATGTCATTTAAATTAGATATTTACATTTGTTGCTATTAATTATTTACCCATTACCATTTTTCTATTTATTGAGAAAATTGAAGGAAAGGTGACTTTTAAGTCTTGAATGAATGAACCATTGTTTTTATATATGTTGCAAAATGCCTCATCGGTTAAATAGATGGGTAATCTGTTGCATCAGATTGGTCATTTGTTGATTCACTCAATTTTGTGTTACCCTTTTGTACAGATAGAGCCACTGTTTGAAGAAATCAAACCAGTAGCAAGGCTGGTTGATTTATTCCAATAGATGACCTATCTGTTGTAATATGTCATCCATCTATTGCAATAGATGCCTCATCGGTTTAACATATGGGTAATCTATTCTATCAGATTGGTCATCGTTGATTCGCTCAATTTTGTGTTACCCTTTTGTAATGTTCTTTTTATTCTTATCTTGTTTGACATCAAATGTATTTCTCTTGTTTGTACATAAAAGGAAGTGAAACTGGATCCACTTTTACCGACCAACATTAAAGGCTAGAGTAAAGATAGGTTTGGAGGAATAAGTTGCTTGCAGATGGAACCACTTCATATGTGGTAGGCATGTATTACAGATCAACCTATCATGAAAACACACATCTAGTACAATGATTTTGTGAATGTTTGTTCTTTGTCTATTAGGAGTTAATCCTTTAAAATAGATATGGCATTTTATAGTTAAGATTATTAGGCTCGAACTGGTAAGGCTGAGGGACCAAGTAGGTGGTGTCAATACCCTGTTATAATTTAATGACCATTTATCCTTATATTTTTGTGTCAATTTTGGGGAAGGGTTCAAATTTTTAGCGGTGGTGTAAATATCCAATAGTGATTGGACAGGTTTTAATGGCTCAATGGACTTCTTGAAAGGCCCCCAAAGCTTCACACTACAGTAAACAACGATGGAGCTAATAGAAATTCCCCTGGTCCATATTTATATGGATGGGATGCTGGAGGCGACTATTATAAAATAGTAGGTTCTTGGGAGAATACCTGTGCGGGAAAGGGGAGGTTGAGAAGGCCATATATCATCTCAGACCTTGTGTAAGAGGAAATACAGGGTAGAGAGAAAAGTGTATCAAAATTGGTTGATGAAATTGGCATAAAAAATGAAAAAACTGGATGAGCTGCTAATGTGAAAGTGTATCCAAAAATGAAAATCCATCCGTCGTTGAAGAAAATGAAAAATGGTCAAGAGGACTGGAGCTGGTCACTTTGCTAGAGACTGCAACTAGCGAGCATGGCCTCAATAAAGACCGACAAAATGCAGGACCATAAATCTAAGGAGGCAACTTCACGGGCACGGAAGGTGGTAAGATTGTCGTTCAGAATTGAAATCTAAACCACCTACTCCTGAATTAAAAATATGGGATCAAGCCAAGGTGGCAATTTCTCAAGTTTAACTTGCATCCCATGCTTTCTGTTTATTCCTCTGGTCAGGTCAAAGGCAGTGGAAACAAGAAGGCATAGGATTTCTGCCCAACTTTAGACCTGTTTTTCTACTACCATTGACCTGATCATAGCCATAAACATAAGTCATGTCATACAAGTTAGACTTCAAAAATTGACGCCTTGGCTTCCTTTATTTTTAATTCAAGAGTTGTTGGTTCATGTTTCAATTTTGACCGACAATCATGCCAATTTCCTGTGCTCACAAATCTTCTTCCTTAGAGTTCTGGTCCTGCACTTTGTGAGAGTCTTAATTCAGGCCATGCTCGCTAGTTTCATTCTCGAGAAAAGTGTCCAGCTCCAGTCCTTTTGACCATTATTCTTTTTCTTCAATGACTGGCGGATTTTTATATTTGGATACACTTCCACATTTGAAGCTCATCCAGTTTTTCGTCTCTCATGTCAATTTCATTAGCCAGATTCGCTAGAAGTTCCTTACTTGCTTCCCTGTGTTTCCTCTTAAATAAGGTTTGAGATGATATATTGCCTTCTCCACCTCCCCCTTCCCACACAGGTATTCTCCTAAGTACCTTCTACTGTATAAATGTCTCCTCCAGCAATCCATCTATATATATTTGGAATAGGGGCATTTCTATTAGTTCTATCGTTGTTTGTTGTAGTACGAGGCTTCGAAGGCTTTTCAAGAAGTCCATTGCACCATTTAAATTGGTCCAATCAATATTGGATATTTATACTGCCGCCAAAAATTGAACCTTTCCCCAAACTTGACATAAAAACATGAGCATAGACTATCATTAAATTGTAACAGGGTATCAACACCACCGTCTTGGAACTCTTTAGCCTTATCAATTCGCACCTATAAAACTAACTGTACAATGCAGGATCTTGTTTGAAGGATTAGTGTCTAATAGGTAAAAATTGCATTCACAAAATCATTGCACCTTATGTGTGTCTGTCATGGTATCCTGATCAATAATACATAAATCCCACGCATGAAATTGGATCTATTGCACGCACCTTATTCTTCCTACCTTATCAAGACAATGTTGTTTATTCATCTGCACGCATATGATGACTATTCAAAAAGAGATATGAAGAGTAGTGACTTTTTTATCTTAACACATTCAAAATAGTTGAAGAATAAAAATCTCCATCTGTTGCAACTGATGAATCAGCTGTTGGAAGAAATCAAAATATCTCTTCCAACATATGGTCCATCGATCACAATAGATAATCCATATGTTGCAACAGATGGTAAATCTGTTGCGATAGACCATACATTATTTATTCATATGCACGCATTTGATGACTATTAAAAAAGAGGTGAAGAGTTATGACTTTTATCTAACACATTCAAAACAACTGATGAACTAAATTCTCTATATGTTGCAACTGATGAATCAGATTTTAGAAGAAATCAAAACATCTCTTCCAATATATGGTCCATCTGTCACAACAAATAATCTATATATTGCAACAGTTGTTGCAACAGATGGTAAATCTATTATGATAGACTAGATAGTGTTTATTCATATGCACGTATGTGATGACTATTAAAAAGAGGTAGTGGTGACTTTTTATCTAACACATTTAAAACAGCTGATGAATCAAATTCTCCATATATTACAACTAATTAATCAGCTATTAGAAGAAATCAAAACATATCTAAAATATGGTCCATCTGTCGCAATAGTTAATACATATGTTACAACAGATGTCTCATTTATTGCACATACAGATAATCTGTTGTAACAGATGGTAAATTTGTTGCGACAGATGGATGATCTATTGCAATAGCTTAATAATAATGGCTATTATCAGTCTCAAAACCATTTTAAAAAGGTGAGAAGTATTAATGTAAAAGAAAAAGTCGTGACTTTTCACAGAAAACAAAATGCCACCAATTTGAATGTAATTAATACAATGGAGCATAACAGACATGCCTTTTGTCCTTACACATCCAGATTCAATCGTCTATAAATAGGTCCCTCCTTAATTTTTATTCTGCTAAACTTTATTTATTTCTTGCATTTTTTCTTTTTGTGTGACATCTTCAACCATTTCTCTTCAAAGAGCATATTCCTTTATCGTTGAGGTAAGTTTTTTTCTCTTGTAAATCTATCAGTTTGTAGTATATGTTGTATTATATTTGGACTATTTTCTTTACATTTGTCAATTCATGTGTGTTCTAGATATGGCTGATCCTGTTTGGTCATCGTGAGAGCGACGGTGTTCAGAAAGATGCAGAGGCTGATGAGGGCCCTACTACTGCGAGTTGATTAGTTGGTTGTCATTAATGATGATAATAATAATTAGAATGTGTTTTTTCTTTTAGCGTATGTATTTTAATTTTTCTATATCAAATTTATACCTAATGTATTTTATTTTTTGCTTATGAAAAAAATATTTTTAGTCGACTTTTGCTTTTTTATTCTTATTTTACTTTTATTCTATCTATTTCTTCTTCTTAATATACATGTTAACATATCGACGGTTGGAGGTAAGAAGAAATTTTGAATCCAGTAGCAATAGAAATTTTGGCTTTTGAGTTCTTTCAAAAGATAGACCATGTGTCGGAATAAATTGGTCATTGGTTGGGTTTCTGTCAATAGATTATCTATCTATTGCGACAGATTTATCATCTATTGAAGTAAAAAATTCCAGTTTGATGGATATGTGTTGCGTTCTTCTAGTTAATATCCATCTGTTGCAACAGATGGGTAATCTATTGAAAATACTTGTGGTCTGTTGTATTATTTAGATCATGTTTTGTCTATTTTTATTGAAGCACAAGTTACTAAAAAAGATATTTTATATATAATAAATGATAACATTATGTTCACAATAATGATTTAAATATATAAAAGTACACCACAAACAACAACGCAAGATTTTGCCATTACAACGATCATGGTGGATTATGATCCGGGCATGTAGTTCTTTTGTGGCCAGTGCACTTACATACGGAGCACTTGTTTCTTCTTGATGAAAATGATTCTCCAACTCCACGCCTCCTCTCATATAACTTTCTTTCCGATTTGATAGTTCTTGGGTCAATATATGGAGGAGGTATTAATCTCCCCATAAGCTCTGCAGGAATAACCCAAGATTCTTCGGGAGGCACTGGAGTAAATGCCCACTATATGCCATTTCATATTTTTTCCATCGAATAATATTGAGAGGAGTTCTCATAAACTTCATTTCCATATTTATGACAGTATTGAGCTCGAAGCGATGCTGTAGCATGTGGACAGGATATTTTTTCCAAGTCAAAAATTCTGTACGAACAAGATCTTATTTGAAGATCGACCGTGGAAACATCACCATGATCGGTAATACTGAATTTGTAATATGCTATTTTATGAGATAATAATCTATTCTCCAAACTGACATTCGTTGATATTATTGTTTCAATTTCGAGAACAAATTGGGTTCTTTTTGGGCCCTTGAACTACACATGCCTTTCATTAAAAAATCGTCCATGCTTCTTATTTATTACCCCCTCTGTCCCATTTTATATGTCGCCATTTGACCGGGCACGGAGTTTAAGAAGTAAGGGAAGACTTGGTAAAGTTTACCAAATTATCCTTTATCAAAAAATGTGCCAATATCTTTTTTTTTTAATTAAGTGGGACCAATAAGGGTAAAAAAGTAATTGTGCCTTTAAAAAGTTGCCAAATAAAAAAAGGCAACACTTATTTTGGGATGGATTAAAAAGAAAATGATGACACATAATTTGGGATGGAGGGAGTACTTCAAACATAGCCTTGATGGGAAATTCTCTTTCATCGCCAAACAATGAATTCACCGATTCAGCTATGTTTGATGTCATAATATTATACCTATACAAAAGAATCACTTAGTACGACATCATACTAAACATGTAACTCAAACAAGACATTAAATTCATAAGACTGTATCTATCTGCTGGACAGAGTGTTTGGCTCCATCTCTCGAAATTGACACGTATGAGAAATTCTGCTACCTTGGGATTTACATTTGTTATTTGATTGAAATGGTCTAAAAACTCCTCTCTACTATAGCTTTAGCTTCTCCATAAAAAAGGGTCACGACCCTTTCATTGTGATAGTTGGTCTGAATGTTCTCTCCAAGATGTCTGATGCAACAACCAAAGTAAGCTAAAG
Source organism: Capsicum baccatum var. pendulum (assembly GCA_030864225.1). NCBI lineage: Eukaryota > Viridiplantae > Streptophyta > Magnoliopsida > Solanales > Solanaceae > Capsicum > Capsicum baccatum. The sequence goes on along the minus strand of CM061560.1, from coordinate 234,068,450 downwards.
TAAAGAAAATGGAACCCATCTTTGGAATACTTGGATACCTATCCGAAACAAAACACAACTCTTTGGTATCTTCGACACAGCTTTGCAGTTGTTCAAAAAACAATCCATAAGAGGCATCACATTCCTTGTTTGCTACACAAAAAGCAACAAGAAAGATGTGATTCTCTGCATTCTGCGCCACCGCCACTAGAAGAACTCCATATACCTTCTCCTCAAGAAGGTATCATCGATGGCTATGACTTTTCTCAAATGTCAAAAACCTTGAATCCAAGCACCACAGGATACAAAAATGTACTTGAACCTTTCATTTTAATCAACATGCAATGCCGTCTTACTTTCGGAATTTAGGGACACAATCATATAATGGTAGGCCTCCAGGACTGTAAACCCATGCTTGTGTATCCCCCTAACCAAGTCCTTGGAAATCCCCATGGCCGTATATATCTTATAATAACTGAACAGGACACCCAATTTTGTAAGGATTTGATTGGCCATAACCCTTGTTCAAGGGCCTTTGCGATGGGGGAAACTACCCCTAAAATATTCACCGAGGACCTTTGCTGTGGCATGAGGATTCTGGCCCGAGATGTGCTCTGAACCATATGTGTGATTCTCTTCATGTTTATGAATGATGAATCTGTCAGAACTTGCATACTTACCACTCTCAACCACCACTTACAGTTAGGATTAACACATTTGAAGCAAAAGACACTACTCAAATTAATCACCTTCTTTAATCTGAAATCTTTTTTCAAGCAAGAAATAAAAAAAGTGGTAGATATTTCATTCTTGTCCTTGACTGACATTCTAATAAAAAAGCCGGTCCCGTCGTCTTAAAGACTTCCAGATTGTGTCGATTGAGAAGAACTACCCATCGTATTGGTCGTATCAATGGGCGTAGGTGTTTGATCATCATCTAGAATATTCATGTCTAGATCATCCATCCTATCATCAAAGATGTCTTGCTGTTTTTTCTCTTCTACGTTTTGATTTTAATTCTCTCTCATCTTTTCAACCACGTACACCCTTAACACCAGCCTTGATGAATCACTAAGTAAGGATGCAACCGAACCTGATCGGTTATCTTGAAAGGCAGTACCCTCTGATTTTCAAAGGAGCTGTGCATGTAGCTGATGAAGAGTTCTTCCGATTAATAATTCAGTCCATAATAACTGATGATTAAGTTAACAAAATCATCATACAAAACATCACTTTGAAATGTCATAGCTATCGTCTCTAGTATTTCACCCTTATTCCAATGCCATATATATCGATTTCTCTTCTCGATCTATTCACCATGACAATCTACCCCTATTTTTATTGATCCCTCCATTAGTGGTACCTAAATAAAATCATTTGTTAAAAAAAATTAATAGTGATATCATAGTGTCGTAAATAAATCCCAACAAATATGTAATCAGTCACAACAGATTTATTACCTATTAGGATTTATGTTACGCTCCTAAAGCTAATTTCAATAGACGAGTCATCTGTTGTAATAGGTGAATCATATGTTGCAACAGACTATATATCTGTTGGGATATATTTTACAGTACTAAGGCACCTTTAAAGCTAATTCCAATAGATGAGTGACATGTTGCAACAGATAATTAACTTGTTGTGACAGATGACTTACCTGTTACAACAGGCGATGATCTATTGGAATCGAGGTTAGGTTCATTCGCAGCAGGTTACTAATATATTGCAACAGATATATACCATTCATTGGAATCGAGTTCAGGTTCTATTGTAATAGGTTAATAATCTGTTACAATAGATATTTACCCTGTTGCAACAGACAACATGCCTGTTGGAATCGAGTTCAGGTTCTATTGCAACAGGTTAACAATCTATTGCAACAGATATTTAGCATGTAGCACCAGATAACTAATATGTTTAAATAGATAAATTGTCTATTGTAACAGATGAACCATCTATTCGATTCATGTTATGGCCTATAGAATCATAAACGTGAATCGAACATATTAGTCTTTCATTGAAATAGATGTCTCATCTGTCGCAACAGATGATTTATCTGTTTAAACAGATGGCTCTTATGTTGGATTCATGATCGGTTCTATCCATTGTTGAAAAAATAACACAATAACAGTTACCCAGATGACAAATTCAACTAAAAATCATAATTTGACTTACCAAAGTCTCCTATAAAGTAATGCCAAAGTGGAAAGTGATATACTAAACAAAATTTGACCTAAGAAATTGGTCAAATAGCAACAGTAGCGGTAACAACAACAACAATAACGACAATGGTCAACAAGAAGAAAACGAAGATGATAATGAAGTAGAAGATGATGAAAAAAGCAGCAACAACAATGAAGAGCAAAAATCTCTAAGAGAGAGAAAACAACAATGGATGAGAAGAGAGAGAAAGACGCCTTTTTTTCCTCCGTTTCCCATTATATTAGGTAAATATTTGGATCAAAGTATAAATGTATAAACTTCTGGGTTATTCTCAAACTTACCAAGTTTTCTTAACCCATAATAAAGTAATTGTCACCTCCACTCAATAATTAAGACTTGTGTCACCTACACCTCATTTAAAAACTCTTTTGTCACCTATAGCCCAAAGCCCCAACAAACAACATCTTTTCCCTTTTTTGTGTGTGTTAAGGTACTTAAAGCTTTTTTATCCCCTATATTGCAATTCGATTGCAATACAAATTTTTTAGGTTGGGAATATCAATAGTCTTATACAATTAAAATACGTATATTTCCTGTTGAAAAAAATACATATATTTTTTGTTGAAAAAAATATGCATATTTCCTTTAAAAAAGTACATATTTTTTTCTATAACTCAAACACTACTTTTATATTTGTTATTAAAATGAACTCTAATTAATTATTCTTTAAGTATTATGTTTCAATATAATTAAAATATTATTTAAATAATTCTCAAAAATAATTTGTAAGATATTGCAATAACGATAACTCAACATACTTTAGACCTGATAAACGTCGTCACATTATAAAAATCATGCATATAGTTCACATCTGTCGAACCAAAGAGAGTGAGATATAAGTGTTGATCATATAAGTCTTTCGCCTTTATGTTAAGTCAATTTGATAAATTGCAGATTGTTACTTATATATATATATATGTATATATATATATATATATATATATATATATATATATATATATATATATTAAATTAACCTCCAATTAATTATTTATTAATTATTAATATTCAAATAAAATTAAACTTTATTTTTAATAATTTTTAAACATAATTTGTGAAATATTTCAAATAATGACAAATCAACACACTTTAGAACTGGTAAATATCGACACATTATAAGAATCATGCATATAGTTCATATGTGTCAAACCAAAAAGAGTGAGTCATAAGTGTTGATCGTACAAGTCTTTCGTCTCTATGTTACGCCGATTTGATAAATTATGAATCATTACTTATATTTGTTACTAAAATGACTTCTAATTAATCATTTTAATTATTATGTTAAAATAAAATTAAACTATATATTCGAATAATTTATAAAAATAATTTGTCAAATATTTCAATAACAACAACTCATCACACTTTAGAACTAGTAAATGTCAACACAATATAAAATTCATTCATATAAGACATACATGTCAAACAAAAAAAAATGAGACGCAAGTGTTGATCCACAAGTCTTTTACCTCTATGTTACAACAATTTGATAAATTGTAAATCATTACTTATATTTGTTATTAAAATGACCTCTAATTAATTATTTTTTAAGTATTATGTTACAATAAAATTTAAATATATATTTAAATAATTCTCAAACATAATTTGAAAGATATTGCAATAACGACAACTCAACATACTTTAGACCTGATAAACGTCGTCATATTATAGAAATCATGCATATAGTACCATGTATAATTTAATTACAAAGGTCTAAATAAAAATATTATTAAAATAGTACATGAGAACCAAACTAATAAACATAAGGAAAAAAATATGCATGAGTAACCATTTTATTGCACAGTAAAAATGAGGAGAAAAGTAATAAATATAAGGAAAAAAACCATATACGCGTGTAACCATTTTATTTACTACTATATATATGTAAAGGTCGGGGTCACTAAAATAATAATAATAATAATAATTAAAAAAAGTAATAATAGTAATAATAATAATAATATTATAGGTTACTAAAATTACCAAAATACCCTTGGTACTTGATAGTCACCCTAACCTTCACTTATATATAGTAGTAAAGTAAAGTAATAATAATAATAACAACAACAACAACAATAATAATAATAATAATAATAATAATATAATAATAATAATAATAATAATAATAATAGTAGTAGTAGTAATAGTAAAAGTAAAAGAAAAAAATGAGTATAATAATAATAATAATAATAATAATAATAATAATAATAATAATAATAATAATAATAATTTCTCTTATAAATAAATGAATGAGTAACCATTTTATTGCACCATAAAATCGAGGATAAAATTAATAAATATGAAGAAAAAGAAATATGCATGTGTAACCATTTATTGCATCATAAAATTATCGAAATACCCTTGGTAGTCATTTAATAAGGAACAAAAAAATATTTATACAAAAATAGTACCATGTATAATTTAATTACAAAGGTCTAAATAAAAATATTATTAAAATAATACATGAGGACAAAACTAATAAATATAAGATAAAAATAATATGCATGTGTAACTATTTTGTTACACCATAAAAATGAGAACAAAACTAATAAATATAAGAAAAAAGCAATATGCATATGTAATCATTTTATTGAACCATAAAATTATCGAAATACCTTTGGTAGTCATTTAATAAGGAACAAAAAGGTATTTATTAAAAAACAGTACCATGTATAATTCAATTACAAAGGTCTAAATAAAAATATTATTAAAATAATAAATAAGGACAAAACTAATAAATATAAGGAAAAAACAATATGCATGTGTAACCATTTTATTGCACAATAAAAATGAGGACAAAAGTAATAAATATAAGAAAAATCCATATGCATATGTAACCATTTTATTTACTACTATATATAAGTAAAGGTTGGAGTCACTAAAATTATCGAAATACCCTTGGTAGTCACCCCAACCTTCCCTTATATATAGTGTAGTAAAGTAAAGTAATAATAATAATAATAATAATAACAATAATAATAATAATAATAATAATAATAATAATAATAGTAAAAAAAGTAATAATAATAATAATATAATAATAATAACAATAATATAATAATAATAATAATAATAATAATAATAATAATATGAGTCACTAAAATTATCGAAATACCCTTGGTAGTTATCCAACCTTCACTTATATATAGTATTAGATGGCCCGTGCCCGTTCTATGCGCATCATGTCTATGATTACAAGATCATTATACTTAGCTTGAATACTGATAATAGCTAAAATGACTTTGTCACTGATAGACAAAAGATATTGATATTCCTTTAATTACAATCACACAAACAACATAGTATTTAACTACTAATATCTTTTAATGGATTTCTAAAATCAAGTTTCTCCTTTAAATACATGCGACTGGAGAAATCTTTGAAAGATAAAAAGATTTGTCTTTTTCCTGCTAAGCGATGACCTGCAAAGTATGAATTGTAAGAGAACACTGGTATAAAACATTTTGTCCGAGAAAATATGAAAAAGACAACATTGAAGATTCCAATTAGTAACAAAATTAAACTAAAACACATGTAACATTCAAATAAAACCTTTCAATGACTACAATGCTCTAATATAGAGTTAGTGTAATCACAAGTGAGGCTTATAAAGGATAGAGTGTACACAATTCTTACCTCTACCTCCATCGGGTAAAAAAGTTATTTATAATAGAAAAAGCTAACCTATTGGATGATCACCATGGCTTTCCTAGAGATGGTTTGTCCACACAGTTTCTGTTAGATTGCGTTATGTTTTCTTTCATTGAATGAAAAATTCAAGTTAGTCTACAATGCAGAATTTTTTGACCCAGGGCTGAGAAATATTTGCTCAAATACAATTGCACTTCTCAGAATATAAAGAATAAATTTCATCTCTACTTCTGATCTATAAAATTTGCCATATGTAACTTGTTTTAGTTCAGTGTAGCACGTAAGAGATAAAAAAGACCTACTTCCTCTTATTTCCTTTGTTCTTGAAATTTTTCTTACCTGATATGACAATGAGAATGAGATCAAAATACTGCTAAATAGTTACAACTACGACTTAGTAGTTAAAAAAAGTTAAGCTGAACTAACAGTAAACTGTGAGAAATATTAGTGCTTAGTTGGTAGTTCATTGTGCCATGGATCACACCAAATGATTAAACCTCGATAAATAAAGTTGCTTTTCTCCAAATCCAGATTTCTCAATACTCCAATTATGGTTTCAAAAGTATTCAAAATGCACCAATTCTCCAGTAGGAATAAGAATTCATTGAAATCAGAAGTTAATATAAACAACAGAAAAAGGTTAAAACCAGTGTATTCCACTCTTTTTGCCCACTGTTCTCCTTTTTATATTCCATATATTATTTAATGGTGAATAATTATGGGTATTACTTCAAAGAGCTAGTTAGAGCTGAACAATTGTACTTGAATGTATGTAACTCTCAATGTATCCCAAAATGCTAAAGACTTATGTATACTTTCCAATCACAAGTCTTTGAAGCATGTTCTAGTCTAATTGATTGTACAAAAGAATGCTACTTACTCTCTAATCCTTAGTATAAAATGTTTAAAAAGTAAAAGTGAATTTGATATAGTCATCCAAAGGCATCATCTAGAAGTAATAAATAAAGTAGAAAAGGGAACCAACAAACTGCTTATATGGTCAAGTATAATAAGTCGACCTCTACTCACGTTAAGTATATAAAATAGTCTTAACTTCTTCTCGCCATTAGCCATTAGAAGCGCCATGGGCGGAGCTACCTTTGGCGAAGGGTGGTCAAATGCACACCCTGGAAAATTATATAGTGAATAGAGGTTAAATGTTAATCATAATGAGTGTATGTTCAATTTTGCACACTCTTAACTTAGTTGAGAATAAAATTTGCACACCCTTCACGATATTCCTGGCTCCGCCACTGAGAAGCGCATCAATAACTACAGTTGTTCTCTTCTTTTAAAAGTTTACCCAACACAACACATATTTCAAGACATAAAAGTAGAACACGTATGTGGTAACACAACTTTCATAGAGAAATTACTAATCTGCGAGCTCGTAATAAGAATAACATAATACCTTTAGATCACTTATTTGTTTGATAAAGTTCTTTCCAAGCTATGAGGTTGTCTTCCAAAAGTTATTTCCTCATGAATAATTTACCATCAGTGCTTGGAGGACGAATACGCACAAGAAGTTCTACCTCGAGAAGAATATGGTGGGCATGCAGAAACATCTTCCAACTGCTTTCTCTTTTAACTCTAAGATTGATATTTGTGTTGGATTTCCTGCTAGTGTCTTGATAACTTTGAGCATCACCATATGTCAGTTGTATGATGATAAAATAAGTCATATCAACTAAAATCAACATAATATTTCATTTTTTCATCCTTTTGCCTGTCATTGAGAAAAATGTCTTCGTGGAAGAGTTCACCAAATTGCAAAAGTTTCGCAGAACTTTAAGTTATTTACTATAATAGGATAAACAATCTGACAATCAAAAGTTTTACAATAACAACAATAAAAACATACCCAGTGTATTCCCACAAAGTGACTTATTCTCCACAAATGAACGTGTTATATATTCCTTAGGCCATTAATTAATCTTAATATTTCCTAAGATAGTTGTAAAATTCCTTAGATGTCTTGGCCTAACAGCTTGCTTTATAACCATTTCACTTTCTATTCTGCACTACATAAATTAACACTAAATAAAAATAGGACAGCCCGGTGCACTAAAGCTCCCGCTAGCTGCAGTCTACGGGGAAGGTCCCGACCACAAGGGTCGAGTATATGCAACCTTACATTGCATTTCTGCAAGAGGCCATTTCCAAGGCTTGAACCTGTGACCTCTTGGTCACATGGCAACAAATCCAACAAATTAATTTTCTAAATTAATGACAGAGCAAAACAAGAAGCAAACAATGATTACAAATAAGTTCATGACAGAAATTCGATGTTGTTTGCAAACCAGATGGAGAGAGTCGATTATTGCACATCGACTTTCAACATGAACCGCAGCAAGTATGAGAATATGTCATCATCTTGATCGCAACCTATTGTTTCCCAATCAGTCTAATGAGACTAGTCTAATGAGACACTTCAATAAAGAGTTAAGTCACAACATCTTTAAGAATGAGAATGCATTTCCAGCAAACAAATTGTTAAAGATGAGGGAGATGAGTTGTTATTTCAAGACTACAATTTTTTTAGGACGGTGGTATTGAGGCCATTACACACATCTCGACTAATTTCATGGATTCCTGCTACCTCGTTTTCCCCCTAGTACTTGCTTTCCTCCACTGGTTAAAGAAATACTTAATAACTTAGAAGTGCATGATATTATCAGCTTGTCTTTATTTTTTCAGTTAAGTTGTGAATTTCATCAATAAAAGTTGTTATACCTTCTAGTTATGACGATATTATGCATTCTATTCGAGCACCTTCATTCAAAGTCATATTGGAGCCTCAGGTCCCAATAATTCTAACTCCAAGCCATCTATACAACACCAATTCATCCATCTGGTGGGTAGTTTGAATTGAAATCAATTCTCATGCCTGATTCGACCTACTTGCTTTGCTTTGCCATCTTTCCTCAAGTTGTTATATTAGTAACTGTATTGTTCTAAAACCAAAAAACAAAAATATCAAGAGTGGAAGTCTACTGTTTTTAGCCTCTGATAATACTGCTGATTTCATGGTCGCATCAAAGAATTCAACAACTCAAATTCTTCCTCAACAAATCACCTAAAAATTGTAAGATATCACAGCTAAATTAATTAAATCACCTCGAAGTAGAAGCTCTAATATATAAAAGATTTATCAAATTTTGGAAAAACTGCTAAATAAACATATTACATACCAAAAAACAGAAATTATTGTATACCAAATACCCATATGTGTTATGTATGTATCTATTTTCAAAATCAAATATACCACATTCATCTAGAAACTATCCAATAAAATATGAAAACTAAATAATAGATGTTCAAACAAAAAAAATGGTAAAATTTTGCGAAACTCAAAAATACATCATACGCCAAACAGAAGCTAAAATATTAGCAGTAATCTTAATGATACGACAAATCGAGTTGCATAAAACTTTCACACAAATCTGTTGCTTTTGCATGGTTGTTTGATGGAGTGTTTGAATAGGGACAACAAAGAAAGGCGACAGAAATGGTGATATGAAAGAAGGTGGAAGTTAGTTGCATACCACCAATTCTAATTTGTAAAAATTTGACTATTAAAACAGAGACATACTATGAAATGAAAAGAGCAACCTTGTTGTTCAATTTATCATGTAGAAATATCTTTATATTTAATCAACTTTTATATTTTCTTAATAGCTCTTCAACTGGAATAACATTATTCTAAGGTAAATATAAAAACGGAACAATAATGAATGCAAGTAACTAAATCACATGCATAAATTTTTTTGCAACCAAGAGACTTAAGGTACCTGTGTTGACAATCTTCTAATTTCCTGATTCAAATTGATACTGAACAAGTGCATATCCTTATGAATTTTTTCGTCCAACATGAATTACTTCACAAGTTAATAATGGATGTGTAACGACCCTCCTGGGTCGTTTGTGAAATTTTCTCATCTTCTTTGTTTTAGGGTTCTCCGTAGTTTGTAAATGTGAATTGGGACATACGGGAGCAGATAGTACCAACCCTCGAGGTGTTTAGAAGTAATTTAATAAGTCATTGAATTATTGAGATTTGATAAAGTAAGTCCGGTCGTGATTAATTTTTGTTGAGACGACCTCCAATTAGTGTCGTAATATTTTCAATAGGTTTTGGAATATACTTTTAGTCAATGTACCTATTTGACTTATTTTCTTGAAGTTCCGAGTAATATACGAGGATCTATTGGGTGTTTTGGATATTAGTTTAGTTGATGATTAATGGGTCAAATTAATATTTTTTTTAATTTTTGGGACCTAGATATAAGAACTTAAGTGGGTAGGGTTTAATATCGGAAGTTAAGGGCAAGAGAAGCACGACAGTTTTCATCATTATTTTCTTTCTTTCCATCCTCAGCGTGAGAAGGGTTTTCTACAGGTTAGATACCTTTTTAATTAATCCCTTTTTCTTTCCCTAATTGGTTATATGTCTATGGATAATAGAGATTGTACCATACAATAGCCTTTGGCCATTATAACAGGAAATTGAATTTTAAGTGATATTGAAAATTAGAGAGAATAACGGATTCCTCCACATGAACGCATAGTGAATTTGCAGATTATTTGTGAATTGGGTGTCTTAGTATAATGGTTGTATTATGATGGTATTATAATTACTTAGTGTTTGCTGTTAGAGTTAAATGGAATTTCACCACTTGAATGGTCAATTAAGACCAAAGTAATGCACTTAGTCCACATAAGGTTTATAATTGGTTCAATTACTGAAGAAGCAATGATTGGTGGGTTAGTTATTGAAAAATAAATCACAATAGATATAATTGTTAAGGATCACCAAGTGGTAGGTTTAGAATGAATTTAAAGGTATTAAAAGTAGTCACAGACTACTGTTTTGTTGTTTTTCCCTAGGATACCAAGAATTTTTATATAATATTATCAATTGTTCACGTTCCTTAAGATTAGTGGTCAACATTGGAATGTGCATGTTTAGGTATTATGAAATCAAAGCTTCTGTAACTTATTCTGCGGTATAATACTTTCGATTCTGAGGCTTAGAGAAATTGAATTGTCAATCTAAAATTATTAGAGAAGAAATTATAAATGAGTGTCATTAGATTCATATTCTTACGTAAATTATATATTTGAACAAATTTTGATCATTCAAAAGTTTTATGGAAGGGCAAGGCCCTTGCAAGTTAACTTGCATTTGGATTCTTCGGTTGAGGTAGGTTACAGTTTAATTGGAGTTTAGACTCGACTTAATTGTGTGTATGCTCCTAAATTGGATACTTGTGGATTGGTATTCGGACATGCTTGAAATTATTGATGTTTGGATTGTTGATTCGTGTATAAATATTTATTGAAAATTGACTAGATGGAATTGTCTTATGACTTTAAGTGTACTTGTAAACTTGGTACATTGTGGGGCATGCTGTGAGGTTGTGTAAATTGATATTGATAATACTTGGTTATGTTTATGTTGGATTGGGTACCACGCTGGTATGTTTATATTTATGTTAGATTGGGTACCACGCCGATACGTTTATATTTATGTTGTATCGGGTACCACGCCGGTGTGTTTATATTCATGTTGGATCGGGTACCACGCCGGTACATTTATATTCATGTTGGATCGAGTACCACGCTGGTATGTTTATATTCATGTTGGATCGGGTACCACACTGGTACGTTTATATTTATGTTAGATCGAGTACCATGCCGATATGTTTATATTTATGTTGGATCGGGTACCACGTCGGTACGTTTATATTTATGTTGAATCAGGTACCACGTCGGTACGGTACATGAACATAGATTGTTCCCTGCAGGTCATGAATATTTGGGCAAAAATAAGTCCCATAGCATGTGTGTACATATTTGTGTTATTTCTGTGGATGTTTATAGTATGGTTGATACCCTTGATGGTTATGTGGCTTGTTTGTGAGCACTGTTTGACCTGTTGTTGTTGTATTGTTGATTCATTGAATATTTGTTGTGTGACGATGCCTGTCTACTTGTTATTTGATTTATGTTGTGTACATGCTATTAAATTGAGTTGTCCTATGATACCTACCAATACATAGTGGTTTGTACTGATACTACCATGTACTCTTCTTTTGTTGAGTGCAGAAAGTGTTCTAGGCTTAGACATGACCTCACCAATAGAGTTTGATAGCAGATCTTGATCCAAGGGTGAGCACTTCGTCTCCAGGCTGCCATGGGTCATCTTATTTGTTCTTATCCATCTTTCGGGCAATGAAACATTCTTTATTTACTTTATTTTTGGATGTCACTTTAAATATGATCTTGTTAGTAGTTCTTATACGATGACTTTTGGGTCTAAAAAATTTTAGTAAGTAGTTTTTTTGAATTCAGCATTAATAATAATTAGTCCTGGATATTTGTTATTATGTTGAATTTTATAATAATATCATCTAATATTGACTAAGTGTTTGGGTAATGGTCTGATTTAGATGGTTCTCCCACAGAAAGGTTAGTGTGGGTGTCACTCATGGCCATTTGGATCATGACAGGATGCAAATAACCATACTAAATACAGTGTAATTTATATTTCATCTAAAAGTTAATGCATAATCACGAGTAAAAAAAGCCTAACAGAATATTAAGTTCAGATTCACCTTTTGTAGATATATCATCAAACATTTTGGGTGCATAGGCTACTTCTAATTGTACTTATTTATCAATAACAAATAAAAATTCATCAAAAGACAATGCATATAAATCAGGAACAATAACTAACATATGCATAAAACTTTGAGCAAGAATTTTTCAGAAAGATTAAGGAGCAAAGTGAAGGCTCAAAAAGAACACATGCTTTGTACACTCAAAACCCCAAAAAAGGACAAACTATGAAAGAGTGAGGCTAAGAGACACTCATGAAGAATAGGTGATCCATCTAAAACAAACATGTATCATATATCCCAAAGTATGAATCACACAAAATAAAAATTTTAGTCTACTCTTGCATCAATTTGTGACATGTTAGTAGTCGTCATCTACAATCATCAGTGGGTTAAGCCAACTCCTCAGAACATTACAAAAACATTAATGCCATGACATAACAAAATCATGGCATCTTGTTTATGATGAAAATACGTTTATGTAATGAACGTCGTTATGAACGTTGTTTGATAATAAATAAATTTTATGGATTGACGGTTGTAACCGTACTTTAACATTCACCGTATTGTATCTAAGATTGATGAAGGCATCACTTACCTCATATAGTACCTCTGTTTTAACAAAGAAACTATTAAATACCTTCTAAGAAATATCGTAAGCAAAAAATTGGTGCAAGTAGAGATAAAAATTCAGCAGGGTCAAATAGAATAAAACACATATCCAATATATTTTGAAAGTCAAATTGAAAAATTTGAAACCCCAAACTATAGGTACATGAATGTTCCAGATTCATGATATATCCAATGAAAGCGAGAAAATTTAAATAAAACTCATAGGAAAAGTTGTAATTGAGTCGAGGTGTTTCTCAAGCTCAAGGCACTTGTCCGATAAATCTAAATTTCTCCGCCAGCAGATAGTGTTGAAAAAAACAAAGACTGATGCAACACTTACAAAATTAACACTTACTCCCAAATCAATTAACAAAAAAATTTGTGAAAGAAGATAAACTTACAGAACTCACAATTGAAAGTGAAAAATTAAATTTTGATCAGTGAAGTTCTGAGAACCAAATAAAGGAAATAGTAACATTAGATAGAAGATGGTGGAAATAGATGGAAGAGAAAGGTGGAAAGCAGTTTTCTCTGTTCTATATTGAAACATGTGTCAATCTAAATTTTTAGTATTCCCAAAACACCCTTGGTCGTACTAAAAAAACTTCACTTATTAATAGTTTAAATAATATATATATATATATATATATATATATATATATATCATGGCCAATATATATTTTTTTTCATCTCAATTTATGTGACACAAATAGAATTTAGATAATCAATCATTAAAATAATTTAAGTTTTTAACTATTGTGATTAATATACTTTTTCTTCCATTTTAATTTAAGTGACTAATATTATTTTGAGAGTCAGCCAAATATTTATATATTTTATTTTTTTTTAAGTTGTTAATTATGTGAATTCTATTTTTTTAACAAAAATTTTTCAATAAGATATGAATACTCTCCCCATTCCAGTTTATGCGACACAAATAAAATTTCAACAGTCAATTATCTTTTTTTATATTTTATTACGTTCTTAATTATGGTGATTTACAATACTTTTTATCTCTATCAAACAAATGTACTTGTTGCTCATAGGTAATGAACCTAGAGTGCCCTGGAAAGGTTTGATGAAAGGTAGCAGGGCTAGACCAAAGACTATCTTCACCATGTGGATGTAACTTTAGAATAGACTTCCTACTGTAGACAGATTAACTAAATGGGAGATGTAAGTAGATTTAAATTGCAGATTCTGTCAAACTGCTTTGGAGTCCAGGGATCATAACTTTGTCATCTGTGATTTTGCTAGAGCTGTATGAAAGAAATTGTTGTGCTGACTTACTTTCCTAGACTACAAAACTAACTCATGGGATCAACATTTGTCCTGGGCTATCAGATACTCGAAGGGAAAGTCACAACAGGATAAAGTATTCAAATTAGTTTATGCAGAGTGCACTTATGCTCTTTGAATGGAGAGAAACGAGAGATTTTTTGAAGGAAAACGTAGACAATGGGATCACATTGCTAAAGATATTGCCTATATGTGTATGATGAGAGCTCCGGTGGAAGCTAGAGCTGGGTTCTAAGTAGAGAGGGCGTTATGCGGAAACTTAAAATTTGTAAATCATAGAATGATAATTCAGATGCCGAAGAAAAACATACTAAAAAGGACATTTTATTGATATGATTTGGACAAACGACCTATATATTAAAAATAATTTTAAATTCCCCCTAAACAAAACTCTTTAAAGACTACATTCTGGATACTATTGGGTTATGACATGAGAATGAGGGTCTTCTATTTATAAAGTTCCAAAATCTTTCCTCCAAGTAAGAGGTTTGCCAAATATGAAAAAATTTTATATTTTCATTTTAGGAAAAGTAAAAGTAAAAGTAATTATGGTATTACTTTTATTTTCCTTCTAAAAAGAGAAAACTTAAATTTGGTAAGAAAATCAGGGTAAAAACCCTAACAGTTAGAAATAAACTACAACAACTAGTCTTTTAAATGTTTTAGTTTAGATGCTTAACTTTGAGTCTTTACTTTGGATGGCAGACTTGTGATAAGGTGCTATGACTCTGTAATATTTACTACTGGTGATTAATACATGGTTAGTTACCAAAAAAAATACATTTTATTTCTTTTTCAAATAATATGTTTACTTTATGTTTTCTTCTATCCCATCTCAATTTATGTGGTACTAATATAATTTCGCTAGTTAATCAAATTTCTTATATTAAAATATTATTTTATGTCCATTTTAATTACCTTTTTTATGAAATATTATTAATTTTGTATTGTTTAGATGATCATACTAATTAATTTAGAGTAATATAGTAAAATCACGATTAAAGTAGACATGTCTTAAATAATGTCTAATAACTAGTTAGAAATGATCTAGCCAACACATCATAACAAATACTTGTGAAAAAAATTGAAGTGAGCCTCATATAAGACATCAAGTTAATTTCTAATATCAAGAGTTAATTTAACAAGTTAATTTCTAACATCAAGAGTTAATTTAATATTTTATGTCTATTTTACTTTTTTTATTAAATATTTTTTTTTAATACTTAAATAACTTATAATAATTAATTAGGGGTGATATGTCGTAAAATTGCGGTTAAAACAACTGAAGAAGATATGCTAGAAATGTTTATTTTACTTTTTATATTGAACATTATTAATTTTTTAATAATTAAATAAAATATAATAATTAATTAGGAGTTATATAGTAAAATCACGATTGAAGCAACTAAAGCAGACAACATAAGCAGACAGGTCGACCTCGTGCCTGCTTGAGCTGCTTAACTCCCTCTTTTTTTTAATAAGATATGAATACTCTCTCCATCCCATTTTATGTGACACAAATAAAATTTCAAAAGTCAATCATCTTTTTTTATATTTTATTAAGTTTCTAATTATTGTGATTTATAATACTTTTTATCTCATTTTCAAATAATATATGTTAATTTATGTCTTCCTTTGTCCCATTTCAATTTATGTAGCACGGATATAATTTCGATAGTCAACCAAATTTTTTATGTTGACATATCATATTGTGTCCATTTTACCTCTTTTATGAAATATTATTAATTCTGTAATGTGTAACACCCAGCATTTTCAGGTTAGAATTTGAACTGTCGTCCCTTCGTGTATAAGCTCTAATCCAATGATTTATATATGAATATATGTGTCATGATTATTAGTCTAGTGTGAAGAGTGCTTATTAGGTTAAAAATTTTCATAGGAAACACTTAGAACAGAGTTGAGTTAAGAGCTTTTGATTTGATCAAATTTTGATATTCGATCCTATAAGGGTCAACCTTGGACATGTATAACTTCTGGAATATGTGAAATTTTGGGGTTCAAGACCCACCAAATTGTAGATAGCTGATTCTTCTTTCTGACACATCCAATTTTGTCTTAATCCAATACCCGAGCGAAAAGTTATGCTCATTTTCGTGAGGAACCAGTGAGGGTCCGTGATTTCAGCGTGGCACGAACCTTGTGCTCCGCGATAAGTACCGTGGCACGGACCTTGTGCAGAAATGATAAAATATGCCTTTCTCCTTAGTTTTTCATGGGTAAACAAGTCATTTACATCCTAAACATCCTATAATTAATAGTAACATGAATGGATCCACCCATAACCCCCAAAACACACTCTTCTCCCAAATCCTCAAGAACACCAAATAAGAGTTCTTCTTCAAGAATTAAACTTCGAAGGATCCAAATTCTTGTTTTACTTCAAGAAGTCAAGAAATTAAGGTATGTGGGTATTCAATGAGGATCCCTTTTCATCTACATGCCAGAAATTATGATTTCTATTCATGAATTTTATGAATTTCATAAACTAGGATTTTATCCAATTATTACCCCAAGAATGTTTTACATGATATTAGTCAAGATTCTAATTATATGATCAAGTTATATGAGTTTTCTCAAAGTTTCCAAATCCTCAAGTTTAATCCTATTTTGATTTAAGGTTCCATGAAAAGTATAAATTCCATGATTTCCTCCATGTTATTCCTGAATTCTAGTATGAAATACTGTTTCCTCATAATTTCAAGTATTCTTTTGTACCCTAATTATGATAATTCATTATTTTCACTACTAAAAAATGAGGATCATAATGGCACTTATTGTGGTGTACCTTGACAAGAATATCACCCAAACCAATACGAAAAGAGGAAAAGATAGAAATATCCTAAGGTAAGGCTACTAGAACGAAGCTGAACAATATAAGTAATTATAACAATACAGAAAAAACTTATCTAAAATACCAATCATGCCCAAAATCAAAAGTCAATAGTGTAAGAACTACTAATACAATTCAAGAGTCAAATACATCGGAAAAATAACCACAAAGGAATAATGTTTGTCTCTAAATACTAATAAAGATATAACTACTATAGAAAGATAGAGGTGAACTTTAGATGCATGAATGTCCAACCGCTACCTTGGATGCTCCAACAATTACTCGAGTCAAGCAAGCTAAGGCGCACTCGATCTAGGACCTGCATCGAAAGGGCGCAATAGGCATGAATACAACCCATTAGTGCTCAGTAGGTATCATAGGCTGACCAAGAAAAGTAGTAAATAAATAATACAAAATATACACTAAGGACATATCACTTGCAATCAGAAAATATCCCACAACGGTAGCCCACGCTGTTTGCACTAACAGTTCTAATATATCTCACATATATTGCAACATCACACCAAGATAGAAAAAAGTACGTATTATATCACATATAATAAGAACAAGGGGGAAGATGCATATACAAGATCATCAAATACAAGTAAAAGAAGATATGATAAATACATAGATGACAAATCAATATGACAATATGACACAACATAACACAATAAAGTAAGTTCAATGTGTAAGGTGATGATGATTCACAGGTCGTCGTACAACCTCCGAGGTCGTCGCACAATCCCCGTATACACCTATGGAGGCAAGCCTCCGAACGAAGGACCCATGGGGGGGTCATCCACCCGTATACAATCCACATATCTCATATCTCCTTTTCAGCACATCTCTCAAAAAGGGTTTTATAAGGTATTACAATATGTCATCCCCGGCACATCCCTCGGGGAAAGTTTTAAAAAGATGTTGTCAGTGTTTCTCAGATGTTGCCACGGTGGTACCAATGTTTCATGAAGAGTATGATATGAGGATATAATGCTCACAATCGGTCACAATGAGTATTTTCACAACTAACCACATGATATATTCCCACAACCAACCTTGTGATAAATTTTTTCACAACCAACCACAATGATATATTTTCACAACCACGTGAGCCAATATCCCTTCATTATTTCAGTTTCATCTACGAATTTCCACATGTCTCATATGCTAATAAAGTATGAATATAATCACAATACACAATGGTACCATATTAAGCATCTTAACAAGATAGTTATTCACATCTATTCAAGGCTATTAATATCACATAGGACCCCACACGGTCACATATATCACATAATAACTCAATTTTGACAATTACATCACATATAGGCCCCCACACGAGCACAACACATAAATAGCCATTTTTCATTATTAGTTTCCACCCTTAACATGCATTTTGTGTCATCATTTACTACTCAACCCAGTCTGAAAGAATTAAGTCTTAACCTACCTCAAAAGCCGAAATCGATCCGCTACACTTTGAACCCAGGACCTTACTTTCCATGAACGATCCCAAACTCTACTAAAAACATCAAATATAAAATCTACACGTCAGAACAAAACCAACGACAACCATATTGATACTTTTGGATAGGAGTCAAAACGAACCCCCAGAATAGGTTTTCAGAAAACAAGAGCAAAATTAGAACTTTAAAAATGTGTTCCCCATATTTTCAAGAACCTACATATGAAAACCCTAGTCAAATCGAGTAAAAGATCATTTTCGAGCTTTACTGGGTAAAATCTTTAAAATCCGGGTTAAAATCAAGAATCGGAGTTGTTTTGAAGGTTAAATTGATGAAAAACTAGTAATTATAAGATAAAAATATTATTCAAGTGAAAATAGGGTTTAAAATTGATCCCTAAGATTTTTGGGATTTTTTGAGAAATTATTAAAAAATTACTTAGAAAAGAGTGAATTCTTACCTTAAATCCGTAATAAAACCAAGAAATAGGTCTTAATCTAGCTATCCAAGCTCCCACAAGTTTCACTTTTAAGCTCCCACACTATTTTAACTCTCAAGAGATAAGATGAAAAATGAACAAAATAGGCTAAAAAACTGGTATAAATAGTGCAGATTTTTCTGCACAACTTTTGCAAAAAAGGCTGTTTTTTGGTCCAATCCGAACTTCGACGGGGTACCCGAGATTCGTTCGGAGTCCGATACATGCAAACTGACTATGCAACCGTACTAATTTCAATGTTACAGATTCGATGGAATATCATATTTTTTAAAAAATATTATTTTCACCAAGTTGACCCCCGAAATCCAAAATCATAATTTTTCAAAATCGAGGGTAGAAATGAGATTTAAAAGCCGTAAAATTATGCCAAACACGGTGACACCCTAAGATTGACATTTCGGATCTATTGGCGAATTTGTATTTTCCATTCAAGGTCATTTCAATAAAATGTGGGTCCCATACCTATACTTTTAATTTTTCAACTTTTTAATCAATAGGTCGAAATGAGTTTGGGTGCACCGGGACCCGAATCAAAGGTCTACCTAGCCTAAAATCGATATTCCAGAGCTTCTAGCACAGTCCTTTCATCTATACATTGCATGGATCAAAAAATATCACCATAAGTCTAAAATAAGGCTCTCGAAGCCATCAAAAACTACAATATCGCATAAATGGTATCAAAATGCATAAAAAATTATGCCAATTACTCCCACACCCCAAAAATACAATAATGCAACTACAGAGAGGGGTAAAATAGTCAAATCATACAAAATCACAAATTTCACATATTTCATCAAATTTTTAGGTCGTTACATCATCCACCACTAAAAATCTAGTTCATCATCGAACTAAGACAAGGAAATACCCGAATCAATAAAGAACTGAGGATAAGAACTACGCATATCAAACTCAACCTCCCAAGTAGCCTCATCACAGGTCGATATCGCCACTGAACCTTAACCACAGGGATAATTTTAGAGTCCAACCGCCTAACATCCCTAGCCAAAATGGAAGCCAACTCCTTACCAAAAGACAACCGCTCATCTAACTGAACCGACTCCCAACGAATGACATGAGACTCATCAGGAATATAGCGACGTAGCATAGAAACATGAAAAACTGGATGAACTGTTGATAAATCGGGGGAAAAAGACAATTTATAAGTCACATCACCAACAATACAAAGAATCTCAAATGGACCAATATACCCGAGGCTAAGCTTACCCTTCTTCCCAAACCTCATCACACCCTTTATGAGTAAAACTCAAAGAAAAATACAATCACCAACACCAAATCTTAAGGCACGAAGTCTACAATCAGCATAGTACTTCTGCCTACTCTGAGCCGCTCTAAGTCTATACTGAATAACCCAAACTCAATCCAAAGAATCACAAAGAAAGTTCGTACCTCTAGGTCTCACCTCTGAAATATCAAACTAACCTACTGGGGAGTGGCAATTCCTATCCTATAATGCTTTAAAAGGAGTCATATAAGTATAGGAATGGTAGATATTATTATATACAAACTCTACTAAAGCCAAATGTTGCTCCCATGGGCCACCAAAATCCATCACGCATGCGCAGAGCATATCCTCCAAAACCTGGGTAGTCCACTCTAACTGGCCCTTAATCTGGGGGTGAAACATTGTGCTAAGATCAACCCAAGTACCCAACTCATCCTGGAAAGTCTTTCAAAAGTGAGATGTGAACACAGAACCTTGATCAGAAATAATGGATGCTGACACACCATGAAGACACACAATCTCACGAATGTAGATACGGGCTAACCTCTCAGCACTGAATGAGACCTGGATCAGAATAAAATGAGTTAACTAGGTTAATCAATCCATGATGACCCAAATATTGTCAGAATCATGAGATGTACGAGGCAAACCAGTCACAAAGTCTATAGTGATTCGCTCTCACTTCCACTCAGGAATGGGTAACCTCTGAAGTAATCCACCAGGTCTCCTATGCTCGACCTTCACCTGCTGACAACATAGGCAACAAACCATAAAATCTGCTATATCTTACCTCATACCACCTTACCAGTAGTGCTGCCTTAAATAATGATACATCTTAGTCATACCTAGATGGATAAAATATCTGGAACAATGGGCCTCCTCCAAGATCAACCTAATCCAATCACCTACTCTCAGCACATAAATTCAACCCTCAATCCTTAAAACTCCATCTGAATCAAGTGAAGCTTCCTTAGCCTCCCCACTCAACATCTTATCTCAAATCAACCTCAATCTAACATCGTCAAACTGATGAGCTCGCATCTGTTTTATTAAAGAAGATCTAGCCTCCACAAATACCAAAACATGCCCAGGCATCAAAATATCAAGTCTTACAATCTTGTAAGCTAAAGACTGAACCTCTAAGGCCAAGAGCCTCTCTTGTGTCAAAAGATGCGCTAAGCTACCCATGCTAGTCGACTTTTAGCTCAAGGCATCCGTAACTATATTAGCCTTTCCCGAATTATAGAGAATAGTCAAGTCATAATCCTTAAGCAAATCAAGCCAAAAAAGTTGCCTCATATTAAGATCTTGCTGGCTGAAGAAGTACCAAAGGCTATGATGATCTGAGAAGATCTTACAACGAACACCATACAAGTAGTGCGTCAACAACTTCAAGGCAGACAAAACAACACACAAATCTAAATCATGCATAGGATAGTTCCTCTTATGAGGCTTTAACTAACGGGATGGATATGTAATCACCTTGACCTCCGGTATCAACAAAGCACTTAACCCAACACCTGAAGTATCACAAAAGACGGTAAAACCCACGCCCTCTTTAAGCAAAGTCAAGATAGGAGCTGAAGTCAACAAGTCCTTGAGCTTTTGGAAGCTCGACTCACAGGCATAAGACCACTGAAAGAAAATTATCTCCTGGGTCAATTTGGTTAATGGAGCTATAATGGAAGAGAAACCCTCAACAAAACACCAATAATAACATGCTAAGACAACAAAACTCTAAATCTCAATGGGCAAAGTAGTTCTAGCCCAATCACGAACAATAACAATCTTGGCTGGATCAACCAGAACACCCTCCTTAGTCACCACATAATCTAAGAAAGAAACAGACTCCAATAAAAACTCGAGTTTAGAAAACTTGGCATACACCTTCTTATCCCTCAATCTCAAAAGCATAATCCGCAAATGCTCTTCATGATCATCTTTGTAGACACCTAATTTTGTCCCTCCCCGAAAGCATTTTTCCATTTTTATCTCATCTTACCACGAATCCTCACCCATTTAATATTTCCCATAAAAGAACAAAAAATAACAAACTTCCTAACATCTTAACAACCTACACAATTCTCCCACCAAGACTCCACTACATACAAAATCAATACCATCATCTTCCATTTTCATCTTCTACAGAAGAATAGAATCCACTCACACCACACCTCACGAGAATTCACCACAGGGAGAAGATAATTCTCCATTTTCATCATCTACATACACCCACTAATTCAGCAACGATATTCAAACACGCATGCACACACTCCTCTAACCATGGATTGAAAATAGAGAATCGGGAGAGAAAACATGTGAGAGAGAGATAGAGAAAATAAGAGAGTTTTCAATAAAAGTTCTCACCGGATTCGGTGTTCCCTTATCAAATCCGACCACCTGTAGACCCAAAAATCCCTAAATCCTCTTCATCTCTTATTCTCCAGTGACATATCACCGAAATCTTCAATCGAGGAACACGACCGATATTGTTTGTTACTATTACGGCTGAATTCGACCGAAAACACCATCTCCGACCATCTCCCACCATTGAGGTAAGACAACCAGCCACGTCCTTGCCTAAACCATGGGAAAATGGTTTAGTTCGTATAAAATTAGATTTGGATTTATTTATTTTTGGTGATTTCTTTTTTGAGTCAGTAGAAAATAAGAGAGGGATGCATACCATAGCTGGGATTCACTGTTGAGGTTCGATTCAAGGTTCATCGGTGCCGACTCTATCGTATTTAATTGAAATAATACATAAAATTGAGAAAGCTTTAAATCAAGGTCCAATACTACTCTTTCCTTCTTTTTATCATATCGTTTATTATATTGGTGTGTTGGATTGAATATAATGTGTTTCTTGATATTTGTTGATAATTAATAGTGATTTGTTTTGATTCGTGGTTGGTTCCCTTGATTATAGATTGTACGGTAAAATGGTATCTCATTTAAGAATTAAAATTAATTTGGGGGTAAGAATTGAAAACTTGACATAATTGGTGAATTTTTGTTAGTTTGATTTATTGGTTGTTTGACTTGAAATGAATGTTAATTGAACTTGGTATTATCATGATATGTCGATTGGTTTAGGCCAGCATAGGTTGTGTAGGCAAAGTTTAGAATTTGTGCCTTTGGTTGAATGTTGGAAATTTCGTGGAATGTTTGAAATTTTGTTGAATAGTTTTATTTTCCCGCACTAAAAATGTATTCATTTGGCCTGGGAATGCCTCGAGGGATTTGTATTGATTTATCCGAGGAATGCCCCAAAGTATCTTGTACTTGGAGGACGTCGTGATGAAGGCCCGAGGAATCGGGTGAGGCATTGGAGCTTAGTCTAGGATTAGTTTAAAATAGAATTTACATTTCCGTATTTTTCTATTTCGAGACTGTATAACTCGGACTGAATACTATAGTTTGGATTCATTTTGTATTGTTTGTTTGTTTGATTGTTTTACACATTTTTGTGTTGTTTGTACATTGTAGTGCCAAATTAGCTGATTCACTCTACCAAGCGACCGTGGTCGAACCACGGGATCGAGGGGTTCCTAATATCTTCCCCTCGATCAACTGAATTCCTTAACCAAAATCTATGTTCGCAAACCAGTTTCACGAGTTAAATCATTTTGAAAAGAATTTTCCAAAGGTGACTTAGCACACCGGTTTATGCCAAGTGGCGACTCTAAGTTTAAATATAAAAATAATCCTCTTTCAGAAAAAATATTCATTTTGTCACTTTAATAATAAAAACCCTTTCAAACCTTAAAATCCAATCTTTTGGAGCTAAAAAAGGGTGTGACAGCTCTGGCGACTCTGCTAGGGACACTTTCCAGAATTCGAGCTTATTTTGGAGTTGTATCGGCTCAGTTTGGCACTATAGGTGTATAGACATTTATTTGTGTTATTTTGTGTTATTGTTTATCATTTTTGAGTGTTTACATGCTCTTTGTTTACAGTTTTCTCTTTATGTGTTACCGCTTCATATCTGGCATTATGTGCATAACCCGAGTTATTCTTTCTGCAACAAGTCCATAGTACACATGTTGTACACGACCTCTAGTTGAGTCACTCTTATTTTAGGAGGGGGAGCCATCGGTGTTATAGAGTGGGTGAAAAGCTCTCGCAGCCACTATCGACCATACGCTCCCCAAAACAGCCTTGTTAGTGGACCCCAAGTCAGCCTTTAGGTCATGTTTATCTGCATCATATTGAGACCTAGTGGGACCCATATGGCCCTTTGTAGGAGACTCACCTCTAAAGCATCCCTACATGCTAAATGTTGCATATGTGAGGGTAACGTGGTCATTTGACACACTGATTTGGGGAAAGCAATTGCTAGAATTAATCGAGTGTGCAGGCAAGGGAAAATAAAAAAAAGAGAGAGAAAAAAAGGAAGAGTGAGTAAAGAGTTTCTTAGTTTTTAGAGTTCTTTATGGTTTTTATTTTTCATAATTTAAAAATTCAAAAAAAGATCTTTTAGGTGTTGCACTCATTTTTAAAAAAATTAAAAACATCAAAAATATTTTGTTTCTTGTTTCCTTTGGCAATCATTCACAATTCAAAAACTCTGAAGAGATTTATTTCAATAGGAGCTTTTTATAAAAGGAAAGTTCAAAAAAGATGGTAGAAGTTTTGTACATCTGATATGATGAAAATACCAAAAATATTTTTCTTTCATAGTTATTGGTGTCATTTTTGTGTGAAGCGTCAAGTTGAAAACTCAAAAAAGATTTTATTGACATTGTTAATCGTCTGTATTTCATCGTGTCTCTCAATCCAGGGTTTGGTTTGTTATTTAATCCTTAATTGTCCAATCTGGACTAACTACGCACCCCTGATTCTCCTCTCTCGGGAGTGAGATACGTAGGCAGCTTATTGTTGGTTCAGAGATCTTATTTCAAAAATTTCAAAATATTTTTGTTCACTCTTCATTTAGAGTAGGTGTCTATGCATCAATAAAAGAAAACTACAAAAGATTTTCCTTTAATAGGTTCAAGTTTCATTTTCATATGAAGTGAAAAATTGAAAACCCAAAAAGAGTTTCTTTGGTAATCATAGGTTTCATTTTTTATAGGTTATTAAAGTTGAAAATTTCAAAAAAAGATTTTCGTCTATTCTTTTGACAATTTTTCATTTTTCTTTTTTTCTTAAAATTTCAAGAAAAAAAAAGAAAAAGAGTTTAATTGGCCATTTTGGCAAGACTTCATGAACTATGCACACCCGATTCTCCTCTTTCGGGAGTGAGATACGTAGGCACCCTTCTTGGGTTCGGTGATCTTTTCAAGAAAAAGAAAACAAAAAAAGAAAGAGAGAGTTTGAGAAAGTGTTGAACTCTAACACATTTGCTATCTCTTCTACAGTTAGTTTGACGTGGTTGGTTTGTGGCATTTTGGCTGGTCCTCCATATTGCACCAAGTCACATAAAAGGTTATATGGCCAACAAGGATACCGAGTTTGTTGTCACTAATCAGATAGCGAGTTTAGGAAATGAGAATTTAGGAGATAATGAAGAGATTCAAAAATTAAGGAAATAAATGATAGAAATGCATCGAGCTTGGGCTAATGGGTTGCCACCTCCTCCATTTCCTGCTGATAATCTAGAATATCTTTCTAGATTACCTCCATTGTTACATACACAGTTTTCTATTTTTGTTGACACACCACAACATGCATTAGAACCTACTCCGGGGCAATACTATCCAAACACTTCTAATATTTATTTCCTCACTCCTCAACACAAAGCTACCACATGCTCGGCTCTACCCACTATTCATGTTTTTGTAGCACCATCCCCACCCGAAGCTCCTACTTTTGAGGTTTATCCAAAAGTTGTGTCTCCCCACTATGTGAGAGAGCCTTATTAAATATTTTTGTTGATCAACATCATGCTATTGAGCCCACATTTAAGTCAACTAATCCTTATGGCTATACTCACCCGCCTGAATTTCCTCTTAACACTGAGAAGCCTATTATAACAGAAGAACAAGAGGAAATGACCAAAAAATTGAGAAGTTTGGAACTGGATATGAAAGACCTCCAAGGACTTGGGGGGTACAAAAGTGTCTCATATAAAGATCTGTGCAAGTTTCCAGGGGTTCATCTTCCTTTTGGTTTTCAAATGCCAAAGTTTGAGAAGTATGATGGACATGGTGATCCTGTAGCACATTTGAGACGTTATTGCAACCAACTAAGGGGTGCTGGGGTGAAGGAAGAATTACTCATGGCATATTTCAGTGAGAGTCTTTCAGGCCTAGCTTCAGAATGGTTTGTTGACCAAGACATCGACAAGTGGATCAGTTGGGATGACCTAGCTAATGAATTTGTGCAACAATTCCAATACAATGTGGAGTTGATTCCTGATGAGAAATCCCTAACTAATATAAAGAAAAAGAGTACTGAGACTTTCAGAAAGAATGCGATTAGATGGTGTGAACAAGCTGCTAGGGTGAAACCATTAATGAAAAAAAGTAAGATAATGGAGTTATTTATTCAAGTGCAGGATGAAATATATTATCAACACTTTTTACCTACATTAGGAAAGCCATTTATTAAGGTCCTAAAAATGGGGGAGATGATAGAGAATGGAATTAAGACCGGCCGCATTGAGAGTTTTGCAATATTGAAAGTAACTACTCAAGAAATTCAAAAAGGTTTGGGAAGTGTCAGAGGGAAGAAGTATGAGAAAGATGCATTTTGTCATTGTAGTTGGACAACAGGCACAGGTAATAGGACCATACCATCGTTACCCACAAGCTCAAACCCAAGTTTATGCCCAAGCTCCACAGAATCTTTCCCAAAATCCATTATATTCCATTCCCCCATCTCTATATCAGGTGTATAATGCGCAACCATATGTTCAACCCCCATTTTACCCATACTGGCGTGCGCCATCTCTGTCGAGTCATCCTCCAATTCCACATACATACCGAAGCCCTTCTAGGCCTAGTTTTTAATTTAAGCCAAACAATGAAAAGAGACAAAATTCGAGGGATAGTTTCACACCAATTGGAGATTCATATGCCAGTTTATTTTAGAGATTAGTACAACAAGGCATGATCACTCCTCTCCTTAGATATACTCCCGACCCACATTAAAGAAATTTTGATCCTAATGTACAATGTGCATATTATTCTAATATTCAGGGTCACGACATTGAAGATTGTTGTGCCTTGAAAAGAAAAATAGAAAATATGATTCAAGATAAATTTATTATGGTGAAGAACATTGACAGTGAGGAAAGCTCTAGTTATGATGATATGCAAACTAGTGGCTAAGATGTCAGTCTGAACAATTGAGAAGTCACCTCTCTCCCTACTAGGAAGAGGTCTGGTAGTTTGTTTTGTTTTATTTTTTGTTATCCAAATTATTTCAGTGTTGTAGTTTGGGATCTATCTTGTTTTGCCCCTTTGTCGTTATGTTCAAACCCATCTATCTTTTATTTTTATTAAATAGAGTGGCCTTTTTTCTTTTTTGTTTTAAATATGTGTTGTTTGTTTGTTTTCTTTACATAGTATATTCTATGTTGACTCTAGTGATATGACATGCCAGTGGAATTTCCATCCAGATCTTGAAATTTAGTTTAAGTATGAACATTGAATCAGAGGGTTAATGTAATACCCCATATTTTTGTGCTAGAATTCTAACCATCGTTTCTGCGCATTTAAGATCTAATGAAAGTTATTCTCACATGAATACAAGTTGCATTATCATTATACTAGTCTATGGAGTAGTATAGAGGTGAAAAATGTTCATAGCAATGACCTAGAACAAAGTTGAGCTGAGATCAATTTATTCATCCAAAGTTTGACATTTGATTCTACAAAGGTCAACTTCAAACGTGTATATCTCTTAATATACATATAAGTTTCCATCCCAAGACCTATCAAATTGTAGATAATTGAATTATCATTCCAACTATACCAATTTCGCAAAAATCCAATACCCGAGCGAAGAGTTATGCCCATTTTCATGAGAGGCAGTAAGGGTGTGCGATTGGGAGTGCGAGGCATACTTAAATGTTTGTCATAAGGTGTACGACGCACACCTTAAGGTTTTTCATGGGTTGTGCTCTGCATACCTCACTTTCAAGTGACAAAAACACCCCTATATATATATCTATAACATAGGATTAAACTCCCATAACACCAAAATAAGTTTACTTTCTCTCAAAATCACCAAGAACATTCATTAGGGGTTCAACATAAAAATTCAAATATCTATAGATTCAACCATGAGTTTTCAATAGTTCTTAGAGATTCGGAATCCCCACTCCGAGAGCTACAAGAAACACTCATTATTTTCACGAATAGAGTCCCAAGGTCAAGAGTTCATTCAAAGCTTCAAGTTTAAGGTATGTGGGGGTTTTAGCAAGAACACCCTTTCATTCTTGGTCCCAAATTGATTTTTATTTTATGAATATACATGATTTTACATGTTTTGATATGAATTTGAAGCACAAATTTATACCCTATATGGTTTTACATGAGATTATGATACTCTCTATGTTTTGGAAGTTGAATTGAATGAGAATGATGACATTTTGTACATAAGGCTGAATTTTCCAGATTTTAAAGTAAGTTATATATATTTATGATGAAAAGTATGAATCTTGAGAAAATTTAATATGATTTTGATGTATCAGATCTTGAGTCCTAATTGGGATTGTACTTTGAGAAATCATTTGTTGTAAGCACAATGAGATTTGAATTCCAAAGATAATTTTATTTACCAAGATGTATGATTATAAAGCTGAAATTTTAAGTTTTAAGTGATTATTTTTGTGCTTATGTCATAAAGTATGAAACTTTAGAAGGTTTTATGGTGATATTGATGTATGGGTTTTTGGAACCCTACTTGAGATTATTATTTTAAGAAAATCATGTGTTATAAACACCTTGACTTTAAATAATTTGAGATGATAAAGAAGCTTTAACCTTTTGGTCATAAAAAGGGTTGTTTTTGAAACCGAGATGAGAAAAGAAATCCACTTTTATTGATTTATTATGAAAGGAGTAGCATGATGGCTCCCGTTGTGAATTGTTAAAATATTTATTAGTGGATTTTCTTTTAAAAAGATCTGAGCTAAGTCCGGGAGTAGTCTTTAGCACCGAGCGGGAGGATAGCAGGATTGGTACTTCCCTAGAACTACGTGCCCCTGTAGGTTGTGAGCCTGAGGCTGATTTATATATAGTGATCACTAGTGAATAAAAGATTAAGGTCCTACTCCGATGGCAAGGATAGGACAGCTCTCCCCAACGTAGGTTGGACGTTGGACTCCATGTAGCTCTCATGGTTTATGTCGGATATGAGAGACTCCCAATGTGTGTGTGTGTATTCTCCTATCTAATATGAAAAGTCTTATTCTTCTATCTGAGATGAAAACATATTTGTTTGAAAGACTGAGTTTGAGAAAGTCATTATTTTCTAATGATTTAATGAACATATATTCCAAAGAGAATTGTTATGAGATTTGATTGCTTTGATGATTTGGAATATAGATGGAGGTGAATTGAGATTTATTATGATGACTCACATTTTCACCCGATATATTTTACTCTCTTATGATTATGATGATTTTAATTCGAGCTAAGTGAGTCATTTATATCATCTTGCATAATTTTATAAACAGTGATGATATCAAGATATTATTTTATATATGCATTGCATCCCCATATGCTCGGTATATTTCCATGGTACTGACCCACATATTCGTATGTGGGCTACATTCTCTCAAAATATAGGTACAAGGTATAGTGTACATCTTCAGATCCAGTCAGTTTGCGGCATCCAGTCAACAGTTGATGAGTCCTTTTAGTTCAAGGGTTTGAGTTATTTATATAGTTCGAGAAATATTGTATTTTCTTTATTCAATCGTATTGAGTTGGGTTAGTCAAGAGTCATGACCCGGCTACCTACAGTCAGTACTAGTAGAGGCTTCATAGACAGTCAGTAGAAGTTGATATATTCCGTTTCAGTTTTGGTTGTAAAAGTAGAGTTGTAATCTTGTAAATTTAGTTTTGTATCTGTCATATTCAGAAAAGAGTTATTTTCTGCAGATTTGTATAGATTTATACTTTTTATTCAGTTGCTTATGAGTTATGCCAGTAGAAGGGTTAGCTTGGGGTCACTTGTGATCCTAAGCACCATGTGACATCTCGGGACCCGATTTCAGGGCGTTACAAACTTGGTATCAGAGCACAGAGTTCAAGTGTCCTAGGGTGTCTATGAAGTCATGTCTAGTAGAGTCTTGCGAAATGGTACGGAGACGTCTGTACTTTTATTCGAGAGGCTACAGGGCATTTAGGAAATGTCTCTATTCTTTCAAGTCTTAAATCATGCTATAGAAAAGGTCTCCAAGAAACCTATACAGATTCTCATCTTACTCTCGTCAGGACATCTCTGCCTTATTTCCAAGGTATCAGAAACAGTTGAGCTTTTTTCTCCATAGATAGTTATGGAATTGTAAGAGAGCTAAAAAAGTATCCTATCAGTACTGTTGAGTTCTAAAAACTGAAGTGCTTTATCAGGCCTGTAGAAATCGTGCACTAAGCCCAAGTCAGATATGATTTCAAAATTCTCCTCAGAATCCATAATGATAATCTATACTTCCTTATCTATGTATTATTCTTGAGACATCATGATCAATAAGTTTCAGTTCCTCTCCAGATAATGCTCTTATATTTGCTAGAGAAAGTTTCAGAAGTTACAAAGCGGCTTGAGAGGAGCCTTCTAGTGTGTTATAAGTCCCTCAAATTTAAAGTTATGCCCTCATTCTTACGAGTTATTCAATTAAGATATATTATGGTGTATTCTTAGATCATTGAATGTTGTGTGTCAAGTTTCTATCTCTTGTATTATGTAATCTTGTTATCTTTATCTTTGTGAAAAATCAAAGTCTAGTGAAGCCGTATGAGGCCTGTTTCGATTCACTAGCATAGTTGCTTTGTTATTCATATAATTTTTTTAATCAAAACACAAAACCAAAGTCTAGTGAAGCCATCTGAGGCCTATTTCAATTCACTAGCAACTTGTTGTTTATCTTGTTATTCTGGTGTTAGTTGAAAGTGTGGGTTTCTATGTAGTAATAGAAGTAGTAATGTTTATTTGAAAGTCTTGTGTTAGTTGAACTTGTGGGTTTAGAGGTGTAGTGGCAAGAATGGTGGTAAGGGCGATTTATTAAATATATATAGCTGAATTTTTGCTTATGATTGAATTAGTAATGAAGTGATATACCCTTGTTTGTTAGTTTAGTGAAAGTTAGAGAAAGAGATTATTAGTTA
The DNA here is from genome assembly GCA_030864225.1 of Capsicum baccatum var. pendulum. NCBI lineage: Eukaryota > Viridiplantae > Streptophyta > Magnoliopsida > Solanales > Solanaceae > Capsicum > Capsicum baccatum. The sequence goes on along the minus strand of CM061560.1, from coordinate 234,036,728 downwards.
TGGTGGATTGTTGTTTTCTTGAAGTATGAAAAGAGTTATTGATGGTATTTGTTGTGCTAGGAAAGTATAGGTTTTGATGGAAGTACTTGGTTGTTGAGTATTGTTAATTTAGGCTTTCCTGAGATTGCAAGAGGAAGTTTAGTTGAAATTTATAGAGCTATGAAAGTAATTTAGGTGTGAAGATGGGTAAATAGTAATGATGTGAAGAAGGAGTATGTGTTAACAGATTATGAATAAGATAGGTCATATGATTATGATCGATTGTCATTGTGTACTAGTTTTTCTTAAAGCTATGTTCTATAGTTTTGAAGTGAATATTACGTGTGATATTGGGTTGTAAATTATGTTTAGCTCTAGACATTTAAGTTTGAATAGTTGATGGTTCGGTTATTGATGCTAGTTATATGGAGGTGATCTAGTAGGCCTGAACAGTATATGCAAGAGTATATTTCATGTGTTCATAATTAAGTATGGTGTAGAGGTGTGCCCAAGGTGCTATGGGGTTGCATTATTTTTTTAGGATTATTGCATATTGTGTGGTTACTAGTAACGTTGAGTTGCTAAGTGGAGAAAGGCTAGTTAGATAATTTATGTTGTTCTTGATATCTAAGTTAAGGAGTTATGATTGAAGATGTTAAGTCTTTTTAGTATGATTTTATTCTCATGGTTTGGAAAAAATATAAGTATAGAAGTGTGATCTTGGTAGGCTATGATTATGTGATTAGCGATGTAGATATGGTTGCAAATGAGAGTGTAAGTCTTTGATGATGATTATTGAAGCTAGGAATTAAGGATGGCATATGGATGGGTTGTTCAAGAATGAAGTTGGTAAGTTCGAAATTAGTTTATTCTTGTGAGTTTAGCATTTATGTGTAGATAATAGAATGATGAAATTATGGCTTAATCTCGAGGATATGGAGTAGATCATCATACTTAAAATATCAGCTTTGACCTAAGGGGGAGATGGTTAGTGAAGAACCAAATCGAGTTTTGAGAATTAGATTATGATACATGTCAATAATGAGTTATGATGAGATAGTGGTCCCTTCTTACTCTAGAGTATTCATTGGATTTCATTCATTACAACACCAAATCCATCAGTTGCTTGACAAATCCATGCCACAGGCCTATGCTTATACCTATCATGTATGCTCAACCAATTCACAATATCTAGCAAGCATGTAACACTTTCACTCTGTGATTCGAGTTATCTCTTATGAATCTATGAACTCCATTCATATGTTGAATAGCTCATAATAAGTATAGAATCATGTTTCAGAGTATGACCAGTTTTTAATCTCATGATACTAGTGAAGTTCGCATTATATCATGCATGTTCTCATCTTAGATTTCTTTAATGAATCCATGCCTTTGATATTTTATTCCTCAGGACAAAGATAAGTGTTAATGTTATGTAATATAGTTTTCATGCTTCTGGTTCATATGTGTTAGCCCTTCGGTGACCTCTTCCTAGTTAAGATAGTGGTGATGATAGTGGATAAGGAATGGTTTATATATGAGAGAGTTGATGACCCTCATTAAGAAAGATTATTTATGCTTTTCTATCTAAGGCTAAAGTGTAAAGTAAGACTGAGGCCAAGTCTTTGATACATGTCATGGTTAGTTAGAAATTGTGTGTATGTTTTTAAGAATAGTACAAGAAAATTGTTGTTGATAAAGGTTTAGAAAATATGCGAAGTATGCCTTTAGGGGTATTTGCCTTAAAGTTATATGTGATTTTTAATGATAGGCTTGAATGTCATGTTGGGTGTAAGATGATGAATGCAATATGCACTAGTGAATCCATATCAAGAGTTTTAAATTAGTCATTGAAGTGGTAAGGAATGTTATGCTTAGGGTGTGAGCTCTAAGAAGATATAGAATATTGAACATTGTGGTTTAGACTAGTATTGTGGTTTGGCATATTGTATCTTGTGATTTAGTGTTAGGATTGATCATAGTGAGAGAACTTAGTTTAGTTTAGACCTTAGTAGAAAGATTTTGCAATGTCAATATGAGAATTATAAGTTGAATTGAATGAGTATGGTATTTAAGGGGAAGAGTATAGTTGAGAGAGCATTTGAGGAGTGATGCTAAGCTTGAAAGTAAGAAGTTGTGTTGCCTAAGGACTAGCAATCCTATCCTAGTTTATGAGTTATATAATTATATTCCATGCTATAGAGTTATATCAATGTTGTAATTCCTTAGTCAAATGTCTTGTTCAGAGCATGCCCAAAATTCTTTGCTCCCTAATGTCTTTAGAATTTCGTAGAAAAGTGTTAAAGAAATACTCCATTTGAGTATGGGTAGTTAGTATGATCCAGTCCATATAACTTGTAATCTAGTTTAGCAAGCAAGGAGATAAGCTCCTATAGATTCTTAATTTTTGAGCTAGTCTTACTATCCGCAGTCTTATACGTATGTACATTCCAAGAGGCAATGTGTTTGTGTCCAATTAAATTATGAATTCAGCTCAATTCATGCATCAGTTTCAATTTCAGATATTAAGTCATGATTCAGTTCGTAAGTATCCTATGTAGTATCACAGTCTTTTCCTAGTATTTTTATCAAATTATTATCATTCAGGAATGAACGATCCCAAGAGGGGGATGATGTAATACCCCGAGTTTTCATGTCATAAACCTCTCATCCTTTCTCATGAGATCAGATCCAGTGCAAAGTAATGGTTACTCATAAGTTGACACTCTCGTTTCTATCTTAGCCATATAATTAATTTTCTTGAGGATTCATGCACTTACAGACCAGTTCAGTAGCTCATTATTCTTGAGGTATAGTGATTTAGTTCTATCAGTTTCACATGATAGCTTGAAGACTAAGATTCCTCTGTGTTTCAAGTTAATTATCCACATTCGAGGATGAATGTTCCCAAGGGGGAGATAATGTAATACCCCGTATTTTTGTGCTAGAATTCTAACCGGCGTTCCTGCACGTCTAAGCTCTAAACCAAGTGATTCACACATTTATACAAGTTGCATGATCATTATCCTAGTTTATGGAGTAGTTCAGAGGTGAAAAATGTTCATAGCAATGACCTAGAACAAAGTTGTGCTAAGACCAATTGATTCATCCAAAGTTTGACATTCAATTCTACAAGGGTCAACTTCAAACGTGTATATCTCTTAATATACATGGAATTTTTCATCTCAAGACCTATCAAATTATATATAATTGAATTATATTTCCAAAGATACCAATTTCGCAAAAATTCAATACCCGAGCGAAGAGTTATGCCCATTTTCGTGAGAGGCAGTAAGGGTGTGCGATGGGCAATGCGCCGCCCAATCAAATATGTGCGATTGGGCGTGTGAGGCATACTTAAATATCTTCCATAAGGTGTGCGATGCACACCTTAAGGTCTGCCATGGGTTGTACGCCGCATACCTCACTTCCAAGTGCCAAAAACAACCCTATATATGTCTATAACATGGGATTAAACTCCCATAACATCAAAATAAGTTTACTTTCTCTCAAAATCACCAAGAACATTCATTAGGGTTTCAACCTAAAAATTCAAATATCTCAATATTAAACCATGATTTTTCAATAATTCATCGAGATTCAGAATCCCCATTTCGAGGGCTACAAGAAACACTCATTATTTTCACGAATAGAGTCCCAAGGTCAAGAGTTCATTCAAAGCTTCAAGTTTAAGGTATGTGGGGTTTTTTAGAAAGAACACCCTTTCTTCTTGTGCCAAAATTAATTTTTCTTTTATGAATGTACGTGATTTTACATGTTTTGATATGAATTTGAAGCATAAATTTATACCCTATATGGTTTTACATGAGATTATAATACTCTCTATGTTTTGGAAGTTGAATTGAATGAGAATGATGACATTTTGTACATAAAGCTGAATTTTCCAGATCTTAAAGTAAGTTATATATATTTATGATGAAAAGCATGAATCTTGAGAAAATTTAATATGATTTTGATGTATGAGATCTTGAGTCCTAATTATGATTGTACTTTGAGAAATTATGTGTTGTAAGCACAATGAGATTTGAATTCCAAAGCTAGTTTTCTTTACCAAGATGTATGATTATAAAGCTGAAATTTTAAGTTTTAAGTGATTATTTTTGTGCTTATCTTATAAAGTATGAAACTTTGGAAGGTTTTATGGTGATATTGATGTATGGGTTTTTGGAACCCTATTTGAGATTATTATTTTAAGAAATCATGTGTTATAAACACCTTGACTTTAAATAATTTGAGATGATAAAGAAGCTTTGACCTTTTGGTCATATAAAGGGTTGTTTTTGAAACCGAGATGAGAAAAGAAATCCACTTCTATTGATTTATTATGAAAGGAGTAGCATGATGGCTCCCGTTGTGAATTGTAAAAATATTTATTAGTGAATTTTCTTTTAAAAAGATCTGAGCTAAGTCCGGGAGTAGTCTTTAGCACCGAGCGGGAGGTATAGCAGGATTGGTACTTCCCTAGAACTATGTGCCCCCGTAGGTTGTGAGCCTGAGGCTGATTTATATATAGTGATAACTAGTGAATAAAATATTAAGGTCCTACTCCGTTGGCAAGAATAGGAAAACTCTCCCCACCGTGGGTTGGACGTTGAACTCCATGTAGCTCACATGATTTATGTCGGTTATGAGAGACTCCCAATGTGTGTGTGTGTGTATTATCCTATCTAATGTGAAAAGTCTTATTCTTCTATATGACATGAAAACATAATTTTTTGAAAGACTGAGTTTGAGAAAGTCATTGTTTTCGAAAGATTTAATGAACATATATTCCAAAGAGAGTTGTTATGAGATTTGATTGTTTTGATTATTTGGAATAGAGATGGAGGTGAATTGAGATTTATTATGATGGCTCACATGTTTCACTAGATATATTTTACTCTCTTATGATTATGATGATTTTAATTCGAGCTAAGTAAGTCATTTATATCAGCATGCATAATTTTATAAACTGTGATGATATTAAGATATTATTTTATATATGCATTGCACCCCCATATGCTTCGTACATTTCCATGGTACTGACCCACATATTCATATGTGGGCTACATTTTCTTGAAATGTAGGTAAAAGGTATAGTGTACATCTTCAGATCCAGTCAGTTCGTGGCATCCAGTCAGCAGATGATGAGTCATTTTGATTCAAGGGCTTGAGTTAGTTATACAGTTTGAGTAGTATTGTATTTTCTTTATTCAGTCGTATTAAGTTGGGTTAGTCGGGAGTCATGATCCGGCTACCTACAGTCAGTACTAGTACAGGCTTCATAGATAGTCAGTAGAAGTTGATGTATTCCGTTTCAGTTTTGGTTGTAAAAGCAGAGTTGTAATCTTGTAAATTTAGTTTTGTATCTATTATATTCAGAAAAGAGTTATTTTCCGCAGATTTGCGTAGATTTATACTTTTTGTTCAGTTGCTTATGAGTTATGCCAATATAATGGTTAGCTTGGGGTCACTTGTGATCCTAAGCACCATGTGACATCTCGGGACCCGATTTCGGGGCATTACAGTTAAAGTTAGAAAAAGAGAGCATCTGAGAAAATAGGTAGAGTGCTGAGACATTTGGTGATAAGTTCAAGCCTTCTTTGAAAATTATGGCCATTTATGTTGAGAATCAGAAGAATAACTTGGTCATCAATTGAAAGACATGTCTCAATTAGGTCAAACAGTGTCTGCGTGATCCTATCAAGAGAAACAGAAAAAAATCAACTCCACAAAAGCATGAGTCATTCAAAGTGAGGGATGTACAACAAATGTGGAGTTGTATGTTTGAAAAGTATAGAAAAAGAGGTGAAACACACGCTCGGGGCAAGTTAGTGTTGTGAAACATGTCATAAGTGATGTTGATCATGCACTTTCACATTATATTCTATATACTAGTATTTTCAAGGATTGATATGACGAAGGCATTTATTCTGCTATCCAAACATTGTGTCATCCTTTGTTTACCCCATTTGAGTCTAAGAGTTATTTTCTTTCATACCCCTCTTTTAGAATCAAGATAAAGCCAACAAAGTTCAAAAGAAAAGTATCGAGCAAGAGAATAAAGTCAGAAAGTTTCAAAAAAAAAAAAGAGAGAAAAATATGTCCACAAAGAAAGAAAAGAGTGTCAAGAAATTAGAGTTAGAAAAATCACAAAGAAAAAAAGAGTAAAAAAAAAAGAAGAAGAACAAGTCAAAATCAAGCAAAAAAAAGAATAAGCTGCTAGAACTACGCATGACCTGATTCTCCTCTTTCGGGGGTGAGATACGTAGGCTGCCCTACCCGGGGCTTGGTCCAACCAAATAAACAATTTAGAGTCACCCAGTCAGAAGAAACTGGGGCATGAGTTAATCCTCATTGTTTGAGTCGATTCCAAAAGTTGTAAGTCCTATCCTACTTTAAGTGTCGTTTGGGCCCTATGCCATCCTTTCTTTCTAACCCTATCCAAAATCCAAGTTTCAACCAAAGAACGACCTTCAGATCAATCTTTGAGAATGTTAAGGCTAAGCATGCAATAGATGTGATGACACATTTTGGGAACTTCTTATCTTCCTCAGCAAAATCAGGAGAGAAATAAAAATGAGAGTCTTATTGGTGAAAACTCTCACGGGCACCTTAAGATGATGGTAAGTTTAGAGAGACAAAATGAGAGAGTTTTATCGGTGAAAACCCTTACGGGCACTGTGAGACGACTGTGAGTTGAGAGAAATGAAAATAACGGAATCTTATTGGTGAAAAACCCTCTTGAATTCCATAAGGCAATGGTGAGGTGATAAAAAAATGAGAGAGGCTTGTTGGCATAAACCCTTCAAGGCGCCATGAGCCGAATAGGGTCTCCGAATGTAATTGGCCCAAGGTAGCAACTCACTTTCAGGTCATTAACTCAACAATGATTTTTGAGAGTTTTGTATGAAAAGATCAGGCAGTTTAATCTGATATGCATGTCATAAACATTAGAGTTGACTGTCATTTTCAGATAAACTTTTCTTTCATCTTTTTTAATGGGGACATTCATTATCATTTCTTTCTTTTCTATAGTTAGATTTTTATTTTTCTTGAGTCAGTTATCCAAATAAAATCGTTGTCATTTTTCTCTTTTCTTTGAGTCAAGTCTATGTCAAAACAAGTGAGAAAAGATTTCAAAACTAGCTACCAACTTCTTTAATTGTACAAAGCAAGGCAGAAAGGCCAACGCATGAAAGATACATGATTGTGAGCCAAAATAAAGCAAGCAGAAAGTTTTGCCAACAAATAAGTCTGGGAACTTATGAATTACCAAGGTTACAAGGGATCTTTCTGAGAAGCATGGCAAAGCAGAGATATTGTTTTTATCTCAGTCACTCTTAATAATCTGAGTTCGGTCATGGAAGAAGCAAGTCAATGACACAGGCTAATGGTTGGAAACAAGGTTAAATGTGATTATGGCAAGAGCGTTTGCCACGAAAGCCAAAGCCACAAACCATCCACCATATTTTTTAAACTTAAAACCTTTGTTTGCATGAAACAGGAACACATGTTACCTTCAAATCAAGGATTTCAAAGCCTAAACATCAAGACCCATAATTTCTCACTTTTACAAGTGCAGGAAGAAATGTTGTTGCACAGGTTTCATAAATAAATCATGGTAAAAATTCATCATCTTATATCCCTCGGAGACACACTTTCTTGTCCAGGGATTTCAGTTTTCATTTGCTGGGTGATACACTTCTTAAATTGAACCTTCATTGCTAGAAGACGTACCTTTTAGTTTAGTTATTTCCTTTGACCCCTAGAAGATGTACCTTTTAGTCGAGTCATTCCCTTTTATTCTTATAAGACGTACCTTTTAGTCGAGTCATTCCCTTTGATTCTTATAAGACGTACCTTTTAGTCAAGTCATCTCTTTTGATTCCTATAAGACGTACCTTTTAGTCGAGTCATTCCCTTTGCTTCCTATAAGACGTACCTTTTAGTAGAGTCATTCTTTTTGGACCCTAGAAGACGTACCTTTTAGTCGAGTTATTCCCTTTGATTCCTATAAGACGTACCTTTTAGTCGATTCATCTTCCTTGATTCCTAGTAAGACGTACCTTTTAGTCGAGTCATTACCTTTAATTCCTATAAGACGTACCTTTTAGTCTAGTCATCTCCCTTAATTCCTAGTAAGACGTACCTTTTAGTCGAGTCATCTCCTTTGATTCCTATAAGACATAACTTTTGGTCGAGTCATTCCCTTTGATTCCTATAAGACGTACCTTTTAGTCGAGTCATTCCCTTTGACCTCTAGAAGATGTACCTTTTAGTCAAGTAATTCCCTTTGATTCCTATAAGACGTACCTTTTAGTCGAGTCATTCCCTTTGATTCCTATAAGACGTACCTTTTAGTTGAGTCATCTCTTTTGATTCCTATAAGACGTACCTTTTAGTCGAGTCATTCCCTTTGATTCCTATAAGACATACCTTTTAGTCGAGTCATTCCCTTTGGCCCCTAGAAGATGTACCTTTTAGTCGAGTCATTCCCTTTGATTCCTATAAGAGGTACCTTTTAGTCAAGTCATCTTCCTTGATTTCTAGTAAGACGTACCTTTTAGTCGAGTCATCACCTGTGATTCCTATAAGACGTACCTTTTAGTTGAGTCATCACCTTTGATTCCTATAAGACATACCTTTTAGTCATGTCATCTCCCTTGATTCCTAGTAATACGTACCTTTTAGTCGAGTCATCTCCTTTGATTCCTATAAGACGTACCTTTTGGTCGAGTCATTCCCTTTGATTCCTATAAGATGTACCTTTTAGTCGAGTCATTCCCTTTGACCCTTAGAAGACGTACCTTTTAGTCGAGTTATTTCCTTTGATTCCTATAAGACGTACCTTTTAGTCGAGTCATTTTCCTTGACCCCTAGAAGACGTACCTTTTAGTTGAGTCATTTCCCTTGACCCCTAGAATACGTACCTTTTAGTCAAGTCATTCCCTTTGATCCCTATAAGATGTACCTTTTAGTCGAGTCATTCCCCTTAACCTCTAGAAGACGTACCTTTTAGTCGAGTCATTTCCTTTTATTCCTATAATACTTACTTTTTTGTATAGTCATTCTCTTTGATTCCTATAATGCGTATCTTTTAGTCGAGTCATTCCTTTTGATACCTATAATGATGTGATTTTCACAAAAGTACTTTGATGATAAATTGGGGCAAAATTTAATTCTCGTGTTTGGAACTTCACTTTCCTGACATATGAAATCTCTTTATAATATATTTTCTGGGATAATTTTCTTTCTAGTTTTGATGTGATTTCAGGAGCTCGCCTGAAGAACAGGGCGAATAAAATGAAAGTCAAGAAACAAAGTGAAAAATTTTAAAAAAAACATATGGAAATAGCAAGTCAGGAGCCCGCTTGAAGAATAGGGTGATGAAATTGAAAGTCAGGAGCCCACCTGAAGAATAGGGTGAAAAATTTGAAAGTCAAGCAACAAGGTAGAAAATCAAAAGAAAAAAATTGCAAGTCAGAAGCCCGCCTAAAGAACAGTGTGAAGAAGTTGAAAGTCAAGCAACAGGGTGAAGAAATTGCAAGTTAGGAGCCCGCCTGAATAAGAAGCTGATGAAGTAATGAGTCAAGAGTCAATGAAAGATGCATAGATAGGATTTTGTAATTTATTTATGTTTTAACTTGTAATTTTAATTTTGATATAATGACAGAGCCGCATATCAGATCCTCGATGGAACCTCACTCGACTCTCCAACTCGGTATTGTTCTTCTCTTTCAAATCCTTTGAAATACCTGTCACTTGATCTCTCCATAACTTGGGTGGGTAGGATGTCCTAGGTCAGGACTCAGTTGTATTTATTCTATCTATTTATTCTTTTGAATAATAGTCGGGACAAAATTTTGTCTCATTGTCTACCTCTTTGTCTGTAAACACTTCGTGTTTATATTCAAAGGGGGCATGATGTAGACACCTAATTTCGTCCCTCCCCGAAAGCATTTTACCATTTTTATCTCATCTTACCACGAACCCTCACCCGTCTAACATTTCCCATAAAAGAACAAAAAATAACAAACTTCCTAACATTCTAAAAACCTACACAATTCTCTCACCAAGACACCACTACACATAAAACCATTACCATCATCTTCTATTTTTATCTTCTACAGAAGAATAGAATCCACTCACACCACACCTTACAGGAATTCACCACATGGAGAAGATAATTCTCCATTTTTCATCATCTACACACATCCACTGATTCAACAATGATATTCAAACACGCACGCACATACTCCTCCGACCATGGACTGAAAATAGAGAATCGGAAGAGAAAATACATGAGAGAGAGAGATACAAAAAATGAGAGAGTTTTCAGCAAAATTTCTCGCCAGAATCGGCGTTCCCTTATCAAATCTGACCACCTGCAGACCCAAAAATCCCTAAATCCTCTTCGTCTCTTATTCTCCGATGACATATCACCGAAATCTTCAATCGAGGAACACTGCCGACATTGTTTGTTACCATTACGGCTGAATTCGACTGAAAACACCATCACCGGCCATCTCCCTCCATTGAGGTAAGCCAACCAGCCGGTTGCACAAAATTAGATTCGGGTTTGTCTATTTTTGGCAATTTTTATGTTGGGTCAGTAGAAAATAAGAGAGGGATACATACCGTAGCTGGGATTCACTGTTGAGGTTCGATTCGAGGTTCATCAGTGCCGACTCTATTGGATTTAATCAAAATAATAGATTGAATTGAGAAAGCTTTAAATTAAGGTCCAATTCTACTCTTTCCTTCTTTTAATCTCATCGTTTATTATATTTGGTGTGTTGGATTGAATATCATGTGTTGATTGATCTTTGTTGATGATGAATAGTGATATTTTTTTAATTTGTCGTTGGTTTCCTTGATTATAGATTGTACAGTGAAATGGTATCTCGTTTGAGAATTAAAATTAATTTGGGGGTAAGAATTGAAAACTTGACATAATTCGTGAATTTTTGTTAGTTTGATTCATTGGGTGTTTGACTTGAAATGAATGTTAATTGAACTTGGTAGTATCATGATACGTTGATTGGTTTAGGCAAACATAGGTTGGGTAGGAAAAGTTTAGAATTTGTGGCTTTGGTTGAATGTTGGAAATTCCGTGGAATGTTTGGAATTTTATTGAATAGTTTTATTTTCCCGCACTAAAAATGTATTCATTTGGCCGAGGAATGCCTCGAGGGATTTCTATTGATTTATCCGGGGAATGCCCCGAAGTATCTTGTACTTGGAGGACGTTCGTGATGAAATCCCGAGGCATCGGGTGAGGCATTGGAGCTTAGTCTAGGATTAGTTTAGAATAGGATTTACATTTCCTTATTTTTCTATTTCGAGATTGTATAACTCAGACTAAACACTATAGTTTGGATTCATTTTGTTTTGTTTGTTTTTTTGATCTTTTATATGTTTTTATGTGTTTTGTACATTGTAGTGCCAAATTAGATGATTCACTCTACCAAGCAACCATGGTCGAACCACGGGATCGAGGCGTGTCTAGCACCTTTCCCTCGGTTAACAGAATTCCTTAACCGGAATCTCTGTTCGTAAACCAGTTTCAAGAGTCAAATCATTTTGAAAAGGATTTTCCAAAGGTGACTTGGCACACCAGTTTATGCCAAGTGGTGACTCTGAGTTTAAATGTGAAAATAATCTTCTTTCGGAACAAATCTTCATTTTGTCACTTTAATAATAAAAACCCTTTCGAACCTTAAAATTCAATCTTTTGGAGCTAAAAAAAGGGGTGTGACAATCCTCACTCTTGGAATACACCAAAAAATAATCTATAAACACAATAAAAACGGAGTAGAGATACAATCGAAACACCTGGTTCATCAACACCATGAATGCGGCAGGGGAATTGGTCAACCCAAAAGACATGACCAAAAACTCATAATGACCATAACGAGTTCGAAAAGATGTTTTCAAAATATCCAAAGCTCTAAACCTTAACTGGTGATAACTGGACCTCAAATCAATCCTTCAAAACACTGCAACACACTGAAGCTGATCAAACAGATCATCAATGTGAGGAAGAGGATACTTATTCTTAACGGTCACCTGATTCAACTGTCGATAATCAATACACATCTGCATAGACCCATTCGTTTTCTTAACAAACAAGACAGTCAACCCTAAGATGAGACACTAGGTCGGATAAATCCCTTATCTAATAACTCTTGCAATTGATCCTTCAGTTCCTTCAACACTGTTGGGGGCATCCTATAAGGAGGAATAGAAATGGTCTTAGTTCTTGATGCAACATCAATAATAAAATCAATATCTCTATTCGAAGGCATACTTGGCAAGTCCATAGGGAACACATCCATAAACTAATGAACAACATGGGACAAAATCCAAGGAAAGAGGTGAAACAACACTAGTGTCATGAATATGAGTCAAGAACAATAAAAATACCCTCTCAATTAATTTACGAGCTAAACATAAGATATAATCCTCTTAGGACCCGAATGAAGAGTACCTTTCTAAGCTATCCTTGGCACACCCGACTAATCTAAAGTCATGGCCTCGGCATAACAATTTAGGATGGCATGAGAAGGATCTAACCAATCTATTCCCAAAATAATATCAAAATTGACCATATCTAACAGAAGCAAGTCTACCAAATTCTCATGCCTAGCTAAAATCATAACACAAGATCGATGCACCCGATCCACCACTAAAAAATTACCAATTGGGGTAGATACATAAATAGGCATGGGAAGAGTCTCAGTAACGGAATCAAAACTGAGTAAAATACAAATACACATAGGAAAAAGTTGATCTAGGATCAAATAATACAGATGCAGGTCTAAAAAAAATGGGAATGATGCATGTAATCATAATATCAGAAGCCTATGCCTCAGGTTTAGCTGGTATAGCATAACACTGACTATAACTACCAACTGCCTGGGTGGCCCCATGATCACCACTAGAGACTTAACTATCTTTACCTCTCACACCTCTAGTAGAAACCTTACCTCTCACAGCTGAAATAGGAGTAGCCCGAATCACCCAGCGGGGACAGTCCCTGGCCACATGGCCAATATCATCACACATATAGAAACCTCTATGACTAGCCTCAATAGGAGAAGGTACAACTAGGCTCGAACAGCCACCCTAAACTGCTGAACTAGAAGATCCACCACCTAAACTTTGTAAATCCACCATTGGCCTACCATGGTATCCACGAGTACCTCTAAAATATCTTCCTCGAGAATTCTAACTCCTGAGCTCACCAAAATATCGTGCCTTCCTGGTACCTCCCTGAGATGCACTAGAATATCCTCCGTCATCTTAGCATGATCCACTATACTTTGGAAAGAAACCCCAAAAACAACCATCTAGGATGTATCCAGCTTAAGAGAAATATCCAAACCCTTCACAAACTTTCAAATCTTCATAGACTTAGTGGAAATGCTATCATAGAAATATTTGAACAAGGCATGAAAGCGTGCCTCATACTCAGCAACAATCATGGAGCCCTACTCCAAATGATTAAACTCGTACCGCATCCGATTCCTCAAATTGTAACGCACAAATCTCTCTAGAAAGGCATCCACAAACTGATCCCATGACAACTCAGTAGCATCAGCATGCCTACAACTGACAACCAATCTCTCACAGCATCTCTCAACTGATATAGTATAAGCCACACCATTTGCATAGAAAGAGTAAAAGACAACTCAAAACACAAGGTATGAAAGAACTTTGCACGATAAAGAATAAAATGAGGAAAGTTTCCTAAAGATGTCCTACAACCTCTCAAAGATAGATATAGATTTCTACATATCTATTTGCAAGAATATATTAGACATCTTATTCTTACAACTTTGAGACCAATGAAACCTGGCTACTCTAATACCAATTTGTCATAACCCAAAAATAAGGGTCATAATGGCACTTGGCGCAACATACCTTGACAAGGAAGCCTATCACCCAAACTGATATAAAAAAGGGAAAAGATAGAAATATCCCAAGGTAAGACTTCTAGAACGAAGCCAAACCATATAAGTAATCATAACAATACGGAAAGAACATATCCAAAAAACCAATCATGCCCAAAACCATATGTCAATAGTGTAAGAACTACTAATACAATTCAAGAATCAAATACATTAGAAAAATAACTACAAAGAAATAATATTTGTCTCAGAATACTAATAAAGACATAACTACTATAGAAAGATAGAAGTGAACTTCGGATGCATGAATGTCCAATCGCTACCTTGGATGCTTCAACAATTGCTCAATTCAAGCAAGATGAGGTGCACTCGAGCTAGGATCTGCACCAAAAGGGCGTAATAGGCATCAGTACGGTCCATTTGTACTTAGTAGGTATCATAGGCCTACCAAGCAAAGTAATAAGTAAAGCATACAAAATATACACTAAGGGCACGTCACCTGCAATCAGAAAATAACCCATAATAGTAACCCACACCGCTTGCACTAGCAATTCTAACATATCTCACATATATTGCAATATCACACCAAGATAGAACAGAAGTACATATTATATCATATATAATAAGAACAAGGAGAGCATGCATATACAAGATCATCAAATACAAGTAAAAGAAGATACAATAAATTCATAGATGACAAGTCAATATGGCAATACAACACAACATAACACAATGAAGTAAGTGCAATGTGTATGATGATGATGATGATGCACGAGGTCATCACACAATCCCCGTATACACTTACGGAGGCAAGCCTCCTAATGCAGGACCCATGGGTGGTTCGTCAACCCATATACAATCCACATATGTCATATCTCATTTTTGGCACATCTCTCGGAAAGAATTTTATAAGGTTTTACAATATCTCCTCCTTGGCACATCACTCGGGAGGGTTTTAAAATGGAATTGACAGTGTTTCTCAGATATTTCCACGGTGGTACCAATGTTTCATAAATGAGTATGATATGATGATGTAATGCTCACAATCGATCACAATGAGTATTTTCATAACCAACCACATAATATATTTCCACCACCAACCCTATGATATATTTTCACAACCAACCACAATGATATATTTCTATAACTACGTGAGCCAATATCCACTCATTATTTCAGTTTCATCCACGAATTTCCACATGTCTTATTTGCTAATAAAGTATGAATATAATCACAATACACCAATGGTACCATATTAAGCATCTTAACAACACAATACAATTTTTCACATGTAATCAAGGCTATTAATATCACATAGGATCCCACATGATCACACATACCACATAATAACTCAATTTCGATAATTACATCACATATAGGCCCCCACATGAGCACAACACATAAAAAGTCATTTTTCATGATTATTTTCCACCCTTATCATACATTTTGTATCATCATTTACTACCCAGTCCAGTCTGAAAGAGTTAAGCCATAACCTACCTGTAAAGCCGAAATCGGTCCGCTATACTTCGAACCCACGACCTTACTTTCCAGGAATGATTCCAAACTCCACTAAAAATATCATATATTAAATTTACGCATCAAAACAAAACCAACGGCATCCATATTGACTACTTTTGGTTCGTGATCAAAACAGACCCTCGAAATGGGTTTTCAAAAAAGAAGGGAAAGATCAAAATTTTACTTTAAAAATGTGTTACCCATATTTTTAGGAATCTACTGCTACAAACCCAAATTAAATCGAGTAAAAAATGAAGTTCAAATCGAAGAAAAATTATTTTGAGCTTTACCGGTTAAAATCAAGAATTGTTTTGAAGGTTAAATTAATGAAAAACTAGTAATTATAAGATAAAAATAGTTTTCAAGTAAAAAGGAGTAAAAATGAGGTTTAAAATCAAGCCCTAATATTTTTGGGGTTTTGAGAAATTTATTAAGAAATTACTAAGAAAAGGGTGAATTCTCAACTTAAATCAATAATAAAACCAAGAAATAGGTATTAATCTAGCTATCCAAGCTCCCACAAACTTCACTTTTAAGCTCTCAGACTATTTTAGGGTTTGACTCTCAAGAGAAAAGATGAAAAATGAACAAAATAGGCCCAAAATTAATATAAATAGTGCAGATTTTTCTGCACAACTTTTGCAAAAAAGCAGTTTTTTTTGTCCAATTTGGACTTCAATGGGGTGTTCGAGATTCGTTTGAAGTCCGATACATGCAAATGAACTATGCAACCACATTAATTTTAACGTTCTAGATGCGATGGAGATATCAAATTTTCATAAAAATATCATTTTCATAAAGTAGATCTTCGAAACCCGAAATCACAATTTTTCAAACCGAGGGTCGAAATAAGATTTAAAAGCCGTAAAATCATACCAAACATGCTAACACCCTAAAATAAAATTTTCAGGTCTACTGGCAAAGTCGTATTTTCTATTACAGGTCGTTTCGATCAAATGTGGGTGACACCCTAGTCCGTTGGGACATCAGATTAGTGGATCCACATAGCCAGTGTCAGTACCCTTGTCAAGGTATTGACACCCTTCCAACTGGGGTAACAGGTTGGACTTCAATTATCTAAGATTGGGACATGTTGGTTAAATGTTAACTCCCACAGTCTCAGTTCAGTATTTAGACCACATTAGCTCAGGTTTGCATGACCAAGTATTGAGTTTATCAATTATTCAGTTATTCAGTTTTACAGATTATTTCAGTACATGCTTTACTTGGTCTTGTATTCATTTTACAAGTTCATGTACTCATGCTCAGAATTCATACATAATCCTTTGTACAGTTTTACAGCCTATTCAGCTTTAACTTGAGATTTACATATAGTATTCATGTTTCTACTTCTTTTCAGCTTACAACAATATTTTAGCTCATGATTTAGAAATTTCACTAAGTCCTACAGCTTCTACATACAACCATGAGTTAAATGCATATTTCAACAAATAGCTTATGTCTTCAGTTTTAAAGCATACATTAAGTATTTTAATGATTTAGTGCATGTCTCACATACTCAGCATATTCCAAAGTACCGACCACATATATGTGTTTGTGTCTACATTTCTTTATAATATAGATACTAGATGTAGCCCACACCCCAGGGTCAGACAGTTCTCAATATTTAGCCAGTATGTGATGAGCTCTTTTATTTTGGGGACTCAGGTCAGTTGTAGTTTCTGTATTTTATTTCCATTATTAATATGTATTAATTAGGGATATTGGGGGTCATGTCCCAACTACTTGTAGTCAGTATAGTAAAGGATTTATAGGTAGTAAGTCAGAGTTATTATATGTAATTCAAGTTCCTTCTTTAGATTTATCGTGTTGTAAACTTTTACAGTATCATATTTATTTAGTTTTTCTTATGATAATGTTTTCACTTAGCAAATTTAGCTTTTACATATATCTTAAATAAGTTTATCAAGTGGTATGCTATTACATGGGTTAGCTTAGGATAACTTATGGTTCTAAGCACTATGTTACGTCTATAGGGTAGTCTCGGTTTATGACAAACTTAGTATCAGAGCACTAGGTTCAGGTGTCTATGAAGCCGTGTCTAGTAGATTCTTTCAGAAAGATACAAAGACGTCTGTACTAATAAAATATACAAAAGAGCTGATTGGATAGAAGGAAGTGAAAAAATTACACAAAAATTAGAAAATATAAAAAATACTGAAGATACAATAGAACTGGTCGTATTTTCAACAAATAAAAAGGAAATAACTATATTTTAATAAATAAGATAGAAACAATTAAGGAAAAATTAGAACAATAATATAGTGAAGATCCATTAAAATGATGCGAAAAACATAAAAATACTATAAAAATTGAATTAATAGATAAAAATAGCATAATAACTCAAAAATCATTAACATATAATTTTGAAAATTTAAAAGAATTTAAAATGCATATAGATGAATTATTAGAAAAACAATATATACAAAAAAGTAATAGTAAACACAATAGTCCAGAATTTATAGTAAATAAATATAGTGAACAAAAAAGAGAAAAAAGTAGAATGGTTATTGATTATAGAAATTTAAATGCAAAAACTATGACATATAATTACCCAATACCAAATAAGATATTAAAAATAAGACAAATACAAGGATATAATTACTTTAGTAAATTTGATTGTAAATCAGAATTTTACCATTTAAAGTTAGAAGAAGAATCTAATGAATTAACCGCATTTACGGTACCACAACGATATTATGAATGGAATGTACTATCATTTGGATATAAAAATGCACCAGGTAGATATCAACATGTTATGGATAGTTATTTTAAACAATTACCTAATTGTATAGTATATATAGATGATATACTATTATATACAAAAACCAAAGAAGAACAGTTAAAATTATTAGAACAATTTACAGATATAATAGAAAAATCGGGAATAAGTTTAAGTGAAAAGAAAGCTGAAACTATGAAAAACTAGATAGAATTTTTAGGAATACAAATAGATGAAAGTGAAGTAAAAATGCAACAACATATATTACAAAAAATAATAAATTCGAAAGAAGAATTAGATACAAAAAAGAAATTACAATCATTTTTGGGATTAGTAAACTAAGTAAGGGAATATATACCAAAATTAGCAGAAAATCTAAATCCTTCATGTGTTGAAGCAAAAAATTCTCTTTTCTACAACAAATAATTTGATTATTTAAAAAACAGGTATATTTCAATGGAAAAATCTATGGAAGAACAAAGTTTAGAATTATCAAAACTACCAGAACAGGTATATTCATTTACTATTATGAATAGCTAAATTCATAAATTCCTAACAATCATAATATGATAAAATAAGTTCATGTTAGTTGCTTTATAGTAGAATTATTCAAAAAATAGAATGTTAAGAAGTTTATTAGAAAAGTGAAAAGGGAGAAAAATCTCTAAGAACTATGTCATCCTAAATGTGAAATCAGTGAGGCAAGAAAACCGTGATAAGGGAGTAACCAGAGTAGAGGCGTTGTTTAACGAAAAAGTATCCAGATTACCCTGCTAATAGTGACTGAAGAATATGTTATTTAAGAATAACGTAGTATATAGAAATCTAAAGTGATCATATTTTGTTATGTGCATGATTGAAGGGAATATTTTGAAAAAGCATCATATGAAAAATGAATACTAATTTATCTGACTTGTTTTGTATGTACTTAATGATATAGAAATTGTAGATATAAGAAAAATCATATTGAAAATAATTTTTGATAAATATTTTATGACTAGAATAAATTATATACCACACTTACCTAACTACTCGTACAAATACCTACATACCAAACCTACACATCAATCATGATAAATTATATATATATTTAGAATTTTAGAAAATGGATATGAAAAATATACAATCAACAGAAAAACAAATGAAAACAAATTTAGATGAATATATGAGGACTAAAGATATAAAATGTATACAATTTCTTAGTGAAAATATAGAAGAATTAATGAGATTAAAACAAACAACTAAAAAATATTATAATAATGTATTTAACCAATTTTAAATAACAGATAATCTGAAAATATTAATCTTATATATACTTAAAAGTATAGAAATTATAGATATTAAGAGAATAATATTAGAAAAACTATTAGACTATGAAATTGAAATTATAAATTGGATAGAATAGTTATACCTGGATAATTACCCAGATGGATATTACTCAGATTAAAAGATATTAGAATATATTAGAAAAACTAGAGAAAATCAAGATAATCTAAATGAAGAAATTAATTATAGAAACCGAATTAGAAAAATAATGGAAAATCTAAAAGAAAAATTAATATCGATAGAAGAAATCCTAGAAAATTTAGGAAAAAGTACATGTGATAGTTTATATAATTTAAAAAACTCGCTACGAGAAGAACAACACAAGATAATAAATAGCAACTAAAATCTAGAATTATATATACATTACAGAACAATTAGGATAAATTATTATACAGAAATTTGTAAATCTACAATTACTACAGGATAAAATGTTAGATTATAAATATTTAAAATATTGGAGAGAAAATATGGAAGAAATAATATTATTAGAAAAACTTATGAAAGACAATCTAATTGGATATTTTGAAACAAAAGATATAGAATATTTAGAATACTTTCAAAATAATATAGACAAATTACAAAAACTAAGAGAAAAAAGTAAAGAATACTATAGTAAAGAATTTAATCAATTACCATATAATCACTCCCAAGATATGAATATCGATAAAACTAACATAAATAAACTCAAAATAAAAATAAAAATAAAAATATTTAGAGGAGTTAAGAAATATCCACACACACAAATAAAAATAGATCCATCGTATTTATAATAGATCTATTTTACCACACAAGTTATCCGCACCCCCATTATTTACCAGAAAGTAAATGGGATTTTATGTGCATAATTGAAAGGAATATTTTGAAAAAGCAATATATGAAAAATGAATACTAATTTATCTTACGAAATGGTAGATAAATTTAAAATACTTATTTTGTATGTACTTAAGGATATAGAAATTGTAGATATAAGAAAAATCATATTGGAAAAAATATTTGATAAATATTTTATGACTAGAATAAATTATATACCACACTTACCTAACTTCTCTTACAAATACCTACATACCAAACCTACATATCAACCATGATAAATTATATATATTTAGAATTTTGAAAAATGAATATGAAAAATATACAATCAACAGAAAAACAAATGAAAACAAATTTAGACTAATATATGAGGACTAAATATAAAAAATGTATACAATTTCTTAGTGAAAATATAGAAGAATTAATGAGATTAAAACAAATAACTAAAAAATATTATAATAAAGTATTGAATCAATTTTAAATGACAGATAATCTTAAAATATTAATCTTATATATACTTAGAGATATAGAAATTATAGATATTAAGAGAATAATATAAGAAAAAGTATTAGACTATGAAATTGAAATTATAAATTGGATAGAATAGTTATACCTGGATAATTACCCAGATGGATATTACTCAGATTAAGAGATGTTAGAATATATTAGAAAAACTAGAGAAAATCAAGATAATCTAAATGAAGAAATTAATTATAGATACTGAATTAGAAAAATAATGAAAAATCTAAAAGAAAAATTAATATCGATAGAAGAAACCCTAAAAAATTTAGGAAAAAGTACATGTGATAGTTTATATAATTTAAAAAACTCGCTTCGAAAAGAACAACACAAGATAATAAATAGCATTGAAAATCTTGAATTAGATATACATTACATTATAATTAGGATAAATTATTGTACAGAAATTTGTAAATCTACAATTACTACATGATAAAATGATAGACTATGGATATTTAAAATATTGTAGAGAAAATATGGAAGAAATAATATTATTAGAAAAACTTATGAAAGACAATCTAATTGGATATTTTGAAACAAAAGATATAGAATATTTAGAATACCTTCAAAATAATGTAGAAGAATTACAAAAACTAAGTGAAAAAAATAAAGAATACTATAGTAAAACATTTAATCAATTACCATATAATCACCCCCAAGATATGAATATCGATAAAACTAACATAAATAAACTCAAAATAAAAATAAAAATAAAAATAAAAATATTTAGAGGAGTTAAGAAATATCCACGCACAAATAAAAAATCGATCCATTGTATTTATAATAGATCTATTTTACCACACAAGTTATCCGCACCCCTCTACAATTACAATGCCCATGTGAAGATTATAAGTGGCGTTAAATGAAGGGTAGTATTTAAGAGGAAAAGCATAGTTAAGGGAGTATTTGAGAAGTGTGGCTAAGTTTGAGAGTTAGCAGTTGCATTACCTAAGTGGCTAAGCTTGAGAGTTAGCAGTTGCATTGCCTAAGGCATAGTAATTCTATCCTAGCTTATGTTTTATAGGTCTATAGTCCATATTGTAGCCATATTGTGCCTTATCTAGATACCTTATTCAAATCATACCAAAAATTATTTGCTCCCTAATGTTATTAGAACTTCTTCGAAAGGGTGTGAAGAAATAATCTATTTGAATATAAACTTTCAGTATAAGTTAGCCTGTATATCTAACAATTCAGTTTAGCAATCAAACAGATAAGCTCCTATAGAGTTGCATCTTTCTATCTAGTTTTACTATTCGAAGTTTCATGAGTATGGCTATTCCCTGAGGTAATTTATTCACATTTATGAAAATTGCAATATCAGTTTAGCACATGCATCATGTCTCCGATTTAGATATTTTTTCATGATCTAGTTCATAAGTGTTCAGTGGATGATCTTAGTTTTTCTAATATTTTAGCTTGGACATTATAATACCACATAAGCTCCTAGATAAGTTTTTGACCATTTGTCCCATGTTTAAATGCCCCAAAGCGATTATGTCAAACCATATATAAGTATCATGACCATTCACTATGATACCCTCAAAATTTCAAGCATTTTATTTTTGGCCTTTTCTTACCCGAAACATCTATTTTTGACTTAAAATGTGTTCAGATAAGTCAATAGGGTATCTCAAAAGAGTTTCAGAATTTTTGAATAAGGTTTGGGTTCATTTTTAAATTTTGAATCAGTAAGCCTCCACAATATCACCGTGTCATTGAGGCTAGTCTCTGTGATAAGTGGAATGGCACGGAGTTTAGCCTCCGCGATAGGTTCTATGCCACATGAGGTGTAAAATTTTGTCCAGTTTTGATTTTCTCACATGGGGTGAGGGGCTTTGGATATTTTACCCCTTGTACGACCTTAGTCTCATTATCTCATAATTTGTGCTTAGTGATGCCATGAAGCCCTTTTTTGGATTGTTATACGTGTTTTGTTAACGGAGAATTTCTAATGAGAAGTTGCATACTTTATTTCATACTTATAAATCGTAAAAATTTTCCTACCCATCATTTGAGAATGAATGATTTCAAGAGGGAGATAATGTAATACTCTACATTTTCGGACAAGAATATGAACCGTCGTTCCTATATGTATAATCTCTAAACCAATGATTTTTATATGAAAGTATGTGTCATGAACATTATCCTAGTGTAAAGAGTGCTTATGAGGTAAAAAATGTTCATATGAAACACTTAGATCAAAGTTGATTTAAGATATTTTGATTCAACTAAATTTTGGTATTCTA
This sequence comes from Capsicum baccatum var. pendulum, assembly GCA_030864225.1. NCBI lineage: Eukaryota > Viridiplantae > Streptophyta > Magnoliopsida > Solanales > Solanaceae > Capsicum > Capsicum baccatum. Next base: position 234,013,665 of record CM061560.1, on the reverse strand, counting down.
TCCTACAAGGGTCAACTTTGAATGTGTATAACTTCTGTAATATGTGGAATCCGCTTTTCTCTTCAGTTTTTCAAGGGTAAACAAGTCACGTCCTAAACTTTGCTATAATTAATAGTAACATGAATTGATCCTCCCATAAAACCGAAACACACCAACTATACAATCCCTCTTCCCCCAAATCCTCAAGAAGAATTCAACCTTCAAGAATCCAAATTCATGCTCCCCTTCAAAAATTCAAGAAATTCAGGTATGAGGGTATTCAATGAGGATCTCCTTTTATCCTCATGCCCAAAATTATGATTTTTATTCATTAATTTTATGAGTTCCATAAACTAGGGTTCCATTAAAAGCATAATTCCATGATTCCTCCATGTAATTCTTGAATTCAATCATGAACTATTGTTCCCTCATAATTTTAAGTATTCTTTCATTCCCTAATCATGATAATTTTTTCTATTGATGAAATATTTGGATTCTTAAGTTTAAGTCATTAAATTTCATATCATATCATTATTTTAAAATTATCGTATTTAATTATATTTTTCAATGCTGGCAGGTTATGAACACCCAAAACCTAGATAGTCATGCATGTTTTATATTTTCAAGTTACAAATCATTTAGACCATGTTTGTATCATTATATTCAGATTATAAATGCACTTTTATTTTTAAAATATCATATTTGAGCAAATCAGTTATCAGTGCATGTACTAGTTTATGCTTTCGTGTCTCTTTAGTTGAGAGTAGAACTTAGCAACGATTGAATTTAGGGGCGAAGGCTTTCCTGCCAATCAAGGATGAGAACTTTAATAGCAGTCCCTGAATTCTAGAACTAAGTAGCCAACGTAGATATGAGAGGTCTTCCTGCAAGTAGAGGGTTGATGCCTGCTTAGGGGCACCTATCTGTAATGCCCCGAGTCTGTACCCTGGACGTTACATGATGCTCATAATCTCGAAGGACCACGAGCTAACCCATGACTGGTACCTGCTATAATAACTGAGTAATAATATATTATAATGTGGAATAATAGGTTGAAATGCCATAAGGTTCAAATAACTGAAATAAAACTAAGATAAGGTATCTCAATACCAAAACTGAACAACTATCTGAATATCTAGTCTGAAAAGCCTCTTGCAGAACTGTCTGAACTGTAGAGTTGATGGGACAATCCCCCAACTAACTCCATCTATGGCAATGCTGAATGTAATGACATAATGAAATAAAATAAAATCCTTGAATAATGAGAACTCACTGCTAGTCTACATCTGCTGGATGAATCAGAATCTACCTACGTATGATCGGGAACCTGAGCATCCGAACCTATGGTATAAAACACCATAACACAGGAGAAAAGTATGCGTCATTACATATGAATGTACTAGTTTGCAAAGTGAGGTAGGCTGAATGCAAAGGTTCACATGCATGAACTATAACTGACTGAATAACATGGACATAGCTGAGTGAGAAATACATGTATAAATGTAGAAGCTGTAACTGAAGTCATAATAATACTAAATACTGTGTTTATTGGTAATGTGGATTACTGAAAACTGATAATTAATATACTATTACTGAGTGACTGTTTCTGACAGTCCTAACTTCTATAGAACTAGCTGAGTTCCGTACTGAGCTGAATGACTGAATCTAATAGTCCTGAAATCTTTAGAACTATCTGAGTTCTTTACTAATCACTGAGACTGAGACTGTGGAAAGTAACCATCTAACAAAAATTCCCCTTTTTAACTGATTTGGGGTCCAACTTGTAACCCAGTTGGAAGGGTGTCAATACCGTGCCACGAGTAAGGACAAGCTGAGAGTTACCCTCATCTGTCAGGTACTTTAATGAGAATGGTAGGACCCTCAACTGACAGATTAAGCCACCTCATCAACCCTCTTCTAATAGGTTTGATATCTCAACCTACTCTGGCTATGTAGTTCTGGAACACAAGGACTGTTTCTAAGGATCACACCTTTTATTGGCAGGTAAGCCCTCATCTTTGGGTTCACTCGGTGCTGAATCCGACTCCCATCTGAATAGACACTGAACTGAGTATACTGGACTAAATTTACTGAGTTCCATTGACTGATAAAATACTATTGAATTCTGTTGATTGACTGAGTTTACTGAGACCTGAACTAAATACTACTGAGTTTTTTTTCTTGAATTCTGAGACTGGCTGAGAGTACTACTGATCGTGACATGACTGAGATAGATTCTATAACTGACACTGGATCTAGGCACACAACTAATTTATCAGGTATTAAATACCCCCAGGACTCGATATAATGGATATAATAAGACGTGACAATTCTTGAATACTTGACAATAGTCAACAACTCACAATACAATTTATAAGGCATTTTATCACGCACTTGAAAGTCGTGAACTTGCACATAAATAGGAATGCATGCTAGAATGCATGCTAACATGTCATAATTTCATTAAACTAATCTCATGAATATTTCATCAAACACTTACAAGGCATAGCTTTATACTTGGGCATGAAAAACAATGGTAATACATCATGACTACCATATTAATTCATAATTCAGGGGTTTCTACGTAAGAGAATCAAAATTCAACTTACATGCCACCATAATATCAAGAAATATATTAAAGATTTCAACTTGAAATGTATACCACAACATCAATATGATTACAATCAAACCCACAACATGGACATCACAACTTATGTTTTTAAATGCAGTTTTTTTGAACTAAAAAGGTGGAAGGGACCCTTGGATGAACACTTTACATACCTTATTGTTAGAATTTGGAAAGATTGATGGTGAAATCTCTTGGATTTGATTCTTGGATTGATAGCCCTAGGGTTTTGTTCTTGAGGATTTTATGAATAATGATTGTATTATGCCTCTAAAAGGGCTAAACTTCGTGTTATGGGGGCTGAAGGGCATGGGAAAAGACTTAATTACCCTTTGAGACACAGTTTTTTAATGACTGGAAAATTGGATTACCGATGCACAGGTCGACGCAATATCCAATACGGCGCATCGATATCCAACGCGTCGTGCCAAGTTAGCGTTGACTTACTGGAATTTTATGCTGGTAGCTGGGAAAAATATTAACCAATGCGATAGTCGATGCGACGTGCCAAGATCATATTGGTTCACTATTTTGGTATTCTAAAGGAGCTTCAAACGAAGTCCAAAAAATCCAAAACTTGATCGGGTTCACCTATTGACCTTCCTGACCATGAATTAACTCAAATATAGACATTTAAAGGACATTAAGGTCGCAAATTAAAAGCGCCAACTTCTGAAGGCTAAAAATATAACTAAGTCAGAAACTTAGCTAAATATTCTAAGTTTGGGACCTCTTTATAAGCTTAAAGGACTGAATTAAGCTAGAAATTTTGCAGGGTCTTACAATATATCCTCCTTAAGAACATTCATCCTCGAATGGGATAGACTTAACTGGGAGTACTAGTAGGCTGAATCTACTTACTGGACATGGACATCTGGGACAAGACTGTAGGATTGATATTACTGATATACTGAATTACCACATAGAACATGCATATATGATGAATGAGTACATAACTGAGCTGATTCATGAGTACATAACTGGGATTTCTGATAAGCTGGTTTTCTCATAATGAACATGCATATCTGATGCATGGATACATGACTAAACTGACTCATGAACATATGAGTGAACATGCAATGGTATTTGATACCAAGTTTGTAACTGAAATCTGAACATAAAACTGAATAAGCTTAGAGAATACTATTACTTTGGGCTGAGTCTGAGTTTGCAGAGAAAAGGTGAGGATACTTGGTTCGCATGTCTACTTCTTCTTCCTAAGTAGCTTCCTCAATGGACTAATTCTTCCAAAGAACTTTGACTAGAGGGACTTCTTTGTTCCTCAATCTGTGAGTCTGATAGTCAAGGATTTCGACTGGAATCACTTTGAAGGAGAGGTTGTTCTAAATATTTATGCCCTCTATAGGGACTACAACTACTGGGTCACCTATGCACTTCTTTAGCAAGGAGACATGAAACACTGGATAGACTGAAGTTAGATCTGAAGGTAATTCGAGCTCATAAGCTACTTTTCTAAAACAACTAAGAACTTTAAAGGGACCGACATATCAGGGACTGAGCTTCTTGCCAAATGTCTTCACTCCCTTTATGGGAAAGATTTTCAAATGCACATAATCGCCAATTTTGAACTTGAGATTCTTTCTGTGCACATCTGTATATGATGTCTGCCGGCTCTGAGCGGTCATAAGCCTTTCTCTGATCAACTGAACTTTTTCTAAGGTATCGAATACTAGGTCAGTCCCTACAACTGCGACCTCTCCAACTTTGAACCAAGCGATTAGAGATCTGCATCTCCTACCATAGAGGGATTCAAACGGATCCATCTGAATGCTAGAATGATAGCTGTTATTGTATGCGAGCTCAATCAAAGGCAAGTGGTCATCCTAACTACCTTTAAAATCTATCGCTCACGTTCATAGCATATCTTCCAAAGTTTGAACGGTCCTTTATACTTGACCATCTTTTTGAGGATAAAAGGCTTTACTAAGATGAACACGGGTACCAAAACCCTTTTAAAATGTTTAAGAGGTGAACTGGGTACCTATATCTGAGATAATAGACAATGGAATACCATGCAATCTGACCAACTCCCTGATATAGAGTTTGGTGTAATTCTCGGCTGAATAGGAGGTATGAACTGGAAGAAAATGAGATGATTTGGTCATCCTATCTACAATGACCCAAACTGAATCATGATGACTATGAGTATGAGGCAACCCCGTCATAAAGTCCATGTTCACTTTTTCCTATTTCTAGGTGGGAATACTGAACTCCTGCATAGACCCACTAGGCTTTTGATGCTCAATCTTAACCTACTGACATGTACTTTCTCTTTTCATCCCACTCCACCAATAGATCCCCCTCAAATCACGGTACATCTTGGTGGCCCCTAGGTGAATAGAGTAGCGCGCACCATGCACTTCTGTAAAAAATTGATGCCTTATGTCATCTACACCTAGAACACACAAACGACCCTGACAATGCAATGCACCATCTCCTCCTTAGGAGAAAACCTCCATCTTTTGATCTCTGACTGACTTTTTTAACTTGACTAAACTAGGATCTCTATCCAATTTTTCCTTTATTTTGGAAAGTAGAGATGATTCTGAACTGTTCTGAACCCATACATTACCTTCTGTTGAATCAACTAAGCGGAAACCTAGTGGGAAAGCTGATGAACTTCTTGAACTAACTTCTTCTTACTATTCTCAATATGAGCAGCACTGGCCATAGACAGACTACTAAGAGCATCAACTACTATATTGGCTTTGTCGGGTGATAAAGGACACTCATGTCATAGTCTTTCAACAACTCCAACCATCTTTTCTGATGAAGGTTTAAGTCTTCCTGGGAAAACACATATTGAAGGCTTTTTTTATCTGTGAACAGATTTACATGCACCCCATACAAATAGTGCCTCCAAACCTTTAAGGAAAAGACTACTGCTGCTAACTCAAGATCATGAGTCGGATAATTCTTCTCATGGGGCTTAAGCTGTCTGGAGGCGTAGGCTATGACCTTACCATGTTGAATGTGGACACAATGTAAACCTACTATGGATGCATCACAGTATACCACAAACCCATCCGAACCATCTGGAAGAGCCAAAAGTGGACCTGAGGTGAGTCGAGTCTTCAACTTCTGAAAACTCTTCTCGCATGAATCTGACCACTGAAATTTAACTTTCTTCTGCGTCAATCTGGACATAGGGGATGCAATATATGAAAATCCCTCAACAAACCACCTGTAATAGCTAGATAAATCCAAGAAACTCCTGATATCTGATGGAGAGATGGGTCTAGGCCAGTTTCTCATCTCTTCGATCTTTTGGGGATCAACCCTAATGCCATAACTGGAGATGATATAACCAAGGAATGCTACTGACCTTAGACAAAATTTGCACCTACTAAATTTTGGTGAACAACTAATGATTTTTGAAAGTCTGTAATATTATTTTGAGATGGTCTGCATGATCATGCTCACTACGAGGGTAAACAAGAATATCATCTATGAAGACTATGATAAACATGTCCAAGTATTTCTTGAACACACAGTTCATCAAGTCCATGAAGCTGTTGGAGCATTGGTAAGACCAAAGGACATAACTAAGAACTTGAAGTGACCATACTGAGTTCTGAAAGCTATTTTCGGGATGTCACATTCTCTTACTCTAAGATGATGATAGCCTAATTTAAGGTCTATCTTAGAGAAGTAATTAGCTCCCTGAAGTTGGTCAAATATATCATCAATTCTGGGAAGGGGATACTTGTTCTTGACTGTGACCTTATTGAGCTAACGGTAGTCTATACACATTCTAAGAGAACCGTCTTTCTTACGCATGAATAAAACTGGCGCACCCTATGGGGACATACAGTTTCTGATGAATCCCTTGTCTAAGAGATCCTTCAACTGTTCTTTTAATTCTCTGAGTTTTGCAGGTGCCATTCTATAAGGCAGAATAGATATGGGATGAGTGTCCAGAAGAAGGTCTATTCCGAAGTCAATTTCCTTTTCAAGAGGAACTCCTAGAAGATCTTTGGGAAACACATCTGAATATTTATTCACCACTGGAACTGACTTAAGACTAGGAGTTTCTGAAATAGAGTCTCTGACTCATACAAGATGATAGACACATCCCTTAGATGTCATTTTTCTTACCCTTAGGTAGGAAATAAGCTGACCATTAAAGGCTGAAGTACTACCTCTCCACTCTATAATAGGTTCATTCAAAAATTGAAACTCAACAATTCTATTTATATAGTTGACTGAGGCATAGCAGGAATAAAGTCAATCCATGCTGAGAATGACATTAAAATCGATCATCTTTAATTCTACTAAGTCTGCTGAAGTGACTTTCTGAGATATCATAACCGGACAGTTCTTGTATACCCACTGGGCTATGATAGAATTACCCACTTGGATAGAGACTGGGAAAGGCTCTGCTAAAATTTCGGGACTAACTCCAAAATCAACTGCTATATAAGGAGTAATAAAAGACAAGGAAGCTCCTGGATCTAGCAAACCATAAACATGTAAATGAAAGATCTTTAATGTACCAATGACCATATTAGGAAAATTTTCCTGATTCTATCAGGACTGAAGAGTATAGAGTCTGTTTAGGCGCTGCCCACTAGTGGCACTAGATGCGGAACCATACTGATTTGGACAACCGGACTGATATGGAGGACGGTTACGCTGATCCTGAAAACCTGACTAAGGACAATCTCTGACTTTATGGCCTAGCTTGCCATATCCCAAACATACATCACTGCCAGCCCTATATTCACCCTGATGGTTCTTGCCACAAGTCTGACAAAATGGATTGGTTCGAGCACTGCTTACTCTGCCCTAAGGTTTAGGCTTGATGCCCTATCTCTATTGCCATCTCTAAATTTTGGCACTAGAGAGCTGGCTGAGGATAGATCTGGAACTAAAGATTTTAAGCATAACTGAGAATGGTTCCCATCCTCTGACTTAGACTGAGCAAAGTGAAAGCTATCCGTTCTAGATCTTTATTCTTCTTTTCTCTCTCCTTATTCTTCTGCTCCTCTATCTACTGAGCATGGATCATCAGTCTAGCCAATCCATCTCACTGATCCATATTGTGATCCTGTACTCTTGGACCACACTATCATTCACTCTAGACATAAACTTTCTCATTCAGGATCTGCTATCAACCACCACATGAGGAGTATATCTAGTTAATTGAGTAAACTTGATTGAATACTCTTTCATTATCATATTGCCCTACTTTAGATTAATAAACTCTATCACCTTAGCTTCTCTCAGCTCTAGGGGAAAGAATCTATCTAAAAAAGTAGTGGAAAACTCCTCCCACTCTATGGGACTTGGGACTTGTATCTACTGCCCTCTCTACTTTCCACTATTTGAACCAAGTGTGAGCTACATCCTTCAACTAATATGTAGCTAACTCAGTACTCTCACTGGCTGTCACCCCCATAATATCTGTAACTTTCTGCACCTGATTAAGGAATTCCTAAGGGTCCTCATCTGACTTAGACTCTGTGAATGACGGAGGGTTCTTCGGGTGAAGTCCTAAATCCTGGATGCTATAATATTGGCCACTGGGTTGGTCAGAACAACAGCTGGACGTTCATTCTGAGAAGCAATTGAATGAGCTAGGTTGGTGAAAGCTTCTTTAAACTCAGCGAGGGAGATATGCTCACCCAAAGGATTTGGCTGATCGGGCTGACTGATCTCCCGTTTCTCTTTCCTGAGTCTTCTTTAGAGGAATTTTATATACATGGAAGAGAAATTTGGATTAAAAAAAGAGTTTATCTGGAGCTCATGCTCACTCGTACATTATGAATACTGAAAAAAGGGAAACTATTCCTAAAATATCTCGTAGCCTCCTGTCCATAAGTGTGTTGTGCTACACACCCATACACAAGACTCTACTTGGTACGACTTTCAGACTTCCTAGGATACTATTGAACCTTAGGCTCTGATACCAAGTTTGTAATACCCCGAGTCTGTACTCCGGATGCTACACGGTGCTTATAATCCCGAAAGACCATGAGCTATCCCATGAATGGTACTTGCTGTAATAACTGAGTAATAATACATTATAATACAGAATAATGGGCTAAAATTCCATAAGGTTCAAATTATTGAAATAAAACTAAGATAAGGTATCTCAATACCAAAACTAAACAACTATCTGAACATCTAGTCTAAAAAGCCTCTAGCTGAACTATCTGAACTGTGGAGTTGATGGGACAAGTCCCCTACTAACTCCATCTACTGAAATACTAAATATAATGATATAATAAAATAAAAGAATATCCTTGAATGATGAGGACTCTCTGCTAGTCTACTGTTGTTGGCTGAAATCTGAATCTACCTACGCGTGATCAGGAACCTGAGCGTCTGAACCTATGGTATAAAACATCATAACGCAAGAGAAAAGTATGTGTCAGTACATGTGAATGTACCAGTATGCAAAGTGAGGTAGGCTGAATACAAGGGTTCACATGCATGAACTATAACTGACTAAATTACATGAACATGGCAAGTGAGAAATACATGCATGAATACAGGAGATGTAAGTGAAGTCATAATAATACTGAATACTGAGTTTACTGGTAACGTAAATTACTGATAAATAATGTAATGATAACTAATATACTATTACTAAGTGACTGTTTCTGACCATCCTGACTCTGAAGGAACTAGCTGAGTTTCTTACTGAGCTGAATGATTGTATCTGGCAGTCCTGAAATTAGTAGAACTATCTGAGTTCTTTATTGATAACTGATACTGAGACTGAGACTGTGGGAAGTAATTATCTAACCTATATGCCCCTTTTTAACTGATTTGGGGTCCAACCTGTAACCCCAGTTGGAAGGGTGTCAATACCGTACCACGGGTAAGGACAAGCTGAGAGTTACCCTCATCTATCAGGTACTGTAATGAGAATGGTGAGACCCTCAACTGACAGGTTAAGCCACCTCATCAACCCTCATCTGGCAGGTTTGATGTCTCAACCTATGCTGGCTACGTAATTCTGGAACACAAGGACTGCTTCTAAGGATTACACCCTCTACTGGCAGGTAAGTCCTCATCCTTAGGTTTACTCGGTGTTGAATCCGACTCCCATCTGAATAGATACTGAACTGAGTAAATTGCACTGAACTGGACTGAATTTACTGAGTTTCGTTGACTGACAGAATACTACTAAATTCTATTGACTGACTGAGTTTAGTGAGGCCTGAACTCAATACTACTGAGTTTTTTTTCTTGAATTCTGAGATTGGCTGAGAGTACTACTGATCGTGACATGACTGAGATGGATTCTATAACTGACACTGGCTCTAGGCACACAACTAATTTATCGGGTATTATATACCCCCAGGACTCGATAGTATGAAGATAATAAGACATAAGAATTCTTGAATACTTGACAATAGTCAACAACTCACAATACAATTTATAAGGCATTTCATCAAGCACTTGAAAGTCGTCAACTTGCACATAAATAGGAATGCATGCTAGCATGTCATAATTTCATTAAACTAATCTCATGAACATTCAATCAAACACTTACAAGGAATAGCTTTATTCTTGGGCATGAACAACAATGCTAATACATCATAACTACCATATTAATTCACAAGTCAAGGGTTTCTACCTAAGAGAATCAAAATTCAACTTACATGCCACCATAATAACAAGAAATACATTAAAGCTTTCAACTTGAAATGCATACCACAACATCAACATAATTACATTCAAACCCACAACATGGATATCACAACTTATGTTTTAAAAAAAAATTCTTGAACTCCAAGGGTGGAAGGGACCCTTGGATGAACACTTTACATGCCTTATTGCTAGAATTTGGAAAGATTGATGGTGAAATCTCTTGGATTTGATTCTTGGATTGATAGCCCTAGGGTTTTGTTCTTGAGGATTTTATGAATAATGATTGTATTATGCCTCTAAAGGGGTTAAACTTCGTGTTATGGGGGTTGAAGGGAATGGGAAAAAGACCCAATTACACTTTGAGATGCAACTTTGTAATGACTAAAAAATTGGGTTACTGACGCACAGTTTAATGCGGTGCGTCGATGCCATCGACGCGATATCCAATGCGTCACACCAAGTTAGCATCGACTCACTGGAATTTGACGCTGATAGCTGGAAAAAATATTAACTAACGTAATAGTCGATGCGATGCGCCAAGATTGTATTGGTTCACTATTTTGGGATTCCAAAGGTTCTTCAAACGAAGTTCGAAAGATCCAAAACTTATTCGGGTTCACCTATTGACCTTCCTGATCATGAATTAACTCAAATATAGACATTTAAAGGACATTAAGGTCGCAAAGTAAAAGAGACAACTTCCAAAGGCTAAAAATATAACTAAATCAGAATACTTAGCTAAATATTCTAAGTCTGGGACCACTTGACAAGCTTAAAGGACTGAATTAAGCTAGAAATTTTGTGGGGTCTTACACTGCCAATCGAGGCTAACACCCTAGTCCTTTGGGACATCGGATTAGTGGATCCACCCAGCCAGTGTTAGTATCCGTGGTAAAGTATTGACACTCTTCCAACTGGGGTTACAGGTTGGACCCCAATTATCTCTGATTGAGGCATGTCGGGTAAATTTAGCTCCCACAGTTTCAGTTTAGTATTAAGACCACATCAACTCAGGTTTGCATGACTAAGTGTTTAAGTTATTAGTTATTCAGTTATTCAGTTTTACATATTATTTTAGTACATGCTTTACTTGGTCTTTCATTCCTTTTACATGTTCAAGCATTCATATATGATCCTCAATACGGTTTTATGGCTTATTCAGCTTTAACTTGAGATTTACATATAGTATTCATGTTTCCGCCGCTTTCCATCTTACAACAATGTTTTAGCTCATGATTTAGAAATTTCACTAAGTTTTACAGCTTTTACATACAACCATGATTTAAATGCATATTTCAGCAAATAGCTTATGTCCTCAATTTTAAAGCATACATTAAGTCTTTCCATAATTTAGTGCATGTCTCACATACTCAGTACATTCCAAAGTACTGACCACAAATATGTGTTTGTGGTTACATTCCTTCCTAATGTAGGTACCAGTGTAGCCCACACACCACGGTCAGACAGTTCTCAGCATTCAGCTAGCAGGTGATGAGTTCTCTTATTTTGAGGACTTCAGTTAGTTGCAGTGTCTGCATTTCATTTTAATTATTAATATGTATTAATTAGGGATATATGAGGGTCATGTCCCGACTACCTATTAGTCAGTATAGTAGAAATTTCATAGATAGTCACTCAGAGTCATTATATGTAATTCAAGTTCCTTATTTAGATTTATCATATTGTAAACTTTTATAGTATCATATTTATTCAGATTTTCTCATGATTACTCTTCCGCTCAACAAATTTAGCTTTTACATACATTTAAAATAAATTGCTCAAACAGTATGCCAGTACATGGGTTAGCTTAGGATAACTTGTGGTTCTAAGCACTGTGTTACGAATGGAGATTAGCCTCGAATCGTGACACAATGCTTAGATGACCATAATAATTAATTATGAGTGATACAGTAAAATCACGGTTGAAGTAGAAATGTCTTAAATAACGTCTAATAACTAATTCGAAGTGATATAGCAAACTTGCCATAAAAAATACTTGTGAAAAATAATCAAGTTAGCCTCATATAAGATGTTAAGTTAATTTATAATATCAAAATTTAATTTAACATTTTATGTCTATTTTACTTTTTTTATTAAATATTATTTATTTTTTAATACTTAAATGACTTATAATAATTAATTAGGGATAACGTTACGGTTGAAACAACTGAAGCAGACATATTATAAATATCTATTTTAATTTTTATATTAATCATTATTAATTTTAATGACTTATAATAATTAATTAGGAGTGATATAGTAAAATTACGATTGAAGCAACTGAAGCAGGCAACATAATCAGACATGTTGACATCGTATATGCTTGAGCTGCTTAACTCCCTCTTATTATATATAGTAATTTATACTAAACATTATTAATTTTAAAGACTTATAATTATTAATTAGTAGTGATAGAGTAAAATCACGATTGAAGCAGCTGAAGTTGGCAACATAAGAAGACACGTCAACCTCGTGCCTGCTTGAGCTGCTTAAAATATATATATATATATATATATATATATATATATATATATATATATACACACACACACACTAGAATTCATCTTATGATAATTGTTGTTTATTTATCATACATACTGAAATTTTTCTTCAAATATACAAAAATTGATTTTTTAAAATTTTTTTGAACAAAGATAGCGTCTTTGCAAGCTCTATATTTTTTTATGTTAATTATTTTTATATTTATAGATTTGCACAGAAAAGAATATTGCTAGTGAGAATGTTATTGAAGTTAATTGTCTACTAAATCATAATCTTTCACATAATGGTATTCTTTTGGTTGATACGAAGTTTAAATGTCCAATTGAAGATGGGTGCATGTTAAAGGAAGTCGATACATCACACGTTCAAGGTCCGTATACCATTTCAAATTTACTTTTGATATGTTTGATTTTATTTAGTAAATATTTTTGTTCTGATTATTATAGGATCGTCTCAATCTATTCTTGGTGATTGTAATTTCCTATCATATTCGTAATTCATAATTGTGTATGATCAATATGCTATCTTATATTTGGCTTTGAGAGATGAAGTGGCATTAAAATCGAACTCATAAGAACTTTCTAATGTGGAAAAAAAATTCATGTTTTAATCAGATAAAAAAAGCTAAAATCATTGAATATTCTTAAAATTCATTAGGCCTCTTTGAATCTTCTGAAAGTAGTAAACTAAAGTTTGATAGAAAAAATTATTTACACTCAAACATCCTTACATGGTAGATATTGAAAACGATGTTGATCTAAACTTGGAAGATGATTTTATAAAGTTTGTTGATGTATATTTATTGAAGGGATTATTTTACACTTTCATTAATATTTACATATTGTTATTTTAATTATTTATTTTTCTTATGTTTTTCAGAAACGGGCAAGATAGATATTGTCAGGAAAGAGGTGAACTAAAAAATGCTTTTTTTCTTTGAATATACTTTTATTAAATCAAAGTATTGATTTCACAAATTAAATTATGGAGATAGCTTTTTAGATGATCGATATGTTACTTATTCATGTATTTGCATATTTAAATTACTTTATAGCCATTTAAACAATTATACTCTTTCTTTGTTGAAAGTCAGTATATTAAATTCACTTTTTGAATAATTATTTTTAATTATGTAAATAGCTTGATTTTATATTGTATTTTTTACATTATTTATTTTTTATTTTAAATTATGTTATCTTCACTTGTAGTGCTATCTGTAATATATTTGTAGACTAAATGTACGAATTAGTTTATTTTATTAGATTTTTTTAAAAAATTTTATAACACATTGATGTTGTGTTATATTATTTGAGAAAGAGAGCTAAATATGGTGCAAAATTATTGATCAAATTTATCACGATTAATTTTTTATTTGCTCTTAAGATTATATCACTGTATATTATTGAATTGATAATAATATGAATTATGTAGTACTCTATCATGATCATGAGATTGCAGCTTATATTCTTGAATTTTACATGCTTGTAATGATTCTTGGCATATGGTTAATTGTATTCTGATTCCTATTTGTGTTGAAGAACACTGAGTTTTAGCAATTCTAATTTTTAAAGATAGAATTATATATGTTTATGATTCTATAAAAGGTGTGAGGCATAATGTGAAAATACGATTCGCTATTGAAATTTTTGTCATTTTGATTCATTATTGCTTATCAAGCAAAAAATTTTACAGAGAAAAAAACAAGATTTGAATATAAATCAATTCTTTTATTGTGATAAATTATCTTTTCAGTCTTTGGACACACACTTCGTTGATGATTTACCTATCCAATATGTTGTGTAAGTTTCTCCTTTAATCTTTAATTGTTTATAATTATATTGATTTTCTCAATTCATTTTTTAAGTTTAATAATTTGAATTATTGATTTATATATAGGGATTGTGGAGTATATACTTGATCTCATTTGTCAAATATTTCATTCGCAATATTTAAATTTCAAGGAATGACTTTAATGTCTTGTCAACATGGACATAGATTGACGTATTTATTGTGGCATTATAGTTATATGAAGCATTAGCAAAAAAATTAAAAGTGAATCAGAATTCTCAAAATACCTTTTCAAGATAAGGAAGTGTAAAAGAAAAAGAAGCTTGATGCTTTAAGTTTTTTTTTTTTTAACACTCTTTATTGCTTTTTGAATACTTTTTCTTTTAATGATGTTTTGTATATATGTACATTTAATTTTGCTTTGTAAAGATATTTTGAAATATTCTGTAAATCTTTGATTTTGTCTATTATGAATTTGTTCAATTTAATAGTATTTTCATTTATATTAATTATTTGTGAGTTTTTTGAATTGTTATATTTGTGCTGCTTAATAAACGGTAGAGTTAACTGTGTTTACTATATTGATTACAAAGCTAGTATTGTTTAGGTTTGTCTCAGTAAATAGTTTTTTATCGATTCTATTTTTTTTTTTTTAATTTATAGAGATATTGAATTTGTTATTGCTTTTGTTCTTTTATTTTATAAGATGGAGTCTAATTTTTTTTGTGTTATACATTAACTATTTCAAAATATATACTATAAATATTATTATTAAATTGTGCGAGACTTTAAATTATTAATTAGTACAATTCTTCAGAAAGTTTAATATTATATAGCAACTCTTCATATCATGTAATGTAAACGGTTATTACTGCATTGAAATTTATAATTTGCAATGGACTGAAGTGACATCTATTTTCATCTAAAAAAGATTTAATAACCTAATTGTATCACATTATGTATTTATATGAAATTTAAAATTTCAATTAAAAGAAGCCATTAAATGCAAGACACGTATCAATTTCAATTATTCTATATCACAATTATTTTTGGAGTTTATAATGCTGCAGATAAGATCTTGCTATGTAAGAATGTGTGAAAGAAAATGAAGAAGTATAATAACTTCATTGTATACATAAATTAAAAAATACATTCCTAATAATTAAGGTTTATAAACTTAATAAACAACAACAACAATCAGTCAACTAAATGCATAAATATGTACCTACTTGTCTATGAGCATATTTCTGCATGTTCTTACATTGTGACTTTCTTTTTGGCATCTTTCGGATGAAGAATGGTAAATTTTTTCTTCTTTTTCTCAATGTTTTTATTTTCTTTTTTTGGAGGTCTTTCTGATACTTTATGTCCTTTAGGGTTCAATACAATTTCGTTCAATATACTTAATAGCATTTCTCAAGAAGCTTCAGCTGGCGTAGGATTGATTAGAATCTCATATGTATTCTTCATTGTTGTAATGGTATCGTAAGTAAAATAATAATTTTCTCCTTTTAAACCTTTTGAATTCAACACTGTCAAAGCATGTGCATATGATACTACATCAACTTCAAAGTATCTACATGTATATATTTGCTCTTTAATACGCAAAATAAAGATCTTTCCCTTATATGTAATTGTATGTAAGTAATCACTTGAAGGCCTCATTTATATTTTTTTAAAATATCATTATAAAAACGAAATATGTATATAATACTAAATAGATTGTGTAAAATAAACTTTAAAAGAAAAAGTAAATTTTATCATTTTATGTTATGCTTTTTAAAAATCTGCAGCAATTTTTTTTTATATATATTTTGTGATTATTTTTGTACATTTTTTTCTGCTTCTTTCATGTTATTGTAACTCCATTTCATCATTGATATTCGTATTTATTCGAACAAATTCTTTACAAAAAAAATCTCTTGCCTCGTTAGTTACTAAATTTACTTATTCGACAATGCTAGAGGTTATTATCATTATCCTATTTACAGTAGAATTTTGTAACACCTTGAAAACGTGTTTCAAGATGTCACACGGTGTTCGGGACTATGAGTAGTCCCAAGCTAACCCTGTGAGCCTTCTACAAGTTCTGAAACTTAAACAAAGACAATCTAGGCATGCGATAACACTGAAATACTGAATTACTGTCTGAATCGTGCTAAGTTTAATTGAACATAATATCTGAAAGCATTTAACTTAGAAATTTGACAAGCCAACACTTCAAATCTAAAACATATCTAACAGTCGGACAAGCCTCTACTACTACTAACTAGAGAGCCGACAGGACAGACCCCAGCTGACTCGAACTGACTGAAAACAACTGAACAAACTGCTTTATAAAACTGTGAATCTAAATTACTGGGTCCTCATACTATGAGGACTCACCAACTGTCGTAATATAGATAGAGATGCTCGCGGTCAATCACGCTGCTGGAATTGAGCACCTAGACCTATATTATTAAACAATGTAGCATATAGACGTATATGTGGATCAGTACTTTTGGAATGTATTGAGCATATGAAGGTGAATGCATAAGTAAAACAATAATTCAATATTCATACAAAACTTTCAGAGAATACATGCTGAGTGTAATGACTCACCTTGTCTAGGATAAAACATATACTGTAAAATAATAAAAAAAGAGTATGTAAAGCATAGAAAATCTTTGTGAGTCATAACACTTAGTTCTAAAATATTTACTTTTACTCTTTCTATTGGGAGTTTCTTCTAACCGACATAAACCATGTGAGTTGTCACGGAGTCCAATACCTTTCCCATGTTAGGGAGAGTTGTTCTACCCTTGCCATCAGAATAGAACCTTATCTTAAGTGATCACTGACTTATCCCGCTATGGGCACTTAAACCTACGGTGGCACGTAGTTTTGGGGCATGAAACCTTTGGAATCATATTCAACTTGGTGCTAAATACTACTCCCATACTTATCGCTCAGACTTTAGGAAATCCACCTTAAAATAGCACAAGGGTTTGTAATGAAAACTAGTTATGCTTCTCTTTGCTTTAAATCATAAACTATATGAATAATGTAGATTCCTTATCTTAGCCTAGGATCAAAAGATCAATTTCTTCTTACATCTTGGTAAACAACTTATAAAAGAGTCTTAAGATTAGTTTTCTTGAAATCTCAAAACTCATACTTGGGTTTAAAGCATATGTACTTAGATTTTTAGAATTTCACATTAAAGTTTCATTCTTGACAATCATCTTGATATCACTCAACAATATCAATTCATAATTAAGAAGTACGATTCATGATATAAACCTTCAAGTCAAAGCATAAATAGATAAGGTAAACATGCACTTCAATACGTAAATCACTTGTAAATTCATAAACTCAAAACGAAGTAGTTGGGTATGAACCCTAATTTGCAATTAATGAAATCTTAAGTTAAAAAAAAGTTTTGGGCACAAGGATGAAAGATGATACTTGTTCATACCCCCACATACCTTATTAGGTTAATTTGATGAAGAAACTTGACTTTGGATTCCTATTGATGTTCTTGAAGGCTTCTTCTTGAAGTTCTTGAACCCGAAAACTTGGATTCTTGATTATCTTGAAGAGTCAATGATAAAGCTTTGGTTTTCTTGGAGTTAAAGTTGAAGTTTTAGGGTTTCTCGGAGAGAAATTTGGTGAGAAATGAGTATATCGAACATAGAATAATGGCAAATCTTATATTTTTATGACTTAGGGTGAGGGTAATTGACCTAAATGCCCCTCTAGGAATTAAAGTTGCAACTAAAATGCCATTTATGGGCTTGGGGCGATGCCATGATTGTCTTACCACTATTACTAGTACAATGTGGTGGAATCGCGTTGAGCTACTGGAATTAAAATCCAAACACCGCTCAAATCTTGTTTAAAAATTTTAAAGCTTCTTCGAGACATGCTCCTTATCCCCTGAACATGAATCAACTCAAAAACCAACGTCTCGGAGCTCGGAAGGTAAACTTAAAAAATTTTAAAGTTCAGAGGTCAAAAATGAGACTAAGTCTGTAACACTTAGTTTTATTTTCAGATTCTAAGGGTCTTATGCAAGCACTAAAGGCTAAGTTGAACTAAGAGCCTTTGACCAACGGAACTTCTTTATTCCTCGGTCTACAAATCTGGTGGTCAAGAATCTTTGCTAAATTTCTTTATAAGAAAGGCGATCCTAAATATCTATATTTACTAAAGGTAATACGATAGTTGGATCACCAATACACTTCTTTAATATGGAGACATGAAACACCGAGTGAATAGATGACAAGTCTACAGGCAATTCAAGCACGTATGCCACCTTCCCAACACGACTCAATATCCTATAAGGGACAATATATCAGAGACTAAGCTTCCTCTTTTTGCCAAATCTTTTCACCCCCTTCATGGGTAAAACTTTCAAATAAACTAATTCATCGACTTCAAACTCAAGATCCCGTCTCTTCACATCTCCATAAGATTTCTAATAACTCCGAGCTATTTTCAACCTCTCTCGAATCAACTGGACTTTCTCTATGGCTTCAAACACAACATCTAGCCCTATCAAAGTGGCCTCACCTACTTCAAACCAACCAATGGGTGACCTATATCTCCTCCCATAAAGAGCCTGAAATAGGACTATCTGAATACTAGAATGGTAACTATTATTGTAGGTGAACTCAATCAATGTCAAGTAATCATCCCAACAACCCCTGAAGTCAAGAACACACGCTCTCAACATATTTTCTAGGGTCCTCTCTGCCTGACCATATTTCTGAGGGTGAAAAGCTAAACTGAGATGAACTTGGGTACCAAGACCCTTCTAAAAGGCTTTCCAAAAGTAAGAGGTAAACTAAGTAACCCTATCTGAAATGATGGACAAAGGAATTTCGTGCAATCTGACTAACTTTCTAATATATATCTTAGCATAATTTCAGCTGAGTAGGATGTGTGAACTAGTAAGAAATAGGCTGATTTGATCAATCTATCTACAATAACCCAAATCAAATCATGTTAACGACGTGAATGGGGTAACCCTATCACAAAGTGCATGTTTACCTCTTCCCACTTCAAAGTGGGAATACTAAACTCCTGTAAGGTGTTACTAGGCCTTTGGTGCTCTACTTTAACCTGCGGATAGTTAGAACACTTAACCACAAACTTTGCAATATATTTCTTCATACCACTCCACCAATAGACTTCCCGCAAATCTCGATACATCTTAGTATCACTTAGGTGAATGGAGTAATGCGCACCATGTGCTTTCACCAAAATCCACTACCTCAAACCATCGATACACTGTACACACAGTCTACCCTGATAACTCAACATACCATCTCCCCTTTGGAAGAAAAGCTCTACTTTTTTATCTCTTTCTAACCCTTTCAACCTGACTAAACTGGAATCCTTATCTTGTTTCTCCTTCACTTCATAAACTAAAGAAGATTCCAAACTACTCTGAACCCAAACATTCCCCTCATCTAAGTCAACCAACTGCACACCTAATCTAGCCAACCGATGAACTTCCTGTATTAATTCTTTCTTATCACTTCCCACATGAGCAACAATGCCTATCAAAGTCTATTAAGGGTATCTGCCAAAACGTTGTCCTTGCCTAGATAATAAAAAATACTCATGTCATAATCTTTCAATAACTCCAACCACCTTCTTTGATAGAGATTGAACTCTCTCTAGGAAAATACATACTGAAAGTTCCTATGGTCCGTGATAAGTTGTTAATTTGATGACTTGCTAGCACCTTTTAGGCCTAAATTATCATGATTTTCCATTGATTTAATGGTAATCTCTTACTTAATGCTCATATGTGTAGGTAAAAGTTAAAAAGAGAAGATGAGCAAGTCATTCAAGTCAATAAGAGGCCAAATATGAAGGAAAAGAGCCATCTGCTTTGCATCTACTTTGCATCTAGTTTGGATCCACTTTGAATCTTCTTAGGAGCTACTTTCTATCTGCTTACAATCTACTTTGGATCCACTCAAGCAGATCAAGAGCAAGGTAACAATTTTGTCATTTTGTCAAATGTGCAAGTGGGGCTTATTTAAGGGCTCTTGTAGCTCATTGTCACCCATCATTCCATTACTATATCTCCCATCTTTAGTCTAGGATTTTTGTAATTACTTGGATCATGGAGCAAGAATTGTACTAATTTTGAGCTAAGAAGACATTAGAGTAACTTCCAAGTGTAGATTTGGCTTCACCCATTGAAGATTAATTGGATTTTAAAGTGTGGTTTGCACTCTCTTTATTTTCTTATGGATAACTTGATGAAAATATTAGTTTATTTATGTTTATTATCATTATGATATGGTAGATCTACCTCTTGGGGTTATGCTTGATTAGGGTGCAATTATGTGTGGGTTGTGATATTTTTGCATAGATTTGAGTTTGCTAATGATGGGTTCTATTATTACTTGATTAAAATGGATGGGGATTTGATGAGTAAAAGTCCCAAACACCCAAATGAGTTTGATGGGTGAAAGCTCCAAACTCTACTTCAAAAAAAAGGTTTTTGTGAAATTTTGGAACCTATATCATCCTCGAAAGAGGGATGTGGTTACCAAAGCAATTGTAGACAATTATGTGCGTAGTTTTCTAATCTATCACTATCTTAGAAATAAGGGTGGTTGTGAAGTTAACTAAACCATGAGTATCATCCTAGAAATAAGGATGCCTTGATTGAGGTATTGAGTGGTTTTGATTGACACACTTGTTAGGTGCTCGAAAGAGCCAATGGGTGAAATCTTGTGGTTTTGTTGAAAAACTAACCTCAAGGACATTATACCTATCCTACCATATCATTCATGATTAGAATTTTGCACCGAATTATCATGTCCCTTGCATATCTTTCCCCTAGAAAAGCATAATCCCAAGATCCATTTTAATTGATTACACTCTAGTTGTTCTTAGTCTCAAATTAGTAACTTAGAAGCCTAAGAATTACTTTCACATCTGACATGATTGAAAACCCCCCAAATCATTTTGCACCTTCAATTTAAATTGGGTAAGCACTCGTATTTCGAATTAACTCAATCACCACTAACAGTGTTCCTCATGGATTCAACCTCGACTCTTATTGGTTAAATATAGTGACAACGACCACCTTACACTATAATTGATGTTGTAAGTTGAGCGTTATAAAAAATGACACTGCTGCCAGGGAACAATTTGTTGTATTGAGTTAGTTTGGAATTTTTGATTACTTTCTTTGGTTCAAACTTGTAAATATTTGTGTCTTAATTTCTTTTATTTCTTGTTTTAGATAGAGTTTTATTTATTTTTATATGTTACTATGGCATCGTGGAATGAACTTGGACTTGGTGAGTAGAAATCATACCTTGATTATCCATACTCCCTGGAGAGAGATGTGTGCACCATCTCGATCCTATAGGGAGTATGGTTGTTCTCATTGTGGTGGTTGAGATGGACATTGAAGTGGTTTCCCAAATGCCCCCTCCCCCCGTTATGCTAACCCAGTTTCTCGTTCTTCTTATGGATTAAATAGGCCTTATGATGAAGAAAGGGAAGAACAAAGCACGGGAAAGAGTGGCGTTAAAGCTATGCTTCAATGAATCATGGAGTTGACAACATTGATGGAGGAGAAAGCAACTAGTTTACTTCAATCAATGGGGGCATGTAATGATGAAAATAAGACGATAGAAGAGATGGGCATAGAGGTCAATCATGCAAACACTACAACTATGCCCACACCTCTAAATGAGCTTAACATTGAAAAATCTTTGGTGTTTTCCCAACCAACCGAGCACAATATGGTTGTAGATGTTGAAACAAAGAAAATGGCGCTAGATTCAAGGAAAGAATCCAAGCAAATTTCTTATGAAGACTCTAGTCCATTTTGAAGAGAGAATTTCAACACTGATGAAACTCCAAAATTAGGGAGAAGGCCTCACTCGAACCACTTTTCAACATTAAGATTGGTGGATATGATGAAAGTCGAACCTCCTAAGCAAATAATAAATTTTGTGAATGAGGAGGAAAATCCCTATATATTGGAGTTCGTCATTCCCAATGGACAAAATAAATCCCCCCACTTAAAGTTCAATAAAGGCAAAATTCAATGAGCAACAAGTGAATTTTTCATGTTCCCGTCGATACCTAATAAGCCTATTCAGAAATTTGAGGTGAAGTTGGGTAAGAGATTCAAGCTGTCAAAGTGGCAAGATAAATAAAGTGTCGTTGCGCCCTCACCTTTTTCCAAAGCACCTTAAAAATATATTTTAATTGAAAGATGAGCCGACGAATCAAATCATCTAAGTGGAGGGATAAAGGATGACAAAATGATATCATGCTGCGACGTTAAATATGGTGCTTCAAGAGAGGAAGCCCAAAGAATTTTTATTGGTATTTTATAACATTTTTTATTCAATTTTAAGTTTCCTTTTGAATGCTTATGGGTGATTACATGATTCGGAAGAGGTGATGGAAGGTTTCGGTGCTCAAAGCTAAGCTCCGAGCCAATACCGAGGTGATGTTTTACCCCAAAATCTGGTCGTACTAGCTTGGACCTATGATGGACATGCTTAATCAGTCAAAGAACAGGCCAATAGAATCTTGGCAGCAGCTTAAATCAACCTTCACTGAAGGTACATGCGCTGGACATGCTACAGCAGTCCAGGCGCATCCCAAGAACAACCTGGACGCAAATGGAGGCAGTACCACTGCCTAGACCTGTGGTAGACGTGCTGGGAAAGTACAGGTGTAGGCCCGTTGCACATGGAATGTAGGAGGCTTTCCAGTAAGATATAACAACCTGCAATGGACCTACATGAGCAGGCCAACCGCAGGTAAGGCACACTTGGGGCGTAGATCCTTTATGATACATGCCTATGGACTGATTTGGAGCGGATTTTCTGAACTAAATTCCACATGTTTCCATCCCAAATGCAAACTCTGAAGTCTTATTTCAAGAGTAGAACCCCAGATAAGTATATCATTCTTTTCTTTCATCGTTTTACTCCTGTAATCAAGCTCAGAAGGTATGATCTTTGGTTAAATATTCTTTGGAGTTCTCTTTAAAAAGGTTGAATAGTGATCACATTTTCATGCTTTCTTTTGGTTTAAATTTATTGTATTTGAACTTCATTTGGCGAAATGTTATTGTTGGTATGAACATTTTTTAACCTATGCCTTGTTTTACATTGTCCAATAACAATTCTTGATTCCATACACTAGTACACACTATGTGTTCGACGAAACACCCACTTGTAGCTTGTTTGCTTAATTGAGTGGTGGGTGATTTAATTGGGTTAGTGTGATTGCAAATGGTATATTTGGTGATTAATTGGGACATTGAGCTTGCTCGCATGCGTTGTCATTTTATTTTTCAAGCTTTTACCTTTGTTGCATGCCACATGTTTGTTAAAATGCCAATAAGAGAGGAATGCCTTATATGCTTATAATGGTTAATATTGACTTTCTTTGGGGCATTTGGTGATCATTTATAGAGCATAAATTTGAGTTCAAATGATCTTAAATGTTGGATAATTGGTGGTTTTTGGGTTGAGATTGTTAATGAATGTTACGTCCATGAATTGATCGATAAATATGCTTATCATAGCATTCACAGGTGAAGTCTGAGTAACCCAAGAGACATGAAAGCTTGACTTGACCTAAGATAGATTGGGTGACACCTTTCTTAAGGGTATAGTGTTGAATATGTTCCTATTGGTGCCATGAATGTTTTATGAGCTAAATGGTCAATATGTGAAATTATGAGGAAAGAATCCCATGAAGCGTAATGATAATGTTGTCTTGCATTCACCTAGGTTTTTTGTAATGCCCCGAGAGTACACCCTGGGCATCACACGATGCTTATTGCACTGAAAGACCACAAGCTAACCCATGACCAGTACTTGCTGTGAGCACTGAATAAAATCTCAAAAAAAATATGTGCGGAATTTAATTGAAATGCCATAAGGTTTTAAATACTGTAATCAACACTTAGCAAAACTGCTAAAAAGGATGATTATAATAACCAAAAACTGACTAACTGTCTGTACTAGTCTGAAAAGCCTGTACTGACTGAATAAGAGTTGATGGGACAGATCCCAACTAACTCCAACCAACTACTGAATTGAAAACATGAAAATAAATATAATCTGTCCTTGAAAAATGAGGACTCACCACTGCTATAGCTAGTAATCTGGAAAGTCTATAAGCGATTCGGGAACTGAGTGTCCGAACCTATGATATGATAAATCATAGCGCAAAAAAAGAGTATGCGATCAGTACTTTGAATGTACTGGTATGCTAAATGAGGTAGGCTGATATGTATGGTTTCACGTGCATGAATAATAATTGACTAAATAGAATGTAGTACTGAATAGAATGTATGGATTTTGTAAGTACTGAAGAGGCATATAATCTGTAAATACTGAGGATGCATGACCAAACATAAAACATATCCTGAATATATTCTATAAACTGAAATAATGAAATCTAATAACTGAATAACTAATGAACTGTATGCTATAGTCAAGCAAGACTGAACTAAATTCTGAACTGAGTACTGAAACTGAAATTGTGGGAGGTATCATCTAACTGACATGCCCAAAAGCTGAGATGATTGGGGTCCAACCTGTGATCCCAGTTGGAAGGGTTCTAGTACCATGCCATGGGTACTACCAATGGTTGTGAGTCAACCCTAACTGGCAGGAAGACACTTTGTCAACCCTCTCTGGAAGGAAAACTCATGCGATATGTGTCAACCCTTATCTGGCAGAAAGATATCTCAACTTCCACTGTCTACGTAGTTCTGTAACTCAAAGATTGATACTAAGGGTCACACCCTATACTAACAGGAATACCCTAATCCATGGGTTCGCTCGGTGCTGAATCCTACTCCCAACTGAACTGACACTGATTACAGGACTAAGTTAAGCTTAACTAAAGAGGGAATTGACTTGAATTATTGAACTGTTCTATGTTCGACTAATTATGATGACTGACTAAACTGATAATGCTCATAACACATTCTGAAACTATTCTGAAGATACTGATACTAAGTAAACATCTAAGTTTGTAGGTATTCATAACCCCCAGGATTCGATAGCAATAACAATAGGATCACTTGAATGCTTTGAAACCATTAAAGGCAATCATTATTCACAATTATTCATTTAAGCATTTCATCAAACACATGGGAACTAAGACTTTAACATGGGGATGCTTTATAAACATGAAAAGATCGCACAATCACATGACCAAATCGTAAGGTGAGGGTTTTATTCTGAATTCGTATGAACAAGATAAGGACATCACAATATTTAAAACATACTATAATGCATTCCATGGGAAATCACTTGAAAACATAACAAGGGTCATTATTCAAAACTCATTTTTTAAGGCATTTCATCAAACACTAGATATTCATAGTTTAAGCCAAGCATGCGAATAGTTTAAAACTAGTAGCAAAAGGACAATTTCACTTCTAAGATCACCAACTAGGGTTTAAATTCAACAAACAATACCATTAAAACATGTAAGGTTTAATATCACCAAAACTTTCGTGTAAACATATTAAAGATGAGAAATTCATGTAAGTTCATGGACATGATTCATAAAATATGTAATAAGGGCTTCTTTCAATGAAAATAGTTTGTAAACATCATGTATAATTAAAATTCATAAAAGCTTTATGGAGATAAATCATTATAAGCATGTAATTTCATGATTTAAAACATAAAAGATGGATTTTTGGACTCCATGGGTGAAAGGGTTCATGGATGAACATCTAACATACTTGGGTTGATGAATTCATAAAAGTTGGTGGTGAATTCTTCAGATTTGTTCTTGAATAGTGGAGGCTAGGGTTTTTGTTCTTGAAAGATGGATAATTTTATTTGAGTAAATTGTGATAAAAATGAGAAAATAATGCTCTATTGAGACTTAAATCCTGTGTTTGGACGGATTTGGAGCTATGGGAAAAGACAAAATGGTCCCTAGACATTAAAAATTCTGATTTTGGGGCTTATCGCTGAGCGGTATTGGTCCCACCGCTATAGCACCACTGAGCGGGCTAATAGCGGTGACCTACTACCTTGGGAAGACTCCCATTTGAAGGTTTACCACTGAGCAATATTGGCTTCACCGTTATTGCACCGCCGAGCGGTGTAGTTGTGGCAACCCACTACCTCACACGAAAAATACTATAACATTTTGCTCGGTTATCTAATTTTGACGAAATTGGTATTGTTAGTAAGATAATTCAATTATGTACCTGTTGGTAGGTCATGAGTTCAAAAATTCTTAGTAAAACGAAATATATGCTCATTTGAAGTTTACTATAGCAACATCCTTCTCAAATACTCAATCGGTAAGGGATATTTTGATTCTTCTAATAGCTAGGATGTATTTGTGGCCTTAATACACATCAAAATCGATCATAAAACTACCAAAGCACTATAATTTATTTCTCATGGACTTGAATTATGGTCTAATATTGGTTTGGATTTTTGGGGTATTACAATATCTCCCCCTTAGAAACATTCGTCCTCGAATGAAATCGGTTAAGCTGAAAATACGGAGGAATTTTTGGTTACATGCTGAATATACGTGATGAAAACATGATTATATGACTAAGTCTGAAACATGACACATGATTGAACTAGTTTCTTGAATGCATGAATGACATGAGAATGGTTATAAGGCTGAGATAGAAACGAGAGAGTCAACTTATGTGTACCTATTACTTCAAGTTGGATCTTATTACGTGAAGAGAAGATGGAATGTTTTAGGACTTGAAATCTCGGGGGATTATATTACATTTCCCTCTTGGGACATTATGTCCCCTGGAATATAATAACTTATCTAAAATACTAAGGAAAGACTGAGATGATGTACGAGGCACTTACGAACTGAATCATGACTCTATATTTGGAATCTGAGACTGATGCTTGATGCATGAACTAAACTGAATTTATGACTTATATGGTCGTAATAGAATTTCCTCATGAATAGGAGAGGATGAAAACCATAGGAGCTTAGATGCCTAACTGCTAAACCGAATTACTGGCTATACAAACTAACTCGTACTGAAAGCTTATACTTAATTGGAGGGTTTCTTCAACACTCTTTCTATAACTTTCTAATGACATTAGGGAGCAAGGAACCTTGGCATAGTCTAAATAAGGCATCTGAATAAGAAGTCACATCATGGCTAAAATTCTATAACATGGGACACAGTCCTACGAAACATCAGCAGGATAGAGTTACCAAGCCTTATGCACTGCAACTACTAACTTACAAATATTAGCCACACTTCTCAACTATTCCTCAACTATACTTTCTACTTAAACATCGCACATCACTTGAGGCTATTGAAGTATTCACATGGGCACTAATAACTCTACCTACTGGGGTTTGAGCTGGACTAAATTCTCCCACTATGTTCAAGCCTACTCGAATCTACAAAATGCACACATCACACTGTAACACTAGTCTTAATCCTGAATTCAACACACCCTACATTTTCACAACTCCTTATTTCATGAATGATTCTTATTACTTCTTCATCAACTACATCCAACCTCTTACTAGCCATTCCTAATGCATAATGCTTTTACCCACTTGCATACCAATATGACATTCAAGCCTATCTTCATAATTTCATCCTTGTGTAAAACAAGAATGCAACAATCTTTCCTTAATATGAAATATTTATTCTCTCCTATCTAACCAATTTCTCATCACTATATCATTTCATAAGGAGAGGTCGCTAAAAGGCTGTAACATGAGGACCTAAATCATGAATAAACACTATATAGAACTTGACACTTAACTGAGGCCTAAGGAATAGAGTATCAATGTCATGAATTCATCAAGAAATCATACATAACAAAAATTTGAATTTCCCTGATCATTGAGAGTGTAGCCTGATTATTGAAACTAAACATAATGTAAAGCATGAGTACTTGAGTCATGAGCTGCTGGAGTTCATAAGTTTCATGGAATATGATTTGTATAGTTGAGCAAATCGGAACTTATTATACTAAGAACTGGAAGCACACATGATTCTCTATGATGTGCATGAATATGAACTATGATTATAGGACTAAAATGTAAGGCATGAGTAGATATCATGATGACTGAGAAACCTTGCACTAAGATAAGAACGGGTTGGGCATCATCCTCCCCTACTACTTTTCTACACATACTGGCATCACTACTAGGATCTGAGAGCCTAACTTGGTTACTTGTCCTATCATCTCCCCCTTAGATTAAAGACATCATTCTAAGTCTATGAACCACCTAATCAACAAATCTAAACTAAACTGGCACCACCTTACTCTAGAATCTAGGGGACAATAATATGCATAATTGGTAAACTCACTTGAAATGACTATGCCTGATAATGTAAAACTTGTTGCTAGAACTTTCTTTTGAGATACAACTTTTATCCCTCTATAGCACCAACAATCATCATGTAACAACTTAAGAACTGGCTAACTTAGAATTTTCAACTCCTCTTCATATTAGCTCAACTTTCAAAGATTCAAACTTAGATTCTAACACATAATATGGATATCTCCAAATCTTTAATGAACCATACTAATTTCATCATAACCTACAAATATCACATCCACAACATACATTTCAAATCAACAAACTTAAGTTCTTGCATACACTACTTTTAGACTACTAATTCACCTTTCATACAACTAACCCTATGAAATATAATCTGCTCAAATTCAGATAACACTATCCCAACTCCACTATTGTTGCTAAACTCCTAGTTTCTTGCTTTTAAATCAAGGTCATATGCTATCCTAGAATACTGAGAAGGGATCTGAGGGCATAGCTTACTTTGGGTTAGTGCGAGATTTTTCATGATCTTGAATGAAATCTTTAAAACTTTAGAACATAATGAAACTGATGGGATACTTTTGAGACTGCGGCAATCCCGTAACTGTGTGCGGGGACTGTCTAAAAAAGCTTTATCTGTAGGGATTTAAGATTGATTGTTTCTGTTACCTTGAAAATAAGGCAGTGCTGGCATGAATACAGCAAGATGAAAATCTACATAAATTTCTTAGAAGACATTTCTATAGCACGAGCTGAGATATGAAAAAAGGGAAACTTTTCCTAAATCATCTCATAGCCTCTTTTCCATAAGTGTGGTGCACTTCATACCCATGCACAAGACTCTACTCAACGTGGCTTTCAGACTCACTAGGACACTTTAAAACCTTAGGCTCTGATACAAAGTTTGTAATGCCTTGAGAATATAGCCTAGGCATCACACAGTACTTACAGTCCCGAAAGACCACAAATTAACCCATGACTAATACCTGCTGTGAGCACTAAATAAAATCTCAAAGAAAACAAGTGCGGAATTTAACTAAAATTCCATAAGGTTTTAAATACTGTAATCAATACTTAGCAAAACTGCTAAAATGGCTGATAATAACAACTGAAAACTAACTTAATGTCTGTACTAGTCTGAAAAGCCTCTACTAACTGAATAAGAGTTGATGGGACAGGCCCCAACTAACTCTAACTAACTACTAAATTGAAAACATGAAAATAAATATAGTCTATCCTCAAAATATGAGGACTCACCACTACTACGACTGGTAATCTAAAAAGTCTATGCGTGATTTGGGAACTGAGCATCCGAACCTATGATATGATACATTATAGCACGAGAAAAGAGTATGCGATTAGTACTTAAAATGTACTGGTATGCTAAATGAGGTAGGTTGATATGTATGGTTTCAGGTTCATGAATAATAACTGACTGAATAGCATGAAGTACTGAATAGAATGTATGGAATCTGTAAGTAATGAGGATGCATATAATCTATAAATACTGAGGATGTGTGACAAAGCATAAAACATGTCCTAAATATATTCTGTAAACTGAAATACTGAAATCTGATAACTGAATAACTGATAAACTGTATGATATGGTCTAGCAAGACTGAATAGAATTCTGAACTGAGTACTGAAAATGAAACTATGGGAGGTATCATCGAACCGACATACCCCAAAGCTAAGCTGATCAGGGTCCAACCTGTGACCCCAGTTGGAAGGTTGCTAGTACCATGCCACGGGTACTAAAAATGGTTGTGAGTTAACCTTAACTGGTAGGAAAACATTTTGTCAACCCTCATTGGCAAGAAAACTTATGTGACATGTGTCAACCCTTATCTGGCAGGAAGATATCTCAACCTACGCTGGCTACGTAGTTCTATAACTTAAGATTTTCTACTAAAGGTTGAACCTATACTAACAGGAATTCCCTCATCCATGGGTTCGTTCGGTGTTGAATCCTACTCCCAACTAAACTGACACTGATTATAGGACTAATCTAAAGCTTAACTGAAGAGGGAATTGACTCTGATTACTAAACTATTCTAAGATCAACTAATTATGGTGACTGACTAAACTAATAATGCTCATAACCTATTCTGAAACTATTCTGAAGATACTGAGACTAAGTAAATAGCTATGTTTTCAGATATTCATAACCCCCAAGATTTGATAAAAATAACAATAGGACCACTTGAACGCTTTAAAACCATGGATGGAAATCATTGTTCACAATTATTTACTTAAGCATTTCATCAAACACATGGGGACTAAGACTTTAACATAGGGAAGCTTTATAAACATGAAAAGATCGCACAATCATATGACCAAATCGTAAGCTGAGGGTTTTATTTTGAATTCGTATGAACACGATGAAGACATCACAATATTTAAAACATACTATAATGCATTCCATGGGAAGTCACTTGAAAACATAAAAACGGTCATTATTCAAAACTCATTCTTTGAGGTATTTCATCAAACACTTGATATTCGTAGTTTAAGCTACGCATAGGAATAGTTTAAAGCTAGTGGTAAGAACATGATTTCACTTCTAAGATCACCAACTAGAGTTTAAATTCAACAAACAACACCATTCAAACATGTAAGGTTTAATATCAACAATACTTTTGTGTAAACATGATAAAGATTCAAAATTTATGTAAATTCATGGACATAATTCATAAAATATGTAATAAGGATTGCTTTCAATGAAAATAGTTTGTAAACATCATGTATAATCAAAATTCATAAAAGCTTCATGGAGATAAATCATTATAAGCATGTAATTTCATAATTTAAAACATAAAAGATGGATTCTTGGACTCCATGTGTTAAAAGGGCCCATGGATGAACATCTAACATACCTAGATTGATGAATTCGTGAAAGTTGATGGTGAATTTTTGAGATTTGTTCTTGAATTGTATAGGCTAAGTTTTTTGTTCTTGTAAAAGGCCTACTTTAATTTGAGTAATTTCTGATAAAATGAGCAAATAATGCTTTATTGGGACTTAAATCCCATGTTTGGGCAGATTTGGAGCTATGGGAAAAGATCAAACGGTCCCTTGACATTAAAAATTCTGATTTTGGGGCTTACCGCTGAGCGGTATTGGTCCCACCGCTATAGCACCGCTGAGCGGGCTAATAGCGGTGACCTACTTCCTTGGGATGACTACCATTTTAAGGTTTACCACTGAGCGGTATTGGCTTCACCGCTATTGCACTGCCGAGCGGTGTATTTGCGGCAGCCTACTACCTCAC
Organism: Capsicum baccatum var. pendulum; assembly: GCA_030864225.1. Lineage (NCBI taxonomy): Eukaryota > Viridiplantae > Streptophyta > Magnoliopsida > Solanales > Solanaceae > Capsicum > Capsicum baccatum. Next base: position 233,981,557 of record CM061560.1, on the reverse strand, counting down.
ACGAAAAATGCTATAACTTTTTGCTCGGTTATCGGATTTAGGCGAAATTGGTATCGTTGGAAAGATAATTCAATTATCTATATTTTGGCGGGTAATGAGCTAAAAAATTCTTAGTAAAATGAAAGATATGCTCATTTGAAGTTAACTATAGAGACATCCTTCTCATGAACTCAATCGTTAAGGTATATTTTGATTTGTCTAATAGGTAGAACGTATTTGAGGTTTTAATACACATCAAACTCAATCATAGAACTACCAAATCAATATAATTTATTTCTCATGGGTTTTAAGAATGGTTCTAATATTGATTCAAATTTTTGGGGTATTATGTTTTTCTTTAATTATTTAGGAAGGATCAAAAGTTCAAAAAATTTTTCCAAATGACATTGGCAAGAAATAGTATTATTTTGAGAAAAAACAAAAATATATTTTCATTGTGAAAAAGATCAAGGATGTTTGTGAGCTTTCTTTTGAGTGAGACCATTAGTTTCATTTTTGGCTCTCTCTTTACAAGGATGAGTCTTTGACTTGGAGTTACTTATTAAGCTCAAATTGTTTAAATTGGTTAGGAGATTAACTCTTTGCTCTATGAGTACAATTCCATGTGTGGTAATACCTTTGAATAATTCTTTTATATATGTGTAGTCTAGAACTTGCCCCGACTGTGTTCTAAGCGAAATTCTAGACAAGCTTGGTTCGGAGAATGACCCAAGGCCATTGTTGACCCATCACATAGCCAAATTCCCTCCTTAACATTTTTCCCTTGTTAACTCCCTTTGAGTCTTTTTACCCATTTTTCCTTATTTGTGTAATGATAACCTTGCTAAAATACCTAAGCCCTTTTTTAAACCTTACTTTTGGCACTTAACCTCCTTTGATGCATCGAATGATTCAAAGAAATAAAATGTAGGCAAGAGCCTAATTTTAGGGGATTTTGTAGTTGAAAGAGTACTATAATGGTGGTTCAAACCCCAAGTTTGGGGGGAATTGGCTAAGATGAGCCAATAAAGGTGTATGTAAGGTTTTCTAATCATGTGCTTAAGAAACTAGAGACACACTCTATGATAAAGTTGTCTAGCCTAACCCATAGAATGTGAAGATAAATGAGGCAAATAAGGGGGCTATGAAGCACTTAAAGTTAGAAAGTCTCTTCAAAAGGCCAAAGAATTGAAGAAAGAAAATGGTGGCTTTGAATTATTTTATAAATGTGAATCACCAAGGTTGAATAATTAGGAGAAAAAGGTGGAGAGTTTTAAATTTTGGGGGTTGTAAGGGTTTATCATTTGCATTGAAGGAGGTATTTTAGTCACTTGATTCATATATATTTCCTCCCTCACTTTAAAACTTTATCTTGACCCACAAGACCTTGGTGATTCCAAACTAAGTAAGTCTACATTAGTGGCAAAAAACCCAAAGGGCAAGCTTATGGTTCTACTCATTGTACTTGAATTTCTTTGCGAGAGTGAGTGTGAATTCTTTCATCATTTGAGCTCCTTTAGAAATTTAAATGCTTTGTGTATGTGGAGCTAACTCTTACATGTGAGCTGCATCAATACTTTTGGGTAGAGAGGGAAGTCTTACTATAAACTTGGGTAAATGGGTGAGATAAGTGGCATTGTGAAGATTGAGACAATCTTTAAAGATTTTGAGTCTCCTCTTAAGATGATTTGTAGAGTTGGAAGGTTCATTTGATACAAAATTACATCCTTGAGTTTTAAATATGATCTCATTGAAAAATTTTGGTTTACTTGTTGCCATAATGAGTTTGAAAAGTCTTTGTAGAGCTTTGTTAGATTGTTCTTTTTTTATAGTTTTTTGGGGTGGATTTGAGTTGAATACCCTATCTCATTAAACTATTCTTGGTTGCTTGACGACAAGCAATAGTTTAAGTTTGGGGGGTTAATAAGTCATCAATTTGATGACTTGCTAGCACCTTTTAAGATAAATTATCATGCTTTTCTATTGATTTGATTGTAATCTCTTACTTAATGCTTATTTGTGTAGGTAAAAGTTAAAAAGAAAATATAAGCAAGTCATTCAAGTCAACAAGAGGCCAAATGTGAAGGACAAGAGCCATCTACTTTGTATCTGCTTTGGATCCTCTTTGCATCTGCTTAGGAGCTACTTTCCATCTACTCTTTATCTACTCTTCATCCGTTTTGGATCCACTCAAGCATATCAAGAGCAAGGTGGCAATTTTATAATTTTATCAAATATGCAAGTAGGTCTTATTTAAGGGATCTTGTAGCTCATTGTCACCCATCATTCTACTACTCTATATCCTATCTTTAGTCAAGGGTTTTTGTAATTTCTTTGAGATTGGAGCAAGACATGTACTAAAATTGACGTGTAAGTTGAGCGTTATAAAAAATATGACAAGTCATCAATTTGATGACTTGCTAGCACCTTTTAGGCCTAAATTATCATGATTTTCCATTGATTTAATGGTAATCTTTTACTTAATGATCATTTGTGTAGGTAAAAGTTAAAAAGGGAAGATGAGCAAGTCATTCAAGTCAACAAAAGGCCAAATGTGAAGGAAAAGAGCCATCTGCTTTGGATCTGCTTAGGAGCTGCTTTCCATCTGCTCTCTATCTGTTTTCCATCTGCTTTGGATCCGCTCAAGTAGATCAAGAGCAAGGTGGCAATTTTGTAATATTATCAAATGTTCAAGTGGGGCATATTTATGGGCTCTTGTAACTCATTGTAACCCATTATTCTACTACTCTATCTCCCATTTTTAGTCAAGGATTTTTGTAATTTCTTTGAGCTTGGAGCAAGACTTGTACTAATTTTGAGCTAAGAAGACATTAGAGTGACTTCTAAGTGTAGATTTGGCTTTACCCATTGAAGATTCATTGGATTTTAAAGTGTGGTTTGCACTCTATTAATTTTATTATGGATAACTTTGATCGAAATATTGGTTTATTTGTGTTTATTATCATTATGAGTTGCTAGATCTACCTCTTGGGGTTATGATTGATTAGGGTGCAATTGTGTGTGGGTTGTAATATTTTTACGTAGATTTGAGTTTGCTAATGATGGGCTCTATTATTGCTTGATTTAAATTGATGGGGATTTGATGGATAAAAGCCCCAAATACCCAAATAAGTTTGATGGGTGAAAGCTCCAAACTCTAGAAAGCTAAGGCCATCTTCGAAAAAAGGGTTTTGGGCGAAATTTTTGAACCTATATCATCCTCGAAAGAGGGAAGTGGTTACCAAAGCAATTATAGACAATTATGTGCGTAGTTTTCTAATCTATCACTATCTTAGAAATAAAGGTGATTGTGCAGTTAACTACACCATGAGTATCATCCTTGAAATAGGGATGCCTTGATTGACACACTTGTTAGGTGCTCAAAAGAGCCAATGGGTGAAATCTTTGTGGTTTTGTTGAAAAACTAACCTCAAGGACATTATACCTAGCCTACCATATCATTCATGATTAGAATTTTGCATTGAATTATCATGTTTCCTTGCACATCTTGCCCCTAGGAAAGCATAATCCCAAGATCCTTTTTAATTAATTACACTGTAGTTGTTCTTAGTCTCGAATTAGTTCCTTAGAAGCCCAAGAATTACTTTCACGTCCGACATGATTCAAAAATTCCCAAATCATTTTGCACCTTTGATTTGAATTGGGCAAGCACTCCTGTTTCGAATTAACTCAATCGCCAGTCACATTGTTCCTCGTGGATTCAACCCCAACTTTTATTGGGTAAATATAGTGACAACGACTGCCTTGCACTCAAATTGACGTGTAAGTTGAGCGGTATCAGTCCGTGAACACATCAACATGCACCCCTTAAAGATCGTGACTCCAAATTTTCAAGGGAAACACAGCAGTAGCTAACTCAAGATCATATGTAGGATAGTTATTTTTGTGAGGCTTAAGTTGTCTAGAGGGATATTCTATGACCTTACCTCTTTACATCAAAACACAACCCAGACCAACTCTAGAAGCATCACAGTAGACAATAAATCTATTTGTACTATCAGGTAGCACTAAAACTGGGGCTGAACTGAGTCGAGCCTTCAACTCCTGAAAACTCTTCTCATAGAAATCTGACCACTAAAACTTAACTTTATTTTGAGTCTATATAGACATGGGGGATGAAATAGAATAAAACCCCTCAACAAACCATCGGTAATAGCCAGCTAAACCCAAGAAATTCCTGATGTCTTATGGAAAGATAGGTCTAGGCTAGTTTCTCACTTCTTTGGTCTTTTCAGGATCAACTCTAATATCATCACCTGAGATAATATGACCGAGGAAATTTACTGATCTTAGCCAAAATTCACACTTACTAAATTTGGCAAACAACTGGTGATTGTAACACGATTCTAAGATGGTCTGCATGATTATCCTCACTATGGGAATAGACAAGGATATCATTGATAAGACTATGACGAACATGTCCAAGTACTATTTGAACACTCTGTTCATCAAGTCCATGAAGGCTGTTGGGGCATTTATCAGCCTGAAAGACATGACTAAAAACTCAAAGTGACTGTAACGGGTTTAGAAAGTTATCTTTGGAACATCACATTATCTTAATCTAAGCTGGTGATAGCCCGATCTAAGGTCTGTCTTAGAGAAGTAACTTGAACCTTGGAGTTGGTCGAATAAGTCATCAATCCTAGGAAGTGGATATTTATTTTCGATTGTGACTTTATTCAACTGACAGTAATCAATTCACATTCAGAGAGAGCCATCTTTCTTATGCATGAACAGGATAGGAGCACCCCATGGAGAGAAATTGGCCTTATGAAACCTTTATCTAAGAGGTCTTTAAGCTGATCTTTTAGCTCTTTAATCTCGAATGGAGCCATAAGATATGGATAAATTGAGATGGTCTGAGTATCAGGAAGAAGATCAATACTGAATTCTATTTCTCTGTCGAGAGATACCCCTGGCAAATATTCAGGAAAAACTTCAGGAACCTCATTAATTAGATGGACTGACTGAACTGTTGGAGTCTCAGACTTAGTGTCCTTGACTCAAACTAAATGATAAATACACCCTTTTGATATCAACTTTCTGGCCTTAAGATATGATATGAAAATACACTTGGGAGACATTAAATTACCTTCTCACTCAAAGACTGACTCATCAAGAAACTAAAACTTCACCACTCGGGTGTGACAATCTATAGATGCATAACAGGAATGGAGCCAATTCATGCCCAGAATAAGGTCAAAGTTGACCATATCTAAATCTATTAAGTATGCTAATATAATCTTATGAAGAACAGTGATAGGACACTTTTTATAGACTCGTTTGGCAGCAACTGACTCACCAATTAGGGTAGAAACTAAGAAGGTCTTAGAGAGCTTTTCAGGACCTACCCCAAAATTTACTGCACCAACGGAGTCATATAAGAAATATTTTACCCTGGGTCCAACAATACATAAATATCAAGATGAAAGACACGAAGAATAACAGTAATAAAATCTGGTGAACTCTCCTGCTCCTAATGGGATGGCAAAGCATAAAATCAATTCTGGCACTGACCGCCATGGTACTGGATAATGTGCCCTGAGGAAGAACTGGGTGACCTAGTAGAGCTGGTGCGTTAGTAGCCTGAGTCTGAGGACGAACATCCTTATTTCCTTGCTTAGCATACGGGCACTATTTGATTCCGTGACCCAACTTGACACATCCATAAAAACCTTTTTGTCTCCACAAACACTCACCAGGATGATTTTTACCATACTTAGCATATGTCAGATAATTGGGCCTTTCACCCACACTATTTTGAGACCTGGACATAGGAGTCCTACCCCATTTCTCCTGCTTGGTTCTAGGTGTGGGAGCACTGGCTAAAGATGGCACTGACATATGTGAGTGACCCTAAAACTATGAATGATTTCCCCTTCCAGACCTTGCTTGGCCATACTCAAACTGTCTAATTCTAGCCTTCTTATTTTCCCTCTCTCTCCCTTTCAATTTCTCTGCCTCAATTTGTTGAGCCTGCATCATCAGTCTAGCAAGATCCATGTTCCTAATAAGCATGGCAGTCCTACACTCCTTGACTACCAAACCAAACACTCAAGTAAAAAAATTATTCATACTAGATCTATGGTCAGCTATCAAATCAGGAGCATACTTAGACAACTGATTGAACTTACGGCAGTAATCTTTCACTATCATTGAGCCCTTACTCAGGTTTATGAACTCCTCAACCTTTGCTTTTCTTAACTCATGCAGAAAGAACTTCCCCAAAACACATCCTAAAATACCTGCCAACTCATAGGAGCTACATTCTCCCCTCTACCATTCTTCCATATAACAACCCAATCGTAGGAAACATCCTTCATCCTATAGGATGCTAATTCTACACTCTACTTCTTAGTAATATGCATAACTTAGGTGATCTTTCTCACCTCATCAATGTAGAGTTGTGGGTCCTCACCTACTTTTGTAGGGGGTGCGGATAACTTGGGTAATATATAGATTTATTATAGTTCTAATGGATCTATTTTTATTTGTACGTGGATATTTCTTAACTTCTCTAAACATTTTTATTTTTAATGTATTTATTTTAATTTTATTAATGTTCATATCTTGGGGAGTGATTAGATGGTATTTGATTAAATGCTTTACTGTAATATTCTTTAGTTTTTTCTCTTAGTCTTTGTAATTCTTGTATATTATTTTGGAGGTATTCTAAATATTCTATATCTTTTGTTCTAAAATATTCAATTAAATTCTCTTTCATAAGTATTTTTGTTAATCTTATTTCTTCCATATCTTGTCTCCAATATTTTAAATACTCATAGTCTATCATTTTATCCTAAAGTAGTTGTGATACTGTAAATTTCTTTGTAATAATTTATTGTAATTGTACTATATCTGATATTAAATTCTAGGTTATCTATTTAGTTAATTATCCTGTCTTTTTCGTCTATAAATAATTCCATGTCTAAATCGTATTCTAAAATGTATTTTAATTCTAGTGCTTTTATTGTTTTATTTATCCAAATTAAATTTTCTTTTAATTGTTATCTTCCTTTTCTAAACTGGTTTCTATAATTAATTTCTTCGTATAGCCAACTTTGTTTTTCTCTAACTCTTTGAATATATTCTAGCATTTCTTAATTTGTATAATATCCATCTAAATAATTATCTATGTAGTAATAGTGATTGTCATCACTTAAGTATATTTCTCCTAATTCGCCTTCTATCTAATTTATATCTAACTCTTCATCTTCAATGTTAAATATTTTTTTCCATATTATTTTTTTTACGTCTATAATTACTATATCTCTAAGTATGTATAAAACTAGTACTTCAAAATTATCAGTCATTTAGGTGGGTTAATTAAATATTTTTTCATAATATTCTTTAGTTGTTTGTTTTAATCTTATTAATTCCTCTATATTTTCATTAAGGTATTCTATATATTTTATATCTTTGGTTCTCATATATTCTTCTAAATTTATTTTCATTAATTTTTCTCTTAATTGTATGTTTTTCATATCCATTTTCCAATATTCTAAATATACATAATTTATCTATATTTGTATCTATTTTTTCTACTGAATAATTCACACTTATTATAAATTTAAATTTTTGGTATATTAAATTTCCTTTTATCGCTATTATTATACTTTTTTCTATATGTTTTATAATTCTATCATTTGCTAAATATAATTCTATTGGTGTATCTATTCCTTCTCTAAAACATACTTTTATTAATATATTTGTTCCTCCAAGGTGTATATATTTTATTGGGTCTTTACTTTTTATATTGTTTATTTCTTTATTAGTTATTCTTTTTGTTACTAGTGGTATACTAGATCTTCCTTTTGCATATCTACAGTCTATTACATGTTCTTTTTGGCTTACTACGTAGTATTCTTCCTTTTTTCTACTAAATATATTTTTTATTGTTGGTATTTTAAATATTTTTTCTACACTTAAGTCTAACTCTTTTCCATTTATTTCGTCAAATATATTACTGTCAAATATCATTTTTTGATTTGTTCCTTCTTCATTTAAATATTCTTCCTTTGTTATTATTTTTATATCTTCTTCAGTTATTTGGTTCATTTTTATATCTTCTTCAGTCATTTGATTCATCTAATTCACTATCTATTTCATTATCTGTTTCATTCTTCGAAATTTCATATATACTATCTTCACTTTCTAATTCATAATATAAATAATCTATCTGCATATATTCTGTATTTCCTATTTTTATTTCTGATATTTGTTTATTTTTTGAGTTTTTTGGTAATTTACAATCTCTAGCTAAATGTCCTAGTTTTCCACAATTATAACAAGTACATTCTTTTATAGATTTCTTTTTTCTATATGGTCTTTTATGTTTATAATTTTTTACATAATATCTTTTTCTTGGTTTCTTATATTTATATTTTGATTTTTTTGTATTTCTTATATTTCTTATGTCTTTTTCTTTTCTTATAATATCTTTCTTCACATTCAAATTGAGGTGATATTTTATCTTTGCAACATTCTAAATTTCTTATTAATGTTTTTTCCATTTTTATTTCTTCTCTATATTTTTCACATAGATTTCTATACCATTGTTGTAAAAATTTTATTCTTGCTCCTAGGGTATCTACTATTTTTGCTTCATCCCAACTTTTTATTATTTTTGAACTGAATGGTTCAGGTAATTTACTAAAATATAATCTTCTTATTTCTTTACTTTCTTCTATATTATATGTTCCTTTATAATAATATTCTTTAAATGCGCATGTATACTCATCTATATAACACATATTACTATTGCTAATTTTAACATTAAATTCTTATTCGTATCTTTCTCTTTATTTTGCTCTTCTTCTTCTGTTGTTATACTACTAAATTTTTCTCTTATAGCTATTTCATATTTTTTCAATATTACTGTTGGTAGCATTTTAGTAGGTATTGATGTTCCTTCTGTTTTATTATCAGATCTTAGTACTTTTTTACTTGCTTTGGAAAGGTTTAAAAACCATAATTTTACTGTTCCTATTAATGTCTTTTCTATATATTTTGGTGTATTTGTTGTATCTATTTTATTATCTAATAATTATTTTGACATGTATCCTACCCATAGTTGTATTATTTTATTTGTGTCTATTACACAGTCTAAATCTAAAAAGTCGTAATTAATTATTTGTTTTGGTGTCCATTTATTATATTCATCCTTTGGATTATATCTTTTAAACTTATTTTTGTAATTATAGGTTGATTTTCTTATTTCTGATGTACTAGGTATTATATTTTTATCTACAGTATTTACTTCTGTATTTATTAGTTCTAGATTTTCTTTATTAATTACTTCTGGTTTTTCATTAATTTTTAGTTTTCCTATGTTTTCTAGAATTTCTGTATATGTTTCACCATCTTTCGAATCATAATTATCTGTTTCTTCAGTATCTATTGTATTTATTTCTAATTCACTGGTTTCTAGTTCTTTATTTTTTATTTCTAATTTTTCTTTTAATTGATTTATCTCGTTTAATAATTTTTGTTCTTTATCTTTTTCTTCTTTTTCTTTTTGTCTCTTTTCATATAAATCTTTTAGCATTTGTAGTTCTTTTTCTAATTCAGCAATCCTTCTATTTTTAGTTTCTTCTATTTTTCGTATTTCTTCTGTGGTTTGTTGTTTTAATTTATCTATTTTTTTTCTGTCTATCTCTTTGTTTTCAATTTCTATTCTTACCATGACTGCCAACTTATCTTCTAATTTTAATTCTTCTTTTTCTAACATTAAATATAAATGTTCACCTATTTTCTTATATTTTCTTCCTAAATTAGAGAATACTATTTTTATTTTTAATCCTTTGTAATTTTCATATGTTTTTCATCTATTATAAATTCTTCTTTGTTCATTTTATTTAAATGCATATAGGTTATATTGATATATATATTCTAGACTATCTATTGTTGATTCTAAATTTGATATTTCTTGTTTTTATGCATTTATTGAGTTTTTACTAACTCCGGCAATCATATTATAATGTAGTCTTTCTATCCTTATTTTTAATTCTTTACGTTTTCAGATATTATTTGTTTAGTTCTTTATATTGTTGTGGTTTTTGTACGTTATTCATCTAAACAATATCTATAATATTTTGGTAGATATCTAAATCTAATTTTATCATAATTAATCAAATAAATCCAAATATATACTACTTCCGTAACTTTAATTAGCATAGACTCTGATACCATTTGTAGGGGGTGCGGATAACTTGGATAATATATAGATCTATTATAGTTCTAATGGATCTATTTTTATTTGTGCGTGGATATTTCTTAATTTGTCTAAACATTTTTATTCTTAGTGTATTTATTTTAATTTTATTAATGTTCATATCTTGGGGGGTGATTGAATGATATTTGATTAATACTTTACTGTAATATTCTTTAATTTTTTCTCTTAGTCTTTGTAATTCTTGTATATTATTTTGGAGGTATTCTAAATATTTTATATCTTTTGTTCTAAAATATTCAATTAAATTCTCTTTCATAAGTATTTCTGTTAATCTTATTTCTTCCATATCTTATTTTCAATATTTTAAATACTCATAATCTATCATTTTATCCTAAAGTACTTGTGATACTACAAATTTCTTTGTAATAATTTATTCTAATTGTACTATATCTGATATTAAATTCTAGGTTATCTATTTTATTAATTATCCTATTTTTTTCGTCTATGAATAATTCTATGTCTAAATCATATTCTAAACTGTCTTTTAACTTTAGTTGTTTTATGGTTTTATCTATTCAAATTAATCTTTCTTTTAATTGTTCTCTTCCTTTTCTAAGCTGGTTTCTATAACTAATTTCTTCGTATAGCCAACTTTATTTTTCTCTAACTCTTTGAATATACTCTAGCATTTCTTAATCTGTATAATATCCATCTAAATAATTATCTAGGTAGTAATAGTGATTGTCATCACTTAAGTATATTTCTCCTAACTCGTCTTCTATCTAATTTATATCTAACTCTTCATCTTCAATGTTAAATATTTTTTCCATATTATTTTTTTTTACATCTATAATTTCTATATCTCTAAGTATGTATAAAACTAGTACTTCAAAATTATCTGCCATTTAGGTAGGTTAATTAAATGCTTTTTCATAATATTCTTTAGTTGCTTGTTTTTATCTTATTGATTTCTCTACATTTTCATTAAGGTATTCTATATATTTTATATCTTTGGTTCTCATATATTCTTCTAATTTTTTTTCATTAATTGTATATTTTTCATATCCATTTTCCGTAATTTATCATGGTTGATGTGTATGTTTGGTATGTAAGTATTTAGAAGAGTAGTTAGGTAGGTGAGGTATGTAATTTATTCTAGTCATAAAATATTTATCAAATATTTTTTCCGAAATGATTTTTCCTATATCTACAATTTGTATAACTTTAAGTACATAAAAAACAAGTATTTTAAATTTATCTACCATTTCGTCAGATAAATAAGTATTCATTTTTCATATGATGCTTTTTTCAAAATATTCCCTTCAATCATACACATAACAAAATATGATCATTTTAGATTACTACATACTAGATTATTCTTAAATAACATGTTCTTCGGTCACTATTAGCATGGTAATTTGAATACTTTTCCCTTAAACAGTGCCTCTACTCTAGCTACTCCCCTATCACGGCTTTCTTGTCTCACCAGTTTCACCTTTAGGAAAACATAGTTCTTAGGAATTTTTCTCCTTTTCCACTTTGCTAATAAATTTCTTAGCATGCTATTTTTCGAATAATTCTACTATAAAGTAACTAGCATGAACTTATTTTATCATATTATGATTGTCAGGAATTTATGAATTTAGCTATTCATAATCGTAAATAAATATACCTGTTCTGGTAGGTTTGATAATTTTGGGATTTGTCTATCCATAGCTTTTCCTTGAAAATATATCTATTTTTTATTAAATATTCAAAAGTTTTTTGTTTATAAAAGAGGAGGCTTTCTTTCAACACATGAAACTCTTGCCTCTATCTTGCCGAATGGCTTTTATAGGAGGAAATAAACTATTCCTAACTTCAGACGTTTTTTACATGTAAACTATACTATTTACTTTTTACAAAAAAGTCTTCCTTTTCAATAGTAAAAAAGGATTAGACTAAACTAGACTAGTATAATAAGACAAAAACTAGGTCCTATCTTTACAAAAGAAAAAATCTTAAGACTAAAAAACAAAAAATCAATAATGACACTTTGGCCAAAAAGTCAAAAACTAAACAATTTACGTAACAAAATTTCAAAACTATACATGTCACTTTCTATCTTTTATTATCTTGTTTTTTGTTTTTATTCCATCATTACTCCGTTGATTTTTATCTTCTAGCTGGCGTCCTTATCTTCTTGGTTGATTTTTTTTTATTCTAGCCGGACTTCCGGGATAATATTATCTTCTCCATTACATCTCGAACATTAATGGTCTGAATATTTGTGTCAAATTATCTTGCAATATCTTGTTAATAATCCTTGTGAAATAAATCCCTTCCTAATTGCTCTTGCAGTAGATTGTTTCTCTGGGTTAAGTAACGTCATTATCCATTGCCTAACATCTTTTATATCTGTTTGTCATAGTTCTCTTGAATTTGAATAAATCATTTGATAATCTCTTGAATAATATCTCATATTGGGTTTTCATTGATATAATTATTTGCTAATTCTTGAATAATTGTAGTTATTCCAATAAGTCGTTTATTTGCGTAAAAATCAGGTATCTCGTTTTGGATATCTCTGGCTGCTGCACAATATCTTTCGGTATAATCATATCTCTGGTTAATCCTATTTTAACAATTTGTATAACTGGTTTGATCTCGTCGTATAATATCTCTACTGCTGCATATTTTTGGTTTCTAATTCACTGGTTTCTGGTTCTTTATTTTTTTATTTCTAATTTTTCTTTAAATTGATTTATCTTATTTAATAATTTTTGTTCTTTATCTTTTTCTTCTTTTTCTTTCTATCTCTTTTCATATAAATCTTTTAGCATTTATAGTTGTTTTTCTAATTCAGCAATCCTACTATTTTTAGTTTCTTCTATTTTTCGTATTTCTTTTGTGGTTTGTTGTTTTATTTTATCTATTTTCTTTTTTTCTGTCTATTTCTTCATTTTCTCTTTCTGTTCTTACCATGGCTGCCAATTTATCTTCTAATTTTAATTCTTCATTTTTCCAACATTAAATATAAATGTTCACCTATTTTCTTATCTCTTCTTCCTAAATTAGAGAATACTATTTTTATTTTTAATCCTTCGTGATTTTTATATGTTTTTTCTTCTATTATAAATTCTTCTTTGTTCATTTTATTTAAATGTATATAGGTTATGTTGATATATATATTCTAGACAATCTATTGTTGATTCTAAATTTGATATTTCTTCTTTTTGTGCATTTATTGAGTTTTTACTAACTCTGGCAATCATGTTATAATGTAGTCTTTCTATTCTTATTTTTAATTCTTTATGTTTTCAGATATTATTTGTTTTAATTCTTTATATTGTTGTGGTTTTTGTACGTTATTCATCTAAACAATATTTATAATATTTTGGTATATATCTAAATCTAATTTTATCATGATTAATAAATTAATGAAATAAATCCAATTATATACTACTTCTGTAACTTTAATTAACATAGGGGGTGCGGATACCATTATATACCATTTGTAAAGGGGTGCGGATAACTTGGGAAATATATAGATCTATTATAGTTCTAATGGATCTATTTTTATTCGTGCGCAGATATTTCTTAACTTCTCTAAATATTTTTATTTTTAGTGTATTTATTTTAATTTTATTAATGTTCATATCTTGGGGGTGATTAGATGGTATTTGATTATATACTTGATTGTAATATTCTTTAGTTTTTTCTCTTAGTCTTTGTAATTCTTCTATATTATTTTGGAGGTATTCTAAATATTCTATATCTTTTGTTCTAAAATATTCAATTAGATTCTATTTCATAAGTATTTCTGTTAATCTTATTTCTTCCATATCTTGTCTCCAATATTTTAAATACTCATAGTCTATCATTTTATTCAAAGTAGTTGTGATACTGCAAATTTCTTTGTAATAATTTATTCTAATTGTACTATATCTGGTATTAAATTCTAGGTTATCTATTTTGTTAATTATCCTGTCTTTTTCGTCTATGAATAATTCTATGTCTAAATCATATTCTAAACTATCTTTTAATTCTAGTTTTTTTTTTATGATTTTATCTATTCAAATTAATTTTTCTTTTAATTGTTTTCATCCTTTTCTAAGCTGGTTTCTATAACTAATTTCTTCGTATAGCCAACTTTGTTTTTCTCTAACTCTTTGAATATATTCTAGCATTTCTTAATCTGTATAATATCCATCTGAATAATTATCTAAGTAGTAATAGTGATTGTCATCACTTAAGTATATTTCTCCTAACTCGTCTTCTATCTGATTTATATCTAACTCTTCATCTTCAATGTTAAATATTTTTTCCCATATTATTTTTTTTACGTCTATAATTTCTATATGTCTAAGTATGTATAAAACTAGTACTTCAAAATTATTTGTCATTTAAGTGGGTTAATTAAATGCTTTTTTATAATATTTTTTAGTTGTTTGTTTTAATCTTATTAATTACTCTATATTTTCATTAAGATATTCTATATATTTTATATCTTTGGTTCTCATATATTCTTCTAAATTTCTTTTCATTAATTTTTTTATTAATTGTATATTTTTCATATTCATTTTCCGTAATTTATCATGGTTGATGTGTATGATTTGTATATAAGTATTTATAAAAGTAGTTAGGTAGGTGAGGTATGTAATTTATTCTAGTCATAAAATATTTATCAAATATTTTTTCCAATATAATTTTTCTTATATCTACAATTTCTATATCCTTAAGTACATATAAATCAAATATTTTAAATTTATCTACCATTTCATCAGATAAATAAGTATTCATTTTTCATATGATGCTTTTTTCAAAATATTCCCTTCAATCATACACATAACAAAATATGATCATTTTAAATTACTATATACGAGATTATTCTTAAATAACATGTTCTTTGGTCACTATTAGCATGATAATCTGGATACTTTTTCCTTAAACAACACCTCTACTCTGCTACTCCCCTATCACGTCTTTCTTGCCTCACCGGTTTCACCTTTAGGATGGCATAGTTCTTAGAAATTTTTCTCCTTTTCCATTTTGCTAATAAACTTCTTAGCATGCTATTTTCGAATAATTCTACTATAAAGTAACTAACATGAACTTATTTTATCATATCATGATTGTCACATAATTCATAGCCAAGAAAATCAAACAACGAATCAAAATAAACTATCACCACCAATAAAGATCAACCAACACATAATATTAATTTGATGTATCGAATATCACAAATAATGAAATAAAAAATAAAAAAAAATTGGACCTCAATTGTTTTAAGGGATAATTACACCTTATCTAATATTGACTCCTAATTAACTTATTTAGCCTAGTTTCAATTAATTACAATTCATAGCCTTCTCTTGCCTATTAATTTTTCATAATTACAATTCATAACCTATCTCATGTATTTTTTCTTTTTCTCTATTTTCTATTACTTTCCTTCTTTTTTTCCCTTTTTCATTTTTTTCCTTTTTTTTTCATTTTCTCTTTCTTTTCTTTTTTCAATTTTTTTTTTCTTTTGTATTTTTTCTTTTCCTTTTTCTTTTTTTCTCCTTTTTTTGTTTTTTTCTCTATTGTCTATTACTTTTTTTCTTTTTTTTTCAATTTTTTTCTTCATTTTTTCTTGTCCTTTTTTTTTCCTCTTTCTTCTTCTTTTTTCAATTTTTTTTCGTTTTTTTTTTCATTTTGTTATTTTTTTGCTTTTCTTCTTTTCCTTTTTATTTTTTCTCTTTCTCTTTTTTTTTATTTTTTTTTCTCTATTTTCTATTACTCTCCTTTTTTTTGTATTTTTTCTTCTTTTTTTCCTTTTATTTTTCTCCTTCTTTTCATTTTTGCGAACTGGCAAACATAAATACAAGTGCGAACTATAAAATATTAATACAAAGACGAATTATAACATAAAAATACAAGTGGAAACTATAAAATATAAATACAAATGCGAACTATAACATATAGATATAAGTGTGAACTATCATTTGTATTTTTAAATTATTGAAAAGGAACGATTGATTTTCTTTTTATGAATATTTATTTGTATTTATTTATACGAGTTGTATTTATTGATACAAATAAATACAATTCAAATTTTTATAAAAATACAATATGTATTTGTGTTTTTAAAATCATTGATTTCATTTGTTTGTAATTGTTTTTGTATCAAGGGATATTTATTTATTTACAAATACAAATAATAATTTTGACATACAAATACAAATACAAAATGGTACATTTGTATCAAATGATACATTCATATTTATATGTTTTATAATTAAAAAAATATAATTAATGCATTTACTTGTTTGTATATAAATACAAATGATAAATTGTACATAATCACGACTAAATACAATATGCAATCAACTTAAAAATATAAATATAAAGTAATTCTTTAAAAATAAAAAGACATCAACGAAAATAGAATATAAATACAAATATAATCTAAATATACAAACACAATAAAATCATAATACAAATATAATCCAATATATATACAGTCAATTATAAAATACAAATACAAAACAATTCTTTAAAATACAAGTGTGAATTATATAAAATATAAATGATGGTGCGAACTAACAAATACAAATGCAAGTGTGACCTATAAAATACAAATATAAATGTGAACGACAAAATACAAATACAAGCGCAAACTTTAAAATACAAATACAAATATAGTTGTATCAATAAATACAAAAATATAAATGACGGTGTGACTATACATAGATAATCAATTATGGTATTTACGTTATCATCAATGAATTGTACTCAAGTAGTTATATTTTTTAAAAATACAAAAAATATAAAATAGAACAAAAAAATGATAAAGAAAATAAGTACAAAAAAGAAAACAAAAAAAAGGAAAAAAGAAAGATAGATAGAAGAGAGAAAAAAATAAATAAAAAAACAAAAAGAATAAAAATAGGAAAAATTAGAAAAAAGAAGAAGAAAAAAATGAGGAAAACACGAAAAAAAAATAAAAAGAAAAAAATGGTAGTGTTTTTGGCAAGACTAAATATGTAGTGTATTTATATTTTTTATGAATACAAACCACTACGTAAAAGTGAATACAACGGCTGTGAATCGAATACAACAGCTAAATGGTACTATATTTATATTTTATATGAATACAGACTATGGATAAAATCGAATACAGCGGGCGTAAATTGAATACAACGGCTATAAATGGTAATTATGTAAAATATGGCTATGAAAGGTGAGTTTTCTAGCAAAATGTAGCTATTTTTGAACTAAAAATTACATATAAACACAAATTTAAGTTACATAATTACATAAAATCCCCAATTGGTAAAGAATTACACAAATCCCATAATAATTACACAAATCTCTTTATTTGGTAATTTCTCTCTCCTCAATATTATACATGTAACAACCGATTTTTGACTTCCATCTTTTACTCTCTAATGCTCCCATTATCAAGCCAATTTTTACTCAATTTTTGAAACCCCTCTTTTACGGCATAGTTGAAGTAACCTCTACTTGTGGTTATCAAATTTTAAGTTATTCAACATTTAATTATTTTTAATATTGTACTTCATTATTTTTTTTGAATTTTTTTTTGTTCAACTTTACCAATTCAGGGATTTTCCGTTTTTGGTTTTTTGCGTGTTCAAAATATAGTATTTTTCAATCATATTCAAGTTAAGTAGTTCGTTTTTTTGTTATTTTTCATATGGTACAAGTTAGATCTTTGATTTGCTTGTTTTGTAGTTCGATTTAACAATACTATTAAGTTAAAATAGTGTTAATTGGAAATGGATAGTCATCCAAGTTTTAGTTTAGGAATTACTTAGTTAGGTGCAACTGTAGAAGATATTCCACTTGAATTTGTTCCTGCTACATTTGATGAATAGGATCCTGATTGGGCAGAGAATCGCATTACAATGAAGAAATTGAGGGACAAGGTCGCTTCTAAATTGAAGTAGTCTACTTCAAAAGCAAGTAAAAAGAAATTTGATGATTCCAACCGACCACGTCTGCCGAATGTATTTATTATGAGCGTATGTTTAATTTGACACATGTATAATAAGACACGATACATTATTGTTTCATCACAGGAATGTATAATATAGTTGTTCTGAAATATTATTCTAAAGGTTATACATTCTAATAAAGCTGATATTAATTTTTGAAATGTATAAGTTACCCTCATATATGTGTAGTTTTTGTTTATGTTTTGGTCTGATATAAATTGTTAGATGTATGCATAACCATCATATATTTGTATATTTTGTTTAATTATGGTACTCTTTGAAAATTTTCTGTGTATAAGTTATCCTCATACATGTTTAGATGTAGTTTCTTTTTTAGTATAATAAGAATTTGTTAGATGTATAAGTAACCATCACACAGGTATCGATAGAATGGTTAGGGTTGGATTTTATTATACATTAATGCAAGTGATTTGTTAATGATTAAGTAACCATCATACATGTCTGACATCTTATATTAATTTTAGATGTATAAGTTAACCTCATACATGTGTTACTATAGTGTATATGTTGGACTGAAATTATTATACATTTAAACAGTTTAATTGTCAATGTATAAATAACCCTCATACATGACTAACAGTTGTTTAATGGGGGTCTGATTTAGTTAATGAATAAGTAATCATCATACATGTTTAACAGATTATATTAATTTTGAAATGTATAAGTTAACCTTATACATGTGTTAATGTAGTGTATATATTAGATTGTATTTATTATACATTTAAACAGTTTACTTGTAAAGTTATAAGTTACCCTCATACATGACTAAAAATTGTTTAATGTTGGTCTGATTTATGTTATGAAAGTATAAATGACCATCATACAATCAGTAACTGTTAGCTAATTATGCTATGTTTTTTTTCAGGGCATGAAATACTGAATTGATAACGTCCCACTACACCCATTGCATATGGGGATCTTATGTAACTGTGCTTTCGGGGAAGAGATAAATGAATATTTGGAGAGGATGTACTGTGAGCATTTAGAAATACAATTTTGACATATTTCTGAATTTGCCACGGTGCAACTAGATAGGACAGATTTCAAAATGCCTACTCATGCTTGAAATTCAGCAGGATAACAAGGACAAACTTCATCTTTGGGTACAAAGAGAAATCCTCAAATTCATAATGCTTGAATTCGCCATTATTATCGGTCTAAAGTTTACCAATAATATTGATGATTATATGTATACTTCATCATCTAAATCAGCGTTGATGTCGAGGTATTTTCCCGACGATAAAGGAGCAATAACTCGATCAAAAATGATAACACGGGTGTAGATGGGAAACTTTGATAAGCTGAAGATGCTTTGAATCTATAGATATTGTTCTTTGTTCATACATTCATGTTTTCTCAGCATAAGGAAGCACCAATAAGTGTTGCGCACTTTCAGATTATCGAGGACGGTCGGTACATTCACTTTTCATGGGGGAAGGTCACATTTGAAAAGTTAATGAGTTACTGGCAGCAGGATTTCAATATTGTGAAGTATTTATATTCATTGGGCGGAATGCTACATGTTCTAAATATTTGAATGTTTGAGTGCTGCTTTGAGGTAGAATAAAACACTGCTGTCCATCAGAGAAATGTTATTCCTAGAATACTAAACTGGTCGGTGAAGTGTATAAGGCCTAGGTACGAATCTTTTATGTATGACATGTTCAGTAAGGTAATTGTTTAACTTTGTACTTATTTTGTTTATTCAATTCATTTTATTTATGTGCAAATATTTTATTTTGAAATTATTTTTTCCAGCATTCGTACAATAATATACAACATACAACCGAAGAAGTTAGTAGGTTGGATTTGTTCTTTTCAAAAGATTTTGAATCATGTGATCCAATAACTTATGCTTCAACATCCGATTCTGAATGTTGAAAAGGACAGAAGATGAACTTCAACAGCTTGTTGGTACCATTACTAAAGAATTTGGTGATTTCAGCACTATACCGCCGCGGGAAATCCTAATAAAGGCTGGTTTTGCATCGCCTGTATCACTTGACCAATCTTTGAAGAAAAGAAAGACTGTCATGTTTGAGAAAGATAATCAAGCGGTGATGGATGATGATACATCTGGACATGATCATGCAGTACATTATGTGTATGGCTTGTATAATGAAACGCATAAGGATGCAGTAGACAAGGGAGAAATTGGTGTGTCTGAAAATTCAACATCATTATCATGGAGAAATTGGTGTGTCTACTCAGAGTCACCAGCACAAGTCTGTTCCTTCATCTTCTGCACAGCCTGAAGGGACTTCTAAATCAAGTTTAAATGGTGATGAAATAAAGAATACATTAACAAATGTGTAAGTTTAGTTTCTTTATCATACATTTTTTTAAGGAGGATAGGCAGGTACTTTTTTGTCAATTATGTTGTTCGTTTACTATAAATCTACATAATTACCTTATCAAAAATAAATGTTATTTCTTTTTAATACAGCATGAAAATTATGATAAGGGATCACTCAACGATATGGAAGTGTCTCGTGATGAAGAATCTAATAAGCAGCACATTCTTGAAGAGCAACAGTTGCTGGTATTTTTTCCCCTTAATAGTTGTTACGTACTAAATTTGGGTAGTTTAATTTTTTATCATACATTAACTTGAGTGTATAATGATCAGTTATACATTAAACATATTACTTTTTTCTTCCGCAAAATACATATTATTTATGAATATCTTCATAAATATACATGTTATTTACAATTACTTAAACAATATTATTCTAGAATCACCTAAAAAAAGTTTATGAATAACTGTTCATTAAAGAGACTTGTTATTTAATTTATGATGTGAATGCGGCCGATAAAGAGGCAGGTCGTGAGGATGATTTTGAAAATGAGGACTGCTCTGATTTGCAAGCTTTGGAGGTATCTTTCTGTACATCAAATTATTTTTTTCCTAAATTACATGTCTATATAAATGTAGCTTCTGTTATTGGTTGAAAAAAAGGATATTAACCTTATCAGCTTAATATAAAGTTATATCGATCTTGACGCTTTCAATATTTTACACATTGTTTAATAGTTGTCTTAATAAATATAAATTTTTGTCTTCATGCAACTTGGATGATGATAATTATCACATAAATAATACGATGAGATTATGGCATATGAAGAAGAATGTAGCGATGAAGAATTGGGAAAAAAGAACATTCCAGATGTAGAAGATTTGCCGGTATTTTTATGTCCCTAATATTGTTTAATTACTACTATAAGTTTCTATACATATGTAGTTTCTTCTAACTTCTTCATATTAGGGCAGTTAAATGTACATAAAACATTCAACTGAATGTATCAAGAAGAGTCATACATTCAACATAAAAACATGTTCATGAACATAAAGCTTGTAGTTTATGAATACCATCATACATATTTATGTTATTAATGCTATAAAATTGTTTGTGAATCACATATGACATCGTTTGTTATTACTGATATATTTATATATTCATATGCATTCATTACAGATAGAAATTTCTTATCACGGGTGTAAAAATTTATCTCAATCTTTTATATTATACTTTGAATAAATATTAATACACGATAAATGTTATTTAATATAGGATGTGAATGTAACAGCTAAAGAGGATGTTAATGAAGTGAATTTGAAAAATTAGGAATCTACTGATGTGACAGATGTGCAGGTATTTTTTGTCTCTAATACTTATTTTTTTTTACAAAAATATATCTATCTATGTATTCGACCTTGTAAAATTACATACTGGGACTTAATGTTATTTCTCTGGTGCATATCAAAATTTTTTCTGTGGATTTGAACCAACTGAAATGTATTGATTTTTTTCTCTGCTGCATTTCAAATTTTCCTGATATTGATGCTGTCATTATTTCTAACATAAATGTCGTTAGCGTTAATATAGTTACACATTAAGATATTGTATGTATACATTACAAATCCTTATGTGTTCACATAGGATGAAGTTGGTGGGACAATAATTGATTCAATACAAGCAGCTGTAGATAAAATTTTATTTGGTCTGTCAACACCTTCGACTACAAAGTCATTGGATGTTGGTGATTCAAATAAAATGATCAAAAGACACTAGGACCTTTCAGACAGTCAGTTTCCATATGACTTCCCTGATGCTCAGGTTCGGGAGCTTCAAGCCTCAAAAGCTAAAGCATCTGCCAAACGAGAAACAAAAAAGTCCAGGGTTTTAAGGTCACCATATATTTCAAAGTATGGTTCTGGCTCTAAGGATATGGTTGATTTCGATAAAGAGGAAAAGCTGAAGTATGTTTTTGATGGGTACACCATCAACCAAGATTTTCTGAACGAATTGATGATTGATTACTCCTAGTGGATTGACGTAGGATTAATGAAAACTCATTCTGCTAAGTAAAAAATTTGGTATTATTTTTTTTCCTAACAATACTATGCCATCTTAAACTAAACGGTAATTGTCATGTGTAATCAATGATGTTTTTTCAGGAAAGAAACGGACAACCACTATCGAGTAAATGCTTCTGGGTTAGGTTACAGGCAATTGGACTTCATCGTTGCACACCCACAGTTCAAGAATTCGTTTTACTTGATATCCGAACACAAGACATGCTGGAACGATGTGGTAACTTATTCTAAATATTATCCATATCATAAGTTCTTTTGTTGATACTTAATATTCTACAACACCATAACATATCATACATGTAAACCAATGTATAATAACATATCATACATGTTAGCCAATGTATAATAACATATCATACATGCAGTATTTTTCATTATCATTTATTCAACTTTAATCAACATGTCATGTATAATAACATGTAACACCAGCAAAACTGTATATCATACATCTAATTAACAAGTAAGGTCGAAGCTACTGATTTCTTTCAATCGTTTTTACTATTTTACCTTGTTTTCACTTGTAGCATTTAGATGGGATCTTCTACCACTTGAGAAAGAAATCAAAGATTCAGTTGGGTGATAATTATAGATATACGATGACAAGCTGCTTCTTTAAAACATATGTTGAGAAGACACATACTCGCTATTATCCAACGGAACCGACAGTTGAGTTATCGACGCAACAAGACTATGCAGAATCAATTGTGGTGGCTAAGAATGAAGATGCTATTGCTAATATAATTCATGGATTCTGTATGCTTGCTGGATTACCATGGTATATGGTGGATGAGGTATATGTTCTAATTAATTGCGGTAAAAATTTTTATTGGGTATTGGCTGGGATTGTCTTGAAGGAAAGATTGATACGTGTGTATGACTCACTGTCAAGTAAAAAGAAAAAAAAACCACCAATTGAAATGCAAAAACTTGCAGTGCTGCTGCCTACTTACTTGTTAGACAATGGCTTTTATGATAAGACTGAGCGAACTGACTGGCCATCACTTGAAGCGTACAAAGGGAAGATTACTCAGCAAATTGGTCTTATAAATGAAATCCTATTTGATGTTGACTACATGCAAAACATCCCACAACAAGCGTCTGATAGTTCGTAAGTAAATTATAATTTATTTTTCATGTATAATAATGTTATAATTGATGTACTGATTATTATTTCATTTTTTTTGAAATCAGGGACTGTGGCGTCTTTGTGTGTGCCTATGCAGAAATATTAAGTGAAGGACTGCAAGTTCATTCATATGTGTTTGATGCTGCAAGTCAACATGCACGCTATGCTTACTTACTGTGGCATTACGGAGTGGAAAAGACAAATGAAAGGTACACAAGTGATAATGGAGATCGGCCTCGGCCAAGGAAAAGTGTTATCGAAGAAATTGATGCAAATGTAATTGTTACTTTAGAGTAGCAATGTTTTCTAATTGTTGTCATTGAATGAACTATTTCTTATTTTCGTGGTTAATGTTACACATTTTCAAGATTACTTTCTTAATGTTAATGAACATTTTATGATGTCTTCTTTTTTTTTGAAACAAATGATTTGTAGTTTCTAACACAATACTGTAATGATACAAACTAATTCTTGGTCGATATTAAGTTTGTCTTTTTTTTTAGACGTGTATAAACAAAAATAAAAATATGCTGACATTGCATTTGAACACATTATATTTTTACTGTAACATACATTTTCTTATAAGTTAAAAATACATTGCACTACTAATTAATACGTTAAATATATGTAACACATAACATAATACATGTTATCACACATTTTTATTCTTAAATAAAATTTACAAACAGAGTTCACAACATTCAGTTTTATAAAGTATGACACTATTTCATACAATGATACAAATGTATAATCTAATTTATACATTCGTAACTGAACAAAATATACTTTAGATAAACGTATAACGTGTAATCATTAAGAGTCATTAAAATAATATTTTTTTACTATATAACATAATACACCAACACAAAGTATAACGCTACATCATACATTTCTTACACAGTAACTACTAACATATAACAGTTCATACAACTTATGTTTCAATATTTTTTTAAGTGAATGTTATACTTCCCAGGTTACATAATACATATACCAATCAGTTGTAACTTACATTAATATGGTTACGAAATATGATAAAGGAAAAATTACATAAACTGTTCTTATACTAATAAATATTAATTGAACAAGTAAAACTCAAATAGCAACCAAAAATCTTAATATTATGTGTTCCAGCATTTCAACAAAATTTAATTAAAATATTTATACTAATAAAATCAATCAAACCATAAACATGTAGAAAAACATATTATCTTCATCATGATTCCTTTGGAAAGAAATCGCAAGTTCTACGGTTGTGACCGACTCGTCCGCATTTACCGCAGCGGTTCGAATTTGAAGACAGTGATTCACTTGATTTCAAATGCTCTCCTTTTTTTGGCCTTCCAGGAGGTCTTTGATATTTGGTCGGAAAAACTTCTTCATCATCAACAAAATCTGAAATATTCCAATCCTTCTTGTCTAGCATTGAAACTATCGGGAGTTCATATGTCTTCACTATGATTTGTGGCCTGTACAATTCAGAGCAATAGCGACCATAATTCTTTACATCCACATTTTTACTTTTTAATACGGCAATTCCATGTGGACAAGGTATTTCATCAATTTGATACCGACCACAATTGCACGTGCTACGCTCAATATATACAATGTACCTCCGTCCCGAATCATAAACACAATAAAGATAACTCCCTGCTGGCTTAACCTGTTACCAAAAAGCATAATATGTTTCAGATGTAAAAATATTAATATACAATCAATGTAAAACAAAGTTTCTGATCCATAATTATTCTAATACATACCGTCATCCGCAAAGCTTTAACACCATTATGAGTTAGTATTTCTTCAAATCTTCTGCCAAGAGTTGTATTGGTGTAAGATGCAATTTCGTTGTTCTTACAATTCCATGCAGCAAATAAGATTCTAACTTCTTCTAGGAAATCTAGAATAGGAAGTTTTCTAGCCTCAACCAAACAACCATTAATACATTCGGCTATATTTGAAGTCATTATTCTATCTCTATTCACATAAGAATGACACCGAGCCCATTTTTCATACCCAGCTTCCTCCAGATATTCCTTAACTATTTGATCAACCTTAGCAACCTTTGACCTAATATATTCAAAATCTTCTTTTTTTATAAGATTTAGCCATGGAATAATATAGGTCACTAAGTATATCTTTGTTTTTCCTAAAATAGGTGCAAACGTTTTTCCATAAATGCCAAATACAAGCTAGATGGGGGACATTAGGATAAACAATGCTTAAAAATTTTATGATACTTTCATTTCTGTCTGAAACAACACATATGTTGTCTCTTTCACCAAATACCTCTCTAAAATGTTGAAAAAAAATAAATCCACGCGTTTTCATTCTCCGAATCAACAACACCGCAAGCTAATGGCAGAATACAACCTACATATAAATTAAACAAGGCAATCATTGTAAAAAAAAGTCAACTATAAAGGTGCTAATTTTAGCATCTTTATGAATTATTATAAATAAAACATCAATGTATAAGCTAATATAATATATAGTAAATAACAAAACAAAAAAAGAGTACAAAAAAATGAACGCACAGTACCTGCACCATCTAATGTGCTTGCCGATACAAATTTTTCTTCATATGGACCGCTTAAATGTGCTCCGTTAACAACTACAATAGGTCTACGAAATTTAAAACCCCTTATCATCGGATGCAATGCAATAAACAAGTATTTAAACTTGTTATCTACTGCTTTATGCATCCGAATGTGCGATTATGGATACACTTGGTTCAACATATAGATATAACGGGGCATTTTTCTATATCATCTGCTGGTGGTCCACCTCTAAACATCGCAATCGCCTTCTCTTTTGCGCGTCATGCTTTCATGTAGTTAATGTCGACTCCGTAAACAACCTTCATCTCTTCGATAATGTCCGCGGGGGCGTGTATTCTTTTATGATTGATTAATTTTGGAGCTATAAATTCTCTCAAAAAATTAGTTTTCGCAACCACATTATTCAGTACTCGGTCGCTAAGACTGCAACTATGCTCCGAAATAAATGTTTTAATCACAAACAATTCTGATTCATTCATACAAGACGCCTTCATGACCCACTTGCAATCTTCGTTACTACAAATTAGTACATAGCTGCATCAAAATATAAAAACTTAGTCCTTGTATTAAATAAAAGTACTAAACTTGAAAATAAAATTTATTCCTGAAACTACCTCAGTTATATTATACATATCTCTGAATGTATAATCAATATTATACATACGTCTTTTAAGTTAAAAAAATAATTCATAAAACAAAATAAATTTCAGAATGTCTTTATTCATATTATCAGTACATATCTTCATCAACAAATAAAAACTTAAGCAATGTATAAAACAGAACTATTAAAAATTAAAATAGTAAGAACAAAAGAGAAATACTTTCACTGTCCCAGTTATATTATACATATCTCTGAATGTATAATTAACATTATACATTCGAATTTTAACTTTACAAACCAGTAATAAATCACAAAAGACTTTAGAATCTCTTAAACCAATGTATCATACATTTCTTTGACTAGCACGATTTAATTATACATTACCAAACAGATATAATATCACATTATACATTCATATATTAACATTAAACATCAATAGTTCATAAAACTACACAACATAAACTTCTTAAAAATAAAAAAAAATTCCCTATGTTATAAGATCAGGACATAAAATTAATAATCTTATATCATACCTTTTTTTGTCAGATCGTTTCGCTTTTGTGTTGAATCCATTGGCTATTGCGTGTCTTGCCATTACTGAAACAAATGTTTTCTTATCCTTGTATATCTGACTCACCATTATTTCAATGTTTTGCAATCAGTAATGAAGTTTTTTACTTTAATTTCAGGCACATATAGAACATACTGACTATCCGTTTCAACAACTGTTAACGTAATCGAATCATATTCACTACCCTCGATACACATTACAACACCAGTTATTTTATCAAACTCTATTTCACTATTGTCTTTGTCGCAAGTTGAAATACAAAGCGAAAAATTAAGCAAAACAACAAGTTGTTTCTTTAACTCAACGTAAACCCTCACTCCATTGTTGTTTCTTATGGCAATTGGAGAAGAGTTTTCTTCAATCACATATTCACTTCAATTTTTTTATGCACTTCGTCTATATCCAACTCCATGGCGATCGTAGAACCAATTTCAAGAAAGTAATACTTTCTGAAATAATTATTGTGTCACTTTTGTATGACTTATAACTAGTTTCTGACTCTCAAATTTCAGAATACCGCAACAATATTGAGATATTCATGTTGCTTTTTGAAGTATTGAAGAATGTATGTAGAAGAATTTTGTTGCTTTATTTGGATTTTTAAAAAATAATTATTGCATCAATAGAGCTTTTTTGCTTTTCAGATCTTGAATCAAATATTACAGAAAATAAAAATTGACTTCTTAGATTTTCTTTTTTTGAAATTCAAATTTCAGTTACTAGTTTTATCCATAAATAAGTTAATGTTAGCTAATTATTGTCGTTAATGAAGGAACAATAATATAATTACTGATTTTAATTACCTTAAATTTAGAAATAGCTATTTCATCATACATTCGAGAGAGAGAAAATAACAGAAAATTTTGTGTAATTACTTTCGGATTTATGTTGTTTACACATTTTTGAAAGATCCCCCTTTTTAATCCATGAATTTCTAACTTGAAATGATAAATACAGGAGCCTTATTCCAGTGGATAGCACGAAACCTCCAACAAGAACTCATATATCAAACACCAAACTCGCAAATCTCGACCCAATGGAATTTAGCGGATTTCGATGGTTGGTCGACTGTCTAAAACAACCGGTGAAATCAGGTTTTGAAGGGTGATTTTAGTCGAGTGATGGAGCTGGTTTCAAATGATTTTCGTTGGGGTCGACGAAAATTGGAGTTGCTGTTTATTTTTGGAGAGCTTCGCCGAAACCAATCAAGACATGGGTCGGTTTTGGTGTTGTTTTGGTTGCTGGGTTCGGAGGTTACCTCGCTGAAACTTCGGTGGGTTTGGCCGATGGTATCCCATTTTTTAGCGAAAATTCGCCGAAGAAACCCCAAATGGAGTAGTCTTGCTTTTTCCCGTTTGTTTCTCCCCTCTCTCCCTCTATTTTGTGTTTTTCCTTCTCAATTCTCTCCAATCCTCTCCTGTTTTTTGTGTTTCCCCCTCTCTTACATCTGTTTTCTCTCTCTCAATTCTCCCCTATTTTCTTTGCGTTTTCTCTCTGTTTTGCCCTTTGTTTCTTCACTCCATTCTGCCTCCCCCTCTGTGTGTGTATATATATGGGTATGTATAGTGTAGTATGTATAGTGTGTGTAGTGTTCTGTAGATGAGTGGAGGTTGAAGGTTGCTCCATCCATTAGTTTGTTATGGTGATTGTGGGAGTGAAAAACGTGAGTTTGTGAGGGACTGAGGAACAAGTGGGATAGAGGTGGTTGGGGTAGGGTGATATGCCAAGTTTTTTTATAGAATAATTTGAAGAATATTGGTGTGGGTATTTTTGTAATGAACTGGTTATCCTTGTTTCAAAAGAGAATAATCTATTTTTTTTAAAATTTATTTTAAGAAGAATAATTTTTTTTTGAAATACTTTAATTTCAACTTTCTATATAGATACATTTAAAATCATAAGATTAAATGTTATTTTGCTATATTTGACATGACTTTAATTTAAAGGCACAAGATTTAAAAGTCTTTTATATTTTCTTAAATTTCGTGTCAAGTTAAAATAAGTTATTCTTTTTAAAATAGAGAGAGTTATTTTTTTCTTTTTTGGAGGGATTGTTAAATAGGGTGAGTTGCGTGATACGATGAGCGTGTATAGGATAAATTTGATAAATGGGTGGATCAAATTTATGAGTCTACAATTTACATCTTGTCATAATAATATTTATTTAAACTTTGTCAAATTTGATATATATTCATATCTGAAAGAACTTGACCTATTCACCTTGTACTGAAATTTGTCTTGCATTGCATAATTCTGAATGATACTCTCCAAAATTACTTTTTTCTTATAACATTGTTCTTATGTAGGAATTATATCATTAACAAATTTATAGTTACATCATTTTTTAAAAAATCATCTTCACAATCACGTACTTTGTTGTTATCAAATAACAAATTATTGTCAATGTTAAGACTGCCGCGATTAGAGTAATTTGGGGTAATATTAATTCTATTTCCATATACAAAAATCGGAAGCATCCTAGGAATATTTATAGACTTTCAAGTTATACACAACGGATAAATCTTAAAATTGGTGGTTTCTTTTTTCATCTCTATGTATACTTGTAATTCCATAATATTACGTATCATCATTGATTTTAAATCTTCATCAACTTCATACCGCACTTGTAAAGAATTGAGATCTGTATTTACTTTCAGATGATCAACAATAATCTAAACGAATTACTCATAATTAATACCTATATTGATGATAATTCCTTCAATTTCATAATTCTCAGATATATTGTTAGAGTCCCATTCTCCACTGTAGTGAATCCAAAGAGCCAGAGAAATCATCTTCTCTAATTGTCCTCAATTTTTCCTCTCAATAACTTTATCTCTTTGAAGTTGTGTTTACAGTTTAGCACCTTGAAAAAGCCTTAATAAAAGTATAATTAGATATAACTGAAACATACTTTTAGGATAAATGTTACGTATATAATTTTTTTTTAAAATTTATGACTTTTGAACTAATTATTCATTAAAAGAAGTAAAATTTCTATTAATGGCTAATTAATGTCAATAAATTAAAGCTCGTTTATTGCTAATTTTTTACTGACTACTTTTTTGCCTTATATTAATTAGTGACATGTATATGTCAATTCCTTACGTGTACACAATATTATATGTATATCCTTTAATTTACAGTATATCCTTTATATATAAAATATATAATACTTGTTAAATTACATAATGTGCAATTTAGTCTTCAGCCTTCACTTAGTCCCATCTAACAATTTATTTATATGACAAATGAATACGTAATTTAAATGATGGAAACGAAGAGGCATAAAAGATGAGGAAATACAGTTACAAATATAAACAACGTCGCCAGACTATGAATTAGCTAGGTGCACGTAATGGTTAATCATCTTATATGTCATATCTTATCAAATGTTTTTACATAGTAGAACATTTCAGACCCTCTTATAATGTTGTCTTTGATAGTTCTTTTCAGGAGCACGATGACAGAGCATCAGAACATTTAATTGTAAGAATCTTGTCCAAACATCAACTTTTATGTTAGAGGATACAATATGTGTTGGATAAACGCGGAATAATAATAAAAGTATTTTTGGTAAAATAATAGGGAAAAATATAAAAATAATAACATCAAGGATTTTATTTGGAAACTTTTTTAAATAACGGAAAAATTACGGATCAAGAGGAGCAATTGATATTATTATAATAAGAAATTTTACACTGTGGTCACAAGTACAATACTCAAAGTGACTACTACACACTCAAAAGAAAATTACCTTCTTTTGAATCCCACCTTACTAAATATCACTCACTCTATTTTTTCCTTCACAAATTATTTTTTTATCACAATCCATGGAATACCTCATTGCTCTCTATATATTATTTTTCTCTCTATTGGTGTGTAGAATCAATAAGCTGAAGAGCTCCTTTTATAAAGAAAGAATGACCATGCAAATGTTACTTCTTACATACATAGAAGTTGCAAGTCAACATTTGCAACTGAAGAAATATTTGTACTGATTTTCTCTCTGCTAGGAAGTTGAAATCTTTTTACCATAGTTTGAAAAAATTGTCCTTAGCATTTATGGGCTGAACCCCACAATTCTCCCCCTACAGTCCCATCCATCTGAAGGAGGTATCCTCGTTCTTCTCAGAGAGAGCTCATACCGACAAGCTCTTTGCACAATTCGAACTTGTCTTTTGGCACCACCTTTGTCAGGATATCCGCAGGATTTTCACTCGAGTGAATCTTCTTAACATAGAATGATTCGTTCTCCACTTGTTCACGAATTCAATGGTACCTTACATCAATGTATTTTGTTCTTGCATGATACATGAAATTCTTGCTCAGGTCTACTGCACTTTGATTTTCACAATAGACAATGTAATTCATTTGCTACAATCCAAGTTCTTGAAGGAATCACTTGAGCCATATCATTTCCTTGCCAGCTTCAGTAGTCGCAATATACTCAGCTGCAGTTGTAGATAATGTGATGCACTTCTGCGACTTCGACTGCCATGATATAGCCCCCCTAAAAATGTAAACAAAAATTCAGTAGTAGAGTTTCTGTTATCAAGGTTACCTGTAATATCAACATCTGTATAGCCTTTCAAGATTAGATCAGATCTCCCAAAACACAAACAATTAGCTGAGGTTCCTTTTAGCTACCTCAATATCCATTTGACTGCTTCCCAGTGCTCCTTTCCTAGATTTTCAAAAAACCTGCTGATAATACTAACTGCGTGAGCAATATCGAGTCTGGTACACACCATTGCATACATTAAACTTTTGATAATGGAGGAATATGGAACTTTAGAGATGCTCTTTTTTTCTTCCTTCATTGCAGGACATATTTTCCTGCTCAATTTCATATAACCAGCAAGGGTGTGTTAACAATCTTAGCATCCTTTATGTTGAAGTACACGTTCAATATACTTCTCCTATGACAAGTAAAACTTTCTTTCTTCTTTGAGACGAGTAAGTCTCATGCCCAAAATCTTCTTAGGATGACCTAAGTCTTTCATAGCAAAATTCTTGCATAACTATTTTTTCAACTCGTCAATCCTAGAAGCATTCATTTCCACAATCAACATATCATCCACATATAGCAAGAAGATGATAAAATCCTCATCAAAAAAACTTTGTGCAAATACACAGTGATATGAAGAAGTCTTCTTGTTGCCTTGCCCTCCATGACAAATTCAAACTTCTTATACCACTGTCTAGGAGTTTGCTTCAAGCCATGGAGACTATTCTTAAGTTTGCACACTTAATTTTCTTTACCTTTTACCTTGAAGCCCTCAGGTTGTTATATATAAATCTCCTCTTCGAGGTCACCATGATGAAAAACTATCTTCACATCCATCAGCTCAATATCTAAATCAAGACTAGCAGCCAAACCAAGAATTGTATGAATAGAGGTCATTTTGATGACAGGAGAAAATATTTCGTCAAAGTCAATACCCCTTTCTTTGACCAAATCCTTTGACAAACAATCTGTCTTTGTATCTGGGATTCAAGATGTGTTCTTCAAATTTTACTTTGAACACCCACTTATTCTTCAAAGCTCTCATGCCCTTAGGCAATTTCACCAACTCATAAGCGTGGTTCTTATGCAGAGATTTCATCTCATCTTGCATGGCTTCAATCCATTAATCCTTATGTTCATTTTCCATGGCCTCCTCATAACATTCAAGTTCTCCCATGTCAGTGAGAAACTCATACTCATTAGGAGAATAGCGAGAGAAGGAATACGTTGTCTTGTAGACCTTCTAAGTGGAGCATTTGACTCGTTACAGCTTCTTGAACTGCAGCATCATAAAAAACAACATCATTGTCATTATCAAATAAACATGTTAATTTTGAACATGATTCTGGGCATTACCATATTTATCTATCCCACCAATATCATGCACACTTGTATAAGAAAATTGATCAAGACTAACCACACCATCAGAACTTGAAGATTCTAGCTTCTTGATTTTGTCAATATCTTCAATGGTTTGATTCTCTTCAAAGACAATATCCTGACTTCTTACAAGTTTCTTCTCAACTGGATCATATAGCGTATAACCAAACTCATTAAGTCCATAACCAATGAAGATACACTGCCTTGTCTTGGTATCTAACTTTGACCTCTTATCTATTTGCACATGTAAAAAACTTTACAACCAAATACTCTCAAATGATCATAGGAAACATCTTTCCCATACATAATTTTATTTGGTACATCACTTTGCAAAGCAATAATAGGAGATAGGTTAATAATATGTGCAACGGTTAATAAAGTCTCACCCCAAAAAGAGTTCAACAACTTTGTTTCACAAAATAAATAACTGACTCTTTCCATCAAGGTCCTGTTCATCATTTCTTCCAAGCTATTAAGCTGAAGAGCTTTGGAAGGAGTCTTCTGGTGTCTGATACCTTGTTATTTACAGTATTCGTCAAACGGTCCACAATATTTACCACCATTATCAATATGAATACACTTCAGTTTTCTTCCTATTTTTTTTAATGCAAGCTTGAAATTGCTTAAAGACACCCAACACTTGGTGTTTAGTCTTCAATATATAGACTTAAAGTTTCCTTGAGAAATCATCAATGAAAGTAACAAAGTAAAGTGCACCACCCATAGTCCTTGTCTTCATTGGAACACATAAATATGAATGCACCAGCTCAAGCAACTCTGTCTTTCTTGAAGGAGGATGAGACTTGAAAGAAACCTTATTTTGTTTTCCAACCAAGCAGTGCTCACATTTTTCTAATTTTGCACTTTCAAAATCTGGAAGTAATTTCCTCTTGGATAGAACATTAAGTCCTTTCTCGCTAATGTGGCTAAGCCTCTTATACCATAATGTTGAAGAGCTAGAGCTTTCAACTGCATTCAACATGTTAGCACAAGTAGAAGCCATAGTCTATTATAGACCATGATGTTTGTCTCTACGAGCCACAACCAAAGAACCCTTAATGAGTTTCCATTTTCCACCACCATTGGTACTAATATATCTCTCATCATCCAACACTCCAACAGAAATAAAGTGTAAGTAAACATTAGGTGCATGTTTTGCATTGTTTAAAACTAGTTTAGATCCAGTACTAGTTTCCAAACAAATTATACCAATGCCAACCACCTTGTATGCAATCTCATTTCCCATACTCAAGGTTCCAAAGTCACCTAGAGTATAAGATAAGAAAAAAATCCTTCCTTGATGTCATGTGAAATGTGGCACCAAAATCCAAACCCCAGTTTGACTCATTACAAGAAATATTTATTAGATTTGCATCAAGGACAATAACAAGATCTTCAGTGGTGATGGTAGTTATATAGTTTTCATCACTGTCTTATTTCTTTTCCTCCTTATTTTTGTTCTCCTTCTTCAAATTTCGATAAAATTTCTTTGTGTGCCCTTTTAACCCACAATGATAGCATTCAATATCTTTAAATTTGCCTATGGATTTGCTTCTATAATATTCTCTATTTTGAGAACCATGATTTTTGCTTATCCCTCTAACACCAGTCACTAAGACATCAAACGGAGAGGAACCTTGAGACTTTTGTCTCATCTCTTTATTAAGAATGGTGCTCTTGGCAAAATCCATAGAGATCACGCCATCAGGAGCAGAATTTGATAATGAAGTTCTAAATGTTTCCTAAGAGTCTGATAGGGAACCAAGTAGAAGCAAGCCTTGAATTTATTCATCAAACTTAATGCCCATAGCAAATAACCAATTCATGATCCACTGAAAGTTATTCAAGTGATCTATCATCGGAGAACCATCATGGTATTTTAACCCCAATATTTATTTTATCAAGAACATATTATTATTTTCATTCTTTCGAGCATACAAACTTTCAAGATGCTCCCATAGAGATCAAGTATGTGTCTTCCCAGAAATATAGTTCAACACATTATCATCAACCCACTGCCTGATGAAACCGCAAACCTGTCTGTGCAACATGTTCCATTCTTCATCGATTTTATTTTTAGGTTTTATAGTGCCAAAAATCGGCTGATAAAATTTTTTGACATAGAGCAGATCTTCCATTCTTGTCCTTCTAAATGAAATAATTAATGCCATTCAAAGTAACCATTCTACCTGTGTTGGCTTTCATTATTTACAAAAAAATACAAATATTACAAATTGTGGGCTCTGATACCAATTTGTTGGGTAAATGTGGAATAACAACTAAAGTATTTGTGGCAAAATAATAGGAAAAAATATAAAAATAATGACATCAAGAATTTTATGTGGAAACCCTTTTAAATAAGGGAAAAACCAAGGACTAAGAGGAGCAACTACTATTACTATAGTAAGGAATTTTACACCGTAGTCACAAGTATAATACTCAAAGTGACTACTACACACTCAAAAGAAAATAACTATCTTTTGACTCCCACCTTCCTAAATATCTGTAACGCCCTGAAATATCATCTCGAAACGTCACACGGTACTCAAGGCTACAAGTAGCCCAAAGCTAACCCTTTGAGCCTGTTACTGAATCTGGAGTTTACTTTTAAATAAACTAGTCAAGCAATAATATTTTTATTACAGCAAGTCTGAACTGAAGTAACTGAAAACAATATCTGAATGACAAAATACTGCAAAGTCTGGTCAAAGAAACTGATAGTCCGACAAGCCTCTATTACTAAAGAACTAGAGAGTCATTGGGAAAGACTCCCAACTGACTCTGACTGAACTGAAAGTAATAACTCAAATACTATGAAAACTAGAAAGCTGCAGAAATAGGTCGTCGAACTATGAGGACTCACCAAATGTAGGGATGTAGATGAGATGCTCGGGAATCACTGTCGCTGGTGACACTGAGCACCTGAACCTATATTATGAGATAGTGTAGCATATAGATGTATATGTAGATCAACACTTTGAGGATGTACTGAGTATATGAGGGTGCATGTAATATGTAAACAATACCATCAAAGTTTATAAAATCATGCATGCTAAGAATAAATGACTCACATAGCTTGAGTAATCCGAAATTCTAAAGATCATCAATTATGAATAGTAAAGAATGTGGTATAAATCCTGTGAGTCATTACACTTAGTTTTCTAAAAGCTTTTCGATTTATCTATTCTTTTAGGACATAGGAACGTTGGGACTTAAGGACTTGGGAACTTTGGGCTTGGCAGCTTTTTCTAACTGACATAAACCATGTAAGATGACATGGAGTCCACCGTCTTGCCCACATTAGGGAGAGCTGTTCTACCCTTGCCATCAAAATAAAACCATAAATTAAGTGATCACTATCTTAGCCCACTATGGGCAAGTCAGAAACCTACGGTGGAACGTAGTTCTGGGGTATGAGACCTTGGAATCATACTTAACTTGGTGCTAAATACTACTCCCATACTTATTGCTCAAAACCTTTTAGGGAAAAATCCACCTTAAAATAGTATAAGGGTCTATAATGAAAACCAATTATGATCTCTTTACTTTAAATCATGAACTATATGAACAATGTGGGTTCCCTATCTTAGATTAGGATCAAAAGATCAAATCTTGCTTAAAAATTATCTTTCTTGATTGCTAAGAATGAAACTTATAGCTTACAACCCATACTTGGAAATCATGCCAAATCATAATAAACCTCATGTTCACAATAATAAAATTGAAATACTTTAAAAATCTCAAAAATTCATCCAAGGATTTAAAGTATATATATATACTTAAATAATTACAATTTCATAACGAAGCTTAATTCTTGACAACTATCTTGGAAATACTTTAAAATAGAAATTCACAATAGGGATATACAGATCATGATATAAATCCTCAATTCAAAGCATAAATAGGTTGAATAAACATCCACTTCAAAGCTTAAATCACTTACAAGTTCATAAACTTAAACCAAGATACTTTGGCTATAAACACCAACTTACAAATCATCAAAATCTTTAATAAAATTCATGTTTTTGGGCACAAGAACGAAAGATTTGTTCTTGTTCAAACCCCACATACCTCGGATAATGAACTAGATGAACAAACTTGCTTTTGAGATTCTGTTTGTACTCTTGGAGGAGGGTTCTTGGAATTCTTGAGTTGGGAATCTTGAATCTTGAACTTATTTAGAAAAAGGACGGTGAAATTCTTTAGATTCTTGAAGATGAGTACTGAACTTAGGATTTTCAATTCGGAGAAAGTTGATGAAATTTTTCCTAAAGTGCTTGTAATAGGCTTTAATTTTGTGTTTAGACGGAATAAGTGTGGGGGAAATTAACTTAATTGCCCCTTTGGATGCGGATCTTTAATGACTCAAATAAAATACGCCCAGCGATGCGCAAGTCGACACGTCACGTCGATGGTACCGACGCGATATTTGACACGTCACACCAAGTTAACGTCGACTCACTATAATTTGACACTAGTAGCTGGAGAAAATATTAACCAACACGATAGTCGACGCGACGCGCCAAGATTGCGTTGGTTCACTATTTTGGGATTCCAAAAGAGCTTCAAACAAAGTCCAAAAAATCCAAAACTTATCCGGGTTCACCTATTGACCTTGATGATCATGAATTAACTTAAATATCCATAATTAACGGATGTCTAGGTCACAAAATAGGATTGAAAACTTTTGAAGGCTAAAAATAAAACTAAGTCTGAATACTTAGCTAGAATTTTCTAAGTCTGGGGACCCTTAACAAGCTTAAATGACTGAATTAAGCTAGAAATTTGTGGGGTCTTACAATATATACCTTTGAGAAAAATTCATCCTCGAATGTGGCTAAAGAAAATGAGATGTTGCAAACTGAGGCTATAACTGACATGTATTACTTTACTGGAAGCATGACCAAACTGGTTGCAAATGCATAAACTATCGAATGAATGGCTATATAAAGCTTGAAACTTAGAGTGGAATAGAGGTTATTTAAGGAAGCTTGTTACGTTGAGCTGAATCTAAATCTGCGGCAAAATGATAAGGGTACTTGGTCCGCATATCTGCTTCTGCTTCCCAAGTATCCCCCTTAACAGATTGATTTTGCCAAAGGACTTTGACCAAGGGAATTTCTTTGTTCCTTAGTCTACGAATCTGATGGTCTAAAATCTTGACTAGAATTTCTTCATAGAAAAGGCTGTTTTGAATTTCTGAGCTTTCTAAAGGAACTACAATGGTGGGATAACCGATGTAGTTCTTAAGTATAGAGACGTGAAAGACAGGATGGATGACTAACAAGTCTGTGGGCAATGCCATATCGTAAGCTACTTTCCCCACACGACTCAGAATTCTTTAAGGGCCAACATACCGGGGACTAAGTTTCCCCTTCTTGCCAAATCTCTTCACCCTTTTTATGGGTGAAATCTTCAAATATACTAAATGACCCACCTCAAACTCGAGGTCCCTTCTTCTTACATCCGAATATGATTTTTAACAACTCTACATTATTTTCAATCTTTCTCTAATCAACTTAACCTTCTCTATTGCTTTAAACACTGCATCAGGCCCAAGTAGAGCGGCCTCACCCACTTTAAACTAACCTATGGATGATCTACATCTCCTCCCATAAAGAGTTTCAAATGGGGCTATTTGAATGCTAGAATGGTTACTTTTATTCTAAGAGAATTCAATCAATGGCAAATGTTCGTCCCAACTACCTTTGAAATCAAGAGCATATGCCCTCAGCATATCTTTTAGAATTTGGATGGTTCTCTCTGCTTGACCATTTTTCTATGGAAGAAAATCTAAACTAAGATGAACTTGGGTGCCAAGACCCTTCTGAAAGGCTCTCTAAAACTGGGAAGTAAACTGAGTACCCCTATCTAAGATGGTAGATAAGGGAACTCTATACAGTCTGACTAGCTCTCAGATATACAACTTAGCATAATCCTCCACTGTAAAGGACGTATGGACTGGCAAGAAATGCGCTGACTTGGTCAATCTGTCTACAATAACCCAAACCATATCATGATGATGACGCGGTCGGGGTAAACCGGTCACAAAATCCATATTCACCTCTTCCCACTTCCAAGTGGGGATACCGAACTCTTGCAACATGCTACCAGGTCTTTGGTGGTCTCCTTAAACTATTGGAAAGTTGCACACTTTTTCATAAACTCCGTTATATCTTTCTTCATACCATTCCACCAATAGATTTCCCGTAAGTCGCGGTACATCTTGGTAGTACCTGGATGAATGGAATAACGTGCACCATGCATTTCTGCCATAATTCGCTGCCTCAAATCATCAACACATGGAACACACAATCTACTTTGGTATCTCAGCACACCATCTCTTCTTTGGGAGAAAACCTCTACCTTTTGGTCTTTAACGGGCTCTTCAACTCAACTAGGGTAGGGTCCTGATCTTATTTCTCTTTTACCTCCAAAACTAGGGAAGATTCTGCAATATTCTATACCCAGATGCTACCCTTAGCCAAATCAACCAATCTAACACCCAACCTAGCCAAACGGTGAACTTCTCAAGCTAACTCTTTATTATTTTTCTCCACATGAGAAACACTGCCCATAGACAATCTGCTAAGGGCATATGCCACTACGTTGGCCTTGCCTGGATGTTACAACACACTCATGTCATAATCTTTCATCAACTCTAACTACCTTTTCTGATGGAGATTCAAATCCCTCTAAGTGAACACATATTGCAAGCTTTGGCGGTCCGTGAACACATCAACATGAACACCATACAGATAGTGTCTCCATATTTTCAAAGCAAACACCACAACTCATGAGTTGGATAATTCTTTTCATGAGGTTTCAATTATTTGGAGGCATAGGCTATGACCTTACCTCTCTGCATCAACACACAACCCAAACCAACTCTAGAGGCATCACAATAAACTACAAAACCTTTAGTACCATCTGGTAATGCTAACACTGGGGCTGAAGTGAGTCGAGTCTTCAATTCCTAACAACTTTTATCGCAGGAATCTGACCACTGGAAGTTAACTTTCTTTTGGGTCAATCTAGACATAGAAGATGCAATAGATGAGAAACCTTTAACAAAATGGTGGTAATATCCATCTAGGCATAAGAAACTCCCAATGTTCGACAGAGAGATAGGTCTAGGCCAATTTCTTATGACTTCTATCTTTTGGGGATCAACTCTAATACCATTGACGGAAATAATATGACCAAGAAAGGCTGCTGACCTCAGCCAAAATTCACACTTGGTAAATTTGGCGAACAATGAATGGTCTTTAAGAGTTTGCAAGACAATTCAAAGATGATCTGCATGGTCATCCTCGCTACAGGAATACACAAGGATATCATCTTTGAATACTATGACAAAAATATCTAGATACTATTTAAACACTCGATTTATGAGGTCCATGAAAGCTGCTGGACCATTGGTTAGCCCTAAAGACATGACTAGAAACTCAAAATAACCATAATGGGTCCTGAAGGCTGTCTTCAAAATATCACATCCCCTTACCTTAAGCTGATGATAGCCAGATCTAAGGTCTATCTTTGAGAAATAACTGGCAACTTGTAATTGTTTAAATAAGTCATCAATTCTCGGGAGAGGGTATTTATTCTTGATTGTGACCTTATTTAGATGATGATAGTCAATTTACATACGTAAGGAATCATCTTTATTTTGCACGAATAGGACGGGAGCACCCCATGAAGAAATACTGGGCCTTATGAAACCTTTATCTAAAATATCCTTGAGTTTCTCTTTCAACTCCTTAAGCTCTGCGAGTGCCATACGATATGGAGGAATATAAATAGGCTGAGTATCAGGAATAAGGTCAATCCCAAATTCTATCTCTCTATCAGGAGGTACCCCTGGGAGATCCTCTAGAAAAACATCAGGAAAATCATTTACTATTCTGACTGACTGAATTGGTAGGCTCTCAGACTTAGTGTCTTTAACTTAAACTAAATGGTAAATTCAACCTTTGGATATCAATCTTCTGTCCTTAAGCTATGAAATAACTCTTGGGAGATACAGAATTACCTGACCACTCAAAGAATGGCTCATCTAGAAATTAAAACTTAACCACACGGGTGCGACAATCTATAGAAGCGTAACAAGAATGAAGGCAATCCATACCAAGAATAAGATCAAAATCAACCATATCTAATTCTATTAGATCTACGAACATGAACTTATGAAGGACAGTGATAGGGCATTTTTCGTAGATCTGTTTACCAACAACTAAATCACCTAGTGGGTAGAAACTAGGAAAGGCTCAGGGATCTTTTCAAAACATATCTCAAAATTCACAGCAACTAACGGGGTCACATCAGAAAAACTTGACCCAGGGTCTAACAACACATAAACATCAAAATAAAAGACACGAAGCATACCTGTAACAACATTTGGTGAATTGTCCTGCTCTTGATGGAAAGGTAAAGTATAAAATTAGTTTTGGTACTGACCACCACCGATATTGGATAAAGTGCCCTGAGGAGAGACTGGGCGAGCTACAAGAGTTGGTGCACTGGTGGCCTGAGTATGGGGACGAACATCTCTGTTTCCATGCTTAGCATATGGACACTCTTTAATTCTATAAACAAATTTGCCACTACCAAAACAACCTTTCTGTTCAGCTAAATACTCACCGGGATAAGTCTTACCACACTTACCACATGGAGGATAACTAGGCTTACCACTCACACCATTTTGGGACCTGGACATGGAAGACTTACCCCACTACTCTTGCTTGGTTATGGATGCCGGGGCACTAGCTGAAGATGGTGCTGGGAAAGTCGGATGACTCTGAAACTACAAATGATTTCCTTTATGAGATCTAGCCTGACCATACTCAAACTACCCTATTTTGGTCCTCTTACTTACTCTCTCCCTCTCCTCCATCTTATTTGCCTTAATCTGCTGAGCATGCATCATCAATCTAGAAAGGTCCATGTCTCTATTAAGCATAGCATCCCTACACTCCTTAACTACCAATCCAGACACACCAGTCACAAACTTGCTTATACTAGATCTAGTGTCAGCTATCAAATCAGGAGCATACTTAGATAACTGGTTAAACTTAAGGCAATACACTTTTCCTATCATAAAGCCCTGCCTCAGGTTCATAAACTCTTCTACCTTAGCTTTCCTTATCTCAAGTAGAAAGAACTTTTCTAAGAATGTATCCTAAAATATCTACTAAGTCATGGGAACTGCATTCTCTCCTCTTCTCTTCTTCCACATCACTACCCAATCATAAGTAACATCCTTCAGCCTATAGAATTCCAATTTTACACTCTCTTATTTGGTAGCATGCATAACTTGGGTGATCTTTTTCATCCTCAAGTGACTATATCTTCATGAATTCTTTGCCGCAGCTTACTTTTAAATAAACTAGTCAAGAATAATACTGTTGTTATAGCAAGTCTAAACTGAGGTAACTGAAAACAATATCTGAATGACAAACACTACAAAGTCTGGTCAAAGCAACTGATAGTCCGACAAGCCTCTACTGCTAAAGAACTAGAGAGTCATTGGGATAGACCCCCAACTGACTCGAACTGAACTAAAAATAATAACTCAACTACTATGAAAAATGAAAAGCTGAAGAAGTAGGTCCTCAAACCATGAAGACTCACCAAATGTAGGGATGTAGGTGAGATGCTTGGGAATCACTATCGCTGCTGATACTGAGCACCAGAACCTATATTATGAGACAATATAGCAAATAAATATACATGTGGATCAGTACTTTTTTAGGATGTACTGAGTATATGGGGGTGCATGTTATATGTAAACAATACCATCACAGTTTATAAAATCATGCATGCTAAGAATAAATGACTCATATAGCTTGAGTAATCCAAAATTTTAAAGATCATCAATTATGAATAGTAAAGTATATGGTATAAATCTTGTGAGTCATTACACTTAGTTTTCTAAAAGCTTTTTGATTCATTTCTTCTTTTAGGACATAGGAACGTTGGGACTTAAGGACTTGGGAACTTTGGGCTTGGGAGTTTTTTCTAACTGACATAAACCATGTAAGATGACATGGAGTCCACCGTCTTGCCCACATTGGAGAGAGCTGTTCTACCCTTGCCATCGAAATAAAACCATAAATTAAGTGATCACTATCTTAGCCCACTATGGGCAAGTCAGAAACCTATGGTGGCACGTAGTTCTGGGAATGACACCTTGCAATCATACCCAACTCGGTGCTAAATACTACTCCCATACTTATTGCTCAGAATTTTTTAGGGAAAAATACACCTTAAAATAGCACAAGGGTTTATAATGAAAACAAATTATGCTTCTCTTTACTTTAAATCATGAAATATATGAACAATGTGGTTTCCCTATCTTAGATTAGTATCAAAAGATCAAATATTGCTTAAAAATCATCTTTCTTGATTACCAAGAATGAAACTTATGGCTTACAACCCGTACTTAAAAATCATGCCAAATCACAGTAAAACTCATGCTCACAATAATAGAATTGGAATACTTTAAAAATCTCAAAAATTCATCCTTGGATTTAAAGTATATATATATACACTTAAATAATAACGATTTCAAAACTAAGCTTAATTCTTGACAACTATCTTGGAAACACTTTACAATAGCAATTCATAATAGCGATAGGCAATTCATGGTATAAATCCTCAATTCAAAGCATAAATAGGTTGAATAAACATGAACTTCAAAGATTAAATCACTTACAAGTTCATAAACTTAAAACAAGATACTTTGGGTATAAACCCCAACTAGCAAATTATCAAAATCTTTAATAAAATTCAAGTTTTTGGGCACAAGAACGAAAGATTTGTTCTTGTTCAAACCCTACATACCTTGGATAAAGAACTAGATGAACAAACTTGCTTTTGAGATTCTGGTTGTACTCTTGAAGGAGGGTTCTTAGATTCTTGAGTTGGGTATCTTGAATCTTGAACTTATTTAGAAAAAGGACGGTGGAATTCTTGAGATTCTTGAAGATGAGTATTGAACTTAGGGTTTTCAATTGAACTAAGCTTAATTCTTGACAACTATCTTGGAAATACTTTAAAATAGAAATTCACAATAGGGATATGCAAATCATGATATAAATCCTC
This sequence comes from Capsicum baccatum var. pendulum, assembly GCA_030864225.1. Taxonomy (NCBI): domain Eukaryota; kingdom Viridiplantae; phylum Streptophyta; class Magnoliopsida; order Solanales; family Solanaceae; genus Capsicum; species Capsicum baccatum. Next base: position 233,937,150 of record CM061560.1, on the reverse strand, counting down.
AATTCAAAGCATAAATAGGTTGAATAAACATCCACTTCAAAGCTTAAATCACTTACAAGTTCATAAACTTAAACCAAGATACTTTGGCTATAAACACCAACTTACAAATCATCAAAATCTTTAATAAAATTCAAGTTTTTGGGCACAAGAACGAAAGATTTGTTCTTGTTCAAACCCCACATACCTCGGATAATGAACTAGATGAACAAACTTGCTTTTGAGATTCTGTTTGTACTCTTGGAGGAGGGTTCTTGGAATTCTTGAGTTGGGAATCTTGAATCTTGAACTTATTTAGAAAAAGGACGGTGAAATTCTTTAGATTCTTGAAGATGAGTACTGAACTTAGGATTTTCAATTCGGAGAAAGTTGATGAAATTTTTCCTAAAGTGCTTGTAATAGGCTTTAATTTTGTGTTTAGATGGAATAAAGGTGGAGAAATTGACTTAATTGTACCTTTGGATGTGGATCTTTAATGACTGAAATAAAATACACCCAGCGACGCACAGGTCGACTCTCCGCGTCGATGGTACCGATGCGATATCTGATGTGTCGCGCCAAGTTAGCATCGACTCACTAGAATTTGATGCTGATAGTTGGTAAAAATATTAACCAACGCAATAGTCAACACGGCGCACCAAGATCACGTTGGTTCACTATTTTGGAATTCCAAAGGAGCTTCAAACGAAGTCCAAAAAATCCAAAACTTGTCTGGGTTCACCTATTGACCTTCCTTATCATGAATTAACTTTAATATCCATAATTAATAGACGTCTAGGTTGCAAAATGAGATTGCCAACTTTTGAAGGCTAAAATAAAACTAAGTTTGAATACTTAGCTAGAATTTTCTAATTCTGGGGCCCCTTAACAATCTTAAATGATTAAATTAAGTTAGAAATTTGAGGGGTCTTACAATATCGCTCACTCTAATTTTTCCTTTGCAGACTAATTTTTTATTATAATTTGTGGAATACCTCGCTGCTCTTTATATATTGTTTGTCTCTCTGTTGGTGTATAGAACCAATGAGCTAGAGAGCTCTTTTTATAGTGAATGAATGACCATGAAAACATCACTGCTTACATACATAGAAGTTACAAGTCAACATTTACAACTGAGATAATATTTATGTTGATTTTCTCTCTGCTAAGAAGTTGGAAATTTTTTGCCATAGTTTGAAAAAATTGTCCTTAGAATTTATGGTCTGGACCCTACAATATGACTAGCTGTTCTTAATAAGTACTCTACAATATTAATTTTTAAAACTAAAAGGATGTTAAAGTTAATTAAAAGCTTGTCATAGTTTGATTTGGATATCTATCATTAACTATATATGAATAGTTGTAATTGTGATTGTTAGGCGTGTATTTTATCCTTTGGAGTTCATAACTTTTAGTGAGTAATAATAGAGTCAATAGATTATCACTTCACTTTTTTTAATAAAAAGTTAGATGAGTTTTTACAGTTGAACATTACAAAGGATATCTTTGTAAACTATATATCTAACTGTTGTTTCGGGTACAAAATCTATATGTTTGTATAAACACTTCAACACAAGTTCAAGACTATATCAAGAAACCTATGAAGTTTTTAACACCTTGAATATAAGTTCTTTAAGAACTATCAAAGAAGTATGTTATTTAAAGAAATAAGATGAAGAAGAAATAGAACCAAGTCCTCCGAATTCACAGAGTGTCCTTAAGGGATTACTTCCTCGCAAGTACCCGAGGTTGTTAAATTTTTCTTTCCAGGATAAAATGGCTCTCCATCAGAATGTAGTGGTAGCTCAAACCTTTTGATTCTTCGAACAGATTCAATATTAGATGATCACAAAGAGTTTTTAGAAGTAGAAGAATGTTTCTCAATACAAAAATTTTTAGTACTACCTGAGGAAACAATTTAAGGTATTTATAGCCATCAAATGCCCCTTCGGAATGGAAGCCATGGTTCATGAAAGGGTGTATCATTTTGGAACAACTATGTTTGCCTATTCCGAAACAACATGTCTTTTCTGAATAGTCATATCCAATAGAACAATCACCCCTTTTTTGAAACAGTGTGTCTTTTCTTCAAAGAGTTGTGTCCCTTTATTTTCCATTCATACCAATTGAACCCAAAAATCCCCCACATAAAAGGGGATTGACTACTCTTTATAAAACTTTACAGAAAAGTATGTGTTCAGCAAACAAAAACTAAATGCATTTGGATAAGTGGATTTCCCTTTGAACTTTTCATAGTGAATATGCATCGGATGCACTCAGTCAATCAATAGATTTGATATCTTTGAACCATCAAGCTTTAATGTATACATAGACAACATATGTCATACAACCAGACTTTTATCTTTTATGGTTCTCAAGGTTTTGTTCGTTTCAGCCATGAACACGTCCTATTTTCATGAGAGCTTAGAGAATATACCTTTTCTAACATTCTCCTTGGAACGGCTTCCACTTCACTCTCAAGTAGGTGATTTTTAAACTTTCAATCCTATAGATTAAACTATTTGGTCAAATCAGCCAAATTTAGATAATCATTAAAAGGCTTTGCACCGAAAGCCTTATCCTTATTTACTAAACATTGTCTATATCATGACAATGGATTGGGTATATTAATAATGCTGAACCTTTCAGTCACAACTTTGTTTGATATCCTTGAACCTAGCTCTTGGGATCTCCATTCTGCTAGGTAGAGTTACCGCCATGATGACTTGTCCTAGGCTGTAAATACATTTCTTTGGATGTTATCTCAACTCCCTCTATAGTTAGTCCTTTTGTAAGTAGATCTAACACATTATCCTTTGACTTCACATAGTCAACAATGATAATTTTACTAGAGAGAGGTTCTCTAATGGTATTATGTCTCTATCTTATATGATGAGATTTACCATTATACATCATGCTCCCTACCCTACCAATCGCCACTTGGCTATCACAGTGTGTACATACTGATACCAATGGTTTGGGACAATAAGGAATATCTTCCAAGAAATTTTAGAGCCATTCAATTTCTTCACCAGCTTTATCTAATGAGATAAATCCAGGCTCCATTATAGAGTGAGCAATACATGTCTGTTTGGACGATTTCCAAGAGACTACTCCTATAACTATAATTAATACATATGCACTTATGGATTTTACTTTATTCAATCTGGTAATCTAATTTGCATCACTATATCCTTCAATTACCGTTGGTTATTTATTATAATACAAAACAAAGTCTTGAGTGTATTAAGATACCCCAAAACTCTTTTCACTGCCATCCAATGAGTTTTACTGGGATTACCCGTGTATCGACTCAACTTACTAATAGCACATGCTATGTCTTGCCGTGTACAATTCATGATATATATTAAATATCCCAACACTCTTGCGTAGTACAACTGTGAGTCACTTTTACCTTCATTCTTTTAAAGTGCAAAGCTCACGTCTAATGGAGTCTCAACAATACCAAATTCCAAATACTTAAATTTGTCAAGTACCTTTTCAATATAATGAGACTGTGACAATGCCAACCCGTGTAGAGTCTTATGGATTCTTATTCCTTAGATCACATTCGCAACTCCATGGTTTTTCATATCAAACTTGCTCTCAAGCATTGATTTTGTTGCATTAATGTCTGAAATATCTCTGCTGATGATCAACATATCATCCACATACAAACAAACAATGACCTTGTGATTTGGAGTGTCTTTAATGTAAACACATTTATCACATTCGTTTATCTTAAACCCATTTATCGACATGGTTTGGTCAAACTTTACATGCCACTATTTAGGTTCTTGTATTAGTCCAAAGAGTGACTTAACAATTTTTCACACCTTCTTTTCTTTGCCAGGAACCATAAAACTCTCAGGTTGTTACATATAAATTTCTTCTTCTAATTCTCTATTTAGGATACTATTTCAACATCCATTTGATAGATTTCAAGATCATATACTATTGCCAAGGAAATTAACATGCAAATTTATGTTATCCTTGTTACAAGAGAGTATGTATCAAAGTAATCAAGGCCTTTCTTTTGTTTGAAGCCTTTTACTACAAGTCTTGCCTTGTATTTGTCGATAGTACCATCCGCTTTCATTTTTCTTTTGAAAATCCAATTAGAATCTAAAGGTTTATTTCTTGAAGGACGATTAATCAACTCCCAAGTACAGTTGCTCAAGATTGAATCAATATTAGTATCGACTACCTCTTTTCAAAAGGATGAGTCTGATGACGACATTGCTTTTAAAAATGTTTGAGGCTCATTTTCTAATAGAAATGTTACAAAATATGATCCAAACAATGTTGACGTTCTTTGATGTGTACTACGTCTTGGATTTATATCATTATGTACATCTGCACTTGGTTCATCTCGAGGTCATTTATACCCTTTACTAGAGTATTTATGTCTAGTTTTATATGGATAAATGTGTTCAAAGAACTCAATATTATCTAATTTAATTACCATATTTTCATTGATATCTAGATTTTTGGATTTATGAACCAAGTACCGACATGATTTAATACTTTTAGAATATCATATGAGCATGCAATCCACCGTTTTAGGTCCTATCTTTACTCTTTTAGGCATTGGAACTTGGACTTTCTCTATACACCTCCATACCACCCAAAACTATGAGCCAATGTAGGTACAACTTCAGATTATATCCCATTTGTATATGAATACAGATAAAGATTGTGATCACTCATATTAGGTTATAATCTTTGGTAAGAGTATGTGTAACACCCCGAGTTAATACCCTAGATGCTATACGATGCTTATAATCCCGAGGAACCACAAGCTAACCCATGACTGGTACTTGCTGCAATAGCTGAATAATAATACTATAAATATGCAGAAATTAGGCAGAAACTTGCCATAAGGTTCAATACTAAAATAAAACTGAATATGGTATAGCAATACCAAAACTGAAACATCTGTCTGAAAATACTCTAGTCTGAAAAGCCTCTAAACTATTTGAGAAATGGAGTTGATGGGACAAACCCCAAACTAACTCCAACTACTGAAACTGTACTACTAAACTAAAATAATAAAGAAAATAATTATGTACTTGAACTATGAGGACTCACCATTAACTCTGACTGGTGGAAATCTGAACTTCTAAGGGTGCTCGGGAGCCCATGATCTGAACCTATGATATAAGACATCATAGCACAAAAGAAAAGTATGCATAAGTACTTTGAATATACTGGTATACTAAGAGAGGTAGGCTGAAATGCATGGGTTCATATGCATGAACAATACTAGCTAAATGATATGAATAAAACTAAATGAGAGTGCATCCATAAATACATATACTGTAACTGAGATCATGACAGCACTGGATACTGAATCTGAATACTGATTTACTAATATCAAAGTTTATTGATACCGTACTACTGATAACTGAATGACTGTATCTGACAATCTTGATTCTGTGGAACTATACTGAGCTGAGTGACTATGTCTGACAGTCCTGAATCTATAGAACTAAACTGAGTTATGTACTGAGATTGAATCTGAAACTAAGATTATGGAAGGTAATAAGCTAATTGACATACCCCTTTCAAAATAGATTGGGGTCCAACCTGTAACCCCAATTGGAAGGGTATCAGTACCATCCCATGGGTAAAGATAAGCTATAAGTTAACCCTCTCTGAAAGGAAGCTCTTTCATCAACCCTCGCTGGCAGAAAAACTCGAATGAGATGTATCAACCCTTATAATATCTGGCAGGAAGATATCTCAACCTACGCTAGCTACGTAGTTCTATAACACAAGAATTGCTACTAAGGGTCAAACCCTCTACTGCCAAGAATGTCCCCATCCCTGAGTACTATCGGTGCTGAATTCTACTCCCAACTGAATGGACATAGAACTGATTTCCTAGTTCATACTAGGCCTGACTGAACTATTACTAAGTTTACTAATTTTCCATTGACTGATGGAATACTACTGAATTCTGTTAGCTGACTGAGTTTTCTAAGGTTTAAACTGAATACTGAACTTGACTGGACTAATACTAAGTCTACTGAGTTTTCTTGAGTCCTGTAACTAACTGAGGTATTACTGATTGTGGCATGACTGAGAATATTCTATAACTAAGATTGGCTCTAGGTAAACAACTAAATTGTTGGATATTAAATACCCCCAGGACTCGATAGCATGAAAATAAAGCATCACATGACCTTGCTTAGCATAAAAATGCACACTTGTTTCATAATGGATCTATAGAGGCATTTTATCAAACACTTGAATGGCATGAACTAGTATACAATATAACATGATATAATCTCACTATTACATTTACATGAACAACTTATCAAACCCCTTGGAAGGCACTGCATATGCACATAGTACTAATCAACACATGAGCATCACAATTTCAACACCAAGTTCACAATTTCAAGACTTCAACATGAATCCACATGATACTACATAAATAATAACTATTTTACACATAAATCTTACACTTAGTCATTGATTAGAAACCCAATCAATATTATAATTAAGAATACACTTGAATCCAATCATGGAAATCATGAAATCATTTTACTCAAAGTTTTAGAAGAGTTTCTTGGACTCCAAAGGTGAAAGGAACCCTTGTATGAACACTTCACATACCTTGGTTGCTAAATTATTGAAGATCAATGGTTGAACCTTGAGCCTTGAATTTAAAATTCAATCACCTTGGTTTTTTTTTCATGAGCAATTTGTGAAATAATGAGTGTATGTTGCAAATAGAAGGCTAAATTTCATATTTTTAGGGGATGAAGAATGTGTGAAAAGACCCAAATACTCCTAAGTATGTGGATTATAATGATTGAAAACTGAACTATTGACGCGCAGACCGATGGACCGCATTGATAGGATAAATGCGATGGACGGTGCGCCGCATTGAGTTCGTGTTGGTTCACTAGAAATTGCACTGAGCTAAGAGAAAAAATATTTATCGATGCGATGGACAATGCGACGCATTGAGATCGTGTTGACTCACTATTTTGGTCATTTGAACATGGTCTAAACGAGGTTTAAAAAGTCCAAAACTTGTCCGAAAACAGCTAATGACATTCTTGATCATGAATCAACCTAAAAATTGATACTTTAAGGTCATAGGAGTCATGAAATAGATTTTCCAACTTACGAAGGCTAAAATAACACAAAATCTGAATACTTAGCTAAAACTTTCTAAGTCTGGAACCCCTTAACAAGCTTTTAGGGATCGAGTTAAGCTTAGGATTTTGTGGGTTCTTACATTATCTCCCTATTAGGAATATTCATCCTCAAATAATATTGACTAAGATAAGAATACTAATAGAACAAATTTAGACACTGGACTTGCACAACTGAAGCATGACTTTATGACTGAAATTACTGATATACTGAGTTTGTATACTAAACATGCATATTTGATGCACAAGTACATAACTAAACATGATTCATGAATGGATGACTGGAATTACTGAAAAGATGAGTTTATATAATGAACATACATATCTGATGAATGAGTACATGACTGAACTAATTTGTGAATACATGACTGAGTATGCAACATTAATTGGTACCAAGTTGGTAGCTATATCTGAATATGATACTGAGTAAATTCAAAGGAAAATTGTCACCTTGGGTGGAGTTTGAGTTTGCGGAGAAGAGGTGAGGATACTTGATCCACATGTCTGCTTCTGCTTTCCAAGTGCTCTCTCAACGGGTTGATTCCGCCAAAGAACTTTGACTGGAGTAATTTCTTTGTTCCTCCATCTGTGAATATGATAATCAAGGATTTCAATTGGGATCTCTTCATAAGAGAGGCTGTTCTGAATATCTATGCCCTCTATAGTGACTACAGCTATTGGGTCTCCTATGCATTTCTTAAGCAGGGAGACATGGAACACTGGGTGCACTGAAGCTAAATCTGAAGACAACTCAAGATCATAAGCTATCTTTCTGAAACGACTGAGAAATTTGTGAGGATCGACATATCGGGGATCTGAAATTGAGTCATGACACTTGAACTGAGATGAACTCGTAACCACATAGTTTGATACCAGGAGCTCTGATCAAACTAATGACAGCATTAGTTTGATCAAAGCTCCAAGGAACTGGGGTCTTTTTAAGTCTTTTGTAAAGACGTTCGCAGACCTGTCTAATGTTAGGGATGAATTCTGCTACATAGTTAAGACTTCCTAAAAACCTTTGAAGTTGGGTTTTATCGCTAATTTCATTAGGGAATTTGGAGGAGAACTCTATGGCTCTGGAAATAGGTTTATAACTACCTTGATAAATATCACACCCTAAGAATCTTATAGATGTCTGAAAGAGCTTCATTTTCTTTGTACTTATGACTAAACCATTAAACTTAACAATCTTAAAGAAAGTGTTGATATGTTTAAAATGAGAATCAATATTTTCTAAGAAAATAAGCACATCATCAATATAAACAATCGACATATAACTATAAGGATTGAAGATACTATTCATGATGTTTTGAAACTCTGATGGAGCATTTTTAAGATCAAATGGTAAGGCATTCCATTCATAATATCCAAAAGGGACATTGAAGGCAGTCTTGTATTTATCCTTTTTAGCGATTTGAATTTGCCAGAATCCTGACTTCATATCAAACTTACTGTAAAGGTTGGATTTGAAAGTTTTTTTTAAAAGATCCCATTTGTTAGGAATCGGATGCCTGATCCATTTTAAAACTGCATTCAAAGGCTTGTAATTTATTACGAGCCTGGGAGTTCATCGCTCCTTCTCTGCACTATTATCTACATAAAAGGTAGAGTAATTCCAAGGAGAATTTGAGGTTCTGATAATCCCATTTTTTAGTAAATGGTTTATCTCATTTTTGTAGATTTCCATTATTTCTTGGTTCATTTGAATGGGCCTGGCCTTAGTGGGAATGGCCTGTTCATTGAAACCACTAATGTAAGAAAGTTCTACTAAATATATTTTACTTTCCCAAAAGGCATTAGGAAATTCGGAACAAATTTCTTCTTCAAAAGTCTTTTGAAGATTGGCAATTTTATTTACCATCTCTGGGGTTTTTTAAATTTGTTCAATTTTCTTTATTTGAATTTCTTGTTTAAGAAAACAAATGTGTGAAGAAAGTCTATTAATTTTAAAAGCAGTCCTCTCTTTAATAAGGTTGCCTTCTTCTTGTGAGAGGGTCCTTAATAAGGGGAAGAACAGATTTTGATTTAAAATCGTTGTGAGAATTCCATCAAAATCACTAGTGTAAGGTCGAATTTGATTGACAAAAGGTATTCCTAGAATGATATCTTCAGTGATACTTTCAGTGATGACAAAATCATTAACAAGACAAATGCCATTGTTGCAAATATGAGCTTTAGAAAGCTTATAATCGATTTTCATCTTTTCTCCTGTGGCGGAGTATAGACGAGAAGTGCTTTTTTGTAGATACTTGGTGGGTACAAGTCCCTTGATGATACAATTGCTATCGGCTCCAGTATCAAAGAGGGCGACTCTGTTAAGAACGAAGTCTTTGTTTATGACAATTTTTATGGCGATGTGTTCGCTATAAGCTTTAATGGCCATGATAGCTGTACCGGAGGTAGAGGGAGAATCTGAGCTGGGGAATGAACCTGGATCTTTGAGATGATCGTTTCAAATAAGATCATTGATTATTGGGGAAGTTCTAGGACTCCCTGACGGGGAGACATTTTCTGGAGGAGACACGTTCTTTAGAACTTGTTTGGTAAGAATGTTGAGTTCCACTCGATCAAGTCTGATTTTTAGGTCTCTGATTTCTCCCTTAAGGGTGGAAATTTCACCCTTGAGATCGGCTATAGACGGTTCCGTAGGTTTATCAAATCGAGACATAACCTGTTTCATACTAAAGGGCTGAATGATAGGTTTGGGGGGCTTTTCTTCATGAGAAAGCATCAATCTTTTTTGAGTTCTAGAAGATATTTACTTCTAGCCTCATTATCTTGGATGTGCTCTATGATGTCAAACAGGATTTCTTTGGGATTTCCAGAGATGACATTAACAGTCCTTTTTGTGCAAGTATAGAAGGTACCATTACAAGCACAATCTTGGCCAGACTGGGATCGATCGAACTCATATGCGGCATTGATAAATTCTTCGTCGCTATAATCATCACTAGAATAGCTGGATGAGTCGGAAGAGTCCGATGAGTCTTCCATTATAGAGAATAATTTCTCTTTGGTTTCTTTAGAGAGACCTAATTGGTTGATCTTACTCTTTTTGCCAGATTTACAATCTTTAGCTCTATGGCTAGTTATACCACAAGTCTAACAAACGCCTTTATTTCTAGAGGATTTTTTTCCTAGTTTTTCTACTAGTTTTGTAAGACTCTTTTTTAGAGGACTCTTTTCTAGGTTTGGATTTTCTATGTGTCTTATAGGATTTTTTCCTATGTTTTTTACTGGATAGAGAGGATAGATTCGTGAAACTGAAATCTTGACAGAAGGTTCCTAGCCCATATTTGGAAGTGCTGTCATTCTTAAGTTGCTTCTTAAGATTAAGGTCGGTGCAGAGGTCTATCCCCATGGTGGTAATGAAGCTTATTATTTCCCCATAAGTTAAAATTCCGCAAGGGATTTTTCCGTCGAATGTATCTTTGATTTTGGTCCTAACCTTGTCTGCGAACAGAGGAGGGAGACCACTAATAAAGTGTTCTTTATAGAAGTCATTGTTACAGTCAGGTCGAATCATGATTTTGACCAAAAAGGTTTCCTTATACCATCTAAAGTCAGCCAGATCTTTGCAGGTGAGATTGTTAAGGATTTCTAAACTCTTATCTTGAAATAATTTGGGTTCTCCTATAAAATGTCTAGCTATATGATATAGGAGGGTAGCACAGGCATTTTTTTTTGCGACCTATTCAAGACTTTCTTGTCTACTTTCACTTTTGACAACGACTGTTTCCATAGCCGTAGCCTCATAGATAAGGCTCTTAACGTCATCTGTGAAGTAATTGTCCCACCAGTGTTTTATCATACCAGTGAATCCTGCTATAATCATTGTGGTTGCCTCTTTGTCAGAGGCTCCTCTAATTTTATAAGATGTGATGGCAATACCCATTTCATGGAGTTTGTTATAGATTTGGTGTTTAGCCAAACCATCAACATTCCATTCAATTATTCCTCTACCATCATGGCTGGAAGTGGAGAGGTAAGGGTTCTCCTCAAACTGGATGTCTGGAGGAGAGGGTCGTTTGTAATAGTTTTTCTTAGTAGAAAAATGTTCATTGGTGAGTTTGGAAAGAGAGTTCTTTTCCTTTTGGTTGCTGGACTCGACTTTCTCCTTTTCTAAAATTTTAAACTTGGAGAGCTTCTCATTGATTTGCTCTAAGATTTTTCCAGAAACTTTAAAGTCATCGCTGAGATTAGGGAATTTCTCCTTTTGGAACTCGGGGATTCTAAAGATAGGGTTGGTAATGAGGCTAGATCCTGGAATACTTTTCTCAGGAGTGGGTGAGCTAAAAAGAAGCATTGAGCTCTTAGTATCTCCTATTTGCTGAGAGATAGTATGAAGGACCTGATTAGTATAGTTGTGTTTTTCAACTATCCTATCTAGGTCTCTGTTGATAGGGGCTGATAGGGGTCTATCATGCTTCTTCTTGAAGGGTGAAGCATTGAGGATTTCATTGGAATGAGAAATTTTTATTCCTTCAAGGGGAGGAGTAACAGATTCAATTACTTTGTTACTCTATGTATACCATTTATTAATGATAACGTGAAGGGATTCATTTTGGTTTTCCATTCTTCTAGTGAATTCAAACCATCTAAACAATTTGATGTCGCATCTAAGTCTTTTCATATCAGCTATCCATCTCCGACCAAACTCCTTTTGATGATCTTTAGAATAAGTACTGGTGTACCATTTTCTTTTTATTTCATCTTTCGGAAGATACCAGAGGACCTCAAGGGCTTTGAGGTCTGGGATGCACTCCTCATGGGATTTGATGACTTTTAATCCTGGGTCAGTACATCCCAGACCTCAAAGCCCTTGAGGTCCTCTGGTATCTTCCAAAAGATGCAATAAAAATAAAATTACCCACCAGTAATTATTCTAAAGATAAGCAAAAGGAGTTTGATTAGAGATCTTGATATCAAAATTGGATGACTGTAACAATGACTTCTGGAAATACACTTGAATCCAATCATGGAAATCATGAAATCATGGAAATCATGAAATCATTTTACTCAATCATGGAAATCTTGGAAATCATGAAATCATTTTACTCAAAGTTTTAGAAGAGTTTCTTGGACTCCAAATCATGGAAATCATGGAAATCTTGGAATAGTTACATTTCTGAGACTTCAGATAGTGAGACTAGATGGAAGGATGGGAAACCAAACAATACAAACTTGTCCTCCTGACTGCTAATGTGAATTGCATACTTTGCGGACTATCTTATACTGAAAACTTATGCACGACTTAAGCCTCTCTTTGACACTCTTTCAATAGATTTCTAGTGACTTTAGGGAGAAAGGAATCTTGACATAGGCTGAATAAAACATCTGAATAAGAAAATCACATCCTAGCTAAAATTTTGTTATATAAGGCAAGGCCTACGAATCATCATCTAAGATAGAGTAACTAAGACTTTATGCACTGCAACTAAAAATTTTCAAGCTTAGATATATTCCTCAAATACTCTCTCAAATCTTCTCTCCACCTTAGTAAAACACATTACCTTAGACTACTAAAATTATTCCCATGGGTGCTGAGCGTGTGAGCATAAACACACTAACTTATCTGATTATCTGAATGGCTGATATCTGAATACTTGGTCATGGAATATTGAACTGTATTTAGTCTGAATAACTGGAATGGAAATGTAGAGTATTATGCATGTGAGGAAGGGACTGACTAAGTAATATGAGATAACTGAGTATGAATTCGTGAAAACTATATTATCTGAGAAAAACGTATAACATGATTCTAAAATATCCTATAAATTGAGGTACTGAAATATTGATAACTGAATAACTGATAACTGATAACTGCATGCTACGATCAAGCAAACCTGAAATTGAACTGAGTTACTAATCTAATTACCGAACTGAGAATATGACTGAGACTGTAACTAAGATGGTAACTGAGACTGTAATTGAGACTATAACTGAGATAGAATGCTGGGTTCTTGTCACGCCCCAAAATCCCATCAGGCCGGACTGGCACCCAAAGCCGAGAAGGCCCGGGACAACCCGTTCAAATACCTGTACTTTCACTTACATGTCACCAAAAATTTGGACAGTACTTCGTTGCATATAGAAGAATCTAATTACCTGTATTAGCACAACACACACAAATATATATATTATACTTGGCCGTCGGGGCCACCACATATACAAATATAACATCACTATATAAACTTCCATGACTTTACCCTTCCTTATGTCTACAAAGCCTCTAGGATATACATGACATAACTAGGGTCGGGACAAACCCCCGCCCACACATGACTCCTATACAATAACAAAACATAACGAACCGACTCGAAAAGCTCCGAAGCAAACTGGAGCTCACCAACAATAGCTGTATGACCTGGCTCCTATCTATGCTATGAATGAGCTGAAGCACCTGTTCCTGCAGCATGAAATGCAGGTCCCCCATGAGGGACGTCAGTAGGAAATATGTACTAAGTATGTAAAGCTGTAAATAATCATATGTGATATAGGGGATCAAGAAAATCAGAAGCAAGTGAATAAATCATAATAGAAGTGAACCACACTTCATAAACACTTTTAGGATCATGTACATTATCATTAATCTGAATTGGGTTCCTGAATTCAAACAGATTTGTGGAACGATATACATTCGTTTATTTCATTCTTTACAATTATCATTCGCCATTACCTCCTCCTCCCGAACCTCCAACCACCTAACAATAATTAATACTGTACCGTACTGTGACCATTAGGCTGCCCTCAGTACATATCAACTGTAATCATATCAAGTATCGGGATCGACCCATGCTAGACTTAAGCCCCTAAGCTACCACCCACACGTATATCAAGTAACACACATAAGAGATCTTTCCAATAACTTAGTTCAAAATCTTTTGAGGTTATTACATTAGTGTTCATGCCAATATAGTACCTTTGGAACAATGATACATCAATAGGAATCAAGTAATAGACCTTCTATACAATAACGATGTAATAAAGACTCATTGGTACAACAACAATGTGTTTCAGAATCATCAATATCACAACAATGAAATAGGAGCCTTTTGGTATATCAATGAAACATTTTGACACTTTATATAATGGAAACAACTTCGTTGGTAATGTAGAACAATACATGTTTTTGGACAACCTCGGAATCTTACTTGATGGAACATTGGTATTTTCATGCCAAAGAACATCGTTAGAGTATGCTTTACATACCTCGTTGTAGATTCGAATACCAATTCAACACAACTTCCCGCCTTTACAAATCACTTATCTACAATGAAATGTTTGGCATCTAGTATTAGCAACCCAACACCACAATTCTCTTCCATAATTCCATACAACCAATATTTGCAAAACATTCCAAAAAACCAACTTGAACAATAGGTTTATGTGTGTATATATATATAATCATCATTTCAATACCACATCATCAATACCACATCATCACACCAAATCCTTTCACAATTCAACATAATCCAACATCATTTCCCAATCATCTTTCGACAACAATCAAATAACAAACTTCTTATGCTCACATGCATATATATATATATATATACATATCCATATAAATAACACCAACATAATTTACATCCCTACCACAAAATGACCCTTTTGATTTCGAAGTCCTGTTGGCCCAAATAAGGGGTGCTTCTTGAAGCCCTCGAGACGGTGAACACAACTACGGAATCAATTTGGATTTTCTACGGTTGAATCACAAGATAATTGGTGTTGATATTAGGCTAGGGTTTCTTTTTTTCAATAATTTGATGATGATGGATATGAGACTAATTATATGTATATAATGACCAATTTTCGTCCATGAGGTGATGGAAAATGACCATATTGCCCTTAAAAATTTAAGTAAATCCGAATCTGTCCATGGTGGACTGTTTTGATAGGCTAAAGTAAATCGGCCATAACTCTTTGCTCCGATATTGGATTTGGGTGAAATTGGTATTTTTAGAAATATAATTCAAAGGGATTTCATTTCATATAAAGTAGGTCACCCAGTTCGTCCTGTACAAGGAGTTATGATCGTTTGAAGTTGACCCTAAAAAGCTGTTTTGAGAGGCTGAAGTAAAATGAGTATAACTCCTTACTCAGATGTTGGATTTGGAAGAAACGAATTTCATTGGAAAGAAGACTCACAGATCTTTCTTTTGATAGGTCTCATCTCTCCCAGTTCATTATATTGAGGGAGTTATGATCATTCAAAGTCAACCCAAAAAACTGGCAGGCCTCAGTAGTTTGTGTGCAGGAAATTTTCCTGCACATTTACTGTTCACAATTATCCCGGCCGCCGTTTTATGGTTTCGAACGTGTTCGATTATATCCGAAACTTTTCCGTTTTTAGAAATATTTATATCGTTGGAAATCTTATTCAATAAACTTCGTATGGAACCATCGACGGGCAAATTCCGGTATAAATAAAGTCGATTCCCATACACATATAATCAAACTATACACTTGAAACCATCTCAAAATAACCAATACTCATACTTAAACTCATATATACCAAACTTAGGATCAATACATATACTCCAACACATAACCATGGCTAATGCACATAATTAAGTATGGGGTGTTACATCCTTTCCCCCTTAAGGACATTCGTCCTCGAATGTAAATGTGGTTATTTAGCCGAAACAAGTTCGAATTCATAATTGATATTCACGTCATCATATAGATATTATGCATATGTAAAAACTTACTTGTTAGTGTCCCAGTTCCACTCCTTGCACTTCTTTTTCACCTTTGAACAAATAAGGGTATTTCAATTTCATTGCTTCCTCCGCTTCCCATGTAATCTCTTCCCTTTGTTGATTTCTCCAAAGTACTTTCACCGATGCTACTTCTTTATTTCTCATCTTCTTAACTTGACGATCTAATATAGCAATAAGCATCTCCTCATAGGTAAGATCTTCTGTTACTTGCACATCTTCAGTAGAAGTAATAAGGGACGGATCTCCGATGCACTTTCAAAGCATCGATACATGAAATACTGGATGCACTGATGAGAGTTCCTGGGGTAGCTCTAATTCATAAGCAACTTGCCCACATCTTCGAATAATCTTATATGGGACTATATATCGTGGACTCAACTTTTCTTTCTTGCCAAATCTCATCACCCCTTTCATTGGCGATACCTTAAAAAATACCCAATTTCCTAACAAAAACTCTAGCCCTCTTCTTCTACTATCCGCATATGACTTGTGTCGACTTTGGGCTATTTTCAACCGTTGCTGAATCACCTTGACTTTTTCTATCGCTTGATACACAAGATCCGGTCCGAACATAAGAGTTTCACCTGCTTCGAACCATCCTATTGGTGATCTACACTTCCTCCCATATAAAGCTTCATATGGTACCATTTTGATACTTGAATGATAGCTATTATTGTAGGCAAACTCAATAAGAGGTAAATAATCATCCCAGCTACCTTTAAAATCTATAACACATGCTCGTAGAATATCTTCAAGTGTTTGAATGGTGCGCTCTGCTTGTGCATCCGTCTGAGGGTGAAAAGCTGTACTCAGATTCACTTGTGTTCCCAAACTCCATTGGAAAGACTTCCAAAAGTTTGCGGTAAATTGAGTTCCCCGATCCGATATAATAGAAGTTGGCACTCCATGTAATCGAACTATTTCTTTAACATACAGCTTCGAATATTTTTCAACTATGTAAGTGGTCTTAACGAGTAAGAAATATGCGGATTTAGTAAGCCTATCCACAATCACCCATACAGAATCAAATTTTTGAGCTGTACGAGGCAAACCTATAACAAAATCCATGTTGATCATGTCCCACTTCCAAATTGGAAGATCTATGCATTGCATATAGCCTCCGGGTTTTTGGTGCTCAACTTTAACTCTTTGACAATTTGGACAGTCAACTACAAATTCTGCAATGCTCTTCTTCATGTCATTCCACCAATACATATCTTTCAAATCTTGATACATTTTGGTTGATCCTGCATGAATGGAATACCTTGAAAAATGTGCCTCTATCATAATCTTCTTTCTTAGCCCATCTATATCCGGCACACACAATCGGTTTTGGCACTGAAGTACTCCTTCTCGCGTAAGCTCAAATGCCTTGGTCGCACCACTCTAAACGTTCTCTTTAAGCTGTAATAAAATAGGATCTGCATATTGCTTCTCTTTTACTTCAGCTACTAATGAAGATTCCGCAACATTATGTACAATAAGCTCTTTGTCCGGAGTTTCAAGAAGATGAACTCCTAGACTAGCTAATCAATGAAGATCTTTAATCATCCCTTGCCTTTCTATAAGCACCATCATAGACTTACGACTTAACGCATCAGCTACCACATTTTCTTTCCCTGGATGGTACAAGATATCAACATCATAGTCCTTTAATAGTTCAAGCCATCTCCACTGCCTTAAATTTAGATCCTTCTGATTAAAAATATATTGCAAGCTCTTACGGTCAGTATATATATCAACATGAACCCCATATAAGTAGTGGCGCAATATTTTCAAAGCAAAAATAACTGCTGCCAGCTCAAGATCATGTGTAGGATAATTTTTCTCATGTGGCCGCAATTGTCTAGAAGCATATGCTATTACCTTACCATGCTGCATCAATACACATCCTAAACCAATTCTGGAAACATCACAATACACTGTATACCCTTCGGTGCCTTCTGGAAGTACCAACACGGGTGTAGAAATCAACTTGTTCTTTAATTCTTGAAAACTCTTCTCACAGGCATCATTCCATTGGAATTTGGATGCTTTATGGGTTAGCTTGGTTAAGGGTGCTGAAATGGAAGAAAAGTCTTTAACAAACCTTCTATAATAACCGGCAAACCCGAGAAAACTACGAATCTCCATAGGCGTTGTGGGCCTTGGCCAGTTCTTCACAGCTTCTATCTTTTGAGCATCAACCTTTATCCCTTCACTAGATACAATATGACCCAAAAATGCCACCGACTTTAACCAAAACTCACATTTAGAGAACTTTGCATAAAGCTTACAATCACGAAGAGTCTGCAATGCTTGTCGTAAGTGATTGGCATGTTCCTCTTCTGATCTAGAATAAACTAGAATATCATCTATAAAAACTATCACAAATACATCCAGGAATGACTTAAACACCCTATTCATCAAATCCATAAAAGCAGCGGGTGCATTTGTTAGCCCAAATGACATAACTAGGAACTCATAATGACCATACCATGTTCAGAAAGCTGTCTTGGGTATATCCTTCTCTTTGACCCTCACTTGGTGGTAACCTGACCTCAAATCAATCTTAGAAAAGCACTTGGCGCCCTGTAACTGATCAAATAAATCATTAATTCTTGGGAGAGGATATTTATTCTTAATAGTCACCTTATTTAATTGCCGATAATCAATACACATCCTTAGCGAGCCATCCTTTTTGCGCACAAGTAACACTGGTGCTCCCCAGGGAGACATACTAGGCCTTATGAATCCCTTTTCTAGCAAATCTTTCAATTGCTCTTTCAATTCTCGTAATTCTGCTGGTGTCATTCTATACGGAGGAATGGAGATTGGTTGGGTGCTTGGTATTACATCAATACCAAACTCTACTTCTCGTTCAGGAGGCAAACCTGGAAGATCTTTAGGAAATACATCAGGAAATTCATTTACCACCGGAACAACGTGAAGAGTTGGTGGCTCCGCTTCTGTATCCCTTACTATAACTAAATGATATATGTATCCCTTGGAGATTATTTTTCTCGCTTTGAAATAAGAAATAAATCTACCTCTTGGTGCGCCAATCTTACCTTGCCATTCAATAACTGCTTCATTAGGAAAATGTAAATACATTTTTTTCGTACAACAGTCAATTTTGGCATAACAAGATGCCAACCAATCCATACCCATTATAACATAAAAATCTACCATTTCTAGTTCCACAAGATTGGCCATCGTGTCTCGACCACACACAGTTACTACACAATCTTTATAAACTCTTCTAGCAATAATAGATTCCCCAACCGGGGTAGACACTTCCAACGACTTTTCTAACAATTCGGGGGTTCTTTTGAACTTTCCAGCAACCAAAGGAATAACATATGATAATGTAGAACCGGGATCAATTAGAGCATATACATCAAATGAAAATATGGACAACGTACCCGTAACCACATCTGGGGAAGCCTCTAGATTCTGTCGATCCGCTAAAGCATAAGTGCAATTCTGAGTCCCGCTGGTACTGGCAACTCTTTTTTCATTTCTAGCATGACCCGCAGGTCGTGCGCCCCTACCAGAATAAGATACCAGTGACGATGATGCAACAGCTGATCCCGAAGGTCGTGCTATGCCACCTGCGCCCCTTCGTAGGCATTCTCTCATCATATGCCCCATTATACCGCACCAATAACAAACATTTGTTCCCATTCGACATACGCCCATATGATGCTTTCCGCATCAATTACATAGCTCTTGAGAAGGTCTCGATTGGGTCATGTTCCCTTGCCCATGATAACCCACTGATTGTGAACTATGACCCTCACTTCGTTGCCTAAATTGACTACCTCTGAACCCCTGATGCTGTGGTGGAGCACTAGCTGCTGAATAAGAAAATAATGGACTAGGTGGTCTAGCAGAAAATTGAGGTCTAAAACCTCCATGTGGTACCATAAACTGCCCTGTAGATCTGGCCCTCTTAGAAGATCCGCTTTCAAATTCCTGTGTTCTTCTTCTTTGCCTCTGATCTTCCATTTTATGTGCAAATGCTTGAATCCTAGCTATATCCATGTCTTTATTCAGTGCAGTAATAGTACAATCCCTAACAAAATACTGATCCAATCCATCCACATACCAATGAACTCTGTCATCCATAGTAGTGATGATAGGCAAATTTACACGCCTAAAGTACGATAGTTTACCCATATTTTAGCTAAGTTTTGAGGACAAAATATATAATTCATGCACTTTTAGTCCTTTTTCCTGTAATTGAGCTAACAAACATGATTAGCAAGTTTTCAGTTATAAATGATGCAGATTTCAGCATTTTATGGATAACTTGACGCCAAAGGAATCTTCACGAAAGAAGGAAGGGAAAGCTTGGATGCCAAGGACCAAAAGTGACACATGGAAAATCTATCCCGGGCAAAAACAACAATTCTAAAAACTTTGGGGACTAGCAGTAACTTATTAGGATTAGGATAATGATGCAGTAATTTATTAGGATTAGGATAAGTACACAGTAGCCTAATAGGAATAGGATATAGGTATTATAAATACCCTATTTTGCTGAAGCTTTTATTCATTCTCATGATTCTCATTACACATCATTATTCTCATCATTGACTACTACTTCTAATTCTTCCTTTAATTCTACTTTTTATTCTTCTATTCATCTATTCAATTCTTAAATTCCACAACAAGAGAAACGCTACTTTGAAAGGGAGTTCACGCCTAAAGCCATACCACACCATACTATACGTGATATCTTTATTGTGGTATAATAATAATGTCTATTGTGAGTTCCATCGCACTCATGAGTAGCTAAACTTCTCGGTTGGGGTTATGGAAGCCGTATGAGATACTATCTATTCCTATGAGTTTGTGAATTCGCGACACATATGCTGCTTATATCATTATTCTCTTCATCTTAATGCAAATTCTTGTGGTTGAAAACGCATAGAATACGCCAGTATAGCATTAACTTGTTCGAAAGAAAAGTTATATGTCTAGAAAAGAGATAATGTCAAGGTAATAGGGAACCAACCCCTGTTAAAAAGTTAGTGCCGTAACTGTATTAACCTCTTGGAGAATTTGTACCATTAGATACGCTTTAAGCTCGAAAGAGTTAAAGTGAAATAGTCCTTATTAGGTCGAAAGACGCTTGGATTTGCCATAGAATACAATTCTCTATAAGCACATGCATGTCTTAATTCCACATAACTCATAGCCAATAGAGACGTCTAACTCATAAGGTGGACATAACCCCAACTCTCAATTCTCATTGGTTAACATCGTATCAAACATTCTTTCTTCTTACTTTGCTAATTTCCGTTTTTACTCTATTATTTTGGTTACACGTTACAACCCCCCTTTTTACGAGACTTCCACCAAAAGTCTAATAATCTTTGCTGACTTATTGACCGGCTATTCCCTTTGGGATCGATACCCAACCCAATTGGGTTATATATTTGACAACGACCGCTTTACACTCTCACAAGAGCTGTAGATTGAGCGTTATAAAAAATTGGCGCTGTTGCCGGGGAATACGGTTGTCAACTAAGTTTGTGATAATTACTAGACCCTTTGGTCAAAGATTCTCATACTTTTACTTTTAGTTTTTGTTTTTGTTTTCTGCAGGTCTTTATTCAGTGCATGCCCCATACTCGAAGTTCTGGTCAACCGTTATTACCTATCAATCCTGAACCACAACGTATTGGCAGAATGGAGGCACAACATAAAATTGAAAGGATGGCTGCTCAACAGGAACAAGCGAGACTAGTTGCTCTAGCAGCCGCTCAAGTGCATCAACAGAATATTGATAACCCTGGGCGAGCGACAAATCCTGACGATGAGGACCTAGGTGATGACGAGTTACTAAACCCAAGGCGTGATGCTGAGATAGCAACACCTGCTAACAGAAGAGATCGTCAATCTAGGTTTAGGCATGAACGCCGACCTGTACAACCATCTTTTGACGATGATGATGATGATCTTGATGGAGCCGGAGCCACAGGAGCCATTATTCCTCCACCATTGGCACCCGGAGCCAAGTTCAACATCACAAGCACCATGATTCTTTATTGCAACTCAAGGGATTATTCGGTGGACTAGCAGGCGATGATCCGAATATGCATCTGATCAACTTTATTTCTATATGCAAGTTATTCGACAATCCTGGCATTGGACAGAATGTAATTCGGTTGTGCTTATTTCCATTGTCTCTATCTGTGGAGGCACCTCTATGGTTGAACGGGTTGACTCCTGATTTTATCACTAATTGGTGGCAGTTGAAAGACGCTTTCCTAGAAAGATTATTTCCACCATCGAAAAGAGCATAATTGAGAGATGAAATCAGAAATTTTCGGCAGCTTCTAACCGAAGCTCTTCATGAAACATGGGAGAGGTTCAAGATGAAGCTAATGCACTGCCCAAACCACCATATGACCAATGTTCACCTAATGGAGATACTATACAGATCCTTGAATTCAATAACTAAACCAGTGGTGGATAATGTGGCTGGAGGATCTTTTATGGACCTCACCTTTGGTCAGGCAAGCAATATGCTAGACCGGATGATAAAGCATAGTAGAGCTTGGCATACCAGGGAACCTGAGGCAGCAAGCCCCACTTTATCTATTGGCTTGACTGCAGACCAAAGGAGAAGAGAAGAAGAATGCGATCAAGATATGGTGCACATGAAAACACAAGTGTATCTTCTTACAAAGCATCTCTTATTAGGGAACACCGAAAAAGTAAAAGCTGTTGCGTCAAAAGGAAGAGACGAATCTGATTCGGAAGAAGAGGCCAACTACCTAAACAATCAGGGGGGTTTTTGAGGTAATACCCAAGGAAACCAAGGTCGGAACTATTATGATAAATCTGGAAACAAGGACCAAGGTAGTTGGAAGAACAAGAATGACAAGAGTGGTTTGTATGTTCCCCCAGGAAGACGTGACACCACTACATCTGGTTCTGGAAATATGGAAGATATGATGGCTAAACTGTTGAAAGGAGTGGAAGCAACCAGCGCGGGAGTAACGAAGGTAATAAATGATTTGTCCTCAATGAAGCAATTGGTTGACTTACATTCCACTTTAATAAAGCAAATAGAGCAGCAATTGAGCCAACTTTCCGCAACACTCAATCAAAGAAAGGCTGGCACTTTACCTAGCGACACTGTGCAAAATCCAAGGAATGATGGATCATGCATGGCTATTACTACCCGAAGCAGTAAGGTGCTGGAAACTTCATCGAAAGGAAAGCAAGTGGTCGACAATGTAGCAGACAACGATGATAAGGCTAATAGAGAAAATGCAGTAGAAGCCAACCACGAGGTCCATGACGTCACACCGAGTATATTGCAGCCTGAAAAGACTGAAATACGGAAGCAAGAGGAGAAGAAAGCCATGGAGAAAACAATCCCACTTCCACCACCACCTTTTCCCCAAAGATTGAATAAGATTGCGGATGATACAAGGTTCAACAAATTCATGACGATGTTAAAATAGTTGACCATTAATGTTCCGCTGGTGGAGGCACTAGAACAAATGCCTGGGTATGCGAAATTTATGAAAGATCTTTTGACAAAGAAGCGGGCAGCAAGATATGAGTTGCAAGATACTGTGCATCATTTCAGTGCAATTGCTACCCGATCACTAGTTCAGATGAAGGCCGACCCCGGTGCTTTCACTATTCCATGCACAGTTGGTTCTTTAGATTTTGCCAAGGCATTATGCGATTTAGGAGACAGCATCAATTTGATGCCATTATCTATTTACAAAAATTTGGGGTTGGGTGATCCTACTCCAACCAATATGAGGCTCGTAATGGCGGATAGGTCAGTAAAACGACCTGTTGGTATTCTATATGATGTATTAGTAAAGATTTCTTCACTCATCTTTCCGGCAGACTTCATTATTTTGGATTGTGAGGCAGATTCAGAAGTTCCCAAAATCTTGGGGCGCCCTTTCCTTGCAACAGGAAGTGTGCTTATTGATTTAAGAGCTGAGCTTTTATTTTGGATAAATGACGATGTAGTTCGCTTTGATGTGTGTAAATCAATGAAGCAACCCAAAGAGCTGAGCGTATTCTCGGTGGCTGATGTTTACTTTGATGATGAGAAAGAATTACTTAAAGAGGATCAAATTATTGATGACCCATTGGCGGTTGTGCTCATGAATATTGAGCATAAAGATGCTGAAAATTATGAAGAGACTATTGATGCTCTAACAGGATTTGGGTCATATCCTCATGCTCCCAAAAAGCTGGACCTTGATCTCAAAAATCGATCCACACCACCAGCTAAACCATCTATTGAAGAGCCACCCGCGTTAGAATTGAAAGAGCTGCCTAGCCATTTAAAGTATGCATTCTTAGGAAACAGAAACACACTTCCAGTCAATGTGGCGGCAGATTTGGGTGAGCAGCAAGTTGCATCTCTCATTGCTATTCTACGGAAGTATATAAGAGCCATTGGTTGGACCATCGCTGATATTATTGGTATTCCACCTGGGATTTGTACACATAAGATTCAGCTTGAAGAAAATTGCACACCACTATTGAACATCAAAGGCGTCTAAATTCACCTATGCAAGAAGTGGTGAAGAAAGAAATTATTAAGTGGTTAGATGCAGGGGTAGTGTATCCAATCTCTGACAGTACATGGGTAATCCCGGTACAATGTGTTCCCAAGAAAGGAGGCATGGCGGTAGTAACGAATGAGAAGAATGATCTTATTCCACTCAGACCAGACACCGAATGGAAAGTATGCATGGACTACCGAAAGCTGAATTCATGGACGCTCAAACATCACTTTTCAATGCTATTCATGGACCAAATGCTCGATCGATTAGCGGGAAAAGGATAGTTTTGTTTCTTAGACAGTTATTCTGGCTATAATCAGATTTTTATTGCCCCCGAAGACCAAGAGAAGACAACGTTCACATGCCCATATGGTACGTTAGCCTTTAAACTTATGCCATTCGGGCTATGTAATACACCAGCCACCTTTCAGCGTTGTATGATGTCCATCTTTTCTGATATGGTTAAATATACTTTGAAGGTATTCATGGATAATTTTTCAGTTGTGGGCGAGTCATTCGAATCATGTTTGGTAAACCTGAGTATAGCGTTGCAAAGATGTGTAGAATTCAACCTAGTGCTGAATTGGGAGAAGTGCCACTTTATGGTTAAGGAAGTCATCGTTCTTGGGCACAAAATTTCCGAAAAAGGAATTGAGGTTGATCGAGCTAAAATTGAAGTCATCGAGAAGCTACCACCTCCAATTTCCGTAAAGGGAGTTAGTAGTTTCCTCGGGCACGCAGGTTTCTATCGGCGGTTCATCAAAGACTTCTCCAAAGTGGCTGGTCCATTATGCAAACTTCTGGAGAAAGATGCAAAGTTTGACTTCAATGAAGATTGTTTGAAGGCATTCGAATGCCTCAAAGGAAAGCTAATTGAAGCTCCTATCATGGTAGCTCCAGATTGGTCCCTACCGTTTGAAGTCATGTATGACGCCAGTGGGGTAGCTTTGGGCGCTGTACTTGGCCAGAGAAGGGAAAAGTTATTCCATCCTATCTATTATGCGAGCAAGGTCCTGAACGAAGCCCAAAAGAACTATACTGTCACAGAACAAGAGCTCCTAGCGGTTGTGTATGCTTTTGAGAAATTTTGTGCTTACTTGTTGGGAACCAAAGTGATCGTTCATACAGACCATGCAGCTATGAGATAACTAATGACGAAGAAGGACGCAAAGCTGAGGCTAATTCGATGGGTATTGTTACTGCAAGAATTTGATTTCGAGGTAAAAGATAAAAGGGGTTGCGAGAACCAAATGGCTGAACATCTATCTAGACTTGAGAACGAGCATATGGAGCGGCCTGAAATCGAGATTGATGATGCATTCCCTGACGATGAGATCTTATCCACGATAATGGAAAAGTTACCACGGTATGCCGACTTTGCGAATTTTGTGGTGAGTAATGTCATACCTGCAAATTTATCTTTCCTTCAAAAGAGGAAGTTTATACATGATGTAAAACACTACTATTGGGACGATCCATATTTGTTTTGACGATGCGCGGATGGTGTTATCCGGCGATGCATATCCCATGTAGAGGTGCCTAATATATTGGAAGCTTGTCACACTTCCCAAGTTGGAGGACATTATGCAGGTAATCGGACAGCAAGAAAGGTATTGCAAAGTGGATATTATTGGACGTCGATATTTAAAGATGCCTACAAATTTGTGAGAAGATGTGACTAATGTCAGAGACAAGGTGCGATTTCAAAACACCCTGAGATGCCCATGTCGAAAATTCTTGAAGTCGAGCTCTTTGATGTATGGGGTATTGATTTCATGGGTCCATTCTTAAATTCGTTCAGAATGAAATACATCCTAGTCACTGTAGATTATGTTTCAAAATGGGTTGAAGGAGTAGCGTTGGACGACAATGAGGGAAAGCGTGTTGTAGCATTCTTGAAGAAGAATATCTTCTCCCGCTTTGGAGTACCATGTACTATCATAAGCGACGGAGGATCTCACTTTTGCAACAAGCTATTCAAATCCGTGTTGGCAAAATATGGTGTCAAGCAACATAAGGTAGCCATACCTTATCACCCATAAACTAGTGGGCAGGTAGAGGTTTCCAATCGAGAGATCAAGCAAATCCTTGCAAAGATGGTAAATGATAATAGGAAAGATTGGTCTCGGAAGCTGGATGATGCACTATGGGCTTATAGGACTGCATTCAAAATGCCAATTGGCATGTCCCCGTACCAACTAGTTTATGGTAAGGCTTGTCACTTACCCATTGAGCTCGAGCATAAAGCATTATGGGCGTTGAAGCGATTGAATTTGAATTGGGATGATGCAATGAATCTGAGATTGGAGCAGCTGAACGAGATGGATGAATTCTGGCTACATGCTTATGAAAGATCAGACCTATACAAGGAGTGGATGAAAAAGTATCATGATCAGCGGATTGTTCAACGAAACTTTCAAAAGGATGATATGGTACTCCTCTTCAATTCCAGATTGAAGCTATTCCCAGGTAAGTTGAAGTCCAAGTGGTCTGGTCCGTACAAAGTTAACCAAGTCTACTCGTCTGGAGTAGTTGAGTTGAAAGACAATAATGGTGTTGTCTTCAAGGTGAATGGCCAACGAGTAAAACCTTATATCGGTCCTCTTGACTCAATAAATTATATGGCTATCACTTATCTCGACAAAGTCTAAGTACTCGAGGTAACTATGTCGTGCCGCGACAATAAATCAAGCGCTAGATGGGAGGCAACCCATCATTTTACATTTTTTTCCTTTCTTTCGTTCTATTTCGTGTTTGCCTTTGATAAATAAAAATCCAAAAAGAAGAGTCGTGCCACGACCAAAACTAAGGCACTTGATGGGAGGCAACCCATCGTTCTAATTGTGTTTGTTGTCTTTGAGCAAGTGTAGGTACAAGAGGCGTAAACAAGGAGACTGGTTCGAAATTTTGATTTGGTCGTATTGCATGTTGAAGGTGGTAAGTTTGTAATGAAGAAGCAAAAGGCTATCGATTAGGCATTTCTTATGAAAATATAGGCAACAAACAAGGCTAGGCCTATGAAAAACTAGGCCACGAACAAGGAAAGGCCTATGCTATGGTCTAAGCTCTCGGAATCTAGTGTGCCATAGCATAGGCACCGCCCATGCCCAAGTATGCCATAGCATAGGCGCCGCCTATGCCAATGCCTTTTGTCTCTGAATCTCATATGCTATGCAAAAGGTGCCGCCTATGCCTAACAATGCCATGGCATAGGCGCCACCTATGCTCAACTAGGCTTTACAAAAAGTGCCGCCTATGGCAAGCATAGGCAAAGCAAAAGGCGCCGCCTATGGTCACTTTTGGTCTCTAAATCCGATTTTAAATGGGTCAAAACCCGACCCAAGCTTGCCCTATAAATAAGAGACTTAGTCTTAGACCAAAAATACATTGCAAACTTAGCATAAGCGCCGCCTACCTCTCCAAATCCTCTCAAAAATTTTCCTTTTGCTCTTTTACTTTGCAAGAACATCATCCAAGGTCATCAACCAAGTAAGTACTTCTTTGTTCTTCATTTATATTCCGTAAGTACTACTCTACTACGCTTATTATGAATTATTAAATCTTGAAGTAGTCTTGGTGATTTGAATATGGTTGATGTGTTGTGATACAACTAAGTGAGTGAAAGAATACGTAAGAATGACCTTAACATATTTCCAACTTGAATTTGATTTTGATGCACTGTCATACTTTTGCGGAATTAACATGGTCAAGAAAATTGTATAATCTTGTCAATAGAAATCTTACATGTTGGAATGCCTTGTTCATCGAGACAAGAATTATGGTTGACTACCACATATGAGGTTGTGATTATTTCTAGATGCTATACCTTGATTCAATCACTATGTAGTAAGTCTTGATGCATCAAACATGAAAGTATTGCCAAGGTCACAAGAAGTATGACTGCACTGATTTTATTGTTGGAATAAAGCGCCTAAAACATATATCGATGAAGTCTGAGTAATTGACAAACTTCCACTTCACTAGCTGATGCCAACAAACTAAGTGTGGGGTGGTACCACGACTGCCTGTTTATTGATTGTATCCACCGAGATAATGCTAACTTGACTATCGTTATAATCTCAGGTACAATGGCACCCAAAGCAAGACAAGGCCCCACTTCACAAAAAGGCAAGAAAAAAGGACGAAAAGAGCAAGGAGAATCATCCTCAATGCAAGTACCACACCGCATGTTCGGAATTAAATGGGTCCTCGAGGAGGAAGCAAAGGAGTGGTATAGGAACAATAAAGAGAGAAAATATGTTTATGTGGACCTGATACACAAAGAAAGCCTAGCAAACAAAGAACCGCGCCTGTTGGACAAGATAATGGTGTTACATCTTGATTTCATATTCCGAGATATAGGAGAATGCAATCTTGATTTAACACGAGAATTCTATGCCAACTGGTCACCAACAACCATAGGGAATGAAGTCAAGATTCGGGGCCAAGTTCTACAACTAATTGCGGATTTCTTAAACTCCTTTCTAGGTTTGCCTTCAGTTGGTCCATCACCACTCAAAGAGCTGTACAATAGACCTCCATACAGGGCCATTCGAAACACATTTTGTGGAACAAGATCTATGGCACGATGGAGTAGACACAAGGACACCGGTCGGCACAACACCTTCCCATATGCTCCTTTGAATAGGGAAACAAGGATATGGTTGTGCATAGTCAACTCTTGCCTAATTCCATGGACCCAGTACACCAAGATAACACGAGATAGTGTGTGCTTGGTATATGCATTGATGACGAATGTCCCTATCAAAATTGGGGCAATTATTCGATCTACAATGCGGAAAGCTAGGCTACACAAGAGGTCCCACTTCAGTTTTGGCAATCTGTTGACCGCAATCTTGAGGAAGGAGGACATCGAGGAGGAACCGACTGATCATAAACTTCCACACAACCCAAAGAGGGTTGACCTCACAAAGGTTAAAGATGCTGAAATCACGCATGGTGTCAACCTTACCACTGTGGAAAGGCATGCTCGGGATAAGAGTTTATTTTGCCATCTTTATGGCATGACTCGGTTCACCATGACGAGTGGAGGTCGTGTTCCAACTGCTGCAGAGCTCCAACAGCTGGACTATGACTACCCAATAAATGAGCATGCAAGGCAAATGTGTGGAGTAGGTGTGTACTTTGAGGAACCTCTTGATGATGATGTGCCAACCGATGATGATCGCAGAATGCCAGACTCCGACGTGGAGGATAATTCTGATGACAACGACTCCAATGATGATTCCGACGAAGGGGGTATGACCACAGACATAGAGGACGAGTCCGACTAACCAGGTTCTTCTTATTTATTTTCCACTGAGGGCAGTGTGTCCCATCTAAGTGTGGGGTGCTGGTATTTGCATGCTATACTTCCTTATCTACATTTGCTTATTTATGTGTGTTTTGCTTATTTATGTTTGTTTTAATTTTTTTAAAAATTTTTTAGGTTACAAACTTTGCATAAAATTGTTCTGATAGGCAGCATGGTATTATGACAAGAGTCTGTGCTAAAATTATTACTATTAAGATGTTTAGGCTCTAATTGTGACTCATTATGTGATAATTGTGTGGTTCAATTCCTTCATCTGTTGGGTCAAGAGTCTATACTGCTTCCAATAAAGTCGACCATGTGCCTTGTGTGTGCGAGATGATAGTATATTCTATGTTTGTGGCTGATGCTAGAACTTGCCTGGTATGTATGTAAAGCGAAATAAAGAGTGTGAGTTTAGGAGATGATTTAGGCATTTCTTTGGCAACCTATGATTGTTTACCTTCAGTTTATCTACCCATGGACATCATCCTAGATAACCCCCTTTAAGCCTTAAGCCTATTTTCTTTGACAGCCTCATATGTAAGCCTAATCCATTTTTTTTCAAGACCATAATTCAATCCAAATTCCTAAGTGCTTTTAAATTGTAAAGTCATGTGACAAAATAAGAGGAAATTGGGTGAGAATAGTGCCTTAGAATGTATTGGTGCTTGAATTTGTTATGAAAAATAATTTCTATCATAAGAGGTGTGTTGTGAAAAGAAAAAGGAAAAGAAAAATAAGAAGTTAATTCTATTCAAAATTGAAAAACAAAAGAGGTGAGAAATGGTGGTAGATTAAAAGAAAATAGAAAGGTTGTTTGAAAGAAAGCATAAATGGCATAATGTGATGTATTAAAGCGCTTAGGAACATAGTCACTATTTCTGGCCAAAATAGTCCTACCCGTCCCTTAGCCTACATTACAACCTGTAAAAGACCTATTTGATCCTGAGCTTAGCATTCTGATATTTAGTGGAGCATTACACTAAGGGCAAGCCTATGGTCATCAGTTGCAGCATATGAATTCTTTGTGATAGCGAGAGCAAGGATACTCGTATACCCATGTTTCGATAAATATACTATACTTGTGAGTGGTTATGGGTAATATATTGTGAGACACACATGGTTGATGAGTTTTGGGTAGTTGTGTATGATTCTCTATGCTTTAACTTTTGAATACGAATTAACCATCATCATGAGTCTATATTAAAGGTTGAATTGTTTCTAGTAATGATCAGAAAACTACTCTTTGTTAATGATTGCTATGCCTGTCGTGATGACTATTTTGTGTTGTTACTGTGAAACCCTAAGTAGATGTTTAGATGGACATGATAATTTGTTCGAGGATGAACAAAGCCTTAAGTGTGGGGTGTTGATGATAGGCGAATTTACACGCCTAAAGTACTATAGTTTACCCATATTTTAGCTAAGTTTTGAGGACAAAATATATAATTCATGCACTTTTAGTCCTTTTTCCTGTAATTGAGCTAACAAACGTGATTAGCAAGTTTTCAGGTATAAATGATGCAGATTTCAGCATTTTATGGATAACTTGACACCAAAGGAAGCTTCACGAAAGAAGGAAGGGAAAGCTTGGACGCCAAGGACCAAAAGTGACACATGGAAAATCTGTCCCGGGCAAAAACAACAATTCTAAAGACTTTGGGGACTAGCAGTAACTTATTAGGATTAGGATAATGATGCAGTAATTTATTAGGATTAGGAAAAGTACGCAGTAGCCTAGTAGGAATAGGATATAGGTATTACAAATACCCTATTTTACTGAAGCTTTTATTCATTCTCATGATTCTCATTACACATCATTATTCTCATCATTGACTACTACTTCTAATTCTTCCATTAATTCTACTTTTTATTCTTCTATTCATCTATTCAATTCTTAAATTCCACAACAAGAGAAACGCTACTTTGAAAGGGAGTTCACGCCTAAAGCCATACCACACCATACTACACGTGATATCTTTATTGTGGTATAATAATAATGTCTATTGTGAGTTCCATCGCACTCATGAGTAGCTAAACTTCTCGGTTGGGGTTATGTAAGCCGTATGAGATACTATCTATTGCTATGAGTTTGTGAATTCGCGATACGTATGCTGCTTATATCATTATTCTCTTCATCTTAATGCAAATTCTTGTGGTTGCAAACGCATAGAATACGCCAGTATAGCATTAACTTGTTCGAAAGAAAAGTTATATGTCTAGAAAAGAGATACTGTCAAGGTAATAGGGCACCAACCCCTATTAAAAAGTTAGTGCCGTAACTGGATTAACCTCTTGGAGAATTTGTACTGTTAGATACGCTTTAAGCTCGAAAGAGTTAAAGTGAAATAGTCCTTGTTAGGTCGAAAAACGCTTGGATTTACCATAGAATACAATTCTCTATAAGCACATGCATGTCTGAATTCCGCATAACTCATAGCCAATAGAGACGTCTAACTCATAAGGTGGACATAACCCCAACTCTCAATTCTCATTGGTTAACATCGTATCAACATTCTTTCTTCTTACTTTGCTATTTTCCGTTTTTACTCTATTATTTTGGTTACACGTTACAACCCCCCTTTTTACGAGACTTCCACCAAAAGTCTAATAATCTTTGCTGACTTATTGACCGGCTATTCCCTGTGGGATCGATACCCAACCCAGTTGGGTTATATATTTGACAACGACCGTTTTACACTCTCACAAAAGCTGTAGATTGAGCGTTATCAAGTAGCTATAACATTAGGAGCATATCTAGACAAGGAATTAAATCGAAGACTATACTCTCTCACACTTGTATTACCCTGTCGATGATTTAAGAACTGATCCGCACGGGCCTGACGAGTCTCATATGGAAGATAATGATCAATAAATGCCTCTTTGAACTCTTTCCAAGTAGTTGGGGGTGCATCAATGCCCCTTGACCGTTTCCAGTCTTCATACCAATATATAGCCTCACCTTTGAATCTATACGCGGCTAACTCCACTATCTCTCTGCCCGATACATGCATTACCTCTAGGGCCCTTTGGATCTGATCAATAAAGTCCTGCGGATCTTCATTAAGATCGGATCTGGTAAAAGTAGGCGGATCCATCTTAGGAAAATCTTGCGTCCGAAGACTAGCCGCCCTATTAGTACCGCTAGAACTCGCGGCAGGAATAGTTTGCCCTTGGACTTGCCCAGCAACTATATGAGTCAAAAGTTGCACTGCATTTCTAAGATCTTGATCAACAACATTAATAGGTGGCTCTGGGGAAGTAGTTCTCCTCCCCCTTATTTCTTTCGGACTGGGGGAAGTTTTTGATGCATGCTCAGCTGGAGCCTCACTTTGATTAGCTGGTATAGTGGGTGACTTACTAGTCCCCTCTCCGGCAGCCACATCTACTTGCTTACCGGTATTCTTGCTTCTGGTAACTGGAATCATTACTATAATAAGAGAAACAAACTGATTCAGTGGTCAACTATGATTTCATATACAATATAAGCTCTATCGCACGATCTAAGACATGAAGAAAAGAAACAATTCCTAAATGTCCATAGCCTCCTGTTTATAGATGTGGTGCACAACACACCGATAAACAAGACTCTACATAGACACGGCTTTGTAGACTCACTAGGATGAACCACTCTGATACCACTTTTGTCACGCCCCAAAATCTCATTGGGCCGGACTGGCACCCGAAGCCGAGAAGGCCCGGGAGAACCCATTCAAATACCTGTAATTTCACTTACATGTCACCAAAAATTTGGACAGCACTTCGTTGCATATAGAAGAATCTAATTACCTGTATCAACACAACACGCACAAATATATATATAATACTTGGCCGTCGGGGCCACCACATAAACAAACATAACATCACTATATAAACTTCCATGACTTTACCCTTCCTTATGTCTATAAAGCCTCTAGGATATACATGACATAACTAGGGTCAGGATAAACCCCCGCCCACACATGACTCCTGTACAATAACAAAACATAAGGAACCAACTCGGAAAGCTTCGAAGCAAACTGGAGCTCACCAACAATAGTTGTATGACCTGGCTCCTATCTATGCTGGGAATGAGCTGAAGCACCTGTGCCTACAGCATGAAATGCAGGTCCCCCGTAAGGGACGTCAGCAGGAAATATGTACTGAGTATGTAAAGCTGTAAATAATCATATGTGATATAGGGGATCAAGAAAATCAGAAGCAAGTGAATAAATCATAATAGAAGTGAACCACACTTCATAAACACTTTTAGGATCATGTACATTATCATTAATCTGAATTGGGTTCCTGAATTCAAACACATTTGTGGAACGGTATACATTCGTTTATTTCATTCTTTACAATTATCATTCTCCATTACCTCCTCCTCCCGAACCTCCAACCACCTAACAATAATTAATATTGTATCGTACTGTGACCATTAGGCTGCCCCCAGTACATATCAACTGTAATCATATCAAGTATCGAGATCGGCCCATGCTAGGCTTAAGCCCCTGAGCTACCACCCATACGTATATCAAGTAACACACATAAGAGATCTTTCCAATAACTTAGTTCAAAATCTTTTGAGGTTATTACATTAGTGTTCATGCCAATATAGTACCTTTGGAACAATGATACATCAATAGGAATCAAGTAATAGACCTTCTATACAATAACGATGTAATAAAGACTCATTGGTACAACAACAATGTGTTTCAGAATCATCAATATCACAACAATGAAATAGGAGACTTTTGGTATATCAATGAAACATTTTGAAACTTCATAGAATGGAAACAACTTCGTTGGTAATGTAGAACAATACATGTTTTTGGACAACCTCAGAATCTTACTTGATGGAACATTGGTGTTTTCATGCCAAAGAACATCGTTAGAGTATTCTTTACATACCTCGTTGTAGATTCGGATACCAATTCAACACAACTTCCCGCCTTTACAAATCACTTATCTACAATGAAATGTTTGGCATCTAGTATTAGCAACCCAACACCACAATTCTCTTCCATAATTCCATACAACTAATATTTGCAAAACATTCTAAAAAACCAACTTGAACAATAGGTTTATATGTATATATATATATAATCATCATTTTAATACCACATCATCACACCAAATCCTTTCACAATTCAACATAATCCAACATCATTTCCCAATCATCTTTCAACAACAATCAAATAACATACTTCTTATGCTCACATGCATATATATATATACATATCCATATAAATAACACCAACATAATTTACATCCTTACCACAAAATGGCCCTTTTGATTTTGAAGTCCTATTGGCCCAAATAAGGGGTGCTTCTCGAAGCCCTCGAGACGGTGAACACAACTACGGAATCAATTTGGATTTTCTATGGTTGAATCACAAGATAATTGGTGTTGAAATTAGGCTAGGGTTTCTTATTTTCAATAATTTGATGATAATTGATGGATATGAGACTAATTATATGTATATAATGACCAATTTTCGTCCATGAGGTGATGGAAAATGACCATATTGCCCTTAAAAATTTAAGTAAATCCGAATCTATCCATGGTGGACTATTTTGAATGGCTAAAGTAAATCGGCCATAACTCTTTGCTTCGATATCAGATTTGGGTGAAAATAGTATTTTTGGAAAGATAATTCAAAGGGATGTCATTTCATATAAAGTAGGCCACCCAGTTCGTCCTGTACAAGGAGTTATGATCGTTTGAAGTTGACCCTAAAAAGCTATTTTGAGAGGCTAAAGCTAAACGAGTATAACTCCTTACTCAGATATTGGATTTGGATGAAACCAATTTCATTGGAAAGAAGAATCAAATATCTTTCTTTTGATAGGTCGCAACTCTCCCTGTTCATTATATTGAGGGAGTTATGATCGTTCACAGTCGACCCAAAAAACTGGCAGGCCTCAGTAGTTTGTGTGCAGGAAATTTTCCTGCACATTTACTGTTCACAATTATCCCGACCGCCGTTTTATGGTTTCGAACGTGCTCGATTATATCCAAAACTTATCCGTTTTTGGAAATCTTTATATTGTTGGAAAGCTTATTCAATAAACTTCGTATGAAGCCATCGACGGGAAAAGTCCTGTATAAATAAAGTCGATTCCCATAAACATATAATCAAACTATACACTTGAAACCATCTTAAAATAACCAATACTCATACTTAAACTCATATATACCTAACTTAGGATCAATACATATACTCCAACACATATAACCATGGCTAATGCACATAATTAAGTATGGGGTGTTACAGTTCTGATAGTTACGTGGTGGGGAATAACATGAATCGAGGATCGAATAGACATTCATATTCTGCATTTTCTCAACTTCTTATCTCATGAATTTCTTTTTTGATTTCCCCCTTTAGCAACCAAATACAAACCCTTGCTTTCCATTTACTTACACACTACCATGAACTTCTATCCTATTTTCATAGCTACATCCTCGTGTAAGAAAAACATGCAAAAATCTTTTCTTATCATGAAACACTTACTCTCTCCCATCTAAGCAATGACATATCACTATATCATTTTGTAAGGAGAGTCCACTGAAGGGTAAAAACATGAGGACCTAAAATATGTATGAATATTATACCAAGCTCGATGCTTAACTAAGGTCGGAGGAATAGAATATCAACACCATGGATTTATTAAAAGATCTCAACTTAGGGTATGCATGACGTAAATATGAATTTAGCCAACCGCTAGGAGAGTAACATGGATGATGAGGAATGAGCATACTGTAAAGCATGACATGAGTACATGAGTCATGAGCTGTATGACCTGAGTCTGAAGTTTTCTGTATTCATAGAATATGGTTCATAACACTAAGTGAACTTGAATTCCTTATACTAGGAAGTATAAGTGTACATGATTTTTTGCTAACGTCGTTGAATATGAGCCATGATCATAAAGCTGACATATAAGACATAAATTGATATCATGATAACTGATGGTTTCGAGAGTCTAAATTACAATTCAGAGATGAATCTGTGTGTTCATTCTCACTATGAGAATAAACAAGAATGTCATCAATGAAAAATATGATGAACATGTCCAAGTACTTCTTGAACACGTGAATCATTAAGCCCATGAAAGCTACTGGGTAATTAGTAAGGCCAAAGGACATGACTAGAACCTAGAAGTGACCATACTAGGTTTTGAAGGTTGCTTTCAGAATGCCACATTCCCTGAAACTGAGATGATGATAGCCTGACCTGAGGTCTATCTTAGCAAAGTAACTGGCACCCTGAATTTGGTTAAACAAGTCATTGAATCTAGAAAGAGGATAATTTTTCTTGACCGTGACTTTATTTAACTATAATACCCCAGGAATTTTTTTGTTGAAATTTTGTGCATAAACGTGTTGGGTTCTATATTCTAGAATGAATTATAAATTTTCCATGTGGAATGTCTTATATTATGACCCACCATTGTGTAGAGTGTCAAATAAGCTTTCCAACGATATATGGATCATCCAAAACAGACACCCGAGCGACGAGTTATGAACATTCCGATTGAACCGTGAATAGTAGTGAATAGTAAAACATGCAGGAAAAAGTACTGAGGCCTGACATATTTTTTCTCCAACGTGAAACGATCATAACTCCTTTTACATATTGATCTGGGTAATCTACTATATATCAACGGAAATCTCTGCGATTCCTCTTTCCAATGAAATTGGTTTCATCTAATTTCTCTATTGAAGCAAAAAGTTATGGTCGATCTACTTCAGCCTATCAAAAGCAAATTTTTGGGTCAACTTCAAATGATCATAACTTCTCGTACACAATGATCTGAGTGAGATACTATATATCAATAGAAATATATGAGCGTCCTGTTTCTAATTAAATTGGTTTCATCCAATTTTGATATCAGATTAAAACATTATGGTTTATCTACTTCAAACTATCAAAACAGTCCACCAAAGGATAGATTCGAGAATTATTTAATTTTTAGGGGTGTTTTGGTCATTTTCCCTCACAACCCTATATTAAAGACTATTAGAAGCATTATATGTTATATTTCATCAAATTTCCTCAAAAAGAAAACCCTAAGCTCCTACATCCAACTTCAAGAACCTCCAAAGTTCACTATTAATTCTATAAATTTATTCAAGATTTCAAGTTCCTAGTTCATGAACTCCAAGAACCATCATTCAAAGGCACGATTAACACCTCAAAAATGAGAATCGATCTAAAGTTCATCATTCAAGGTATGTGGGGTTTTTCAACAAGAACTCTCTTTCGTTCTTGTGCCCAAAAGTAATTTTCTTTACAAAAACATGAATTTTATTTGATTTTTATGAATTTGAAGCATGAACCCATATCTTATGATGATTATTATGAAATCTTGATATTTATGATTTTGAAAGATGAATTTACATGTGTGGAGATATAAAGCATGAATCTTGAGCGATATTTATCATAATTTTGTTATTTGGGTTGTGAATCCCCATTGGAAATTGTGATTTTTGAGAAAGTGTGTCTTATAAGCACGTTGATGTTGAGTATTTGAGATATTTTGAATCATTTGATCTTTTGGTCTTAATGGAATTGTTTTGAACTCGAGTGTGAAAGAAATCCACAAAATGTGGTTGATTTTGATAGATGGGAAGCATGATGGCTCCTGATGTATATTTATATATTACTGGAATTATTTTGTTGTGGATTGTATTTCAAATGATATGAGCTAAGTCCGGGAGAAATCTTTAGCACCTAGTAGGAGGTATAAAGCGACCTTATTTCCCTAGAACTACGTGCCCCCGTAGGAGTGAGCCTAAAGCTGATTTATATAGTGATCACTAGTTTGTGTGGATTTGATATCGATAGGCCTACTCCGATGGCAAGGATAGGACGGCTCTCCCCAACGTGGGTTGTACGTTGGACTCCATGTAGCTCACATGGT
Source organism: Capsicum baccatum var. pendulum (assembly GCA_030864225.1). Taxonomy (NCBI): domain Eukaryota; kingdom Viridiplantae; phylum Streptophyta; class Magnoliopsida; order Solanales; family Solanaceae; genus Capsicum; species Capsicum baccatum. The sequence continues at coordinate 233,898,506 of CM061560.1, read as the reverse complement.
TTATGTCGGTTATAGGATCTCCCAGTGTGTGTGTGTTTCCTTATGTCTATGGTGAATTGATTTGAAAGTGGAATTGTGAAAGTTATTCTTTTGAAAGATTTAAATGATATTTACATTATGAGAATTGATATTCTTGATGAACTGAAAGTTATTGACAAATTATATGATGACTCACATGTGTTATTGTACTTATTTCATCCTCTCATGATTATGATGATTTTCTTCAATCTATGTGAGTCTTTCATACATCCTGCATATTTATTATAATTATTTATGATGATGATGTTTATACAACTGCATACACTCCCATATACTCGGTTCCTTTCTATGGTACTGACCCACATCTTTGAATGTAGGGTGCATTTTCTTGAAATGTAGGTTCAGGTGCTTAGTTCCTGGTTCAACAGTGATTCTTCATGCATGTTGTTCTACATCCTCTGTTGTGGCGAGTCCTTATATTCCGAGGATATGATGTCTGATGTTGGTTTCACGAAATCATTTACATTTGATAACTGAGTACGAGCCAGTTGGGGCATGTCTCAATGTCTCGCTGGTTTTATTGATTTTCTTAGAGGCTTGTCAGACTAGTATAGATGTTGGGAGTTGACTAATAAGTCGTATTTTGTTATCTTTCTAAAATTCTCTTATTCTTGGACAATGATTAATTATTGATATTTGAGGGTTATTTATGGAAACCCCATTGATTTGTGTTGAACTGATTAAAAATGGCTCAAACGGTTAGCTTTGGGCTACTCGTAGCCTCAAGCACCGTGTGACACTCTGGTACCCATTTTTTGGGGCATTACAAAACTTGGTATCAGAGCCTAAGGTTTTAAGGTATCCTAGGGATTCTGACAAGCCGTGTTAAGTAGAGTCTCGATCATCGGTGTGTAGCGCGCCACATCTATGAGCAAGAGGCTACAAGACATTTTAGGGAAAATTATGATTATTTCTTTTAGAAGTCTATCGTGCTTAAAGTGTCTCTCTATGCTATTGATTCGTGCTTTCCTCTTTTAGAAATATGCCTCCACATCGAGCGAGAAGAAATAATGATGGTCAGAAACCTCAACCCGCTGACCTATTGAATGAAAATGTGTCTGATGCTGAATTTTGGGCTGCCTTTCAGGAGCTAGCCCAAGATATTACTACAAATATTCAGGCCAACCCAGCCCCAGCTCCATAGTAGCAGGGAGGTGATTCGGCTGCTGCCAGGACCCATGACTTCATGTGGATGAATCCGCCGAAATTCTATGGGTCCAATTTGATGAGGATCCATGGTTGTTTTTAGAGAAGGTGTGGAAGATTACTCAAGTGATGTATGTATCTGAGGAACATAGTATAGAGTTGGCTGTGTATAGGTTGAAAGACCTTGCTTATGACTGGGTTTTTGCTTGGAGGAAAGGTAGAGGTGAGGGAGCTGTCTCTACAACTTAGCAAGAGTTCCAGGATATATTCCTAGATAAGTTCTTCCCTTTGGAGATGAGGGAGGTGAAGGTGGAAGAGTTATGAACCTGCGACAGGGCTCTATGACTGTTAGGGAGTACTGTCTAAAGTTCAATCAGTTGGCCAAGTATGCTCCTAACTTAGTGGCTGATAACTGGGCTAGTATGAGTAAGTTTGTGATTGGAGTGTCTAGTTATGTGGTTAAGGAGTGTAGGTCTGCTATGCTGAATAGTGAGATGGATCTTTCTAGGCTGATGACTCATGCCCAACAGATTGAGGCAGATAAGTTTAAGGAGGGATATAGAATAAGAGGGAATAAGAGAGCTAGGTTCGAGCAACACAGACAGGTTTAGACTAGATCACAGAGAAGGAGTGCCCTCAGTATCAGGATCATTCATCTATGCCAGCACCGTCATCTGCTAGTGCTCCCATGCCTAGAGGTAGGCAGGAGCAAGGTAGCAGGTCATATGTATCCATGTCCCAGTACAGTGTTGGCAGTAAGCCAAATCGTCCTCTGTGTCCTAACTGTGGTAGGGCTCATTCGGGTAAGTTTTGGGGTGAGAAGAGGGGTTGCTTCCGGTGTGGTGACATGGGTCACAGAGTTAGAGATGGTCCACAGAATGGACAAGGGCATCGTGACTATTGCTCTCAGACCAGACTCAGACTGTTAGTGCTCCAGTTCAAGTGACTCGCCCAGCCCCAGCTCAGGGCGTCTCTTCTAGCAATGCTGGCGGGCAGCGCCAAAATAGATTCTATGCTTTACCATCCTGCCAGGAATAGAAGAACTCTCCCTATGTTGTTACTGGTATGCTTCATATATTTTAGTTTGATGTGTATGCTTTGTTGGATCCTAGATCCAGTTTCTCATATGTTACACCTTTGATTTCTGTGAATTTTGAAATAAGTCCTGAGGTTATTCCTGAGCCTATCCTAGGTTCTACCCCAGAGGGTGATTCGATTGTTGCCCAGAAAGTGTATAAAAAGTGTCCTGTGACCGTTCTTCATAGAGTCTTGTTGGCTGATCTGATTGAGTTAGACATGGTAGATTTTGATGTGATTTTGGGTATGGTCTGGCTGTATTCTTCTTATGCCTCTATTGATTGTCAAACCGAAGTGGTCAAGTTTTAGTTTCTGGGTGCATCCGTGTTTGAGTGGCCTAGGAATTCTCTGTCACCCAAGAGTCATTTTATCTCTTACCTTAAAGCTAGAAAGATTATTTCCAAGGGGTGTATTTACCATTTGGTTAGAGTCAAAGACACTAAGTTTGAGACTCCAACTCTCCAGTCTATTAGCGTCGTCAGTGAGTTTTCTGATGTCTTTTCGGATGATCTCCCAGGGATACCTCCTGATAGAGAGATAGAGTTTGGGATTGATCTTCTTCCTGATACTCAGCCCATTTTTATTCCTCCTTACCGTATGGCCCCTGAAGAACTTAAGGAGTTGAAAGAGCAACTCAAAGATCTACTAGATAAGGGTTTCATAAGGCCCAGTGTTTCTCCTTGGGGTGCTCCTGTGTTGTTTGTGAGAAAGAAAGATGGCTTTTTGCGTATGTGCATTGATTACCGCCAACTGAATAAAGTCACCATAAGAAATAAGTACCCCCTTTTGAGAATAGATGATTTGTTTGACCAATTTCAAGGTGCAACTTATTTCTCAAAGATAGACCTTCGTTTCGACTATCATCAACTCAAAGTTAGGGAGCCTGACATCCTAAAAACTACTTTCTAAACTTGTTATGCCATTTTGAGTTTCTTGTTATGTGTTTCGGGTTAATTAATGCCCCAGCAGCTTTAATGGACCTCATGAATCGAGTGTTCAGACTATATCTGGATATGTTTGTCATAGTATTCATCGATGATATACTGGTATACTCCCGTAGTGAGGATGAACATTCTGATCATCTCCGAATTGTCTTGCAAACCCTTAGAGATCACAAGTTGTTTGACAAGTTCAGTAAGTGTGAGTATTGGCTAAGGTCAGTTGCTTTTCTGGTTCATATCATTTCTTTCGAGGGTATTAGAGTTGATCCCCAAAAGACCAAAGCTGTTAGAAATTGGCCTAGACCTATTTCTCCAACTGATATCCAAAGTTTCTTGGGTTTAGCTGGCTATTACTACCATTTTGTTAAGGGTTTCTCCTCTATAGTGTCTCCTATAACTCGGTTGACCCAAGAGAAAGTGAAGTTCTTGTGGTCCGAATCTTGTGAGAAGAGTTTTCAAGAGTTGAAGACTCGACTCACTTCATCCTCTGTATTGACTTTGCCTAATGGTGTTGATGGTTTTGTGGTGTACTGTGATACTTCGAGAGATGGGTTGGGTTGCATATTGATACAGAAGGGTAAGGTGATAGCTTATGCTTCTACACAGTTGAAACCCCATGAGAAAAATTACCCCACCCATGACCTTGAGTTGGCTGCTGTTGTATTTGCTTTGAAAATCTGGAGACACTATTTGTATGGTGTCCATGTTGATGTTTTCACTGATCATAAGAGTCTGCAGTATGTGTTTACCCAGAGAGAATTGAATCTTAGGCAGAGACGATGGTTAGAATTCTTAAAGGACTATTATATGAGTGTGCTGTACCATCCGGGCAAGGCCAATGTTGTGGCGGATACCCTAAGTAGAGTGTCCATGGGTAGTGTTTCGCATGTGGTAGATGGTAAGAAAGAGTTGTCTCATGATGTACATCATTTGGCTAGATTGGGGGTTAGGTTGTTTAACTCTGCTGAAGGTAGTATAGGGGTTCAGAGTAGTTCCGAATCCTCCTTGGTTTCGGAAGTGAAGGAAAAGCAATACTTAGATGCTAGTTTGGTCAGATTGAAGGAGTCAGTCAAGGACCAAAAAGTAGTGATTTTCTCCCAAGGGGGAGATGGTGTGTTGAGATTGCAGGGTAGATTATGTCTCCCAAATATTGATGATTTGAGACAGAGGATTATGGCTGAAGCGCACGGGGCGGGATAGTTTATTTATCCTGGTGCCACCAAGATGTACCGAGACTTGCAGGAAATCTATTGGTGGAGTGACATGAAGAAAGATATAGCAGCGTTTGTAGCTAAGTGTGCAACATTCCAATAGGTTAAGGTTGAACACCAAAGACCTGGTGGTATGATGCAAGATTTTGGTATTCCCACCTGGAATTGGGAAGAGATAAATATGGACTTCATGATTAGTTTACCTCCCTCCCGATGCCATCATGATTCCATCTGGGTTGTGGTTGATAGATTGACTAAGTATGCTCATTTCTTGCCTATTCATACTTCATATACTGCTGAGGATTACACTATATTGTATATTCGAGAGCTAGTCAGACTGCATGGAGTTCCTTTGTCTATCATTTTAGATAGGGGTACTCAGTTCACTTCGCAATTTTGGAAAGTTTTTCAGAAGGGTCTTGGTACCCAAGTGCTTTTGAGTTCTGCTTTTCATCCGCAGACTGATGGTCAGGCTGAGCGGACCATCCAGACCTTAGAGAATATGTTGAGACCTTGTGCAGTTGACTTTAAGGGAAGTTGGCATGGCTCCGTTTGAAGCCTTATATGGGAGGAAGTGTAGATCACCCATAGGTTGGTTCGAGGTGGGTGAAGCGGCTGTGAGTGGTCCTGATTTGATATTTAAGATTATGGAAAATGTTAAGTTGATTAAGGAAAGGTTGAAAACTGCGCAGAGTCATCAGAAGTCATATGCGGATGTTAGAAAGAGAGACCTTGAGTTTGAAGTTGGTGACCTAGTGTATCTGAAAATTTCACCCATGAAAGGGCTGAAGAGATTCGGAAAGAAGGGGAAGCTTAGTCCCCGTTATGTTTGTCCTTACAAAATTATTAGCCGTGTTGGTTAGGTAGCTTATGAGGTCGATTTTCCTTTCGAGTTGTCCTCTGTTCATCCAATATTTCATGTCTCCATGCTTAGAAAGCATATTAGCGATGCTGTGGTAGTGGATTCCTATGTGAGTGCTGACATTCAAGAAAATATTTCTTTTGATGAGATTCCTGTTGAGATTCTTGATTTTAGTGTCTGAAGACTAAAGAACAAAGAATTTCCATTGGTCAAGGTGTTGTGGCAAAACCAATCTGTTGAGGGTGCAACTTGGGAAGCTGGGGCGGATATGCGATCCAATTACCCGCACCTATTTCTGCAAAATCCGATCAAGCCAAAGGTACCTTTCTTTCCTAAATCATGCACTTTTGATAAAAGTTGCAGCAGTTCAGCTATCATTTATTATGTGTTCAGCTGTAGTTTCTTGAATTTATACATTCTATGTTGCATTCGGAGTAAGAAACGATGTGGTGATGAGTCTAACGAATAGTTTCAGCTGTATGCTCTATTCCCCATCTAATCTTGTCATGTCTAGCGTCATTCAAGGATGAATGTTTCCAAGGAGGGATGTAATACCCTAGAAAATTTTTCGTTGAAATTTTGCGCGTAAACGTGTTGGGTTCTATCTTCTAGAATGAATTATAAATTTTCCGTGCAGAATGTCTTTGATTATGACCCACCATTGCGTAGCGTATTGAATAAGCTTCCCAATGATATGTGGATCATCCAAAACGGACACCCGAGCGACGATTTATGAACATTTTGATCGAACCGTGAATAGTAGTGAACAGTAAAACATGCAGGAAAAAGTACTGAGGCCTGGCGTATTTTTGCTCCAAATTTAAAAGATCATAACTCCTTGTACATAATGATCTGGGTGATCTACTATATATCAATGGAAAGCTCTGCGAGTCTTCTTTCCAATGAAATTGGTTTCATCCAATTTTCTATTGGATAAAAAGGTTATGGTCGATCTACTTCAACCTATCAAAAGTGAATTTTTGGGTCAACTTCAAATGATCATAACTCCTCGTACACAATGATCTGGGTGAGATACTATATATCAATGAAAATATATGAGAGTCCTCTTTCTAATGAAATTGGTTTCATCCAATTTTGATATCAGAGTAAAACGTTATATTTGATCTACTTCAAACTATCAAAACAGTCCACCAAAGGACAGATTAGAGAATTATTTGATTTTTAGGGGTGTTTTGGTCATTCCCCCTCACCCAAAATCCATCCAAACCCTATATTAAAGACTATTAGAAGCATTATATATTATATTTCATCAAATTCACTAAAAAAGAAAACCCTAAGCTCCTACATCCAACTTCAAGAACCTCCAAAGTTCACTATTAATTCTGCAAATATAGTCAAGATTCCAAGTTCCTAGTTCAAGAACTCCAAGAACCATCATTCAAAGGCACGATTAACATCTCAAAAATAAGTATCGATCTAAATTTCATCATTCAAGGTATGTGGAGTTTTTCAAGAAGAACTCTTTTTCGTTCTTGTGCCCAAAAGTAATTTTCTTTACAAAGACATGATTTTTATTTGATTTTTATGAATTTGAAGCATGAACCCATATCTTATGATGATTATTATGAAATCTTGATGTTTATGATTTTGAAAGATGAATTTACATATGTGGAGATATAAAGCATGAATCTTGAACGATATTTATCATGATTTTGATATTTGGGTCGTGAATCCCCATTGGAAATTGTATTTTTTTGAGAAAGTGTGTGTTATAAGCACGTTGATATTGAATATTTTCGATATTTTGAATTATTTGACGTTTTGGTATTAATGGAGATGTTTTGAACTCGAGTGTGAAAGAAATCCACAACGTGGTTGATTTTGATAGATGGGAAGCATGATAGCTCCCGATGTATATTTATATATTATTGAAATTGTTTTGTTATGGATTGTCTTTGAAATGATCTGAGCTAAGTCAGGGAGAAATCTTTAGCACTGAGTGGGAGGTATAAAGCGACCGTACTTCCCTAGAACTACGTGCCCCCGTAGGAGTGAGCCTGAGGTTGATTTATATAGTGATCACTAGTTTGGGTGGATTTGATATCGATAGGCCTACTCCGATGGCAAGGATAGGATGGATCTCCCTAATGTGGGCTGTACGTTGGACTCAATGTAGCTCACATGGTTTATGTCGGTTATAGGATCTCCCAATGTGTATGTGTTTCTTTCTGTCTATGGTGAATGGTGAAGTGATTTGAAAGTGGAATTGTGAAAGTTATTCTTTCGAAAGATTTAAATGATGTTTACATTATGAGAATTGATATTGTTGATGAACTGAAAGTAATTGACAAATTATATGATGACTCACATGTGTTATTGTACTTATTTCATCCTCTCATGATTATGATGATTTTCTTCGGGCTGTGTGAGTCTTTCATGCATCCTGCATATTTATTATAAATATTTATGATGATGATATTTATACAAATGCATACACCCCCATATACTCGGTTCCTTTCCAAGGTACTGACCCACATCTTCGGATGTGGGCTGTATTTTCTCGGAATATAGGTTCAGGTGCTCAGTTCTAGGTTCTATAGTAATTCTTCGGGCACGCTGTTCTACATACTTTGTTGTGGTGAGTCCTCATGTTCTGAGGACGTGATGTCGGATGTTGGTTTCACGGAATCGTTTACATTTGATAACTGAGTATGAGCCAGTTGGGGCATGTCTCAATGTCTTACTAGTTTTATTTATTTTCTTAGAGGTTTGTTAGACTAGTATAGATATTGGGAGTTGACTAATAAGTCGTATTTTGTTATCTTTCTAAAATTCTTTTATTCTTGGACGATGATTACTTATTAATATTTAAGGGTTATTTATGGAAACCCCGTTGATTTGTGTTGAACTGAATGAAAATGGCTCAAAGGGTTAGCTTGGGTCTACTCGTAGCCTCAAGACCGTGTGATGCTCCGGGACCCATTTTTCGGGGTGTTACATTAACTGACATTAGTTAATAAGTATTCTGAGAGAATCATCCTTCTTATGCACAAATAGAACTGGTGCACCCCACGGGGACACAATGGGCCTGATGAATCCCTTATATAGAAGATCTATCAACTATTCTTTTAATTCTTTGAGTTATGCAGGTTCCATTCTATATAGAGGGATAGATATGAGCTGAGCATCTGGAAGAAAATCTATTCCGAAGTCGATTTCCCTTTCAAGATTAGGGGTTTCTAAACTAGATTCCAAGATTCGAATAAAATGGTTGACACATCCCTTAGATATAATTTTTCTCGCCCAAAAGTAAGAAATAAGTTAACCCCTAAGTGCTGAAGTACTACCCCTCCACTCTAGGACGAATTCATTTAGAAACTAAAACTGGACAATTCTGTTTCTGCAGTAGACTATGGCATTGAAGGAATAAAGCCAATCCATGCTGAGAATGACATGAAAATCAGTTATCTCTAATTCGACTAAGTCTGCTGAAGTGACTTTATGAGATACTATAACCAGGCAATTCCTGTATACTCACCTGGATATTATGGATTTATCCACTAGGGTAGATACTAGGAAAGGCTTTACTAGAATCTCAGGACTGACCCCGAAATCAACAGCTATATATGAAGTAACAAAGGACAAAGAAGCTCCTGAATATAGAAAAGTGTAAACATGAAAATGATAAACTTGTAACGTACTAGTGACCATATCAGGAGAACTTTCTTGATCCTGTCGGGACTGAAGAGCATAGAGTCTATTTGGATGTTGACCATTGGTAGCACTAGATGCAGCACCCTGCTGATTTGGGCGACCGGACTGAGCTGAGGGACGATTATGCTAACCCTACAAACCTGACTAGGGACAATCTCTAAATCTGTGACCTGTCTTGCCACACCCAAAACACACATCACTGCCAGATCTGCAGATCACCAAGTGGTTTCTTCCATATTCCTGACAAAGGGGATTTGTTTGGGCACTCTTTGTCTTTGACATTTTGGCCCTCTTATTCTTTCTCCCCTTTCTCCTATGCCTCTCCTCCTTACTCTGTGGAGCATGAACCATAAGCCTAGATAGGATAACAACCAACTAATTGTTCTGAGCAACCATTGAATGAGCTAAGTCTGTGAAAGCAACTTTAAACTCAGCATGGGAGACATTAATTCAGGGGATCTGCCTGGTTTTTGTGACCTCTTTCATTAGATTCTCTAGAAGACATGTTCTGGAAGTATAAGGAAGAGATAAATTAGACTGAGAGTTTAGCTTGAGCTCATGCTCACTAGCACGACTTGAATACTGAAAGAAGGGAAACATTTACTAAAATACCTCATAGCCTCCTGTCCATAAGTGTGGCGCGCTACACACCCATGCACAAGACTCTACTAGATGTGGCTTTCAGACTTCCTTATAATCTATTAAAACTTAGGCTCTAATACAAAGTTTGTAATGCCCCGAGTCTATACTCCGAACGCTATACGATGCTCATAATCCCGAAGGCCTACAAGCTAACCCATGACTAGTACCTGCTGCAATAGATGAATAATAATACTGTAAATATGCAGAAATTAGGTAGAAACTTTCCATAAGGTTCAATACTAAAATAAAACTGAATACGGTATAGCAATACTAAAACTAAAACATCTGTCTTAAAATACTCTAGTCTAAAAAGCCTCTAAATTGTCTGAGATATGGAGTTGATGGCACAAACCTTCAACTAACTCAAACTACTAAAACTGTATTGCTAAACTGAAATACTAAAGAAAATAACCATGTCCTCAAACTATGAGGACTCACCACTAACTCTGACTACTGAAAATATGAACTGCTGAGGGTGCTCGGGAACCCGTTCATTTGAATCTATGATATAGGACATCATAGAATAAGAGAAAAGTAAGCGTCAGTTCTTTGAATATACTGGTATGTTAAGAGAGGTAGGCTAAAATTCATGGGTTCATATGCTTGAACAATACTGCCTGAATGACATGAATAAAACTGAATGAGAATACATGCATAAATATGTGTACTGTAACTGAGATCGTGACAGCACTGGATACTGAATCTGAATACTAATTAACTAATATTTGAGTTTACTGATACTGTACTACTTATAACTGAATGACTGTATCTAACAATCCTGATTCTGTGGAACTATATTGAGTTTCATACTGAGCTAAGTGACTGTGGCTGATAGTTCTGAATCTGTAAAACTGAACTGAGTTTTGTACTGAGACTAAATCTAAAACTTATACTATGGGAGTTAATCATCTAATAACATGCCCCTTTCTAAATAGATTAGGGTCCAACCTATAACCCCAGTTGTAAGGGTGTCAGTACCGTGCCATGGGTAAAAATAAGCTGTGAGTTAACCCTTTCTGACAAGAAGGTCTTTCATCAACACTCATTGGAAGGAAAAATTGAATAAGATATATCACCCTCATAATTCTTCCAAGAAGATATATAAACCTACACTGTCTACGTAGTTTTGTAACGTAGGGATTGCTACTATGGGTCAAACCCTCTACTGGCAGGAATGCCCCTATCCTTGGGTTCCCTCGGTGCTGAATCCTACTCCTAACTGAATAGACACTGAACTGATTTCCTAGTTCATACTAGTACTGACTGAACTGTTACTGAGTTTATTGAGTTTCTTTTGACTAGCAAAATACTACTGAATTCTATTAAATAACTGAGTTTACTGAGGTTCGAACTGAATACTGAACTAGACTAGACTAATACTGAGTCTACTGATTTTTCTTGAGTCTTGTAACTGACTGAGAGTACTACTGATCATGACATGACTGAGACTATTCTGTAACTGACACTGGCTCTAGGTAACTAGCTAAATTGTGGGGTATTAAATACTCCCTGGACTCGATAGCATGAAAATAAAGCACCACATGACCTTGCTTAGCATAAAAATGTACACTTGATTCATAATGCATCTATAGAGGTATTTTATCAAACACTTGAATGGAAGGAACTATAAATATTCTAACATGATATAATCTCACTATTACATTCACATGAACAACTCTTCAAACCTTTGGAAGGCACTGTATATGCACATAGTACTAATCAAGACACGAGCATCACAGTTTCAACACCAAGTTCATAATTTTAAGACTTCCACATGATACTACATTCATAATAACTATTTTGTACATAAATCTTGCACTTAGTCATGGATTATAAACCCAATCAACATTATAATCATGAATACACTTGAATCCAATCATGAAAATCATGAAATCACTTTACTCAAAGTTTTAAAAAAGTTTCTTGGAATCAAAGGGTGAAAGGAACCCTTGGTTGAATACTTCACATACCTTGGTTGCTAAATTCTTGAAGATTAATGGTTGAATCTTGAGCCATGAATTCAAAATTCAATCACCTAGGCTTTTTTGTTGTTGAGTAATTTGTGAAATAATGAGTGTATGTTGTAAATAGAGGGCTAAATTTCATATTTTTAGGGGATGAAGGATGTGGGAAAAGACCAAAATACCCCTAAGGATGCGGCTTCTAATAACTGAAAACTGAACTGTCGACGCACAGACTGATGCACCGCATCGATGGGATCTACGCGGTGGATGGTGAGCTACGTCGGTTCACTTAAAATTACATTGAGCTGAGGGAAAAATTATCTGTCGATGCAATGGACGACGCGATGCATCGAGATTGCATTGACTCAGTGTTTTATTCATTTGAACATGGTCTAAACGAGGTTTGAAAAATCCAAAACTTGTCTTAAAACACCTAATGACATTCGTGATCATGAATCAACCTAAAGATTGATACTTTAAGGTCACAAGAGTCATGAAATAGATTTTCCAACTTACGAAGGCTAAATTAATACTAAGTCTGAATACTTACCTGAAAATTTTTATGTCTGGGACCCCTTAACAAGCTTTTAGGGACTGAGTTAAGCTTAGGATTTTGTGGGCTCTTATAAGATAACACCTCTCCCCAATGTGAGGTTTTCCAATTAGGGAACTAGACATTGGACACTATGATAACTCATATAGTGTATATCGGTTAGAAGAACCTCCCTAATAGCAAAGCTTTACAGAATAATTTTTAAAAGAATTCTCCACAGAACAGAGTAATTGTAATAGAAAATAACAGTAGAAAAGCTTTTAGAAATTTAGTATAAAGGCTCACAATTTTAATCAGATATTGTTTGCATAAGTCATTAGCTATGAGATTTCAGGTTTTAGTTTACAGATACAAAGGTGAGTCCCTTTACACTTAGCTTAAATGATTTGAAAAAGGACTTGACTTCAGTCTTACTTATTTCACTAGCAGAAAGCGTAAAAGTACAGCTTTCAGAACTAAATGTTATGACTCATTAGATTTAGGAAGTCTATTTTGCTATCCATGGTTATATTTTTTTTTTAGTTTTTAGATTTTTCAGTTTATGTAAGTCATCTACATTTAGCATGCATATTTTATGAGTTTTGATAACATTAAGATATTATTTCTACCTATGCATTCACCCCATATGCTCAGTACATTCCAAAAGTACTGATCCACATATATGTCTATGTACTACATTGTCTCATAATGTAGGTTCAGGTGCTCAATTCCAACAGTGTGATTGACCTTGACCATCTCTATCTACATCTCGACAGTGGTGAGTCCTCATAGTTTGAGGACCCAGTTATTTATATTTTCAGCTTTCCAGATTAGTTTATTTAGTTATGTCAGACTGTTTGAGTCAGCTGGGGGTCTATCCTAGCAACTCTCTAGTAGTATCATTAGAGGTTTATCCGACTATTAGATATATTCCAGTTCTTCAGTGTTAGTTCTTTATATTTTTTTCTTAGTTAAGTACTTTTAGACATTTCATGCAATTAAACACAGTTTAGTTCAAATAGTTTTTCAGTATTTTAGTGTACTGCATGCTTATATTACTTTAATTTGAGTTATCAGAATTAGTAGTAGGCTTTCAGGGTTAGCTCGGGACTACTTGTAGTCCAGAGCATCGTGTAGCATTTCGGGAATTGTTTTTAGTGAATTACAATAAAGGAAATTGTTGAGAGTCAACACTTTGCCTGACGTCATTTTCAAGCAGACTTTTCTTGTCCCTTCAACTTTTGCAGTTGCGGAGTTTTTCATATATATCTTATCTTTGCCTTGTGCCAGAGAAAATGCAACAAACAACTCTTTATTGGCACAAATGTGGTGGGTGGCACCGTAATCCATCCACCATTCTCAAGGATTTCACACCAAGTTACATTAAAAAAGTATGGCATATAGATTGTCCATTTCATTCTTGGATTCAGCCATATTCGCTTGGTCCTTTATACTTTTCTTTAGGGAATGACAATCTATTTATTTGTGGCCAATCTTGCCAAAATTAAAGAATTTCCCCTTGAATTTCTTTCTTGTTCAGATTTATTCCTCTTATTCTAGTTGTTGGAGTCTTCTTCTATAATGTTAGCTCCACTCATTGCAGAATTTTCTTTCGACCTCTTCTCTGCGGCTTTTTTGTCTTCCTCAATGTGCAACCTCACAATAAGGTCTTTGACTGTCATTTCCTTTTATTTATGTTTCAAATAATTCTTGAAATCCTTCCACAAAGGTGACAACTTCTTTATTATTGCAGCAACTTGAAATGCCTCGTTCACAACCAAACCTACAATAAAGTTCATGTGATCATTAAGAATATTTTTAACATGTTGAAATAAGGTAATCACTAAATTCATACCTTCCAAAAGGAGATAGTGGATGATGACTTGCAATTTTTGTACTTGAGATACAACAGTCTTACTGTCACTCATTTTGAACTCAAGCAATCTTGTAACAAAGAACTCTTAGCTCCAGCATCCTCAGTCTTATATTTATTTTTTTCAGTGCATTCCACAACACTTTTGATGTCTTCATCCTGCTGTAAGTGTTGTATAAATCATCTTAGAGGCCACTTAGGATATAATTCCAACATAGGAAATCAGAATGTTTCCATGCCTCTATTACAACGAACCGCTCCTTGTCCGAAGTTTCTTCGGTCACTTCTGGAGCATCTTCAGATATAAATCTTTGAAGACACAAGGTTGTCAGATAGAAGAACATATTATATTTCCACCGCTTAAAATCTATTCCAGAAATTTTTTTAGGCTTTTCCACTAGTGCCATAATGTGTGGCGCAGTTGTGCAACTGGTTGTACCAACATTCGTTGTTTCCACACTTGTCACACCTTCTATTATATGAACATTAGTAGTCATCTTTTCCTGTAACAAAATATAGTCAACGTTAGTATATAAAAATACTAATGACAAGTTTATAGCAACTTCAAACACTTTGTGTTTCTAATTTAACGATGAAGTTTTTATGTCTTCCAATCATTAACCGAATGACCTTTAACTTGTGATGAAGTTTTTATTTCTTCAAATCACTTATTAAGTTCGAACATAGTAGAAAGAATAAAGCTTTAATATCCAGAAACCAAAAAATAAAGATTACAAAAAATTAATTCCTTATGATTGTTGTTTTCGGGTACACAATCTATATGTTTGTATATACACTTCAACACAAGTTCAAAACTATACTAAGAACACCCATGAAATTTTTAACACCTTCAACACAAGTTCTTCAAGAACTATCAAAGAAGTATGTTATTTAAAGAAATAAGATGAAGAGGAAATAAAACTAAGTCCTCTGTGTTCACGTAGTGTCCTTAAGGAATTAATTTCCCTTAAGTACCCGAGGTTGTGGAATCCCCCCCCCCCAAGATAAAATGGCTCACAATTAGAATGTAGAGGTACCTCAAACCTTATGATTCTTCGAACACACTCAACAACAGATTATCACAAAGTGTTTTTAGAAGTAGAAAAATATTTTTCAATGCAGCAATTTTTTGTACTACCTGAGATAAAAATTCCACGTATTTATAGCCATCAAATGCCCCTTCTAAAAGGAAGAAATGGTTCATGGAAGTGTGTATCATTTTAGAACAGTCATGTCTGTCCATTTCAAAACAACATATCTTTTTTAAACAGTCACATCCGACCGAACATTCACCCCTTTTCCAAAATTGTGTCTTTTCCTCAAAGGGTTGTGTCCCTCCATTTTCTATTCACACCAATTGAACCCAACACCAACCACACATACTATTCCTTATTAACCCAATGTCTATTCAACTAATTCATTTGGTTCAAGAGTCTCACAATTTGCTTTACATTCTCTTGAAGTTTGGGATAAACTTAAAGGAAAAATGATTAGTGTAATTTTGAAGGTAGTTGGATTATACAAATCTTTGTGTTATACTTTTTTTTGGTTCAATACTCTTTGTCAAATATCTAAATTACCTTATAAAATTCTACTTTCATCCAATAAAATCTTCTTGAGATGTATACAACTACAAAGGGAAGAACGTTATAATTTCTTATAGACATGGCAAAATCTTCTACATAGGAATTATTTGCATTTTGATTCTTACAGACATGGCAAAGTCTTCTACATGTGAATTATTTTCATTTTGAGCTGTCATTGCTCATATTCACATGAAGACTGTGTTGTTGAAACATAAAACAAGTAAGAAAATTGTCTAAGTTGAATGTTTTTTCCCAACTGATTTACATAACTAAATTTAGATGTTCAAGCAATATCTGATCATCTTACTAAAATTCAAAAAGGGAGGGGGAAATTTAAAACTTTTTCTGAGCTAACTGATCAGCCTTAACAGTCAACTAACTTGTATGTTAGTATACTTAATAAAATAAAAATAAAACTGAAAGCATAAATAAACAAATACGAAAAAACACAGAGATTTATCCTAGTTCGGATCACCAATGTGGTGCCTTCTCCAATCTCCTTAGGTTTCAGGGATTTCCTTTAGATATTTCAGTGTTGATAATTGAGTTACAGAATAGTTGTACAATTTCTAAATCTTATTTTGTTATTTAAATCTTTTGACACAGCCTCAACTGTTATAACTAAATTGGATCTATCTTTTCTCTTTTTATAACTATTATAAAATGAAAAATTACAAAACTTTGTGAAGAGTAGAAGATGAGACTGATGGCTAGTTCCCTGTGAAGTTGTGTGAGTTCTCTTCCATCTTATATCATCTTTATATAGTCTTCATTTTTTGCAGCTTCTTTTCTCTAAAAGGAAAACTCAAGGGATGTCTTCTCAATCAAGGATTTGATTTGATTCCTTTATTGAGGGCTCATACCTATAGCATGTCCATATTAGATATTTCCATATAATTGGTATGATCCTTTTCCTTATTTGAAAGTCCTAACATCTCACTGTATTGTTGATTTTTCCGCCGATTATTCTCTATGATTTGCTCCTTCTATATATATTTTTGGTTCAATATTTTAGGGATCTTTTCCATGCTTTTATTTGATTCTTTCCATAGGTACCCATGATATCCATGGATTGTATTTGACCTTGATATGTTTTGAATTTGATCATCTTTCAGATTTAGACCTGCATGTTTATTTTTTTGCTTGACATTATTAAAACATTAAGTGATTTTTAGGAGGCTAATAATCTCCTCCTTTTTTATAATGGTAAAATAAGCATCATTCAACTTCCCTGAGTATGAAGCTCCTACTGGCTTGTAGATGACTCTTTATGTGAAGACCCTCTTTGCTTAATGTTGACTCTTCCTGATACACTGATGGAAAGATGTCCCCCTTTGGTATAATCAAATAGAAACAAATATACAGAAAAAACAAAGTAAGCAATACATGCACATAGCAAGAAATGATGCACAGTCTATATTAGTAGTCTACAACACATGTAAAAAAGGGTTGAAAAGGTAAGAGGAGAGTATACCATATCGAAACCAATATGAGAAGAGGACATGCCCCCTTTGAATTAAAAGATTGTCTTAAGAAAAAATTTAGTGTTTTTCCTGAAAATAGGTGAGTGTGTTGTGCATGTTAAGATAGAAGCGTTCATAGGATTATTCCATATTCTTAGAGAAGTTTGAATGGGAGTTTTGTGCAGAATGGCGAGTTCATTGTAAGAGAAACTGGCTTCAGTATTAGTAGAGTTGACTTGCTTGAACATTCTATTGAACAGTTTGACTCCCTCCTATTTAAGATTGTCCAGAGCAATATGCACTTTTCCAGCATCCGTAATGGTATTTTTGCCTATCTACATAAGCTTAGCAATGGATTCTTAAAGGCTTACTAGTCCTTTTCCATCCCTTGCAGACGCCCCTTAATTTCCTTTATGTCCTTCAACACTGCAGAACCAGGATTAGTAACAAGTTTACTTATATTAGGAAGATCAGTCTTAGCTTTTACAGACTCCTCTCTGCATCATTCTCTTTCAATTAGAGCATAACCCATGCTAATAAATGTTTTGAAATCATATGTGGCAGAAACTTCTACAATGGGAAAACATGAAAGGTCAATGGAATAAAAATGCAAAATACAAGTGATAAACAAACCGTATGGTAGGCTGGCTAAATGATGAGTGTCAGTTGCAATTTCCAGCATATATTCACAAAACTATTGTGCCCAATTTATTTTGTATCACTTAATACAATACAAAATAGAAACATCATGTGTAGCAACATTACTTGGAGATCCTTTATGAGGAATTAAAGTGGTGGCAATGATGTAAGCTAAAATACGATGCTTGAAACATAGTGATAGTTACCTTAGTTTTGCCAACTGTAGCTTTAGCATCCTTAAGGCTGACTTTAAAATTTTTTGGCCAATAACATTCATGAAAAGAACCTACTCGAGAATTTGGTATCAAACACTTTGTCAAATAGAAAATCATTCAAACTAGGTCCTCAAAGATCTCTGTTCTACAATGACAAATAAACTAGGACAAATCCTGTGCCTTGAACAAGGAACTAACATTACACTGAGATTCCTTTAGTTGCTAAAGATTTATAACTCTACTGGGCACAATAGAATAACTCCTAAAAGTGATAAACTTCTATCAATGGGAGATGGTACAAAATTTATACATGTCTTTAATAGGAAAGTTTTCCTGAGTAAAAGAGTGGGATCTTTTACGAGAAAAGATAGAACTGGAAAACATATTTCTTAGGGTTAGAGAAATGAAAAGATTTTCTGAAGGATTCTTCTGAGTAACTGGCAATGGGAACCAATTCTTGTAAGGTCCTAAAATTAAATAACAAAATACTATGTGGAATCATCTAAATAAACAACTGAATATCAAATCATTAACAAAGGAGTCTGAGACTTTATACTGAAAATAGATCTAACTGTCAAATTATTTGAAAGCCTCTAAACATGATGAGTTTTTGGGACTATTCCCTAACTAACTTTGACTGCTAAAATTAACATAAACTAAAATACTGGAAGGTAGGATAAATAGTATAACTAGTCCTTGACTAATAAGGACTCACCAAAAGCTATAGCGGTATGGCATACAGATTGTCTAAGTATGATCGGGATACTAAGCTTCTGAACCTATGTTATAATATAATATAGCACAAAATAAAGTATGCGATAAATACTTTGAATATACTGGTACATGGGATAGAGATAACTAAAATACATATAGGTATTGAGCATGAATACATGAACATATAAAATGAATGCAAAACTAAGGAAAGCATATGCTGAGATAATTTGTAAAACTGAATAACCGATAAACAGAATACTTGGTCATACAAACCTGAGCTGATATAATCTGAATACCAATCTAAAACTATGGGAGCTAACTACAACTGACATTCCCCAATCTAAGTAAATCGAGGTCCAACCTGTAACCCTAATTGAAAGGGTGCTGGTACCTTGCCAGGGGTACCAAGACATGGCTGATGATGTGGATCCACAAGGCAGATGTCCTAAAGGACGAGGGTGTCATGACTTTACTGGCGGAGGACCCCTCATAATATAAGATGGCACCTTAGGTCAGGAACTTAAGGACTAATTCTAATGAGTCATGCCTAACTAAAGAGGGAGCCTCTATCCCTATGTTCGCTCGGTGTTAAATGTTATTCCAAACTAAATTATACTAGTATTAGTATCCATTTGATATGATTTATTACTGATAGTATTCATTATGAAAAATACTTTGAAATTAATGATGCAAACATAAATCTGAATGACTTGTAACATGCATGATTTTCCTAGGTATCGGGTGTTAATAACCTACCAGCTCTATCAAATGTAGAATTTAACAATCCATTGTAGAGAAAATCATATTTAACACTTATTAATTCAATAATAAAGAATGGAGTAGAAAATCATATTTAACACTTATTAATTCAATAATAAAGAATGGAGTAGCCATTTGCATTATCAAATATATGGAAACACCATTAGTATATGGGAATGTGTTTTCATGGTTTAGAATCAAAGTAATTGAGGGAAAATTTATAAAATCATAGTCTTCATGAAATTTCTCCAATTTGGGAAAAGGGTTTATTTTTATGGAAAATAGAAGTTCTTTGGACTCAGTGGGCAGAAGGGACCCATTGATGAATATCCCAAATACCTGGCAGAGAGAGCCTTGAGAAATTCCTCACAACTAATCTTGCTCTTGAAAAACCCTAGTCTGCCTGAAGAAGATGGGAAAATTGTTTCTTTGATCTTTTTTTGGGTTGAATACAGTTAATTGATGAATTTGGGGCTTTTGGGTCCTAGTATACTACCCATTGGTTAGCCAAAACAACATGGGTTTGGCTTTAAAAGAGTGAGAAAAGACATAAAAGTCCCTTAAAATATGTAGGAAAGCACATTCCCAGTCGTTACGACTTCCCCATATGACTCATCATGACTGACTAAAAGTCTTATGGTGTAGTCGTAGTCTGAAGATTGACTCATGGAATCCTTACTAGTCAGGATACGAGTCCACTATACGACTCGTAACGTCTTATTATGAGTCACATATTGGACTTGTAACCACTAAAGGGGGATCTTGGGTATCATACTGCTATGACTACAAGTCATTCCATGTGACTCGTAGCCACTGAATACGAGTCTTAGGGAGGATTCATAAGCATTGGAACCAAACATGGGGTCTTCACTGGAATGACAATGACTCAATTGTGATAATTTATCATAAGTGTTTACAACTTATTTCCTAAGTCATAGTCATGGAAGTGTATCAGATCCTTAAGGGAAACTTTTTACAATATTTTACCACGACATAGGATTAAGATGAGGCGTGATGCATGGGAAAGTTAACTTGGTAGCCTATCTTTTTGATGGCTTAAGGAATGAAAACTTGGGGTATTACAATATCTCCCCTTTGGGATTATTCTTCTTCAAATAAAACTTGATGATCTGGAGTACTAGGAAGACTGAGATCGTACACTGAATACTTATGAGTTAAATCATGATTAAATATTTGAAATCTAAAATGTGATACATGAACTGAACTGAACTCAAGAATGCATGCTATGACATGAGGATGGTTGAAAAGCTGAGATAGAAAATGAGAGGATTAGGTTAAGAAAATCATTACCTCAAGTTGAATCTAAATTCATAAATAAGAGATAAGTATACTTGGCTTATATGTGTAACTCCCCAAGTCTGGTACCCCGAACGCTACATAGTGCTCATAATCCCAAAGGACCACAAGCTAACTCATGACTGGTACCTACAACAATAACTAAGTAATAATACTGTATAATGTGGAATAATAGGCTGAAATGCCATAAGGTTCAAAACTGTAATATTGATAAGGAGATATGATAAAATATGATAAAACATCAGAATCTGAAATACTGAATACTATTTGAACATCTAGTCTGAAAAGCCTCTAAAACTATTTGAATAGTGGACTTGATAGGACATGTCCCTAACTAACTCTGACTACTGAAATAGACTAAAATATTGAATGGATAAACATGTCCTCGAACTATGAGAGCTCATCACTACTCTGTCTGCTGAATGTTCGAAACACTAAGAATATTATGGGGCCCGTGCTTCTGAACTGATGGTATAAAACACCATAGCGCAAAAGAAAAGTATGCATCAGTATGTGCGAGTGTACTGGTAAGCAAAGTGAGGTAAGGCTGAATGCAAGGGTTCATATGCATGAACAATAACAACTGAATAACATGAGTATGACTGAATGAGAGTATATGCATGAATACATGGACTACAATTGAGATCATGATAATACTGAACACTGAGTCTGAATACTGATTAACTGATGTAACTAATAACTGATATACTATTTACTGAGTAACTGTGTCTGACAATCCTATTTTTTATGAAACTAGCTGAGTTCCGTACTGAGCTGAAGCTGTATATGATAGTCCTAAAATCTGTAGAACTATCTAAGTTCTTTATTGATGACTAAGATTGAGACTGTCGGAGGTAATCATCTTATTGATATGCCCCTTTTTGAACTGTTTGGGGTCCAACCTGTAACCCCAGTTGAAAGGGTATCAGTACTGCGCCACGGGTCAAGACAAGCTGTGAGTTAACCCTCTCTGACAGGGAGCTCTTTCGTTAACCCCTTGCTAGTAGGAGAACTCGAATGAGATGTATTAACCCTAGACTCATTGGGTTATATATTAGCCTACATTGGCTACGTAGTTCTGGAATGTAAGGATTACTTCTAAGGATCACACCCTCTGTTGATGGGTGAGCCCCCATCCTTGTGTTCACTCAGTGCTGAATCCTACTCCTAACTGAATAAACACTGGACTGATTTCCTAGTTCATACTAGGATGGACTGATATGTTACTGATTGTACTAATTAACGAAACTAAACAAATTTTACTGAGTTCCGTTGACTGACGGAATACTGCTTAGTTCTGTTAGCTGACTGAGATTACTGAGGACTGAACTGAATAGGACTAGATTGATACTAAATTTACTGAGTTTTCCTGAGTTTTGAAACTGAACTAGAGTACTAGTGATCGCGACATGGCTGGGACTGTTCTGTACCTGACACTGGTTCTAGGCACACAACCAAATTGTCGGGTATTAAATACCCTCAGGACTCGATAACATAAAAATAATAAGACATGAAAATTCTTAAATACTAGACAATAGTCAACAACTCACAATACTAACACTATGAGGCATTTCATCAATCACTTGAAAGTCATGAACTTGCACATGAATAGGAATGCATACTAACACATCATAATTTAATTAAACCTATCTCATTAGCATTCCGTCAAATACATACAAGGTATTGCTTTAGCATGGAAACCTTTGTGAACATGTGGGTATAGTATAAGTTCAACATTTAGATCACCATAGGATCATAAAAGCACCATAATCTCAATTTATCATTTTATCAAACACATGGTAGGCGTAGCGTCATACTTGGGTGTGAACAACAATGCTAATACATCATGAATTCATAATTCAAGGGTTTCAATATAACAGAATCAAAATTAAACTTACATGCTATCAAAATATCAATAAGTGCATAAGGATTTCAACTTGGAACACATACCACAACATCAACATGATTACATTCAAACCCACAACATTAACGTGATTACATTCAAACCCACAACATGGAAATCACAATTCATGTTTTTAAAAGAAGTTTCTTGAATTCCAAGGGTCAAAGGGACCTTTGGATGAACACTTTACATACATTGTTGACGAATTTTTGGAAATTAATGGTGGAAATTTTGGGGTCTTGATTTGAAATTAAAAACCCCAAGGCTTGTTCTTGAGAGAAATTGAGAAAAAAAGAGTTTATTTGCTCTCTAGGGTATTAAATTTTATGTTTTGGGGGATAAGGGTCGAGGGAAAAAAAGACCCAAATACCCCCAAGAAAGTGGTCTTTTAATGACTGATAACTGGGCTACCAACGCGCAAATCGACGCACCACATCAACACACAAATCGATGCAGCACGTCGATGCCATCGACGTGATATCCAATGCATCGCGCCAAGTTCGCAGTGGTCCACTAGAATTGCACGCTGGTAGCTAGGGAAAATATTAACCAACGCGATAGTCGATGCAGCATTCCAAGATCGTGTTGGTTCACTATTTTGTGATTCTAAACATGGTCTAAATGAGGTTCAAAAAATCCAGAACTCGTTCGGGAACACCTATTGACCCTCTTGATCATGAATTAACTAAAATATCAATATTTAACAGGCACATAGGTCGCAAAATAAGATTGACAACCTTTGAAGGCCAAAAATAAACTAATTCTAAATACTTAGCTAGAATTTTCTAAGTCTAGGACCCCTTAACAAGCTTAAAAAACTAAATCAAGCTAGAAATTTTGCGGGGTCTTACAATGTCTCCCCCATGGGAACATTTATCCTCAAATGGGATGGACTGAACTGAAAGTACTAGTAGGTTGAATCTACTTACTGGACATGAACATCTAGAATATGATTATAGGACTGATATTACTGATATACTGAATTATCACACTGAACATGCACATCTGATGGATGAGTACATAGAATGAACTGACTCATGAATGTATGACTGAACATCCAATGGTATTTGATACCAAGTTTGTAACTGAAATATGAACATGAAACTGAATATGCTTAGGGAAAACTATTACCTTGGGCTAAGTTTGAGTTTGCAAAGAAGAGGTGAGGATACTTGGTCCGCATATCTGTTTTTGCTTCCCAAGTACATCTCTCAATAGACTGATTCTGCCAAAGAACTTTGACTAGAGGGACTTCTTTATTCCTCAATATGTGAGTATGATATTTCCAGGATTTCAACTGGAATCTCTTCGAAGGAGAGGTTATTCTGAATATCTATGCCCTCTATAGGGACTACAACTGCTGGATTATCTATGCACTTCTTTAGCAAGGAGACATGAAACACTAAATGGACTAAACCTAGATCTGAAGGTAATTTGAGCTCATAGGCTACTTTGCCAAAATGATTGAGAACTTTGAAGGGACCGACATATCGGGGACTGAGGTTTCCCTGCCTGCCGAACCTTTTTACTCCTTTCACGGGAGAGATTTTCAATTACACATAATCGCCAATATCAAACTCGAGATCTTTTCCGCACACATCTGCGTATGACTTCTGTTGGCTCTTAGCTGTGTTAAGCCTTTCTCTGATCGACTGAACTTTTTATAAAGTATTGAATACTAGGTCAGGCCCTACAATTGCAGCCTCACCCACTTCTAACCAAGAGATTGAAGATCTGTATCTCCTACTATAGAGAGCTTCAAATAGATCCATCTGAATGCTAGAATGATAGCTGTTATTGTATGCAAACTCAATCAAAGGCAAGTGGTCATCCCAACTACCTTTAAAATCTATCGTATACGTTTGTAGCATATCTTCAAAAGTCTGAATGGTCCTTTCTTCTTGACCATTTATCTGAGGATGAAAGGTTGTACTGAGATAAACTCGGGTACCAAGACCCTTTTGGATAGCCTTACAGAAATGAGAGGTGAACTCGATACCTCTATTTGAGATAATAGACAACGAAACACAGTGCAATCTAACAACTCCCTAATATAGAGTTTAGCATAATCCTCGATTGAATAAGAGGTATGACTAGAAAAAAATAAGATAATTTGGTCATCCTGTCTATCATGACCCAAACTGAATTATCCTGACGACGAGTATGAGAAAAACCCATTACAAAGTCCATGTTCACTTCTTCCTATTTGCAGGTGGGAATACTGAACTCCTTCATAAACCCACTAGGCTTCTGATACTCAATTTTAACTTGCTGACATGTTGAGCACTTAGCCATATACTCTGCAATATCTCTCATCATCCCACTCCACCAATAGATCTCTCACAAATCACAGTACATCTTAGTGTCCCTTGAATAAAAAGAGTAGCGCGCACCATATGCTTCTACAAGAATTAGCTGCCTCAAATCATCTACACCTGGCACACACAGATGACCCTGACAACACAATACACCATCTCCACCTTGGGGGAAAACCTCCATCTTTTGATATCTGACTGACTCTTTCAACTTGTCTAAATTGGGGTCTCTATCCTATTTTTCCTTTACTTCAGAAACTAGAGATGATTCTGAACTGTTCTGAACCCACACATTACATTTTGTTGAATCGACTAAGCGGACACCTAGTCAGGCAAGCTGATAAACTTCTTGAACTAACTTCTTCTTATTGTCCTCAACATGAGCAACACTACCCATGGACAGTCTACTGAGAGCATCAACCACTACATTGGCCTTACTTGGGTGATTAGGACACTCATGTTGTAGTCTTTCAACAACTCCAACCACCTTATCTGATGGAGGTTTAAGTCTTTCTGATAAAACATATACTGAAGGATTTTGTCATCTGTGAACACATCTACATGCACCCCATACAAGTAGTGCCTCCAAATCTTTAGGGCGAACACTACTGCTTATGAGTCGAATAGTTCTTCTCATAGGGCTTAAGATCCCTGGAGGCGTAGGCTATGACCTTACCATACTGCATGAGGACACAACCCAAACCTACTTTGGATGCATCATAGTATACCACAAACCCATCTAAACCATCTAGAAGAGTTAAAACTGGAGCTAAGGTAAGTCGAGTCTTCAACTCCTAAAATCTCTTCTCGCATTAATATAACCACTAAATTTTGACATTTTTCTGAGTCAATATAGACATAGAGGATGCAATAGACAAAAATACCTCAACAAACCGCCAGTAATAGCCAGCCAAACCTAAGAAACTCTTGATATATGATAGAGAGATGGCTCCAGGCCAGTTTTTCACCACTTTGGTCTTATGGGGATCAACCCTAATGCCATTACCGAAGATGATATGACCAAGGAATGATATTGACCTTAGAAAAAATTTGCACTTACTGAATTTGGCAAATAACTGATGGTTTCTGAGAGTCTAAAATATTATTCTGGGATGGTTTGCATGATCATGCTCACTACGGGAGTAAACAAGAATGTCATCTATTAAGACTATAGCGAACATGTCCAAGTACTACTTGAACACGTAGTTCATCAAGTCCATGAAGGCTACTGGGGAATTACTAAGACTAAAGGACATAACTAAGAATTTAAAGTGACCATACTGAGTTCTGAAAGCTGTTTTTGGGATGTCACATTCTCTGACTCTGAGTAGATAATAGATTGATATGAGGTCTATCTTAGAGAAGTAATTGGCTTCCTAAAATTGATCAAACAAGTCATCGATTCTGGGAAGAGGATACTTGTTATTGACTGTGACCTTATTGAGTTGATAGTAGTCTATGAATAATTTGAGAGAATTGTCTTTCTTACACACGAATAAAACTGGTGTATCCCACGAGGACACACTGGGTTGATCAATTCCTTTTCTAAGAGATCCTTCAACTGTTCTTTTAATTCTCTTAGTTCTACAGGTGCTATTCTGTATGGCGGAATAGATATGGGCTGAGTGTCTAGAAGAAGGTTTCTTTTGAAATCAATTTCACTTTCAGGAGGAACTCTGGGAAGATCTTCTAGAAATATATCTGAATATTTATTCACCACTGAAACTGGATCAAGACTTAGAGTTTCTAAAATAGAGTCTCTGACTCGCACAAGATGATAGACGCATCCCTTAGGTATCAATTTTCTTGCCCTTAGGTAGGAAACAAGCTGACCCTTAAGGCTGAAGTACTACCTCTCCACTCTAGGACAAGTTCATTCTTAAAATAGAACTAGATAATTCTATTTCTACAGTCGACTGAGGCATAGCAGGAATGAATCCAATCCATGCCGAGAATGACATCAAAATTGGTCATCTCTAATTTAACTAAGTCTGCTGAAGTGACTTTCTAAGATATCATAACTGGACAGTTCCTGTATACCTACTGGGCTTCGATAGATTTACCCACTAGGATAGAGACTGGGAAAGGTTTGCTAGAATTTTGGGACTAACTCTAAAATTAACTACTATATAAGGATTAACAAAAGACAAAGAAGCTCCTGGATCTACCAAGGCATAAACATGTTTATGAAAGATCTATAATGTACCAGTGTCCACATCAGGAGAATTTTTCTAATCCTGTTGGGACTGAAGAGCATATATTTTATTTGGGAACTGCCCACTGGTGGCACTGGATGTTGTACCCTACTGATTTGAGCGACTGGACTGAGTTGGAGGACGATTATGCTGACCCTGAGAACCTGACTGGGGATAATCTCTGACTTTGTGGCCTGGCTTGCCACATCCAAAACAAACATCACTGCTAGCTCTACAAATGCCCTAATTGTTCTTGCAAAAAGTTTGACAAAGAGGATTGGTTTGAGCACTGCTGATACTACCCTTAGACTTAGAGCCTGACGCCCTATCTTTATTACCATATCTGAATTTTGGCACTGGAGCACTGGCTGAGGATGGAGCTAGAACTGAAGATTTCAAGCAGAATTGAGAATGGTTTCCACCCTATGACTTAGGTAGAGCAAAGTAAAAACTACCCATTCTAGCTCTCTTATTCTACTTTTCCCTCTCCTTATTCTTCTGCTCCTCTATTTGCTAAGCATGGATCATCAGGCTAGCCAAGTCTATCTCACTGATCAACATTATTGTCCTGCACTCTTTGAACACACTATC
The DNA here is from genome assembly GCA_030864225.1 of Capsicum baccatum var. pendulum. Classification (NCBI taxonomy): domain Eukaryota; kingdom Viridiplantae; phylum Streptophyta; class Magnoliopsida; order Solanales; family Solanaceae; genus Capsicum; species Capsicum baccatum. The sequence continues at coordinate 233,870,847 of CM061560.1, read as the reverse complement.
ATTCACTCCAGACACAAACTTGCTCATTTAGGATCTGTTATCTACCACCACATGAGTAGCATATCTAGCTAATTAAGTAAACTTAAGACAATACTCTTTCACTGTCATATTTCCCTACTTCAGATTAATAAACTCTAATACCTTAGCTTCTCTCAGCTCTAGGGAAAAGAATCTATCTAGAAAAGCAGTGGCAAACTTCTCCCACTTAATGGGTCCTACATCTACTGCCCTCTCTACTTTCTACTATTTGAACTAAGTATAAGCCATATGCTACAACTAATATGTAGCTAACTCAGCACTCTCACTAGTTGTCACCCCCATAATATCTATAACCTTCTTCACCTGATCAAAGAACTCTTGGTGTGAAAGATGGAGGGTTCATTCGGGTGAAGTCCTGAATCCTAGCTGTTGCAACACTGGTCACTGGTTTGGTCAGAATGGCATCTGGACATTTATTCTGAGCAGCCACCGAATGAGCTAGGGTGGTGAAAGCTAATCTGAACTCAGCGTCAAAGACATTTTTGCCCAAAGGATTGGGATGGTCGGGCTGAGGCTTTGCCTGATATCCTGTTCCTCTTCCCCGAGTCCTCTTTGGAGGCATTTTTTGTAAACGAAAGAGAAACTTAGATTATAAAGAGATTTTAACTAGAGCTCATACTCACTCGCACGACATAAATACTAAAAGAAGGAAAATTATTCCTAAAACATCTCATAGCCTCCTGCCCATATGTGTGGCGTGCTATACACTAATGCACAAAACTCTACTAGATGTGGCTTTCAGACTTCCTAGGACTCTATTAAACCTTAGGCTCTAATACCAAGTTTGTAATGCCCTGAGTCTGGTACCCCGGATGCTACATGGTGCTCATAATCTCGAAAGATCATAAGCTAACCCATGACTGGTACCTGCTGTAATAACTGAGTAATAATACTATATAATGTGGAATAATGGGATGAAATGCCATAAGGTTCAAAACTATAATATTTATAAAGATAAATGATAAAATTTGATAAAACACCAGAATCTGAAATACTGAATACTGTATGAACATCTAATCTAAAAAGCCTCTAAAATTGTCTGAACTGTGGACTTGATGGGACATATCCCCAACAAACTTTAACTAGTGAAATAGACTAAAATACTAAATGGATAAACATGTCCTCGAACTATGAGGAATCACCACTACTCTTTCTACTTAATCCAACCCTACTGATGATCGTTTCTACCTTTCTGCATAGCTAATGGGCAATCCTTTACTCATGTCTTGACTTGACACACATAAAGCATGCATCACTTCCCTCTATGGACTCACCTTTATAATTCTTACCACACCTCCTTCAAACCATATATGTACGACTACTATTTATGCTACCTTAGGACTTAGAACCTGGTGTTCTCTAGATTGTAATTCTTGAACTAAGACACTTGAGCACTGGCTGAAGACGGTGCTAGGGATGAATACTTTTGGCAGAACTGAGGGCAATTCCCATCATCTGACCTTGGATGTGAGAATTTTAAGATACCAGTTCTGGAATGTTGTTCTCCCTTTCTTTTTCCTTGAGTTTCTCCTCCTCAATCTGCTGAGCATAGACCATCAATCTAGAAAGGTCTATCTCCTTAATCAACATTATTGTGATACTCCCTTTAAATACCTCATATGACACACCGACATAAACTTTCTCATTCTGGCCCTAGAATAAGCCACCATACTCAGAGCATACCTTGCCAGTTACGTAAACTTGAGTGAATACTCCTTCATACTCATGGTACCCTACTTCAAATTTATGAACTCCTGAACCATAACCTCCCTCAACTCAAGTGGAAAAAACATGTCCAGTAAAGCAGTGGCAAATTCTTCCTATTCTATAGGCCCTGTATCAGCACCCCTATCCTCCTACCACTACTTTACCCAAGTATGAGCTACTCCTTACAACTGGTTAACAACTAAGTCATCACTATCTCTTGAAATAACACCCATGATGTTTGCTACCTTATGCACACAATCTAAAAACTCCAGTAGATCCTCTTCAAACTTAGATCCAGAGAGCACTGAAGGATTCATTTAAGTAAAGTCTCGAATCCTAGAAGTTGTCATTTTCACTACTGGATTGATTAGGAAATAGCCTGCTGATTATTCAGAGCGGTCATAGACTGGGCAAAATTGTAAAAGTGGTACTGAATTCAGTATAGGTAACATAATCATTCAAAGGGTTTTTAGGGATAGGTGGTGGTTCCAGGTAGTCCCTATTTCTCTTTCTGTTATTACTTCTGTGAGGTATTTTCTATAATTATTAAATGATGATTTAGAAGGAGAATTTTAACAGAGTTTTCACTCCATCATACGCCATGAATACAGAAACAAGGAAAACTTTCCTAAAACGCCTCGTAGCCTCTCACTTAAAAGTATGGAGCGCTTTACACCCATGTACAAGACTCTACTTAATGTGACTTTTAGACACCCTAGGAAACTTTAAAACCTTAGGCTCTGATACCAAGTTTTTCATGACCTGAGACTACCCCTTAGTCATAACAGGATGCTTAAGGCCACAAGTAACCTAAGCTAACCCAAGAACTGATATATGTTGTAAGGGCCTAAAATTAAATAACAATATACTATCGGGATTATTTAAATAAACAACTAAATATCAAATAAATAACAAATAAGTGAAACTTTATACTAAAAACAGAGCTAACTGTAAAATTTTTTGGAATCCTCTAAACATGATAAGTTGTTGGGAAAGGTCCTCAACTAACTCTAACTACTGAAATAAACATAAAATAAAATACTAGAAGGCAGGATAAATAGTATACCTAGTCCTCGCCTAATGAGGACTTACCAAAAGCTACAACAGGATAGCATAGGACTGTCTAAGTACGATCGGTATCCTGAGCTTCCAAACCTATGTTATAAGACAACATAGTGCAAAAGAGAGTATATGATCAATAGTTTGAATTTACTAGTACATGATATAGGTACAACTGATATGTATGTGAGTACTATGTATGGATACATGAACATGTATAATGAATACAAGACCAAGTAAATCATGTGCTGAGATAATTTGTAAAAATGAATAGCTCATAAACTAAACACTTAGTGATGTAAACCTAAGCTGATATAATTTGAATACTGAATTGAAACCGTGGGAGCTAACTACAACCAACATGCCCTAATTTGAGTAAATCGGGGTCCAACCTGTAACCCCGATTGAAAGGGTAATGGTATATTGCCAGGGGTGCCTACACATGATTAACGATGTCGATCCACAAGGATGATGTCCTAAAGGATGAGGGTGTCATTCCTCTACTGACGGGGGACCCCTCATGATATACGGTGGTGCCATAAGTCTTAATCATAGGGACTGCTACTAACAACTCATGCCTAACTAATGGTGGAGCTGTCATCCCTATTTTTTCTTGGTGCTAAGTATTACTCCCAACTGAATGATGCTGGTCTTATTATTCATTTAATATGATTTACTACTGATAATGCTCATTTTGAAAAATACTCTAAAAGGAATAACACAAATATGAATCCGAATGACTTGTAACCTGAAAACTATAACACATATGATTTTCCTAGGTATTGGGTATTCATAACCCATAACTCTATATAATGCAGAATTCAACAATCCATGGTAGAGAAAATCATATTTAACACTTATTAATTCAATAATAAAGCATGGAGTACCCATTTGCATAATCAAACATATGAAAACACCATTAGTACATAGGAATGTATTTTCATGGTTTAGAATTAAATCAATTAAGGGAATATTTATAAAATCATAGTCTTCATGAATTTTCACCAATTTGGGGAAAAGGATTTCTACTTGTGGAAATAGGAAGTTCTTGAAAATCAGTGGGCGGAAGGGACCCATTGATGAATATCCCACATACCTGGTAGTGAGAGCCTTAAGAAATTTCTTGAAACTGATCTTTCTCTTGAGAAACCCTAGTCTGCTTGAAGAAGATGGAAAAATCCCTTCTTTGATCCCTTTTGGATGGAATGCGATTAATTGATGAATTTGGGGCGTTTTGTTCCTTTGATACTACCCCTTGGGAAGACAAAAAACATGGGTTTGGCTTTTAAAGGAGTGATAAAAGACATAAGAGTCCCTAAAAATATGTGTAGGAATACACATTTCCAATCATTACAACTTTCCCATACAACTCATCTGACTGACTACAAGTCATACTCTGAAGATTAACTCATGGACTCTGTATTGGTCAGGCTATGAGTCCACTATACAACTTGTAACATCTTATTACGAGTTATACACTGCACTCGTAACCACTTAAGAGGGATATTGGGTATCATACTATTGTGACTACGAGTCATTCCATATGACTCGCAGTCACTGATTACGAGTCTTAGGGAGAAGTCATAGGCACTAAGACCAAATGTGGGGTCTTCACTAGAATGACTATGACTCAGTCATGATGACTTGTCACAAGTGATTACGACTCGTTTCCTGAGTCGTAGTCATGGTAGTGCATAAGATCCTTAAGGAAAACTTTTCACAAATTTTTGCCATGACATAGGATTGAGATGAGGCTTGATGCGTGGGAAAAATAACTTGGCAGCCTATCTTTTGGGAGGTATAAGGCATGAAAACTCAAGATATTACAACACACAATGAACTTGGAGCAGTGTATCAATAGGTATAGATATAGGGGTAATAATGAGGAGAAAAAGGTGAAAGAAAAGTAAGAAAATATCAAACAAAAAATAAAAGATTGCAAATATTTTATTAGATATTAATAAATTCTATTTTAAACAAAAATTGAAAATATTGTGCAAAGATTGTTTTTTATTAAAGCATATAATGTCAAGTTTTTCTCAAAAAAGACATAAATGATTCTCTAGCAATAATTTTATAAAAATACTGGCAAGCTAATATTTTGAATCAACAAAATTTAGCAAAAATTTGCCTCTTTCAATATGATTACGATTAAAATGATGTTTAATATCTATATGCTTATCCCTAAAATGATGCACAATATAGTTTGATAAACTGATAAACTAATGGCACTAGTATTATCACATATAATTTACACAAATTCATGTGATAAATCAAAGTCAAGTAATGAATGAATTATCCATAATATATAAGTACCACAGTTACCAGTAGCTATATATTTAGCTTTAGTGGTTGTAAGGCAACTGAGGTTTATTTCTTGTCGTGCCACGATATTAAGGTATCTCCAAGAATTTGATACATGTTGTTGGTTCTTTTTTTATCATTTTTATCACCCGTAAAGTAAGTATCTAAATAGCCAATTAAATCAAGGTTTAATGAGTCAGGGCACCATAGTCCTATATCTTGAATCCTGATGAGATAGCCAATGATTTGTTTCATAGCAGTCTAATGGTACTCTTTGGGAGCCAGCTGAAACCTTGCACATTTGTTGATGCTAAACATAATGTCTGGTCGACTCACAATCAAGTAGAGTAGAGATTCAATCATTCCACTTTATAATTTTTCATCAACATATTTCCCAAATTTATCTGAGTAGAGATTTGTTGAGGGACTCATTGGAGTTCCAAAAGCTTTCTCTTTTTCCATTTAAAACTTTTAATAAGCTTCTTTGTGTATTTGATTTGGATGATAAAGATTCCTTTTAAAGTTTGCTTGATTTGTAATCCCAAAAAGAATGTAAGTTCCTCCATGAGGCTCATTTCAAATTCTCCCTTCATAAGATTTTCAAAATTTTAGCACAAAGAGATTTTAGAACAACCAAAAATTATATCATCCACATAAATTCTGTATGAAAGAAAACTGGAGTCCAGTTTTTGAGTAAAACGAGTAGTATCTATTTTCCTCTTTGAAAATTATTATTTAATACAAAAGTACTCAATCTCTTATACCAAACTTTTTGAGCTTGTTTGAGACCTTAGAGTGCTTTCGAGGATTTCAAAACATGATTTGGATAAGAGAGATTTTCAATACCAGGAGGTTGTTTGAAGAATACCTCTTCATGAATAAATCCATTTAGAAAAGCACTCTTAACATCCATTTAATATAATTTAAAGCTTTTAAAAGAAACAAAAGTAAACATAATTTGAATCTATTCTAACGTTTCTATAGGAGCAAGAATTTCATCGTAGTCAATACCTTCCTACTGGGAGTAGCCTTGAGCCACTAACCTGACCTTATTTGGGATGACCTTACCTTCTTTGTTTAGTTTATTTCTGTAGACCCATCTAGTTCCAACAATTGTGCAATTTTTAGTCTTTCAACTAGATTCCAGACTTTATTACATTCAAACCGATCTAGTTTTTATTTCATGGCCTTAACTCAAGATTTATCTTTGAGGGACTTATCAACCTTTTTAGGTTCAATTTAAGACATATGTGCCAATTATGCTTGTTTTCCTAATGAGGCTCTTGTCTTCATCTGATCATTCATATTTTTAATAATAAAATCATTTGGAAAGCTTACACTATTTTTCCATTCCATTGGAACATTTGTTTTTATATTTCAGCAACAAAAGCTCACTCTGGTTGAGACATATTCGACTTGTAGGCAAACAACTCAGGTGTTATGTCCAGGACAGCTTTTGACTGAGAGTCATTTAACTGTCCCTTATAAAAAATTAAGTTTATAGAAATTGGATAAGACTAATCAAATACAATATACATAGATTCTTCACCATATAAATTTTATTAATTATAGGCTCTATAGGCACAACTAGTGGGAGAGTAACCCAGAAAGATACCCTCGTCGCTTTATAGATCAAACTTTTCTAAGTTGTTCTTACCATTATTATGGATAACACATTTACATCTAAAGGATGGACATAGCTAATGTTGGGCTTCTTTTATCTCCATAGTTAATGAGGTGTGTTCTTAAGGATCAGTCTAATAAGACACTTATTGAGAATGTGACATGTTGAGCTTACTGCATTACCTAGAAATGATCGAGTTAGTTTTGTTCTAGAAGCATAGTTCTTGTAGTCTCTTGGAGGGATCTATTTTTCTGTTCTACCACACAATTTTGTTAAGGGGATCGAGGAAATAAGAAATTATGAGAGTAACCATTTTGAGCACAATACTCCCCAAAAGCTTTATTTTCAAATTCTCCTCTATGATCACTATGAATATAAGTGATGAAGTACCCTACTTCTCTTTATACTCTTCTACAAAAGATCTCAAAATTAGTGAATGTTTCAATCTTATGAGCAAGAAACATTACCGAAGTAAAATGATAATAATCATTAACTATGTCAAAAACATATCCTTTTTCACCAATACTTGCGGTCTTGGTGAGGCCAAATAGATCTATGTGGATTGTTTGAAGGGGTTTGGTAGTACTGACAATGTCCTTGACTTTAAAATATGTCTGAGTATTTTTACAAAGTTGACAAGCATCACAAATGTGATTTTTTTTGAACTTTAATTTTGGTAGACCATTATAAAGTCAAGCCTAGAAAGTTTTTTGATCTCATGTATGCTGGCATGACCAAGCTTTCTATGCCACAACTAGATGTCACTATTTTGAGAAGTAAGACATGTCAGAGTTGCAAAATCAGGATTGTTTAGAACATAAATACTATCAACACAGCAACAAATGAGAGTAATTCTTTTTTTCATGCTTAATAGAGAAAGTATCAGCTTTAAAGGATACATTAAATCTGCATCACATAGTTGACAAATGCTCAAAAGATTGTGTTTGAGTCCATCCATGAGGTATACTTCAATAAGTTCATGTTGAGCTTCACAGAGCCGACTCATATGACTTTTCTTTTGACATTATCATCGAACCTGACTGATTTGCCTTGAATTTTCTTTAGAGAGCAAAAGATTTCTTTCTTTTTTATCATGTGTCTGGAATATCCACTGTCTATTTTCTACATTTATTTCTTGTAGTTTCTGCGAACATAATTTTGTAAAATACGAGGATTAATATTCTTTAGGTACCCAAGTGGTCTTGGGTCCTTGAGGGTTAGATGTGCTTTATTTGGGCCTCCAAATCCATACTTTTTAGACCGTTGTCTACAGTTATATGATTTGTTCCCCCTGTTACCATAGGGTGTAGCAATCTGATCTATGAAATAAGAAAGAAGTTATAACTGTTCTAAAGGAATCTGATGAATAAGTTGATTTAGTGGTAAAAAATTTAATTTGATAGAACTGTAACTTGGTGATTTTGTAATTCTATTCAATTGCATTTTCACATCATCAAGTTCTTCTTGAATGTAAGACCCTATAAAATTCAACTAATTTATTCTAACCCTTTCTCATGTTTAATGATAATATTTAACTTGAATCGTGATATGGGATGTTAAAGGAATAATTTAGAAAAGTTTTGGAGTTTTTGGAAAGGATTTTGGGTCATTTTGGGATCCCAAACCAGTAGTAGCGTGGCATGCTACCTATGCTCCATGATAGGAGCGTGGAACATTGCTTGGCTCCGCGCTAGCATCGTGCCATGCCCTTGGACAAAAAATTCATAATTTTGTTTTTTTTTCAATTGAGGGCAAGGGCTTTTTTGTCCTTTTCCACATTAAACGACTAAAAACACCTTTATAATCCCAATTTCATGATAGTTATAAAGTTTTTCATTGTTTATTTCTTTTCCAACTCCCAAGTCAAGAAACACAAGGGTTTTCTCAAGAATTTAAATTCTTCGGGCTCTAAACTCTAACTTCCTAATTTAAATATTATAGTATTGTATTAATTATTTTGTTGTTTAAGTGTTTTGGAATGATTGATTAAACTGGGGTTGAGGGGTTTTGGTTGTTAACACTTGCGTTGTTTTTTTTAAATAGTTTATTCATATTTTAAAAGATGGATTATGAACTAAATTTGAGCATTTTGAAAATGGTGGAATTGGTACTTCGGGTTTCACAAAGTTGATGAAGTTTGGCATGGTAATGACATAAACCTCAACCCACATTATGAACTTTGACTTTGAATAAGGATTCTATATAATATAACTTATCTTTTGATATATTGTATTGCATTAAAGGGTAAATAGATAAAAAGGTTTGGAACACCCTTGGTGGCTAAGGTTTTGGATTTTAAATAAGAAATTGGAGTCTAATTAGTTAAATGGTTATGGTTTGACATAATTGGAATAACTTGCAAGTTTATTAGTATGACGATACCACTTCGGAGATGCCTTAACAAAAGACTCCATGGTTAATAGTGGATGTCATGTGTAAAATTATTTTAAATTGGACTTTAAGGGAATTGTGTAGGTCACTGAGAATGTGTAGTCCTATGGAAACCAACATTGGAAATCATATTGTCCAACGTTAGGTGTCTATGACCATTGTGTTTGTTTACACAATATATTTTAGATGGTTGTTTCCTTGGTGTCTTTAGCCATTTCCTTGGCACATGCGACTAACATGGAGTAGGGCCCTTTTGGAAGAGAGAGTCTGGCCAATATAACTCGTGGGTACCCTTAGGTCATTACGAGCTACACAATTCAGGCTTAAGTTTTGGAACGATCATGTTTCATCTCCCTTGCCTTTATCCCAACATCCTATATACATATGTATAATTGTTATGCATGGGTGTATGACTGGAATTTTTAAAATGCATATATTTTATCCCCTTCCATGGGTTTAATTCCAATACTCATATACTGAATGTCCTCGGATGCTACACTATTTCATGATATAGGTTCCGACGATTTTACTTGTGACCCTATGTAGCATTAGGTGGTTTTTTACTTTTGTTGGACAGTTGTTGAAGTGGTGAGCCCTCCCTTATTTGAAAGGACTAGTTTCTTTTTCATCACTTATGGTTTTAACTCATTTTTTTGGTTTTCTTCTAGCATAATCGGAGTTATGACTCGACTAGGTTAGTACTTCTCGGTTTAGAGACTTTGTGGACATTAGTGGAGTATTTCCTTGTGGATTTGATAATGGCTCACAGACTTGATTTTTGTAATTATTATGTATCTCCTATTCTTTTGGTTTGCTCTCATAGTTTATTTTGTTATTGTGCTCTTGAGGTAAGGTTAAGTGGGTTATATCTGGCCTTGTTGGCTTGGGATTCCTATCATGGATAGTCCCTAGTTTGGGTCGTGACAAGCTTGGTACCAGAGCACGATTCAGGGTCGATGGATGTTCACAAAGTAATGTCGAGTAGATTCCTCTTTATGGGTTTGTAGCATGCCATACTTATAAGTGTGAGGCTACAAGGCATTTAGGAATGTTTTCCCTCTTTATGTTCAAATTTGTGCTTGAGAAATTGAGTTATCATGAGTCTGTTCTAACTCTTAGATTATTTGCTTTCTAGATGATGCCTCTACAAAGATCCGATAATGATAGGAACTCAGTTGGAACCTCTCTTATAAATTTTGAAAATGTAGAGGAAGTTTTCCTTACTCATTAAATGCAGAATCAATATAGGTCCCGCACTCATGACTGCACTGCTCCACCTGGGTTCTACTGGTCCCTACTAGTCCTTCTCAGGCTTCCCAAGCTATGATACTCATACTCAGTCCCCTCAGAGAGAGATATAAAATGTTGAGTTCTGTCAGTCCATCCATATGCTTGCTCAAATTGTGGCATCATAGTGTCATTCTGATCACATTGTTCCTGATATTGGCTCATCTGAGGTCACTTAGGTTGGGTATTTTACAATGCTAATACCACAACCTTTATAGGTTCTAACATTGTAGAGGATCCTTAGGGATACATTAATGAGATAGAAAAGATCTTCAGAGTCATGCATGTTAGTGATTTAGAGGGGGGCAAATTTGCAGCTTATTAGTTGAAAAAAGTGGATTATCAGTGATATCAGGAGAAAAAAGGATTGTTAAAGGACATTCATCAACTGGATAATTTAGGTATTCACCTTTTGGACACTTAGAATGGAGGAGTGATCATTCAGGAAGTATTTATATTATCTTTTGGTGCTAAGATCAAGGAGAAACAGGTTATGGATCCAAATATATGCAAATCAAAGAAGATCTGGATCTACAAAAAGTGATGGCTTTTGAGATTAGGGGAGATGACATTCTGAGGTAGTAAGGAAGGTTGTGTGTTCCTGATGTATATGGGCTGGAAGAAAGGATTTGACCAAAGCCCATGTGTCTAGATATAAAGTTCATTTGGATTTGACCAAAATGTATCATGACTTGAGATAGATCTATTGGTGAAATAATGTGAGCAGAGATGTGGAAAATTTTGTTGCCAAGTGGTAATTCTCAAGTGACAGCATTACCCATGTGGAAATAGGAGATGATTAACATAGACTTTGTTACCAGTTTTCTGTGGTCTCAAAATTAGTATGATTCTATTTGGGTCATTATAGAAAGAATGACCAATTCTGTTCACTTTTTGTAGGTAAGGACTAACTACTCAGGAGAGGATTATGCCAAATTATTCATTCAAAAGATAATTAAGTTGCATTGTGCCCTGGTGTCCATTATTTCTGACTAAGGTACATAATTTTCTTCTTATTTATTGCATTTTTTAGAAAGAGTTGGGTAATCAGGTTTACTCCTAACATCTATACTAGTCTGACAAGCCTTTATGAAAATCAATAAAACCAGCGAGCCATTGACACATGCCCCAACTGACTCATACTCAGTTATCAAATGTAAACGATTCCGTGAAACCAACATCAGACATCACATCCTCGTAACATGAGGACTCACCACAATAGAAGATGTAGAACAGAGTGCCCGAAGATTCACTGTCGAACTTGGAACTGAGCACCTAAACCTACATTCCGAGAAAATGCAGACCACATCTGAAGATGTGGGTCAGTACAATGGAAAGGAACCGAGTATATGGGGGTGTATGCAGTTGTATAAACATCATCATCATAAATATTTATAAGAAATATGCAGGACATATGAAAGACTCACATAGACCGAAGAAAATCATCCTAATCATGCGAGGATGAAATAAGTACAATAACACATATGAGTCATCATATAATTTGTCAATCACTTTCAGTTCATCAAGAATATCAATTCTCATAATATAAATATCATTTAAATCTTTTGAAAGAATAACTTTCACAATTCCACTTTCAAATCACTTCACCATTCACCATAGACACAAGGAAACACACATACACTGGGAGATCCTATAACCGACATAAACCATGTGAACTACATGGAGTTCAACATACAACCCACGTTTGGGAGAGCCATCCTATCCTTGCCATCGGAGTAGGACTATCGATATCAAATCCACACAAACTAGTGATCACTATATAAATCAGCCTCAGGCTCACTCCTATGGGGGCACGTAGTTCTAGGGAAGTAAGGTCACTTTCTACCTCCCACTTGGTGCTAAATATTTCTCCCGGACTTAGCTCGGATCATTTCAAAGACAATCCACAACAAAACAATTTCAGTAATATATAAATATACATCGGGAGCCATCATGCTTTCCATCTATAAAAATCAACCATGTTGTGGATTTCGTTCACACTCGAGTTAAAAAAAACTCTATTAAGACCAAAAGGTAAAATCATTCAAAATATCTCAAATATTCAACATCAACGTACTTATAACACACACATTCTAAAAAAACACAATTTCCAATGGGGTTCACTACCAAAATATTAAAATCATGATAAATATCGTTCAAGATTCATGCTTTATATCTCCAAACATGTAAATTCATCTATCAAAATCATAAACATCAAGATTTCATAATAATCATCGTAAGATATGGGTTCATGCTTCAAATTCATAAAAATCAAGTAAAATTCATGCCTTAGTAAAGAAAATTACTTTTGGGCACAAGAACGAAAGAGAGTTCTTGTTGAAAAACCCCACATACCTTGAATGATTAACTTTATATCGATACTCGTTTTTGAGATTTTAATCGTGCCTTTGAATGATGGTTCTTGGATTTCTTGAACTAGGAACTTGGAATCTTGAATAAAATTGCAGAATTAATGGTGAACTTTGGAGGTTCTTGAAGTTGGATGTAGGAGCTTAGGGTTTTATTTTTGAGGGAATTTAATGAAATATAACATATAATGCTTCTAATAGGCTTTAATATCGGGTTTGGATGGATTTTGGGTGAGGGGAAATGTCCAAAACGCCCCTAAAAATCAATTAATTCTCGAATCTGTCCTTTGGTGGACTGTTTTGATAGTTTGAAGTAGATCAACCATAACGCTTTACTCCGATATCCAAATTGGATGAAACCAATTTCTTTAGAAAGAGGACTCTTATATATTTCCATTGATATATAGTATATTACCCAGATCATTGTGTACAAGGAGTTATGATCGTTTGAAATTGACCCAAAAATTTAATTTTGATAGGCTGAAGTAGATCGACCATAACTTTTTGCTCCGATAGACAAATTGGATGAAACCAATTTCATTAGAAAGAGGAATCGCAGAGCTTTACGTTGGCATATATATAGTAGATCACCCAGATCATTATGTATAAGGAGTTATGATCGTTTAAAGTTTGAGCAAAAATATGTCAGGCCTCAGTACTTTTTCCTGCACGTTTTACTGTTCACTACTATTCATGGTTCAATCGGAATGTTCATAACTTGTCGCTCGGGTCTCTGTTTTGGATGATCCACATATCATTGGAAATATTATTCGATACTATACTCAATGGTGGGTCATAATCTAAGACATTCCGCATGGAAAATTTATAATTCATTCTAGAAGATAGAACCCAACACGTTTACGCACAAAATTTCAATAAAACATTTCCCGGAGTATTACATCATCACTCCCTTGGAAACATTCGTCCTCGAATGACGCTAGACATGCCAAGATTAGATAGGTAATAGAGCATACAGATGAAACCATTCATTAGACTCATCACCACATCGTTTCTCACTCCGAATGCAACTTAGAATGCATAAATTCAAGAAACTACAGCTGAACACATAATAAATAACAGATGATCTGTTGCAATTTTTATCAAAAGTGCATGATTTAGGAAAGAACGGTACCTTAGGATTGATTGGAGTTCGCAAAAAATAGGTGCATGTACTTGGATCACATATCCTCCTCAGCTTCCCAAGTTGCACCCTCAACAGATTGGTTTCGCCACAACACCTTGACAAAGGGAACTTCTTTGTTCCTTAGTCTTCGGACACTGGAATCAAGAATCTTAACAGGAATCTCATCAAAAGAAAGATTTTCTTGAATGTGAGCACTCACAGAGGAATCCACTACCACAACTTCGCTAATATGCTTTCTAAGCATGGAGACATGGAACATTAGATGAATACAGGACAACTCAGAAGGCAACTCGACCTCATAAGCTGCCTTACCAACATGGCTAAGAATTTTGTAAGGACCAACATAACGGGGACTAAGCTTCCCCTTCTTTCTAAATATCTTCACCCCCCTCATGGGTGAAATTTTTAGATACACGAGGTCACCAACTTCAAACTCAAGGTCTCTCCTTCTAACATCCGCATATGACTTCGGACAACTCTGCGCAGTTTTCAACCTTTCCCGAATCAACTTAACTTTTTCCATAGCCTCAAATACCGTATCAGGACCACTCATAGCCGCTTCACCCACCTCGAACCAACCTATGGGTGATCTATACTTCCTCTCATATAGGGCATTAAACGGAGCTATGTCAATACTAAAGTGGAAACTGTTATTGTAAGCAAACTCTATCAACGGTAAGTGATCATCCCAACTTCCCTTAAAGTCAAGTGCACAAGCTCTCAAAATAACCTCTAAGGTCTGGATGGTCCACTCAGCCTGATGATGATAGGCGAATTTACAGGCCTATGTCAATATATTTTGCCCATATTTGTTCCTAGTTTTGAGAACAAATTATATATTTCATGCACTTTTAGTCCCTTTTCCTGTAAATGAGCTAACAAACATGATTAGTAAAGTTTCAGGTATAAATGATGCAAAATTCAGCATTTTATGGCTTACTTGACGCTAAAGAAAGCTCAAGAAGGAAGGGAAGGATGTTTACACGCCTAAGGACCAAAACTGCTGCATGGAAAATCTGTCCCGGGCTAAAACAGCATTTCTGAAGACTTTGGGGACTTACAGACACATAGTTGGATTTTGACAATGATACGTTAACCTAGTACAATTGGGTTATGTATTTCATTAGTTTATTTGGATTATGATAATATTACATTAACCTAGTACATTTGGGTTAAGTATTCCATTAGCCTAGTAGGATTTGGTTAGATATTTATTTACCTAGTAGAATTAGGATATGGGTATTATAAATACCCTATCATGCTAGAGATTTTTATTCATTCCTCCCTTAGTGGATAGATTCATTCATTCATTCCGCAATTAATACTACTTCTAATTCATTCTTCCATCCCTCTCTTCTTCCATCACAACAATTCTACAACTCTTCTAATCTTTCCATTAATTCTATTTTTCTTTTTCTATTCATCTATTCTTAAATTCCGCAACAAGAGAATCGTTACTTTTGCCTTGGAATTCACGCCTCACGCCTATCACCTAAGCTATACAAAATTACTCAATCTTGTGGTATAACAACAATGTCAATCATGATCTCCTTCGCATTCATGGGTAACTAAACCTCTCTATTGGGGTTATGGAAGCCGAATGAGTTACTATCTATTGCTGTGAGTTTGTGAGCTCACGACACGTATATTGCTTATATCATTATTATCTTCATCTTAATCTACATTCTTTGTGGTTGCAAACGGAATAATACGCTAGTATAACATTTAACTTGTTCGAAAGAAAGGTTATTTGTCTGGAAAAGAGATTGTGTCAAGGTAGTAGGACACCCTTTCCTATTAAAAAGCTAGTGCCGTAACTGGACTAACCTCTTGGAGAATTCGTATCGTTAGACACGCTTTAAGCTCGAAAGAGTTAAAGTGAAATAATCCTTGTTGAGGTCGAAAGACGCTTGGACTTACCATCGAATACAATTCTCTATAAGCAGTTGCATGTCAAAACTCTACACACTCATAGCCAATAGAGACGTATACCTCAGAAGGTGGACATAACCCCAACTCTTCAATTCTCATTGTTTACAACTTACGTAACAATCGTTCGCTTTTTACTTTACTATTTTCAGCTTTTACTTCATTACTTTGTTTACATTACTTGCACGACAAGACTCCCCCCATTTTTACGAGACTTGCACCAAAAGTTTAGTAATTTTGCTTACTTGCTGGCCAAGCTATTCCCTGTGGGATCAACACCCAACCCAGGTTGGGTTCTATATTTGCTAACGACCATTTTACACTCCTACGAGAGCTGTAGATTGAGCGTTATCAAAAATTGGCGTCGTTGCCGGGGAATACGAGTGTCAATCAAGTTCGTGATAATTACTAGATCCTTTGGTCAAAGATTCTCGTACTTTTACGTTTAGTTTTTGTTTTTGTTTATTGCAGGTTTTTCTTTTAGTGCATGCCCCATACTAAAAGTTCTGGTCAACCGTTATTACCAATCAATCCTGAACCACAATGAATTAGAAGAATGGAAGCACAAGCATATATTGAAAGGATGGCTGCTCAACAGGAATAAGCAAGATTGGCTGCCCTTGCCGCAGCCCAGGTTCAACAGCAAAATATTGATAACCCTGCTCGAGCAACAAATCCCGACGATAAGGATTTAGGTAATGACGAGTTGCTAAACCCTAGGCGTGATGCTGAAACTATAACACCTGCCAATAGAAGAGGTCGACAAGCTCGGTATAGATATGATCGCCAACCTATGCAGCCATCTTTCAACGATGATAATGATGATCTTGACTGTGCCGGAGCCACTGGAGCTATAATTCCACAACCATTAGCGCCCGAAGCCAAGTTCAACATCACAAGCACCATGATTCAGTTATTGCAACTCAAGGGATTATTTGGTGGACTAGCAGGCGATGATCCAAATATGCATCTCATCAACTTTATTTCTACATGCAAGTCTTTTGACAATCCTGGTGTTGGTCAGAATACTATTCGATTACATCTATTTCTATTGTCTCTGTCTGGGGAGGCCACACTATGGTTGAATGGGCTGACTCCTGATTCAATTACAAATTGGAGGCAATTGAGAGACGCTTTCCTAGAAAGATTCTTTCCGCCATCCAAAAGAGCACAATTGAGAGATGAAATTAGCAACTTCCGCCAGCTTCCCACCGAAGCTCTTCATGAAACATGGGAGAGGTTCAAGACAAAGCTAGCGAGATGCCCAAACCATCACATGACTAATGTCCACCTAATGGAGATCTTGTATAGAGACTTGAATTCAATAACTAAACCAGTGGTGGATAACGTAGCTGGAGGTTCTTTCATGGACCTCACCTTTGGTCAAGCAAGCAATATGCTAGATCGCATGACGAAACAAAGTAGAGCTTGGCATACCAGGGATTCTGAGGTAGCAAGCCCCACTTTATCTATTGGCATGACTGCAGACCAAAGAAGAAGAGAAGAAGAACGTGATCAAGACATGGCACACATGAAAACACAAATGGATCTTCTGACAAAGCATTTATTATCAGGGAAGACCGAAAAAGTGAAAGCTGTGGCGCTAAAAGGAAGAGACGAATCCGACTCTGAAGAAGAAGCCAATTACTTGAATAATCAAGGGGGTTTCCGTGGGAATGCCCAAGGAAACCAAGGTTGGAACTATTAAGATAAATCTGGAAGCAAAGACCAAGGTAGTTGGAAGAAAAACAATGAAAAGAGTGGTTTGTACGTTCCCCCTGGTAGACGTGATAGCACCACATCTAATTCTGGAAGTATGGAAGACATGATGGCTAAGTTATTAAAAAGAGTGGAAGTAACGAGCGCGGGAGTTATGGAGGTGATTAATGATTTGTCCTCCATGAAGCAATTAGTTGATTCTCATTCCACTTCTATCAAGCAAATAGAGCAGCAATTGAGCCAACTTTCAGCAGTATTCAATCAAAGAAAGGCTGGCACCTTACCGAGCGATACTGTGCAAAACCCAAGGAATGATGGGTCATGCATGGCCATCACTACCAGAAGTGGTAAGGTGCTGGAAACTTCAGCAAAAGACAAGCAAGTGGTTAACGAAGTTGCGGACAAGGATAACAACGCGAAACATGAGGAGTCCGCGGATGACGTTACTAACGTCACTCCCAACGATGTGCAAACTGAAAAAGTGGAAAAACGGAATCAAGAGGAGAAGAAAGCCACGGAGAGAACACTTCCATACCCACCACCACCTTTTCCCCAAAGATTGAAGAAGGTGGCGGATGACACTAAGTTCAGCAAATTTATGACTATGTTGAAGCAGCTGACCATTAATGTTCCATTGATAGAGGTACTTGAACAAATGCCTGGGTATGCAAAGTTGATGAAAGATCTTTTGACAAAGAAGAGGGCAGCAAGTTATGAGCTGAAGGATGATGTACATCATTGTAGTCCAATTGCTACCCGATCGATAGTTCAGAAGAAGGCCGACCCCGGAGCTTTCACTATTCCTTGCACCGTCGGATCTTTGAACTTTGCCAAAGCACTATGTGACTTAGGATCCAACATTAACTTGATGCCATTATCAATCTACAAGAAGTTGGGGTTAGGAGATCCTACACCAACTAATATGAGGCTTGTCATGGCAGATAGGTCGGTAAAATGACCTGTTGGGATTCTATGCGATGTCTTGGTAAAGGTTTCTTCATTTATCTTTCCAGAAGACTTTGTCATCTTGGATTGCGAGGCATATTCTGAGGTTCCCATAATCTTGGGGCACCCTTTCCTTGCTACAGGAAGTGTGCTCATTGATTTAAGAGCTAATGAACTTTCATTCCGAATAAATGACGAAGTGGTTCGTTTTGATGTTTGCAAATCAATGAAGCAACCCAAAGATTTGAGTGTATTTTCTGTGGCTGATGTTGTCTTTGATGATGAGAAAGAACGACTTGAAGAAGAGCAAACTCTTGATGATCCTTTGGAGGTTTTAGGAGAGAATGAGGATGCTGAAATTTCTAAAGAAGCTATTTGTGCTCTATCGGGATTAGGGACATATCGCTATACTCCCAAGAAGCTGGATCTTGATCTCAAGAATCGACCCACACCACCAGCTAAGCCATCTATTAAAGAACCACCCACACTAGAATTGAAGGAGCTGCCAAGCCATTTGAAGTACGCATTCTTAGGAAGCGGAAACACTCTTCCAGTCATAGTGGCAGCCGATTTGGGTGAGCAACAAGTTGCACCTCTTATTGCTATCTTACGCAAGTATATTAGAGCTATTGGATGGACCATTACGGATATTATTGGTATTCCACCTGGGATTTGCACATATAAAATTCAGCTTCAAGAAAAGTGCACACCCACCATTGAACATCAAAGGCGTCTAAACCCACCTATGCAAGAGGTGGTAAAGAAAGAAATTATCAAGTGGTTAGATGCAGGAGTTGTATATCCTATCTCTGATAGTACATGGGTAAGCCCAGTACAATGTGTTACCAAGAAAGGAGGTATGACGGTGGTCGCAAATGCAAAGAATGAGCTTATTCCACTCAGGCCCGTTACTGGATGGAGAGTATGCATGGACTACCGCAAGCTGAATTCTTGGACGCTCAAAGATCACTTCCCAATGCCATTTATAGACCAAATGCTAGATCGATTAGCGGGGAAAGGATGGTTTTGCTTCTTGGATGGTTATTCAGGCTATAATCAGATTTGTATTGCACCCTAAGACCAAGAGAAGACAACGTTTACATGCCCATATGGTACGTTTGCCTTCAAACGTATTCCATTCGGGTTATGTAACGCACCATCCACCTTTCAACGTTATATGATGTCTATTTTCTCTGACATGGTTGAAGACACTTTGGAGGTATTTATGGATGACTTTTCAGTTGTCGGTGAGTCTTTTGAAGCGTGTTTGGCAAACTTGAGCATGGCATTGCAAAGATGTGTAGAATTCAACCTTGTGCTAAATTGGGAGAAGTGCCACTTCATGGTAAAAGAAGTAATCGTTCTTGGGCACAAGATCTCCGAAAAAGGAATAGAGGTTGATCGAGCAAAAATTGAGGTTATTGAGAAGCTACCGCCTCCAATTTCGGTGAAGGGAGTTCGTAGTTTTCTTGGCCATGCTGGGTTCTATCGTAGATTCATCAAAGACTTCTCCAAAATTGCTAGTCCATTGTGCAAACTATTGGAGAAAGATGCGAAGTTTGACTTCAATGACAATTGCTTGAAGGCATTCGAATGCCTTAAAGGAAAACTCATTGAAGCCCCTATCATGGTAGCACTAGATTGGTCTCTCCCGTTCGAAGTCATGTGTGATACTAGTGGTGTAGCCGTTGGTGCGGTTCTTGGTCAGAGAAAGGAGAAATTATTTCATCCTATCTACTATGCGAGTAAGGTCCTGAATGAAGCCCAAAGGAACTACACTGTTACTGAACAAGAGCTCCTAGCGGTTGTGTTTGCTTCTAAGAAGTTTCGTGCCTATCTATTGGGTACTAAGGTGATCGTTCATACAGACCATGCAGCTCTTAGGTATCTAATGACGAAGAAGGATGCAAAACCAAGGTTGATTAGATGGGTATTGCTTCTGCAAGAGTTTGATTTTGAAGTCAAAGATAGAAGAGGTTGCGAGAACCAAGTGGCTGATCACCTATCTAGACTCGAGAATGAGTATGTGGCGCAACCTGAAATTCAGATTGATGATGCATTCCCGGACTAGGAGATATTAGCGACAACAATGGAGAAATTAGCATGGTATGCCGACTTTCCAAATTTTGTGGTGAGTAATGTGCTACCTGCCAATTTATCTTACCATCAAAGAAGGAAGTTCATGCATGACATTCAACACTACTATTGGGATGAGCCTTATTTGTTTCGAAGATGCGCTGATGGTATCATTCGATGATGTATATCCCACGAAAAAGTGCCCACCATATTGGAAGCATGCCATACATCCCAAGTTGGAGGACATCATGCAGGTAATCGAACGGCAAGAAAGGTTTTTCAAAGTGGTTATTATTAGCCTTCTATATTCAGAGATGCATACAACTATGTTAGAAGGTGTGACCAATGCCAGCGTCAAGGTGTTATCTCAAAACACCATGAAATGCCCATGTCCAAAATTCTTGAGGTAGAACTCTTTGATGTGTGGGGTATAGATTTCATGGGTCCATTCGTGAATTCGTTTGGAATGAAGTACATCTTGGTTGCTGTGGATTATGTTTCGAAATGGGTTGAAGCTGTAGCATTGGCCGACAACGAAGGAAAGCGTGTTGTAGCGTTCTTAAAGAAGAATATCTTCTCTCGCTTTGGAGTACCACGTACTATCATAAGTGATGGAGGATCTCACTTTTGCAACAAGCTATTCAAATCAGTTTTGGCCAAGTATGGTGTCAAGCAACATAAGGTAGCCACGCCTTATAATCCCCAAACTAGTGGACAAGTAGAAGTTTCCAATCGCGAGATCAAGCAAATCCTTGCGAAGACGGTTAATGCAAATAGGAAAGATTGGTCTAGGAAGCTTGATGATGCACTATGGGCATACAGGACTGCATTCAAAACACCCATTGGCATGTATCCTTATCAACTAGTCTATGGGAAGGCTTGTCACTTACCCATCGAGCTCGAACATAAGGCATTATGGGCGTTGAAGCAATTGAACTTGAATTGGGATGATGCTAAGAATCTGAGGTTGGAGCAGCTGAACGAATTAGATGAGTTCCGTCTCCATGCATATGAAAGATTAGATTTATACAAGGAGCGGATGAAGAAGTATCATGATCAGCGGATTGTTCGACGAAACTTCCAAAAGGGTGATATGGTACTACTCTTCAACTCCAGATTAAAGCTCTTCCCAGGTAAGTTAAAATCTAAGTGGTCTGGTCCATTTAAAGTTATCCAAGTCTACTCGTCTGGAGTAGTTGAATTGGAAGACAATAATGGTGTTGTCTTCAAAGTGAATGGCCAACGTGTTAAGCCTTATATCGGTCCTTTTGACTCGATAAATTACATGACTATCACTTATCTCGACAAAGTTTAAGTACTCGAGATTACTACATCGAGCCACGACAATAAATAAGGCTCTAGATGGGAGGCAACCCATCGTTTTATCATTTTATCGTTTATCGTTTTTCCTTTCATTCTAGTACTTTTTTTGTTTTGATAAATGAAAAATCCAAAAATAAGAGTCGTTCCACGACCAAATCTAAGGTTCTTGGTGGGAGGCAACCCATCGTACTAATCATTTTCGTTTGGTTTTGAGCAAAAAAAGGTGCAAGAAGTATTCAACGAGGAGATTGATTTCAATTGACGATTTGGACGCATTGTATGGTAAAGTAGGTAAGTTAGGAATGGTGATGCATAAGGCTATAGATTGATCATTTCTCATGCCAAAATAGGCATCGAGGAAGGCTAGGCCTAGGTAAAAATAGGCCACGAACATTGCCAAACCTATCCTATAGCCTAAGGTCTCGGAATCTAGTGTGCTATACACTATGCGCCGCCTATTCCTAAGTGTGCTTTTGACTATGCGCCGCCTATGCTATGGAATTTGGTCTCAGTATCTCATATGCCATAGACTATGCGGCGCATATGTCTACAAATGCCATAGACTATGCGGCGCATATGTCCCATTATGCTATAGACAATGCGCCGCATATGTCATGTCTATGCCAAATATTATGCGCCGCATATGTGGGATTGTTGTCTCCAAAACTGATTGTAAATGGGTCATAACCCAACCCATTCTCTTCCTATATAAAGGGGACTTAGTTTTACAACACAACCACACTAAAAATTGACCTAAGGGTGCCGCATATACATCCAAATCCTCTCAAAATTTTCTTCTTTTGCTCTTCCAATTCACAAAACCATCCCCACAAGCTTCAAGAAAGTAAGTGCTCTCTTATTCTTCATTTATTTCTCATAAGTACTACGTTGCTATGTCTAGTATGAATTGCTAAATCGTATAATATTGTTGGTGATGTTTATGTGTTTGGATAGTTGATACAAAATCATGTGAGTGTACATATACGTAGGAAAATCTTGACTTGTTTCCGACTTGAATTTGGTTTCAATAGCATTGTTATGGCATTTACGGAATTACTTTGGCTATGAACATTGCTTAAGATTGTTGTTTGGATACTTACATGTTAGACTATCCCGGCCATCGGGATAAGACTTATAGTGCCTACCGACATAAGAGGTTGTGATTGTTGTAAGAATAACTATTCCATGTGGTAACCCCTATGTAGTAGTGTTGTTATATCTACCATGAAAGTAGTCCAATGTCTGCAAGTAAGTGATGCATTGCTGATGTTTTTGTCGGAATACAATCCTAAAACGTATGTCGACGAAATCTGAGTACTCGAACACTTTCACTTCACTGATTTGTGTTAACAAGACTAAGTGTGGGGTGGTACCCCTAATGCTTGCTTATAGATTGTATCAATTGAGAATTGTGCTGCCACTAACACTATTTCTAGTCTCAGGTACAATGGCACCTAAAGCTAGGCAAGGCAAGGAGAAGGCTACCACGTCCCAAAAGGGCAAAAAGAGAGGTCACAAGGACCAAGGAGAATCATCCTCAACACAACTACCCTGCAGAATGTTTGTAATAAAATGGGTTCTTGAGGAGGAAGCCAAAGAATGGTACAGGAACAACAAAGAACGAAAATATGTTCACGTCGACTTGATCAACAAGGACACCTTAGCAAAGAAGGAGCCGTGTATGTTGGCAAAAATAATGGCGTTGAAGTTGGATTTCATCTTCCGCGACATGGGAGAATGCAACCTTGATTTAACAAGAGAGTTTTATGCCAACTGGTCGCCGAACACAACAGGCAATGAAGTAAAAATTCGGGGCCAAGTGTTACAGCTCACCGCGGATTGGATCAACTCTTTTCTTGGCTTACCTTCGGTCGACACAGCACCATTCAAAGAGTTGTACAGCAGGCCTCCTTATAGAGCAATACGACACACACTTTGTGGAAGTAGATCGATGGCAAAGTGGGGCAGACATAAAGAAACCGGCCGACACAACACCTTCCCCTATGCTCCACTAAATAGGGAAGCAAGAATCTGGATGCGCATTGTCAACTCATGCCTTATTCCTGGGACTCAATACACCAAGATATCAAGAGATAGAGTGTGTTTGGTCTATGCTTTGATGACGAATGTCCCTATCAACTTTGGGGCAATCATTTGGTAATCTGTTGACAGCACTCTTGCGGAAGGAGGATATCGAAGACGAACCAGCTGACCACAAACTCCCACATAACCCAAAGAAGGTTGACCTCACCAAGTTCAAAGATGCTGAAACAACTCATGGTGTCAACCTTACTACTGCGGAGAGACATGCTCGTGATGAAAGTTTCTTCCATCATCTTTATGGCATGACACGCTTTACTATGATGAGTGGTGGACGTGTTCCAACTGCTGAAGAGCTCCAACAGCTGGACCATGACTACCCAATGAATATGCATGCACGGGAGATGTGTGGAGTGGGCGTATACTTTGAGGAACCTCTAGATGATGATGTGCCGACTGATGATGATTGACGCTTGCCAGATTCTGACGAGGAGGAGAACTCTGACGACAACTATTATGATAATTCAGACGAAGGGGGTATGACCCCCGACATTGAGGAAGAATCCTACTGACCAAGTTCTTCGTATTTATTTTCCACTAAGGGCAGTGTCTCGTTTAAGTATGGGGTGGCGGTATCGCATGCTATGCTTCTCTATCGCACCTATGTTTGTTTGTTTACTTTGTTTATTTGAGTTCGTTTTTTTTTTGTTTTTTTTGTTTGCTACTTTGTTTATTTGAGTTCGTTTTTTTTGTTTTTTTCGTTTGCCATTTTTTTTAAGTTTTGTTTTTTTTAAGTTTTTTTTAGGAGTAAATTTTTTTAGCTTCGCATGAAATTATTTTGACAGGAAGCATGAGATTATAACAAGAGTATGTGTTACAATTGTGACTATTGAGACGTTTAGGCTCTAGTTGTGACTCATTATGTGATATTGTGGGATTCAATTCCTTCACTTGTTGGGTCGAGATTCTATATTACTTCCAATCAAATCGACCATGTGCCTTGTGTGTGTGAGAATAATCGTATATTCTGTTTTTGTGGCTGATTGCTAGAACTTGCCTGGTATGTATGCAAAGCTAAAATAAGCAGTGTAAGTTTAGGAGATGATTTAGGCATTTCTTTGGCAACCTATACAGGTTTACCTTCAGTTTTACCTACCCATGGACATCATCCTAGTTTAACCCTTTTGAACCTTTAGCCTATTTCTTTGACAACCTCGTATGTAAGCTTAATCCATTTTTTTCAAGACCAGAATTTGATCAAAATTTCTAAGTGCTTTAAAGTGAAAAAGTCATGTGACAACATAAGAGGAAATTGGGTGAGTATAATGCTATAAATTGTAATGGTGCTTGAATATGTTATGAAAAAAAAAGTGCTATCATAAGAGGTATGTTGTGAAAAGAAAAAGGAAAAGAAAGCTGAAAAGTGAGTTGTGCTTAAAATTGAAAAACAAAAAAAAAGGAGAACAAGGGTGGTAGAATAAAAGAAAGAAAGGTTGAAAGAAAAAAATATCAATGATACAAAGTGATGTATTAAAGCGCTTAGGAACCTAGTCACTATTCTTGGCCAAAATAGTCCTACTCGTCCCTTAGCCTACATTACAACCATGAAAAGACCTATTTGATCCTAATCTTAACATTCTAACATTTAGTGGAGTATTACACTAAGGGCAAGCCTATGGTCATCAGTTGCTACATATGAATTCTTTGTGAGAGTGAGAGCAAGGACATTTTGATACCCATGTTTGAAAAATATGCTATATTTGTGAGTGATTATGGGTACTATATTGTGAGACACACATGGTTGATGAGTATTGGATAGTTGTATATGATTCTACGCACCTTAACGTTTGCATGCGGGTTGATCACCATCACGAATCTATGCTAGAGGTTAAATTGTTTCTACTTATAATCGAAAAGCTACTCTTTGTTGATAACTGTTGTGCTTGTCTTGATAAATGTTGTGTTGTTGTTGTAAAAACCCTAAGTTGATGTTTAGAAGGACATGATATGTTGTTCGAGGACGAACAAAGCTCTAAGTGTGGGGTGTTGATGATAGGCGAATTTGCATGCCTATATCAATATATTTTGCCCATATTTGTGCCTAGTTTTGAGAACAAATTATATATTTCATGCACTTTTAGTCCTTTTTCCTGTAAATGAGCTAACGAACATGATTAGTCAAGTTTCATATATAAATGATGCAAAATTCAGCATTTTATGGCTTACTTGACACCAAAGAAAGCTCAAGAAGGAAGGGAAGGAAGTTTACACGCCTAAGGACCAAAACTGCTGCATGGAAAATCTGTCCCGGGCTAAAACAACATTTCTGAAGACTTTGGGGACTTACAGACACATAGCTGGATTTTGACAATGATACATTAACCTAGTACAATTGGGTTATGTATTTCATTAGTTTATTTGGATTATGATAATATTACAATAACCTAGTACATTTGGGTTAAGTTTTCCATTAGCCTAGTAGGATTTGGTTAGATATTTATTTACCTAGTAGAATTAGGATATGGGTATTATAAATACCATATCATGCTAGAGATTTTTATTCATTCCTCCCTTAGTGGAGAGATTCATTCATTCATTCCACAATTAATACTACTTCTAATTTATTCTTCCATCCCTCTCTTCTTCCATCACAACAATTCTACAACTCTTCTAATCTTTCCATTAATTCTATTTTTCTTCCTCTATTCATCTATTCTTAAATTCCGCAACAAGAGAATCGTTACTTTTGCCTTGGAATTCACGCCTCACGCCTATCACCTAAGCTATACAAAATTACTCAATCTTGTGGTATAACAACAATGTCAATCGTGATCTCCTTCGCATTCATGGGTAACTAAACCTCTCTGTTGGGGTTATGGAAGCCGAATGAGTTACTATCTATTGCTGTGAGTTTGTGAGTTCACGACACGTATATTGCTTATATCATTATTCTCTTCATCTTAATCTATATTCTTTGTGGTTGCAAACGCAAGAATACGCCAGTATAACATTTAACTTGTTCGAAAGAAAGGTTATTAGTCTGGAAAAAAGATAGTGTCAAGGTAGTAGGACACCCTTTCCTATTAAAAAGCTAGTGCCGTAACAGGACTAACCTCTTGGAGAATTCGTACCGTTAGACACGCTTTAAGCTCGAAAGATTTAAAGTGAAATAGTCCTTGTTGAGGTCGAAGGACGCTTGGATTTACCATTGAATACAATTCTCTATAAGCAGTTGCATGTCAAAACTCTACACACTCATAGCCAATAGAGACGTATACCTCAGAAGGTGGACATAACCCCAACGCTTCAATTCTCATTGTTTACAACTTACGTAACAATTTTTCGCTTTTTACTTTACTATTTTCATCTTTTACTTCATTACATTGTTTACATTACTTGCACGACAAGACTCCCCCCATTTTTACGAGACTTGCACCAAAAGTTTAGTAACTTTTCTTACTTGTTGGCCAAGCTATTCCCTGTGGAATCGACACCCAACCCAGGTTGGGTTCTATATTTGGTAACGACCGCTTTACACTCCTACGAGAGCTGTAGATTGAGCGTTATCACCTGACCATCGGTCTGCAGATAAAAAGTAGAAGTCAAAAGCACTTGGGTACCAAGACCTTTCTGAAAAGCTTTCCAAAATTGCAAAGTGAACTGAGTACCCCTATCAGAAATGATGACAAGGGAACTCTATACAGTCTGTCTAGCTCTCGAATATACAATATAGCGTAATCCTTAGCAGTATATGAAGTATGAACACGCAAGAAATGAGCTGACTTAGTCAACCTGTCAACCACAACCCAAATGGAATCATGATGGCGTCGGGAAGGAGGTAAACCAATGACGAAGTCCATATTTATCTCTTCCCACTTCCAGGTGGGAATACTAAACTCTTGCATCATACCACCAGGTCTTTGGTGTTCAACCTTAACCTTTTGTCATGTTGCACACTTAGCTACAAACACTTCTATATCTTTCTTCATGCCACTCCACCAATAGATTTCCCGCAAGTCTTTGTACATCTTAGTGGCACCAGGATGAATAGAATATCGCACCCTATGCACTTCATCCATAATCCTCTGTCTCAGATCATCAACATTCGGGACACACAATCTACCCTGCAATCTCAACACACCATCTCCCCCTTGGGAGAAAACCTCTACTTTTTGGTCCTTGACTGACTCCTTCAGTCTGACCAAACTAGCATCTAAGTATTGCTTTTCCTTCACTTCCGAAACCAAGGAGGATTCCGAACTACTCTGAACCCCTATACTACCTTCAGTAGAGTCAAACAACCTAACCCCCAATCTAGCCAAACGATGTACATCACGAGCCAACTTTTTCTTACCTTCTACCACATGCAAAACACTACCCATGGACACTCTACTTAGGGCATCCGCCATAATATTGGCCTTGCCCAGATGGTACAGCATACTTATATCATAGTCCTTTAAAAATTCTAACCATCGTCTCTGACTAAGATTCAATTCTCTCTATCTAAACACATACTGCAAACTCTTATGATTAGTGAAAACATCAACATGGACACCATACAAATAGTGTCTCTAGATTTTCCAAGCAAACACAACGGCAGCCAACTCAAGGTCATGGGTGGGGTAATTTTTCTCATGGGGTTTCATCTATCTAGAAGCATAAGCTATCACCTTACCCTTCTGCATCAATACGCAACCCAACCCAACTCTCGAAGCATTATAGTACACCACAAAACCATCAACACCATCAGGCAAAGTCAAAATAGGGGTTGAACTGAGTCGATTCTTCAACTCCTAAAAACTCTTCTCACAAGATTTGGACCACAAAAACTTTACTTTCTTTTGGGTCAATCGAGTCATAGGAGACGCTATAGAGGAGAAACCCTCAACAAAACAGCGGTAATAGCCAGCTAAACCCAAGAAACTTTGAATATCAGTCGGAGAAATAGGTCTAGGCTAATTTGTAATAGCTTCGGTCTTTTGGGGATCAAATCTAATACCCTCAGAAAAAATGATATGACCCAGAAAAGCAACTGACCTTAGCCAAAACTCACACTTACTAAACTTGGAAAATAACTTGTGATGTCTAAGGGTTTGCAAGACAGTTCATAGATGATCAGAATGTCCATCCTTACTATGGGAGTACACCAGTATATCATCGATGAACGCTATGACAAACATATCCAGATATGGTCTAAATACTCGATTCATAAGGTCCATGAAAGCTACTGGGGCATTAGTTAACTCGGAAGACATAAGAAGAAACTCAAAATGGCCATAACGAGTTTGGAAAGCAGTTTTTGGGATGTCACACTCCCTAACTTTGAGTTGATGATAGCCGCAACAAAGGTCTATCTTTGAGAAATAACTTGCACCTTGCAATTGGTCAAATAAATCATCTATTCTCAGAAAGGGGTACTTATTTTTTACGGTGACTTTATTTAGTTGGCGGTAAACAATGGACATATGCAAAGATCCATCTTTCTTTCTCACAAACAACATAGGAGCACCCCAAGGAGAAACACTGGGCCTTATGAAACCCTTATCTAGTAGATCTTTGAGTTGCTCTTTGAACTCCTTAAGTTCTGCAGGGGCCATACGGTAAGGATAAATAAAAATGGGATGAGTATCGGGAAGAAGATCAATCCCAAACTCTATCTCTCTATCAGGAGGTATCCCTGGGAGATCATCCAAAAAGACGTCAGAAAACTCATTGACGACGTTAACAGACTGAAGAGTTGGAGTCTCAGACTTAGTGTCTTTGACTCTATCCAAATGGTAAATACACCCCATGGAAATAAGCTTTCTATCTTTAAGGTAAGAGATAAAATGGCTCTTGGGTGACATAGAATTCCCAGACCACTCAAACATAGATGGACCTGGAAACTGAAACCTAACCACTCGGGTCTGACAATCAATAGAGGTATAAAAAGAATACAGCCAGTCCATACCTAGAATCACATCAAAATCTACCATGTCTAACTCAATCAGATCAGCCAACAAGACTCTATGAAGAATGGTAACAGGACACTTTTTATACACTTTCTGGGCAACAATCGAATCACCCACTGGGGTAGAAACTAGGATAGGCTCAGGACTAATCTCAGGACTCATTTAAAAATTCATAGCAATCAAAGGTGTAACATATGAGAAGCTTGATCCAGGATCCAACAAAGCATACACATCAAACTAAAATATACAAAGCATAACAGTAACAACATCGGGAGAGTCCTCCTTTTCCTGGTGGGATGGTAAAGTATAGAATTATTTTAGGCGCTGCCCGCTAACATTGCTAGAAGAGGCGCCTTGAGTTGGGGATTGGCGAGTCGCTGGAACTGGAGCACTAACAGTCTGAGTCTGGGTCTGAGGGCGATAGTCACGACGCCTTTATCCATCCTATGGACAATCTCTAACTCTGTGACCTATGTCACCACACCAGAAATAACCCCTCTTCTCACCCGAACACTCACTCGAATGAGCCCGACCATATTTAGGACACAAGGGATAATTCGGCTTACTAGCAGCACTGTACTGGGATCTGGATGTATATGACCTACTACCTTGCTCCTACCTACCTCTAGGCATAGGAGCACTAGAAGATGATGGTGCTGGCATAGATGAACGATCCTAATACTGAGGACGACTCCCTCCTTATGATCTAGTTTGACCCTGTCCATGTTACTCGGACCTAGCTCTCTTATTCCCTCTTATTCTATCTCTCTCCTTAATCTTGTCTACCTTAATCTGTTGGGCATAGGTCATCATCCTAGAAAGATTCATCTCACTATTCAGCATAGCATACCTACACTCGTTAACCACATAACTAGACACTTCAATCACAAACTTACTCATACTAGCCCGATTATCATCCACTAAGTCAGGAGCATACTTGGCCAACAAATTGAACTTTAGACAGTACTCCCTAACAGTCATAGAGCCCTATCGTAGGTTCATAAACTCTTCCACCTTCGCCTCCCTCATCTTCAAAGGGAAAAACTTATCCAGGATTGTATCCTAGAACTCTTGCCAAGTTGTAGGGACAACTCCCTCACCTCTACCTTTCCTCCAAGCAACAACCCAATCATAAGCAAGGTCTTTAAACCTATACGCAACCAATTCCACACTATGTTCCTCAGATACATGCATCACATGAGTAATCTTTCGTACCTCCTCTAAAACGAACTGTGGATCCTCATCAAACTTGGACCTAAAGAATTCCAGTGGATTCATCCGCATGAATGGATGGATCCTGGCAGTAGCTGAATCACCTCCCTGCTAGTGTGGAGCCGAGGCCAAGTTGGCCTGAACATTTGCAGTAATAGCTTAGGCCAGCGCCTGAAAGGCTGCCCAAAATTCAGCATGAGACACGTTTTCATTCAATGGGTCAGCGGGTTGAGGTTACTGACCATCATTATTTCTTCTCACTCGATATGGAGGCATATTTCTAAAAGAGGAGAGCACGAATCAATAGCAGAGAGAGACACTTTAATCACGATAGACTTTTGAAAGAAAGAATCACACTTTTTCATAAAACATCTTGTAGCCTCTTGCTCATAGATGTGGCGTGCTACACATTGATAATCAAGACTCTACTTAACGCGGCTTGTCAGACTCCTTAGGACACCTTAAAACCTTAGGCTTTGATACCAATTTTATAACACCCCATAAAATAGGTCCCAAAGCATCACACGGTTCTTAAGGCTACGAGTATCCCTAAGCTAACCCATTGAGCCATTTTCATTCAGTTAAATCAATGGGGTTTCCATAAATAACCCTCAAATGTCAACAGAGTAATCATCATCCAAGAATAAAAGAATGTCAGAAAGATAACAAAATACGACTTATTAGTCGACTCCCAACATCTATACTAGTCTGACAAGCCTCTAATAAAATCAATAAATCCAGTGAGCCATTGAGAGATGCCCTAACTGACTCATACTCAGTTATCAAATGTAAACGATTCCATGAAACCAACATCAGACATCACACCCTCAGAACATGAGGACTCACCACAATAGAGGATATAGAACAGAATGCCTAAAGAATCACTGTCGAACTTGGAACTGAGCACCTAAACCTACATTCCAAGAAAATGCAGACCACATTCAAAGATGTGGGTTCGTACCATGGAAAGAAACCGAGTATATCGGGGTAAATGTAGTTGTATAAACATCATCATCATAAATATTTATAGGAAATGTGCAGGATGTGTGAAAGACTCACATAGCCCAAAGAAAATTATCATAATGATGAGAGGATGAAATAAGTACAATAACACACGTGAGTCACCATATAATTTGTCAATCACTTTCAATTCGTCAAAAATATCAATTCTCATAATGTAAATATCATTTAAATCTTTTGAAAGAATAACTTTCAAATCACTTCACCATTCACCATATACACAAGTAAACACACACGCATTGGGAGATCCTATAACTGACATAAACCATGTTATCTACATGAAGTCCAACATACAACCCACGTTAGGGAGATCCATCCTATCCTTGCCATCGGAGTAGGACTATCGATATCAAATCCACACAAACTAATAATCACTATATAAATCAGCCTCAGGCTCATTCCTATGGGGGCACGTAGTTCTAAGGAAGTAAGGTCGCTTTATACCTCCAACTCGGTGCTAAGGATTTCTCCCAGACTTAACTCAGATCATTTCAAGGATAATCCACAACAAAATAATTTCAGTAATATATAAATATACATCGGGAGCCATCATGCTTCCCATCTATCAAAATTAACCACGTTGTGGATTTCTTGTACACTCGAGTTCAAAACAACTCCATTAAGACCAAAAGGTCAAATCATTCAAAATATCTCAAATATTCAATATCAACGTTCTTATAACACACCTTTCTCAAACAAAAAAACATAATTTCCAATGGGGATTCACGACCCAAATATCAAAATCATGATAAATATCATTCAAGATTTATGCTTTATATCTCCACACATTTAAATTCATCTTTCAAAATCATAAACATCAAGATTTCATAATAATCATCATAAGATATGGGTTCATGCTTCAAATTCATAAAAATCAAATAAAAATCATGCCTTTGTAAAGAAAATTACTTTTGGGCACTAGAACGAAAGAGAGTTCTTGTTGAAAAACCCCACATACCTTGAATGATGAACTTTAGATCGATACTCATTTTTGAGATGTTAATCCAGCCTTTGAATTATGGTTCTTGGAGTTCTTGAACTAGGAACTTGGAATTTTGAAGAAATTTACAGAATTAATGGTTAACTTTAGAGGTTCTTGAAGTTGGATGTCGGAGCTTAGGGTTTTCTTTTTGAGGTAATTTAATGAAATATAACATATAATGATTCTAATAGGCTTTAATATAGGGTTTGGACAGATTTTAATTGAGGGGAAATGACCAAAATGCCCCTAAAAATCAAATAATTCTCGAATCTGTCCTTTGGTGGACTGTTTTGATAGTTTGAAGTAGATCAACCATAATGTTTTACTACAATATCCAAATTGGGTGAAACCAATTTCATTAGAAATAGGACTCCTATATCTTTTCGTTGATATATAATATCTCACCCAGATCATTGTGTACAAGGAGTTATGATCATTTGAAGTTGACCCAAAAATTCACTTTTGGTAGGCTGAAGTAGATTGACCATAACCTTTTGCTACGATAGACAAATTGGATGAAACCAATTTTATTAGAAAAAAGACTCGTAGAGGTTTCCATTGATATATATAGTAGATCACCCAGATCATTATGTATAAGGAGTTATGATCGTTTAAAGTTGGATTAAAAGTTGGAGTTATGATAGAGGCTTTGTATGTGTACTTTGTGCATGGGCAGTGTCGCTATTTTTGTCAGCCTTTGCATTAGTAATGATATTGGGCTGACACCAGTTATATATTAATTATTGTATTATATTTATAATTTTTCTATATTTTTATATATTTAGAATTCCTCTGATATAGGGTACATGGCAGTTAGGATTGGGTATCGAAGGCAGTGTTTGATTCATGTCAGACTTGGGATGCCCGACATAACTAGGTCATGGTTTGGGTCATGTCATATTGGTATTAGAGAACTAGGTTCATGGTCACTTAGGAGTCTACAAATTCGTGACCAGTAGAGTCTCTTTTAAGAGTTTGTAGCGCGCCACACTCATAAACGAGAGGCTACAAGGCATTTAGAAATGTTTCTCTTTCTTGTGTTATGTTTTCAAGTTGTAGAGTCTAAGGTCCTGAATTCTCCTCTAATTCCTATTTATTCAATTTTAGATCATGCCTCCTCGATGATTTGATACTTATATAAACTCATCTATCCCAATAGAGGATAATGTTGATGGGACCCATTCTAATTATGGGGTTTAGGCCCAGTCTAGGGGTCTAGTTTGTGACTATCCTAGAGTTCCACCAATTCCCTCTAGTCCTCCTTGAACTCATCAAGCTGAAGTGATGAATGCTGAGTTTTTTTAGTCTATCCCTATGTTGGCACAATTGATAGATTCTCAGCCTGGGTGTGGTACTTCTGTCACTCCATCTTCTAAGGCCATAAGGGTTGGCAAGTTTATATGGTTGAACCCTTTGACCATTACTAGTGTTAAGGTGAAAGAGGATACTCAGGGTTTTCTGGATGAGATAGATAAGATTTTTGAGTTATACATACCAATAATATGGAGGGTGTGGAGTTTTCAGCCTATCAGCTGAAAAACATAGCATACCGGTGGTACAAGAAGAGGAAACCAATTACCTTGGGCTGAGTCTATATTAGTAGAGAAGAGGTGAGGATACTTGGTCTACATGTCTGCTTTTTCTTCCTAAGTAGCCCCCTCAAAAGACTGATTCCTCCAAAGAAATTTGACTAGAGGGACTTGGGTACATTATTAAGTCTGAAGTATGATACATGGACTGAATATCAGGCACTAAACTGATCCCATGAATACATAGCTCATGAATGAGATTGGAAATTAAGGGTCAACCTATGAGTACCTACCATTCCAAACTAGATTCATTATGTGAAGAGAAGCTGTAGGGTTTAGGACATAATAGCTAGGGGGTTATAGAGCATCTCCCCCTTGGAATATTTTGTCCCTCGAAGAATACTGGCTTGGCTGAGATACTGAGGAAAACTGCGAAGATGCACAGGGCACCTACGAATTGAGTCATGATTGGACATGATATCCGGGGTTTGAAAGTGAGATATGATACATGGTCTGGGATGAATACGCAACTACCTGGTTGCCCTATCTTAGAATAGTTACATTTATGAGACTTCAGATAGCACGAATAAATGTATAGACAAGAAACCATATGAAATTTTCCATCTGACTGCTAAACTGAATCACGGCCTTTGAGGACTAACTTATGCTAAAAACTTATACTCGACTGGGCCTTTTTTTCTAACGCTCTTTCTATATAGTTTTATTGACTTTAGGGGGTAAGGAAATCTTGGCATGGTCTGAATAAGTTCTATAATATGAGTCATGTCCTACGAAACATCATCTAAGATGAAGTGGCTAAGTCTTATACACTGCAACTAAAATTTTCGAACTTAGAGATATCCCTTGAATATCCTTTCAACTATACTCTCCACCTTAGTACAACCCTTCACCTGAGACTACTAAAAATATTCTCATAGGTGCTGAGCACAAATGCATAAGCATTCTAACTTATCGGATTAACTAACTTACTGGGTGTGCAAGACAGATTTGTACTCAGCCTGAATAACTGAACAAAAATCATAGAGTGCCATGTATACGACGTAAGGACTGACTGTATAACATAAAATAACTAAGCACGAATTCATAAAAAATATATTATTTGAGAATGAAAGACCTAGTGTATGATATGATTCTGAAATAGTCTATAAATTGAGGTGATAAAATACCAAAAATTTGAGTAACTAATAACTACACGCTATAGTCAAGCAATCATGAGATTGAACTGAGTTACGAATCTAATCACTGGACTAAGACTATAATGATGACTATAATCAAGATGGCAACAGGGTCTAAACACATTGTAAGGCATGATAGTAGTAGTCATGAGTTGCATGACCTAATTTTGGAGTTTTCTGTACTCATGGAAAATGATTCGTACTACTGAGTAGACTAGAACTCCTAGTACTAGGAACTACAAGCACATATGATTCTATGAAAAGTCTATGAATATAAGTAGTGTTCATGGAGCTGAGATGTAAAGCATGCGTAGGTATCGTGATGACTGAACTAAAAAACTTTGAAAAAAGGTAAAGATGGGTTGGCCATCATTCCCAACCTTTACGTTTCTACATGTACTAATAATACTACTAAAATCTGCAAGACTGACTTCCTGAGATATCATAACCAAATAGTTCCTGTATACCCATTGGGCTACGATAACTGACCCACTGGGGTAGTGATTGAGAAAGGTTTTGTTAATATTTGGTCTGACTTTAAAGTTAACTTCTATGCAAAGAGTTACCAAAAATAAAGAATCTCCTGAATCGGATGAGGCATAAACATGTGAAAGAAAGGTTTGTAACGTAACAATAACCGCATTAGGAGAACTTTCCCAATATTTCCTGGACTGAAGTGCATACAACCTATTTGGGCGCTGCCCACTGGAAGCACTGGAAGTGGCACCCTGCTGATTTGGGCGACCGAACAAAGCTAAAGAATGATTGTTCTAACTTTGTGAGCCAGTATTAGGACAATCTTGTACTCTGTTACCTGACTTGCCACATACAAAACACATATCACTACCGGCTCTACACCCCCTTATGATTCTTACCATATTCTTCGCAAAACGTGTTGGTACGAATACAACTTACACTAATCTGGGTCTTAGAGCCTAGTTCCCCATCATTACTGTCATTCCTAAACTTTGGTAATGGTGCACTAGCTGAAGATGGAATGGGGAATGTAGATTTCGAGCGAAACTGAGAAGGATTCCCACTCTCTAACTTAGGTTGAGCGAAGCTGAAACTACCTATCGTATTAGTCAATATTATTGCAGGAATAGCCAGTCAAAAGTACTAAGGCTTGGCGCAATCATGGAGCGATGCATCGAGTATCACATCGATGCCATCGCCGCATCGTGTCGCCAATCGCATCGATGTGCAGTTGTTAGTCATTAAATGTCTGCGTCTTTAAGGGAAAAAGGGTTAATTTCCCACCTCTATATAAGCCTATAACACGAGATTCAGCTATTTTTTCACCAAAATAAAGTTGTTTCTCTCAAATTCCCTCAAGAAAAAGTCTAGGGTTTTCAAATGAAGGTTCTAATTCAAGAGATTCTACCATTAGTTTTCAAGAATTTTACCATCGAAGGTATGTCAAGTGCTCATTCATGGATTCCTAGCATCCATGAAGCCCAAGAATCCAAATTTAAATTATGAATTGTGATGCTTATGTTGTGGATTGATTATGTTCATGTAGTTATTGTTGTAGGATTACCAAGTTGGAATCTTTATATGTTGTTCATGAAACTACGCTAGTATGAGAGTTAAAATTCATGAAATTAAGTTGAATTAGGGAATTATGTGGTATTAACTTGATATCATACCTAAGACCTAAGTTATACATACTAAGTGTTTGATAAAATGCCTAATAGAATAATACTTGTGCTTATGACTCAACAGAACCTAAATGCAGAATACAAGTTACCATTATGTTCGAAATAACTCCCATGCTATTGTTACACCTTGTAATAGATTGATGAAATGCTCATGAGATTAGGATTATGGAATTATGACATTTATATGCATTCTTATTCATGTAAAATCTTATGGTATGCAAGTACTTCATGAAAATCCCCAATGATAGTACTATGAATTATTGACCATGGTTATGTGTTCAAGAGGTGTCATGTCTTGTCAGTATAATTCTATTGAGTCCTAGGAGTACTTGTACCCAAAAAACTAGTTGTGTACCTAGAGACAGTGTCATTTTCAAGATAACCTCAGTCACGCCATGATCAGTAGTATTCTCAGTTAGTTTCAGAACTTAGTAGAATTCAGCCAGTTACATGACTCAGGAAAACTCAGTAATCTTATAAACTCACTCAATTAATAGAATTTAGTAACATTTCATCAGTCTACGAAACTTAGTGAACTTATTCCAGTTCATGTCAGTATAATCAGATCAGTGTCTATTCAGTTGGGAGTAGGATTCAGCACCAAGCGAACCTAAGGACGAGGGCACACACTGACCGTAGAGGGTGTGACCCTTAGAATCAATCCTTGCATTCCAGAACTTTGTAGCCAGCATAGGTAGAGCCATTAACACTGACATTTGAGGTATGATGAGGTGGATTAACACTACCAGTTGTGGGTCCCACCATTCTCTTTTGGGGATACTTTCTGATGAGGGTTACTACAGCTTGTCTTTGCTCGTGGTATGATATTGACACCTTCTAATTGGGGTTCTAGATTAGACCCCAACTCAGCTATATTGATTTATATGGGGCATGTAAGTTAGATGACTACCTTCCACAGTCTCAGTCTTAGTCTCAGTAAAAGAACTCAGATAGTTTTTCAAATTTAAGACTGTCAGATACAATCACTCAGCTCAGTACGGAATTCAGTTAGCTCCATCAGAACCTAGACTGTCAGACACAGTCGCTGAGTAGCAGTTATATTAGTTACTAGAAATCTATATTATCAGTATTCAGAATCAGTTATCAGTGTTGTCATGATTTCAGTTATAGTTATATATTCATTCATATATTCTCACATTCATGTTATTCATTCAGTTAGTATTATTCATGCATATGAACCCCATGCATTCAACCTACCTCACTTTGCACACTAGTATATTCTCATGTCCTGACACATACTTTTCTACTGCACTATGGTGTTTTATACCATAGGTTCAGACACACGAGCTCCAGAGTATCCTTAGCAGTTCAACTTCCAGCAGTGAGAGTCAGTGGTGAGTCCTCATATTTTGAGGATAGGAAATTTTTTTATTTTAGTGCTTAGTTTATTTTAGTAGATAGAGTTAGTTGGGGACATATCCCATCAACTCCTTATTCAGACAATTTTGAGGCTTTCAGACTAGCATTCTTAGACAATTATTTCAGTTATTTTAGTATTGATATACCATATTTCCGTATGTTATGTTTTATCAGATATTTGAACCTTATGGCCTTTTAGCCTTTTATTCTATATTTCTACAGTATATTATGTAGTGCTCAGGTATAGATATCATTCATGGGTTAGCTTGTGGTCCTTTGGGGTCATGAGCACTGTGTTGCATTCTGGGTTCTAGATTCGGGGTGTTACAAAATTGGTATCAGAGCCTAAGGTTCAATAGAGTCCTAGAAAGTCTAAAAGTCCAATCTAGTAGAGTCTTATGTATGGGTGTGTTGCGCATCACATTTTTGTACAGAAATCTATAAGAAATTTTAGGAATAGTTCCCTTTCATTCAGTATTCAGTTGTTCCAGTAAAAAGGAGCTCAAATTTAACTCTCATTCTAACCCATTTCTCTGTTTTTGATTAAATAACATGCCTCCTAAAAGAAGGAACGAAAATCAGTCAGCCCCTCAGCCCGACCAAGCAGATCCCTTGGACGAACACGTCTCTTATGCGAAGTTCAAAGCTATATTCATTACTCTTGCTAACTCAGTTGCTTCTCCGAATGAGTGACCAACTGTCGTTCTGGCCAACCCAGTGGCTAATTCAGCTGCAACCAGGATTCGGGACTTCACCTGAATGAATCCTCCATCCTTTTTCGGGTCTAAGTCAGATGAGGACCCTCAGGAATTCCTTGATCAGGTTCAGAAGGTTACAGATATTAAGGGGGTTACTGCTAGTGAGAGCACCGAGATAGCTACATATCAATTCCAGGATGTGGCTCACACATAGTTCAAGAAGTGGAAGGCAGAGAGGACTATATATGCAAGGCCTATTGAGTGAAAGGAGTTTGCTACCATATTTCTAGATAGATTCTTTCCCCTAGAGTTAATGAAAGCTAAGGTGATAGTATTTATCAACCTAAGACAGGTAAACATGACACTGAAAGAGTATTCTCTTAAGTTTACTTAATTAGCTGGATACGATCCTCATGTAGTGGCAGATAGAAGGTATAAGATGAGTAAGTTTGTTTCTAAAGTGAACGATAGAATGGTCAATGAGTTCAAGTGTGTGATGTTGATCAATGAGATGGACATAGGCAAGCTTATGATCCATGCTCAACAAATAAAAGAGTAGAAGGTTAAGATGAGAGAGAATCAGAAGAAGAGAGAAAGGACAGGTAGTTTTAACTTTGCTCATCCTAAGTTAGAGGGTGGGAATCATTCTCAGTTCTACTTAATGTCATCCATTCCAGATCCTTATTCAGCCAGTGCTCCAGTTCATAAGTTCATAGAGGGCAACAAACATAGGGCACCAGGCTCTAAATCTCAGGGCAATGTGAGCAGTTCCCAAACTAATCCTCTTTGTCAGACTTATGGTAAAAACCACAAAGGTATTTGCAGAGCTGGTAGTGATGTGTGTTTCGAATGTGGAAATCCAGGCCACAAAGTCAAAGATTGTCCCCAGTCAGGTTTTTAGTTTCGGTATAACCATTTTTCAGCTCAGTTTGGTTGCCCAAATCAATAAGGTGCCACTTCCAGCATAACCAGTGGGCAACATCCAAATAGAATTTATGCTCTTCACTCCTGGCAGGATCAGGAAAATTCTCCTGATATAGTTACTGGTATGTTACAGATATTTCATGTACATGTTTATTTTTTGTTAGATCCAGGAGCTTCTTTGTCTTTTGTTACTCCTTATATAGCAGTTGATTTTAGAGTCAGTCCCAAAATTCTAGTGGATACCTTTTTAGTCTCTACCCCAATGGGTAAACCTATCATAGACCGGTGGGTAAATAGGACCTATTCGGCTATGATATCTAATAAAGTTACATCAGAAGACTTAGTCAAATTTGAGATGACTAATTTTGATGTTATTCTCGGCACGAATTGGCTTCATTCTTGATATGCCATAGTCGACTGTAGAAATAGAATTTCCCAATTTCAATTTCTCAATGAACAAGTCTTAGAGTGGAGTGGTAGTACTTCATCCTTCAGAGGTCATCTTATTTCCTACCTACGGGCAAGGAAAATGATATCTAAGGGATGTTTCTATCATCTTGTTTGAGTTAAGGATTCTAGTTCCAAAACTCCCAATCATGAATCAGTCCCAGTAGTGAGTGAATATTCAAATGTCTTTCCGGAAGATCTTCCAGGAATTCCTCCCAAAAATAAAATAGACTTTGACATTGACTTTCTTTTAGATACTCAGCCTATATCTATTTCGCCATACAGAATGGAACCAGTAGAACTTAGAGAATTGAAAGAATAGTTGAAGGATCTCCTAGATAAGGGATTTATAAGACCCATTATGTCTCCGTGGGGGTACATCGGTCTAATTATTTTAAAAGAAAGATAGTTCTCTCAGAATATGTATAAACTACCATCATCTCAATAAAGTTACAATCAAGAACAAGTATCCACTTCCCAGAATCAATGAGTTTTTTTACCAACTTCAGGGTGCTAGTTACTTCTCTAAGATAAACCTCAGATCAGGCTATCACCAGCTCAGAGTTAGAGAATGTGACATTCCAAAAATAGCTTTCTGAACTCATTATGGTCACTTCAAATTCTTTGTCATGCCCTTTGGTCTTACCAATTCCCCAGCAGCTTTTGTGAACTTGATGAACCATGTGTTCAAGAAGTACTTGTACATGTTCATCATAGTCTTCAAAGATGACATACTTATCTATTCCCAAAGTGAGAATGATCAGGCAGACCATCTCAGAATAGTATTACAAACTCTCAGAAATCATCAGTTGTTCGCCAAATTTAATAAGTGAAAGTTTTGTCTAAGGTTAGTAGAATTCCTTGGTCATATCATTTCCGGTGATGGCATTAGGGTTGATCCTCAAAAGACCGAAGCAGTAAGAAACTGGCGTTGCCCTATTTCTCCATCAGATATCAGGAGTTTCTTGGGTTTGGCTGGCTATTACAAATGGTTTGTTGAGGTATTTTCTTCTATTTCACCTCCTATGTCTAGATTGACTTAGAAGAAAGTCAAGTTTCAGTGGTCAGATCCTTGGAATAAGATTTTTCAAGATTTGAAGAGTCGACTCACCTCAGCTCTAATTTTGGCTCTTTTAGACGGATCAGATGGGTTCGTAGTGTACTGTGACTCATATAGAGTTGGTTTAGGTTGTGTCCTCATGTAGTATGGTAAGGTCATATCCTACACCTCCAGGCTGCTTAAACCCCATGAAAAGAATTATCCTACTCATGGTCTTGAGTTAGTCTTCGTAGTTTTTGCCTTAAATATTTAGAGGCATTACTTGTATGGGGTGCATGTAGATGTGCTCATGGATACTAAAATTCATTAGTATGTATTCTCTCAGAAAGATCTTAACCTCAATTAGAGAAGGTAGTTAGAGCTCTTTAACGATTACGACATGGGTGTCTTTTATCATCTGGGAAAGGCCAATGTAGTGAACAATGCTCTCAGTAGATTGTCTATGGGTAGTGTTGCTCATGTTGAGGATAATAAAAAAAAGTTATCTCAGGAAGTCCATCAGCTTGGCCTACTAGGTGTCCGCTTAGTCGATTCAGCAGAAGGTAGTATATGGGTTTAGAATAGTTCAGAATCATCTCTAGTTTCTGAAGTTAAGGAAAAGCAAGATAGAGATCCCAGTCTAGTCAAGTTGAAAGAAACAGTCAAAGATCAAAAAGTAGAGGTTTTCTGTTAAGGGAAAGATGGTGTGTTGCATTGTCAGGGTCGTCTGTGTGTACCAAGTGCTGAAGAGCATAGTGCGTTACTCTATTCATCCAGGGGCCAATAAGATGTACCATGATTTATGGGCGATCTATTGGTAGAGTGGGATGAAATAATACATTGTAGAGTTTATGGCTAAGTGTTCAACATTTCAGCAGGTTAAGATTGAGCATCAGAAGCCTAGTGGGTCCATCCAGGAGTTTAATATTCCTACTTGAAAGTGGGATGAAGTGAACATGGACTTTGTGATGGATTTGCCTCGTACTCGTCGTCGCATGATTCAGTTTGGGTCATTGTAGATAAAATAACCAAATCAACTTATTTTCTTCCAATCCATACCTCTTATTCAGCCCAGGATTATGCCAAACTCTATATCAAGGATTTCGTCACATTTCATGGTGTCCCATTGTCTATTATCTCAGATAGAGGTACCCAATTCAACTCTTATTTTTGGAAAGCATTCCAAAAGGGTCTTGGTACCCAAGTTCATCCCAGTACAACCTTTCATTCTCAGATAGATAGTTAAGAAGAAAGGACAATCGAGACTTAAGAAGATATGCAGCGAGCATGTGCAATTGACTTTAAGGGTAATTAGGATGACCGTTTGCCTTTAATTAAGTTTGCATACAACAACAACTATCATTCTAGTATCCAAATAGCTCTATTCAGAGCTCTCTACGGTAGGAGATGCAGATTTCTAATTGGTTGGTGCAAAATGGGTGAGGTCGTAGTAGTATAGCCTGACTTGGTCTTCGATACCTTAGAGAAAGTTCAGTTAAACAAAGAGAGGCTCAAGACAGCTCAGGCTGCAAATGTACACAGAAAAGATCTCAAGTTCGAGATTGGTGATTATGTGAACCTGAAAATCTCTCCCATGAAGGGAGTGAAGAGGTTCGGCAAGAAAGGAAAGCTTAGTCCCCGATATGTCGGTCCCTTCAAAATTCTCAATCTCTTTGGCAAAGTAGCTTATGAGCTCAAATTAACTTCAGATCTAGCCTCAATGCATCCAGTCTTCCATATCTCCTTGCTGTAGAAGTACATAGGTGATCCAGCAGTCATAGTCCCTATAGAGGGCATAGATGTTTAGAACATCCTTTCTTATGAAGAGATTCCAGTACAAATTCTTGACTATCAAACTCGTAGACTGAGATACAAAGAAGTCCCTCTAGTTAAAGTTCTTTGGCGGAATCAGTCCATTGAGGAGGCTACTTGGGAAGCAGAAGCAAACATGTGGACCAAGTACCCTCACCTCTTATTCTCTAATTTAGACTCAACCCAAGGTAATAGCCTTCCTTAAGCTTATTCAGTTTCTTGTTCAAATTTCAGTTATGAACTTGGTATTCATTTCCATGCTTAGTTTACATTTCAAATTTGGTATCCTTTACCATTACATGTTCAGTCACATGTTTATCAGTCAATTTAGTTATGTATTCATGCATCAGATAAGCGTGATGAGCTTATCAATATGCTTATTCATTTATTCATGTATTAGTTCAGTCATTAAATCATGCATCAGATATGCATGCCTAGTATAAATCTTAGTAATGTCAGTCATGTAGTCATGTTTCAGTTGTTCTTATTCAGTATGTACTTCAGCTTATCATTTCTTCCATCTCAATCAGTCTCATTCGAGGACAAATATTTCTAAGGGAGAGATATTGTAATACCCCGCAAAATTACTAATCTTAATTCATCCATTTAATATTGTCAAGGGGGTCCCAAACTTAAAAAATTCTAGATAAGTTTCCAGACTTAGTTTATTTTTGGCATTCAAAAGTTTGTGACACAAGATTTATAACACAAGATTTAACTAGGTTTTCACCAAAATATAGTTGTTTCTCTCAAATTACCTCAAGAACAAGTCTAGGGTTTTCAATTGAAGGCTCTAATCCAAGAGATTCTACCGTTAGTTTTCAAGAATTTT
Source organism: Capsicum baccatum var. pendulum (assembly GCA_030864225.1). Lineage (NCBI taxonomy): Eukaryota > Viridiplantae > Streptophyta > Magnoliopsida > Solanales > Solanaceae > Capsicum > Capsicum baccatum. The sequence continues at coordinate 233,826,208 of CM061560.1, read as the reverse complement.
TCCATCCAAGGTATGTCAAGTGTTCAGTAATGGATTCCTTTCATCCATGAATCCCAAGAATCCAAATTTAAATTATGAATTGTGATGTTTATGTTGTGGATTGATTTTGTTCATAAAGTTATTATTGTAGGATTCCCATGTTGGAATCTTTATGTGTTGTTATGAAACTACGCTAGTATGTGAGTTGAAATTTATGAAATTAAGTTGAATTAGGGAATCATTTGGTATTAATTTGATATCATGCCTAAGGCCTAAGTTATGCATACTAGGTGTTTGATAATATTCCTAAGAGAATAATACTTGTGCATTATGACTCAACAGAACCTAAATGTTGAATTCGTGTTACTATTATATTCAAAATGACTCCCATGCTATTGTTATGCCTTGTAATAGATTGATGAAATACTCATGAGATTAGGCTTAGGAAATTATGACATGTTTGTATACATTCTTATTCATGTGAAAGCTTGTGGTATGCAAATACTAAATGAAAATCCAGAATGATAGTACTATGAATTATTGACCATGGTTATGTGTTCAAGAGGTGTCATGTCTTATCAGTGTCATGCTATCGAGTCTTGGGGTACTTGTACCTAAAAATTTAGTTGTGTGCCTAGAGCCAGTGTTAGTTTCAAGATAACATCAGTCACGCCATGATCAGTAGTATTCTCAGTTAGTTTCATAACTCAGTAGAGTTCAGTCAGTTACATGACTTAGGAAAACTTAGTAATCTCATGAACTCAGTAAGTTAATAGATTTATGTAACATTTATTCAATCCACGGAACTCAGTGAACTCATTCTAGTTCATCTAGGTATAATCATATCAGTTTTTATTCAGTTGGGAGTAGGATTCATCACCGAATGAACCCAAGGATGAAGGCACACACTGACAGTAGAGGGTGTGACCCTTAGAAGCAATCCTTGCATTCCAGAACTATGTATCTAGTATAGGTTGAGACATCAACACTGACAGTTGAGGGTTGATGAGGTGGATTAACACTGCCAGTTGAAGGTCCCATCATTTTCCTTTGGGGAGACTAGCATAAAGGGGTCACTTACGGCTTGTCTTTACCCATGGCACGCTATTGGCGCCCATGCAATTGGGATTATAGATTGGACCCCAACTCAGCTATATTGCTTTATATGAGGCATGTTGGTTTGATGAATACCTCCCACAGTCTTAGTCTTAGTCTTAGTCTCAGCAAAAGAGCTCAAATAGTTTTTTAGATTCAGGACTGTCAGATACAGTCACTCAACTCAGTACGAAACTCAGCTAGTTTCATCAAAACCTAGACTGTTAGACACAATCGCTCGGTATCAGTTATATCAGTTATCAAAAATCCATAATATCCATATTTTGAATCAATAATCATTATTGTCATAATTTCAGTTACAGTTACGTATTCATGTATGTTTTCTCATGTTCATGTTATTCAATATGTTTTCATACCAGTACATTCTCATGTATTGATGCATACTTTTCTTGTGCGTTATGGTGTTTTATACCATAGGTTCCGACGCACGAGCTCCAGAGCATCCTTAGAAGTTTAGCTTACACCAGTAAGAGTCAGTGGTGAGTCCTCATATTTTGAGGAAAGGATTATTTCATGATTTCAGTGTTAAGTTTATTTTAGTAGATGGAGTTAGTTAGGGAAATGTTCCATAAACTCCTTATCCAGATAGTTTAGAGGCTTTCAGACTATCTTGTTTAGACAGTTATTTCAGTTGTTTAGGTATTGATATACCATATTTGTAGATGTTATGTTTTATCAGATATTTGAATTGTATGGCCTTTCAGCCTTTTATTCCGCATTTTTATAGTATACTATGTAGTGCTCCGATAAAGATATCAGTCATGGGTTAGCTTGTGGTCCTTCGGGGTCATAAGCACCATCTAGCATTCTGAGTACCAGATTCGAGGCATTACAGAAGGCTATGGCAAACTTTTCCCAGTCTATGGGCTCTGCATCTGTACCCCTATCTACCTTTCACTGCTTAAACCACCTATGGGCTACATCTTGTAGCTGATATGTAGCTAACTCATCGCTCTCAATAACAGTCACCCCCATGATATTTGTAATGTTCTGCACCTAATCAAGAAATTCTTGAGGGTCTTATCTGACTTAGACTCGTTAAAAGATAGAGGGTTCATTCAGGTGAAGTCCCAAATTTGGGCAGCAGTAGTATTTGCTACTGGGTTGGCCAAAATGGCTGTTGGTCTTTCATTTTGGGAAACCACGGAATGATCTAGGGTGGTAAAGATTGCTCTGAACTCTGCTTGGGAGACATGCGCACCTAAAAAATTTGGACGGACGGGCTGACTGATCTTTCATTCCTCTTCTTTGAGTCCTCTTTTGAGGCATATTCTATAAACAAAAGTGAAACTAGGATTAGAAAGAGAGTGTAATTGGATCTTATTCTTACTCTCCTGACATGAATACTGAAAGAAGGGATACTGTTCTTAAAACATCACATAGCCTTCTATCCATAAGTGTGGCACGCTACACACCCATGCACAAGACTCTACTAGATGCGGCTTTCAGACTTACTAGGACACTGTTAAACCTTAGGCTCTGATACCAAGTTTGTAACGCCCTGAGTCTGGTACCCCGAATACTATATGATGCTCATAATCCCGAAGGACCATGATAACTCCCAAACTACAGCTCTCGTTAGAAAGTGTAAGTGGTCGCTGTCAAATATAGAACCCAACTGGGTTGGGTGTCGAATCCCACAGGGAATACTTGGTCACTAAGTGTTGCAACTATTAGTAGACTTTTGGTCAAAAATTCCACAGAAATGGTGGATTTTGGGTTTGGCATGCACTACTATTATTAAAGTAATGATGGAATGCTTTGTTTCATAAGATTTAATCACAGAGAATAATAAGTTAGGTTATGTCCACCTGATGAGTTCTATGTATCTATTAACTATGAGTAATGCGGAATTTAGACATGCATGCACTTATAGAGTTCGTATTCTAATGGTAAATCCTAGTGTTTCTCAACCATCAAGGATTATTTCACTTTAACTCTCTCGAGCCTAAAGTGTATAACTAATGGTACAAACTCTCCAAGAAAGTTAATCTGGTTAAGGCATTAACGTGTAAATAGAGGTTGGTAGCCCTATTTCCTTGTCACGCTCTCTTTTCCAAACATGTAACTTTTCTCTCGAACAAGCTAATGCTATACTGGCGTAATCCCTATGTTTGCAACCATAAGAATTCAATTAAAACGAAGAGAGTAATGATATAAGTAGCATACACATCAAGAATTCACAAACTCATAGCAATAGATAGTATCTCACAAGGTTTCCATAACCCTAACAGAGAAGTTTAGCTACTCATGAATATAACGAAAATCACAATAGACATAATCATCATACCACAACATAGAATAATCTTAGCGATGGAAATAATGCTTGGCGTCAAAAGGGAGAAGAACGTCATTCTTTCCGTTGCTCAAGAAAGCCGTGTTTTTCTCTGTCTAAACTTACAGAATCTCTAAGCTGAATAATGATTAAAAACTTGCTGAAAAATTCAGCAATAGGGTTTTTATAATGTCCTTGTCTACTAAATTACTGTTGCATCCTTAAGTCTTTAAAAATGCTGGGTTTGCCCGGGAAAAAGTTTCCATGCATCACTTTCAGTTCAAAAGTTGTCTTCCCTTTAATGTGAAGTTTTCCTTTGCTGCTCAAAAAGTCCATAAAGTGCTGAAATCTTCATCATTAATACCTGAAAAACATGCTAATCACGTAGGTCAGCTCACTTAAAGGAAAATGGACTAAAAGTGTAAGAATAAAGTATTTTATCCTCAAAACTTAGCTAAAACATGGGTAAATTATGGTGCTTAGGCGTGTAAATACGCCAAACATCAACACCCCACACTTAAAGCTTTGTTCGTCCTCGAACAAAATATAGCATCCATGCAAACACCTAATCTAGAATTTCACAATAGCAACACCAAACTTGAATTTCACAATAGCAATGCAAAATTTATCCTCAAGACATGTACGACAATTATTAACAAAGAGTAGGTTTCTTGATCACTACTAGAAACAATTCAACCTCCAACATAGACTCGTGATGATGGTTAATTCGTATCCACAAGTTAAGCCACAAAGAATCATACAACACTACACAAAAATCATTAACCATGTGTGTCTCACACAAGATATCACCCATAATCGCTCATAGTTTTGCATTTTTCGAAACATGGGTATAATATTCTCCTTTCTCTCACTCTCACAAAGAATTCTTATATTGCAACTGATGACCATAGGCTTGCCCTTAGTGTAATGTTGCACTAATATCAGAATTCTAAGCTTAGGATCAACTAGATCTTTACAGGGTTGTAATGTAGGCTAAGGGACAGGTAGGACTATTTTGGCCAGAAATAGTGACTATGTTCCCTAAGCGCTTTAATACACTACAATATGTCATTAATACTCTATTTTAAATAACCCCTCTACTTTCCTTTCATCTACCAACCCCTTTTCACCTATTTTGTTATTCAATCATAAACACAAAGATGAGAATATACAACTCTCTTATTTATTTTTATTTTTATTTTTTATGTTTTTTTTCTTTTTTTTTTATAAAGAACCTCTATGATAGCCACGCTTTTTCACAGCAATTTCAAGTACCAATACACTCTGAGGTATCACTCTCACCATTTTCCTTTTACTTTATCACATGACTCTACAATTTTAAGCGCTTAGGAATTTGGATCAAATTATGGTCTTGAAAAAAAATGGATTAGGCTACATATGCAGCTGTCAAAGAAAATAGCTAAAGGCTCAAAGAGGGTTAACTAGGATAATGAACAAAGGTAGGTAAAAAGAAGGTAAACAAATTAGGGCTGCCAAAGAGATTGCCTAAATCATCTCCTAAACTCACACTCTTTATTTCACTTTACACACACACCAGGAAAGTTCTAGCATCAATCACAACACAGAATATACTATAACCTCACCCACACAAGGCACATGGTCGACTTAATTGGGAGCAATATAGACTCTTGACCTAATAGATGAATGAATTAAACCACACAATTATCACATAGTGAGTCACACTTAGAGCCTAAATGTCTCAATAATAATGATTTAGCACAAACTCATGTCATAATACCATGCCGTCTATTAGAACAATTTCATGCAAACTCTAAAAAAAAATTTAACTAACTAATTATGACAAATTAACTACGACTAATTCAAACAAACAAAAACAAGAATAAATGTAGGCAAAGAAGTACAACATACAAATACCAGCAAATACCAGAACCCCATACTTAGACGGGACACACTGCCCTAAGTAGAAAATAAATAAGGAAAACCTGATTAGTCGGACTCTTCTTCTATGTCTGGGGTCATACCCCCTTCGTCAGAATCATCATCAGAGTCATTGTCATCAGAGTTGTCCTCCACGTCTGAGTCTGGCAGTCGGCGATCATCGTCAGTTGGAACGTCATCGTCGAGAGGCTCCTCAAAATGTGCCCCTACTCTACACATAGCTCGCGCATGCTCATTCATCGGGTAGTCATAATCCAACTGCTGGAGCTCTACATCAGTTGGAATACGACCTCTACTCATTAATGTAAAGCTATTCATGCCATATATATGGCAAAAGAAACTTTCATCCCGAGCATGTCTTTCTACAGTGGTAAGGTTGATTCCATAACCAGTTTCAGGATCTTTAACTTTTGTAAGATTAACCTTATTCGGGTTGTGTGGAATCCTATGATCTTTAGGTTCCTCTTCAATGTGCTCCTTCCTCAATATCGCAGTTAACAAATTGCCAAAGCTGAAATGGGACCTCTTGTGCAGCCTATCCTTATGCATTAACGATCGTATAACCGCACCAATGTTGATGGGAATATTAGTCATCAGAGCGTACACCAAGCATACTCTATCACATGTGATCTTTGTGTACCGTGTCCCAGGAATCAGGTAAGAGTTGACTATCCTCAACCATATACGAGTTTCTCTGTTCAAGGAAGCATACAGGAAGGTATTGTGCCAACCGGTATCCTTGTGATGAATCCACTGTGCCATTGACCTTGTTCCACACAGTGTGTGTCTAATTCCCTGTAGGGAGGTCTGTGATAAAGCTCCTTGAACGGTGATGGATCCACAGATGGAAGATCCAAAGAAGCATTGAAGAACTCTACATTCAGTTGCAAGACTTGGCCCCGAATCTTCAATTCACTTCCGGTATTCTTTGGGGACCAATTGGCATAGAACTCACACGTTAGATCAAGATTGCATTCCCCCATATCTCGAAAAATGAAATCAACATTTAGTGTCATGATTTTAGCCAAAATGCGGGGTTCCCTCCTTGCTAGACTCTCCTTTTGCATCAAATCCATGTGAACATATTTCTTTACTTTGTTGTTCTTGTACCACTCCTTTCCTTCCTCCTTTACCCACTTTATCCCAAAAGTGTGTCGAGGTATTTGTATCGAGGAGGACTCTGCTTGCTCTTTTCTTCCCCTTTTCTGACCTTTTTGTGAGGTGGACACTTTTTCTTTTCCTTGTCGTCCTTTTGGTGCCATTCTACCTGAGATCACAATATAGTCATCTTATCTTCATCTCAGAAGATTCAATCAAAAAATAAACAGTAATGGCACCACCCCACACTTAATTTGTTTGCACAGACTAATTAAGTGAGTGATGTCGATTACTCAAACTTCATCGACATCCATTTAGGCGATATGTTCCAACAACATGTTTAGCAGAGTCATACTTTCATGTAATCTTGATTATCCTTTCGAACTTTATTTCATGTAATCTTAACTATACTTTCATGTTTGGATGAATGCATTTTTTACATAAGACCACCACATAGAGATAGTATCAAGTTATTGTATATAAATAATATCAACATCTTATGCTTGTGGTCAATCATGATCGGTATCTCGATGAACGAGTCATTCAAACATTCAAGCTTTCAACTTTCAAGATTATGCATTAATTTCACAATTTCAACTTCATAAAAATATGACAGTGTATAACAATCAAATACAAGTCGGAATAAAGTCAAGAATACCCACACGTTTTCTTTCACTCAACTAGATGTATCATAACAAACCAACCACATTCTATTCACCAACACCACTTCAAAATCTATCAAATAATTATAAACGTAGCATTTCAACAACTACGGAATATAAAAGAATAACTTACTTGGTGACGGATCCGAAAGATGAGTTTGCAAGATTAGATGAGCAAAAAGAAAAATTTTGAGAGAAATTGGAAGGTTGGGCGGCGCCTATCTTGAGCAAACAATAGGATTGTGTTTTAAGATTGGGTATCTATTTATAGACTAAGCCATGGGTAGGGTTTGATCCATGTAAAATTGGGTTAGGAGACAAAAAGCATAAGTAGGCGGCGCCTAATGCTTTGCCTAAACTTAGCATAGGTGGCGCCTATGCTATTGCCTAGTTGGGCATAGGCGGCTCCTATGCTATCGCCTAGTTGGGCATAAAAGCTGCCTATGCTATTGCCTAGTTGAAATAGAAAGCATAGGCAATGGCATAGACGGCGCCTATTCTATCTCCTAGTTGGGCATAGGCAGCGCCTATGTTATTTCCTAGATTTGTATAGGCCTTGCCTTGTCCATTGCCTAGTTGAGGCAGTGAGCATAGGCAATGACATAGGCCTTGTCTTGTTCATTTACTAGATTTGCATAGGCCTTGCCTTGTTCATTGCCTAGATTTGTATTGGCCTTGCCTTGTCCATTGCCTAGTTGAGGCAGCGAACATAGGCAATGACATAGGCCTTGCCTTGTTCGTTGCCTAGATTTGCATAGGCAATGCCTAACCGATAGCCTTTGCTCCTTCATTCCTAACCTACCACCTTTAACATGGCTCACTTTCAAATAAAAATTTTTGGGAGTAATCCCCTCCTTTGTACATCTTGCACCTACACTTAATCAAAAACAACAAAAATAATTAGAAATATGGGTTGCCTCCCACCAAGCGCCTTAGTTTTGGTCGTGGCTTGACTCTTCTTTTTGGATTTTTATTTAACAAAAACAAACTCCTAGTAAAACAAAATGATTAAAAATAATGGGTTGCCTCCCACGTAGCGCTTGATTTATTGGCACGGCACGACATAGTTATCTCGATTACTTAGACTTCATCGAGATATATGGTGGTCATGCAATTTATCGAATCAAGTGGAATGATATATGGTTTCACTCGTTGGATGATAACGCTCAAACTACAGCTCTCATAAGAGTGTAAGCGATCGTTGTCAAATATATAACCCAGCTGGGTTGGGTATCGATCCCACAGAGAATAGCTGGTCACTAAGTAAGCAAAGATTACTAGACATTTTGTACAAGTCTCATAAAAGAGGGGGGATTGTAATGTGCAATTGATGTGAACAAAATAATAGAGTAAAACAGAAAATAGCAAAGTAAAATGAAATAATGTTTAGTAAGATGTAAAACAATGAGAATTGAGAGTTGGGGTTATGTCCACCTTATGAGTTGTACGTCTCTATTGGCTATGAGTTATGTGGAATTCAGACATGCATATGCTTATAGAGAATTGTATTCTATGGTAAATCCAGGCATCTTTCGACCTATCAAGGATTATTTCACTTTAACTCTTTCGAGCTTAAAGCGTATCTAACGGTACAAATTCTCCAAGAGGTTAATCCAGTTACGGAACTAACTTTTTAACAGGGGTTGGTGCCCTATTACCTTGACATTAACTCTTTTCCAGACATATAACTTTTCTTTCGAAGAAGTTAATGCTATACTGGCGTTATTCTATGCGTCTGCAGCCACAAGAATTTGCATTAAGATGAAGAGAATAATGATATAAGCAGCATATGTGTCACAAATTCACAAACTCATAGCAATAGATAGTATCTCATAAGGCTTCCATAACCCCCAACAGAAAAGCTTAGTTACCCATGAGTGCGAAGGAAATCACAATAGACATCATTATTATAACACAATAAAAGATCACGTGTAGTAAGGTGTGGTATGGCGTTTTAGGCGTGAATTCCCTTGCAAAGTAACGTTTCTCTTGTTGTAGAAATTAAGAATGGAATAGATGAATGAAAGAAGAATATATGAATCTCGGAATTAGAACTAATGGAAGAATAGAATTAGAGTGATTAATTGAAGAATAAATTAAAATCTCTAGCAAAATAGGGTATTTATAATACCCATATCCTATTCCTACTAAGCTACTGCATTACATAACCCAATCCTACTGGGTTACTGCATCATTACCCTAATCCTAATAAGTTACTACTAGTCCCCAAAGTCTTTAGAATTGTTGTTTTTGCCCGGGACAGATTTTTCATGCACCACTTTTGGTCCTTGGCGTCAAAGCTTTGCTTTCCTCCTTTCATGAAGCTTTCTTTGGCATCAAGTTATCCATAAAATGCTGAATTATGCATCATTTATACCTAAAAACTTTCTAATCACGTTTGTTAGCTCACTTACAGGAAAAACGACTAAAAGTGCATGAATTATATAATTTGTCCTCAAAACTTAGCTAAAATATGGGTAAAATATAGTACTTTAGGCGTGTAAATTCGCCTATCATCAACACCCCACACTTAAATCTTTGTTCGTCCTCGAACAAACTATTATTTCCATCTAAACATCTACTTAGGGTTTCACAGTAACAACATAAAATATTCATCAAGACAGGCATAGCAATCATTAACAAAGAGTAGTTTTCTGATCATTAGTAGAAACAATTCAGCCTCCAACATAGACTCGTGTGGTCAACTCATATTCAAAATTTAAGGCACAAAGAATCATACACAACTATCCAAAACTCATCAACCATGTGTGTCTCACCATATATTACCCATAATCACTCACAGGCATAGTATATTTGTCAAAACATGGGTATAAGAGTATCCTTACTCTCACTCTCACAAAGAATTCATATGCTTCAACTGATGACCATAGGCTTTCCCTTAGTGTAATGCTCCACTAAATATCAGAATGCTAAGCTTAGGATCAAATAGGTCTTTTGGTGGTTGTAATGTAGGCTAAGGGACGGGTAGGACTATTTTGGCCAGAAATAGTGACTATGTTCCTAAGCGCTTTAATACATCACATTATGTCATTAACACTTTCTTTCAAACAACTTTTCTGCTTTCTTTTATTCTACCACCCTTTTTTCTACTCTTTTATTTTTCAATTTTAAACACAACTAACTTTTTAGTTTTTCTTTACTTTTTCTTTTCATAACACACCTCTTATGATAGCAATTCTTTTTCATAACAAATTCAAGCACCATTACATTCTAAAGCATCATACTCACCCAATTTCCTCTTATTTTGTCACATGACTTTACAATTTAAAGCACTTAGGAATTTGGATCAAATTGTGGTCTTGAAAAAAAATGGATTAGGCTTACATATGAGGCTGTCAAAGAAAATAGGCTAAAGGCTCAAAAGGTTTTAACTAGGATGATGTCCACGGGTAGGTAAATCAAAGGTAAACAATTATAGGTTTCCAAATAAATGCCTAAATCATCTCCTAGACTTGCACTCTTTATTTTCGCTTTACATACATACCAGGCAAGTTCTAGCATCAGCCACAAACACAGAATATACTATATCCTCGCACACACAAGGCACATGGTCAAATTTATTGGGAGTAGTATGGACTTTTGACCCAACAGATGATGGAATTGAACCACACAATATCACATAGTGAGTCACAATTAGAGCCAAAACGTCTCAATAGTCATGATTTTAGCACAACTCTTGTCATAATCTCATGCTGCCTATTAGAATAATTTCATGCGAAGTTAAGTTAAAAAAAATTACTAATAAAAACAATTAACTACTGAAAACAAAACAACAAAAACAACAAACATAAATGCAAATACAGATAAAGAAGTATATCATGCAAATACCAACACCCCACACTTAGACGGGACACACTGTCCTCAGTGGAAAATAAATAAGAAGAACCTGGTTAGTCGGACTCCTCCTCTTTGTCTGGGGTCATACCCCCTTCGTCAGAATCATCATTGGAGTCGTCGTCATCAGAATTCTCTTCCACGTTGGAGCCTGGCATTCTACGATCATCATCGGTTGGCACATCGTCATCAAGAGGTTCCTCAAAGTACACACCTACTCCATGCATCGCCCTTGCATGCTCATTCATTGGGTAGTCATAATCCAGCTGTTGGAGCTCTGCAGTAGTTGGAACACGACCCCCGCTCATCATTGTAAATCGAGTTATGTCATAAGGATGGAAAAAGAAACTCTCATCCCGAGCATGCTTTTCTGAAGTGGTAAGGTTGACTCCATGCGTGGTTTCAGCATCTTTAACCTTCGTGAGATCAACCTTCTTTAGGTTGTGTGGGAGTTTATGATCAGCCGGTTCCTCTTCGATGTCTTCCTTCCTTAGTATTACAGTTAATAGGTTGCCAAAGCTAAAGTGGGACCTCTTGTGTAGCCTAGCTTTCTGCATTGTAGATCAAATAATTGCCCCAATGTTGATAGGGACATTTGTCATCAATGCGTATACCAAGCACACTCTATCTCTTGTTATCTTGGTATACTGGGTCCTTAGAATTAGGAAAGAGTTTACTATGCTCAACCATGTCCTTGCTTCCCTATTCAAAGGAGCATATGGGAAGGTGTTGTGTCGACCGGTGTCCTTATGTCTACTCCACCGTGCTATGGATCTTGTTCCCTAGAGAGTGTGTCGAATGTCTCTGTATGGAAGTCTACTATACAGCTCCTTGAATGGTGATGGATCAACAGTAGGCAAGCCAAGAAAGGAGTTGAAGAAATCCGCATTTAATTGCAGAACTTGGCCACGAATCTTGACCTCACTTCCTATGGTTTTCGGCGACCAGTTGGCGTAGAATTCGCATGTTAGATCAAGATTGCATTCTCCCATATCTCAGAAGATGAAATCAAGATGTAACGCCATGATCTTGCCAACATGCGCGGTTCTTTCTTTGCTAGGATTTCCTTGTTTATCAAGTCCACATGAATATATTTCTTCTCTTTGTTGTTCATATACCATTCCTTTGCTTCCTCTTCTAGAACCCATTTAATTCTGAACATGCGGCATGGTACTTGCATCGAGGATGATTCTCCTTGCACTTTTCGGCCTCTTTTCTTGCCTTTTTGTGAAGTGGTTGCCTTATCTTTGCCTTGTATTACTTTGGGTGCCATTGTACCTGAGACTAAAGCAATGTTTATGTTAGCATCATCTCGATGGATACAATCTATAAACAAGCAGTAGGGGCACCACCCCACACTTAGTTTGTTGGTACAGACTAGTGACGTGAAAGTTGTCGATTACTCAGACTTCATCGGCATACGTTTTAGGTGCTATATTCCAACAATAAAATCAGTGCATTCATACTTCTTGTAATATTGGCAATAATTTCATGTTTGATATATCAGGACTACTTCATAGGGATTGAATCAAGGTATAGCATCTAAAAATAATCACAACCTCCTATGTCGGTAGGCAACTATAATTCTTATCCCGATGAACAAGTCATTCCAATATGTAAGTATTCAAGTGACAAGATTATGCAATTTTTCTTACCATATCAATTCCGTAAAAGTATGACAGTGCATCAAAATCAAATATAAGTTGGAAACAAGTTAAGATTATCCTTACGTATATGTTCACTCACTTAGTTGTATCACAACAATTCAATCATATTCACATCATCAATACTACTTCAAGATGTAACAATTCATAATAGGCGTAGTAGTGTAGTACTTACAGAATATAAATGAAGAACAAACAAGCACTTACTTGATTGATGCCTTTGGATGATGTTCTTGTGAAGTAATAGAGCAAAAGCAAAATTTTGGAGGGGATTTGGAGACTATAGGCGACGCTTATGCTAGGTTTCCAATGTGTTTTTGGTCTAAGACTAAGTCTTTTATTTATAGGAGAAGGTTGGGTCGGGTTTTGACCCATTTAAAATCGGATTTAGAGACAAGAAGTGACCATAGGCGGTGCCTTTTGCTTTGCCCATGCTTGGCATAGGCGGCACCTTTTGCAAAGCATTATTTAGCATAGGCGGCGCCTATTCCATGGCATTCTTAGGCATAGGCAGCGCCTTTTGCATAGCATATGAGATTCAGAGATAAAAGGCATTGGCATAGGCGGCGCCTATGCTATGGCATACTTGGGCATGAGCGGTGCCTATGCTATGGCACACTAGATTCCGAGAGCTTAGGCCATAGTATAGGCCTTGCGTTGTTCGTGGCCTAGTTTTACATAGGCCTAGCCTTGTTCGTTGCCTATATTTGCATAAACAATGCCCAATCCATAGCCTTTTGCTTCTTCATCACTAACTTACCACCTTCATCATGCAATACGTCCAAATCAAAATTTGAAACCAATCTCCTTGTTTTACACCTCTTGCACCTACATTTACTTAAAACCAACAAAGACGATTAGAACGATGGGTTGCCTCCCATCAAGCGCCTTAGTTTTTGTCATGGTACGACTCTTATTTTTGGATTTTTATTTATCAAAAGCAAACACGAAATAGAACGAAAGAAAGGAAAAAAAATGTAAATTGATGGGTTGCCTCCCATCTAGCGCTTGATTTATTGTCGCGGCATGACATAGTTACCTCGAGTACTTAGACTTCGTCGAGATAAGTGATGGCCACATAGTTTATCAAGTCAAGAGGACCAATATAAGGTTTTACTCGTTGGCCATTAACCTTGAAGACAATACCATTATTGTCTTCCAACTCAACTACTCCAGACGAGTAGACTTGGTTAACTTTGTACGGAACTGACCACTTGGATTTTAACTAACCTGGGAATAGCTTCAGTCTGGAATTAAAAATAAGTACCATATCACCCTTTTGAAAGTTTCGTTGAACAATCCGCTGATCATGATACTTTTTCATCCGCTCCTTGTATAGGTCTAATCTTTCATAAGCATGTAGACGGAATTCATCCATCTCGTTCAATTGCTCCAATCTCAAATTCATGGCATCATCCAAATTCAAATTCAGTCGCTTCAACGCCCGTAATTTTTTATGCTCGAGCTCAATAGATAAGTGATAGGATTTCCCATAAATTAGTTGGTACGGGGACATGCCAATTGGCATTTTGAATGCAGTCCTATAGGCCCATAGTGCATTGTCCAGCTTCCGAGACCAATCTTTCCTATTAGCATTTATCGTCTTAGCAAGGATTTGCTTGATCTCTCAGTTGGAAACTTCTACCTGTCCACTAGTTTGTGGGTGATAAGGTGTGGCTACCTTATGTTGCTTGACACCATATTTTGCCAACACGGATTTGAATAGCTTATTGGAAAAGTGAGATCCTCCATCACTTATGATAGTACGTGGTACTCCAAAGCGAGAGAAGATATTCGTCTTTAAGAATGCTACAACACGCTTTCCCTCATTGTCGGCCAACGCTACTGCTTCAACCCATTTTGAAACATAGTGTACAGCAACTAGGATGTATTTCATTCCAAACGAATTTACGAATGGTCCCATTAAATCAATACCCCATACATCAAAGAGCTCTACTTTAAGAATTTTTGACATGGGCATCTCATGGTGTTTCAAAATAGCACCTTGTCTTTAACATTGGTCGCATCTTCTCACAAAGTCGTAGGCATCTCTAAATATCGAAGGCCAATAATATCCACTTTCCAATACCTTTCTTGCTGTCCGATTACCTATGTGATGTCCCCCAACTTGGGAAGTGTGGCATGCTTCCAATATATTAGGCACTTCTACATGGGATATGCATCGCCGGATAACACCATCCGCGCATCGTCGAAACAAATATGGCTCATCCCAAAAGTAGTGTTTTACATCATGCATAAACTTCCTTTTTTTATGGTAAGATAAGTTTGCCGGTATCACATTACTCACCACAAAATTCGTAAAGTCGGCATACCATGGTAACTCTTCTATTATCGCCGCTAAGATCTCCTCGTCAGGGAATGCATCATCAATCTCGATTTCAGGCTGCGCTATATGCTCATTTTCGAGTCTAGATAGATGATCATCCACTTGGTTCTCACAACCTCTTCTATCTTTAACCTCAAAATCAAATTCTTGCAGCAGCAATACCCATCAAATTAGCCTTGGCTTTGTGTCCTTCTTCATCATTAGGTATCTCAGGACTGCGTGATCAGTATGAACTATCACTTTAGTTCCCAACAAGTAAGCACAAAACTTCTCAAAAGCATACACAACCGCTAGGAGCTCTTGTTCTGTGACAGTGTAGTTCTTTTGGGCTTCGTTCAGGACCTTGCTCGCATAGTAGATAGGATGGAATAACTTATCCCTTCTCTGTCCAAGTACAGCGCCTAATGCTACCACACTGGCGTCACACATGACTTCAAACAGTAAAGACCAATCTGGTGCTACCATGATAGGAGCTTCAATTAGTTTTCCTTTAAGGTATTCGAATGCCTTCAAACAATCTTCATTGAAGTCAAACTTTGCATATTTCCCCAAAAGTTTACATAATGGACTAGCAATTTTGGAGAAGTCTTTGATAAACCGTCGATAAAAACCTGCGTGCCCGAGGAAACTACGAACTCCCTTTACGGAAATTAGAGGTGGTAGTTTTTTGATAACTTCAATTTTAGCTCGATCAACCTCAATTCCTCTTTCAGAGATTTTATGCCCAAGAACAATACCTTCTTTAACCATAAACAGTCACTTCTCCCAATTCAGCACTAGGTTGAATTCTACACATCGTTGCAACGCCATGCTTAGGTTTACCAAACACAATTCAAATGACTCACCCACAACTGAAAAATCGTCCATGAATACCTCCAAAGTATCTTCAACCATATCAGAAAAGATGGACATCATACAACGCTGAAAGGTGGTTGGTGCATTACATAGACCGAATGGCATACGTTTAAAGACAAACATACCATATGGGCATGTGAACATTGTCTTATCTTGGTCTTCGGGGGAAATACAAATCTGATTATAGCCAGAATAACTGTCTAAGAAACAAAACCAGCCTTTTCCCGCTAATCGATCGAGCATTTGGTCCATGAATGGCATTGAAAAGTGATCTTTGAGCGTCCATGAATTCAGCTTTCGGTAGTCCATGCATACTCTCCATCCTTTGACAGGTCTTAGTGTAATGAGCTCGTTTTTCTCATTCGCAACTACCGTCATGCCTCCTTTCTTAGGAACACATTATACCGGGCTTACCCATGTGTTGTCAGAGATTGGATACACAACTCCTGCGTCTAACCACTTGATAATTTTTTTCTTTACCACTTCTTGCATAGGAGGATTTAGACGCCTTTGATGCTCAATAGTGGGTGTGTAATTTTCTTCAAGCTGAATCTTGTGTGTACAAATCCCAGGTGGAATACCAATAATATCAGTGATGGTCCAACCAATGGCTCTTATATACTTCCGTAGAATAGCAACGAGAGCTGCAACTTGCTGCTCACCCAAATCTGTCGCCACAATGACTGGAAGTGTGTTTTCGCTTCCTAAGAATGTATACTTTAAATGGCTAGGCAGCTCTTTCAATTCTAACATGGGTGGCTCTTCAATAGATGGTTTAGATGGTGGTATGGGTCGATTTTTGAGATCAAGGTCCAGCTTCTTGGGAGCGTGAGGATATGACCCTAATCCTGTCAGAGCACCAATAGTTTCTTCACAATTTTCAGCATCCTTATGCTCACTATTTATGAGCACAACCGCCAATGGGTCATCAATAATCTGCTCCTCTTCAAGTAATTCTTTCTCATCATCAAATTAAACATCAGCCACCAAAAATACGTTCAGATCTTTGGGTTGCTTCATTGATTTGCACACATCAAAGCGAACTACTTTGTCATTTATTCAGAATAAAAGCTCATTGGCTCTTAAATCAATAAGCACGCTTCCTGTTGCAAGGAAAGGGCGCCCCAAGATTATGGGAACTTTTGAGTCTGCTTCACAATCCAAAATCATGAAATCTACCAGAAAGATGAATGAAGAAACCTTTACCAATACATCACATAGAATACCAACAGGTCGTTTTACCGACCTATCAGCCATTACGAGCCTCATATTGGTTAGAGTAGGATCACCCAACCCTAACTTTTTATAAATAGATAATGGCATCAAATTGATGCTGGCTCCTAAGTCGTATAATGCTTTGGCAAAATTCAAAGATCCAACGGTGCAAGGAATAGTGAAAGCATCGGGGTCAGCCTTCTTCTGAACTAATGATCGGGTAGCAATTGCACTGCAGTGATGAACCATAATTTTTAACTCAAAGCTTGTTGCACGCTTCTTTGTCAAGAGGTCCTTCATAAATTTTTCATACCCAGTCATTTGTTCTAGAGCTTCCACCAATGGAACATTAATGTTCAGCTGCTTTAACATCGTCATAAATTTGCTGAACCTTGTATCATCCGCAATCTTCTTCAATCTTTGAGAAAAAGGTGGTAGTGAAAGTGGGATTGTTTTCTCCACGGCTTTCTTATCTTTTTGCCTTCATTTTTCATCCTTTTCAGGCTGCAACATACTCGGTGTGACGTCATGGACGTCATGGGTGGCTTCTACAGCATCTTCTCCTTTAGCCTTATCATCGATGTCATCTGCCTCGTCAACTACTTGCCTGCCTTTGGATGAAGTCTCCAGCACCTTACCACTTCGGGTAGTCATAGCCATGCATGATCTGTTATTCCTTAGATTTTGCACAGTGTTGCTAGGTAAGGTGCCAGCCTTTCTTTGATTAAGTGCTGCCAAAATTTGGCTCAATTGCTGCTCTATTTGCTTTATTGAAGTGGAGTGTGAGTCAACCAATTATTTCATTGAGGACAAGTCATTTATTACCTCTGTTACTCCAGCGTTGGTTGCTTCCACTCCTTTCAATTGTTTAGCCATCATGTCTTCCATACTTCCAGAACCAGATGTAGTGGTGTCACATCTTCCTGGGGGAACGTACAAACCACTCTTGTCATTCTTATTCTTCCAACTACCTTGGTCCTTGTTTCCAGATTTATCGTAATGGTTCCGACCTTGATTTCCTTGGGCATTGCCTCGGAAACCCCCTAGTTGTTCAAGTAGTTGGCTTTTTCTTCCAAATCAGATTCGTCTCTTCCTTTTAATGTAATAGCTTTGACTTTTTCGGTCTTCCCTGATAATAGATATTTCATAAGAAGATCCACTTGTGTCTTCATGTGCGTCATATCTTGATCACGTTCTTCTTCTCTTCTCCTTTGGTTTGCAGTTATGCCAATAGATAAAGTAGGGCTTGCTACCTCAGAATCCCTGGTATGCCAAGCTCTACTTTGCTTCGTCATCTGATCTATCATATTGCTTGCCTGACCAAAGGTGAGGTCCATAAATGATCTTCCAACCGCATTATACACCACTGGTTTAGTTATTGAATTCAAGGCTCTGTATAGTATCTCCATTAGGTGGACATTGGTCATCTTATGGTTTAGGCACCTCATAAGCTTCGTCTTGAACCTCTCCCATGTTTTATGAAGAGCTTCGGTTGGAAGCTGTCTAAGGTTGCTGATTTTATTTCTCAATTGTGCTCTTTTGGATGGCAGAAAGAATCTTTCTAGGAAAGCGTCTCTCAATTGCCTCCAATTTGTAATAGAATCAGGAGTCATCCCATTCAACCATAGAGTTGCATCCCCAGACAGAGACAATGGAAATAAGTGTAATCAAATTACATTCTGACCAACGCTAGGATTGTAAAACGACTTGCATGTAGAAATAAAGTTGATGAGATACATATTTGGATCATCGCCTGCTAGTCCACCAAATAATCCCTTGAGTTGCAATAACTGAATCATGGTGATCGTGATGTTGAACTTGGCTCCGGGTGCCAATAGTGGAGGAATAATGGCTCCTGCGGCTCCGGATCCATCAAGATCATCATCATCATCGTCGAAAGCTGGTTGCATCATTCGGCGTTCAAGCCTGAACCTAGCTTGACGATCTCTTCTATTAGCAGGTGTTACGATCTCAGCAGCATGCCTAAGGTTTAGTAACTCGTCATCACGTAGGTCCTCGTCGTCAGGATTTATTGCTCGCCTAGGATTATCAATATTCTGTTGATGTACTTGAGCGGTGCTAGAGCAGCTAGTCTTGCCTGTTCTTGTTGGGAAGCCATCCTTTCGATTTCCTTTTGTTCTTCCATTCTGCCAATACGTTGTGGTTCAGGATTGATAGGTAATAACGGTTGACCAGAACTTCGAGTATGGGGCATGCACTGAATAAAAACCTGCATCAAACAAAAACAAAAACTAAAAGTAAAAGTATGAGAATCTTTGACCAAAGGGTCTAGTAATTATGACAAACTTAGTAGACAACTGTATTCCCCGGCAACGGCGCCAATTTTTGATAATGCTCAAACTACAGCTCTCGTAAGTGTGTAAACGGTAGTTGTCAAATATATGACCCAACTGGGTTGGGTATCGATCCCACAGAGAATAGTCGGTCACTAAGTAAGAAAAGATTACTAGACTTTTGGTGCAAGTCTCGTAAAAGAGGGGGGATTATAACGTGCAATTAATGTGAACAAAATAATAGAGTAAAACAGAAAATAGCAAAGTAAAAAGAAATAATGTTTAGTAAGATGTAAAACAATGAGAATTGAGAGTTGGGGTTATGTCCACCTTATGAGTTGTACGTCTCTATTGGCTATGAGTTATGCAGAATTCAGACATGCATATGCCTATAGAGAATTGTATTCTATGGTAAATCCAGGCGTCTTTCGACCTATCAAGGATTATTTCACTTTAACTCTTTCGATCTTAAAGCGTATCTAACGGTACAAATTCTCCAAGAGGTTAATCCAGTTACGGCACTAACTTTTTAACAGGGGTTGGTGCCCTATTACCTTGACATTATCTCTTTTCCAGACATATAACTTTTCTTTCGAAGAAGTTAATGCTATACTAGTGTTATTCTATGCGTCTGCAGCCACAAGAATTTGCATTAAGATGAAGAGAATAATGATATAAGCAGCATACGTGTCACGAATTCACAAATAGACATCATTATTATACCACAATAAAAGATCTTGTGTAGTAAGGTGTGGTATGGCGTTTTAGGCATGAATTCCCTTGCAAAGTAACATTTCTCTTGTTGTGGAAATTAAGAATTGAATAGATGAATGGAAGAAGAATATATGAATCTCGGAATTAAAACTAATGGAAGAATAGAATTAGAGTGATTAATTGAAGAATGAATTAAAATATATAGCAAAATAGGGTATTTATAATACCCATATCCTATTACTACTAAGCTACTGCATTACTTAACCCAATCCTACTGGGTTACTGCATCATTATCCTAATCCTAATAAGTTACTTCTAGTCCCCAAAGTCTTTAGAATTGTTGTTTTTGCCCGGGACAGATTTTCCATGCGCCACTTTTGGTCCTTGGCGTCAAAGCTTTGCTTTCCTCCTTTCATGAAGCTTTCTTTGGCGTCAAGTTATCCATAAAGTGCTGAATGTTGCATCATTTATACCTGAAAACTTGCTAATCACGTTTGTTAGCTCACTTACAGGAAAAAGGACTAAAAGTGCATGAATTATATAATTTGTCCTCAAAACTTAGCTAAATATGGGTAAAATATAGTACTTTAGGCATTTAAATTCGCCTATCATCAACACTCCACACTTAAATCTTTGTTCGTCCTCGAACAAACTATTATTTCCATCTAAACATCTACTTAGGTTTTCACAGTAATAACATAAAATATTCATCAAGACAGGCATAGCAATCATTAACAAAGAGTAGTTTTCTGATCATTAGTAGAAATAATTTAGCCTCCAACATAGACTCGTGATGGTGGTCAACTCATATTCAAAAGTTAAGGCACAAAGAATCATACACAACTATCCAAAACTCATCAACCATGTGTGTCTCACCATATATTACCAATAATCACTCACAGGCTTAGTATATTTGTCAAAACATGGGTATAAGAGTCTACTTACTCTCACTCTCACAAAGAATTCATATGCTACAACTGATGACCATAGGCTTTCCCTTAGTGTAATGCTCCACTAAATATCAGAATGCTAAGATTAGGATCAAATAGGTCTTTTGGTGGTTGTAATGTAGGCTAAGGGACGAGTAGGACTATTTTGGCCAGAAATAGTGACTATGTTCCTAAGCGCTTTAATACATCACATTATGTCATTAACACTTTCTTTCAAACAACTTTTCTGCTTTCTTTTATTCTACCACCCTTTTTTCTCCTCTTTTGTTTTTCAATTTTAAACACAACTAACTTTTTAGTTTTCCTTTCCCTTTTCTTTTCATAACACACCTCTTATGATAGCAATTCTTTTTCATAACAAATTCAAGCACCATTACATTCTAAAGCATCATACTCACCCAATTTCCTCATATTTTGTCACATGACTTTACACTTTAAAGAACTTAGGAATTTGGATCAAATTGTGGTCATGAAAAAAAATGGGTTAGGCTTACATATGAGGCTGTCAAAGAAAATAGGCTAAAATAAAGGTAAACAATTATAGGTTGCCAAAGAAATGCCTAAATCATCTCCTAGACTTGCACTCATTATTTTCGCTTTACATACATACCAGGCAAGTTCTAGCATCAGCCACAAATATAGAATATACTATATCCTCGCACACACAAGGCACATGGTCAACTTTATTGGGAGTAGTATGGACTCTTGACCCAACAGTTGATGGAATTGAACCACACAATATCACATAGTGAGTCACAATTAGAGCCTAAACGTCTCAATAGTCATGATTTTAGCACAACTCTTGTCATAATCTCATGCTGCCTATAAGAATAATTTAATGCGAAGTTAAGTTAAAAAAAAATTTACTACTAAAAACAATTAACTACTAAAAACAAAACAACAAAAACAACTAACATAAATGCAAATGCAGATAAAGAAGTATATCATGCAAATACCAGAACCCCACACTTAGACGGGACACACTGTCCTTAGTAGAAAATAAATAAGAAGAACCTGGTTAGTCAGACTCCTCCTCTATGTCTGGGGTCATACCCCCTTCGTAGGAATCATCATTGGAGTCTTTGTCATCAGAATTCTCCTCCACGTCAGAGTCTGGCATTCTACGATCATCATCGATTGGCACATCATCATCAAGAGGTTCCTCAAAGTACACACCTACTCCACCCATCGCCCTTGCGTTCTCATTCATTGGGTAGTCATAATCCAGCTGTTGGAGATCTGCAGCAGTTGGAACATGACCCCCGCTCATCATTGTAAATCGAGTCATGCCATAAAGATGGCGAAAGAAACTCTCATCCGAAGCATGCCTTTCTAAAGTAGTAAGGTTGACTCCATGCGTGGTTTCAGCATCTTTAACCTTCGTGAGATCAACCTTCTTTGGGTTGTGTGGGAGTTTATGATCAGCCAGTTCCTCTTCGATGTCTTCCTTCCTTAGTATTGCAGTCAACAGATTGCCAAAGCTGAAGTGGGACCTCTTGTGTAGCCTAGCTTTCTGCATTGTGGATCGAATAGTTGCCCCAATGATGATAGGGACATTCGTCATCAATGCGTATACCAAGCACACTCTATCTCTTGTTATCTTGGTGTAATGGGTCCCTAGAATTAGGCAAGAGTTGACTATGCTGAACCATATCCTTACTTCCCTATTCAAAGAAGCATTTGGGAAGGTGTTGTGTCGACCGGTGTCCTTATGTCTACTCCACCGTGCCATGGATCTTGTTCCACAGAGTGTTGAAGAAATCCACATTTAGTTGCAAAACTTGGCCCCGAATCTTAACCTCACTTCCAATGGTTTTTGGCGACCATTTGGCATAGAATTCGTGTGTTAGATTGAGATTGCATTCTCCCCTATATCGGAAGATGAAATCAACATGTTACGCCATGATCTTGGCCAACATGTGTGGTTCTTTCTTTGCTAGGCTTTCCTTGTTTATCAAGTCCACATGAACATATTTCTTCTCTTTGTTGTTCCTATACCATTCCTTTGCTTCATCCTCTAGAACCCATTTAATTCCGAACATACGGTGTGGTACTTGCATCGGGGATGATTCTCCTTGCTCTTTTTGGCCTCTTTTCTTGCCTTTTTGTGAAGTGGGTGCCTTATATTTGCCTTGTCTTGCTTTGAGTGCCATTGTACCTGAGACTAAAGCAATGTTTATGTTAGCATCATCTCGATGGATACAATCTATAAACAAGCAGTAGGGGCACCACCCCACACTTAGTTTGTTGGTACAGACTAGTGAAGTGAAAGTTGTCGATTACTCAGACTTCATCAGCATACGTTTTAGGTGCGATATTCCAACAATAAAATCAGTGCAGACATACTTCTTGTAATCTTGGCAATACTTTCATGTTTGATATATTAGTACTACTTCATAGGGATTGAATCAAGGTATAGCATCTAAAAATAATCACAACCTCCTATGTCGGTAGGCAACTATAATTCTTATCCCGATGAACAAGTCATTCCAATATGTAAGTATTCAAGTGACAAGATTATGCAATTTTTGTTACCATATCAATTCCGCAAAAGTATGACAGTGCATCAAAATCAAATACAAGTTGGAAACAAGTTAAGATTATCCTTACATATATGGTCACTCACTTGGTTGTATCACAATAATTCAATCATATTCACATCATCAATACTACTTCAAGATGTAACAATTCATAATAGGCGTAGTAGTGTAGTACTTACGGAATATAAATGAAGAACAAAGAAGCACTTACTTGATTTATGCCTTTGGATGATGTTCTTGTGAAGTAATAGAGCAAAAGAAAACTTTTGGAGGGGATTTGGAGACTATAGGCGGAGCTTATGCTGGTTTCCAATGTGTTTTTGGTCTAAGACCATGTCTCTTATTTATAGGAGAAGGTTGGGTCGGGTTTTGACCCA
Organism: Capsicum baccatum var. pendulum; assembly: GCA_030864225.1. NCBI lineage: Eukaryota > Viridiplantae > Streptophyta > Magnoliopsida > Solanales > Solanaceae > Capsicum > Capsicum baccatum. The sequence continues at coordinate 233,802,347 of CM061560.1, read as the reverse complement.
TTTAAAATCGGATTTAGAGACAAGAAGTGACCATAGGAGGCGCCTTTTGCTTTGCCCATGCTTGTCATAGGCGGCGCCTTTTGCAAAGCATTGTTTAGCATAGGCGGCGCCTATGCCATGTCATTCTTAGGCATAGGCAGCGCCCTTTGCATAGCATATGTGATTCAGAGATAAAAGGTATTGGCATAGGCGGCGCCTATGCTATGGCATACTTGGGCATGAGCGAGGCCTATGCTATGGCACACTAGATTCCGAGAGCTTAGGCCATAGTATAGGCCTTGCCTTGTTCGTGGCCTAGTTTTACATAGGCCTAGCCTTGTTCGTTGCCTATATTTTCATAAACAATGCCCAATCCATAGCCTTTTGCTTCTTCATCACTAACTTACCACCTTCATCATGCAATACGTCCAAATCAAAATTTGAAACCAATCTCCTCGTTTTACACCTCTTGCACCAACATTTACTTAAAACCAACAAAAACGATTAGAACGATGGATTGCCTCCCATCAAGTACCTTAGTTTTGGTTGTGGCACGACTCTTATTTTTGGATTTTTATTTATCAAAAGAAAACACGAAATAGAACGAAAGAAAGGAAAAAAATGTAAAACGATGGGTTGCCTCCCATCTAGCGCTTGATTTATTGTTGCGGCATGACATAGTTACCTCGAGTACTTAGACTTCGTCGAGATAAGTGATGGCCACATAGTTTATCGAGTCAATAGGACCGATATAAGGTTTTACTCGTTGGCCATTCACCTTGAAGACAACACCATTATTGTCTTCTAACTCAACTACTCCAGACGATTAGACTTGGTTAACTTTGTACGGTCCAGACCACTTGGATTTTAACTTACCTGGGAATAGCTTCAGTCTGGAATTGAAAAGAAGTACCATATTACCCTTTTGAAAGTTCCGTTACACAATCACTCTTTCGAGCTTAAAGCGTATCTAACGATACAAATTCTCCAAGAGGTTCATCCAGTTACGTCACTAACTTTTTACCAGGGGTTGGTACCCTATTACCTTGACATTATCTCTTTTCTAGACATATAACTTTTCTTTCGAACAAGTTAATGCTATACTGGCATTATTCTATGCGTCTGCATCCACAAGAATTTGCATTAACATGAAGAGAATAATGATATAAGTAGCATACGTGTCACAAATTCACAAACTCATAGCAATAGATAGTATCTTATAAGTCTTCCATAACCCCAACAGAAAAATTTAGTTACCCATGAGTGCAAAGGAAATCACAATAGACATCATTATTATACCACAATAAAAGATCTCGTGTACTAAGGTGTGGTATGGCGTTTTAGGCGTGAATTCCCTTGCAAAGTAACGTTTCTCTTCTTGTGGAAATTAAGAATTGAATAGATGAATGGAAGAAGAATATATGAATCTCAGAATTAGAACTAATGGAAGAATAGAATTAGAGTGATTAATTGAAGAATGAATTAAAATCTCTAGCAAAATAGGGTATTTATAATACCCATATCCTATTCCTACTAAGCTACTGCATTACTTAACCCAATCCTACTGGGTTACTACATCATTATCCTAATCCTAATAAGTTACTGCTAGTCCCCAAAGTCTTTAGAATTGTTGTTTTTGCCCGGGACAGATTTTCCATGCACCACTTTTGGTCCTTGGCGTCCAAGGTTTGCTTTCCTCTTTTCGTGAAGCTTTCTTTGGCGTCAAGTTATCCATAAAATGCTGAATTCTGCATCATTTATACCTGAAAACTTGCTAATCATGTTTATTAGCTCACTTATAGGAAAAAGGACAAAAAGTGCATGAATTATATAATTTGTCCTCAAAACTTAGCTAAAATATGGGTAAAATATAGTACTTTAGGCGTGTAAATTCGCCTATCATCATTGGCCATTCACCTTAAAGACTCCACCATCATTGTATTCTAACTCTACTACTCCAGACGAGTAGACTTAGCTAATTCTGAACGGACCAAACCATTTAGACTTCAACTTACCTGGAAATAGCTTCAGTCTGGAGTTGAAAAGAAGTACCATATCACCCTCCTGAAAGTTTCGTTGGATAATCCATCGATCATGGTACTTTTTCATCCGTTATTTGTAGAGGTATGACCTTTCATACGTATGTAGACGGAATTCATCCATCTCATTCAGCTGTTCCAATCTCAGATTAATAGTATCATCCCAATTCAGGTTAAGCCACTTCAACGCCCATAATGTTTTATGTTCGATCTCAATTGGCAAGTGACAAGCCTTTCCATAAACTAGTTGGTACTGGGACATGCCAATTGGTGTCTTGAACGTAGTCCTATAAGCCCATAAGGCATCGTCCAGCTTTTAAGACCAATCTTTTCTACTAGCATTTACAGTCTTAGCAAGGATCAGCTTTATCTCCCGATTAGAAACCTCTACCTGCCCACTAGTTTGTGGGTGGTAAGGTGTAGCGACCTTATGTTGCTTGACCCCATATTTCACCAACACGGCTCTGAACAGCTTATTGCAAAAGTGTGATCCTCGATCGCTTATGATGGTACGTGGTACCCCAAAACGAGAGAAGATATTTCTCTTTAAGAATGCTACAACACGCTTACCTTCATTATCAGCCAGTGCTACTGCTTCGACCCATTCGAATACATAATTCACAACAACCAAGATATATTTCATCCCAAACGAACTCATAAATGGGCCCATGAAATCGATACCCCATACATCAAATAGCTCTACTTTAAGAATTTTAGACATGGGAATCTCATCGTGCCTTGCCTTTAGCACTGATCACATCTCCTCACAAAATCGTAGGCATCCTTGATTAATGAAGGCCAATAATAACCACTTTGTAATACCTTCCTGGCTGTCCGATCACCTGCATGGTGACCCCCAACTTGGGAAACATGACTTGCTTCCAATATGCTAGGCGCCTCCACATGAGATATGCATCACCTAATAACACCATCAGCACATTGACGAAAAATATATGGTTCATCCCATAAGTAGTGTTTCACATCATGCAAGAACTTTCTCTTTTGATCAAAAGAGAGATTCTCAGGCATCACTTTACTTATCACGTAGTTCGTAAAGTCTGCATACCACGATAAGTCTTGCACCATAGTGGCTAGGATCTTTTCGTTGGGAAATTCATCATCAATCTCAAGATCGGGCTGCACTATGTGCTCATTCTCAAGTTTAGATAGATGATCAGCTACTTGATTTTCGCAACCTTTTCTATCTTTTACCTCGAAATCAAATTCTTGAAGTAATAACACCCATCAAATTAGCCTTGGATTCGCATCCTTATTTGCTATTAAATATCTCAGAGCTGCATGATCTGTATGAACCACTACTTTGGTTCCCAACAAGTAAGCATGGAACTTTTCAAAAGCATAAACAACTGCTAAAAGCTTTTATTCTGTGATGGTATAGTTCTTCTGGGCTCCGTTCAAGGCCTTGCTCGCATAGTAGATTGGATGAAATAGCTTTTCTCTTCTCTGACCAAGTACAGCACCCAAAGCTACCCCACTTGCATCACACATTACTTCAAACAGTAGAGACCAATCAGGTGCTACAATAATAGGAGCTTCAACTAGCTTCCCTTTGAGGCATTCAAATGCATTCAAGCAATCTTCACTGAAGTCAAACTGTGCATCCTTCTCCAAGAGTTTGCATAATGGACTAGCAATCTTGGAGAAGTCTTTAATAAATCTCCAATAAAAACCTGCATGACCGAGGAAACTACGAACTTCTTTTACAAAAATTGGAGGTGGTAGTTTCTCGATAACTTCAATCTTGGCTCGATCAACCTCAATTCCTCTTTCAGAGACTTTATGTCCAAGGACAATGCCTTCCTTAACCATAAAATGGCACTTCTCCCAGTTTAGCACCAAGTTGAATTCAACACATCTCTGCAATGCCATACTCAGATTCGCCAAGCACGATTCAAATGACTCGCCAACCACAGAAAAATCATCCATAAACACCTCCAAGGTGTCTTCGACCATATCAGAAAAAATAGACATCATACAGCTAAAAAGTAGCTGGTGTGTTACATAGCCCAAATGGCATTCGTTTGAAGGCAAACGTACCATATGGGCATGTAAAAGTAGTCTTTTCTTGATCCTCATGAGCAATGCAAATTTGATTATAGCCAGAATAACCATCTAAGAAATAAAACCATCCTTTCCCTGCCAATCGATCAAGCATTTGGTCCATGAATGGCATTGGAAAGTGATCCTTTAGCGTCCATGAATTTAGCTTCCGGTAGTTCATACACACTCTCCACCCTGGGACAGGTCTGAGTGGAATTAGCTCATTCTTTTCGTTTGCAACTAACATCATGCCCCCTTTCTTGGGCACACATTGTATTGGACTCACTCATTTACTGTCTGAGATTAGATACACCACCCCTGCATCTAACCACTTAATAATTTCTTTCTTCAACACCTCTTGCATAGGTGGGTTCAAGCGTCGTTGATGCTCAATGATGGGCACATAATTTTCTTCAAGGTGAATCTTGTGCATACATATCCCAGGAGGGATACCAATTATATCGACAATAGTCCAACCCATGGCTCTCTTGTACCTTTTCCAAAAAGAGATGAGAACCGCTACTTGCTGCTCACCCAAATCAGCCGCAATAATAACCAAAAGTATATTTCCACTTCCCAAAAATGCATACTTTAGGTGACTAGGTAGATCATTCAATTCTAGCACTAGTGACTCTTCAATGGATGGTTTCACTGGTGGTGAGGGTCGATTCTTAAGATCAAGGTCCAGCTTCATAAGAGCATGAGAATATGACCCTAATCCTGTTAGAGGACAAATAGTTTCTTCATACTCTTCAATAGCTTCACCTTCAAAATTCATAAGCACAGCAGCCAATGGCTCAACAATAAGCGGTTTATCTACATATAATTCTTCCTCCGTTTCATAATAAACATCCGCTACGGAGAATATGTTCATATCTTTGGGCTGCTTCATTGCTTTGCATACATCAAAGTGGACCACTTCCTCATTCATCCGAAATAAAAGATCATTAGCTCTTAAATCAATAAGCACCCTTCCAGTTGTGAGGAAAGGACTCCCCAAGATTATGGGAACTTCAGAATCCACCTCATAATCCAAAATCACAAAGTCTGCAGGAAAGATGAAGGTAGAAAATTTCACCAGTACATCATATAAGATACCAACAAGTCGTTTTACCGACCGATCTGCCATCACGAGCCGCATATTGGTTAGTGTAGGATCACCCAACCCCAACTTTCTGTAAATAGATAGCGGAATCAAATTGATGATAGCTCCCAGATCGCATAATGCCTTGGCAAAATCCAAAGATCCGATAGTGCAAGGAATAGTGAAGGCACCAGGATCTGCCTTCTTCTGAACTAATGATCTTGTAGCGATTGCACTGCAATGATGAACATTATCTGCCAGCTCATAGCTTGCTGCCTGCTTCTTTGTAAGAAGGTCCTTCATGAATTTAGCGTACCCAGGCATCTGTTCCAGCGCCTCCACCAAAGGAACATTAATAGTCAGCTGCTTCAGCATAGTCATGAATTTACTAAACCTGGTGTCATCAGCTTTCTTCTTTATTCTCTCAGTAAAAGGTGGTGGTGGAAGAGGAATAGTTTTCTCCACCACTTCCTTTTTATCTTGCTTCCGATTATTGATCTTTTCAGACTGCAGACATCTAGGGGTAATATCATGAGTGTTCTCTTCAGCTTCTACCGCATCATCACAATCTGCTGTAATAACATCCTTTGCTATATCATCAACCACTTGCTTGCCTTTGGATGGATTCTCCAACACTTTACCACTCCGGGTAGTAATACCCATACATGATCTGTCATTTCTTGGGTTTTGCATAGTGTCTCTAGGTAGTGTTCCAGCCTTTCTTTGGTTGAATGCCATTGATAGTTGACTCAATTGTTGCTTCAGCTATTTTATTATAGTAGAATACGAGTCAACCAATTGATTTATTGATGAAAAATCATTCTTTACCTCAGTTACGCCCATGTTGGTTGCCTCCACTCCTTTCAGCAGCTTAGCCATCATATCTTCCATGGATATCTTCCCAGAGCTAGACGTCACAGCCTCACGATTTCCAGGGGGAATATACAAACCACTCCTGTTAGTCTTATTCTTCTAACTACCTTGATCACGGTCCTTGTATCCTGATTTATCATAATAGTTCGGACCTTGATTTCCTTGGGCATTGCCTCGGAAACCCCCCTAATTATTCAAATAATTTGCTTCCTCTTCAGAGTCAGATTCATCTCTTCCCTGTGATACAATAGCCTTGACCTTTTCTGTCTTCCCTGATAATAAATGCTTGGTAAGAAGGCCATCTGCGTTTTCATGTGAGCCATATCCTGGTCACGTTCTTCTTCTCTTCGCCTTTATTTTCCTGTCAAGCTAAAAGATACAATAGAGCTTACTACCTCAGAATCCCTAGTATGCCAAGCTCTACTCTACTTTATCATACGATCCAGCATATCACCAGCCTCAATAAAAGTAAGGTCCATGAATGACCCACCTGTAGCATTATCAACCACTGGCTTAGTCACCGAGTTCAAAGCCCTATATAATATTTCCATCAAGTGGATATTGGTCATCTGATGGTTTGGTCACCTCATAAACTTCTTCTTGAACCTCTCCCATGTTTCGTGGAGAGCTTCAGTTGGAAGCTATCAAAAATTGCTGATCTCATCTCTTAATTGTGCTCTCTTGGATGGCGGAAAGAATCTTTCTAGGAAAGCATCTTTCAGTTACCTCCAATTAGTGATAGAGTTAGGATTTAGCCCATTCAACCATAGAGTTTCCTCTCCAGATAGAGACAATGGAAATAAGTGCAGCCGGATCGCATTCTGTATAACTCCTGGATTGTCAAACGCCTTGCATGTTGAGATAAAATTAATTAGATGCATATTCGGATCGTTTCCTGTAAGTCCACTAAATAACCCTTTGAGATGTAATAGCTGGATCATGGTGCTAGTGATATTGAACTTGGCTCCGGGTGCCAAGGGCGGAGGAATAATAGCCCCTGTAGAACCAGCTCCATCTAAATCATCATCATCATCATCAAAAGGAGCCTGCACAGCTCGGCGTTCAGGTCTTATTCTAGCTTGACGATCTCTCCCGTTCACAGGTGCTGCCACTTCATCAGCTCGCCCTGGGTTTAGTAACTTATCATCATCCAGGTCCTTATCATCAGGATTTGTTGCTCGACCTGGGTTATCAATATTTTGTTGATGCACTTAAGCTGCTGCCAATGCAGCTAATCTAGCCTGCTCCTGTTGAGCAGCCCTTCTTTCGATGTCACGTGCATCCATTCTGCCAATAAGATATGGTTCAGGATTTAGAGGTAATAATGGCTAACCAGAACTTTGTGTATTTGACATGCACTCAACCAAACCTGAACAAAACAAAAACAACAAACAAAAAGTAAAATTATAGAATCTTTGACCAAAGGGTCTATTAACTATCACAAACTTAGTTGACAACTGTATTCCCCGGCAACAATGCCAAAATTTGATAACGCCCAAACTACAGCTCTCATTAGAAAATGTAAGCGGTCGCTATCAAATATAGAACCCAACTGGGTTGGGTGTCGAATCCCACAGGGAATACTTGGCCACTAAGTATTGCAACTATTAGTAGACTGTTGGTCAAAAATTCCACGGAAAGGGGGGATTTTGGGTTTGGAGTGCACTACTATTATTAAAGTAATGATGGAGTGCTTTGTTTTGTAAGATTTAATCACAGAGAATAATAAGTTAGGGTTATGTCCACCTTATGAGTTCTACCTATCTATTAACTATGAGTAATGCGGAATTTAGACATGCATGCACTTATAGAGATTCGTATTCTAATGGTAAATCCTAGTGTTTCTCAACCATCAAGGATTATTTCACTTTAACTCTCTCGAGCCAAAAGTGTATAACTAATGGTACAAACTCTCCAAGAAAGTTAATCCGGTTAAGGCATTAACGTGTAAATAGAGGTTGGTAGCCCTATTTCCTTGTCACGCTCTCTTTTCCAAACATGTAACTTTTCTCTCGAACAAGTTAATGCTATACTGGTGTAATCTCTATGTTTAAAACCATAAGAATTCAATTAAAACGAAGAGAGTAATGATATAAGTAGCATACACATAAAGAATTCACAAACTCATAGCAATAGATAGTATCTTACAAGGTTTCCATAACCCAAACAGAGAAGTTTAGCTACTCATGAAGATAACGAAAATCACAATATACATAATCATCGTACCACAACGTAGAATAATCTTAGCGATGGAAATAATGCTTGGCGTCAAAAAGGAGAAGAACGTCGTTCTTTTCGTTGCTCAAGAAATCCGTGTTTTTCTCTGTCTAAACTTACAGAATCTCTAAGCTAAATAATGATTAAAAACTTGCTGAAAAATTCAGCAATAGGGTTTTTATAATGTCCTTGTCTACTAAATTATTGTTGCATCCTTAAGTCCTTAAAAATGCTGGGTTTGCCCAGGAAAAAGTTCTCATGCATCACTTTCAGTCCAAAAGTTGCCTTCCTTTTAATGTGAAGTTTTCCTTTGCTGCTCAAAAGTCCATAAAGTGCTGAAATCTTCATCATTAATACCTGAAAAACATGCTAATCACGTAGGTCAGCTCACTTAAAGGAAAATGGACTAAAAGTGCAAGAATTATATATTTTATCCTCAAAACTTAGCTAAAACATGGGTAAATTATGGTGCTTAAGCGTGTAAATACGCCCAACATCAGACCACAAGCTAAACCATGATTGGTACCTGCTACAGTAACAGAGTAATAATACTATATAATGCGGAATAATGGGATGAAATACCATAAGGTTTAAAACTGTAATACTGATAAAGAAAAATGATAAAATCTGATAAAACATCAGATTCTAAAATACTGAATACTATCTAAACATCTAGTCTGAAAATCCTCTAAAACTATTTGAACTGTAGAGTTGATGGGATATATCCCCAACTAACTCTAACTACTCAAATACTGAATGAATAAACATGTCCTCAAACTATGAGGACTCACCACTACTCTATCTGCTAAGCATCTGAACTTCTAAGAATGCTCTGCGCCCATGCATCTGAACCTATGGTATAAAATACCATAGCATAAAATAAAAGTATGAGTTAGTATATGTGAATGTATTGGTACGCAAAGTGAGGTAAGGCTGAATGCAAAGGTTCATATGCATAAATAATAAAAAACAAATATCATGAGTATGACTGAATGAGAGTACAAGCATGAATACGTGAACTGTAACTAAAATCATGATAATATCAAATACTGAGTTTGAATACTGATTAACTGATGTAACCAATAACTGATATACTATTTACTAAGTGACCGTGTCTGACAGTCCTGATTCTTGTGGAACTAGCTGAGTTCCATACTGAGCTGAGTGACTGTATCTGACAGTCCTGAAATTTGTAGAACTATCTGAGTTCTTTACTGATGACTGAGACTGAAACTCTATGAGGTAATCATCTAACCGACATGCCCCTTTTTAAGTGATTTAGGGTCCAACCTATAGCCCTAGTTGGAAGGGTATCAATATCGTGTCACAGGTAAGGACAAGCTATGAGTTAACCCTCTCTGATAAGGAGATTTTCCATCAACCCCTCACTGGTAGGAGAACTCGAATGAGTGTATTAATCCTAGACTCATGGGGTTATATCTCAACCTACGATGGCTACGTAGTTTTGGAATGCAAAGATTACTTCTAGGATCACACCCTCTGCTGGCGGGTGAGCACCCAACCTTGGGTTCACTTGGTGCTGAATCCTACTCCTAACTAAATAGAAACTGGACTAATTTCCTAGTTCATACTAGGTGTAACTGGGTTGTTATTGAATGTACTGATTTACTGAGCTGAACTGAGTTTACTGAGGTTTCCTGAGTTTTGTAACTGAACTAGAGTACTACTGCTCGTGACATGACTGAGATTATTCTGTAACTGAAATTGGATCTAGGCACACAGCTAAATTATTGGGTATTAAATATCCCCAAGACTTGATAGCTTGAAAGTAATAAGACATGACAATTCATGAATACTTGACAATAGTCAACAACTCACAATATAATCTATGAGGCATTTCATCAATCACTTGAAAGTTTTGAACTTGCACATGATTAGAAATGCATGCTAACATATCATAATTTCATTAAACCAATCTCATGAGAATTCCGTCAAATATATACAAGGTATATCTTTAGCATGGAGGACATTGTGAACATGTGAGTGTAGCATAAGTTCATTATTTAGACCACCAAATGATCATAAACGCACCATAATCTCAATTTAGCATTTTTTTTTCAAACACATAGTAGGCGTAGATTTATACTTGGGCATGAACAACAATGCTAATACATCATGACTTCATAATTCAACGGTTTCCATATAAGAGAATCAAAATCCAACTTATATGTTATCATAAAATCAAGAAATACATAAAGATTTCATCTTTGAACACATACCACAACATCAACATGATTACATTCAAACCCACAACATGAAAATCACAATTCATACTTTTAAAAGAAGTTTCTTGAACTCCAAGGGTGGAAGGGACCCTTGGATGAACACTTTACATACCTTTCTTGAAGAATTTCTGGAAGTTAATGGAGGAAATCTTGAGTTCTTGATTTGAAATTAAAAACCCTAAGGCTTGTTCTTGACAAAAATTGAGAAATAAAGAGTTTATTTGCTCTCTTGGTTATTAAATTTCATGTTTTAGGGGCCAAGGGTCGAGAGAAAAAGACCCAAATCCCCTAATAATGCGGTCTTTTAATGACTGGTAACTGGGATACCGACGCATAGATCGACATGGTGCGTCGATGGCATCGATGTGATATCAAACACATTATGCCAATTTTGCATCGATTCACTGGAATTTGACGGTGGTGGCTGGGAAAAATTTTAACCAATGTGATAGTCGACGCGATACACCAAGATCACATTGGTTCATGATTTTGGGATTCCAAAGGAGCTTCAAAACGAAGTTCGAAAAATCCGAAACTTGTCCGAAAACACCTATTCACCTTCCTGATCATGAATTAACTAAACCATTGAAACTTAAAGGATATTAAGGTCACAAAATAATATTGCCAACTTTCAAAGGCTAAAAACAAACTCTGTTTAATCTTAGCTAGAATTTTTTAAGTATAGGACCACTTACCAAGCTTAAAAGACTGAATTAAGCTAAAAAATTTGTGGGGTCTTACATTTTCTACCAACCAGGGTTGTAGATCGATCACTCCTAGCTAAAATGATTCATATTAACTTATTATTAAGATAATACCTATAATTGATGTAGCTAAAACTAGGGATGAGTTGATAGGGTCAACTATAGCTTCAATAGATTCTTTACCATTGCATGATATTGGTATTACATTTCTCTAGACCTAAGTCATCGATCGATCACTCCGAGATGAAATAATTCATATTAGGAGTTGTATCAACGGTGCAAGATAAAGTTAGAGGAGTTTTATTTTTGCTTTTTTCGATGTTTGAGGATGCCTTGGAGATTTCTTTCCTTCTCCTCTTAACCGTCTTGATCTCTAGTTGAGTGTATGGATATGGAATCCTCTTTGATGGAATGATACCCCTCTTAGATTTTACTTTTTTTATGGAAGCAATTGATGTATTAATAGCATTAATAACAACATCATGTTTTGCCTTACAGTCTTGATATTTGCATGCAAAATATTCGCTAGAAGTGAAAAAAGTTGTATAACTAGTATGATCATAATCATAATGATTTGTTGTTTCAAAAACTATAAGAGGAGCATCATTAGCCTCAACATCGCACCACTACCACTACCATTACCATCATCAACAACAAAAATCTCACCCTCCAAAATTATTTTTCTTGTGATGATTGTTGCTTCAAACAATTCCTTTTTTATTCTATCAATGAGTTTAGGGTCCGATAAAGTTTGCACAGACCGTAAAGTAAGAAAAAATGGCATCTTCAACTCTCGATTGGTCAGAACAAGCCACAGATGGAAAATCTAAAATAAATCAGTACATATATTAGAATGATGATGAAATTATTTTAAAAAATCATTAATTAAAATAAAAACATAATTAGAATTAGAATTACTACTTCCTTCGGGGTTGAAGAGATCAAGAAATTTTGTATTTTTATCAGTTTTGGCTGACAACCATCTCAGGAGTCTTGAACAAGAAACTGCTTCATGGTAGTTCACTTATTGAATAAAAAAATGAATCATATCAAAATAAAAAAAATATTAAACATGAAAAGCCATATAAGTTGACTGTCTTTGGCATTAATGGAGTCAACAAATATTTGACAGTCATTTTGAAGCTTTCATAACCCTAAGAATAGCTTTTAAATGCCTCAAGATCGTCGGAGAGCTTTATTAAACAAGTGGTATGTTGTTGTTAACATTTCTTGCCCAAAGAATATTATGCACGAACCAAACAAAGCACAATGATTGCTTGTGCTTCTTTGAAAGTCTTTTAACTTTCAATGCTTCTATCAAATTTATGTTTTTGAAGCTTGGACCAACAAGGAAAACCAAGTCATTAGGATCACTCGACTTGACTTTGCCTTTTTTGGGTGTGCGGGGTGCTTTTATTGGGTTAGAATAAGTATAACTTGAGAAGTAGAAGAAGGATAACATTTTAATCCAGTAGCTATGGTAAACTCCTTCCAACCAAAACAAATAGGCATGCCACAATAATTTATCATCCATCTTATCTTTGTTTTCAGAGATAAACCTACACTTGAGAAGATCATATTCCATTTTCATTTGGAAACGCCGAAGACATCAAAAGATTTTTCCATTGTCGACTTAACCACGAAATCACCAGTTAAATCTATGAAACCATCGCACTGCATTCTCACAGGATAACTATCAATGCTGAAGGTTTTGACCAACTCTTCGGTGGAAGGGATATTAGCATTTGGATCATCTTTTTTGAAATATTACTCCTCCCCATGTTCCTCATCTTCTGATCCTAATTGAGATAACACTTGTACAAAAACTCATGGAGTGATGGATTTAGCCTAGTTGCTTCACTTGTTCCTTTACGTGGACTTGATTTAGTTTTTTTATTTTGGGAGAGATATTATCTAAAATTATCAAGAACATAAAATAGATTATAATTGATTAATACATCATTAAAAAGGGATAACAGTAAATCTATCTAACATGCACAACAGTAAAATAACTGTTCTAACAGACCACATATCTGTTGTGCCAGGTAGGTTATCTGCTACAAAATATGACCAACCTGTTGCAATGGAAGAGTAATCCGTTGGAAAAAATAAAAAATTCACTCGTTTATTAAAACAGATCACTCATCTGTTGCACCAGGTAGTTTATCTGTTGCCACATATAACCAACCTATTGCAATAGATGAGTAATCCATTGGAAAAAATAAAAATATATCACTAATCTGCTGCACCAGGTAGGTTATTTGTTGCAATGTATAATCAACAAGTTGCAATGGATGAGTAATTCATTGAAAACAATAAAAATAAATCACTCATTTATTGAAACAGATCACTCATTTATTGCCATATGAGTTATCTGTTGGAACTGGTATCAACTATCATTATTGTTTAGATTTTTTCCAAATAGAAGAGTAGTATATTGCAACAGATGAATGATATGTTAGATTGTTCATCTGTTGTATCAAATTTTCATTTTTGCATCAAATTTTCATCTATTGCATCAGATTAAAATTGTTACATCAGATTTTCATCTGTTGCATCAAATTCTCATCTTTTGCATCAGATAGTTTATCTGTTGAAAAAAAAAAAGCAGTACCAGAATTTTGTTTGATATAACAATAACACTATCATCGTTTAATATCAAATACGCCATTTTTACCAAGAAAAATAACAATCAACCCAGCAACACCAACACAACACACGCACTAAGAACTTGAACGGTAACCAAAAATCACCAACATTGTTGTTTTGCATTTGTACAAGCAGAAACAACAAAAATTAAACTTGAGAAAACTTAAAAGACACCAACAAATTTAATCAACAGTTTGACAACAAAAACTACAATAACTACAAAGAAATCTATTGTTATTTGTGCGTGGATATTTCTTAACTTCTCTAAATAATTTATTTTGAGTTTATTTATGTTAGTTTTATCGATATTCATATTTTGGGAGGTGATTATATGGTAATTGGTTAAATACTTTACTATAGTATTCTTTATTTTTTTTCCTTAGTTTTTGTAATTCTTCTATATTATTTTGAAGGTATTCTAAATATTTTATATCTTTTTTTTCAAAATATCCGATTAGATTATCTTTCATAAGTTTTTCTAATAATATTATTTCTTCCATATTTTATCTCCAATATTTTAAATATTCACAGTCTATCATTTTATCCTGTAGTAATTGCAGGTTACAAATTTCTGTATAATAATTTATCTTAATTGTACTGTCATGTATATCTCATTCTAGATTTTTAATGCTATTTATTATCTTGTGTTGTTCTTCTCGTAGCGAGTTTTTTAAATTAACAAACTATCACATGTACTTTTTCCTAAATTTTCTAGGGTTTCTTCTATCCATATTAATTTTTCTTTTAGATTCTCCATTATTTTTCTAATTTGGTTTCTATAATTAATTTTTTCATTTAGATTATCTTGATTTTTTCTAGTTTTTCTAATATATTCTAACATTTCTTAATCTGAATAATATCCATCTGGGTAATTATCCAGGTATAACTATTCTATCCAATTTATAGTTTCAATTCCATAGTCTAATACTTGTTATAATATTATTCTCTTAATATCTATAATTTCTATATCTCTAAGTATATATAATATTAAGATTTTAAGATTATCTATTATTTAAAATTGGTTAAATACTTTATTATAATATTTTTTAGTTGTTTGTTTTAATCTCATTAATTCTTCTATATTTTCACTAAGAAATTGTATATATTTTATATCTATTTTCCAAAATTCTAAATATACATAATTTATCATAGTTAGAGTATGGGTTTGGTATGTAAGTATTTATAAGAGTAGTTCGGTAGGTGTGGTATATAATTAATTCTAGTCATAAAATATCTATCAAATACTTTTTCCAATATGCTTTTTCTTATATATACTATTTCTATATCCTTAAGTACATATTAAACAAGTATTTTAAATTTATCTACCATTTCGTCAGATAAATAATTATCCATTTTTCATAAAATTATTATTTTCAAAATATTCCCTTCAATTATGAACATAACAAAATATGATCACTTTAGATTGCTATATACTGGATTATTCTTAAATAATATATTCTTCGGTCTCTATTAGCATGGTAATCTGGATACTTTTCCCTTAAACAGCGCCTCTATTCTGGTTACTCCCCTATCACGGCTTTCTTGCCTCACTGGTTTCACTTTTAGGATGGCATAGTTCTTAGGGATTTTTCTCCTTTTCCACTTTGATAATAAACTTCTTAACACACTATTTTTCGAATAATTCTACTATAAAGCAACTAACATGAACTTATTTTATCATATCATGATTATTAGGAATTTATGAATTTAGCTATTCATAATAGTAAATGAATATACCAGTTCTGGTAGGTTTGGTAATTCTAAGGTTTGTTCCTCCATAGATTTTTCCATTAAAATATACCTGTTTTTTAATAAATAAGCAAAATATTTGTTGTGGACAAGAGAGATTTTGTGCTTCAATGCATGAAAGCTTACCTTCATCTGAGCGAATGCTCTTCCATTTATAATACTGAAATCGAATATTTTACATTGTTCTAAGTTTACACGTATCTACATACTATTCCTAAAAGACTAATCTTTTAGCTAAAGTCTTAAAAACTTAAAAAGGTCAAAAAGCCAATAGTAGGCTAATAATGGTACCTAACCTAGTAAAGACTAACTATACAATGTCTTTTACGTAAAAGAAATCAAAAGCTATAATAATTCACATGTTGAAAACTATAAGTCATATGTCCTTTTCATATCTTTAATGACATTTTGATAACTTTGTCTCCTTTTCTTTATCCGTGGTTGATTTTCCTTTGTTATTATATCTATCTTCTTTTTATTGTTTTGTATCTCCTTTATTGCTTCATATCTTGCATCTTCCAGCTGTCGCTTTTATCTTCTTCTATTCCAGTTGAACTTTTGGGAAAATATTATCTTCTCCATTACATTTTGAACATTGATGTTCTGGATATTATGTCCAATTAACTTGCAATATCTGGTTAATAATTCTTCTGAAATAAATTTTTCTCTAATGGCTCTGGCGATAGATTTTTTTCTCTGGATTGAGTAACGTCAAGATCCATTGTCTAACGTCTTCCATACCTACTTCTCATAGTTCCTTTGAATTTGAGTATACTATTACATTACCTCTTGAATAATAAGTCCATATAGGATTTCTGTTGCGATAACTGTTTGCTAACTCTTTAAGTGTAGAAAAAATATTTAAGATACCAACAATAAAAAACATATTTAGGAAAAGAAAAGAAGAATACTACGTAGTAAGCCAAAAAGAACATGTAATAGAATGCAGATATGCAAAAGATAAATCTAGTATACCACTAGTAACAAAAAGGATAATTAATAAAGAAATAAACGATATAAAAATTAGAGACCCAATAAAATACATACACCTAGGAGGTACACAGATATTAATAAAAGCATGTTTCAGAGAATGAATAGATACACCAATAGAATTATACCTAGCAGATGATAGAATTATAAAACCTATAGAAAAAAGTATAATAACTGCCATAAAGGGAAATTTAATATACCAAAAATTTAAATTTATAATAAGTGTGAATTATTCAGTAGCCATAACAGATAAAAATATAGATAAATCATTAGTATTATATTGGAAAATATCAAGAATAGAGCTAACCCCAGAAGTAAAATATTTACAGCAAGATGTAAAAATCTATATGTATTAACAACAAAACATAAAATAACGAGAAAAAATAAAATTAACAAAATACAAATAGAAAGTCCTTTCGAATAATTTGTAAAAATAATTGATAATAATGATTATAGTTATATAGAGACATAGATATAGAAGAAAATTTAGAAATAATAAATGATAGAATAAGCACAACAAAAAGAATAGCTTATGAAAAAACAGAATCATCAAGTTCATCAAAAAGAACGAAAATAAAATCTAACAATAATATATGCCCAAATCTACCAAAAAGCTTAATAAACACTAAAATATAGCAGAAAAAGAAATAACAATAGGAGTTAGAAAAATAAAAATAGAATTTGAAATAAAGGAAGAAATGCAAAAAGCAGACATAATATTAGAAATAAAATGGCTAGAACAAGTAAAAAAACTATATAATATAGAGCATACACAATTATCTATAACATATAACAGAGAGAAATTATTCTTAAGAAGAGCTTTAACGTGATATGAAAATATATATATTAATGATGATAGTAGCAGAAGGGTATTACAGTAGATATTATATGCCTATGATAGATACAGGAACAGAAGCTAATTTGTGTAGATATAATTGTTTACCAAAAAGTAAATGGATAAATTAACGACACCAATAATAGTTAAAGAATTTAATAAAGAAGGAAGCTTAATTACTTATAAAGCTAAGCATGTAAAAACACAACTATGGGATAAAATATTAACAATAGAAGAAATCTATAATTATGAGTTAACATCAAAAGATATACTTTTAGGAATGTCGTTTTTAGACAAATTATACCCACATATAATAACTAGAACGGATTGGTGGTTTACAACACCACGTAAACAGAAAGTAAGAGCAAAAAGAGTTACTAATAAAATAAGAAAGAAAACTGATTAGATAGAAGGAAGTGAAAAAATATACAAAAATTAAAAAATATATAGCATACTGAAGATACAATAGAATTGGTCGTATTTTCAATAAATAAAAAGAATATAATTACAATGAAGAAGATAAAAAACAAGTTCAAAAAATAAAAATACTTTGTAAAGAATTATCAAAATTACAATTTCTAGACGAAAATAGAAAATTTATATATATTGTAGAAGCAGATGCTAGTGAATGTAGTAATGGAGGAGTACTTAAATATAGATATGAAGAAGAAAAATTAGAACACAATCGTAGATACTACTCAGGTACGTTTAATGAAACAGAAATCAAATGGGAAATAAATAGAAAAGAATTATGTTCATTATATAAATGCTTATTAGCATTTGAGCCATATATTGTATATAACAAGTTTATTGTACGAACAGATAATACCCAAGTACGTTGATGGCTAACAAAGAAAATATAAAATTCAGTTACAACAAAAGGGATTCGGAGACTAGTCTTGAATATATAAAATTTCACATTTACAATTGAATTAATTAGTACTAACAAAAACGTTGTTGTAGATTACATGTCAAGACAAAGCTACACAGACTGATATAATAGAAGAGGATACTCTAGAAAAGATATTCAACTCCCTAACTACGCTTTCAATGAAAGTGGACAGTATGGGTAACGAAAAAGAAAAGCTAAAGACTAATGAAGTTAAACTGAAGTCTATAGCTACAAATCAGCTAACTCAGCAGTGTGCAGAGCTATGTCGATTGGAAGACACTAAAATTCCAGTGCTAGAAGGAGACGTTGGAACACTCCATAAAACCCATAACGTTTATCAATCTATTTCTGCAGGTACAAGTAAAGGAGTTAGGAAAAACACAAATATGAACCTAAACAGGCTATTTGATAAACCATTTGTTCCAAATACACCAAAAGATCCTATGTTCATACCCCGACAAATTACCACATACCGAGATAGTTTAAACTAAGATAAAAAGAACTACAACTATACAGCCCGAACATACATAGAAAATATTTACAAAATTCAAACCTTCTTAAATACCAACCCCAGAGCTATAAACATCCAAGAACCACATACAAATTACATAACCCAGAAGCTAACCGGATACAATAAGCTAATTGCTTTACCCAAAACCAAACCAAGTCTAGGAAAAACCTGTTACGAATATGGACTACTCAGGTAATATATACCCAAGACAAAAATGAAATATCTAATATACCATAAATATATGATTCATTTAACATTTTTAAAAAAATAACCAAAGGTAACATATTTTTTATAAAATTTTACACGGCACCAGCAGAGATATTGTATGATGAAGTTAAATCACCTATGCAAGTTGTAAAAATAGGAATGGCCCAAGATATGATTATACCAGAAGATATAACTTAACAACCAGAAATACCTAGAATTTAGATACCAAATTTTTATGCAAATAAGAGAATTATCGGACTATCCACAATTTTTCAAGAGTTAGCAAACACTTATCGCAACAGAATTCCTATATGGAGTTATTATTTAAGAGGTAATGTAATAGTTTACTCAAATTCAAAGGAACTACGAGAAGCAGATATGAAAGACGTTAGGCAATGGATCTTGACGTTACTCAATCCAGAGAAAAAACCTATCGCCAGAGCCATTAGAGAAAAAATTATTTCAAAAGAATTATTAACCAGATATTGCAAGTTAATTGGACATAAATATCCATACCATCAATGTTCAAAATATAATGGATAAGATAATATTGTCCCAGAAGTTCAACTGGAATAGAAAAGGATAAAAGTGATAGTTGGAAGATGCAAGATATGAAGCAATAATGGAGATACAGAACAATAAAAAAAAGATAGATACAGCAACAAAGGAAAATCAACCACGGATAAAGAAAAGGAGACAAAGTTATCAAAATGTCATTAAAGATATGAAAAGGACATATGACTTATAGTTTTCAACATGTGAATTTTATAGTTTTTGATTTCTTTTACGTAAAAGACATTGTATAGTTAGTCTTTACTAGGTTAGGTACCATTATCAGCCTACTATAGGCTTTTTGACCTTTTTAGGTTTTTAAGACTGTAGCTAAAAGATTAGTCTTTTAGGAATAGTATGTAGATACGTGTAAACTTAAAACAGTGTCAAATATTCGATTTCAGTATTATAAATGGAAGAGTATTCGCTCAGATGAAGGTAAGCCTTCATGCGTTGATGCACAAAATCTCTCTTGTCCACAACAAATATTTTGCTTATTTATTAAAAAAAACAGGTATATTTTAATGAAAAAATCTATGGAGGAACAAAGCTTAGAATTACCAAACCTACCAGAACAGGTATATTCATTTACTATTATGAATAGCTAAATTCATAAATTCCTAACAATCATGATATGATAAAATAAGTTCATGTTAGTTGCTTTATAGTAGAATTATTCGAAAAATAGTGTGTTAAGAAGTTTATTAGCAAAGTGGAAAAGCAGAAAAATCCCTAAGAACTATGCCATCCTAAAAGTGAAACCACTAAGGCAAGAAAGCCGTGATAGGGGAGTAACCAGAGTAGAGGCGTTGTTTAAGGAAAAAGTATCCAGATTACCATGATAATAGTGACCGAAAAATATGCTATTTAAGAAGAATCTAGTATATAGCAATCTAAAGTGATCATATTTTGTTATGTGCATGATTGAAGGTGATATTTTGAAAATAGCAATTTTATGAAAAATGGATAATTATTTATCTGACGAAATGGTAGATAAATTTTAAAACTCGTTTTATATGTACTTAAGGATATAGAAATAGTAGATATAAGAATAAATCATATTGGAAAAAATATTTGATAGATATTTTATTACTAGAATTAATTATATATCATACCTACCAAACTACTCTTACAAATACTTACATACCAAACCCACATACTAATTATGATAAACTATGTATTTAGAATCTTGGAAAATAGATATAAAATACATACAATTTCTTAGTGAAAATGTAGAAGAATTAATGAGATTAAAACAAACAACTAAAAAATATTATTATAAAGTATTTAACAAATTTTAGATGATAGATAATCTTAAAATATTAATCTTATATACTTAGAGATATAGAAGTTATAGATATTAAGAGAACAATATTTGAAAAAGTATTAGACTATGAAATTAAAACTATAAATTAGATAAAACAGTTATACTTGGATAATTACCCAAATGGATATTATTCAAATTAAGAAATATTAGAATATATTAGAAAAACTAGAGAAAATCAAGATAATCTAAATGAAGAAATTAATTATAGAAACCGAATAAGAAAAATAATGGAGAATCTAAAAGAAAAATTAATATGGATAGATAAAACCCTAGAAAATTTAGAAAAAAGTACATGTGATAGTTTATATAATTTAAAAAACTCTCTAGGAGAAGAACAACATAAGATAATAAATAGCATTGAAAATCTAGAATTAGATATACATTACAGTACAATTAGGATAAATTATTATACAAAAATTTGTAACTCTGCAATTACTACAGGATAAAATGATATAATATGAATATTTAAAATATTGGAGACAAAATATGAAGAAATAATATTATTGAAAAAACTTATGAAAGATAATTTAATTGGATATTTTGAAAAAAAATATATAGAATATTAAGAATATCTTCAAAATAATATTGAAAAAATACAAAAACTAAGGAAAAAAAATTAAGAATACTATAGAAAAGTATTTAACCAATTGCCATATAATCACGCCCTAAAATATGAATATCGATGAAACTAACATAAATAAACTCAAAATAAAAATATTTAGAGAAGCTAAGAAATATCCACGCACAAATAAAAATAGATCCATTCTACTTGTAATAGATCTATTTTACCACACAAGTTATCCGCACCCCCTACAATTGGTATCAGAGCTTATGCTGTTTAAAGTTACTGAAGTAGTATATATTTGAATTTATTTGATTAAATTATTATTTGATTAATTTATTAATTGTGACGGACTTATTTGATAAAACTAAATTTAGATATTCCCCAAAATATTATTTAGATAAATAAAGTACAAAAATTACCACAATATAAAGAATTAAAGCAAATAATATCTTAAAAACGTAATGAATTAAAAATAAGTATAGAAAGACCACAATATAACATATTTGTCGTAGTTAGTAAAAACTCAATAAATGCACATAACAAAAGAAAAATCAAATTTATAATCGACAATAGAAAATCTAGAATATACATACCAACATGATCTATTAACAATTAAATAAAAAATGAACAAAGAAGAAATTATAATAGATGAAAAAATATATGAAAACCATGAAGGATTGACAATAAAAATAGTATTTTTTAATCTAGGAAGAAGGTATAAGAAAATAGGTGAACATTTATATTTAATGTTAGAAAAAGAAGAATTAAAATTAGAAGATAAATTGACAGCTATGGTAAGAATAGAAAAAGAAAATGAAGAAATAGATAGAAAAAAAGGAAAGAGAAAAAATAAAACAATAAACTACAGAAGAAATAAGAAAAATGGAAGAAACTAAAAATAGTAGGATTGCTGAATTAGAAAAAGAACTACAAATGCTAAAAGATTTGTATGAAAAAAGACAGAAAGAACAAGAAGAAAAAGATATAGAACAAAAATTATCAAATGAGATAAATCAATTTAAAGAAAAATTAGAAATAAATACAATAGATGTTGAAGAAATAGATAATTATGATTCGAAAGATAGTGAAACATATACAGAAATCTTAACAAATACAAAAAATTTAGAAATCAATGAAAAAAAAAGTAATTAATGAAGAAAACTTAGAAAATAGAAATACAGAAATAAATACTCTTGATAAAAAAAGAAGATGAAAATATAATACCTAGAACATCAGAAATAAGGAAACCTACATATTATAAGAATAAATTTAAAAGATATAATCTAAAAGATGAATATGACAAATGGACACCAAAACAAATAGTTAATAAAAATTATAACTTTTTAGACTTAGATTGTGTAATAGATACAGAAAAAACAATACAATTATGGATAGAATATATGACAAAACAATTATTAGATAATAATATAAACGTAACAGATGCACCAGAATATATACAGAGAACACTAATAGGAACAGTGAAGTTATGGTTTTTCAAATCTAACTAAATAGTAAAAGGGTATTAAGAATTGACAAACCTACAGAAGAAATATCATCAACAACTACAACTAAATTAACACTTATAGAATTATTAAAAAAAATATGAAATAACTATAAAGGATGAATTTAGCAGCATGACAACAACAGAAGAATTACAAAATTAAGAGAAAGATACAAATAGGAATTTAATGTTAAAATTAGAAATATGCAATATGTGTTACATAGATGAGTACACTTGCGCATTTAAAGAATATTATTATAAAGGAACATATAATGCAGAAGAAAGTAAAGAAATAAGAAAATTATATTTTAATAAATTACCGGAATCATTTAGTTCAAAAATAATAAAAAGTTGGGTTGAAGCAAAAATAGTAGATGTTTTAGCAGCAAGAATAAAATTTTTACAACTATGGTATAGAAACCTATGTGACAAATATAAAGAAGAAATGAAAATGGAAAAAAACATTAATGAGAAATTTAGCATGTTGCAAAGATAAAATATCACCTCAATTTGGATGCGAATAAAGATATTATAAGAAAAGAAAAAGACATATGAAATATAAGAAATACAAAAAATCAAAATATAAATATAAGAAACCAAGAAAAAGATATTATGTAAAAAATTATAAACATAAAAGACCATATAGGAAAAAGAAATCTATAAAAGAATGTACTTGTTATAATTGCAAAAAATTAGGACATTTAGCTAGAGATTTTAAATTACCTAAAAACCCAAAAAATAAACAAATATCAGAAATAAAAATAGAAAATACAGACTATATGCAGATAGATTATATAGATTACGAATTAGAAAGTGAAGATAGTATATATGAAATTTCAGATAATGAA
The DNA here is from genome assembly GCA_030864225.1 of Capsicum baccatum var. pendulum. Classification (NCBI taxonomy): domain Eukaryota; kingdom Viridiplantae; phylum Streptophyta; class Magnoliopsida; order Solanales; family Solanaceae; genus Capsicum; species Capsicum baccatum. The sequence goes on along the minus strand of CM061560.1, from coordinate 233,778,518 downwards.
ACAGATAGTGAATTAGATGAATTCAATGACTGAAGAAGATACGAAAATAATAACAATGGAAGAATGTTTAAATGAAGAAGAAACAAATCAAAAACTAATATTTGATACTCACATATTTGATGAAATAAAAGGAAAAGAATTAGATTTAAGTGTAGAAAAGATATTTAAAATACCAACAATAAAAAACATATTTAGTAAAAGAAAAGAAGAATACTATGTAGTAATAAAAAAAGAACATGTAATACACTATAGATATGCAAAAGGTAAAGTTAGTATACCACTAGTAATAAAAAAGATAATTAATAAAGAAATAAACGATATAAAAAAGACCCAATAAAATACGTACACCTAGGAGCTACAGAGATATTAATAAAAGAATGTTTCAGAGAGGGAATAGATACACTAATAGAATTATACCTAGCAGATGATAGAATTATAAAACCTATAGAAAAAAGTATAATAACTGCCATAAAAGATAATGTAATATTCCAAAAACGTAAATTTATTATAAGTGCGAATTATTTAGTAGCAATAACAGATAAAAATATAGATAAATCATTAGTATTATATTGGAAAATATCAGGAATAGAACTAACCCCAGGAAGTAAAATATTTACAGCAAGATGTAAAAATCTATATGTATTAACAACAAAACATAAAATAACGGAAAAAAATAAAATTAACAAAATACAAATAGAAAGTCCTTTCGAACAATTTGTAAAAACAATTGATAATAATGATTATAGTTATAGAGACATAGATATAGAAGAAAATTTAGAAATAATAAATGATAAAATAAGCACAACAAAAAGAATAGTTTATGAAAAATCAGAATCATCAAGTTCATAAAAAAGAACAAGTTATGAAACAAGTTCAACAACTAATTTAAACCAATATTACATAACAGGAGCAATAAATGAAAAAGAATATTTAATACTCTTAAATACAGGACAAGAAGAAAATTATATAGCAAGATATCTAATAGAAAATGAGGAAATAAAATCTGACAATAATATATGCCCAGATTTACCAAGAAGCTTAATAAACACTAAAAATATAGCAGAAAAACAAAATAACAATAGAAGTTAGAAAAATAAAAATAGAATTTGAAATAAAGGAAAAAATGCAAAAAGCATACATAATATTAGAAATAAAATGGCTAGAACAAGTAAAATCATATAATATAGAGCATACACAATTATCTATAACATATAATAGAGAGAAATTATTCTTAAGAAGAGCTTTAACGTGATATGAAAATATATGTATTAATGAAGATAGTAGTAGAAGGGTATTACAGTAGATATTATATGCCTATGATAGATACAGGAGCAGAAGCTAATTTGTGTAGATATAATTGTTTACCAAAAAGTAAATGGATAAATTAAAGACACCAATAATAGTTAAAGTATTTAATAACGAAGGAAGCTTAATTACTTATAAAGCTAAGAATGTAAAAACACAAGTATGGGATAAAATATTAACAATAGAAGAAATCTATAATTATGAGTTAACATCAAAAGATATACTTTTAGGAATGCCGATTTTAGATAAATTATACCCACATATAATAACTAGAATGGATTGGTGCTTTACAACACCATCTAAACAGAAAGTAAGAGCAAAAAAAGTTACTAATAAAATAAGAAAGAAAACTGATTGGATAGAAGAAAGTAAAAAAATTATACAAAAATTAGAAAATACTGAAGATACAATAGAACTGGTCGTATTTTCAATAAATAAAAAGGAGATAACAATATTTTTAATAAGTAAGATAGAAACAATTAAGAAAAAATTAGAACAATTATATAGTGAAGATCTATTAAAAGAATGGGAAGAGACATAAAACCACTATAAAAATTAAATTAATAGATAAAAATAGCATAATAACTCAAAACCATTAACATATAATTTTGACGATTTAAAAGAATTTAAAATGCACATAGAAGAATTATTAGAAAAACAATATATACAAAAAAGTAATATTAAACATAATGGCCTAGCATTTATAGTAAATAAACATAGTGAACAAAAAAGAAGAAAAAGTAGAATGGTTATTGATTATAGAAATTTAAATGCAAAAACTATGACATATAATTACCCAATACCAAATAAGATATTAAAAATAAGACAAATACAAGGATATAATTACTTTAGTAAATTTGATTGCAAATCAGAATTTTACCGTTTAAAGTTAGAAGAAGAATCTAAGGAATCTAAAGTTATGAATGGAATGTACTACCATTTGAATATAAAAATGCACCAGGTAGATATCAACATTTTATGGATAGTTATTTTAAACAATTGCCTAATTGTATAGTATATATAGATGATATACTATTATATACAAAAACCAAAGAAGAACATTTAAAATTATTATAAAAAATTATGGATATAATAGAAAAATCGGGAATAAGTTTACGTGAAAAGAAAACTGAAATTATGAAAAAACAGATAGAATTTTAAGGAATACAAATAGATAAAAGTGGAGTAAAAATGCAACAACATATAGTACAAAAAATAATAAATTCAAAAGAAGAATTAGATACAAAAAATAAATTACAATCATTTTTAGGATTAGTAAACCAAGTAAGCGAATATATACCAAAATTAGTAGAAAACCTAAAGCCTTTACAGAAAAAATTAAAAAAGGATGTAGAAATAATTATAATGAAGAAGATGAAAAATAAGTACAAAAAATAAAAATACTTTGTAAAAAATTACCAAAATTATAATTTCTAGACGAAAATAGAAAATTTATATATATAGTAGAAGCAGGTACTAGTGAATATAGTTATAAAGGAGTACTTAAATATAGATATGAAGAAGAAAAATTAGAACGCCATTGTAGATACTACTCAGGTATGTTTAATGAAACAGAAAAAATATGGGAAATAAATAGAAAAGAATTATGTTCATTATATAAATGTTTATTAGAATTTGAGCCATATGTTGTATATAACAAGTTTATTGTACGAACAGATAATACACAGGTACGTTGGTGGCTAACAAAGAAAATATAAAACTCAGTTACAATAAAAGAGATTCCTAGACTAGTCTTGAATATTTTAAATTTCACATTTACAATTTAATTAATTAGTACTAACAAAAACGTTGTTGTAGATTACATGTCAAGACAAAGCTACACAGACTGATATAATAGAAGAGGATACTCTAGAAAAGATATTCAACTCCCTAACTACGCTTTCAATGAAAGTGGACAGTATGGGTAACGAAAAAGAAAAGCTAAAGACTAATGAAGTTAAACTGAAGTCTATAGCTACAAATCAGCTAACTCAGCAGTGTGCAGAGCTATGTCGATTGGAAGACACTAAAATTCCAGTGCTAGAAGGAGACGTTGGAACACTCCATAAAACCCATAACATTTATCAATCTACTTCTGCAGGTACAAGCAAATGAGTTAGGAAAAACACAAATATGAACCTAAACAGGATATTTGATAAACCATTTATTCCAAATACACCAAAAGATCCTATTTTTATACCCCCACAAATTACCACATACCGAGATAGTTTAAACCAAGACAAAAAGACCTACAACTATACAGCCCGAACATACATAGAAAATATTTACAAAATACAAACCTTCTTAAATACCAACCCCAGAGTTATAAACATCCAAGAACCACATACGAATTACATAACCCAGAAGCTAACCGGATACAATAAGCTAATTGTTTTACCCAAAACCAAACCAAGTCTAGTTAAAACCTGTTATGAATATGGACTACTTAGTACCATATATACCCAAGACGGAAATGAAATACCACTATATCAGAAATATATGAGTCATTTAATATTTTTAAAAGAATATCCAAAGGTAACCTATTCTTTATAAAATGCTGCGCAGCACCAGCAGATATATTGTATGATGAAGTTAAATCACCGATGCAAGTTGTAAAAATAGGAATGACTCGAGATATGATTATACTAGAAGATATTAGTCAACAACTAGAAATACCTATAATTGAGATACCAAATTTGTATTCAAATAAGAGAATTATCGGACTATCCACGATTCTTCAAGAGTTAGCAAACACTTATCGCAACAGAAATCCTATATGGAGTTTTTATTCAAGAGGTAATGTAATAGGATACTCAAATTTTAAGGAACTACGGGAAGCAGATATGGAAGACGTTAGGTAATGGATCTTGACGTTACTCAATCCAGAGAAAAAACCTATCGCCAGAGCCATTAGAGAAAATTTTATTTCAAAAGAATTATTAATCAGATATTGCAAGTTAATTAAACATAAATATCCAGACCATCAATGTTCAAAATGTAATAGGGAAGATAATATTGTCCCAGAAATTCAATTGGAATAGAAGAAGATAAAAGTGACAGTTGGAAGATACAAGATATGAAGCAATAATGGAGATACAAAGTAATAAAAAGAAGATAGATACAGCAACAAAGTAAAATCAACCACGGATAAAAAAAGGAGATAAAGTTATCAAAAAGTCATTAAAGATATGAAAAGGACATATGACTTATAGTTTTCAACATGTGAATTATTATAGCTTTTGATTTCTTTTACGTAAAAGACATTGTATAGTTAGTCTTTACTAGGTTAGGTACCATTATTAACCTACTATAGGCTTTTTGACCTTTTTAAATTTTTAAGACTTTAGCTAAAAGATTAGTCTTTTAGGAATAGTATGTAGATACGTGTAAACTTAGAACAATGTAAAATATTCGATTTCAGTATTATAAATAGAAGAGCTTTCGCTCAGATGAAGGCAAGCCTTCATGCATTGAAGCACAAAATCTCTCTTATCCATAACAAATATTAAATTTATTTATTAAAAAACAGGTATATTTTAATGAAAAAATCTATGGAGGAACAAAGCTTACAATTACCAAACCTACCAAAACAGGTATATTCATTTACTATTATGAATAGCTAAATTCATAAATTCCTAACAATCATGATATGATAAAATAAGTTCATGTTAGTTGCTTTATAGTAGAATTATTCGAAAAATAGCATGTTAAGAAGTTTATTAGCAAAGTGGAAAAAGAGAAAAATTCCTAAGAACTTTGTCATCGTAAAGGTGAAACTGGTGAGGCAAGAAAGCCGTAATAGGGGAGTAACCAGAGTAGAGGTGTTGTTTAAGGAAAAAGTATCCAGATTACCATGCTAATAGTGACCGAAGAATATGTTATTTAAGAAGAATCTAGTATATAGCAATCTAAAGTGATCATATTTTGTTATGAGCATGATTGAAGGCAATATTTTGAAAATAGCAATTTTATGAAAAATGGATAATTATTTATCTGATGAAATCTTAGATAAATTTAAAATACTCTTTTTATATGTACTTAAGGATATAAAAATAGTAGATATAAGAATAAATCATATTGGAAAAAATATTTGATAGATATTTTATGACTAGAATTAATTATATACCACACCTACTTAACTACTCTTATAAATGCCTACACACCAAACTCACACATTGACTATGATAAATTATGTATATTTAGAATTTTGGAAAATAGATATAAAATACATACAATTTCTTAGTGAAAATATAGACGAATTAATGAGATTAAAATAAACAACTAAAAAAATAATATAATAAAGTATTTAACCAATTTTAAATGATAGATAATCTTAAAATCTTAATCTTATATATACTTAGAGATATAGAAATTATAGATATTAAGAGAATAATATTAGAAATAGTATTAGACTATGAAATTAAAATTATAAATTAGATAAAACAGTTATACTTGGATAATTACCCAGATGGATATTATTCAGATTAAAAAATGTTAGAATATACTAGAAAAACTAGATAAAATCAAGATAATCTAAATGAAGAAATTAATTATAAGAATCAAATTAGAAAAATAATGGAGAATCTAAAAGAAAAATTAATATGGATAGAAGAAACCCTAGGAAATTTAGGAAAAAGTACATGTGATAGTTTATATAATTTAAAAAACTCGCTATGAGAAAAACAACACAAGATAATAAATAGCATTGAAAATCTAGAATTAAATATTCATTACAGTACAATTAGGATAAATAATTATACAAAAATTTGTAACTCTGTAATTACTACAGAATAAAATGATAGACTATGAATATTTAAAATATTGGAGACAAAAATATGGAAGAAATAATATTATTATAAAAACTTATGAAAGATAATCTAATTGGATATTTGGAAACAAAAGATATTGAATATTTAGAATACCTTCAAAATAATATAGAAGAATTACAAAAACTAAGGGAAAAAAATAAAGAATACTATAGTAAATTATTTAACCAATTACCATATAATCATTCCCCAAAATATGAATATCGATAAAACTAACATAAATAAACTCAAAATAAAATATTTAGAGAAGTTAAGAAATATCCACGCACAAATAAAAATAGATCCATTCTACTTGTAATAGATCTATCTTACCACACAAGTTATCCGCACCCACTACAATTGGTATCAGAGCTTATGCTATTTAAAGTTACGAAAGTAGTATTTATTTGGATTTATTTGATTAATTTATTATTTAATTAATTTATTTTACCACACAAGTTATCCGCACCTCCTACAATTGGTATCAGAGCTTATACTGTTTAAAGTTACTGAAGAAGTATATATTTGAATTATTTGATTAAATTATTATTTGATTAATTTATTAATTGTGACGGACTTATTTGATAAAACTAAATTTAGATATTCCCCAAAATATTATTTAGATAAATAAAGTACAAAAATTACCACAATATAAAGCATTAAAGCAAATAATATCTTAAAAACGTAAAGAATTAAAAATAAGTATAGAAAGACTACAATATAACATAATTGCCGGAGTTAGTAAAATCTCAATAAATGCACAAAAATAAGAACAATCAAATTTAGAATCGACACTAGATAGTCTAGAATATGCATACCAACATGATCTATTAACAGTTAAATAAAAAATAAACAAATAAGAATTTAGAATTGATGAAAAAATATATAAAAATCATAAAGGATTAAAAATAAAAATAGTAATTTCTAATCTAGGAAGAAGGTATAAGAAAATAGGTGAACTTTTTTTTTATTATTAGAAAAAGAAGAATTAAAATTAGAAGATAAATTGACAGTTATGGGAAGAATAGAAAAAAGAAAATGAAGAAATAGATAGAAAAAAAGAAATAGAAAAAATAAAACAACAAACTACAGAAGAAATATGAAAAATATAAAAAACTAAAAATAATAGGATTGCTGAATTAAAAAAAGAACTACAAATGCTAAAAGATTTGTATGAAAAAAGACAGAAAGAACAAGAAGAAAAAGATATAGAACAAAAATTATCAAATGAGATAAATCAATTTAAAGAAAAATTAGAAATAAATACAATAGATGTTGAAGAAACAGATAATTATGATTCGAAAGATAGTGAAACATATTCAGAAATCTTAACAAATACAATAAATTTAGAAATCAATGAAAAAAAGAAGTAATTAATGAAGAAAACATAGAAAATAGAAATACAGAAATAAATACTCTTGATAAAAAAGAAGATGAAAATATAATACCTAGAATATCAGAAATAAGAAAACCAACATATTATAAGAATAAATTTAAAAGATATAATCTAAAAGATGAATATGACAAATGGACACCAAAACAAATAGTTAATAAAAATTATAACTTTTTAGACTTAGATTGTGTAATAGATACAGAAAAAACAATACAATTATGGATAGAATATATGACAAAACAATTATTAGATAATAATATAAACGTAACAGATGCACCAGAATATATACAGAGAACACTAATAGAACAGTGAAGTTATGGTTTTTCAAATCTAACTGAAATAGTAAAAGGGTATTAAAAATTGACAAACCTACAGAAGAAATATCATCAACAACTACAACTAAATTAACACTTATAGAATTATTAAAAAAAATATGAAATAACTATAAAGGATGAATTTAGCAGCATGACAACAACAGAAGAATTACAAAATTAAGAGAAACATACAAACAGGAATTTAATGTTAAAATTAGAAATATGCAATCTGTGTTACATAGATGAGTATACTTGCGCATTTAAAGAATATTATTATAAAGGAACATATAATACAGAAGAAAGTAAAGAAATAAGAAAATTATATTTTAATAAATTACCAGAATCATTTAGTTCAAAAATAATAAAAAGTTGGGTTGAAGCAAAAATAGTAGATGTTTTAGCAGCAAGAATAAAATTTTTACAACTATGGTATAGAAACCTATGTGACAAATATAAATAAGATATAAAAATAGAAAAAACATTAATGAGAAATTTAGCATGTTGCAAAGATAAAATAGCACCTCAATTTGGATGCGAATAAAGATATTATAAGAAAAGAAAAAGACATATGAAATATAAGAAATACAAAAAATTAAAATATAAATATAAGAAACCAAGAAAAAGATATTATGTAAAAAATTATAAGCATAAAAGACCATATAGGAAAAAGAAATCTATACAAGAATGTACTTGTTATAATTGCGAAAAATTAGGACATTTATCTAGAGATTTTAAATTACCTAAAAACCCAAAAAATAAACAAATATCAGAAATAAAAATAGAAAATACAGAATATATGCAGATAGATTATATAGATTACGAATTAGAAAGTGAAGATAGTATATATGAAATGTCAGAGAATGAAACAGTTAATGAAATAGATAGTGAATTAGATGAATTAAATGACCGAAAAGATATAAAAATAATACAAAGGAAGAATATTTAAATGAAGAAGGAACAAATCAAAAATAATATTTTATAGTCACATATTTGATGAAATAAAAGGAAAAGAATTATATTTAAGTGTAGAAAAAATATTTAAAATACCAACAATAAAAACATATTTAGTAAAAGAAAAGAAGAATAGTACGTAGTAAGCCAAAAAGAACATGTAATAGAATGCAGATATGCAAAAGATAAAGCTAGTATACCACTAGTAATAAAAAAAATAATTAATAAAGAAATAAACGATATAAAAATTAGAGACCCAATAAAATACGTACACCTAGGAGGTACAGAGATATTAATAAAAGCATGTTTCAGAGAAGGAATAGATACACCAATAGAATTATACCTACCAGATGGTAGAATTATAAAACCTATAGAAAAAAGTATAGTAACTACCATAAAGGGAAATTTAATATACCAAAATTTAAATTTATAATAAGTGTGAATTATTCAGTAGCAATAACAGATAAAAATATAGATAAATCATTAGTATTATATTGGAAAATATCAGGAACAGAACTGACCTCAGAAGTAAAATATTTATAGCTAGATGTAAAAATCTATATGTATTAACAACAAAACATAAAATAACGGAAAAAATAAAATTAACAAAATACAAATCAAAATTCCTTTCGAACAATTTGTAAAAATAATTGATAATAATGATTATAGTTATGGAGACATAGATATAGAAGAAAATCTAGAAATAATAAATGATAGAACAAGCACAACAAAAAGAATAGCTCATGAAAAACAAGAATCATCAAGTTCATCAAAAAGAACAAGTTATGAAACAACTTCAACAACTAATTTAAACCAATATTACATAAAAGGAACAATAAATGAAAAAGAATATTTAATACTCTTAAATACAGGACAAAAAGAAAATTATATAGCAAGATATCTAATAAAAAATGAGAAAATAAAATCTGACAATAATATATGCCCAGATTTACCAAGAAGTTTAATAAAGACTAAAAATATAGTAGAAAAAAAAATAACAATAGGAGTTAGAAAAATAAAATAGAATTTGAAATAAAAGAATAAATGTAAAAAGCAGACATAATATTAGGAATAAAATGGCTAGAACAAGTAAAACTATATAATATAGAGCATACACAATTATCTATAACATATAACAGAGAGAAATTATTCTTAAGAAGAGCTTTAACGTGATATGAAAATATATGTATTAATGAAGATAGTAGTAGAAGGGTATTACAGTAGATATTATACGCCTATGATATATACAGGAGTAGAAGCTAATTTATGCAGATATAATTGTTTACGAAAAAGTAAATGGGACAAATTAACGACACCAATAATAGTTAAAAGATTTAATAAAGAAGGAAGCTTAATTACATATAAAGCTAAGAATGTAAAAGCACAAGTATGGGATAAATTATTAATAATAGAAGAAATCTATAATTATAAGCTAACATCAAAAGATATACTTTTAGGAATGCCGTTTTTAAATAAATTATACCCACATGTAATAACTAGAACGGATTGGTGGTTTACAACACCATGTAAACAGAAAGTAAGAGCAAAATGAGTTACTAATAAAATAAGAAAGAAAACTGATTGGATAGAAGGAAGTGAAAAAATTATACAAAAATTAGAAAATATAAAAAAATACTAAAGATACGATAGAACTAGTCGTATTTTCAATAAATAAAAAGGAAATAACTATTATTTTCAATAAGTAAGATAGAAATAATTAAGAAAAAATTAGAACAATTATATAGTGAAGATCCATTAAAAGGATGAGGAAAAACATAAAACCACTATAAAAATTGAATTAATAGATACAAATAGCTTAATAACTCAAAAACCATTAACTTATAATTTTGACGATTTAAAAGAATTTAAAATGCACATAGAAGAATTATTAGAAAAATAATATATACAAAAAAGTAATAGTAATCATAATAGCCCAGCATTATAGTAAATAAACACAGTGAACAAAAAAGAAGAAAAAGTAGAATAGTTATTGATTATAGAAATTTAAATGCAAAAACTATGACATATAATTACCCAATACCAAATAAGATATTAAATATAAGACAAATACAAGGATATAATTACTTTAGTAAATTTGATTGTAAATCAGAATTTTACCATTTAAAATTTGAAGAAGAATCTAAAGAATTAACTGCATTTACGGTACCCCAAGGATTTTATGAATGAAATGTACTACCATTTGAATATAAAAATGCACCAGGTAGATATCAAAGTTTTATGGATAGTTATTTTAAACAATTGCCTAATTGTATGATATATATAGATGATATACTATTATATACAAAAACCCAAGAAGAACATTTAAAATTATTAGAATATTTTACGGATATAATAGAAAAAGCAGGAATAAGTTTAAGTGAAAAGAAAGCTGAAATTACGAAAAATCAGATAGAATTTTTAAGAATACAAATAGATAAAAGTATAGTAAAAATGCAACAACATATAGTACAAAAATAATAAATTCAAAAGAAGAATTAGATACAAAAAAAAGAAATTACAATCATTTTTAGGATTAGTAAACCAAGTAAGAGAATATATACCAAAATTAGCAGAAAACCTAAAGCCTTTATAGAAAAAATTAAAAAAGGATGTAGAATATAATTACAATGAAGAAGATGAAAAACAAGTTCAAAATATAAAAATACTTTGTAAAAAATTACCAAAATTACAATTTCTAGACGAAAATAGAAAATTTATATATATTGTAGAAACAGATGCTAGTGAATGTAGTTATGGGGGAGTACTTAAATATCGATATGAAGAAGAAAAATTAGAACACCATTTTAGATACTACTCAGGTACGTTCAATGAAACAGAAAAAATATGGAAATAAATAGAAAGAATTATGTTCATTATATAAATGTTTATTAGCATTTGAGCCATATATTATATATAATAAGTTTATTGTACAAACAGATAATACACAGGTACGTTGGTGGCTAACAAAGAAAATATAAAATTCAGTTACAACAAAAGAGATTCGGAGATTAGTATTGACTATATTAAATTTCACATTTACAATTGAAGTAATTAGTACTAACAAAAATGTTATTGCAGATTACATATCAATACAAAGCTACACAGACTGATATAATAGAAGAGGATACTCTAGAAAAGATATTCAATACCCTAACTACGCTTTCAATGAAAGTGGACAGTATGAGTAATGAAATAGAAAAGCTAAAGACTAATGAAGTTAAACTGAAGTCTATAGCTATAGATTAGCTAACTCAGCAGTGTGCAGAGCCATGTTGATTGAAAGACATTAAAATTCTAGAGCTAGAAGGAGACGTTGGGATACTCCATAAAACCCATAACGTGTATCAATCTACTTCTGCAGGTACAAGTAAAGGAGTTAGGAAAAACATTACATACGGATAACTTGTGTGGTAAAATAGATCTATTACAAGTAGAATAGATCTATTTTTATTTGTGCGTGGATATTTCTTAACTTCTCTAAATGTTTTTATTTTGAGTTTATTTATGTTAGTTTTATCGATATTCATATTTTGCGGGGTGATTATATAGTAATTGGTTAGATATTTTACTGTAGCATTATTTATTTTTTCCCCTTAGTTTTTGTAATTTTTCTATATTATTTTGAAGGTATTCTAAATATTCTGTATCTTTTGTTTCGAAATATCCAATTAGATTATCTTTCATAAGTTTTTCTAATAATATTATTTCTTCCATATTTTGTCTCCAATATTTTAAATATTCATAGTCTATCATTTTATCCTGTAGTAATTGCAGAATTACAAATTTCTATATAATAATTTATCCTAATTGTACTGTCATGTATATCTCATTCTAGATTTTCAATGCTATTAATTATCTTGTGTTGTTATTCTTGTAGCGAGTTTTTTAAATTATATAAACTATCACATGTACTTTTTCCTAAATTTTCTAGGGTTTCTTCTATCCATATTAATTTTTCTTTTAGATTCTCCATTATTTTTCTAATTTGGTTTCTATAATTAATTTCTTCATTTAGATTATCTTGATTTTCTCTAGTTTTACTAATATATTCTAACATTTTCTAATCCGAATAATATTCATCTGAGTAATTATCCAAGTATAACTGTTCTATCCAATTTATAGTTTCAACTTCATAGTCTAATACTTTTTCTAATATTATTCTCTTAATATATATAATTTCTATATCTCTAAGTATATATAAGATTAAGATTTTAAGATTATCTATCATTTAAAATTGGTTAAATACTTTAGTATAATATTTTTTAGTTTCTTGTTTTAATCTCATTAATTCTTCTATGTTTTCACTGAGAAATTGTATATATTTTATATCTATTTTTCAAAATTCTAAATATACATAGTTTATCATAGTTAGTGTGAGGGTTTGGTATGTAAATATTTATAAGAGTAGATCGGTAGGTGTGGTATATAATTAATTCTAGTCATAAAATATCTATTAAATATTTTTTCCAATACGGTTTTTGTTATATCTACTATTTCTATATCCTTAAGTACATATAAAACAAGTATTTTAAATTTATCTACCATTTCGTCAGATAAATAATTATCCATTTTTCATAAAATTGCTATTTTTAAAATATTCCCTTCAATCATGCACATAACAAAATATGATCACTTTAGATTGCTATATACTAGATTATTCTTAAATAACATATTCTTCAATCACTATTAGCATGGTAATCTAGATACTTTTTCCTTAAACAGCGCCTCTACTATGGTTACTCCCCTATCACAGCTTTCTTGCCTCACTGGTTTCACCTTTAAGATGGCATAGTTCTTAGGAATTTTTCTCCTTTTCAACTTTGCTAATAAACTTCTCAACATGCTATTTTTCGAATAATTCTACTATAAAGCAACTAACATGAACTTATTCTATCATATCATGATTGTTAGGAATTTATGAAGTTAGCTATTCATAATAGTAAATGAATATACCTGTTCTAGTAGGTTTGGTAATTCTAAGCTTTGTTTCTCTATAAATTTTTCCATTAAAATATACCTGTTTTTTTAATAAATAAGCAAAATATTTGTTGTGGAAAGAGAGATTTTGTGCTTCAACGCATGAAGGGTTACCTTCATCTGAGCGAATGCTCTTCCATTTATAATACTTAAATCAAATATTTTACACTATTTTAAGTTTACACGTATCTACATACTATTCCTAATCTTTTAACTAAAGTCTTAAAAACTTAAAAAGGTCAAAAAGCCTATAGTAGGCTAATAATGGTACCTAACCTAGTAAAGACTAATTATACAATATCTTTTACGTTAAAGAATCAAAAGCTATTCACATGTTGAAAACTAAAAGTCATATGTCCTTTTCATATCTTTAATGACTTCTTAATAACTTTGTCTTCTTTTCATTATTCGTGGTTGATTTTCCTTTGGTGTTGTATCTATCTTCTTTTAATTGTTTTGTATCTCCATTATTGCTTCATATCTTGCATTTTCCAGCTATCGCTTTTATCTTCTTCTATTTCAGTTGAACTTCTGGGATAATATTATCTTCTCCATTACATTTTGAACATTGATGGTCTGGATATTTATGTCCAATTAACTTGCAATATCTGGTTAATAATTCTTCTAAAATAAATTTTTCTCTAATGGCTCTGGCGATAGTTTTTTTCTATGGATTGAGTAACGTCAAGATCTTTGCCTAACGTCTTCCATATATGATTCTCGTAGTTCCTTTGAATTTGAGAATACTATTACATTCCTCTTGAATAATAACTCCATATGGGATTTCTGTTGCGATAAGTGTTTGTTAACTCTTGAAGAATTGTGGATAATCCGATAATTCTCTTATTTGCATAAAAATTTGGTATCTCAATTATAGGTATTTCTGGTTGTGGAATAGTATCTTCTGGTATAATCATATCTCGGGTCATTCCTATTTTTACAACTGGTATAAGCAATTTAACTTCATCATACAATATCTCTGCTGGTGCCATGTAAAATTTTATAAAAAATAGGTTACCTTTGGTTATTCTTTTAAAAATATTAAATGAATCATATATTTCTGGTATATTGAATATTTCATTTCCGTCTTGGGTATATATGGTACTAAGTAGTCCATATTCGTAACCGGTTTTAACTAGACTTGGTTTGGTTTTGGGTAAAGGAATTAGCTTATTGTATCCGGTTAGCTTCTGGGTTATGTAATTTGTATGTGGTTCTTGGATGTTTATAGCTCTGGGGTTGGTATTTAAGAAGGTTTGTATTTTGTAAATATTTTCCATTTATGTTCGGGTTGTATAGTTGTAGGTCTTTTTGTCTTGGTTTAAACTATCTCGGTATGGGGTAATTTGTGGGGGTATGAACATAGGATCTTTTGGTGTATTTAGAATAAATGGTTTATCAAATAGCCTTTTTAGGTTAATATTTGTGTTTTCCCTAACTCCTTTGCTTATACCTGCAGAAGTAGATTGATAAACATTATGGGTTTTATGGAGTGTCCCAACGTCTCTTTCTAGCTTTGGAATTTTAATGTCTTCTGATCGACATAGCTCTGCACACTGCTGAGTTAGCTGATTTGTAGCTATAGACTTTAGTTTAACTTCATTAGTCTTTAGCTTTTCTATTTCATTACCCATACTGTCCACTTTCATTGAAAGCGTAGTTAGGGTGTTGAATATCTTTTTTCTTGGGTTCTTATATTTATATTTTGATTTTTTGTATTTCTTATATTTCTTATGTCTTTTTCTTTTCTTATAATATCTTTTTTTGCATCCAAATTGAGGTGCTATTTTATCTTTGCAACATTCTAAATTTCTTATTAATGTTTTTTCCATTTTTATTTCTTCTCTATATTTTTCACATAGGTTTCTATACCATTATTGTAAAAATTTTATTCTTGCTCCTAAAGTATCTACTATTTTTTCTTCATCCCAACTTTTTATTATTTTTGAACTAAATGGTTCAGGTAATTTATTAAAATATAATTTTCTTATTTCTTTACTTTCTTCTGTATTATATGTTCCTTTATACTAATATTCTTTAAATGTGCAAGTATACTCATCTATGTAACACATATTACATATTGCTAATTTTAACATTAAATTCCTATTTGTATCTTTCTCTTCATTTTGTTCTTCTTATGTTGTTGTCATGCTGCTAAATTCGTCTTTTATAGATATTTCATATTTTTTTAGTAATTCTATAGGTGTTAATTTAGTTGTAGTTGTTGATGATGTTTCTTCTGTAGGTTTGTCAGTTCTTAATACACTTTTACTATTTTCAGTTAGATTTGAAAACCATAATTTCACTGTTCCTATTAGTGTTCTTTCTATATATTCTGGTGCATCTGTTACATTTATATTATTATCTAATAATTGTTTTGTCATATATCCTATCCATAATTGTATTGTTTTCTCTATATCTATTACACAATCTAAGTCTAAAACATTATAATTTTTATTAACTATTTGTTTTGGTGTCCATTTGTCATATTCATCTTTTAGATTATATCTTTAAATTTATTCTTATAATATGTAGGTTTTCTTATTTCTAATGTTCTAGGTATTATATTTGCATCTTCTTTTTTATCAAGAGTATTTATTTCTGTGTTTCTATTTTCTATGTTTTCTTCATTAATTATTTCTTGTTTTTCATTGATTTCTAAATTTTTTGTATTTGTTAAGATTTCTGTATATGTTTCACTATCTTCCAAATTATAATTATCTATTTCTTCAACATCTATTGTATTTATTTCTAATTTTTCTTTAAATTGATTTATCTCGTTTAATAATTTTTGTTCTATATCTTTTTCTTCGTTTTCTTTCTGTCTTTTTTCATACAAATCTTTTAGCATTTGTAGTTCTTTTTCTAAGAAATCTTACTATTTTTAGTTTCTTCTATTTTTCGTATTTCTTCTATAGTTTGTTGTTTTATTTTTTCTATTTCTTTTTTTCTTTCTATTTCTTCATTTTCTTTTTCTATTCTTACAATAGTTGTCAATTTATCTTCTAATTTTAATTTTTCTTTTTCTAACATTAAATATAAATGTTCACCTATTTTCTTATACCTTCTTCCTATATTAGAAAATACTATTTTTATTTTTATTCCTTCATGATTTTCATATATTTTTCATCTATTATAAATTCTTCTTTGTTCATTTTTATTTAATTGTTAATAGATCATGTTGGTATGTATATTCTAGACTCTCTATTGTCGATTCTAAATTTGATATTTCTTTTTTTTTGTTGATTTATTGAGTTTTTACTAACTCCGACAATTATGTTATATTATAGTCTTTCTATCCTTATTTTTAATTCTTTACATTTTTTAGATATTATTTTCTTTAATTCTTTATATTTTGGTAATTTTTGTACTTTATTCATCTAAATAATATTTTGGGGAATATCTAAATTTAGTTTTATCAAATAAGTCAGTCATAATTAATAAATTAATCAAATAAATCCAAATATATACTACTTCCGTAACTTTAAATAGCATAAGATCTGATACCAATTGTAGGGGGTGCGGATAACTTGTGTGGTAAAATAGATCCATTACAAGTAATTCGTATGTGGTTCTTGGATGTTTATAGCTCTGGGGTTGGTATTTAAGAAGGTTTGTATTGGTTTCAACTTAAATCTTAACATGTCTTCAATCTGAACCATCGGATCTTTGAACCATAGGCTCTGATACCACTTGATGGGTTCGAAATCGAAAGGGCATCATGCATAAGCTTATAATTTGCAAAACAAGACGGTGATAATTCAAATAACAAATAAAAATATACTAAAAAGACATATTAATTATTAATATGATTCCGTCAAACGACCTGCATATGAAAAACTAATATTAGAAAAACATAAAACCTACTGGAAGAAAATCTCTCCCTAAACAAAATACTTTTAAGACTATATTGTGGATACTATTGTGTTAAGGTATGAGAAGAGGAGTCTTCTATGTATAAAGTTTCAAAATCTTTCCTCCAAAAAAGAGGTTAGCCAAATATAGAAAAGTTTTATATTTCCATTTAAAGAAAAATAAAAGTAATTATGGTACTACTTATATTTTCCTTCAATAGAAAATTAAAACTTAATTTTGGTAAGAAAAATCCGCACAAAAACCCTTACACTTTGAATTACGATTGCTTTACCCTCGAGCACTTAATCATAATAAGGAACTAGTAATAGAAATTCCTTAATCTTTCAATCTGTATATTTTATAAGGAAGAAAAGACTATGAATTTGGACAAAGAGCAAAAAAGAGGACATTGATCTTGCATGAATGTCATCCATTTCTTTTACAAAGTACCTAGTATTCTTCTAGATCATCGTTGCTTCTAGCCTACTTCTCAAGACTAATTCAACTCCAAAATCTTCTTAATTAACTTGTTACAATGTTAGAGCATGAGACTAACACATCACATATAAACTATGAAGACTTGAGAATGAATAACAAAACTAATTTTTAGCTAAGGAAAATTGACAAAGATGTTCTAATCATGCTTAGCTATATATATAACTTTATAGCTAGCTCATATAAATAATCAAGGAGACAACATAGTCGAAAAAATAATTTACGTCATCACTATGTTGGGTTCAATATGTATGGAAGAAGTGTGAATGGAAAATGGAGAGAAAAATGGTGGGGGGAAGGAGACACTAATTTAGAAAGTGTACTCCCAAATTGGAAAGTTGACTAAATCTCCCACATTGGTGGGAGAAGAGAACTTTGGAGTGTTTTTGATAAAGAATACTTACTCCACATGGATAGTGAGACAAGAATAAGGTGGCGCCTCGCACCGTCATTTTTGCTCGCTCGGCTTCGGCTTCGGATTTGGAAAATGATTGATGATATATATTTTTTTGGACAACATTTATTTGATCAAAATCTAATCCGAATATACCAAAGGAAAAATAACAGAAACGCAAATGCACTATTTCGAACTGAACTGATGCAATGTTATGAACTGATACTTCAAAAAGATGCAACCATTTAGTAAAATGACACACTGATTCATGAAATGACATGCCTGTTCGGATAAGACACACTGTTTGGATGAATAGACATGATTTTTCAGGAAAAGGTTACACCTTTTAAATGAACCAATGCCACTTTTCATAAGAGGAATGTTATGGCTATATAAACCTGCTTTCATCCACAGGTTTAGACATAAAAAATAATTTCTAAAATACAAACTCTTCTTGTCTTCAAATATTCTGTGTGATCAATCAAACTGTTGAGTGAGTTTGTAGAATCCGACAATGTGAGGTACCTCTATTATTCGGATTGAAGGGCATTTTATCCTAGGAGGAAGATTTCGTAACCTAAAGTACAGTGAGGGGAATTATTTCGTAAGGACACTCTGTGAATTCGGAGGACTTCGTCTTAAATTCTATTTCATCTCTTTTCTGAATCTTAACACACTTCTTAGATAGATTTTCATAATCTAGTGTTGAAGGTATTACAAAACTTCATAAGTGTTTTTGTCTTAGACTTGAACAACAATTGAAGGTCTTATATACAGATTCTTGTACCCGAATACTTATGAGATAACAATCTTAAGGAATAAGTTCAAAATCTGTATTACTTGTTTTTGGAGATTAAAACTTTAAGTTTTCTACTCCGTTTGAATTTAACTAGTGATTAGAAGACATAAAATCTTCATCACAAGTGTAAAATTAACTTGGTTGACAATTGGAAGTCATAAAAACTTTATTTTTAACTAGAAACAAAAAGAAGTATTTAAAGTTGCATAACTTTATAAGTAGTATTCTGAAAATACTAAATATTATTGTCTTGTGGTGATAGGAAAAATGACTAACGATAGTCTAATGCAAGATGCGACTACGACTATGGAGGCAACCAGTATTGCCTCAACAAGTCAAGCAAATGATCTGCAACCAATGGCACCTACGGAGAAGCCTGGAAAATTTGTTGGTATTGAATTTTGGTGATGGCAGCAGAAGATGTTGTTCTACCTCACAACACTATGCCTTCAAAAGTTCACTAGTGAGGATGCTCCTGAGGTGCCCGAGGGAACCTCGTACAAAGAGAGTTTCATGATTGTAGTGGCTTGGAAACACTCATATTTCCTTTGCAGGAATTATATCTTGAGTGGTATGCAAGACAACATTTATAATATTTATAGCGGAACTAAGACATCAAAGGAATTGTGGGGGGAACTTGAACTAAAATATAAGAAAGAGGATCCAGAAATTAAGAAATTCTTTGTTGCAAGGTTCCTAGATTTTAAAATGATAGATAGCAAATCGGTTGTTTATCAAGTGCAGGAATTACAAGTAATCATCCATGATCTCCGAGCGAAAGGTTTGATTGTGAATAATGCTTTCCAAGTAGCTGCGATAATTGAGAAGCTACTACCGATGTGGAAAGACTTTAAAAACTACTTGAAGTAAAAATACAAGGAGATGACTGTCGAAGATTTTATTGTCCGACTACGTATTGAAAATGATAATAAGGCTGTTGAGTAAAGGTCAAAAGGGAATTCTAAAATTAATGGAGCACATATTGTAGAAGATGACAAAAATAATTCTAAGAAAAGGAAGAAAGTTGAACAAGGAAGCAATCAACCCAAGAAAAAATTCAAGGAGAAGTGATTCAATTGTGGTAAGATTGGCCATAATTCCATGAATTGTCGTGCCCCTAAGAAAGGCAAGAAAAAGGACCAAGCAAATATGATTGAGTCCAATAAAGAATGTGATGATCTGTGTCCTATGTTTTCAGAATGCAACTTGGTGGGGAATCCTCACAAGTGGTGGATGGATTCGGGTGCCACCCGCCACGTTTGTCCCAACAAAGAGTTGTTTTCGTCATTTCCTTCAGCTTAAGTAGAAGAAATGATCAACATGGCTAACTTCATTACGGCTAAGGTAGAATGAACAAGAAAAATAGGCTTGAAAATGACTTCAGGAAAGGTCTTGACACTTAACAATGTCTTGTACATTCCTGAATTACGTAGGAACTTGATTTCTATTTCACTTCTAGACAAGAACGAATTCAAATGTGTAACCGTTTCTGGAAAATTTGTAATTAGCAAAGGAGAAGTGTATGTAGGAAAAGGCTATCTCACTGAGGGACTTTATAAGATGAATGTAATGAATGTGAAAATAAAGAAAATTTCAAATTCTTCTTACTTGCTTGAGTTTTGTAATTTATGGCATGAACATTTAGGCCATGTTAATTACAAAACGTTAAGAAAACTGATTAACTTAGAAGTTTTGCCAAACTTTGAGTGCAATAAATCAAAGTATCAAATGTGTGTGAAAATCAAAGTATTCAAAGCATACTTATAAGTTCTTAGAAAGGAATTCCAATCCTTTAGACTTAGTACACACTGACATTTGTGATATGAAGTCAACACCATCACGTGGTGGGAAAAAGTATTTCATAACTTTTATTGACGATTGCACTAGATACTATTATGTCTACTTGCAAAATAGTAAGGATGAAGCAATATATGCATTTAGGCAATACAAAACTGAAGTAGAAAATTAGTTAGAGAAAAAGATAAAAATAATAAGAAGTAATAGGGGCAGAGAATATGAATCTCCCTTCGCCGAAATATGTGTAGAGAATAGAATCGTCCATCAAATTACGACCCTATATTCACCTCAATCTAATGGAATTTCGAAAAGGAAAAACCGAATGTTGAAGGAAATGATGAATGCCTTACTTATAAGTTCTAGTTTAACGTAAAACTTGTGGGGGAAGGCTATCCTTACAGACAATCGTATACTCAATAGAGTTCTCCATAGTAAGACACAATCGATTCCTTATAAAAAAATGGAAAGGAAAGAAACCCAACTTAAAATATTTCAAAGTGTTGGGGTGTCTAGCAAAGGTTCAAGTTCCTATGCCTAAAAGTTAAGATAGGACGTAAGACCGTGGACTGCGTGTTCATAGGATATGCTAAAAGCAGTAAAGCATGTCGTTTTTTGGTTCATAAATCCAAACATCTAGATATAAATTAAAATACGATAATTGAATCAGATAATGCTAAATTCTTTGAAAATATTTATCCATAAAAAATTAGATATGAACAATCTAGTAGAGGATCTAAACGACCTCGAGATGAACCAAGTGAGAATGTACATAATAAAGAGAATCCCAGACGTAGTACACATCAAAGAACGTCTACTTCGTTGGATCAGATTTTATAACATTTCTCTTAGAAAATGAGCATCAAACATTTAAAGAAGTGATGTTCGTCAGACTCATCCTTTTGGAAAGAGGCAGTCAATAGTGAGATTGATTCAGTATTAAGCAACCATAAGTGGAAATTGGTCGATCTTCCTCTAGGAAATAAACCTTTAGGTTCTAAATGGATCTTTAAAAGGAAAATGAAAGCGGATGGTACTATTGACAAATACAAGGCAAGACTTGTAATAAAAGGCTTCAAGCAAAAAGAAGGTCTTGATTACTTTGATACATACTCGCCAATAACAAGGATAACATCGATTCGAATGTTAATTTCCTTGACGGCGGTATATGGTCTTGAAATCCATCAAATGGATATGAAAACTGCATTCCTAATTGGAGAATTGGAGGAAGAAATTTACATGGAACAACCTGAGGGTTTTGTGGTTCCATGAAAAGAGAATAAGGTGTGTAAACTTATTAAGTCATTGTATGGACTAAAGCAAACACCTAAACAATGACATGTGAAGTTTGACCAAACCATGTTGGTAATGTGTTCAAAATAAATGGATGAGATATATGTGTTTATATTAAAGACACTCCAAATCACCAAGTCATTGTGTGTTTATATGTGGATGATATGTTGATCATCAGTAGATACATTTCTGACATAAATTCAACGAAACAAATGCTCGAAAGTAAGTTTGATATGAAAGACCTTGGAGTTATGGATGTGATCATAAGAATAAGAATCCATAAAAGTCTAAAAAGGGTGGAATTGTCACAGTCTCATTATATAAAAAATGTACTTAAAAAATTCAAGTATATGGAATTCAGCAATGCCAAGACTCCATTAGATGTGAGCTTTGCACTTCAAAAGAATGAAGGTGAAAGTGACTCACAATAGTACGCAAGATTATTGGGATGTTTAATGTATATAATAAACTATACGCGACCAGACATAGCATGCGCTATTAGCAAGTTGAGTCGGTACATGAGTAATCCTAACAAAACTCATTGGATGGCAATGAAAAGAGTTTTGGGGTATCTCAAATACACTCAAGACTACGCTTTGCATTATAATAAATATCCTGCAGTACTTGAAGGATATAGTGATGCAAATTGGATCACCGGATCGAATGAAGTAAATCCACGAGTGAATATGTATTTACTATCGGTGGAGGTGCAGTTTTGGAAATCATCCAAACAGACATGTCTTGCTCACTCTACAGTGGAATCTGAATTTATCGCATTGGATAAAGCCGATGAAGAAGCAGAATGACTCCAGAATTTCTTGGAAGATATTTCTTATTGTCCCAAACCAGTGGCACCAGTATGTATACACCGTGATAGCCAAGCGGCAATAGGTAGGGCAGGGAGCATAATGTACAACGGTAAATCTCGTCACATAAGACGAAGACATAATACCGTTAGAGAACTTCTTTCTAGTAGAATTATCACTGTTGACTATGTTAAGACAAATGATAATGTGTCGGATCCACTTTCAAAAGGCCTACGTAGAGAAGGAGTGGAAAAGACATCCAAGGGAATGAGTTTAAGGCCTAGGACAAGTCAGCATGACGGTAACTCTACCTAGCAGACTGGGGATCCCAAGAGCTAGGTTCAAGGAGATCACACAAAGTTGTCTCTGACAGGTTCAACATTGTCAATTACCTAACCCATTCTCATGATGTAGACAATGTATAGTAAACAAGGATAAGACTTAAGGTGAAAAGTCTTTTAATGATTATCTAAATTTGGCAGATTTGACCAAATAATTTAATCTATAGGATTGAACGTTTAGAAATAACCTATGTGAGGGAAAAGTGGAAGCCACTTCAAGGACAATGTTATTAAATGCCTATTCTCTAAGTTCTCATGAAATCGGGACGTGTTCATGGCTGAAAAGAACAAAACCGTGAGAACCATAAACTGTAAAAGGCTAGTTGTGTGACATGTGTTGTCTAGGTGTATATTAAAGCTCGATGGTTCAAAGATATCAAATCTGTCAATTGACCGAGTGCATCCGATGCATGTTCACTATGGAAAGTTTAAAGGAAAACCCACTTATCCAGATGCAATCAGTCTTTACTTGATGATCACACACTTGTCCATAAAACTTTTATGAAAAATAACCATTTTCCATTCATGTGGAGGATTGTTGGGTTCAATATGTATGAAACAAGTGTGAATGAAAAATGGAGAGAAAAATGGTGGAGGAAAGGAGACACTAATTTAGAAAGTGTACTCCCAAATTAGAAAGTTCGCTAAATCTCCCACATTGGTGGGAGAAGAGAACTTTGGTGTGTTTTTAATAAAGAATATTTACTCCACATGGATAGTGAGGAAAGAACAAGGTGCTGCCTCGCGCCATCATCGTCTTCGCTCGCTCGGCTCGACTTCGAATTTGGATTTAGATTTGGATTTGTCAAATGATCAATCGATGAGATCTATCTTTTTGGACAAAATTTATTTGATCAAAATCTGGTCCGAATATACCAAAGAAAAAATGACAAAAAAGCAGAAAATTTGGAAAGATGCAACCATTTAGTGAAATGACACATTGATTCATGAAATGGCATGCCTGTTCGGATAAGACACACTATTTGGACGAATAGACAGGAAAAGGTTGTACCTTTTAAATTAACCAATGCCACTTTTCAGAAGAGGCATGTTATGGCTATATAAACCTATTTTCATCCACAGATTTAGACATGAAAAATAATTTCTGAAACGCAAACTCTTCTTGTTTTCAAATATTCTGTGTGATCAATCAAACTATTAGTGAGTTCGTAGAATCCAACAATTTGAGGTACAACTATAGTCGGATTGAAGGTCATTTTATCCTGGGAGAAAGATTTTCTAACCTCGGGTACAGTGAGGGGAATTATTCCTTAAGGACACTCCATGAATTTGGAGGACTTGGTCTTAAATTCTATTTCATCTCTTTTCTGAATCTGAACACACTTGTTAAATAGATTTTCATAATCTAGTGTTGAAGGTGTTACAGAACTTTATAAGTGCTCTTGTCTTGGACTTGAATACTGTTGAAGATTGTTTTTCTTATATACAGATTCTTGTACCCAAATACTTATGAGATAACACACTATTCAAAGTACACCAACTAAACAGGAATGCAAGTCATCCAGCTATTCCATTCTAGCTATACAATTTTTTTAAAAAAATTGTATTCAATATTCTGATGGAACCACAGAGCATGGAGAAATCCCATAATCACTATATCCATCACGTCTTTATTTTAAATATATCGTGTGGAAATGAACAAACAAGATTGTCAAAGAAAGTAAAGCGCAATATAGAATATTCAATTATAGAAAATAGCAAATACATTTGAGATCTCACTAATACTTTCTGAGCGATAGAAAAGGGTCTTTTGCTGGAATAAAATAATGGTAGCTAGGCTGCATCAAGATTCTTTACTGAACAAATTTTATATGTCATCTCATCTTCATTGAGTTTGACTCATACCTGTACTAATCGGAAAATGGAAAAAATGATTGGACGACTGATAAAAGCTAAATTCTGACATACTTTCACCTTGATCACAGTATAATCTAAAAATAGTTGATTGTCCTTGAGATTTCAATTAGTGGTAGTAAAGACAATATACTTTCTGAGGTTTAAGCAGATAGCCACTTAAAAAGCCCATAAAGAAAAGTGTATTTTATGATAGAAGATGATTTGACAATCATGATAATGATTGTAATTGAAGAAATAATGTGCAGAGATTTTAACGTATGAAACAGGTGGAGTATCCACGTTATGATACCACTTATTGAGCTCATGTCAAATAATCAATACCTTGCCTCATCCATTGCCTATATTAAAGTTGCATAATCTAGTAGTTTATTGAATCTAAATATATAAAAATTATGCTTTTCTCCTATAGGTATATATCAGTAATAATTTTTGCACAATATAATAAATTCAAATTCTTTTTTATGAAGTGGAGCAGTTACAGCTCACCGAGGACATGACCCTAGATAGGAAGGTCTGGAGGGCGCGAATTAAGGCAGAGGACTAGGACCAGTTTAGGTCGCTAGTGTAGGGAATTCTTGTTGGGGGTAGTATCCTGGTTATGATTTCGTCTTACTTGTTCCCTGTTTTAGTACGAATCTGGGTGTTTTTCTCCGTTTTCCTTCTTTTCTTTTTCTTTTACTTATGGGTGTCGTATCTATGGTATGCATGTTATGTAATGTAATCTTGTAACCTTGTTCGGTGCTTTACTTTGTATTTGTATTTGTATTTGTATTTGTGTGGTATCTTGTGTCTTGAGCCGGGGGTCTATCGGAAACAGCCTTTCTACTTCTTTAGAGGTAGAGGTATGAACTGCGTACATCTTACCCCCAGACCCCACCAGGTGGGAATACACTGGGTCTGTTGTTGTTGTTGTTGTGTAGTATCTGCAAGTCGAAAATCGATGAAGATGCTATGACAGTGTGCAATCTTTGAGAAAACGACAAATATAATATGTTCAAATTAGAGTGTGTGATAGGAAGATTATCCGCGAACTCTAAAGGGCAGAGATTAACATGTATGAGCAAATTAAAAATAATTATGAGCAAATTAGAAAAAATTACGGACAATGTACAAATGCACCAAAAATGTTTAGTAATATACATTTTTGGGTGTCATTACCAAAAAATGAGATATACATACCAAAATCCCTTTACCAACAAATATTGGATCAAGGAAAGAGAAAAAGTTGAACAACTCACAAAAACTGGAAGTATAACAATCACCGAAGAGAATTTAGAACTAAATTAGCGAAACTTTGATAAAAAAAAAAAAAAACTAAGAAATTGCAAAATCTACGAAAGAGAGAGTTGGAACTTAAAAGGATAGCCACATAATCAAGAAAATCCCATAAAAAATCATCAAGATACAGTAATAGTTATTATTTATAATTCGAGGACAAATATTTATACATCTGCTATGAAATTAGGAGAGAGAATTAGAATCAGTCATCAAAAGTATGAAGAGAAATGAACGTAATTTGGGAAGATATTGAAGAAAAATATGGAAATTTTGAAGGATGTGCCATAGAATGAATGATGCTGAAAATATGTTTGCTTTTGGAGAAATGCTTTTAAACTGAGCAAAAGGATAATTTTATCCTTGATCGTCCTTCAACTTACATTTCTATATAGTAGAAATTCATTTTATCTTAATTTATGTGACACAAAAATAATTTAGATAATCAATCATTAAAATAATTTAAATTTTTAATTATTGCGATTTATAATATTTTTCCTTCTATTTCAATTTAAGCAATACTCATATAAGTTCGAGAGTCAATCGAATATTTTATATCTTTTATATTTTTAAGTTGTTAAATATGTGATTTATAATGCTTTTAGCATAATTTTTCAATAAGATATTAATACTCTTTTAGTTCCATTTTACGTGTCGTCTCATTCTTAAATAATATGTAATTTCTGTGGCGTTAATATAATTTCGATAGTCAAACAAATATTTTATGTTGACATATCATTTTGTGTATATTTTTTTTTTATGAAATATTATTAATCTTTTAATGCTTAGATAACCATAAAAATAAATTAGGGTGATATAATAAAATCACGATTGAAACAATGAAGCAGACATGTCTAAATACCTTATAACAAATAATTAGAAGTGATAAAATAAGATTATTATAAAAAATACTTGTGAAATTTTTAAAATGTTTCTCATATAAGACATCAAATCTATAATATATTAAAAGTGTGAAGACTTTTAGAAAAAGTGATTTGAACTTTTTGCCCTACATTAAAAGTCTCCGCTTTAGACAAAATAATCATTTCACAGAATATTAAATATTTTATTAAAATTTAAATGAAGAAGGTTTTCTTATTATGGTTATTTTCCTACACAAAAATTCTTCTCCAATTAAAATAGGCTTGGTCCCTTTAAAAAGGATAAAAGACGTTAAAAAAATGAAAAGGCAAAAAACGTCCAAAAAATAGGCAACAAGTTTTATATTTTGGTTAAATTTCTATAACAAAGATTCTTTTTCAATTATAAAAGATGTCCAAAGAATAGGCAAAAGAATAGGAAAAAGCGGTCTATTTTTTTCTCTCACGTATCTTTTTTGTTTTGGGTCAAAATTTTGATTTATTTGTCTTTAAATTTGATTGTAAATTTTAGCAAGAAATCATAATATTTAATATTTATATGTTCATTCAAAATTTACTTTATATAAGTTTTCAAATATAAGGTAAGAATAAAATATAATTTAAAAATTAAAAAAATCCAAAAATATAAAGAAAAATTAATTTTGGGCTCTGATACTATTAGTAGGGGGTGCGGATCTATGCGAATAACTAACTTGTGAAATAGATCTATTATATGTATAATGAATCTATTTTTCTTTGTGCGTGGATATTTCTTAAATTTTGTTTCAATATCTTTTAATGATTTATTCTTTTCGTAAGATGTATTCATTAATTTGTGTAGTTTTTTATTTTATCCTGTAGTAATTGCAGAGTTACAAATTTCTGTATAATAATTTATCCTAATTGTACTGTAATGTATATCTAATTCTAGATTTTCAATGTTATTTATTATCTTGTGTTGTTCTTCTCGTAGCGAGTTTTTTAAATTATATAAACTATCACATGTATTTTTTTCTAAATTTTCTAAGGTTTCTCCTATCCATATTAATTTTTCTCTTAGATTCTCCATTATTTTTCTAATTCGATTTCTATAATTAATTTCTTTATTTAGATTATCTTGATTTTCTCTAGTTTTACTAATATATTCTAACATCTCTTAATTTGAATAATATCCTTCTGAGTAATTATCCAGGTATAACTGTGCTATCCAATTTATAGTTTCAATTTCATAGTCTAATACTTTTTCTAATATTATTTTCTTAATATCTATAATTTCTATATCTCTAAGTATATATAAGATTAAGACTTTAAGATTATCTATCGTTTAAAATTGATCAAATATTTTATTATAATATTTTGTAGTTGTTTGTTTTAGTCTTAGTAGTTTTTGCATATTTTCATTAAGAAATTCTATATATTTTACATCTTTAGTTTCTATGTATTTGTCTAAATTTACTTTCATCTGTTTTTCTATTAACTGTATGTTTCTCATATCTTTTTCCACAAATTCTATGTAATTTATCATGGTAAGTATTTGTAAGAGTAGTTAGGTAGGTATGGTATGTAATTTATTTTAGTCATATAATATTTACCAAATGCTTTTTCTAATATGATTTTTCTTATATCTACTACTTTTATATCCTTAAGTGCATACAAAATGAGTATTTTAAATTTATCTACCATCACACCAGATAAATAATTATTCATTTTCATAAAATTGCTATTTTCAAAATATTTCCTTCAATCATGTACATAACAAAATATGGTCATCTTAGATTACTATATACTAGATTATTCTTAAATAACATGTTCTTCGGTCACTATTAGCATGGTAATTTGGATACTTTTCCCTTAAACAATGCCCCTACTCTGGTTACTCCCCACCACAGCTTCTTGCCTCATTGGTTTCACCTTTAGGATGACATAGTTCTTAGGAATTTTTCTCCGTTTCCACTTTGCTAATAAACTTCTTAACATATTATTCTTCGAATAATTCTACTATAAAGTAACTAACATGAATTTATTTTATCATACCATGATTGTTGGGAATTATGAATTTAGCTATTCATAATCATAAATAAATATACCTGTTCGGGTAGGTTTGATATTTCTAAGGTTTGTTCCTCCATAGCTTTTTCCATTGAAATAAATCTGTTTTTTAATAACTAAGCAAAATATTTGTTGCGGACAGGAGAGAGTATTTGTGCTTCAACACATGAAGGCTTGTTTTGCAATGCCTTCGGTTCATCTTATTTATAAACTGAATCTTTACAAGAGTATTCACATTTCTTTCACGTTTTCTAAAATTAGTCTAAAAAAGTCTCCTAATGAGACAAGAATTATTAATGCCATAGTCAAAAAGTCTAAAAAGTCTAAAAACGCTAAAAAGGCTAAAAAGGCTAAAAGTCTAAAAATCTAGCCTATACAAAAACTTTACGTAAAATGAATTTAATAGCTTGTCTTCTATTATTACTCCGTTGATATCTTCTCGTTGTCGTATCTGCTGTTTTTCCATATCTCCATTATTGCTTCTTATCTTGTATCTTCCAGCTGGCATGCTTATCTTCTTGATTCTTTTATTCTAGGTGGACTTCTGGGATAATATTATCTTCTCAATTACATCTCTAACATTGATGGTCTGGATATTTGTGTCCAATAATCTTGCAATATCTTGTCAATAATCCGTCTGAAATAAATTCCCTCTTAATTGCTCTTGCAGTAGATTGTTTTTCTGGGTTAAGTAATGTCATTATCTATTGCCTAACATCTTTCATATCCATTTGTCGTAGTTCTTTTGAATTTGAATAAATCATCTGATGGTCTCTTGAATAATAGCTCCATATTGGATTTCCATTGGTATAATTATTTGCTAATTCTTGAATAATTGTAGCTAGTCCAATGAGTCGTTTATTTGCGTAGAAATCAGGTATCTCAATTCTGGGTATCTCTGGCTGCTGCATAATATCTTCCGGTATAATCATATCTCTGGTTAATCCTATTTTTACAACTTGTATAACTAGTTTTATTTCGTCGTATAATATCTCTGCTGGTGCAGTATAACACTTTATATAAAATAGATTTCCTTTGGTTATTCTTTTATAGTTGGTGAATATTTTATGTAATTCTTCCATAGTTGTTAGTTCTTCTCCGTCTTGGGTGTATATGGTATTTAATAATCCATAGTCAAAACAAGTTTTTATTAAGCTTGGGTTGGTTTTGGGTAGTGCAATTAGCTTGTTGTAACCTTGTAATTTTTGGGTTATATAATTTGTGTTTGGTTCTTTGATATTTGTAGCTCTGGGGTTAAGGTTTGGAAAAGTTTGTACTCTGTAGATATTTTCTATGTATTTTTGGGTTGTATAGTTGTAAACTTTTTTATCTTGGTTCAGACTATCTCGGTATGTGGTAATTTGTGGGGGTATGAACAAGGGGTCTTTTTGTATTTTTGGTATAAATGGTTTCTCAAATATCTTATTCATATTCATGTTCTGATATCTTTGTCTACTAACTCCTCTGCTTGTACCTGCAGAAGTGGATTGATAAGCGTTATGGGTATTATGGAGTGTCCCATCGTCTCCTTCTAGCTCTGGAACTTTAATGTCTTCCGATCGACATAGCTCTGCACACTGCTGAGTTAGCTGATTTGTAGCTATAGACTTCAGTTTAACTTCATTAGTCTTTAGCTTTTCTATTTCATTGCCCATACTGTCCACTTTCATTGAAAGCGTAGTTAGGGTGTTGAGTATTTTTTCTAGAGTATCCTCTTCTATTATATCAGTCTGTGTAGCTTTGTCTTGATATGTAATCTGCAATGACATTTTTGTTAGTACTAATTACTTCAATTATAAATGTGAAATTTAATATATTCAAGACTAGTCTCCGAATCTCTTTTGTTGTAACTGAATTTTGTATTTTCTTTGTTACCACCAGCGTACCTGTGTATTATCTGTTCGTACAATAAACTTGTTATATACAATATATGACTCAAATGCTAACAAACATTTATATAATGAACATTTATTTCTGTTTCATTAAACGTACCTGAGTAGTATCTACAATGGTGCTAATTTTTCTGCTTCATATCGGTATTTAAGTACTCCTCCATAACTACATTCACTAACATCTGCTTCTACTATATATATAAATTTTCTATTTTCATCTGAAAATTGTAGTTTTGGTAATTCTTTACAAAGTAATTTTATATTTTGAACTTGTTTTTTATCTTCTTCATTATAGTTATATTCTACATCCTTTTTTAATTTTTTCTATAGTGGTTTTAAAGTTTTTGCTAATTTTGGAATATATTCTCTTACTTGGTTTACTAATCCTAAAAATGATTGTAATTTCTTTTTTGTATCTAATTCTTCTTTCGAATTTATTATTTTTTGTACTATATGTTGTTGCATTTTTACTCCACTCTTATCTATTTTTATTTCTAAAAATTCTATCTGATTTTTTATAATTTCAGCTTTCTTTTCGCTTAAAATTATTCTTAATTTTTCTATTATATCTGTAAATTGTCCTAATAATTTTAAATTTTCCTCTTTAGTTTTTGTATATAATAATATATCATCTATGTATACTATACAGTTAGATAATTGTTTAAAATAACTATCCATAAAATGTTGATATCTACCTGATGCATTTTTATATCCAAATGGTAATACGTTCCATTCATAAAATCCTTGTGGTACCATAAATGCAGTTAATTCTTTAGATTCTTCTTCTAACTTTAAATGGTAAAATCCTAATTTACTAAAATAATTATATCCCTGTATTTGTCTTATTTTTAACATCTTATTTGGTATTGGATAATTATATGTCATAGTCTTTGCATTTAAATTTCTATAGTCAATAACCATTCTACTTTTTCCTCTTTTTTGTTCACTATGTTTATTTACTATAAATGCTGAACTATTATGTTTACTATTACTTTTTTGTATATATTGTTTTTCTAATAATTCATCTATATGCATTTTAAATTCTTTTAAATCGTCAAAATTATATGTTAATGGTTTCTGGGTTATTATGCTATTTTTATCTATTAATTCAATTTTTATAGTAGTTTTATGTTTTTTCCATCCTTTTAATGGATCTTCACTATATAATTGTTCTATTTTTTTCTTAATTATTTCTATCTTATTTATTGAAAATATAGTTATTTTTGTTTTATTTATCAAAAGTACGACTAATTCTATTGTATCTTCAGTATTTTTTATATTTTCTAACTTTTGTGTAATTTTTTCACTTCCTTTTATCCAATCAGTTTTCTTTCTTATTTTATTATTAACTCTTTTTGCCCTTACTTTCTGTTTACATGGTGTTGTAAACCACCAATCTGTTCTAGTTATTTATGTGGGTATAATTTATCTAAAAACGGCATTCCTAAAAGTATATCTTTTGATGTTAGTTCATAATTATAAATTTCTTCTATTGTTAATATCTTATCCCATACTTGTATTTTTACATTCTTAGCTTTATAAGTAATTAAACTTCCTTCATTATTAAATCCTTTAACTACTATTGGTGTTTTTAATTTATCCCATTTGCTTTCTGGTAAGCAATTATATCTACATAAATTAGCTTCTGCTCCTGTATCTATCATAGGCGTATAATATCTACTGTAATATCCTTCTACTACTATCTTCATTAATACATATATTTCCATTTTATGTTAAAGCTCTTCTTAAGAATAATTTCTCTCTGTTATATGTTAAGGTTAATTATGTATGTTCTATATTATATGGTTTTACTTGTTCTAGCCATTTTATTCCTAATATTATGTCTGCTTTTTGCATTTCTTCCTTTACTTCAAATTCTATTTTTATTTTTTTTAATTCCTATTATTATTTCTTTTTTTGCTATATTTTTACTATTTATTAAACTTCTTGGTAGATCTGGGCATATATCATTATCAGTTTTTATTTTTTCATTTTTTACTAGATATTTTGCTATATAATTTTCTTCTTGTCCTATATTTAAGAGTAATAAATATTCTTTTTCATTTACCTTTCCTGTTATGTAATATTGGTTTAAATTATTTGTTGAATTTATTTCATAACTTGTTCTTTTTGATGAGCTTGATGATTCTGGTTTTTCATCAGCTATTCTTTTTGTTGTACTTATTCTATCATTTATTATTTCTAAATTTTCTTCTATATCTATGTCTCTATAGCTATAATCATTATAATCTATTGTTTTTACAATTTGTTCGAATTGATTTTCTATTCGTATTTTGTTAATCTTATTTTTTCCTGTTATTTTATGTTTTGTTGTTAATACATATAAATTTTTGCATCTTGCTGTAAATATTTTACTTCCTGGGGTTAATTCTATTCCTGATATTTTCTAATATAATACTAATGATTTATCTATATTTTTATCTGTTACCGCTACTGGATAATTTGCACTTATTATAAATTTAAATTTTTGGTATATTAAATTTTCTTTTATGACAGTTATTATGCTTTTTTCTACAGGTTTTATAATTCTATCATCTGCTAAATATAATTCTATTGGTGTATCTATTCCTTCTCTAAAACATGCTTTTATTAATATCTCAGTACCTCCAAGGTGTACATATTTTATTGGGTCTCTACTTTTTATATCATTTATCTCTTTATTAATTATTCTTTTTGTTACTAGTGGTATACTAACTTTACCTTTTGCATATCTACAGTCTATTACATGTTCCTTTTGGCATACTACATAATATTCTTATTTTTTCTTAGTAAATAGATTTCTTATCGTTGGTATTTTAAATATTTTTTCTACACTTAAGTCTAATTCTTTTCCTTTTATTTCATCAAATATGTTACTGTCAAATATTATTTTTTGTTCTATTCCTTCATCATTTAGATATTCTTCCTTTGTTATTATTTTTATATCTTCTTCAGTCATTTGATTCATCCATTTCACTATCTATTTCATTATCTGTTTCATTTTCTGAAATTTCATAT
Source organism: Capsicum baccatum var. pendulum (assembly GCA_030864225.1). Taxonomy (NCBI): domain Eukaryota; kingdom Viridiplantae; phylum Streptophyta; class Magnoliopsida; order Solanales; family Solanaceae; genus Capsicum; species Capsicum baccatum. Next base: position 233,744,024 of record CM061560.1, on the reverse strand, counting down.
ATACTATCCTCAGTTTCTAATTCATAATCTATATAATCTATCTGCATATATTCTGTATTATCTATTTTTATTTCTGATATTTGTTTATTTTTTGGATTTTTAGGTAATTTACAATCTCTAGCTAAATGTCCTAATTTTCCACAATTATAACAAGTACATTCTTTTAGAGATTTTTTTTTTCTATATGGTCTTTTGTATTTATAATTTTTTACATAATATCTTTTTCTTGGTTTCTTGTATTTATATTTTGATTTTTTATATTTCTTATATCTTTTTCTTTTCTTATAATATCTTTCTTCACATCCAAATTGGGGTGCTATTTTATTTTTGCAACATGCTAAATTGTTTATCAATGTTTTTTCTATTTTTAATTCTTCTCTATATTTTTCACATAAGTTTCTATACCATTGTTGTAAAAATATTATTCTTGCACCTAGAGTATCAATTATTTTTGCTTCTTCCCAACTCTTTATTATCTTTGAACTAAATCGTTCGGGTAATTTATTAAAATATAATTTTCTTATTTCTTTACTTTCTTCTATATTATATGCTCCTTTATAATAATATTCTTTAAATGCACAAGTATATTCATCTATATAACACATATTACATATTGCTAATTTTAACATTAAATTCCTATTTGTATCTTTTTCTTCATTTTGTTCTTCTTCTATTGTTGTCATACTACCAAATTCATCTTTTATAGCTGTTTCATATTTTTTTAATAATTCTATAGGTGTTAGTTTAGTTGTTGTTGATGATGTTCCTTCTGTAGGTTTATTAGTTCTTAATACTTTCTTGCTATTTTTAGTTAAATTTGAAAACCATAATTTCACTGTTCCTATTAGTGTTCTTTCTATATATTCTGGTGAATCTGTTATGTTTATATTATTATCTAATAATTGTTTTGTCATATATCCTATCCATAATTGTATTGTTTTTTCTGTATCTATTACACATTCTAAGTCTAAAAAGTTATAATTTTTATTAACTATTTGTTTCGGTGTCCATTTGTCATATTCATTCTTTAGATTATATCTTTTAAACTTATTCTTATAATATGTAGGTTTTCTTATTTCTGATGTTCTAGGTATTATATTTTCATCTTTTTTTTTATCAAGAGTATTTATTTCTGTGTTGATATTTTCTAAGTTTTCTTTATTAATTACTTCTTGTTTTTCGTTGATTTCTAAATTTTTTGTATTTGTTAATATTTCTGTATATGTTTCACTATCTTCTGAATCATAATTATCTGTCTCTTCAATATCTATATTATTTATTTCTAATTTCTTGTTTTTTATTTTTAATTTTTCTTTAAATTGATTTATCTCGTTTAGTAATTTTTGTTCTTTATCTTTTTCTTCCTTTTCCTTTTGTCTTTGTTCATACAAATCTTTTAACATTTGTAGTTCTTTTTCTAATTCAGCAATCCTACTATTTTTAGTTTCTTCTATTTTTCGTATTTCTTCTGTGTTGTTTAATTTTTTCTATTTCCTTTTTCCTATCTATTTCTTCATTTTCTCTTTCTATTCTTACCATAACTGTCAATTTATCTTCTAATTTTAATTCTTCTTTTTCTAATATTAAATATAAATGTTCACCTATTTTCTTATATCTTCTTCCTAGATTAGAAAATACTATTTTTATTTTTAATCCTTCGGGATTTTCATATATTTTTTCATCTATTATAAATTCTTCTTTGTTCATTTTATTGTAAATAGTTCATGTTGATATATATATATTCTAACCTATCTATTTGTGATTTTAATTTTGATATTTCATCTTTTTGTGTATTTATTGAGTTTTCACTAACTCCGGCAAATATATTATAATGTAGTCTTTCTATTCTTAATTTTAATTCTTTACGTTTTTCAGAAATAATTTGTTTTAGTTCTTTGTATTTTTATACTTTATTCATTTAAACCATATTTATAATATTTTAGTGGATATCTAAATCTAATTTTATCATAATTAGGTGGTATGTGTTTCATTCTCCTAGATTTTAAATGGATTATTAATTTTGCTTCAATACTAAATATTAAGGTAATTAGGTAGGCTAATCTTTTTGGGTTTTCTTCTATTTTATTTAGACTTATATATTTTAAATAATTACTAATTATAGATTCTTTAATTTTTCTAAAAGCTTCTCTGTTTTTAAATGGTCTTCTTATAATTAATTCAATCCAATCTAAATTCAAACATAAATTCAAACATATATACTATTGCTGTATTTTTTAAATAACTGGGCTCTGATACCATTAGTAGGGGGTGCGGATCTATGCGGATAACTAACTTGTGAAATAGATTCATTATATGGACTCTTTTGTTATAACACACAATGGACACAAAAAGAATGTATAAGAATTTTTTTAAAGATACAATAAGAAAGTAAAAGAATGACAAAAAACTAAATTAGGGCATTTATTTTTGAAATCTTTTAAGAATCTAATATTATTAATATTATAATATATATTAGTGTTTGTGTGTAACTATAATTTAATCGGGAAGATTACTTTATTAATTTAAAGAGCAAAATTTTATAATTGAATTAAGAAAAAATAAGTATAGACAAGTATGGAAAAAAGAGACAAAAATAAAAGATAAAATCCTCATTCCTAAGGTTTTAGTTTATTTAATTTTTGGAAAAAAATTAAAATCTGTCATATTTAGTTTTTTCTTTTTAATGAAAAAGTTTTAGAATTCTATATAAAAAAAAAGCTTTAAAACTTTATTAATATCGTACTTTTTTTTTATCTTCCATATAGATTGATTGCTCCTTAACAACGTGAGTTCTTCAAGCTATTATTCTGTAGCATGTGATATATAATATTTTCTTTAATTTGTTTAGTTCATTGTTTCTTTTGTTTTAAATCTTTTTAATATGATTTTGAAAGAATTTTGTAATGACCATCCAATTCAATTTCTTTTCGAAATAAGAGATCGTGATTACTACTATTTCAGGTTATTACGTATGTTTTCAACAAGGATTTATATAAACTTGATATTTTTACTTATGAATCATATTTACATAAAACTATTGTTAAAATTTTAAAATAAAATATAAGGAACAAGATGCTTGATTTTAAAGACTTAATAAATAATAGATTTGAAAGATAGTAGTTTTGCTAGAAACCAAGTTTAAGTACAATCATACTACTTGTCAACTTAGCTTCTGATAATTTCATTCAATATAAAATAATCTTTGTATGATAAATAATTTTAATTTTGTAGGGTATAAATTTTTAATCTATTATTTTCTTAGTATTTAACCTTTTGAAATTAATTAAAATAATTAAATTTTAATTTTAAATAAGCAAAGGCTCCATGTGCGAGGCAAATGCATGCGTTTAAATCATTAATTTATTTATTAATTCGATAGTTTTAAAAATAATATCAAAGTAAACTCATTGAAGTGAGATACATGCGCGTGGTGCGTATTTTAGACTAGTTAATTTAAAACATCAAGAGTTAATTTATCATTTTATGTTTAATTTATCCTTTTATTAAATATTATTAATTTGTTAATACTTAAATGACTTATAATAATTAATTAGGGGTGATATAGTAAAATTACGATTGAAGCAATTGAAGCAGGTAGTACAAAATATCAAGAGTTAATTTATTATTTTATTTCTATTTTGTCTTTTTCAAAAACTAATTATGGGTGATACAAAAAAATTTTGATTGAAAAAACGAAACAGACATGTCTGAAATGACTTATAACAACCAATTAGAAGTGATTTAATAAATTACTATAAAAATATTTGTGAATAAATTTAAATAGGCCTCATATAAAACATCAAGTAGAAATAAAACATCAACAATTAATTTATCATTTTATATCCAATTTATTATTTTTATTAAATATTATTATTTTTTTAATACTTAGACGACCTATAGTGATTAATTAGGGGTGATATAATAAAATTACGATTGAAGAAGTTATCGCTTCCAAAAATAACCCCTAGGCGTGACTGGCTCTCGACAACACCACTTGCCGGGAACCAATTTTCTATAAATTCACAATATCTACAAACATTGAGACGAAAATATATATACAGCTCCACATGCACGAAATAATTATTAACGTAGGGTAATTATCCAACAAGATGCGGTATACCAATTTATGAAAATGACAATAGTTTAGATAACAAATCTCTAACCCAAGTCCCACACAAAGTTCATGGAGTATCTAAACAGAGTTACATGAGTTCAATTTTAGGGCATACAAATCCAACGAAAGGAAATACAAGCTAAAAATAACTAAAGATGAATGACACCCTTCACGAACAATGCGAAGGCTCACCTCAGCGACAGAATCAACACATAAAGTCATCAGCCACGAGCCTCTCTCTCCGCAACCATATCTGCAGGTATGTAAGTAAGGAGTGAGCTATATAAATATAACTCAGTAAGATCCTCGACCCGCTACTTAAATATCCCTGGAATAAGTGTTAGAAAATACAAATACACAAATAATATGTACATAATATCTCTCATAAAGTAATGCCAATAAGATTCAAAGGAAGTTCAAAAATGTCAGTCTATATCTCAACTCAATTCATTCTCACGACTTGTCATAAACGGCAGTGAAGGTGATCGACCTAACACCCCGACAAGTCTATGGCAGCATATATAATACCCCAAAAAGTCTACAACGGTAGTATATACAAGTCCCTAACAAATTACGACAACATAAGTATTTCCCCTAACATATTATGACAGCATAAGTAATGCCCCTAACATATTACGGCAGCTATGTATGCCCCTAGAGACTATAACGGCATCGACAAAAAATATATTCAACACCCCTACATTACCTCACATATTATCACTAAACAACTCTCACTAAACTTTACAAATACATATCCACAAATAATCAATACCACCGATTCTGCCAAGTCGCACTCTTGTTCCAACACATGGACTAAGCAGAAAAACATAATTTTTATAAAGCAAATTTGAAAAACAAGCAACAAATCTTAAAGTCTCACTTACCTCGCTAATGACAAGTTCCACAACCTACTATGCGTTGAACACCAATCAAATAGCCTTTAATGGCTTCAATCTATGCAAAAATATTAAATAACGATTTCAATTATATTATTTGGGGTAAAATTTCAATACCCTTATTATTCAAGGTTAAAGATAAACTTAATATCTCACATTATTATCCATGAATTAAGAAAAATTTAATAAGAAAAGGCTGCCAAAACAAAAAAATTTAAAATAATAACCAATCATTTCTAATCCATAATATCAATAACTTCACTATCTATATTTCTACTCTTAAGAAGCGATACCAGTGCCAACCGTTTCTCTTATCACTAATCAATTTTAGCCTTAATATTATTGTTTCCCTATTTGATGTTACTTACAGTAACAACACAATGTTACCAACAATACTTTTGGAGATTTGGTTGGATTCGCCACTTGCCCTGATTCTTCTTCTTCTTTGTATTTTTTTTTCACTAATCAATCCATATTGATCAATATTTAACCCTTAGTTCAACAACATGCAACCTATCCATGTTATCTCCAACTATAAATTTCATCCAGTTTTACATAACAATTTTTTTTTTCGACAAGAATGGTACCATCACGTATTATTTAAGTGAACCATAGAATAAATCTCATACCTGACAGTTAATCTTTACCAAAATACCTTTCTATGCTTTTTTACTATCTCCTCCAAATAATGGGTTAATAGAAAAATAGCCCTGGTATTAAAGTCCTCTTCTGTTTTGTACGCTGTTTTGCTTGTTGTTTTCTCAAGAATAAAGGGATCGATATTTATAGCCCTAGTACTCTACCTCATTTGTTACAGCGTGAAACTGAAAGAGGCCATTTGGCTTGCTCTTATTAATTTCCTTAATTACTATTAATAATTGATAAAATTACCAATTAACCCTTCATTAAAAGAAAATAATAAGTCAGCTATTATAACAGCTGAGGCAGGCAACACAAGTAGGCATGTCGAGAAGCTGTCTGCTTATTTATCTCTATAAGTAAGTAGAACATTACAATAATTTTTCTTTTTTTTACATATATAAAAAACAATGTCTAAAATATGTCTCAAACATGAACTATTTATCTTACCTTTTTCATATGTTTATTTATGGTACCATAAGAGTCCACAACTTTATTATCTCAAATATTTTTCTTCCCATTAATGATATTTCCGTCATAGAAGAACGTGTCTGATTTGATTGATTTAGCAGAAGCCACCTAATGGTACTTTAGAAATTGTATAAATTATCAAAGGGAGTGCGCGATCGAAATATGCCTCAATCTTAAAAAAATGACGGATCTATGCCATCAAGTTGAAAAGTAACAAAAGTAGGTTTGATGCACTTTTTTTGTGCACCATATTTTATCTTTATAATGTTTTGGACTAATGAAAGTTAAAAGTGGATGTTGCACTTTTTTTGTGCACCATTCATTTTTTCTATATGGTGCACTAATTTTGTGCACTTTATGAAAAAAAAAATATGGTGCATTTTTTTTAGCACCATCTATTTTTTTATATGGTGCATAAATTTTGTGCACTATATTAAAAAAAAAATGGTGCACTATTGTTGTGCACCATTCATTTATTTTTATATTGTACACATTTTTTGTGCACCATCTATTTTATTCTATATGGTACACAAATTATGTGCACTATATGAAAAAAAATATATATGGTGCACTAATTTGTGCACCATCCATTTATTTTGCACATAATGCAAAAATTAGTGCACCATATATATATTTTTTCATATATGCACATAATTAGTGTATTATCCATTTTTTTTATAAGTGCATAAAAATAGTGCAGTATTAATTATTTTTGATATGGTACACTTATTTTGTGCATTATCCGTTTTATTTTTTAATTTATTTCATATATTGCATTATTTAAGTTATTTTTTTTTTAATATTTAGTGATTTGAGTGTACTTTTTTTTTATATATAACACTATTTTATTGCAATTTATTTATTACTTATTTGATTTATTTCATATAGTGCACTATTTAATGCACTATTCGTTGTTTTTATCATATATTGTACTAAAATTTAAATTTATTTTTTTAAAATTTTTTCATATGTTGCACCATTTTAGTGCACTATTTATTATTTTTCATTTAGTGCATTCAAATGTGCACTATCTATATCTTTCATACGACATCGTAAATTTTTTATTTTGTATATACTAAATTGACTACTAAATTGATACTTTTTATTGTATATATTAAATTTACACTTTGTTTATAATTTGTTTTATATGGTGCACTAAATTTGTGCACTGTTTAATATTTTTATATAACGGATACTGCATAATATTTGTGCACTATCCATATATTCTGACACATCTTACTGTAACATGTCAAGGTCATTCACATTGATAAGACATTTGAATATGCTGCATATTTTTTGTGCACTATATCAAATGTTTGGTTTCTTCAACGGATATTAAAAATTCTATATAAAGATAATATCTATAGAGCATATTTAATCTTCATCAATTCAACATCTTTAAATTTTTTATAATTTAACTAAATTTTTATTCATTTAAGTCTTAGAGAATGAGTGAACGTGTCAAAGTTGCAGTTTTTGGGGACAGTAAAATTGTCCAAGAGGGTAATACAATATATTAGAGTATTTCTCCCAAGTGCAACATCAAGTATCTAATTTTAATCGGTCATGAAGAATTTGATGATTTAATTTTTAGAAGGATGAAAACTAAACGTGACGATTATGATTTATTTATAATCAAACAATATCCAAATTCTTTCACATCAAAAGGACTGATAAATTATGGGGAGTGGATTATCAGTGACGATGAGTCATTGACTGAATTTTTAAGGGCTCCTTATGATTATCCCTGTCAAGTAAAGTTAAACATTCTTCAAGTTTGTGTTACGAAGGAGTGGGCGACTCGTCGTGCACGCTCTCCTGCACAGACGAATATCTATACATAACTTGAGAATCCAACTAGTGTTGATGATGCCCGTTTAACTTATTATAGTAATTTTTTTGATATGAATGCTTCTCAATATATCATGTCGGGTAACATGCCAAAACAATCTTCAATACCCGATCTGAATGAAACTTTAAATGAAAGTGCTCGGTAACGTCCATGAATTCATGTTGTTATCAATAATATTTTTCTCACTGCTTTGTTATACGTTTGTTATCATATGTATTTTGTATTTTTTTCAGGAGCTTAACTCTACCTGAGATGAATAATGATGAATTTTGTAGAAAAGATTATAATTATGGTCAATCATCACAGTTCAGATTGGTAGAAAATGCTGGAACATCTTCAAATATTCCTCTATCATTGAATTTTGATACTGTCGACTATTATCGGTAGAAAAAATTACAGTCGAGCTTATATTAATTTATATTTTTTTACATGTATTAAGAATATTTAATTATATAAAAATATTGGGATAATATCATGCAAGATCAACATGTTGTTCCAGAAGATATTAAAAATGGTGATCATGTGAATTATGGTGAATTGTCATAGAATGATGATAGTGCGCCTAATAATGCTGATGGAGCTGAATGCCCGTATGATTCATCATCGACTGATGAGGGTGTGAGGTCCAATTCTGAACATAGATTCATGTCCATGAGCCCTTATCCTCAATAGGAATTAATTTCACAGACATCGATTCAAAGTCTGACACCAATCTCACAATCAAATAATAGAACCTATTTTATTCTAATGAATTTTTTTTCTTGATCATTTTCATGAAGGACACGATATGTTTGTGGATATGTATGAAAATGCTTTTGTCCCTGCAGGTGTGTGGCGTGAATTGACTGATTTTTTAAATGATAATTTTTTCTTGCCTGTCAGATGTTGTTCAAATTTAAAAAAGATCTACAATGAGCGGTTAAACTCTATCATATTAAAGAAGGAAGGGAGTTTTTTGTTGTTAAGTCAGGAAAAGAAGTCTTCAGAATTTGTTGCAAGCGTGTAGATCAAGGTTATTCTTTCAAAGTTTGTTCTAACAAGGATAGTAGTAATAACTTGTGAAAAATTGAAAAATACATTGGCAAACACACTTGTAATATGGGTGATTGTCGCGGAGGTCACGCCATTTTGGATATAGACATGATTGCAACTGTTCTAGTGTTGTATATTGAAAAAACATTGAGGTACTAATTCTTATCGAGTTTATTTGACTATAAAAATCAATACTTATCTTTTCTTTTATAATTATTAAGCGTTGTTGTTCACAAGTATCCTATCAAATAATGTAAAATCTCCATTCTAAATAAGTACCACAAAATAATTAGTCGGCGAAAGACATATCTTGGACGAAAGCTTGCTTTTGAACAAGTCTGTGGAAATTGGGAGGGCTCATTTCATGAATTTTCAAGGTTCATCGCTGCTATGAAACATTTCAATCCAGGCTTTGTCGATGAATGATGATTCGAACACCATGAGGGAGTTAATGAACTCATTTTCAATTATGTGTTTTGGACGTTTAAGCCATGTGTTGAATTTTAATTACATACTTTGACAAATTTATTTGCTAGGTTGGATTTTTACTTCCAAACGTATCTTTTTTCAACTTTATAAGAAAAAATATCATTTCTTTTGTTATCCTGAAGGGTTATTCGTGAAGGGGTGTGGAGTAGAGGCGGAGCCAGGATTTAAAACTTATATGGGTATGGGATTCTAGTCTTTTTAAGGTATTGGGTTCTAAATCTTGAGATTTACCTAGGCTTGGCCACATCTGTAACCGTTATCTCTGCCTCTGGCTGTGGGCAGTGTTTTCGGGAGAAAAATATGCAATGAACATGTTAAGCTTATAACAGTTGATGGATGGTAAGGGGCAATGATAGGTAACAGCTATGACTAATTTAGTTTTAAGAAGTTCAAAGAAAGTTGGGAAGAATTTGCCAAAATCATATATCTAGGAACCTCTGCATCTAAGCTCATTTTCAAGTTACAGAACATAGAATGGTGAATCTTCATAAGGTTGATCTTTAGGAGACTTACAACGAGTTGGATAGGAATGTTCAATAGAAACAAGAAGGGAATTCGTTAGCTTGTTATTTAGTATGAAAAGCAAAATGGATTCTGGGTCGGAAAGTTTGCGAACTAAGAAACCATAAGCTTTAGTATCCAATGTGTGTTTAATAAGGATTGTAGAGGCAGATTGAAGTGCAACTGCTACTGGCTTTTACTGATTCACGTTTCTTTGCTTTTTCTTTCAAGTCCAAAACTAACATAAGAGCACAAAGAAAATGATGAAAACTGAATTTTCTTAAATATGGTTATAATTGTGCTTATACAAAGAATATAACAAGGGAAAGATGGTACCATGAGCTCTTAGGTTCAAATTCCATGGAGACAAAAAATACTAGGTGATTTCTTGTACCAAAAAGTAAAAAGTATACTCGATATGGTAATTACTAAACATATTAGAGTAAAGCTAATATTTTAAAAATGGGCATTTCGGGATTCAAGTGAAGAGAAAAAAAGATGCAGCTAACAAAGTCGCAAAACGGAATCAAGAAAGAAGTAAACAACATTAGCTAAAACTTTAACCCAAGCTGCATTATTTATAAAGGAAATTCAAGTTACTAGTATTATTATGTGCATTTGAACAACAAAATCATGCTCTTTCTACTATTTCTAGCCCTTTCTGCTTTTCTTATTGTTCTTCTTTCTAATGCCAAAAAGAATGGAAAAGCAATCTGCCACCAGGTCCTAAAGGACTCCCATTCATTGGAAATTTGCATCAGTTTGATAGTTTAACCCCTCATCTCTATTTTTGGAAACTTTTCAAAAAATATGAAAAAATATTCTCATTAAAATTTGGTTCTTCTACTATGGTTGTAGTTTCTTCAGAAAAATTAGCAAATCAAGTATTGAAGACACAAGATTTAGTGTTTTGTAGTAGACCTTCTCTTCTTGGGCAGCAAAAATTATCATACAATGGTCATGATATTGTCTTTGCACCTTATAATGACCATTGGAGAGAAATGAGAAAAATATGTGTGCTTCAATTATTTAGTCATAAGAAAGTGCAATTATTTAGGCCAATTCGTGAAGATGAGGTCTCGAGAATGATCAAGAAAATATCTCAACAAGCTGCATCTTCTCAAATCACTGATTTGAGTAGTTTAATGATTTCACTTACTAATAATCCATTGTCATGTTCCATTCAAATGTGCTAATGGGATCTTGACAACAGTAAAGAGTTATAACTAAGTGGCTCCATAACATGATGTCTAACTAAATGGCTCCATATATATTTTGCAACTTTAAAAGTTTCAACTTTTATTGTCAACCTAACTATATATATGTCTTTTGTTAAGGCTCAACACAACAAAATAAACTAAAACATATTGTCCCACACGCCACGATACATAAAAAATGGCTCAACACAATACAATACATTTAACATATTGCACCACATGGCACAGTATACTACAAATATGACTCAACACAACACAATACACTAAACACATTGTCCCACACGGCATGATACACTAAAAATTTGGCTCCACACAGCACGATATATAAAAATATAACTCATCAGAACACAGTAGACTAAAAAATATGACCAACACACAACATGATACATAATAAGGTAACTTAATATGCCGGAACATAAATAAATATATCTACTTGGATGTTAAATCATCAAGCTGATCTCTCATGGGGACTAGGGCGTGGTGTGTCTTTGTATCTCGCTTAACCCCTTGCGTCCACTTCCTACCATATGGCATCAATGGTTTATCCTCAACAATACCTCTTGGTATTGGTCAAAAGGGCAGGATCCTCTCCTAAGTCCATATCTTAATGTTACATATTAGTTAATGTTAACTAGACTAACGAATAATCAAACTGACACTAACATAATAAGATGAGATACCTGGAGGAGAGTAACGAATCCTCCAAGTTTTTTCCCATCAATAAATATCTGACAAAGACAATGGTAAAGATAGGCTAGAGCAGCGCTGTCCTAGCTGTAGGTCCCCATCTCATCGAGATAAACAAGAAAGTACAAGAACCGCAAACTTAAGAGATTCCCCGATGTATTATGGAATAGGATAGCTCCTAAAATGAACAATATGTATAGTCGAGCAATCCTTTTAACTCTATCATCAGAAGTATCATCTGTAATGGGATCTTGAATAGCCTGCTGCTGAATATACTTGACTAATACACATATGTAAAGATGGCTAGTCCTTGAAAAATCCCCTGGTGTAGGAGTGAAGCTAGTAAGATCTTATAGTAACGTAGCCCAATCTAAACTATGGTGTATTAGATCTTGATATGTCACAGTATTTCCCTCAATATGCAGTCCAAACAAAATTTGGGTATCATGAAGGGTCAAAGTGACCTCTCCAAAGGGTAGGTAGAAAGTGTGCGTCTCTAGCCTCCACCGCTCAATCATGGCTGTGAAAAACTTTTGATCGAGCCGTATCTTACCTAACCTGACAATGTACCATAACTCTTCCATGAAAATATACTTTATAATGCGCTGATGGGGGGTTTATCAAAAATCGTCCATGCTACGTCAATTACTTTTGGACACACAGTCTCGTTACAATCAAGATTCCCTTTCCACAACCTTTGCAACCTGTGAATCTCCTTTAATATAAGTAATGACCCATTCAAGGGTCCAGGATGCAAGATCTGCTGCATAATATAAACCTATACACCAAATTTCATTAGGACTAACATCAAACCCAAGCATGCATAATCATACCTATAAATATTTTAGGTTCAATTTGTATATATCGATTGGATTTTTTACCTTAGCATAGATTTTAAGTTTCAACCTAGTTCTGTAAATATTGGGTACTATATAGTTTTGATGATTGACAAACTGACACATGAATGAAACATGTTACTTGAACTGGTCCACGCATAGGAAAGCAGATTTCTAATTTCACTAATAGATGCAGACAAGATTGCTTAAAGACAGGACTGAATAAGCAAGCCTAATTTTGATATACTCAAGTTACTGATCATGTGGGGAATATAATAAGTTGAATTTTATTCAAACACTTAATGATAAGGGAAAGCAAGTTGAGTTGAAAAAAGAGTCCTACGTGAAGAAGGAGTTTCATTTCTGAGCATGTCTTAAAGAGACCTATGTGTGGGAGGAGAAAGATTCTGATAAATAAACATGTGCTGATTTAAAGAGTTGGAGTTTTACTACAACACTAAGGAGACAAGTGTTGGAATTGAATAAGGAGTCTTACTTGAAGTAGATTTCTATAAAATGAGAGTTCTGACTAAAGGAGGAGTTTGAAATAAAGAATGAATCTTTGAAGAGATTTGCTTAAATAGAAGATGCATCAGTCAGAATAGCTTACACACTTACAAAGCAGAAAAGCACAATCGACAGATTGACTTCATGAAGTGCTACTCAATCACTGAAGAAATACATTGAAGAACCTGGTCCTAAGTATAGAATCTAGCTAAGAGTTTTATAGTTGATTTTAAGAGTTGTTCATTGTGTTTAAACTATTGATGTAATATTAGTTTTAGTGTGTTATAAACTGAATTAGGAGCCAATCTTCGAGTTGGAAAAAACTCAGAGACTTTGGGAATGCATACCTTGGAAGGTGTGTGTGTAGTTAGGAATTATAGTTTATAATTTCTAGTCATTGTGTTAAAGGAATTAGAGTTTATAATTCCTATTTGTTGGTTACAAGAGTTTTGTAATCAGTCGTTGTTGAGGGTCAAAGTTATTTAGTAAAGTTGGGATTAAATCCAGTAGAGGTGGAGGTTATGGTTTCTTACACCTTTTTGAGCCGGGTGTTTTCCACGTAAAAATCATTGTATTCTTTACTTACTGTTTTACTGCTTCCCTGGAACACGTTAGGCAACCCATTCCATCCATAGGCAACTCTTACGTTAAAATCACTGATTAGTAGGACACGAATTCTTAACAAGTGATATCAGAGAAGGTTGTCTTAAAAATGGTTAACACCTAAGACAAAGATCATATGATGAATTCCGCACCACCTACTGGCCACAGTGAAGGTCAATCCACTATTAGACCTCCACTCTTTGATGGGTCTCACTTTATTTGGTGGAAAGCCAGGATGAAAACATTTCTTCAAAGTTTAGATTATGAATTATGGGATAGAATTATTGATGGATCAACAATTCCCATGAAGATAGTGGATGGAGAACAAGTGAAAAAGGTAAGGAGTGAATTCACCCTGGAAGATTTTATTGCACTACAAGAGAATGCAAAAGCCAAAAACATTCTTGTTTGTGGTCTTGGTTCAGCCAAGTACAATAGAGTGTCTAATTGCAACACTGCTAAACAAATCTGGGATGCATTGGTGAATGCACATGAAGGCACTAGCTAAGTGAGAAAATTCAAAATTGCATTACTTTTCACTAAATATGAGGCTTTCGAAATGGAAAAAAATGAGTCATTACAAGAAATAGTAACTAGGTTAACTTTGTTGGTAAATGAGTTATCATCTCTAGGAAAGGTTTTATCTACCGAGGAACATATAGATAAGGTCTTGAGAGCCCTACCAAAGTCTAAGCAGAATGTCAAAGTTACAGCCATAAGAGAAGCTAAGGATCTCACTAGAATGTCCCTTAATGAGTTAGTTGGTAATTTGAAGACCTATGAGATGGGCATGGAAGATCTAAATTATAGGGCATCTGAAAGTGATAAATCAGATGATGAAGAAGATGGTGAAACTGCTCTCATTGCCATTGGAGATTCAGACATGGAAGAAGATGGTGGAAACTCTGAGGTAAGTATTCATGAACTCAAAGAGAAGTTGCATTTATTTTCTAAAAAGAAACTTGTTTCCTTAATGAGTGCTATAATTGATGATTTCCAAGAATTAACTTCTAATAGGGATGAGTTATTCAATAATCTTGCAAGTCTCAAATTTGATTTCATTGATCTAGAAACTTGTAAGAACACTGTTGAAAAGAAAAACTGCACTCTTAAGGAACATGTTAGCAAACTTGATTCATCAAACCTGACTCTTAAATTTGAAATTTTAAAATTGACTCTTTTAGAAAAAAAAAAGAATCAAAAGTGATGAACAAGAAAATATTAACCTTGAATTAACCAAGTCCAAACAAGAATGTAGTGATGAAAAAGGAAAAAGTGAACAAATTAATTCAAAAAGTCTCCAACCACTGAATGTCCATTTGCAGCAAAACGAAAATCAAGAAGCATAAGCCTAGCAAAAAAAATTTGGTTCTATGTTAGCACAAGCTAACAAGAAGGTTAAAACTAGTCAGAGAAATAGGTCACATAACCTGTTGCCTAGATGGGCTAGAAGGAACCTCATACATCATTTTTCTAATAAGAAACGACCAAAGCTTGTCTGGGTTCCTAAAGTTAACCCTTGATTTGTTTTGCAGGTGAGAGTGAAAGAAGGCAAGACAAATTAATACATGGATAGAGCTTTCTCAAGACATAAGACTGGGAGCAAATAAAGTTTCTTTCACTCACCACATTTAAAGAGGGAATGGATCTTTTGGAGATGGTAAAAAAAATGGGTGATAGTGAAATTGATGAGCATGCACAGGAACATGTTGTACTACCTGGTCCAATTGTTGTATAGACTGAGGGCATATGGACAGAGGGAATAACAAATCAAGAAATTGATGTATCAATAACACCAACACAAGATAATGATAATTTTGTTGGTAGTTCATAAGAATTGGTGTTGTCAAAAGAATTTTAAGATATATCATGGGAATCAATGGCTTGATACTATGGTATCCAAACGAAAGCAATTTCAGTCTTGAAGGCTATAAGAATGTTGACTATGTGGGTTACTTAATTGACTGGAGAAGCACAAAGGCACTAAGTAGAGAGCATTTTGAATAGAATAGGTTAGACTTGAGAATGATTAAAATTACATGAACTTCCCTCAATGATTGACTAGAATAACTATTTTTCTTCTTAATCTTATTAGCTAAAATGTTATTCGATTCAGTCTTGCACATTTAGTTGTGTGTCCCAATTCAGATTTTTGACTCTTCTAACCTAATTTTGTATTAGATTATACAGAAAAATAGGTATAAGAAAGCAATTGTGACCATAAAATTTTTCTTATCAGGTATGTTCTACACTGACATAAGCACATGCTATCTAAGTTGAAACAGTTGAGCACACCTGTTCAATTCCTCACACTTCATCCTCTTCTTGTCTTATAAAGCTGACAAATCGGTTGACCTATTTTCTGTGATTCTCTCCAAATGATTGTGCATAAATGTATTTAATTCTACTCCAGAAGTATCTTCTTTTCTCTCAACCAAAATATCAGTTTGTGCCATGAATTTTCCAATCATTAATCACATGCATCATATGTTCTGAAGAATGAAAAGGGACATGCTCTCGCTTTTAGTTCCTAATTGGCTTAGATCTTTTAGGATTTCTCAATCCTAGTTTAGGTTTGACTTTTCAAACAACAATGGATGCTTTTGAACAGATGAATCATGTTTCTCTACCTGGTTCAATAAGGAGGGCTAACACTCATTTAAAAAAAAATGATAAAAAAAATGATTTAGCTGAGATAAATTCTAAACAAGACAGCTGCACAAGACAATCATGAAGTGGAATAAGTGGTCCTTTAGGCTTGGATCATGACTTTGAAGCTTAACCTTGATTGAGAGAGGGATGAAAATGTTAAATTCATTCGTCAATTGATACAGTTGATATCACCTGTTCCTCCTTTCTCATCATTATTTACACCCTTAGATATGTCCCACTTTTATACCATATTTTTTAAATGCTCAGTTGTTTTGTTTTGTTCAGTACTAGCTTAGTTTTAATGTGGAACATGCTCTGATAGTTAAATGCAATGGTTATCTCTTCTAAATCGAATCATGTTTTTGCTCTCTTTAATACATTACTATGTTGGCTCAATTCTTTGTCTGATTGTTTTGGTGATATCCCCAGTGGCCATGAATAGCATAACTAATCACTTTGGCTAGTATGTGATTATGTTGAAATGGTTTTTTGATGATGCCAAAAGGGAGAAGATAAGAGGGTTGTGCAATATTTATACTCCATTGACTAACTAATTTTATTCTAGTGTTTTATACTTTAGTGCCTATAGGTGAAGATGGTTGATTACAAAAAGACAAAAGGTTTGTCATCATATAAAAGGGGGAATTTGTTGGGTACTATGTAGTTTTGATGATTGAAAAACTGACACATGAATAAAACATGTTACTTGAGGTGGTCCACGCATAGGAAAGCAGATTTCCAATTTCACTGATAGATGCAGACAAGATTACTTAAAGACAGGAATGAATAAGCAAGCCTAATTCTGATATAATCAAGTTACTGATCATGTGGGGAATATAACAAGTTGAATTTAATTCATACACTTAATGATAAGGGAAAACAAGTTGAGTTGAAAAAAGAGTCCTACGTGAAGAAGGAGTTTCACTTCTGAGTATATCCTGAAGAGACATAGTGTGGGAGGAGAAAAATTCTGATAAATAAACATATGCTGATTTAAAGAGTTGGAGTTTTACTACAACTCTAAGGAGACAAGAGTTGGAATTGAAGAAGGAGTCTCACCTGAAGTAGAACTCTATGCAATGAGAATTCTGATTAAAGGAGGAGTTTGAAATAAAGAATGACTCTTTGAAGAGCTGTTCTTAAATAGAATATGCATAAGTCAGAATAAATTACGCACTTACAAAGCAAAAAAGCACAATCGATAAATTGACTTCACAAAGTGGTACTCAATCACTAAAGAAACACATTGAAGAACCTGACCCTAAGTATAGAATCCAGTTAAGAGTTTTACAGTTAATTTTTAGAGGTGTTAATTATGTTTGAACTATTGATGTAATATTAGTTTCAGTATGTTATAAACTGAACTAGGAGCTAGTCTTTGAGTAGGGAAAAACTC
This sequence comes from Capsicum baccatum var. pendulum, assembly GCA_030864225.1. Classification (NCBI taxonomy): domain Eukaryota; kingdom Viridiplantae; phylum Streptophyta; class Magnoliopsida; order Solanales; family Solanaceae; genus Capsicum; species Capsicum baccatum. The sequence continues at coordinate 233,726,132 of CM061560.1, read as the reverse complement.
AGAGACTTTGGGAACTTATACCTTGGGAGGTGTATGTGTAGTTAGGAATTAGAGTTTATAATTCCTAGTCGTTGTGTTAAAGGAATTAGAGTTTATAATTCCTATTTATTGGTTACAAGAGTTTTATTATCAGTCATTGTTGAGGCTCAAAGTTATTTAGTGAAGTTAGGGTTAAATCCTGTAGAGGTGCAGGTCATGTTTTTTTACACCCTTTTGAGCCGGGTGTTTTCCACGTAAAAATCATTGTCTTCTTTACTTACTGTTTTACTGCTTCCATAGAACACGTTAGGCAACCCGTTCCATCCATAGGCAACTCTTACATTAAAGTCTCTGATTAGTAGGGCACATATTCTTAATAGTAAACATTATGCTCTAGGCACCATTATGACTCGGCAACATTTTCTTGATAACAAAGGCATAAATTTATGCATAAGCCTTTTTATATTTACGTATTTCTTATTGATGCTTTTATGTTAGTATTTGTCTAAAACTTCGACAACGCATTTTTGTAGTTCTAATAATTATTAAAATTATGTGGTCTTTCACTCCTAATCAAAAGGAACCAAAAATCACCAGTGCAGCAAAAACCCATACTTGTATTGCACCTTATCATAATTAATACAACCAACAAACCTCAAAATGATAAAAAATTTCATCACAACAACCCATTTTCCTTTTTTTTTAGACAGATAAATGAACTTCAACAAAATAAAGCAGACGCAAACTCTCCTTTACATTTTGATTAGTATGTAAGATTTGTTCCTTACATTTTTCATTATTATGTAAAATTATCCTAAAATTGAAGCTTTATTACTTATCTAGGGCTAAATGTAAAACTATTTATACCTTGTAAAAATATCACCGGATCAAAAATTAAACATCGAATAAAGTTAGGTAATTAAATTCCAAATAGTAATAGAGTAAAACTTAACCTTTTACAACTCTTTTATACAATTCTAATCCGGAGAGCAAAGAATAACTTGTGGAATGTCAAAGGGCCCCATGTTGTTGAAGGCTGATTTACTCTTTTCTTTTCAAATGGAATGGACTAGGGTGAGGGGACTATCGGAGTTTGATTTTTTAATAGTGAAGGAGAGGGACAATGAAAGCTTGATTTTTAACAGAGAAGGGGGGGGGGGGACCATCAGAGCTTACTAACTACTGAGGGTTGATATTTTTTCACAATGGTGCACTAATTTTGTGCACAAAAAATGTGCACCAAACCTACTTTTATTACTTTCCAATTGATGGTATAGATCCGTCACTTGTTTAAGTTTGAGGCATATTTCGGTCGCGCATTCTATCAAAGGTATAGTTAGATCTTTTTTTAATTCCTCAACAAGATGCGACAAAATATTACAAAAGATAAGTAAAAAGCATTTTTATAGTTTAGGGTGAATCTGGATTTTTCTATTTACTACATGGCTCCACAGAGGCAAATGTCATATCCAAACCTGGTAGAGCACCATACAATTCAATGTTTTGGTTATTGAGTTTAATCAATATGTACTTTGTTTTGGTTTAATTCATAGGTTTGCCAATCATACACGGTGGTGGGAGAAGATCAAGCATGTCAGATACAAGATGATTGTGATACATCATTATGCATAGATGGATTTGATTTATCTTTCCTAGGAATGTGCATACCCACACTAAAGGTAATTAATTGCAACACTGATGACAATTGTTCAAGCTCCAAATTTCAAATTCTCTTTATATTGTTCTATATTTCGGGCATGTAGCTCATCCCTAACTTACATTTTTACATTATGAAATTAATTGATTGGATATGATCATGTGATTTAAAGTGTGGGTTTGAAATTGGGTTGAGGGGTTTTATTTGTTATTGCTTGAATTACTTGTCCCATGTTTTAAATGGATTATTATTTATGTTTTAATTGATGTTTTTGGGACTGAATTGGTGCATTGTTTTAGTGGTTGGAATGGGAAATATGAATTTGTTGTTTCGGGTACACAAAATAATTTGTTGTTTCGGGTACACAAAATATGTATGTTAGTTCACTAAACTTCAACACAAGTTCAAGATTTTTCAAGAACACGTTTGAAGTTTCCCAACACTTTCAACACAAGATCAAAGTGACCTTTCAAAGAATTGTGTTATTTTGTATTTTTTTAAGGAAAAATAGATGAAGCAGAATAAGCCAAGTCCTCCGAATTCACGGAGTGTCCTTAAGGAAATAATTCCCCTCAAGTACCCGAGGTTGCAAAATTTTTCTCCTAAGATAAAATGACTTAACAACCCGACAATAGCGGTACCTCAAATGCTTAGATTCTCTTCAAACTCACTCAACGGTAGATGATCACACAGAGTATTTTAGAAGACAAAAAGAGTTTGTAAATCAAAAATATTTTCGTTGGTAAACCTGTGGAAAAAGCAGGTTTATATAGATATGAAGTGCCACTTCTGAAAGGTGGCAATGGTTCATCAAAAAGGTGTATCTTTTCTGAATAGTTATGTCTGTCCATTCAAAATGATGTGTCTTTTCCAAATAGCCACAACCATCCAAATAGTCACAACTTTTTCCAAAATAGTGTGTTTTTTACTAGAAGAGTTGTGTTTCTTTCGAGCAACTTTTAGCATCGTTTCTGCATGCAGAAGCATGCACATTAATGGAGAAGCAAAACTGTTGTGTTTCTCCTTTGGATTTTTAGACTGAATTTCTTCCCAAGTTTCATATAAATTTTATCCAAAAATATTAATCTGATTGATCATTTGATAAATCCAAAGCCAAAGCCAAAGTCGAAGCCGAGCCGAGCAAGCGACGATGACAACGGCATAAGGCGCCTTTTAGTTCTTTCCTTACTTACCAAGTGGAGATGTGTTTCTCAATATAAACACATGAAAGTTTCTTTCTCCCACCAATATGGGAGAATTTAGTATACTTTCCTCATTTTAAGCACACTTTTTATTTTAGTGTGGACTCATTTTCCCTTCACTATTTTTCCTCTATATTTTATTCACATATTCAGCTTGAACCCATCAATCCCCCACATTAATGAGGAATGATTATATTTGTAAAACTTTATGGACAAGTATGTGATCACCAAGCAAAATTTGATTGCATTTGGATAAGTGGGTTTCCCTTTGAACTTTCCGTTGTGAACATGCATCGGATGCACTCGATCAATCAGTAGATTTGATATATTTAAACCATCGAGATTTAATGTACACCTAGAAAATACATGTCATACGACCAGACTTTTACTATTTATGATTCTCACGGTTTTGTTCGTTTCAGCCATGAACACGTCCCGGTCTTATGAGAGGTTAGAGAATAGGCCTTTTCTAACATTCTCCTTGAAGCGGCTTCCACTTCGCCCTCAAATATGTGATTTTTAAATATTTAATCCTATAGATTAAACTATTTGGTAAAATCTTCCAAATTTAGATAGTCATTAAATATTTCACACTATAAGTGTTATTCTTGTTTACTAAACATTGTCTACATCATGGGAATGGGTTGGGTCAGACACAACTTTGTTTGATATCCTTGAACCTAGCTCTTGGGATCTCTAGTCTTCTAGGTAGGGTTACTGCTATGCTGACTTTTCTTAGGCCGTAAACCCATTCCCTTGGATGTTCTCTCAAATCCTTCTCTAGATAGTCTTTTTGTAAGTGGATCCGACACATTATCCTTTAACATCACATAGTCAACAGTGATAATTCCACTAGAGCGAATTTCTTTTATAGTATTATATCTTCGTCTTATGTGACGATATTTATCATTGTACATCATGCTCCCTGCTCTACCTATCGCCGCTTGGTTATCACAACATATACATACTGGTGCCGTGGGTTTGGGACAATAAGAAATATCTTCCAAGAAATTTTGGAGTCATTTCGCTTCTTCACTGACTTTATCTAATGCGATAAATTCTGATTCCATTATAGATTGAGCAATACATGTCTGTTTGGATGATTTCGAAGAGACTGCTCCTCCACTTAAAGTAAATACATATCCACTCGCTAATTTTACTTCATTTGATCCGGTGATCCAATTTGCATCTCTATATCCTTCAAGTACTGTGTGATGTTTATTACAATGCTATGCATAGTCTTGAGTGTATTTAAGATACCCCAAAACTCTTTTCACTGTCATCCAATGAGTTTTATTAGGATTACTCGTGTACCGACTCAACTTACTAATAGCACATGCTATGTCTGGTCATGTGCAATTCATTATATACATTAAATATCCCAACTCTCTTGTGTACTCCAACTGTGAGTCACTTTCTCCTTCATTCTTTTGAAGTGCAATGCTTATGTCCAATAGAGTCTTGGCAATACCAAATTCTAAATACTTGAATTTGTCAAATACCTTTTCTATCTAATGAAACTGTGACAATGTTAATCCTTGTTGAGTTCAATGGTTTCTTATTCCTAAGATGACATCCGCAATCCCAAGGTCTTTCATATCAAACTTGCTCTCAAGCATTCGTTTCGTAGCATTTATGTCAGAAATATCTCTACTGATGATCGACATATCATCTACATATAAAAAAACAATGACTTTGATACAAAAATAAACTACTAAACACGAAATTACTCCTAAGGGACCAAAAATCAGCAACTAGAAGAAGAGTAGATGAAGAACAAAACACACAGATTCAACAAGAAACAAAAGAAAAGTAAATAAATATAAAGGATAGATAGTGAGACATACACCTACACCAATGAATATCACCAAGGTGTGTATAAAACACCAAGACACACAACACCAATGAGAGATAACACCACACTGTTAGGTGGACCAAAGGAATTCACACTCCTTAATCACACCTTTCTAGTCAATTGATCAACACAAGTGAAATCCATCAAATGTATTAATCCCTAGTTTTGATGTCTTTTCCAAGACCTACACTAAGATGGATTTTCCAAGCCTTACACTAAGGAAAGAAAATACAATTTGAGTAATACTCAATCATTTCATCAAAGTCTAATGAAAATAAAGCCAAAGTGTCTATTTATACTTATTACAAACAATGACTAAAATACCCTTAATTAAGGGTGCTCCTTTGCAGTGTAAAAGAAAGTATTAAAAGACCAAACTAGCGATTCTATGCCCTTATTTAGGGGAGCCCTTTGAGTGTAAGACCCCTCCTCCTTTCTTCACTTGGATAAGGCTTGAAAAGTCTCCAAAAAGGTCTTTAATTCACTTACATATTCGAGCCATGAGCCTTGGGCAAGATCTTGTACTCCTTGAGCTCTTCATTATTGTATCATCCTCTCCATCTTGAAAGGAATTTGTCCTCAAATTCACATCTTACAAAACCAAAAAGAATATAAAAGCAAGAACATAATCCTCTTGGTAGGAGGGTTAGCATTAGTACCATAATTATATCATCACCCCAAGGTTGCTCATGCTTGACATACATCAACATATCCTTGGTATTTGACATGAAAATCTTGGCATCAATTATACAAAGAAAGTGAATAACATCAACATTAAAAGGGAATGTGCATGAACCGTAGCTACACCTCCAACACCTTAAAAGTATTCCGGGGTCAAAGGGAAATAATAAGCAAGGGTCTAGGCCATGGTTAAGCATCCCTTTCACTAGATTATCACGCCAAGAAGGTACATATTTGAAATACAACCAGCAATCCCTTGTTTTGTCCATGAAACATTTAGTATAAGAATCACAAAGGATAGGGCTAAAGTAAATATCAAGGGACAATAAGTACAAGCCGAAAGAATCTCTTCCCCACTCAACTAGTACACCGAGATCAAATGGGTGAAATGGCCAAGGGAATAAACCGAGGCTACTCATTCTATTTACTAGGGTATTATACTCATCCAAAGCATTTCTTCTTAAGGGACGACTAGCACACAAGGATAAAGACCTACGGCCTAGTAGGCCTCCCTCAATAACATACACTTCATCATCCGCAATCTCTCCATACACATAATCACCAAGAACATAATTAATAGCAAGGTTATCACCACATAAGAAGTTCAAAGGACCATATTCATTATCAATATCAACATTATAAACATCATCACTAACTTGAGATTTTTCAATCACATCATTCTCATGTTCAAGTAGTGAGCTATTCTTAAGAGCACATTGATCATTATACACACCCAAAATACTATCAAGGAAGGGTACATGCCTTTATACACTAGGTAAACTCAAAATCCTCTCATCTTGGATACTAATAGCCATATCACAACATTTAGAACTTAAGAAAGTGTAAATCATACCATAGTCACTTCGGTTTGTACTAGGGAAACCCGTGTGCCTTGTACTCCCAGCCAAGAGTGCATTTGGAACACCAACATGTTTTGGAGGGACTTTACTTGCATTCTTATTTGGAATCATATCATCTTGTACCTGTACATAAGAAGAATCAATGCTAGGCAATGTGCTAGCATTCGGGTTAGTGGGTAACAAGGGGCCTTCATAGAATAGACCTATAAGAACATGTTTCTTTCCCTTTCCTACTTCACTACCCGTGGTTTTTCTTTCTCTTTCCCTCTTTTCTTCACATTTTTATTGTATCCAACCACTAAGTTTCTCTCCATTTTGAGGCTTGACCTTATTCTCCTTGGATTCTAACTTGTGGAGAAGAGGCATTGGATTTGGTTGATGATGGGTTTGGATTTGTGACACGGGGTTTTGTGGAGTATAGGGTCTTTGGTCAAGTGAATTTGGGACTTGGTGGTTTGAATTTATTGGAGGTTTTGGTGGACATAGTCTATCAACCCCCGCTTTAATTCTAATAATGTCACCCCTTATGGATCCCAAATCACCCCTCATAGATCCTACATCACCCTTCATGCATCTCAAGTCACCTTTTATAAGGTCCAAATCACCCTTCAAGTCTCAGTTTAGTGCATCCAACCGAGCCATAAAGACTACCAACACATCATTTCCCAAAGGTTGGGTGCTTGAAACCTCTGGTTCCATGATTAAATTACCTAAAGAAAAAGAATAAACAACAAAGGAAATACCTACAAAACGAACAAACATGTTAGTCCAATAAAGAGCCTCACCACTCTGACACTTGGTTCTTACCTCACACTTGGTCTCACAAGTGTTGAAATTTGGCATGTACTTGGCAAGTGAATGAATGATGAATCTACTTTGGCCTGGAATCAATTTTTGTTTGATATGACTTAAATAAAAATGATGTACGTACTTGAACCAACAAATTACTACGACTATAAATGAGAAAAAGCACACAAAAAGCGAAGACACGAATAAAAGGACTCGAGAATAATTATCAACCTATTAGGAGATTACTAGTTTGCTAATTAGTGATAGATTTTAGCACACAAGAAACTAGAATAAAAAATTAGAAACTAAGAAATCTTCTTAGGAACTTTATTAGGTCGTTAAGCTAGTGATGACGTGGCATGAATTGATTGGATGTGATTTTCAAATTATCAAACCCCAAATTCTTCAAGTTTCGTTCTAACACCTTAGGGAACAATAGAAAATTCTTTGGGAGGAAAAAACAACAAGTTTGGAGCCTTTTTCAATCTCCAATTTGAATTCAAAAAGATTGGTCCACCCCTTGTACTTGGATTTGTACTTGTTTGTACTTGATTGTCCCCTTTGTTTCTTCCTTCTTTTGGATGAATATGAATATGCCAAGGAATATTCTTTCACAAACACCAAGTACATTCTTTTTCCACCCCTTTTTGGGATCAAACACTCTCCTTGAATATTCTTATTTAACAAGATTTGATAAAGATAGAAGAACAAGATGAATATTTAAGAGTTGACCAAAGTTTGACCTCTAAGCAAATGAACCCTAATCTCCAATTTTCTTTTAGATATAGGTTACTTAGGACAAGGTGAGCTCAAATATCAACAAATAAGCCACAACACACGTCACCAACTCAAACCCAAAATGGATCTAAATTCTTCAAAGCTTCAAAATGCCATAGCCATGGGGGTTCTAGCTCAAAATCAACCAAACCTTGTTCCAAGTGTAGATCTAGACTCCCTAGGTGCTAGAGAACAAGGATATAGCACTTTAAACCAACAAAACACAATAAAAATGAGTAGATCTAACCAATAACTTTTGGATCTACACAAAAAACACTAGATACTACCTTTTTTGTGATTTTCTTGTCTCTAGACTCTTTTTTTGTTGAGTTTTTCTAAGATCTAAGACTTAGAGTTGTGGGAGCAACTCTAATACATGGCTATGATACCAAATGATACAAAAATAAACTACTAAATACGAAATTTCTCCTAAGGGACCAAAAATCAGCAACTAGAAGAAGAGTAGATGAAGAAGAGAACGCACGGATTCAACAAGAAACAAAAGAAAACTGCATAAATATAAATGATAGATAATGAGACATACACCTACACCAATAAATAGCACCAAGATGCGTATCAAACACCAAGACACACAACATCAATGAGAGATAACACCACACTCTTAGGTGGACCAAAGGAATTCACACTCCTCAATCACACCTTTCTTGCCAATTGATCAACACAAGTGAAATCCATCAAATGTATTAATCCCTAGTTTTGATGTCTTTTCCAAGACCTACACTAAGATGGCTTTTCCAAGCCCTACACTAAGTAAAGAAAATACAATTTTAGTAATACTCAATCAATTCATCAAAGTCTAATGAAAATACAAGCCAAAGTATCTATTTATACTTATTATAAATAATGACTAAAATACCCTTAATGAAGGGTACTCCTATGTTGTGTAAAAAGAAAGTTTTAAAAGACCAAACTAGCCCTACTTGGGGTGCCTCTTGAGTTATTCTATGCCCTTAATAAGGGTGCCCCTTGAGTTTAAGACCCCTTCTCCTTTATTCACTTGGACAAGGCTTGAAAAGTCTCCAAAAAGTTCTTCAATTCACTTGCATATCCGAGCCATGAACCTTGGGAAAGATCTTGTACTCCTTGAGATCTTCATGCTTGTATCATACTTGATGATTTGGAGTGTTTTTAATGTAAATACATTTATTTATCTTGAACCTATTTTCCAACATGGTTTGGTTAAACTTCACATGCCACTATTTAGGTGCTTGTTTTAGTCCATGGAGTGACTTAACTAGTTTGTACACCTTTGTCTCTTTACCAGAAACCACAAAACCCTCGAGTTTTTCCATGTAAATTTATTCCTCAAATTCTCCATTTAGGAAGGTTGTTTTCATATCCATTTGATGGATTTCAATACCATATACCGCTGCCAAGAAAATTAACATCTAAACTGACATTATCCTTATTACTGGCGAGTATGTATCAAAGCTTTTCCTAAATTTTTTCTCGGTTCGTCCGGCTAACACACACTGAGGCCCTCCCAGTAGGGGAAACTGGACTCATATAGACCATGGGTACCTTTGGGATGGAACGAGCTACACAGTTCAAGTTAAATCATTAAACTCTCATGTTCATGACCCTTGTCCCTATCGGACGGCCTTTCGGTTGCTCCTATCAGCATTAGGTGGTTCAAATTGTCTATTGGTCTGCTGTGAAGTGGTGAGCCTCCATCCTTCGAAAGGTCCTATCATTTCACTGGTTTGTTTATTATCCTTGCACTTTAGATTCTTTTTGTCATAGTTGGGAACATGTCCTGACTTAGTCGGTACTTTTTTATTTTAGAGCTTTCATAGACAAGTGTAGGTTGGTTATTTGTTTGGATTCTTAGAACTTTCATTTGACTTATCTATTATTAGTACTATCTTGGTTGGTTGTCTGTTGTTTATTATTATTGAGATCATTGAAGTAAGACTAAGGGGTGATCTTCGGTCCATAGTGGGTTTAAAATTACTGGTCACGGCCAGACACGGGTTCAGATCGTGACAACAAAAAAGCTATTTGGTTTGTCTGAACCCCGTATTCTACTATAGCTCTACCGTTGGTTGTAGATGCTTTTTCTGCCCATTGCCAGGATGAAAAATGTTATTATGTCTATAAGTAGGAAAATTTAGGCATGATCATAGGTGTAACTAAAGAGCATTTTATCTTATTTTAGTAAAAGAAAATGTCTACTTATGATTTGTTTTCATTTTTTTGGTTTAACCTTTGATATTTGTACCTTAATGATGCAATTAATTCAGATTTGTATTTGATTGATTCGCTATAAGGTAAAATGTTCACTACCTTGCTTAAGATCTATGAACAACTACTTGAATACTATGAGGTAAAAATGTTTACTACCATGCTTAAGATCTATGAACAACTACATGAATGCTCTTCGCTTAGTAATATCTTCTTTTTTATTAAAAGGAAAAAATAATTAATTGGACAATTTCAAATTACATGACAAAGAAAAGGATAAGGTTCCAAATAAGTACATGTACTACAAGGTTTAGAGCATATATATCATTTGTTGAATATGTGATCTATCTATATTTTTATCATTGCACAAAAAACTCAAATATACTCTTTTCAGTATTAGAAAATAAAAAAATAATTATTTTTTTATTAAAATAAAAGTCACGTTGATGGCAACCTTCTAAACCATTTAAATCAAAAAAAGAATTGAGACAGGGGATCCTATGTCCCTTTTCCTTTTGTAATTGCAGTGAAATAGTGTAAAGTATAGTTATAATACGTGGGTTCTCCCATATTAGTGATTTAAAGTCATTCTTAAGGTCATATAAGGCCAAGTTCATTAAATTTAATAAATTAAATAAGTGTACGAACATGTATATATTTAATTATAAATATCTAAATGAGTTCGATTTGACATTGAACGTGGGCTTGATCCGATCTTTAATTAAAGATTTTACTCTTGTTTTAAAAAATAAAATAAATAATAATAAATAATTCTGCTAAAAAAAAATAATTGTGTGTGTTCAGAAAAGTTGCATCTATTCAGAATTGTTGTGTCTGTTCAAAAAAATTGCATCTGTCCAAAATAGTTGTGTTTGTTCAGAATATTTGTGATTGTTCAAAAAAGTTGGATCTATTTCGAATAGTTGTGTATGTGTCATGACCCAAACTATTGGATCGTGCGGAAAAGTTGCATCTATTTATAATAGTTGTGTATGTGTCACGACCCAAACTACTGGATTGTGCGGGCACCTACACTATTATAAGCAGCTAGGAGAACCCTTATTATCCAACTAAAAATATGCGGAAGACTTCTGTTTTTAAGGGAATACTGGATTAAATATAATAAAGTAAATTAAGTATTAATAAATAAACTTTTTAATAAAACTTCTTACAAGTGTCCTTCACTATCCCAAGACTTAGTCAAACATGTACAAGAGCTATCTACTACAACATAGACTGACAATAAAATAAATAATACGAAGACTCTAACATCTGCCAGGATGAAAGTGCAGAAGTTAGTATTGAATATCGTCATCCATCTAGTAACTGCAAACTAACCTGCATCCAGTCTACACCCCAAGAAGGAATGTAGAAGAGTAGGATCAGTACAACCAGACGCACTGGTAGGCATCATCGGCGGATCGTGTTAGTCAGTATAATCATAAAATAGAATTAAGGGAAATAATTCATGCCACCTTGAATGAAATATAATTCAACTAAGGTTGCAATAACATTATTACTTTACCTATATAACTTACATCATCCAACTATTCTTCCAACTCCATCAATATTATATTCACTACTAACATACTCTAGCCTCATTAATTCACGTTCTCAACCACAATTCAACGCTAATACATCACTATTCCTCTTCATTCATCTTATCTTTTTCATTACTCCTATTCACAGGAACAAACTCGTAATCATAGACAACCCATACTAAACTCTCGGGCTAAAAATCAAATGCTCTCTTATAATATTAAAGAATGATAACTAGCCATTATGGTAAGCTACGATTACAACACGTATAAATAAAGCAAGTCAACCAACATATAAGTAAGTACAAAGTTTTACTTTTTAAAATACATATTACACAATCAATCTCAAGGATACAATCAAGTAGGGAATACAAGTCAATCCACATCTCAATAAGACACGCCAGAGAACTCAAGTCTCATTAGCAATCTTTAGCATCAGCCACGTTGTTACTAACAATCTTTCCATAAGTAACAATTACTTCCTTATAAATCTCATAATTAGAACACCATTAGCATGTTATCAACTTATTAAACCACGCGACCTTTTAAAATCATCACTAATTTGTACACACATTCTAAGGAACTTATTTTTGCCCAACTAGTCATGACCTGCAGGGGATAATCTAAGACCATTTACCGTACCAACGTGGTACCCCATCCTCCATAAATAATTATTATCAATATTCATATCTGTACCGGCATGATAACCACTCTTTCATAAATAAATACTATCAATATGCATATCCGTACCGGCGTGGTACCCGATCCTCCATAAATAAATATTATCAATATTCATATTCATACCAGTGTGATACCCGATCCTTCATAAATAAATAATATTAATATTCATATTCATACCGGCATGGTACCCTATCCTTGATAAATAAATTATATCAATATTCATATTCGTATCGGCGTGGTACTCGATCCTCCATAAACAAATACTATTAATATTCATATCTGTACTGGCGTGGTACCCGATCCTCCATAAATAAATATTATCAATATTAATATTCGTATCGGCGCAGTACCCTATCCTCCGTAACCATATTATATACAATTTATTAAATTCACACTATCTTTCGGGATGCAACACAACATACTAAATTTACAAGTGCACTTAAAATCATAAAGCAATTTGACCAAGTACTTCCATTTATCAATATTTTGACCCTCTCACGGTTATTATTTTAATAGTTCATCACAATCATCAACAAGTCATTCATGACATTAATACAAGGAGTTATCATTATCAAATAAGCCTCTCATAGGCACAATTCAATAAATCATCATTATCACTAATTTAGCCTCTCATGGACATCCAATAGATAAAGTGCTTTTATCAATACCAAAACAAAAATATCATAAAATAAATCACTATTTAACACTTAAGCATGTAAATCACTATTGGAGCATTACTTGCTCATTAATTATTAAAATGTCACTACCTTTTTCCATATAATACAATCATTACACTAATTTAAGTCATCTATCCTTTAGATATTACTATGCTCATCAATACTTGATCCTATATATCATGATCCTCCTCATCATATTATTGTCCAATACATGCAACTTAATATCATTACAACTCAACTAGGTTCATCACTAGAACAACTAAGAACTATCATGTCCACATACTTCATTTACAACAATCTCCTTGCGGCACATAGAACATAATCTTGCAAGTATCACATAATTAATCAATAAAATAGTTTTCGAGATTAAAGTGAAGTTCTTGTGTCTTTATCCACCTCAACTCTATACCTGTAGGTCTAGACATGATTTCTCCCATCAATTCTAAATTATGAAAATATAAAATAACACAATTTGTTACTCATTACATCTAGCCTACCTAGATGCCAACCTTTTGAAAGAAGCAAGCTGCAACAAGGATGTTGTTTCCTTTCCTTCATGCCTTGGAATAATCAATCATCTAAAAATCAAGAAATTATGGGAGTAATTAAATGATTACTCTTCAAACAAATATCTTGCGGATTCAAACCCACTAATTTTACCCTTAATTCAAGGTCTATATCATCCCACAAATTCAATTAACCATTAATAAGCTCTTTCAAGCTTAAAACATCTTCATTAATGAAGTTTTTATGCTAAAGGTCCCATCTTTACAGAATTCAAGGTTCCTAACCATCAAAAATCATAATCTAGTTTACGAAATTTATGTTAGGAATCTTTAATTTATAGTTTAGAATCAGCTCTAGTTCATATTAAAAACACCCATGACTATTCTCCAAAGGAATTTCACCATTAAAGGTCCTTTTAAGGATTCTAAGATGTTAAAGAATTAAAAGACGAAGAAAATAATGAAAAACCGTACCTCACGTGAGGAATTTTACCTTAAACTTTGAAAATCACCTCTATAGGGTTGGGGAATGGAATTTGGAAATTTTAGACCTCAAATATGGCTAAAGCTGATTTAAATATCATTAGAATTTTTGCTACAACGAAATCCAATTTCCGCCCGAAAAGTACTCAGCAAAACAGTCATAATTTTTTACTCTGAATTTGAATTGATGAACAATTTGTTGGATTGAAAAGAGGACTCAGAGATACTTGATTAGGTTGGTATTAAACCTCTTAACTCCTTATATTCTAGGAGATATGGTCATTTGAAGTTAGCCCTAATACAAACCTATACAAAAACTGTATCGAAAAGAAAGTTATAAACTTAACTTTGTGGTAGGGATATTGTACGACCTTAATTCATACCTAAAAAACTTAAAAAACTAAATTATTAATATTATAACTCATAAATAATTAAATTCATCGAGTTTGAGTCTATCTAGACACATCCGAAGGCTAAAATTTTTACCAAAAATTATGAGGTAACATAAATAAAATATTGACTATTTTGAACCCAAGTTAATATTGAGAAATGAAAATTAAGAATTTTTATAAATTTATTATGGATAATTTAACAACGATGAAATGGATCGTTACAATATGTCATAATAGTTGCATCTATTCAGAAAATTTGCGACTGTTTAGACTATATAAATACAAAGGAAAATCCAAAAATAGTGTTTTCCATTTACGAATATATCTTCGGGATTTGTTGTATCCTGATAGAGAATAGCTTCTAATCCCTAAACAATATACGGGCAATAACTATTGAAAGAAAGTGACCTTTCACGCCTCAAAATAATAATTTTTTATTTGTTATCTTATTTTTTTTTAATAATTTTCAAGTGTTATTTCTGCAAAGGATAAATTATTGTCTGTTGTTGAGAATCCAAAAGAGATGATCAAACTAGATTATTTTGATGGATCGAACTTCACTCGCAGGAAGGACAAGATGATCTTCTTGCTAATTGCATTGAAAATATTTTATGTTCTTGATCCATCGTTGTCTACACTATTAAAATCTACCCTAGATGATACTGATGAAATAAAAGCGAAGAGATGAAACATAAAGAAGATGAATTACTCTGCCGCAATCATAATCTGAATACTTTGATTGAATGCTTGTATGATTTGTACTCAAATATGCAATCTCCAAGAAAATTTAGACAATATTGCAGATCATATATGAAAACAAGAAATGAGGTATTGATAAATTCTTATTCCTACAATATTTTGAATTTAAGATGACTGATAGAAAGCTTATCATGGATCGTATTCAAGAGTTACAAATCTTAATTTTGAAATTAGGTGATCTTGAAGTAAAAATTCCCAATGCACTTCCAATAGGTGAAATTCCCTCAAAATTGTCTTCTTCATGAAATAATTATAGAAAGAAAATTCTATATTCTACTGTTAAATTAACTATGGAATAGTTTCAAACTCATCTTCGAACTGAAAGTGAGACTCGTATTAGATATTCTTTTGTTCAAGTCTCTAGTTTCGCAGTTAATAGTGTTAGTAAAAATAAATTGAGAAACGAAAATAAAAATCTGAAAGTTTTCAATAAGTCGCTTAATAAAAAAAGAAAGAATATAAATTGTTGTCATTGTCGAAAGAACGACCGTAAGATTCGAGATTGTAGATTTTTAAAAAAATAGGAATAAATTTTTATTTTGGAGATGAAGAGTCTGAAAAGCTTAAAAATTCAAAGAAGGTGAATGTTGTAGGAGGTTCTGCACAAGGACTGTTTGATATAATTTTTGTTGTAATAATGAAAATGTCTAAAGAGTTGAATATTGCTATTACAACCTCAAAATATCAAGATTGATGGTTGAATTTTGTTGAAACAATTCATGTTTATCATGATAAGAATATGTTCAAAACTTATCCAAAGATAGAGGATTCTGAAAAGGTGTTAATAGAAAACCATGTTACAATCAAAGTTACGAAAAAAAGAATAGTTGTAATCAACTTCACATCTGGAAAAGTTGACTTTTCTTAATGTATTTTATGTCCTAGAAATAATGAAGAACTTAGTTTCTGCTAGTTTACCTTCTAAGAGAGATCTCAAGATTACAATTGGGTCTATGAGTGGTATGTTTGTAGTAAAAGGATATCACTGTGATGACATGGGCATTCCGGTGTACTAAAGCTATCGCTATGCGCAGTGACTGGGGAAGGGCCCCACTAAAAGGTTGTATCGTACGCAGCCTTACCTTGCATTTCTGCCAGAGGTTGTTTCGAAGGCTTGAACCCATGACCTCCTGGTCACATGGCAGCAACTTTATCAGTTACTCCAAGGCTCCCTTTCATCATTGTGATGACATGTTCAAGTTAAATGTTAATGTAATAAACTATGCTTTTGTTTATGCAATTGTGTCTGATACTTATTTATGATATGTTAGATTAGGACAATTAGATTTTAGATTATTAAATTTATGAAAAGTTTAAAGAAATTTTACACTTAGTGCATGCTGACTTATGTTAATTAAATGGAGAATTAACTAGAGGAGGCAAAAGCTACTTCTTTACTTTTAAAGATGATTTCTCTAGTTTTACACATGTTTATCTCCTTAGAACAAAAGATGAAACTTTTTAAAAATTTAAGAAATATAAGTCAGTCGTGAAAAAATTAAAAGAAGAAGAAAATAAAAATTATTCGAAGTGATAGAGGAGGAGAATACTTTGCTAATGAATTTAATAAATTTTGTAAAGATCAAGAAATAACACATCCCTCTTGTTCAACCTATACACTTCAACCTTTACTAAACAATTTGTGGGATGAATTTTATACTT
The DNA here is from genome assembly GCA_030864225.1 of Capsicum baccatum var. pendulum. Taxonomy (NCBI): domain Eukaryota; kingdom Viridiplantae; phylum Streptophyta; class Magnoliopsida; order Solanales; family Solanaceae; genus Capsicum; species Capsicum baccatum. Next base: position 233,709,429 of record CM061560.1, on the reverse strand, counting down.
ACTGCTTGTCATATATTAAATAGAGTACCTTCAAAAAGTTTATTTTTCTTCTTATGAACTTTGAAATGATTGAAAATCAAATATAGGATATTTTAAAATGTGGGGGTGTATATCTTTTTATAGAGTTCTTGATCATCAAAGGACAAAGTTGAATCCTCGATGAATAAAAAGTATATTTGTAAGATATGCATAAAGTTCGAAAGCATATAGACTTCTCAATCTAGAATTTAATGTTGTAAAATCTATTCATATTGAATTTTTACAAATAAAATTTCTAAAAGGCATTATTGATAAGAAGTTGCTGGAAGTGAATCAAAGTGGTCTTGATGAATAAAATATGTCATATTTCAAAAATATTTTTAATAAAAAAAAAGTGACAATACTCATCGAAAGTCGAGAAGAAGTCAAAGAGTTAGGAAAGGAAAAACTCTTGATCCTTATTTTATCTTTTTAGTGGAGGGTGATAGAACTAATATTTATAAATAATTGTCTATTTGTTTAATATAGAAGAAGTTACTAGAACTTTTCAAGAAGTCATGTCTTCGAGAAATATTGCCTTTTAGAAAGAGACGATTAATGATGAAATGAATTCATTTATGTCCAATAATACTTAGATTATAGATAACTTTCCTCATGGATTTAAAACTATAGGAAGTAAGTAGGTGTTTAAGAGAAAATATAATACATGCAATTTTGTACAAACCTTTAAAGCAAGATTAGTTTCAAAAGGCTTTACTCAGAAAGAAGGTATTGACTACTTTGATACATATGCTCTGATTGCAAGAATAACATCCATTAGAGTACACTTGTATTTAGCATCTATATATGATTTGCATGTACATCAAATGGACATTAAAACTGCTTTTCTAAATAACAATTTAACTGAAGAAATTATATGAGATCACCTGAAAGATTTGTTCTTCCTAATAATGAATATAAAGTTTGTAAGCTAATAAAATCTCTCTATGGTTTGAAATCAATACCAAAATAATGACATAAGAAGTTTGATAGCATAATATTATGTCACGACCCAAACCGGGGCCTTGGCCGTGATGGGCATCCCGAACCATGAAGGTCCGAACGCCCTTCTCTATCTGGCAATCATATATACTTCCATATAATATGAAGAAAAGTGCTAAAATATAAAACAATACGAAATCATGGTCAATATCATAATTCAATTGAACAATCTAGAATGGAAACCATAAGCGTCAAACATTAGTCTGCGAAATATCTAATACATCAAAACCAACATCTTGTCTAAAATTGGGACAAGACCCCAGTCGGACCATGAATCAAAACAAAATAACAATAAAAATTTCTAATCTAGGCCTTCCGAAATAAGAGAGGCTCACCAGCTGCAAACTTCTGACAAGTCAATCTACTGCTTAATATGACCCAGTACTGTGTCTTCGAATTCTGAAATATAGGAGATCAATACAGATTTACTGGTACGCAGATTAATACAAAAACAAACTATATTTTTATACAACATAGGTGAGAGACTTTGTACAACATAGTAGCGCAAAAATCATTCGAAAATACATGGGCAAGGTATTTGAATTTCAATAATATTTTCACTCTATGTTGTTTAATTTACCTCAACACGGTTGAGATAGGTGGTACACCATACAATTTCACAGTTTCATCGATTGCCAAATCTCAGTTACCACCAAGATTAAAGTACTAGTGAGGAAAGGACACACAAGATCACACAGCAGGGTGCCACAACCCCAATCAAGTCAATATGTTGTGGTTAGGCTCAAGATCACAAAGTAGGGCTCCTAAACATATATCTCGAGTTGGGATAACATATTAATGGGTACGTAAGATCACATAACAGGGTACCAAGCTCCTATATCGACAAATCACGATTTCCAGTATAGAGTTATCTAACTTGTGCTTTCTATGGGTAACCATCTAACTGCATTAACCCAGTTTTAAAATCTATTATAGAAATACATGCATCTCACTCATAACATTCTTTTTAATACAATCATAAAGAGAACAAAAGAGTACAAGGCATTATCAAAGGTTCAAGCTTCGGAATTGACAAGTTATTGAAGGCCTTTTGAAGAATTTTTATTCCTTGTTCAAGAGAAGCTAGGAGGAGAATCTTTACAGTCGAGCCTGCGTCTTACTAAGTGCATGGTGGAATTTTTACACTCCAAAATAACACTTCATAGGCGCCCTTTCCTAAGCCCTCATTAAAGGGATTTTTGTCATAGACCCTTTAGTTTGTATTTTCCTTAAACTTGGATGAATTGATTGAGTATTACTCAAATTGTATTTTCTTTCCTTAGTGTAGGGCTTGGAAAATCCATCTTAGTGTAGGTCTTGAAAAAGACATCAAAACTAGGGATTAATATATTTGATGGATTTCACTTGTGTTGATTAATTGACAAGAAAGGTGTGATTGGAAAGTGTGAATTCCTTTGGTCCACCTAAAAGTGTGGCGTTATATCTCATTGGTGTTGTGTGTCTTGGTGTTTGATATATACCTTGGTGCTATTCATTGGTGTGAGTGTATGTCTCACTACTATCCTTTATATTTTATGCACTTTTATCTTCTTTTGTGTTGAATCTGTGTCTTCTACTTCATCTCACTTTCTTGTAGTTACTGATTTTTAGGTTCTTAAGGTTAATTTCTTTTTTTTTGTGGTTCATTTTGTATCATTTGGTATCAAAGCCTTCGTTAGGGTTGTTCCAACCTCCCTAAATCTTGGTTTTAGTGTCCTTATTAAGAAAATCTCACAAAAAAGAGTCAAAAAATCTGAAAATCTCAAAATAAAATTTTGTGTTGTTTTGTTGTTTGTAGTAGATCTGTGAGTTAAAAGTTAGATCTACTAAATTTTATTGTGTTTTGTTGGTTTCAAGTGTTAGATTCTTGTTCTCTAGAACTTAAAGTGTCTAGATCTAAGTTTGAAACAAGATTTGATTTTGTTTGTGCTAGATCCACCATTGTTGTGTCATTTTGAAGCTTTTGTGAAGTGGATAACGTGTGAATTATGGAATTGTGGACGTTTTGTGGATAATTTATTGTATTTGAGCTTGTCTTGGCAAAGGGAACCTAGATCTAAAAGAAAATTTAAATTTAGGGTTCATTTGCCTAGTGGTCAAATCTTGGTCAACTCTTGAATATTCATATTGTTCTTCATCATCTTCAAAAGTTGTTGAAGAAGAATATTCAACGTCCTAGTTTAATCCACAAAAAGGAAGAAGGATAAGGTGAAATTTGTTTGTACAAAGAATATTCCCTAGCATATTCACAATCTTCCAAAAGAAGAGGTGACAAAGGAAATATCAAAGTACAATTGAAAGTACAAAGGGGGGACCAATTGTTTTCAAATCCATTTGAAATTGAAAAAGAGCTACAAACCCTCCATTTTACCCCTAATTTTGTTCAAGAACCTCTCTAGTTCAAGTGTGTCCGAAACAAGAAGTTGGGAAATTGAAAAGAAATTGAAGTAACGTCCAATCATAAGCTGCCACATCATCACTTTGGTGACCAACCGAATTGAGTTCAAATTTAGATTTCCTAGTTTCTAATTGTTGTTTCTAGTTTCAATTTTTTTGGTTCTATCACTAATTAACAACTAGTTAGTACCTACTAGTTTGGTAATTAGTTTAGAGTTCGTCTATTTCGTGTCTACGATTTTGTGTGTTTTTCTCATTTTAATTCATAGTAGTTTGTTGGTTTAAGTCCGTGCATCATTTTATTTGAGTCTCATCAAACAAAAGTCGATTCTAGACCAAGGCATATTCACTACTCAATTCACTTACCAAGTATTTCCAAGTATTCAACACTTGTGAGACCAAGTGTGAGGTGAGATTTGAGTGTGAATGTGTGAGGTTATTTGAACTAAAATGTTTTTTCGTTTTATAGGTTTTCCCTTTGCTATTTTTTGCTTCTTAGGTATGTTTGACCAAGGAACCCGAGGGTACCTCATACAAACCTTTAGGAAATGATGATTTGGGAGTCTTGTTGGCTTGGATTGATGCATTTGACCGAGATATGAAGGGTGGCATAGATTTTATAAGGAGAGACATGAAGGTTTATAGGGATGCTATTAGGAGTGAAATGACATCCTTGAAGGGTTGTGTGATTAGAATAAAAGTGGGAGTTGATTGATTATGTCCACCAAAGCCTCCACAAAATTTAAACCACCAAGTCCTAAATCCACTTTATCAAAGACACCACACTCCACAAAATTTCATGCCACAAATCCAAATACATCACCAACCAAACATAATGCCTCCTCCCCAAGATCCATTAAACTAAAATTACCCCATACAACTAAGAGAAGAGATGGTGATAGAATCTGAGGTTAATGAGGTCGGTTTTCAAGATAGAGAGAAGCTTGATATTGAGATACAAGAAGAGTGTGAAGAAATGAAGGAAAGGGAAAGATAAACCACTAGTAGTGAAGTAGAAAAGGGAAAGAAATTCTTAATTGTAGATCTTGTCCACAAAGGACCCTTGTTACTCGCTAACCCAAGTGATAGCATTTTGCCTAGCATTTTGTCTTATCATGTGCAGGTTCAAGACCCTAGAAGTCCCGAGGAGAAGCCCAAGAAAATTCCTTTTAAGCCCTTGGCCGAAAGTCCCAATTTTGGGATAAGTGATGAAGAAGTGAGTCCAAAGGGAAACCTTGATATATTCCCTTGTAATGTGGAACATGAAGTCTTCCCTAATGCAAAACCAAGTGAATAACTTCCCTAATGCAAAACCAAGTGAATAACACACTTCCCATGATTTACAAGGTAACAAAGCTATTCTCTACACTCCTAGAAACTTGAATGGTGGTGATGTGGCTAATAGTGGCCAAGGTGTAGTTTCGGAATTACTTAGTGTAGGAGTGTATGAATCTTACTTTTGTGATGCTCTTGGTTTTTATAGGTTACATATGGACCAAGATCTTGTTGTGAGTATGCAAGAACTAGTTGGTCCTTTAGATGACAAAATCGATTCTTTTCGTAAGAATGATTTCTGTCCAACTAGTGCTAGCACTTATAACTTGAATAAGGTTCCATTACCAAGTGACAAGAGTATTGAAACACTAGTTGGCCATTGTGAAAAACAAGTGGTCTAATAAAGGTGAAATTGGTACACTTTACCCTCCCTTAAGCTTAAAATGTTGTGATGTGGCTATTAGTAGCCAAGGTGATGTGAGTTCGGGATTACATAGTGTAGAAGTATATTCTTATTTTCTTGGTAGTTCTCTTGTTGTGTATAATGATCAATGTGCTCCTAAGAATAACTCACTACTTGAACATGTGAATGATATGCTTGAAATCTCTCAAGTAGGTGTTGATGCTTGTAATGTTGATCTACATAATGAGTATGGTCCTTTGAACTTGTGTGATGTAAGCCATGATATTAGTATTATTCATAGTGACCGTGTGTATGTCAAAGTTGTGAGAAATGCCTTGGGTGATTGTGAGTTTGATTCTCTAGTAAAAGGAATGGATAACCTTAGCTTAGATCCTTGTCTATTTGTTCCATTTGATTCCGGTATACTATTGGGGTGGGGAAGGTTGTGTTTTGGATTGCATTCCTTTTTCATTGATGTATCTCTTAACCATGTCCTTTGTGATTCTTGTAGTAAGTATTTCATGATCATAACAAAGGATTATGGTTTGTATTTCAAATATGTATCCCCTTGGCATGATAGACTAGTGAAAGGAATGGCTCCTCTCGGTTTAGACCCTAGTCCACTATTTCCATTTGATCCCGGTGTACTTGTGGGGTGTGGGAGGTGTAGTTTCAGTTCATGCTCATATTATTTTAATATTGATGCTATTCACTTCTTTGGTAACCTTTATGCTAAGCTTTTCATGTTGAATACCAAGGATATGTGGGTGTATGTTAAGTGTGAACAACCATGGATTGATGATATGAGTGTGGTACTAATACTAACCCTCCTACCAAGAGGATTGTGTGCTTGTTTTTCTCTCTCTTTGGTTTTGAAAGATCTGAATTTGAGGACAAATTCCTTTCAATATGTAGAGGGTGATACAAGCATAAAGAGCACAAAAGAGTACAAGGCATTGTCAAAGGTTCAAGCTTCGGAATTGACAAGTGATTGAAGGCCTTTTGGAGCATTTTGAAGCCTTGTTCAAGAGAAGCTAGGAGGAGAATATTTACACTCAAGAGGCGCCTCTCATTAAGATCATGATGGACTTTTTACACTCCAAAATAACAATCCATAGGCGCCCTTTCCTAGGCCCTCATTAAGGGTATTTTTGTCATTTGGTTGTAATAAGTATAAATATACCCTTTAGCTTGTATTTTCTTTAGACTTGGATGAATTGATTGAGTACTACTCAAATTGTATTTTCTTTCCTTAGTGTAGGGCTTGGAAAAGCCATCTAAGTGTAGGTCTTGGAAAAGACATCAAAACTAGGGATTAATACATTTGATGGATTTCACTTGTGTTGATCAATTGGCAAGAAAGGTGTGATTAAGGGGTGTGAATTCCTTTGGTCCACCTAAGAGTGTGGTGTTATGTATCATTGGTGTTGTGTGTCTTGGTGTTTGATACATACCTTGGTGCTATTCATTGGTGTGAGTGTATGTCTCACTACTATGCTTTATATTTTATGGACTTTAATCTTCTTTTGTGTTGAATCCGTGTCTTCTACTTCATATCCCTTTCTTGTAGTTGCTGATTTTTAGGTTCTTAAGGTTAATTTTTTTTTTTGTGGTTCATTCTGTATCATTTTTCTTATTCTTTTAAGGGCAATTCACAAAGGAGTACTGTCATACCCCGACTTGTAAGTCATTTACATCACATCATTCCACAACCCTTCATATTCAAAAATCATGTAAATGGCCACCAACGATTTATCAAGTCACATGAGGGTTCTTATCATCACATTAAACTCATTCAAACACACTCTTTTTACGAATCTTGAAAACATAGTGGCTATTCCATTTATTCTACTCATGCATAATGATTAAAGAGACATTTAAAACTCAAGAGTTTCTCATCATTCACAAATCAGCCGCCGACATTGGTTATACACAAATTTCATAATAAAAGAGGGGCTCTTTATTCATTCTCTAAAAAACAATTAACAAATTATATCATGCAAGGTTCATAAATTTCATCATGGGGAGTGAAATCTCACAAGTTACATCCATAAATCATCTTTCGGATTCAAATCACATAAGCACGAGATTTATAATTCAAAATTTATGGAAAACCCCATAACAATTTCATAATTCCATCAAATTGATTCCACAATGCATGCTCTTTAAAGCAATTTACCAAAATCCTTTTTCATATACATACATAAATATCTTCAAAGCTTGTAAAAATCATAAAACCCATACCCATGAGATTTAGGATAGCCCCACGTACCTTAATTGCAAATAATTATGAAAAAATTTCAAAAAGATTGGACCTTTAAGCTTGATTCCCAAACCCTAGTTGTTTTCTCCTCTAATGTTCTTGAAAGATGAATTAGGGATCTTAAGAGAGTTAAAACATTGTTAATAAGTTTAATTTAGTTTAAGGATGATTAGGGACGGAATTTGGGTGACGGAATATGACTATAGTACCACTAGATCCTTTAGGAATTGAAATAATGCGTAAACCCACTTTAAATTCGGGTCAGGTTTCGTGTCGGGGCGCAGTCGATGCGACGCGTCAAGATTGCGTTGGCTTACTGCCTCACACGGAAAATACCATAAATTTTCGCTATGTTATCGGATTTTGGCCAAATTGGCATCATTGGAAACCTAATTCAATTATCTACAATTTTGTGGGTCTTGACCTGCAAAATTCTTTGTATATCAGAAGTTATAGACTTTCAAATTAGACCCTTGTAGAATCGAATATCAAACTTTGGATGAATGAATGACTCTTAGTTCAACTTTGCTCTTAGTGATTTTTATGAACACTTTTCACCTGATAATCACTTCATACACTAGGAAAAGGATAATGACACATGTATTTAAATATAAACCATGGAATTAGAGCATACACACATAGGAATGATAGTCTGCTTCCTAGCTCAAAAATGCTGGGTGTTACATTATCTCCCCCTTGGGATCATTCTATTCATCCCAGAATGATGAGTAGGAAATTTTTGAAGTTATAGAAGTGTAGAATAAAGAACGAATCTTCACACTGAACACGTTTCCTTAATTAAATATGTAATGGCATCAAAGAAGCTTCATGATAACCCCTAGTGAAACCTGAAAGCACGAACCATGGGATAGTGAGATTCTACATAGGGATGATCTTGCACATGAGTTATATGAATCATAATCATCACAACATAAGACATGAGTTAATTTGATGATCATAGACCTGATATATATTGGTACAAATAATGAAATAAGATTTTGCAGAAGATAGGATTAGAAACATTCTCTACCTTACAAAGTACCATGAATAGACTTAAACTTAGAGGCACTAATCGTCTACACCCCAAACAATAATTAGCATCATTCACACTGTCCAACTTACAATTCTCCAATCACACATCTAGCCACAAGAATTTGAGTCCCACTACTTAGTACTGCTATGTTGAAGCTTAACTCGGAGTTACAAGGTGATAACTTAAACTATAGGATTCTGTACTCTATATCCCTTTAAGAATATCTCTTCACCTTATCATTACCATCAAACACACTCGAGATTTAATTTAGAGAGTACTAACCACATAGCACATGGGTTGAGTTTTCAAAAATCACAACATTCAAGCCTATAATTACTACACCCACTTCATGGATTTCCCCCAGTAAGACCAGCAAATTCAATCACATTCACAAAGATTTTCGCCATATATCTCGTTCCCAACTATTTCTCATAATAAAATCCATCCCATTCGTAGCTATTTCACACAACAAAAGTTCATCTCCTCCTTTTCTCTTTCACCTATAACCTTAGCCCAAGAATCACATCAAATTTTTCTTTCACCTTTAAGAACATCTACTCCCCTACTTAACACATCACCACGCTTCCACATCTACCATCATACTATCATACGGAGGGTTATTAAGGGACCCGAGCACAAGCAACATGAATGGGAGAAACTACCCAGTTATAACCCATATATGTTAATCTAACCAAGGTGGTACATGAGATAAAGATACAATACCATCACGAAGTACTTCCTATATCAAGTGTCTAGATCATAAGTAGAGAGTCATTCGGAAGAAACACAATGCAATATGAATTCTTAGGATAGAACATAGTGAGAAAACACTAGTGCACATATCAAGATAAAATGAGGGGAAAAAACTAAATTACCCTCCTAGTTCCAGAAATCAGTAAGACGAACTGGGCACCTGACACATTAAGCGACACGCCACATCGGTCCCTACCAACGCGATTCATGGCATGACACAACAATATCGTGTTGGCCCACTATTTTGACCATCTAAAGAATCCTCAAATGTTATCTGAAAAATTTGAAACTTTTCTGAGACACCCCCTTTACACCCCTGATCATGAATGAACTCAAAAATCTACGTGTCGGGGTTGGGAAGATCAATTTGAAATCAAGGAAGTTATGAGATCATAAAAATGACTAAGTCTTTTAACAATTAGAAAAATTTTTAGGTTGTCAGCTCCCCATTCATGCAACCAAGAGTGGTATTGAGTCGAGAATGCTACGAGGTGTTATATTACAACTAAGACAAAGAGTGTCGCTTAAAGCGATTACTCCTTATTTAAGGAGCTGCGATTTTCCATGTGTTTGCATAAACTTTATCACTTTGGCTAAGCCCAACATAGGATGAATTGGTGACAAATAGACACATATTTCCTTAGGACCAAGCATGCTGAGAGACATAGATTTTCAAAGATCACAAACAACATAACATATGGCTTGAATACATGAAAGACTGGATTACTGGGAGACATAAGTGCTTCTAGTTTGGAGGTCAGATTATAAACATAAGTCCATAGAGAACTCGAACCATAGGCATAGACATGACTTGAAAAAAATGACGTAAGACATTAGCAGGATACTCTCCTAAATTGAAGTAAGAGGATTATTCTTGAGTAGAATTAGGTTTTTCATGGTTCCTCCCCACAACTTGCCACAATGAGATCATTCTGGAACTCCCTTAATTTACCATCTCCCCCTTAGAACAAAGTCATAATCCTAGACTTACGGACATATCCCTTTACAAAGTTTATAGAGACAACTCTCAACATAAAAAAGACATCACCACATAGTTAAACTCTAAACTCTCCCTGAAGAATTATACTCTGAAGGCCTCACTTTTTGAAAGGGCTACTCTTAACTTTTGCTAGCTTCTATAGCCATCACTCTACAACTCCCACTCTTATAAGCGTACGCATACACACTTCTCATTACAAAAGGGGTATCAATATACACATGAACACAAACTCCCCTTGATAGTTTCTAATACAAAGACACTAAATTCTTTCTAGGACATTCCTCTTTAGGGACACTAATCGTAATATCTTCTAACCCCTAAGGTCATCAACTTATGACTATCATTATCATGGGTATAGACACTCACACTTTTGAACACTTAATACTCTATCTTCAATTCCTTAGAATACTTGCATCACACCTAAAATCACATAACCTACAACTGCACAAAATCTGTAAGACTAGACTAAGGGGACATAATGCCTACCTATTTTTCCTCAATTCAACTCTAAAGAGCACCATACAACAACTTCCCAAACTTCTCCATACTACAAGATACAAGAATTAAATCTAGGTACACAAAACCCTTATACACATAAAGCTTTATTTAACAACCTGCTACCTGGAGTTCAACTTATTCTTATATGACTATCACTCTTATCATCTTAATGACTCAACCACAATTTATCATTTTTAAAACTAGTCCTCAAGTATATATATCACCATTTATCCACTCCCCTTTTCACAAATTGCCAACCTAGGACATTTCACATATCACACCAAGCCTACTAATTAATTCCCACAAAACATGCATCATCAATCTCGAGCTACTATTCTCACCACTACACTCCATATCTAAAGTTCAAGCTTGTTATCTATCCTCAATTATATACCATCGGTAAAGCATGCCACATACTACACTAGTCCATCAAATTGGGAAATCAGCCCAAATACTTAACTTCACTTAACTACTACCTACAATCACAACCCTACCATAACCTGGCTATTATAATTCAAAATCCACGACATACCTTTATACAAGAAGCACTAGTTTACTACTACTTAAAGAAAAAGACCACCAAAGGGGTAAAGTCACATAATAGGATTAATCTATCTTAATCTTATAATATAACCCATTTCAATCTCATCAACATATTCTAATTCCACATATCATACTTACTTACTTAATCATACATCACAATGATTTTTAAAATTCAATAGACATAAATAAAGCTCTACCTACAACCTATTAACCAATCTACCCCTTTCCACTTACCACTTATAAATGATTTCGACAACCACCATAACTATCCACTTTGAGCTCTTTCTCAATTTTGAACAAATAATAATCATATGCAGTCATTTCCTTCACAGACTACCATACAATCTACAAAAATTGCTACCATACTAGTCTATCACTATACAGTGGAAACCTACTCCTCAATCCAAGAGTTAAACAACTAAATCTACTAATTTATACAAAATTCACCCTCACTCTGACTGCTAACCTTGTGACTTTATGTCACCAACTTCTAGACCATCTCACTACCAATAGGTCATGACACTTTCACATACACTACAACTCAGATGGAAATATAGTTCTAACATTCTGCTACACATCAATACCCTTATGGAAGACATCTACAATAAGAATTTTGAAAGGGGACCGAATAGACTTTGTACCTCAGGCTGGAAAGCACGATTTCATTAGAATAAAGGCATCCACTAAAATCAATATACCTTGAAGCACTAACAAACTCCTCTCAAGTCTTTGTGTTATTTCATAACTGTATGGATACTCCATTAGAGAGAACCACATTTGTATCGCCTTGACAGTGAGGCATGACCCATGAAGTTAGAACAAGGAACGAATTTGGATAAATTTCTCTTATAGATAACTATACAACATGAACTAGAGTACGAAAAAATAAGAAACGACTCTTAAATGCCCGATAGCCTCCTGATTATAAGTGTAGTGCACAATACACCCATAAGTAAAACTCTACTAGACATGATTTTGCAGAAACCCTGGGACCATAACTGTGCTTTGATACCAAGTTTGTCATGACCCAAACTGGAGCCCTGACTATGAAAGGCATCCAGAACCATAAAGTCCCAAGCGCCCTTCTCTATCTGGTAATCATACACACTTCTATATAATATGAAGAAAAATACAAAAATATAAAACAATACGAAATCATGGTCAGTATCATAATTTAGTTGAACAATCTGGAATGGAAACTATAAAGCTCTAACAACGTCTAACATTAATCTGCGAAATCTCTAATACATCAAAACCAATATCCTGTATAAATTTGGGACAAGACCCCAGTCGGACCATGAATCAAAATAAAATAACAATAATAAGTTCTAATCCAGGACTTCTGAAATAAGGGAGGCTCACCAACTGCAAACTTTTGACAAGTCAATCTACTGCATAATGTGACCCAGGACTGTGTCTCAGAATCCTGAAATATAGGGGGTCAAACAGATATACTGGTACGCCGAGTAATCAAAAAACAAAATATATTTTTATACAATATAGGTTAGAGCCTTTATAAAACATAGTATCGCAAAAATCATTCAAAAATACATGGGCAAGGCATTTGAGTTTTAACAATATTTTCACCCTATGTGGTTCAATTTCCCTCAACATGGTTTAGCTAGGTGGTACATCCTACAATTTTAAAGTTTCATCAATTTCCAAATCTTGGTTACCGAAAATATAGGAATACTATTTAGGGAAGAACACACAAGATCACACAGCAAGGTGCTACAACCCCAATTAAGTCAATATGTCGTGGTTGGGCTCAAGATCACAAAGCAGGGCTCTTAACCATAGATCCCGAGTTGTTATGACATAGTACTAGGTACACAAGATCACACAACAGGGTACCAAGTTCTCGTGTCAGCAAATCACGGTTTTCAGCATAGAGTCATCTGACTCGTGCTTTCTTCGGGTAACCACCGAACTCGCATTAACCCAATTTTAAAATCTATTATAGAAATAAATGAATATCACTTATAACATTGTTTTCTTGTTCCTTTAAGGGCAATTCACAAAGGATTATTGTCATACCCCGACCTGCAAGTCATTTACATCACATTATTCCACAATCCTTCTCAATAAAAAAACATATATATATGGACACCAAAGATTTATCAAGTCACATGAGGGTTCTTATTATCAAAATCCCATTAAACTCATTCAAACATACTCTTTTTATGAATCTTGAAAACATAGTGGCCATTCCAATTATTCTACTTATGCATAATGATTAAAAAGACAGTTAAAACTTAAGATTTTCTCATCATTCATAAATTAGCCCCCGACATTGGTTATACACAAATTTTATGATAAAAAGAGGGGATCTTAATTCATGCTCTCAAAAATAATTCACAAATTATATCATGCAAGGTTCATAAATTTCGTCATGGGGAGTGAAATCTCACAAGTTACATTTGTAAATTATCTTTCGGATTCAAATCACATAAGCACGAGATTTATAATTCAAAATTTATGGAAAACCCCATAGCAATTTCATAATTCCATCAAATTAATTCCACAATGCATGCTCTTAAAACAATTTACCAAAACCCTTTTTCATATACGTACATAAATATCTTCAAAGCTTGTAAAAATCATAAAACCCATGCCTATGAGATTTAGGATATCCCCACATACCTTAATTACGAAGAATTATGAAAAAATTTCAAAAAGATTGGACCTTTAATATTAATTGTCCAAACCCTAGTTTTTCTCTCCTCTTGTGTTCTTGAAAGATGAATTAGGGATCTTAAGAGAGTTAAAACATTATTGATAAGTTTCATTTTGTTTAAGGATGACTAGGGACGGAATTTGGGTGAGGGAATATGACTATAGAGCCCCTAGACCCTTTAGGAATTAAAATAATGTGTAAAAACACTTTAAATTCACGTTAGGTTTCATGTCGGGGCACAGTCGATGCGACGCGCCAAGATCGCATCTGCTTACTGCCTTACATGGAAAATGCCATAACTTTTCGCTCGATTATCGGATTTTAGTAAAATTCATATCGTTGGAAAGCTAATTCAATTATCTACAATTTTGTGGATCTTGAGATGGTAAATTCTATGTGTATATAAAATTATACACCTTAAAAGTAGACCCTTGTAGAATCGAATATCAAACTTTAGATGAATGAATGACTCTTAGCTCAACTTTGCTCCAAGTCTTTTTTATGAACACTTTTCACCTCATAATCACATCATACACTAGGAGAAGGATCATGATTCATGGATTTAAATATAAATCATGAAATTAGAGTGTACGCACAGAGGAATGATGGTTCGCTTTCTAGCTTAAAAATGTGGGGTGTTACATATTATCAAATGAGTTTGTACATAGTTTTCTTATTTGGTGTATCTACTTCAAATTTACTGAAGTTATGGAGTTGCCATTTGTCTTTATATTGATGACATTCTAATTTTTGGTATGAACATATTTGAAATTTTTGGAACTAAAAGATATCTAACTTCAGTCTTCAAAAATGAAAGATTTGAATAAAGTGGATGCTATCTTATGTATCAAAGTCAAACAATAATAAGGGAGTGGATTTATCACAATCCTATTATATTGATAAGATACTTAACAAGTTCAATCATTTTAACATAGAGGAGCATAAAACCTTATATCATTCAAGTACAAAGCCTACTGAAAATATGAAAAGAACAACGACTCAATTAGAGTATACAAGTGCAATAGATAGTTTGATGTATGCAATGCACTGCACGTGACCTGATATAGCATTTTTTGTCAAGAAAACTTTCAAGATTTACAAGTAGTTCAAGTAACTTTCACTGGAAAGCTATTATCAGAGTACTTAGATATTTAAAGAAAACAAAATATTTGGGCATTTTTTATAATGATTTTCCTGCCGTATTAGAAGGATATTCCAATTTAAGTTAGATAACAAGTATAAATGATTATAAGGCCACTTCATATTGGATATTCACTTTGGGGAGTGGCGTTATTAGTTGGGCATCCAAAAAACAAACTTGTATCAATCATTCCACAATGAAATCTGAATATATTACATTAGCAACCACTGCAAAAAAAGCAGAATGGTTAAGAAACATGTTACTGGATATAAAGTTGTTGCTACAACCTATGCCAGTCATATTAATATTTTTTTAAAGTGAGATTATGATGTGTGTAATGGTTAATAAAATATATAATGAGAAATCAAGACATATATGCTTAAGACATGCTTATATAAGAGAGTTAGTTACTAATGGAACTATACCTATAATATATGTGAGATCAAATAAAGATTTAGCTAATTCACTTATAAAAGCATTAAATAGAGATGCAACACAACAAACTAGTAAGGGCCCGTATGTGAGATGTAGTACACCCTGAAATTCAATCAACTATCTTGTTAATCTTCAGAATTGGTAGGAAATATGAGGTACCGTATGAGGAAGTTTGCATCCGGACCTTTGGATAACTTAGTGCTGGAGTGCAAAGAGGCGATGTTAAACAGGGATATGGACTTCTCCAGATTGTCTATTCACATGCAATAGGTTAAGGAATAGAAAAAAAGGGTATTTACACTTGGTGTGAGATGCAGAAGGTTGAGGAATAATCACACTTGGTGTATTGTGATTTTATTAATACTTTATTAGCATATGAGACATATGAAAATTCATGGATGAAACAAAAATAATGAGTAGATATTGGCTCATGTGGTTGTGGAAATGTATCATTGTGGTTGGTTGTAGAAATATATCATGTGGTTGATTGTGGAAATGTATCATACGGTTGTGGAAATACTCATTGTAATTGGTTGTGCAAATTTATCATGTTGTTGGTTTTGAAAATTAGCATGTGTTTGGTTGTGGAATTATATCACGTGGTTGGTTATGGAAATACTCATTGTGATTGGTTGTGAGAATTTCATCTTCATATCATACTCATTCATGAAACATTGGTACCACTGTGGCAACATTTAAGAAACCCTAGCAACACCTAATAACACCTTTTCGAAGGATATCCCAAAAAGAAGATATGATATATGTGGATTATATACTAGTGGACGAACCCCCCATGGGTCCTCCGTTGGGAGGTTTGCCTCCGTAGGTGTATACGAGGATTGTGAAACCATTTCAAAAGTTGTGCGATGATCTCATGCATCATCATCATGATTATATACATTGCACTTAATTTATTGTGTTTATATGGTGTTGTATTGCCATATGAACTTTCTATTTATGTATTTGTCTTATCTTCTTTTACCTGTATTTGATGATCTTGTATATGCATATTCCCTCTCGTTCTATTTATATGTGATATAAAGCATACTTGTGTTCTATCTTGTTGTGATGTTGTAATATATGTGATTTATTAAAACTATTAGTGCAAGCGGTGTGGGATACCATTATGGGACATTTTTTGACTATAGGTGACGTGCCCGTAGTGTATAGTTTGTATGATTTATTTACTACTTTGCTTGGTCGGCCTGTGTTACCTACAGAGTACAAGTGGACCATACTTATGCCTACTGCTACCTTTCGGTATATATCCTAGCTCGAGTGTGACTCAACTTTCTTAACTCGGGCGATTATTGGAGCATCCATGGTAGGGTTGGGAATTCATGTGTTCGAAGTTCACCTCTATCTTTCTATAGTAGTTATGTCTTTGTTAGTATTCGATGACAGATATTATTCCTTTGTGGTATTTTTCTTATACATTTGACTTAGATTGTATCGGTAGTTCTTACACTATTGACACCTGATTTTGGGCATAATCAGTATTTTTGATAAGCTCTTTTCTCATTGTTATGATTAATTATATAGTTTGTCTTTATTCTAGAAGCATTACCTTGGGGGTATTTTTGTATTTTTTTCTTTTGTATCAGTTTGGGTGATAGGCTTACTTGTCAAGATACACTGCGACAAGTGCCATCATAACCCTTATTTTTTTCAGGGCAATTTGGTATCATAGAAAATAGGTTTTATTGGTCTCAACGGTGTAAAAATAAGATGTCTAATAGAGTCTCGTAGATCGGTACATAGACGTCTGTATCTATATTTGAGATGCTATAGGACATCTTTAGGTAACTTTTCATATTTTATTCGTTATCGTGCGAAGTTCTTTCATACTTGAGTTCTGAGTTGTGTTTCACTCATTCTGTGCGGATGGTGTGAATTATTGTCACGACCCAAGTCGAGACCCTAGCTGTGACGAGCATCCCGAACCATATAGTCCCAGATTCCCCTATCGGTCTAGTATAACAAGAACACCATCCATATTAATAAAGAAAAGATGCAGAATATAAACAATGGAATCATGGTCATGTTCTGAGTTAAATTTAATAACGCGATAATAAGTTAATCAACAACTAGGCAACATCTATTTCAGTCTGCGAAATCTCTATTACATACGAAATTAACAATTGTTTGAAATTGCGACAAGTCCCCTAGTGGACCTAAACCAAAGTAAGCAACAAATGTATGAAAACACATAGGCCTTCCGAAACGAAGAAGGCTCATCAACTGCACTCTTCAATTCTAATAACTCTACGGCTTAGCAGGACCTCTAGACTAAGCCTCAGACTCTGAAATATAGGGGGTCAATACGATTGTACAAGTACGTCGGGAAATACAAAATAGTGAATTTTGTATAAATATAACATAAGTGAGAGCATTTCAATAAGCATTATGCATGGAGTAATTTAAAATATATGGGAAAATCTCAAACGATCTCAAAACATTCTTGTCAATGCCGTTCTAATCTTTATATTACTTCTGAGTTAGGTGGCACACCCTACAAGTCTACAATCTCACAGGCCATATGGAGTCCACCCTTAACTCGGCGTCCAAGCCCCCAACCCAAGATTATCGCAAGAGTTGGAGTGTCTGAGTCTGATATGCCATAGGAAACTAGACCATCATATAATTCCTCTGGGGAACATGATAACCCGTATCGGCAAAACACAGTTTTCAGAGATGAGTTATCTAAACTTGCTCCTTATTCAGGTAACCACCTAACGTCTCTTTATGCCCAATTTTATCCTTTTCTGAACATGCATCTTTCTAATTTCAAAATCCGTAAGTCTGAGAAAAATCTAATTTTTATTCTATTCTGTGTCTGTTATGGCATTGTTTGTATTGGTATCGTTATACCAAAACTTGTAAGTCATGTGTCTAAGATATAATGTATCATGAAAGATTCTTTCATTTAAACAATGTTCAGACCACCAAAGCATTCAGATAAGTATAAGAGAATTTATATTTCAAAATATAGGTCAAAACCATGCAAAGATTCTCATCTTTTCAACAATTCCAACAAACATGTGGTGGTCATGTATTTTTGACAAAACCATGCAATTGCATTATATAATTTCAGAATTTATCAACATGAACCCCTCCCCCCCTTCTTCAATTCAAAACCATAATCAAGTCATAAACAATAATCAAGACATTTGTATCATGCTTCTCAAAATGCATTGTGAATAAATCATATCTTACGAAAAACATGAAGCTTGTAAAGAAGAGAGGGATTTCCAATAGATCATGCTCTCAATTCAACATTCGAATTCATCAAACACATACATATATACTTATACATGGTTATAAATCAAGTTTGGGGGAAAGGCCTCAAGACCAAAACAATAACGTCATTTAAGAATTCATAAAGGAACATTGTAATAGAAATTCTAACACCCCTTGAAAACTCATGATTTCACAATGTTTAAATATTGTTGAAATGATTTTTCTTATGCCCATGTAGTATAGGAAAACCCCACATACCTTAGATTACTTAGGAGAAAGAGTGGAGCCCGAATCTTGACTAAGTTCTTGATACTCTTGACTTTTAAGGATAAATTTCTTGATCTTTGGGGAAGATCCTATGGTTTTTGATTTGAGAGAGAAAAGTAGTTTATGATATAACTAGCCCCAAAAATTATTTAATTTTGTGTTAGGGTAGAGTTTAGATGAGGGGAATTGACTAATATAGCCCTCCAGACCTGGAATTTAAAAAGAAATTGCGAACTGGGCACAGACACGCCAACCGACGCGATATCGAACTGATGCAATGTATCAATATTGCGTCGGTCCACTATTTCATCGATGTGTTCATCGACGTGGTGAGTTGACTTTGTGTCGGATTACTATTTCATTGACACGTTCATCGACGTGGTGCATTGAATTTATGTTGATTCACTATTTTCAGCTTCCAATCTCACCTCTAACGCTGTCCAAAAAATCCAAATCTTTCCCGACACATCCCCTTTACTCTCACGAACATGAAATAACTTAAAATCCATATCTCAAGGGTTGAAAAATTGATTTAAAGATCACACAAGTTTAGGAGCTTAAAATATGACCAAGTCCTTTTTGACACTTAGAAAATTTTCAAGTTGCTAGCCTCTCAAACATGTTACTAAGTGAGATACCACATAGAACATTTTTTCGGGGTGTTATATTATCCCCCCCTTGGGATTATTGATCCCCGAATGATGATGCGGGATATAGGTAAGCACAATTTATATTAGTGAATAGGAGATAAAAAGAATAAGGCAAGGATTGTACCTTCCATTTTGTCATTCACCTGATAAAAACAATTTGGGTATCTTGCACTCATTTCATCCTCCGACTCCAAGTAACTTCCTCAACTTTCTAATTTTTCCATAGCACCTTAACTAGAGTTATTTCTTTGCTTCTCAGCTTCCGGACTTGATGATCCAGAATAGCAACGGGTTCTTCTTCATATGAAAATGCGTCTTTCACATTGATTTCCTCTATAGGCAACACCAAGGAATGGTATCTGATACACTTTTTCAACATAGATCTATGGAACGCGGGATGTACGGAGCCTAAACTCACGGGTAGTTCTAATTCATAGGCAACTCCACCTATCCTTCAAAAAATCTGGTATGGTAGTATAAAACTAGGACTAAGTTTCCCCTTCTTTCCAAAACACATGATTTCCTTCATAGGGGAGACCTTGAGAAATACCCAATCACCAACCTCAAATTCTAACTCTCTTCTTCTAACATCGGCATAGGACTTCTGACGACTCTAAGCTTTCTTAAGTTGTTGTCTAATAATTTTCACCTTTTTCATTGACTGATGTAAAAGATCAGGCCCAAAAAACTGTGTTTCACCCACTTCATACCATCCAATTGGTGATCTACACATTCACCCATAAAGTGCTTTAAAAGGAGCCATCTTAATGCTGACATGGTAACTATTATTGTAGGAGAACTCTACAAATAGCAAATGGTCTACCCAACTACCTTTGAAGTCAATTACATAGGCCCTCAACATATATTACAGGGTTTGAATGGTGTGCTCAGCTTGCCCATCGGTCTGAGGATGCAATGCAGTACTCAGGTTTACTTGGGTACCTAAACCCCTCTGAAAAGATCGCCAAAACTGCAAAGAGAATTGTGTACCTCGATCGGATTTAATAGATATAGGTTCCCCATGCAAATGAAATATTTCCTTAATTTATACATTGGCATAATCTTCTCCCGAATGGTTAGTCCTCACCAGGAGAAAGTGAACTAACTTGGTCATCCGGTCCACAATTACCCAAATGGAATCATATTGGCTTCGGGACCTTAGAAGTCCCATAATGAAGTCCATATTGATCATCTCCCACTTTCACATGGGCAAGGCTATCTCTTGGAAAGTATCACCTGGTCTCAAATGTTCTACTTTAACTTGTTGGCAATTCAAACACTTGGAAACAAAATCAGCAACATCACGTTTCATACTAGTCTACCAATATATAGCTTTAAGATCATGGTACATTTTAGTAGTGCCTAGGTGAACCACATACCTTGAAGTGTGATCTTCATCAAGGATACTCCATTGAAGACCATCCACATTCGGTACACAAAGTCTGCCTTGTTACCTCAAAATACCATCACTTCCAATTTCAAAAGCCATCACCTTCTGTTGACCCACATCTTTCTTAATCTACATCAAGATAGGATCCTCATCCTATTTCACCTTAACTTCTGCACATAAGGAAGACTTAGCTATTTTATGCACAACTACTTCGCCATCTTCAGAATCCAAAAGTCGTACTCCAAGATTTGCAAGCCGGTGAATCTCTCTCACCATCTCCCTCTTTTCTTTCTAAAAATGAGAAAGACTTTCCATAGATAATCTACTGAGGGCATTGTCCACCATATTTGCCTTACGCGGATGATAGTGTAGGCTCATGACATAATCCTTCAACAGTTCCAACCACCTCCTTTGCCTAAGATTCAATTTTTTCTCTGAGAAGACATACTGCAAGGTTTTGTGGCCCCCATAAAGATAGTGTCGCCATATTTTAAGTGTAAACACCACAACCGCTAACTCCAAGTCATGAGTGGGGTAATTTTGCTTATGCACCTTCAACTGCCTAGATGCATAAGCTACCATCTTTCTATGCTGCATAAGTACACATCCAAGTCCCACTCGGGATGCATCACAGTATACAACAAACCTCTCTATACCCTCGAGAAGGGTTAAAACTGGTGCAGTAGTCAACTTGTCTTTAAACTTCTCGAAACTATTCTCACAGGAGTCAGACAATACAAATTTTACCTTTTTCTGTGTCAACCTGGTAAGTGGAGAAGCTATATAAGAAAATCACTCTACGAACCTTTTGTAATACCCTGCCTAACCCTAGAAGCTCCGAATATAGATTGGAGTCATAGGATTGGGCCATTTTCTCACTGCCTCAATCTTTTGGGGATCAATATTAATTCCCTCACTAGACATAATATGCCCCAAAAATGCAATATCACTAAGCCAAAATTCACACTTGGAAAATTTTGCATACAACTTATGATCTTTGAGGGACTGAAGAATTATTTAGAGGTGATTGGCATGATCCTCCTCACTCTTTGAAAAAATCAAAATGTCATCAATGAAAACTATGACAAACAGATCTAAGAACTGATGGAACACCCTATTCATAAGGTCCATAAAAGTTGTTGGGACATTAGTCAATCCGAAGGACATAACTAAGAATTCATAGTGTCCATATCAGGATCGGAAAGCTATTTTGGGAATATAAGCCTCCCTAAACTTCAACTTATGATACCCCAAACTAAGGTCAAGTAGCGCCTTTCGAAGGCGGTGGTGGCGCGAAAGAATTTTCCTGGGACTTAGCACTATCGAAGTTCCTTCTAGCGGAAGGACAATCTCTCCAAAAATGGACCGACTGGCCACATGTATAGCATACCAACTTCCCCAGTTGGCACTTTCCTGGGTGATGCTTACCGCAAGTCTCACACCGCGGAAAAGTCTTATACAACTGAGCCACACCTCTCTGGGACTTGTACCCTACGCTCTCATCCCGTCGATAGACTAGAAATTATGAAACTGCCGATCTACTAGAGCCTTGGAGTAGGGGTGTTGGCTACAGGCTAAGCATTACTCCAAAACTTTCTCTTCGGCCACTTGTTACCCAAATTACCACCCTACGGATGACTATTTCTCTGGTTTGTTATCTTGGCCCTCTTGGCTTGCCTGTCCTTCTCCCTTGCTTCGACAATCCTTTTTTTCTGTTCCTCAACCTGATGTATGTGAATAGACAATCTGGAGAAGTCCATATCCTTGTTCAGCATTGCCTCTTTGCAATCCAACACCAAGTCATCCAAAAGGCCAGATGCAAACTTCCTCATATGAGCCCTCATATTTCCTACCAATTTTGGAGCATAACGAGTTCCTAAATGAGATAGTAGGGATATTCAGACTCCATAGCAAAAACTAAATCACAAAGAAGGGAAACATTCCTAAATTCCTAGTAGTCTCTTGCTTATAAGTATGTTACGCTGCACACCCATAAGAAAGACTCTACCCGATGAAATTTCGTAGACACCCTAGTACCATAAATCGTGCTTTGATACCAAGTTTGTCACAACCTGAGTTGGGACCCTACCCATGATGAACATCCCAAACCATATAGTCCTGGATGCCTCTATCAGTCTGGTATATCAAGAAAATCATTCATATCAATAAAGAGAAGATGTGGAATATAAACAATGGAATCACAGTCATGTTTTGAGTTAAATTTAACGTGATAATAAGTTAATCAATAACTAGTCAACATCTATTTCAGTCTGTAAAATCTCTATTATTTATGAAATTAACAACTGTCTGAAACTGGGACAAGGACCCTAATGGACCTAAACCAAAGTAAATAAGAAATGTTTGAAAATACACAGGCCTTCCAGAACAAAGAAGGCTCACCAACTATACTCTTCAATTCTGATAACAATACAACTTAGTAGGACCTCTAGACTGAGCCTAAGACTCTGAAATATAGATGGTCAATACAATTATACAGGTACGCAGGGCAATCCAAAATAATGAATTTTGTACATATATAACATAAGTGAGAACATTTCAATAAGAATTATGCATGGAGTAATTTAAAATATATAGGCAAATCTCAAACGATCTTACAACATTCTTGTCAATGAAGTTCTAATCTTTGTATTACTTCTGAGTTAGGTGGCACGCCCTATAAGTCTACAACCCCACGGGCCAAATGAAGTCCGCCCTTAACTCGGTGGCCATGCCCCTAACCCAAGTTTGTTGCAAAAGTTGGAGTGTATTAGTATGATACGCCACAGGGCACTAGACCAGCTATAATCCCTCTGGGGGACATAATAACCCATATCGGCAAAACACAGTTTTGGGCGATGAGTTATCTAAACACGTGCCTTCTTTGGGTAACCACCTAACGTATCTTTATGCCCAATTTTATCCTTTTCTAAACATGCATCTTTCTAAATTCAAAATTCATAAGTCTGAGAAAAATCTAATTTCTATTCTATTATGTGTTTATTATGGCATTGTCTATTTTGGTATCATCATACCAAGGCTTGCAAGTCATGTATCTAAGACATAAGGTATCATGAAAGATTTTTTCATTTAAAAAAATGTTCAGACCACCAAAGCATTCAAACAAGTATAAGAGAATTCATATTTCAAAACATAGGTATAAACCATGCAAAGATTCCCCTTTTTTTCAACAATTCCAATAAACATGTGGTGATTATGTATTTTTGACAAAACCATGTAATTCTTTAATTATATAATTTTAGCATTTATCAACATGAACCCCCTCCCTCTCTTCAATTAAAATCCATAATCAAGTCATAAATAGTAATTAAGATATTTGTATCATGCTTCTCAAAATGCATTATGAATAAATCATATCTTACGAAAAACAAGAAGCTTGTAACACAAGAGAGGTATTTCTAATAGATCATGCTCTCAATTCATCTTTCAAATTCATCAAACACATACATATACTTATACATGGTTATAAATCAAGTTTGGGGGAAAGGCCTCAAGACCAAAATAATAACGTCATTTAAGAATTCATAAAGTAACATTGTAATATAAATTCTAACACACCTTCAGAACTCATGATTTCACAATGTTTAAATATTGTTGAAATGAATTTTCTTATGACCATGTAGTATAGGAAAACCCCACATACCTTAGATTACATAGGAGAAAGAGAGGAACCTGAATCTTGACTAAGTTCTTGATACTCTTAATTTCTAAGGAAGAGTTTCTTGATCTTTAGAGAAGATCCTAGGGTTTTTTATTAGAGAGAGAAAAGTAGTTTCTGATGTAATTATCCCTAAAAATGATTTAATTTCATGTTAGGGTGGAGTTTAGATGAGGAGAATAGACTAATATACCCCTCCTAACCCAGAATTTATGAAGAAATCACAAACTAGGAATCGATACGCCAACCGATGCGATCCATCAATATCACGTTGATTCACTATTTCATCGATGCGTTCATCGATCCGACACATTGACTTCGCATTGGATCACTATTTTATCGACGTGTTCATCAATGCGGTGCATTGACTTTGCATTGGTTCACTATTTCTAACATCCAATCTTCCCTCTAATGCTGTCTGAAAAAATTGAAACTTCCCCAACACATCCTCTCTACTCCGCCGAACATGAAACAACTTAAAAATCCATATATCAAGAGTTGAAAAATTGATTTAAAGATCACACAAGTTTAGGAGCTTAAAATTTGACTATGTTCTTTTTGACACTTAGAAAATTTTCAAGTTACTAGCCTCTGAAACAAGCTATTAAGTAAGATACCACATAGAAGATTTTTGTTGGGTATTACACTTATAGTACATCTTATCAGTTGAGAGATGCGGAGAGAGATTGTGGAGGTCACTTGTTAGTTGTAGACCCCGTGATTCTCCTGAGATGATTGGGGTCAGTTTGTCGAGGCTTTTTTAGAGAGATTTATGCCTTTCAGTTTGAGACATATTATGTGGGATGAGTTTGATCATTTGGAGAAGGGCTTCTTGATAGTTGTTAAGTATGAGTCACGTTTCCATGCCTTGTACATATATATCTATGATAGAATTTCCACCGAGTATGAAATGATATGAAAGTTTGTAATGGGTTTGGATGTCTCTTTTCAGTTGGCTATGTCTCAAATAGTTGTGTTTGGGGATTTTTTCAGAGTATTGTAGTTCAGGCTAAGATGGAAGAGGGCATTCTTTGGGTATCACTGTAAGGCACCAAGAATGTGCGCCATTTTGGTGAGTTTAGAGGTTAGGTTTTTTGTTGTAGAGGTACCATGGTAGGCCAGTGCAGGCGGCTATATAGAGTTCAGGTGGTGGATATTCTAGTTCACCAGTTTAGAGTAGCTGTTCGGGCTAGTTGTACCTTCTCCTAATGAATTTGGTCTTAAGGGTGCTATATTTATGATAATATTGGCCATGTGGTAAGGGACTGTCCCTGTTGGGTGATTTGGAATACTCCTATTTCATTGGTGAGGATAGGGGTGCTACCAGAGATGCGAAGGGCAGAGGTAGTAGAGCTTGTAGGGGTGGTCGTGGGGCCGCTCAGGCAATCGATGGTCGTGGGGCTACCCAGGTAGCTAGTAGTCGTGGTCAGTGTTATACTATACCAGTTATACCTAAGGTAGAGTCTTCTTATGTCGTGATTACAGGTATTGTCCCCATTTGTTTCAAACCTACATCTGTATTATTTGATTTTACGTCAACTTTCTTCTATGTGTCTGTATATTTTGCTTTGGGTTTTGATTCTGTTAATGAGTGTTTTACCATGCCTATTCGTGTATATACCCCAGTAGGTGAGTTTTAGATGGTGGATCAAGTGTACTGATCTTGTATTGTGGCTTTTGCTCAGCATCACACTTTGGTAGACTTGCTTTTGTTAGATATGGTTGATTTTGATGTTATTTTAAGTAAGGATTGGTTGGATACTTTTAATATTGTCTTAGATTATTTTGCTACGACTGTAACTTTAGCTTTGGGTGGTATTTCAAGGATAGCTTGAAAGGGTGCACTTCATTCGGATCCTAAGAATATTATATCTTATGTTCATGCTCATAAATTGGTTGAGAGAGGATGTTTATCTTAATTTTTTCATATTCGTAACACCAGTGTTGTTTCTCCTTCTTTCTGGGATTATGTCCTTGTTGTTCATAAGTATATGGATATGTTCCCTTCAAACTTGCTTGGTATGTCTTTGGATCAAGATATTGATTTGTTATTGATACTGAGAAGGCACCAAGCCAATTTTTATTCCTCCTTATAGGATAGGCCAAACAGAGTTAAAGAAATTAATGATCAGTTGTTGGATTTGTTGGATAGGGGATTTATACAACCTGGTGTTCCACCTTGGGGTGTGCCTATCTTGTTTGGGAAGAAAAATGATGGGTCTATATGGATATTTATTGATTTTTGGTAGTTGATTAAGGTAATGATTAAGAATAACTATCCTCTTCCTCGCATCAATGATTTATTTGATCAGCTTCAGGGTGCTGCGGTGTTTTTGAAGATTGATTTGAGGTCTGGTTACCACCATTTTAGGATTAAATCTTTGGATATCTTGAATACAACTTTTTAGACTCAATATGGTCATTATGAGTTCTTGGTCATGTCCTTTGGGTTCACCAATGCCCCTGCCGTGGTCATGGAGTTGATGAATTGAGTATTTCTATCATATCTCGACTCCTTTATTATTATATTTATAAATGATATCTTGGTGTATTCCAAGAGTAAGGCTGAGCATAAGGAGCATTTGTGGATTGTGCTTCAAAGATTGAAGGATGAGAAGTTGTATGCGAAGTTCTCTAAGTGAGAGTTTTAGTTGGAGTCTATTCTTTTTTAGATCATGTAGTCACTAAGGAAGATATAATGGTTGATCCAACCATGATTATCGCAGTTTGTGATTGGGCTAGACCTACTTCGCCCACTAAGATTTTGAGTTATTTTGTCTTAACAGTTGGTATTTATTAAGGGTTTTTCATCCATTGCATCTCCATTGACTAAGTTGACTCAGAAAAAGATTTATTTCCAGTAGTGTGATGCTTATGAGGTGAGCTTCCAAAAGCTCAAGGTTTTTGTTGACTTCAGCTACTATATTGGCTTTGCCCAAGAAGGGAATGGGATTTACTGTGTTTTTTTTATGCTTTTGGTGTTGGATTGGGTGTTGTGTTGATCCAGAAGGGCAAGGTGATTGCGTATGAATCTGATCAATTAAAGCTTCATGAGAGAAATTATCTTACCCATGATTTGTAGTTGTGCACAGTTGTATTTTTTTGAAGTTGTGGAGGTACTTCTTGTATGAAGCCCATTGTGAAATCTTCTCAGATCATTATAGTCTTCAATACTTCTTCACCCAGCGAGATCTTAATATGAGGCAGCACCTTGAGTTGCTTAAGGATTATGACTTGACTATTCTCTACCATTCGGGCAAGGCTAATGTGGTTGCGGATGCCTTGAGCTGGAAGTCGACTAACATGGGTAACTAGGCATATATTTTGACCCAGGAGAGGTCATTGGCCTTAGAGGTTAAGTTTTCAGCTAAGCAGATGGTTAAAATTTATATTTCATCACCTGCGCATGTTTTGATATTTATGGAGGCTAGATCTTTTTTGATGGGGAAGATTCGAGCTCATCAGTTCAACGATTTTGGATTGAGATTGATTCAAGATAAGGTGTTGAGTAGGGAGGCTAAGGAAGCCTCACTTCACTCAGATGGAGTTTTGAGTTTTGGGGGCTGAGTTTGTGTGCCGAGAGTGGGTGACTAGAATAGGTTGATCTCGAAGGAGGCCATTGTTCTTGATATTCCATCCATCCAGGTGTGACTAAGATGTATTATGATTTGAGGCAACATTATTGAGGGGGTGGTATGAGGCGAGATGTGGTGGACTTCATACCTTGTTAACTTTATTGTAAGTAGGTAAAGTCCGAGCATATGAGACTTGGTGGATTGCTTTAGAGGTTGACCATTCCCTAGTTGAAGTGGGAATGGATCTGTAATACCCCATATATTTCTAGTTTAGCTCAGCCCTTAGCACTTACTTAAGACAATTAGAACCTATAAATAAAACCTTGGGGGCTTAGTCTCATTTTTGACCTCTTAAATTTGAGGATTTTTAAGTTGACATTTCGGGCTTCGAGACGATGGTTTTTGAGTTTATTCATGTTTAGGGGTGTAAGGAGCATGTCTCGGGGAAGTTTCAGAATTTTTGGATGAGGTTTGAGTTGTGTTTGGATTACAATTCCAGAACCACACGATTAGCCCGCATCGCGCTGGTAATGGTGGTGAGAAGGTCACCGTATTGCGCCAAGCCATAAAATGGCATTTCAGTTTTGACTTTAAACCCCAGAAGGGTATGTCATTTGACCCCACCCCAAGTCATAAAAATACAAGATTAGGCGTTATTCTAAGCAAATTACACTCATCATTCATCAAATTTCCCTCCAAGAAACCCTAATTTAACTCGAAGAAATCCAAAGTTTCATCACACCCGCTTCAAGATAATCAAGAATCCTAGTATTCGGGTTCAAGAACTTTAAGAAGAAGCCTTCAAGAATATCATAGGAATCCAAAGTCAAGTTTCTTCATCAAATTAATCTAATAAGGTATGCGGGGTTATGAACAGGATACTCCTTTCATCCTTGTGCCCAAAACTTATTTTAAAAGTTAAATTTACATGAATTGCAATCTAGGGTTCATACCCAAATATCATTGTTTTAAGTTTATGAAGTTATAAGTGATTTAAGTGTTGAATTACATAACTATTTTCACCTATTTATGCGTGTGACATGATTTCTTATGTTGAGAATCGAATTTCATTATCTTGATTAGAATGGTTAAAGTATTTCAAGATTTTAACTATTGAGCATGAAGTTTATTAAGAATTGAAATGAGTTTAAAACATGGGTTTGAAGCCCTAAGTTTAAGTCTTGAGATTTCAAGAAGATTATGTTTTAAGCATTCTTTGATTAGCATGCATTCAGATTTTAAGCAAGATTTGATTGTTTAATCCTTTGCTAAGACATGGAATCCACACATGATAGTTTTAATTACAGTTTATAGAAAATAGATGCATAACTGGTTTTCATTATAAACCCTTATGTTATTTTAAGGTAGATTTCCTACAGAATGAGCATATAAGTAAGGGAGTAGTATTTAACACTGAGTTGGGTATGTATCCCAATTCATATGCCCCAGAATGAAGAGCCAACGTAGGTTTAGATTATTCCCATTTATATGTATATAGATATAGATTGTGATCACTCAGCTTAGGTTATACTCCTTGGCACGAGTATGACACCTCTCCCTAATGTGAGGTTTTCACCTTAAGGGAACTAGACATTGGGCACCATGATAGTTCACATGGTGTATGTTTGTTACAAGAACCTCTCTAAGTCCTAAGACAAAATAAAAGAACAATTTTTTTAGAATTAAGTGTAAAAGCATACTCAATTTCAGTCCTATTTATTCCATTAATAGAAAGAGTAAAGGTACAATTTTTAGAACTAAGTGTGACGGGTCAAAAAGACTTTTTATGCTTTATTACATTATGTTTATATTTTTCATCTTTTAATTTGTTCAAGCTAAGGTAAGTCATTCATACATACATACATTCTTTACAAGTTACATGCACATTTAGTTACTGCTTTTACTTATGCATTCACCCCCACATGCTCAGTACATTCAAAAAGTACTGATCAACATATGCGTCTATATGCTACATTATTTTATAATGTAGGTTCTGGCACTCAGTTCCAGTAGAGCGATTGACCGCAAGAATCTCTATCTACGTCCCGACAGTTGGTGAGTCCTCATAGTTCGACGACCTATTTATTAAGATTTCTATCTTTATGAAGTACTTTGCTCTATTGTTTTCAGTTTTAGTTTGAGTCAGCTGGAGGGCTTGTCCCAGTGGCTCTCTAGTTAGTAGTAGTAGAGACTTGTTCGATTGTCGTTACTTTTCAGGTTTAAAGTTTTAGTTGATCAGATTTCTATGTTAATACTATCAATTCAGTCAGTAATTCAATATTTTAGCATTTCGCATGCCTAGTTCATCTTTATTATGCGTTTCAAATTCTGTAGAAGGCTTATAGGGTTATCTTGTGGCTACTCGTAGTCTCAAGCACCATGTGATGTCTTGATACATATTTTTGGAGCCTTACAAACTTGGTATCAGAGCTTAAGGTTTAAAGAGTCCTAGGGAGTCAGATAAGCCGGATTATGTAGATTCTTGACCATGGGTGTGAAGCACACCATATTTATGAGTAAGAGGCTACGAAATGATTTAGGAAATTATTCTTTTCTTTCATGAATCTATCATTCTTATAGTTGTCTCTATATTCTTTAACTTATGCTTTTACATGACAAAATATGCCTTCTCGCTGAGCTAATGCGTGTAGAAATGATAACCAGCCACCCTAATTTGCTGATCCTCAAAATGAGAATGTATGCCATGCTGAATTTTAGGCTTCCTTTCAGGCGTTGGCCCAAGACCTAACTGCTAATGTTCAGGGGAACCATCAAGATACAGTCCCACTTTAGTAGAATGGTGATTTAGCTGCAGCCAAAATTCATGACTACATGAGAATAAATCCACCTAAATTCTTTGGGTTAATCGTAGATGAGGACCCATAGCACTATATTGATGAGGTGAGAAAGATCACTCAAGTTATGCATATTACTTAGGAGGAGAGTGTGGAATTGGCATCCTCTAGGTTGAAGGATGTTGCTTATGATTGGATTGTTATGTGGAAGGATGGTAGAGGTGAGAATGAAACTTCTATGAGTTTGCAAGTATTTCAGGATGTGTTTCAGGACAGGTTCTTTTCACATGAGATGAGAGAAGCTAAGGTCGAGGAATTCATGAACCTGAGGTAGGACTCAATAACAGTGAAGGAGTATTGCCTTTAGTTCACCCAGTTATCTAAGTATTCTCCCAATTTGATAGCTGACCCTTGATCTAGTATGAGTAAGTTTTTTACTAGAGTGTCTGGTTTTGTAGTCAAAAAATGTAGGACTGCCATGCTTATTAGGGGCATAGATCTTACTAGGCTGATGACTTATGCTCAATAGATTGAGGTAGAGAAGTTAAAATGGAGAGAGAGGGGAACTAAAAAGGCTAGAACCAGACAACTATGGCCAACTAAGGTCTGGAGGGGTAAATCATTCACAATTTTAGGGTCACTCATCTATGCCAGCGCTATATTCTGCCAATGCTCCCATACCCAGAACCAAGCAGGAGTAGTGGGGTAGAACTTCTATGTCCAAGTCTCAAAACAGTGTAGGTAGAAGGCTCGGTTATCTGACATGTGCACAGTGTGGTAAATATCATCCTAGTGAGTATTTGTTGGGATAGAAAGGTTGTTATGGGTGTGGAAAGTTGGGTAATAGAATCAAAGAGTGCATGTATGCTAAGCAGGGAAACAGTGATGTTCGTCCCTAGACTTAGGCAACTAGAGCACTAGTTCCACTAGGTCTCCCAGCTCCTCCCCAGGGCTCATCATCCTATACCAGGGTGGTCAACGGTAGAATTGTTTTTATGTTTTACCATCCCATCATGAGTAGGAGATTTCAGCTGATGTTGTTACTGGTATGCTTCATGTCTTTGATCTTGATGTTTATGTATTGTTGTACCCAGGGTCAAATCTCTTTTATGTGACTCCGTTGGTTGCGATAAATTTTGGGTTAGGTCCTGAAAAACTCTCTAAGCCCTTCTAAGTTTCCACCCCAGTGGGTAAGTCAGTTGTTTCCAAACGAGTCTATAGAAAATTTCCTATTACTGTCCTTCATGAGATTATATTAGCATACTTATTAGAGTTAGTCATGATTGATTTTGACATTATTCTAGGCATGGATTGGCTCCATTCTTGTTATGCATTTATAGATTGTCGCACCCGAGTGGTGAAGTTCCAATTTTCAGATGAGCCAGTCTTTAAGTGGAAAGGTTATTTAGTGTCTCCCAAGAGTCATTTCATATCTTATGTTAAGGCCATAAAGATGATATTAAAAGGGTGTATTTATCATTTAGTTCAAGTCAAGGATACTAATTCTGAGACTCCAATAGTTCAGTCAGTCCGTGTAGTCAATGAGTTTCCTAAAGTTTTTCATGAAGATCTGCTAGGGGTACCTCTTGATAGAGAAATAGAATTTTGTATTGATCTCCTTCCTGATACTTATCCTATCTCTATTCCTCTATACTGTATGGCTGCAGTCGAGCTTAAAGTGCTAAAAGAGCAGCTTAAAGACCTCATAGATAAAGGTTTCATAAGGTCCAGTGTCTCTCTATGGGGCACTCCTATCCTGTTCTTGTGTAAGAAAGATGGCTCTCACTGAATGTGCATTAACTATCGTCAGTTGAATAAACCTTAATTGAATAAAGGATTTATGACTTATTCGACCAAATCCAAGGTGGAAGTTACTTCTCTAAAATAGACCTTAGATTTGGGTATCACTAGCTTAGAGTAAGAGAATATGACATTCCAAAGACAGCTTTTAGAACCCGTTACAATCATTTTGAGTTTCTAGTCATGTCTTTCAGGATGACAAATGCCCCAACAACCTTCATATATTTAATGAACAGAGTGTTCAAATAGTATTTGGACATGTTTATCATAGTCCTTATCAATGATATTATTGTCTATTCTCATAGTGAGGATGACCATGCAGACCATCTTAGAATTGTGTTGCAAATTCTTAGAGATCACCAGTTATTCACCAAATTTAGCAAGTTTAAATTTTGGCTAAGATCAGTAGCTTTCCTCGGTCATATTCTTTCCAGTGATAGCATTAGAGTTGATTGACAAAAGACCAAATAATACAAAACTTGCCTAGACCTATCTGTCTATCAAACATCAGGAGCTTCTTGGGTTTAGCTGTCTATTATCGATGGTTTGTTGAGGGGTATTCGTATATTGCGTCCCCCATGTCTAGATAGATTCAAAAGAAATTTAAGTTTTAGTGGTCAGATTCCTGTGAGAAGAGTTTTAGGAGTTGCAGGCTCGACTTACTTCAGCCCTAGTTATAGCACTACCTGATGGTACAGATGGATTTATTATCTACTGTGATGCTTTTAGAGTTAGTCTGGGTTGTTTTATTATGTAGAGAGGTAAGGTCATAGCCTATTCCTATAGACACTTAAGCCTCATGAAAAGAACTATCCTACCCATGATCTTGAGTAAGCTGCTATGGTGTTTGCCTTGAAAAATTTTAGGCACTATTTCTATGGGGTGCATGTTGATGTGTTCACGGACCATAAGAGATTAAATTATATGTTTTCCCAAAGAAAGTTAAATCTCCATCAAAGAAGGTGGTTGGAGTTGTTAAAAGATTATGACATGAGTGTTTTGTATCATTCGAGCAAGGCCAACATTGTGGCAGACGCCCTTAGTAGACTATCGATGGCCAGTGTTGCTCATGTAAGAAGTGATAAGAAAGAATTAGTTTGGGAAGTTCATCAGTTGTCTAGATTAGGTGTGCATTTGGTTGACTCAGCTAAGGGGAATATTTGGGTTCAAAGTAGTTCAGAATCTTTTTTAGTTTCCAAAGTAAAAGAGAAGAAAGATAAGGACTCCAGTTTGGTTAAGTTGAAGGAGTCAGTTAGAGATTAGAAGGTAGAGGTTTTCTCCCAAGGGGGAGATGGTATGTTGAGATACCAGAGTAGACTATGTGTGTCGTGCATTGATGGTTTAAAGCAGTGGGTTATGGCAGAAGAGCATAGAGCACATTACTCCATTCACCCAGGCGCCACTAAGATGTATTATGATTTGCAGGAAGTCACTAGGTGGAGTGGTATGAAGAAATATATATTACAGAATTTGTAGCAAAGTGCACTAATTGTCAACAGGTTAAGGTAGAGCACCAAAGACCTAGTGGCACCTTGTAGGAAATTAGTATTCCTTCTTGGAAGTGGGAAGAGGTGAACATGGACTTTGTGACAGAGTTACCCCATTCACGTCGTCAACATGATTCGATTTCGGTTATTATAGACAAATTGACCAAATCAGCTCATTTCTTACCAGTTCACCCATCCTACTTAGCCAAAGATTATTCTAAGCTGTTTACCAGAGAGTTAGTCAGATTACATGAAATTCCTTTATCCATCATTTCAGATAGGGGTACTCAGTTTATCTCTCACTTTTGGAAAGCCTTTCAGAAGGGTCTTTGTACCCAAGTTCATCTCAGTTCATCTTTTTACCATCAGAGAGATGGTCAGGAAGAGAGGACCATTCGGACCTTAGAGGATATTTTGAGGGCGTATGTTCTTGACTTCAAGGGTAGTTGGGATGATCACTAGCTGTTGATTGAGTTTGTGTACAATAAAAGTTACCACTCTAGATTCAGATGGCCCCATTTGAGGCTCTTTATGGGAGGAGATATAGGTCACCATCGGTTGGTTTGAAGTGAGTGAGGCCACTTTGATAAGGCCAAATATGATGTTTAAAGCCATGGAGAAAGTCCAGTTGATTTGAGAGAGGTTGAAAATAGCCCAGAGTCATCAAAAATCTTATGCAAATGGGAGGAGAAGAGATCTTGAGTTTTAAATCTATGACATAGTCTATTTAAAGGTTTTACCCATGAAGGGGGTGAGAAGATTTGATAAAAAGGTAAAACTTAGTTGCCGATATGTTGGCGCTTACAGGATATTAAGACGTGTTGGGAAGGTAGTGTACGAGCGTGAGTTTCCTTAAGATTTGGCATCAGTGCATCTAATATTTCATGTTTCCCTGTTAAAGAAGTGTATTGTTGATCCAGTTATTGTAGTCCCTTTAGAAAGAATAGATGTTCAGGATAGCCTTTCTTATGAATAAATCCCAGTTGAGATCCTTGATTGTCAGATTCATAGACTAAGGACAAATATATTCCCTTGGTCAAAGTTCTTTGGCAGAATCAGTCCGTTGAGGGCGCCACTTGGGAAGCGGAATCAGATATGCAAACTAAGTACCCTTATCTTTTCGCTGCAAGTACTAACTCAGTTTAAGGTAATAAGTTTCCTCAGATTATCTCTTTTCCATTCTTAGTTCTAGATTTATATAGTCACTCTCATGATAATTTATGCGTTGACAAATCAGTTTTGTCATGCAGACATGTTTTTAGTAATGCGAGTATAATGTATAATCTTAGTCACTTAGTATTCTCATTTTATCCAATCTCATTCAAGGACGAATGTTCCCAAAGGGGAGATATTGTAATACCCCATACATTTCTAGTTTAGCTCAGCCCTTAGTACTTACTTAAGACACTTAGAACCTGAAAATAAAACTCAGTGTTGGGGACTTAGTCTCATTTTTTACCTCTTAACTTTAAGGATTTTTAAGTTGACCTTTCAGGTTTTGAGACAATGGTTTTTGAGTTGATTCATGTTTAGGGGTATAAGAAGCATGTCTCGGGGAAGTTTTAGAATTTTTGGATGAGGTTTGAGCCGAGTTTGGATTGCAATTCTAGCAGCTCAGCGCGATTAGCCCGTGTCGCACCAGTAATAGCGAAGAGACGATCACCACATAATTCCAAGCCCATAAATAGCATTTCAGTTATGACTTTAAACCCAAGAAAGGCATTTAGGTCATTTACCCCCACCCCAAGTCGTAAAAACAAAAGATTAGATGATATTCTAAGAAAATTATACTCATCATTCAACAAATTTCTCTCCTAGAAACCCTAATTTAACTCCAAGAAATCCAAAGCTTCATCATTCCCTCTTCAAGATAATCGAGAATCCAAGTTTTTGGGTTAAATAACTTCAATAAGAAGCCTTCAAGAACATCAATAGGAATCCAAAGTCAAGTTTCTTCATCAAATTAACCCAATAAGGTACGTGGGGTTATGAACAAGGATACTCCTTTCATCCTTGTGCCCAAAACTAGTTTTAAAAGTTAAATTTACATGAATTGCAATCTAGGGTTCATACCCAAATATCATTGTTTGAATTTTATGAAGTTACAAGTGATTTAAGTGTTGAATTGCATGAATATTTTCACCTATTTATGCGTGTGACTTGATTTCTTATGTTGAGAATCGAATTCATTATCTTGATTAGAATGGTTTAAGTATTTCAAGATTATTATTATTGAGCATGAAGTTTATTAAGAATTGAAATGAGTTTAAACATGGTTTTTAAGCCCTAAGTTTGAGTCTTGAGATTTCAAGAAGATTATATTTTAAGCAATCTTTGATTAGGATGCATTTAGATTTTAAGCAAGATTTGATCTCTTGATCCTTAGCTAAGACATAGAATCCACACATATTGGTTTTAATTACAGTTTATAGCAAATAGATGCATAATTGGTTTTCATTATAAACCCTTATGCTATTTTAATGTGTATTTTCTATAGAACGAGCATATAAGTAAGGGATAAGTATTTAGCACCGAGTTAGGTATGTGTACCAGTTCACTTGCCCCGAAACTACGAGCCAATACAGGTTCAGATTATTCCTATTTATATGGATGCAGATGTGGATTATGATCACCCAGCTCAGGTTATATTCCTTGGCAAGAGTATGACACCTTAACCCAACGTGAAGTTTTCCCCTTAGGGGAACTAGAAATTGGACACCATGATAGCTCACATGGTGTATGTCAGTTAGAAGAACCTTGCTAATTCCTAAGACAGTATAAAAGAAGAGTTTTGTTTAGAAAATAAATATAAGCGCATACTTAATTTCAATCCTATTTATTCCCTTAATAGAAAGAGTAAAGGCACAATTTTTAGAACTAAGTGTGATGGCTCACAAAGATCTTTATGCTTTATTACATTATGTTTATATTTTGCAGCATTTACTTTGTTCAAGCCAGGGTGAGTCATTTATACATATTCTTTACAAGTTAAATTCACATTTAGTTACTTCTTTTACTTATGCATTCACCCCCACATACCCAGTATATTTCAAAAGTATTGATCCACATATACGTCTTTGTGCTACATTGTTTTATAATGTAGGTTATGGTGCTCAGTTCCAGTAGCGCAATTAACTGGGAGCATCTCTATCTACATCCCGACAGATGGTGATTCCTCATAGTTTGAGGACCCATTTATTAAGATTTTCAACTTTATGAAGTACTTTGATTAGTTGTTTTCAGTTTTAGTTCGTGTCAGCTGGGGGCCTATCCTAGTGTCTCTCTAGTTAGTAGTAGTAGTAGAGGCTTGTCCAACTGTTGTTATATTTCAGATTTGAAGTGTTGGTTGATTAGATTTCTAAGTTAATACTATCAGTTTAGACAGTAATTCAGTATTTCAACATTTTGCAGGCCTAGTTCATCTTTATTATGAGTTTCAATTTTAGTAGAAGGCTTACAAGTTTATCTTGGCGCTACTCGTAGTCTAGATCACTATGTGACATCTCGAGAGACGTTTTTAGGGTGTTACAGGATCACTATGAACTTTGTGACTGGTTTTCCTCATACATCTCATAGTTCTTGTAGTATTACGTCATCGTGGATCGATTGACCAAGTCAGCTCATATTATTCCAGTTTATGTCTCATTTAGTATCGAGAGGTTGGCCCATATTTACATTCATGAGATTGTGTATCTTTATGGTATGCTGGTGTCTATTATTTTAGATCGAGATTCTGTGTTCACATCTTACTTTTGGAAGACTTTTCATGATGAGTTGGGTACTCGGGTTAATAGTAGCGCAACATTTCACCCCGGATTGATGGCCAGTCAGAGCGAACTATTCAGGTTTTAGAGGATATGCTCCGTGCGTGTGGCTTGGATTTCGCTGGCCAGTGGGAGCAGTATTTGGCTTTAGTAGAGTTTGCATATAATAATAGCTACCATTGCAGTATTGATATGGCTCCTTTTCAGGCATTGTATGGTAGGCGTTGTCACTCCCCAGTGGGTTGGTTTGATATTTCAGAGGTGAGACCTTAAGGTATGGACTTGCTTCGTGAGTCTTTAGATAGAGTTTGGGTCATTCAGGATAGACTTAGAGTGGCTCAGAGTAGGCAGAAGTGTTATGCTGATCGTAGACTCTGTGCCTTGAGATTTGATATCGGTGATCGTGTTTTCCTTCGAGTTTTACCTATGAAGGTTGTGATGAGGTTTGGGAAGAGGGGAAATCTTAGCCCCAGGTATATTGGTCCATTTGAGATTCTTGGAACTATCGGTGATGTGGCTTACGAGGTGGCTTTGCCCCTGATCTATCAACTGTTCATCCAGTTTTTCATGTCTATTTGCTTTGTTGCTATATTCCTGATAAGTCTTATGTCATTCATTGGGAGTTGGTTCAGTTAGATGAGCGGTTGTCCTTTGTTGAGGATCCAGTTTCCATTTTGGCTAGGGATGTTTGGTGATTGTGCTCCAGATGTATCCTAGTGGTTAAGTTCCAGTGG
The DNA here is from genome assembly GCA_030864225.1 of Capsicum baccatum var. pendulum. NCBI lineage: Eukaryota > Viridiplantae > Streptophyta > Magnoliopsida > Solanales > Solanaceae > Capsicum > Capsicum baccatum. The sequence continues at coordinate 233,670,613 of CM061560.1, read as the reverse complement.
TGACATCAACCTGTATATGAGGGTACTTGGGAGGTTGAGGCTTGTCAAACTCCCTTGGACTCTTTAGAACCTTAGGCTTTGATACTAAGTTTGTAATGCGCTAAAGGTACCCCCTGTACATCACATAGTACTTAGGACTATGAATAGGCCAAGCTAACCCATTATATCTACTTAACTCTGAGCTCTCATAAAAGTAAACTTAATCATGAATTAATACTAAATAAAACTTTAAAATGGAATGCAATCATAAGAATAATCCTAGCTAAAACTCTATAACTTAATAACTTTCAAATCTGTGGGAAACTAAAAGAAACATAATCTGAATAGTCTTGAAAAGCCTCTAATCTAATGACTGAAGAGCCACTGGGACAGACCCCAGCTTGAAAATCCTCTAATCTAATGACTGAAGAGCCACTAGGATAGAACCCAACTTACTTAAAATGAAAGCTAAGTAACTAGAATAAGAAATTTTACTATCTCGAATCATTGTAAATTTGTCCCTTGAACTATGAGGACTCACCAACTATTTGACCGTAGGAAATAGTGCCCGCGATTAATCGTGCTACTGGGAACAAAAATTAGAACCTACATTATGAAAAAATGTAGCAAATAGACATACATGTGGGTCAGTACTTCTGGAATGTACTGAGTATGTGGGGGTGAATTCAATAAGTAAATGTTACATTGAATATACTTTCAAATCATGCTTCCAAAGTGTAAAAGGACTCACCTTGTTCATGAATAAAACTAAAAGCTGAAACGTCATAAATCATGAATAACAAAGCTTAATCTGATAAGTTTAGTGAGCCATTACACTTGGATTCTTAAATCTTTATTTTTGTGGGAGATTCTTATAACCGACATAAATCATGTGAGCTATCATGGAGTCCAACGTCTTACCCACATTGAGGAGGGTTGTTCTACCCTTGCCATCAGAATAGAACTTTAACTTAGAGTGATTAATAAACTTCATCGATATTGGGAAACTGAGGGGACACTCTCTTGAGAGGCCGATACACCTATGGGGGCATATAGTTTCTGGAGTATAGGATACGCTAAGACATATTCCTCTCTCATTTCTAAATACTACTCCCAAAACATATACTTATATGCTTATACATAGGAAATCCACCTTATAATAGCATAAGGGTTTATAAACTAAAAACCAATTATGATTCTCTTTACTTAAATCATACCCATGGGGTGAAATTGTGGATTTTGACTCTTAACTAAGATCATAAGATCAAAACTAAGTTTTAATCTTGTTGCAATATTTGTAAGTAAAACTTATACGCTTAAACTTCTTGTGCTCAACAACTAATTCTTAAGTATTGAAATTTATGCATCATTTCATAGCAACTTTATATCAAAAATATCAAACTCAATGGTCAAATTAAAGTCTTTTATTAACTTATCAAACTTCTTGTCAAATTAATAAAAATCATATCATAATAGCAACCATGTAAGTAAACATATGAGTAAAGGTAAATTCTTGTGCAAACTAAACTTTAAATCACATGATAATGTCATAATTTTAAGACTATCAAAATTGGGTATGAACCCTAATTGAAATAACCTTAATTCAACTTTCAAAATAAAGTTTTTGGGCCCAAGTATGAAAGGGTATCCTTGCTCAAGCCCCACATACCTGGATTTTTTGGCTTTTTGAAGGGGACTTGGACCTGGGAAAATGGGAGATGAATTTTTGAAAGAAACTCTAGATTTGTTGTTCTTAAAAGTGAAATAGGGATGACTATCATTAACTAATTGAGAAAAAGGACAAATTACGCTTATTCCGAGTTATAGGTCATGAATTGGGTGTTTAAAGAGGAGGAAAAAACCAAAAAACCCTTAGTTTTAAGTGACTGCACGACTATTTAGCATGGCACAGAGCTTATTATGGAGGCCAGCCTCTGTGTCATGTTGTTTATCATAGAGGGCTTGCCTCTGTATTACACTGCATATCACGAAGGTCTTGACTCTGGGATACCATCAAAATCACAGTGGAACAGTGCCTCCGCAGTCCAAAATCAATCCGAACCTCCTTCAAAAATTCTTAAACTCTCTCGGATGATCCTTTTAACCTTCCTAGACATATCTCATTCCAAAAATAAATATTTTAAATATGGAAAGGCCACAAACAAAATATTTGATGTATTGAGGGTGTGAAAGTGCTCATGACACATGTACTTAGTGTGGAATAATTGCTTGGGGATCTTTTAACACGAGAAGACTAGTTGGTAACTTGTCTACGATCTTGTGAGGTATTACAGAATTTCTCAACAAACTTGTACCCCATGGTCTAACCTAAAAAAACTGAACCAATCTATTATAAATCTACACCTCCTACCAAATAAATCCTTAAAATGAGTGATAAAGATAGCACTATAACTATTACTATATGCAAACTTTGCTAAAGATAAAAACTGCCCCCAATGACTTTCAAAGACAATTACACATGTTCTAAAATAACCTCAACAATCTAAATTATCTTCTCAGAATGTCCATCCTTCTATAGGCAAAATATTATACTAATCTCAATCTAAGTATCCAACTCTTTTTGCATAGACCTCGTGAAAAAAAATGTGAGCTGAGTAACCCATTCTGAAATGATGAAATTGAAACTATATGCAAATAGACTATCTCATATATATAGATTTCAGCTAACTTTTCTAAATTGTAGATAGTCTGAACTGGAACAAAATGGAAAGATTTAGTCAATATATCCATAATGACCCAAATAACATTGAGCTACCTTAATGTTTGTGGTAGATCTACCTTAAAATTGATAGTAATACACTCTTACTTCTACTCATGTATAAGCATCCTCTAAGTTATACTACCTGATTATTGGTGCTCATACTTCACTTGTTAAAAATTCAAGCATCTATCCATATACTTCACAATGTCCTTTTTCATCTGGCATCATAACTAATGCTATTTTATGTCATAGTACATCTTCAATAGCTACTACCGGATGAATAGAGTATCTAGAACTGTGAGCCTCATTGATGATCAACCTGGTCAATTTATCCACTCTAGGAACACAAAAAATATCTATATATATTTTGATCGCTATATAAAATCACTAATTATCTATATATTTGTCTCGAAACCCAGTTATTATTGTGTAATACTATTAATTTATATTGCTATAAAATTTATACACATTAAATTTCATATGAGTCTCTAAATTTATGTTTCCAATTATTAAGTGTTAAAAGGGTCGATGCACGTCCTTCAAGTAAAAATTAAATAAAATAAAAATATCTTTCATGTAATTTAGCACAATGCTTAAGATATCAAGAGAATATTTTAAATGAAAAAATTACAAAAATCTCAAGTATCCTTATTATATTTAGAGAAAATACATCATTTCACCCCTGAACTTATCCGCATAACTTACTTTCGATCCTAAACAACACAAACAATTATATAACCCCCTTAATAACTTTCAAGTAAATTTTATACAACCCCAAAAATTTTATACCACTCTCACTATGGAGAGTGCAGCACACACGCACCATTTTGAGCTTTGTCAGCGCCACATCAACACCACATATTGTTTTTTAAAAAATAACCCCTAAATTAATATATATATATATATATATATATATTATTTTTTCCAGCATCACTTGACTCGTTGAGGCTAATTTGTTCATGGCAAGAGAATTGCAAACCTTTTTTGATAAATCATCCAATATGACAAAGGGAAGTTTCTCCAAATATGATGATAATTTGAAATTGTGGAATCCATTTAAGAATGTTTGAAGATTAGCCATAACTACACTTAGCCATATTTGATGATAAGTTTTCTTCTCCATGCCCTCTACCCCCACCCCCACCCTCACCCCCACCCCACTTTCTTCATCTACAACATTGCCTCACACCCCCATTCTTCATCAAAAAATTCTGATTCCCCTCCCAATACTTTTATTGAGTCTGCAAATTGCCCCCTTTCCCACCGACCCCTACACCAACACCCCCTTCTCACAAAGCATTCTTAATTGAATTATCTAAAAATATTCAAATATCCTAAAATTTAGAGAGTTATGTGAATGATAGATGCATAATAGTCAGTTTCAGATTGATCTAAAATTAAAATTGAATTTTCACCCCTGACATTTTACATCTTTGCATAGTTGAAATTCTGTTGAATCATCTCCTCATCTTTTTCTTCTCCGACGATATCTACCTCACTAAAATATCAAATGCTTGACTAATGCAATGACATATTTGTTATTAGATAATTCTTTGTCGGATCATATCGTTGAAAAGTTTTTTCAACAAGCTCCTTGAAATTGCCTTGAAAAAATACAAATCACAGAGCCCCCATTTTACTTTTGAGGTCCATTATTTTTTACTTTAAATTAAATCATTGAAATTTTAATTCTTGAAGATATTTTTCTATCTATTTAATTGGAGATGATTAATGAATAGAAGTAAAAAGAATAATTATTAAAATTTTGATTCTTAAAAATTTTGCTATCTATTTCACTAGAGAGAGTTGATATGTAGGAGTGAAAAAAAAAAAGAAACAAAGGAAGGAGAAAAGAGGGGTGGTAGGGTGTGAGGAAGAAGAATGAAGAAAAATTTATAAAATTTAAAAGTGGGTCCCTTTTTTTCATTTACGCGCTGATAGTTGTTGAATTTGCCATGTCAGCCATTAGGGTGGTATAAAATTCACTTTAAAGTTATTAAGGGGGTTATGTACTTGCTCGTACTGTTCATGGTTTAAAGTAAGTTATGTAGATAAGTTTAAGGGTGAAATGATGTATTTTTTCTTATATTTACTTATTTTTTCACTATTTAAAATTAATTACATAATATCTCATTTTTAGAAATAACCCCAGATAAATGCAGATACATGTTGTAATCCTTCAGATACATGTAGATACATGACATACTCGCATATACATGCAGATACATGATGGACCCCCTCCCTCCCCCCTTCCCCCAAATGCATTTCGATATATGCACATGTATATATCTGAGATTAAACCATGTATTCAGATGCCTTAATCATGTATCTAGAGGTTTATGTGTCTAAAACGTATCCGTGACTAACCATGTATTCACGACCACATAACGTATCCACATCATTTTTAAAGTTATATTATGTAATAAGAAAAACTTAAGGAAGAGGGAGAAATTACTGTTAGTAATTTCTATTTTATGGACTCAAATTTTAATATATTAGACATAGATATGCTATCTGTAAAGAAGCTCAATTTATGATCTAATAAAGTATTAAAATTTTCAGTTCTAAAAGTAAATATCTATTAGTATGGGTTTAATTGAAATTATAAAAAATCCATGGACCTTTTCTAAAGTCTAAAGGAGACTTATTGAAAAGATACTTCAATCTCTTAAATAGGCGTGACCCCTAAATTAGAAGAAAATATTTCTTTTCTTTTTCTCTACATCTCAGATAGAGAACACCAGAAAGAGCAATCTTCAAGGTTCAGACGATCTGGTCTTCTTCAAAAGTTATCGCCATGTATAAAGTTTAGTCATTCAACCATTCTTCTTGTTTCACATCTCTGTTTAATGGTTTACATGTGATCTTGAATGAAATCTTTAAAGTTTTCAATAAGTGGTATCAGAGCAAGGTCTTCTTAGATCATTAGACTAGTTTTTAATATTTTAAGGATCAAATTCGGATTTAACAAAACAATCATAAAAATTTTGATGGCTGATTTTGCATATTTATTTTCTAAATGAAGGATTATTTTTCTCTTTTACGGAATTTATTTTGGTTTGTGGCTAAAATTATAGTCTTTTAAAATATTTGCCGAATTATCATTTCTTTGAAAATTTTCTAGATCAATTTCAAATATCCAAACAGTACTACGTTATGTCTTTTAAAAAATAAATAAATAACCCACAGTATATGAAAGAAGGATTTCATTATTGTTGTTTTGGTATAATGTCACTTCACTTATCATGATTTGCCAAATCATGAAACATTGACTTGGATAAAGAATATTTGATTGCTACATATTAAAATGGAATAACTTATAACATATTGTGTTTTTTCTAATAAATTCTCTAGTTTTCATATGTTTCTTTTTTTCCGATATAATAAATCTATTTTATATAAACTAGTTATCCGCACCCCCTACAAATGGTATCAGAGCCCAGTAATTTAAAAAGTACAGCAGTAAGATATATGTTAGAATTAGAATTAGAAAGTGAACTAGTTAAATTTGAATTAGTCATTTATTAAATTAATTATGAGAAGACCATTTAAAAATAGAGAAGCTTTTAGAAAAATTAAAGAATCTTTAGTTAGTAATGAATCTGAATATATGAGTCTAAATAAAACAAAAGAAAATCCACAAAGATTAACCTATCTAATTACATTAATATCTAGTATTGAAACAAAATTAATAATCCATTTAAAATCTAGAAGAATGAGACACATACCACCTAATTATGATAAAATTAGATTTAGATATCCACCAAGATATTATAAAAATGATTTAAATGAATAAAGAGCAAAAATATAAAGAATTAAAACACTTTATTTCTGAAAAATGTAAAGAATTAAAAATAAGAAAAGAAAGACTACATTATAATATATTTATACACAAAAAGATGAAATATTAAAATTAGAATCACAAATAGATAGCTTAGAATATATATATCAACATGAACTATTCACAATAAAATGAACAAAGAAGAATTTATAATAGATGAGAAAATATACGAAAATCACGAAGGATCAAAAATAAAAATAGTATTTTCCAATATAGGAAGAAGATATAAAAAAACAGGAGAACATTTATATCTAATGTTAGAAAAAGAAGAATTAAAATTAGAAGATAAATTAACAGCAATGGTAAGAATAGAAAAAGAAAATGAAGAAATAGACAGAAAAAAAGAAAATAGAAAAAATTAAACAACAAACTACGGAAGAAATACGAAAAATAGAAGAAACTAAAAATAGTAGAATTGCTGAATTAGAAAAAGAACTACAAATGTTAAAAGAATTGTACGAACAAAGACAAAAAGAAAAAGAAGAAAAAGATAGAGAACAAAAATTACTGAATGAGATAAATCAATTTAAGGAAAAATTAGAGATAAATAATATAGATGTTGAAGAAACAGATAATTATGATTCAGAAGATAGCGAAACATATACGGAAATATTAACGAGTACAAAAAATTTAGAAATTAACGAAAAACAAGAAATAATTAATGAAGAAAACTTAGAAAATACCAATACAGAAATAAATACTCTTGATAAAAAGAAGATGACAATATAATACCTAAAACAACAGAAATAAGAAAACCCATATATTATAAAAGTAAATTTAAAAGATATAATGAATATGACAAATGGACACCAAAACAGATAGTTAATAAAAATTATAACTTTTTAGACCTAGACTGTGTAATAGATACCGAAAAAACAATACAATTATGGATAGGATATATGACAAAACAATTATTAGATAATAATATAAATATAACAGATGCACCGGAATATATAGAAAGAACATTGATAGGATCAGTAAAACTATGGTTTTCAAACTTAACTGAAAATAGTAAGAATGTATTAAGAGCTAATAAACCCATGGAAGGAACATCATCAACAACAACTAAACTAACACCTATAGAATTATTAAAAAAATATGAAACAGCTATAAAAGATGAATTTGGTAGTATGACAATAATAGAAGAAGAACAAGATGAAGAAAAAGATACAAATAGGAATTTAATGTGAAAATTAAACATATGTAATATGTGTTATATAGACGAATATACTTGCGCATTTAAAGAATATTATTATAAAGGAGCATATAGTATAGAAGAAAGTAAAGAAATAAGAAAATTATATTTTAATAAATTACCTGAACCATTTAGTTCAAAGATAATAAAAAGTTGGGAAAAAGCAAAAATAGTAGATACGTTAGGAGCAAGAATAAAAGTTTTACAACAATGGTATAGAAACTTATGTGAAAAATATAGAGAAGAATTAAAAATGGAAAAAATATTAATAAGAAATTTAGCATGTTGCAAAAATAAAATAGCACCCCAATTTGGAAGTGAAGAAAGATATTATAAGAAGAGAAAAAGGCATAAGAAATATAAAAAATATAAAAAATCAAAATATAAATACAAGAAACCAAGAAAAAGATATTATGTGAAAAATTATAAAAATAAAAGACCATATAGAAAGAAGAAATCTATAAAAGAATGTACTTGTTATAATTGTGGAAAGTTAGGACATTTAGCTAGAGATTGTAAATTACCTAAAAATCCAAAAAATAAACAAATATCAGAGATAAAAATAGATAATACAGAATATATACAGATAGATTATATAGATTATGAATTAGAAAGTGAAGATAGTATATATGAAATTTCAGAAAACGAAACAGATACTGAAATAGATAGTGAAATAGATGAATCAAATGACTGAAGAAGATATAAAAATAATAACAAAGGAAGAATATTTAAATGACGAAGGAACAGAACAAAAAATAATATTTGACAGTAATATATTTGATGAAATAAAAGGAAAAGAGTTAGATTTAAGTATAGAAAAAATATTTAAAATACCAACAATAAAAAATATTTTTACTAGGAAAAAAGACGAATATTATGTAGTATGCCAAAAAGAACATGTAATAGACTGTAGATATGCAAAAGGTAAAGCTAGTATACCACTAGTAACAAAAAGAATAATTAATAAAGAGATAAATGATATAAAAAGTAAAGGAGATCCAATAAAATATGTACACCTTGGAGGTACAGAAATATTAATAAAAGCATGTTTTAGAGAAAGAATAGATACACCGATAGAATTATATCTAGCAGATGACAGAATAATAAAACTTTTAGAAAAAAAGCATAATAACTGCCGTAAAAGGAAAATTAATATACCAAAAATTTAAATTTATAATAAGTGCAAATTATTTAGTAGCAGTAATAGATAGAAATATAGATAAATCACTAGTATTAAATTGGAAGATATCAGGAATAGAATTAACTCCAGGAAGTAAAATATTTACAGCAAAATGCAAAAATTTATATGTATTAACAACAAAAAATAAAATAACAGGAAAAAATAAGATTAACAAGATACGAATAGAAAGCCCATTCGAACAAATTGTAAAAACAATAGATTATAATGATTATAGCTATAGAGACATAGATATAGAAGAAAATTTAGAAATAGTAAATGATAGAGTAAGTACAACAAAAAGAATAGCTAATGAAAAACCAGAATCATCAAGCTCGTGAAAAAGAACAAGTTATGAAACAAGTTCAATAAGTAATTTAAACCAATATTACATAACAGGAAAAATAAATGAAAAAGAATATTTAATACTCTTAAATAGAGGACAAGAAGAAAATTATATAGCAAAATATCTAGTAAACGATGAAGAAATAAAAACCAATAATGATATGTACCCAGATCTACCAAGAAGTTTAATAAATAATAAAAACATAGCAGAAAAAGAAATAATAATAGATGTTAGAAAAATAAAAATAGAATTTGAAGTAAAGGAAGAAATGCAAAAAACAGATATAATATTAGGAATAAAATGGTTAGAACAAGTAAAACCATATAATATAGAACATACACAATTAACCTTAACATATAACAAAGAAAAATTATTCTTAAAAAGAGCCTTAATGTAAAATGAAAATATACGTATTAATGAAGATAGTAGTGGAAGGATATTACAGTAGATATTATACGCCTATGATAGATACAGGAGCAGAAGCTAATTTATGTAGATATAATTGCTTACCAGAAAGTAAATAGGATAAGTTAAAAACACCAATAGTAGTTAAAGGATTTAATAATGAAGGAAGCTTAATTACTTATAAAGCTAGGAATGTAAAAGCATAAATATGGGATAAGATATTAATATGAATTTATTTATCATATCATGATTGTTGGGAACTATGAATTTAGCTATTCATAATCATAAATAGATATACCTGTTCAGGTAGCTTTGATATTTCTGAAGTTTGTTTCTCCATAGCTTTTTCCATTGAAGTATGTATGTAATTAATTGGGCAAAATATTTGTTAGGGAATGGAGAGAATTTTTGTTTTGTTGTAAGAAGACTTGCCTTTGCAATGTCTTCTGCTTTCTTTATTTATAAAACGAAAGAAAGAATCTTTACATTTGTGTACACATTTTTTTAATGTTTGCTAAATGCTAAAAAAAACAAAAAGGTCAAAAAGCCTATAAGGCTAAAAAATTACCTAGGTCCTAAAAAGTCTATAAAATACAAACTACATTTAATGCTCAATAATGCTACCCTATTATCTTTTACGTAAGTACTTAAAATTTATACAAATTTATACAATAAGATCAAATATCTTGATATCTTGTCTCCGTTGATTTTTTCGTATCTGTCATATCTCTATTATTGCTTCTCATCTTATCTTCCAGCTGTCATCTCGTCTTCTTGATTTTTTATTCTAGATGTACTTCTGGAATAATATTATCTTCTCCATTACACCTCGAACATTGGTGATCTGGATATTTATGTCCAATTATTTTACAATATCTTGTTAGTAATCCATCAGAAATAAATCCTTTTTTAATAGCTCGTGCAGTAGATTGTTTCTCTGGATTGAGTAGTGTCATTATCCATTGTCTGACATCCTCCATATCTGTTGATCGTAGCTCTTTTGAATTGGAGTAAATCATTTGGTGATCTCTCGAGTAGTAGCTCCATATTGGGTTTCCGTTAGTATAATTATTTGCTAGTTCTTGTATAATCGTAGCTAGTCCAATAAGTCTTTTATTTGCGTAGAACTCGGGTATCTCAATTCTAGGTATCTCCGGTTGCTGCGCAATATCTTCTGGTATAATCATATCTCTAGTTAGTCCTATCTTTACGACTTGTATAACTGGTTTTATCTCGTCATATAATATCTCCGCGGGTGCAATATAACACTTTATATAAAATAGAGTGCCTTTCGTTATTCTTTTATAGGTAGTGAATATCTTGTATAACTCTTCCATGGCTGTCAATTCTTCTCCGTCTTGGGTGTATATGGTGTTTAGCAGTCCGTAGTCAAAACAGGTTTTTACTAGGCCTGGGTTAGTTTTCGGTAGTGCGATTAGCTTGTTATATCCTTGTAATATTTGGGTTATATAGTTGGTGTTTGGTTCTTTGATGTTTGTAGCTTTTGGGTTATGGTTTAGAAAGGTTTGTACTCTATAGATGTTTTCTGTATATTTCTGGGCTGTGTAATTATAAACTTCTTTGTCTTGGTTTAGGCTATCTCGGTATGTGGTAACTTGTGGGGGTATGAATAAGTGGTCTTTTTGTATTTTTGGTGTAAATGGTTTTTCAAATATTTTATTCATGTTCATGTTTTGGTATCTTGCTCGACTAACTCCTTTGTTTGTACCTGCAGAAGTAGATTGATAAATGTTATGGGTTTTATGGAGTGTCCCAACGTCTCCTTCTAGCTCTGGAATTTTATTGTCTTCCGATTGACATAGCTCTGCACACTGCTGAGTTAGCTGATTCATAGCTATAGACTTCAATTTATCTTCATTAGTCTTTAGCTTTTCTATCTCAGTACCCATACTGTCCACTTTCAATGAAAGCGTAGTTAGGGTGTTGAGTATTTTTTCTAGAGTATTTTCTTCTATATTTTCAGTCTGTGTAGCTTTGTCTTGATATGTAATCTGCAATAACATTTTTGTTAGTACTGATCACTTCAATTATAAATGTGAAATTTAATATATTTAGAACTAGTCTCCGAATCTCTTTCGTTGTAACTGAATTTTGTATTTTCTTTGTTAACCACCAACGTACCTGTGTATTATCTGTTCGCACAAAAAATTTGTTATATACAATATATGGTTCAAACGCTAATAAACATTTATATAATGAACATAATTCTTTCCTATTTATTTCCCATTTTATTTTTGTCTCATTGAACGTACCTGAGTAGTATCTACAATGCTATTCTATTTTTTCTGCTTCATATCGATATTTAAGTACTCCTCCATAACTATATTCACTAGCATCTGCTTCTACTATGTATATAAATTTTCTATTCTCATCTGGAAATTGTAATTTCAGTAATTCTTTACAAAGTGATTTTATTTTTTGAACTTGTTTTTTATCTTTTTCATTATAGTTATATTCTATATCCTTTTTTAATTTTTTCTGTAGTGGTTTTAAGTTTTCTGCTAATTTTGGAAGATATTCTCTTACTTGGTTTACTAATCCTAAAAATGATTGTAATTTCTTTTTTGTATCTAATTCTTCTTTTGAATTTATTATTTTTTGTACTATATGTTGTTGCATTTTTACTCCACTTTTATCTATTTGTATTCCTAAAAATTTTATCTGGTTTTTCATAATTTCAGCTTTCTTTTCGCTTAGACTTATTCCCGATTTTTCTACTATATCTGTAAATTGTTCCAATAATTTTATATGTTCTTCTTTAGTTTTTGTATATAATAATATATAATCTATGTATATTGTACAATTAGGTAATTGTTTAAAATAATTATCCATAAAATGTTGATATCTACCAAGTGCATTTTTATATCCAAATGGTAATACATTCCATTCATAAAATCCTTGTGGTACTGTAAATGCGGTTAATTCTTTAGATTCTTCTTCTAACTTTAGATGGTAAAATCCTGATTTACAATCAAATTTGCTAAAATAATTATATCCTTGTATTTATCTTATTTTTAATATCTTATTTGGTATTGGATAATTATATGTTGTAGTTTTTGCATTTAAATTTCTATAATCAATAACCATCCTACTTTTTCCTCTTTTTTGTTCACTATGTTTATTTACTATAAATACTGGACTATTATGTTTACTATTACTTTTTTGTATATATTGTTTTTCTAATAATTCATCTATATGCATTTTAAATTCTTTTAAATCGTCAAAATTGTAGGTTAATGGTTTTTGGGTTATTATACTATTTTTATCTATTAATTCAATTTTTATAGTAGTTTTATGTTTTTCCCATCCTTTTAATGGATCTTCACTATATAATTGTTCTAATTTTTTCTTAACTATTTCTATCTTATTTATTGAAAATATAGTTATTTCTGTTTTATTTATCAAAAATACTACTAGTTCTATTGTATCTTCAGTATTTTTTATATTTTCTAATATTTGTGTAATTTTTTCACTTCCTCTTATCCAATCAGTTTTCTTTCTTATTTTATTATTAACTCTTTTTGCTCTTACTTTTTGTTTGCATGGTGTTGTAAACCACCAATTGTTTTTAGATATTATATGTGGGTATAGTTTATCTAAAAATGACATTCCTAAAAGTATATCTTTTGACGTTAGTTCATAATTATAAATTTCTTCTATTGTTAATATCTTATCTCATATTTGTGCTTTTAAGCTTCCTTTATTATTAAATCCTTTAACTACTATTGGTGTTTTTAACTTATCCCATTTACTTTCTGGTAAGCAATTATATCTACATAAATTAGCTTCTGCTCCTGTATCTATCATAGGCGTATAATATCTACTGTAATATCCTTCCACTACTATCTTCATTAATACGTATATTTTCATTTTACATTAAGGCTCTTTTTAAGAATAATATTTCTTTGTTATATGTTAAGGTTAATTGTGTATGTTCTATATTATATGGTTTTACTTGTTCTAACCATTTTATTCCTAATATTATATCTGTTTTTTGCATTTCTTCCTTTACTTCAAATTCTATTTTTATTTTTCTAACATCTATTATTATTTCTTTTTCTGCTATGTTTTTATTATTTATTAAACTTCTTGGTAGATCTGGGTACATATCATTATTGGTTTTTATTTCTTCATCGTTTACTAGATATTTTGCTATATAATTTTCTTCTTGTCCTCTATTTAAGAGTATTAAATATTCTTTTTCATTTATTTTTCCTGTTATGTAATATTGGTTTAAATTACTTATTGAACTTGTTTCATAACTTGTTCTTTTTCACGAGCTTGATGATTCTGGTTTTTCATTAGCTATTCTTTTTGTTGTACTTACTCTATCATTTACTATTTCTAAATTTTCTTCTATATCTATGTCTCTATAGCTATAATCATTATAATCTATTGTTTTTACAATTTGTTCGAATGGGCTTTCTATTCGTATCTTGTTAATCTTATTTTTTCCTGTTATTTTATTTTTTGTTGTTAATACATATAAATTTTTGCTTCTTGCTGTAAATATTTTACTTCCTGGGGTTAATTCTATTCCTGATATCTTCCAATTTAATACTAGTGATTTATCTATATTTCTATCTATTACTGCTACTAAATAATTTGCACTTATTATAAATTTAAATTTTTGGTATATTAATTTTCCTTTTATGGCAGTTATTATGCTTTTTTTCTAAAAGTTTTATTATTCTGTCATCTGCTAGATATAATTCTATCGGTGTATCTATTCTTTCTCTAAAACATGCTTTTATTAATATTTCTGTACCTCCAAGGTGTACATATTTTATTGGATCTCCTTTACTTTTTATATCATTTATATCTTTATTAATTATTCTTTTTGTTACTAGTGGTATACTAGCTTTACCTTTTGCATATCTACAGTCTATTACATGTTCTTTTTGTCATACTACATAATATTCGTCTTTTTTCCTAGTAAAAATATTTTTTATTGTTGGTATTTTAAATATTTTTTCTACACTTAAATCTAACTCTTTTCCTTTTATTTCATCAAATATATTACTGTCAAATATTATTTTTTGTTCTGTTCCTTCGTCATTTAAATATTCTTCCTTTGTTATTATTTTTATATCTTCTTCAGTCATTTGATTCATCTATTTCACTATCTATTTCAGTATCTGTTTCGTTTTCTGAAATTTCATATATACTATCTTCACTTTCTAATTCATAATCTATATAATCTATCTGTATATATTCTGTATTATCTATTTTTATCTCTGATATTTGTTTATTTTTTGGATTTTTAGGTAATTTACAATCTCTAGCTAAATGTCCTAACTTTCCACAATTATAACAAGTACATTCTTTTATAGATTTCTTCTTTCTATATGGTCTTTTATTTTTATAATTTTTCACATAATATCTTTTTCTTGGTTTCTTGTATTTATATTTTGATTTTTTATATTTTTTATATTTCTTATGCCTTTTTCTCTTCTTATAATATCTTTTTTCACATCCAAATTGGGGTGCTATTTTATTTTTGCAACATGCTAAATTTCTTATTAATATTTTTTCCATTTTTAATTCTTCTCTATATTTTTCACATAAGTTTCTATACCATTGTTGTAAAAATTTTATTCTTGCTCCTAACGTATCTACTATTTTTGCTTCTTCCCAACTTTTTATTATCTTTGAACTAAATGGTTCAGGTAATTTATTAAAATATAATTTTCTTATTTCTTTACTTTCTTCTATACTATATGCTCCTTTATAATAATATTCTTTAAATGCGCAAGTATATTTGTCTATATAACACATATTACATATGTTTAATTTTAACATTAAATTCCTATTTGTATCTTTTTCTTCATCTTGTTCTTCTTCTATTATTGTCATACTACCAAATTCATCTTTTATAGCTGTTTCATATTTTTTTAATAATTCTATAGGTGTTAGTTTAGTTGTTGTTGATGATGTTCCTTCCATGGGTTTATTAGCTCTTAATACTTTCTTACTATTTTCAGTTAAGTTTGAAAATCATAGTTTTACTGATCCTATCAATGTTCTTTCTATATATTCCGGTGCATCTGTTATGTTTATATTATTATCTAATAATTGTTTTGTCATATATCCTATCCATAATTGTATTGTTTTTCGGTATCTATTACACAGTCTAGGTCTAAAAAGTTATAATTTTTATTAACTATCTGTTTTGGTGTCCATTTGTCATATTCATTATATCTTTTAAATTTACTTTTATAATATATGGGTTTTCTTATTTCTGTTGTTTTAGGTATTATATTGTCATCTTCTTTTTATCAAGAGTATTTATTTCTGTATTGGTATTTTCTAAGTTTTCTTCATTAATTATTTCTTGTTTTTCGTTAATTTCTAAATTTTTTGTACTCGTTAATATTTCCGTATATGTTTCGCTATCTTCTGAATCATAATTATCTGTTTCTTCAACATCTATATTATTTATCTCTAATTTTTCCTTAAATTGATTTATCTCATTCAGTAATTTTTGTTCTCTATCTTTTTCTTCTTTTTCTTTTTGTCTTTGTTCGTACAATTTTTTTAACATTTGTAGTTCTTTTTCTAATTCAGCAATTCTACTATTTTTAGTTTCTTCTATTTTTCGTATTTCTTCCGTAGTTTGTTGTTTAATTTTTTCTATTTCCTTTTTTCTTTCTATTTCTTCATTTTTTTCCTATTCTTACCATTGCTGTTAATTTATCTTCTAATTTTAATTCTTCTTTTTTCTAGCATTAGATATAAATGTTCTCCTATTTTTTTATATCTTCTTCCTAGATTAGAAAATACTATTTTTATTTTTGATCCTTCGTGATTTTCGTATATTTTCTCATCTATTATAAATTCTTCTTTGTTCATTTTATTGTGAATAGTTCATGTTGATATATATATTCTAAACTATCTATTTGTGATTCTAATTTTAATATTTCATCTTTTTGTGTATTTATTGAGTTTTTACTAACTCCGGCAAATATATTATAATGTAATCTTTCTATTCTTATTTTTAATTCTTTATGTTTTTCAGAAATAAATTGTTTTAATTCTTTGTATTTTTGCTCTTTATTCATTTAAATTATATTTATAATACCTTAAAGTAGGTAGATTAATTAATATGTTGCCAAAGTAATCTCTATTGTGTGAAATTTATTTATTTTGAACCTAGAAGCATGTTTTATCAATGTGAAAATATTATTTTGGCCAGACTACGGATAGTTATGAATATGTGATACATTTGTAATAAATGCTGATAATGTGTTGATCCAAAAAAAAGGCACATTGCTAGGCTATTTTAGTATCAATGTTCATGAAGTATTTAAAGGAGTAACACTTACAAATTATTATTTCTGTCTGAAGACTAAATGATAATGTTGTGCTAGGTATTTTGAGATGGTCCCACTTTTATATATATGTGTGTGATAAATATAGTTTTGATTTATTTAATATTTTTTTTAAATTTACTTAATTTGATTATCTGCACATATACATGAGCTATTTTAATGAATAATTGTGAGTATTATTTATTTTATCTTTTAACGTCTTCTATATCTGCCAATATGAACAACATTTTCATGTCTAATGACAGAAATTGTAAGAACCAAATTTGAATGAGCTTATAGCTCAAAGTGTGCAAGGAGAGGCTATAATTAATAAAGAGCCGATGAAATGTGCTTAATTGGGATCTACTTTTATAATTAAAATTGTTTCACATAAGCAAAAATAGAGTAAGACTAAAGAGATTACAGACACAGGAATATCATTATGTTTCTTTTATAAGAAACTTGGTCACATAAAGGAAGATTGCATCAAGTACGCTCGCCTTGCATTCAAAGAAAGGTAAAATTCTAAACATTTCTTGTTCAGAAGTTAGTTTGGCTATGGTACCTAGTGACACGTGGTGGGTAGATAGAGGCACAACTCTCACGTAAGTGCCCCTATATAGGATTGCATAAGGAGTTGAGTGTCGATTGATGCTGAAAACTACATCTATATGGGCAACGATAATAAAAAGATTGTGAAGGCTATTGGTGTCTTTAGAATTCCATTAGTTGATGGTTTTTATTTTAATTAGAGGAAACATTTATTGTATCATCATTGGATGAAATTAAATTTCTATTTCTTGTTTGAATGTCTGGATACAATTGTTCTATTGGAAATAAAATTTGTAGTATTTCTCTAAATTCTAATATTGTTGGAACTAGTACTCTAATGGATAAGTTATACAAATTAAACAGACAAGCCTCATGCAACAACGAAAAACTGTATTCAAGTAATTTTGATACTAACCGCAAATTGATAAATAAAAATTATCAATGTTACGGCATAAGTGATTGGATTATATTTCTAAACAAAAAATTCAAAGGCTTGTGCGGAAGGAATTCATAATTCCCATAATTTATCGGATTTTAAAGTTGGTATAGAATGTATTAAGGAAAAACAAATGAATATATGAAAAAAGTTCTTATAGGAGTAAAGAATCTTTAAAGTTGATACATACAAATATTTGATGCCCGTTTCCTATGGCTTCATGGAATGATTAATAATATTTTACTAACTTTGTAGATGACTACTCTCATTACGGATATCTTTATTTAATTCATGCGAAGTGACAATTTTTGGATGTTTTTAAAATTTTCAAGGATGAAGTGTAAACTCAATTAAGCAAGAAAATTTAGATTGTCAAATCTGACAGTGGAGGAGAATACTATGATATATACGATGGATCAAGTGAACAACGTCCAAAATATTTTATAAAGTATTTGATAAAGTGTAGTATTGTACCTCAGCACACTATATACGGGACTCCAAGTCGAAATACTGTCGCTGAGAGATGAAATCGAACTCTTAGGGATATGATAAGAAGTATGATTAGTCATTCTTTTTTACTTGAATCATTTTGGGGAGAAGTATTAAGAATTATAGTTTATATACTAAATAGAGTTTCAAGCACAACGTATCTAAGACCCCATACGAGTTGTTAACTGGTAAGAAGTCTGGGATTAGAAATTTGTATGTCTGGGGATGTCCAGCCGAAGCAAAACCTTACAAACCTAATTAAAAAAATTTGTTTCAAGAACTGTTAGTTGCTACTTTATAGGTTACTCAGAAAGAGTAAGAGGTTTTAAGTTCTACGATTCCCCGAATAGATCCTTTTTCAAGGATTGCTAAATTTATTGAGGATGTTAATTATAGTGGGAGCAATAAAAAAAATTTTTGAAAAGAAATTTGATAATATAGATTTTAGTAAAAATGATCAGATTACTTTACCAAATGTGTTTCAACCTGTAAATCAGGATTATGAAAAAAACACAACGATATTAGCTCATGTTCAATAACCTCAAATTGAAGTGCCTAAAAAAAGATCTAGCATACAAAGAAGAAAAATAATTTCGGATGATTATGTTGTTTATCTTAAAGAATATAATTTTGAAATGGGATTAAAATATGATCTTATAACCGTTAGTCAAGAAAAATCATGCCGAAATTCTGCTAAATGGATCAAAGCCATGAAAGATGAGTTAAAGTTTATGAAAGACAATGATGTTTGGAATCTTGTCGAGTTAACATAGGGGTAAAAACCAATTGGTTGTAAATGAATTTTTAAAATGTGACTTAAAATGTAGCATCGAAAGATATAAAGCACGCCTAGTTGCTAAGGAACTCACTCAAAAGGACGACATAGATTTTAAAGAGATTTTTTGCCTGTTTCATTGTAATATTCCTTTAAAATTATTATGAAACTTATAGTTTATTGTGAATTAGATCTAAATAAAATGGACGTAAAGACTGTATTTCTCAATAGAGATATTGAAGAAATGATATACATGGTGCAATCAGAAATCTTTGAGTCTTAAGATTCAAAGCACATTGTATTTAAACATAAGAAGTCCATATATGGTCTAAAACATGAATTCCATCAATGATACTAAAATTTTGATTAGGTAATAACCTCTTTTGATTTTAATAAAAACATCATTGATTAGTGCATATATCTCAAGTTTAGCGGGAGCAAATTTATTATCCTTGTGCTATATGTAGATAAAATTTTACTGGAAAATAGTGATGTAGGTTTATTGCATGAAATTAAATAATTTCTATCCAACAAATTTAATATGAAAGATCTTAGTGAGACGTATTTTGTTCTAGGTATAGAAATCCTTAGGGATCACACTAGAAATTTTCTTAGATTGTCACAAAAGACTTATAATACGAAGGTTCTTAGAAAATTTGACAAACAAAATTGTGCACCATGAGATACACTAGTGGAAAAAGGTGATAAATTTAGTTTGTGCAAATGTCTAATTTGGACATAAAGAAGAAAGACATGAATGAAATACCATATGAATAAGTTATGTCAGAAGTTGCATATGGAAATACAAAATTTTTTTGTATATTTTGGGCATATACATATGTGGTGATGTGTTTATTTGAACTACAATGATCTATATAGTTCATATACATAAGTGATAAATGGATGTTTATACATTAGTAAGTATGTATGTGTTGTACATATATTATTTAGTACATATACTTAAGTTATGTTTTGTAATATGTTTTGTTATGTTTGTTTGAGGAACTGGACATTTTATGAGTATATGACTAACATATACATAAACTGCCAAATGTTTTTAACCTTTTAGTGAAATGTCTAATTCATATACATCTTATTTTCTATGTATTTATTTTCAGTTTTGTTAAAGGTAGTTGAGGAAATGGATATCATCTATGTATATGTTTAACATATATATTAGTTGTGATATGTTGTTACATGTGTAATGGAATCCATAGTTCATACACTTTCGTAAAGACCCGAAAATACGCCCTGCATGCCACATGGTGCTTACGATCCCAAAAAATTACAAGATAATCCATGAAATAGTACCTGCTGTGAGCACTGAATAATAGTAAAAAAATAAATGTGTATGGAAACAACTGAAAACTCCATAAGATTTACGTACTAAAAACATTACTGTATCATAAGTCTGAACATCTGAAGCATTCTAAATTGATTTATAAGACACTGAGATAATTTAACTGACTGTCCTAAATGTCAAAAATCTTATAAAAACTAACTATAAAAGATTTGATAGGACAGGACCCAACTAACTCCAACTATTTAACTGAAATAAAATATTAAACAACTAAAATAACTGAAATAAATAACCATGTCCTTGATAGATGAGGACTCACCATGACTGTTACTGCTGATATGATGATCTATCTAAGTGTGGTCAAGAAACTGAGCATCCAAACCTATGATATAAGACATCATAGCGCAAAGAAAATATATGCGATCAGTACTTTGAATGTACTGGTATGAGTAATGAGGTTAGGCTGATATGCATGGCTTATCTGCATAAAGTAAAGACTGACTGAATATCGTGAGATAACTGAATAATTGATATGAATGCGTGAATGATGTAAAATCTGAGAATGCATGACCAAGCATATAACATGATTCTAAAAATATTCTCTAAACTAAAATACTGAAATTTGATAACTGAATAACTGATAATTGCATGCTATGATCAATGCAAACCTGGACTGAAGTATACAGAATACTGAACTGAGACTGTAGGATCTAGCTATAACTGATATTCCCTAATGTACTATCAGGGTCTAACCTGTAACCCTAGTTGGAAGGGTATCAGTACCGTACCAAGGGTACTAACAATGGCTGCATGGATCCACTAATCTGATATCCCGAAGGACGAGGGTATCATGCCTAACTAATGAGGGAACCCTCAAAGTTTATGGTGGCGTCTTAAGTCTTGAACCTATGGGCTGCTACTAACATCTCATGTCTACTGACAGGGGATACAAGTGTCTCATACCTACTGACGGGGGAGACACCATTTCTACGTTCACTCGGTGCTAAGTTTTACTCCCAACTGAAATACACTGACTTCTGAACTGATCTAAGTTTTATTGAATCTGATAGATAACTGAAAATTAATGTTCTTTACATATCTAAAACCATTATAAAACTAGTAAGACTAAGTAAACAACTAAGTTTTCAGGTATTCATAACTCCTAGGACTCGATAGCAATAACAATAGGAACACATGAACACTTTAAAACATGATAGGAACCGTTTTGCAAGAACTCATCTCTTAGACATTTCATCAAACACATGAGGATCATGAATTTAAAGCCTGGGAATAGTTTAAAACATAATTAATCTCAAGGCTATACTACTAAACCATAAATTTCGGATTTAACATGAAACATCATTATTCCAACTTGTAAGGTTTAACTTTAACAACCATTACATGTAAACACCATGTAAAATCAAAATTCATAAAGATACATGGAGATAGTTTATTGCAAATATGTAAATTCATGATTTTAAATCTTAAAAGTGGATTCTTGGACTCCATGGGTGAAAAGGACCCAAGGATGAAAAACAAACATACCTTAAAGCTTTAATATTGAAAGAGAATTAACTTTTCTTGAATGTTCTTGGATTGGAAAACAAATTTTTAGTTTTCTTGAAGAAGGGCTTGAATCTTGTTCTTGGGAGATGATCATGAGAGGAAACCCTAATCTTTTAATAGGGAATAAAGAGGGTTAATGTCTTTTAAAAACTGATTGATAATGACTAAATATGCTTATGAGGTAATTTGAGTTAGGGGAAGGGTAAGGTTTGAGGTGAGTAAAAGACCAAAATAATTGTAACGCCCCAAAAATGGGTCCCGAGATGTCACACGTGCTTAAGACTATGAGTAGCCATAAGCTAACCCTGTAAGCTTTCTACTAAATCTAAATACTCATAATAGAGAAATATAATTATAAAATCAATGCCGAGGTTTGTCTTATATAAGCTGAAATTATCTGAACATAATATCTGAAAATATTAGACTCAAAGTCTGAAAAAGTAATAATGGAAATCTGAACTATATCTAGCAGTCTGACAAGTCTCTACTACTAATAACTAGAGAGCCACTGGTACAAGTTCCTAGCTGACTCAATGTAAGACCCCGCAAAATTCTAAGTTTAACTCAGTCCTTTAAAGCTTATTAAGGGGCCCCAGACTTAGAAAATTTTAGCTCAGTATTTAATCTTAGTGTTATTTTAGTCTTCATAGGTTGACGACTCTATTTCACAACCCTCATGACCTTAAAGTAATTATTTTAGGTTGAATCATGATCAGGAATGTCAGTGGGTATTCTCGGACAAGTTTTGGATTTTTTGTACCTCGTTTGTATCATATTTGAAAGCTCAAATAATTGGATTGAAGCGATCTCAATGTGCCGCGTCGCCCATCGCGTTGATGAATATCTTCCCCAGCTTCCAGTGTAAATTCCAGTGAATCGATGCGAACTCGATGTGGTGCGTTTGCCATCACATTGATACCAATGATGTGGCACGTTGGTCTATGCGTCGCTAAACCAGTTTTCAGTAATTAAAAATATCATCCATAGGGGTATTTGGGATATTTTCCCCACTTTGATCCATCCCCTAAAACACAAAATACAGCCCCTACAAAGCAAGTTACACTCTTTTCTCTCAAATTGCTCTCATGAACAAAATCCTAGAACACCAATTTCAAGATCAATTCTCAAGAACACTCCTTCAATCTTCAACAATTTAATTTCTAAGGTATGTCAAGTGTTTATCCAAGGGTCCCTTCCACCCTTGGAGTCTAAGAAACTCTTTTAAACTTCAAGTAGATTGATTTTATGACTTCCATGATTTGGATTCAAGTGTATTCATAATTATAATGTTGATTGGGTTTCTATAACATGATTAAGTGCAAGACTTATGTAAAAACAATTATTATGTAAGTAGTATCATGTAAATTTATGTTAAAGCCTTGAAATTGTAATGCTTATGTGTTGATTAGTACTATGTGCATATACAATGCCTTCCAAGTTCTTGATGAGTCATTCATATGAATTAAATAGTGGGATTATATCATGTTAGCATGTATATTAGTTCATACCATTCAAGCGTTTGATAAAATGCCTCTATAGATGCATTATGAACAAGTGTACATTTCTGTTCTATACAACATTATGTGATGCTTTACTTTTATGCTATCGAGTCCTCGGGGTAATTAAATAATGAAAAATTTAGCTGATTATCTAGATCCAGTGTCAGTTATAGAACAATCGCAGTCATGTCACGATTAGTAGTACTCTCCGTCAGTTACAAAACTTAAGAAAAAATCAGTAGACTCAGTATCAGTCCAGTCTAGTTCAGTATTTAGTTCAGACCTTAGTAAATTCAAATAGTTAACAAAATTTAGTAGTATTATGTTAGCCAACGAAACTCAGTGAACTCATTTTAGTTTAGTTGGATAGTATATAACCAGTAAAAATTTAGTCAAGCCAAGTATGAACTAGGAATCAGCTCAGCGTCAATTCGGTTGGGAGTAGGATTCAGCACTGAGTAAACCTAAGGATAGGGACTCACCTTCTAGTAGAGGGTATGATCGTAAGAAGCAATCCTTATGTTCCAGAACTACATAGCAAGTGTAGGTTGAGACATCAACCTGCTAGTTGAGGTTTGATGAGGGTCCTAACTGCCAGTTGAGGGTACCACCATTCTCATTCAGAGCACCTGCCAGATCTGGGTGACTAATCTTGTCTTTACCTGTGGCACGGTACTACCTTCCAACTGGGGTTACAGTTTGGACCACAATCCATTTGGAGAGGGGCATGTTGGTTAGATGATTACCTCCCTCAGTCTAAGTTTCAGTCTTAGTAGAGAACTCAGTTTAGTTCTACAAATTCAAGACTGTTAGATACAGTCAGTCAGTTCAGTATAGAACTCAGACTAGCTTTTCAGAATCAGGACTGTCAGCTACAGTCACTTAGTTATCATATACAAAGTATCTGTAAACTTAGATATCAATAAATCAGTAATTTAAAACTCTATATCCAATGTTATAATAATCTCAGTTATAGTTTATGTATTCATGCATGTACTCTCACTCAGTTATATTTATGTCATTCGGTCAATATTGTTCATGGATATGAACCCATGCATCTTAGCCTACCTCACTTAGCATACTAGTACATTCAAAGTACTGACGCATACCTTTCTTTTGTGCTATGATGTCTTATATCATAGGTTCAGATGCACGGGCTCCTGATAATACTTAGCAACCCTATTTATCAGTAGCAGACTTAGTGGTGAGTCCTCATAGTTTGAGAATAGACTTCTTATTTTAGTATTTTAGTATCTCAGTTTATCATTTTTTAGTAGTTGGGGTTAGTTGGGGGCTTGTCCCATCAACTCTTTGTTCAGATAGTAGAGGCTTTTTAGACTAGAGTATTTCAGACAGATGTATTAGTATTCAATTTTTTAGTAGTTAGTAATTACTTTTAATTTGAACCTTATGGCAAGTTTTTGCCTAGTTTCTGCATAATTACAGTATTATTATTCAATTATTACAGCAGGTACTAGTCATGGGTTAACTTGTGGTACCTCAGGATTATGAGCACCGTGTATCATCTGGGATATAGAATCATGGTGTTACAAACTTGGTATTAGAACCTAAGGTTTAACAGAGTCCTAGGAAGTTTGAAAGCCGCATCTATTAGAGTCTTGTGCATGGGTGTGTTGTACGCCACACTTATGGTCATGGAGCTATTAGATATTTTTGGAAAAAGTTTCCTTTCTTTCAGTATTCTTGTTGAGTTAGAAAGCATAAGCTCCATTTAAACTCTCAGTCTAATTTATCTCTTCCTTATGCTTCCAGAACATGCCTCCTAGAAAAGCTGATGAAAGAAAAGATAAAAACTAGCCAGCTTCTCCACCCGTTTAGGCAGATCCCCAGAATGAGCATGTCTCTCATGCTAAATTTAGATCTGCTTTTACTACATTGGCTTATTCAGTAGTTGCTCAGAATAATTTGCATACTATTTTCCTATCTTTGTTATTGACTTGCCCTCAACAGGGTGAAGGAGGGGAGCGTAGGAAGAATAAGAGGGCTAGAACAAATAATTCTAAGCCAAGATCAGGGGGTAGTAACCGCTCCCAATTCCTTCAGAGATTCTTAGCCATAGTTCCACCTTTATTCAGGGCGCTAGCTCTTAAGTTTAAGAATGACAGTCAAAATGGGGCATCAAGCTCTAAGTTGCAAGGTAGGGGAAAAGGTGCTCGTACTAATCCACTTTGCGGGAAATGTGGTAAGAACCATAAGAGAGTGTGTAGAGCTGGCAGTGATGTATGTTTTGGATGCAATAATATAGGCCACAAGATGCAAAAGTGTAGAGTAATGGCTCAGATGGGAAAGGATTTACGCCAACAGGGTCAGTCAGACCGTCTTTCACCTCAGTTTGATCGCCTGAATCAGCAGGGAGCCACTTTCAGTACCACCAGTAGGCAGTGCCCAAACAGTCTTCATGCACTGTAGTCCTGACAAGATTAGGAAAGTTCTCCTAATATGGTCACTCGTACATTATAGATCTTTCATTTACATGTATATTCCTTGTTAGATCCGGGAGCTTCTTTGTCTTTTATAACTCCTTATATAGCTATTAACTTCGAAGTCAGTCCCAAAAATCTAGCAAAGCCTTTCTCAGTCTCTACCCTAGTAGGTAAATCTATCATAGCCCGATGGGTTTACTGGAACTGTCTGGTTATGGTATCTCAGAAAGTTACTTTACCAGACTTATCCGAATTAGAGATGATCAATTTTGATGCCATTCTCAGCATGGATTGGCTTCATTCCTGCTATGCCTAAGTCAACTGCAGAAATAGAATAGTTCAATTTTAGTTCTTAAATAAGCCCATCCTAGAGTGGAGGGGTAGTACTTCAGCACTAAGGGGTGAACTTGTTCCTACCTTAGGGCAAGGAAAATGGTATCTAAGGGATGTGTCTACCATCTTGTTCGAGTCCAGTACTTTAGATCAGAAACCCCTACTCTTGAGTAAGTATCGGTAGCATGTGAATTCCTAGACGTGTTTCCCGAAGATCTTCTCGGAGTTCCTTCCAAAAGGAAAATCGACTTTGGAATAGACCTTCTTCCAGATACTCAGCCCCTACCTATTCCACCATACAAAATTGCTCCAGTAGAACTCAAAGTATTAAAAGAACAGTTAAAGGATCTCCTATATAAGGGATTCATTTGACCCAGTGTCTCCCTTGTGGGGTGCACCACTTCTATTCGTGCATAAGAAAGACGGTTCTCTTAAGATGTGCATTGACTACCGTAAGATAAATAAAGTCATGGTAAAAAAAAGTATCCACTTCCCAGAATTAATGACTTGTTTGACCAACTTCAGGGTGCCAGTTACTTTTCTATGATTGACCTCAAATCAGGCTATCCATTAGCTTAGATTCAGAGAATGTGACATTCTGAAAATAGCTTTAAAAACTCGGTATAGTCACTTTGAATTCTTAGTCATGTCATTTGGTCTTACCAATGCCCCAACAACTTTCATAGGCTTGATGAACCGTGTGTTCAAGTAGTACTTGGACATGTTCATCATAGTCTACATAGATGACACTCTTGTCTATTCCCGTAATGAGGATGAACCTGCTGATCACTCAGAATCATACTTCAGACTCTCAAAAACCCTCTGTTATCATGGTATCTTATTTATTTATGTCTTACATGTCCTCTATATAATAACTTATATTTATGCACTTTAGTGAAAAACATGTATGCTTACAGTTCCTAGTATAGGAGTTTTAGTTCACTCTGTATTACGAATCATGTTTTATGAATACAGAAACTCCAGACTTAGGTCATGCAGCCCATGACTCATGTACTCATGTCATGCTTTACAGTATGCCTAGTTCCCAAGGCTAATGCTACACTCCTAATGGTCAGCTAAGTTTAGATTATGTCATGTATATCCTCAGTTTAGGTCTCTTAATAAATCCATGGTGTTTCTATTCTGTTCCTCAGGACATAGTAAAGTGTCGAGTTCGGCATAATATTCATTGATGCTTTAGGATCTCATGTTTTAACCCTTTAGTGAACTCTTCTTATAAAATAATGTAGTGATGAGCGATTTCTTAGATGGGAGAGAATAAATATTTCAGGATAAGGAAAGAGTTTTTCATGCATGTTTTACACGAGGCTCTAGATATTAGAATAGGCCTAAATGTTAGGGTAGTGTGCTAAGTGAATGACTAGAAATAAGTTATATTTAGTTGTTGAAGGGAGAGAAATCAGAACTATTCATGAGACGATAAGTTGAGAAAATGTCGAGTGTGAGTGTCTAGTCAAATCCTCGATTTATGTTAGTCTCCATCATGTAGTTATCAGAACTCAATATTCAATTCCAGTATGAGCTCAGTTACAGTCCCAATTACAGTATTAGTTACAGTCTTAGTTATCATCTTAGTTATAGTCTCTGTCACAGTTTCAGTCCAGTAATTAGATCAGAAACTCAATTTAGCTTCAGATTTGCTTGACCATAGCATATAGTTATCAGTTATTTATTTATCAGTATTACTGTACCTCAATTTATAGAATATTTTAGAATCATTTTATACGCTTGGTCTTGCATTCTCAAATAATACAGTCTCTACGTATTCATGCTCAGTACCTTATGTTGCTCAGTCTCCCTTACCTTATACGTAAAATACTCTATAGTTTCAGTCAAGAATAAGTACAGTTCAATGTTACATGACCAGTATTCAGCAATCATCCATTCAGTTAATTAGACAAGTTAGTATGTTTATGCATTCGTGCTCAACGTCCATATGAATATTTATAGTAGTCTCAGGTAAAGTGTCGTAATGAGGTGTAGAGTATAGTTGAGAGAGTATTTGAGGAATATGTGTAAGCTTGAAAATTTGTAGTTGCAATGCATAACGCTTAGTCACTCTATCTTAGATGATGATTCATAGGCCTTGCCTCATATTTCAAAATTTTAGCAAGGATATGATTTCTTATTTAGATGTTTTATTCAGTCCATGCCAAGATTCCTTGCACCCAAATGTCACTAGAACTCTATAGAAGAGTGTTAAGGAAATACTTCAGTCAGGTATTAGGTTTCAGCATGAGTTAGTCTGTAAGCCAATAATTCAGTTTAGCAGCTAGGAAGATAAGTTTGTATGGTCTGGTTTCCAATTTATCCATCTAGTCGCAATATCTGAAGCCTCATGAATGTAACTATTTCAAGATAGAGCAACTAGGTAGTTGCGTGTTCAGCTCAGTGCATGTATCATGTTCCATTTTTAGATCCTAGATATTCAGTCATGACTCAGTTCGGAGGTGCCCTATGCATCATCCCAGCTTTTCCTCAGTATCTTAGCCAAGTCAGCATTTTTCAAGGGACATAATGTCCCAAGGGGAGATGCACTATAACCCCCGAGCTCTCATGTCCTAAACCTCCCAGTATCTCTTTACGTAACAAATCTAGTTTGGAACAATGGGTACTCATAAGTGGTCCCTCAAGTTTCAATCTCAGTCGTAAGCCATATATTTAGAGGCTCAGATTATTTTATGATATTCAGTTCATGTATCACTTTTCAGTCTCAGTTATGTTCACATGTTCAAGGATGTTT
Organism: Capsicum baccatum var. pendulum; assembly: GCA_030864225.1. NCBI lineage: Eukaryota > Viridiplantae > Streptophyta > Magnoliopsida > Solanales > Solanaceae > Capsicum > Capsicum baccatum. Next base: position 233,641,459 of record CM061560.1, on the reverse strand, counting down.
AGTAACCGATCTTAGGTTCATCAGTTTTCTCAGCTTAGGGTAACAGTCTTCCTTAGATTGGCTTACTCCATGTTTAATTACAGTTATAAACTTAGTATCCATTACTGTTGCATATTAAGTCATACATTTAAGAATCAGTTTAGTCATGTACTCATGCATCAGATATGCATGTTTAGTTTGAAAACTCAACTTATTAGTATTTACAGTCAGGTGTTTCATGCATCAGATATGCATGTTCAGTGTGTAAACTAAGTCCATCAGTGTTTCTCAGCTTAGTCAGTCTCATTCGAGGACGAATTTTCCCAAGGGGGACATATTGTAAGACCCCACAAAATCCTAATATTAACTTAGTCCTTTAAAGCTTTTTAAGGGGTACCAAACTTAGAAAATCTTAGCTAAGTATTCAGACTTAGTGTTATTTTAGCCTTCGTAGGTTGGGGACTCTATTTCATGACCCTCATGACCTTAAAGTAATAAATTTAGGTTGAATCATGATCAGGAATGTCAGTGGATATTCCCGGATAAGTTTTAGATTTTTTGAACTTTGTTTGGATCATATTTGAAAGCTTAAACTAGTGGATCGACGTGAACTCGATGCGCTGCATTGCCCATTGCATCGATGAATATCTTCCCCAACTTTCAGTGTAAATTTTAGTGAACTGATGTGGACTCAACGTGGTACGTTGGGCATTGCATCGGTGCTAATGACGTGGCACGTCGCTCTACGCATTTCTAAACCAATTTTTAGTAATTAAAAACAACATCCAGAGGGGTATTTGGGACATTTTCCCCACTTCGACCCATCCCCTAAAACATGAAATTCAGCCCCTACAAAGCAAGTTACACTCTTTTCTCTCAAATTTCTCTCATGAACGATACCCTAGAACATCAATTTCAAGATCAATTCTCAAGAACACTCCCTCAATCTTTAAGAATTTAATTGCTAAGGTATGTCAAGTATTCATCCAAGGGTCCCTTCCACCCTTGGAGTCCAAGAAATCTTTTAAACTTTAAGTAAATTGATTTCATGACTTCCATGAGTTGGATTCAAGTGTATTCATGATTATAATGTTGATTGGGTTTCTGTACCATGATTAAGGGCAAGATTTATGTAAAAACAGTTATTATGTAAGTAGTAACATGTGAATTTATGTTAAAGCCTTGAAATTGTAACGCTCATGTGTTGATTAGTACTATACGCATATACAATGCCTTTCAAGTGCTTGATGAGTTGTTCATGTGAGTTAAATAGCTGGATTATATCATTTTAGCATGTATATTAGTTCATGCCATTCAAGTGTTTGATAAAATGCAGCTATAGATGCATTACGAATAAGTGTATATTTTTATGCTATGCAAGGTCATGTGATGCTTTACTTTAATGCTATCGAGTCTTGTGGGTATTAAATACTTGATAATTTAGCTAATAACCTAGAGCAAGAATCAGTTACAAAATAATCTAAGTCATGTCATGATCAGTAGTACTCTCAGTCTGTTATAGAACTCAGGAAACATTTAGTAAACTAAATATCAGTTCAGTCCAGTTCAGACCTCAAGAAATTCAGACAGTTAATAGAATTTAGTAGTATTCCATTAGTCAATGGAACTCAGTGAACTTAGTTTAGTTCAGTTAGACAGTATAACCAGTAACAATTCAGTCAAGCCTAGTAAGAACTAAGAATAATTTCATTGTCTATTTAGTTGGGAGTAGGATTCAGCACTGAGTGAACCCAAGGATGGAGACTCACCTTCCAGTAGAGGGTGTAATCCTTATACACAGTCTTTGTGTTCTAGAACTACATAGCCAGTGTAGGTTGAGACATCAACCTACTAGTTGAGGGTTGATGTGGTGTCCTACTTGCTAGTTGAGGGTACTACCGTTCTCATTCAGAGCACCTGCCAGATGAGGGTGACTCAGTTTGTCTTTACCCATGGCACGGTACTAACACCCTTTCAACTAGGGTTACAGGTTGGACCCTAATCCATTTAGAGGGAGGTATGTTAGTTAGATGATTACCTCTCACAGTCTCACTTTCAGTCTCAGTATAGAACTCATTTTAGTTCTACAGATTCAGGACTGTTAGATACAGTCACTCACCTCAGTATAGAACTTAGACCAACTCTTTAGAATCAGGATTGTTAATTACAATCACTCAGTTATAAGATTCACAGTATCTGTAAACTAAGATATCAGTAAATCAGTAATTCAGTACTCAATATTCGTTGTTATCATGATCTTAGTTATAATTTACGTATTCATTCATGTACTCTCACTCAGTTATATTCATGTCATTCAGTCAGTATTGTTAATGCATATGAACCCATGCATCTCAGCCTATCTCACTTAGCATACTAGTACCTTCAAAGTACTGAAACATACCTTTCTTTTGCGCTATGATGTCTTTTATCATAGCTTCAAATGCACGGGCTCCCGATCATACTTAGCAGCCCGATATATCAGTAGCAAACTTAGTAGTGAGTCCTCATAGTCCGAGGACAATCTTATTATTTTAGTATTTTAGTATCTCAATTTATCAATTTTTAGTAGTCGAGGTTAGTTGGGGGATTGTCCCATCAACTCCTTGTTCAGACAGTAGAGGCTTTTCAGACTAGAATATTTTAGATACATGTATCTGTATTCAGTTTTTAGTATTCAGTATTTACTTTCAGTTTGAACCTTAGGGAAAGTTTACACCTAATTTTTGCATAATTACAGTATTATTATTTAGTTATTGCAGCAGGTACCAGTCATGGATTAGCTTGTGGTCCCTCAGGATTATGAGCATCGTGTAGCGTCTGGGGTACAGACTTGGGGCGTTACACTCAAACTAGCTAAAAATAATGAATCAACTACTTTAATAAGCTTAAAACTGAGTAACTAGGTCCTTGAACTATGAGGACTCACCAACTGTCGGGATGTCGATGGAGATGCTCAAAATCACTTACGTTGCTGAAACTGAGCACCTGAACGTACATTATGAGACACTGTAGAACATAGACGTATATGTGGATCAGTACTTTTGGAATATACTGAGTATATGGGGGTGAATGCACAAGTAAATCAATATCTCAATATTATTATAAATTTGTAAAAAAATGCATGCTAAATGTAGATAACTCATATAATATGGAACATCTGAAAACTGAATATCATAATCATGATAGCAAAACATGGTGCATAAATCTAGTTACTCATAACATTTAGTTTCTAAAAGTTGTACTAGTATTCTGTCTTTAAATCATGCTGCTAAGTGTAGAAAAGACTCACTTTTGTATCAATAAACTGAAATATGAAATCTCATAGCTAATGTCACTGGAAAAGGATGAGTGCTATTTTCTATCCCATCAAGAACTTTGATGCGATATAGGAAAATCGTGTTGAGCTACTGGGAAGGGACGAATGGGAACTAAAACTTTTCCACGATGCGAGCTAATCATGATTCTTTACTGGAAATTAGATAATTGCAAATTTGTCCTTCACCATGATGTGGTGCTTATCGCAATGTTCTACTACTTTCACTAAAATTGCCATAACCTCTTAACCGAGTACCAGATTAAGGAGAAATTGGTATCATTGGAAATATGGTTTAATTATCTACACTTTGGTGGGTCTAGAGCTTGAAAATTCTATATGCATCAATAGTTATAAACTTTTGAAGTTAACCCTTGACACACTAAGAGATAAACAGAGCTAAAAAAAGTATGAGGTATTACAATATCTTCCCCTTGGGAACATTCATCCTCGAATGAGACTAATTAAACTGATGATAATGGGGAACTTAGGCTATATGTTGGCATACACAACTAAAAATAACTGCATGACTAAATCTAAAACATACTAAGCAACTAAACTAATCTGTGTGTGTATAAATTTACATGAAGATAACTATATAGCTGAATCTGACACTAGAAAAGAAATGAATTAAGGAGGACTGTTACCTTTTGTTAAATCTGAGTTTGTGGAGAAGAGGTGAGGATACTTGGTACACATGTCTTTTTCTGCTTCCCAAGTAGCAGCCTCAATGGACTGATTTCGCCAAAGAACTTTGACCAAAGGCACTTCTTTGTTCCTTAGTCTACGAATCTGATGATCAAGAATCTCTATCAGAACTTCTTTGTATGAAAGACTATTCTGAATATCTATGCTTTCTAGAGGGACTACAATAGCTGAATCGTACATGAACTTCTTCAATTAGGACACATAGAATACTGGATGAACTGATGACAATTCTGCAGGTAGCTCAATCTCATACGCTACCTTCCCCACATGACTCAATATCCTACAGGGACCCTCATATCGGGGATTGAGATTCCCCTTTTAGACAAATCTCTTCACCCCCTTCAAGGGTGAAACCTTCAAATATACAAGATCATCTACTTCAAACTCAAGATCTCTTCTTTTTATATCTACATAAGATTTCTGGCAACTCTGAGCTATTTTCAATCTCTCTCTAATTAGCTAAACTTTCTCCTTGGCCTCAAGTACCATATATGGCCCAATCAAAGCGGCCTCACCCACTTCAAACCAATCGATGGGTGATCTAAATATCCGCTCATAAAGAGCCTCAAACGAGGCCATCTGAGCACTAGAATGGTAACTGTTATTATAGGCAAACTCGATCAACGACAAGTGGTTATCCCAACTACCTTTGAAATTAAGAACACATGCCCTCAACATATCCTCTAAAGTCTGAATGGTCCTCTCTGCCTTACCATATGTCTGCAGATGAAAAGCTGAACTGAGATGAAATGGGTACCAAGACCCTTCTTAAAGGCCTTCCAAAACTGAGAGGTAAACTGAGTACCCCTATCTGAAAGATGGACAAGGAACCCCATGCAATCTAACCAACTCTCTGATATACAACTTAGTATAATCTTTATCTATGTAGGATGTGTGAACTGGAAAGAAATTGGTTTATTTGGTCAATCTATCTACAATAACCCAAATTGAATTATGTTGTCCTATCACGAAGTCCATATTTACCTCTTCCTATTTCTATGTGGGAATACCAAACTCCTGTATAGTGCCACCAGGTGTTTGGTGCTCTACCTTAACCTGTTGACAAGTCACACACTTGGCTACAAATCTTGCTATATCTTTATTCATACCACTCCACCAATAGACTTACCGCAAATCATGGTACATCTTGGTGGCTCCTGGATGAATAGAGTAATGCAGTCTATGCACTTTCGTCATAATCCACTGCCTCAAATCATCAACACATGGCACATACAATCTATTTTAGTATCTCAACACACCATCTCCCCCTTAGGAGAAAACCTCTACCTTTTGGTTTTTAACTGAACCCTTCAGTTTGACAAAACTAGAATCCTTATCCTGCTTCTCCTTCATTTCTGAAACTAGAGAAGATTCTGAACTACACTACCCGAACATTTCCTTTAACTAATTCAACCAATCCCTCACCCAATCTATCTAACCGGTGCAATTCTCAAACTAATTCACTTATCATTCTCCACATGAGCAAAACTTCTCATAGATAATCTACTAAGGGCATCTGCCACTATATTAGCCTTGACCAGATGATACAACACACTCATATTATAGTCCTTCAATAATTCTAACCACCTTCTCTGATCAATATTTAAACTCCCTCTAAGTAAACACATACTGCAAGATTTTGTGATCCGTAAACACATAAACATGCACCCCATAAAGATAGTGCCTCCAAATTTTTAATACAAACACAAAAACAACTAGCTCAAGATCATGGGCAGGTTAGTTCTTTTCATGAGGCTTAAGATGTCTAGAGGCATAGTCTATAACTGTAATACCCCAAAAAATCCAAACCAATATTAGATCCATGTACCAAGCTCATGCATAGTACATCATGGTTCTTTTGTAGTTTCATGAGTAGGTTAGATGTATATTAAGGCTTTAAATAACTCCCAAGTATCAGATGAATCAAAACATTCCTTACCGAGTGAATTCTTGTGAAGAATATTGGTATAGTCAACTTCAAATGAGCATATCTCTAATTATACCTGGTATTTTTGAGCTAATGAACTTTAACCAGATAGATAATTAAATTAGATTTCCAAATATACCAATTTCACCTAAATCTGATATTGGAGCAAAGAGTTATTCCTATTTTACTCAAGCATGTCAAGTTGGAAATAGTGTGACGACATTCGTCGTAGCTTACCATATTTGTGATGCCCTATCGTGAAGGTCGTCAGCCTTAGGCAGAAACCAGCTCATAAGTAATGAAATTTGTGGTATCTTACCACATTTGTGACACCCTATCATTAAGGTCATCAGCCTTAGGCAGAAACCAGTTCCAAGTGACGATATTCGTGGTAGCTTGCCACATTTGTGATGCCCTATCACGAAGGTCGTCAGCATTAGGAAGAAACTAGATCCTAAGTGATGACATTTGTGGTAGCTTACCATATTTGTGATTCCCTATCATGAAGGTCGTCATCCTTAGGCAGAAACCAGCTCCTAAGTGACGAAATTTGTGACAGCTTGCCACATTTGTGATGCCCTATCACGAAAGTCGTCAGCTATGATTTTTCAGCAATTGGGAATTTATTTCATAAGGGTATTTTGGTTATTTCCTTCACCTTCCACTACTCATAACCCTAAAGAGGCATGATTTTTCCCATTTTTTGTTTAGTTAAGCATCTAAAAAACCCTCTCTAATGCTCTCAACCACAAGATTAGGGTTTCTATCAAACTCATCTCTCAAAAGCAAGATTCAAGCCTTTTTCCAAGATAATTGAGAATTAAGTTTCCCAGATCCAAGAAATCTCCAGAAAATCATCAAGGTTTCCTTTCTAAGGTATGTGTAGTGTTCATCTATGGATCCAATCCGTTCATAGAGCTCAAGAACCATGTTTTAAATATTATTTTGTAAAGTTTTTGTGGTGATATGACGATGTACATGTTGACGATTGTTGTTTAAGTTCCAATGTGATATCTAAAGGTGTTTCCATGGAATATATATGTTTGTTAATTGAAAACCATGAACTTTATCTGGTTTATTATGGTGCAAGTATGAAACTTACCTATGCCTTAAAGAATGCTTGCAAGGTGTTTGATAAAATGCATAGGATGGTATAAATTCATATTTGTATGGCTCTATGATGTCTAAATTACAAGTCCATGTTAGCTATATACTTCAATATGAATCTCATGCTTTTCATGTGTTGCAATTGTGGTGGTATGAAGCATGTAAGATAATGGAGATATACAATATGTACATGAAATATATCCATGCATTCCCTATAATGTTTAAGATGTTGAATAACTATATGAAATATGATATCCCCTATTTATGATATTATGAATTATGGACTCAAATCTCGTGATCAAGTCATGCCATGTGCATCAGTTTCCTTCTATCGAGTCCAGGGGGTATTCATACCCAAAAAAATAGTTGTGTTCCTAGATCCATGTCATGTTGTCATGATAATCTCAGTCAAGCTATAATCGATAGAACTCAGTCAGTCATGTGACTCAGGAAAACCTCAGAAATCTCATGATCTTAGTTAACTCTCAAATAATAGTACTACTCTGTCAGTCAATGGAAGTCAGTTAATCTGTCCATGTTTCATCTCTTTAGATGGTGGTATAAGTTAGCACCGAGTGAACCCAATGATGGGGACTCACCTACAAGTTAAGGGTGTGATTCTTAGCAGTCATCCTTGTGTTCTAGAACTATGTATCCAGCGTACGTTGAGATATCTTAGCTTATCAAATTAGGGTTAATGAGGTGGATTAACCTATCAGTTTAGGGTTCCCACCATTCTTCTTTCGAATACCTTCCAGCTAAGAGTCACCCACAACTGTCCTTACCAATGGTGCGGTATTAACACCCCTCCAGTCGGGGCAGAGATTGGACCCTAACTTAGCTATATGCGTTATTGGGGCATGTTGGTTAAATAACTACCTCCCATAATTTTAGAATCAGTCTTAGTAAAAGAACTTAGATAGGTCTTCAAATTTTAGTATATCAGGACTTTCAGATACAGTCAGACCTAGTTACAGTATGAAACTCAGATAGTTCTATCACATTCAGGATTGTCAGATATAGTCGCCCATGTTATCAGAATTTTAGTATCGGTAATGTTAGCTATCAATAAACCATGTATTAGAATACAGGACTAGCTATCCTGCACCCACGATTTCAGTTACTATGTATGCATGTTTGTACTCTTATGTTCATGTCAGTCAGACAGTTAGCATTGTTCATGCATGTAAACCCTATTTATATTTAGCCTACCTCACTCGTATACTCAGTAAATTCCCTTATACTGATGCATTTGTGATATGGTGCTTTCTTTTTATGTTACACCATAGGTTCAGAGACTCGAGCTCTAGATCAGTAGTAGTAGTAGCATTTCCACTCGTAGAGATTCAGTGAGTCCTCTTCATTCAAGGACAATATGATTTGATTTATTCATTATTATTTTAGCCAGTTATCAGTTTACGGAGTTAGTTGGAGACATGTTCCTTCAACTCCTTATTCAGATAGTACTTAGAGGCTTTCAAATTTAGTATTCATTCTTATGTTCAGATTTGATTCTATTTTCAGTTGTTTTAGGTATCTTTCACCCATATGGATATTATGTTTTGACATATTCTTTATTCAGTTGAACCTTATGGCCTAAATGTTCATGTTTTTCATATTATTACGTTATATATGTAGTGTACAGGTATAGATATAAGTCATAGGTTAGCCTGTGGTCCCTCGGGATCATGAGCACTGTGTAGCATTCCGATTTAGTAAATCAGGGCATTACAAACTTGGTATCAGAGTCTAAGGTTCAATAGAATCCTAGGAAGTCTGAAAGCGGCATCTTGTAGAGTCTTGTACATGGGTGTGTTGCGCGCCACATTTATGTATAGGAGGCTATGAGACGGTTTAGGAACAGTTCCCTTTCTTCAGTATTCTTGTTGTGCTAGTAAGTATAACTTCAAGTTAGTCTCTTAGTATAATCCACATCAACACATTTACTATAGTTAGAGATGGATGATTTTGATGTCCTTCTTGGCATGGATTGGCTTCATTCCTGCTATGCCATAGTCGACTGCAGAAATAGGATAGTTCAGTTTCAGTTTTCGAATTAGCCCGTCCTAGAGTGAAAGGGTAGCATTTTGTCTTTCAGGGGTCAGCTTAGCACTTCGTCTTTCAGGGGTTAGCTTGTTTCCTACCTTCGGGCAAGGAAAATAATTTCTAAGGGGTGTTTGTATCATCTCGTGCATGTTAAAGATTCCTGTTCTGAATCTCCCAGTCTCAAATCAGTCCCAGTGGTCAATGAATATTCAGATGTATTTTTTGAAGATATTTGAGGCATTCCTCCCGAAAGGGAAATAGACTTCAGCATAGACCTTCTCCCAGATACTCAGCCTATTTCTATTCTGCCATATAGAATGGCACCAGTAGAACTCAAGGAACTGAAAGATTAGTTAAAGAATCTCTTACATAAGGGATTCATCAAGCCCAGTGTATCCCCATGGGGTGCACCAGTCTTATTCGTGCGCAAGAAAGATGGTTCTCTCAGAATATGTATTGATTACCGTCAGCTCAAGAAAGTCACGATCAAGAACATGTATCCACTATCTAGGATAGATGACTTGTTTGAACAACTTCATGGTACCAGTTATTTCTCCAAGATAGACCTCAGATCTGGCTATCATCAGCTCAGAGTTAGAGAATGTGACATTCCTAAGACAGCTTTTCATACTCGGTATGGTCATTTTGAATTTCTAGTCATGTCCTTTGGTCTTACTAATGCCCTTGCAGCTTTCATGGAATTGATGAACTGGGTGTTCAAGCTGTACTTGGACACATTTGTCATAGTCTTCATAGATGATATTCTAATCTATTCTCGCACAGAGCATGATCATTCAGACCATCTTATAATTGTTCTTCAGAATCTCAGGGATCACCAGTTGTTCGCCAACTTCAGTAAGTGTGAATTTAGTCTAAGATCAGTAGCATTCCTTGGCCACATTGTTTCCAGTGATGGCATTAGAGTAGATCCTCAAAAAACCAAAGCGGTAAAAAACTAGCCTCGCCCTATCTCTCCATCAGATATCAGGATTTTCTTGGGTTTGGCTGGCTATTACTGATGGTATGTCGAGGGATTTTATTTTATTGCATCTCCTATGTATAGATTAACTCAGAAGAAGGTCAGGTTTCAGTGGTCAGAACCTTGCGAGAAGAGTTTTCAGGAGTTGAAGACTCGACTTACCTCAGCTACAATTTTAGCACTTCCCAACGATTTTGATGGATTTGTAGTATATTGTGATGCATCCAGAGTAGGTTTAGGTTGTGTCCTCATGAAGCATGGTAGATTCATAGCCAACGCCTCCAGATAGTTAAATCCTCATAAAAAGAATTATCCTACTCATGACCTTGAGTTAGTAGTAGTTGTCTTTGCCTTAAAGATTTGGAGGCATTATCTATACGGTGTTCACATAGACGTCTTCACAGATCATAAGAGCCTTCAGTATGTCTTTTCCCATAAAGATCTCAATCTTTGTCAATAAGGTGGTTAGAGCTCTTGAAGGATTATGACATGAGTGTCCTTTATCATCCTGGGAAGGCCAATGTAGTGGTCGACGCACTCAGTAGACTATCCATGGGTAGTGTTTCCCATGTTGAGGATAGTAAGAAGAAATTAGCTCAGGAGATTCATCATCTTGCCAGACTAGGCATTCGCTTAGTCGACTCTTCATAAAGTGGTGTATGTGTTCAAATTAGTTCAAATTCATCTCTAGTTTTCGAGGTGAAAGAGAAGAAAGACAGGGATCTTAGCCTTGTCAAGCTAAAAGAGTCAGTTCTGAGTCAGGAATTAGAGGTTTTCACCCAAGGGGGATATGGTGTTATTCGTTGTCAGGGCCGTCTATGTGATCCTGGTGTAGATGACTTGAGGCAACAAATTTTTGTAGAAGCATAGGTGTGTGATACTCTATTTATCCAGGGGCCAATAAGATGTACCGCGACTTGCGGGAGATCTATTGGTGGAGTGAGATAAAGAGGGACGTTGCAGAGTTTGTGACTAAGTGCTCTACATATCAGCAGGTTAGGATAGAACATCAGAAACCTAGTGGTTCCATGCAGGAGTTCACTATTCCTACTTGGAAGTGGGAAGAAGTGAACATGGACTTCGTGACGGGTTTTCCTAGAACATGTCATCAGCATAATTCAGTTTGGGTCATTATAGATAGAATTACCAAGTCAGCTCATTTCTTTCCAGTTTGTACCTCTTACTCAGCCGAGGATTATGCCAAAATCTATATCAAGGAGTTGGTCAGATTACATGGTGTTCCACTATCTATCATCTCAGATAGAGGTACCCAATTCACCTCTCACTTCTGGAAAGTATTCCAAAAGGGTCTTGGTACCCAAGTTCATCTCAGTACAATGTTTCATCCTCAGACAGATGGTCAAGCAGAAAGGACCATTCAGACTCTAAAAGATATGCTAAGGGCATATCGAATAGATTTCAAGGAAAGCTAGGATAACCACTTGCCTTTGATTGAGTTTACATATAACAACAGCTATCACTCCAGTATCCAGATAGCTCCATTCGAAGGTCTCTATGGCAGGAGATATAGGTCTCTGATCTGTTGGTTTGAAGTTAGTGAGACCGCATTCATAGGGCCTGACTTAGTATTTAATGTCTTAGATAAAGTTCAGTTGATCAGACAAAGACTCCGGGCTGCTCAGAGCCGACATAAGTCTTATGCCTATGTTCGTAGAAAGGATCTTGAATTCGAGGTCGATGACTATGTCTATCTCAAGATCTCTCCCATGAAGGGAGTGAAGAGATTTTGCAAGAATGGAAAGCTCAGTCCCCAATATATCGGTCCCTTCAGGATTCTCAGTCGCTTCGGCAAGGTAGCCTATGAGCTTAAATTGCATTCAGATCTAGCCTCAGTTCATCCAGTCTTCCATGTCTCTTTGCTCAAGAGTTATATAGGTGACCCAGCAGTTGTAGTCCCTATTCATAGCCTTGACATTCAAAATAGCCTCTCTTAAAGATATTCTAGTCGAAATCCTCGACTATCAGACTCGTAGGCTGAGGAACAAAAAAGTCCCTCTAGTCATGGTTCTTTGGCGGAATCAGTCCATGGAGGGAGATACTTAGGAAGCAGAAGCAGACATGCAAACCAATTAACCTCATCTTTTCTCTGCTAATTCAGAATTAGCTCGAGGTGACCATTTTCCTTAAGCTTATTCAGTTACATGTTCAAAATTCTAGTATAAAATTGGTATCAAGTATCAGTGCATAGCTTATCATACATTCATGAGTTCAGCTTATCAGTCATGCATCAAATATGCATGTTTAGTTGGGCTATATTTAGTTTAGAATTCAATTCTGTCGTAAAATCATGTGCCATTTGAGCATGATCAGTGTATGCATCATTTTATCTTTTCTCCCCTCTCAAGCAGTCATCATTCGAGGACGAATATCACCAAGGGAGAGATATTGTAATACCCCAAAAAATCAAAACCAATATTAGATCCATGTACCAAGCTCATTCATAGTACATCATGGTTCTTTTATAGTTTTATGAGTAGGTTAGATGTATATTAAGGCTTCAAATAACCCTCAGCTATCAGAAGAATCAAAACATTCCTTACCGATTGAATTCTTGAGAAGGATATTAGTATAGTCAACTTCAAATGACCATATCTCTCATTATAATCAGAATTTTTGAGCTCATGACCTATCAACAGATACATAATTGAATTATCTTTCCAACGATACCATTTTTTCCTAAATCTAATATTGTAGAAAAAAGTTATTCCTATTTTACTCCATCATGTAAGTCTGGAAACAGTGTAACGATATTCGTGGTAGCTTACCACATTTGTGACACCCTATCACGAAGGTCGTCAGCCTTAGGCAGAAACCAGCTCCTTAGTGACGAAATTTATAGTAGCTTACCACATTTGTGATGCCCTATCATGAAGGTCGTCAGCCTTAGGTAGAAACCAGCTCCTAAGTGACGACATTTGTGGTAGCTTACCACATTTGTGACGCCCTATCACGAAGGTCGTCAACCTTAGGCAGAAACCAGATCCTAAGTGATGACATTTGTGGTAGCTTACCACATTTGTGATTCTCTCTCACGAAGGTTGTCATCCTTAGGCAGAAACCATCTCCTAAGTGACGACATTTATGACAGCTTACCACATTTATGATGCCATATCGCAAAGGTCGTCAGCTATGATTTTTCAGCAACTGGGAATTTATTTCATAAGGGTATTTTGGTTATTTCCTTCACCTTCCACGACTTATAACCCTAAAGAGTCATAATTTTTCCCATTTTTTCTTCAGTTAAGCATCTCAAAAACCCTCTCTTACGCTCTCAACCACAAGATTAGGGTTTCCATCAAACTCATCTCTCAAAAGCAAGATTCAAGCCTTTTTCCAAGAAAATTGAGAATTATGTTTCCCAAATCCAAGAACTCTCCAACAAATCATCAAGGTTTCCTTTCTAAGGTATGCATAGTGTTCATCTATGGATCCAATCCGTTCATAGAGCTCAAGAACCATGTTTTAAATATTATTTTATAAACTTTTTGTGGTGATATGACGATGTACATGTTGACGATTGTTGTTTAAGTTTCAATGTGATGTCTAAAGGTGTTTTCATAGAATGTATATGTTTGTTAATTGAAAACCATAAACTTTAGGTGGTTTAATATGGTGTAAGTATGAAACTCACCTATGCCTTAAAGAATGCATGCAAGGTGTTTGATAAAATGCTTAGGATGCTAGAAATTCATGTTTGTATGGTTTTATGATGTCTAAATGACAAGTCCATGTTAGCTATATACTTCAGTATAAAACCCATTCTTTTCATGTGTTGCAATTATGGAGGTATGAAGCATGTAAGATAATGGATATATACAATATGTACATAAAATATATCCATGCATTCCCTACAATGATTAAGATGTTGAATAACTATATGAAATATGATATCCCCTACTTATGATATTATGAATTGTGGACTCAAATCTCGTGATCAAGTTATGTCATGTGTGTCATTTTCCTTCTATCGAGTCCTGGGGGTATTTGTACCTAAAAAAAATAGTTGTGTGCCTAAATCCATTTCATGTTGTCACGATAATCTTAGTCAAGCTATAATCTATAGAACTCAGTCAATCATGTGACTCAGGAAAACCTCAGAAATCTCATGATCTCAGTTAACTCTCAGATAATAGTACTACTCCATCAGTGAACGAAAGTCAGTTAATCTATCCAATTACAGTCAGTTGAATCATGTTTAGTCTCTTTAGATGGGAGTAGAAGTTAGCACCGAGTGAACCCAAGGATGGGGACTCACCTACTAGTTTAGGGTGTAATTCATAGTAGTAATCCTTGTGTTCCAGAACTACATAGCCAGCGTAGGTTGAGACATTTTATCCTGTCAGATTAGTGTTGATGAGGTGGCTTGACCTGTTAGTTTAGGGTTCCCACCATTCTCATTTCAAATACCTACCAGCTAATGGTCACCCATAACTGTCCTTACCAGTGGCGCGGTATTGACACCTCTCCAGTCGGGGCAGAGATTGAACCCCAACTTAGCTATATGTGTTATTGGGGAATGTCAATTAAACAACTACCTCCCACAGTTTTAGAATCAGTCTCAGTAAAAGAACTCAGATAGGTCATTAGATTTTAGTATATCAGGACTGTCAGATACAGTCAGACCCAGTTACAGTACGGAACTCAGATAGTTCCACCAGATTATAGATTGTCATATAAAGTCTCCCATGTTATCAGAATTTCAGTAGCAGTCATGTTAGCCATCATTAAACCATGTATTAGCATACAGGATTAGCTATCATGCACCCACGATTTCAGTTACTATGTATGCATGTTTGTACTCTTACGTTTATGTCAATCAAACAGTTAGCATTGTTCATGCATATAAACCCTGTTTATATTTAGCCTACCTCACTCGTATGCTCAGTACATTCCCTCGTACTGACGTATTTGCGCTATGGTGCTTTCTTTTCATGTTGCACCATAGGTTCAGAGACGCGAGCTCCAGATCAGCAGTAGCAGTAGCATTTCCAGTCGCAGAGATTCAGTGAGTCCTCTTCATTCGAGGACAATATGATTTGATTTATTCATAATTATTTTAGCTAGTTATCAGTTTATGGAGTTAGTTGGAGACATGTTCCTTCAACTCCTTATTCAGACAGTACTTAGAGGCTTTCAAATTCAGTATTCAGACTTATGTTCAGATTTAATTTAGTTTTTAGTTATTTTAGGTATCTTTCACCTATATGGATATTATG
The DNA here is from genome assembly GCA_030864225.1 of Capsicum baccatum var. pendulum. Taxonomy (NCBI): domain Eukaryota; kingdom Viridiplantae; phylum Streptophyta; class Magnoliopsida; order Solanales; family Solanaceae; genus Capsicum; species Capsicum baccatum. The sequence goes on along the minus strand of CM061560.1, from coordinate 233,626,163 downwards.
TTTTGACAGATTCTTTATTCAATTGAACCTTATGGCCTAGATTTTCATATTTTCCGTATTATTACATTACATATGCAGTTTACAGGTACAAATATCATTCATTGGTTAGCTTGTGGTCCCTCGAGGTCATGAGCACCGTGTAACATTCTGATTCAAAAAATTAGGGCATTACAATAACCTTACCTCTCTGTATCAAAACACAACTCAAACTAATTCTAGATGAATCACAATAGATAAAGAATCCATATGTACCATTAGGTAGTGGTAAAACTAGGGCTAAAGTGAGTCGAGTCTTCAACTCCTGAAAACTCTTCTCACAGGAATCTGACCACTGAAACTTAACTTTCTTCTAAGTCAATCTAGACATGGGGGATGAAATATATGAGAAACCCTCAATGAAATGTCTATAATAGCCAGCTAAACCTAGGAAACTTCTAATGTCTGATGGAGAGATAGGTCTTGGCTAATTTCTTACTGCTTCTATCTTTGGGGATTAACTCTAATGCCCTTATTAGAAATAATATGACCAAGGAAAGCTACTGACCGTAGCCAAAATTCATATTTGCTAAATTTGGCAAACAACTGGGGATCTTAAAAAGTTTGTAACACAATTCTAAGATGGTCTGCATGGTCATCCTCACTACGCGAATAGACAAGAATATCATTAATAAAGACTATGACAAACATCTCTATATACTGTTTGAACACTTTATTGATCAAGTCCATGAAGGATGTTGGGGTGTTTGTTAGCCTGAAGGACATGACTACAAACTTAAAATAACCATAACGGGTTCTGAAAGCTGTCTTTTGAATATCACATTCCCTAACTCTAAGTTGATGATATCCGGATCTAAGGTCTATCTTTGAGAAGTAACTTGCACCTTGGAGTTGGTGGAATAAGTCATCAATCCTTGGAAGAGGATATTTATTTTTGACGGTGACTTTATTCAGCTGACGATAGTCAATTCACATATGCAAAGAACCATCTTTCTTTCTCATGAATAGGATGGGAGTGCCCCATAGAGAGACACTGGGCCTTATGAAACTTTTATCTAAGAGGTCTTTAAGCTTCTCTTTTAACTCTTTAAGCTCAGCTTAAGCCATTTGATATGGAGGAATGGAGATGGGCAGAGTGTCTGGAAGAAGGTCAATACCAAATTCTATTTCCCTATCGGGAGGTACCCCTAGAAAATATTTGGGAAAAACCTTAGGAAACTCATTGAATACACGAACTAACAAGACTATTGGAGTCTTAGAATTAGTGTCTTTGAATTGAACTAGATGATAGACACACCCTTTTGACATCAATTTTCTGGCTTTAAGATAGGATATGAAATGGCTCTTGGGAGATACTAAATTACCTTCCCAGTCAAAGACTGGATTATCTAGAAACTAAAAATTCACCGCTCAGGTGCGACAATCTATGAATGTATAATAGGAATGGAGCGAATCCCTACTAAGAATAAGGTGAAAGTCAACCATGTATATCTCTATTAAGTCTGCTAACATGATTTTAGGAAGTACAGTGATAGGAAAATTTCTATAGATCTATTTGGCATCAACTGACTCACCCACTGGGGTAGAAACTAAGAAGGGCTTAGGGATCCTTTTGGGACCTACTTTAAAATTTACTGCAACTAGTAGGGTCATATAAGAGAAATTCAATCTGGGGTATACCAACACATAAACATCAATATAAAAGACACGAAGCATACCAGTAACAACATCTAGTGAATCCTTCTGCTCCTGATGGGCTGGTAAAGCATAAAACCAATTCTAACACTGACTGTCATCAGATTAAATGATATGCCCTAAGGAGGTACTGGGAGACCTAGAGGAGCTGGTTCACTAGTGGCCTGAGTCTGGGGACGAACATCCATGTTTCCCTATTTAACATACAGAAACTCTTTAACTCTATGACCCAGCTTACCACAACCATAACAAAATTTCTATCCTAACAAGCACTAACCAAGATAATTCTTACCACACTTAGCATATAGAGGGTAACTAGGTTTTCAACTCACACTATTCTGAGATCTGGACATAGAAGTCTTACCCTACTGCTCCAGCCTAGCTCTGGGAGTGGGAGCACTAGCTGAAGATGGTGCTAGCATAGATGAACAATTCTGAAACTGTGAACAATTTCCCCCTCTAAACTTTGTCTGGCCATACTCAAACTGCCCAGTTCTAGCCTTCTTATTTCCCTTATCTTTTCCCTTTAACTCTTTTGCCTCAATCTATTAAGCATGAATCATCGCCCTAGCAAGATCCATGTCACTAATAAATATGGAAGTCCTATCTCCTTGACTACTAAACCAGATTCCCCAGTATTAAACTTACTTATACTCTCCCCGGGGTCATCCATCATATTAGGGGCATACTTAGATAGCTGGTTAAACTTAAGGATATACTCATTCACTGTCATCGAGCCCTACCTCATGTTCACAAACTCCTTTACCTTAGCTTCTCTTATTTCACACAGAAAGAACCTATCTAGAAATGCATCCTGAAACACCTACCAACTCATAGGAGCTACATTCCTACCTCTACCATTCTTTCACGTAACCACCCAATCATATGTTTTATCCTTAAATATATAGGATGCCAACTTTACACTCTTCTTTTCAGAAACATGCATAATCTGGTTGATCTTCCTCACCTCATCTAAGTAAAGTTGTTAGTCCTCATCTGCTTTTGACCTAAAGAACTCAGGCGGATTCATTCTCATAAAGTCACAGATTTTGGCTGCTGCTAAATCCCTATTCTACTGAAGTGGTACTACCTCCTGATGGTTACCCTAAACATTGGCAGCCATAGCCTAGGCAAACGCCTGAAAAGAAGCCCAAAATTCAGCATGGAATACATTCTTATTCAGAGGGTCAGCAGACTGGGGTGGCTGGTTGTTGATGATAGGCGAATTTACACGCCTATAGCACTAGATTTTGCCCATATTTTAGCCAAGTTTTGAGAACAAATTATATAATTCATGCACTTTTAGTCCTTTTTCCTGTAAGTGAGCTAACGAACATGATTAGCAAGTTTTCAAGTATAAATGATGCAGAATTCAGCATTTTATGGATAACTTGACGCCAAAGAAAGCTTCACAAAAGGAGGAAAGCAAAGCTTGGACGCCAAGGACCAAAAGTGGCGCATGAAAAATCTGTTCCGGGCAAAAACAGCATTTCTAAAGACTTTGGGGACTAGCAGTAACTTATTAGGATTAGGATAATGATGCAGTAACCCAGTAGGAATGGGTTAAGTAATGCAGTTGCTTAGTAGGAATGGGATATGGGTGTTATAAATACCCTATTTTGCTGGTGATTTTTATTATTCCCATCCATCCACCATCCATCCATCCATCAAAACAATTCTCAACACCCTCATCCCTATTCCATCCTTCCCCTTTCTTTATTAATTCATTGTTGACATTATTTTTCATCTATTCAATTCTTAATTTCTGCAACAAGAGAAATGTTACTTCACAAAGAAGTCACGCCTAAACGCCTACCACACTTTACTACACGAGATCTTTATTGTGGTATAATAACAATGTCGATTGTGATTTCCTTCACACTCATGGGTAACTAAACTTCTCTGTTGGGGTTATGAAAGCCGTATGAGATACTATCTATTAGTCTGAGTTTGTGAATTCGTGACACGTCTGTTACTTATATCATTATTCTCTTCATCTTAATGCAAATTCTTGTGGTTGCAAACGCATAGAATACGCCAGTATAGCATTAACTTGTTCGAAAGAAAAGTTATATGTCTGGAAAAGAGATAATGTCAAGGTAATAGGGTCCCATCCCCTATTAAAAAGTTAGTGCCGTAACTGGATTAACCTCTTGGAGAATTTGTACCGTTAGATACGCTTTAAGCTCGAAAGAGTTAAAGTGAAATAGTCCTTGTTGAGGTCGAAAGATGCTTGGATTTACCATCGAATACAATTCTCTATAAGCACATGCATGTCTGAATTCCGCACAACTCATAGCCAATAGAGACGTACAACTCATAAGGTGGACATAACCCCAACTTCTCAAGTCTCATTGTTTTACATCTTACCAAACATTCTTACTTTTTACTTTGCTATTTTCTGTTTTTACCTTATTATTTTGTTTACATCAATTGCACGACAAAACTCCCCCCTTTTTATGAGACTTGCACTAAAAGTCTAGTAATCTTTGCTTACTTGTTGACCAAGCTATTCCCTGTGGGATCGATACCCAACCCAGTTGGGTTATATATTTGACAACGACCGCTTTACACTCCTACGAGAGCTGTAGATTGAGCGTTATCAAAAATTGGCGCCGTTACCAGGGAATACAAGTGTCAATTAAGTTTGTGATAATTACTAGACCCTTTGGTCAAAGATTCTCGTACTTTTACTTTTAGTTTTTGTTTTTGTTTTCTGCAGGTTTTTATTCAGTGCATGCCCAATACTCGAAGTTCTGGTCAACCATTATTACCTATCAATACTGAACCACAACATATTGGCAGAATGGAGGCACAACACGAAATTGAAAGGATGGCTGCTCAACAGGAACAGGCGAGACTTGCTGCTCTAGCAGCCACTCAAGTGCATCAACAAAATATTAATAACCATGGGAGAGCAATAAATCCCGACAATGAGGACCTAGGTGATGATGAGTTACTAAACCCTAGGCATGCTGCTGAGATCGCAACACCTGCCAACAGAAGAGATCGTCAAGCAAGGTTTAGGCATGAACGCCAAGCTATGCAACCAGCTTTCGATGATGATGATGATGATCTGATGGAGCCGGAGCCACAGGAGCCATTATTCCTCCACCATTGGCACCCGGAGCCAAGTTCAACATCACAAGCACCATGATTCAGTTATTTCAACTCAAGGGATTATTTGGTGGACTAGCAGGCGATGATCCGAATATGCATCTCATCAACTTTATTTCTACATGCAAGGCGTTTGACAATCCTGGTGTTGGTCAAAATGCAATTCGATTACGTCTATTTCCATTGTCTCTGTCTGGGGAGGCAACTCTATGGTTGAATGGGCTGACTCCTGATTCTATTACAAATTGGAGGCAATTGAGAGACGCTTTCCTAGAAAGATTCTTTCCGCCATCCAAAAGAGCACAATTAAGAGATAAAATCAGCAATTTTCAGCAGCTTCCAACCGAAGCTCTTCATGAAACATGGGAGAGGTTCAAGACGAAGCTTATGAGGTGCCCGAACCATCACATGACCAATGTCCACCTAATGGAGATAATATACAGAGCCTTGAATTCAATAACTAAACCAGTGGTGGATAACACGACTGGAGGATCATTTATGGATCTCACCTTTGGGCAGGCAAGCAATATTCTAGACCGGATGACGAAGCAAAGTAGAGCTTGGCATACCAGAGATTCTGAGGTAGCAAGCCCTACTGTACCTATTGGCATGACTGCAGAATAAAAGAGAAGAGAAGAAGAACGTGATCAAGATATGGCGCACATGAAAACACAAGTGGATCTTCTTAGAAAGCATCTATTATCAGGGAAGACCGAAAAAGTCAAAGTTGTTGCGTTAAAAGGAAGAGACGAATCTAATTCGGAAGAAGAGGCCAACTACTTGAACAATCAGGGGGGTTTCCGAGGTAATACCCAAGGAAACCAAGGTCGAAACTATTATGATAAATCTGGAAACAAGGACCAAGGTAGTTGGAAGAACAACAATGACAAGAGTGGTTTATACGTTCCCCCAGGAAGACGTGACACCACCACATCTAGTTCTGGAAGTATGGAAGACATGATGGCTAAACTATTGAAAGGAGTGGAAGCAACTAGCGCAGGAGTAACCGAGGTCATAAATGATTTGTCTTCAATGAAGCAATTAGTTGATTCACATTCCACTTCAATCAAACAAATAGAGCAGAAATTGATCCAACTTTCAGCAGCACTCAATCAAAGAAAGGTTGGCACTTTACCTAGCGACACTGTGCAAAATCCAAGGAACGATGGATCATGCATGGCTATTACTACCCAAAGTGGTAAGGTGCTGGAAACTTAATCCAAAGGGAAGCAAGTGGTTGAAGAGGTAGCAGACATTTATGATAAGGCTAAAGGTCAAGACGCCGCAGAAGCTGATCACGACGTCCATGACATCACACCAAGTACGTTGCAGCCTGAAAAGGCTGAAAAATGGAAGCAAGAGGAGAAGAAAGCCGTGGAGAAAACAATTCCTTATCCACCACCACCTTTTCCTCAAAGATTGAAGAAGATTGCGGATGATACAAAGTTCAGCAAATTCATGAATATGTTAAATCAGCTGACCATTAATGTTCCGTTGGTAGAGGCACTAGAACAAATGCCTGGGTATGCAAAATTTATGAAGGATCTTTTTCACAAAGAAGCGAGCAGCAAGCTATGAGTTGAAGGATACTGTTCATCACTGCAGCGCAATCGCTACCTGATCACTAGTTCAGAAGAAGACCGACCCTGGTGCCTTCACTATTCCTTGCACTGTTGGATCTTTGAACGTTGCCAAGGCATTGTGCGATCTGGGTGCTGGCATCAATTTGATGCCACTATCCGTCTACAAGAAGTTGGGGTTAGGCGATCCGACACCAACCAATATGAGGCTCGTGATGGCTGATAGGTCGGTAAAACGACCTGTGGGTACCTTGAATGATATGTTGGTGAAGGTTTCTTCATTCATCTTTCCTGCAGACTTTGTTATTCTGGATTGTGAGGTGGACTCTGAAGTTCCCATAATCTTGGGATGTCCTTTCCTTGCAACAGGAAGTGTGCTTATTGATATGAGAGCTAATGAGCTTTTATTTCGGTTGAATGACGAAGTGTTCCGCTTTGATATATGCAAAGCAATGAAGCAGACCAGCGATATGAATGTGTTCTCTATAGCTGATGTTCATTATGAGGATAAGAAAGCATTATCTGAAGCAAAACAGCTTACTGTTGAGCCATTGTCTGCCGCGCTACTGAATGTTGAGCATAAGGATGATGAAGATTATGAAGAAACTACATGTGCTCTAACAGAAATAGGGTCCCATTCTAATACTCCTGAACAGCCGGACCTTGATCTTAAGAATCAACCGTCACCAACAGCGAAGACTTCCATTGAAGAGCCACCAATGCTAGAATCGAAAGAGCTCCCCGATTATCTAAGGTATGTGTTCTTGGAAAGAGGAAATATACTTCTGGTAAGTATGGGGGATGATTTAAGTGAACAGCACGTAGAGGCTCTCATCTCTGCTCTGAAGAGATACAAGAGAGCCATGGGTTGGACTATTGATGATATAATTGGTATCCCTCCCAGGATAGGAATGCACAAGGGTCATCTCAAAGAAGATTGCATGCCTACAAGTAAGCCTCATTGTCGTCTGAATCCATTCAGAAAATGATCCACCATCTATCTCGATGAAGTCTAAGTAATCGATATAGCTATGTCGTGCCGCGATAATAAATCAAGCGCTTGGTGGGAGGCAACCAATCGTTCTTCATTTTTTTCTTTCTTTCATTCTACTAATTGTTTGCTTTTGATAAAAAAAATCCAAAAAGAAGAGTTGTGCCACGACCAAAACTAAGGCACTTGATGGGAGGCAACCCATCGTTCTAATCGTCTTTGTTGTTTTTGAGTAAATGTAGGTGCAAAGAGGTGTAAAACGAGGAGGTCGGTTTCAAATTTTGATTTGGACGTATTGCATGTTAAAGGTGGTAAGTTAGGAATAAAGAAGCAAAAGGCTATGGATTGAGCATTGCTCATGAAACTAGGCCATGAACAAGGCAAGGACTATACTATGGCCTAAGGTCTCGGAATCTAGTGTGCCATAGCATAGGCACCGCCCATGCCCAAGTATGCCATAGCATAGGCGCTGCCTATGCCAATGCCTTTAGTCTCTGAATCTCATATGCCATGGCATAGGCGCCGCCTATTCCCAATAATGCCATGGCATAGGCGCCGCCTATGCTAGACAATGCTTTGCAAAAGGCGCCGCCTATGCCAAGCATAGGCAAAGCAAAAGGCGCCTCCTATGGTCACTTTTGGTCTCCAAATTCAATTTTAAATGGGTCAAAACCCGACCCAAGCTTGTCTTATAAATAAGAGACTTAGTCTTAGACAAAAAACACATTGCAAACCTAGAATAAGTGCCGCCTACCTCTCCAAATCCTCTCAAAAAATTCCGTTTTTCTCTCTTAATTTGCAAGAACATCATCCAAAGGCATCAACCAAGTAAGTACTTCTTTGTTCTTCATTTATATTCCGTAAGTACTACACTACTACACATATTATGAATTGCTAAATCTTGAAGTAGTATTGGTGATTTGAATGTGGTTGATGTGTTGTGATACAACTAAGTGAGTGAATGAATACGTAAGGATGATCTTAACTTGTTCCCAACTTGAATTTGATTTTGGTGCATTGTCATACTTTTGCGGAATTGATATGGTCACAAAAATTGCATAATCTTGTCACTTGAATACTTACATGTTGGAATGACTTGTTCATCGGAATAATAATTATAGTTGCCTACCGACATAGGAGGTTGTGATTATTTGATACTATACCTTGATTCAATCTCTATGTAGTAGTTTTGATATCTCACATATGCAAGTATTACCAAGATTACAAGAAGTATGACTGCACTGATTTTATTGTTGGAATATAGCACCTAAAACGTATGAAGATGAAGTCTGAGTAATCGACCACTTTCACTTCACTAGTCTGTACCAACAAACTAAGTATGGGGTGGTGCCCCTACTTCTTGTTTATAGATTGTATCCATTGAGATGATGCTAATATGAACATTGTTTTAGTCTCAGGTACAATGACACCCAAAGCAAGACAAGGCAAAGATAAGGCTACCACTTTACAAAAGGCAAGAAAAGAGGCCGCAAAGAGCAAGGAGAATCATCCTCGATGCAATTACCACGCCGCATGTTCGAAATTAAATGGGTTTTAGAGAAGGAAGCAAAGGAATGGTATAGGAACAACAAAGAGAAGAAATATGTTCATGTGGACTTGATATACAAGGAAAGCCTAGCAAAGAAAGAACCGCGAATGTTGAAAAAATCATGGCGTTACATCTTGATTTCATCTTCCGAGACATGGGAGAATGCAATCTCGATTTAACAAGAGAATTCTATGCCAACTGGTCACCGAAAACCATAGGAAGCGAGGTCAAGATTCGGGGCCAAGTTTTACAACTCAATCCGGATTTCTTCAACTCCTTTCTTGGCTTGCCTGCTGTTGATCCATCACCATTCAAAGAGCTGTACAGTAGACCTCCATATAGAGCCATTCGACACACACTTTATGGAACAAGGTCCATGTCACGGTGGAATAGACACAAGGACACCGGACGACACAACACCTTCCCATATGCTCCTTTGAATAGGGAATCAAGGATATGGTTGCGTATAGTCAACTGTTGCATTATTCCAGGGATGCATTACACCAAGATAACAAGAGATAGAGTGTTCCTGGTATATGCATTGATGACGAATGTCCCTATCAACGTCGGGGCAATCATTCGCTCCACAATGTGGAAAGCTAGGCTACACAAGCGGTTCCACTTCAGCTTCGGCAATCTGTTGACTGCAATCTTGAGGAAGGAAGACATAGAAGAGGAACCAAATGATCATAAACTCCCACACAACCCGAAGAAGGTTGACCTCACAAAGGTCAAAGATGTTGAATCAACACATGGCATCAACCTTACTATGGTAGAGAGACATGCTTGGGATGAGAGTTTCTTTCGCCATCTTTATGGCATGACTCGGTTTACAATGATGAGCGGAGGTCGTGTTCTAACTGCTGCAGAGCTCCAACAGCTGGATCATGACTATCCAATGAATGTGCATGCAAGGGAGATGTGTGGAGTAGGTACATACTTTGAGGAATCTCTTGATGACGATGTGCCGACCGATGATGATCGACGAATGCCAGACTCCGACATGGAGGAAATTCTAATGACGACGACTCCTATGATGATTCTGACGAAGGGGGTATGACCCCCGATATAGAGGAGGAGTCCGACTAACCAGGTTCTTCATATTTATTTTCCACTGAGGGCAGTGTGTCCCGTCTAAGTATGGGGTGGTGGTATTTGCATGCTATACTTCTCTATCTGCATTTGCATTTATGTTTGCTTTAGTTTTTTTTTTTCATTTTTTTTAGTAGTTAAAATTTTTTACTTAGCTTTGCATGAAATTATTCTAATAGGCAGCATGAGATTATAACAAGAGTTTGTGCTAAAATCATGACTATTGAGACATTTAGGCTCTAATTGTGACTCACTATATGATATTGTGTGGTTCAATTCCTTCATCTGTTGGGTCGAGAGTCTATACTACTCCCAATAAAGTCGACCATGTGCCTTGTGTGGGTGAGATAATAGTATATTCTGTGCTTGTGGCTGATGCTAGAACTTTCCTGGTATGTATGTAAAGCGAAAATAAAGAGTGTAAGTTTAGGAGATGATTTAGGCATTTCTTTGGCAACCTATACTTGTTTACCTTCTTTTTACCTACCCATGGACATTATCCTAGTTAACCCCTTTGATCCTTTAGCCTATTTTCTTTGACAACCGCATATGTAAGCCTAATCCATTTTTTCAAGACCATAATTTGATCCAAATTCCTACGTGCTTTAAATTGTAAATTTATGTGATGAAATAAGAGGAAAATGGGTGAGTATGATGCTTTAGAATGTATTGGTGCTTGAATTTGTTATGAAAAAGAAGTGCTATCATAAGAGGTATGTTATGAAAAGAAAAAGGAAAGAAAAAAATAAAACTGTTATGTTCAAAATTGAAAAACAAAAGGGGAGAAAAGGGGTGGTAGAATAAAAGAAAGTAGAAAGGTTGTTTGAAAGAAAAGTGTTAATGATACAATGTGATGTATTAAAGCGCTTAGGAACATAGTCACTAATTCTGGCCAAAATAGTCCTACCCGTCCCTTAGCCTACATTACAACCATCAAAAGACCTATTTGATCCTAAGCTTAGCATTCTGACATTTAGTGGAGCATTACACTAAGGGCAAGCCTATGGACATCAGTTGCAGCATATGAATTCTTTGTGAGAGCGAGAGCAAGGATACTTTTATACCCATGTTTGAAAAATATGTTATACTTATGAGTGATTATGGGTAATATATTGTGAGACACACATGGTTGATGAGTTTTGGGTAGTTGTGTATGATTCTTTGTGCCTTAACTTTTGAATATGAGTTGGCCACCATCACGAGTCTATGCTAGAGGTTAAATTGTTTCTACTAATGATCGGAAAACTACTCTTTGTTGATAATTGTTGTACTTGTCTTGACGAATATTTTGTGTTGATACTGTGAAACCCTAAGTTGATGTTTAGATGGACATGATATTTTGTTCGAGGACGAACAAAGCTTCAAGTGTGGGGTGTTGATGATAGGCGAATTTACACGCCTATAGCACTAGATTTTGCACATATTTTAGCCAAGTTTTGAGAACAAATTATATAATTCATGCACTTTTAGTCCTTTTTCCTGTAAGTGAGCTAACGAACATGATTAGCAAGTTTTCAGGTATAAATGATGCATAATTCAGAATTTTATGGATAACTTGACGCCAAAGAAAGCTTCACAAAAGGAGGAAAGCAAATCTTGGACGCCAAGGACCAAAAGTGGCGCATGGAAAATCTGTCCCAGGCAAAAACAACATTTCTAAAGACTTTGGGGACTAGCAGTAACTTATTAGGATTAGGATAATGATGCAGTAACCCAGTAGGAATGGGTTAAGTAATGCAGTAGCTTAGTAGGAATAGGATATGGGTGTTATAAATACCCTATTTTGCTGGAGATTTTTATTATTCCCATCCATCCACCATCCATCCATCCATCAAAACAATTCTCCACCACCCTCATCCCTATTCCATCCTTCCCCTTTCTTTATTAATTCATTGTTGAAATTATTTTTCATCTATTCAATTCTTAATTTCCGCAACAAGAGAAACGTTACTTTTCAAAGAAGTCACACCTAAACGCCTACCACACTTTACTACACGAGATCTTTTTTGTGGTATAATAACAATGTCGATTGTGATTTCCTTCGCACTCATGGGTAACTAAACTTCTCTGTTGGGGTTATGGAAGCCGTATGAGATACTATCTATTAGTCTGAGTTTGTGAATTTGTGACACGTCTGTTGTTTATATCATTATTCTCTTCATCTTAATGTAAATTCTTGTGGTTGCAAATGCATAGAATACGCCAGTATAGCATTAACTTGTTCGAAAGAAAAGTTATATGTCTGGAAAAGAGATAATGTCAAGGTAATAGGGTCCCATCCCCTATTAAAAAGTTAGTGCCGTAACTGGATTAACCTCTTGGAGAATTTGTACCGTTAGATACGCTTTAAGCTCGACAGAGTTAAAGTGAAATAGTCCTTGTTGAGGTCAAAAGACATTTGGATTTACCATCGAATACAATTCTCTGTAAGCACATGCATGTCTTAATTCCGCACAACTCATAGCCAATAGAGACGTACAACTCATAAGGTGGACATAACCCCAACTTCTCAAGTCTCATTGTTTTACATCTTACCAAACATTCTTACTTTTTACTTTGCTATTTTCTGTTTTTACCTTATTATTTTGTTTACATCAATTGCACGACAAAACTCCCCCCTTTTTACGAGACTTGCACTAAAAGTCTAGTAATCTTTGCTTACTTGTTGACCAAGCTATTCCCTGTGGGATCGATACCCAACCCAGTTGGGTTATATATTTGACAACGACCGCTTTAAACTCCTACGAGAGCTGTAGATTGAGCGTTATCAGTTATCATTTTTATGGGCATTAGCTTGATGAGGAGGCATATTCAACTATCATGTAAGAGCATGAGTTTAATAAGAGAGAGTACTATAAGCATGATAGATCATGAAAGAAAGAGATGATTTCATAAAAATATCTCGAAACCTCTTGCTGATAAATGTGGTGCGCTTCACACCTATGATACAGACTCTACGTAACGTGGCTTATCTAACTCCCTAGGACTATTATAAAATTAGGATCCACTACAAAGTTTATAACACCCCAAAAATGGGTCCCGAGATGTCACACAGTGCTTAAAACTATGAGTAGCCTCTAGCTAACCCTATAAGCCTTCTACTAAATCTGAATACTCATAATAGAGAAATATAATTATAAAATCAATGCGGATATTTGTCTGATATAAGCTAAAATTATCTGAATATAATATCTAAATATATTAGACACAAAGTCTGGAAAAGTAATAATGGAAATCTAAACTATATCTAGAAGTCTGACAAGCCTCTACTACTATTAACTAGAGAGCCACTGGGACAAGTTCCCAGCTAACTCGAACTGGCTAAAAATAATGAATTAGCTACTCTAATAAGCTAAAAAACTGAGTAACTAGGTCCTCAAACTATGAGGACTCACCAACTGTAGAAATGTAGATGGAGATGCTCGAAATCACTCATGCTACTTAAACTGAGCACCCGAACCTACATTATGAGACAATGTAGCACATAGACGTATATGTGGATCAGTACTTCTAGAATGTACTGAGTATATGAGGGTGAATGCACAAGTAAATCAATATCTCAATATTATTATAAATTTGTAAAAGAATGCATCTAAATGTAGATGACTTACATAAGCTGGAATATCTGAAAATTGAAAATCATAATCATGAATAGCAAAACATGGTGCATAAATCTAGTGAGTCATAACATTTAATTTCTAAACCTGTACTGGTATTTTGTCTTTAAATCATACTGCTAAGTGTAGAAAGGACTCACTTTTGTATCTGTAAACTAAAATTTGAAATCTCATAGCTAATGTCATATGTAAGGAAATATCTGAATAAAATTATGAGCCTTTATACTCAGTTTCTAAAGAAATTCTGCAAATCTTTACTATTAAGGAGGTTCTTCTAACCGACATACACTATATAAGCTATCATAATATCCAACATCTAGTTTCCTTATGGGTAAATCTCACATTGAGGAGAGGTGTCATACTCTTGCCAAGAAGTATAACCTAATCTAAGTAATCATGCCTGTAATTGTAATCCATATAGAAATTGGAATAATCCGATAATCTGTACCTATGTTGGCTTGTAGTTCTAGGGCATGTAAACATACCCGACTTGGTGCTAAATACTACTCCCTTTAATCTATATGCTTATTCTGTTGGAAATCCACTTTTTAAAACAAGCATAAGGGTTTATAATGAAAAACGAATTATGCATCTATATGTTTCAAACTGTAAGCAAAGATAATTTATTTTCTGTAAACTATCATAAAATTGTAAAGTGGATTCCATATCTTAATTAAGGATCAAAAGATCAAATATTTATAAAAATATAAAAATACAAATCTTGGGATACTTAAAAGCATAATCTTCATGAACTAATGTAATACCCCATTATGTCCTCGACCAAATACCTCATTTTGTAGTATGTTAAGTGGGTTAACGATCTGAAAATATTCTAAGTGTAAAAAGGGACTTAGTAACTTTTCAACTCCTAAAATTGGATGTTTTTACTTTCTACCTTCCTGACCTTATAAAGTTAATTTGTAAGTTCCTTCACGATCGGGGGTGTCAAGGATACATCCCGGGTAGGTTTCTGAACTTTTGGACTAGCATAAGGGTAATTTTGGATGTCCAAAACAATGAGGCCTCGCGATAGCCCCACTATGCAACAACCAGTTCACTCAGATAGGTGTCATATTACGAGGGCCATTTAACCCAGATAGGTGTCGCATCTGAGGGCCAGTTGACCTAAGTAGGGGTTGCGACGTAATGGCATCCCAATTCTATATTTTTTTTTCCCTGACTTATAAGGGAAAATGGGTCTTTTACTTCACCTTAATTTTCCCAAGACACGATATTTAATGATAATCTAAGCACATTAGTCCTATATCATCAGAAACTACTCCTATTACTTTAGAAAAAACCCTAGGTTCTTACCATAAGGTCAAAGGATTCATCTTTGAGTTGAAGAATTTCAAAGAACATAAGTGTGATTTTGGATTTCACTCTTTTTTCTCGGTGATCTAAGGTATGTGGGATTTTCCTAAAACTACTTGGGCATAAGGAAATTGTTCAACAACTTTTAACATTGTGAAATCATGAATTCTTGAAGGGGTTTTGGAAGTTACATTGAAATTTTGTATTTATGAATTCTTTAATGATATTAGTGTTTTGGTCTTGAGGCTTTTTCCCCAAATTGATTTGAAATCTTATATACATATGCATGTGGTTAAAGTTGATAATTAAATTGAGAGAATGACTATTTACACTCCCTCTCATGTTGCAACACCTCTTGATTTTAGAATGTTATTTAGAAGCATGGTATCAGTATTCAAGACTATTGTTGAATATTTAAGATTTGATTTAAATTAATTAGAGGGGAGTTTTGTGTGTTGATAAATGCTGAATATATATAATAAAAGGTTACTTTCTCTTTTTTGAATGAACCAGTGATAGAATGGGAGGGTTATTCTTTAGCACCTACAGGGAAATTTATATTTTACCTTAGAGCCCATAAGCTTATTTCCAAAGGGTGTTTGTATCATCTAATCTGAGTAAAAGATTCCAATATTGGCAGTTCTTCTCTTCAGTCTATCTTTGTGGTTAATAAGTTTCCAGAAGTCTTTCCTGATGATCTCCTAGGAATACCACCAGAAAAGGAGATAGATTTTGGTATTGATTTATTGCTAGATACCCATCGCATTTCTATTCTGTCATATAAAATGGCTCCTGCAGAACTAACAGAGTTGAAAGAACATCTAGTAGACCTTCTTGATAAAGGCCTCATCCGTCCTAGTGTTTCTCCCTGGGTGCACCAATTTTTTTTATAAGTAAGAAAGACGGTTATCTCCGTCTGTGTATAGATTACCGCCAGCTGAATAAGGTCACTATCAAAAACAAATATCCCCTTCCTAGAATTGATGATCTCTTTGACCAACTTCAGGGTGTTAAATGTTTTTCTAAGATAGACCTTCATTCGGGGTATCATCAGTTGAAGGTTAGGGAGGCTGATATTCCCAAAAAAACTTTCCAAACCCGATATGGTCATTATGAATTCTTAGTTATGTCCTTTGGTTTGACTAACGCTCTTGAATCCTTGAAGGACCTAATGAATAGGGTGTTTCATCAATTTTTCAATCTGTTTATTATTGTCTTCATTGATGACATTTTGATTTATTCTAAGAGTGGGGAGGATCATTCCAATCACCTCAAAATAATCCTTCAGACCCTCAAAGATCATAAATTATATTTAAAATTTTCCAAGTGTGAATTCTGGCTTAATGATATTGCTCTCTTGGGGAATATCGTGTCTAGTGAGGGAATTAAAGTTGATCCCCAAAAGATTGAGGCAATGAGAAAATAGCCCATACCTATGACTCCAACCGATATTCGGAGATTCTTGGGTTTGGAAATATATTATCGAAGGTTCAAAGAGAGTTTTTCTTTAAAAGCTTCTCCACTTACCAGTTTGACGTAGAAAAAGGTAAAATTTGTATGTTCTGACTCTTGTGAGAATAGCTTTGAGAAGTTGAAGGACAAGTTGACTACTGCACAGGTTTTCACTCTTCTTCAGGTTACAGATGGTTTTGTCGTATACTGTGATGCATCCCTAGTGGGACTTGGTTGTGTAATTATGCAGCATGGTAAGGTGGTAGCTTATGCATCTAGGCAGTTGAAAGTGCATGAGCAAAACTACCCCACCCAAGACTTAGAGTTTGCGGTTGTGGTGTTTGCACAAAAAATATGGTGGCATATCTATATGGGGTATATTTTGATATATTTACTGACCACAAAAGTTTGCAGTATGTTTTCTCGCATAAAGAGTTAAATCTCAGGCAAAGGCATTGGTTGGAACTGTTGAAGGACTATGATATGAGCCTGCACTATCATCCAGGCAAGGCAAATATAGTAGTCGATGCCCTTAGCAGATTATCTATGGGCAGTCTTTCATATGTTAAGGAAGGCAAAAGGGAGATGGTGAAAGATATTCACCAGCTTGGTAATCTAGGGGTACGACTCTTGGATTCCGAAGATGGAGGGGTAGTTTGGCATGAAATAGCTAAATCTTTCCTTTGTGTAGAAGTTAAGGAGAAGCAGGTTGAGGATCCCATCTTGATGCAGATTAAGAAAGAGGTAGGTCAATAGAAGGTGATGTCTTTTGAAATTAGTGTTGATGGGATTTTGAGATATCACGGTAGGTTATGCATGCCAGATGTGGATGGATTATGGAAAAGAATACTTGATGAGGCTCACACTTTGAGGTATGTTGTTTAGCCAGGCTTTACTAAGATGTACCATGATCTTAAAACTATATATTGGTGGAATAATATGAAGCGTAATGTCGCTGACTTTGTTTCTAAGTGTTTGAATTGCCAACAAGTTAAAGTGGAACATTTGAGGCCAGGTGATACTTCCCAAGAGATATCTTAGCCTTTTTTGAAATGGGAGATGATCAATATGGACTTCATGACAGGACTTCTAAAGTCCTGAAACCAGTATGATCCCATTTGGGTAATTGTTGCTAGGCTAACCAAGTCCACCCACTTTTTGCCTGTGAGGACTAACTATTTAGGAGATGATTATGCCAAGCTATACATTGAAGAAATAGTTTGTTTTCATAGAGTACCGATATCCATTATATCCGATCGAGGTACACAATTTTCATCATAGTTTTGGAGATCTTTTCAGAGGGGTTTAGGTACCCAAGTCAACCTGAGTACTGCATTCCACCCCCAGAAGAATGGGTAAGCTGAATGCACCATTGATAGAGTTGATGAGATCCTGTGTAATTGACTTCAAGTGTAGTTGGGTGGACCACTTGCCAATGATAGAGTTCACCTATAATAATAGCTACCATGCCAGTATTAAGATGCTCCTTTTGAAGCACTTTATGGGAGAAGATACAGATCACCAATTGGGTTGTATGAAATGGGTGAGATGCAGATGTTTGGGCCTGATCTTGTTCATTAGGAAATGGAGATGGTGAAAATCATTAGAGAACAACTCAAGATAGCTCAGAGTTGGCAGAAGTCCTATGCCAATTTTAGAAGAAGAGAGTTGGAATTTGAAGTTTGTGATTGTGTGTTTCTAATAGTCTCCCCTATGAAGGGAGTCATGTGATTTGAGATGAAATGGAAGATGAGTCCTTGCTATATAGGACCATATCAGATTGTGAGAAGGATAGGAGGGGTTGTTTATGAGTTAGAATTGCCCGTAAATCTGGCTTTTGTACATCCCGTATTTCATGTGTCTATGTTGAAGAAATATATTGGAGATCATTCCCTAGTATTTCCTATGGAGAAGATCAAGGTGACAGACTCCTTATTATATGAAGAAAAGACTATTGCAATCTTGGATTGCCAAGTCAGAAAGTTGAGGAAAAAATAAATACCCTCGGTCAAGGGTTGTGGAAAAATCAAAAGAAGGAGGAAGCTACTTGGGAATCAAAAGATGACATGCAAACTAGATACCCAGACCTTTTTGATTTAGGGGGTGACAACATAGAAGGTACAACTCTTTTACTCGCTCTATATCCATCTTCCATTATTTTGGTACACTCGAAATCATGCTTGTCTGTATTTTAACCCATCATTCGGGGACGAATGATCCTAAAGGGGGGATAATGTAACACCCCATGATGTCCTCGACTAAATACCTTATTTCTTAGTATATTAAGTGGGTTAATGATCTGAAAATATTCTAAGTGTAAAAAGGGACTTGGTCACTTTTAAACACCTAAATTTGGATGTTTTTATTTTTGACCTTCCCGACCCTAGAAAGTTAATTTGTAAGTTGATTCATGATCGGGGGTGTCAAGGATACATCCCAGGTAAGTTTCGGAACTTTCAAACTAGCGTAAGGGTAAGTTTTGATATCCAAAATAGTGAGGCCTCACGATAGGCCCACGTCGCGAGAGCCAGTTAACCCAGATAGGTGTCCCGTCGTGAGGTCTAGTTAACCTAGATAGGTGTTGCATCGTGAGGGCTAGTTGACCCAAGTAGGGGTCGCAATGTGATGGCAACCTAGTTCAGCATTATTTTATCCAAAATTTTTAAGGGCAAATGGGTCTTTTCCTTCACCCCAATTCGCCCAAGACATGAAATTTAATGATAATCTAAGCATATTAGGCTTGATATCATCAGAAACTACTCCTATTACTTTAAAAGAAAACCCTAGCTTCATCCCATAAGGTCAATGGATTCATCTTTGAGTTGAAGAATTTCAAAGAACCTAAGTGCAATTTGCACTTCACTCATCTTTCTCGGTGATCTAAGGTACGCGTGGTTTTTCTAAAACTACTTGGGCATAAGGAAATTGTTCAACAAATTTTAACATTGTGAAATCATGAATTCTTGAAGGGATTTTGGAAGTTACATTGAAATTTTGCATTTATGAATTCTTTAATGATATTAGTGTTTTGGTCTTGAGGCCTTTCCCCCAAATTGATTTTTATATATATATATATATATATATATATATATATATATATATATGCATGTGGTTAAAGTTGATAATTGAATTGAGATCATGACTATTTACACGCCCTCTCATGTTGCAACACCTCTTGATTTTAGAATGTTATATAGAAGCATGGTATCACTGTTCTTGACTATTATTGAATATTTAAGATTTGATTTAAATTATGAGAGGGGAGTATTACATGTTGATAAATGATGAATATATATAACAAAAGAATTGCATGGTTTGACAAAATACATGACCACCCCATGTTTATTAAAATGATTGAAAGGAGTCATCTTTGCATAATTTGATAAATGTATTGAAGAACGAATCTTCTTGAATTGTTTGAAGTATGGTGGTCTAAACTTTATGTTTGAAAGAGAAAACTGTGATATGATTGTTATGGCTCAGAAACATGACTTGAAAGTCTTGGTATGACGATACCAATTCAGATAATGCCATAGTAACATAGAACAGAACAAAATGTGGATTTTCTTTCAGATTTTCAGATTTTGAACTAAGAATGATACATGTACAAAAAAGTCTAAAAATGGGCATAAAGAGATATTAGGTGGTAACCTGAAGAAGGCACGAGTCTAGAAAAACTCATTGCCCAAAATTGTTTTTTGCCGATACGAGATTATTATGTCTCCTATAGGGATTATACGCTGGCCTAGTGCCCTATGGTGCAATAGAATCAGAAACTCCAACTTTTGCAGCAAACTTGGGTTGGTGGCTTGGTCGCTGAGTTAAGGGCGGATTCCATATAGCCCGTGGGGTTGTAGAATTGTAGGGTGGACCACCTAACAGAGAAGTAATATAAAGATAAGAACAACATTGAGAAGAAAGTTTTATGAGTATCAAAGAATTGCCCATGTGTTTTAAACTATATCATGCATGATGTTTTCATGACTTTCTCTCATCTATTTTTTATATAAATGCATTATTTTGGATTTCTCTGCATACTAGTACAATTGTATTAACCCCCTATATTTCAGGATCTGAGGCTCAGTCTAGAGGTCCTGCTAAGCCGTAGACTTGTTTCGACAGAAGAGAAGTGTGTGAGAGTTGTGTGCCTTCTTTATTCTGGAAGGCCTATTTCATTATAGTCAGTTGTTAACTAATTTGGTTTAGGTCTACTGGGGGCCTTGTCCCAGATTCAGATAAGTTATTGATGTCTTATGTAGTGAGATTTCATAGATTGAGAAAGATGTTGTTTAGATATTGAAAAAAACTTATCTTTTGTATTGTCGAACATATTTCAAATTTATGACTATGAATCCATTTATTATAATTCCACATCTTTTATTTATTATTTGAGTATTGTGCATGATTATAAGATATAGAATGACGCTCGAGTCTCCATGGTTTGGGATGCTCATCACGGCCAAGGCCTCGGCTCAGTTCATGACAAACTTGGTATCAGAGCACGATTCATGATCCCAGGGTGTCTTCAAAATCACATTGAGTTGAATTTTGTTTATGGGTGTGTAGAGCACGCCATACTTATAGGTAGGAGGCTACTAGGCATTTAGGAATATTTCTCTTCTTTGTTATTTAGTTCATGTTGTTGAGTCTGAATGTCCCCTAATCGCTGGTCTTTTGTATTTTAGAAAAGCTATCATGCCTCCACATTGCTCCAATGATCAGAACGCCCAAACTGAAGACATCCGTCCCACCCAAGGTATGAGGACTCGCAACAAGGCTTACACTACTAATTTTTTTACTTCTATGGGAGTCCCTTCGGTTCAGACTAGTCCACCTAAATCACCTAGAGCTCCCAGGTCTGGGGCTCATCCTACCTAACCTCCCCAAAGAGAGATATTGAATGTTGAGTTCAGGTAGTTGATGCATATAATTCCATAGTTAGTGTCTTCACATGCTCGACGATCAGAGGATGTTGGGTCTATGTATATCACATCTGACGCTACATGGGTGGGTCAGTTTATAATGATGAACCTGCCTAAGTTT
Source organism: Capsicum baccatum var. pendulum (assembly GCA_030864225.1). Taxonomy (NCBI): domain Eukaryota; kingdom Viridiplantae; phylum Streptophyta; class Magnoliopsida; order Solanales; family Solanaceae; genus Capsicum; species Capsicum baccatum. Next base: position 233,604,716 of record CM061560.1, on the reverse strand, counting down.
AACGCCTAAGTTTACTGGTAAAAAGGTAGAGGAGGATCCACAAGAGTTCATAGATGAGATGGAGAAAATCTTCTGAGTGATGTATTTAGATAAAGTAAAACTGGTTGAACTAGCTGCTTATCAACTGAAGTAGGTATCAAATCAGTGGAACCATGAGTGGAAATATTCGAGGGGAGATAGCGTTGAGACTCTGTGTGGGGAAAATTTATGAAAGCCTTCCTGGAACGATTATTTTCTCAGGAGTTGAGGGATTCTAAGGCTGAAGAGTTCATGAACCTAAAATAATGAAAGATGAGCATCAAAGAGTACACCTTAAAATTCTATAAACTATCTCATTATGCTCCAGAATTGGCATGAAATATGAGGGTCCGTATGTTAAAGTTCACATCTTGCCTTTCGGATGACTTTATATTGGAGTACAAGGGGGCGATGTTGAACAGGGATATGGACTTCTCTAGATTGTCTATTCATATATAGCAGGTTGAAGACAAGAATAAGAGGGTTGCTAAAGCAAGGGAGAAGGATAGGCAGTCCAAAAGGGCCCGACCAGCAAAGCAGAACCACAGTCAGCCGCAGAGTGGTAATTGGGGTAACCGGTGGCAGAAGAAAAAGTTTTGGGGCAATGCTCAGTCTTCATCCAGCGCTTCAGCTCCCAGATTTCCAGTTGATCGACGATCTCAAAATTTATAGACTAATCATGTATCTAGAGCGCAGAGTATCCAGTCCCAGGGTAGTGTGGCTCAGCCATATAGGACTTTTCTATGGTGTGAGACCTACAGTAAGTATCACCTAGGAAAGTGTCAGCTGGGCAGGATAGCATGCTATACTTGTGGTTAGGTGGGTCATTTCCAGTGAGATTTTCCTTTCTCTAGAAGGAACCTTGATGATTCTAAGTCCCGAGCAAACTCCTCCGTGCCACCACCACCTCCTAAAGGTACTATTTTAGTTATCAAAAGCGGATAAAACCGTTTATATGCCTTGTCCAATCACTACAAGGTAGAGGCATTACCAAATGTAGTCACGGGTATGTTACAAATATTCTCCCATGATGTATATGTGTTACTTGATCACGGGTCTACCTTTTCTTATGTGACCCTATATGTGGCAGTCAATTTTGGGTTTGAGACCAAAATTATTACAGAAGCTTTCTCTATTTCTATTTCTGTAAGTTATTCTGTTGTGTCTAGGGGTGTATATAAAAATTGTATTGTATCTATTTGTAGCTGGGATACTATTTCTGACCTCATAGAGCTTGATATGGTTGGTTTTAATGCTATCTTAGGAATGGACTGGCTCCATTCATGTTATGCCACACTAGATTGTAGAACCTGAAAGGTTACTTTCTCTTTTTTGAATGAACTAGTGATAGAATGGGAGGGTTATTCTTTAGCACCTACATGGAAATTTATATCTTACCTTAGAGCCCATAAGCTTATTTCCAAAGGGTTTTTGTATCATCTGATCCGAGTAAAAGATTCCAATATTGAAAGTTCTTCTCTTCAGTCTGTCCTTGTGGTTAATAAGTTTCCAGAAGTCTTTCCTGATGATCTCCTAGGAATACCACCAGAAAGGGAGATAGATTTTGGTATTGATTTATTGCCAAATACCCATCCCATTTCTATTCTTCCATATAAAATGACTCCTGCAGAATTAAAAGAGTTGAAAGAATATCTAGTAGACCTTTTTGATAAAGGCTTCATCCTTCCTAGTGTTTTTTCCTGGGTGCACCTATTCTTTTTGTAAGTAAGAAAGACGGTTATCTCTGTATGTGTATAGACTACCACCAGCTGAATAAGGTCACTATTAAAAACAAATATCCCCTTTCGAGAATTGATGATCTCTTTGACCAACTTCAGGGTGTCAAGCGTTTATCAAAGATAGACCTTCATTCGAGGTATCATCAGTTGAAGGTTAGGGAGGCTGATATTCCCAAAAAAGATTTCCAAACCCGATATGGTCATTATGAATTCTTAGTTATGTCCTTTGGTTTGACTAACGCTCCTGAATCCTTGAAGGACCTAATGAATAGGATGTTTCATCAGTTTTTTGATCTGTTTATTATTGTCTTCATTGATGACATTTTGATTTATTGTAAGAGTGGGGAGGATCATTCCAATCACCTCAAAATAATCCTTCAGACCCTCAAAGATCAAAAATTATATTTAATATTTCCAAGTGTAAATTTTGGCTTAATGATATTGCTCTCTTGGGGAATATTGTGTCTAGTGAGGGAATTAAAGTTGATCCCCAAAAGATTGAGGAAGTGAGAAAATAGCCCATACCTACGACTCCAACTGATATTTAGAGATTCTTGGGTTTGGCAGTATATTACCGAAGGTTCAAAGATAGTTTTTCTTTGAAAGCTGCTCCACTTACCAGTTTGACGTAGAAAAAGGTAAAATTTGTATGGTCTAACTCTTGTGAGAACAACTTTGAGAAGTTGAAGGACAATTTGACTACTGCACAGGTTTTGACTCTTCTTGAGGGTATAGATGGTTTTGTCGTATACTGTGATGCATCCCTAGTGGGACTTGGTTGTGTAATTATGCAGTATGGTAAGGTGGTAGCTTATGCATCTAGGCAGTTAAAGGTGCATGAGCGAAACTACCCCACCCACGACTTAGAGTTAGCGGTTGTGGTATTTGTACTAAAAATATGGCGGCATATCTATATGGGGTATATGTTGATATATTTACTGACCACAAAAGTTTGCAGTATGTTTTCTCGCATAAAGAGTTAAATCTCAGGCAAAGGCATTGGTTGGAACTGTTAAAAGACTATGATATGAGCCTGCACTATCATCCAGGCAAGGCAAATGTAGTAGCCGATGCCCTTAGCAGATTATCTATGGGCAGTCTTTCACATATTAAGGAAGGAAAAAGGGAGATGGTGAAAGATATTTACCAGCTTGGTAATCTTGGGGTGCGACTCTTGGATTACAAAGATGGAGGGGTAGTTAGGCATGAAATAGCTAAATCTTTTCTTTGTGTAGAAGTTAAGGAGAAGCAGGTTGAGGATCCCATCTTGATGCTGATTAAGAAAGACGTAGGTCAATAGAAGGTGATGTCTTTTGAAATTAGTGGTGATGGGATTTTGAGATATCAGGGTAGGTTATGCATGCCAGATATGGATAGATTATGGAGAAGAATACTTGATGAGGCTCACACTTTGAGGTATGTTGTTCACCCAGACTCTACTAAGATGTACCATGATCTTAAAACTATATATTGGCGGAATAATATGAAGCGTGATGTGGCTGACTTTGTTTCCAAGTATTTGAATTACTAACAAGTTAAAGTGGAACATTTGAGGCCAGGTGATACTTCCCAAGAGATATCTTCGCCTTTGTGGAAATGGGAGATGATCAATATGTACTTCATCACAGGACTTCTGAAGTCTCAAAACCAGTATGATCCCATTTGGGTAGTTGTTGACAGGCTAACCAAGTCCATCCACTTTTGCCTGTAAGGACTAACCATTCGGGAGATGATTATGCCAAGCTATACATTGAATAAATAGTTTGTTTGCATATAGTACCGGTATCCATTATATCTGATCAAGGTAAACAATTTTCATCACAGTTTTGGAGATTGTTTAAAGGTGTTTAGGTACCCAAGTCAACCTGAGTACTGTATTCCACCCCCAGACAGATAGGTAAGCTGAATGCACTATTGATAGAGTTGATGAGAGCCTGTGTAATTGACTTCAAGTGTAGTTGGGTGGACCATTTGCCAATGATAGAGTTCACCTATAATAATAGCTACTATGCCAGTATTAAGATGGCTCCTTTTGAAGCACTTTATGGGAGAAGATGTAGATCACCAATTGGATTGTATGAAATAGGTGAGATGCAGATGTTTGGGCCTGATCTTGTTCATCAAGCAATGGAGAAGGTTAAAATCATTAGGGAACAACTCATTACAGCTCAGAGTGGGCAGAAGTCCTATGCCAATTTTAGAAGAAGAGAGTTGGAATTTAAAGTAGGTGATTGGGTGTTTCTAATGGTCTCCCCTATGAACGGAGTCATGTGATTTGAGAAGAAATGGAAGCTGAGTCCTTGCTATATAGGACCATATCAAATTGTGAGAAGGATAGGCGGGGTTGTTTATGAGTTAGAATTGCCCATAAATCTGGCTTTTGTACATCCTGTATTTCATGTGTCCATGTTAAAGAAATATATTAGAGATCATTCCCTAGTGTTTCCTGTGGAGAAGTTCAAGGTGACAGACTCCTTATCATATGAAGAAGAGCCTATTGCAATCTTGGATTGCCAAGTCAGAAAGTTGAGGAAAAAATAAATACCTTCGGTCAAGGATTGTGGAAAAATCAAAAAAAGGAGGAAGTTACTTGGGAATCAGAAGATGACATGCAAACTAGATACCCATACCTTTTTTATTTATGGGGTGATGACATAGAAGGTACACCTCTTTTACTCTCTCTATATCCCTCTTTCATTATTTTCCTTGGTACATTTGAAATCATGCTTGTCTGTATTCTAACCCATCATTCGGGGATGAATGATCCTAAAGGGGGATAATATAACACTCTGTGATGTCCTCGACCAAATACCTCATTTCTTAGTATGTTAAGTGGGTTAATGATCTGAAAATATTCTAAGTGTAAAAAGGGACTTAGTCACTTTTGAACACCTAAACTTGGATGTTTTTATTTTTGACCTTCCCGATCCAAGAAAGTTAATTTGTAAGCTGATTCATGATTAGGGGTGTCAAGGATACGTCCCAGATAAGTTTCGGAACTTTCATACTAGCATAAGGGTAAGTTTTGATATCTAAAATAGTTAGGCCTCACGATAGGCCCGCGTCGTGAGAGCAAGTTAACCTAGATAGGTATCCCATCGTAAGGGCTAGTTAACCTAGATAGGTGTCGCATCGCGAGGGCTAGTTGACCCAAGTAGGGGTTGCGATGTTATGGCAACCTAGTTCTGCATTATTTTATCCAAAAATTTTAAGGGAAAATGGGTCTTTTCCTTCACCCCAATTCGCCCAAGACATGAAATTTAATGATAATCTAAGTATATTAGGCTTGATATCATCAGATACTACTCCTATTACATTAAAATAAAACCCTAGCTTCTTCCCATAAGGTCAAAGGATTCATCTTTGAGTTGAAGATTTTCAAAGAACCTAAGTGTGATTCGCACTTCACTCTTCTTTCTCGGTGATCTAAGGTACGTATAGTTTTTCTAAAACTACTTGGGCATAAGGAAATTGTTCAACAACTTTTAACATTGTGAAATCATGAATTCTTGAAGGGGTTTTGGAAGTTACATTGAAATTTTGCATTTATGAATTCTTTAATGATATTAGTATTTTGGTCTTGAGGCCTTTCCCCCAAATTGATTTGAAATATTATATTATATATATATATATATATATATATCTATATATATATCTATATATATGAATATGGTTAAAGTTGATAATTGAATTGAGAGCATGACTATTTACACTCCCTCTCATGTTGCACTATTCTTGATTATTATTGAATATTTAAGATTTGATTTAAATTAATGAGAGGAGAGTATTTCATGTTTATAAATGATGAATATATATAACGAAAGAATTTCATAGTTTTCCAAAATAAATGACCACCCCATGTTTATTGAAATGATTGAAAGGAGTGATCTTTGCATAATCTGATAAATGTATTGAAGAACAATTCTTCTTGAATTGTTTGAAGTAAAGCGGTCTAAACTTTATGTTTGAAAGATAAAACTGTGATATGATTTTTATGGCTCAAAAACTTGACTTGCAAGTCTTGGTATGACGATACCAATTCAGATAATGCCATAGTAACATAGAACAAAACAGAATGTGGATTTTCTTTCAGATTTTCAGATTTTGAACTAAGAATGATACATGTACAAAAAGGTCTAAAAATGGGCATAAAGAGATATTAGGTGGTAACCTGAAAAAGGCAGGAGTCTATAAAAACTCATTGCCCAAAACTGTATTTTCCTGATACGGGATTATTATGTTTCCTACAGGGATTATACGCTGGCCTAGTGCCCTGTGGCGCATCAGAATTAGAAACTCCAACTTTTGAAGCAAGCTTGAATTGGGGGCTTGGCCACCAAGTTAAGGGCGGACTCCATATAGCCCGTGGGTTTTTAGAATTGTAGGGTGGACCACCTAACTCAGAAGTAATATAAAGATCTGAACAACATTGACAAGAAAGTCTTATGAATATCAAATAATTGCCCATGTGTTTTAAACTATATCATGCATGATGTTTTCATGACTTTCTCTCATCTATTTTATATATAAATATATTATTTTGGATTCCTCTGCGTACTAGTACAATTGTATTGACCCCCTATATTTCATGATCTGAGGATCTGTCTAGAGGTCCTACTAAGCCGTAGACTTGTTCCGACAGAAGATAAGTGTGTACAGGTTGTGTGCCTTCTTTATTCTGGAAGGCCTATTTCTGTCCAGTCAGTTGTTAATTAATTTTGTTTAGGTCCACTGGGGGCCTTGTCTCAGATTCATATAAGTTATTGATGTCTTATGTATTAGAGATTTGGTAGACTGAGAAAGATGTTTTTTAGATGTTGAAAAAAACTTATTTTCCGTATTGAGAAGGGCGCTGGAGCTTCCATGGTTCGAGATGCTGGTCACAGCCAGGGCCCCGACTCGGTTCATGACAAATAACAACATGCAAACTAGGGCTAATAACCCATGCATCAAATTCATGTCAAATCATCTTAAAGTTCATTCTTGATAATGGAAATATTAATAATTCAACTCAAAATCTGAAAAATATAGTCACACGCATAAATATATGGAAGTAAACATACAATTGAACATCTAAATCACTTTTAATCTCATAATGTTCAAATAGTGATAAATGGATATAAACCCTAAACTGAAATTCATGTCAATCCTTGTAAAAATCAACTTTAAAACTAATTTTGGGCACAAGAATGAAAGGATTATCCTTGTTGAAAACCCCACATACCTTAATTCATGATATTGATAAATAAGCTTGAACTTTGAGTTCCTAGTTGTGCTCTTAAAGATTGATTCTTGAACTTCTTGAATTGAAAATCTTTAATTTTGAGTTATCTTGGAAAAAGAATGGCGGAATTTAGATTTTTTTGGGATTGAGAGTTGATGTTCTAGGGTTTCTTGGAGAGTAATTATGTGGAAAGTATGAATATAATGCTTAAAATAGGTTAAATTCCTTGTTTTTTACAATTTGGGGCTTGGGAAAATAACTAGATTGCCCTTTGTAAAAATTACTCGGAACTGGAAAAATCTCAATTTGGCACACTATCGCAAAGCGCTGCTATCGCGTTGGCTCAGTGGAAATGGGAAAATTGCCATTTTGGGCTCTGGCGCGATGCGACGTAATCGCGTTGCATCACTGGAAAAGGATGAGTGCCATTTTGCACTCCACCGCAACGCAGTGTCTGTCCCATCGAGATTTTTGATGTGATACAGGCAAATTGCATTGAGCTACTAGAAAGGGACGAACTGGAACTTCTCCACTACGTGGGATAATCACAGTGCTCCACTGGGAATTAAGCAATTACTGATTTGTCCTTCACCGCGACACGGTGCTTATCGTGGTGTTCTACTGTTTTCACTAAAATCGCCATAATTTCTTCACCGGATATTGGATTGAGGAAAAATTGGTATTGTTGGAAAGCTGATTCAATTATCTACACATTGGTGGGTCTAAAGACGGAATACTCTATAAGCATCAAGAGTTATATGCTTTTGAAGTTAACTATTGACACACTAGGAGCTAAACAGAGCTAAAAAAAGTACGGAGTATTACAATACCCCTCCAAACCTAAATAAGAATTGCTGAAATTTTTAGTTGATGATTTAGCTAATGGCTTATCAACTTAAGTCGTCAACCCATAGATTGATTTGGACCCTTTTTGTGTAAGGGTGATGACTTGGATAATAAGTCATCACTTAGTTGACAGTTTATCACCTCAAGTCATCACTTTGTAACAGAGGTTGATCATATTCTAGTTATGGGTGATGACTTGGTTGATAAGTTATCACTTAGTTGCCGGCTTATCAACTCCAGTCGTCACCTTGTTGACAGATGGACATGATGAGGTAAAATGAGCTTAACTTTCCACTCTGCTATTTGATTAAGGTGAAATCAAGTGCATTGGAAATAAGACACAAAGACCTTTAATTTGATATATTGTAGGACACCTGATTTGATATTTTCTAGGGGATACACCCGTCTAAAGTGGACTCTAGTTGGAGAATTCGTTAAAACTCTATCGATAGAAGAGTCCTTAACTCGTCTTAGAGTTAGGAGATTTTTATGATTTAGATTTATATAAAAACATATTACTACATCATATATTTGATAATCACTTATGTATATAAATAGAATAATTGGGTTCAAGTTTGTACACATAGGAACAATGATTTGAATTCTAGCCTGAAAATGTGGACTGTTACAACTTCACTTTTTATGTATATGTTATTAATATACATAAGTACTATATATGTATTGACCATATAGACTCACATATGATGTCTTTTTCATTTTCAATAGGGTATGAAATACAAGATAAAAAATATCCCTGCACATTCATTGCATTTTAGTAGTTATTAAAACCGTGATTTTGGATTAGACATAAAGGATTATTTTGGTGAAGAAGTTCAAAATCTGTTCCATCAAACAATTTTTGGTTCATTTCTAGACTTGACACATTGTAATTTTCAGGGTCAAATTCCCAAATTCTTACTTATGCTTGAGATAGAGCAACACAATCCGAATGAAATTCACGTTTACATGCAGAGAACCATTCTCAAGTTTTCTATTATTGAGTTTTCCATAATATCCAGTCTTAAATATACAGGGAACATCGAGGAACACCTTTATATTGAATCATCAAAGTCCATATTAATGGCAAAGTATTTTTCAGCTGCAAAAAATTCTATCAAAAAGTGTGTTTTTGTACAATGATTCAAGTTGGGAAACTTAGACAATAATATTGAAGCTTTGAAAATGTCAGTACTTTACTTCATTCACACTTTTTTGTATTAAAAAATACGTGATGCTACTATTAACAGATCAAACTTTGTGATGGTTGAGGATAGTAGGTACAAACAATTTACATTGGGGAAGAGTTCATTTCAAAAGCTTTTTCAACGTGGCGATAGGATTTTTTATTGAAAAATAGTTATACTCAATGGAGGAAATGCCTCATGTGCTGAATGTTTAGATGTATGAATGTTGTTCTAAGGTATACAGTACGATAGCTAATTCCATGAATTTTTAACTGAAAGGTGGTTGGGATCAAGGTAAAGTACGAGAAGTTTATGGGTGGTATGTTCAACAAAGTAAGTATGTAGTATATTATTTCAAGTTTTTGTTTATATTTCAATGTGTTAACTTTAATAGAATGTTAATGTTTCCAATTTTTATTGCTTAATAATTTGTATACAATAATTTACAGCCAACTCATGAAGAAGTGCAAAGTCTTAATATGCCAATGATTGAGGGATTTGAATTAAAAGATGTTGAATTTGCATTCTCACATGATACTGCTTTCAATTGTAATGGTAAAAGGCCTGTTGTTGACATACATTAACATTTGGACTCCGACATGCAAAATTTTGAGGATTTCAGTACAGTTCCACCTTCAAAAATTCTTAAAAAGGCAGGTTTGATTATAGATACATCAGCATCACAACCTACGAAGAGGCATAGGATAGTCCATTTTGATGCTGAAACCATCGAGATGCAAGATCATGAGAAAACACCACTAACTATTTCAAGAAGAATTATGCAAATTGATAAAACACCAACTTCTGGTTCAGAGCATGGTGATGCAGCAAAGATAACTCCATCATCATCCAGCAAGTCTTAGGACAATTCTGATGAAAAGTGAAATGAGATAAAGTTGTTTGTACAGTCTTATGTAAGTTTATTCATATGGTCAACATTATAAAATAATTTGTGAAAACACTAACATGTTTATTGTCTTTGATTATGCAGGTTGACAGAAAATCAACATTCTTCACAATCTAATTGATAAACAACATTAAGACTCAAATGACAAAATAGATTAAAAAAATATGCCGAACTCATGGACATGTTGACACACAACAAACACACGAAAGAAAAGGTAAACTAGATTTGATTTATGCTATATAATTAACGAATTTCTATTTCTATATGATTTATATTTGTGTATTTTTCATTTTTCTAGATTATAATTGTGTTATGTATTTTTAGTTTTTTATGTATGTTAGATAATATAGATAAATGTGTCATGTATATTATATAACATACATACAATGTGTTGTGAATATTAAATAAAATACACAACATTGTTATGTATATTTAGATAACTGTGGTAAACTGTGTTATGTATGTTAGATAATATACATAACTGTGTTATGTATATTACATAACATACATACAATGTGTTATGTATATTGTACCTTATAAACATAACATTGTTATGTATATTAGATAACAGGAGTAAACTGTGTTATATGTGTTAGAGAATATACATAATTGTGTGATGTATATTTTTTTGTTTCACATGTATATCATATAATAACTTTAGATAAAATAAGTCATTTCATATTAGAATCAAACGATCTTATTTTGGTTATCATCAATGTGTTTCTTATTAAATAAGGACAGTGAAGAATCAAACATTTGGGCTAAAAAGGAAGCATTCAATGTAAGTACAGCTTGGAATCATTTTAAGGTTATTTTTACCTATTTTTTAGTCTAGATTGGTGTTTTCAAATTTAATCTTACATATCTTCTACAACAAAATCAACAAGATCACGATTTGAAAGGTTCAAAAATCAGAGATAAATCATCACAAAAGCAAGTTGATAAAATAGATATCATGCCAAATGTTGAAGACAAAAAAAGGGATATTTTTTTTATAAATATGAATTTTACTTATCCTAGATTGATGTTATCAAAATTATTCTTAACCATAAAACATAATAATTTCAACAACATTAGGAAGTGGAAGTTTTTAAAATGGGAGATGTAGCATCTAAAGACAATGTTGAAGAGATTGTTATCATCACAACCTTGAAAGACAAAGGAAAAAAGGTATTTTTTTCATAAATAATAATTTTATACCTAGGTTGTTACATATATGAATTTATCTTAATTCTTTAATTTTATGATATATTTTGAGCTAAGAATGTGGTGGGAATTGAATGATGTGCCTGGCAGTTCTATTAGTATTACAATATATATGTGATGTTATATGTATATTATTATAAAGTACATATGCAACACATCAAAATGTGAACGCTTTAGTAAACCATGCAATGCTCATTTCTAATTTGTAGGTTGTCGGCAACATTGATAAATCAATAGGCATAGAGTCTGGTGATGATACAATGGGGGATTCTTATTTTGATTGAAACTGCATTCATATACAACAACAATCTGAGGTTAGACATCTCATATTTTAAAGCTTACAATTAAAATAATAAACTTAGTTTTGTATATGTTTTATGTTATCTCTACAAGGATATTAAAGGATGTAATGAGGATATTGGAATTGCCACATTAGATGCTATCATCGAAGTTGTGGTAAATTAGAAATCGGATAACGCAAATATTGTAACATCTAGTACCGCGCATATCCATAAAGATCACCCGGTAAATACATAAAGTCCTTTTTTCCAATATACAAGTCAAATATATAAAAAATCTCATATTTTAACGCTTACAAAATAATAAACTGGCTTACTTTTGTATTTGTTTTATGTTATCTCTACAAGGATATTGATAGATGTAGTGCGGATATTGAAACTGCCACATTAGATGCTTTCGTGGAAGATGTGGTAAATCAAAAATCAAATAACGCCAATGTTCAAATATCTGGTACCGTGCATATCCATAAAGATCATCCGGTAAATACATAAATTAATTTTTTTCAATATTCACCTTCGAATATTTTTCATATGGCTCTACTTTTACTAATGTGTTGAACCAAAACTAACACGAAATACATAATATTTACTATTAGGATAATTACTCGAGTACAATTACTTAATGTGCTCAAGCCAAGTTAGATGTCATATTGGAAGGTCTAGAAGCACCCATGTATGAACTACCTCTAGAAGTCGTTAATCCGTCTGAAGAAACTGTGAACCTGCACTCCATATCTGATAGTCAGATTCTTCCAGATTTTCCTGATTTAGTTGTTGTGGATCATCAAGCTGCAAAAATCCCTCCTAAGAGAACCATAACTAAATCTAAAGTTTTAAAATCACCATACCAGACAGAATTTGCTTCTGATTCAATAGCAATTTATGAATAAATCGGAGAAATGAAACAAAAATTCATATTTAATGGTTTCATAATATCTGACTATATGTTGAATGGTGTAATTGAAGAGTACAAGCAGTGAGTTGAGGAAGGTCTATTCAAGTTTCATGCTAAAAAGTAAGTTTTATCATTATTAAATTGAATTTCTTTTGTCAATATGCATATACTATTAATTTTTTCGTAAAAACAAAATTTAAATTTTTATAGAAAAATGAATGATGATCACTACAAAGCAAAAGTTTCACTAGATATTAGTTGTTTTTAATCTAAAGAATAGATGTATACACGTCTATGACTCACTGTCCAATCTAAGAAATATGGAATCATCGCCCGGATTCACTAGTTGGTTGTGATTTTGCCAACTTACTTATCTGACAATGAATTTTCTTGAAGAAACATCTCATACAGATTGGGCAAATCTAGAAGAATATAGGGATAAGATGATTCAAAGGATACAGTTAGTGAATCTACATCCATTAGAGGATGAGTATGTACAAAATATTATGAAACAAAAATGTGACAACTTGTAAGTATTCTTCTATAATTTTTTGTGAACTATTACTGTATATGTGTTATATGGAATAATGTGTTTGCTTCTTTGCTTGTAAGTACTACGTAATAACGTGTTTGCTTTTGTATGCATGTCAAGTATTGTGGAGTCTTTGTTGCTGGGTATCCAGAATAACTAAGTAAAGGAATAGACGTGCCTTTTGTTGGTTTTGAAGAAGAATACCAACGAATGCGATACGCATCACTCCTTCAGAATTGCGGTATTTGAAAAGCAAAGAAATATTATGTTAGTGAAAATGATAACCCTCCAAGACCAAGGACAAAATCTATACCACTTCCTGATGAAAGTGTAATAGTTAGCATTCAGTAGTCTTAAAGATGATTATGATGAAGACTTTTTTTTCTATGAATTTGTTAGGAATGTTGAATGTTAAACTACTTCGAATATTTTGTATGGCACAATACTGTTGTAACACATATCAACCAAATGTATATGAATTATGGGTAAAAAAATTTCAGCATGATTATTGTGCCTTGTACATTAGATATCAAATTTTTTGTATAAATACATAAACATAGATTACCGTCTACATATACATACATTATTATACCTGTACTATAGGATATACATATATTTAAGTTTTCAAAAATTATGTCATAGCTTGAACTTTATACATATAACTACTATTCAACAATTCTAAATATTTTTTTATATAAATTTGTCAATCCCATATAGTTCTTACAGGTTGTAAATGTGTATATGGTCGTTTATACATAGAATTTATATAAAATGCAAATTAATTATGAAATAATTAAATATTTATATGTTCATAAATACATGTACCATAACTTTAACTTATACATATTTTAACTGTGCACATTAACAACTACTTTGATCCTCTTAATTAAGTCATGATTATCTACAAATAATTTCAAACATTATGAAAGAAGAAATGCATGTGGAATCATCAATGAAATGACTGATTAATAAACATATATGGTACACTAAAGAAGAATCAAATTTATTTCAACATATCAACACCCAAACTACACTGTTAAAAAAATCACTAATTACAACATGATAATGATAACCAAATGACTAGTTTTCAAGAGTATAGGAAAACTAATACACTATAATTTTTTGGTATGCATGTAACACCCCAAAATCAAATTCCGAGACGTCACAAAGTGCTCAAGACTATGAGTAGCCTTAAGCTAAACCTGTCTACCTGTTACTAAATCTGCATCTCATAATTAAGAAAATATAAACATATAAGTCTTACTAAATGCGGAAAACTATCTGAATATAATATCTGAAATAATGTCTAAAATCTCAACACTGAATAAGCTGAATCAAAACTAGCAGTCTGACAAGCCTCTACTATTAATAACTAGAGAGTCACTAGAACAAACCCCCAACTAACTCAAATTGTCTGAAGAGAATACTATATCATATAAACTAATAGGCTGCGAAATCTGAATGAATAAGTCTCCGAACTATGAGGACTCGCCAACTGTCGGATATAGATGGAGATGCTCGAATTACTCACGTTGTTGATACTGAGCACCTGAATCTACATTATGAGACAATGTAGCACATAGACATATATATGGATTAGTACTTTCAGGATGCACTGAGTATATAGGGGTAAAATGCATAAGTAAAACATCATCTCATCATCATAATTTATAAAACAATGCATGCTAAATGTAAATAGCTCACATATGCTGGAATGTCTGAAATACTGAAATCTGAAATCATGCATAGCAAATCATACTTTATAAATCTAGTGAGTCATAACATTTAGTTCTAAAAGTTGTGCTAATACTCTCTCTTTAAATCATACTTTCTAAGTGTAGAAAGAACTCACTTCTATGTCTGAAATCTGAAAGCTGAAATCTGTAACTGTTATCTTTCTATAAAGTATAATCTGAATAAAATTGTGAGCCTTTACACTTAGTTTTCTAAAAGCTTTTCTATTAATCTTTTCTTTTAACTAGCAGGGAGGTTATCTTAGCCGACATAAACCATGTGAGCTAACATGGAGTCCAACATCTCGTTCCCCTAAGGGAAAAACCTCACAATGGGGAGAGGTGTCATACTCTTGCCAGGGAGTATAACCTACTTTCCGTATGATCAATCATAAGCTAAGTGTATCATCCATATTTGAATGGAAATAATCTGAAAATCTGTACCTACGTTGGCTACGTAGTTCTATAGAAGATAGGGCACGCGAATCCCACACTTCCTGCTCAGTGCTAAATACTACTCCCTTTAATCAATATGCTCATTCTGATGGAAAATCACTCTTAATCTAGCATAAGGATTTATTTGAAACCAATTATGCATTTATCTGATTAAATTTGTAAATAAAGCTGATCTAAATTTTGTAAACTGTAGAAATTCTATAAAGTAGATTTCATAACTAAATTGAGGATCAAAACATCAAAGCTTTGCTGTAAATCTAAAATAAATCTAATCATAAGATGTTTAAAGCATCATCTCTCTTGAAATAGTAATACTCAATCTTGGGATAGTAACCCATGCATAAATCTCATATCAAAACATCATAGTAATCACTCTTGGTAATGTAAACAATGATAATTCTACTCAAAATCTAAAATTTACTATAATAGGCATGAAATTATGAAAATAGACATGCAATTCACCTTCTAAAAACACTTAAGATCTCATAATCTTGCAAACCAGATACTTCAGTAACAAACTTACTTATACTTTCTCTAGGATCAGCCATCGTATTAGGGGCATAATTAGATAACTGATTGAACTTAAGGCAGTACTCCTTCACTGTCTTTGAGTTGTACCTCAGTTTCACAAACTCTTCTATCTTAGCTTTTCTCATCTCACATGGGAAGAACATGTCTAGAAAAGCATCCTGAAATGCCTGCCAACTCATAGGAATAGCATTCTCACTTCTACCATTCTTCTACATTACTACCCAATCATACGCTACATCCTTCAATCTATGGGATGCTAACTCTACACTTTCGTCCTCAGAAACATGCATAATTTGGGTGATCTTCTTCACCTTATCTAAATAGAGTTATCGATCCTCACCTGATTTCGACCCAAAGAACTCTAATGGATTCATTCTCATGAAATCTCTGATTCTGGCTGCTGCTAAATCCCTATTCTGCTAAAGTGGGACTGAAGCCTGATTCTGATAGTTGCCCTGAATATTAGTAGTTACTGCCTGGGCCAATTTCTAAAAGGCAAATTTAAACTTAGCATGGGATACATTTTCATTTAGAGGATCAGTGGGCTGGGGTGGCTAGCTACCATTTCTGCGGACATTAGCTTGACAACAAGGCATATTCAACTGTCACATAAAAGAACGAGTTAAAAGCAGATAGAGATACTATAAGAATGATAGATCAGGGAAGAAAGAGATTATTTCCTAAAAACATCCTGTAGCCTCTTGCTCATAAATATAGCGTACTCCAAACCCATGATCAAGACTCTATGTAGCGCAGCTTGTCTAACTCCTTAGGACACTTATAAACCTTAGGCTCTGATACAAAATTTGTAACACCCTAAAATCTGATTCGGAGATGTCACACGGTGCTCAAGACTACAAGTATCCTTAAGATAACCCTGTTTGGCTATTACTAAATCCGCATCTCATAATAAAGGAAATATAAAAATAGAAGTCTTACTAAATGCAGAAAACTATTTGAATATAATATCTAAAAAATGTCTAAAATCTTAATACTAAATAAGTTGAATCAAAATTAGTAGTCTGACAAGTCTCTACTACTAGTAACTAAAGAGTCACTGGGATAAACCTCCAGCTAACTCAAACTGTCTGAAGAGAATACTAAATCATATAAATTAATAAGCTGCAAAATCTGAATGAATAAGTCCCCGAACTATAAGGACTTACCAACTGTCGGATATAGATGGAGATGCTCGAACTACTCACACTGCTGATACTGAGCACTTGAACCTACATTATGAGACAATGTAGCACATAAAACTATATGTGGATCCGTACTTTGAGGATGTACTGAGTATATGGGGGTGAAATTCACAAGTAAAACATCATCTCATCATCATAATTTATAAACAATGCATGATAACTGTAAATGACTCACATAAGCTGGAACATATGAAATACTAAAATCTAAAATCATGAATAGTAAATCATACTTTATAAATCTAGTGAGTCATAACATTTAGTTCTAAAAGTTGTGCTAATACTCAGTCTTTAAATCATATTATCTAAGTGTATAAAGGACTCACTTCTGTGTCTAAAATCTAAAAGATGAAATCTGTAACTGTTATCTTTCTGTAAAGTATAATCTGAATAAAATTGTGAGCCTTTACACTTAGTTTTCTAAAAGCTTTTCTGTTAATCTTTTACTTTAACTAGTAGGGCGGTTCTCTTAACCAACATAAACCATGCAAGCTATCATGGAGTCCAACGTTACGTTCCCCTAAGGGGGAAACCTTATGATGGGGAGAGGTGTCATACTCTTGCCAGGGAGTATAACCTATTCTCCATGTGATCAATCACAAGCTAAGTCTGTCATCCATATTGGAATGGGAATAATCTGGACTCTATAACTACGTTGGCTATGTAGTTCTGTGGAAAATTGGGCACACTAATCCCACACTTCCCACTCGGTGCTAAATACTACTCACTTTAATTTGTATGCTTATTCTGTTGGAAATCCACTTTAAAACTAGCATAAGGGTTTATCTGAAACGAATTATGCATTTATCTGATTAAATCTATAAATAAAGTTGATCTGAATTCTATAAACTGTAGAAATTATGTAAAGTAGATTCTATAACTAAACAGAGAATCAAAAGATCAAAGCTTTACTATAAATCTGAAATAAATCAGATCATAAGATGCTTAGAGCATCATCTCTCTTGAAATAATAATACTCAATCTTGGGATAGTAACCTATGCATCAATCTCATATCAAAACATCATAATAATCATGCTTGGTTATGAAAACAATGACAATTCAACTAAAAATCTGAAATTTACTGCAACAGGAATGAAATTATGAAAATAGACATCCAATTCACCTTATAAAAACACTTGAAATCTCATAATCTTGCAAAAAAACAGTAATGGTATGAACCCTAATATAAATATCATGAGTATTTATTCAAAATCATATGAATTGTAATTAAAACTTTGTTTTCGGCACAAATATGGAAGAAAATTCTTGTTCATAAGCCCCACATACCTTGATAGATGATTAGATGAACAAAACTTGAATTTTGGATTCCGATTTGAGTACTTGAAGATGGTTTCTTAATTATCTTGTCTTGGGAATCCTCAATTTTAAACTTTCTCAGAGAAACTATGGAGGATTTTGATTTCTTAGAGAAGAAGCTATGGAGCTCCAGGGTTTTTCTTTGAGAGAGAATGGATGAAATTGGGCATAAAGTGTCTTGAATATAATTAATTCCTTGTTTTGGACGAATTGGGGCCTTGGGGATTTACCAAAATACACCTTTTAATATTTAAAAAGAACTGAAAAAGCAACATTTTCCAAACTGGCAAGCCTCCGTAATGCACAACTATTGTGGTGGCTCACTGGAAAAAGGACGAGTGAGAACTGGACGTTCTCCGCGAATCGCCACCATTGCGGTGCCCTTTTGGAATGCCATTTTGGCCACTGGAGCGATGCGCCACTATCGCGTTGGGCTATTGGATATTGAAAAATGGGAAATTAGACCTCCCTGTGATGCGCCAATATCATGGAGGTCCACAGAAAAATGGCAATTATGAATTTGTCCTTCACCGCGATGCGGTGATTGCCCCGTTGGCACACTGCCTCGTTAAAAATACCCTAATTTCTTCAATGAGTGTCAGAATTAGGCGAATTTGGTATTGATGGAAAGATTATTCAATTTCCTACATAATGGAAGGTCTAAATCTAGAAAATTCTATATGAAATAAAAGATATTTATTTTAAAAGTTAATCCTTGACATTCTAGGGACGAAATTAAGCTAGGAAAAGTATGGGGTATTACAATGCATTTATATGTCTACATATACATAGAAATGTATGTATAACACTGTATGTATATTAGATTACACGAGTAAACTTAGTTATGCATGTTAGATAATATACATAAATGTATATGTATTTTAGATAATATACATAGTTGTGTTAAAGTCTATACCAAGGTTATGCATGTTAGATAATATACATAACTGTGTTATGTATGTTCCAGAACATACATACAATGTGTTATGCATATTGCACCTTATATACATAACACTGTTAAATATATTAACATCAAAAACTCATAACTATATAATCTCTATATGTGTAACTGTTTACATATACATATAATTTAATTTCTACTAAAATACAGTATTTTAAGCCACGTTGACAAGTACACTAATTGTCCTAATTAAGATGTGTTTATATACAAATGATTACAAACATTACTGAATAAACAATGCACGTACAAGAAATAATGAAACATCTAATTAACACAGCAAATACATACAAAACACAAATAAGAAAAAAATACATCAAGCTTAAATTTTAAACTAAAGTAAACTCAAATTTATTTCAACATATGAATACGAAACTAAAATAGTTCAATGAGTAATTTCTAAAAAATTGATATCAAAAATTCAGTGATTACTATTCAAGAGTATAGGAAAACTCTAAGTTAGTTCTCCTTTGGAAAAAAGTTACTGGAATGCCTAATGTGCCCTTCATGTCTGCATCATCCACAACGATTTTCTCTTGATGAAAGTGTTTTGCTGGATTTCTTGCCCCTCCCTTTCTTTGGTCTTCCTGAAAGTCTTTTGTATATCAGTGGCAACACTTCTACCTCATCTATACTATTGCAAACATTCCAGTCTTTCTTATATGGCATCAGAATGATTGGAACTCCATAAGTCTTCACCAAAGTGTTTGGTTTGTAGTATTCTGAACAGTATGGACCAAAATCTTTTACATGTTTAGACTACAAGACAGTGATAGTGTGAGGATAAGATATCTATTTGTAACCACGCACAGTTGCACGAGCCACTTTTAAGGTCTACAATGTATCTTCTCCCAGATTCATAAACCGAGTATATATAAGTTGAGGAAGCCTTCAACTAAACAAATAAAAAAATTCAACTAGATAATTTTTTTTAGAAAAACAAATTAAATTTAATTTTTTACAGTTAATCAAATACTATATATAAATGCATAGTAAAAAAATTAAAATTTTATACATACCATCATTCGCAAAGCTTGCACACCATTGAGAGTTAAAATTTCTTCAAATCTATGACCCAAAGTCGTACTGGTATAAGAAGCTATCTCATTGTTTTTACAGTTTCAAGAACCTAATAACATTCACACCTCTTCTAAGAATCCATATATTGGCAATATTTTGGCCTCCACCCAACACCCATTAATACACTAGCAATATTCGAAGTCATCATCCGACCTCTCTTTACCAGAGAATGACACCTACTCCACTTTTCATATTCAGCTTCTTGTAGATATTTTTCACTCTCAAATCAACTTACTCAATCTTTATCATTAGGTAGTCAAAATCATCTTTTCTATAAGCCTTAACCATTGAATAATACAAATCACTGATACTTTCTTTGCTCTTACGAAAGTAACTACAAACATTTTTCAGAGATGCCAAAAGCATGCAACATGTGGGATATTTGGATATACAATACTGACAGCTTGATAATACTTTCATTCCTATCAGATAAACACACATGTTGTCACGTTCTCCGAATGTAGTTTTGAACTAGTTGAAAATCCATGTCCATGAGTTGTCATTCTCAATATCCACAATCCCATACGTAAGTGGTAATATGCATCCTACGTTACGTATAAATTATATTAGAAAAAGACAACACAAAGGTTTTAAAAAAAATTGGAGTAAACTGTCTTTTCATACACTTAACTAACTTTTTACATGAAATACAATGTACGTTAAAAAAATAACAATGTATGTCAAATTTTTACATGCCTGCACCATCCAAAGTACTTGCTGAGAGAAAAGACCCTTTATATGATCCACTTAAATGCGCACCATCAACAACTATAATGGGTCTGGAACACTCAAAACCCCCAATCATGGGATTCAACGATATAAATAGATACATGAACTGATTATCCTATGACTTGTGCATTGCAATGTGTGAATTAGGATACACATTGTTTAACATATAAATGTATCTCAATATCTGTATATAACCATCAGTTGGACCACCCCTAAGCATCGCTATGGCACGCTTCATTGCATACTATGCCTTTATATTATTTATATCCACACAATATACAACTTTTATTTCTTCGATGATGTCTCCAGGTGTGTGCCTTGTTTTATGGCTAACTAACTTAAGAGTCGTGAATTCACAGACAAAAGTAGTAGTCACCAAAATATTCTTCAGTATCCTATAACTCAAAGGGCATGTATGTTCTGGGTTAAATCTTTGAATTATAAAACATCTATTTTTTATAACTAGATCTTCCAATGTCCACTTATAATCCTCATTGTAGCATCGGAGGAAACAACTGAAATATAAAAAAAAGTCATTCAAATGATTAGAATTTGTAGAAATTCATAAGTTTTTAGGATTTGTATGTTACAAATCCGTTATAATTCAAACTCCCACATATACAAAGCATATTGATTTTGTATCTTAGCAACAGTGAGAGTCATAGCATCAAATTTAACACCCTTCACACAAACAACAACTCATCTTTCTCAATCAAACTCTATGTCCTCTGCACATTTATCAATAGTTGATATGCACAATGGATACATCATGAATGCTGGTTGAGATTTCTTTAACTCGACATACAACTAAACGTTATTATCATTACGTATATAAAAAGGTAATTCATTGCCGTCGAAAACATAACATACATCAATATTTTCTTGAGCTTTATCAATGTTTAATTCAATAGAAATTGATGAAATCAACTTCAAGTAATTTATTAATTTAGTGACAATGATCCTATAAGACCCCACAGAATCCTAGCTTAACTCAGTCCTTTAGAACATGAAAAGAGGTTCCAAACTTAGAGATTTCAGCTAAGTATTTATACTTAGAATTATTTTTAGACTTCTTAATTTGGTAATCTTATTTTACGACCCTTATGACCTTAAAATGTTATTCCTTGGATTGAATCATGATCAGGTGTGTCAATAGGTCACTACGGGTGAGTTTTGGATTTCAGGACCTCGTTTGAAGCATTGTTGAGTGACCAAAATAGTGGGTCGATGCGATCTCAATGCATCGCATCGCCTATCGCATCGACGAATATTTTCTCCAAGAATTCAATGCAAATTCTAATAAGCCGATGTGATATCGACGCATCGTATCGTCCATCGCGTCGACCGCATTGATGCAGCGCGTCACACATTTTTAGTAATTAAAATCCGCATCCAGAGGGAGTAATTGGGTCATTTTTATACCTTAAATTAGTTCCAAAATATGAGATTAAGCCTGTATAAAGGCAAAATTCACTCATCATTCACAAATCGTCTCAAGAACAAACCCTAACCCATCAAATTCAAGATTCAATTCCCAAGAAATTCACCACAACTTTTAGAGAATTAATAATCAAGGTATGTTAGGTATTCATCCTTGGATTTCCTTCCACCCTTGGAGTTCAAGAACCTCTTTTAAAACTACAAGTTGATTGCTTTCATGAATTTCATGTTGAATTTGATTGTATCCATGATTATGATGTTATTTGAGTTTTAATCAATGATTTATTACAAGTTTCATGTGAAGTAATTAACATGTGTGTAGGGTTATGTGGATTTATGTTAAAATTCCTTGAAATTATGAGTTGGGATTGTGATCATGATGCTTGCATGTTGGTTATTATTATGAACATAAAGCATGTCTCTCAAGTGTTTGACAAAATGTCTAAATAGAAGCATTGTTAATAAGTTAATATTGTTGTACTATTATAACCATGACATGTTTTAATTTGAATGCTATCAAGTTCTAGGGGTATTAAATACCCAAAATATAGCTGTTTATCTAGAATTACAGTTGCTTCAAAATAATCTCAGTGATGTCACGTACAGTAGTACTCAGTCAGTTACAAAACTCAGTGTATTATGTCAGTTAACAATACTTAGTGAACTCAATCCAGTTCAGTCAGTTAGCATGATCAGTAGTAGTTCATCAAGCCTAGTACAGTCTAGAAACCAGTTCAGTGTCTATTCAGTTAGAAGTAGGAATCAGCAGCGAGCGAACCCAAGGATGGGGAGATTCCTGTCAGTGAAGGGTTTGACCCTTAGTAGCAATCCCTGAGTTACATAACTATGTAACCATTGTAGGTTGAGATATCTTCCTACAAGATAAGGGTTGATACATCTCGTACGAGTTTTTCTTCCAGTGAGAGTTGACGAAATATCTTCTTGCTAGATAGGGTTAATTCACAACCATTGTTAGTATCCCTTGGCAAGGTGCTAACACCCTTCTAATGGGGGTCACAGGTTGAACCCTAAGTCAGTTTATAATTGGGGTATGTCAGTTAGATAAACACTCCCACAGTTATAGTTATTTTCAGGCTCAATATTAAACCTCATAACAGTTTTCAGAATTAGGACTGTCAGACACAGTCACCCAGCTCAGTATAGAACTTAGTTTAGTTCTACAGAATCAGGACAGGTAGAAATAGTCACCTAGTTATCAGTAACTCAGTTATACAGTCACCCAGTTATCTGTGATCTCAGACCTCAGTTACAGTAAAGTAACTTTCACATAAAACATTGCATAATAGTATTTACAGCAGTTTTAGATATACATGTACTCTCATTCAGTTATATTCATGTTACTCAACCAGTTATTATTCATGCATATGAAACCTTGCATATCAGCCTACCTTGCTTAGCATACCAGTATATTCAAAGTATTGATGCATACTTTTTCTTTTGTGCTATGATGTCTTATATCATAGATTTAGACGCACGGGCTCCTAACTGTACTTAGCAACCCAGCCTATCAGCAGCAAATTTAGTGGTGAGTCCTCATAGTTTGAGGATAGAGTTATCATTTTAGTATTTTAGTAGTTTAGTATATTCAGTAGTTAGAGTTAGTTGGGGACTTGTCCCATCAACTCTATGTTCAGACAGTTAGAGGATTTCAGGCTATCTTATTTCAGATAGATGTTTAATTTTTAGTATTTATTTATCAGTATTCAGTATCTCTTTTCAGATTATGAACCTTTTGGCATTTTAGCATGTTTTCTGCATTATTTCAGTATTATGATTCAGTGCTCATAGCAGGTGCCAGTCATGGGTTAGGTTGTGGTCCTTGGGGGTCATAAGCATCGTGTGGCATCCGAGGTGAAGACTCGGGGCATTACAAACTTTGGTATCAGGGCCTAAGGTTCAAAAGAGTCCTAGAGAGTTTGGAATTCGCATCTAGTAGAGTCTTGTACATAGGTGTGTGGCACGCCACACTTATGGACAAGAGGCTATAAGATGTTTTAGGAACAAGTTCCCTTCTTCCAGTGTTCATATTGTGCGAGTGAGCATGAGCTAAAGTTAAACTCTCTGACTAATCAAAAGTTTCCTTCCATCTACAGAATATGCCTCCAAAAAGGACTAACGAAAGAAGAATTAGAAATCAGCCAGCACCCCCGCCCGTTCAGGAAGATCCCCTAGACAAGCATGTCTCCCACATAGAATTCAGAGCATCTTTTACCACTTTGGCTCATTCTGTGGAAGCCCAGAATGAATGCCCAGCTCCCGTTCAAGCCAACCCAGTGGCCAGTAATGCTACATCTAGAATTCGAGACTTCACCGGAATGAATCCTCCATTATTTATAGGGTCTTCGTCTAAGTCTGAGGAAGACCCACAGGAATTCCTTGACATGGTGCAGAAGTTATAGATATCATGGGGGTGAATTCCAGTGAGACCACTGAGTTAGCTGCATATTAATGACAGGATGCGGCTCACACATAGTTAAGTAGTAGAAGGCGGATAGGGGCACAAATGCAGGGCTCGTAGAATGGAAAGTGTTTCCTACTGCTTTCCTTGATAGGTTTCTCCCATTGGAATTGAGGAAAGCTAAGGTTTTGGAGTTTATTAATCTGAAATAGGGAAACATAACAGTGAAAGAGTATTCCCTTAAGTTTACTCAGTTAGTTAGATATGCCCCTCATGTGGTAGCAAATAGTAGATCTAAGATGAGTAAGTTTGTGTCGGGTGTGTCTAACAGTGTGGTCAAAAAGTGTAGGAACACAATGCTGATTAAGGAAATGGAGGCTCATGGTCCATGCTTAGCAGATAGAAGAGGCTAAGAATAAGGATAAGGAAAGGGAGAACAACAGGGCTAGAACAGATAACTTTAATTTCACTTAGCCTAAGTCAGAGAGTGGCAATCATTCTCAGTTCTACCTAAAATCTTTAGTTCTAGCTCCGTCCAAAGCCAGTGCCCCTGTGCCGAAATTTAGAGACGACAATAAATATAGGGCACCAGGCCCTAAACCCCAAGGTAGTGATAGTAGTGCCCGAGCAAATCCTCTTTTCCAGAAGTGTGGTAGAAATTACCAGGGTATCTATAGAACTGACAGTGATGTATGTTATGGATGTGGCAAGCTAGGCCATAGGGTCAGAGAGTGTCCTCAGGTGTGTTCGCAGAGTTAGCATAATCGTCCCTCAGTTTAGTTCAGTCGCCCAAATTAGTAGGGTGCCACGAGTGGGCAACGCCCAAAAAGACCCTATGCACTTCAATCTCGATAGCATCAGGAAATTTCTCCTGATATGGTCACTGGTATGTTACAAGTTTATTATTTACATATTTATACTTTCCTAGATCCAAGAGCTTCCTTGTCCTTTGTAACTCCTTATATAGCTGTTGACTTTGGAGTCAGTCTCGAATCCTAGAAGAGCCCTTCTCAATCTCTACCCTAGTGGGTAAATATACCATAGCCCGACGGGTATACAGGAACTATCCAATTATGGTATGTTAGAAAGTTACTTCAGCAGATTTAGTAGAGTTAGAGATGATAGATTTTGATATCATTCTCAGCATGGATTGTCTCTATTCATGCTATGCTTTAGCTGACTGTAGAAATAAAATTTTCTATTTTCAGTAACTGAATAAACCTATCCTAGAATGGAGGGGTAGTACTTCAGTACTTAGAGGTCAGCTTATTTCTTACCTAAGGGCGAGAAAAATGATATCTAAAGGGTGTGTCTACTATCTTGTTCGAATTAAGGATTCTATCTGAGACTCCTAGTCTTGATTCAGTTCCAGTAGCATGTGAATTTCACGATATGTTTCTTAAATATCTTCCTGGAGTCCCTCCCGATTGTGAAATTGACTTCGGAGTAGACCTTCTTCCTGATACTTAGCCTATCTCTATTCTTCCATATAGAATGGCACCATATGAACTCAAAGATCTAAAAGAATAGTTAAAAGGTCTCCTAGATAAGGGATACATCAGACCCAGTGTTTCCCCGTAGGGTGCACCAGTCTTATTTCTGCGTAATAAAGATGGTTCACTCAGAATGTATATTGACTACCTTCAGTTGAACAAAGTCACAGTCAAGAACAAGTATCTACTTCCCAAAATCGATGACTTGTTTGACTAACTTCAGGATGCAAGTTACTTTTCTAAGATAGACCTCAGATCAGGCTATCATCAGTTCTAAGTCAGAGAATGTGACATTTCAAAAATAGTTTTTAGAACACCATATGGTCACTTCGAATTCCTAGTCATGTCATTTGATCTTACCAATGCCCAGAAGCTTTCATGGACTTGATGAACCATGTGTTTAAGCAGTACTTGGACATGTTCGTCATAGTCTTTATTGATGACATTCTTGTCTACTCCCACAGTGAACACGATCATGCAGACCATCTTAAAATAGTGTTACAAACCCTCAGAGCCCATCAGTTGTTTGCCAAATTCAATAAATATGAATTTTGGCTAAGGTCAGTAGGTTTTCTTGGTCATATCATTTCTAGTTATGGAATTAGAGTTAACCCTCGAAAGACTGAAGCAGTGATAAACTAGCACAGACCTATCTCTCTATCAGATATCAGGAGTTTCTTAGGTTTGGATGGCTATTACCAATAGTTTGTTGAGGGATTTTTGTCTATTGCGTCCCCCATGTCTAGATTAACTCAGAAGAAAGTCAAGTTCCAATGGTCAGATTCTTGTGAGAAGAGTTTTCAGGATTTGAAGACTCGACTCGTAGTTTTGACTTTACAAGATGGTTCAGACAGGTTTATGGTATATTGCAATACTTCTAGAGTTAGTTTGGGGTATTTTTGATGCAGAGAGGTAAGGTCATAGCCTATGCCTCTAGACAGCTTTAGCCCTATGAAAAAAATTATCCCACTCATGATCTTAAGTTAGCAGCGGTAGTGTTTGCCTTAAGGATTTGGAGGTATTATTTTTATGGGGTGCATGTCAATGTGTTCACAGACCATAAAAGCTTGTAGTATGTGTTTTCTCAGAAAGACCTTAACCTACTTCAGAGACGGTGGTTAGATTTGTTGAAAGACTATGACATAAGTGTTCTGTATCATCCAGGCAAGGCCAATATAGTGGTTGATGCTTTCATTAGGATATCTATGGGTAGTGTTACTCACGTTGAGGATGGTAAGAAGAAGTTAGTTCAGTAAGTTAATCAATTTGCCCGACCAGTTGTCTGCTTAGTCAATTCAGCAAAGGGTAGCATATTGGTGCAGAATAGTTTGGAATCATCTCTAGTTTCCAAAGTAAAAGAAAAAAAGGACAAGGATCCCAGTCTAGTTAAGCTAAAAGAGTTAGTTAGAGATTAGAAAGTAAAGGTTTTCTCCCAAGGAGGAGATGGTGTATTACGCTACCAGGGTCGACTATGTGTGTCATGTGTGGATGGCATAAGACAGTGGATTCTTGTAGAAGATCATGGTAGACACTACTCTATACACCCAGGGGCCACCAATATGTACCGCGACTTATGAGAAATCTATTAGTGGAGTGGGATGAAGAGAGATATTGCAGAGTTTATAGCTAAGTACTCTATATGTCAGTAGGTTAGGATTGCACATCAAAATCCTAATGGGTCTATGCAAGAGTTCAGTATTCCCACTTGGAAGTGGGAGAAAGTGAACATGGATTTTGTGATGGGTTTTCCCCGTACTCATCGCCAGCATGATTCGATTTGGGTCATTATGGATAGGATGACCAAATCGGCTCATTTCTTACCAGTTCATACCTCTTATTCATCCAAGGAGTATGACAAGCTCTATGTTAGAGAGCTGGTCAGATTGCACATACTTCCATTGTCTATCATTTTAGATAGAGGTATGTAATTCACCTCTCATTTTTGGAAAGCTTTCCAGAAGGGACTTGGTACCCAAGTTCACCTCAGTACAACCTTTCATCCCCAAACAGATGGTCAAGCAGAAAGGACCATTCATACTTTAGAAGATTTGTTGAGCGTGTTTCATTGACTTTAAGGGTAGTTGGGATGACCACTTGCCTTTGATTTAGTTCGTGTATAACAACAGTTATCATTCTAGCATTCAGATGGATCTATTGGAGACGATCTATGGGAGGAGATGTAGATATCCTATCAGATGGTTTGAAATGGGTGATGCCACAGTGGTAGAGCTTGACTTGGTATTTGATATCTTAGAAAAATTTTCAGTTGATCAGGGAAAGGCTTAAGACAGCTCAGAGCCGACAGAAATTATATACAAATGTATGAAGATAGGATCTTGAGTTTGAGATTGGTGATTATGTGTATTTGAAAATCTCTCCTATTAAGGGAGTGAAGAGGTTTAGAAAGAAGGGGAAGCTCAGTCCCTAATATTTTGGTCCTTACCTAACTCTCAGTCATTTTAAAAAGATAGCTTACAAGCTTATGTTTTCTTGAAACTTAGCTTCAGTGCACCCAATGTTACACATCTCCTCACTTAAGAAATGCATTGGTGACTCAGTAGTTGTAATCCCTTAGAGGATATAGATACTCAAAATAGTCTGTCTTATAAAGAAGTTCCAGTCGAAATTCTTGATGATCAGGTTCACAGACTGAGGAACAAAGAAGTTTCTCTAGTCAAAGTTCTTTGGTGGAATCAGTCCATTAAGGGAGCAACTTAGGAAGCAGAAGTAGATATACGGACCAAGTATCCTCACCTCTTTTCTGCAAACTCAGACTCAGCTCAAGGTAACGATCTTTCTTAAACTTACTCAGTTCCATGCTCAGATTACCTTGACAAACTCTGTATCGGTTCCAGTTGCATGACATTCTCATATCATGTATACCTTCATCAAATAGCTCTGTCATGTGTCTTGCCTTCAGAATTCAGTCGTGACTCGGTTATGCATGTTCAGTATCAAACTCAGTATATCAGTAGTTTCAATTATGTCATCATGCTTCAGTTGTGCATGTTTAGTATGTAAGCTCAGTCTATTAGTATTCTTAGCTTTGTCAGTCTCATTCAAGGATGAATGTTCCCAAGGAGGAGATATTGTTAGACCCCACAGAATCCTAGCTTAACTCAGGCCTTTAGAGCATGAAAAGAGGTTCCAAACTTAGAGATTTCTATTGTGTTTATACTTAGAACTATTTTTAGGCTTCTTAATTTGGAGATCCTATTTTACAACCCTTATGACCTTAAAATTTAGATCATTGGATTAAATCACGATCAGGTGTGTCAATAGGTCACTTCGGGTGAGTTTTAGATCATTTGAACCTCATTTAAAGCATGGTTGAGTGACCAAAATGGTGGGTCAACGTAATCTCAATGCGTCACATCGCCCATCACGTCAATAGATATTTTTCCCCAGCAATTAGTACAAATTCCAGTGAGCCAGTATGATATCATCACGTCGTCCATCGCGTTGACCCCATTGATACGGTACGTTGTTCTACGCATCGCTGGGCACATTTTAAGTAATTAAAATCCACGTCCAGGGGGTAATTAGGTTATTTTTCCACCTCATATCAGCCCTAAAACACGATATTAAGCCTTTCTAAAGGCAAAATTCACTCATCATTCACAAATTCTCTCAAGAACAAACCCTAACCCATTAAATTCAAGATTCAAGTCCAAAGAAATTCACCACAACTTTCAGAGAATCAATAATCAAATGTATGTTAGGTGTTAATCCTTTGGTTTCCTTCCACCTTTGGAGTTTAAGAAGCTCTTTTAAAACTAGAAGTTGATTACTTTCATGAATTTCATGTTGAATTTGATTATATACATAATTATGATGTTATTTAAGTTTTAATCCATAATTTATTACAAGTTTCATGTGAAGTAATTAACATGTGTGTAGGGTTATGTTGATTTATGTTAAAAGCCCTTGAAATTGTGAGTTGGGATTGTGATCATGATGCTTACATGTTGGTTATTTTTATGAGCATAAAGCATTTCTCTCAGGTGTTTGACAAAATGCCTAAATGGAAGCATTATTAATAAGCTACTATTGTTGTGTTATTATAACCATGCTATGTTTTACTTTCAATGCTATTAAGTCCTGGGGGTATTCAATACCCAAAATCAAACTATTTACCTAGAATTATAGTGCTTCAGAATAGTCGTAGTGATGTCACGTACAGTAATACTTAGTCAGTTACAGAACTCAGTGTATTCAGTCAGTTAATAGAACTCAGTGAACTCTGTCCAGTTCATTCAGTTAGCACGATCAGTAACAGTTCAGTCAAGCCTAGTACAGTCTAGAAATCAGTTCAATGTCTATTCAGTTGGGAGTAGGAACCAACACTGAGCGAACCCAGGGATAGAGGCATTCCTATCAATGAAAGGCTTGACCATTAGTAGCAATTCCTATGTTACAAAACTACATACCCAGCATAGGTTGACATATGTTCCTGCCAGATAAGGGTTGATACATCTCGTACGAGTTTTCCCACCAGTGAGGGTTGACTAAATGTCTTTCTGCCGGATAGGGTTAACTCACAACCCTTGTTACTATCCATTGGGAAGGTGCTAACACCCTTCCAATGGGGGTTACAGGTTAGACCACAACTCATTTTATAATCGGGGTTTATCGGTTAGATGAATACTCCCACAGTTAAAGTTTTATTTTCAGACTTAATATTAAACCTTAGATCAGTTTTTAGAATCAGGACTGTCAGACACAGTCACCTAGCTCAGTATAGAAGTCAGTTTAGTTCTACAGAATTAGGACTGTCAGAAACAGTCACCCAGTTATTAGTAACTCAGTTATATAGTCACCCAGTTATCAGTAATTCATTATCAGTGATCTTAGTTACAGTAAAGTAGATTCACATGCAACATTGCATAATCAATATTTACAGTAGTTTCAGATATACATGTACTCTCATTCAGTTATATTCATGTTACTCAGCCAGTTATTTTTCATGTATATGAACCCTTGCATATCAGTCTACCTCACTTAGCATACCGGTACATTCAAAGTATTGATGTATACTCTTTTTTATGCTATGATGTCTTATATTATAGGTTTAGACGCACGGGCTCCTTACCGTACTTAGCAGCCCAGCCTATAAGTAGCAAATTTAGTGGTGAGTCCTCGTAGTTCAAGGACAGAGTTATCATTTTATTATTTCAGTAGTTTCATTTATTCAATAGTCGGAGTTAGTTGGGGACTTATCCCAGCAACCCCATGTTCAGATAGTTAGAGGCTTTCAGGCTAGATTATTTTAGACAGATGTTTAGTTTTCAGTATTTATTTATCAGTATTCAGTATTTGTTTTCAGATTATGAACCTTATGACATTTCAGCCTATTTTTAGCATTATATTAGTATTATTATTCAGTGCTCACAGCAGGTGCCAGTCATGGGTTAGCTTATGGTCCTTTGGGGTTATGAGAACCGTGTGGCCTTCGGGGTGCAGACTCAGGGTATTATAGATCCCTTCACTTTTATAATTCACTTATTCTATTTCGGTTCTCCATCGACCAGACTACCTCAAAAGAATAGCAATATTCATGTTCTTGAATTCAAAGTAGATTTTTTTCTTTTGAAAAAAACAAAAAACAGATCTCAAATTGTATTTGGTTTATGTTTTTTCGTCAGATTTGAGTTTTATATATTTTTGGTTTTCAAATTTTGAAATTAAGTTGTTGTTACATAATTTAAGGGATGCAGTAATCTACTTATTAAATTAGTTGCATTAATTACGTCCTTAATAACTGGAAATTTGTTATTTACATTTCTAAAAGACTTTAACATATTTGCATATACAAAGATTGCTATGTATATGTCAGGTGATGGATGTATATTAATTGGAGAGAGATTAACTAATTAAAAAGGTGGAAGAGAGTGTAATTAATTCTAAAAGGTTGAATTTATGTTATTTATACATAAATTATTAAAGTTTTTGGACCTAAAAGTAAATATCTATTAGTATGGGTTGAAATTATAGGAAACCCATGAACGTCTAATGAGAATTATTGGAAAAGGTACATTTTGACTTGCAAAGGCATATTTCCTGAAAAGACACCTTTCTTAAAAAGGCACTTCAAAACCTTAACTAGGTGTGGTTCCTAAATCAGAACAAAACATCTTTTCTTTTTCTCCCTATCTCAGATAAAGAACATCAGAAAGAGTGATCTTCAAGGTTTAGAAGATCCAGACTTCTTCAAAAGTTATTGCTATGGATAAAGGTTAATATTCCAACCATTCTTCTAGTTTCGCACCTTTATTTAATGATTTACATGCGTTTTTGGATGAATTCTTTAAAGTTTCCAACAATTAAGTCCAGTAGTAGTAGAATTTATGTTGTTTACTCATACTAAATACATAGCTCCAGCATTCAAATTAGAGTATTTTATACGTATTGTGGATTTGATAAATTTTAATTCTTATCAAAGCACTAATAATAAGTACAAATTTTAATTAATTTTCTTCAAAATTTAATTCTTATCTAAGTACTAAATGTTTACAAATGATACATACATACATACATACACACACACACACATATATATATATATATATATATATATATATATATATATATATATATATATATAAGAGAATAAGTAGCATGCTGATGTGTCATATCTAGAATGTCAAGAAAGGTATTTATCTTTCACCACATTTTTTTTTCATATTTTATATTTTAAATTTTTTTTTATTCTTTTAAAAGGAAAACGTAAAGATCACATAATAAGGAACTGTTACATTTTCTCCACGTTAATTCAAAGAAATTTAAGTCCATTATAATAAACACTCAATTAAATACAATTAATGCACTTAATACTCATATTCATAAAATTATTTTTTGGTGTTATCTTTCTAATCCTTTTGGTTAGTATAAATAGTGAAGAAAATTATTTCTAATGCATAAACATTTTGCATTTTCCATTCCACACCGTCCTCAATTCTTCTTCATTAGTTACGAATGTAGACACGTAATTTTGTCCCCCTTAGAAGTTGATTTTATTCATTTCCACCATAGCATACCGTGTGCCCTCACCCATGTCATTATACCCCGCAAAATAAAAAAAATAATAAAATAAATAATAAAATAACTAACCCTATCTTATCCTAACCACCTACCCAATAAAAAAACAACACCTTACCACTACCCCACTACCCCACGTTACCCCACCCCCCTCTCTTTTTCTTGTCAAGAAAGAAAGGCCTCAAAATACAATATATATACCTACCCACATACACCAAAAGAGGGGATGAACAGTAGAAGCAAAGAAAAAAAAAACCATCAGCATTTGTTGGCTCTCTCTCTTAAAAATCTCAAGACCCTCTCTCTCTAAAGGCTATCCTCTCTCTTCCTCTCTAGAAACCTCCGGTGGCTACCCTCCACCGCCGACGTCGGAGCAGCCCTAGCCGCCGCCTTCGCTCGAGACCACCATCCTCTACCGTCCGATCAACGACGACAGTCAACTCGTCGTCGCCGAAACCGACTCATCCGTAACCCCCTCTCCGTTCGTCGTCTGTCACTCCGTCTGACCGATGACGGTAGTAATAACGCCGTCATCATCGTCAGCCTCCGCCGTTCTCAGTGTCATCAGTCGTTGCCTCTCCATACGAACTGGTCACCGTACATCGACTCAATCACCAAACCGGCTGACGTCAGACATCGGCCGCCGCCATTTACCACCGTCGTTCGCCGGCCAAGATCCGACCTGAGATCTGACCAGCTCGATCTATTTGGTTTTTTGGTTTCTTGTTGTCTCTCGTTGATTTTAGTTTCGTCTATTTCATGTTTCGACGTTGGTAGTGGGTTTCGTATAGTAAGGTGTTATTCACGGGTTTTGGAGCTGTCCGATTATCGTTTTAATACCGAGTATGGTTTGTTCATCGTGAGGTTCTCCGGTCGAGTTTTGGTATTCGGGTTTCCTTATTATCGACAAAATGTTCTATCGAGGTCCATTTCTTAACTCGTTTCTTATATATATATGTGTGTGTGTGTTTGGTTGTTTTGATTGGTTGCGATTGCGAGTGGTGATTATAGTTTTGTTGGATTTTTGTTTTATGTTGATGTTATGATTGTGATGCTCGGTTGTTTGGTTTTGGTAGATTATGGTATAAACGTGATCATGTTCTAATGGATGGATAGAAAGAAAGTCGGGGTATGAAATTGAAAAATTGACAAAAGGATAGATTCGGTTTAGTTTGATTTATTGTTGGTATGAATCATGATGGAATTATGTCTTTAGTAGAGCACGCATAGGAAAACGTAGGCCGGGTAGGCAAATTCAGGAATAACAATTTGTTGGAGTGTTTTGAATATGTGCTTGAATGACACTTCCTACTTTATTGCACGAAAAGTTTAAATTGTACTCATTTGGTCGGGGAATGCCCCGAAGGATTTGTATAGATTTATCTGGGAAATGCCCCGAAGTACCTTGTACCCGGAGGACGCCCGCGATGAAGGCCCGAGGCATCGGGTAAAGCATTAGTTTAGGATTAGCGTAGGTTTATTTTTAGTCCCTTTCTATTTTGGGTTGTAATAATTGGACTGGACTTACATTTTGTTTTGTTTTGTTTTATCATTTTGTGTGCTTTTTCTGTGGTTTATACACTTCATAATGCCAAAATGATCGATACACTCCACCAAGCGACCGTGGTCGAACCACGGGATCGAGGGGTGCCTAACACCTTCCCCTCGGTCAACAGAATTCCTTAGCCGGAATCTCTGTGCGCAAACTGGTTTAAGAGTCAATTGATTTTGAAAAGGGATTCTCCGAAGGTGACTTGGCACACCGGATTATGCCAAGTGTCGACTCTGAATAAAAATGCAAATAATCCCTTTTTCGAAGCAATTTTTCATTTCTTGTCACTTAAAATAATAAAACCCTTTCGAACTTTAAAAATATTCCAATGTTTTGGAGTATGCGTAAAAAAAGGGTGTGACATCTTCTGGCGACTCTGCTGGGGATCTTGACAAGTTTTCAGAATTTGAGCTATTTTTGGAGTCGTATCGGCTTTGTTTGGCATTACGAGTGTATAAGCATTGTTTGTGATTTTATTTGCGTTATTGTTTTCACTTTGTGCGTTTTGTGCTCTTTGTTTATAGTATTTATCCTATGTGTTACCGCTTTATATCTGTCATCGTGTGTCCCCCCCCCCCCGGCCATCTTTCTGCAACAAGTCTCGGAGCGCACGTCGTGCGCACGAACTCTAGTTGAGTCACCTTTATTTTAGGGGGGGAGCCATTGGATGTATGGAGTAGGTGGAAAGCAAAGCAGCCACTATCGACCATATGCTCTCTCGAACGGCCTTGTTAGTAAACCACAACGTAGGTCAGCCTTTAGGTCATTCTTATGTGCATCATATTGAGACCTAGCGGGGCCTACACGGTCCTTTGTAGGAGACTCACCTTTAAAGAATCCTTACGTGCTAACTGTTGCATATTTGAGGGTAACGTGGTCATTTGACAGACTTATTTAAAAAAAAATGAAAAAGATAAAATATAGAAAGTGAGTCGAAAAGAACGAAAAAAAAGGGAATGTTGTAGCTTATTTTAGAATTCGTTATGGATTTTTTTTTTTTACAATCCAAAAACTCAAAAAGATTTTCTTACGTTTTGTAAACTACTGCAAATTCAAAAAAAAAAATCAAAAAAAAAATAATTATAAAGAAAAAAAATGAAAAAAAAAGAGGAAGTTTTGTTTGCTTTTCTAATTCATTGTCAAAAACTAAAAAATACCAAAAAGATTTTTTTTTGTATAATTGATGGTGTCAGTCTTGGTTAAAGCGTCTAGTTGAAAAAAAAAGTTTTTTGTCGTTTGTTTTTGGTTGTGTCTCTTAAGTTAGGGTCAATTTATTAGTTAATCGTTAATTGTCCAATCTGGACGAACTATGCACCCCTGATTCTCCTCTTTCGGGATGTGAGATACGTAGGCAGCCTATTGTTGGTTCGGGGATCTTATTTAAAAATTCAAAAAAAAAATGATTTTCTTCACTCTTTATTTAGAGTAGGTGTTTCATACATATCTTAAAAAAAAAAAAAAAGATTTTCCTCAATAGTCGTAGGGTTCATTTTTGGTTGATCTTATGTCAAAAATCCAAAAAGATTTTCTTCACTCTTCATTTAGAGTAGGTGTTTCATGTACATCTTTAAAGGAAAACAACAACAAAAAATATTTCCCTTTAACAGGTTCAGGTTTCATTTTTCGCATGAAATTCAAAAAAAAAAAATCCAAAAATATTTTTTCGGTAATCATAGATTTCATTTTGTACAAAAATCTGAAAATTCAAAAAGATTTTCTTCACTCTTCATTTAGGGTAGGTGTTTCATATACATCTCTAAAAGAAAAATACAAAAGGATTTTTCTTTAATAGTTTCAAGTTTTATTTTCCTATGAAATTCAAAATCAAAAAAAAAAAAAAAGATTTTTCTTTGTTAATCATAATTTTGATTTTGTATAAGGATGTTAAGCCTAAAAAAAAAATAAAATTCGTCAGTTCTTTTGACAATTTGTTATTTACTTTTCTTCTTGAAGTTTCAAAAAGAAAAAAAAAAGAGAAAAAGAGTTCAATTGGCCATTTTGGCACGACTTCACGAACTACGCACACCTGATTCTCCCCTTTCGTGGGGTGAGATACGTAGGCACCCTTCTTGGGTTCGGTGATCTCTTTTTAAAAAAAATAATAAAATAAAAAATAATAATAAAAAAATATAATTAAAAAAAAAGAGGTTTTGAAAAACTGTTGAACTCTAACCATTTGCTATCTCTTGTCCAGTTAGTTTAAGGTGATTGGTTTGTGGCATTTTGGCTGGTCCCCCATATTGCTCCAAGTCACAGAGAAAGTTATGGCCAACAAGGATACCGAGTTAGTTGTCACTAATCAGATAGGAAGTTCGGGGAATGAGAATGTAGGAGATAATGAAGAGATTCGAAAATTAAGGCGGCAAATAATAGAAATGAATCGAGCTTGGGCTAATGGGTTGTCGCCTCCTTCGTTTCCCACTGATAATCTGGAATATCTTTCTAGCTTACCTCCGGTGTCACATGCACAATTTCCCATTTTTGTTGATATGCCACAACATGCATCAGGATCAACTCCGGGGCAACAATATCCAACCATTTCCAATATTCATTTCCTCACTCCTCAATACAAAATTACCACATGCGCGACTCCGCCTGCTATTCATGCTTTTGCTGCCCCACTTCTGTCCGAAGCTCCTGCTTTTAGTGTCAATCCAACGGTTGTGATTCCTCACTTTACAAGCGACCCTGTATTGAATATTTTTAGTGATCAGCATTACGCTCCCGAGCCCACATTTAAGTCGACGGGTTCGTACGTTTTTCCTCAACCGCCTGAATTTCCTCCTAACACTGAGAAACCTGTTATGACAGAAGAACAAGAGGAAATAGCCAGAAAATTGAGAAGTTTGGAACTGACTATGAAAAACTTGCAAGGATTTGGGGGGTACAAAAGCGTCTCATATAAAGATCTGTGCATGTTTCCAAGTGTACATCTTCCTCTTGGTTTTAAAATGCCGAAGTTTGAGAAGTATGAGGGACATGGCGATCCTATAGCACATTTGAGACGCTATTGCAACCAGCTAAGGGGCGCTGGAGGGAAGGAAGAGTTGCTCATGGCATATTTTGGTGAGAGTCTTTCAGGTCTAGCTTCAAAATGGTTTGTTGACTGGTGATAGGCGTATTTACACGCCTAAAGTGCTTTAATTTACCCATATTTTAGCTAAGTTTTGAGGAAAAAATATATAACTCATGCACTTTTAGTCCTTTCTCCTGTAAGTGAGCTAACAAACGTGATTAGCAAGTTTTCAGGTATAAATGATGCAGATTTCAGCATTTTATGGATAACTTGACGCATGGGAAACCTGTCCCGGGCAAAAACAGCATTTTTCAAGACTTTGGGGATCAGCAGTAACCTATAAGGATTAGGATGATGATGCAGTAATTTATTAGGATTAGAATAAGTACGCAGTAGCCTTATAGGAATAGGATATGGGTATTATAAATACCCTATTTTACTGCAGTTTTTACACATCATTATTCTCATCATTCACATTCTAATTCATTCCAATGATTAGCCATATCCTTTATTGGTGATTAAGCCTAATTTACAACTACAACAGGAAACAGAAGCCAAATAGGCATCATATCATTAGATTCCCAACTAAAACACATTCAAATTTAAATTTCAAATTAATGAAATAGTATTGATGAAGGTAAAAGGAAACAAAAAGCACACCGTGATGCTGTGAATCTCTATGAACAGAGCGGGATGATGGATTACTCCTCACTCGAGTTCCAAAGAAGCCTGAAATCTGCACATGGTAAAGCTAATGAAAAAGACAAAATTCGACCGTACTCAAACAGAAATAGAGGAATAAGGAAAGTAATTGATATACCTTGAGAGAAGGAAGAAAGAGAGTGGCAGTAGAAGAATAGGGAGAGCATGATGAACATGAAGATGACAACCGTACACAAACTCTAACAATGCTAATTTTTGTACAATTCTTGCACTCTTATAACTGCTTTTCGGGGGTGATTTGGACTGTTTAACTTAAACTAAGGGTGTATTGGAAATAACCTCTCTAACTCTAAGGTAGAGGTGAGGACAGCGCACACTTTGAGTATGCTGCTGTTGTACTAATTTTGGTACATATTACCTATCTTCAGAAGTAGTTCATAATGTCCTATTTTCTCAAATTTCTTATTGAAATTATTAACTGGAAAAAATAGACAAATGTCTGCTTTGCTGGCATTTGGTTAAAACTATTCATATGATAAGGTTAGAGAGTTCACTCAGAAAAACATAGAAATGATGATGGTTAGCTTATCCCAGAAGAGCCCAGTCATGCTTCGACTAGATGATGGATAGAATAGCTGAGAGCATTATGCCAAATTCAGAAGTATCTAGTAAACCTGGAAGAGAATAATATTATGATCTTGATTAAATAGGATAGATATTCCTTTGATCAGGTTCCACACCCTTTTGATCTAAGAACTACAACCAACCTTGACCAATTGAACATTTAAGAAAATACCAATCAGAAGAGGCAGCAAAGCAACAATTTGATTATGAGGAAACCATTTGCTTCAGAATTGAAAATTTGGTAATGAAAATCTTGGCAATAGACAAGCGTAGCTAATTTGGTTTTGAAAAATTCATTTTGATCATACATGATAATAGTAATAAATACATATTTCTATATTGTCTCCTAAATGACATTACAAAAGCTAATTTTTTCATCATAAGTAATAGGTAAAGCAAGACTCTTCAAGTAATATCTTAAAAATGCTAAAGACAAATTCATCGAGCATCGTTCACCTGGGAAAGTGTTGGAACAGTAGAAGGATCAAATTTATCGCAGTTCTTGGGATTAATAGGAATACAAACCAGGCCTGCCAAAAAGAGTAAATTCTATTAAAATACATCGACCATAAATGAAAGCATATCCAATGATAAGGAGTTTCAACAATTCAAGTATCTTTGTTATGCATTGTGGTTCAAGCATAGAAGAAGTGAATCTATTTTGGGGTGCACAAATAAATGAGCCTTGAATAAGTAATTCATGTGCTTTGAGACCTGAGATGTTGAAAAAGTAAACCTTCAGTTGGAATTTATGCATTAAAACATGTAAGGGATATAATCAAGTCCTATTTTACTTGTTGCTCTCTAGGATTTTTATTCCTATGGGTTTTAAAAGTAATGTTACACTTCATATAAGCTGTTCTAAGGCTCCAAATAGGTGGAAAACTGGAAATAGCACAAACCTCCGTATCAAGACTTTGATAGGTAAAAGAAAAAACAATTTCTTCGATGCATCTACGAAGACCCTGGCCAAAAAATGAAAAATGGAACCACGACAACGGAAATTAAAGGCACTTATTCAAATTTAATATATGAGAAAAAACTGAAGTCACTTATTCTCTATCACTTATCATCGATAAGTCATACGAAAAGCACGCAGGTAGATGCAGGTTGTACTTGGAATTTTTTTTTCATATAAAGCTTATCCAGCTAAGATCACCTTTGATAAACTAATCATATGAAAAGTTGGATCCTGAGTATAATGACATTCATAATAAAAAGGCAGGTTCAGATTTTGCAAAATAACTATGAACATAAAGAAGAGAGGAAATCACATAAACATTGGTTCTTGTAGTTGCTCAATTGGTTGCGCTAAGATTTGCAGAACGGAAAATGATAACTACATGAAATGTAAAACTGACACCCCCAGAAGGAAAGGGTAAATAACGTCAACTTTCCAATTTTAAAAATGGCACTTGAACAGATTAGTGTGTTTTTCTAGCAAAACAAAAGTAACATACAAATCATGGTAACTACATGAATGGACGTGACCATGGTCATCGGTTTTTCTTCAACCTTCTTCTCCAAACTCCTTGGTGAATCTTTCATGCACATCAAGGTCTGACTTACTAACTATTGGTCGCTGACGAGCAAACACCTTATCAAAGTTTGTTTTAGAAATGGGAGAGGGGATGATCTGCAAAGGCATTAATCAACAAGGAGTTAATTACAAGACGACCAATAATTAGAACTTCATACTTAGATATCTCATCAGTTGACTTACACATCACATACATTGTGCTTCATCAGAAGCACGAGTCCAATCATATTAAGTTAAAATTACTATATAGCTCGCATCTTCCAAAAGTAAATAAACACCAACATACTTAGTGTAATCCCACAAGTGAGGTTTTGGGAGGATTGTGTGCAAGCATTCTTATCCCTATCTTGTGAAAGTAAAGGCTATTTAAGATAGCACCTCGGCTAAAAGTAATTGATGAAAAATAATTTAGAGTGACTATCAATAAGTTCCGGGCATATTCCAGTTAAAAGTTTAATGAAAAGAAGCAAAAGGATTAATCAACTAATGAAGTATTATTTATCCCACATATCTACCAAATTTATCTAAATGTGCCTTGGATGCAAGTCCTTTAGCAGCAAGCTCCAGCACTTATTCAAACTGGAAGTGCTTTTCGTATGACTTATCGATCATATCGGTAAATAGAATAAACATCAGTTAGGGGTGTACATAGGTCGGGTTGGTTTGGTTTTTCATTAAAATATAACCAAACCAATAATGTCGGTTTTCTAAATCTATAAACCAAATCAAACCAATATACAATCGTTTTTTTTATTTCAGTTTTAGTCGGATGTTTTCAATTTTCTCGATTTTTTGACAATTATAATATGATTGAAGAAAAAAATTAAATGTTTTCACTAAAACAATAAAAAAGCAATGGTCATATAGTAGTTT
Organism: Capsicum baccatum var. pendulum; assembly: GCA_030864225.1. Taxonomy (NCBI): domain Eukaryota; kingdom Viridiplantae; phylum Streptophyta; class Magnoliopsida; order Solanales; family Solanaceae; genus Capsicum; species Capsicum baccatum. The sequence goes on along the minus strand of CM061560.1, from coordinate 233,563,204 downwards.
CAATTAAAATTAAGTTGGAAAATTAATAAGACGTCTAAACTATTATACCCAGTGGTTCAATTTCTAAGTCACTAGTCACAGTAGCTTGTCTGAAAGTTCTCTTCGCATAAAATGTGAGCATACAAAAGAATGAAGAATTGGAGACAACTTATTAAAAACATAACTCCATAAAGTAATTAACTATTACATAATTCCATAAAAAAAAGAAACAAACCTAAATCACAACTTGACGAATGAAGAGAATGAGAAAAGTAAGATGAAAGTAAGATGGGGAAATAACTCTCTGAAAACTTAGAAAGTAAAATGTAAAGTAAAGCAATTGAAGAGTTTTAGATTTTTATATTAGTATTGGGCTTTGTATTAAGTTGTTACTAATGGATAAATATTATAATTAATGGACAAAGAATCTATATCTATTTTCTGAATATAAAAAAGTAATAAAAGTAATTAGAAAGTCGATTATAAGTAATATTTTTTTACGTATAAACAATTAAAAGTATATATGTATTATGTCGGTTCGGATTGGGTTCGGTTTGATTTTATTTTTGCTAATACCATATCAAACTAAGAATGATCGGGTTTTTTTTTCCAACACCAAACCAATCAAACCAAATCATAAGTCGGTTTCTTTCCTCGATTTGGTTTGATTCATTGATTCGGTTTGACTTAATGGTTCGATTTGTACGCCCCTAACAACAATCATAGAATACACATCTTGAACAGTACCTTCTTGGTTTTTTATCACAAACCCAACAATGGACACCACGCCTACCACTCTATACACACAGGATGTCGCTGAACCCAAATTCATCTATTAAACAACGAAATGAGAGTGTATCCAACATATATTTGCAGAAGTTCCCTACAAAAAATAAAAGGTCAAAATTGTTCCTGGGGAAAACAACAGGTTGTGTTTCATGTCCTAAAGACTATAATCTAAGAGAAGTATCAATTACCTTAATAGCAATTGTCAGTAGCGGCCATCGCTTTACACAAACTTCAGCTCCTGAACAGTGGTCGAAGCAGTTGTACAATGGCCGATTTGGGAGAAATCGGCAAAGCACAGTGAAATTCGATCGGAGCTCAGAGGAATACAGTCGGAACATAGTGAAATTGGGTCGGAGCTCAATGAAATCTCAGTGAAATTGGGGACACAGTGTTTTTTTGGCTCACTTAGTGAAATTTTGGGGAGGAAAATAAATAAAAGCGTTGCAATATTATCTTTTTTTCAAATAAAGCGTTGTCATAGATTACTCTATGGCAACGGTTCATGAAACTGTTGCTATAAGATACTCTATTGCAACGGTTCTTCAACAATAGCAATGGTTATATCACCAATTAGTTTTAATAGGATAATTTTTTTTTGTAACGGTTGTAACCGTTGTAATAGAGGGTCTATTTCAACGCTTTTGAAACCGTTGCCAAAAAGTTCGTTGCAATAGGGGTAACTTTTAGTAGTGCCATCACCTACCTCGAACCAAACTTGTACAACTCTATTATGTCAGAGCTTTACCTTTCATCAAATTTCCTCCTTCTCGTGGCCTAAAAATGCATATAAATACATAGTTAAGGAAATGATCTAACATTTCAAAATTTATAACTCATACTCAACTTCGAAGGTCAAATGTATGATCATTCAATTCTTGTTCTAGGGATTTTCCATTGTAATTCGCCTAAAACTATCAATTTGATAGATAAATTAGTAAATTAACAGAATGCAAGGACAAATTAAATGTTAATAATAAAAATATATTCACTTATTCCTTAATTTCCCCCTTGCACCAGCAATTAATTAAAATCCATCGGAAGACCCTCTCCCAACTCCGTTAATTAACAATTCTAAAGATTAATAATTAAATACGAGTTGATGGTTTTTAATTTCTTATCTTAATCAATCCAGACGAAGAAGTTCTGGTGTATTTTCCCCTAAATCTCCCTTCCTTTTCTCCAAAATGAACTTTAGAAAAATAAACTATTTTGGCGAAATACTTATGGCTATAAAAGTCGTTGACCACTACAATAGTGAGGATTCAAGGGTAATAGTAGTGTGTGGTCTAATATAGCAGTGTCGATGGGATAGAGCTTTTGTCTTCACCCAAAAATCTCATTTTTTGTAACACACCTTAAACCTGAAACATTCCAAATAATGCACTTTACGCTAAGATCAATTTCAAAGTTCTTACCCAAATTCAATTCCGTAAATTGCTATTAATTTCATATTATTTTAGTGAACTAGGAATCAAAAAACTTGCGACTAAACTAGTCTAAATCATTCTCAGATTTCTCTATACCATAAACGCTCCAAAATTGATCAAAACTAACCTAGTCTAAATTTAATAACTTCCAAATTGAGAAGAATTTGGACAGAGTATTATAAATGTAGGAATCATACGTAATGACGAAGATGTTCGTTACAATAGTAACTAATTTATCCATCATTCATCCTCAAATGATTCAAACAACAAATATATGCTAATAAGAAAGAAGAAGAGTACTTGAATCCTCAAATAATTTAGGGTACTTATCCCACACGTCCATCTTAGTCTCCTAGTGACTTACTCAATTGGATGATGCTTCCATTGCAGCTTTAGTGAACGAATTCCCTTCATCCACAATTTCCAAAAACCTCAACCTAGAATCACTACTAGTTTCTCTTCGTAAGCCAAATCCTTCTCTAGAAGCACCAAATCCCACTTAATGATGTAGTATCCATCCTTATGGTACCTTTTTAGCATTGAGACATAAAATACCAGATGAAATCTCAATAACACCTATGGTAGATCTAATCGATATACAACTAGACCCACTTTCTTAAGAACCTTGAAGGGGCCTATATACCACAGGTTGAGTTTGCTTCTCTTCTCGAACCTCATGACTCCTTTTATAAGAGACACCTTGAGAAAAACATTATCATCAACATTGAAGTACATGTCACTCACCTTACAGTTCTCATATTCTTTTTTCCTACCTTGAGTAACCAATAACTTCTCTAGAATGAATCTGACCTTTATCTGAGCCTCCTTTACCAAATTCATGCCTAAAAGTTTAATATCTCCAGACTCAAACCACCCAATTGGTGACCTGCACTTTCTTCTATAAAGTGCCTTGAATGGTTCCATATCAATAATGGAGTAATAACTATTATTGTATGAAAAATCACACAACGGAAGAAATTTGTCCCAATGATTACCAAAATCAATCACACAAGCCCTTAACATGTTCTCTAACACCCGAATCATCATCTCTAATTGCGCATCAGTTTGAAGATTAAAAGTTCTGCTACATGTAAGCTTGGTTCCCAACTCTTTAATGCAAGCAGCAGTGCTGCCAACTCTAAGTTTGGATTGGGTAGTTTCTTTCATGAGGCTTCAACTTTCTTAAAGAATAATAAATGACATTCCTTTTCTGTATTGAAACAACACCCAAAGCCAAAAGTGATGCGTCATAAAACACTATAAAGTCCTTACTTTTAATGGGAAATAAAAGAATAGGTGTTCCAGTCAAGAGTGTCTTGAGCTTTTGGATGTTTTTTTCACATTGGTTTGACTAAAAAATGACATTTTCTTCTGAGTCAACCTTATCAAGTGCATTGCAATGGATGAAAAGTTCTTGACAAATCTATGGTAATAGCTAGCAAGCCCCATAAAACTCCTTACCTCGGTCACTAAACTAGGACAAGCCTAATTTTTTAATAACTTAATTTTCTAGGGATCCACCATCATCCCTTTTTTTCAGAAACCACATACCCCAGGAAGGAAACAGAAGATAACCAAAATTCAGACTTTAAAATCTTAGCAAATAATCGCTTTTCCCTTAGAATCTCCAAGACTATGCGAAGATCACCTTCATGTTCTTCTTTACTCTTGGAGTAAACAAGAATATAATCAATAAGGAAAATAACAAGAAAATCCAAGAACGACTTAAAAATCCCGTTCATTAAACTCATAAAGGTTACAGGTGCATTGGTCAGTTCAAAAGACATCACCATAGACTCATAATGGCCATACCAAGTTTTAGAAGTTGTCTTCGGTATGTCCTCTGATTTAATTTTCAACTGATGATAACCGAACCTCAAATTAATTTTTAAAAATACTGACACACCATGGAACTGATTTAAAAAGTCATCTATGCTAGGCAATGGTTAATTATTTCTGATGATAACCTTATTGAGCCACCTATAATCAATGCACATCCTCAAACTACCATTATTTTTCTTAACAAATAAGTTTGGAGCACCCCCAAGGTGAAGCACTTTGATGAATAACCATTTGTCAAGTAGCTCTTGTAGTTGAATTTTGAGCTCCTTCAACTTTATTAGAGCTCTTCGATAAGGTAGAATAGAAATAGGGTGAGTACCCAACTCTAAGTCAATGTAGAAATCAATACCCGATAGGTCTGATGGAAAAACATCCTAAAATTCAGAAACAACAAAAACTGACTCTATAGAAGGAGATCCATACATCTATATCTTAAAGATAAACATTTTGAACACACTTCACCACTAGCTGCCTAGGCCAAACTTACGATATAACCTCATTGGTTTGGTCTTATACACTCTCTCCTACTCTAGTTCCTTTATTCTAGGCATAACTAGAGTCACTATTTTAGCATTATAGCTTAAAACAACATGATATGGAGATAGCTAGGTCATAATCAGAATTACATCAAAGTCCAACATATCTAGAATAATATAGTCTACCCAAGTCTAAAAATCCATAAATAATATAAGACAAGAATGATAAATATGGGTTACACTCAAAGACTCACCCATTGGGGTAGACTGATAAATAGGATAAGTAAGTATATCACAAATAAGATTCAAACCTATCACAAACTAGACAAATACATAGGAATAAGTTGACCCCATATCACATAAAAAAATCCATCCGATCACAAACAAAAGTAGTACAGGTGATCACTGCGCCAGAAGCCTCCACGTCAATCTTTCCTAAAAATGTATAATAGTGAGTGTGGTAATCAATCTGAGCTAATTTTTTCCCCGGCTATTCTCCTCCCCTGGTGCCACTATTTCAGCAACCACTCTGACCACTTGTATGATTTCCCTATCTACTCTATGGACGAACCTTACCATAATCTCCCCTTTCTCTACTTGCTAGGATTATATCCCTAATCTGTTGTTGTGTCTAGGAATTCTCCAAACTCAAAGGAAAACCCCTCTGAAAGTATAATGGCCCTTTAGGTCATTTTCTGGATTTTTTCTCATTTTACCATTTAGAGCTTTCCTATAACTTCCCCAATTCATTTATGAATTACTAGAACAAATAGTTTGATTACTAGGTAGTTTTTTGGTATAGATCCATTTCCTTATTTTGAAGTCTTCAATGGTTCAAATTGTCTATCAAGTGAAAACTTTATTTAAATGACCTCATATGCTAATTCTGATTATTCTAATAGTTGTGGAACATAAATTTTAGATTAGGTGGACCCTTAGTTCAGGCCTCAAGACACCCAGACTCATTTGAGGCTATTGGTTGAAAGTTAAGAGAAATAGTATGTGGGTGTGGGACTCACTTTTCAACAAAATGACCTGAATGGAAATTTCGACTACACTATTGAGTTTGTAATGCCAAATTTGATAGGGTAGCATAGTTCATTTGCATATACGAAATTTCGTATGAATTTTGAAAGGTTGACGGAGACTCAAAGATATTCCAAATCTCCATCTAATGCATGAAAATCTGGTGTGACTACTAACGTGGACTTTGGTTCTTTAGCAGCCTTTTGGGCACTTTAAAGGACCATACCAAATTGGAAAGTACCATTTTAGCAACAATTGACCACCTTAGTAGCCTGCTATGTCAGCGAGGTACTGCTTTAGCAGTCAGTAGGGCACTTTAGTGCTGTAACGCCTTGAGAGTACACCCTGGACGTCACACGGTGTGTACAGTTGTAAGGGACCACAAGCTAACCCATGAGCTAGTACCTACTGTGAGCACTGAATAATAATATCATAATTACGGAAGAACAACTAATATTCCATAAGGTTTTAACAACTGAATTCAAAACTGAAATATGAGTCCATAGAAATAACTGACTGAATCTGTTAAAATACTAATAAACTAGATAACTAACTATAATGTCTAAATACTGGATAACTGGCTCTAATGTTTGATAAGCCTCTAAAACTGAATAACTGTGAGGTGATAGGATATGCCCCAACTAACTCCAACTAATTACTAAACTGAGACATGGAATAAAGTAAGTCTGTCCTTGAAGTATGAGGACTCACTACTGCTACTGCTGAGGATCTGGTAAGTCTAATCGCAAGCTGGGAACTAAGCATCATAACCTATAATATAATACATCATGGCACAAAAGAAAAGGTATGTGATTAGTTCTTTGAATATACTGGTATACTAAATGAGGTAGGCTGATATACATAGTTTTATGAACAGAACTAATAATTAACTGAATATGTATGTAAATCATGGAGTACTAAATAGAGAGCATGAAATCTATAGGTACTAATAATATATGAAAATCTGTAAATACTGAGGACGCATGAAAATCAGTAAATATAGAGGATGAATAACCAAGCATATAACATGAACTAAGTAAAATTTGTAAACTAAAATACTGAAATAACTAAAATCTGTATGCTTTGGTCGAACAATACTAAGGCTAAATAACTGAACTGAGACTGTATCTGAGACTGTGGGAGGTATCATCTAACCAACATTCCCTAATTTGAGCTAATCGGGGCTCAACTTGTAACCCTAGTTGGAAGGAAGTTAATACCATTCCACAGGTACTAATACTGGCTGCATGGATCCACTAAACTAATATACTGTCCAAAGGACTAAGGGCGTCAAGCCTGAACTGATCGGTGACCGCTGTGAGATAGTCAGGCCTAATCTGACGAGTGACTTCTCATATCCTACACTGGCTACGTAGTTCTGGAGTATAGGGACTGCTACTAATGTTTTAGCCTATCTGACAGGGAATCCTCCATCCATACAATCACTCAGTGCTAAATCCTACTCCTAACTGAAAGACACTAAAATGCTACACTGTTCTGAGTTTAACTGACTTATATTTGACTATTATGATAATACTCATAGTATGTTCTGAAGACTATTCTGTAATGTACTGAGACTAGACTAAATAAATAGCTATGGTTTTCGGGTATTCAATACCCCCAGGACTCAAAATAATAATAGAAAAATGACACTAAAGTTTGTGGGACAAAACATGAAGGCTTTTATTATATCAATCACTCTTGTAGGCATTTTATAAAACACTTGTAGTTCATGGTTTAAAATAATCATAGGAATGTCATGGAACTTATAGAAATAGTATGAATTTGATATAATGGTATTAAATCATGGTTTAATTCAATAAATAATACTATTAAAATATGGAGGATTGAATAATAACAATAATTTCATGGTAACATGGTATAAAATCAATAGTACATGGAGATTCATGGATGATATCATAATTTAAAATCAATTAACTTGAAAAGATCACAATGTTGTAATTTAAATAGGATATTTGGACTCCATGAATGAAGGGGTCCATGGATGAACATCTAACATACCTTAACTGATGAATTTCTTGAAGTTCTTGGTGAATTCTTGAGGACTGGCCTTGAATTTGAAAGCTAGGGTTCTTGATTGGGAGAGAATATTCTTTGATTTGGGGGAAAAGTTATTAAAATAATGAAATAATAGGTTAACTTGGGTGAATTTCGTGTTAAAAAGGCTGATTGGGGTGAGGGGAAAAAGACTGTAATGCCCTCAGATTTACTGAAAAATTCCCAATTTTGTGAGCTAGCGCGACATGGCACTATTCCACCGTGTCACTAGAATTGGACAACTGGGAACTGAGGGTTTGGCGCGACGTGGAGGAATCGCGGTGCATTTTTGATTCTGAAATTCACCCATGGCGCGACGCGCCATTATCGCGATAGGACACTAGAAAAGGACAATTAGGATTTCAGCTGATGGCGTGGTGCGGTGGTTTTACAGAGCTTCACTAGAAATTGACAATCTTCATTTATGCTCGCTCCACGATGCGCTAAGGGTTCAAATGAAGTTATTTTATGATTGAAACTTAAAATTGCCATAACTTTTTACTCGGTTATCAGATTTGGGTGAATTTCATATCGTTAGAATGCTAATTCAATTTCCTATGCAATGAAAGGCTCTAAACTGGTAAATAATGAGTTTTCATAAATTTTTTATATTATTACTAATGTATTGGGGCTTAGATTGCGCTAAGGAAATGTGGAGTATTACAGTATCTCCTCCTTGGGATCATTCATCCTTGAATGAGATTGGTTAAGCTTAGGGAAAATTGATGGACTAGGTTTACACACTGAACATGCATATCCGATGCATGGGATGCATGACTGAACTGACTCATGAATGCCCGACTGATATGAACATGATGTGCAACTGAAACTGTGCGTGATAGAGAGAAATCTTAAGAAGATTAGTACCTTATACTGAATCTATATTCACGGAGAAGAGATGAGAGTACCTTACCCGAAAATCTACTTTTGCTTCCTAAGTGGCTCCCTCAACGGACTTATTCCGCGAAACAACTTTGACCAATTGAACTTCTTTGTTCCTTAGTCTATGAACTTGATGATCATGAATTTCGACTGGGACTTCCTCAAAGGAAAGACTATTCAGTATATCTTCACTTTCTAAGGGAACAACTACAGTTGGATCACCAATACACCTTTTCAACAATGAGACATGGAACACAGGATGTACTGAGTCTAAATTTGAAGAAAACTCAAGATAGTATGGTACTTATCCGAAACGACTAAGAATTCTGAAGGGACAAATATATCGGGGACTGAGTTTTCCTTTCTTGTCGAATATCTTTACACCCTTCATGGGAGAGATTTTCAAGTACACAAAATCACCGACCTCAAACCCGAGATCCTTTCTCCTCACATCTGCATACAACTTCTGTCGACTCTGGGTAGCCCTAAGCCTTTCTCTGATCAACTGAACCTTTTCTAACGCATCAAATACAAAGTCAGGCCCTACTACTGTGGCCTCACCTACTTCAAACCACCCAATTAGAGATCTACATCTCCTACCACAAAGAGCCTTAAATAGAGCCATACAGATAGAAGAATGATAGTTGTTATTATATGCGAATTCAATGAAAGGAAAGTGGTCATCCCAACTACCTTTAAAATCAACTATGCATGCTCTCAGCATATCTTCTAGAGTCTATATGGTCCATTATACTTGACCATCTATCTAATAGTGGAAAGCTGTACTGAGATGGACTTGGGTACCAAGACCCTTTTAGGATACTTTGCAGAAGTGAAAGGTAAACTGGGCATCTCTATCTGATATGATAGATAAGAAAACACCGTGCAACCTAACCAACTCTCTAAGATAGAGATAGGCATAGTCCTCAGCTGAATAAGAGATATGCACTGGCAAGAAATGAGTTGATTTGCTCATCGTGTCTATGATAACCCAAAAAGAATTATGCTGATGACGAGTACGAGGCAAACCCATCACAAAGTCTATGTTCACTTCCTCCCATTTCCAAGTGGGAATACTGAACTCCTACATGTACCTACTAGGCTTCTGGTGCTCAATTATAACTTGCTCACATGTAGAGCACTTAGCCATAAACTCTGCAATATCTCTGTTTATCCTACTCTACCAATAGATCTCCCGTAAATTATGGTATATTTTAGTGGCCCTTGGATGAATAGAGTAACGTGCACTATGCACCTTTGCAAGAATTCGTTGCCTCAAGTCAACTACACCAGGCACACATAATCAACCATGATAGCGCAACACACCATCTCCCCCTTGGGAGAAAACCTCCACTTTCTGATCTCTGAATGATTCTTTCAACCTAACTAGACTGGGATCTCAATCCTAATTTTTCTTTACCTCAGAATCTTGAGATGCTTCTAAGCTACTCTGCACCCATACATTACCTTCTGCTGAATCAAGTAATGAGACACCTAGTCGGGCAAGCTGATGGACTTCCTGAGCTAACTTTTTCTTACCATCCTCAACATGAGCAACATTACCCATGGACATTCTATTGAAAGCATCAAAAACTACATTGTCTTTGCCCGAATGATACAGAATACTTATGTCATAATCCTTTGAAAACTCTAACCACCTTCTCTGACATAGATTTAAATCTTTTCGAGAGAACACATACTGCAGCCTCTTATGGTCATTGACCACATCAACGTGCACCCCATACAACTAATGTCCAAATGTATAAAGAGAATACTACTGCTGCTAACTTAAGATTATGAGTCAGATAATTCTTTTCATGGGGTTTAAGTTGTCTAGAGGCATATGATATGACCTTACCTCTCTACATGAGAAAACAACCAAAACCTACTCTGGATGCATCAAAGTACACATCAAACTCATCTAAACCATCTGGCAGGGTAATAATTAGGGCTGAGGTGAGTCGAGTCTTTAGCTCCTAAAAACTCTTCTCACAAAAATCTGACCGTTGAAACTTAACTTTCTTCTAAGTCAATCTGGACATGAGGGATGAAATAGAAGAAAATCCTTTAACAAACCGATGATAATAGGTAGCAAACCCAAAACACTCTTGATATCTGATAGAGAGATGGGTCTAGGCTATTTTCTCACCACTTCTCTCTTTTGAGGATCAACTCTAATGCCATCACTAGAAATTATATGTCCAAGGAAAGCTACTGATCTTAGCAAGAATTCATACTTACTAAATTTACTAAATTACTAGAGAGCTGTTAGAGTTTGCAACTGTAATGCCCCGAGTCTGTACCCCAGACGCTACACGATGCTTATAATCCCGAAGGACCACAAGCTAACCCATGACTGGTACCTGTTGCAATAGTTGAATAATAATACTGTAAACATGTGGAAATTAGGAAAAAGATTGCCTGGAGAATTAATACAGAAATTAAACTAAATATGGTATAGCAATACCAAAACTAAAACATCTATCTGAAAATACTTTATGCTGAAAAGCCTCTAAACTGTCTGAAATATGGAGTTGATGGGACAAGCCCCAAATTAACTTAGAATACTGAAACTGTACTTCTAAACTAAAATACTAAAACAAATAATTATGTCCTCAAACTATGAAGACTCACTACTAACTCTGAATGCTGAAAATCTAAACTTATAAGGGTGCTCGGGAGCCCGTATGTCTAAACCTATGATATAAGACATCATAGAAAAAGACTAAACTATGCGTCAGTACTTTGAATATACTGGTATGCTAAGTAAGGTAGGATGAAATGCATGGGTTCATATGCATGAACAATACTGCCTGAATAACTTAAATAAAACTGAATGAGAGTACATGCATGAATACGTATACTGAAATTGAGATCGTGACACCACTGGATACTGAATTTGAATACTGATTAACTGATATCTGAGTTTACTGATACTGTGCTACTGATAACTGAATGACTGTATCTGAGAATCCTAAATTTTTGGAACTATATTGGGTTCTATACTAAGCTGAGTGATTATGTCTGACAGTCCTAAATCTGTAGTACTGAGATTAAATTAGAAACAGAGACTGTGCGAGGTAATCATCTAACCGACATGCCCTTTTCTGAATAGATTGGGGTCCAACCTGTAACCCCAGCTGGAAGGGTGTCAGTACTGTGCCATGGGTAAAGACAAGCTGTGACTTAACCCTTTTTGATAGAAAACTCTTTCATCAACCCTCGCAGGCAGGAAAACTCAAATAAAATGTATCAACCCTTATACTATCTAGCAGGAAGATATCTTAACCTAAGATGGCTATATAGTTCTTTAACACAGGATTGCTACTAAGGGTAAAACCCAATGCTAGCAGGAATATCCCCATCCTTGGGTTCTCTCGGTGCTGAATCCTACTCCCAACTGGATAGACACTGAACTGATTTCCTAATTTATACTAGGCCTAATTAAATTGTTACTGTGCTTATTGAGTTTCCATTGACTGATGGAATACTATTGAATTATGTTAGCTGACTGAGTTTACTAAGGTTTGAACTGAATACTAAACTAGACAGGACTAATACTGAGTTTACTAAGTTTTCCTGAGTCCTGTAATTGACCGAGAGTACTTCTGATCGTGACATGACTGAGATTATTCTATAACTGACAATGGCTCTAGGTAAACAACTAAATTATCGGGTATTTGATAACGCTCAACTTAAACCATAAATAAGTGCAAGGCGGTCATCGTCAATATACCCAACTTTAGAGTCGGGGTTAAATCCACAGGAAACAATATGAGTGGCGATTAAACTAGTTCAAAAATATAGCTACAAGTTAAAGTGAAAAAAATAATAAGAAAAGACAAAATAGAGGTTTTTTTCATTCAAACAAATTTTAACGTTTCAACTTATTTTAGAACTCAAAACTTAGATTTCAATATTTCGAATAAATGATATAGAGAAACTAGGATTGTGATCACTATGACTATTAATCTCCATTAAATAATTACTGTTCATGATTCTCGTGATAGGTGGGAATTGCAGATTATCCCTACCGATGATACTATCTGACTTATCTCTCGACCTCACCAGACAATTTACTATCTAATTCTCTTGAACTTAGATAACATATCGATTTCCAACCGGATGTTATCTTAGGTAGATTGATCCAGTTATGACATCAATCATTAAACAGAAGGTTGGTAGCTTCTGATTCCCTGTTGATAATTCACGACCTCTAGTCTATTTTTCCGTTAGAAGCAAATAAAACCTAAGGCATAACCTAATGTTTGCAACCAATAGATTCAAGTTAAAACAACAGAGTTTCAAAACATTCCCACAATCACTCAAACCCTAATCCAACTATTAAATCAATGAAATAATAATCATAGATTCCACAACCCTAGTTGTGGGTTTTAGTTGCTCATAAGATAGAAAGAGATAACAAAGATTAAATTCATAACTTAAAGCAAGTACTTACAAAAGATGAAATTCAAAATTGTTTCTCCTTCAAGTACAATAAGAATTTCCCACAACTAAATCAAAGGATGGAAAATTGTATTCTAAGTTAAGAGAGTAAAAAACAAGTGAACTCCCATCTACTAAGTTACAAGATGTCAAAAGTTGCTTCCGAAGTTTTGAATGAAACCCTAAAAGATGCTATTTATACTAAAGCCTAATTAAGGTAATAAAATAACAAAATCACAACTGGGCTCGGATTTAGGCGACGGCATATTGGTGTTGATCGTTAAGCTTCTAACGACGTCTCAGATATGTCATCAGAAGTCGTGACTTCTTAACCTGTTCTGCCTCACTCTGATGATGTCCTCTGACTTCTTACTAGAGGAGTGACGACGTGTAGCAAATGTCGTTAGACCTTCAGCTTATTTCACCATGTTCTGTCCCACTTGACGGCATCTTCTGATGGCTTACCACACTTGTGATGATATCTTGAGAATGTCGTCACCTTCATCCAGCAACTCTTCTTAAGTGTTCTTCCTGACGCTTTTTCTGGTAGCTTAACACATCTCTGACGGATTGCAAGAAATGCCGTCAAACTCATATCAACTCACTTGTACCAGATTTTACTTATTTTGTTCATCTTTCCTATGTTTTCCTCCCATCCTTGTTACAACTATAATATCACAATAAAACGATCAAAAATAACCAAAAGTTGCTTAAGACTTCACAATTATTTAGAGTTAAAAGACTCAAATGTGTTAGCATCTGCTCACACATCAACACCCTCAACTTAAAACAATTGCTTGTCCTCAAGCAACTACATAACACCATACTACGATGCTTAACCAAGAGACACATAAGATACCTATCATAGTTGATTATCAAGTTTAGCTCAAAACTCATGCCACTCTCCACGTTCAATCCAACTGTGCATATCCATGAAGATTAACAATATGACCCAAAGGAATCAAGATATGACATTAATTCATCAAAACAACCATGCATGTACCAATATTACACTATCCAAACAAGTTAACAGCTAGCAATGCAACCGATGTGCCCTTATAACAAAGAAGTCCCTCCTCACTCATATGTGAACTCAAGCATTTCAATGCGGGGACGGTCAAGAGACACTCACTCTCAGAAAGAAATTCCAATCAATGCATGTCAAATACCATATGCTTACCCTTATTTTCATTACCAAGGTGCCCAAATAGGTATGTTAGGATTACTATAGGTCTTTTCTTCGGCTTGTAATGTAGGCTAAGGGCTGGTATGATATTCAATGGCATTAGAGTGACTAAGCCTCCTTGGCACTACCTTAACTTTTGGGGTTCACTTATTAACCTTTTTCTTTTTTTCTCCTTTTCATGATCACACATTATTTAGGATAGATGTGGCTTTTATTTTTCTTTTTTTTCTTTTCTTATTCTTCTTCCACACCACCCACCTTTTTATTTTTTTTCACTTATTCTTTTCCTTTTATTCTACCTTTATTCATACTCAGTTTATATCACGAACCCCTATGATAGCCACCCTCAATTTAGGTTGTTTACCTAAGTCTAGGTGCACAGTTTCCAAGGAGGACCAGGGCTAAAACAGGTTCATTATAATCTAAACGGGAAGGTGATGGGTCTCATAGAAAGAAATGGTCAATTCAGGCTCAAAATAGGGATCAAGAGATAACATACATACAGGGAAGGTCATTAGAAAAAAAGTGACTTAAAAATCAAAATGGCCTATGAACCTTTCCTAACCCCTATCTTTCAACCAAGGTAAGACTAACCAGGAAAGTTCTGGATTTAACACACAAAGGGAACTAAGTAGTATCTCACACACACATGGCACAAAGGAGCATCACAAGTTACTACCTATTCGGTTCATGCGATTGTTTAGAAGTGGATATCATGCCACTAGTACGAATGCCATAACAAGATGCACAGTGGTCACACATAAATGTATATCACACAGTTATAAAATAGACCAACGGAGAGGTGTTTATCAGTCTTAAAAATCAACAAAAATATGTCAACTGCTATAGATACTTATTTTACTCTAGTTAACCACAACACATCACAAAACAAACACATTACGCCTAAATATGCCTGCTCTACTAGGAACAAGACTTCGGGGGAAATAGGCACGACAACAAAAACCCCAAGAGGACATCAACACCCACAAGTAGCCCCACCCTTAACTTAATATCATGCATTATTCCCAACACATCAAATCAAAACAAGAGAGTTAGAAACAAACCTGTGGCTCCATAGGTGCGAAGATCTGATGTCAATCACATAATATGAATGCGAACAAAAAATTACCTTGGGTTGCCTCCCAAGAAGTGCCTAGTTTAATGTCGTGGCATGACCCAACTCAACTTTTTCCTCCACCTTGAGGATATGAATTTCACCCCCAACTTAGAGTCCATCTTCTTGACTCGCTCATAGGGAGGTGGTACAAAGATTAAGAAGCCGAGTAATGAATGATGCATGGTAAATAACTCAACCTTAAAATGATGTGTGTTTTTATGTTGTTTATCAAGTGCAAAATAAAGAATATAGGATTCTTGTTCCTCATCTTCACAGTCTTCCACTAGTTTAGATGACTCCACATACAAGATATCATCTAAAAATAATATGGAAAAATACTTAGAGTGTGGCCCAACAAATCCTACTTCAAAATTTACACTTTCCTCTACACACTCACTTTTATTCATCTTCTCAACATTTTTACTTTGAATTGGGCTAGAGTCTTAGTAAGAGATTGAGTTGGCTTCCTTTTTTACCTCTAGCACTATTCTTTCAATCTTGTCATCATCCATCATGGTTGGCTCGATTGGTTGGGAAATCTCCAAGGGTTGATCAACATCAAACTCATCATCAGTATAGGAATCTTTCTCTTCATCATCACACTCTTCCATTATTTTAAATGATTCCACAGACAAGATATCATCTAAACATAATATAGAAAACTTTTTTGGATAATTGACCTCGATATCAATCTCTTCTATCCTTTCTCCTCCCTTATTAAATGCCCTAATTTCTTGACGTATGTCACATATGGTATCATTCGTTGTGTCTATACGATCCAACATTAGTTGAAGAACAGCTTCAATGTCACTCTTTCCAGTGCTTCATTCTTCCTTTTCTTGACCATAAGACCTGTCATACTTATAAGAAGAACTAGAACATAGGTTAGCGCAATAGAGAGAAGGGGTATTTGGGCAATCACTCCAATGTCCATCTTGACCACCACATAAAGAACAATTTTACTCCCGGTAGGATGGAGATGGGGCACACATCTCTCTCCGGGGAGCATATCTACAATCTTGCCAAAAGTGGGGTCCATCATAATATAGACATGGATCATCCAAATAAGATTTCCAACCATCAAACTTACATTCATTCCATGATGCCATAGTAAGAAATAAACAAAAATAAAGAAAATCTACCTAACACAAGAACAAAGGAAATCACAAAAAATATTTATAAGTTTGAATTCAAGCAAGTAATCTAAAATTCCAAACTAACTTAATACGCCAAATAATTCCCCGGCAACGGCGCCATTTTTGATAACTTTTAGCTTACACCTCAAATAAGTGCATGGCGGTCGTCCTCAACATATTTACCCAACTTCAGAGTCGGGGTCGAATCCCCAGGGAACAAACTGATACATGAACCAAACATCATGAACTGAATTGAGTCTGTAATGTGATACATGAACCAAATATCATAACTGAGTCTGTAACATGATACATGAACCAAACATCATAAACTGAATTGAGCACCTGGATACACGATGTACAACTGAGATTGGGAATTGAGGGTCAATTTATGAGTAGCCACTACTCCAAACTAGATTCATCACATAAAGAGAAGATAGAAGGTAATTGAATCGTGACTGTATATAGATGTTCTAAAATAGAGGCATGACACCTAAAATGAGCTGAACTCCCACTACATGCTTAATCGATCTTGGAATGGTTACATTCCTATGACTTTTGATAATGCAACTAGATGGAAAGATGGGAAACCAAACCATACGAACTTGTCCGCCTGACTGCTAAACTGAATTGCGGGCTTTACAGACTATCTTATCCTGAAAACTTATACTCGACTAATGCCTTTCTTTGACACTCTTTCTATAAGTTTCTAGTGACTTTAGAGAGCATGGAATCTTGACATGGTCTGAATTAAACATCTGAATAAGAAAATCACATCCTGGCTAAAATTTTGTAATATGAGGCGAGGCCTACAAATCATCATCTAAGATAGAGTGACTAACCCTTTTTGCATTGCAACTATAAATTATCAAGCTTAGAAATATTCCTCGAATACTCTCTCAAATCTACTCTCCACCTTAGTACAACACATCACCTGAGACTACTAAAAATATTCACATGGGTGCTAAGCACGAGTGCATAAATACACTAACTTATCTGATTATCTAAATAGTTGATAGCTGAATACTTGGTTATGGAATATTGAACTGTACTTAGTCTGAATATTTGGTCTGGAAATGTAGAGTATTATGCATGTGATAAAGGGACTAACTGAGTAACATGAGATAACTAAGCATGAATTCATGAAAACTATATTATTTGAGAATGCAAGACCAAGCGTATAATATAATTATGAAATATCCTATAAACTGAGGTACTGAAATACTAATAACTGAATAACTAATAACTGCATGCTATGGTCAAGCAAACCTAAAACTGAACCGAGTTACTGATCTGATTACTAGACTGAGACTGTAACTAAGATGGTAACTAAGACTGTAACTGAGACTATAATTTGGACTGAATGTTGGGCTCTTATAGCTACGTGATGGGGACTAACATGAATTGATGATCTGAATATACACTCACATTCTGTACTTTCTCAACTTCTCATCTCATGAAAAAAATTCTGATTTCCCCCTTTAGCAACTAAATACAGCCCCTTGCTGGACATTTACTTGCACACTACCCTGACATTCATGCGTATCTTCATAGCTACATCCTCATGTAAGAGAAGCATGCAAAAATCTTTTCTTATCATGTATCACTTACTCTCTCCCATCTAAGCAATCGGTCATCACTATATCATTTTGTAAGGAGTGTCTACTGAAGGGTTAAAATACGAGGACCAGGAATATATATGAATACTATACCAAGTTTGATGCTTAACTGAGGCCGGAGGAATAGAGTATCAACACCATGGATTTATCAAAAGATCTAAACTGAGGCTATGCATGACGTAATCCAAATTTAGCCGACTGCTAGGTGTGTAACATGGGTCATGGGAACTGAGCATACTGTAAAGCATGACATGAGTACATGAGTCATAAGATGGATAGCCTATGTCTAAAGTTTTTTATATTCATGGAACATGGTTCGTAACATTGAGTGAACTAGAATTCCTTATACTAGGAACTGTAAGCATACATGATTTTTTGCTAACGTCCTTGAATATGAGCCATGATCATGAACTGAAATATAAGACATGAATAACTATCATGATTATTGATGGTCTTGAGAGTCTAAAGTACAATTCAGAGATGAATTTGTGTGATCATTATCACTACAAAAATAGACAAGAATGTCATCGATGAAAAATATGATGAGCATGTCCAAGTACTACTTTAACACGCGACTCATTAAGCCCATGAAAGCTTCTGGGGCATTAGTTAGACCCAAGGACATGACTAGAAACTCAAAGTGACCATACCGGATTCTGAAGGCTGCTTTCGGAATGCCACATTTCCTGGCACTGAGCTGATGATAGCCTGACCTAAGGTCTATCTTAGAAAAGTAACTGGCACCTTAAATTTGTTAAAACAAGTCATTGAATCCACAAAGAGGATACTTGTTATTGACCGTGACTTTATTTAACTGACGATAGTTAATAACCATTCTAAGAGAATTGTCCTTCTTATGCACGAATAAAATTGGTGCACCCCAAAACGGACATACTGGGTCTGATGAATCCCTTATATAGGAGATCCTTCAATAGTTCTTTTAACTCCCTGAGTTCTACTAGATCCATTCTGTATGGTGAAATAGTTATGGGCTGGGTATCTAGGAGAAGATCGATTCCAAAATCAATTTCCCTTTTGGAAGGAATTTCGAGAATATCTTCGGGAAACATATCTCGGAATTCACATGCTACTAACACTAATTAAACATTAGGTGTTTCTAAACTATAGTCTTGTACTCGAATGATATGGTAGACACATCCCTTAGATATCATTTTTCTCCCCTGAAGGTAAGAAATAAGATAACCCCTAAGTGCTGAAGTACTACCCCTCCACTATAGGATGGGCTCAATCGAAAACTGAAACTGGACAATTTTATTTCTATAGTCGACTGAGGCATTGCAGGAATGAAGCCAATCCATGACGAGAATGACATTAAAATTAGTCATCTTTAATTTGATTAAGTTTGTTGAAGTGACTTTCTGAGATACCATAACTGGGCATTTCCTGTAAACCCACCTAGCTATGATGGATTTACCCACTAGGGTAGAGACTGAGAAAGGATCTACCAGAATTTTAGGTCTGACTCCGAAATCAACGGCTATATATGGAGTAATAAAGGACAAAGAAGCTCTTAGATCTAGCAAAGCATAAACATGTAAATAATAAATTTGAAACGTACCAGTGACCATATCAAAAGAAATTTCCTGATCATGTTGGGACAAAAGAGCATAGAGTATATTTGTGTGTCGCCCACTGGTGGCACTAGATGTGGCACCCTACTGATTCGGGCGACCAGACTAAGCTGGGGGACGGTTATGCTGACCTTGGGAACCTAACTGGGGACAATCTCCGACTCTTTGACCTGGATTACCATACCCAAAACACATATCGCTACTAGCTCTGCAGATACCCTAGTGGTTTCTATCATATTCCTGACAAAGGGGATTTGTTCGGGCACTCTTTGGCCTTGATATTCTGGCCCTCTTATTCTTTCTCCCCTTCCTCCATACACCTTTCTTCCTTACTTTGCTGAGCATGAGCCACAATTCTATATAGGAAACAACCAGATGATTTTTTTGAGCAACCATTCAATGATCTAAGGTGGTGAAATTAGCTCTAAACTTAGTGATGATAGGCGAATTTACACGCCTATATCAATATATTTTGCCCATATTTATGCCATGTTTTGAGAACAAATTATATATTTCATGCACTTTTAGCCCTTTTTTTCTATAAGTGAGCTAACGAACATGATTAGCAAAGTTTTAGGTATAAATGATGCAGAATTCAGCATTTTATGGCTTACTTGACACAAAAGAAAGCTCACGAAGGAAGGAAAGGGAGTTTACACGCCTAAGGACCAAAAAGGCTGCATGGAAAATCTGTCCCCGGCCAAAACAGCATTTCTGAAGACTTTGGGGACTAGCAGTAACTTATTAGGATTAGGATAATGATACATTAACCTAGTACAATTGGGTTAAGTATTTCATTAGCTTAGTAGGATTTGGTTAAGTATTTCATTAGCTTAGTAGGAATAGGATATGGGTATTATAAATACCCTATCATGCTAGAGATTTTTATACATTCCTCCCTTAGTGGAGAGATACAATCCTCCCTTAGTGGAGAGATACATTCTACTTCTCAATTACAACTCTTCTAATCTTCCCATTAATTCTATTTTTCTTCTTCTATTCATCTATTCAATTCTTAATTTCCGCAACAAGAGAAACGTTACTTTGCTAAAGAATTCACGCCTCACGCCTACCACTTGTGCTACACGAAAATCATCAATCCTGTGGTATAATAACAACAATGCAAATTGTGATTTCCTTCACATTCATGGGTAACTAAACTTCTCTGTTGGGGTTATGGAAGCCGTATGAGATACTATCTAGTGCTGTGAATTTATGAGTTCGTGACACGTATGCTGCTTATATCATTATTCTCTTCATCTTAATGCAAATTCTTGTGGCTGTAGACGCATAGAATAACGCCAGTATAACATTTAACTTGTTCGAAAGAAAGGTTATCTGTCTGGAAAAGAGATAATGTCAAGGTAGTTGGACACCCTTTCCTATTAAAAACCTAGTGCCGTAACTGGACTAACCTCTTGATGAATTCGTACCGTTAGACACTCTTTAAGCTCGAAAGAGTTAAAGTGAAATAATCCTCGAATAGGTCGAAAGACGCCTGGATTTACCATCAAATACAATTCTCTATAAGCACATGCATGTCATAATTCTACACACTCATAGCCAATAGAGACGTATAACTCAGAAGGTGGACATAACCCCAACGCCTCAATTCTCATTGTTTACAACTTACGTAACATTCTTCTTTTTACTTTGCTATTTTCAGCTTTTACTTTATTGTTTTGGTTACACATTACAATCCCCCCTTCTTACGAGACTTGCACTAAAAGTCTAGTAATTGTTTCCTACTTGTTGACCAAGCTATTCCCTGTGGGATCGACACCCAACCCAGGTTGGGTTCTATATTTGCTAATGACCGCTTTACACTCCTACGAGAGCTGTAGATTGAGCGTTATCAAAAATTGGCGCCGTTGCCTGGGAATACGAGTGTCAATTAAGTTCGTGATAATTACTAGACCCTTTGGTCAAAGATTCTCGTACTTTTACTTTTAGTTGTTGTTTTTGTATTATTCAGGTTTGTTCAGTGCATCAATAGATGCACAACGTGAAATTGAAAGGATAACTGCTC
This sequence comes from Capsicum baccatum var. pendulum, assembly GCA_030864225.1. Classification (NCBI taxonomy): domain Eukaryota; kingdom Viridiplantae; phylum Streptophyta; class Magnoliopsida; order Solanales; family Solanaceae; genus Capsicum; species Capsicum baccatum. The sequence continues at coordinate 233,541,603 of CM061560.1, read as the reverse complement.
AAGTGCATCAACAGAATATTGATAACCTAGGCCGTGCAACAAATCCTGATGATGAGGACCTGGGCGATGAGGAGCTACTAAACCCACGGCATACTGCTGAGATGGAGGCACCCATGCAGAGAAGAGATCGCCAAGCTAGGTTTAGGCCTGAACACCGAGCCATGCAAATACCGTTCGATGATGATGATGATGACCTGGACAAAGCTGGTGCCACAGGAGCCATTATTCTTCCACCATTAGCGCCCGGAACCAAGTTCAATATCACTAGTACCATGATTCAGCTTTTGCAACTCAAGGGATTATTTGGTGGACTAGCAGGCGATGATCTGAATATGCATCTCATCAAGTTTATTTCTACATGCAAGTCGTTTGACAATCCTGGTGTTGGTCAGAATGCAATTCGATTACGTCTATTTTCATTATCTCTGTCTGGGGAGGCAACACTATGGTTGAATGGGCTGACTCCTGATTCTATTACAAATTGGAGGCAATTGAGAGACGCTTTCCTAGAAAGATTCTTTTCACTATCCAAGAGGGCGCAATTGAGAGATGAAATCAGCAACTTTCATCAGCTTCCCACTGAAGCTCTTCCTGAAACATGGGAGAGGTTCAAGACAAAGCTAGCGAGGTGCCCAAACCATCACATGACCAATGTTCACCTAATGGAGATCTTGTATAGAGCCTTGAATTCAATAACTAAACCAGTGGTGGATAATGCAGCTGGAGGATCTTTCATGGACCTCACTTTTGGTCAAGCAAGCAATATGCTAGATCGTATGATGAAACAAAGTCGAGCTTGGCATACCAGGGATTCTGAGGTAGCAAGCCCCACTTTATCTATTGGCATGACTGCAGACCAAAGAAGAAGAGAAGAAGAACGTGATCAAGATATGGTGCATCTGAAAACACAAATGGATCTTCTTACAAAGCATTTATTATCAGGGAAGACCGAAAAAGTGAAAGCTATTGCGTCAAAAGAAAGAGAAGAATCTGATTTGGAAGATGAGGTCAACTACTTGAACAATCAGGGGGGTTTCCGCGGGAATGCCCAAGGAAATCAAGGTTGGAACTATTATGATAAATCTGGAAACAAGGACCAAGGTAGTTGGAAGAACAAGAATGAAAAGAGTGGTTTGTACATTCCCCCTGGTAGACGTGACACCACCACATCTAATTTTGGAAGTATGGAAGACATGATGGCTAAATTATTGAAAGTAGTGGAAGCAACGAGCGCGGGAGTAACAGAGGTAATCAATGATTTGTCCTCCATGAAACAATTAGTTGATTCACATTCCACTTCTATCAAGCAAATAGAGCAGCAATTGAGCCAACTTTCAGCAGCACTCAATCAAAGAAAGGCCGGCACTTTACCTAGCGATACTGTGCCAAACCCAAGGAATGACGGGTCATGCATGGCCATCACTACCAGAAGTGGTAAGGTGCTGGAAACTTCAGCAAAAGGCAAGCAAGTGGTTGACGAAGTTGCGGACATGGATGACAACATAAAAGGAGAAGATGCCGCAGCACCCACTCCTGACGTCAAGGACGCCACATCCAGCACTGTGCAACCTAAAAAAGTGGAAAAACGAAAGCAAGAGGAGAAGAAAACCGTGGAAAGAACACTTCCATACCCACCACCACCTTTTCCCCAAAGATTAAAGAAGGTGGCGGATGATACAAAGTTCAGCAAATTCATGAATATGTTAAAGCAGCTGACCATTAATGTTCCATTGGTGGAGGCACTTGAACAAATGACTGGATATGCAAAATTTATGAAGGACCTGTTGACAAAGAAGCGGGCATCAAGTTATGAGTTAGCGGATAATGTTCATCATTGCAGTGCAGTTGCTACCCGATCGATTTTTCAGAAGAAGGCCGACCCCGGAGCTTTCACTATTCCTTGCACCATAGAATCTTTGAATTTTGCCAAAGTATTGTGCGATCTAGGTGCTAGCATAAATTTGATGCCACTATCCATTTACAATAAGTTGGGGCTAGGCGATCCGACACCAACCAATATAAGGCTCGTGATGGCTGATAGGTCGGTAAAAAGACCTGTGGGTATCTTGAATGATGTGTTGGTGAAAGTTTCTTCATCCATCTTTCCTGCAGACTTCGTTATTCTGGATTGTAAGGAGGATTCTGAAGTTCCCATAATCCTGGGACGTCCTTTCCTTGCAACCGAAAGTATGCGTATTGACATGAAAGATAATGAGCTTTTGTTTCGAATTAATGACAAAGTAGTACGGTTTGATATATGCAAAGACATGAAGAAACCCAATGATATGAATGAGTTATTTGTAGCTGATGTTCATCAAGAGGATATGAAAGTATTATCTATAGAGAAACAGCCTACTGTTGAGCCATTGTCTGCTGCGCCACTGAATGTTGAGCATGAGGATAATGAAGATTATGAAGAACTTATGGGTGATCTAACAGAAATAGAGTCTTATACTCCTAAGCAACCGGACTGTGATCTCAAGAATAAACCAACAGAGAAGACTCCCATTGAAGAGCCACCAATGCTAGAATCGCAAGAGCTCCCTGATTATCTAAGGTATGTGTTCTTGGAAAGTGGAAGTATACTTCCGATAAGTGTGGCAGATGATTTAAGTGAACAGTACGTGGAGGCTCTCATCTCTGCTTTGATGAGGTACAAGAGAGCTATGGGTAGGAAGATTGATGATATAATTGGTGACTCTCCGGAGAAACGTAGGAGCTATCTCGAAAAAGATCGCATGCCCACAGGTAAGCCTCATTATCGTCTAAATCCTTTCAGAAAATGATCCACCATTTACCTCGACGAAGTCTGAGTACTCGAGGTAACTATGTCGTGCCACGACAATAAATAAGGTGCTAGATGGGAGGCAACCCATCGTTTATCATTTTTCATTTATTGTTTATCATTTTGTCTTTCTTTCGTTCTAGTACTTGTTTTGTTTTTGATAAATGAAAATCCAAAAATAAGAGTCGTGCCACGACCAAAACTAAGACGCTTGGTGGGAGGCAACCCATCATACTAATCGTTTTTGTTGTCTTTGGGCAAATGTAGGTGCAAGAGGTATTCAACGAGGAGATTGGTTTCAAATGACGATTTAGACGTATTGTATGGAAAAGGTGGTAAGTTAGGAATGGTAATGCGTAAGTCTATGGATTGAGCATTTCTCATGCCAAAATAAGCATCGAGGAAGGCTAGGCCTAGGTAAAAATAGGCCACGAACATTGCCAAACCTATCCTATAGCCTAAGGTCTCGGAATCTAGTGTGCTATACACTATGCGCCGCCCATTCCTAAGTGTGCTTTTGCCTATGCGCCGCCTATGCAATAGCATTAAGTCTCAGGATCTCATATGCCATAGACTATGCGGCGCATATGTCTCTAAATGCCATAGACTATGCGCCACATATACCATGACTATGCCGAGCATTATGCGCCGCATATGTGGCATTTTTGTCTCCAAAACCGATTGTAAATGGGTCAAAACCCGACCCATTCCCTTCCTATATAAAGGGGACTTAGTCTTGAAACATAAGCACATTAGAAATTGACCCAAAGGCGCCGCACATCCATCCAAATCATCTCAAAATTTCTCTTTTTGCTCTTCCAATTCACAAGAACATCTCCAAAGGCTTCAATCACGTAAGTACTCTTTTGTTCTTCATCCATTTTTTGTAAGTACTACGTTGCTATGCCTATTATGAATTGTTATATCTTGAAGAAGCATTGGTGATATTCACATGTTTGAATTGCTGATACACAACCAAGTGAGTGAACACATACGTTAGGATTATCTTAACTTGTTTCCAACTTGAATTTGATTTTGGTGCATTGTCATACTACTTGCGGAATTGCTATAGTCATGAACATTGCATAATCTTGTCACTTGAATACTTACATGTTAGAATGTCCCGTTTAGCGGTATAAGACTTATAGTTGCCTACGGACATAGGAGGTTGTGATAGATACTATACCTTGATGTAATCCCTATGTAGTAGTCTTGTTATACCTAACATGAAAGTATTGCAAAGGTTGCACGAAGTGATACATCTCTGATTTTATTGTTGGAACATAACTCCTAAAACGTATGTCGATGAAGTCTGAGTAATCGACCACTTTCACTTCACTAGTTGATGCCAACAACCTAAGTGTGGGGTGGTACCTCTACTGCTTATTTATAGATTGTATCCATTGAGATGATGCTAACATGACTCTATTGAGATCTCAGGTACAATGGCACCAAAAGGCAAGGCAAAGATAAGGCTACCACTTCACAAAAAGAGCAAGGAGAACCCTCCTCAATGCAAACACTTCGACTCACTCTTGGAATTAAGTGGGATGTTTATGAGGAACTTCTAAGGATGACGACTCTGATGATGATTCCGATGCAAGGGGTATGACCCAAGACATAGAGAATGAGTTTGACTAACCAGGTTCTTCGGATTTACTTTCCACTGAGGGCATGCTTTAATTCTCTATTTGCATCTATGTTTGTTTACTTTGTTTTTGTTTGTATTTCGTTTTTAAGTTTTTTTAGTAGTAAAATTTTTTTTAGCTTCGCATGAAATTATTCTAATAGGCAGCATGAGATTATAACAAGAGTATGTGCTACAATTATGACTGTTGAGACGTTTAGGCTCTAGTTGTGACTCATTATGTGATAGTGTGTGGTTCAATTCCTTCACTTGTTAGGTCGAGAGTCTATATTACTTCCAATCAAGTCGACCATGTGCCTTGTGTGTGTGAGATAATAGTATATTCTATGTTTGTGGCTGATGCTAGAACTTGCTCGGTATGTATGCAAAGCGAAAATAAGGAGTGTAAGTTTAGGAGATGATTTAGGCATTTATTTGGCAACGTACACATGTTTACCTTCATTTTACCTACCCTTGGACATCATCCTAGTTAAACCCTTTTGAGCCTTTAGCCTGTTTCTTTGACAACCTCGTGTGTAAGCCTAATCCATTTTTTTCAAGACCGTAATTTGATCCATATTCCTAAGCACTTTAAAGTGAAAAAGTCATGTGACAACAAAAGAGGAAATTGGGTGAGTATGATGCTTTAAATTGTAATGGTGCTTGAATGTGTTATGAAAAAGAAAGTGCTATCATAAGAGGTATGTTGAGAAAAGAAAAAGGAAAAAGAAAGCTGAAAAGTGAGTTGTGCTTAAAAGTGAAAAAACAAAAGAGGAGAACAAGGGTGGAAGAATAAAAGAGAGAAGAAAGGTTGAAAGAAAAAAATGTCAATGATACAATGTGATGTATTAAAGTGCTTAGGAACTTAGTCACTATTTCTGGCCAAAATAGTCCTACCCGTCCCTTAGCCTACATTACAAACATCAGAAGACCTATTTGATCCTAATCTTAGCATTCTGACATTTAGTGGAGTATTACACTAAGGGCAAGCCTATGGTCATCAGTTGCTGCATACGAATTTTTTGTGAGAGTGAGAGCAAGGATATTTTGATACCCATGTTTGAAAAATATGCTATACTTGTGAGTGACTATGGGTAATATATTGTGAGACACACATGGTTGATGAGTTTTGGATAGTTATGTATGATTCTTTGTGCCTTGACTTTTGAATATGAGTTAACCACCATCACGAGTGTATGCTAGAGGTTAAATGGTTTCTACTAATGATCGGAAAACTACTCTTTGCTGATAATTGTTGTGCTTGTCTTGACGAATGTTTTGTGTTGTTGCTGTGAAACCCTAAGTTGATGTTTAGAGGGACATCATATTTTGTTCGAGGACGAACAAAGCTTCAAGTGTGGGGTGTTGATGATAGGCAAATTTACACGCCTATATCAATATATTTTGCCCATATTTGTGCCATATTTTGAGAACAAATTATATATTTCATGCACTTTTAGCCCTTTTTCCTATAAGTGAGCTAACGAACATGATTAGCAAAGTTTCAGGTATAAATGATGCAGAATTCAGCATTTTATGACTTACTTGACGCAAAAGAAAGCTCACGAAGGAAGGAAAGGGAGTTTACCCGCCTAAGGACCAAAAAGGCTGCATGGAAAATCTGTCCCGGGCCAAAACAACATTTCTGAAGACATTGGGGACTAGCAGTAACTTATTAGGATTAGGTTTATGATACATTAACCTAGTACAATTGGGTTAAGTATTTCATTAGCTTAATAAGATTTGGTTAAGTATTTCATTAGCTTAGTAGGAATAGGATATGGGTATTATAAATACCCTATCATGCTAGAGATTTTTATACATTCCTCCCTTAGTGGAGAGATACAATCCTCCCTTAGTGGAGAGATACATTCTACTTCTCAATTACAACTCTTCTAATCTTCCCATTAATTCTATTTTTCTTCTTCTATTCATCTATTCAATTCTTAATTTCCGCAACAAGAGAAACGTTACTTTTCTAAGAAATTCACGCATCACGCCTACCACTTGTGCTACACGAAAATCATCAATCTTGTGGTATAATAACAACAATGCAAATTGTGATTTCCTTCGCATTCATGGGTAACTAACTTCTCTGTTGGGGTTATGGAAGCCGTATGAGATACTATCTAGTGCTGTGAGTTTATGAGTTCGTGACACGTATGCTGCTTATATCATTATTCTCTTCATCTTAATGCAAATTCTTGTGGCTGCAGACGCGTAGAATAACGCCAGTATAACATTTAACTTGTTTGAAAGAAAGGTTATCTGTCTGGAAAAGAGATAATGTCAAGGTAGTAGGACACCCTTTCCTATTAAAAAGCTAGTGCCGTAACTGGACTAACCTTTTGGAGAATTCGTACCGTTAGACACTCTTTAAGCTCGAAAGAGTTAAAGTGAAATAATCCTCGAATAGGTTGAAAGACGCCTGGATTTACCATCGAATACAATTCTCTATAAGCACATGCATGTCACAATTCTACACACTCATAGCCAATAGAGACGTATAACTCAGAAGGTGGACATAACCCCAACGCCTCAATTCTCATTTTTTACAACTTATGTAACATTCTTCTTTTTACTTTGCTATTTTCAGCTTTTACTTTATTGTTTTGGTTACACATTACAATCCCCCCTTCTTACGAGACTTGCACTAAAAGTCTAGTAATCGTTGCCTACTTGTTGACCAAGCTATTCCCTGTGGGATCGACACCCAACCCAGGTTGGGTTCTATATTTCCTAACGACCGCTTTACACTCCTACGAGAGCTGTAGATTGAGCGTTATCACTTAGCATAGGAGGTATGCTCATTCATGAATCTGCCTCAACGTGTGAAGGGGCTGATTGGTTTTTGTTAACTCTTTCATTAGCTTCTCTGGAAACATGTTCTGGAATCATAAGGAAGATATTAATTAGATTAAGAGTTTATCTTGAGCTCATGCTCACTCACACGACTTAAATACTAAAAAAAGGGAAACTTTCCTAAAACTCCTCGTAGCCTCCTATCCATAAGTGTGGTGTGGTACACATCTAAACATAAGACTCTAAAAGATATGGCTTTAAGACTTCCTAGGACTCAATTGAACCTTAGGCTCTACCAAGTTTGAAACACCCCGAGTCAGTACCCTGGATGCTACACGGTGCTCATAATCTTGAAGGATCACAAGCTAACCCATGATTGGTACCTGCTGCAATAGCTGAATAATAATATTGTAAATATGTGGAAATTAGGCAAAAACTATCCATGAGGTTCAATACTAAAATAAAACTAAATACAGTATAGCAATACCAAAATAGAAATATTTGTTAGAAAATACTCTATTCTAAAAAGACTCTAAACTATCTTAAATATGGAGTTGATGGGACAAGCCCCTAACTAACTCAAACTACTAAAACTGTACTGCTAAATTGGAATATTAAAGAAAATAATCATGTCCTCGAACTATGTGGACTCACCACTAACTATGACTGCTGAAAATCTAAATTGCTAAAGGTTCCTGGAAGCCCGTATGTCTGAACCTATGATATAAGACATCATAGAACGAGATAAAAGTATGCATCAGTACTTTTAATGTACTGGTTTAATGACATGAATAAAACTGAATGAGAGTACATACATGAATACGTATATAATAACTGAGATCATGAAAGCACTGGATACTGAATTTGAATATTAATAACTAATATATAATTTTATTGATACTGTACTACTGATAACTGAATGACTACATTTGATAGTCCTAATTTTGTGGAACTATACTGAGTGACTGTCTCTGATAGTCTTGAATTTGTAGAACTGAACTTAGACTAAATCTGAAACTGAGACTATGGGAGGTAATAATCTAACCGACATGCCCCTTTCTAAATAGATTGGGGTCCAACCTATAACCCCAGCTAGAAGGGTGTCAGTACCATGCCATAAGTAAAGATAAGCTGTGAGTTAACCCTCTCTGACAGAAAGATCTTTCATCGACCCTCGCTGGTAGAAAAACTTGATTAAGATGTATCAACCCTCATAATATCTGGTGGGAAGATATCTTAACCTACGCTGGCTATGTAGTTTTGTAACGCAGGGATTGCTACTAAGGGTTAAAACCCTCTACTGGCAGGAATACCCCCATCCTTGGGTTCGCTTAGTGCTGAATCCTAGTTCCAACTAAATGGACACTAAACTGATTTCCTAGTTCATACTAGGCCTGACTGACCTGTTACTGAGTTTACTGAGTTTTTGTTGACTGACGGAATACTACTAAATTCTATTAGCTAACTTAGTTTACTGTGGTTTGAACTGAGTACTGAACTAAACTGTACTAATACTGAGCATACTAAGTTTTCTTAAGTCCTGTATTTGACTGAGAGTACTACTGATCGTGACATGATTAACACTATTCTGTAACTGACACTGCTCTAGGTAAATAGCTAAATTGTCAGGTATTAAATACCCCAAGGACTCGATAGCATGAAAATAAAGAATCACATGACCTTTCGTAGAATAAAAGTGCACACTTGATTCATAATGCATCTATAGAGGCATTTTATGAAACACTTGAATGGAATGAACTGGCATACATACTAACATGATATAATCTCACTATTACATTTACATGAACTACTCTTCAAATACCTTGGATGGCACTGTATATGCACATAGTACTAATCAACACATGAGCATCACAATTTTAACACCAAGTTCACAATTTCAAGACTTCAACATGATACTACATACATAATAACTGTTTTACACATAAATTTTGCACTTAGTCATGGATTAGAAACCCAATCAACATTATAATCTTGAATACACTTAAATCTAATCATAGAAATCATCAAATCACTTTACTCAAAGTTTTAAAAAAGTTTCTTGGACTCCAAGGGTGAAAGGAACCCATGGATGAACACTTCTAATACCTTGGTTGCTAAATTCTTGAAGATTAATGGTAGAATCTTGAGCCTTGAAATTGAAATTCAATCACCTAGAGGTTTTGTTCTTGCACAATTTGTGAAATAATGAGTGTATGTTGCAAATATAAGGCTAAATTTCATGTTTTTGTGGGCTGAAGGATGTGGGAAAAGACCCAAATACCCCTAAGGATGCGGATTTTAATGACTAAAAATTGAACTATCGATGCGCAGACCAACGCATCAATAGGATCGATGTGATGGACGGTGTGCCACATCTTGTCCACATTGGTTCACTAGAAAGTGCACTGAACTAAGGGAAAAATTATCTGTTGATGTGCTGGACAATACGACGCGTCGAGATCGTGTCGACTCTCTATTTTGGTCATTCGAACATGGTCTAAACGAGGTTCAAAAATTCTAAAACTTATCTGAAAACACCTAATGATATTCTTGATCATGAATCAACCTAAAGATTGACAATTTGAGGTCATAAGAGTTTTGAAATAGAGTTGCCAACTTATGAAGGCTAAAATAATATAGAGTTTGAATACTTAGCTGAAATGTTCTAAGTCTGGGACCCAGCTTTAAGGGACTGAGTTAAGATTAGGATTTTATGGGGTCTTACAACAACACTATTCCAGATGGTCTGTATGATCAGTTTCTCTAAAAAAGTAAAAAAAATGTCCTCAATGAAGACTATGATAAAGATATCCAAGTACTGCTTGAACACTCGGTTCATAAAGTCCATAAAGGATGTTGGGCATTCGTATGAAAAATTTGAAGTGACCATACCATGTTCTAAATCTATTTTCAAAATGTCACATTTTCTGACTCTAAGCTGATGAAAGACTGATCTGAGGTCTATCTTAGAAAAATAACTAGCTCCCTGAAGTTGGTTAAATAAATTATCGATTCTAGGAAGTGGATATTTATTCTTGACTATGACTTTATTCAACTGACGATAGTCTATACATATTCTTAAAGAACTATCTTTCTTATGCACGAATAGAACTGGTGTGCCTCACGGGGAGAGGTGGATCTGATGAATCCCTTATCTAAGAGATCTTTCAACTGATCTTTTTGTTTTTTGAGTTTAACTGTATCCGTTATTTATGGTGAAATAGATATGGGCTGTGTATCTGGAAGAATGTCTATTCTGAAGTCGATTACCCTTTCAGGAGGAACTCTGGGAAAATCTTCAGGAAATAATCTAAGAATTTATTTAGTATTGGAACTGATTTGATAGTTAAAGTTTTTGAGTTAGAGTCTTTAACTTGAAAAAGATGATAGACATATCCCTTGGATATCATTTTTACCGCTCTAAGGTATGAAATCAATTGTCCCCTAAGAGGTATAGTACTACCCCTCCATTCAAGGACTGATTTATTTGGGAACTAAAAATGAACTATTCTGTTTCTCCAATCAATTGAGGTATAAGATATGTGGAGCCAATCCATGTCGAGAATAACGTCAAAATCTGTTATTTCTAACTCCATGAAATCAACTGAACTGACTTTCTGAGATATCGTGATCGGACAGTTCATGTATACCTATCTGGATACAATGGAAACACCTACTTGGGTAGACACTGAAAAAGGCTCTGCTAGAGTTTTGGGATTGACTCCAAAATTGATGGCTATATATGGAGTTAGAAAAGAAAAAGAAGCTCCAGGGTCTAATAAAGCATAAAAATGTAAGTGAACGACCTGCAACGTACCAATAACTAAGTCAGGAGAATTTTGTTGATCTTGACAGGGCTGAAGAGCATATAATCTGTTCGGATACTGACCACTGGTAGCACTGGAGGTGGCACCCTACTGGGTTGGACGACTGGATGGAACTAGCGACTTATAGGGGTAGCCCGGTTGACACATATCCCTACTATCACTGAAATGGAGTCATGCCTCCCAAAATCCTAGGGAGACCCACCACGAAGTCCATAGAAATATTCTCCCACTTCCACATGGGTATAGGCATCATCTTAAGCAACCCTACGTGCTTTGGGGCTTATATTTTACCTGCTGATAATTTTGATACTTGGACAGATAATCCACTGTGTCACTCTTCATCTCGAGACACCAATAAATCTGCCTCAAGTCATGGTATATCTTAATTCTACCCAAATAAATAGAATAATGTGAACCATGGGTCTTTGAAAGTACATAATGAATTAAATCATCAACTCAAGGAGCAAATAATAATTTCTAAAACCAAAACACCTCTCTCACAACAAGAGTGGCATCTGCCACCTCATCGAGAACCGCTTTAATTTAGAGTGCCTTCAACTTCTTATCCTCAAATAAATTGGCCTTAACTTGGTCAACGAATGTTGACTTTACCTCAACACTAGTCAACACACCACCTATGTTCGAGACCCTAAACTAAATTCTTAGGGATTCTAGAGTTTGAAACTCTCTAGCTAATGATCGTCTGGACACCCTAAAAATGATAATCTAACCCTACTTACATCTTTTTAGATCCATGCGTCTGCCACAACATTAGACTTTCCCAGATGATACTAAATACTCATATTATAATCTTTTTACAATTCCATTAGCTTCCGCTTCCTTAGGTTCAAATCAATTTGAGTTAATACGTGTTGTAGGCTATGATGATTTGTGAACATCTCACATTTTACACCATAAAGATAGTGTCTCCAAATCTTTAATGCAAGCACCAGTGCTGCCAATTCTAAGTTTAGGTTGGGTAGTTTCTTTCATGAGGCTTCAACTTCGTTAAAGTATAATAAATGACATTCCTATTTTGCATTGAAACAACACCCAAAGCCAAAAGTGATGCATCACAAAACACTATAAAGTCCTTACCTTTAACAGGAAATGAAAGAATAGGTGCTCCAATCTAAAGTGTATTGAGCTTTTGGAAGTTTTTTCATATTGGTATGACTAAAAAATGACATTTCCTTTTGTGTCAACCTTACCAAGTGCCTTGCAATGGATGGAAAGTTCTTGACAAATCTATGGTAATAGCTAGCAAGCCCCATAAACTCATTACCTCGGTCACTAAACTAGGACAAGCCCAATTCTTTAATATCTTAATTTTCTAGGGATCCACAATCATCCCTTTTTTCAGAGACCACATACCCCAGGAAGGAAACTGAAGATAACCAGAATTCAGACTTTAAAATCTTAGCAAATAATTGCTTTTCCCTTAGAATATCCAAGACTATGCGAAGATCACCTGCATGTTCTTCTTTACTCTTGGAGTAAACAAGAATATAATCAATAAGGAAAATAATAAGAAAATCCAAGAACGACTTAAAAATCTCGTTCATTAAACTCATAAAGGTTACGGGTGCATTGGTCAGTTCAAAAGATATCACCATAAACTCATAATGGACATACTAAGTTTTAGAAGTTGTCAATGTAGAAATCAATATCCCTATCTGGAGGCATACCCTATAGGTCTGAAGGAAACACACCCTAAAATTCAAAAACTGCCAAAATTGACTCTATAGAAGGGGAACCCTACGTCTATATCTTAAAGATAAGCTAACCATTCTGAACACCCTTCACAACTAGCTTCCTAGCCCAAACATATGATATAACCTTACTGGTTTGGTCTTATACACTCCCTCCTACTCTAGTTCCTTCATTCCAGGCATAACTAGAGTCACTATTTTAGCATTATAGCTTAAAACAACATGATGTTGAGACAGCCAGGTCATAATCAGAATTACATCAAAGTCCAACATATCTAGAATAATATAGTCTCCCCAAGTCTAAAAATCCATAAATTATATTAGACAAGAATGATCAATATGGGTTACAATCAAAGACTCACCCATTAGAGTAGACTGATAAATAGGATAATAAAGTATATCACAAATAAGATTCAAACCTATCACAAACTAGAAAAATACGTAGGAATAAGTTGACCCCATATCAAATAAAAAAAATCCATCCGATCACAAACAAAAGTAGTACAATTGATGACTGCTCCAGAAGCCTCAACATCAGTCTTTCCTAAAAATGTATAATAGTGAGATTGGTCATCAATCTGAGCTAATTTTTTTCCCGGCTATTCTCCTCCCCCGGTGCCACTATTTCATCAACCACTCTGATAACTTGTATGATTTCCCTATCTACTCTATGGATGACCCCTGCTACAATCTCTCTTTTCTCTACCTACTAGGACTATAGCCCCAATCTATTGTTGTGTCTGGGAATTCTCCAAACTCAAAGGAAACTCCCACTTAAAGTATAATGACCCTCTAGGATATTTTCTATATTCTTGCTAATTTTACTATTTAGAGCTTTCCTATTACTTCCCCAATTCATTTATGACTTACTGGAACAAATAGTTTGTTTGGTATAGAGTCATTTTCCTACTTTGAAGTCTTCGATGGTTCAAATTGTCAATCAAGTGAAAACTTTATTTAAATGACCTCATATGCTAATTCTGATTGTTCTAACAGTTGTAGATCATCAATTTTAGATTAGGTGGACCCTTATTTCAGGCACCGAGAATAATTTTAGGCTATTGGTCAAAAGTTAAGAGAAATAGTATGTGGGTGTGGGACTCAATTTTCATCAAAACAACCTGGATGGAATTTTTGACTACGCTATTGAGTTTGTAATGCTAAATTTTATAGGGTAGCATAGTTCATTTGCATATTTAGAATTTTGTTTGAATTTGGAAGGGTTGATGGAGAATCAAAGATATTCCAAATCTCCAGCTAATGCAAGAAAATCTGGTGTGACTGCTAATGCAGATTTTTGCGCTTAGCAGCCTTTTAGGCACTTTAAAGGACCTGACCAAATTGGAAAGTACCATTTTAGCACCAAGTGACCACCTTAGTAGCCTGCCATGTAACTGAGGTACTGCTTTAGTAGTTAGCAGGGCGCTTTAGTGTTGTAACGCCTCGAGAGGACACCCTGGGAATCACAGGGTATGTACAGTCCTGAGGCAGCACAAGCTAACCCATAGTTGGTACCTACTGTGAGCACTGAATAATAATATCATAATTATGTGAGAACAATTGATATGCCATAATATTTTAATAACTAAATTCAAAACTAAAATATGACTCTATAGAAATAACTGACTGAATCTGCTAAAATACTAATAAACTGGATAACTTATTGTAATGTCTTAATACAGGATACCTGACTCTAATATCTGATAAGCCTCTAAAACTGAATGACTGTGATTTGATGGAATAGGTCCCAACTAACTCTAACTAACTACTAAACTGAGATAGGGAATAAAGTAAGTCTATCCTCGAAGTATAAGGTCTCACCACTGCCACTGCTGAGGATCTGATAAGTCTGATATGCATGGTTTTATGAACAGAACTAATAATTAGCTGAATATATATGTAAAGCATGGAGTACTAAATAGAGAGCATGAAATCTATATGTACTGAGAATATATGGAAATCTGTAAATACTGAGGATGCATGAAAATCAATAAATACTGAGGATACATGGCCAAACATATAACATGAACTGAGTAAAATTTGTAAACTAAAATACTAAAATAACTAAAATCTATATTCTTTGGTCAAACAACACTAATACTAAATAACTAAACTGAGACTGTATGTGAGACTGTGGGAGGTATCATCTAACCGACATTTCCCAATTTGAGCTAATTGGGGTTCAACCTGTCACTCTAGTTGGAAGGGTGTTAATACCGTGCCACAGGTACTAACACTGGCTGTGTGGATCCACTAAACTGATATAATGTCAAAAGCACTAAGGGTGTCAAGCCTAAACTGATGGGTGACCCCTGCGAGATAGGGAAGACTAATCTGACGAGTGACTTCTCATATCCTATACTGGCTACGTAGTTCTAGAGTATAGGGACTGCTACTAACGACTTTGCCTATCTTACGGGGAAGCCGCCATCCCTACACTTACTCAGTGCTAAATCCTACTCCCAATTAAAAGACACTGAAATGCTAGACTGTTCTGAGTTTAACTGACGAATATTTGACTATTTTGATAATGCTCATAGCATGTTCTGAAGACTATTCTGTATTGTACTGAGACTAGACTAAATAAACAGATATGGTTTTTGGGTATTCAATACCCCCAGGACTAAAAACAACAATAGTAAAATAACACTAAAGCTTGTGGGACAAAACATGAAGGCTTTTATTAAATCAATCACTCTTGTAGACATTTTATCTAACACTTGTAGTTCATGGTTTAAAACAATCATAAGAATGTCATAATGTCATAAAACTTATAGAAATAGCATGAATTCGATATAATGGTATTAAATCATGGTTTAATTCAATAAATAATAATATTAAAACATGGAGGATTGAATAATAACAATAATTTCATGGTAACATGGTATAAAATCAATAGTACATGGAGATTCATGGATGGTATCATAATTTAAAATCAATTAACTTGAAAAGATCACAATTTTGTAATTTAAATAGGATATTTGGTCTCCATGGATGAAAGGGGTCCATGGATGATCATCTAACATACCTTAACTGATGAATTTCTTGAAGTACTTGGTGAATTCTAGAGGACTGACCTTGAATTTGAAAGCTAGGGTTCTTGATTGGGAGAGAATCTTCTATGATTTAGCGGAAAAGTTATTAAAATAATGAAATAATGGGTTAATTAGGGTGAATTTTGTATTAAAGGCTGACTGGGGTGAGGGGAAAAAAATACTATAATGCGCTAATATTTAAAACTCGGAATTACTGAAAAATTTCCAATTTTGTGAGCTGGCGCGATGCGGCACTATTCCACTGTGTCACTGAAATTGGACAACTGGGAACTGAGGGCTTGGCGCGACGCAGAGGAATCGCCTTGCCATTTTGATTCCAAAATTCCCACATGGCGCGATGCACCATTATCGCGATAGGACACTGAAATATAACAATTGGGATTTTTGCTGACGGCGCTGTGCGGTGGTTTTGCGGAGCTTTACTGAAAATTGACAATCGTCATTTATACTGGCTACACGATATGCTAAGGGTTAAAATGAAGGTGTTTAATGACTAAAACTTAAAATCTCCATAACTTATTATTTGGGAGAATTTTATATCGTTGGAATGCTAATTCAATTTCCTACGCAATGGCAAGCTCTAAACTAGAAAATAATGAGTGTTTCAAAAATTTTATATATGAATACTGATGTATTGGGACTTAGATTTAGCTAGGAAATGTGGGTTATTACAATATATCCCCCTTGGGATCATTCATCCTTGAATGAGACTGGTTAAGCTGAAGGTAAATTAATGGACTGAGCTTACACACTGAACATGCATATCTGATGCATGGGATGCATCACTGAAATGACTGAAGAATATACGACTGATATAAACATGACGTGCAATTTAAACTGAGCATGATAGAGAGAAATCTTAAGACTATTAGTACCTTATATTGAATGTGAATTCGCGAAGAAGAGATGAGAGTACTTGGTCCACAGATTTGCTTCTGCTTACTAAGTGACTCCCTCAACGGTCTATTCCACCAAAGAACTTTGACCAATTAAATTTCTTTGTTTCTTAGTCTGTGAACTTGATGATCAAGAATTTGAACTGGGACTTCCTCACAGGAAAGACTATTCTGAATATCTACACTTTCTAAGGGAACAACTACAGTTGGATCACCAATGTACTTTTTCAACAATGAGACATAGAACACAAGGTGTACTGAGGCTAAATCTGAAGAAAACTCAAGCTCATAAGGTACCTGTCCAAAATGACTAAAAATTCTGAAGGGACCGATATATCGGGACAGAGTTTTCCTCTATTTCTGAATCTCTTCACTCCCTTCATGAGAGAGAGTTTCAAGCACACAAAATTATCGACTTCAAACCCGAGATCCTTCCTCCTCAGATCTGCATATGATTTCTGTTAGCTCTGGGAAGCCCTAAGCCTTTCTCTGATCGACTGAACCTTTTCTAATGTATCTACTACAAAGTCAGGTCCTACTACTATGGCCTCACCTACTTGAAACCAACCAATTAGAGATCTACATCTCCTACCATAAAGAGCCTCAAATGGAGCCATACGAATACAGGAATAATAGCTGTTATTATATGCGAATTCAATCAAAGAAAAGTGGTCATCCCAACTACCTTTAAAATCAACTACTTATGCTCTTAGAATATCTTCTAGAGTCTGTATGGTCCATTCTGCTTGACCATCTGTCTGAGGGTGGAAAGCTGAACTGAGATCGGCTTGGGTTACAAGACCCTTTTGGAATGCTTTCTAGAAGTGAGAGGTAAACTAGGTACCTCTATCTAAGATAATAGGTAAGGGAACACCGTACAACCTGACCAACTCTCCGAGATAGAGTTTGGCATAGTCCTCGACTGAATAAGAGGTATGGATTGGCAAGAAATGAGCTAATTTGGTCATCGTGTCTATGGTAACCCAAATAAAATCATGCTGATGATGAGTACGAGGCAAACCCATCACAAAGTCCATGTTAACTTCCTCCCACTTCTAAGTGGGAATACTAAACTAGTGCATGGACACACTAGGCTTCTGGTGCTCAATCATAACTTGCTAACATATAGAGAACTTAGCCATAAACACTGTAATATCACTCTTTATCCTACTCCACCAATAGATCTCCCATAAATTATGGTACATCTTAGTGCTACATGGATGAATAGAGTAACACGCATATGCGCCTCTACAATAATTCGTTGCCTCAAGTCATCTACCCAGGCATATACAATCTACCATGACAGTGTAACACACCATCTCTCCCTCGGGAGAAAATCTCCACTTTCTAATCTCTGACTGATTCTTTCAACATAACTAGACTGGGATCTCTATCCTAATTTGTCTTCCCCTCAGAATCTCAAGATGATTCTGAGCTGCTCTGCACCCATACACTACCTTTTGCTGAATCAAGTAAGCAAACACCTAGTCGGGCAAGCTGATGGACTTCCTGAGCTAACTTTTTCTTACCACCCTCAACATCAGCAACACTACCCATAGACATTCTACTGAGAGCATCAACCACTATATTTTCCTTGACCGGATGATACAAAACACTCATGTCATAATCCTTCAATAACTCTAACCACCTTCTCTGACGTAGATTTCAATCTTTTTGAGATAACATATACTGCAACCTGATGATAGGTGGATTTACACGCCTATATCAATATATTTTGCCCATATTTTAGCCTAGTTTTGAGTACAAACTATATATTTCATGCACTTTTAGTCCTTTTTCCTATAAATGAGCTAACGAACATGATTAGTAAAGTTTCAGGTATAAATGATGCAAAATTCAGCATTTTATGGCTTACTTGACTCAAAAGAAAGCTCACGAAGAAAGGAAAGGGAGTTTACATGCCTAAGGACCAAAACTGCTGCATGGAAAATCTGTCCCGGGCTAAAACAACATCTCTGAAGACTTTGGGGACTTAAAGACACAAAGCAGGAATTGGACAAAGATACATTAACCTAGTACAATTGGGTTATGTATTTCATTAGTTTATTTGGATTATGATAATGTTACATTAACCTAGTACATTTGGGTTAAGTATTACATTAGCCTAGTAGGATTTGATTATTTATTTCATTAGCTTAGTAGGAGTAGGATATGGGTATTATAAATACCCTATCATGCTAGAGATTTTTAATTAAGTCCTCCCTTAGTGGAGAAACAAGTCCTCCCTTAGTGGAGAGACACATTCTACTTCTCAAATACAACTCTTCTAATCTTTCCATTAATTCTACTCTTCTATTCTTAATTTCCGCAATAAGAGAAACGTTACTTGCTAAGGAATCACGCCTCACGCCTATCACCTAAGCTACACACCATTCACCAATATTGTGATAACAATGTCAATCGTGATCTCCTTTGCATTCATGGGTAACTAAACCTCTCTGTTGGGGTTATGGAAGCCGAATGAGTTACTATCTATTGCTGTGAGTTTGTGAGTTCGAAACACGTATATTGCTTATATCATTATTCTCTTCATCTTAATCCACATTCTTTGCAGTTGCAAACGCAAGAATACGCCATTCTAACATTTAACTTGTTCGAGAGAAAGGTTATTTGTCTGGAAAAGAGATAATTTCAAGGTAGTAGGACACCCTTTCCTATTAAAAAGCTAGTGTCGTAACTGGACTAACCTCTTGGAGAATTCGTACCGTTAGACACACTTTAAGCTCGAGAGAGTTAAAGTGAAATAGTCCTTGTTTAGGTCGAGAGACGCTTGGATTTACCATCGAATACAATTCTCTATAAGCAATTGCATGTCACAATTCTACACACTCATAAGCAATAGAGACGTATACCTCAGAAGGTGGACATAACCCCAACGCTTCAATTCTCATTGTTTACAACAAACGTAACAATCTCTCTCCTTTTACTTTATTATTTTCAGCCTTTGTTTACATTACTTGCAAGACAAGAATCCCCCCTTTTTACGAGACTTGCACCAAAAGTTTAGTAATTTTACTTACTTGTTGGCCAAGCTATTCCCTGTGGGATCGATACCCAACCCAGTTGGGTTCTATATTTGCTAACGACCGCTTTACACTCCCACGAGAGCTGTAGATTAAGCGTTATCAAAAATTGGCGCCGTTGCCGGGGAATACGAGTGTCAATCAAGTTCGTGATAATTACTAGACCCTTTGGTCAAAGATTCTCGTACTTTTACTTTTAGTTTTTGCTTTTGTTTCTTGCAGGTTTTTACTTTAGTGCATGCCCCATACTAGAAGTTCTGGTCAACCGTTATTACCAATCAATCCTGAACCACAACGAATTAGAAGAATGGAAGCACAAGCTAAAATCGACAGGATGGCTGCTCAACACGAGCAAGCAAGATTAGCTTCTCTTGCCGCTGCTCAAGTCCAACAACAAAACATTGATAATCCTGGGCGAGCCACAAATCTTGACGATGAGGATTTAGGTGACGACGAGTTGATAAACCCAAGGCATGTTGCTGAAACTACAACACCTGCCAACCGAAGATGTCGACAAGCTCGGTATAGGTATGATCGCCAACCTTTGCAACCAGCTTTCGACGATGATGATGATGATCTTGATAGTGCCGGAGCCACTGGAGCTATAATTCCACCACCATTAGCGCCCGGAGCCAAGTTCAACATCACAAGCACCATGATTCAGTTATTGCAACTCAAGGGATTATTTGGTGGACTAGCAGGCGATGATCCGAATATGCATCTCATCAACTTTATTTCTACATGCAAGTCTTTTGACAATCCTGGTGTTGGTCAGAATGCTATTCGATTATGTCTATTTCCATTGTCTCTGTCTGGGGAGGCAACACTATGGTTGAATGGGCTGACTCCTGATTCTATTACAAATTGGAGGTAATTGAGAGACGCTTTCCTAGAAAGATTCTTTCCGCCATCCAAAAGGGCTCAATTGAGAGAAGAAATCAGCAACTTTCGTCAGCTTGCCTCTGAAGCTCTTCATGAAACATGGGAGAGGTTCAAGACAAAGCTAGCAAGATGCCCAAACCATCACATGACTAATGTTTACCTCATGGAGATCTTGTATAGAGCCTTGAATTTAATAACTAAACTAGTGGTGGACAACGCAGCTGGAGGTTCTTTTATGGACCTCACCTTTGGTCAAGCAAGCAATATACTAGATCGCATGACGAAACAAAGTAGAGCTTGGCATACCAGGGATTCTGAGGTAGCAAGCCCCACTCTATCTATTGGCATGACTGCAGACCAAAGAAGAAGAGAAGAAGAATGTGATCAAGACATAGCGCATATGAAAACACAAGTGGATCTTCTGACAAAGCATTTATTATCAGGGAAGACCGAAAAAGTGAAAGCTGTAGCGCTAAAAGGAAGAGACGAATCTGATTCTGAAGAGGAGGCCAACTACTTGAACAATCAGGGGGGTTTCCGCGGGAATGCCCAAGGAAACCAAGGTCGGAACTATTATGATAAATCTAGAAGCAAAGACCAAGGTAGTTGGAAGAAAAACAATGAAAAGAGTGGTTTGTACGTTCCCCCTGGTAGACGTGACACCACCACATCTAATTCTGGAAGTATGGAAGACATGATGACTAAGTTATTGAAAGGAGTGGAAGCAACGAGCGCGGGAGTTACGGAGGTGATTAATGATCTGTCCTCCATGAAACAATTAGTTGATTCTCATTCCACTTCTATCAAGCAAATAGAGCAGCAATTAAGCCAACTTTCAGCAACATTCAATCAAAGAAAGGCTGGCACCTTACCGAGCGATACAGTGCAAAACCCAAGGAATGATGGGTCATGTATGGCCATCACTACCAGAAGTGGTAAGGTGCTGGAAACTTCAGCAACAGGCAAGCAAGTGGTTGACGAAATTGCGGACATGGACGTTACACGTAGTGACGATGCAAAAGGAGATGATGCCGCAACAACTACTTCCAACGTCAAGGACGTTACACCTAGTGATGTGCAGCCTGAAAAAAGGGAAAAATAGAAGCTAGAGGAGAAGAAAGCCATGGAGAGAACATTTCCATACCCACCACCACCTTTTCCCCAAAGATTGAAGAAGGTGGCGGATGACACTAAGTTCAGCAAATTTATGACTTTGTTGAAACAGCTGACCATTAATGTTCCACTGGTAGAGGCACTTGAACAAATGCCTGGGTATGCGAAGTTTATGAAAGATCTTTTGACTAAGAAGAGGGCAGCAAGTTATGAGCTGAACGATGATGTGCATCATTGTAGTGCAATTGCTACCCGATCGATAGTTCAGAAGAAGGCCGACCCCGTAGCTTTCACTATTCCTTGCACCGTCGGATCTTTGAACTTTGCCAAAGCATTATGTCACTTAGGAGCCAACATTAACTTGATGCCATTATCGATCTACAAGAAGTTGGGGTTAGGAGATCCTACACCAACCAATATGAGGCTTGTCATGGCGGATAGGTCGGTAAAACGACCTGTTGGTATTTTATGCGATGTCTTGGTAAAGGTTTCTTCATTTATCTTCCCAGCAGACTTTGTCATCTTGGATTGTGAAGCAGATTCTGAGGTTCCCATAATCTTGGGGCGCCCTTTCCTTGCTACAGGAAGTGTGCTCATTGATTTGAGAGCTAAAGAGCTTTCATTCCGAATAAATAACGAAGTGGTTCGTTTTGATGTTTGCAAATCAATGAAGCAACCCAAAGATCTGAGTGTATTTTCTGTGGCTGATGTTGTCCTTGATTATGAGAAAGAACGACTTGAAAAAGAGCAAAATCTTGATGATCCTTTGGAGGTTTTGCTCATGAAAGGAGAGATTGAGGATGCTAAAATTTCTAAAGAAGCTATTTGTACTCTATCGGGATTAGGGACCTATCGCTATACTCCCAAGAAGATGGATATTGATCTCAAGAATCGACCCACATCACCAGCTAAGCCATCTATTGAAGAGCCACCCACGTTAGAATTGAAGGAGCTACCAAGTCATTTAAGGTACGCATTCTTAGGAAGCGAAAACACTCTTCCAGTCATAGTGGCAGCCGATTTGGGTGAGCAACAAGTTGCAGCTCTGATTGCAATCTTACGCAAGCATATTAGAGCCATTGGATAGACCATTGTGGATATTATTGGTATTCCACCTGGGATTTGCACACATAAAATTCAGCTTCAAGAAAAGTGCACACCCACCATTGAACATCAAAGGCGTTTAAACCCACCTATGCAAGAAGTGGTGAAGAAGGAGATTATCAAGTGGTTAGACGCAGGAGTTGTATATCCTATCTCTGATAGTACATGGGTAAGTCCTGTACAATGTGTTCCCAAGAAAGGAGGTATGACGGTGGTCGCAAATGTGAAGAATGAGCTTATTCCACTCAGGCCCGTTACTGGATGGAGAGTATGCATGGACTACCGCAAGCTGAATTCTTGGACACTCAAGGATCACTTCCCCATGCCATTTATGGACCAAATGATAGACCGATTAGCGGGGAAAGGATGGTTTTGCTTCTTGGATGGTTATTCAGGTTATAATCAGATTTGTATTGCTCCCGAGGACCAAGAGAAGACAACATTTACATGCCCATATGGTACGTTTGCCTTCAAACGTATGCCATTCGGGTTATGTAACGCACCAGCCACCTTTCATCGTTGTATGATGTCTATTTTCTCTAATATGATTGAAGACACTTTGGAGGTATTTATGGATGACTTTTCTGTTATTGGTGAGTCTTTTGAAGCGTGTTTGGCAAACTTGAGCATGGCATTGCAAAGATGTGTAGAGTTCAACCTTGTGGTGAATTGGGAGAAGTGCCACTTCATGGTAAAAGAAGGAATCGTTCTTGGGCACAAGATCTCTGAAAGAGGAATAGAGGTTGATCGAGCAAAAATTGAGGTTATTAAGAAGCTACCGCCTCCAATTTCGGTGAAGGGAGTTCGTAGTTTTCTTGGCCATGCTGGGTTCTATCGTAGATTCATCAAAGACTTTTCCAAAATTTCGAGTCCATTGTGCAAACTACTGGAGAAAGATGCGAAGTTTGACTTTAATGAAGATTGCTTGAAGGCATTCGAATGCCTTAAAGGAAAACTCATTAAAGCCCCTATCATGGTAGCACCAGATTGGACGCTCCCGTTCGAAGTCATGTGTGATGTTAGTGGTGTAGCCGTTGGTGCTGTTCTTGGACAGAGAAAGGAGAAACTATTTTATCCTATCTACTATGCGAGTAAGGTCCTAAATGAAGCCCAAAGGAACTACACTGTTACTGAACAAGAGCTCCTAGCAGTTGTGTATGCATTTGAGAAGCTTCATGCCTACCTATTGGGTACTAAGGTGATCGTCCATACAGACCATGCAGCTCTTAGGTATCTAATGACGAAGAAGGATGCAAAACCAAGGTTGATTCGATGGGTGTTGCTGCTGCAAGAGTTCGATTTTGAGGTCAAAGATAGAAGAGGTTGCGAGAACCAAGTGGCCGATCATCTATCTCGACTTGAGAATGAACATGTGGCGCAACCTGAAATTCAGATTGATGATGCATTCCCTGACGAGGAGATATTAGCAATAACAATGGAGAAATTACCATGGTATGCTGATTTTGCAAATTTCGTGGTGAGTAATATGCTACCTGCCAATTTATCCTACCATCAAAGAAGGAAGTTTATGCATGACGTTCAGCACTACTATTGGGATGAGCCTTATTTGTTTCGAAGATGCGCGGATGGTATCATTCGACGATGTATATCCCATGAAGAAGTGTCCACTATATTAGAAGCATGCCACACTTCGCAAGTTGGAGGACATCATGCAGGCAATCGAACGGCAAGAAAAGTTTTGCAAAGTGGTTATTATTGGCCTTCGATATTCAGAGATGCATACGACTATGTTAGAAGGTGTGACCAATGCCAACGTCAAGGTGCTATTTCAAAACACCATAAAATGCCCATGTCCAAAATTCTGGAGGTAGAACTCTTTGATGTGTGGGGTATTGATTTCATGGGTCCATTCGTGAATTCGTTTGGAATGAAATACATCTTGGTTGCGGTGGACTATGTTTCAAAATGGGTTGAAGCTGCAGCATTGGCCGACAACGAAGGAAAGCGTGTTGTAGCGTACTTAAAGAAGAATATCTTCTCTCGCTTTGGAGTACCTCGTACTATCATAAGTGATGGAGGATCTCACTTTTGCAACAAGCTATTCAAATCTGTATTGGCTAAGTATGGTGTCAAGCAACATAAGGTGGCTACGCCTTATCATCCCCAAACTAGTGGACAAGTAGAGGTTTCCAATCGTGAGATCAAGTAAATCCTTGCAAAGACGGTTAATGCTAATAGGAAAGATTGGTCTAGGAAGCTAGATGATGCACTATGGGCGTATAAGACTGCTTTCAAGACACCCATTGGTATGTCACCTTATCAGCTAGTTTATGGGAAGGCTTGCCATCTACCCATTGAGCTCGAGCACAAGACATTGTGGGCATTGAAGCAATTGAACTTGAATTGGGATGATGTGAAGAATATGATGTTGGAGCAGCTGAACGAACTAGATGAATTCCGTCTCCATGCATATGAACGAGCGGATTTATATAAAGAGCGGATGAAGAAGTATCATGATCAGCGGATTGTTCAACGAAACTTCCAAAATGGTGACATGGTACTACTCTTTAACTCCAGATTTAAGCTCTTCCCAGGTAAGTTAAAATCGAAGTGGTCTGGTCCATTTAAAGTCATCCAAGTCTACTCGTCTGGAGTAGTCGAATTGGAAGACAATAAGGGTGTTGTTTTCAAAGTGAATGGCCAACGTGTTAAGCCTTATATCGGTCCTCTTAACTCGATGAAAGACATGTCCATCACTTAGCTCAATGAAGTCTAAGTAATCGAGATTATTATGTCGAGCCATGACAATAAATAAGGCGCTAGATAGGAGGCAACCCATCATTTTATTGTTTTATCGTTTTATCGTTTATCGTTTTCATTCTAGTACTTGTTTTGTTTTGTTAAATGAAAAATCCAAAAATAAGAGTCGTGCCACGACCAAAACTAAGGCGCTTGGTGGGAGGCAACCCATCGTACTAATCGTTTTCATTTGTTTTGAGCAAATATAGGTGCAAGAAGTATTCAACGAGGAGATTGATTTCAATTGACGATTTGGATGCATTGTATGGTAAAGTTGGTAAGTTAGGAATGGTGATGCACAAGGCTATGGATTGAGCATTTCTCACACCAAAATAGGCTTCGAGGAAGGCTAGGCCTTGGTAAAACTAGGCCACGAACGATGGACAACCTATCCTATAGCCTAAGGTCTCGGAATCTAGTGTGCTATACACTATGCGCCGCCTATTCCTAGGTATGCTTTTGACTATGCGCCGCCTATGCTATGGCATTTGGTCTCAGTATCTCATATGCCATAGACTATGCGGCGCATATGTCTACAAATGCCATAGACTATGCGGCGCATATGTCCCATTATGCTATAGACAATGCGCCGCATATGTCATGACTATGCCAAGCATTATGCGCCGCATATGTAGCATTTTTGTCTCCAAAACCGATTGTAAATGGGTCATAACCCGACCCATTCTCTTCCTATATAAAGGGGACTTAGTCTTGAAACATAACCACACTAAAAATTGACCTAAGGGCGCCGCATATACATCCAAATCCTCTCAAACTTTTCTTCTTTTGCTCTTCCAATTCACAAAACCATCTCCACAAGCTTCAAGCAAGTAAGTACTCTCTTATTCTTCATTTATTTATCGTAAGTACTACGTTGCTATGTTGATTATGAATTGCTAAATCGTATAAGATGGTTGGTGATGTTCATGTGTTTGGATTGTTGATATAAAATCATGTGAGTGAACATGTACGTAGGAAATTCTTGAATTGTTTCCGACTTGAATATGGTTTCAATAGCATTGTTAGGATATTTGCGGAATTATTATGGCTTTGAACATGACTTAAGGTTGTTGTTTGGATACTTACATGTTAGACTATCCCGGCCGTCGGGATAAGACTTATAGGGCCTACCAACTTAGGAGGTTGTGAATAACGATTCCATGTGGTAACCCCTATGTAGTAGCGTTGCTATATCTACCATGAAAGTAGTCCAATAGCTGCAAGTAAGTGATGCATTGCTGATTTTATTGTCGGAATACAATCCTAAAACGTATGTCGACGAAATCTGAGTAAATCGACTACTTTTACCTCACTGATTTGTGTTAACAAAACTAAGTGTGGGGTGGTACCCCTATTGCTTGCTTATAGATTGTATCAAGTGAGATTGTGCTGCAACTAACACTAATTCTAGTCTCAGGTACAATGGCACCTAAAGCGAGGCAAGGCAAGGAGAAGGCTACCACTTCCCGAAAGGGGAAAAAGAGAGGTCGCAAGGACCAAGGAGAATCATCCTTAGCACACCTACCCCGCAGAATTTTCAGAATAAAATGGGTTCTTGAGGAAGAAGCCAAAGCATGGTACAGCAACAACAAAGAAAGAAAATATGTGCACGTCGACTTGATCAACAAGGAAACCTTATCAAAGAAGGAGCCGCGTATGTTGTCAAAAATAATGGCATTGAAGCTGGATTTCATCTTCCGCGACATGGGAGAATGCAACCTTGATTTAACAAGAGAATTTTATGCGAACTGGTCACCGAACACAACAGGCAATGAAGTCAAAATTCGGGGCCAAGTGTTACAGTTCACCGCGGATTGGATCAACTCTTTTCTTGGCTTACCTTCGGTTGACACAGCACTATTCAAAGAGCTGTACAACAGGCCTCCTTATAGATCAATACGACACACACTTTGTGGAAGCAGATCGATGGCAAGGTGGGGCAGACATAAAGAAACAGGCCGACACAACACCTTCCCCTATGCTCCTCTAAATAGGGAAGCAAGAATCTGGATGTGCATTGTCAACTCATGCCTTATTCCTGGGACTCAATACACCAAGATATTAAGAGATAGAGTGTGTTTGGTCTACACTTTGATGACGAATGTCCCTATCAACTTTGGGGCAATAATTCGATCTACCATGAGGAAGGCCAGACTCCACAAAAGGTCCCATTTCACTTTTGAAAATTTGTTGACAGCAATCTTGCGGAAGGAGGATATCAAAGAGGAACCAACTGACCACAAACTCCCACATAACTCAAAGAAGGTTGATCTCACCAAGGTCAAAGATGTTGAAACAACTCATGGTGTCAACCTTACTGCTGCGGAGAGACATGCTCGTGATGAGAGTTTCTTCCGTCATCTCTATGGCATGACACGATTTACTATGATGAGTGGTGGACGTATTCCAACTACTGAAGATATCCAACAGCTGAACCACGACTACCCAATGAACATGCATGCACGGGAGATGTGTGGAGTGTGCGTATACTTTGAGGAACCTCTAGATGATGATGTGCTGACTGATGACGATCGACGCTTGCCTGATTCTGACGAGGAGGAGACCTCTGACGATGACTCTTATGATGATTCAAACGAAGGGGGTATGACCCCCGATATTGAGGAAGAGTCCGACTAACCAGGTTCTTCGTATTTATTTTCCACTGAGGGCAGTGTCCCGTTTAAGTGTGGGGTGGCGGTATCGCATGCTATACTTCTCTGTTTGCACCTATGTTTGTTTGTTTACTTTGTTTTATAAGTTTTTTATTTGAGTTCGTTTTTTTTTTGTTTTTTAAGTTTTTTTTAGGAGTAAATTTTTTCTAGCTTCGTATGAAATTATTTTGATAGGCAGCATGAGATCATAGCAAGAGTATGTGCTACAATTGTGACTATTGAGACGTTTAGGCTCTATTTGTGACTCATTATGTGATATTGTGTGATTCAATTCCTTCAATTGTTGGGTCGAGAGTCTATATTACTTCCAATCAAGTCGACCATGTGCCTTGTGTGTGTGAGATTAATAGTATCTTCTATGTATGTGGCTGATGCTAGAACTTGCCTGGTATGTATGCAAAGCGAAAATAAGGAGTGTAAGTTTAGGATATGATTTAGGCATTTCTTTGGCAACCTATATTTGTTTATCTTCAGTTTTACCTACCCATGGACATCATCCTAGTTAAACCCTTTTGAGCCTTTAGCCTATTTCTTTGACAACCTTGCATGCAAGCCTAATCCATTTTCTTTCAAGACCGTAATTTGATCCAAATTCCTAAGTTCTTTAAAGTGAAAAAGTCATGTGACAACATAAGAGGAAATTGGGTGAGTATAATGCTATAAATTGTAATGGTGCTTGAATATGTTATGAAAAAGAAAGTGCTATCATAAGAGGTATGTTGTGAAAAGAAAAAGGAAAAGAAAGCTGAAAAGTGAGTTGTGCTTAAAATTGAAAAACAAAAAAGGAGAACAAGGGTGGTAGAATAAAAGAAAGAAAGGTTGAAAGAAAAAAATGTCAATGATACAATGTGATGTATTAAAGTGCTTAGGAACTTAGTCACTATTTCTGGCCAAAATAGTCCTACCCGTCCCTTAGCCTACATTACAACCATCAAAAGACCTACTTGATCCTAATCTTAACATTCCGACATTTAGTGGAGTACTACATTAAGGGCAAGCCTATGGTCATCAGTTGCAACATATGAATTCTTTGTGAGAGAGAGAGCAAGGATATTTTGATACCCATGTTTGAAAAATATGCTATACTTGTGAGTGATTTTGGGTAATATATGCACCTTAACTTTTGCATGCGAGTTGATCACCATCACGAGTCTATGCTAGAGGTTAAATAATTTCTACTTATAATCGAAAAGCTACTCTTTGTTGATAATTATTGTGCTTGTCTTGATAAATGTTTTGTGTTGTTGTTGTAAAAATCCTAAGTTGATGTTTAGAAGGACATGATATGTTGTTCGAGGACGAACAAATCTCTAAGTGTGGGGTGTTGATGATAGGCGGATTTACACGCCTATATCAATATATTTTGCCCATATTTTAGCCTAGTTTTGAGTACAAACTATATATTTCATGCACTTTTAGTCCTTTTTCCTATAAATGAGCTAACGAACATGATTAGTAAAGTTTCAGGTATAAATGATGCAAAATTCAGCATTTTATGGCTTACTTGACGCAAAAGAAAGCTCACGAAGGAAGGAAAGGGAGTTTACACGCCTAAGGACCAAAACTGCTGCATGGAAAATCTGTCCCGGGCTAAAACAACATTTCTGAAGACTTTGGGGACTTACAGACACAAAGCTAGATTTGGACAATGATACATTAACCTAGTACAATTGGGTTATGTATTTCATTAGTTTATTTGGATTATGATAATGTTACATTAACCTAGTACATTTGGGTTAAGTATTACATTAGCCTAGTAGGATTTGGTTATTTATTTCATTAGCTTAGTAGGAGTAGGATATGGGTATTATAAATACCCTATCATGCTAGAGATTTTTAATTAAGTCCTCCCTTAGTGGAGAAACAAGTCCTCCCTTAGTGGAGAGACACATTCTAATTCTCAATTACAACTCTTCTAATCTTTCCATTAATTCTACTCTTCTATTCTTAATTTCCGCAACAAGAGAAACGTTACTTGCTAAGGAATCACGCCTCATGCCTATCACCTAAGCTACACGCCATTCACCAATATTGTGATAACAATGTCAATCGTGATCTCCTTCGCATTCATGGGTAACTAAACCTCTCTGTTGGGGTTATGGAAGCCGAATGAGTTACTATCTATTGCTGTGAGTTTGTGAGTTCGAAACACGTATATTGCTTATATCATTATTCTCTTCATCTTAATCCACATTCTTTGCGGTTGCAAACGCAAGAATACGCCAGTCTAACATTTAACTTGTTCGAGAGAAAGGTTATTTGTCTGGAAAAGAGATAATGTCAAGGTAGTAGGACACCCTTTCCTATTAAAAAGCTAGTGCCGTAACTGGACTAACCTCTTGGAGAATTCGTACCGTTAGACACGCTTTAAGCTCAAGAGAGTTAAAGTGAAATAGTCCTTGTTTAGGTCGAGAGACGCTTGGATTTACCATCGAATACAATTCTCTATAAGCAATTGCATGTCACAATTCTACACACTCATAAGCAATAGAGACGTATACCTCAGAAGGTGGACATAACCCCAACGCTTCAATTCTCATTGTTTACAACCAACGTAACAATCTCTCTCCTTTTACTTTATTATTTTCAGCCTTTGTTTACATTACTTGCAAGACAATAATCCCCCCTTTTTACGAGACTTGCACCAAAAGTTTAGTAATTTTACTTACTTATTGGCCAAGCTATTCCCTGTGGGATCGATACCCAACCCAGTTGGGTTCTATATTTGCTAACGACCGCTTTACACTCCCACGAGAGCTGTAGATTGAGTGTTATCACAACCTCTTATGGTCAGTGAACACATCAACGTGCATCTCATACAAGTAATTCCTCCTAATATTTAAGGCAAATACTACTGCCGCTAACTCAGGATCATAAGTTGGATAATTCTTCATATGAGGTTTAAGTTGTCTAGAGGCATAGGCTATGACCTTACCTCTCTACTTGAAGACGTAACCCAAACCTTCTCTGGATACATCATAGTATAGAACAAACCCATCTGAACCATCTGACAAGGTAAGAACTAGGGATGAGGTAAGTTGAATCTTTAGCTCCTAAAAACCCTTCTCGCAGAAATCTGACCACTAAAACTTAACTTTCTTCTGAGTCAATCTGTACATGAAGGATGAAATAGTAGAAAACCCTTTAACAAACTGATGATAATAGGCATCCAAACTGAAGAAAATCGTGATATCTGATGGAGAGATGGGTCTTAGCTATTTTCTAATTGCTTCAGTCTTTCGAGGATCAACTCTAATGCCATAACCAAAAATAATATGGCCAAGGAAAGCTACTGATCTTACCAATAATTCAAACTTACTATCTTTAGCAAATTACTGGTGAGCTCTAACAGTTTGCAATTGTAATGCCCCGAGTCTGTACCCCGGATGCTACACGATGCTCATAATCCCGAAGGACCACAAGCTAACCCATGACTGATACTTGCTGTAATAGTTGAAAAATAATACTATAAATATAAGGAAATTAGCCAGAAGCTTGCCATAAGAATCAATATAGAAATAAAACTAAATATGGTATAACAATACCAAAACTAAAACATCTGAATGAAAATACTTTTTTCTAAAAAGCCTCTAAACAATATGAAATATGGAGTTGATGGGACAAGCCCCCAACTAACTCCAACTACTGAAACTATACTGCAAAACTAAAATACTGAAGAAAATAATCATTTCCTCAAATTATGAGGACTCACCAATAACTCTAACTACAAAAAATCTAAACTGCTAAGGTTGCTCGGTAGCCCGTACGTCTGAACCTATGATATAAAACATCATAAAGCAAGAGAAAAGTATGTGTAAGTACTTTGAATGTACTAGTATGCTAAGTTAGGTAGGCTAAAATGCATGGGTTCATATGCATGAACAATACTGGCTGAATGACTTGAATAAAACTGAATAAGAGTACATACATAAATATGTATACTATAACTGAGATTGTGACAACACTGGATACTAAATCTGAATACTGATTAACCGGTATATGATTTTACTGATACCGTACTACTAATAACTGAATGACTGTATCTGACAGTCGTAATTCCGTGGAACTATACTGAGTTTTATACTGAGCTGAGTGACTGTGTCTAATAGTCCTGAATCTGTAGAAATGAACTATGTCCTACTGAGACTGAATCTAAAACTGAGACTGTGGGAGGTAATCATCTAACTGACATGCCCCTTTCTGAATAGGTTGGGGTCCAACCTGTAAACCCAGCTGGAAGGGTGTCAGTACCATGCCATGGGTAAAGACAAGCTATGAGTTAACCCTCTTTGAAAGGAAGCTCTTTCATCAACCTTCGTTGGCAGGAAAACTCAAATGAGATGTATCAACCCTCATAATATCTAACAAGAAGATATCTTAATCTACGCTAGCTATAAAGTTCTATAATGCAGGGATTGCTACTAAGGGTCAAACCCTCTACAGGAAGGAATACCCCCATACTTGTGTTTGCTCGGTGCTGAATCCTACTACCAACTGAATAGACACTGAACTAATTTTCTAGTTCATACTAGGCCTGAATGAACTATTACTGAGTTTCCATTGACTGATGGAACACTACTAAATTCTATTAGCTAACTGAGTTTACTGAGGTTTGAACTGAATACTAAACCAAACTGGACAAATACTGAGTCTACTGAGTTTTCCTGAGTCCTATAACTGACTAAGAGTACTACTGATCGTGACATAACTGAGATTATTCTATAATTAACATTGGCTCTAGGTAAACAGCTAAATTGTTGGGTATTAAATACCCTCAGGACTTGATAGCATGAAAATAAAGGATCACATGACCTTCCTTAGCATAAAATGCACACTCGATTCATAACACTTGATCCCAAGTTGGTAGCTATATCTGAACATAATATTGAGTAAATTCAAATGAAAACTGTCACCTTGGGATAAGTCTGAGTTTACGGAGAAGAGGAGATAATACTTGGCCCGCATGTCTGCTTCTGCTTCCCAAGTAGCCCCCTCAACGTACTCATTCTGCCAAAGGACTTTGACAAAAGGAACTTCTTTGTTCCTCAGTTTGCGAATCTGATAATCAAGGATTTTCACTGGGATCTGTTCATAAGATAGGTTGTTCTGAATATCTGTGTCCTCTATAGGGACTACGTGTAATACCCTAGAAAATTTTTCGTTGAAATTTTGTGCGTAAATGTGTTGGGTTCTATCTTCTAGAATGAATTATAAATTTTCCATGCAAAATGTCTTAGATTATGACCTACCATTGTGTAGAGTATTGAATAATATTTCTAATGATATGTGGATCATCCTAAATGGACACCCGAGCGACGAGTTATGAACATTCTGATCGAACCGTGAATAGTAGTAAACAGTAAAACATGCAGGAAAAAGTACTGAGGCCTGGTGTATTTTTTCTCCAACTTTAAACGATCATAACTCCTTGTAAATAATGATCTGGGTGATCTAATATATATCAATGGAAAGATCTGCAAGTCCTCTTTCTAATGAAATTGGTACAAACTTGGTATCAGAGCCTAAGGTTTTAAGGTGTCCTAGGGAGTCTGACAAGCCGTGTTAAGTAGAGTCTTGATTATCGGTGTGTAGCACGCCACATGTATGAGCAAGAGGCTACAAGACGTTTTAGGAAAAAGTGTGATTCTTCCTTTTAGAAGTCTATCATGCTTAAAGTGTCTCTCTCTGCTATTGATTCGTGCTCTCCTCTTTTAGAAATATGCCTCCACATCGAGCGAGAAGAAATAATAATGGTCAGCAATCTCAACCCACTGACCCATTGAATAAAAACGTGTCTCATGCTGAATTTTGGGTAGCCTTTTGGGCACTAGCCTAAGCTGTTACTGCAAATGTTTAGGCCAACTCGGCCCCATCTCCACAGTAGCAGGGCAGTGATTCAGCTGCTTCTAGGATCCGTGACTTCATGCGGATGAATCCACTGGAATTCTATGGGTCCAAGTGTGATGAGGATCCATGGTTGTTTTTAGAGGAGGTGCGGAAGATTACTCAGGTGATGCATGTATCTGAGGAACATAGTATGGAGTTGGCTACATATAGGTTAAAAGAACTTTCTTATGACTAGGTTATTGCTTGGAGAAAAGGTAGAGGTGAGGGAGCTGTCCCTACAACTTGGCAAGAGTTCCAGGATGTATTCCTGGATAAGTTTTTCCCTTTGGAGATGAGGTAGGAGAAGGTAAAAGAGTTTATGAACCTGGGACAGGGCTCTATGACTATTAGGGAGTACTGTCTAAAGTTCAATCAGTTGGCCAAGTATGCTCCTGACTTAGTAGCTGATAATCGGGCTAGTATGTGTAAGTTTGTGACTAGTTTTGTGGTAAAGGAGTGTAGGTCGGCTATGCTGAATAGTGAGATAAATCTTTCTAGGCTGATGACTCATGCCCAACAGATTGAGGCAGACATGATTAATGAGAGAGATAGAATGAGAGGGAATAAGAAAGCTAGGTCCAAGCAGCACAGACATGGTCAGAGTAGATCGTAGGGAAGGAGTCGCCCTCAGTATCAGGATCATTCGTCTATGCCAGCACCATCATCTGCTAGTGCTCCCATGCCTAGGGGTAGGCATGAGCAAGGTACCCGATCATATGTATCTAGGTCCCAGTACAATGCTGGAAGTAAGCCAAATCATCCCCTGTGTCCTAAGTGTGGTAGGGCTCATTCGAGTGAGTGTTGGGGTAAGAAGAGGGGTTATTTACAGTGAGGTAAAATGGGTCACAGAGTTAGATATTGTCCATAGGATGGACAGGGGCGTCGTGGCTATCACCCTCAGTCCCAGACTCAGACTGTTAGTGCTCCATTTCCAGTGACTCGCCCAGCCCCAACTTAGGGAGCTTCTTCTAGCAATGCTGGTGGGCAGCGCCAGAATAGATTCTATGCTTTACCGTCCCACTAGGAACAGGAGGACTCTCCCGATGTTGTTACTGGTATGCTTTGTATATTTCAGTTTGATGTGTATGCTTTGTTGGATCTTGGATCCAGTTTCTCATATGTTACACCCTTGATTACTGTGAATTTTGAAATGAGTCCTGAGATTATTCCTGAGCCTATCCTAGTTTCTACCCTAGTGGGTGATTCGATTGTTTTCCAGAAAGTGTATAAAAAGTGTCCTATTACTGTTCTTCATAGAGTCTTGTTGGCTGATCTGATTGAGTTAGACATGGTAGATTTTGATATGATTTTGGGTATGGACTGGCTGTATTCTTCTTATGACTCTATTAATTGTCGGACCCAAGTGGTCAAGTTTTATTTTTTGGATGCATCCGTGTTTGAGTGTTCTGAGAATTCTGTGTCACCCAAGAGTCATTTTATCTCTTACCTCAAAGCTAGAAAGCTTATTTCCATGGGGTGTTTTACCGTTTGGTTAGAGTCAAAGACACTAAGTCTGAGACTCCAACTCTCCATTCTGTTAATGTCCTCAATGAGTTTTCTGATGTCTTTCTGGATGATCTCCCAGGGATACCTCCTGATAGAGAGATAGAGTTTGGGATTGATCTTCTTCCCGATACTCAGCCCATTTCTATTCCTCCTTATCGTATGGCCCCTGCAGTACTTAAGGATTTGAAAGAGCAACTCAAAGATCTACTAGATAAGGGTTTCATAAGGTCCAGTGTTTCTCCTGGGGGTGCTCCTATGTTGTTTGTGAGAAAGAAAGATGGCTTTTTGCGTATGTGCATTGATTACCGCCAGCTGAATAAAGTCACTGTAAAAAATAAGTACCCTCTTCCGAGAATAGATGATTTGTTTGACCAATTGCAAGGTGCAAGTTATTTCTCAAAGATAGACCTTCGTTTCGGCTATCATCAACTCAATGTGAGGGAGTGTGACATCCCAAAAACCGCTTTCCGAACTCGTTATGGCCATTTTGAGTTTCTTGTTATGTCTTTTGGGTTAACTAATGCCCCAGAAGTTTTCATGGACCTCATGAATTGAGTGTTCAGATCATATCGGGATATATTTGCCATAGTGTTTATCGATGATATACTGGTGTACTCCCGTAGTGAGGATGAACATTCTGATCATCTCCGAACTGTTTTGCAAACCCTTAGAGATCACAAGTTGTTTTCCAAGTTCAGTAACTGTGAGTTGTTTCTAAGGTCAGTTACTTTTTTGGGTCATACCATTTCTTTCAAGGGTATTAGAGTTGATCCCTAAAAGACCGAAGTTGTTAGAAATTAGCCTAGACCTATTTATCCGACTGATATCTAAAGTTTCTTGGGTTTAGCTGGCTATTACTGCTGTTTTGTTGAGGGTTTCTCCTCTATAGCGTCTCCTATGACTCGGTTGACCCAAAATAATGTGAAGTTCTTGTGGTCCAAATCTTCTGAGAAGAGTTTTTAGGAGTTGAAGACTCGACTCACTTCAGCCCCTATTTTGAGTTTTCCTGATGGTGTTGATGGTTTTGTGGTGTACTGTGATGCTTCGAGAGTTGGATTGGGTTGGGTTGCGTATTGATGCAGAAGGGTAAGGTGATAGCTTATGCTTCTATACAGTTGAAACCCCATGAGAAAAATTACCTCACCCATGAACTTAAGTTGGCTGCTGTTGTGTTTGCTTTAAAAATCTGGAGACACTATTTGTATGGTGTCCATGTTGATGTTTTCACTAATCATAAGAGTCTGCAGTGTGTTTACCCAGAGAGAATTAAATCTTAGGAAGAGATAATGGTTAGAATTATTAAAGGACTGTGATATGAGTGTGCTGTACCATTCGGGCAAGGCCAATGTTGTGGCAGATGCCCTAAGTAGAGTGTCAATGGGTAGTATTTCGTATATGGTAGAAGGTAAGAAAGATTTGTCTCGTGATGTACATCATTTGGCTAGATTGGGGATTAGTTTGTTTGACTCTGCTGAAAGTAGTATATGGTTTCAGATTAGTTCTGAATCCTCCTTGGTTTCGGAAGTTAAGGAAAAGCAATACTTAGATGCTAGTTTGGTCAGACTGAAGGAGTCAGTCAAGGACCAAAAATTAGAGGTTTTCTCCCAAGGGGGAGATGGTGTATTGAGATTGCAGGGTAGATTGTGTGTCTCGAATGTTGATGATTTGAGACAGAGGATTATGGATGAAGCGCATGGGGTTCGATATTCTATTCATCCTGGTGCCACCAAGATGTACAGAGACTTGTGGGAAATCTATTGGTGGAGTGGCATGAAGAAAGATCTAGTAGCGTTTGTATCTAAGTGTGCAACATGCCAATAGGTTAAGTTTGAATACCAAAGACCAGGTGGTATGATGCAAGATTTTAGTATTCCTACTTGGAAGTGGGAAGAGTTAAATATGGACTTCGTGATTGGTTTACCTCCTTCCCGACACCATCATGATTCCATTTGGGTTGTGGTTGATAGGTTGACTAAGTCTGCTCATTGATTGCCTATTCATACTTCATATACTGCTGAGGATTATGCTAGATTGTATATCCGAGAGCTAGTCAGACTACATGGAGTTCCATTGTCTATCATTTCGGATAGGGGTATTCAGTTCACTTCGCAATTTTAGAAAGCTTTTCAGAAGGGTCTTGGTAACCAAGTGCTTTTGAGTTCTGATTTTCATACGCAGACCGATGGTCAGTCTGAGCGGACCTTCCAGACCTTAGAGGATATGTTGGGAACTTGTGCACTTAACTTTAAGGGAAGTTGGGATGATCACTTACCGTTGATAGAGTTTGCTTACAATAACTGTTTCCACTCTAGTATTGGCATGGCTCCGTTTGAAGCCTTATATGGGAGGAAGTGTAGATCACCCATAGGTTGGTTCAATGTGGGTGAAGCGGCTGTGAGTGGTCCTGATTCAGTATTTGAGGCTATGGAAAAAGTTAAGTTGATTAGGGAAATATTGAAAATTGCGCAGAATCATCAGAAGTCATATGCTGATGTTAGAAGGAGAGACCTTGAGTTTGAAGTTGGTGACCTAGTGTATCTGAAAATTTCACCCATGAGGGGGTGATGAGATTCGGAAAGAAGGGGAAGCTTAGTCTCCGTTATGTTGGTCCTTACAAAATTCTTAGCCGTGTTGGTAAGGTAGCTTATAAAGTCGAGTTGCCTTCCGAGTTGTCCTCTGTTCAGCCAATATTCCATGTCTCCATGCTTAGAAAGTATATTAGCAATGCTGTGGTAGTGGATTCCTCTGTGAGTACTAACATTCAAGAAAATCTTTCTTTTTATGAGATTCCTGTTGAGATTCTTGATTTCAGTGTTCGAAGACTAAGGAACAAAGAAGTTCCCTTGGTCAAGGTGTTGTGGCAAAACCAATCTGTTGAGGGTGCAACTTAGGAAGCTGAGGCGGATATGCAATCCAAGTACTCGCACCTATTTTCTGCGAAATTCGATCAAGCCGAAGGTACCGTTCTTTCCTTAATCATGTACTTTTGAAAAAAGTTGCAGCAGTTCAGCTGTCATTTATTATGTGTTCAGCTGTAGTTTCTTGAATTTATGCATTCTATGTTGCATTCGGAGTGAGAAACAATGTGGTGATGAGTCTAACGAATGGTTTCAGCTGTATGCTATATTCCCTATCTAATCTTGGCATGTATATCATCATTTGAGGACAAATGTTACCAAGGGGGGATGATGTAATACCTCAGAATATTTTTCGTTGAAATTATGTGCGTAAACGTGTTGGGTTATATCTTCTAGAATAAATTATAAATTATCCATGAGAAATGTTTTAGATTATAACCCACCATTGCGTATAGTATCGAATAAGCTTTCCAACGATATGTGGATCATCCAAAACGGACGCCCGAGTGACGAGTTATGAACATTCCGATCGAACCGTGAATAGTAGTGAATAGTAAAACGTGCAGGAAAAAGTACTGAGGCCTGGCAAATTTTTGCTCTAATTTTAAATGATCATAACTCCTTGTACGTAATGATCTGGGTGATCTACTATATATCAACGGAAAGTTCTGCGAGTCCTCTTTTCAATGAAGTTGGTTTCATCCAATTTGTCTATCAGAGCAAAAAGTTATGGTCGATCTACTTTAGCCTATCAAAAGTAAATTTTTGGGTCAACTTTAAACGATCATAACTCCTCGTACACAATGATCTGAGTGAGATACTATATATCAACGGAAATATATGAGAGTTCTATTTCTAATGAAATTGGTTTCATCCAATTTGAATATCGGAGTAAAATGTTATGGTTGATCTACTTCAGACTATCAAAACAGTCCATCAAAGGACAGATTCGAGAATTTTTTTGATTTTTAGGGGCATTTTGGTCATTCCCCCTCACCAAAAATCCATTCAAACCCTATATTAAAGCCTATTAGAAGCATTATATGTTATATTTCATCGAACTCCCTTAAAAAGAAAACCCTATGCTCCTACATCCAACTTCAAGAACCTCCAAAGTTCACCATTAATTCTGCAAATTTATTCAAGATTCCAAGTTCCTAGTTCAAGAACTCCAACAACCATCATTCAAATCTTGATGTTTATGATTTTGAAAGATGAATTTACATGTGTGGAGATATAAAGCATGAATCTTGAACGATATTTATCATGATTTTGATATTTGGGTCCTGAATCCCCATTGAAAATTGTGTTTTTTTTAGAAAGTGTGTGTTATAAGCATGTTGATGTTGAATATTTGAGATATTTTGAATGATTTGCCGTTTTGGTCTTAATGGAGTTGTTTTGAACTCGAGTGTGAAAGAAATTCACAACGTGGTTGATTTTGATAGATGGGAAGCATGATGGCTCCGATGTATATTTATATATTACTGAAATTGTTTTGTTGTGGATTGTCTTTGAAATGATCTAAGCTAAGTACAGGAGAAATCTTTAGCACCGAGTGGGAGGTATAAAATGATCTTAGTTCCCTAGAACTACGTGCCCCCGTAGGAGTGAGCTTGAGGCTGATTTTTATAGTGATCACTATTTGTGTGGATTTGATATCGATAGTCCTAGTCCGATGGCAAGAATAGGATGGCTCTCCCCAACGTGGGTTGTACGTTGGACTCCATGTAGCTCACATGGTTTATGTCGGTTATAGGATCTCCCAGTGTGTGTGTGTTTCCTTGTGTCTATGGTGAATGGTGAAATGATTTGAAAGTGGAATTATGAAAGTTATTCTTTCGAAAGATTTAAATGATATTTACATTATGAGAATTGATATTCTTGATGAACTGAAAGTGATTGACAAATTTTATGATGACTCACATGTGTTATTGTACTTATTTCATCCTCTCATGATTTTGATGATTTTTTTTCAGGCTATGTGAGTCTTTCATACATCCTGCATATTTCTTATAAATATTTATAACCCCATATACTCGGTTCCTTTCCATGGTACTGACCCACATCTTCGAAAGTGGGCTGCGTTTTCTCGAAATGTAGGTTCAGGTTCTCAGTTCCAGGTTCGACAGTGATTCTTTGGGTACGCTGTTCTGTATCCTCTGTTGTGGTGAGTCCTCATGTTCTGAGGATGTGATGTCTGATGTTGGTTTCATGGAATTGTTTACATTTGATAACTGAGTATGAGTCAGTTGGGGCATGTCTCAATGGCTTACTAGTTTTATTGATTTTCTTAGAGGCTTGTCAGACTAGTATAAATGTTGGGAGTTGACTAATAAGTCGTATTTTGTTATCTTTCTGAAATTCTTTTATTCTTGGATGATGATTACTCTGTTGATATTTGAGGGTTATTTATGGAAACCCCGTTGATTTGTGTTGAACTGAATGAAAATGGCTCAAAGGGTTAGCTTGGGGCTACTCGTAGCCTCAAGCACCGTGTGAAGCCTTTTTGCACTGCAACTATAAATTATAAATCTTATACATATTCCTCGAATAGTCTCTCAACTCTACTCTCTACCTTTGTGCAACACATCACCTGAGACTACTGAAAATATTGACATGGGTGCTGAGCATGAGTGCATAAACACACTAACTTATCTTATTATCTAAATGGTTGATAGCTGAATACTTGGTCATGGAATATTGAACTGTACTTAGTCTGAATAACTGGACTGGAACTGTAGAGTATTATGTATGTGAGAAAGGGACCGACTGAGTAACATAAGATAATTGAGCATGAATTTGTGAAAACTGTATTATTTGAGAATGCAAGACCAAGCGTAAAACATGATTATGAAATATCCTGTAAACTAATGCACTGAAATACTAATAACCGAATAACTGATAAATACATGCTATGGTCAAGCAAACCTAAAATTAAACTGAGTTACTGATCCTATTGCTAGACTGAGACTGTGACTGAGACTGTAACTAAGATGGTAACTGATGATAGGCGAATTTACACGCCTATAGCACTAGATTTTGCCCATATTTTAGCCAAGTTTTGAGAACAAATTATATATTTCATGCACTTTTAGTCCTTTTTCCTATAAGTGAGCTAACGAACATGATTAGCAAGTTTTCAGGTATAAATGATGCAGAATTCAGCATTTTATGGATAACTTGACGCCAAAGAAAGCTTCACAAAAGGAGGAAAGCAAAGCTTGGACGCCAAGGACCAAAAGTGGCGCATGGAAAATCTGTCCCGGGCAAAAATAGCAATTCTGAAGACTTTGGGGACCAGCAGTAACCTATTAGGAGTAGGATAATAATGCAGTAATTCATTAGGATTAGGATAATGATACATTAAACTAGTAGGATTGGGTTAAGTAATGCATTAGCTTAGTAGGAATAGGATAGGAGTATTATAAATACCCTATTTTGCTAGAGAGTTTGATCATTCTCATTCTACTTCTTATTCCACAACTTACAACTCGGATTCTAATTCTTCCATTAATTCTACTTTTTATTCTTCTATTCATCTATTCAATTCTTATTTTCCACAACAAGAGAAACGTTACTTTGCAAGGGAGTTCACGCCTAACGCCTACCACACTTTACTACACGAGATCTTTATTGTGGTATAATAATAATGTCGATTCTGATTTCCTTCGCACTCATGGGTAACTAAACTTCTCTGTTGGGGTTATGGAAGCCATATGAACTACTATCTATTTCTATGCG
This sequence comes from Capsicum baccatum var. pendulum, assembly GCA_030864225.1. NCBI lineage: Eukaryota > Viridiplantae > Streptophyta > Magnoliopsida > Solanales > Solanaceae > Capsicum > Capsicum baccatum. Next base: position 233,499,329 of record CM061560.1, on the reverse strand, counting down.
TTTGTGAATTCGCGACACGTATGCTGCTTATATCATTATTCTCTTCATCTTAATGCAAATTCTTATGGTTGCAAACGCATAGAATACGCCAGTATAGCATTAACTTGTTCGAAAGAAAAGTTATATGTCTGGAAAAGAGATGATGTCAAGGTAATAGGGTCGCATCCCCTATTAAAAAGTTAGTGCCGTAACTGGATTAACCTCTTGGAGAATTTGTACCGTTAGATACGCTTTAAGCTCGAAAGAGTTAAAGTGAAATAATCCTTGTTGAGGTCAAAAGACGCTTGGATTTACCATCAAATACAATTCTTTATAAGCACAAGTATGTCTGAATTCCGCACAACTCATAGCCAATAGAGACATACAACTCATAAGGTGGACATAACCCCAACTTCTCAATTCTCATTGTTTTACATGTTACAAAACATTCTTACTTTTTACTTTGCTATTTTCCGTTTTTACCTTATTACTTTGGTTACATTGCTTGCATGACAAAACTCCCCACTTTTTACTAGACTTGCACTAAAAGTATAGTAATCTTTGCTTACTTGTAGACCAAGCTATTCCCTGTGGGATAGATACCCAACCCAGTTGGGTTATATATTTGACAACGACCGATTTACACTCCTACGAGAGCTGTAGATTGAGCGTTATCAAAAATTGGCGCCGTTGCCGGGGAATACGAGTGTCAATTAAGATTGTGATAATTACTAGACCCTTTGGTCAAAGATTCTCGTACTTTTACTTTAAGTTTTTGTTTTTGTTCTCTACAGGTTTTTATTCAGTGCATGCTCCATACTCAAAGTTTTGGTCAACCATTATTACCTATCAATCTTGAACCACAACGTATTGGTAGAATGGAGGCACAACACGAAATTGAAAGGATGGCTGCTCAACAGGAACAGGCGAGACTAGCTGCTCTAGCCGCCGCTAAAGTGCATCAACAAAATATTGATAACCCTGGGAGAGGAATAAATCCTGACGACGAGGACCTAGGTGATGACGAGTTACTAAACCCTAGGCATGCTGCTGAGATCGCAACACCTACCAACAGAAGAGATCGTCAAGCTAGGTTTAGGCCTGAACGCCGAGCTATGCAACCAGCGTTCGATGAGGATGATGATGATCTTGATGGAGCTGGAGCCACAGGAGCCATAATTCCTCCACCTTTGGCACCCGGAGCCAAGTTCAACATCACAAGCACCATGATTCAGCTACTGTAACTCAAGGGATTATTTGGTGGACTAGCAGGCAATGATCCGAATATGCATCTCATCAACTTTATTTCTACAGGCAAGTCGTTTGACAATCCTAGTGTTGGTCAGAATGCAATTCGATTACGCTTATTTCCACTGTCTCTGTCTGGGGAGGCAACTCTATGGTTGAATGGGCTGACTCCTGATTCTATTACAAATTGGAGGCAATTGAGAGACGCTTTCCTAGAAAGATTCTTTCCGCCATCCAAAAGAGCACAATTAAGAGATGAAATCAGCAACTTTCGGCAGCTTTCAACCGAAGCTCTTCATGAAACATGGGAGAGGTTCAAGACGAAGCTTATGAGGTGCCCTAACCATCGCATGACCAATGTCCACCTAATGGAGATATTATACAGAGCCTTGAATTCAATAACTAAACCAGTGGTGGATAATGCGGCTGGAGAATCATTTATGGACCTCACCATTGGGCAGACAAGCAATATGCTAGATCGGATTATGAAGCAAAGTAGAGCTTGGCATACCAGGGATTCTGAGGTAGCAATCCCTACTATATCTATTGGCATGGCTGCTGAACAAAGGAGAAGATAAGAAGAACGTGATCAAGATATGGCACACATGAAAACACAAGTGGATCTTCTTACAAAGCATCTCTTATCAGGGAAGAACGAAAAAGTCAAAGTTGTTGCGTCAAAAGGATGAGACGAATATGATTCGGAAGAAGAGGCCAACTACTTGAACAATCAGGGGGGTTTCCGAGGCAATGCCCAAGAAAACCAAGGTCGGAGCTATTATGATAAATCTGGAAACAAGGACCATGGTAGTTGGAAGAACAAGAATGATAATAGTGGTTTGTATATTCCCCAGGAAGACGTGACGCCACTGCATCTGGTTCTGGAAATATGGAAGATATGATGGCTAAACTATTGAAATGAGTGGAAGCAACCAGCGCGGTAGTAACGGACGTAATAAATGATTTGTCCTCAATAAAGCAATTGGTTGACTCACATTCCACTTCAATCAAGCAAATAGAGCAACAATTGAGCCAACTTTCAGCAATACTCAATCAAAGAAAGGCTGGCACCTTACCTAGTGACACTGTGCAAAATCCAAGGAATGACGGATCATGCATGGCTATTAATACCCGAAGTAGTAAGGTGCTGGAAACTTCATCCAAAGGCAATCAATTAGTTGATGAGGCAGCAGACATCGACGATAAGGCAAAAGGAGAAGCTGCCCACGACGTCCATGACGTCACACCGAGTATGTTGCAGCCTGAAAAGGCTAAAAAATGGAAGCAAGAGGAGAAGAAAGCCGTGGAGGAAATAATTCCTTATCCACCACCACCTTTTCCTCAAAGATTGAAGAAGATTGCGGATGATACAGAGTTCGGCAAATTCATAAATATGTTAAAGCAGCTGACCATTAATGTTCCGTTGGTAGAGGCACTAGAACAAATGCCTGGGTATGTGAAATTTATGAAGGATCTTTTGACAAAGAAGTGAGCAGTAAGCTATGAGTTGAAGGATACTGTTCATCACTGCAGCGCAATCGCTACCCGATCACTAGTTCAGAAGAAGGCTGACCCCGGTGCTTTCACTATTCCTTGCACGGTTGGATCTATGAATTTTGCTAAGACATTGTGCGATTTGGGATCAAGCATCAATTTGATGCCACTATCCGTCTACAGGAAGGTGGGGTTAGGCGATCCGACACCAACCAATATGAGGCTTGTGATGGCTGATTGGTCGGTAAAACGACCTGTGGGTATCTTGAATGATGTGTTGTGAAGGTTTCTTCATTCATCTTTCCGGTAGACTTCGTAATTATGGATTGTGAGGCAGACTCTGAAGTTCCCATAATCTTTGGACGATCTTTCATTGCAACAGGAAGTGTGCTTATCGATGTGAAAGCTAATGAGCTTTTATTTCGGTTGAATGATGAAGTGGTCCGTTTTCATATATGCAAAGCAATGAAGCAGCCCAATGATATGAATGTGTTCTCTATAGATTATGTTCATTATGAGGATAAGAAAGCATTATCTAAAATAAAATAGCTTATTGTTGAGCCATTGTCTGCTGCGCTACTGAATGCTGAGCATAAGGATGATGAAGATTATAAAGAAACTACGTGTGCTCTAACAGAAATAGGGTCCTATTCTCATACTCCTGAACAGCCGGACCTTGATCTTAAGAATCAACCGTCACCAACAGCGAAGACTTCCAATGAAGAGCCACCAATGCTAGAATCGAAAGAGCTCCCCAATTATCTAACGTATGTGTTCTTGGAAAGTGGAAATATACTTCCGGTAAGTATGGAGGATGATTTAAGTGAAAAGCACGTAGAGGCTCTCATCTCTGCTCTGAAGAGATACAAGAGATCCATGGGTTGGACTATTGATGATATAATTGGTATCCCTCCCGGGATAGGCATGCACAAGGGTCATCTCGAAGAAGATTGCATGCCTACAAGTAAGCCTCATTGTCGTATGAATCCATTTAGAAAACGATCCATCATCTATCTCGATGAAGTCTAAGTAATCGAGATAGCTATGTCGTGCCACGACAATAAACTTGTAACGTTGATGATAGGCGTATTTACACGCCTAACGCACCTTAATTCACCCATATTTTAGCTAAGTTTTAAGGACAAAATATATAATTCCTGCACTTTTAGTCCTTTTTTCTGTAGGTGAGCTAACCAACGTGATTAGCAAGTTTTTAGGTATAAATGATGAAGATTTCAGCATTTTATGGAAATTGGACGCCAAAGGAAATTTCACGTAAGAAGGAAGGCAGCTTCTGGAAGCTTGTGGACTGAAAATGATGCATGGAAAACTTGTCCTGGGAAAAAATAGTATTTCCAAAGACTTGGGAACTAGCAGTAACTTAGTAGGATTAGGAAAAGCATGCAGTAACCTAGTAGGATTAGGATAAGTATACTGTAACTTAGTAGGAATAGGATATGAGTGTTATAAAAACCCTATGTTGCTGAACTTTTCAGCACGAATCTTACGCCACCCACATCCTTTTTATCTTTATTCGATCCTTTCCCCTTGTCTTCAAAAATTTGTTGTTGACATTATTTGTCATCTATTCGACTTTTAATTTTTACGATAAGAGACACGCTATTTGCAAGGAATTCACGCCACTAGTGCTACCAGAACATACTTCACGTGAGATTCTTATTTTGGTATGATGATAATGGCTATTGTGTTTTCCGTTGCACTCATGAGTAGCTAAACTCTTCTGTTAGGGTTATGGAAGCCTTATGAGATACTATCTATTTCTATGAGTTTGTGAATTCTTGACACGTATGCTGCTTATATCATTACTCTCTTCATCTTAATTTAATTCTTGTGGTTGCAAACATATAGAATACGCCAGTATAGCATTAATTTGTTCGAAAGAAAAGTTATATGTCTGGAAAAGAGAGAATGACAAGGAAATAGGGAACCAACCCCTGTTTACAAGTTAGTGCCGTAACTGGATTAACCTCTTGGAGAATTCGTACCATTAGATACATTTTAAGCTCGAAAGAGTTAAAATGAAATAATCTGTGATGGTCGAAAGACGCTAGGATTTACCATAGAATACGAATCTCTATAAGCACATGCATGTCTAAATTCTGCATAAGTCATAGTTAATAGATACGTAAAACTCATAAGGTGGACATAACCCTAACTTACAATTCTCATTGATTAAAACTTACTAAACATTCTGTTTTTACTTTGCTATTTTATTTTTATTACTTAACGTCACACTCCAACCCCTTTTCACAGAACTTTCACCAAAAGTCTACTAGTCATTGCATTCTTAGTGACCGAGTATTCCCTGTGGGATTCGACACCTAACCCAGTTGGGTTCTATATTTGACAACGACCGCTTACAATCTTACGAGAGCTGTAGTTTGAGCATTATCAAACGTACGAATGGCCATATCAGGAGAACTTTCCTAATCCTTTCAGGACTGAAGAGCATAGAGTATATTTGGGCGTTGACCATTGGTGGCATTAGATACGGCACCCTACTGATTTAGGCGACCAGACTAAGCTGAGGGACAGTTATGCTGACCTTGGGAACCTAACTTGGACAATCTTTGACTTTGTGACCTAGCTTTCCATACTCAAAATACATCACACTACCAGATCTTTAGATACCCTGGGGGTTTCTTCTATATTGCTGACAAAGGGGATTTGTTCGGGCACTCTTTGGCCTTCACATTCTGGCCCTCTTATTCTTTCTCTCCTTTTTCGTACACCTCTCCTGCTTACTTTGTGGAGCATGAGCCATAATTCTACATAGAAAATAGCCAACTGATTGTTCTGAGCAACCATTTAATGATCTAAGGCGATGAAAACAGCTCTGCGCTTAGCGTGGGAGATATGCTCATTCAGAGAATCTGCCTGAACATGTGGAGTGGTTAATTGGTTTTCGTTACCTCTTTCATTAACGTCTCTGGAAGACATTTTCTGGAAGCATAAGGAAGATATGAATTAGACTGAGAGTTTATCTTGAGCTCATTCTCACTCGCACAACTTGAATACTGAAAGAAGGGAAACTTTTCCTAAAACACCTCGTAGCCTCCTGTCCATAAGTGTGGCGTGATACACACCCATACACAAAACTATACAAGATGTAACTTTTAGACTTCCTAGGACTCTATTGAACCTTAGGCTCTGATACCAAGTTTGTAACGCCCCGAGTCAGTACCCTGGATGCTATATGGTGCTAATAATCCTGAAGGACCATAAGCTAACCCATGACTGGCACCTGCCGCAATAGCTGAATAATAATATTGTAAATATGTGGAAATTAGGAAAAAACTTTCCATGAGGTTTAGTACTAAAATAAAACTAAAAACAGTATATCAATACCAAAACTAAAACATCTGTCAGAAAATACTCTATTCTAAAAAGCGTCTAAACTGTCTTAAATATGGAGTTGATGGGACAAGCCCCCAACTAACTCAAACTTCTAAAACTATACTACTAAATTGAAATACTGAAGAAAAGAATCATATCCTTGTACTATGAGGGCTCACCACTAACTCTAACTGCTAAAAATCTAAACTTCTAAGCATGCTTGGAAACCTGTATGTCTGAACCTATGATATAAGACATCATAGCGCAAAAGAAAAGTATGTGTCAATACTTTGAATGTATTGGTATACTTAGTGAGGTAGGCTGAAATGCATGGGTTTATATGCTTGAACAATACTGGCTGAATGACTTGAATAAAATTGAATGAGAGTACATGCATGAATACATATACTATAATTGAGATCGTGAAAGCACTGGATACTGAATTTGAATACCAATTAATTGATATCTAAGTTTAATAATATTGTACTACTGATAACTGAATGACTATATCTAATGGTCCTAATTCTGTTGAACTATACTGAGTTTTGTACTAAGCTGAGTGGCTGTCTTTGACAGTCCTGAATCTGTAGAACTGAGTTGAGTTCTGTATTGAGACTGAATCTGAAACTGAGATTATGAGAGGTAATAATCTAACCGACATACCCCTTTTTGAGTAGATTAGGGTCCAACCTATAACCCTAACTAGAAAGGTGCAGTACCGTGCCATGGGTTAAAACAAGCTGTGAGTTAACCCTCTCTGACAGGAAGCTCTTTTGTCAACCCTCACTGGAAGAAAACTCGAATGAGATGTGTCAACCCTCATAATATCTGGTAAGAAGATATCTCAACCTACACCGTCGTTCTATACCATAGAGATTGCTACTAATGGTCAAAACTCTCTACTGGCAGGAATGCCCCCATCATCCTAGTCCCAACTGAATGGACTGTAAACTGATTTTCTAGTTTATACTTGGCCTGACTAAACTGTTATTGAGTTTACTGAGTTTCTGTTGACTGATGGAATACTACTAAATTCTATTAGTTGACTGAGTTTACTGAGGTTTGAACTAAGTATTGAACTAGACTATACTAATACTGAGTATACTAAGTTTTCCTGAGTCTTGTAACTGACTGAGAGTACTACTGATCATGACATGACTGAGACTATTTTGTAACTGACACTGGCTCTAGGTAAATAGCTAAATTGTTGGGTATTAAATACCCCCAGGACTCGATAGTATGAAAATAAAGCATCACATAACCTTGCTTAGTATATAAGTGCACACTGGATTCATAATGCATCTAGAGAGGCATTTTATGAAACACTTGAATGGTATGAACTAGCATACTTGATAATATGATATAATCTCGCTATTACATTTATATGAACAACTCATCAAACCCCTTGGAAGGCACTGTATATTCACATAGTACTAATCAACACATGAGCATCACAATTTCAACACCAAGTTCTCAATTTCAAGACTTCAACATGATACTACATACATAATAACTATTTTGCACATAAATCTTACACTTAGTCATGGATTAGAAACCCAATCAACATTATAATCATGAATACACTTGAATCCAGTCATGGAAATCATCAAATCACTTTACTCAAAGTTTTAAAAGAATTTATTGGACACCAAGGGTGAAAGGAACCCTTGGATAAACACTTCACATCCATTGGTTGATAAAGTCTTGATGATTAATGGTGGAATGTTGAGGCTTGAATTTGAAATTCAATCATCTAGGGTTTTTGTTCTTGAGCAATTTGTGAAATAATGAATGTATGTTCCAAATAGAGGGCTAAATTTCATGTTTTTAGGGGCTAAAGGATGTGGGAAAAGACCCAAATACCCCTAAGGACGCAACTTCTAATGACTAAAAATTGAATTGTCAATGCATAAACCGATCCATTGATAGAATTTATGTGATGGATGGTGTGCCACATTGCGTCCACATCATTAACTAGAAATTGCATTGAGTTGTGTGAAAAATTATCTGTCGACGTGATGGATGATGCAACGCATCGATATCGTGTAGACTCTCTATTTTGGTCATTCGAACATGGTCTATACGAGGTCTAAAAATTCTAAAACTTGTCTGAAAATACCTAATGACATTCCTGATCATGAATCAACATAAAGATTAATACTTTAAGTCATAAGAGTTATGAAATAGAGTTTCCAACTTATGAAGGCTAAAATAATACTAAGTTTGAATACTTAGCTGAAATTTTCTAAGTCTGGGACCCCTTAACAAGCTTTTTGGGACTGAGTTAAGCTTAGGATTTTACGGGGTCTTGTAGAAACACTATTTCGAGATGGTCTGTATAATCAGTTTCACTATAAGAGTAAACAAGAATGTCATCAATGAAGAGTATGACGAACATGTTGAAGTACTAATAAAACACTCGGTTTATTAAGTCTATAAAGTCTATTGGAGCATTCGTAAGACCAAAGAACATGACTAGAAATTCAAAGTGACCATACCAAATTTGAAAAGATATTTTCGAAATATCTTATTTCCTTACTCTAAGTTGATGATAGATGGATCTGAGGTCTATCTTAGAAAAATAACTAGCTCCCTGAAGTTGGACAAAAAATCATCGATTCTCGGAAGTGGATATTTATTCTTGACTGTGACTTTGTTCAACTGATGGTAGTCTATACATATTCTGAGAGAACCATCTTTCTTACTCATGAATAAAACTGGTGCGCCCCACGGGGAGAGCTAGGTCTAATGAATCCCTTATCTAAGAGATCTTTCAACTGATCAACTAGAGCCATTTTGTGTGGAGAAATAGATATGGTTTGTGTATCTGGAAGAAGGTCTATTTCGAAGTCGATTTCCCTTTCGAGAGAAACTCGGGGAAGATCTTCAGGGCATACATCTGAGAATTCATTTACTATTGGAACTAATTTGAGAGTTGAAGTTTTTGAGTTAAAGTCTTTAACTCGAACAAGATGATAGACATATACCTTGGATATTATTTTTCTCGCCTAAGGTATGAAATCAACTATCCCCTAAGAGCTATAGTATTACCGCTCTATTCAAGGACTGGTTCATTTGGGAACTAAAAATGAACTATTCTGTTTCCACAATCAATTGAGGCATAGCATGAGTGGATTTAATCTATGTCAAGAATGACATCAAAATCTGTCATTTCTAACTCCATGAGATCAACTGAACTGACTTTCTAAGATATTATGACTGAAAAGTTCCTATATACCTGTCTAGCTACAATGGAAATACCTACTGGGGTAGACACTAAAAAGGGCTTTGCTAGAGTTTTGGGACTGACTCCAAAATTGATGACTATATATGGAGTTACAAAAGAAAGAGAAGCTCCAAGGTCTAGTAAAGCATAAACATGCAAGTGAAAGACCCGCAACATACCAGTAACTACATTAGGAGAATTTCCTGATCTAAACGGGACTAAAGAGCATATAATCTGTTTGGACGCTGACCACTGGTAGCACTAGAGGCAGCACCCTGCTGAGTTGGACGACTGGATGGAACTGGCAACTGATGGGACTATCCCTATTGGCGTATATCCCTAACTGTCTGAGAAACTACCCGACACTTTTGAATTTGATGTCCTAGCTTGCCACACCCGAAGCACATATCACTACCCGCTCTACACTCACCCTAATGGTGTCTGCCATATTTTTGACATAAAGGATTTATAAGAGCACTGCTATCACCGACCTGTTACTTAGAGCCTGGTTCTTTATCCCTATTATCATTTCTGAATTTGGGTATGAGAGGACTCGCTATATAGGGTGATGGGGCTAAAGACCTTTGATGAAACTGAGGACAGTTACCACTCTTTGACTTTGGATGACTGAAGTTAAAACTACCTATCCTAGCCCTCTTGTATCTTCTATTCCTCTCCTTAATCTTCTGCTCCTCTATCTATTAAGCATGGAATATCATCCTAGATAATTCCATCTCACTAATCAGTATTGTGGTCCTATACTCCTTGACCATACTATCAGATATGCCCAAAACAAACTTACTCATCTTAGACCTGTTATTAACTACCACATAAGGAGCATATCTAGCTAACAGAGTAAACTTGAGGGCATACTCCCTCACTCTCATGCTGCCCTGCCTCAAGTTAATAAACTCTAACACCTTGGGCTCTCTCAACTCCAATGGGAAGAATTTATCTAATAAAGATGTGGAGAACTTTTTTCATTCTACCAGCCCTGCATCAAAACCCCTATCAACTTTCCACTTCTTAAACCAAGTATGGCCTACATCCTGCAATTGATATGCAACAAACTCAAAACTCTGACAAGATATCACGCCCATAGCATTCATTACCTTTTGAACCATATCTAAGAATTCTTATGGATACTCTTCAGACTTGGATCTCGTTAAAGAAGAAGGATTCATCTGAGTAAAGTCCCAAATTCTATTAGCAGCAGTATTGGCCACTAGGTTGGCCATAACAACAGTTGACCGTTCATTCTATGTTGCTAAAGAGTTTTCTAAAGTGGTGAACTCAGCTCTAAATTCTGCGTGAGAAACATGCTTTTCCAGAGGATCTACCTGGATGGGCTAAGGGGATGACTGATTTCCTATTTTTTTTTGTTCTTCTTGGGAGGCATGTTTTGTAAATGGAAGAAAGAAATGGATTAGATAGGGAGTTTAACTTGAGCTCATGCTCACTCGTATGACATGATTACTGAAAGTAGGGAAAATTTTTCCAAAACACCTTGTAGCCTCTCGTCCACAAGTGTGGCACACTGTACACCCATGCACAAGACTCTACTAAATGCAATTTTCAGATTTCCTAGGACACTTTAAATCTTAGGCTATGATACCAAGTTTATAATGCTCCGAGAGTAAACCTTGCACATCACACGGTGCTTACAGTCCCAAGGGACCACAAACTAACCCATGAGATGGTACCTTCTGTGAGTACTGAATAATAATATGATAATTAGGGAAGAACAACTAATATGCCATAAGGTTTTAATAACTGAATTCAAAATTGAAATATGAGTTTATAGAAATAACTGACTGAATCTGCTAAAATATTGATAAGCTTGATAACTAATTGTAATGTTGGAATACTAAATAACTGACTCTAATGTCTGATAAGCCTCTAAAATTGAATGACTGAGATCTGGTGGGACATGCCCCAACTAACTCCAACTAACTACTAAACTGAGATATGGAATAAAGTAAGTATGTCCTCGAAGTATGAGGACTCACCATTGATACTACTGAGGATCTGATGAATCTAATCATAAGACAGGAACTAATCGTTAGAACCTATGATATAATACATCATAGCTCAAAAGAAAAGGTATGCGATCAGTACTTTGAATATATTGGTATGCTAAATGAGGTAGGATGGTTGCATGGTTTCATGAACAGAACTAATAATTAACTGAATATGTATATAAAGCATAGAGTACTGAATAGAGAGCATGAAATCTATAGGTATTGAGAATATATGGAAATCTATAAATACCGAGGATGTACGAAAATCTGTAAATACTGAGGATCATGACCAAGAATATAATATGGACTGAGTAAAATCTGTAAACTAAAATACTAAAATAACTAAAATCTATATGCTTTGGTCAAATAACACTAAGACTGAATAATTGAATTATGACTGTAGCTGAAACTATATCTAAGACTGTGGGAGGTATCATCTAACCAACATTCCCCAATTTGAGCTAATTGTGGTCCAACCTGTAATCCCAGTTGAAAGAGTGTTAATACGATTCCACGAGTACTAACATAGGATATGTGGATCCACTAAACTGATATAATGTCCAAAGGGCTAAGGGTGTCAAGCCTGAACTAACAGGTGACCCTTGTGAGATAGTCAAGCCTAATTTGAAGGGTGGCTTCTCATATCCTATGCTAGCTACATAGTTCTAGAGTATAGGGACTGCTAATAATGAATCTGCCTATTTGATGGGGAAGCCTCCATCTCTACGGTCGTTCGCTGCTAAATTCTACTCCCAACTAAAAGACATTGAAATGCTAGATTGTTCTGAGTTTAACTAACTGATATTTGACTATTCTAAAATGCTCATAGTATGTTCTAAAGTCTATTCTATAATGTATTGAGACTAGACTAAATAAACAACTATGATTTTTGGGTATTCAACACCCCCAGGACTCAAAACAACAATAGTAAAATGACATTAAAGCTTGGGGGACAAAACATGAAGGCTTTTATTAAATCAATAACTCTTGTAGGAATTTTATCAAACACTTGAAGTTCATGGTTTAAAACAATCATAGGATTGCCATGGAACTTATAGAAATTGCATGAATTCGATATAATGTTATTAAATCATTGTTTAATTCAATAAATATTAACATTGAAACATGGAAGATTGAATAATAACAATAATTTCATGGTAACAGGGTATAAAATCAATAGTACATGGAGATTCATGGATGAAATCAAAATTTAAAATCAATTAACTTGAAAAGATCACAATTTTGTAATTTAAATAGGATATTTGGACTCCATGGATGAAAGGTATCCATGGATGAACATCTAACATACCTTAACTGATGAATTTCTTGAAGTTCTTGATGAATTCTTGAGGATTGGCCTTGAATTTGAAAGCTAGGGTTCTTGATTGAGAGAGAATCTTCTTTGATTTGGGGGAAAATTTATTAAAATAATGAAATAATGGGTAAATTAGGGTAAATTTCGTGTTAAAGGATGACTGAGGTGAGGGCAAAAAGATTATAATGCCCTCAAATTTAAAACTCAGAATTACTGAAAAATTCCCAATTTTGTGAGCTAGCGCGATGTAGCGCTATTGCACAATGTCATTGGAATTGGAAAACTGGGAACTGAGGGCTTGGCACGATGTGGAGGAATCAAGGTTCCCTTTTGATTATGAATTTTACCCTTGGTGCGATGCACCATTATTGCGACAGGACACTGAAAATTAACAATCATTATTTATGCTGGCTCCATGATGCACTAAGGGTTAAAATGATGGTGTTTAACAACTGAAACATAAAATCACCATAACTTCTTACCCGATTATCAGATTTGGGTGAATTTTATTTCGTCCGAATGCTAATTCAATTTCCTACGCAATGGCAGGCTCTATACTAAAAAATATTGAGTTTTTTAAAAATTTTATATACGAATACTCATGTATTGGGACTTAGATTACGCTAACGAAATACGGGGTATTACAAGTGCTTACTGCAAAAGTGGCACAGTGTCCGCTTAAGCGACAATCGTAAAGGGTATAAATAACCCACTTAGCATAATTTTTCCATTCTTTGACCATTCGCTAGAATATTGAGCACTAAAAAGTGGAATTTCTTAGGAGAATCATCTGTGGTTGATTTTAGAGTTTGGGTGATGTTAATTTATGTGTGTTTTCTTTGAATTTGTGATAAACTTCCATTAATTTCTTGATATAACCTTTATATTTATCTAAAATCTTTAGAATATTGGTGGATTGATTGAAGCACCATTAGAGATAGTAATTTAACTATGTTTAGGGTAAATGTTCCTTGAACATAGAGGGATGTTGTGTTGGTTTCGAAAGTGTAATTTTGTAAATGAGCCCCACATGGGATTTTTACTTAATTTTAGATCCGAAGCACAATACTGAAATATTAGTATCTTTGTTATTATATTGATGAGTAAATAGTGATTTTGATAGCGTGGTAAGCTTCACAAAAAGATGAATCGGTGGTTTAGCGGATTTTTTTGGGCTTTTCTTTGGCATTCACGTAGGTTAGGCTAACCCTCTTCACAGGTTGAGTTATTTCCTAGTATATTACGATATTATACTAGATATGGGTAGAATTTAGTTGTTGGAGGTATGATTTAAAATATTTGGGCTAGTTGGACTATTTAGGCTATCTTAAAATTGTAATTTTGGTATAAGTGATCAAGTTGCTCATGTTGTAGGGATAATTTCTATCTTAAGGATAATTATGGATTATTTCAAATCTAGAAGTGAGTTTAGATACCTTAGCCTAGTCCAGGGTCGAACTTGCCCAAAATGGATTTTGGGGATTAGAAGTAGGCCCCTCTGTCCGACCTTATGCCAAGACTTGTGTTATCATTTGTAGGATTATTTACGCATGATATACCCTTATTAATGCTTATTTTGGTACTTTTAAGAGATTAGATGCTTATTTATTATGCTAGTTTGGTAGTTGAGAGTTAGTGCTAATTTTGGGTAAGTTATGATGGATAATTATTGTGATTTAATAGTATGGCTTATGATTATAGTTTATTTACATGGTCTATTGATATGTTGTAGTAATATATGAGTTTCGGTTTGAGTCTGACAATTAATAATGATAATGATATATGAGTTTCGGTTCAAGTTTGACAATATATGATGATAATGATATATAAGTACCAATTTGAGTTTGGCTATTGATGATGATAATGATATATGACTCCCAGTTCAAGTATGAGAAATGATAGTAATGACGACAACACTATTGAGTTTTGGTTTAAGTACAACATTTTGGGAGTTATTTATGATATGATATAGTTTAGACAGATTCTTAGTTTTAATTAGATAGTTGGTAATGTATGGTTATTGGGTTACTTACTTTACTTGATTGTACTCTCTAGGCTTATGGGGGCCTACGTTGGGTTATTTACTTTTCTGCACTTATTGGCTTATGAGGAATAATTTAGTAGACCTAATGGTGTGATCTTTATGTTACTTTCCGTATTTATTTATTTACGTATGGACAGTGGCGTTGAAGCTTATTCCAGGTTTGCCCTTTTAATTTGACTTAGTTAGTTTATCTTGTATCTTATCATATATATATCATAATTTAACTCAGTCGACCGATGATGCCTACTGAGTACCCTAGGTTTTGGTGCTCATACAACACTTTTGTACCTCTTTGGTACAGATCCATGTCCTACTTATCATTGTTGATGTGACGCTTGTGTATGGTTGATTTTGGAGATTAGATGTGCTCATGGAATTAGAGTTGCTTGTTTTTGTTCTATTTTTTGTGTCTAATCTGTCATCTTAAATACAAATTATATTTGACTATTCAGTACCTATAGTTCATTATAGTAGATCTTGTACCGACATTACTGAGTCTTAGGATGGTTGTTGCTCTTTATCTATATATTAGACTGTTATGATTGTTTTATTGCTGTTTAAACTCTTTAAATGTTAATTTTTGTCTTTTAGGACATTTTCTACAAAGTTATCCTATTTTTTATAGCTCTAGGCTATAGTTTGGCTTACCTACTGGTGGGATAAATTATGTTCCATCATGACTCGTAAATTGGGTCATGACCAATTGGTATCAGTGCTAAGGTTTCATCGATATTATTAGTACAATATCTAGTGTCTAATAGAGTCTTGTGGAGTGGAATGATGACATTTGTTTCTTATATTTGGGAGGCTATAGGAAATTCTTAGGAGTTCTTCATTTTTTTTCACTCGTTTAATGCTAAGAATATGATTTGGTTTCTAAAGCTTTCCTTTAGTCTCAATCTTTTGTAGTTGGCAAGGATATGTTCAACTGCTACATGAGACGAGGGTTCCAATACTGAGCCTAAGGATCCTATAGTTGTTTGTGGATGACCTATATATAGGTCATTGTAACACCCCATACTTTTTGGCTAAAGTTGAACCATCTTTCCATTGTATATGGACCCGAATCCAATGGTGTCTAGTTAGAAAAAGTTTGACTTATATTTCCTTAGTGTGGAAACATCCTTAAAGATAAATATACATCATAAGAATCTCCTAGCTCAAAAGTTAAGTTGGGCACTTTCCTATCGATTAACTTTTAGTTGATGATTTTGCATGGGTCAACTTACAACGATTGTTTCTCCTAGTGTATAAATATTTATGTGTACTACAATATATCAAGTTATAGCCCTTCGGGTCTTCTTCCTAACTCCTCCGACCATTTATGAATATGAGTTTGGAGTAAGAAATTATGAGTATTTAAATGAGGCACCATCTAGGCTGTACGATTGCGACCCCCCGTAGTCGTACCAATCTTTTGGATGCTTCTAAAATGATATTTAGGACCCACATAGTGATGTTAGATTATTTATTGACATTGTAGGAGTTGTTGGAAGTGTTTAAGAGCCTCTAAACTAAGTAGGCGTCGCAAAATAGAGCTTAGGCGATGGCTAGGCATCTCCTTACCATCGCCTACATCACTGGAAAGGTTTGGCCATAGCTTAGGCATTGCCACCTTGGACTTGGCCATAGGCTTGGTGTCTCCAACCTTAGACTTGGACATAGGCTTGTCGTCGCCAACCTTAGACTTGACCATGGGTTACGCACCGCCAACCTTGTATTTTTGTGTTGTAGGGACTCTTTTTTTGAGTTAATTCAATGGAAAAATGGTCTTTAGTCATCCAATAATCATCCCTATGTATCTTAACATGGATTTAAGTCTCCCAAAAACATTGTAACCCTATCAAATCCTTAGTTCATCTTCTAAAACACAAGAGGAGGTAAACAACTTAGGGTTTGATCTTTCAATCTTAAAAGGTCGATCTTTTCATGAATTCTTCATCAATTAATGTACATAGGACTATCGTAAACCTCATGGGTATGGATTTGATTGTTTTAAAGCTTTAACGAGTATATATATACCTATGCATCCAAAATTGGTTTTTAAATATATTGATGAACATGTATTGAAAATCCCTTATATTAATGAAGTTTTGTAGAACTTGTGGTATAAAACTCTAAGGTTGAAATGTCTTTCATGAGATCATGTGATATTAAATTTGTAAAGATAAATGAGAGTCTGACTATGTAAATCCCTCTCTTACTTTGAAATACATTATTTTCACAAGTTATGGATTTGATTTTATAGATTGCTAAAAGCTTGAGTTAGAAATGTTACTAATACATGTACATTGTACTATTTTTATTTATTAAATGAGAGGGTGTTTTACTTGGTTTATAAGCATTCAAATTTCCAATTAAAGGTTTGCAAATGTTTAATAAAAGCAGATAACCACCGTAGAGATAGTGTTAAAGAGAGAATCTTTTGTTATCATATGTTATAAAATATGAACTATCATTGATTTTTAAAAATCTTAGGTGGTCAATAATACTTTTATTTCAAAATAAGTAAGGGTAGTAGATATGTTGTGATATGTCTTGCAAGTCTGGGTATAATGATACCCCATATTGATGTGCCCGAAGATATTAAGAATGAAATAACTTTTCAAAGAAGATACAATTTAAAGAATCTTAAACTAGGCTTAATAAAGTAAGATGGTTACCCAAAAAAGGCATGAGTCAAATGACTCATTGCCCAAAATCATGATTTGCTGACATGGTTTTAAGTTACCCGAAAGGGAAAATTTTATGTTGGCGACGACCCAATGGCATAGTATAGAATCAGAGACTCCAACCCTTATGGAAAACTTTGATTGGAGGTTTGGCCACCGAGTCAAGGACGGATTCCATATGGCCCGTGGAGTAGCATAGTTGTAGGGTGTACCATCTAGCTCAGAAATTAGATAACGAGTAGAGTCATGATTTGAAGAATGTGATTTGAAAGATTCACATTATGCCCATGTATTTTTCAACTGTTTTAAGGTAACATGTATCCTTGGAAATGCTCTCACCTGTGTTACATATGAATATATTTTGTTTTTGGATTGTTCTATGTACTAGTATATTTGTATTGACCCCCTATATTTTAGGACCTAAGGCTCAGTCCCGGGGTCCTACTAAATAGTAGATTGACATTGTTAGAAGTTTGCATTCAGTGAGCCTCATTATTTTGGAAGACCTGGTTATGAAAATTGTCATTTATTTTAGTTTATGGTCCAATTGGTAGCCTTATCCCAGTTTTCAGATAGAAATTATTTTCATGTTGTTAGATATTTCACAGACTGGTGTCAAATATTTTGAATAGTTATGAATTTGTATTTTGTAATGTATATTCGAAGTTAAGGAATAAGCATGTTCCTGTTCTGTTAACTTTTCCCATTTCTTTATATTGTATGAACGTTGTGCATGATTGCCTGATAGAAAAGGGAGCTCAGGCCTTCATGGTTTAAGATGCTCATCATGGTCAGGGCCTTGGCTTGGGTCATGACAAACTTGGTGTTACAACATGGTTCATGGTCCCAGGGTGTCTGCAAAATTATGCCTAGTAGAGTCTTGTTTATGGGTATATAGTGCACCACACTTATAATTAGGAGGCTACCGGGCATTTAGGCATTGTTTCCTATTCTTTCTTATTCTAGCTCGTGCTATAGTGTTGTCCATATGAAAGTTATCCAAATTTATTCCTTGCTCTAATTTTTTGGGCCATGCCTTATTGTCCAGTTGATTACAGTGAAAAACATAGAATTTAAATAATGTGGTCCCTTCTAATTGAGTCATAAAAGATTATGAATTTTGACAAGGACTCGAGAGGATTCCATAAGTTCTTTAGTGTATTGATTTAATCTTATACCCCTATCTACATTAGTTATATGTATGAGCCTAAGGTAAGGAGCGTATTTAGTCCCTTTTTTAAAACCCTTATAGCAGATGTTGTGCTTAAGGATAATGATATATGGCAGAATGTTGGAATATTATTTCCACCCGAGTAGTCGTATGTGATAAAATGTCATAACCTATGAGCTGTAGGATGGTCCAGATGTTAGTGATATGAAGTCACAAGCTTAGAAGTCAGATGAGGGCAACTTTTGTGTAAAGAAGCTAATTTAGTTGTATAACCTTCTATTGAGGGGTGGGTTACCTTTTTATAGTGAGTGACTTATATGGTAGCAATATTTATAGACTTTATGGTAGTCTATGAAGGAAGTGGCTAGCTATAATTATTATTTATACGAAATATGGAGGGATCTCAGAATGGATAGTTATGGTAGTTGTAGAAATCATTTATAGGCTGTGAATGAAAGGAGGTAGTTTAGTCAATAAGTTATGGGTAGATACTCAATTGTGTAAAGGGAACTTGAAGGTAGTCTAAATGTATGCACGGGTAAGTAAGTATGATGTGAGGAAGTGTAATCAGTTGATACGATCATAATAAGTTATATTAAAAATTAAGATAGACTATCCCTATTATGTGACTTTACCCCATTGATTATCTTTTCTTTAGTAGTTGTAAACTTGTACTGCACGTGAGAAGGTATGTAGTAGATTTTGAGTTATAGTAGTAATGTCATCGAGAGGATGAACTTATGGGCCATAGTTAAGTTAAATAAGAGATGTAAGTTTACATATCTATTCGATTGATTAGTATAGTATATGGCATATTTCATATGATTGGTGTTGTTACACAAAAGGCTTGAACTTGAGATGTGGATGGCGAGAATAGTAGCTTAAGGTTAATGATGTATGTTTTGTAGGAATGAGTTAGTTGGCTGGACGTGATGTTTTAAATAGACTAGGTTGGAAGCTTGAGGAATAAGGAGTGGATAAATTTTGATACATATATATAGTCATGATGACTAGTGTTAAAAATGATGAATTGTGGTTGAGTGTTTAAATGGCTAAGGGCGTAGGTATAGAAGAATAAGTTGAACCCTGGGGTAGTATATTGTTAGATGAGGAGTGATGCGTGCGAGTGTCACGTGTACCTAGATTTTATTCTTGAATCTTGTAGTATGGAGAGGTCTGGGGAGTTGTGGTATAACATTATTTAGAGTTGGATTGAGGGAATATGGGTAGGCAATATGTGCCTTTGGTATTGTCTTACAAATTTTGTTAAAAGGTGAGTTATGTTATTAAAGGTGTAATGTTGGTACCCTAAGGAGTTGAAGCTAGAGTGTTAACTTTTAAGAAGCATGGATGTCCATGCCCACGATAATGTTAGTCACAAAGCGATGACTTTGGGAGTTGGAGAAAGTTATGATTTGTGTCCCTGAAGGGGTAGGTCCTAGGAAGAAATTTGTGTGTTTTTATTAAAATTATTGAGGGGAGTTGTGTTCACGTGTATACTAACCCCCCATTGTGTTGATAGTTGTGGTCATAGATTTGACGAGAGGATATGTCCGCAAGTCTTGGATTGTGACTTTGATCTAAGGAGGAGATGGTGAATTAAGGTAGTTCCCAAATTTTATCAGTGTACCAAGTTGCGGGGAGGAGTCATGATAAACCTATTCCTATTCAACAATATTCCTCCTACTTCAATTTGAATGGACATTGTCACGACTCAGACTAACAGACCATGCGGCCACCTACTCTATTCTAAGTAGCTAGGAGAACCCTTATTACCCAACTAAAAATATGCGGAAGACTTTTGTTTTTTAGGAAATATAAAGTAAATTAAATACTAATAAATAAACTTTTTAAAAAACTTCTTACAAATGTCCTTCTCTATTCCATGACTTGGCCAGACATGTACAAGAGCTATCTACTACAACACAGACTGACAATAAAATAAATAATACGAAGAGTCTCACATCTGCCTGGATAAAAGTGCAGAAGTTAGTGTTGAATATTGTCATCGATCTAGTAACTACAAACTAACCTACATCCAGTCTACACCCTAAGAATGAATGTAGAAGAGTAGGGTCAGTACAACCTTACGTACTGGTAGGCATCATCAATTGACCTTGTTAGTTCATATAATCATAAAATAGAATTAAGGAAAATAAATCATGATATCTTCAATGCAATATAATTCAACTAAGATTGTAATATTGCTATTACTTTACCTATATAACTTATATCATCCAACTACTCTTCCAACTCCATCCATATTATATTCACTACCAGCATGCTCTAGCCTCATTAATTCACACAATCAACCACAATCCAACGATAATACATCACTATTCCTCTTTCTTTACCTTATCTTTTTTGTTACTAATGTTCACAGGAACAAAATCGTAATCATAAACAACCCACACTAAACTCTCAGGATAACAACCAAATGCTCTTTTATTATATTAAAGAATGATAACTAGCCAGTCTTGTAACCTACGATTATAACACGAATAAATGAAGCAAGTCAACCAACATATAAGTAAATACAAAGTTTCACTTTTTCTAATACATATCTAACAATAAAATACCCAATGAATCAACAATATAACAATAACAGATCCAAGAGTGCTCACAAACAAGCCACATAACCATCAAGAGTATCAACCATACTGTAAATATCCACAAACTCAACACAAATATGTACATAGATGCTATGGGACTTATTTTTTCTCAAATAGTCATGACCTATAGGGAACAATCTATGTTCATGTACCGTACCGGCATGGTATTAGATCCAACATATACATATCCGTAATGACGTGGTACCCAGTCCAACATATATATATCTGTGCCAGCATGGTACTCGATCCAACATACATATATTCGTACCAACGTGATACCTGATCCAACATATACATATTCATACCAGCGTGGTACCTGATCCAACGTACACATATCCATACCGACGTGGTACCTGATCCAACATACACATATTCGTATTGGCGTATCCAACATACATATATCCGTACCGGCTTGGTACCCGATCCAACATACAAATATCCGTATCTGCGTGGTGCCTAATTCAATATATACATATCCGTACTGACGTGGTACTCTATCCAACATAAACATATCCATACCGGCATAGTACCCGATCTAATATATATATATCCGTACCGGCGTGGTACCCGATCCAACATAAATAAGTAATATCACTATCACATTTACACTACCTCACAACATACAATACGATATACCAAGTTTACAAGTACACTTAAAGTGATAAAATAATTCTATCAAGTAAATTTTTAATAATTATTTATACACGCATCAACAATCCAAACATCATCAATTTCAAGAAAGTACGAATACCAATCAACAAGTATTCATAGCATTACTTTAAGGAATTATCAAACAAGCCACTCATAGGAACAATTCAATAAACCATCATTATCACCAATTTAGCCTCTCATGGGCATCAAATTGATATAGTATTTTTATCAATATCAAAACAACAATATCATAAAATAAATCACAATTTAATTCTTATGCATAAAGTCACTATTGGATTCTTAATTACTCATTAATTATTAAAAATATCATTATCTTCTTAAATACCGCAATTTGGGTTCTAACATCACCACCTATAACTAGCACATTCACGCTATCATTATCCTCTACCATTTTTCACATAATACAATCATCACACAAATTCAAGTATTCTATCCCTTAGATATTACCATGCTCATCAATATTCAATCTTATCATACTTCTCCCCATCATATTATTGAACAATACATAAAACATAATACCATTACAACTCAACTAGGTCCATCACTAGAACAACAAAAAAAATCATATTCATATACTACATTTAGAACAATCTCCTTTCGGGAACATAACACATAATATCATAAATATCACTTAATCAATCAATAATATAGTTTTTGGGATTAAAGTTAAGTACTTGTGTCTTTATCAACCTCAACTCCATGCTCACAGGCTTAGACATGTTTTCTCCCACCAATTCTAAATTATGAAAATATAAAATAACACAATCTTCTACTCATTAAAACTAGCCTACCTGGACACCACGCTTTTGGAAGAAGCAAGCTGCAACAAGGATGCTCTTTCCTTTCTTTCATTCCTTGGAACAATCAATCATCTATAAATCAAGCAATTATAAGAGTAATTAAATATTTACTCTTCAGACAAATATCTTGGGGGTTCAATCCCACTAATTCTACCTTTAATTCAAGGTCCATCTCATTTTCCAATGTCAGTTAGCCATTAATTAGATCTTTCAAGCTTAACCCATCTACATTAATGAAACTTTTATTCTAAAGGTCTCATCTTTACGGAATTCAAGGTTCCTACCATCAAAATTCATAATCTAGTTTATGAAATTCATGATAGGAATCTTTAATTTATAGTTTAGAATTAGATCTACATCATATTAAAAAAATTCATGAGTATTTCGCCAAAGGATTCAACCATTAAAGGTCTTTCTAAGATGTTAAAGGATTAAAATACAAAGAAAAATAATGGAAAAACTTACCTCAATGAAGTAATTTCACCGTAAGCCTTGGGAAATCACCTCTCAAGGGTTGGAGAATGAAATTATAGGTTTTTAGACTTAAAATACGGTTGAAGCTGATTTAAATACCATCACAATTTCTGCTACAACGTAATCCTGCTTCAGCCCGGACAGTGCACAATAAAACAATCATAACATTTTACTCCAAATTTGGATTGAGGAATGGTTTGTTGTGTTGGACAGAGGACTCAGAGGTCTTTAATTTGGTGGGTGTTTTCTTAACTCCTAATATTCTAAATATGATCATTTGATGTTGACCCTAATAAAAACTCATATCAAAAATAAAAATTTAAACTTACTTTTTGTTTGGTATATTGTATGACCTTAATTAATATCTAAAACAATTTCAAACTAAGTTATTGATATTAGAACTCATGAATCATTGAATTCATCGATATTGAGTCTATCTAGACACATCCAAAGTCTAAAATCTTCACTATAAAGTTTAAGGTGACATAATAAGTAAAATATTGGCTAATTTAGACACAAATTAATATTGAGGAATGAATTTATTATGAATAATTTAGTAACAATGAGATGGATCATTATAGACATCTTCCAAGGTCTTATGTATTCAAGTCCTTCCTATGTCTAAGGTTTGAGCACTCTATGTAACTTATGTCATGTTCCAACCTCTAAACTAGAAGCAATAATGTCCCTCAGTGATCTTATATTCCATGTATCCAAGATCTAGGTTATGTTACTCATGAACAATAAATCTATATCCCAAATCATGCTTGGTCCTAAGGGACTGTATTTTCATATTTTACTGATTCATTTTATGTTAGGATTAGCCAAAATGATAAATTTGTGTGAACTCATGACTATTTCAGCTCTAAAAATGAAAAGCAATAGCTTCAAGTATAAGTCCTGGTCTTAATTGTTGACTTTATGAATTTCAAACTTATGTTATACAACTCAAGATGTAAGAACTCGTATTTCCTGGTATGGTCTATCCTGAGGACACATGCTATGTTGTGTTTATGCCAGAGTGTCTCTCTACTTACGATCCAGACACTTGATATATGTAGAACTTTGTGATTGTAGCATATCTTCACCTCATTTCCCACTTTAAGTAACTAAATGAATATGAGTTATGATTGAGTGATGTTTCTCCCATTCATTATGCTTGTGCTCGGGTCCTTTAGAGACCCTCCGTATGTTTGTATAGTTGTAATACCCCATACATTTCTTAGTTTAGTTCAACTTTTAGTACATGCACAATAGGCTTTGAACCTGAAAATTTAGCTAAGTGTTGGAGACTTAGTTTTATTATTGGCCTCTTAACTTTGATAATTTTTAAATTGACCTTCCTAACCACGAGACGTAAGTTTTTGAGTTGATTCATTTTCAAGGGTGTAAGTATCATGTCACAGTGATTTTTGAATTTTTTAGACGAGGTTTGGACCACGTTTAAATTTCCAAAACAACAACTCACCGCGATTGCACCGCATCACGGTGGCTATAGCGGTGGAATCCTTGGTATGTTGCGGTGAGACCCCAAATGACATTCCAGCTGTGAATTTTAATTTCCACAGGCAGTTTAGACTTTTTCCACTACCCCCAAATTTTGAAAACACGGGATTAAATAGCTAAAAGGGCATATTTTACCCATATTCCCCAATTTTATTCAATAAGAAACCCTAAACTCTCTAATTGTTCATCAAGCTAGACCTTTTCTCCATCCATGAAATGTCAAGAATTGGTGTTTCCAAGCCAAGAACATTCAAGATTGCAATATTCTTCAGTATTTAATCCTTAGAGGTATGTTAGATGTTCATCCATGGGCCCTTTTCACCCATGGAGTCTAAGAATTTATTTTTTATATTTTAAATTATGAAATTACATATTTATAATGATTTATCTCCATGAAGATTTTATGAATCTTGATTATACATGATGCTTACAATCTATTATCGTTTAAAGCAACGCTTACACGTTTGAAACATGAAACTTCATTATTAAATCCCTAAGTATTGTTTTAGTATTGCAATTATGCTATTCCCATATGTTTTACCCATTCCCATTCTTAAGTTCATGAATTGCTTACCATTTAAATTTCAAGTTAAGATTATGAATTGTTTCATGTGGAATGCATTATAGAATGTTTTAAATATGGTGGTTTCCATATCATGTTCATTAGAATTCAGAATAAATCCTCAGTTTATGATTTTGTCATGTGATTATGCTATCTCATCGTGTATAAAGGTAATCTCATGTTTAAATTTATGTCTCCTATGTGTTTGGTGAAATTCTTAAGTGAATAATTGTGAATAATGATTTTCCTTCCATGGTTTCGAAGATTTTATATGTCACTGTTGTTATAGTGATCGACTTCTTAGGGTTATGAATACTCAATATTTATCTATTTATTTAGTCTTAGTATTTATAGAATGGTTTCAGACACGTATGAGCACTATCAATTCAGTCAGTTATCATGTCAGTTAAATCTAGATTAGTTAAGTAATCTGAGTCAGTTCCTTCTTTAGTTAAAATTAGTTCAGTCCTGTAATAAGTTTAGTTGGGAGTAGAATTCAGGACCGAGCAAACCTAGGGATGGGGGTATTCCTGTAAGTATAGGGTTTGACCCTTAATAACAATTCCTTAGTTACAGAACTACGTAGCCAGCGTAGGTTTGACATGTCTTCCTTCTAGTTTAAGGTAGACACATATCTCATGATTCTTTCTATTAGTTTAGGGTTGACAAGATGTGTTCCTACTATTTTAGGGTTGACATAACCATTGTTAGTACCCGTGGATCGGTACTAGCACCCTTTCAACTAGGCTCACAGGTTGGAGCCCGATCAGCTCAGCTTTGAGGTATATCGGTTAGATAATACCTCCCACAGTTTCAGTTTTAGTATTTAGTTCAAACCTCAGTTTGGATTTGCTTGACCATATTATATAGTTTATCAATTATTCAGTTATTAGATTTTAGTATTACAGTTTTCAGACTATTTATGAATGATGTTATATGCTTGGTCATGTATTCTAAGATTTTACAGTATTCACGCATTCATATCTAGTTATCTCATTCTATTCATTCAGTTAGTTGTTATTCATACACATGAGCCCATGTATATCAGCCTAACCTCATCTAGTATACTAGTACATTTTATGTACTGACTGCATACTCATTTTTTGCGCTATGATGCATTATATCATAGGTTCGGACACTTAGGTTCCTGACCACACTAAGACATTCCAGCGCATCAACAACAACAATGGTGAGTCATCATATTTTAAGGGCCGATTATTTTTATTTTAGTACTTCAGTCCAGCAGTCAGTCAGAGTTAGTTGGGGACATGTCCTATCAACTCTACAGTCATTCAGTTAGAGGCTTTCTGACACTTCCAGATAGTTATCTAGTTTTTAGTTGAGATTGGATCTTTACATTAATACTTTTAGATAGTTGTTTCAGATTTAAGAGTTTAGTAATCTCTTGTTATTATAAAAACTTATGGCATGATCAGTTATTCTACATATGTTATCTTTTATTAGTAGTTTTGTTCAGTGCTCACAGCAGGTACCAGCTCATGGCTTAGCTTGTAGTCACTTGTGACTGTAAGCACCGTGAGGCATCTAGGGTGTACTCCCAGGGTGTTACAAACTTGGCATCAGAGCTTATGGTTTTAAAGTGTTTTATGGAGTTTGCAAGCCTCATTGAGTAGAGTCTTATGCATGGGTGTGAAATACGATACACTTATAGACAAGAGGATACAAAATATTTTAGGAAATATTTCCCTTTTTTCTGTATTCATGTTGTGCGAATGAGCATGATCTTAATTTAAACTCTCTTTCTAATTTAATATTCTTCCTATTTATATAATATACCTCACAAAAATACTAATAGAAGGAGAAATAGGAATCAGACCGCACCTCCACCTATTCAGGAAGATCCCCTGAATGAGCATATTTCTCATACCAATTTCAAAAATACATTCACTACTCTAGCTCACTCAGTAACAACTCAGAATAATCAGTAGGCTTTTATCCCAGCTAATCCAGTCGCTAATACCGAAGAAGCTAGGATTTGATATTTCACCCGAATAAACCCTTCATTATTTTTGGGATCCAAGTCTGATAAGGATCCGTAGGAGTTCCTTGACATGGTTTAAAAAGTAACAGACATTATAGGTGTGACTTCTAGTGAGAGTGTAGAGTTAGGTGCTTACTAGTTACAGGATGTAGCTCACACCTAGTATAAGCAGTGAAAGGGAGATAGAGGTAATAATGCAGGACCTATTAAGTAGGAGGATTAAGTAGGTTCTTTCCCTTGGATTTAAGGGAATCTAAGGTGTAGGAGTTTATTAATTTGAAGCAGGGTAACATGAGTGCGAGGGAGTATTTTCTTAAGTTTACCTAGTTGGCTAGTTATGCTCCTAATGTGGTGTCTAATAACATGTCTAGAATGAGTAAGTTTGTTTCTAATATAGTTGATAGTATGGTTAAGGAGTGTAGGAACCGAATTTTGATTAAGGAAATGGACTTGTATAGACTTATGGTCCATAATTAGCAGATCGAGGAAGAGAAGGTTAAAAAGAAGGAAAAAGAGAGTAAGAGGGATAGGATACGTAGTTTTAGTTTTGATCATCCAAGGTTAGAGAGTGGTAGACGTTCTCAGTTGAGTTAGAAGTTTTCAGCCCCAACTCCATCTTCAGTAGTACGCCAGTACAAATGTTCAGGAAAGATAGTCAGGATAAGGAGTCAGGCCCCTAGACCCAAGGTAGTGGGAATAGTAGTCGTAACCATCCATTTTGTGTTGAATGTGCTAGGAATCATAAAGGTGTGTCTAGAGCTGGAAGTGATGTATTTTTTGGATGTGGTGAGCTAGGCCACAGAGTCAGAAAATGTCCTAAGGTTGGTCCACAAAATCAGCACAGTTGTCCTCTAGCTTTATTAGGTCGCCTGACTTAGAAGGGCGCCACTTCCAGTGCCATCAGTGGACAACATCAGAACAAACTTTATGCACTCTAATCCCGACATGATCAGGAAAGTTGTCCTGATGCAATTATGGGTATGTCATAGGCCTATCATATTCTTATATATGTTTTAGTAGACCCTGAAACTTCACTTTCTCTTCATAACCCCTACTTAACTATCAAATTTAGTGTCAATCTTGAAACCTTAATAGAGCCCTTTTCATTGTCTACCTTAGTGGGAAAATCTATCCTGGCCAGACAAGTATACAAAAACTGCCCGGTTTCAGTATCCCAGAAAATTACTTTAGTTGATTTTAGAAATTGAGCCGTTCCATTTTAGTTTCCTGATAAACCATTCATTAAATGAACGGGAAGAACCTCAGTGCTTAAGATTCGGACGTGTTTTCAAATTCTTTCTCAAAATCCTATGATAGCAAATGATCTAAAATTAGAGGTATGAAACCAGGAGTTTAGAACTAGTAGTAGAGTTATGATGGTGTTATCTGAATTTGAGTAGAAGTTATTTCATGGGGTTAGTTGGATGAAAGGTGAATCAGTAGGCTTGAAGTAGTATCTACAAGAATTTAGATTTGTTGATTTGAAACATATGTTGTAGATGTGATATTTGTAGGCTATGATGAAAGTAGTATATTTATTAAATATTTGGGGATATCCATGTTATGTGTTAAAATATAAGTTTGAATCTTAGATGGTTGAGCTAATAGAAAAAGGATTTAAAAATTCTAAGTTGGTCAATTTTAAGTTGTGACATGATGATTGTTAGGGATATAGAGGGATAGGAGTTGTATCTTAAAAGAAATTACCAGCAATAAGTTTTACATTATCGGGCATAGTCATTTAGGGTGAGTTTACCAGTTATGCGTAGTATTATACCCAAGATTCTAGAGTAAAGCGGTGGCAGTTCAATTTAGAGATGTTAAGTGTTTCCCAAATTTAGAGTGATGAATTTAAGCTAAGGGGGGAGATGATAGAACAAGTAACTAAGTCAGGCTCTCTGGTTCTAGTAGTGATGCCAGCATGTTGTGGAACAACACTTGAGAGGAAAATGCCCAATTATATCAGTGCATAGTTTTTAGTCATCATGATATATTCTCATGCCTTACATGTAAGCTCCATGATCATGTTTGTAACACCTCGTAAATTTTTTCGTACACTTATAGCGATTATATGGAGTCCTAAAGGCTTGCGTATGAGTTAAATTAAGTTTATAGTGTTAGGAAGTATCCCGTCAATAGTTGTATGTGTAGGTATTGGAATAAGCTTTCCAACGATATAAAGTTTTCCCAAAACAGAGGAGTATTTCATATAAGCGAGCACCTTCGAAATTTCAAAACGGTGGCCGGAAAGCCTGTGAACAGTAAATCTGCAGGAAAATTACTGCAGCTAGGCAATTATTTTTTTGGATCAACTTTAGACGATCATAACTCCTTGTACAAAAAGAACTGTGTGATCTTCTATATATCGACGAAAATATCAGAGAGTCTTCTTTCGGATGAAATTGGTTTCATCCAAATGCAATGTCTGAGTAAGGAGCTATACCCGTTTTACTACAGCCTACCAAAAAAAAACAGAACTGTGGGACAGATTTTTGGGTCAACTTTAAACGACCATAACTCCTTGTACAGGAAGAAATGGGTGGAATACTTTATATGAAAATGAAATACCTTTGAATTATCTTTCCAATTAAATTGGTTTCACCCTAATCCGATACCGGATCAAAGAGTTATGATCGATTTACTTCAGCCTGTCAAAACTGTCCACTGGGGACAGATTCGGATTTATTTAAATTTTGAGGGCAAAATGGTCATTTTCTATTACTTCTTGGACGAAAATGGGTCTTTATAAACCTACACATAGCCTCATATATATCATATACCATCCAATTATTAAGAGAAGGTGAAACCCTAGCCTAATTTCAACTTCAAATATTTTGTGATTCAACCGTAGAAAATTCGAATTGGTTCCGTAGTTGTGTTCACCATCTCGAAAGCTTCGTGAAGCTCCCCATGGTTATGTAAGAAGGATTCTAAATACAAGAGTTCATTGTTAAGGTATGAATATTGTTTATTCTTGATTCTTATCCATGAATAAGTATTGATAAAGGATTATGAGTATTGTCTTGATGTTGGAAGATAACTAGAAACATAGTTATGAATTGTTTTGCATAAATTGTTAGTAGTAAATTATGGAAGTTGTTGTATTGGATTATGGAGGATGAATTGTGGTGATATATCATTATATTAGTGGTTATGTAGGCCCAGTGATCATGTTGGTATTGGATGGTGATTAAGAAGGGAAATAAAGTCTAAGAGTGATGTTGGGGGATATTTCATGAAAATGCATGATATGTGAATGTAATAAGAGTATATGAGGATGTATGTAGCACACTTATTGATGAGTTAAAGGATTACTTCCTAGACATTATTTGGTGAAGTTAATACCTAAATTGTAAGGTTTGGTTGCTAATACTAGTTTGCCACAAATGACTTATTGTAGATAGGTGTTCGAAGAGTACGGGAAGCCAAGTTGGACTTGTATTGAAGTGGTTATATCAAGGTATGTAAGACATACTCTATCAAATATTTGGCATGAATAATGACCCATGGCACTCTCAAGTAAGCTTCCAACATTGTCCTACAACACATGACACATAATAACATCATATGATCTTCGACACTACCAATTGAACTTGTTTTCACTTTTAAGATGTCCGGCTAGTCAAAAAAAAATGCCCATATACTATTGTTGACTCCGAAATGGTTTAATGAGGTATCCATGATTCTCTACTTCATTTTCATGATATTGATTACCTATTTAGATGTTTTCCTATTGAGGTATCATGGTTTCAAGTTCCAGAAGTTGTGACCACAAAGTAACCAATCTCAAAGATTAATTGAATTAAGAAATGGAATGTCTGTACTTTAAATTGATGATATGATGTATTGTATTAGTACCACTGATCAGTTGGCCATTGTATTATAAAGTTTATGTATATATGTTATTCCAGGGGTGGTCCCTGATGTATTGTATTAGTACCACTGATCAGTTGGCCATTGTATGACATATGTTATGTATTGATAAGGATTACGGGAAGTAATGATATGAAAGTAATGTGCAGGTATCCCATCAGCTCTTTTAAGTGTGGTCTACTCATACTGTTTATTCACTGGTATTTGGGTTTTGTTGACCTTTTGTATCTCATCTTGATACTCACTTCCTTACATACTCAGTACATATTTCCGTACTGACGTCCCTCACGGGGGACTCGTATTCATGACTGCAGGAACAGGTACTTCAGGTCGTACACCTCCGCAGTAAGAGCCAGGACATTCTGTTGTTAGTGTTGAGCTCCAGTTGTTTCGGGGCATCCCAAGTCGTTTCTATATGTATTTTTGGTATTTGTATAAAAGTCTTTTGTGGGCGGGAGTTTGTCCCGACCATAACTCAGTTGTGTATCTATGTAGAGGCTTTTTTAGACATATTGTACAACCATAGGAGTGTTTAGTTGATAGACGTGATGGCTCTGACGGTCAATTACTGTTTATATATATATTTATGCATGTCTGCTGGGCTGATACAGGTACTGTTTTCTTCTATTTACAACGAAGTGCTGCCAAAATTTCTAATTTTTATAAGTAATGTAAATGTGAAAGTATAGGTTATGAACGGGTTCTCCCGGGCTTCCTCGGCTACGGGTGCCAGTCTGCTCCAATGGGATTTGGGGTATGACAGAAGTGTAGGGACAACAATACGTAACGCCTGTATTCACTTAGGCAAATCCCACATCG
Source organism: Capsicum baccatum var. pendulum (assembly GCA_030864225.1). Taxonomy (NCBI): domain Eukaryota; kingdom Viridiplantae; phylum Streptophyta; class Magnoliopsida; order Solanales; family Solanaceae; genus Capsicum; species Capsicum baccatum. The sequence goes on along the minus strand of CM061560.1, from coordinate 233,467,482 downwards.
GTAGTGAAGGGGAACGAAGTGTGCCTTATAGGTGCATGGATACCTTCCATGTATGTGACGCATTTTAAAACCGTGAGGGGCCAAGGCTCCAAAGCGGACAATTTTGCATGCGCCGGTGGTCTGGACTATTATAGTTGGTGTCAGAGCCAGCGCCAGTGCCGATGGTAGGGCAAACCTCAGCGAGGACGCTGAGTCCCTACGGGGGGTGAGTGTAGGGACGGAGATATGTAACACCTGCATTCACTTAGGCAAATCCCACATCGGTAGTGAAGGGGAACGAAGTGTGCCTTATAGGTGCATGGATACCTTCCATGTATGTGACGCGTATTAAAACTATCAGTCTTTTCTTAGAATTTTAGTCAAGCCAGTATCATTTAGGGGATGAACTATCACAAGGGGGAGATATTGTAACACCCTTAAGTTTTCATGTACTAAATCTCTCAATTTGCATTCATCAAACTAGATCCAGCCTAAGACAGTGGTTACATATAAGTTGACTCTCTCATTTCTATCTTAGTCATATACTCACCTTCATGTCATTACAAGTATTCATGAATCAGTTTAGTCAGTCACCATGTTTTAGACTCAGTTATGTAATTATGTTTGCATTTATGCATGTTTAGTATCTAATCTTAGTTAGTTAAGTACTCTCAGCTTAATTAGTCTCATTCAACGATGAATATTCCCTAGGGGAGATATTGTAATACCTCGTACTTTTCTTAGTTTACTCCATCTTTTAGTATATGCACAAGAGTATTAGAACCTGAAAAGTTAGCTGAGTATTGGAGACTTAGTTTTATTTTTGGCCTCTTAACTTTGATGATTTTGACATTGACCTTTCCTACCCTAAGATGTAAGTTTTTGAGTTGATTCATATTCAAGGGTGTAAGTAGCATGCCTCAGGTGAGTTTCAGTATTTTTGACAAAGTTTAGACCACGTTTGGATTTCCAAAATAGCAACTCGCCACGATTGCACCGCATTATGGTGTCTATAGAGGTGGAAGCCTTGGTACATCGCCGAGAGAGCCCAAACGACCTTCCAGTTGCGAATTTTAATTTCCTTAGGCAGTTTAGTCTTTTTCCACCGCCTTAAATTGTGAAAACACACGTTTAAGCAGCTGAAATGGCATATTTTGTCGACATTACCCAATTTTATTCAACAAGAAACCCTAAACTCTCTAATTTTTCCTCAAGCTAAACCTTCTCCCTGTTCAAGAAAGATCAAGAATTGGGGTTTTCAAGCCAAGAACATTCAAGCTTCTGATATTCTTTAGGATTTAATCCTTAGAGGTATGTTAGATGTTCATCCATAGGCCTTTTTCACTCATGGAGTTGATGAATCCATCTTTTATGTTTTAAATTAAGAAATTACATATTTATAATGATTTATCTCCATGAAGCTTTTATGAACTTTGATTATACATGATGTTTACAATCTATTTTTGTTGAAGGCATCCCTTACACGTTTGAAGCATGAAATTTCATTGTTAAATCCCTAAGTATTTTTTTTAATTTTGCAATTATGCTATTCCAACATGTTTCACTCATTCTCGTGCTTAAGTCCATGAATTCTTACCATTTAAATTTCAAGTTAAGATTATAAATTATTTCAAGTGGAATGCATTATAGAATGTGTTAAACATGGTGGTTTCCATATCATGTTCATGCAAATTCAGAATAAATCCTCAGTTTATGACCTTGTCAAGTGATCATGCTATCTCATCATGTTTAAAGGTATTCCCATGTTTAAATTCATATCTCTCATGTGTTTGATGGAATGCTTAAGCGAATAATTATGAATAATGATTTCCCTTCCATCGTTTTGAAGCTTTCATATATCTGTATTATTATAGTCATCGAGTCCTAGGGGTTATGAATACCTAAAATTTAGTTGTTTACTTAGTCTCAGTATTTTAAAAATGGTTTCAGACATGTATAAGCATTATCAGTTTGGTCAGTTACTATGTCATCAAACCTAGATCAGTTTAGTAATCTGAGTCAGTTCCTTCTTCAGTTTAAGTTAGTTTAGACCCGTAATCAGTGTCAGTTCAGTTGAGAGTAGGATTCAACACCGAGTAAACCCAGGGATAGGGGAATTCCTATTAGTATAAGGTTTTACTCTTAGTAACAATTCTTGAGTTACAGAACTACGTAGCTAGTATAGGTTTGAGATGTCTTCCTGGTAGTTTAGGGCTGATACATATCTCATAAGTCTTTATGTTAGTTTAGGGTTAATAAGATGTCTTCCTTCTAGTTTAGGGTTGACAAAATCAATGTTAGTACCTGTGGCATGGTACTATCACCCTTCTAACTGGGGTCACCGGTTGGACCCCGATCAGCTCAACTTTGAGGTATGTCGATTAGATGATACCTCCCATAGTTTTAGTTTTAGTATGCCATTCAAAACTCAGTTAAGTTTTACTTGACCATAGCATACATTTTATTAGTTATTCAATTATTAGATTTCTATATTTTAGCTTACAAATTATTTCAGAATCATGTTATATGCTTGGTCTTGCATTCTTAGATTTTACAGCATTCATGTATTCATATCCAGTTATCTCATGCTATTCATTCAGTTAGTTGTTATTCATATACATGACCCATGTATCTCATCCTAACCTCATCTAACATACTAGTATATTTAATGCACTGACCGCAAAATTATTTCATTTCTAGGATGTATCATATCATCGGTTCAGGTGCTTAGGTTCCCGACCACACTTAGACATTCTAGCGCATCAGCAACAACAGTGGAGAGTCCTCATATTTTTAGGGATAATTATGTTTATTTTAGTACTTAAGTCCAGTAGTCATTTAGATTTAGTTGGGGATGTGTCCCATCTACTCCACAGTTATTTAATTAGAGGCTTTCAGACACTTTCTGATAGTTATCTAGTTTACAGTTGATTGGTAGTTTTTACATTATTACTTTCATATAGTTGTTTTAGATTTAATAGTTTAGTAATGTCTTAGTATTATAAAACCTTATTTCATATTCATTTATTCTGCATATGTGTATCTTTCATTTAGTGCTCACAAAAGGTACCAGCTCATGGGTTAGCTTGTGGTCACTTGTGACAGTAAGCACCATGTGGCATCCAGAGTGTACTCTCAGGGCATTACAATAGTGATGGTTTTGGAAGCATAGATGTGTGTTAGGTGGGAGATTAGATGCTTTTCGGTAGGTGAAGTTTTTGATGTGATTTCTTGAATAAGCTTATAGGAGGAGGGGAAGAAGGAGGTGAACTTTTGTTATGTGAAATAGTTGGGAAGGAGATATGTGACAAAAATATTTGTAAGGGTGATTGAAATTATTGGTCTTACTGGGAAGGTCTATGAAGTGGGTGTAGTAATGATAGGCTTGAATATTGTGATGGATGAAAACACAACCCATGTACTATGTTGTTAGTATTCCCTGAATTAGAACTCAAGTGTGTTTGATGGTAGTCGTAAGGTAAAGTAATTTTCTTAATGGGATGTAGAGTACAGGATCCCATTGCTTAAGCTAGCACCTCTTTTCTCTGAGTTAGGCTTTTACATAGAAGCATTATGTAGTGGGACTCAAACTCTTGTGGTTAGAAGTGTTATGGGAGAATTGTAAGTTGGAAATGATTAAGTATGCAATTTTTTGTTTGGGGCATAGTTGAGTAGTGTCTTTAGATTTTAGATCTATTCGTTGTATCTTGCAAGGTAGTGAATGATTCTACTTATTATGTTTCGTGAAATCTTATTTCATGATTAGTACCAATGTAAATTCATCCTTTGATCACCAAATAAACTCATACCATATGTTGTGATAATTATGACCCTTAGAACTCATGTGCAAAGTCATCTTTATGCCAATTCTTATTATCTCACGCTTCATGCTTACACATTTCACTAGGGATTATCATGAAGATATTTCATGACTTTGCATATTTTGTTGAGGAAAAATGTTTGATGAGAGGTTACGTTCCTTATTCCATACTTTTAGAGCTTCAACAAGTCCTTACCCATCATTCGGGGACGAATGATCCCAAGGGGGAGATAGTGTAACACTCCGCATTTTTGGGCTAAAGTTGAACCATCTTTTAGATGTATATGTTCTTGAATCCAAGTCTCTAGTTAGAAATAAGTGTGAATTATATTTACATAGTGTGGAAACATCCATGGAGATGAACTTGCATTATAAGAATCTCCTAGCTCAAAAGTTAAGTTGAGAACTTTCCTATCGATTGACTTTTAGTTGATCATTTTTCATGGGTATACTTCCAGTGACTATTTCTCCTAATGTATAAATATTCATGTGGACTAATAATATCAAGTGAAATCCCTTTGAATCTTTATTCCAAAGGCTCCGACCGTTCATCAATTTGAGTCCGGAATAAGCAGTTATGAGTATTTGAATAAGGCACCATCTAGGTTGTATGATTATGACCCCCTGTAGTTGTAACACTCCTTTGGATGCTTGTAAAATGATCTTTAGGACCCTCGTAGTAATGGTAGATCATGTATTGATGTTTTGAGAGGTGTTGGAATTGTTTAAGAATCTCAAAACTAAGTAGGCATCACAAAATAGAGCTTATGCGATGGCTACGTATTGCATACCATCATCTACCTTCACTGGAAAGGTTTGGATATAGCTTAGGAATCACCAACCTTGGATGTGGCCATAAACTTGGCGTCACCAACATTGGACTTGGCCATAGGCTTGGTATCGCCAACCTTGGACTTGGCCATAGGCTTGGCGTTGCCAACCTTGAACTTGGCCATAGGTTAGGCACTGCCAACCTTGTATTTTTGCAGTGTAGGGACGCCGTTTTTTATTTAATTCAAAGAAAACATGGCATTTTGTCATCCAATAACCGTCCCTAAACATCTTAACACAGATTTAAGGTTCCCAAAAATGTTTTAACCCTATCAAATCCTTAGTTCATCATCTTAAACACAAGAAGAGGTAAATAATATAGGGTTTGCTCTTTTAATCTTAAATGGTCGATCTTTCATGAATTCTTCGTCAATTGAGGTATATGAGACTATCCTAAGCCTCATGGCCATCGATTTAATTGTTTTAAACAAACTTTAATGAGTATATTTATACCTATGCATCCAAAATTTGTTTTTAAATGTATTGATGAACATGTATTGAAAATCCCTTATATTGAGGTAGTTTTGTAGAACTTGTGGTATGGAACCCTACGGTTGAAATACCTTTTGTGAGATCATGTGATATTAAATTTGTAAAGATAAATGAGCGCATAACTATGTAAATCCCTCTCTTACTTTAAAATCCATTGTTTTCACAAGCTGGGGCCTTGATTTTACAGATTGTTAAAATCTTGAGTTGGAAGGGTTACTAATACGTGTACATTGTACTATTTTGATTGATTAAATGAGAGGGTATTTTACTTGATTTATAATCCTTCATGTTTACAATTAAAGGTTTGCAAATGTTTAATAAAAGATGATGACCACCACAGAGAAAGTGTTGAAGAGAGAATATTTTGTATTCATATGTTTTAAAATATGAACTATCATTGATTTTTAACTCTCTTGGGTGGTCAATAATACTTTTCTTTCTAAATATGAAAGGGCACTAGATATGTTGTGATATGGATTGCAAGTTTGGGTATGACTATAGCCTATTTTGATATGCTCGAAGATATTAAGAAAGAAATTACTTTTCAAAGAAAATATGGTTTAAAGAATCTAAAATTGGGCTTAGGATAGTTAGATGGTTACCTGAAAAAGGCACGAGTCAAACGACTAATTGCCCAAAACTATGATTTGCTAACACGGGTTTAAGTTACTCAAAAGGGAAAATTTTACGCTGACAATGGCCTAATTGTGTAGTAGAAAAGTAGACACTCCAACCTTTGCAAAAAACTTGGGTTGGAGTCTTGGCCGCCGAGTCAAGGATGGATTCCATATAGCCCATGGAATAACAAAGTTGTAGGGTGTATCATCTAGGTCAGAAGTAAGATAAAGAGTAGAGTCATGATTTGTAGAATGTCGTTTGAACGATTCAGATTAGGCCCATGTATTTTCAACTGTTTTAAGGTAACATGTATCTTTTGAAACGCTCTTACCTATGTTGCATATAAATATATTTTGTTTTTGGATTGTTTTATATACAAGTACATCTGTATTGACCCCTATATTTCAAGATCTGAGGCTCTGTCTCGCGGTCCCACTAAGCAGTAGATTGACATTGTCAAAATTTTCCAGTTGGTGAGCCTTCCTTATTTCAGAAGGCCTAGTTATGAAATTTGTCATTTATTTTAATTTATGGTATAACTGGTGGCGTTATCCCAATTTTTAGACAAAAGTTGTTTTCATGTTGTTTAAAATTTCGTAGGCTAGTTTCATATGTTTTGAACAATTATGAATTTATATTTTGTATTGTATAGTCGAAGTAAAGGAATGACCATGTTCTCATTTTGTTAAATTTTTGCATTTCCTTATATTGTATGAACGTTGTCCATGATTGCTAAATTGAAAAGGGCACTCGGGCCTTCATAGTTCAAGATTCTCATTATGGCCAAGGCCTCGGCTTAGGTTGTAATAGTCTTGGTCAACATAGGTATGTTTCCCCATCAAAGGTCTAGGATATGGGGCCTTCACCAAACCCTGTTTCTACTTCTGAGCCACAGGTTCTTCCTCCCCAGCCAGTGGTGGCCTAGGGACCAAACCAGGCTCCACCAGGGTTTATTTCTTCTTTAATTCTTAGGTTTTCTTTGGTTCAACTTTTATATTAGTTGGTGGTGCACCGGTTAATGTTGCACAGTCTATGGATCTTACTATACTGAGGTGGGGGCACAACTTGTTGTTGTAGTTCCTATAGTTGAGGTTCCTCCTACCCAGTAGTTTCCTAACCTGCTATGTCTATTGAGAATGAAATATGTTAGGTAGATTCTTGAGATTGTCTTTGCATAGGTTTTTTGGTGTATCGGGCAAGAATGTGTATGAGTTCTTGATTTCTTATGAGTATAACCTCCATAATTTGGGTCTAGTTGAGACTCATGGTATGGATTACACTACTTTTCAATTGGACTTGGCATCTTGGCATTAGTGGAAAGGTCATCTTTATTCTAGGCCAACTAAATATTCCCTATTGACATGGACTTAGTTCTTTAAGATCTTGTAAAAGAAGTATATGCCTCACAGTCTTAGGGATCATTTGAGGAATTAGTTCTCAAGATTTGAGAAAGTCTCCATGACTTTTGTGGAGTATAAGGCTTGATTTGATGAGTTGGATAGGCATTCTACTTCTATTCTGACTACAGAGTATGAGAGGGTTCGTTGCTTTGTTTGAGGATTGAGACTTCTTCTTTGTATGTCTACACAGAGTTTTGTTCTTGTGGGTAGGTATTTTTCTGAGGTTTCTGAACAGGCTTAGGTTATGAAGGATATGCATTGAGAGTCCCAAAAGGGCAGCGATAATAGGCTATGTTATCAAGGTAGTTTTAGTGGGAGCCGTAGTGGATCATGGTTCAAAGGTAGTGGTTCTCAGGTTTGGTACCCTTCGCATCAGTGATGTGCCATGGTTTCATGGAATTTTGATGCTTAAAATAAAAAAATATGCAAGAACTTAGGTCCTTTGTTTGATGTGATGTGTTTTTATGTTTGTGTTGCATGAAACTAGGATTGGTGCAAAAAAGGATAAAAAGAAGTTGAAATGTGCAGAGAGCCCACTTAGAGATCCACTTACGGGTCATAAGTGGAACTTACATCCTCCGTAGGTCCCTTTGAAAGTGGCAAAATTTTTTTTTAAAGATTTTTAGTTTGACCCTATCACCTACAAAGGCACTTACGGGGGCGTAAGTGGAAGTGGAAGTTATGAAATTTTATGAATCCTACTGAGACCTAGGACCCACCTAGGTTCTGTAAGTAGTAACTACGACCCATAAGCAGGTCCATAGGTAGTTGCCGACCTAGTTTTCCTTTTTAATTTTGGTTAGAATTTTTTGGGTTTTAAGGTATTCTATAAATACCCCTTTGATGTTTTTATATTAGTTTATGAACTCTAGATACTTACAATACTATATTGATTCTGAGATACACTTTTGATTTTGTAATACTTTCTTCTTTGATTTAATGGTTGGATATTTATTTATGATTCTGGTTTCTATTCATTAATTATTTTAAGATTATTCATATGATTTGAATCATAAATTCGATGGATGTTATTGTAAACATGTGCGGCTAAACCACCTAACTAGGGTTGTGGACATCTCGATGAAATAATGAAGTAGAGGAAGTGCAAAGTCATTCTACATTGATGTTCTTGCATGTATTGTAGATTTGATTTCTTTCTTAACGACTGTAGAAGATGAGATCCTACCTGTATTTGACACCCTCTCCATAAAAGAGGCTGAGATTAGGAAAATAAAATTACAATAGTAATTTGACGTTATCAACCTTCATGTAATTAACTTAAAACTCAAAAGGAGATAGTTAATTTGGGATCAGGGACAAGGGTTAGTAAGGTGACACTTTAAGATTCAAAATGCGATGAGTGAAATTCTCCAAAAATGTTCAAAAGATGGTTGGTGATATATATTTTGTCAAATTCTGCATGCAAAGTATCGAGAGAGTCGGTGAGCACAATAAGTCTATAGAAAACATGGTCCTAGTGTTCATCTCATATTGATTTCAAACTAAAGTGATCAAGATCTTTTACTATTGTTATGTTTCTCACAATATCACCCCATTTACTTTTTTACACTTTTTGGCTACTTCAACAAGTTCGCGAGAAAGATTCAGCCTATTCTCTATAGGTTTTATCCCAATCTTTTTTGAGTTATATATTTGATAGCGACCATATTATACTTCTTGGCGATGTCATTTTGAGCGACATCAAATTTTGGCGCCTTTGTGAAGGAATATGTTTATGGATTGATAGATTAATTTTTATTTTTCTGCTATTTTTAGGCGTATATCGGTGTATGCTTCGTACTCAAAGCCAAGGAAATACCTTGATCCACTTGATATTGAGCTTCGAGTGGACTTTATGAAAAAATCATATAATGGAAGAGCAGTAACATGGGGTTCATGATGACCCTAATCTTATTACGCCACCTCCATATGGTGTTCAAGAAATAGCCACACAAACTACTACTCAATTATTGGCTTAAGTGAATGCTAGGAGGGATGTTGTTGCCTACCGTGTAGCACAAGATGAAAGAGTGAGACTAAAAGAAGAGCATCAAGCAGTACTTGATAGATCTTATGCAACCCATAACTTTTCCATATTTCCCAGCATTTGATGATCCATAGGAGGATTTGAGGTATATTGATCCTGGCGAGAAGGATCTACCATTCCTCTCGAGTCACCCCAAGGAGTGAAGTTTGATACTATGGGAGCTATAATTAAACTACTCAATTTGAAGAATGTTTTTGCTGATTTGCTGGATGATGAGGCAAACATGTACATTCTAAATTTTTTTTGGATTTTCACTTCATATAATTTACCTGGGGTGAGTCAGTAAGCTTTAAGACTTAGGTTATTCCCATTCTCTCTTACCGGCAAAGTGATATTATGACTAGGGGACCAACCTTATGTGTTCATCAATAATTAGAATGAGTTGCAAAAATAGTTCTTGGAATGATTCTTCCCATCTTCTAGAATGTTGTAGTTGAAGGATGGGATTTACAATTTAAGGCAATTGCATTCAAAGGCATTATATGAGACTTGGTTGCGGTTTAAGAAGAAGTTGATGATTATGTGCAATTATTTAATTTCAGGTAGGAATTTGCTTGAGATATTTTATAGAGCCCTGAATGTTAATACCAAAGCCATTGCTAATACAATTACTTATGGGTCTTTCATGAGCCTTCATTGGGAGATAGTTATGGAGATTTTAGACTGGGTATATAATATAAATCGGGGGTTGCATACTCTGGAGATAGAAAGAGTAGCACTTATGCTATTGGTGCTTTTAGTGAGCGGAGAACCCTAGATGATACAATTTCTCAAGAGGTTTCACATCTGAGGATAGAGATTATGTTGCTCACCAAGTAACTTGTAACTATAAATGCTGAAAAAGTAATCCAGTGGGCGCACTAGGTAAGTCGTATAGACATAATGAGTTTGACTCTGAGTTGGAGACTAAGTACTTGGATAGAGAGATGGCGGGTTTCTGAGCCTATAACCAAGGGTCCAATTAGGACTCTTACAACTCGAGATAAAGGAATCAAGCTAATAACTATTATGGGGATAGGTATATGGATCAAAGTAGAGAGAGATGGTGAATATTGGCTAAAGGATGACTCTAAGAAGAAGAGTGTTGTATATGTTTCGTCAGGGAACTGTGATACTAATTCAAGGATGAAAGCTTTACTTGCAAACCTAGTTAAAGCTTTACAGAATCAAGAGAGTTACCTTAAAGATATTAATGCAGATATTTGGAGCCTGAACCAAAAGGTAGAATCGCATGCTACTGCGATTAAGCAGCTAGATCACCAGTTTGATCAGATGTTGGCTTCCTTTAATCAATATTAATAAGGCACTTTTTCGAGTATTAGTATACAAAATTCTAATAATAACAATCAATATTTATTCATTATCACTTGGAGTGGTAAGGCTACGATTAATCATCCTATGCTGGTAGTTGATGTGGTGAAAAATAATGTTATTGATATTGATGATGCACCCAAAGTTGAAATTAGGAAGTTTGTGACTAATGGTGAGACATTGCAGAAATTGAACGCTATTTAGAAAAAAGTTAAAACTGATAAAGGAAATGGTAAGAAGGTTGAGCCAATGTTGAAGACCATTAGACGACCTCCCCCACCTTTTTCTCAATGGTTGAAGAATAAGGTAAATATTAGAAGTTCATGTTGATATTAAGAGAATTTTGTGTGAATATCCCTCTTGTAGAAGAATTAGAGAAGATTCCCGGGTACTTAAAGTTCATGAACAACTTAGTGATGAAGAAATGGATAGTGAGCTTTGAGCCCACTGATAATATGCACCATTGTAGTGCTATTGTTACCTAATCATTGGTTGAGAAGAAAGAGGATCCCAGATATTTCATTATTCCTTTCTATATTAGGTCCCTGAATTTTGTCACGAGCATTGTTAAGATCTAATATAAATTTGTTACCGCTAGTTGTGTACAAGTAGTTGGGGTTGGGGATACCTAAACCAACGTCGATGAGATTATTGATGGCTAATCGGACAATGAAGAAACCATTGGTATTTCATGTGATGTTTTGATAAAAGTAGATTCCTTATATTCCTAGTTGATTTCATGGTTCTTGACTGTGAGGTGGATTTTGATATTTTTATTTTCTTAGAAAGGCCCTTTCTAGCCAAGGGCAGGGTATTTTTTGACATAGAAATGGTACGTACAAAATTCAAGCTCAATGATGAACATGTTACCTTTAATGTGGGTAAGTTTATATGACAATCGAATGATATGCATGTAGTGTATTTAACAGACACTATTGAGGGTGATGCAGTAAGTATGCCCATTGAGGAGAGACTTGGTGTAGAGGCATTAGCGGTAGTGAGCATAAAGTTTAACAGTGATGGCATTGATGAGTATGATGAGATAGTGAATGATTTCATTGGTATAGGATCTTACACTTATGCTCCAAAGAAGTTGGATTTGTATTTGAAGAATAGAGCAACTCTGCTAGCCTGACCATCTATTGATGAGCCACCGTTCATGGAATTAAAGGCCCTACCTTCCTACTTCTTTTTTACAATTTTAGGGGACAACAATACCTTGTCAATTATTATTGTATCCAATTTAGTTGATACATAGGTAGAGGCCTTAATCTTCGTACTGCAGAGGTTTATAAAGGCCATTGGATGGACCACTGCAGATATTATTAGGATTTCACCTGGAATTTGTAATCATATGATTTAGTTGTAACCAAAGTGTATACCTATCATTGAGTATCAACATCATCTGAACCCACCTATGCAAGAGGTACTGAAAAAGAAGATCATAAAGTAGTTAAATAAACGTGTGGTTTACCTTAGTAATGACAGCAAGTGGGTGAGTCCGATTTAGATGTGCCTAAGAAGGGTGTGATCATTGTGGTCCCAAGTGAGTAAAATGAGATAGTTCCTATGAGACCAGTTATGGGATGGATAGTTTGTATGCATTGTTGAAAGCGGAAAACTTGGAAGAAGAAGAGACATTTTTCTATGCCATTCATGGACCAGATGTTAGACCATCTTGCAGGTAGAAGATGGTAATATTTTCTAGATGGTTATTTGGGCTATACACATATTTTATTTCCTCAAAACTAAGAGAAAACTACTTTCATATGTACATAAGAGAAAACTACTTTCATATGTACATACAGTATATTCGCATTCAAAAGGATGCTTTTCAGACTTTGTAATGCTTCCACCACTTTTTAGCATTGTATTTTATCTATATTTATTAATATGGTAGAGGATATTTTAAAGATCTTTACTAATAATTTCTCGATCATGGGTGAATCTTTTGATGGTTGTTTGTCCTATTTGGTCAATGCATTTCAAAGATGAGAGGAGTATAACCTAGTGTTGAATGTCACTATATAGTGAAAGTGTAGTGCCCCGAGACTGCCCCCTGGACGTCACAAACTTAGTGTTTAATGTCACTTTATAGTGAAAGTGTAGTGCCCCGAGACTACCCCATGGACGTCACACGATGCTTAGGACCACAAGTGATCCCAAACTAACCCTTATACTACATAACTCATGAGCAACTGGATAAAATACATAAATCTGAACGAAATAAGTGGAAGATAAATATTTTCCTGAATCTGATGAATACAAAACTAAATTAAAATAATTACACTCTGATTTTACAAAACAAAACTGGAATCAAATACATTAACTCTAGTAACTTTCTCTAAAGCCTCTACTAGTATTGACTATAGGTAGTTGGGACATGACCCCCAACTATACCAAATCAATATGACTGAATAAACAAAACAAGATACTACTCAAATAAAAGTTGACTCGAGTCCTTGAATCAAAAAAAACCCATCACCTACTGACTTGAAGCTGCAAACTATCTGATTATGATCTGATTGCTACAACTGGTACCTATATTATGAGACAATATAGCACATAGGCATATGTGGATTAGTACATTTGGAGTGTGCTGCGCATGTAGGGGTGAATGCATAAGTAAAAATAATAACTCAATATTCATATAATCTTTTCAAGAATGCATGCTAAGTGTAAATGACTCACATTGTCTTGAATATCTAAAAGTTGAAAGACGTAAATCATGAATAATAAAACATAATGTATAAATCTTATGAGCCATAACACTTAGTTCTAAAATCTATACTTTTACTCTTTCTATTAGTGGAATAAGTAGAACTAAAGTTAAGTCTATTTTCAAATCATAAAAGCTAAGTGTAAAAAGGACTTACCTTTATATCTGTAAAATGAAAGCTGAAATTTCATAGCTAATTATCAGATATAAAATAATATCTTAATAAATTGTGAGCCTTTACACTTGGTTTCTAAAAGTTTTTCTGTTATTATTTCCTGTTAGGGAGGTTCTTCTAACCGACATAAATCATGTGAGCTGTCATGGAGTCTAACGTCTCTTACCCATATTGGTAGAGTTATTCTACCCTTACCATCAGAATAGAACCTAGATAGAGTGATAATTATATTGAATCCACTAGGGGTATTAAAACCTATGGTGGCACATAGTTCTGCGGCATGAGACCTTGGAATCATACCCAACTCGGTGTTAAATACTACTCCCTTTAATCTATATGCTTATTCTATAGGAAATCCACCTTAAAACTAGCATAAGGGTTTCTAATGTAAACCAGTTATGCATTTATCTATTTCAAGCTGTAATTAAGCTAATCTGTAGTAAAAAATGAACTCAAAACTATAAAGTGGATTCCATATCTTAGTTGAGGATCAAAAGATCAAATCTTGATTCAAAATCTAATTATAAATAAGTCATAGGATGCTTAAAAGCATAATCTTCTTGAAATATCAATATTCAATCTAGGGCTTAGTAATCCATGTTCTAAATTCATGGAAAATCAAAATAATAGTTCATGCTAAATAATCTTCTTGAAATACTTCAACAATTTCAGTGAAGATAATGAAATTAAAATCACAATATGAATCTTATGGATCAAAACATGAGCATGCGTAATCTTGATGCACTTAAATAAAGCCTTTAAATCTCATGCTTTTCTTTATATAACCTGCAACATAATATCATACTTAAATATCAGTTGAAAATATTTAAATTAAATAATAAATATATGAAAACAAGCATGTACTTTAACACTTAAATCCATAAAGTCAAAACAAGATAGGTTGGGTATGAACCCTAATTGCAATTTACGTAGATTAAACTTCAAAAAACTTGTTTTGGGCACAAGGATGAATGAGTATTCTTGTTCATAACCCCACATAACTTAATAGGCTTGATTTGACGTAGAAAACTTAACTTTGAAACCCTTGGAGATGATCTTGAACGCTTTTCTTAAGATATTTGAATTAGAGAACTTAATTCTTATTTTTTCTTGAAGAGATTATCATGGAGTCTTGAAGTTCTTGGATGGATATTAGGGTTTTGTTATTGGAGAGGAATTATGAACAAAGGAGGCAAATATTGCTCGTTGGAGCTTTAATTATGTATTATGGACGAGTTAGGGTATAGGAAAGGACCCCTTTTCTCATAAAAATGCAAAAACAAAACCTGGGAAATAGGTTTGGCTGATGGAGCACGCATCGTGGGAATATCGCCATGACTTACTACCTCTCACAAAAATAGGTGTAACTTCTTTTCTCAGGTATCAGATTTTGGCTAAATTGGTATCGTTGGAAAGCTGATAAAATTATCTATAATTTGGTGGGTCTTGAGCTGAAAAATTCCATGTATATAAAAAGTTATATATGTTTAAAGTAGACCCTTGTAGAATCGAATATCAAATTTTGGACAAATCAAATGATCTTAGCTCAACTTTTTTCTAAGTCACTACTATGAACATTTTTCATCTATAAAGAACTTAATAAACTAGGATAATGATCATGAAACTTATATTCACATGGGAATCGTTAGGATTAGAGCTTAGATGTGTAGGAACAACAATTATAATTCTAACAGGAAAATATGGGGTGTTACAGAAAGAGGGCATAATCTTGAGGCACAAGATTTCAAATAATGAAATAGAGGTTGATTGGGCAAATTTTGAGGTGATTTAAAAATTTCATCCACCTATTTTTGTCAAGGGTATTAGGATTTTTATGGGTCATGTAGGTTTCTATAGGTGGTTCATTAAGGAATTTCCAAAACTGCAAATCCTTTGTGCAAGATATTAGAGAAAAAACTGAAGTTTGCATTTGATGATAGGTGTCTCATGGCCTTTGAGTGCCTAAAAGAGAAGTTGATTTCTGCTCCTATCATTGTGTCTTCAAATTGGTCTCTTCCATTTGAGATGATATGTGACACTAGTGGTGTAGCCCTAGGAGTTGGTCTAGGCCAAAGATGCAAGAAAATACTTCATCCCATATACTATAATAGAAAAATTATATAGTGATTGAGTCGGAGTTGCTTGTGGTGGTGTTTTCTTTTGAGAAATTTTGATCCTATTTGATTGAGACCAAAGTCATTGTGCACATATATCATACACATTGAGGTACCTTATTATGAACAAATCTACGAAGCCTAGGTTTATTCAGTGGGTACTATTGCTGCATGAATATGATTTTGAGATCAAATACCAAAAAGGTATAGAGAATCAAGTTGTAGACTATATATCCCCCTTAAAAGAGGAAATCCTGATCAAATTAGAGGATAATCTTGAGATTGATGCTACTTTTGTAGATGAGCGAGTCCTAACAATATCACAGGACTTATTCCTATGGTTTTTCTAATTTGTCGACTATTTGGCAAGTGATCTTATCTCGAATGACTTTTCGTTCAAACATAAAAAATGATTTATGCATGTAATGATCCTTTAGGTAATTTTATATATTTATGCTTATATTCACTGTTTGAGCTTATTCATAGTTTCCCCAAGTCATTTATGACTTGCTGGGACCGATGATTCGATTACTGGGTAGTTTATTTGGTTTTGAGAGACAATTCCTTGTTTTGAAGTCTTCGCTAGTTTCAAATGCCCACCAGGAAAAAACTTCAGTGAAACAATGTCGAATACAAATTTTGACTACGCCAACAGATTCGGAATATCAATTTTAGTCTAGGTAGACCTTTTGTTTGGGTCCCAATGCAGCCAAGCTTATTTCAACCTATTGGTTGGAAAGTTGAAAATTGAAAATAATGGGTGTGGAACCTACATTTAGTTGAAACCACCTCAGATTTAAAATATGACATTGCCATTTCATTTGAAATGTCAATTTTCGACTAGGGATATCCTTGGTTCAGGTCCCAAGGCTCTAGGACTTAGTTTGGGCTATTGAGCGAATTTTATAAAAAATAATAAAACTATAGGTATGGGCCCTACTTTTTTCCTAAACGATCTCCGATGAAAGTTTTGATTATTCCGATAGATTTGAAATGTGGTTTAAACTCAGAATTTACTATTGGATTATGTTCTTTGGATTTCAGATAAGTTTCGAGGGTCAAAAACTTATTTTTGAGTTGGTGACATATGGCAAAAATTGTTCTATTGTAGGTAGTGCAATCAATCTATTGTAGGTAGTGCAATCAAGTCTCGTAGGACCACAATTACGATATTTGAATACTTGTAGGGGATATATAAAGTCCCCAAGACATGTTTGGGGCATTTCCCCTTTCATCATTTAGACCTAGAAACCCCAAAATAATTGTAATAACTCAAAATTGGTCGGGGGGGGGGGGGTTGACTTGGGATCTTAATTATCATCTTGTATGACAATTATCTTCAAGATTAAGGTATGAATTTCTTGAATTTATGCTGGAATTTCTTAGTTTTGACCCTAAACCACAATTTAGCTTAGGGTTTGATTTTAGCCCAAAGTATGCTCAGTTTTCCATATGAGGGTTAGGCTTCCTTATTCATGTGTGAACATTGGGTTGGTCTCGGAAACTTGTTTTCCATATGTGGGACACACTTAGGTTTTAGGTGTCATTTTTAGACCCGAAGCATAATAGTGCAATATGGGTATCATTAAACTCGTATTGATGAGTCGATTATGGTTTGGATAGTGTGATGGCATTTTGAGGATTATAAAGTGAATTTGAGCATATGGTTCATGAAGTGAGGTTTTCCAGTTAGGCCTTGAGGTAGGCTTCTATCTACTTTTCTTTATAGATGATGTGTGATATATGTTGCGTGTGAATATGGATGTTAGGCTTTATTATGAGAAGGAGAACTTTTCCTTGATATATTAATGTTTGGGGATTAGATTAGGGTTATGGATGCGTAACATAGCGTGTTTATAACCTTTTTGTATCCTATTGCCTTCCCTCTATAGTTTAGATTAGTTATAGCTGGATATAATATAATGTAATGTTTGGAATATGATTTTAGCTTTTGAAGCATGATTTGTATATTTATCCTTATTGGACTAATGTGGTAGTGTTAAAACCGTAAGTTGGGTAGAGTTGACTTGAGTACCCTTATTTGTAATCGAAGTTGTTATCTTAGGATTGAATATGTCTTACTTCACATCTAGAAGATGAACTAGATACCTTTGCCTAGTTTGGGGCATAATATGCCTAATTATGGAAATTGTAGATTAGAAGTGGGATCATTCAACCAAATTAGGCCTAAGCTTATGTTAAGTCTTATGGACTTAGTGTCGGTGTTAGACATAGCTGAGGCTCGTAAACCATAGAATAAGGTTACTTCTTAACTTAGTAACATATATTGATGTTCTTGGATTATTTCTTTTGAGTTATGGTTATGATACTCCTTGTGGAAGTGATATTGGGTATTGAGAGATGATATTCCTCCTAGATACGTTATGTGGCCTATAGAGATGCTATTTCTTCTTAGACTTGATCATTGGCCTATAGAGATGCAATTTCCTCTTAGACTTAATGATTGGCCTATAGAGTTGCTATTTTCTTTAGTCATGATTATTGGACCTATAGAGTCGATGCTCCCTTGTATATGTAAATTGGACTAAACTAGTGATATTCCTCATAGTCATGATGTATGACCTTTTGATATAAGATATCTAATAGATAATTACATGTTTATATATTTTATGCCTCCTAGATGTGAGATGCCTCTTGTGTGACAGATGATTACATGTCTATCTATATTATGCCTCCTAGATGTAAGATGCCTCTTGTGTGATAGATGATTACATGCTTATTGATATTTTGCCTCCTATATGTGAGATACCTCCTGTATGTGAGATGATTAGAGATATTCTACTACTTAAAAATATGATTATTGATATTAGTCTCAGATTTGTGTATGGGCCTAAGGCCATGATTATGAGGTTTTGAATATTTTGGATAAATTAATGGGCCAAGGGTCATGTTATGATATTGATTTAATATCAGAGAAGTGTTTATCAGTATAAATAATATGATTACAATTTGTGAATATGAATATGTATATGTTTGTGTACACATCTCTTCGGTATGGGATGAAAGAAGATGCGATATAATGCTTATTATTCCATTGATTGAATACTGGTGATGGCATGCATAGATTTGGTATGTTCATGATTATTTACCATTATAAATAATGTGATTATAGCTTAAATGTGGTCTTATGACTTCTCTTCTTGTTAGATGGTTAAGCTTTGTCGTAACTAGTTGTCTATTAGGGGACTATAGCACTTGATGGCTAGGAATCTAATGTTTTAGTTAATGAATATTTCTTAGTTGAAACATGGTAGCTAATGATGGTTAGTTAATAAATGGTGTCAGTTAATAAAAGATGGTTAGGTGGCAAGTAGAAGGTGTTGTCTAGTAATTGTTAATGGATATAGGATGATTAGTTTAAAATAATGAATGGTGGATAAATGACAGTTTTGGTCTAGTGATGAACCTTGACTAGATGATAGATGTTGGATAATTAATAAGTAGTGGTTAGTTACTATTCTGTGAGTAAGGATTATGTAAAGGATTATCTTTAGTCTAATAACTAGAGGTTATGTGATAACTAGTGATTCTATTATAATAATTGTTGGTTAACTAATAATGCATAGTTGGAAAGTATTGACTTGATAGATATTCCCTGGTGATATATGTATATCTATGAGTATTTTAGTTTATCTTATTCGGTAATGGTAATTGTGATGATATTAATACCTGGCAAGGCCGGAGAATATTATTACGGTGATATTGATACCAGGCAAAACCAGAGGACACTATTGTGATAATATTGATACCCGGGAAGGCCGGGGGATACTATTGTGATGGTATTGATACCCGATAAGGCCATTGATAAAGCTCAAACTACAGCTCTCGTAAGAGTGTAAGAGGTCGTTGTCAAATATAGAACCCAACTAGGTTGGGTGTCGAATCCCACAGGGAATACTTGGTCACTAAGTAAGCAACGATTAGTAGACTGTTGATCGAAAATTCTATGAAAAGGGGAGATTTAATTGTAGCGTGAATTAAAAGTATCAAAGTAACAAAGAAAATCAGAATGTTTAGTAGGTTTTAATCAATGAGAATTTTAAGTTAGGGTTATGTCCACCTTATGAGTTCTACGTATCTATTGGCTATGAGTTATGCGGAATTCCGACATGCATGCACTTATAGAGATTCGTATTCTATGGTAAATCCTAGCGTCTTTCGACCATCACAGATTATCTCACTTTAACTCTTTCGAGCTTAAAGTGTATCTAATGGTACGAATTCTCCAAGAGGTTAATACAATTACGGCACTAACTTTTAAACAGGGGTTGGTAGCCCTATTTCCTTGTCATTCTTTCTTTTCCAGACATGTAACTTTTCTTTCGAACAAGTTAATGCTATACTGGTGTATTTTATATGTTTGCAACCACAAGAATTCAATTAAGATGAAGAGAGTAATGATATAAGCAACATACGTATCAAGAATTCACAAACTCATAGCAATAGATAGTATATCATAAGGCTTCCATAACCCTAACAGAGAAGTTTAACTACTCATGAGTGCAACGGAAAACACAATAGACATTATCATCATACCAAAATAATAACAATCTCATGTGAAGTAGGATACTATTGTGATGACATTGATACCCGGAAAGACCGTAGGATACTGTTGTGCTGATGTTGATAACTGGCAAGACCAGAGGATATATTTATGATATGCTGATACCCAACAAGGAAGGAGGTTGATTATGATAATGATGGTCCTAATGAGGTCAATTTGATGATTTGTGACATTGATTGTGTACTTTGTATTCATTCCTATATACGCATTGCCTATCACTAGTATGCACCTATGTCTTTCCGCCTGTATGGGACGGTTGCATAGATATGGGTGAAGAATATGCATTGTGTTGTTGTATGTTGATTGAACTATCTGAGCTTGGAGCGGTGGGGTAATGCATTGTCTTGACTAGGTATTTGGTTGTCTGGAGTAGCCGGTTATTCACACTGTTATTGATATTGTTGTTATCATTATTATGATCATTATTATGGATAGCTTATGAATGATTGGTCTTTGATCCAGTATCAGTATTTGAGGTATGTCTTCATCTTCTCATATCTTATGATTGCATTATTATGAATGATTATTTCATGTCCAGCCATGTGGATTAGAAAACCCGAGTCTGATAGTATTTAAATCTCGATTCTATTATAATGAGGTCTTAAAATGAGAATATAATGATATAGGTTATGCTTTGAGATGACCTTTGTAATGCCCCGAGATTACACGTTGGACACCACACGGAGCTTATGGTCACAAGTGACCACAAGCTAACCCATGACACTGGTACCTACTATGAGTACTGATAAAACTGATAACAAAAGATCATATGTGGAATTTAACTGAAATATGCCATAAGGTTTTAAATCATAGTTCTGATAATGTCGGTAAAAAAACTAACAATATAGATAAAATAGATAATAATAACAACTGTAAACTGACTGACTGTCTGGACTAGTCTAAAAGCCTCTAAACTATCTAATTGGAGAGTTAATGGGACAAGATCCCAACTAACTCCGACTGACTAAATAGCTGAACTACTAATATAACTGAATATAAGATAACTCATCCTCAAAGGATGAGGACTCACAACAGCTGCTGCTACTGATACACTGAAAAGTCTAAGTACGATCGGGAATCTGACCGTTCGAATTTATAATATAAGACATCATAGTGCAAGAAATGAGTATGCGATCAGTACTTTGAATGTACTGGTATGCTAAATGAGGTTAGGTTGATATGCATGGGTTCATGTGCATGAGTGTTAACTGATGGAATATACAGCATGAGGTACTGCATAAGAATGCATGTAAACAGTAAAGACTGAGAATGCATGACCAAGCATAAAATAAGTTCTGAAAAGTATGTAAACTTAAATACTTAAACCTGGTAACTGAATAACTGATAAACTATATGCTATTGTCAAGCAAGACTGAATTGAGTACTGAAAGTGAAATTGTGGGAGGTATCATCTATTGGATTGCCCCAGACTGAGCTGATTGGAGTCCAACCTATGAACCCAGTTCGAAGGGTGCTAGTACTGTGCCACCAGTAATAACAATGGTTTTGGATTCAATCATAATCTAATAGGTAATAAACCGGAGGGTGATCCTTGAGTATCGGTCCTAAACTGGTGGGTGACATCTCATAACCTACGCTGGCTATGTAGTTTTTGAATTTAGGAATTTCTTCTAAAGACCCAGTCCTAGCTAATGGGTGATCCCTCATCCCTAGGTTCACTCGATGTCGAATCCTACTCCTAACTAAATTGATACTGATTATTGGAGTGAACTAACTTAACTAGACAAGTAACTGATCGTAAAGGCTAACTGAGTGGTAATGCTCATGATTTATGTGAAACTATTCTGAAGCTACTAAAACTAAGTAAACAGCTAAATTTTGGGTATTCATAACCCCCAGGATGAGATAGCAATGACAATTGGACCACATGAAAGCTTTGAAAACATGGAAGGAAATCATAAGCATCTCATTAAACACATAGGGACTAAGACTTTAACATGGGGATGCTTTTTAAACAGCAAAAAATAGCACAATCACATAACAAAATAATAAACTGAGAGTTTTTTCGGCAAAATTCTACGTCTATACAAAGCTATACACTTTTAAAGTATACCCATATAGAATCGAATACCGAACTTTAGACGAATCAAAGGATTTTAGCTCAAATTTGTTCTAAGTGACTCTTATGAACAATTTTCACCTATAAATCACGTCACACACTAGGATAAAGATCGTGACATGTCTATTCCAAATAAAATCATGGGATTAGAGTCAACACATGTAAGAATGACGCTTCAAAGTTTAGACCATAAAATACAATGTAATACATTTTATCCCCTCTGTAATTATTCGTCCTCGAATGAGACTGGGTAGACTGAGAGTACTAAAGCAACTAAGAGTATATTCTGAGCACTTGGAATGAACTTGGAACATGGCTGTATTATTGAGTCTGAGCATAATACATTAACTGAACTGATTTCATGAATAGATGCAATGACATAAGAATGGTTATAAGGATGAGATAGGATGAGAGAGTTAGCTTATGAGTAACCATTACCTCAAGCTAGATCTAGTTTCATAAAGAAAATATGAGTGATTTTGGACATGAAAACTCAGGGCATTACTATATCTCCCCGTGGGGATAGTTCATCCCCCCGAACGGTATTGACTTTGCTTAAATACCGAGAAAATACTGAGATGATACATGGGACACTTAAGAACTGAATCAAAACTAAATATGTAGGATCTGAAACTGAGACATGAGGAACAGAGTATCAACGACGTGAATTTATCAAAGAAACCAAATCTAAGGATATAAATAAAAATAATCAAAATTTTCATTGATCATTGAGAGTGTAGCATGAGTACTGGAACTGAACATACTGTAAAACATAAGTCCATAATTCATGAGCTACATGAACTGAGTTTGGAGTTTATTAATTCATAGAACATGGTTCTTATAGCAGAGCAAACTAGAACTCCTTATACTAGGGACTAAAAGCGTACATGATTCTTTATGATGTGCATGAACATGAACTTTGATCATGGAGATGAAATGTAAGGCATGAGTAGATATCGTGAGGAGTGAAAAACCTTGCACTGAGATAAGAATGGGTTGGGTACCATCCTCTCCTACTGCTTCTCTATCCATCCTAGCATCATTACAAGGATCTGAGAGCCTGACTTGTTTACTTGCTCTATCATCTCTCCCTTAGATTATAGCCATCATTCTAAGTCTGTGAACTACCTAATCAACAAATCTAAACTGAACTGTCATGACTTTAGTCTAGAGTCTAGGGTAAAATAATGCACATAAACACTATACTTATTCCTAAAGACTATACCCAATAATGTAAGGCCCACTACTAGTGCTAACTTCTAACACATAATTCTTAGCATTCTATAGGCTCAACAATCATCACACAATAACTTAAACAGTGATGAACTTAGAACCTTGTTGAGTATCACCATACCATGATTTCACACCAACTAGAATTTCAACTCTTCTTTTGATTAGCTCAACCTTCAAAGATTCAAGATTAGATTCTATCACTTAACATGGATATTCTCAAACCCTTATTGAACCACACTAACTTTCTTTATAGCCTACTAATATCCCATCTATATAGTTACTCTTCTCCCTAAACTATGAGAATCACCTTTACACCTGGACAACCAACCTCAACATACTTTAGACCATAATTTACTAGTAAGAACATCAACTACTATATTATTAGCCCTATTGAAACTTAGCGCTCAAGGATGCTACATAAGCACACCCACACCATAATACTTAGCTCAAATTATTCCATACACTATTTCAACCATATTGATTCACCTTTGTTATAACTTTCCTTATGAATGCAAAATCTACTGAATTAAAAAAAATACTATCCCTCTATTCAAGGACTAGTTATCGAGAAACTAAAACTGAAGGGGTCTATTTCCAGAAATCAACTAAAGTAATTTGTTTTGGGATACTAAAATTGGGCAGTTTCTATATACTCATCTGCCTAAAAAAGATTAACCCACTGAGTTAGACACTAATAAGGGCTCTACTAATATTTTGGGTTTGACACTGAAGTTGACAGCTATATAGAAGGGGTGGTCATAAGAGAAAGTGAAGCTCTATGGTCTAGTAAAACTTACATAAGAATATGAAAGTCCTATAACATACCTGTAAATTCATCATGAGACTTTTCTAATCATGTTGGTACTAATGTGCATATAGCCTATTCTAACGTTGGCCATTGGTTATGCTGGAAGCGGCACCCAGCTTAGCTGGGTGACTGGATGGGACTGAAGGATAGTTGGAGTGACCCTGCTTGCATGAATCCTTTCCCCTTTGAGACATTACTCTACACTCCCATATCCTGTGGCCTACATTACTATATCCAAAAAATACATCAATGCCAAAATTACACACAACTAGGTGAATTCTACCATATTCTCTACAAAGCAGATGGGTACGACCACTGCTCACACTACCCTGGGTACTGGAGCCTAGTGCCCCATCTTGACTGTCATTCCTGAATATTAGTACTGGAACACTAGTTGAAGACAAAGCAAGGGATGGAAACTTCTAACTGAATTGAGAATGGTTACCACCCTCTGACCTTTCCTGAGAAAAACTTAAGGTACCCATTCTAGCTCTCTTTTTCTCTCTCTTCTTCTACTTAAGCTTCTACTATTCAATCTATTGAGCGTGGTCTATAATCCTAGATATGTCCATATTCTTAATTAACATCGCAGTCCTACACTCCTTGACCATACTATTAAATATCCCATATACAAACTGGCTCATCCTAGATCTGTTATTAACCACCACATGAGGAGCATACCTAGCCAACTAAGTAAATTTAGGGAATACCTTTTCACACTCATATTGCCCTACTTAAAGTTGATTAACTCTAACACCTTAGCTTTTCTCAGCTCCAATGGGAAAAAATCTAACTAAGAAGGTTGTAGCAAACTCTTCCCATTCTATAGGCTCTGAATCTGCACCCCTATCCCATTTCCACTACTTAAACCAAGTGTGAGCTATATCCTATTGCTGGTAAGTAGCCAGTTCATTACTCTCACTAGAAGTCACACCTATAATATCACTCACCTTTTAAATCATGTCAAGGAATTCCTGCAGATCCTTATCAGATTTGGATCCCAAAAATAAAGGAGGATTTATTTGGGTGAAGTCCTGAATCCTAGCTGTAGAAGTATTAGACACTGGGTTGGCTGGGACTGCAGTAGGTCAAAAATTTTGAGTTACTATAGAGTGAGATAGAGTAGTGAATGAAACTCTCAACTCTACATGAGGAATATGCTTATTCAGGGGATCTTCACGAACGAGCGGAGGTACTTGCTGGTTTTTGGTTCTTCTTCCATTAGTCTTTCTAGGAGGCATATTCTGTAAATGAAAAAAAAAATTGAATTAGACAGAGATTTCAACTTGAGCTCATGCTCATTTTGATGATATGAACACTTAAATAAGGGAAACTTTTCCTACAAACGTCTTGTAGCCTCTTTTCAATAAGTGTGGCGCGTTTCATAACCAAGCATAAAACTCTACTCAATATGCCCCGAGAGTACACCACGGATGCCACATGATGCTTATGGTCACAAGTGACCACAAGCTAACCCATGATATCAGTACCTGCTGTGAGCACTCGGTAAAATTAATAACAAAAGATCATTAATTTAACTTAAAAATGCCATAAGGTTTTAAATTATAGTTCTAATAATGTATGTAAAAAATTACTAAAAGTATGATCAAAATGGCTTATAATAACAACGGAAAACTGATTGACTGTCTATATTAGTTTGGAACACGCTAAACTATCTGACTGTGGAGTTGATGGGACAATCCCCCAACTAACTCTGACTGACTAAATAGCTAAACTACTAACATAAATGAATATAAAATAACTCATCCTCAAAGGATGAGGACTCACCATGGCTACTATTGATGATGCGCTAGAAAGTCTAAGTACGATAAGGAATCTGATTGTCTGAACATATGATCTAAGACATTGTAGAGCAAGAAATAAGTATGCGATTAGTACTTTGAATGTACTAGTATGCTAAATAAGGTTAGGATGATATCCATGGGTTCATGTGCATAAGTAATAACTGACTAAATGTATAGCATGAGGTACTGAGTAAGAATGCATGTAAGCTGTAAAGACTAAGAATGCATGACCAAGCATAAAACAAGTTCTGAAATAGTATGTAAACTGAAATACTAATATTTGGTAACTGAATAATTGGTAAACTATATTATATGGTCAAGCAAGACTGAACTAAGTAATGAAATTAAAAATATTGGAGTTATCATCTAACCAATATTTCCTAGTCTGAGCTTATCGGGGTCCAACTTGTGACCCCAATTGGAAGGGTCCTAGTGCGGTTCTACGGGTACTAACAATGTCTATGGAGGTAGTCCTAATCTTGCATGTGACCCCTAAGATTAGTCCTAAACTGGAGGGTGATCCTTGAGAGTGTCAATTCTAAGCTAGTGGGTGACATATCATAACCTACGCACGCGATGTAGTTCTAGACCTTAGGGATTGCTTCGAAGGACCCAGTCCTAGATAATGGGTGAGCCCCCAGCCCTAGGTTTGGTCGGTGTTGAATCCTACTACCAAGTAATCTTATAATGATTACTGAAGTGAACTAACTTAATCGGACAAGTAACTGATCATGATGGCTAACTGAGCGGTAATGCTCATGATTTATCTGAAACTATTCTGAAGCTATTGAAACTAAGTAAACAACTAAATTTCGGGTTTTCATAACCCCCAGGACTTGATAGCAATGGCAATAGGACCAAATGGAAGCTTTGAAACCATGGAAGGAAATCATTGTTCACAATTATTAACTTAAGCATCTCATCAAACACATGGGGAGTAAGACTTTAACTTGGGGATGCTTTTTAAACATGAAAAGATAGCACAATCACATGATCAAATCATAAATTGAGGGTTTTATTATGAATTTGTATGAACATGATATGGAAGTCATAATATTTTAAACATAAAATAATGAATTCCATATGAAATCGATTAAAAAAACTTTAAAATTGAATTACCAAGATATAGCTAAATATACTTCAACTTTCAACGTGTAAGGACTCTTTCTACCAAAAGCTCTTGGAAACATAACAAGGAGTCATTATTCAAACCCCAATCATTTAGGAATTTCATCTAACACTTCAAATTCATAGACTTGAGCATGAGAATAGTCAAAACATCAGATGCTAACATAATTTAAATACTACAAATCATGGATTTAGGGATTTAACATGCGAATAGCGCCATTCAAATGTGTAAGGTGTAATTTCAACAATAATTACTTTTAAATGTCATATAAAATAAAATTCATGGGAGTTCATTGATAAAGTTCATAATAACATGTAAAGATCATTCTTTTAAACTTAAAATTTGGGTTCTTGGACTCCATAGGTTGAAAGAACATATGGATGAACATCTAAAATACCTTGCTTGAAGAATTGGTAAAGTTCTTGGTGGGTTTCTTGAGAACTGACCTTGAATGTTGAAGATCTAGGGTTTGTTCTTGAGATTAGGTTGCTTAAATTTGAGATAATTGTGAAATAAAAGGCAAATAATGCTCTCTTGGGACCTAAATCTCCTGTTTTGGATGAATTGGAAAAAGGGAAAAGACCCAAATGCCCTTAGAAAATATGACTGAAAGCTGAAAATTTTAGGAGCGTGTTTTAGAGCGTGTGTTGCATGCTCTGTAGCATGCACCGTATGATCCCTCAGGGAAGAAATTGAGCGTGATTTATATGCTAATCGGATGACCTCACTGCCTTTCTCACGAAAATTGCTAAACTTTTTGCTCGGGTATCAAATTAAGGAAATATTTGTATCGTTGGAAAGCTATCTAAATTATCTACAATTTGGTGGGTCTTGAGCTGAAAAATTTAACGTCTATAAAAATTTATACACGTTCAAAGTAGAACCTTGTAGAATCAAATACCAAACTTTGGATGAATAAAAGGATCTTAGCTCAACTTTGTTTTAAGTGAATCTTATGAACATTTTTCAACTACAAATCACTTCACAAACTAGGATAAATATCATGAAATGTCTATTCAAAATAAATTCATAGGATTAGAGTTAACACACATAAGAATGATGGTTCAAAGTTTAGTCTATGAAATACGGGGTATTACATTATCTCCCCCTTGCAATCATTCATCCTCGAATGAGACTGGTTAGAATGAGAGTTCTAAAGAAACTGAGACTATATTCGGAACACTTGGAATGTAACTTGGAACAAGGCTGCATAACTGAGTCTGATAATAATACATAAACTGAACTGATTTCTTGAATAGATACAATGACATAAGAATGGTTATAAGGCTGTGATAGGATGAGAGAGTTCACTTATGAGTAACTATTACCTCAAGCTGGATCTAGTTTTATGAAGAAAATATGAGTGATTTAGGATATGAAAACTTAAGGAATTACAAAATCTCCCCTTGGGATAGTTGGTATCCCCAAACGTTATTTACTTGGCTAAAATGCCAAAGAAAGATTGAGATAATGCACAGGATACTTACGAACTGAATTATGACTAAATATCCAGGATCTGGAACTGAGGTCTGAGAAATAGAGTATCCCCGACATAAATTCTTCAAAGAAATCAAATCTGAGGATATATATAACAAATATCTAAATTTCCACTGATCATTTAGAGTGTAGCATGAGTACTGTAACTGAACATACTATGAAACATAAGTGCATGATTCATGAGTTGTTTGACCTGAGTTTAGAGTTTCTAAATCCGTGGAACATGGTTCTTACTAATGAGAAAATTGGAACTCCTTATACTAGGGACTGGAAGCGTACATAATTCATTATAATGTGCAAGAACATAAACTATGATCATGGAGATAACTTATAAGGCATGAGTAGATATTGTGATGGCTGAAAAACCCTGCACTAATATGAGAATGGGTTGGACATCATCCTCTCCTACTACTTCTCTACCTATCCTAGCATCACTAGTAGGATATGAGAGCCTGACTTGGTTATTTGCTCTATCATCTCCTCCTTATCTTAAAGTCATCATTCTAAGTCCGTGAATCACCTAATCAATAATTCTAAACTGAACTGTTACCACTTTACTCTAGAGTCTAGGGTAGAATAATGCACATAAACACTATACTTATCTCGAAAGACTATACCTAATCATGTAAGGACTGATTCTAGTACTTACTTCTGATGCACAATTCTTAGCTTCGTATAGACTCAACAATCATCATATAACAACTTAAACACTGAACAATTTATAACCTTGTTGAGTATCACCATACCATGATTTCACACCAATTAGAGTTTCAACTCTCTTTTTTATTAGCTCAACCTTCAAAGATTCAAGATTAGATTCTATCACTTGACATGGATATTCTCAACCCCTTGATGAACCATAGTAAATTCCTTTATAGCCTACTAATATCCCATCTCTATACTTACTCTTCTCCCTAAACCATGAGTATCACTATTAAACCTAGAAATTTAACCTCAACATACAATAGCCCATAATTTAGCTAGTAAGAATATCAACTACTAAATTACTAGCCCCATTAAAACTTAGCACTCAAGTATGCTACATAAGCACACCCACACCATAATACTTAGCTCAAATTATTGCATATACTATTTTAATCTTACTGATTCACCTTTCATAAAACTAGCCCCATGAATGTAAAATCTACTAACTTAAGATAATACACTTCTCTATTCAATGACTAGTTCATTGAGAAACTAAAACTGAACAGCTCTATTTCTAAAATCAATTGGAGTGATTTTTCTGGGATACTAAAATCGGGATGTTTCTTAAAACCCATTTAGCTAGGATAGATTTACCCACTAAGGAAGACACTAAGAAGGGGTCTACTAATATTTTGGGTCTAACAATGATGTTAACCAGCTATATAAGGGTTACAAGAGAAAGTGAAGCATTGTGGTCTAGCACAAAATACACAAGAATATGAAAGGCTTGTAACGTACCCGTAGCTGCATCTGGATAACATTCCTAATCATGTCAGACTGAAGTGCTTATAGCCTATTCTAATGCTATCCAAAGGTTGTGCTAGAAGTAGTACCCTGCTGAGTCGAGTGATTGGATGGGACTGAAGGACGGTTGGACAGACCTTGTTGGTGCAAATTTTTTCCCCTCTGAGCCATTACTCTATAGTCCTGCATCCTGTAGCCTGGATTACCATTTCCAAACATACATTACTGCCAGATTTACACGTACTTAGGTGATTTCTACCATATTCTCTACTAAGCAATCGGGTATGACCACTTCTCACACTACCTTAGGTTTTGGAGCTTGGTGCCTCATCCTGACTATTATTCCTGAACTTTGGTACTGGTGCACTAGATGAAGATGGAGTTAGGACTGAGAATTTCTAACTAAAAGGAAAACGGTTACCAACCTCTGACCTTGGCTGACCAAAACTAAAGCTACTCATTCTAGCTCTTTTATTCTCTCTCTCTTTATCCTTATGCTTCTTTTTCTCAATCTATTGAGCATGGACCATAAGCCTAGATATGTCCATCTAATTAATTAACATCGCAGTCCTACTCTCTTAGACTACACTATCAGATACCCTAGAAACTAACTTACTCATCCTAGATCTATTATAAGCCACCACATGAGGGGAATACCTGGCTAACTAAGTAAACTTGAGGGAATACTCTTTCAGACTCTTACGTCCTTACTTAAGTTGATAAACTCTAACACCTAAACTTCCCTCAGCTCCAGTGGGAATAATCTTTTTAAGAAAGTTGTAGAAAACTCCTTCCATTCTATAGGCTCTATATTTGCACAAGTATCCCCTTTCAACTGCTTAAACCAGGTGTGAACTACATCCTGTAACTGGGAAGAAGCTAGTTTATCACTCTCACTAGAATTCACACCCATAATGTAATTCACCTTTTAAATTATGTGATGGAATTCCTTCAGATCATCATCAGATTTGGATTTTAAAAACAGAGGAGGATTTATTTGAGTAATGTCCCGAATCCTAGCTGCGGTAGTATTAGTCACTAGGTTGGTTGGGACTACATTCGGTCAAAAATTCTGAGTTGCTAAAGAGTGACTATATTAGTGAATGCAGCTATGAACTTTACATGAGAATTATACTCATTCAAAGGATTTTCCTGAACAGGCGAAGGTACTGGTTAGTTTTTGGTTCTTCTTTCGTTAATCTTTTTGAGAGGCATATTCTATAAATAGAAGGAATAATTTAATTAGACAAAGATTTAAACTTAAGATCATGCTCATTTTGCAAAATATGGCCACTTCAAGAAGGGAAATTTTTCCTAAAAATATTTTGTAGTCTCTTGCCCATAAGTGTGGCGCGCTTCACACCCATGCACAAGACTCTACTTAACATGGATTTTAGACTCCCTAGGATATTTTAAAACCTTAGGCTCTAATAGAATATTTGTAATACTTGAAGAGTACACCCTGGACACCACACGGTGCTTACGGTCATAAGTGACCACAAGCTAACCCATGATACTGGTATCTGCTATGAGCACTGGTAAAACTAATAACAAAAGATCATATGTGGAATTTAACTAAAAAATGCCATAAGTTTTTAAATCATATTTCTAATAATGTATGTAAAACAATACTGGCAATACTGATAAAATGCTGATAATAACTATAGTAAACTAATTGACTATATGTACTAGTCTGAAAGCCTCTAAACTATCTGAATATGGAGTTGATGGGCCAAGACCCCAACTAACTCCGACTGACTAAATAGCTAAACTACTGACATAACAGAATATAAGATAACTCATCCTCGAAGGATAAGGACTTACCATGGCTACTGCTACTGATGCACTAGAAAGTCTAAGTACGATCGGGAATTCGAGCATCAAAACCTATGATATAAAATATCATAGGGCAAGAAACAAGTATGCGATCAGTACTTTGAATGCACTAGAAGAATAAATGAGGTTAGGCTGATATGCATGGGTTCATGTAGATGAGTAATAACTAACTGAATGTATAGAATAAGGTACTGAGTAAGAATGCATGTAAACTATAAAAAATGAAAATGCATGACCAAGCATAAATAAAGTTTTAATAGAGTGTGTCAACTGAAATACTAAAATCTGGTAATTGAATAACTGATGAACTATATGCTATGGTCAAGCAAGATTGAACTGAATTCTGAACTGAGTACTAAAACTGAAAGTATGGGGGGTATCATCTAACCGACATGCCCCAATCAGAGATAATTGGGGTCCAACCAGTGACCCTTGTTGGAAGGGTTCTAATGCCGTGCCACATATACTAAGAATAGTTGTGGAGTTAGTCTTAATCTAGTAGTTGATCCCTAAGATTGGTACTAAACCGACAGCTGATCCTTAAGAGTGTCAGTCCTAAACTGGCAAGTGATATCTCATTACCTTCACTGGCTATATAGTTTTGGAACATAGGGATTACTTCTAAGGACCCAGTCCTAGCTGACGGGTGAGCCCCTATCCCTAGGTTTTCTTGTTGTTAAATCCTACTCCCAACTAAACTAATACTGATTACTGGACTAAACTAACATAACTAGACAAGTAACTAATCATGAAGGATAACAGAGTGGTAATTCTCATGATTTATCTAAAACTATTCTGAAGCTACTGAATCTAAGTAAACAGCTAAATTTCAGGTGTTCATAACCCCCAGGACGCGATACCAATGATAATAAGACCATATGAAAGCTTTGAAACCATGGAAGGAAATCATTGTTCACAATGATTCACTTAAGCATCTCATCAAACACATGGGTACTAAGACTTTAACATAGGGATACTTTTTAAACATGAAAAGATAGCACAATCATATGACTAAATCATAAACTCAGGGTTTTATTCTGAATTTGTTTGAACATGATATGGAAGTCACGATATTTAAAACATACTAAAATTTATTCCACATGAAATTAATTAAAAACATAACTTGAAAATCAAATTATGAAAGGCATTGTAACGTACTCATAACCACATTAGGAGAACTTTCCTGATCATGTCGGGACTGAAGTGCATATAGCCTATTCTAATGCTGGCCATTGGTTGTGCTGGAAGTGGCACCCTGCTGAGTCGGGTGATCGGATGGGACTGAAGGAAGGTTGGACTAACCTTGTTGGTGGAAATCCCTTCCCCTCTGAGTCATTACTCTGCACTTTTACATCCTGTGGCCTTTCTTATAATATCCAAAACATAAATCACTGCCAGCTATACATATACGTAGGTGATTTCTAACACATTCTTCGCAAAGTGGATGGGTACAACCACTGCTCACACTACCCTGGGTTTTGGAGTTTGGCGCCCTATCCTGACTGTTATTCTTGAACTTTGGTACTGGTACACTAGCTGTAGATAGAGTTGGGGCTAAAAATGTCTAACTAAAATAAGAACAGTTACCACCCTCTTACCTTTGCTTAGCAAAACTAAAGCTATCCTATAATACCCCATACTTTTTCCTAGATGAGTTTAGCTTCTAATGTGTTAATGGTTAGCTTTGAAAGTGTATAACTCTTGATTCGCATGGAATTTTCCATCTCAAGTACTACCAATGTATGGATAATTTAACCATCTTTCCAACAACACCAATTTTCCCTTAATTTGATACTCGGTTTAGAAGTTATGGTGACTTTAGTGTAAGAAGTAGGGCATCACGATAAGTACCGCATCGCGATAAGTACCTTATCACAATTAAGGATAATTTTGCAACTGTCCAATTTCCAGTGGAACACCATGATTATCCCGCATCGCGGTGAAGTTCTAGTTCCCATTCATTCCTTTCTAGTAACTTACCATGATTTTCCTGTATCGCGTCAAAACCCTTAATTGTACGGGAACTGCATCGCGGTGGAGTGCAAAATGGAACTCGTCCTTTTCTAGTAATGCAATTTGATTACACTGCATCGTACCAGAGGCCAAAATTATAGTCTTCCATTTTCTAGTAAGCCACTGCGATAGCTCCGTTGCGGTGGTGTGCCAAATCGAGACTTTCTAGTTCTGAGTTAAATTTTACAAAGGGCAATCTAGTTATTTCCCCAAGCCCCAGATCATGTGAAACACCAAATCTAGCTTATTCTAAGAATATTAAGGATTCCTTTCACATAATTTCTCTCCAATAAACCCTTGAACATTCAAATTGTAATCCCTAAGAAAACAAAATTTCCACCATTATTTTTCCAAGATAACTCAAAATGAAGGATTCCAAATTCATGAACATAAAGAAGTTATCTTGAAAAGCATAAATAGCAATTCAATTTCAAGCTTCTTTATCAATTTCAATAATTAAGTTATGTGGGGTTATGAACAAGGATACTCTTTCATCCTTGTGCCCAAACCTAGTTTTAAAGTTGATTTTTGTATGAAATTACATGAATTTCAATTTGGGGTTTATACCCACTAACCACTAATTGAAGATTATGAGATTTCAAGTAATGTAGATGTTGAATTGTATGTCTTCTTTCGTATTATATGCGTATTGTAGAAATTTCCAAATATTGAATTGAATTACTAGTATTTACATTATCAAGCATGAACATTATGAAGTTTTGACATGAATTTGATGCATGGGTTATTAAGCCCTAGTTTGAATGTTGATCTTTCAAGAATGACTATGCTTTAAGCATCCCATGACTAGTTATTTTTAAATTTTAATAAATATTTGATGTTTTGATCTCATCTAGACATGGAATCCACTTTACAGTTTCAGTTATAGTTTAAAATAACAGATATACAGTTGGTTTACATTTTAAACCATTTAACTAGTTTTTAAAGTGGATTTCCTACAGAATGAGCATACAGATTAAAGGGAGTAGTATTTAGCACCAAGTTAGGTGTGTTCACATTTCCTAAAACTACGATCCAACAAAGGTATAGATTATCAAATTAGTCCCATTATTAAATAGATGATAGTTAAAGATGTGATCGCTTTGATTAAGTTATACTCCTTGTCAAGAGTATAACACCTCTCCCCAATGTGAGGTTTTCCCATAAGGGAACTAGAAATTGAACTCCATGTTACCTCACATGATTTATGTCAGTTTGAAGAACCTCCCTACAACTTACAAAAAAGAATAATAGAATATTTTTTAGAACTAAGTGTAAAGGCTCACAACTTTAATCAGATATTGCTTTACAAAAGACACTAGCTGCAGATTTCAGTTTTCAGATTTCAGATATAAAAGTGAATCCTTTCTACACTTAGATAGCCTAATTTTTAGATAGAACACTAGTAAAACTTTTAGAAACTAAATGCTATGACATACTATATTTATACAATTTGTTTTTCTACTCATTATCATGAATCTCAGTGTTTAGTTATTCAACCTTATGTGAGTCATTTACATTTAGCATGCATTATGTTACAAATTATGATGATATTTAGACATTATTTTACTTATGCATTCACCCCCATATACTCAGTATAATCCAAAAGTACTGATCCATATATACGTCTATGTGCTACATTGCCTCATAATATGGATTCAAGTGCTCAATTTCAGTAGCGTGAGTGATTTCAAGCATCTACATCTACATCCCGATAGTTGGTGAGTCCTCATAATCGGGTACTTAGACATTTAGTTTTTCATATTATTAGTATAGATGATTCAGTATTTTCAGACAGTTTGAGTCAGCTTGGGGTTTGTCCCAATGACTATCTAGTTATTTGTAGTAAAGGCTTATTTGACTACTAGATATGATTCAGATATCTAGTATTGATTGAACAGACTCTTAAGTCTAGTATTTTCAGATATTATATTCAGATAATTTTGGTTAGCTCAAATAGAATTCCATAGCTTAGCTTTGATTATATATCTTATATTCCTCTATTTTGAGCTTCAGATTTAGTAGAAAGCACACAGGGTCAGCTTAAGGTTACTTGTAGTATTAAGCACCGTGTGATATCTCGGGACCCATTTTTGGGGCATTAGAAACTTTGTATTAGAGACTAAGGTTATAAGATTCCTCGGGGGTCAGACAAGCCACATTACGTAGAGTCTTGGTCATGGATATAAGGCATGCCACATTTATGAGAAAAATGCTATAGGGAATTTTTAGGAAATTATCTCTTTCTTTCATGATCCATCATGCTTACAGTTTTTCTATCTTATTTTAACTTGTGCTCTTATGTGATAGTTGAATATGCCTCCTCATCGAGATAACACCCATAGAAATGATAACTAGCCACCCCGACCTGCTGACCCTCTAAATGAGAATGTATCCCATGCTAAATTTTGGGTTGCCTTACGGGCGTTACACCAAGCTGTAGCAGCTAATGTTTAGGGAAACCATCAGGAAGTATGCCTACTTCAACAAAATGGTGATTTGGCAGCAGCCAGAATCCTAAACTTTTTGAGAATGAATCCGCTAGAGTTCTTCCACTTAAAATCATATGAGGACCCATAGCTTTATTTAGATAAGGTGAAAAAGATCACCCATATTATGCTTTTTATTGAAGAAGAGAGTGTAGAGTGAGCATCCTATAGATTTAAGGATATAGTGTATGATTTAGTGGTTATGTGAAATAATAGCGAGGTGAGAATGCATCTCCTATAAGTTGGTAGGCGTTTTACGATGCATTTCTAAGTAGGTTATTTCTATGTCAAATGAGAGAAGATAAGGTAGAGGAGTTTGTGAACCTGAGGCAGGGCTCAATGATAGTAAATGAGTACTACCTTAAGTTCAACTAGTTGTCTAAGTATTCCCATAATATGATGGTCGACCCTAGGGAGAGTATGAGTAAGTTTGTTACTGGAGTGTCTGGTTTGGTAGTCAAGGAGTATAGGACTTCCATGCTTATTGGGGACATGGATTTTGATAGGTTGATGATTTATTCCCAGCAGATTGAGGTTGAAAATTTGAAGGGAAGAGACAAAATAAATAAGAAGGCTAGAATCGGGCAGTTTCAGTATGGCCAGAAAAAGTTTGGAGAGAAAAATCATTCATAGATTTAGAATCATTCATCTATGCTTGCGCCATCTTTATCTAGCACTCCCTCTACTAGATCTAGGCAGGAGCAGTCGGATAAGTGTAAGACCCCAAAAAATTTCAAGGTTAATTCAGCCCTTTAAGCTTGTTAAGGGGTGCCAGACTTAAAATATATTAGCTAAGTATTCAGACTTAGTGCCATTTTTTCCTTCTAAATATGGAAATCTTTTAAGACCTTTACATCTCTTAAATGTTGATATTACAGTTAATTCATGATCAGAAAGGTCAATAGATGTTCCCAAACATGTTTTGGAATGTTCAGATCTCGTTTAGACCATGTTTGAGTGCCCTAAACAGTGGGTCGATGTGATATCAATGCGTCGCCTCGGCCATCGCATCAATAAGATATTTTTTCCCCAGCTTCAGCACAAATTTTGGTGAATCGACGTGGACACAGTTTACAGGCATTAAAAGGCTGCGTCCTCAGGGTTAATTAGGTCTTTTAACCACACCCTTCATCCCCTAAAACATGAAATTAAATCCTTTGGAGAGCAATTATACTCATTCATTCTCAAAATTTCTTAAGAACAAAACCCTAGGTGTACAAATTCCAAATCAAGAACTCAAGAACTCACCATCAATCTCTCAAAATTCATCAACTAAGGTATGTGAAGTGTTCATCCAAGGGTCCCTTCCACCCTTGAAGTCCAAGAAACTATTTTTAAACTTCAAGTTTAGGGATTTCATGAATTCCATGTTGGGTTTTATTATGTTCATGTTTATAATGATTAATTGGGATTCTAATACATGTTTTTTGACACTTTTCATGTGAGGTTAACTGATATATATGTAATATCATGAGGATCTATGTAAAACCCTTGAAATTGTCAATGGGGATTTGAATTATGATGTCTAAGTGTTAATTAGTGTTATGCGCATATGTATGATCACCAAGTGCTTGATGAATTGTTCATGTGAACTAATAAGGGAAAGAAATCCTATCATGCTAGCTTATTTTCAAGAAATACCATACCAGAGAATGATAAGTTGTCTCTATGGATGCATTATGAATTCAATGTGTATGCTTATGCTAAGCAAGATCATGTGACGCTTTATTTTCATGCTATCGAGTCGTGGGGGTATTTAATACCCGAAAATTTAGCTATTTAATTAGAGCAAGTGTCAGTTTTGAAGTAATCTCATTAGTGACTCAATCAGTAGAACTCAGCCAATTATAGAAATCCAGGAAATCTCAGTAGTGTTTGTAATTCAGTCACAGGACTTAGTGTAGACCTCAGAGCACTCAGTACTCAGTCAATTAACAGAATTTAGTAGTATTCTGTTAGTCCTCACAACTAAGTTTAGTTTAGTCAAATAGTAATATCAGTAAAAATTCAGTCCAGTCAAGTACAGACTAGAAATTAGTTCAGTATACATTTAGCTGGGAGTAGGATTTAGCACCGAGCGATCCAAGGGACGGGAGTGTTCTTGTTAACCGAGGGTTTGACCCTTAGTAGCAATACCTATGTTAGAGAACTACATATCCTATATAGGTTGATATATTTTCCTTCTAGATACTACAAGGGTTGATACATCCTATTTAAGTTTTCCTACCAGGGAGGATTGACGGAAGAGCTTCCTGTCAGAGAGGGTTAACTCACCCTTCCAACTGGTTTTATAGGTTAGAACCTAATCAAATTAGAGAGAGGCATGTCAGTTAGATAATTACATCCCACAGTCTCAATTTTAGTCCCAGTATCAGAATAGAACTCAGTTTATTTCTAGAGATTTAGGACTATTAGATATAGTCACTCAGCTTAGTACAAAAATCAGTATAGTTCCATGGAATTTAGAACTATCAGATATATTCATTTAGATAATCAGTAATATAGTATTAGTAAACTCAGATATCAGTCATAGTATTCAAACTCAGAATTCAGTATTATCACAATCTTAGTTATAGTCTATGTATTTATGTATGTACTCTAATTCAGTCATACTCATGTTATTCAGTTAGTATTGTTCATGCATATGAAACCATGAATTTTAGCCTACCTCACTAAATATACTAGTACATTCAAAGTACTAACATATTCTTTTTGCGCTATGATGTCTTATATCATAGGGTCAGATACACGGGCTCCAGACCACCCTTAGCAGTTCAGATCTTCAGCTTTTAGCCTAGTGGTGAGTCCTCATAGTTTGAGGACATACTTATTATTTT
Organism: Capsicum baccatum var. pendulum; assembly: GCA_030864225.1. Lineage (NCBI taxonomy): Eukaryota > Viridiplantae > Streptophyta > Magnoliopsida > Solanales > Solanaceae > Capsicum > Capsicum baccatum. The sequence goes on along the minus strand of CM061560.1, from coordinate 233,428,218 downwards.
CATTATTTCAGTATTATGTTTTAGTAGTCGGAGTTTGTTGGGGACTTATCCCATTAACTCCACAGTTCAGACAGTTTAGAGGCTTTCCAGACTAGAGTATTTTCAAACAGTTGTTCATTTTTTAGTATTAGTGTTCAGTTTTGGTATTTTGATAGCATATTCAGATTTATTTATAGATTTCAACCTTATGGAATATGTTTCTGCCTATTTCTGCAATCATTACAATATTTATTACAAAGTTATTGCAACAGGTACCTTTTATAGGTTAGCTTGTGGTCCTTTGGGATTATGAGCATCGTGTAGTGTCTGGGGCACCAACTCGGGGTGTTACGATGTTGGTATTAGACCCTAAGGTTCAACAGTCTCCTAGGAAGTCTGAAATCCGAATCTAGTAGAGTCTTGTGCATGGGTGTGTTGCACGCCAAACTTATGGATAGAAGGCTACGAGATGTTTTAGGAAAAGTTTCCCTTCTTTCAATATTCATGTCGTGTGAGTGAGCATGAGCTCCAATAAAACTCTCAGTCTAATTTGATTCTTCCTTTTAGTTATAGAACATGCCTCCCAAAAGGACTAACGAAAGAAGAACTGGAAATCAATTAGCACCTTACCACATTTAGGAAGATCCCCTGGATGAGCACTTCTCTCATCCAGAATTTAGGGTTGTATTCACTACTCTAGACAATGCTATTGCAAATTAGAATGAACAGCCAACTACTATTGTGGCCAACCCAGTGGCCAATAATTCTGCAGCAATAATTTGGGGCTTCACCTGAATGAATCCTTCCTTATTCTCATATTCTAAGTTTGAAGAGGATCCATAGGAGTTACGCGATCAGGTTCAAAAAGTCACAGATATCATAGGAGTGAATTTTAGTGAGAGTACTGAGTTATCCACCTATCAGCTACAAGATATAGCCCATATGTGGTTTAAGCAGAGGAAGGTAGAAAGGGGTGCAGATGCAGAGCCCATAGAATGGGAAGAGTTTGTTATGGACTTCTTAGTATATTCTTCTTCTTAGAGCTAAAATAAGCCAAGGTGATAGAGTTCATCAATCACAAGCAAGGCAGTATGAGTTTGAAAGAGTATTCCCTCAAGTTTACTCTGTTAGCCAGGTATGCTGCCCATGTAGCAGCAGGAAATAGATCCAGAATGAGCTAGTTTATGTCTGGGTATCGAGTCTAGTGGTTAAGAAGTGCAGGACTACGATGTTGATTAGGGAGATAGAAATATCTAGGCTTATGTTCCATGCTCAACAGATTGAGGAATAGAAACTTAAGAAGAAGGAGAGGGAAAATAAGAGAGCCAGAATAAGTATCTTTAGTGTTACCCAACCAAGGACAAAGTATGGTAACCGTTCTAGGTTTAGTCAGAAGTTTTTAGCTGCAGTTCTATCTTCATCTAGTACACCAATACCATGATTTAGGAATAACAGTCACGATAGCTGCCAGGCCCAAAAACCAAGAGTAGTACAAGCAGTGTTCGTACTAATTCGCTTTGCGAAGAATGTAGTAAGAATCATAAGGGTATGTGTAGAACCATCAGTGATGTATGTTTTGGATATGGCGAGTTAGGTCAAAGAGTCAGAGACTATCCTAAGGATGGTCTACGAAGGCAGAACAGTTGTCTTTCAGCTCAGTTCGGTAGCGTAAATCAGCGGGGTGCCTCCTCAAGTGCCACTAATGGGCAATGCCCAAACAGACCCTATGCTCTTCAATCTTGGTAGGATCAAGAAAGTTCTCCTGATGTGGTCACTAGTACGTTACATGTTTTCAATTTGTATGTTTACACTTTGCTAGATCCAGGAGCTTCTTTGTCCTTTGTTATTCCATATATATCAGTTGATTTTAGAGTCAGTCCCAAAATTCTAGCAGAGCCTTTCTCAGCCTCCACCCTAGTGAGTCAGTCTATCATAGCCTAACGAGTATACAAGAACTGTCCAAGTATGATATCTCAAAACGTTAGGCTTCAATATTTCTATAGTAATATTAGTATGTGTAGAAAATTAATGGGTGGGAATGATTCCCAACCCTTCTTTACCCCAGTTCAACATTTTGTACTTCAATCATCACGATACCTATGCATTCTTTATGTGTCAGCTCCATGAACACAACTTATATTCTCACACTTTTCATAGAATCATGTGCATTTCCAATTCTTAGTTCGAGGAGTTCCAGTTCACTCAGTAGTACAAATCATGTTCTGTGAACATGGGAGTTCCAATCTCAGGTCATGTAACTCTTGACTTCTGCACTCATGCCTTATAGTGTGTTCAGTCCCAATTACCATCTGAAGCATAGTCTTAGTTATAGTATTACTTATAGTGTCAGTCTCAGTCCAGTAATCAGATCAAAAACACTGTTTAGTTTTATGTTTGCTCGACCATAGCGCACAGTTATAAGTTATTCATTTATTAGTATTTCAGTACCTCAGTTTATAGATTAACTTAGAACTATATTATATGCTTGGTCTTACATTCTCAGATAGTACAGTTTTCATAAATTCGTGCTCAGTTATCTCATGTTACTCAGTCAATCCCTTCCTTATATGCATGATACTCTACAATTTTAGTCCAGTTATTCAGGCTAAGTACAGTTTAGCCTTACAGACCTAGTATTTATCTATTAGTCATTCAGTTTGTCAGATAAGGTAGTATGCTTAGGCATTTATGCTCAATGCCTATGCAAATATTTTTTAGTAGTCCCAAGTGAAGTGTCATACTAAGGTGAATATTATAGTTGAGAAAGTATTCAAAGGATATGTCTAAGCTTGAAAATTTATAGTTGCAGTGCATAAGTCTTAGTCACACTATCTTAGAAGAAGATTCGTAGGCCTCACCTCATATTACAGAATTCTAGCCACGTTGTGATGTATTATTCAGGCAATGCCAAGCACTTTTTGCTCCCTAAAGTTTTAGTTGAGAATAAGTTTTCAGTATGACTTAGTTCGTAAGGCCAGTAATTTAGTTTAGCAGTTAGACGGACAAATTCGTGTGGTATGGTTTTCCATTTTTCCATCTAGTTGCACTATCCAAAGTCTCATGAATGTAACTATTCCAAGATGGACCGACCAGGAAGTTGCATGTTTAGCTCAGTTTATGTATCATGCCCTAATTTTAGGCCCCATATATTCAGTCATGATTCAGTTCGTAGGTGCCTTGTGCATTGCCCCAGTTTTTCTTAATATCTTAGCCAAGGCAGTATTCTTTGGGGGACATAATGTCCCATAAGGGGAGATGCACTATAACCCGGAGCTTTCATGACCTAAACCTACCATTTGTCTTCACATAATGAATCCAATTTGGAGTAGTGGGTACTTATAAGTTAAACCACAAGTTTCAATCTCATCTGTAAGACACATATTGAAGAGGCTGAGTTCAGTTCATGATATACAGTTCATGTATCGCATTCCAGTCTCAGTCCTGTTCTCATGTTCCCATTAATGTGTACTCTAAAAAAAATTATCTTGGGTTCATCTGTATATTTCAGTTTAAGTAATAGTTTCTCCATGAACTTACTCAGTTCCATGTTCAGATTACCTTTACAAGCTTGGTATAATTTACCATTGCATATTTAGTCATACGTTCATGAGTCATTCTAGTCATGTACCCCTGCATTAGATATGCATGTTTAGTATGAAATCCAGTATATCAGTAATCTCGGTCATGAAATCATTTTTAAATTGTGCATATTTAGTGTCTAAATTCAGTCTACCAGTATTCCCAGCTTAGTCAGTCCTATTCGAGGATGAATGTTCCCAAGATGGAGATATTGTAAGACCCGGCAAAATTTAGATCTTAATTCAGTCCTTTAATCTTGTTAAGGGGTCCTAGACTTAGAATATATTAGCTAAGTATTAAGACTTAGTGCCATTTTACCCTTTGAATGTTGGCAATATTATTTTGAGACCTTTATGTCCCATAAATGTTGATATTAGAGTTAATTCATGATTAGGAAGGTCAATAGATGCTCCGAACAAGTTTTAAAATTATTGGATCTCATTTAGACCATGCTTGAGTGCCCACAATAGTGGGTCGATGTGATCTTGATGCACCACATCAATCTTCAGGTCGATAAGATAGTTTTTCCCAAGATTTAGTGCAAATTTCAGTGAACTGACGCGCACTCAAAGCGGTACATTGGCTATCGCTTTGATGCCAACGACACAGCACGTCGTCCTGCGCGTTGGTAACACAGTTTACATGCATTAAAAGGCCGCGTCCTCCGGGTTAATTAGGTCTTTTTCTCATGCCCTTTAGCCCCCAAAACATGAAATTAAACCCCTTGGAGAGAAATTATACTCATTCATTCTCAAAATTTCTCAAGAACAAAACCCTAGGTGTTCAAATTTCATAACAACAACTCAAGAACTCACCATTAGTCTCTCAGAATTCATCAACTAAGGTATATAAGTGTTTATCCAAGGGTCCCTTCCACCCTTGGAGTCCAAGAAACTATTTTTAAACTTCAAGTTTATGGATTTCATGAATTCCATGTTGGGTTTGATTATGTTCATGTTTATAATGATTAATTAGGATTCTAATCCATGTTTTATGATACGTTTCACGTGAGGTTAACTGATATACATGTAATATCATGAGGATCCATATAAAACCCTTGAAATTGTCGATGGGGATTTGAATTATGAAGTCTACTTGTTGATTAGTGTTATGTGCATATGTATGCTCACCAAGTGCTTCATGAATTGTTCATGTTAACTAATCAGAGAAAGAGATCATGTCATGCTAACTTATTTGCAAGTAATACCATGCAATAGTTTGATAAGATGTCTCTATAGATGTATTATGAATTCAATGTGCATGCTTATGCTAAGCAAGAACATATGATGCTTTATTTTCATGCTATTGAGTCTTGAGGGTATTTAATACCCGACAATTTAGCTGTTTACTTAAAGAAAATGTCAGTTATGAAGTAATCTCAGTAGTGACTCGATCAGTAGAACTCAGCCTATTACAGAAACCCAGGAAATCTTAGTAGTGTTTGTAATTCAGTCATAGGACTCAGTATAGACCTTAGTAAAACTCAGTGCTCAGTTATTTTGAAGAATTCAGTAGTATTTCAGTAGTCCACAGAAATCAGTGAACTCAGTTCAGTTCAGTCAAACAATAATATCAGTAACAATTTAGTCCAGTCTAGTACAGACTAGAAATCAGTTCAGTGTCTGTTCAGCTTGATGTACGATTCAACACTGAGCTAATCAAGGGATGGGGGCACTCCTATAAATAGAGGGTTTGACCTTTAGTAGCAATACCTGCGTTATGGAACTATGTAACCAGCATAGGTTGAGATATCTTCCTTCCAGACATTTTGAGGGTTGATACATCTCATTTGAGTTTTCCAACCAGCGAGGCTTGACAGAAAACCTTCCTATCAGAGAGGGTTAAATCACTTCTTGTCCTTACCCATGGCACTGTATTAACACCTTTCCAACTGGGGTTATAGATTGGACCCTAATCAGATTTGAGAGGGGCATGTCAGTTAGATGATTACCTCCCACAATCTTAGTTTTAGTCTCAATCTTGGAATAGAATTTAGTTCAGTTCTACATATTTAGGACTATCAGATATAGTCACTCAGCTCATTATGAAACTCAGTATAATTCCACGAAATTTGGGACTATTAGATATAGCCATTTAGATAATTAGTAATACAGTATCAGTAAACTCAGATATCAATTATTAGTATTCAGACTTAGTACTCAATATGATTACTATCTGAATTACAGTCAATCTATTCATGCATGTACTCTTATTTAGTCATACTCATGTTGTTCAGTTGGTATTGTTCATGAATGTGAACCCATGTATTTTCGCATACCTCACTAAGTATACCAGTACATTCAATATACTGATGCATGCTTTTTGTGCTATGATGTCTTATATCATAGGTTTAGATGTACGATCTCCAGAGCATCCTTAGCAGTTCATCTCTTCAGATTTCATCCTAGTGGTAAGTCCTCATATTTCGATTCTATGCTGTTATTTTCAATATTTCAGTATTATTTTTTTGGTAGTCAGAGTTAGTTAGGGACTTATCATATCAACTCCACAGTTCAGATAGTTTAGAGGCTTTCCAAGCTAGAGTATTTTTAGGCAGTTGTTCATTTTTTAGTATTGGTGTTTAGTTTTGGTATTTTTATACCAAATTCAAATTTATTTACAGATTTAAACCTTATGGTATATGTTTCTACCTATTTCTGTAGTTATTATAGTATTTATTACAAAGTTATTGCAGCAGGCACCAGCCATAGGTTAGCTTGTGGTCCTTTAGGATTATGAGCACCGTTTAGCATTTGGGGTATAGACTCGGGGTGTTATAGTAATACTTCTACGTCCAGATCTCAGAATAGTATCAGTGGTTATGAGTTATTATTGGGAAGAAAAGGTTGTTACGGTTGTGGTAAGTTGGGCCATGGAATCAAAGATGGTCCACATATTAAGTAGGGAAACCGGTATTCTCGTCCCCATAATAAGGCTACAAGCGCACCAGTTCCTCAAGGTTTCCTAGTACCTCCTCAGGGTACATCATCCAGTACTGGTGGCGATCACCACTAGAATCTATTTTATGCTTTACCATCCCGTCAAGAGCAAGAGGATTCACCAGATATTGTTAGTGGTACGCTTTATGTATTTCATCTTGATGTTTATATGTTGTTAAACCCTAGGTTGAACTTTTCTTATGTGACCCCATTAGTTGCAGTAAATTTTGAAATAGGTCCTGAAAAGATCCCGGAGCCCTTTTTTGTTTCTACCCCAGTGGGTGAGTCAATTGTTGCCAAACGGATCCATAGAAAGTGTCCTATCAATTTCCTTAGTAAAATCATATTAGCATATTTAATAGATTTAGATATGGTTAACTTTGAACTTATTCTTTGTATGGATTGGCTCTATTATTCTTATGCATCCATAGATTGTCGCACCCTGAGTAGTAAAGTTTCAGTTTCCAAATGAGCCAGTCTTCGAGTGGGAAGGTAATGCAGTGTTTCCCAAGAGTTATTTCATATCCTATATTAAATCCAAAAAGTTAATCTCAAAAGCGTATATCTATAATTTAGTTAGAGTCAAAGACACTTAGTCTGAGACTCCAACAGTTCAGTCAGTCCATGTAGTCAATGATTTTCCTGATACATTTCTCAAAGATTTGGCAAGGGTACCTCCTCAATAGGGAAATAGAATTCGATATTGACCTTCTCTAAAATACTCAGCCCATCTCCATTCCTCCATATCATATGGATCCATCCAAACTTAAAGACTTAAAAGAGAAGCTTAAAGAACACTTAGATAAAGTTCTCATAAGTCCCAGTGTTTCTTCATGAAGTGCTTCCATCCTATTCGTGCAAAAGAAAGATGGTTCATTGTGAATGTGCATTGACTATCATCAGCTGAATAAAGTCACAGTCAAAATAGATATCCTCTCCCTATAAATGATGACTTATTCGATCGACTCCAAGGTTTAAGTTACTTCTCCAAGATAGACCTTAGATTCGGTTAGCACCAGCTCAAAGTCAGAGAATGTGACATCTCAAAAATAGCTTTCAGGACCTGCTTTGGTCATTTTAAATTGCTAGTCATGTCCTTCGGGCAAACAAATGCCCCAATAACCTTTATGGATTTGATTCTCCATGTGTTCAAACAGTACCTAGACATGTTTTTCCTAGTATTTATTGATGATATTATTGTCTATTCTTGTAGTAATGATGACCATACAAACCATCTTAGAATTGTGTTGCAAACTCTTAGAGCTCACCAGCTGTTAGACAAATTCAGCAAGTGTGAATTTTGGCTAAGGTCGGTAGCTTTTCTCGGTCATATCTTTTTTTATTATGGCATTAAAGTTGATCCATAAAAGACCAAAGTAGTGAGAAACTGGACAAGACTCATCTCTCTATTAGACATCAGGAGTTTCTTGGGTTTAGCTGGCTATTACAGATGGTTTGTTGAAGGGTTTTTGTCCATTGCATCCCCTATTTCCAGATTGACTCAGAAGAATGTTAATTTTTAGTGGTCAGATTCTTATGAGAAGAGTTTTCAGAAGTTGAAGGCTCGACTCACTTCAACCCCAGTATTAGTGTTACCTGATCTTACAGATGGATTCGTTGTCTATTGTGATGCTTCTAGAGTTTTTCTGGTTGTTTTTTGATTCAAAGAGGTAGAGTTATATTCCATGCCTCTAGATATCTTAAGCCTCACGAAAAGAGCTATCTAACTCATGATCTTAAATTAGCTGTTGTTGTTTCTGCTTTGAAAATTTGGAGGCACTATCTTTATGGGGTGCATGTTGATGTGTTTACAAACCACAAAAGTTTGCAGTATGTGTTTACACAAAGATATTTAAATCTTCGTTAGCAAAGGTGGCTAAAATTGTTGAAAGATTATGACATGAGTGTTTTGTATCATCCAAGCAAGGCCAATGTTGTGGCAGATTCCCTTACTAGACTGTCGATGGTAGTGTTGCTCATATGGATAATTATAAGAGAGAACTATTTTGAGAAGTCCACCAGTTAGCTAGATTAGGTGTAGGGTTGGTTGACTTAGCTGCAGGTAACATTTGTGTTCAAAGTAGTTCAAAATCTTCTCTAGTTTCTGAAGTGAAAGAGAAGCAGGATAAGGATTCTAGTTTTGTCAAGCTGAAGGGTTCATTTAAATACCAAGAAGTAAAGGTTTTCTCCCAAAGGGGAGATAGTGTGTTGTGATACCAGAGTAGATTGTGTGTTCCATGTGTAGATGATTTAAGGCAGTGGATTATGGCAAAAGAGCATCGTGCGTATTACTCTATTCATCCAGGAGCCACCAAGATGTATCGTAATTTATGGGAAGTTTATTGGTGGAGTGGAAATAATATAGATATAGCAGAGTTTGTAGCTAAGTGTACAATTTTCCAATAGGTTAAGGTAGAGCACCAAAGACTTAGTGGTACGTTGTAGCTGCTTGGTATTCCTACTTAGTAGGGGGAAGAGGTGAATATAGATGTTGTGACTAGATTAACCCATTCAAGTCGACAACATAATTTGATATACGTCCTACACAGCTGAAGATTATGCAAAGCAATATATCAGGGAGTTAGTTAAATTACATGGAGTTCCCTTGTCCATCATCTCAGATAAGGGTACTCAGTTTACCTCTTAGATTTGAAAATCCTTTTAGAAAGGTCTTGGTACCCAAGTTCATCTCAGTTCATCTATTCATCCGCAGAAATATGGTAAGGCAGAAAGGACCATTCAGACATTAGAGGATATATTGAGGGCTTTAGTTCTTGACTTCAAAGGCTGTTGGTTTCACCACTTTCCATTGATCAAGTTTCCTATAATAACAGTTACCATTCTAGTATTTAGATAACCCCATTTGAAGCTCTTTATGGGTAGAGATATAGATTACCAGTTATTTGGTTTGAAGTGGGTGAGGATGCTTTGATTGTTCTAGATAAAGTAGTTGAAGCCATATAGAAAGTTCAGTTGGTTTGAGAGAGATTGAAAGCAGCTCAGAGTCATCAGAAATCTTATACAGATGAAAGAAGAAGAAATCTTAAGTTTGAAGTAGATGATCTTATGTATTTGAAGGTTTCACCCATGAAGGGGGTGAAGAGGTTTCATAAAAAGGGGAAGCTTAATCTCCAATTCATAGGCACCCATAGGATTTTGAGTCATGTGGGGAAGGTAGAGTATGAGCTTGATCTACCTATAGACTTGTCATCAATTAACCCAGTGTTCTATGTGTCCTTATTGAAGAAGTGCATGGACGATTCAGCTGTTGTAATCCCTCTATAAAGCACAGATATTTAGAATAACCTTTTATATGAAAAAGTTCCAATAGAGATTCTTAATCATCAAATTCATACACTAAGGAACAAAGAAGTTCCCTTGGTCAAAGTTTTGTAGATAAATCAGTATGTTGAGGGTGCTACTTGGGAAGTAGAAGCAGAAGCAGACATGTAGATCAAGTATCATCACCTTTTCTCCATGAACTCGGATTCATCCGAAGGTAATCGTCCTCCTTAATTCAGTTCATTTCCAATCTTAGTTTCAACTTAATAGTTATCTTCATGTAAATTCATGTACTCATAGATTAATTCAGTCACTCAGTGTGTTTAGATTCAGTCATGCAGTTTGTTTCAGTTGTGCATGCCAACATATAGCCTCAGTTCCTCAGTATCTTTACTTTAATTAGCCTCATTCTAGGATGAATGTTCCCAAGATGGAGATATTGTAATACCCCATACTTTTTTCTAGCTCAGTTTAGCTCCTAGTGTGTCATGGCTTAGCTTTGAAAGTGTATAACTCTTGATGTGTGTAGAATTTTCCAGCTCAAGATCCACCAATGTATAGATAATTGAACCATCTTTCCAACCACTCCAATTTTTCCTTAATCTAATACTCGGTGGAGAAGTTATGGAAACTTTAGTTAAAGTAGTAGGGCATCACGATAAGTACCGCATCACGATAAAGGACAAATTCGCAATTGTCCAATTTCCAGTGGAGCACCACGATTAGCCCGTGTCACGATGAAGTTCCATTTCCCTATCATTTATTTCTAGTAACTCACCATGATATACCCATTTTGCATCAAATTCTCAATTATATGGGCACCGTATCGCGGTGGAGTGCAAAATGGCACTCGTCTTTTTCAAGTGATAAATGAGATTTCTATATGTCATGCCAGAGGTCAAAATAACAGTCATCCATTTTCCAGTAATCCAGCGCTATAGCGGCGCATCACGGTGGTGTGCCAAATTGGGATTTTCAAGTTTTGAGTTAAATTTTACAAAGGGCAATATAGTCATTTCCCCAAACCCAAAATCGTGTAAAACATAGAATCTAGTCTATTCTAAGCATATTATTCATGCCTTTCATATAATTTCTCTCCAATAAACCCTAGAACATTCAAATCTTAATCCCTAAAAAATCTAAATTTCCACCATACTTTTTCCAAGATAACTCAAAATTAAGGATTCCCAAGTCAAGAACTTCAAGAAATAATCTTCAAAAGCACAAATAGGAATTCAACTTCAAGCTTCTTTATCAATTTCACCAATTATGGTACATGGAGTTATGAATAAGGATAATCATTCATATTGTGCCTAAAACTAGTTTTAAAGTTTATTTTTTATATGAAATTACATGAATTTTAGTTTGGGGTTTATACCCACTTATCACTAATTAAAGATTATGAGATTTCAAGTAATATAGATGTTGAATTGTATGTCTTCTTTCATATTTTTATGCGTATTATAGAAATTTCTACATTTTGAATTGAATTACCAATATTTACATCATCAAGAATGAACATTATGATGTTTTGATAGGAATTTGATGCATGGGTTATTAAGCCCTAGTTTGAACGTTGATGTTTCAAGAATGACTATGCTTTAAGCATCCCATGACTACATATTTTTAGATTTTAATAAAGATTTGATCTGTTGATCTCAGCTTAGACATGGAATCTAATTTACAGTTTAAGTTGCAGTTTAAAATAACAGATATACAGTTGGTTTTCATTTTGAATCATTATACAAGTTTTTAAAGTGGATTTCCTACAGAATGAGCATACAGATTAAAGGGAGTAGCATTTAGCACTGAGTTAGGTATGTTCACATGCCCCAGAACAATGAGTCAACATAGGTACATATTATTAGATTATTCTGATTTCTATATGGATGATAGTTATAGTTGTGATCACTTAGATTAGGTTATACTCATTGGAAAAAGTATGAAACCTCTCCCCAATGTGAGGTTTTCCCATAAGTGAACTAGACGTTTAAATCCATGTTATCTCACATGGTTTATGTCGGTTAGAAGAACCTCCCTACATCCTATAGAAAAGAATAACTGAAAAGCTTTTAGAACTAAGTGTAATGGCTCACAGCTTTATTCAAACGTTGCTTTATAAAAGACACTAGCTACAGATTTTAGTTTTTAGATTTCAGATATAAAAGTGAGTACTTTCTATAGGTAGATAACCTGATTTTTAGAAAGAACACTAGTTTAGCTTTTAGAAACTAAATGTTATGACTCACTAGATTTATACAGTATGTTTGGCTACTCATTATCATGAATATCAGTTTTTAGTTATTCAATCTTATGTGAGTCATCTACATTTAGCATAAATTATGTTACAAATTATGATGATGTTGAGACATTATTTTACTTATGCATTCACCCTCATATACTCAGTACAATCTAGAAGTACTGATCCACATATACGTCTATGTGCTACATTGTCTCATAATGTAGGTTCAGGTGCTCAGTTTCAGCAGCGTGAGTGATTTTGAGTATCTACATCTACATCCCGATAGTTGGTAAGTCCTCATAGTTTGGGTACTTATTCATTCAATTTTTCAGCTTATTAGTAAATATGATTCGGCATTTTCAGACAGTTCGAGTCAACTGGAGGTTTTTCCCAGTGACTCTCTAGTTATTAGTAGTAGAGATGTGTCAGACTTCTAGATATGATTTAGATTTCAAGTATTGATTGATCAGACTCTTGAGTCTAGTATTTTTCTAATATTATATTCAGATAATTTCAATTAGCTCAGATAGAATTCTGCATCTTAGCTTTTATTATATATCTGTATATTCCTCTATTTTGAGCTACAGATTTAGTAGAAGGCAGACAGGGTTAGCTTAAGGCTACTCATAGTCTTGAGCACCATGTGATGTCTCAGGACCTATTTTTTGTGATTTATATTTCCGTTCTAGCTCTCTTATTCTCTCTCTCTTTCTCCTTAAGCTTTTGCTCCTCAATATATTAAGCATGGATGATAAGCCTAGATATGTCCATCTCCATAATTAACGTTGTAGTTGTACACTTCCTGACCATACTATCAGATACTCCAGACACAAACTTGCTCATCTTAGATTTGTTATCAGCCACCATATGAGGGGCATACCTGATAACTGAGTAAACTTGAGGGGATACTCTTTCACACTCATATTGCCCTGCTTTAAGTTGATAAACTCTAACACCTTAGCTTCTCTCAGCTCCAATAGGAAGAATCTATCTAAGAAGGTTGTAGCAAACTCCTCCCATTATATAAGCTCTGCATCTGCGCCCCTATCCTCTTTTTACTATTTAAATCAGGTATAAGCTATATCCTACAACTGGTAAGCAACTAGTTTAGCACTCTTACTAAAAGTCACACCCATCATGTCAGTCACTTTCAAAATAATTTCAAGGAATTCCTGGGGATCCTCATCAGATTTGGATCCTGAAAATAGAAGAGGATTCATTTGGGTAAAGTACAAAAATCCTAGCTTCGAAAATATTAGCCACTAGGTTGGTTGGGACCGTAGATGGTAGAATATTTTGAGCTGCTATAAAGTGAGCTAGAGTAGTAAATGTATCTCTAAACTCTGCATGATAAACATGCTCGTTTAGGTGATCTTTCTTAATGGAAAGAAGTACTGGCTGCTTTCTGGTTCTACTTCTGTTAGTCTTTCTAGGTGGCATATTCTGTAAATAGAAGGAAGAATTGAATTAGACAAAGGTTTCACTTGAGCTCATGCTAATTTTCTTGATACTATCGTATATCCCTCCCTTCGTTATTTGTGTTATGTAGTCATTTCTTCGCCTTGTATATTACTTTATATATTTTTTAGCTATTTATTTGTATATTGACTTGTGATATACAATATAGCATTGATGTATATCGAATGTAGGTAGAATAGGATAGTTCACCCTGATACTTCCTTATTTTTATTTTGTTAGACTCTTGGACATGAATAGGATAGTCATTCCTTATTATCTCATTAACTTGTCATATGATTTCTGGACTCTTGGGTGTAGTTTCCATTCTGTTTATATGTTGTATATATTTTTTTATCTTTAGAGCTCAGTTGGTAGTAGCGTACAGAGTACCATTTATTTGGTACTCGTGCTATTCTTCTGCAGCCTGTAGATCATAGTAGTGGTTATCACCGTTGACATGTGCATCATGCGGAGTAGCCCTAGTTCAGAGACTTAGAGTGATATCCTAACATTTGGAGAATTACTTATCTCTCTCTAATGTATTAGATAGTGTCTAAGTTATATTCAGAGATAAGTTGTATCATTTTATTTCTCTTGATATTTCACTTTTGTACTTTTTTTATATTAGAAGCTCTTGCATTGATATCACCAGGTTTTGTGAGCCTTCCATATATTGATCTTTATTTCATATATTCTGTATTCTTTTTCTTATGTTATTGAGTAGTTCGTTACTAGCTATTCCGGACTACAGTTGGCTTGCTTATTGGTGGGTTATGGTAGGCTCCATCATGACCTGAGAAGTTAGGTCATGACAAATTAGTATTAGAGACTAGGTTTCATTGGTGCATTAGTACAAGAGCTAAGTGTCAGTAGAGTCTTATAAATCGGTGCGGAAACGCCCATAACCTATCTTTGGGAGGTTACAGTGACATTTTAGGAACTTCAATTCATGTCTCCTTATCATGTGTCATCATTCCTATGAACCTTAAACATATTATTTGACTCTATTCTATCCTTGAGAGATGATAAGATACTATCAACAGATGCGAATGAGACTCCAATAAGAATTTCTAGAATTTTAGTGCAGCATCAGACTAGAGGGTCAAAAATAGATATGGAAGATCCTCAGTGTTAGACAAAAAAGATTTTGGAAGATTCCCTAACGGACTTGCAGAGTGTGGTATGGTTGTTTGAGCCATGGTGGCCATTCTAGATTATGAGAGGCGATATCTCAAAGTATTCTAGGATCTTCATTTGGTTATGTTGTGATGAGACACAAGTTTAGAGAATTCCCTTGGTATGAGATAGGTGATTATCTAGCGTTAGCATGTACTACTCACCAGCCTAGGGTTCTTAAGGCAGGCTATGATTTTGGAAGCTTGGACATAATTTTACAAATTTCTCTCAGCGTCAGTGGGCCAGCCATTTGGGTTCAGTTTGTGTTCTCTCCATATTAATGCTTCAAGAATTGCTATGACTATATAAAGATCGACTACTAGTCTAGGGAGTGTCCCTAAAATGAAATTCCACTCATTCACCTTTTTTAGACCATGTCATAATATTGTGGAATCTTCAGTTAGAGATGGTGCACTGGTGCCTAAGTTGATGATTCAGTTATTCGGTCGGAGTTGGACCCGTTCATATTTATTTTTGTATGCCCGTCATATATGTTATTGCGAATGCCACCACGATTGGTGTGCTTTAATTTTATGCATTTATCTCTTATTTTGTGTATAGGAGTTTTCATAGCCATTGATGTTTATATGTCTTACTGAATTTATATCGGTCATTATGTTCCCTATTATTGAATTCATGATTATGTAACTACTCCGTGGTTTATTTATTTTAGTAGAGGATGGAGTAGATCTATAGTGTGTTTTTCCCCTATGGGTGTCGTTTTATGGTTTGTGTCCTATTTATCTTGGCACATTAGTCCTATTGTGTCCATTGAGTGGTATATGATATTTATATTCATTTTGGTACCGCCTATTCAGTATGTTGATATTGATATTATTGTTGCTATTGCTACCACTATGTGAGGTTATTGATATTACTTTATTTTATTACTAGATATTATTAGATAATGAATTTGATTCTCGTTGGGCATTTGTATAGTCTAGTGTTATCTGGTTTGACTTTTATTTTCTTGTGATACTATTTGGTGGCTTGAGTACATATAGCTTGATTTAATGATTTCTTTCTGCTAACATAGCGAGGTTGACTGTGATCCCTCTTGGTTAGCAGTATTAGATTAATTTCAAGGATATGTTGTGCTATCGAAGGTAAGTGACCTTCCATGGTTTTTTATGGATTTTAAGTCATTAATTTAGTTATGTTGCCTATTTTTGAGTTTAAAATCCTTAGACTTGCCTCCTGGGTCATGAAGGATTTTGTTTTGGCTATCCCTTCTGGTATAACCCATTTGTTAGATGGACCAGTTTGAGGTTTGTTCTTCGTTTATGGCTATTTCATCGTCTGATAGCAATTTTAAAGTTTATGTTAAGATGTCGTGGATTCATCTCATAAGTATATTGGGTTAGAACCCATGGGATAGTTTGCATTGTTGTTAGTGTAGAGATTAGATACTCCTTGGTTGTTGTGATGTAGTTTTGCCTTAAATGGTGTTAGAGTTTTAGAGGCAAATGGCCTTTTCTGTGATCAGTTCTTAAGTTGGCAAATTAGAAAATCTTTATCTCAAGTTGTTGGTACTCTAGTGATGGTCTCGACTCTAACCTTGGTTTTGAGATTGGTATTTCTTCTGCGATAATGTTATTCTTTGGTGGATTTGAGAAATCCTCATTTTAGCATTTGTTTAGCCTAGTGAGGCTTGGTGGAGTGATTTTCCTCGATGATATGAGCCGCTGGCTATTTCTTTGCCTAGATGGAGTATTAAATTGGTTAGTTCCCAACTTAAGTTGCATTTATCTAATTTGGTAAAGTTTTTGCCTTTACTTGTGTGGTTTTCATCCTTGAGAAGTTTTGAGTATATTTGGATAGGTCATGCCCTCCAACGGATATGGAGTGGGTTATATTCATTTTTTCAGCCAGTGATTTTTCCTTTTGTGTGAATCTTATTTTGAGGCTATGTTTTGTTCCCTCCTGCTGATATAGAGTTTGTTGCTTATGTTATTAGTCAGCGGCTATCCCTGTGGTAATTTTGCTCTCTAGATATGTCTCGACTATGGCTTGGTATGATTTATCTCGAATATATCAGATCTTGATACTAGAGATGATTTTAGATAATTGACATTGATATAGCCTTATTAACCCAGTTTTGATTTTTGACTCCTTGGAATGATGATTTTGAAGTATGATAGATTTGAAACATTACTACCTACCCATTTTTAGTTTTGATTTAGATATTTAAGATTGAGTGGCTGATGTTGGGCGTATTTATACATTCTAGTGTCACTATTCTAGTCTTTTTAGACGTTTTGAGGATAATTCAAGTGCTTAGTGTGTTGATAATGATATGAATAATCATATAAGTGTAAAAGTATGTGTTTACAATGTTTAATGATGATTTCAAACAATTTTGATTCAAATTAATCATTTGGAATCCAACTAAGAAAACTAGTGTGACTAGCTTGAGCTAGGTGTTTCTCTAATCTATCAGGTTGGGTTCTAGTATGTTTTATAAGTTCATAAGGTTGTTATTATGTATTTACTTGTAAACCAACTTGTTAGTAATGTTCAAGGATCAACTGGATCAATACAAGAGTGAAAACAATAACTTAGAAATCTAAGTGAATGGAGCCTATGCTTAGCTCATGTTTCTAGTTCTCCATCTTGGATTTTGTATTGTTTCGAGCTCTAAATTATTGTGTTTAATGCTATATGATGCTTGGTGAATATATTATGATAATATATGAAGGATATACAAGCTTCAAATCAAGTCGAAAAAACTCAAAAAGGCTTCAAATAGATCATGGAAGCACAATACTCTACTTGACGCCAATTTGGACTCCTTGAATGTCTAGGGAGACTGAGGGCGTGTGTAAAGGAGTTCTGGCACATGCAGCACTTCAAATGGTTTAGAAGGCACAAAAACAGTGAACCAAGGCAATATAGAGACGACGCCTCACCTGGAGCAGCGCTCAAACCAGGGCACAACCTTGCCTGGAGCTGGGCTATAGCTAGGGCAGTGCCCTCTCCACTCCTGGGCTCAATAGTTGAAGGTTTTCTTGTCCAACATAGAATGGGCTTACTCCTATGCTATAAAAACATGTTATATCATTTTTTTCACATACTTTTGGACATCTTGGAGCATTGGAAGCTGCCACAACTTCTTTTTACGTTTTATCATTCTTTAATTTAGTTTATTTATGGTTTGTATCATCAATCCAAGGGATTGGATGATGAATATTTCCATTAAAGGCTAAAACTCCTTTTTCCGGAGCTAAGGCCAAGATCATGACTACTTTCATTTTCAAATAATTTTGTTTAATTGCTTATTATTATGGTTGTTTGTTTATTCTTGAATTACCTATTTTGAGGATTGATCACCCTTAAAATACATCAATTGTCTACCTTTTGATCTCGAGAGTGGGAATAGGGAGATACAACATAGGAATAAATAAAGTATGGTTCTTATTTCCTTATAAAAGAAGGAATTCAAATTAGCATCTAGGACAGGGATGTACTTAAAAGCCTTACTTGATTCACGCGTAGGATGATAGCTTTAAAACACTTAATTGTATTATTGCATCCCCGCTCAATGATGAAGTTGTAATATCTAAATTTGGTAAAAGGTTAGAGGTCGAGAGACCATAATCATGCAATTAACCCTATGAATCAACAACTAAGATAAGCTATTTAGCGATCAAAGTTCAATGGTGTAGTATGATGGTTATTAAGCCTTAACCCTGGGATTTTATGCACTGATTGTCCAAAGTCATTACTTTTCCACATTAGTTTAGTTTAATTCTAATTTACAATTATAAAATTCCATTTGGTGCTCTCCTTAATCAGTTAAACTAGAATTGGATAGTCCGCGAATGCAAGTCCCTGAGAGATCGATACTTGGGATTTCTTGATGCCACTTTACTACTTGATAAGACCACGTACACTTCCGTGTGCGCTTGGGAGCTGTCATGTTTTTGGCGCCGTTGTCGGGGACTTATAACTAAGCAACTATCTTATTTTTATTTTTTCTATATTGAGTTGTAAATAGTTTTTTATTTTTTTAGTTTCTTTTTATTTTCCCTTATTTCTATTTTTATCACACTCTTCTTGAGATGTCATCCTTGGATAGATGGTTTTCGAGGGATGGTGATTCTTGTCATTATGGTGGAGGATCCCACCATGAGGCTTTTTGTCCAGATTTTTATGTAAGCATTTGGAGGGGACCTGCTTGTTTACGACCTGTACAGCTGACCATGAGTTGGTGTGTAGATTTTGGCAATTTGTATCACTCTGCAGATATATGTGCTTTTAATCCTGATCCAGTAATGTTTGTGGGCAATGCTCAATAAATAACAAAGGAGCGTAAAGAGATACAACCACCACTATAAGAATCACAGCCACTCGACTTTCATCTTTCTTTTGAGACTGGAATTGAAAAAGGTGAATCTAAGTGAAGGTGTTGTGGACTGTGTAAATTTTGAAGTGGGATTTGTTGGGCCTCACTCAAAGAACTTTTCTACATTATGTTTAGATGATATCTTGTCCATGGATCTTTTAAAATAGTGGAAGAGTGTGAAGATGAGGAACAAGAATCCTATATTCTTAATTTTTCACCAGATAAATGACATAAAAACACACCTCACCTTAAGGTCGATTGGTTTACCATGCATATTACATTACTCAAGTCATTAGTCTTTGTACCACCTCTCTATGATTGAGGCAAAAAGATGGATGCAATGTTGGGGGTGTAATTCATATCCTCAAGGTGGAGGGAAAAGTTGATTGGGTTGTGCCGCGACACTAAATTAGGAGCTTTTTTGTTTTATTTTAGTTTTTAGTTTTATTTCACGTAGTTTTTTTTTGTTGAGTCACGGATTGATGGGAAGTCTGAGTACCGAAAACTTGTACTAAGGAGCATGGCAAAAATTGAGTGAGGTGTCCCATGGATCTTATTTATGAGTAAGGATGTTACTATCTAGGCCTAGAGGCCTCAGGGAGTATTTCTGTCTCTTGCTTTTAAATTCACTTTGGGGACAAAGTAGATTTTTAAGTGTGGGGTGGGGGGAATTCCTAATTTTTTGTTCAATTTTAAAATTTTTTGCTCAATCTTAAAAAAAATTAGTGAAAGATATTCTTGTTGGTGCTATTTTTTATTACATGATGCAAACGGGTTCGTGAATAAAAGCATGTGAATTTTGAGAATTGCAACTTTTAAAGACTTTTAGGCTCGTTTATGACTCTTGTACTTTGTGGCTTAAATTTGAATTCATGCTATTGTTTGGTTAGGAGTCTATGATGATCATATTGAGTTGAGCATGTGCCATATGCGTTTAGGGTTTTTGTATATTCCTTGTTGCATGTGATGTCTAGAACTTGTCCGGTGTGTGTGTAAAGTGAAATAAAGAGTGTGAGTTTAGGAGATGATTTAGGCATTTCTTTGATAACCTTGTTTTATACCTTCTATTTGTCCTACCCTTTGTGCATTGTCCTAGTTAACCCCTATTGAGCCTTTAGCCTTTTCTTTGGTAGCCTCATATGTATCCGAATGCCCTTCTTTGATACGTAGTAATTTGATCCAAAAAGCTCCTAAGTGCTCCGTCTTGGATGTTGTGTTGTTTTGATCTCTAAATTTTTGTGTTTAATGCTATAGGATTCTTGGTGAATGGATTATGATGATACATGAAGTATATAAAAGCTTCAAATCAAGTGAAAAAAACTCAAAAAGGCTTGGGATGGATCAAGGAAGCACAAAACGCTACTTGATGCCAATTTGGACCCTTGGTATGTCCAGGGAGAGTGAACGCACGTATGAAAGAGTTTTGGCCTATACAGCATTTCAAAGGATTGCGAAGGCACCAAAATAGTGAACCAAGGTGATATGGAGGAGACCCCTTGCCTGGAGCGAAGCTCAAACTAAGGTGCAGCCTTGCCTGGAGCGGGCTATAGCTAGGGCGGCACCCTCTCCACTCCTAGGCCCAACAACTGAAGGTTTTCTTGTCCAAAAAAGAATGGGCATACTTGTCTACTATAAATATATGTTATATCACATTTTTTTACATACTTTTGGACATATTGGAGCATTGGAGGCTATCACAACTTCTTTTTAGGTTTTATCATTCTTTAATTTAGTTTCTTTATGGTTTGTATCATCAATCCAATGGATTGGATGATGAATATTTCCATTAAAGGCTAAAACTCCTTTTCCGGGGTTAAGGCCAAGATCTAGACAACTTTCATTTTGAATTTATTTTGTTTAATTGCTTATCATTATGGTTGTTTGTTTATTCTTAAATTAACTAATTTGAGTATTATTCACCCTTAGAATACATCAATTGTCAACATTTTGATATCAGGAGAGGGAATAAGGAGATAAAACATGGGAATAAATAAAGTATGGTTCTTATTTCTTTATAAATTAAGGAATTCAAATTAGCATCTAGGATAGGGATGTACTTACAAGACTTACTTGATTCACGCGTAGAATTCTAGCTTTAAACTGCTTAATTGGATTATTGCATCCCCGCTCAACAATGTAGTTGTAATATTAAAATTAGGTAAAAGGTTAGAGGTCGGGAGACCATAATCATGCAATTTACCCTACAAATCAACTACCAAGATAAGTGATTTAATGAACAAAGTTCAATGATGTAGTATGATTGTTCTTAAGCCTTAACCCTAGACTTTTATCCACTGATTATTCAAGGTCATTAATTTTTCGCATTACTTTAGTTTAGTTTTAATTTACAATTCTAAAACTCTATTTTTTACTCTCCTCAATCAATTAAACTAAAATTGGATAGTCAGCGAATGCAAGTCGCTGAGAGATCAATACTTGGGCTTTCTTAAAGACACTTTACTACTTGATAAGACCACGTACACTTTCTTGTACACTTAGGTGCTATCAGCGGTTTAGCCTTGGTATTGATATTTCAGCTTGGTGTTGTAGAGTTGTCGTGCAACCTTTGTTTCAGTTCGTATTTCATTTATCATCTAGTTGAGCCTACTACATGGTTTCCTATTCAGTCTTCTAGACTTCGACTGTATTATAGTTGATTAATGTTCAGATGATAGCTCATGGGCCTAGTATTGGTTATTTCAATTTTGACATCAAGTTTCAGCTTTCTTTGGGAATTTTGGATGTTTTACTTAGTCGAAGTAATATTCTTGTGTTGGATTAAGTATTTCTTTATTCTCGGTGAATGAGACATCCTGGAGTAGAATATTCAGTGATGAGTAGTTGTACCTTGGATTTTGAGATTTTAGTTTGATTTTCATCCAAACTGATTAGAGTATTGGCATGGATTGGGTTCCGTGATTATCTCCATTAGTATACCCAAATAGAGCCTTATGGGCTTATTCTCATGTTTTCCTTATGGACTTTTAGCAGATCAACTTCAATTCTTTAAGTTCTATGTGATGAGACTTTGTGGATGAGACTCAAATGATTTTCCTCCTGAGTTGGAGTAGATAGCAGGTGCAAAAAATGTAAAGAAAGGTTATTTTTGGATTTGGAGTCGATTTTTTGACTCATCGCTTGGTTTGCTTTTGGCTTGGACGACACTTTATTTACTTATGTGGATATTTAGATGGTATCAGTGTGATGTGATTCATATGTGCATATGTCATCCTTTTCAGTTCTGTTGAAGGCCAGTTAGTGGTTAAGTTGGCTATTTTAGAAGTAGAATGAGAGTGCTAGATGAAAAAGGGATACATGAGGCGAAATCCTTTGAAATTTTTTTCTCTATGCTGAGGTTATCTCGGATGTCATGCTTAGAGCATGCGGGCTCAGTACCTTATCCTTTTTAGTTTTTGAGATTTTTGTTGTACGTTGACTTTCAGGGACGAAAGTCCTTTTAATAGTGGATATTGTAATGACCCTTCAGGTCATTTTTCAAATTTATGCTTATCTTTACTATTTGAGCTTCTTCATAGTGTCCCCAAGTCAATTATGACTTATTGGGACCAACTGTTTGGTTAGCAGACAATTTATTTGGCTTATAGAGCCAATTTCCTATTTTGAAGTCTTTGCTGGTTCCAAATGGCTACCAAGTGAAAACTTCAATGAAACGCTCTCAAATGCAAATTCTGACTATGCCAACAGATCTAGAATATCAATTTTAGTCTAGGTAGACCTTTGTTTTGGGTCCTAATGCACCCGAGATCATTTTGACCTATTAGTCAAAAAGTTAAAAATTAGAGAGAATAGGTGTGGGGCCCACATTTAGTCGAAACGACCTCGAATTAAAAATCTGACTTCTTCATCGCATTTGGAATGTCAATTTTAGGCAATGTATACCCTTAGTTCAGGTCCCAATTCTCCCAAACTTACTTTGGGCTATTAAGTGAATTTTATGAAATGTAATGAAACTATAGGTGTGGGGCCCACTTTTTCCCTAACAATCTTATAATACCCCGTACTTTTTCTACCTTGAAAATTTGTCCCAAAAATGTTATAATCTTTCTTTGAAAGATCAATCCACTTTCATACACGTGGAATTATTTAGATTTTCACTTTTTTTTGAGTGAGAAATTGAATTAGCTTTCCAACGATACCAATTTCATCCAAATCTTGTATCGGAGTAAAAAGTTATGGACGTTTTACTTGGAGCTGTCAAAATTGTCTAGGTGTGGCGAACAGGTTGACGGACCGTCGAAGTTGTGATGGACCGTCATCCAGGCTGTCGCTACTTAGGCAATAACACCTTTTCTTGGTCCACGTACGATGGTTGAAACAACGGACCATCGCCCTAGTGACGGACCGTCGCACAAGCCATCATCGGTCCCGATTCAGCAAACTAAAGTTGTTTTAAAAAGGGCATTTTGGTCTTTTACCACCCGTTTATATACCAAATTATATCCGACCCAAGCTCAGAAATTCATTATCTATCTTCAACAAAAAATTAGGGTTTTCTCCCTAAGAGCAATCCTCAAGAAACAAATATCCAAATCTTCTTCAAAAACTAAGAGATTCCAAGAAACAAATATCCAAATCTTCTCCCTAAGAGCAATCCTCAAGAAACAAATATCCAAATCTTCTTCAAGAACTTCAAGAAACTCACTACCAGGTATGCATAGTGTTCATTCATGGACTCCTTTCGTACCTAAAGACCAAGAATCACTTTTCAAAGTTTAAGTTTATAGATTTCCTTTATGAATTTCATGATTGGGTTACTTTAGTTCATGTTGATAATGAGTAATTAATTCTATTCCATGTTGGGGGATAAATTTTATGTGGGTTTGATTAGTAGAGATGTAGATTCATGTAAACCTATGATTAAACCCTTGAATGTAGAAATTAGAATTGAATCATGATGTTTAATTGTTGTATAATGTTGTATACACATACTATGCCTACCATGTGTTTGATTAAATGCCTAGATGAAGGAAAAATGCACAACTAGTATGATATTATTAGATCCTCATTTATGTACAAGCTGATGCATATCACATGTTTGATGAATTGCCTCAAAAAATAAATTATGAATTGTGATATTAGTCATGCTTTGTCAGTTTCTTTCCATCGAGTCCTGGGGGTACTTGTACCTAACAACTAAGTTGTAAGCCTAGAGCCAGTGTCATATTTTCACGATATCCTCAGTCAAGCCATGATCCATAGAACTCAAATAGTCATGTGACTTAGGAAATCTCAGTAATTCAGTAGTCTCAGTCATTTTAGTCAGTTTTACATATATGTATTATTCCATCAGTTCACGGAATTTAGTAAACTCAATCCATATTCAGATTAGTTAATCATGTTCAGTGTCTCTTCAGATGGGAGTAGAAGTTAGCACCAAGTGAACCTAAGTATGGGAACACGCACTGACAGATGAGGGTGTGATTATTAGAAATCATCCTTACATTCCAGAACTATGTAGCCGACATAGGTTGAGACATCAACACTGTCGAATAAGGGTTGATGAGGTAGATAAGCACTGTCAGATAAGGATCCCACCGTTCTCTTTTAAGGATTCTATCAGATAAGGTTTTCCCACAGCTTGTCCTTACTAGTGGCGCAGTATTGACACCCTTCCAATTGGGGTTACAGATTGTACCCTAATACAGCTATAATGGTGTATTAGGGGCATGTCGGTTAGATAACTACTACCCATGGTTTCATGTTACAGAATTAGAACTGTCAGATACAGTTAATTAGTCTTAATAATAGAACTCAGATAGTTCTATAGAATTCAAGACTGCCGGATACAGGCAACTCAGATACAGTACAAAACTTAGATAGTTCCATCTAATTCAGGACTGTCAGATACAGTCACCCATGTTATCAGTTATATCATTCATCAAAACTCAGTCACCAGTCATGTTAGTCATCAGTAAAATTCATGTTATCACGATTTCAGTCATAGTTTCTATGTATTCATGCATGCATTCTCACGTTCATATTAATCAGTTAGGCAGTAGAGTTAGCAGTGAGTCCTCATTCTTCGAGGACATAATCATTTCTTATTTATATCATTAATTTTTTTATTAGTTGGAGTTAGTTGGGGACATGTCCCATCAACTCCCTATTCAAATAGTCCAGTCAGTTAGATGCTTGTCAAGCTATCATGTTCAATCAGTTTATTTCAGTTGTTTGGGTATTTCATACCCCACCCAGATGTTATGTTTTATCAGTTATGCTTATTAGTTTTGAACCTTATGGACTTTCAGTTCATGTTTACGCGTTATAAAGTATTTTGTGCAGTATACAGGTACAGATATAAGTCATGGGTTAGCTTGTGGTCCTTCGGGGTCATGAGCACCGTGTAACATTCTGGGTACCATATTTGGGTGGTTACAAACTTGGTATCAGATCCTAAGGTTTAATAGAGTCCTAGGAAGTCTGCAAGTTGTATCTAGTAAAGTCTTGTACATGGGTGTGTTGAGCGACACATTTATGTTTAGGAGGCTATAAGATGTTTTAGGAACAGTTTCCCTTCTTTTAGAATTCACGTTGTACCCGTGAGTATAATCTCAAGTCAATCTCTCAGTGTAATCCACTTTTTCTCTTTATTTCAGAACATGCCTCCTAATAGAAGAACCCAGCTTGTCCAAGAAGACCCCTTGGATAAACATATTTCCCATGCAGAGTTCAGGGCCTCATTCACTACTCTTGCTCAGTCAGTTGCTACTCATAATGAATGACCAGTTTTCATTTTATCCAACCCAGTAGCTAATTCAGATGCAGCCAGGATTTTGGACTTCACTCGAATAAACCCTCCATCCTTTCTCGAGTCTAAGTCAGATGAGGACCCTCAAGAATTTATTGATCAAGTTCAGAAGGTGACAGACATCATAGGGGTGACTACTGTTGAGAGTGCTGATCTAGCTACATATCAGTTGCATGATGTTGCTCACTCTTGGTTCAAGCAGTGGAAGTCAAAAAGGCCAGTTAATGCAGGGTCAGTTGAGTGGGAGGAGTTTCCTTCTGCTTTCCTTGATAGATTCTTTCCCCTAGAGCTTATAGAAGCTAAGGTATTAGAATTCATCAACCTCAGACAGGGAAACATGACGGTGACAGAGTATTCTCTTATGTTTACTCAATTAGCCAGATATACCTTCCTGTGATTGCAGATAGCAAGGCCAAGATGAGTAAGTTTGTTTTAGGGGTGAATAAAAGTGTCGTTAATGAGTGCAGATCTGCTATGTTGAATAGTGACATAACTTTGACCAGGATTATGACTCATGCCCAGCAGATAGAGGATCAAAAGATTAAGATGGGGGAGAAGCAAAATAAGAGAGTAAGAACGGGTAGTTTCAACTTTGCTCAGCCTAAATCGGAAGGAGGAAATCATTATCATTTTCATCCTAAGTCATTTGTTCCAGCTCCTTCTTTGGCTAGTGCTATAGCTTCTATGTTCAGAGATGGTGGTGGAGATAGGGTATTGGGCTCTGAGTCTTAGGGTAGTGTCAGCAATGCCCACACAAATCCTCTTTGTCAGACTTGTTGTAAGAACCACAAGGTTACTTACAGATCTGGTAGTGATGTCTATTTTGGATATGGCAAGCTAGTCCAAAGAGTCAGTGACTGACCCCAGTCAGGTTATCAGAGTCATCTCTGCTCCTCAGCTCAATCCGATCGCCTGAATCATCAAGGTGCCACTTCCAGTACTACTAGTGGGAAACGCCTAAGTAGACTATATGCTCTCCAGTCCCATCAAGATCAGGAAAATTCTCCTAATGTGGTTACTTGTACATTACAGATCTTTTATGTGCATGTTTATTCTTTGCTAGATCGATGTGTTTCCTTGTCTTATGTTAATCGTTATATAGTAGTTGATTTCAGAGTCATTCCCAAAATTCTAGCAGAGCCCTTTTCAGTCTCTACCCCAGTGGGTAAAACCAGTATAGCCCAGTGGGTATACAGGAACTTCCTAGTTATGATATTTCAGAAAGTCACTTCAGTAGACTAAGTCAAATTAGAGATGACTAATTTTGATATCATTCTTGGCATGGATTGGCTTCATTCTTGCTATACCACAGTCGATTGCAGAAATAGAATAGTCCAATTTTAGTTTTCGAATGAAACCGTCCTAGAGTGGAAGGGTAGTGTATCCACTTTCAGAGGTCATCTTGTTTCCTACCTTCGAACATAAAAAATGATATCTAAAGGATGTGTCTATCTTCTTATTCGAGATAATGAAACCAGTTTCGAAACTCCCAGTTTTGAATCAGTCCTAGTATTGAATGAGTAAGCAGATGTCTTTCCCAATGATCTTCCAGGAATTTCTCCCGATAGGGAAATAGACTTTGGCATTTATCTTCTTCTAGATAACCAGCCTATAGATATTCCTCCATATAGAATGGCACCAGAAGAACTCAGAGAATTGATAAAATAGTGGAAGGATATCTTAGATAAGGGATTCATCTGGCCCAGTGTGTCCCTGCTGGGCACTCCAGTATTATTCATGCGCAAGAAAGACGGTTCTCTCAGAATGTGTATAGGCTACCTTTAAATTAATAAAGTAACTTTCATGAATAAGTATCCTATTCCCCTAAACGATAACTTGTTGAACTAACTTCAGGGTGCAGCTATTTCTCTAAGATAGACCTCAGATCCGTCTATCATCAGCTTAGAGCCAGAGAATGTGACACCCCAAAAATAGCTTTCCATACTTGGTATGGTCACTTTGAATTCCTACTCATGTCCTTTGGTCTTACTAATACCCCAATATCTTTCATGGACTTGATGAACCAGGTGTTCAAGCAGTACCTGGACATGTTCTTCATAGACTTCATAGATGATATTTTGGTCTATCCCCGCAGTGAGCATGAACATGCAGACCATCTCAGAATTATACTTTAGACCATCAGAAATCATTTGCTATTCACCAAATTTTGTAAGTGCGAGTTTTGGCTAAGGTCAGTAGAATTCGTTGGTCATATCATTTTCGGTGATGGCATTAGAGAAGTCCTTAAAAGACCGAAGCAGTAAGAAACTGGCCCAGATATTAGAAGTTTATTGGGTTTGGCTAGCTATTATAGATGATTTATTAAGGGATTCCCTTCTATTCCCTCCCCTATCTCCAGACTGACTTGGAAAAAGTCAAGTTTCAGTGGTTAGATCCTTGTGAGAAGAATTTTTAGGAGTTGAAGACTCGACTCAGCTCAGCTCCAATCTTAGCTCTTCCGGATGGTTTTGATGAGTTTGTAGTGTATTGTGATGCATCCAGAGTAGGTTTGGGTTATGTCCTCATGCAACATGGTAAGGTCATAGCCTATGCCTCTAAACATTTTGAACCCCATGAGAAGAATAATCGAACTCATGATTTTAAGTTAGTATCCATAGTATTTGCCTTAATGATTTAGAGGCATTATTTATACGGTGTTCATGTAGATGTGTTCATAGATCATAAGAGCCTTCAGTATGTCTTTTCTTAGAAAGATCTGAATCTTTATTCGAGGAGATGGTTAGAGCTCTTAAAAGATTATGACATGAGTGTCCTTTATCATCCGAGCAAGGCCAACGTAGTGGCCAACACTCTAAGTAGACTGTCTATGGGTAGTATTGCTTATGTTGAGGACAGTAAGAAAAAGTTAGCTCAATAAATCCATCAGCTTGCCAGACTAGGCGTTCTCTTAGTCGATACAGATGAGGGTAATATATGGGTTTAGAGTAGTTTAGAATTATCTCTAGTTTCTGAGGTGAAAGAAAAGCAAGATATAGATCCCAGTCTAGTCAAGTTGAAAAAATCAGTTAAGGATCAGAAAGTAGAGTTTTTTTCCAATAGGGAGATGGTGTATTGCATTGTTAGGGTCATTTGTGTGTTCCAGATGTAGATGACTTAAGGAAGCAAATTCTTGCATAAGTGCATAGTGTGCACAACTCTATTCATCCAGGGTCCACTAAGATGTCACGCGACTTATGGGACATCTATTGGTGGAGTGGGATAAAGAGAGATCTTGAATAGTTTGTGTCTAAGTGCTCTACATATTAGCAGGTTAATAAAGAGCATCAAAAAGCTAGTGGGTCCATGCAGGAGTTTAGTATTCCTGCTTAGAAGTGGGAAGAAGTGAACATGGACTTTATAACGGGTTTGCCTTATACTCGTCGCCACCATGATTTAGTTTGGGTCATTTTAAACAGTATGACCAAATTAGCTCATTTCCTTCCAGTCCATACCTCTTATTCAGCTGAGGATTATGCTAAACTCTACATTAGAGAGTTGGTCAGATTGCACGGTGTTTCATTGTCCATTATCTCAAATAGAGGTACCCAGTTCACCTTTTGTTTCTGGAAAGGATTTCAAAAGGGTCTTGCTACCCAAGTTCATCTCAGTACAGCCTTTCATCTTCATACAGATAGCCAAGAAGAAAGGACCATTAAGACTTTAAAAGATATGCTAGGGGCGTGTGCAATTGATTTCAAGGGTAGTTGGGATGACCACTTTCCTTTGATTGAGTTTGCTTACAATAATGGCTATCATTCCAGTATCAAGATAGCTCCATTTGAAGCTCTCTATGGTAGGAGATTTAGATCTCCAATTGGTTGGTTCGACGTTAGTGAGGCCTCAGTCATAGGGCCTGACTTGGTATTCGATGCCTTAGAAAAAGTCCAATTGATCAGAGAAAGACTTCAGGCTGCTCAGAGCCAACAGAAGTGTTATACAGATGTACGCAGAAAGGATCTTAAGTTTGAGATTGACAATTTTGTATATCTAAAGATCTCTCCCCTGAAGGGAGTAAAGAGATTCGACAAGAAGGGAAAGCTCAGTCCTCGATATGTCGGTCCCTTTAAGATTCTCAATTGTTTTGACAAGGTAGCTTATGAGCTCGAATTGCGTTCAGATCTTGCCTCAGTTCATCTAGCATTCCATGTCTCTTTGCTTAAGAAGTGCATAGGTGACCCAGCAGTTGTAGTCCCTATTCAGAGTATAGGTGTTCAGAACAGCCTCTCTTATGAAGAGATTCTAGTTGAAATCCTAGACTATCAAACTCATAGACTGAGGAATAATGAAGTCCCTGTAGATAAAGTTCTTTAGTGAAATTAGTCTGTCGAGGGATCTACTTGGGAAGTAGAAGCAGACATGCGTACCAAGTATCATCACCTCTTCTCCACCAACTCAGATCAAGATCAAGGTAACATTTCTCCTTAAGCTTACTTATTTTCAAGTTCAGTGTTCATCACAAACTTTGTATCAAGTACCCTTGCATATTCAGTCATGCATTAATGTATAAGTTCAGTTATACAATTGTGCATCAGATATGCATTCTCATTGTGAGAAACTTAGTTTATCAGAACACCCATTCATGCTTTTATGAATTAGTTACACATGCATTAGATATGCATGTTCAGTATGATATGTTCAGTTATCAGTCATGTCAGTCATGAGATCATGGTCCAGTTATTCATTTTCCGTATGTACGTTATTTTATGTTCTTCCCCTATATCTCAGTCTCATTCGAGGATGAATGTTCTTAAGGGGGAGATATTGTAATACCCTATACTTTTCCTAGCTTGAAAATTTGTCCTAAAAATGTTAGAAACTTTATTTGAAAGATCAATCCACTTTTGTACATCTGGAATTTTCTAGATTTTCACTTTTGGCTGAGTGGGAAATTGAATTCACTTTCCAATGATGCCAATTTTGTCCAAATCAGCTATTAGAGTAAAAATTTATGGATATTTTACTCAGAGCTGTCACAATATCCCAGGTGTGATAGCTAGGTTGATGGACTGTCGATCTAGCGACTGACCGTCGCCTTGACCATTGCAGCCAAGGTAGTAAGAACCTTTTGGATAAGGTACGACAGACAAGCTAATGGACCATCAAACTTGCGATGGACCATCGTCCAGGCCGTCGCTACTTAGGCAGTAAGCCCTTTTCTTGGTCCACGTGTGACGGTCGAAATGACAGACCTTCACCCTAGCGAAGGACCATCGCACGAGCTATCACAGGTCTCGGTTCAGCAAATTAAAGATGTTTTAAAAGGGGCTTTTTTGGTCTTTCACCACCCATTTGTATACCCAATTATATTCGAACCAACCTCAGAAATTCATTATCTATCTACAACACAAAAATTATGTTTTTCTCCCTAAGAGCAATCCCCAAGAAACAAATATCCAAATCTTCTTTAAGAACTAAGAGATTCCAATTCTTCAAGTTTAAGAACTTTAAGAAACTCACTACTAGGTATGCATAGTGTTCATTCATGGACTCCTTTCATCCATGAATCCCAAGAATAACTTTTCAAAGTTTAAGTTTATGGATTTCCTTTATGAATTTCATGATTGGGCTACTTTTGTTCATGTTAATAATGAGTAATTGAATTCTATTCCATGTTAGGGGATAAATTTTATATGTATTTGATTAGTGTAGATGTAGATTCAGGTAAACCTATGATTAAACCCTTGAATTATGAAATTAGAATTGAATCATGATGTTTAACTGTTGTATAATGTTGTCTACACATACTATGCCTACCATGTATTTGATTAAATGCCTAAATGAAGGAAAAATGTCCAACTTGTATGATATTATGAAATTCCCATTTATGTACAAGCTTATTCATATCACATGTTTGATGAATTGCCTCAATAAATAAATTATGGATTGTGATGCTGGTCATGTATTCAAAAAGTCATTCTTTGTTAGTTTCTTTCCATCAAGTCCTGAGGGTACTTGTACCCAACAACTTAGTTGCATGCCTACAGCTAGTGTCATGTTTTCACAATATCCTCAGTCAAGCCATGATCCATAGAACTCAGTCAGTCATATGACTCAGGAAAGCTCAGTAATTCAGTAGTGTCACTGATTTCAATAAGTTTTAGGTATCAGTAGTATTCCTTCAGTTAACAGAATTCAGTAAACTCAATCCATATTCATATTAGTTAATCATGTTCAGTGTCTATTTAGATGGGAGTATAAATTAGCACCGAGTGCACCCAAGGATGGGAACACACACTGTCAGATGAGGGTGTGATTCTTAGAAATCATCCTTGCATTCTAGAACTATGTAGCCAGCATAGGCTGAGACATAAATACTATCGAATGAGGGTTGATGAGGTGGATAAGCACTGTTAGATAAGGGTCCCACCATTATTTTTTGGGGATATATCAGATGAGAGTCACCCACAGCTTATCCTTACAAGTGGCGCGGTATTGACACCCTTCCAATTAGGGTTATATATTGAACCCCAATTTAGCCATAATGGAGTATTAGGGGCATGTCGGTTAGATAACTACTACCCACAGCTTCATTTTATAGAATAAATACTATCAGATATAGTTAATCAGTCTTAGTAATAGACTCAAATAGTTCTATTGAATTCAGGACTGTCTGATACAGTATAGAACTCAGATAGTTCCATCAGATTCAGGACTGTCAGATATAGTCACCCATGTTATCAATTATATCAGTCATCAGAACTCAGTCAACAGTCATGTTAGTCATCAGTAAAATTCATGTTATCACAATTTCAGTCATAGTTTCTATGTATTCATGCATGCATTCTCACATTCATATTAATCAGTTAGTCAGTATTATTCATACATAATAACCCCGTGCATTCATCCTACCTCACATGTATACCAAGTACATTTAAAAAACTGACGCATTTATGCTATGGTGTCCTATACCATAGGTTTAGAGACACGAGCTCCAGAGCATCAGTAGATTCTAGATATCTGGAAACAGAGTTAGCAGTGAGTCCTCATCCTTCGAGGACATGATCATTTCTTATTTATCTAATTGATTAGTTTATTAGTTGGAGTTAGTTGGGGACATGTCCCACAATTCCCTATTTAGACAGTCCAGTCAGTAAGAGGTTTTTCAGACTATCATATTTAGTTAGTTTATTTCAATTGTTTTGGGTATGAAATACCCCACCCAGATGTTATTTTTTATTAGTTATGTTTATCAGTTTTGAACCTTGTGGCCTTTTAGTTCATGTTTCTGTATTATAAAGTATTATTTGTAGTATATAGGTACAAATATCAGTAATGGGTTAGCATCTGGTCCTTCGGGGTCGTGAGCACCGTGTAGTATTCCAGGTTCCATATTTGGGAGATCTTCGATGAATGTTTTGATAATTCCAATGGATTTGATATGAGTTTTACAGTTAAAATTCACTATTGGATCATTTTTTTTTATTATGGATAAGTTATGAGGGTCAAAAACTTATTTTTAAGTTTACTATCATATGGTGCAATCACAACCACGACCAAAAGTGTGTGATCGCAAGTGGTGTGATAACAACCCATATGACCGCGATTGTGACATTTGATTACCTATAGGGTCTATATAAAAGCCTCAAAATGTATTTGGGGCATTTTCCCAACACTATTTAGAGCTAGAAACCCCAAAATGAGTGTAATAACTTAAAATTGGCATGGGGATGACTTGGGAGTTTAATTATGATATTGTGTCACTGTTATCTTCAAGATTAAGGTAAGAATTTCTTGAATTCATGCTTGAACTTCTTTGTTTGGACCCATAACGCCAATTTACCATAGGGCTTCATTTTAGTCCAAATTATGCTTAGTTTTTGCACATTCTTTGAGGTTTATGATTCCTTATTCATGTGTGAACATTGGGTTGGTCTCAGAAACTCTTTTTCCGTATGTGGGACTCACTTAGGGTTTCGGTATCATTTTTAGACCCAAAGAACAATAGTGCAATATGGGTATCATTAGACTCATATTGATGAGTAGATTATCGTTTTGATAGTTGATGGTATTTTGAGGATTTTAAAATGAAAACAAGCTTGTGGTGCATGAAGTGAGGTTTTTCGGTTTGGCCTTGATGTAGGATTCTATCTACTTTTCTTCATAGATGATGTGTGATATATGTTGTGTGTGAATATGCACATTAGGCTTGATTATGAGTATGATAACTTGTACTTGATATATTCATATTTGGGGATTAGATGAGGGTTTTGGACATGTAAGATGACATGTTTATAACCTTTTTGTATCCTATTGTCTTACCTCTTTAGTTTAGATTAATTATAGCTTGTATATTATATAATGTTATGTTTGGAATATGGTTTTAGCTTTTGAAGCATGATTTGGGTATTTAACCTTATTGGGCTAGTGTGGCAGTCTTGAAATCATAAGTTGGATAGAGTTGAGTACCCTTGTTTTTAGTCGAAGCTGCTATCTTAGTCTTAAATAGGCTTACTTAACATCTAGGAGATGAACTAGATACCTTAGCCTAGATTGGGGAATAGTATGCCTAATTAAGGATATTGTGGATTAAAAGTGGGATCATTTGGCCCACTGTAATGCCCCAGAAATACACCCTAAACGGAATGTGGTGCTTAAGGCCAAGAGAGACCACAAGCTAACCTATCAGCTGGTACCTATTGTGAGCACTGAATAATAATAAGAAAATAACATTTGCTAAATATCTGAATACACCATAAGTTTTTAAATCATAAAACATTTGTGAATAATAAATCTGAAAAGCAACTTTGGAAAACAACTATCTATAAAATGATAAAAATAATAGCAAACTGACTGACTTCTTGAAGTGTCTGAAAGCCTTTAAAACTGACTGAATAAAAGTTGATAGGATAGGCCCCAACTAACTCCAACTAACTACTGAACTAAAAGCGTAGAAATAAACATAATTGGTCCTCGAACTATAACGACTCACCACAATTGTTGTTGCTGATGTGCTGGAATATCTAAGTGCAGTCGGGAACCTGAGTATCCCAACCCATGATATTAGACATCATAGCACAAGACACGAGTATAAGGTCAGTACTTTGAATGTACTAGATGGGGTTAGGTTGATATGCATGGGCTCATGTGCATGAATAATAATTGACTGAATGAATAACATGAAATACTGATACATAGATACATAAAAACTATAAAATTTGAGTATGCATGACCAAGAATATACTGTGATTTTGGAATGTTCTGTATATTGAGATACTAAAATATGATAATTGAATAACTGATATACTGTATGCTATGGTTAAGTAAAACTAAACTGAGTTCTGAACTAAATAATAAAATTGAAATTGAAACTACGGGAGGTATCATCTAACCAACATACCCCAAAACTGAGTAGATCGGGGTCCAACCTATGACCTAGTTAGAGGGTGTGAGTACCATGCCACGGCTATTAACAATGGTTGTGTCAAGCCCAAACTAGCAGAAAGACATTTTGTAAACCCTAAACTAAAAGAAATACACATGAGATATGTGCCAACCCTAAACGAGCAGGAAGACATCTCAAACCTACATTGGCTACGTAGTTCTGTAACTCAGGGATTGATACTAAGGGTCAAGACCTATACTAACAGGAATGCTCCCATCCCTGCGTTCTCTCAGTGATGAATCCTACTCCCAACTGAACTGAAACTGATTATGATACTGAACAAGTTTAACTGAAGAAGTAACTGAATCGGATTACTGAACTGATTTATGTTTGACTGACATGATAACTGACTGAATTGATAATGCTCATACGTGTTAGAAACCATTCTGAGAATACTGAGACTAAGTAAACAGCTATATTTTAGGTATTCACAACCCCGAAGACTTGATAATAATAACAACAGGGACACATGAAAGCTTTGAAACCATGGAAGGAAATAATTGTTTACAATTATTCACTTAAGCATTTCATCAAACACATAGGGGTCAAGACTTTAACATAGGGGTGTTTTTAAACATGATAAGTTAGCACGATCACATGAACAAATCATAAACTGAGGGTTTTATTCTGAATTCGTATGAACATGATATGGAAACCATAATATTTAAAACATGATATAATGCACTCCATGTGAAAACAATTGAAATCATAACTTGAAACCAAATTACCAAGGTATAGATAAACGTACTTCACCATCCAAACGTGTCATGAACAATTCCAACAAAAACAACTAGTAAACATGATATATACATATACATAATCGAAATTAATGTAATTTCATGGATATAATTCACAATAGCATCTAAAAATCATACTTTTTAATCTTGAAAATAGATTCTTGGACTCCATGGGTGGAAAGGACCCATGGATAAACATCTAACACACCTTGGTTGAAGAATTCGTGAGAGTCTTGGTAAATTTATTGAAGATTGATCTTGAATGTTGTAGGGTCTAGGGCCCGTTCTTGAGAGAGAATGGTTTCTTTTGAGAGGATTTGTGAATAAAGAGGCCAATCTTACCTTTTGGAGATTTTAATCCCGTGCTATGGAACCTTTGGGTAGAGGGAAAAGACCTATTTGTCCTTGCATAAATGAGAATAAAACCCAATAAAATTGAGGGGCGGGCTATGGAGCGGGCGCCGCAGGATCCACTACGGTGAACTAGAGTAGGCGCCACGGGCTCTACTGTAGTGCACTATAGCGGGCACCGCGGGCTATTCGCTCACCCATACTGCCTCTCTCACAAAAATGGCTATAACTTTTCTCTTGTTTATTAGATTAAGGTGAAATTGGTATCGTTGGAAAGCTGACAAATGTATCTATAATTTGGTGGGTTTTAAACTGAAAAATTCTACATATATATAAGGTTATACACATTACAAGTAGACCATTGTAGAATCGAATACCAAACTTTGGGTGAATCAAAGGCTCTTAGCACAACTTTGTTCTAAGTGATTCTTATGAACATTTTTCACCTCGGGATCAATTTACACACTAGGATAAAGATCATGACATGTGTATTCAAAATAAATTCATGGGATTAGAGTTAACACACGTAAGAGCAATACTTCAAAGTCTATCCAAAAAATATAAGGTGTTACATTATATCCCCTTGGGAATCATTCATCCTCGATGAGGCTGGTTATATTGAGAGTACTAAAGCAACTGAGATCATATTTTGAACATGCACGACTTAGAATGTGACTTTGAACATGATTTAGTAACTGAGTTTGAGCATAATACATGATGTGAACTAATTTCATGAATACATGCAATGACATAAGAATGGTTATAAGGATGATATAGAAACGAGAGAGTTAACTTATGAGTAACCATTATATCAAGATGGATCTAGTTTTGTTAAGAATAGATAAGAGGTTTAGAACACAAAAAATTGGGATATTAAACATCTCCGCCTTGGGATAGTTCGCCCTCTGAATGAAACTAACTTGGTTGAGATACTAAGGAAAGATTGAGATGAGTACAGAACACTTATTGTTTGAATCATGACTGAACATCTGGAATGTGAAACTGAGGCCTGAGAAATAGACGGTCAATGACATGAATTCATCAAAGAGGTTTGAATTGAGGACATGCATGACATCTATATGATTTCGCTGATCATTAAGAGTGTAGCATGAGTAATTGAACTCAACATACTATAAACCATGAGTACATGATTCATGAACTGCATGACCTGAGTTTGAAGTTTCTGAATTCATGGAACATGGTTTGTACTGCTTAACAAACTGGAACTCCTTATACTACGGACTAGAAACGGACATAATTCCTTATGATGTGCATGAACATGAACTATAATGATAGAGTTGTCATGTAAGGCATAATTAGATATCATGATGACTGAAGTACAAAGTCAGAAATAAGAGTAAGTCAGGCATATTCCTCCCTACTTTTTTTCCATACATACTGGCATCACTACTAGGATCTGAAATCCTAACTTAGTTACTTGATCTACCAACTCCCTCTTATCTTAAAGCTATCATTTTAAGTCTGTGGTACTAGAGAGTGAGA
This sequence comes from Capsicum baccatum var. pendulum, assembly GCA_030864225.1. Classification (NCBI taxonomy): domain Eukaryota; kingdom Viridiplantae; phylum Streptophyta; class Magnoliopsida; order Solanales; family Solanaceae; genus Capsicum; species Capsicum baccatum. The sequence goes on along the minus strand of CM061560.1, from coordinate 233,390,476 downwards.
AGGGCTCTACTAGAGTTTTGAGATGGACACCAAATTTAACCACTATTTAGGGGGTTATAAAAAGGAAGTGAAGTTTTGGGGTCTATAAAATCATACACAATAATATGAACGTCCTGTAACGTATCCTTTACACATCAGGAGAACTTTTCTGATTGTGTTGGGACTAAAGTACATAAAGTCTATTCTAAAATTGACCACTGATGGCACTGGAAATGGCGCCCTGCTGATTCGAGCGGCCTACTAGAGCTGAGGGATGACTGTGCTGACTCTGTGGACCAACCTTAGGACATTCTCTAACTCTGTTTCCTGGATCACCATATCCAAAACACACATCACCGGTGGTTCTACACACATCTTTATGATTCCTACCACTTTCACCACAAAATGGATGGGTACGACCATTGTTCCCACTACCCTGGGTCTATGAGCCTGGATCCCTATCCCAACTATTATTCCTGAATCTTTGGTACTGTCACACAATATGAAGATGGATATGGGGATGAAAACTTCTAATAGAATTGAGAATGGTTACCACACTCTGACCCTGGCTGAGCAAAACTAAAACTACCTGTCGTAGCCCTCTTACTCACTCTCTCTTTCTCCTTAGCCTTCTCCTCCCTAATCTTCTCAGCATGGGCCATAAGCCTAGAAAAGTCCATCTCCTTAATCAAAATAGTAGTCCTACACTCTTGGACTATACTATAACCTAAACCAGAAACAAACTTACTCATTCTAGACATACTATCAGACACCACATTAGGAGCATACCTCGCCAACTGAATGAACTTAAGCGAATACTTCTTCACACTCATACTACCCTATTTTAGATTAACTAACTCTAGCACCTTATCTTCCCTCAACACTAAAGGAAAGAATCAATCTAAAAAGGACGCGGCAAATTTCTCCCATTCTACAGGCCCTACATTTGCGTCTTTATCCTCTTTCCACTACTTATACCAGGTGTGAGCTATATCCTGTAACTGGTAAGCAACTAACTTTGCACCCTCACTAGACAAGACAACCATGATATTAGTCACCTTCTAAACCAGGTCAAGAAACTCCTATGGATCCTCATCAGACTTGGATCCCAAAAATAAAAGAGACTTCATTCGAGTAAAATCCCAAATTCTAGCCGCGGTTGTATTAGACACTGGATTCACTGGGATAAAATCCTTATGGTTGTTCTAAGCTGCTACTATATGGGTTAAAGAGGAGAATACAGCTGTAAACTTTGCATGGGAAACATGCTCATTTAAAGGATCTTCCTGAATGGGCAGAAGTACGGGGTGATTTCCATTTTTCCTTCCATTATTCTTTCTGCGAGGTATGTTCTATAATCAAAATGAATATTGAATTATAAATAGTGTTTAAATCGAGATATTTCTCCTTTGCACGACATAAATACTAATAGAAGGGAAACTATTCCTAAAACATTTCATAGCCTCTTGTTCGTAAGTGTGGCGCGCTTCACACCCTTTCACAAGACTCTACTCAATGCGGCTTTCAAGCTCCCAAAGATCCTTTAAAACCTTAGGCTCTGATACCAAGTTTATAAAACTTTGGGAATGCACCCTAAATGCCATATGGTGCTTACGACCTTAATAGACCACAAGCTAACCCATAAGTTGGTACATGCTGTAAGCACGGAATAATAATAACAAAATAACATATATTGAATATATGAATACACCATAAGGTTTTAAATACTAAAACGTTTATGAATCATAAATCTGAAAACAACTGTCAAAAAACAATTGTCTAAAAGCTGGAAAAAATAATGGCAAACGGAATGACTGCCTAAAGCGTCCGAGAGCCTCTAAAACTGACTGAATAAGAGTTGATGGTACAGGACCTAACTAACTCCAACTAACTACTAAATTAAAATTAGAGAAATAAACATAATTGGTTGTAAAAATATGAGGACTCACCATGGCTGTTGCTAATGCGCTAGAATATCTAAGTGCGTTCGAACCTATGATATGAGACATCGTAGCGCAAGAAACGAGTATGCAGTCAGTCCTTTGAATATATGGTATGCTAGCTTGGGTTAGGCTGATACGTATGGGCTCATGTGCATGAATAATAACTGACTGTATGAATAACATAAAATAACTGATACATAGATACATGAAAACTATAAAATAAGAGTATGCATGACCAAGCATATAACGTAATTTCTGAATGGTCTGAAAACTAAGATACTAAAATCTGATAATTAAATAACTGATAAACTATAGGCTATGGTTAAGCAAAACTGAACTGAGTTTTGAATTGAATACTAAAACTAAAATTGAAACAGCGGGAGGTATCATCTAACCGACATGCCCCAAAACTGAGTTGATGACCCTAGTTAGAGTGTGTAAGTACCGTGCCACAGGGACTAACAATGGTTGTGTCAACCCTAAACTAGTAGGAAGATATTTTGTCAACCCTAAACTAAAAGGAAGACTCATGAGATATGTGTCAACCCTAAATAAGCAGGAAGATATCTCAAACCTATGCTGGCTACGTAGTTTTGTAACTCAAGGATTGGTACTAAGGGTCAATCCCTCTACTAATAGGAATGCTCCTATCCCTGGGTTCGCTCAGGGATAAATCCTAATCCAAACGGAACTGTCACTGATTATGGGACTGAACAAGTTTAACTGAAGATGGAACTGACTTGGATTACTGAACTAATCTAATTTTGACTGACATGATGACTGAACTGATAATTCTCATACATGTTTGAAAGCATTCTTTAAAAACTAAGGATAAGTAAACAACTAAATTTTGTGTATTACTAACCCCCAAGACTTGATAACAATAACAACAGGGGCATAGAAAGCTTTCAAAGCATGGAAGGAAATCATTGTCCACAATTATTCACTTAAACATTTCATCAAACATATGGGGGTCAAGACTTTAACATGGGGGTGCTTTTAAACATAATAAGTTAGCACGATCACATGACCAAATCATAAATTGAGGTTTTTATTCTAAATTCACATGAATATGATATGGAAACACAGTGTTTAAAAGATACTATAATGCACTCCACTTGAAAAAAATTAAAATCATAAATTGATACCAAATTACCAAGGTATAGATAAACAAACTTCACCATTCAAACGTGTCATGAACAATTCCAATGAAAACAACTTGTAAACATGATATATATATATATATATATATATATATCTAAATTCATGAAGTTTCATGGATATAATTCACAATAACATAAAAAGATCATACTTTTTAAACTTGAAAATGGATTCTTGGAATCCATGGGTAAAAAGGACCCATTGATGAACATCTAACTTACCTTGGTTGAAGAATTCGTGAGAGTCGTGGTGAATTTATTGAAGATTTGTATTTAATGTTGAAGGGGCTAGGGTTTTCTATTTAGAGAGAATGGTTTATTTTGAGAGGATTTGTGAATAAAGGGTTAAATCTTGCCTTTTTGTACCCTTAATCCTATGCTACAAAACCTTTGGGTGGAAGGAAAAGACCTATCTGTCCTTGCAGAATGAGAACAAAAACTGGAAAATTTGGGGGGCGGGCTATGGAATGGGAGTTGTGAGCTATGGTGTGGTGTACTTGAGTGGGTGTCATGGGCTCCACTGCGATGCACTACAGCTGGCACCGCTTGCTAATCGCACGTCCTCACTGCCTCTTTCACAAAAATGGCTATAACTTTTAGCTCGGGTATTGGATTAAGGCAAAATTGGTATCATTGGAAAGCTGACTCAATTAGATACAATTTAGTGCATCTTGAGATGAAAATTTCTTTGTATATCCAAACTTGTACATGTTAAAGTTATACCCTAGTAGAATTGAATACCAAACTTTGGGATAATCAAAGACTCTTAGCTCAATATTTTTCTAAGTGACTCTTATGAATATTTTTCACCTCAAGATCACTTCACACACTATGATAAATATCATGACATGTGTATTCAAAATAAATCCATGGGATAGAGTTAACACACATAAGATTAATGCTTCAAATTCTAGCCCAAAAATATGGGGTGTTACACCCACTTAGGCCTAAGCTTGTGTTAAGTCTTGTGGACTTACTGCGGGTGTTATACATAGTTAGGCTAGTAAGCCTTAGAATAAGGTTACTTCTTTACTTAGTAGAGTGTATTGATGTTCCTAGATTGTTTTTATTGAGTTATGGTTATTTACTCCTTGTGGAAATGATATTGGGACTTTAGAGATTATATTCCTCCTAGATACATTATGTGGCCTATAGAGATATTATTTTCTCTTAGACTAGATGATTGGACTATAGAGATGCTATTTCCTCTTAGACTTGTTGATTGGCCTATAGAGTTGCTATTTTCTTTAGTCATGATTATTGGACCTATAGAGATGATGTTTCTCTTTGATATGTAAATTGTCCTAGAGAAGTGATAGTCCTCATAGTCATGATGTAGGACCTATTGATATAAGATATTCTATAGACGACTACATGTCTATATATATTATGCCTCCTAGATATGAGATGCCTCTTATATGAGAGATGATTACATATCTATCTATATTATCCTCCTAGATGTAAGATGACTCTTGTGTGAGAGATGATTACATATCTATCTATATTATGCCTCCTAGATGTAAGATGCCTCCTATGTGAGAGATGATTACATGCTTATTGATATTATGCCTCCTATATGTGATATGATTAGAGATATGATATGGCTTATAAAAATGATTATTGATATAATTCTCGGATATGTGTATGGGCCTAAGGCCATGATTATGATGTTGTGATTATTTCTGATAAATTAATAGGCTAAGGACCATTCTATGATATTAATTGAATAGTTGAGAAGAGTTTATTGGTATAAATGATGTGATTATAGTTTATGAATGTGAATATCTATATGTTTGTATACATATCTCTCCGGTATGGGATAGGGGAAGATGTGGTATGATGCTTATTATTCGACAGATTGAATATTGATAATGGTATGCATAGATTTGGTACGTTCATGATTATTTACCATTATAAATAATGTGATTATAGCTTAAATGTGGTCTTTTGACTGCTCTTCTTGTTAGACGATTAAGCTATGTGGTAGCTAGTTGTCTATTAGAGGACTATAGAACTTGATGGCTAGGTATCTAATGTATTAGTTGTACATACGAACCAACTTAAGGGGGTCATAATTACAACCTATGATCCCAGAACTGGGGTCATAAAAATCAGAAAAATTTGAAGACTGCTGGTCCTACTTACGGAGGAACTTACGAAGGCCGTAAGGGACATTTACAGTCCGTAAGTGGCCCCATAAATGACCAAAATTTAGGGTCAAAATTTTACCAATATGGATCGGGCCCAAGTGACCCGACTCGATCCAACCCTACCCCTTCCCTTAAAACCTCCAAATCTGATTTGTTACAACCACTTCTTCAAAATTTAAAAATCCCACTCATACTTAAACTCCTCAACTTCCCTCTTGAACTATAAAAGTAAAATCTTCTCATTACCATATCACTTGCACATGTAATTATCAAAAAGTAGGGCTAAAGTTTCTCTATTCATCTTCTATTTCCAAAAATCTTCAAATCCAAGTAATAACTTTCGGCTCCAACTTGTTAAAAACATGTTCTTGATTATTAAATTTGAGAAAATACTTGGTATATCCCTAAATTTGTTTAACTCTCATGATTCTTGATAATTGTACAGCCTATATTTCTAAAAGGTGAAATTGTTGCATGATTTTTGATTGAAAAACCTGTGATCACCTAAATAGACAGAAGTAGAAGTAGAATAATGAGATAAGAAACCAAAATACTTGCGCAATACATGTGAATTTCATTTGTTGGATGTTGTAGTGTGGGAAATAAGGATAAATATAGAAATATAAACTGTGTGGGATGAAATTTTTGAGAAAAAATGGACTTAACCTTAGAGGGATACTTATGAATCCAATTATGGGCCTCATAAGTAGTGCCTATAAGGGCTTAAGTGGCTCAAAAGTAATAGGTTTGAAGACATGAAGATTTGAGGCTTTGTCTGGTACTTACAATGGATGTAGGTAAGGATCGTTGGTAGCCCCTAACCTGGGTCATCTATGTTTTAATTTTTTTGTTCCATTTGACTTGGGCACTTAGCCCATACCATCATAGTCTCCATAGGCCCTACCAACACCACAGACAAGGCTATGGTCTACACCCATGACCTTCGATTGAACTGTGCTTCAAATGAAGAATCCCACCCAGTCACCACCATACTCCTTCCAGTTTGAGAAGGAATAGGATCATTCTTCTTTTGGTTCAGAGGATAAGGGAGAGTCATTATAATGATTTAAAGCAGAGGATGAGCATGTAATTGGCTCCTAGTCTGAAAAGTGGTCGAAGGTTGCATATGGTTCTAAGAGTAAGTCACTATCAGGACCAACTTCACCCCAGTTTGAGGAGGTTGTAGATAAGGTCCCATAGGAGATATCATCATAATTGTCAAATGGTACTCATCCAGCTGCATAAGGAACTCAACCCATAATTCCACCACCTGCTGCACTGGAGTCTGACTCTACATATATCTCTGTAGTGCATATAACTAAGATTTCTTTGAGATGGTGAATTAAGGGGAAGTTTTTTGACAGAGATAGATTTACACAGATCTAGGTCTCCTGAGATGTATTATAGTAGTTGAGGTTAGAATTGAGCTGACGGGGTTAGTAGGAAATAGCTGATTTTGTTTTTTTCATCAGTATTGTGTAGAGTAGCTTCACTACAAGGAACTTAGATTAGAGAATACAAATACTTGATTTGGATAGATAGATAGCCATGCAAATCAGAGATTTGTTCATTAATACCACATAGGTTAAGTGTACGGGAAAGATAAAGAAGGCATCGCTATACTTTACAGCAAAATTTTGGTAGACTATGGAATGTCATCGATTGAGTCCTACTTCTGCGGACAATATCCTCACATGGGACAGAGCAGCATTGATATCCTATCATACATTCTTGAGTTGTCAAGTACATGTATTAGTTATAAGTTTAGTTATCAGTTATAAGTTTAGTTATCAACATAGTAAAGGACTGTCAGCTTTTCCCCAATATCCTATCCTTGATAGTTGTCATTTAAGGATGAATGAATCCAAGGGAGAGATAATGTGACACCCTTAAAATTTCAAGCATTTTATTTTTTCCTTCCCGTGTTTGAAATCAATTTTTGACTTAAAATGTGTTCAATTATGTTATAAGGGTGTCTTGAAAGAGTTTCAGAATTTTTGGATGAGGTTCAGGGTCACTTTCTAATTCTAAGGAAGTAAGCCTCTGTATTTTTACTATGTCATGGAGGTTACCCTCCGCGATGTTGACGTGGCACGGAAGTACAATGCCTCTCGGATATCATTGTGTCATAGAGAATAGTTTTTCTGATATCAGCATAGCACGAAGGATAGTCTCTGCGATAAGCAGTATGCCATATTGAGGTATAAAAATCATGCAACCTTTGTTTTATTCACTTAAGGGTGAAGGGAATTTTGGTATTTTCTCATATTTAAACTCCTTACCTATGACTGAAAACATAGAATTATCATGACCCAAGCTGGGGGCCTGGCCACGATGGGCTTCCCAAACTATCAAGGCTCGAGAGACCCTTTTATCCTAACCCATAAGTGATATTGTCTACTCTTTTCCTAGTCCCTCACGGCTTTAAAATCCATCACTAGGGAGTACTTCCTTCTTACATATATACCCAGAATCCCCCCTGTGTTTTTCTGATGTAGGACTCTTTATCCTAAGTTGGGGTGTTACTGCATCCCCCCTTATAAACTCAGCGCCCTCACTGAGGTTTTCCCCACCAAATGGGATTTGCCTACACTCATGACTGAGGTTTTCCCCGCATTAATGGGATTTTCCTAAACTCAGTTTAAACTCTATCCCACGTTAAAAAGGCTAACATAGGATCGGCTCTAATACCATTCTTGTCACAACCTGAGCCAGGGCTATGGCTACGACAGGAATCCTAAACCATCAAGGCCCGAGAGACCCCTTAGCCCACACCACTAGTAATATTGTCCGATCTAGGCCTAGACCCTCACAACTTTAAAATGTGGCACTAGGGAGTCAGGTTTGCTTACTTATATACCCAACATCCCTCATAGGTTTTGCTAATGTGGGACTCCTTATCCTAAGTTGGTGTGTCATGAAAATAGACATTATTTTCCTATTTCTCTGCCAGTAAACAAAATCCATTCCTCTCCCACTCTCAAGAACTAAAGTCTAGGGTTTCTTCTAATAATTCACCTTCCAAGGATTTGAATCCAAGTTTCCTTCAAGAAGTTAAGAAATTCATGTATATGGGATTTGAGCAAGGATAACCTTTCATCCTTATGCCCAAAAACATGATCTTAAAGTTAAACTGATGTAATTTAAGTTATGGTTAATCCCCAAATTTCTATATTCTTAAAATTATGATATTATTATGTGATTTGAAGTTTAACTTGCTCAAAAAAATTCCTTTATTTTTTCATGTTTTGGCTTACATGGTTGCTATTATAATGTGGTTTTTATTATTTTGACTTGAAGTTTGATGAGTTGATAAATGATTCCAATCTGAGCATTGAATATGATCTTTTGATATAAATTTTCTATGAAATAATGCATGATTTCAAGACTTAAGCAAAATATATTGAGATACAAGAAGTTTAAACTTATAAGTTCAATTTACAAGTATCATAGCATGATTTAAGGTTTAGTTCGATCGTATGATCTCAGTTAAGACTCGAATCCACAACTTTTTCTCGTGAGGAAGATTTAAATTAGAGAAGCATAATTGGTTTCTAGTTTACAAATGCATATGCTATTTTATGGTGGATTTCATAAGTATCAGCAAATAAGAATATATTTGGGTGTAGTATTTAGTACCGAGAAGGGAATATAGGTTTATCACATCCTTTAAACTCTAAAACATCTTCCCTCAACATTTCCTCTAGTGTCTGAATCATACACTCAGCCTGACCATCAGTCTGCTGGTGAAATACAGTTCTAAGCTTAACCTTGGTTCCAAGGCCCTTTTGAAATGATTACCAAAATTGTGAAGTAAACTACGTACCTCCGTCTGGAATGATGGATAAAGGTATACCATGAAGTCTTACTACCTCAGATACATACATTCTAGGATCATCCTCCGCGATATCTGAAGTTTTGATAAGTAGGAAATAGGATAACTTAGTTATTTGATCAACTATAACCCAAATTGAATCATGTTGACGTCTTGTACGAGGCAACCCAGTGATTAAATGAAAGTTCACTACCTCCTACTTCCAAATAGGGATACTAATCTCTTATAATGTACCACCCGCATTTAGTGTTCAATCTTAACTTGCTAACAATTGGGGCACTTGGCTACAAACTCGGTTATTGCCTTTTTAATACCTTTCCACCAATAAATTTCTCACAAGTTGTGATACATCTTAGTAGCACCAGGATGAATGGAATACCTAGAACCATGAGCCTCAGCTACTATCCTTTCCCTTAACCCGTCTATATTAAGAACACAAATCTACCTTGATAGTGAAGTACACTATCTCCCCCTCGGGAGAAAACCTTCACCTTTTGTTATTGAGTTGCCTTCAACATAAAGCTAATTATGGGATCATTGCATTGTTTCTCCTTCATTTCCACTACCAAATATAATTATGAACCATTCTAAACTACTACTCCCCCATCAATAACATTGAGAAAACAAATTCCCATACGAGCTAACCTACACACCTCTTTAACCAACTATATTCTTCCTTCTCTACATGAGACACGCTACCCATACAAAACCTGATTCATGAATCTACCACTATGTTAGCCTTACCAGATGATAAAGAATATACGTATCATAATTTTTTAACAACTCCAGCCATCTTCTCTAACCAAGATCCCGCTCCCTTTGAGAAAATACATACTGAAGAATCTTATGGTTAGCGAAAATATCAACATACATACCATAAAGTTAGTGGCTCCAAATTTTCAAGGCAAAAACTATAGCGGCTAACTCCAAATCATGAGTTGGGTAATTCTTTTTGTGATCCCTAAGTTTTATAGAGGCATAGGCTATCACTCTCCCATTTTGCATCAACACATAACCTAATCCAACTCTGGAAGCATCATAATACACTACGAATCCGTTTAACCCTTTTGACAAAGCTAACACTGGTGCCTTAGTCAACATATCCTTCAACTCTTGGAAACTCTTCTCACACTTATCTAACCATATGGACTTCACTTTTTTGGGGTCATTTTAGTCAATGGTGCAGCTAGAGAGGAGAACCATTTAACTAATCTTCTATAATACCCAGCCAAACCCAAAAAGCTTCGGATATCGGAGTGAGTGATAGGTTTTATCCAGTGCTTTACTGCATTAGTATTCTAAGGATCTACATGAATACCAGCCCTTGAAATAACGTGCCCTAAGATGGTAACAAATTCAAACCAAAACTCATATTTACCAAAATTTACATACAATTTACGATCCTTGAGGGTTTGCAGCCCTATTCTTAATGGTCTGCATGCTCTTCCTCACTCCTCGAATACACCAATATGTCATCTATAAAGATAATGATAGACATATCCAAATACTTCTTCAAAACCCTATTTATCAAATCCATAAAGGCTACAGGAGCATTTGTCAGTCCAAATGACATAACTATAAACTCAAAATGGTCATACCTTATTTGCAAAGCTATTTTCCAAATGTCTTGCTCTGTAACTTTCAACTAATGGTATCCCGACCTAAGTTCAATCTTTGAGAACAATCTGCAACCCTGAAGCTGATCAAATAAATTATCAATTCTAGGAATGGGATACTTGTTCTTAATAGTAACCTTGTTTAGCTATCTATAATCTATACACATTCTAAGAGTGCAATCATTCTTGCACAAGAAAAGGATTGGAGCGCCCCCTCAGAAGATATTGGATTTGATAAAACTTTTATCTAAGAGGTCCTTAAGTTGTTCCTTTAACTCTAAAAGTTCAGTTGGAGCCATGCAATATGGAGGAATAGAGATGGGCTTAGTATCGGGAAGAAGATTAATACCAAATACTATTTCTCTATCTAGAGGTATCCCTGATAGATCTTTAGAGAATACCTCAGGAAACTCATTGACTACTCGGACTGATTGAACTGTTAGGACTTCATGCTAAGTATCCTTGAGTCAAACTAAATTATACATACACACTCTTGATATCAACTTTCTGGCCTTGAGATAAGAGATTAAACGACCTTTGGGAGACACAGAAATACCCCCCACTCAAAAACTGCCTCGTTAGAAAATTGAAACTTCACCACACGAGTGCGAAAATCTATTAATGCATAGAATGAATGGAGCCAATCTATGCCCAGAATGACATCAAAGTCTACCATCTCTAATTCTATTAGATTCTCTAGTGTTACTTTATGGAGGACGGTGATAGAACACTTCTTATAGACTCGTCCTACAATAATTGAATCACCTACTAAGGTAGAAACTAAGGAGCACTTAGAAAGATTTTTAGATCCTACCTCAAATTTTACAGCAACCAATAGAGTTACATAAGATAGATTTAATCCTAGGTCTAACAGCACATATATATCTTGGTGAAAGAAATGAAGCATACTAGTGACAACATCTTGTGAACTCTCCTGCTCCTGATGTAATGGGAAAGCATAGAACTAATTCTGGTAATGACTGCCACCGGTACTAGACGATGCTCCTTACGGAGGAATTGGGTGACCTAGCTGAGCTTGTGCACTAGTAGCCTAAGTCTGTGGAAGGATATCCCTACTTCCTTGCTTAAAATATGGATACTCCTTGATCCTCTAGCCCATATTTCCACAACCATAGCAACCCCTTTTAACCACCAAATACTCATTAGGATAAGTCCTACCATATTTTGCACTTGTCATTTAACTAGGCCCCTCGACTACACTATTATGAGACCTGGAATTTAAAGTCCTGTCCCACTGCTCCTGCCTGGTTCTAGGTGTAGGGGCACTTGCAGAAGATGGTCCAGGCATTGAGGAATAATCCTAAAACTATGAATGGCTTCCCCCTCAAAACTTTGGCTGACTATACTCAAATTGCCCAATCCTAGCCCTCTTGTTTCTCTTCTCTCTCCTTCAAATTTTCTACCTCAATATGTTAAGCATTAGTCATCAACCGATCAATATCAATATCCCCTATCAGCATGGATGTCCTACATTCCTAGACTACAAAATCAAACTCCCCAATAATTAACTTACTCATACGAGCTCTAGAGTCAGCTAAAAACTCACGCATCTCACACAAAAAGAACCTATCTTGAAAATTATTCTAAAACACCAATCAACTCATAGGAGTTGCATTCTCACCCCTACCTTCCTACCACATAACGACCCAATCATAAACAACATTCTTCAGCCTGTAGGATACCAACTCTACACTTTTCTCTTTAATAATATGCATAATCTAAGTAATCTTTTCTCACCTCATCAATAAAGAGTTGAGGATCCTCAGCCACCTTTCACCCAAGGAACTTGGGTAGATTTATCCTCATAAAGTTGGGAATTTTGGCTGCAACTAAATTACTATTTTACTAAAGTGAAACTACTGACTGTTGGTTTCCCTAAACATTGGCGTTAACAGATTGGGCCAACACTTGAAAATCATCCCAAAATTCAACTGTAATCATGATACACCATGAAACAAATGATGATTCCAAGCTTATTTCATAGCCTCTTGCTCATAAATATGGCGCCCTGCACATCAATGATCAATACTATACGTAATACAAATTTTTTGACTCCTTAGGACTCTTCCAAACCTTAGTCTCTGATACCATATTTGTAACACCCCAAAAGTACCCCTAGACATCACATGGTGCTCAAGACTGTGAGTAGTCCTAAGCTAACCCATAAAGCCTACTTAAATTGAAAATCATGTGAAAAGTGAACTAATAAATTAGGATCTGAAGGTAAATAAACTCATAGCTTAACTAAGAGTCTTTAACTTGGGATTCTTACACAAATACTTTGAACTTAAAACATAAAAGGTATAACAATCCTGTATTCAGACTAGAGAGCCACTGGGACATGCCCCAGTTAACCCAAATATAAACGGAAGTTAATAATTAAATACTTTAATCAACGAAAAGAAGTCTGATAACCTAGGTCCTCAGATGATGAGGATTCACCAAATGTCAGGATGTGGGGTGATGATGCTTGGTGATAACGCCCAAACTACAGCTCTCGTAAAAGTGTAAGCGGTCGCTATCAAATATAGAACCCAACTGGGTTGGGTGTCGAATCCCACAGGGAATACTTGGTCACTAAGTGTTGTAATTGTTAGCAAACTGTTGGTCGAAAATTCTAAAGAAAGGGGGGATCGGTTTTAGGCGTGAAGTAATGTTAACAAAATAAAGAAAGAAACGATCAATGTAGTAAGATTTAATCACAGAGAATAATAAGTTAGGGTTATGTCCACCTTATGAGTTCTACGTATCTATTAACTATGAGTTATGCGGAATTCAGACATGCATGCACTTATAGAGATTCGTATTCTAATGGTAAATCCTAGTGTCTCTCGACCATCCAGGATCATTTCACTTTAACTCTCTCAAGCTTAAAGTGTATAACTAAAGGTACAAATTCCCCATGAGGTTAATCCGGTTACGGCACTAACGTGTAAATAGGGGTTGGTAACCCTATTTCCTTGTCACACTCTCTTTTCCAAACATGTAACTTTTCTCTCAAACAAGTTAATGCTATAATGGCGTATTCTATATGTTTGCAACCACAAGAATCTAATTAAGATGAAGAGAGTAATGATATAAGTAGCATACGTACCAAGAATTCACAAAGTCATAGTAATAGATAGTATCTCAAAAGGCTTCCATAACCCTAACAGAAAAGTTTAGCTACTTATGAGTATAACGAAGATCACAATAGATATAATCATCATACCACCACCTAGAATAATCTTGGCGATGGGATGACTTAAACGTCAACAAGGAGATGACGTTTTTCTTCTTGGCCGTTCCTCAAGAGAGACGAGTTTTCTCTGTCAGAAAGTAACGTGAATAAATCCTAAAAGTGTTGAATGAATTATGAAAAGCGAGAATGAAAAGCTTGCTTAAAAATTCAGCAAATAGTGTTTTTATAACATCCTTGTCCTAGTCATACTGAAATAGGGTTTTTATCCTTGTCCTAGTCCTACTGGGTTACTGCTGCACCCCTAAGTATTAAGAAATACTGTTTTTCTTGGGACTGATTCTCCATGTATCACATTCAATCCACAAGCTTCCAAAAGCTTCCTTCCTTCTTACGTGAAGTTTTATTTTGCTGCCCAAGGGTCCACAAAGTGCTGAAATCTTCATCATTAATACCTGAAAACATGCTAATCACGTTGGTTAGCTCACTTACAGGTAAATGGACTAAAAGTGCAGGAATTATATATTTTATCCTCTAAACTTAGCTATAACATGGGTGAATTATGGTGTTTAGGCATGTAAATACGCCTAACATCAACACCCCACACTTAAAGCTTTGTTCGTCCTCGAACAAAATATTACGTCCATGCAATCATCTACTTAGAATTTCACAGTAACAGCACAAAATGTTCAACAAGACATGCACGACAATTATTAACAAAGAGTAGTTTTCTTGATCACTACTAGAAACAATTCAACCTCTAACATTGACTCGTGATGATGGCTAATTCGTATCCATAAGTTAAGGCACAAAGAATCATACAAACTATCCAACAATCATCAATCATGTGTGTCTCACACAAGATATCACCCATAATCACTCACAGTTTTGCATTTTTCGAAACATGGGTATAAGATTCTCCTTGCTCTCACTCTCACAAAGAATTCATATGTTGCAACTGCTGACCATAGGCTTGCCCTTAGTGTAATGCTCTACTAATATCAGAATGCTAAGCTTAGGATAAAATAGGTCTTTACAGGTTGTAATGTAGGCTAAGGGACAGGTAGGACTATTTTGGCCAGAAATAGTGACTATGTTCCCTAAGCGCTTTAATACATCACATTATGCCATTAACACTCTCTTTTAAACAACCTCTCTACTTTCCTTTTATCTACCATCCCTTTTCACCTATTTTGTTATTCAATTTTAAACAGAATTAACTTTTTATTTTTCATTTCATTTTTTTTTATAACACACCTCTATAATAGCGACTCTTTTTCATATCAAATTCAACTACCAATACACTCTAAGGCATCACTATCACCCAATTTCCTCTTATTTTGTCACATGACTTTACAATTTAAAGTGCTTAGGAATTTGGATCAAATTATGGTCTTGAAAAAAAATGGATTAGGCTACTTATGAGGCTGTCAAAGAAAATAGCTAAAGGCTCAAAGGGAGTTATCTAGGATAATTTACATGGGTAGGTAAAAAGAAGGTAAACTTTCATAGGCTGCCAAAGAAATGCCTAAATCATCTCCTAAACTCGCACTCTTTATTTCGCTTTACATACATACCAGGCAAGTTCTAGCAGCAGCCACAAACACAGAATATACTATAACCTCACACACATAAGGCCCATGGTCAACTTTATTGGGAGCAATATAGACTCTTGACCCAACATATGAAGGAATTAAACCACACACTTATCACACAGTGAGTCACACTTAGAGCCTAAACGTCTCAACAGTAATGATTTTAGCACAAACTCTTGTCATAATACCATGCCGCCTATCAGAACAATTTCATGCAAAATCAAATCTAAAATTTAACTACTAACTACTAACTAAATCAAACAAACAAACATAAATATATGCAAATGCAGGCAAAGAAATATAGCATACAAATATCAGCACCCCACACTTAGACGGGACACACTGCCCTCAGTGGAAAATAAATAAGGAAAACCTGATTTGTTGGACTCCTCTTCTATGTCTGGGGTCATACCCCCTGCATCGGAATCATCATCAGAGTCGTCGTCATCAGAGTTCTCCTCCATGTCTGAGTCTGGCATTCGGCGATCATCATCAGTCGACACATCATCATTGAGAGGTTCCTTAAAATGTACCCCTACACCGCACATAGACCGTGCATGCTCATTCATCGGGTAGTCATAATCCAACTGCTGGAGCTCTGCATCAGTTGGAGCACGACCCCCACTCATCATAGTAAACCTCGTTATGCCATATAAATAGCGGAAGAAACTTTCATCGCGAGCATGTCTTTCTGTAGTGGTCAGGTTGACGCCATGCATAGTTTCAGCATCTTTAACCTTTGTTAGGTCAACCTTCTTCGGGTTGTGTGGAAGTTTATGATCTGCAGGTTCCTCTTCAATGTCTTCCTTCCTTAATATCGCAGTCAACAAATTGCCAAAGCTGAAGTGGGACCTTTTGTGAAGCCTAGCCTTACGCATTGATGATCGTATAGCCGCACCAATGTTGATGGGGATATTAGTCATCAGAGCGTACACCAAGAAAACTCTATCACGGGTGATCTTTGTGTACTGTGTCCCAGGAATGAGTCAAGAGTTGACTATCCTCAACCAAATATGAGCTTCTATTTTTAGGGAAGCATACAGGAAGGTATTATGTCGACCGGTATCCTTATGATGATTCCAGCGTGCCATTGATCTAGTTCCGCACAGTGTGTGTCTGATTGCCCTGTACGGAGGTCTTTGTTTAAGCTCCTTGAGCGGTGATGGATCTAAAGATGGAAGACCCAGAAAAGTGTTGAAGAACTCCGCATTCAATTGCAAGACTTGGCCCCTAATCGTCACTTTACTACCGGTAGTCTTTGGGGACCAATTTGCATAAAAATCTCGCCTTAGATCAAGATTTCATTCTCCCATGTCTCGGAAAATGAAATCAAGATGTAGCGCCATAATTTTAGCCAAAATGCGAGGTTCTTTCTTCGCTAGACTCTCCTTCTGTATCATCTCCATGTGAACATACTTTTTCACTTTGTTAGTCCTGTACAACTCCTTTCCTTCCTCCTCTAGGACCCATTTTATCCCGAACATGCGATGAGGTATTTGCAGCGAGGAGGATTCAACTTGCTCTTTTCATCCCCTTTTCTGACCTTTCTGTGAGGTGGTCACTTTTTCTTTTCCTTGTTGTGCTTTTGGTGCCATTTTTCTTGAGATTAAAATAAAATCATGTTAGCTTATCTCGGAGGATTTGATCGACACACAACAATAGTGGCACCACCCCACACTTAATTTGTTTGTACAAATTAATTAAGTGAACGATATCGATTACTCAGACTTCATCGACATACATATAGGAGATATGTTCCAACAATATGTTTAGCACAGTCCTACTTTCATGTCATCTTAACTATCTTTTCAAACTCTGTTTCATGTAATCTTGACTATACTTTCATGTTTGGATTAATTCACTTTTTGAACAAGACTACTACATAGAGATAGTATCAAGTTATTGCAAAGAAATAATCACAACATCTCATGCTTGTATTCCATAATGATCTTTATCTCGATAAACGAGTCATTCAAACATTCAAGCATTCAATTTTGAAGATTATGCAATTACTTCACAATGTCGATTTCATAAAAGTATGACAGTGTCTCAAAATCAAATACAAGTCAGAACCCAGTCAAGAACAACCACACGTATTCTTTCACTTAACTAGATGTATCATAACAAATCAACCACATTCCAATCATCAACACCACTTTAAGATCAAACAAATCATTATAAGCGTAGTATTGTAACACTTACAGAATATAAAAAAAAAACTTACTTGGTGATGGATTCGGAATATGATCTTGCAAGGTTAGATGAGCAACAAGAAAAATTTTGAGAGATTTGGAGAGTAAAGGCGGCGCCTAGGTTGAGCAAACAAGTGCATTTTGTCTTAAGATTGAAATTCTATTTATAGACCAAGGCTTGGGTCGGTTTTGACCCATTTAAAATTAGGTTAGGGGACCAAAAAGTAAGAATAGGAGGCGCCTAATGCTTTGCCTATGCGCCTAATGCTTTGCCTAGTTGTGCATAGGCGGCGCCTATGCTATGGCATTGTAGATTCAGAGAGCTTAGGCCATAGCATAGGCCTTGCCTTGTTCGTTGCCTAGATTTACATAGGCCTTGCCTTGTTCGTTGCCTAGATTTGCATAGGCAATGCCTATCTAATAGCCTTTTCTTCTTCATTCCTAACTTACCACCTTCAACATGAAACACTTCCAAATCAAAGTTTGAGACCAATCTTCTCCTTTATACGTCTTGCACCTACACTTACTCAAAAACAACAAAAACGATTAGAAAGACGGGTTGCCTCCCACCAAGCGCCTTAGTTTTTGTCGTGGCTCGACTACAAAAACAAACTCCTAGTAAAACAAAATGATTAAAAATGATGGGTTGCATCCCATGTAGTGCTTGATTTATTATCGCGGCACGACATAGCTATCTCGATTACTTAGACTTCATCGAGATAGATGGTGCATCCTTTTCAAAATGGATTCAGACGATGCTGATGCTTACTTGTAGGCATGCACTATTCTTTGAGATGACTCTTGTGCATACATATCCCAGGAGGGATACCAATTATATCATCAATAGTCCAACTCATAGCTCTCTTGTACCTCTACAGAGCAGAGATGAGAGCCTCTACGTGCTGTTTACCTAAATTTGTCGCAACAATAACTGGAAGTGTATCACCACTTCCTAAAAACGCATACTTTAGGTGATTGGGAAGCTCTTTCAATTCTAGCACTGGTGGCTCTTCAATGGAAGGTTTCGCTGGTGGTGAAAGTCGATTCTTAAGATAAAGGTCCAGCTTCTTAGGAGCATGAGAATAGGACCCTATTTCTGTTAGAGCACAGACGGATTCTTCATATTCTTCAACATCCTCATGCTCACAATTCAAAAGCACAGCAGACAATGGCTCAACAGTAAGCTGCTTCTCTAAAGATAATTCTTTCTCATCCTTATAATTAACATCAGTTACAAAGAACACATCCATATCTCTAGGTTGCTTCATCGATTTGCATACATCAAAACGAACCATTTCGTCATTCATCCTAAATAAAATCTCATTGGCTCGTAAATTAATAAGCACACTTCTAGTTGCGAGGAAAGGGTGTCCCAAGATTATGGGAACTTCAGAATCCACCTCGCAATCCAAAATAACAAAGTCTGCAGGAAAATTGAATGTAGAAACCTTCACCAATACATCATATTAGATACAAACAGGTCATTTTACCGACCTATCTGCCATCACAAGTCGCATATTAGTTGGTTTAGGATCGCCCAACCCCAATTTTTTGTAAATAGATAGCAGCATCAAATTGATGCTAGAACCCAAATCACACAATGCCTTAGAAAAATTCATAGATCCAACCGTGCAAGGAATAGTGAAAGAACCAGGATCTGCCTTCTTTTGAACTAACGATCTTGTAGCTATTGCACTACAATGATGAACATTATCTGCCAGCTCATAGCTTTCTGCCCACTTCTTTGTCGAAAGGTCCTTCATGAATTTAGTGTACCCAGGCATCTGTTCCAGCGCCTCCACCAAAGGAACATTAATAGTCAGCTGCTTCAACATAGTCATGAATTTACTGAACCTGGTGTCATCAGCTTTCTTCTTCAGTCTCTGAGGAAAAGGTGGTGGCGGAAGAGGAATAGTTTTCTCCACCACTTCTTTTTTATCTTGCTTCCGATTACCACCCTTTTCAGGAGTGTCATCAGCCTACTTCTTCAGTATCTGAGGAAAAGGTGGTGGTGGAAGGGGAATAGTTTTCTCCACCACTTCCTTTTTATCTTGCTGCAGACATCTAGGGGTAGTATCATGAACGTTCTCTTCAGCTTCAACAGCATCATCACAATATTCTTCACTAACATTCTCTTCTGTATTATCAACCACCTGCTTGCCTTTAGATGGATTTTCCAACACCTTACCACCCCTAGTAGTAATGGCCATACACGATCCATCATTCCTTGGATTTTGCACAGTGTCACTAGGTAAAGTGCCAGCCTTTCTTTGGTTGAATGCCGCTGATAGTTGACTCAATTGTTTCTCCAGCGATTTTATTGCACTAGAATGGGATTCAACCAATTGATTTATTGATTACAAATCATTCTTTACCTCAGTTACGCCCATGTTGGTTGCCTCCACTCCTTTCAACAGCTTAGCCATCATATCTTCCATGGACATCTTTCCAGAGCCAGACGCCACGGCCTTACGGTGTCTAGGAGGAATATACAAACCACTCCTGTCAGTCTTATTCTTCCAACTACCTTGATCACGGTCCTTGTTTCCAGATTTATCATAATAGTTCCGACCTTGGTTTCCTTGGGCGTTGCCTCGGAAACCCCCTAATTGTTCAAGTAGTTAGCTTCTTCCTCAGAATTGGATTCATCTCTTCCCTGTGATACAACAGCTTTGACTTTTTTGGTCTTCCCTGATAATAAATTCTTGGTAAGAAGATCCATCTGCGTTTTTATGTGAGCCATATCCTGGTCACGTACCTCATCTCTTCGCCTCTATTCTGCAGTCATGCTAATAGATATAGTAGATCTTGCTCCCTCAGAATCCCTGGTATGCCAAGCTCTACTCTGCTTTGTCATACGATCTAGCATACCACTTGCCTCATTAAAAGTAAGGTCCATGAATGACCCACCCGCAGCTTTATCAACCACTGGCTTAGTCACCGAATTCAAAGCCCTGTATAATATCTCCATCAAGGGGACACTGGTCATATGATGATTTGGGCACCTCATAAGCTTATTCTTGAACCTCTCCCATGATTCGTGGAGAGCTTTAGTTGGAAGCTGTCAAAAATTACTGATCTCATCTCTTAATTGTGCTCTCTTGGATGGCGAATAGAATCTTTCTAGGAAAGCATCTTTCAATTGCTTCCAATTAGTAATAGAGTTAGGAGTTAGCCCATTCAACCATAAAGTTGCCTCTCCAGATAGAGACAATGGAAATAAGCGCAGCCGGATCGCATTCTGTCCAACCCCTGGATTGTCAAAAGCCTTGCATGTTGAGATAAAATTAATCAGATGCATATTCAAATCGTCTCTTGCAAGTCCACCAAATAACCCTTTGGTCAAAAATTCTACGGAAAGGGGGGATTGGTTTTCGGCGTGAAGTAATGTTAACAAAATAAAGAAAGAAACGATCAATGTAGTAAGATTTAATCACAGAGAATAATAAGTTAGGGTTATGTCCACGTTGTGAGTTCTACGTATCTATTAACTATGAGTTATGCGGAATTCAGACATGCATGCACTTATAGAGATTCGTATTCTAATGGTAAATCCTAGTGTCTCTCGACCATCCAGGATCATTTCACTTTAACTCTCTCGAGCTTAAAGTGTATAACTAACGGTACAAATTCTCCAAGAGGTTAATCCAGTTATGGCACTAACGTGTAAATAGGGGTTGGTAGCCCTATTTCCTTGTCACATTCTCTTTTCCAAAGATGTAACTTTCTCTCAAACAAGTTAATGCTATAATGGCGTATTCTATATGTTTGCAACCACAAGAATTTAATTCAGATGAAGAGAGTACTGATATAAGTAGCATACGTATCAAGAATTCACAAACTCATAGTAATAGATAGTATCTTAAAAGGCTTCCATAACCCTAGCCGAAAAGTTTAGCTACTCATGAGTATAACGGAGATCACAATAGATATAATCATCATACCACCACCTAGAATAATCTTGGCGATGGGATGACTTAAACATCAACAGGGAGATGACGTTTTTCTTCTTGGCCGTTCCTCAAGAGAGCTGAGTTTTCTCTGTCAAAAAGTAACATGAATAAATCCTAAAAGTGTCGAATGAACTATGAAAAGCTTAATGAAAAGCGTGAATGAAAAGCTTGCTGAAAAATTCAACAAATAGGGTTTTTATAACATCCTTGTCCTAGTCCTACTGAAATAGAGTTTTTATCCTTGTCCTAGTCCTACTGGGTTACTGCTGCACCCCTAAGTATTAAGAACTACTGATTTTGCCCGGGACAGATTCTCCATGTATCACATTCAGTCCACAAGCTTCCAAAAGTTGCCTTCCTTCTTACGTGAAGTTTTCCTTTGCTGCCCAAGGGTCCACAAAGTGCTGAAATCTTCATCATTAATACCTGAAAACATGCTAATTATGTTGGTTAGCTTACTTACAGGAAAATGGACTAAAAGTGCAGGAATTATATATTTTATCCTCTAAACTTAGCTATAACGAGGGTGAATTATGGTGTTTAGGTGTGTAAATACGCCCAACATCACTTGGTCACTTTGAATTCCTAGTCATGTCCTTTGGTCTTACTAATGCCTCAACAGCTTTCATGAACTTGATGAACCGGGTGTTCAAGCCGTACTTAGACATGTTCGTCATAGTCTTCATAGATAATATTTTGGTTTATTCCCGCAGTAAGCATAAGCGTGCAGGCCATCTCAAAATTATACTTCAGACTCTCAAAAATCATTAACTATTCGCCAAATTTAGTAAGTGCGAGTTTTGGCTATGTTCAGTAGAATTCCTTGGTCATATCATTTTCAGTGATGGCATTAGAGTAGATCTTTAAAAGACCAAAGCAGTAATAAACTGGCCCAGACCTGTCTCTCTACCAGATATTAGGAGTTTATTCAGTTTGGCTAGCTATTAAAGATGGCTTATTGGGGGATTCTCTTCTATTGCATCCCCTATCTCCAGACTTACTAGAAGAAAGTCAAGTTTCAGTGGTTAGATCCTTGTGAGAAGAGGTTTCAGGATTTGAAGACTCAACTCACCTCACCTTCAGTCTTAGCTCTTTTAGATGGTTTAGATGGGTTCGTAGTGTATTATGATGCATCCAGAGTAGGTTTGGGTTGTGTCCTCATGTACCATGGTAAGGTCATATCCTACGCCTCCAAACAGTTTAAACCCCATAATAAGAATTATCGGACTCATGATCTTAAGTTAGCATCCATAGTATTTTCCTTAAAGATTTAGAGGCACTATTTATATGGTGTTCATGTAGATGTGTTGACAGATCATAAGAGACTACAGTATGTCTTTTCTTAGAAAGATCTCAATTTTCATTTGAAAAGGTGGTTAGAGCTCTTAAAAGATTATGACATGAGTGTCCTTTATCATCCGGGCAAGGCCAACGTAGTGGCCAACGCTCTTAGTAGACTGTCTATAAGTAGTGTTGCTCATGTTGAGGATATTAAGAAAACGTTAGCTTAGGAAATCCATCAGCTTGCCAGACTAGGAATTCTCTTAGTCGATACAAAAGAGGGTGATAAATGGGTTTAGAGTAGTTTAGAATAATCTCTAGTTTTTTAGGTGAAAGAAAAGCAAGATAGAGATCCCAGTCTAGTAAAGTTGAAAGAATCAGTTAAGGATCAGAAAGTAAAGGTTTTATTCCAACGGGGAGATAGTGTATTGCATTATTCAGGTCATTTGTGTGTACCAGGTGTAGATGACTTAAGGCAGTAAAATATTGTATAAGTGCATGGCGCGCACTACTCTATTCATTCAGGGTCCACTAGGTGTCACGTGATATACGGGACATCTATTGCTGCAGTGGGATGAAGAGAGATCTTACAGAGTTTATGGCTAAGTGCTCTACATGTCAGCAGGTTAATATAGATCATCAGAAGCCTAGTGGGTCCATGTAGGAGTTATGTATTCCTGCTTAGAAGTGGGAAGAAGTGAACATGGACTTTGTGATGGGTTTACCTCGTACTCATTGCCAGCATGATTCAGTTTGGATCATTTTTGACAGTATGACCAAATCAGCTCATTTCCTTCCTGTCCATACCTCTTATTCAGCTGAGGATTATGCTAAACTCTACACAGAGAGTTGGTCAGATTCCAAAAGGGTCTTGCTACCTAAGTTCATCTCAGTATAGCCTTTCATCCTCATATAGATGTTCAAGCGGAAAGGACCATTCAGACTTTAGAAAATATGCTATAGGCGTGTGCAATTGATTTCAAGGGTAGTTGGGATTACCACTTGCCTTTGATTAAGAGTGCTTACAACAATGGCTATCATTCCAGTATCAAGATGGCTCCATTCAAAGCTCTCTATGGTAGGAGATTTAGATATCCAATTGGTTGGTTTGAAGTTAGTGAGTCCTCAATCATAGGGCCTGACTTTGTATTCGATGACTTAGAAAGAGTCCAGTTGATCAGAGAATAACTTTGGGCTGCTCAAAGCCGACAGAAGTCTTATGCAGATGTACGTAGAAAGGATCTCAAGTTTGAGATTGGCAATTTTGTCTATCTAAAGATCTCTCTCATGAAGGAAGTGAAGAGATTCGACAAGAAGGGAAAGCTCAGTCCTCGATATGTCGGTCCCTTTAAGATTCTCAGTCAGTATGGCAAGGTAGCTTAAGAGCTTGAATTGCGTTCAGATCTAGCCTCAGTTCATCCAATATTCCATGTCTCTTTTCTCAAGAAGTGCATAGGTGACCCAGCATTTGTAGTCCTTATTCAGAGAATAGGTGTTTAGAACATCCTCTCTTATGAAAAGATTCCAGTTGAAATCCTAGATTATCAGATTTATAGACTGAGGAACAAAGAAGTCCATCTATATAATGTTCTTTGGAGAAATCATTCCATCGAGGGAGATACTTGGGAAGTAAAGCAGACATGCATACCAAGTATCCTCACCCCTTCTTCTCCAACTCAGATCAAGATCAAGGTAACATTTCTCCTTAAGCTTACTCATTTTCATGTTCAATGTTTATCACAAACTTGGTATCAAGTACCATTGCATATTCAGTCATGCATTTACGTATCGGTTCAGTTATACAGTTATGCATCAGATATGCATTCTCATTGTGAGAAACTTAATTCATCAGAACACCCAGTCATGCATTCATGAATTAGTTACACATGCATCAGATATGCATGTTCAGTATGATATGTTCAGTTATCAGTCATGTCAGTCATGAGATCATGGTCCAGTTATTCATGTTCTGTGTGTACGTCATTTTATGTTCTTCTCCTAAATCTCAGTCTCATTCGAGGACGAATGTTCAAAGGGGGGAGATATTGTAATACCCTGTACTTTTCCTAGCTCGAAAATTTGTCCTAAAAATGTTAGAAGCTTTATTTGAAAGATCAATCTACTTTTGAACATGTAAAATTTTCTAGATTTTCACTTTTTGTTGAGTGGGAAATTAAATTCACTTTCCAATGATACCAATTTTGTCAAAATCCGGTATTGGAGTAAAAAGTTATGGACATTTTACTCAGAGCTGTCACAATCGCCCAGGTGCGACAGCCAGGTTGATGGACCGTCGATCTAGCAACTGGCCGTCGCTTTGACCATTGCAGGCAAGGAAGTTAGAACCTTCTAGATAAGGTGTGATAGACAGGTTGACGGAACATTGAACTTGTGATGGACCATCGCCCAGGCTGTCGCTACTTAGGTAGTAAGCCCTTTTCTTGGTCCACATACGATGGTCGAAATGACGGACCTTCGCCCTAGTGAAGGACCATCGCACGAGCCATCACAGGTCCCAATTCAAAAAATTAAAGCTATTTTTAAAAAGGGATTTTTTGGGTATTTTACCACCCGTTTATATACCCAGTTATATCCGACCCAAGCTCAGAAATTGATTATCCATCTACAACACAAAAATTAGGTTTTTCTCCCTAATAGCAATCCCCAAGAAACAAATATCCAAATCTTCTTTAAGAACTAAGAGATTCCAATTCTTCAAGTTCAAGAACTTTAAGAAACTCACTACCAGGTATGCATAGTGTTCATTCATGGACTCCTTTCGTCCATGAAGACCAAGAATCTCTTTTCAAAGTTTAAGTTTATGAATTTCATGATTGGGCTACTTTTGTTCATGTTGATAATGAGTAATTGAATTCTATTCCATGTTAGGGGATAAATTTTATATGTATTTGACTAGTATAGATGTAGATTCATGTAAACCTATGATTAAACCCTTGAATGGTGAAATTAGAATTGAATCATGATGTTTAATTGTTGTATAATGTTGTCTACACATACTATGCCTACCATGTGTTTGATTAAATGCCTAGATGAAGGAAAAATGCCCAACTAGTATGATATTATGAAATCCCCATTTATGTACAAGCTTATGCATATCACATGTTTGATGAATTGCCTCAATAAATAAATTATGGATTGTGATGTTGGTCATGTATTCAAGAAGTCATGCTTTGTCAGTTTCTTTCCATCAAGTCATGGGGGTACTTGTACTCGACAACTTAACTGCATGCCTACAGCCAGTGTCATGTTTTCACAATATCTTCTGTCAATCTATAATCCATAGAACTCAGTCAGTCATATGACTTAGGAAAGCTAAACAATTCAGTAGTCTCAGTTATTTCAGTCAGTTTTAGATATCAGTAGTATTCCTTCAGTTAATGGAATTTAGTAAACTCAGTCCATATTCATATTACTTAATCATGTTCAGTGTCTATTCAGATAAGAGTAGAAATTAGCACCGAGCGAACCCAAGGATGGGAACACACACTGTCAGATAAGGGTGTGATTCTTAGAAATTATCCTTGCATTCTAGAACTATGTAGCCAGCATAGGTTGAGACATTAATACTAGCGAATGAGGGTTGATGAGGTGGATAAGCACTGTCAGATAAGGCTCCCACCATTCTTTTGTGGGGACACAATTAGATGAGGGTCACCCACAGCTTATCCTTACCAGTGGTGCGGTATTGACACCCTTCCAATTGGGGTTATAGATTGGACCCCAACTCTGCCATAATGGCGTATTAGGGGCATGTCGGTTAGATAATTACTACACATATTTTCATGTTATAGAATCAAGACTGTCAGATATAGTTAATCAGTCTTAGTAATAGACTCAGATAGTTCTACTAAATTCAGGACTGTCAGATACAGGCAACTCAGATACAGTATAGAACTCAGATAGATCCATCAGATTCAGGACTGTCAGATATAGTCACCAATGTTATCAATTATATCAGTCATCAAAACTCAGTCAACAGTCATGTTAGTCATTAGTAAAATTCATGTTATCATGATTTCAGTCATAGTTTCTATGTATTCATGCACGCATTCTCACATTCATATTAATCATTTAGTCAGTATTGTTCATGCATATGAACCCCGTGCATTCAGCCTACCTCACATGCATACCAGTACATTTAAAGTACTAATGCATTTGTGCTATTGTGTCCTATACCATAGGTTTAGAGACACAAGCTCTAGAGCATCAGTAGATTCCAGTTATCTGAAAACAGAGTTAGCAGTGAGTCCTCATCCTTCGAGGACATGATCATTTCTTATTTATCTCATTGATTAGTTTATTAGTTGGAGTTAGTTAGGAACATTTCCCATCAACTCCCTATTCAGACAGTCCAGCCACTAAGAGGTTTTTTAGACTATCATGTTTAGTTAGTTTATTTTAATTGTTTTGGGTATGAAATACCCCACCCAGATGTTATGTTTTATCAGTTATGTTTATCAGTTTTGAACCATATGGCCTTTCAGTTCATGTTTCTGCATTATAAAGTATTACTTATAGTATACAGGTACAAATATCAGTAATGGGTTAGCATCTGGTCCTTCAGGGTTATAAGCACTGTGTAGCATTCTAGGTTCAAGATTTGAGAGATCTTCGATGAATGTTTTGATAATTCCAATGGATTTGAAATGTGTTAAACTCAAAATTCACTATTGGATCATTTTATTGGATTTTGGATAAGTTACGAGGGTCAAAAACTTATTTTTGAGTTTACTATCATCTGGTGCAACCACAACCACGGCCAAAAGTGTGTGATATCAAGTCGCATGTTCACAGCCCATAGGACATTTCCCCAACACAACTAAGAGCTAGAAACCCCAAAATGAGTGTAATAACTTAAAATTTGCCATATGGATGACTTGGGAGCTTAATTATGATATTGTGTCACTGTTATCTTCAAGATTAAGGTGAGAATTTCTTGAATTTATGCTTGAACTTCTTTGTTTGGACACATAACCCCAATTTAGAATAGGGCTTGATTTTAGCCCAAATTATGCTTAGTTTTCGCATGTTCTTTGAGGGTTATGATTCCTTATTCATGTGTGAACATTGGGTTGGTCTCAGAAACTCTTTTTTCATATGTGGGACTCACTTAGGGTTTTGGTATCATTTTTGGACCCAAAGCATAATAGTACAATATGGGTATCATTAGACTCGTATTGATGAGTAGATTATGGTTTTGATAGTTGATGGCATTTTGAGGATTTTAAAATGAAAACAAGTATTTGGTGCATGAAGTGAGGTTTTGCGGTTTGGCCTTGAAGTAGTCTTCTATCTACTTTTCTTCATAGATGATGTGTGATATATGATGCATGTGAATATGCATGTTAGACTTGATTATGAGTATGATAACTTGTCCTTGATATATTGATGTTTGGGGATTAGATAAGGGTTTTGGACATGTAAGATGACATGTTTATAACCTTTTTGTATCCAATTGTCTTACCTCTTTAGTTTAGATTAATTATAGCATGGATATTATATAATGTTATGTTTGGAATATTGTTTTAGGTTTTGAATCATGATTTGGATATTTAACCTTATTGGGCTAGTGTGGTAGTCTTGAAATCATAGGTTGGGTAGAGTTGACATGAGTACCCTTGTTTCTAGTCGAAGCTGCTACTTAGCCTTAAATGGGCTTACTTAACATCTAGGAGATAAACTAGATACCTTAGGCTAGATTGGGGAATAGTATGCCTAATTAAGGATATTGTAGATTAGAAGTGGGATCGTTTGACCCACTATAACACCCCAGAAATACACCTTAAACGCAACATGGTGCTTACGAGTGACCACAAACTAACCAATGATCTGGTACCTGTTGTGACCACTGAATAATAATAAGAAAATAACATGTGCAGAATATCTGAATACACCATAAGTTTTTAAATACCAAAACATTTCTGAATAATAAATCTGAAAAACAACTTCAAAAAACAACTGTCTATAGACTGATAAAAATAATGGCAAATTGACTGACTTCCTGATGTGTCTGAAAGCCTCAAATTGACTAAATAAAAGTTGATGGGATAGGCCCCAACTAACTCCAACTAACTACTGAACTAAAAGCATAGAAATAAACGTAATCGGTCGTCGAACAATAAGGACTCACCACAATTGTTGTTGCTGATGCGCTGGAATGTCTAAGTGCAGTTGGGAACCTGAGTATCCCAACCTATGATATGAGACATCATAGTGCAAGACACGAGTATGAGGTCAGTACTTTGAATGTATTGTTTTGCTAGATTGGGTTAGGCTTATATGCATAGGCTCATTTGCATGAATAATAACTGACTGAATGAATAACATGAAATAACTGATACATAGATACATAAAAACTATAAAATCTGAGTATGCATGACCAAGCATATAACGTGATCTTGGAATGGTCTGTAAATTGAGATACTAAAATCTGATGCTTGAATAACTGATATATTGTATGTTATGATTAAGCAAAATTGAACTGAGTTCTGAACTGAATACTAAACCTAAAACTGAAAGTACGGGAGGTATCATCTAACTGACATTCCCTAAAACTGTGTTAATCAGGGTCCAACCTGTGACCTAGTTAGAGGGTGTGAGTACCATGCCACTGCTACAAACAATGGTTGTGTAAACCCTAAACTAACAGGAAGACATTTTGTCAACCCTAAACTAAAAGAAAGATTCATGAGATATATGTCAACCCTAAACGAGCAGGAAGACATCTGAAACCTACGTTGGCTACGTAGTCCTATAACTCAGGGATTGCTAGTAAGGGTCAAGCCCTATACTAACAGGAATGCTCCCATCCCTGGGTTCTCTCATTGATGAATCCTACTCCCAACTGAACTAAAATTGATTATGAGACTGAACAAGTTTAACTGAAGAAGTAACTGAATCGGATTGCTGAACTGATTTAGGTTTGACTGACATAATAACTGATTGAACTGATAATGCTCATACATTTGAAACCATTCTGAAAATACTGAGACTAAGTAAACAGATAAATTTTAGGTATTCATAACCGCGACGACTTGATAATAATAAAAACAGGGACACATGAAAGATTTGAAACAATGGAAGGAAATAATTGTTCACAATTATTCACCTAAGCATTTCATCAAACACATAGGGGTCAAGACTTTAACATGGGCGTGCTTTTAAACATGATAAGTTAGCACGATCACATGACCAAATCATAAGTTGAGGCTTTTATTCTGAATTCGTATGAACATGATATGAAAACCATAATATTTAAAACATGATATAATGCACTCCACGTGAAGACAATTTAAATCATAACTTGAAACCAAATTACCAAGGTATAGATAAACATACTTCACCATTCAAACATGTCATGAATAATTCCAAGAAAAACAACTAGTAAACATGATATATACATATACATAATCGAAATTAATAAAGTTTCATGGATATAATTCACAATAAAATGTAAGAATCATACTTTTTAAACTTGAAAATGGATTCTTGGACTCAATGGGTGGAAAGGACCCATGGATGATCATCTAACATACCTTGGTTGAAGAATTCGTGAGAGTCTTGGTAAATTTCTTGAAGATTGATCTTGAATGTTGAAGGGGCTAGGGGCCGTTATTGAGAGAGAATGGTTTATTTTGAGAGGATTTGTGAATAAAGGGGCCAATTTTACCTTTCGGGGCATTTAATCCCGTGCTATGGAACCCTTGGGTGGAGGGAAAAAACCTATTTGTCCTTCCATAAATGAGAATAAAAGACGATAAAATTGAGGGGCGATCTATGGAGCGAGCGCTGCAGGCTCCACTATGGTGAAATAGAGTAGGCGCCACAGGCTCCACTGTAGTGCACTACTGCAGGCACCGCGGGCTATTCTCGCACCCTTACTGCCTCTCTCACAAAAATGGCTATAACTTTTCTCTCGTGTATTAGATTAAGGTGAAATTGGTATCATTGGAAAGCTGACTCAAGTATCTATAATTTGATGGGTCTTAAACCGAAAAATTCTATGTATATATAAGGTTATACACCTTAAAAGTAAACCATCATAGAATCGAATACCAAACTTTGGGTAAATCAAAGGCTCTTCGCACAACTTTGTTCTAAGTGATTATTATGAATATTTTTCACCTCGAGATCACTTTACAAAATTGGATAAAGATCATGACATGTGTATTCAAAATAAATTCATGGGATTATATTTAACACACGTAAGAGCAATGCTTCAAAGTCTAGCCCAAAAATATAGGGTGTTACATTATATCCCATTTGGAATCATTCATCCTCGATGAGACTGGTTATATTGAGAGTACTAAGGCAACTGAGATCATATTCTAAACATGCATGACTTAGAATGTGACTTTGAACATGATTGAGTAACTGAGTTAGATCATAATACTTGAAGTGAACTGATTTCATGAATACATGCAATGACATAAGAATGGTTATAAGGGTGATATAGAAATAAGAGAGTTAAATTATGAGTAACCATTATATCAAACTGGATCTATTTTTGTTAAGAACAGATAAGAGGCTTAGAACATGAAAACTTGGGATATTAAACATCTCTCCCTTGGGATGGTTCACCCCTGAATGATACAAACTTGGTTGAGATACTAAGGAAAGATTGAGATGATGTACAAAATACTTACGGATTGAATCATGACTGACCATTTGGAATGTAAAAATGAGGCTTGAGAAATAGAGGTTCAATGACATGAATTCATCAAAGAGGTTTAAATTGAGGACATCCATGACATGAATCTAATTTAACTGATCATTAAGAGTGTAGCATGAGTACTTGAATTGAACATACTGTAAACCATGAGAACATGAGTCATAAACTGCATAACCTGAGTTTGGAGTGGAACATGGTTTGTACTGATTGACAAACTGGAACTCCTTATACTAGGGACTAGAAACTCACATAATTTTCTATAATGTGCATAAACATGAACTATAATGATAGATCTTACATGTACGGCATAAGTAGATATTGTGATGACTAAAGTACAAAGTCAGAAATAAGAGTAGGTTAGGCATTTTCCTCCCTACATATTTTCCACACATACTAGCATCACTATAAGGATCTGAGAGCCTAACTTGGTTACTTGTTCTACCAACTCCCACTTATCTTAAAGCTATCATTATAAGTCTGTGGTACTAGACAGTGAGAAGGGCTCTACTAGAGTTTTGAGACTGACACTGAATTTAACTATTATTTAGGGGGTTATAAAAATGAAGTAAATTTTTGGGGTCTACAAAAACATACACAATAATATGAAATTCCTATAACGTATCCTTTACACATAAGGATAACTTTTCTGATCGTGTTGGGACTAGAGTACATAAAGTCTATGCTGGAATTGACCACTGATGGCACTGGAAATGGCGCCCTACTAATTCGGGGGTCCTACTAGAGCTGAGGGATGATTGTGCTGACTCTGTGGACCAACCTTAGGACATGTTCTAACTCTGTTTCCTCGCTCGCCACGTCCAAAACACACATCACTGGCGGCTCTACACATTCCTTTATGATTCTTTCCACATTCACAGCAAAATGGATGGGTATGACCATTGTTCCTACTACCCTTGGTCTATGAGCCTGGCTCCCCATCCCGACTTTTATTCCTGAACTTTGGTACTGGTACACAAGCTGAAGATGGATATGGGACTGAAAACTTCTAATAGAATTGAGAATGGTTACCACACTCTGACCCTGGCTGAGCAAAACTAAAACTACCTATCCTAGCCCTCTTACTCTCTCTATCTCTTTCTCCTTAGCCTTCTCCTCCCCGATCTGCTGAGAATGGACCATAATACTAGACAAGTCCATCCCCTTAATCAACATAGTAGTCCTACACTCCTTGACTATACTATAACCTAAACCAGAAATAAACTTACTCATTCTAGACGTACTATTAGACACCACATTAGGAGCATACCTCGCCAACTGAATGAACTTAAGCGAATACTCCTTCACACTCATACTACCCTATTTCAGATTAATAAACTCTAGCACCATATCTTCCCTTAACACTAAAGGAAAGAATCAATCTAAAAAGGATCCCACTCTACAGGCCCTACATCTGTACCTCTAGCCTCTTTCCACTACTTATACCAGGTGTGAGCTATATCCTAAAACTGGTAAGCAACTAACTCTGCATCCTCATTAGACAAGAAAACCATAATATCAGTCACCTTCTAAACCATGTCAAAAAACTCCTGCAGATCCTCATCAAACTTGGATCCCTAAAATAAAAGAGGTTTCATTCGAGTGAGATCCCGAATTCTAGCTGCGGCTATATTTATCACTCTATTCACAGGGATAGAATCCTTCTGGTTGTTCTAAGCTGCTACTATGTTTGTTAAATAGGAGAATACAACTCTAAACTCTACGTGGGAAACATACTCATTTAAGGGATCTTCCTGAATGGGTAGAATTAAGGGGTGATTTCCAATTCTCCTTCCATTATTCTTTTTGGGAGGCATGTTCTATAATCAAAAGGAATATTGAATTATAAATAGTGTTTAAATAGATCTATTTCTCCTTCGCACGACATAAATACTAATAGAAGGGAAACTATTCCTAAAACATCTCATAGCCTCTTGTTCGTAAGTGTGGCGCGCTTCACACCCTTTCACCGTGGATGCCATACGGTGCTTACAACCTTAAGAGACCATAAGCTAACCCATAAGTTGGTACCTGCTGTAAGCACTAAATAATAATAACAAAATAAAATATGGTGAATATATGAATACACCATAATTTTTTAAATACTAAAACATTTCTGAATCATAAATCTAAAAATAATTGTCGAAAAACAAATGTCTAAAACCTGATAAAAATAATGGCAAACTGACTAA
The DNA here is from genome assembly GCA_030864225.1 of Capsicum baccatum var. pendulum. Classification (NCBI taxonomy): domain Eukaryota; kingdom Viridiplantae; phylum Streptophyta; class Magnoliopsida; order Solanales; family Solanaceae; genus Capsicum; species Capsicum baccatum. The sequence goes on along the minus strand of CM061560.1, from coordinate 233,356,692 downwards.
CTGCCTAAAGTGTCGAGAGCCTCTAAAACTGACTGAATAAGAGTTGATGGTATAGGACCTAACTAACTCCAATTAACTACTAAATTGAAAGTAAAGAAATAAACATAATTGGTCCTAAAAATATAAGGAATCACCACGGCTGCTACTAATGCGCTAGAATATCTAAGTGCGTCCGAACCTATGATATGAGATATCATAGAGCAAGAAACGAGTATGCGGTCAATACTTTGAATGTATGGTATGCTAGCTGGGGTTAGGCTGATATGTATGGGCTCATGTGCATGAATAATAACTGATTGTATGAATAATATAAAACAATTGATACATAATACATAAAAACTATAAAATCAGAGTATGCATGACCAAGCATATAATGTAATTTTGGAATGGTCTATAAACTGAGATACTAAAATCTAATAATTAAATAACTGATAAACTGTATGCAATGGTTAAGCAAAACTGAATTGAGTTTTGAACTGAATACTAAAACTAAAATTGAAACTGTGGGAGGTATCATCTAACCGACATACCCTAAAACTGAGTTAATGAACCTAGTTAGAGGGTGCGAGTATCGTTCCATGGGGACTAACAATGGTTGTGTCAACCCTAAACTAGCAGGAAGATATTTTGTCAACCCTAAACTAAAAGAAAGACTCATGAGATATGTGTCAACCCTAAACGAGCAGGAAGAAATCTCAAACCTACGCTAGCTACGTAGTTCTATAACTTAGGGATTGGTACTAAGGGTCAAGCCCTATACTAATAGGAATGCTCCTATCCCTGGGTTCGCTCAGTGCTAAATCCTACTCCCAAATGAACTGGAACTGATTATGGGACTGAACAAGTTTAACTGAAGAACGAACCAACTTGGATTACTTAACTGATCTAAGTTTTATTGACATGATAACTGACTGAACTGATAATGCTCATACATTTTTGAAAGCATTCTTTAAAAGCTAAGACTAAGTAAACAACTAAATTTTGTGTATTACTAACCCCCAAGACTCGATAATAATAACAACAGGGGCATATGAAAGCTTTAAAAACATAGAAGGAAATCATTGTGCACAATTATTCATTCAAACATTTCATCAAACACATGGGGGTCAAGGCTTTAACATGGGGGTGCTTTTAAACATAATAAGTTAGCACGATCACATGACCAAATCATAAACTGAGGGTTATATTCTAAATTCACATGAATATGATATGGAAACCAAAATGTTTAAAAGATACTATAATGCACTCCACGTGAAAAAAATTGAAATCATAAATTGAAACCAAATTGCCAAGGTATAGATAAACATGCTTCACCATTCAAATGTCTCATGAACAATTCCAATGAAAACAACTTGTAAACATGATATATATATATATATGTATATATATATATATAAAATCTACATTCATGAAGTGTCATGGATATAATTCACAATATCATATAAAGATCATACTTTTTAAACTTGAAAACGGATTCTTGGAATCCATGGGTGGAAAAGACCCATTGATGAATATCTAACATACCTTGGTTGAAGAATTCGTGAGAGTCATGGTGAATTTATTGAAGAATGGTCTTTAATATTGAAGGGGATAAGGTTTTTTATTGAGAGAGAATGGTTTCTTTGGGGAGGATTTGTGAATAAAGGGTCCAATCATGCCTTTTGGGACTCTTAATCCTATGTTACGAAACCTTTGGGCCTTTAGAGATTATATTCCTCCTAGATACGTTATGTGGCCTATTGAGATGCTATTTTCTCTTAGACTTAAAGATTAGCCTATAGAGATGTTATTTTCTCTTAGACTTGATGACTGGCCTATAGAGTTGCTATTTTCTTTAGTCATGATTATTGTACCTATAGAGATGATGTTTCTCTTTGATATGTGAATTGTCGTAGAGAAGTGATAGTCCTCATAGTCATGATGAAGGACCTATTGATATAAGATATTCTATAGACAACTACATGTCTATATATATTATGCCTCCCAGATATGAGATGCCTCTTATATGAGAGATGATTACATATCTATCTATATTATGCCTCATATATGTAAGATGACTCTTGTGTGAGAGATGATTACATATCTATCTATATTATGCCTCCTATATGTAAGATGCCTCTTATGTGAGAGATGATTACATGCTTATTGATATTATCCCTCCTATATGTGATATGATTAGAGATATGATATGGCTTATAAAAATGATTATTAATATGAGTCTGGGATATGTGTATCGGCCTAAGGCCATGATTGTGATGTTGTGATTATTTTTGATAAATTCATAGGCCAAGGACTGTGCTATGATATTAACTGAATAGTCGAGAAGAGTTTATTGGTATAAATGATGTGATTATAGTTTATGAATGCGAATATCTATATGTTTGTATACATATCTCTCAAGTATGGGATGGGCAAAGATGTGGTATGATGCTTATTATTCAACTGATTGAATATTGGTGATGGTATGCATAGATTTGGTACGTTCATGATTATTTACCATTATAAATAATGTGATTGTAGGTTAAATGTGGTCTTCTGACCGCTCTTCTTGTTAGACGGTTAAGCTATGTGGTAACTAGTTGTCTATTAGAGGACTATAGAACTTGATGGCTAGGTATCTAATGTATTATTTGTACATACAAACCAACTTAAAGGTGTCGTAATTACAGTCTATGATCCCAGAAGTGGGGTCGTAAAAATCAGAAAAATTTGAACACTGCAGGTCCTACTTATGGAGGCACTTGCGAGGGTCGTAAGTGGCATTTATAGTCCGTAAGTGGACCCATAAATTGACAAAAATTTAGGGTAAAAATTTTGCAAATATGGGTCGGGCCCAAGTGACCCTACCCGATCCAACCCTACCCCTTCCCTTAAAACCCCCAAATCTGATTTGTTACATCCACTTCTTCAAAATTTAAAAATCCCACTCATACTCAAACTCCTATACTTCCATCTTGAACTATTAAAGTAAAATCTTCTCATTACCATATCACTTGCACATATAATTATCAAAAAGTAGGGCTAAAGTTTCACTATTCATTTTCTATTTCCAAAAATCGTTAAATCCAAGTAATAACTTTTGGCTCCAACTTGTTAAAAACATGTTCTTGATTATTAAATTTGAGACAATACTTGGTATATCCCTGAATTTATTTAACTCTCATGATTCTTGATAATTGTACAACCTAAATTGCTAAAAGGTGAAATTGTTGCATTATTTTTTATTGGAAGAACCTGTGATCACCTAAATAGACAAAAGTAGAAGTGGAATAATGATATAAGAATCCAAAATACTTGCGCAATACATGTGAAGATCATTTGTTGGATGTTGTATCATGGTAAATTGGGATAAATATAGAAATAAAGACTGTGTGGGATGAAATTTTTGAGAAAAAAATGGACTTACCCTTAGAGGGATACTTATGAATCCAATTATAGGCCTCATAAGTAGTGCCTACGAGGGCTTAAGTGCCTCATAAGTAATAGGTTTGAAGACATGAAGAATCAAGGCTTTGTCTGGTACTTACAATGGATTTAGGTAGATATTGTAGGTATACCCTACCCTAGGTCATCAAATGTTTTAATTTTTTTGTTCCATTTTTGTATTTCAAGCACTAACAACTACTTTTTTAGGTAAGATGTCACCAAAATATATGTAAAATAAAGGAGTTAAGTCTAGGCTATGTGATGAGTCTCCTGAATGGAGTGGCTTCATTATGGTGTACCCCGTGAGCCAGGATAGCACATCATTGGGCCTACGCCAAACTCGGAGCTGATTAAAAAGAAAGGCTACAGCTGTAGTAGTTGTTGCTTAGTTGGGCACTTTTCCCATACCATCATAGCCTCCATAGGCCCTACCAAAACCACATACAAGGCTATGGTCTACACAAGTAACCGAGCCAGTCACCACCACACTCCATCCAGTTTGAGGAGGAACAGAATCATTCTTCTTTTGGTTCAAAGGATGAGGGAGAGTCAGTATAATGATTTAAAGCAGAGGATGAGGATTTAATTGGCTTCCAGTCTAAAAAATGGTCAAAGGTTGCATATGGTTCTAAGAGTAAGTCACTATCGGGACCAACTGCACCCCAGTCTAAGGAGGTTATAGCTAAGGTCCCACAGGAGATATCATCATAATTGTCAAAGGGTACTCACCCAGCTGCATAAGGAACTCAACCTACAATTCCACCACCTGCTGAACTGTAGTCTGACTCTATATATATCTCTGTAGTGCATATAACTAAGATTTCTTTAAGATGGTATATAAAGGGGATGTTGTTTGCCAGAGATAGATTTACATAGAGCTAGATTTCCACAGATGTAGTATAGTAGTAGAGGTTAGAATTGAGCTGACGGGGTTAGCAGGAAATAGCTGAGTTTGTTTTTTTCATCAGTATTGTGTGGAGTAGGTGCACTACAAGGAACTTAGATTAGAGAGTAAAAATACTTGATTTTGCTAGATGGATAGCCATGCAAATCAGCGAGTTTTGCATTAATACCCCATAGGTTAAGTGTAAGGGAGAGATAAAGAAGGCATCGCTGCACTTTACAGCAAAATTTTGGTAGACTATGGAATGTCATTGATTGAGTCCCACTTTGAGGACAATATCCTCAAATAGGACAGAGCATCATTGATTGCCAGCCTTTTTATTGGATATGATATAGACTTTGCTAGTCTGTAGTGAGATCCATATGAGGACATTTATTGAGACGACCCTATTTTCTTTAGATTCGTCCCTTACGAGAGTTAAGTACATGTATTATTTATAAGTTTATTTATCAGTTATAAGTTTAGTTATCAGCTCAGTAAAGGACTGTCAGCTTTACCCCAAAATCCTCATCCTTGATAGTTGCCATTCAAGAATCAATGAATCTAAGGGAGAGATAATGTGACACCCTTAAAATTTCAAGCATTTTCTTTTTTTCCTTCCTGTGTTTGAAATTGATTTTTGACTTAAAATGTGTTCAATTATGTTATAAGGGTTTCTTGAAAGAGTTTTAGAATTTTTGGATGAGGTTCAGGGTCCTTTTCAAATTCTGAGGTAGTAAGCCTCCGTATTTTACTATGTCACAGAGGTTACCCTCCGGGATGTTGGCGTGGAATGGAAGTACTATGCCTCTATGATATCAATGTGTCACAGAGGATATTTTTTGTGATATCAGCATAGCACGAAGGATAGTCTCTGCGATAAGCAGTATGCCACATTGAGGAGTAAAACTCATGCAACCTTTATTTTATACACTTAAGGGTGAAGGGAATTCTGGTATTTTCTCATCTTTAAACTCCTTACCTATTAATGAAAACATAGAATTATCATGACCCAAGCTGAGGGCCTGGCCGCGATGGGCTTCCCAAACCATCAAGGCTCGAGAGACCCTTTTATCCCAACCCACAAGTGATATTGTCTGCTCTTTTCCTAGACCCTCACGGTTTTAAAATGCATCACTAGGGAGTAAATCCTTCTTACTTATATACCCAGAATCCCTCATGTGTTTTCCTGACATAGGACTCCTATTCCTAAGATGGGGTGTCACATGCATCCCCACTTATGAACTCAACGCCCTCGCTGAGGTTTGCCCCACCAAATGGGATTTGCCTAGACTCATGACTGAGGTTTTCCCCTTCTTACTGGGATTTTCCTAAACATAGTTTAAACTTTATCCTATTTCAAAAAGGCTAACATAGGAGCGGCTCTAATACCATTCTTATCACAACCTGAGCCGGGGCACTGCCCACGACGGGCATCCTAAACCATCAAGGACCGAAATACCCCTTAGCCCATCCCACTAGTAATATTGTCCGATCTAGGCCTAGACCCTCACGACTTTAAAATGCGACACTAAGGAGTAAGGCTTGCTTACTTATATACCCAACATCCCTCATATGTTTTACTGATGTGGGACTCCTTATCCAAAGTTGGGGTGACATAAAAATAGACATTATTTTACCATTTCTTAGCCAGTAAAAAAAATCCATTCCTCTCCCACTCTCAAGAACTAAAGTCTAGGGTTTCTTCTAATAATTCACCCTCCAAGCATTTGAATCCAAGTTTCCTTCAAGAAGTTAAGAAATTCATATATGTGGGATTTGAGCAAGGATAACCATTCATCCTTGTGCCCAAAAGCATGATCTTAAAGTTAAACTTATGTAATTTACGTTTTGGTTCATACCCAAATTTCTATATTCTTAAAATTATGATATTATCATGTGATTTGAAGTTTAACTTGCACAAAAAATTCCTTTATTTTTTCATGTTTTGACTTACATGGTTGCTATTATAATATAGTTTTCATTATTTTGACTTAAAGTTGGATGAGTTGATAAATGATTCCAATCTGAGCATTGAATATGAACTTTTAATATAAAGTTTCTATGAAATAATGCATGATTTCAAGACTTAAGAAAAAATTATTGAGATACAAGAATTTTAAGCTTATAAGTTCAATTTACAAGTATCATAGCATGATTTAAAGTTTAGTTCGATCGTATGATCTCAGTTAAGACTCGAATCCACAACTTTTTCTCGTGAGCATGATTTAAATTAGAGAAGCATAATTGGTTTTAGTTTACAAATCCATATGCTATTTTATGGTGGATTTCAAAAGTATCAGCAAATAAGAATATATTTGGGTGTAGTATTTAGTACCGAGAAGGGAATGTGGGTTAAGCACATCCTATTTCCCAGAAACTACCTGCCCCGTAGGTTTATAGGAACTCTCTACAGAGTGTTTCCTTTCCTTATTTGGTCTAAGTATAGTAATCACTATAAGTTAAGGTTCTATTCTGATGGCAAGGGTATAATAGCTCTCTTCAATGAGGGTAAGACATTGAACTCCATGGTAGCGCATATGGTTTATGTCGGTTATAAGAATCACCCATAAAAGTAATGATTTTTGAAAATAAGTGGAATGACCCACTAAGATTATTCATTATGCCTTATTATTCATGTTTTATGATTTTTCAGCCTTCAGTTTTAATCATGACCAAGGTAAGTCTATTTACACTTAACGTGCATGATTTGAAAGTAAGTACAATTTTGTTTTACTTATGCTTTCACCCCTATATACTCAATACATTCTAGAAGTAGTGACTCGCTTATATTTCTATGTGATACATTGTTGTATAATGTAGGTTCTGGTGTTTATCCCCAGGAGTACGATTAACCGTTGGCACCACTTCCTATATCCCGACATATGGTGAGTCCTCATAGTTTGAGAACTAAGTTTACCAGAGTTGTGGATATTTATCAATGTTCATTCTAGTGTTTTATTTTAGTTTGAGTCAGGTGGGGTCTGTTGATGTTGGACGTATTTACACGCCTAAGCACCATAATTTACCCATGTTTTAGCTAAGTTTTGAGGATAAAATATATAATTCTTGCACTTTTAGTCCATTTTCCTTTAAGTGAGATGACCTACGTGATTAGCATGTTTTTCAGGTATTAATGATGAAGATTTCAGTACTTTATGGACTTTTGAGCAACAAAGGAAAACTTCACATTAGAGGGAAGCCAGCTTTTGGACTGAAAGTGATGCATGGGAACTTTTTCCCGGGCAAACCCAGCATTTTTAAAGACTTAAGGATGCAGCAATAATTTAGTATACAAGGACATTATAAAAACCCTATTGCTGAATTTTTAAGCATGTTTTTAATCATTATTTAGTTTACCGATTCTGTCATTTCGGATAACAGAGAAAACGGCTCAGAGAGCAACGGATAGAGAAAAAATGTCAACCTCTTGTTTGACGCCAAACTCATCCCCATCGTGAGATTATTCTAACTTTGGTATAATGATGATGTCTTCATTGATTTCCGTTGTAATCATGAGTAGCTAAAATTCTCTATTAGGGTTATGGAAGCCTCGTAATATACTATCTATTACTCTGAGTTTGTGAATTCTTGATGTGTATGCTACTTATATCATTACTCTCTTCGTTTTAATTAAATTCTTATGGTTGCAAACATAGACAATATGTCAGTATAGCATTAACTTGTTCGAGAGAAAAGTTATATGTTTGGAAAAGAGAGTGTGACAAGAAAATAGGGTTTCCAACCCCTGTTTACGTGTTAATGCCTTAACCGGATTAACTTTCTTGGAGAGTTCGTACCATTAGTTATACACTTTAGGCTTGGGAGAGTTAAAGTGAAATAATCCTTGATGGTTGGGAAACACTAGGATTTACCATTAGAATACGAATCTCTATAAGTGCATGCATGTCTAAATTCTGCATTACTCATAGTTAATAGATACGTAGAACTTACAAGGTGGACATTACCCTAACTTACAAATCTCTGTGATTAAATCTTACAAAAAAAATTGCCTCATTTGTTACTTTGATATTAGTAATTCACGCATAATCAAACTCCCCCTTTTCTGTAGAATTTTTGACCAACAGTCTACTAATAATTGCAACACTTAGTGACCAAGTATTCCCTGTGGGATTCGATACCCAACCCAGTTGGGTTCTATATTTGACAGCGACCGCTTACACTTTCTAATGAGAACTGTAGTTTAGGCGTTATCATCTGTCCCAGTGACTCCTCAGTTATCAGTTTAGAGGCTTTTCAGACTATGTTTATTTTAGTTTGAAGAGATTTACAGAGATTTCTAAGTTACAAGTTTAAATTGAGATTTTAAATTGTGTTCCTTTAGATATTGTATATGTTTTAGTCTACATTCCTGTGATTTCAGTGTCAAGTAGTTATCATGGGTTAGCTTGGAACTATTCATAGTCTTAGGCATCATGTGACGTCCATGGGGTACTCTCAGGGCGTTACATATTTTCTCATTGGCTTTACTATGTGGTTTTTGGACATTTGAGTATAGTTTTGCATTGTTTTTGTATGTTAAATATACTTGCATTATCTTTGGATCTCAGTCGGTTGTTGCCTACTGAGTACCACATGTTTGGTACTCAATCTACACTTCTACTACCTACAGATTATAGTACAGGTCATCACCGATAATGTATGCATCATGCAGAGTAGCCACGGTTTTGGAGATATAGAGTGATCTCATAAAATTCAAGTGTTACATTCCTCCCTCTTATGTACTAGACTAGTCTCCATGTTATATTCGAAGATGAGGTGTATCAATGTAATTTCCCTGGTACTTTATTATGTATTCTTATTATGCTAGGTTCTTGTACCAATGCCACCCAGTTTTGGGACTATGTTATGTATTTGATATTTTATTTCATCTATTCTGCATTGTTTTCTTCATTTTTTTGGTAGTTCGTTACTTGTGATTTTGGACTATGGGTTTAGTTTTTCTACTAGTGGGGTTATAGTAGGTTCCATTATGATTTGAGAAATTGGGTCGTGACAAAGAATCTGAGGACTAAGGGAATTGATTCAATGAAGATTCAATATAGTTTAACATATGGTGTAGATATCCCCAGCTTTATGACACTTCATGTATCTTCTGTATCCTAACATTTGAGGATGAACATGTATTTTAGTGATGGTTGATGTAATAAATCATACCTTAATTTTATATTACTTAGGTGTTTTAGCTATTTTACCTCTCCCCTTACTTGTATTTAGTGTTTATGGTTTGCGGGAGTGGGTGGCACAGTTCATGAGTTATTTGGTTAAGATTTAAGTGAATTTTCATTTTTGAAAGCTTTAAAGTTGATATAAGTAGCTATGATCTACATTTAGAGACATGAATACCATATGTGAATTTCATCTATTCCATTGGCTTTGAAATGTCAACTTTAGGTTAGTAGCATTGTTTTTTCAGGTCTTGAGGCCTTTGTGTGATTCTGAGCATTTAGGCGAGATGTTAAAAATCTTGGACTAGAATTATATTTGGGTAACATTTGTTGATAACATTATCTGTTGGAAATTTTTTCTATTCTATAAAGTTCAAAATGTCGAATTTGGTCTAGTACCATAGTTGGATTGTGTTCACAGGATTCCGAATGCATTTTGAGGGTTGATTTAGGAAAATTTGGCATGGGACTCAGCTGTTATCTGTTTTTGTTAGTGTAGAGCTAAAATTCCCTTAGTAATCGTGATGCCTTGGTTGTGTTCAAGGTGGGAAAGTTCTCTTTTTACCGTGATTGTAATAGGGGTGTGGCGTTCGCAATGAGATGCTAGGATTGGTTGGGTTAGACTCCCAATTGGGAGGGACCCATTGTAATTGTGATAAAAGAAAATGACTTGGCCAAATTTTTACAATGTTTTTTTTACAGATGCCCCATAACATTATTTTTAAAGCTAGTCTGCTTGAATTTCAGAGACTTCAATGGTGATTTTACAGGTTTGTCCATTGGATAAGCTTCTCCATCAAAATTATTTACTTTACCCTCTAATCATTTCATGATTGTAATCTCAAATCTTGATTTTTTAACTTGAAAAAGTATTTTTGGTAGAGTTAAAGCTTGTTAAATTGATAACTTTTAGGTAGATTTCAACTCCATTTTTATGTAATTTTATATTTAAACTCCATAAATTATTGGCAACATGATTTTCTAATAAAATTCTATTTTTCTTTATGTGGGCTTGGGTTGGCATTTAGATTGAACTTTTGGACTTGAATTTGAAGTATAGCAATATGGATGTCTTTAGCTACGTTTTCTCAAGTACAATTCATATTTGACTAGAATAAGAAAATTTGAGTTGATTCAAAAGGGAAATCCTTTGGATTGATTTCTGTAGGTCTTCTTTAAGGCAAGTTGTAATGCCCCGGAAGTATCCCCTGGATGCCACATGGTGCTCAATACTAGGAGTAGTGCAAAGCTAACCCATAAAGCCAACTTAACTTGAAACTCGTGTGAAAAGTGAACTAACATATTAGGACCTGAAGGTAAATAAACTCATAGATTAAATGAGAGTCTTTAACTTTGTAATCTTACACAAACACTTTGAACTTAAAACAAAAATAGTCTGACTAACCTCTAATTCAGACTAGAGAGCCACTGGGATAGACCCCATCTTACCCAAACATGAACTGAAGTCAAATAATTAAATAATTTCTTCTATGAACAGAAGTCTCATAAACTAGGTTCTCAGACTATGAGGGCTCACCAAATGTAAGGATGTAGGTGATAATGCCCGTAGTCAATCGTGCTACTAGAAACGAGCATTAGAACCTATACTATAATACAATGTAGCACATAGACATATATGTGGGTCAGTACCTATGGAATGTACTGAGTATATAGGGGTGAATGCATAAGTAAACAGATAACTGAATATTCATATAAACTTTGAAATGATGCATGCTAAGTGTAAATGACTCACCTTGATCTTGAATAAAAGAAAGATTGCAAAATCAAGAACATGCATAATAAATCATAATAATAAACTATATGAGCCATAACACTTAGATTCTAAAAGCTTTAATTTTTATTCTTTCTTTGAAAGATTATTCTAACCGACACAAACTATATGAGCTACCATGGAGTCCAACATCTTACCCAAATTAGGGATAACTGTTCTACCCTTTCCATTAGAATAACCCTTAATTGATGTGATCGCTGAACTTCATCCATATTTTGCATAAACATAACCTATGGTGGCTCATAGTTTCTAGAAATTTAGGATAGGCTTATTTGCATTTTCTTCTCAATGCTAAATACTATTCCCAGAATACTTGTATGCTCATACATAAGAAATCCGGCTTAAAATAGAATAAGGGTTTATAGACTGAACAACCAGTTATGTTTCTCTTTACTTTAAATCATAATCAAGATAAACAGTTGTGGATTTCATGTCTTTTCCTTATCTTAAAAGATCAAGCTTTTCCTTAAATAATGTTACAGGATATGTCAAAGAAGCTTAAGAGCATAAACTTCTTGTAAACTAAGTACTCGTACTTAGGACTTGGAATTCATGATTTAGTTCATAGAAATTGATAGCAGAACATCATGCTAAATAATTATCTTGAAATCATTCAACAATATCTCAGTTAAAATAATGAAATTCAATTCACAATATGAATCTTATTAAGTCAAAACATAAATATATGTAAATCTTAATGCACTTCAAGCTTTCAATCTCATGGTAATATCAAAATTCAGGAATATGGCTATTTGGGTATGAACGCTAATTCAAAATAGGTAAATTAAACATTAAAACCATGCACTTTGGCCACAAGGATGAAAGAATAACCTTGTTAATAAGCCCCACATACTTGAATTTTCTTAACTTGTGAAAAGAGTTTGAATCTTGAGACTTGAGGGATGATTTTTCTGTAAGATGAACCCTAATCTTGATGTTCTTGAAGATGGGAGGAGAAAGTGTCGTTATTTGATTGAGGAATAGAGAAAACTAATGCCTCTTTGAGGGTTATAGGTCATGTATGGGAAGTTATAAGAAAGTAAAAGACCAAAAATCCCTTAGCTGAACTTTACAAAAATCGGTCATCATTCTTAGAAACTCAACCGTACGACTCGTGTGGAAGGGTACGACTATGCCCCTCAACTCGTACGCCTAGAAGAATCAAGGATGGTATACACTGGTTGACATATGAGTGCCACCTACGACAGTATCATTTTAATAAAACTCTTAGACTGCCGCTCATAGCTTGGTCAGAATCTCAGGGAGTCTATACTGACGGACTGATGACTTACCTCCATACGACTCGTACCCTACTTGATGAATTCTAGGGTTCAAGTCATACCTGCAATAGAATGTCCACCATGCCACACTGTCTTTCATATACATACAACATACCACTCATATGTTGTACTACGTATTAACAAAAGAGTCGTATGATGTTCAGAAACTCCTAGACATAGGGTATTACAATATCTCCCCCTTGAAAACATTCCTCCTCAAATGTGATACATCTAGGATTGGGATTTGGACAAGAATCAGCACCTCCACACTAATATTTACAACTAAGCTTACCACTATCACAAGGATTCATTTTCTCACAACATAAAATATAATATAGGAGCCCTTAAATGGACTTGAAGAGAGACAACCTACTAGAAATAACACTTTACCTTAGGTAAAATGGAACTGGAGAAAACTTAGACATCACGCATTCTTCAACTTACCAAGTAGCCCCTTCAACCAATTGGTTTCTCCAAAGAACTTTCCCCTACGCTACTTCATTATTCCTTAGCCTTCAGACCTGCCTATCAAGTATCTCAATAGGAATTTTATCACATATCAAGTAGCTTTGACCCTAACATTCTCTAAGGGAACTACTAGGGATAGATTTACAATATACTTATTAAGCATCGAAGCATGGAACACTAGGTGAACTGCAGCTAACTCTGACGAAAGACTCAATTTGTAAGCAACCTCTCCTACACACCTCACTATCTCATAGGGACAAACAAATCATGGACTCAACTTCCCTTTCTTTCAAAATCTCATTATTCCCTTCATAGGTGAAAACTCCAAGAATACCCAATCGCCTACTTCAAACTTGAGTTCTCTCCTCCTTACATCAGCATATGATTTCTGATGGCTCTAAATTATTCTCAATCTCTCATGAATAACCTAAATATTTTCCATAGCTTCCAAAATAGAGTCCAAGCTAATTAATTATGCTTTACCAACCTCAAACAATCCTATAGGTGATCTTCACCTACGCCCATACAACGCTTCAAATAGAGCCATCTGAATGTAAGCGTGATAACTATTGTTATAAGCAAACTCAATCAAAGGTAGATGGCCATCCCAACATCCTTTAAACTCTAAAACATATGCCCTCAACATTTCCTCTAGTGTCTGAATCGTACACTCAGCCTGACCATCAGTCTGCAGATGAAATATAGTTCTAAGCTTAACCTTGGTTCCAAGGCCCTTTTGAAACGACTGCCAAAATTGTGAAGTAAACTACGTGCCTCTCTCTAGAATGATGGATAAAGGTATACCATGAAGTCTTACTAACTCAGATACATACATTCTAGGATCATCCTCCACGATATCTGAAGTCTTGATAAGTAGGAAATGGGATAACTTAATTATTTGATCTGCTATGACCCAAATTGAATCATGTTGACGTCTTGTATGAGGCAACCCTGTGATGAAATCAAAGTTCACTACCTCCCACTTCCAAGTAGGGATATTAATCTCTTATAATGTACGGCCCAGCATTTGGTGTTCAATCTTAACTTGCTAACAATTGGGGCACTTGGCTAAAATCTTAGTTATTGCCCTTTTTATACCTTTCCACTAATAAATTTCTCACAAGTTGTGATACATCTTAGTAGCACCAGGATGAATGGAATACCTCGAACCATGAGCCTTATCTAGTATCCTTTCCCTCAACCCATCTATATTCAGAACACAAAGTCTACCTTTATAACAAAGTACAACATATCCCCCTTGGGAGTAAACCTCCACCTTTTGTTATTGAGTTGCCTTCAACATCAAGCTAAGTATGGGATCATTGCATTGTTTCTCCTCTACTTCCACTACCAAATATGATTCTAAACCATTCTAAACTACTACTCCTCTATCAATAGCATTGAGAAAACACATTCCCATATGAGCTAACCTATGCACCTCTTTAGCCAACTATATTTTTCCTTCTTCACATGAGACCGCTACCCATACAAAACCTACTTCGTGAATCTACCACTACGTTAGCCTTACCAGATGATAAAGAACATTCATATCATAATTTTTTAACAACTCTAGCCATCTTCTCAAACCAAGATCCAGCTGCCTTTGAGAAAATACATACTAAAGAATCTTATGGTCAGCGAAAACATCAACATACATACCATAAAGGTAGTGGCTCCAAATTTTCAAGGCTAAAACTATAGCGGCTAGCTCTAAATCGTGAGTTGGGTAATTATTTTTGTGATCCCTAAGTTTTATAGAGGCATATGCTATCACTCTCCTATTTTGTATGAACACACAACCTAAGACAACTCTGGAAACATCATAATACACTAAGAATCCATTTAACCCTTTCAACAAAGCTAACACTAGTGCCTAAGTCAATATATTCTTCAACTCTTGGAAACTCTTCCCACACTTATCTGACCATATGGAATTTACTTTTTTTGGGGTCAGTTTAGTTGATGGTGCGGCTAGAGAGGAAAACCTTTTAACTAATCTTCTATAATACCCAACCAAACCTAAAAAGCTTCAGATATCGGATGGAGTGATAGGTTTTATCCAGCGCTTTACTGCATTAGTATTCTAAGGATCTACATGAATACCAGCCCTTGAAATAGCGCTCCCTAAGAAGGTAACAAATTCACACCCAAATTTATATTTACCAAACTTTGTATACAATTGACGATCCTTGAGGGTCTGTAGCACTATTCTTAATGGTCTGCATGCTCTTCCTCACTCCTAAAATACACCAATATGTCATGTATAAAGATAATGACAAACATATCCAAATACTTCTTGAAAACCCTATTTATCAAATCCATAAAGACTACAGGAAGATTTGTCAGTCCAAATAACATAACCAAAAACTCAAAATGGTCATACCTCATTTGGAAAGCTATTTTCCAAATGTCTTGCTCTGTAACTTTCAACTAATGGTATCCCGACCTAAGTTCAATCTTTGAGAACAATCTGGAACCCTGAAGCTGATCCAATAAATTATCGATTCTAGGAATGGGATACTTGTTCTTAATAGTAACCTTGTTTAGCTATCTATAATCTATACACATTCTTAGAGTGCAATCATTCTTGCACACAAAAAGGATTAGAGCGCCCCATGAGAAGACATTGGGTCTGATAAAACTTTTATCTAAGAGGTCCTTAACTTGTTCCTTTAACTCTCTAAGTTCATTCAGAGCCATACAATATGGATAAATAGAGATGGGCTGAGTATTAGGAAGAAGATCAATACCGAATTCTATTTCTCTATCTAGAGGTATCCCTGACAGATCTTTGGGGAGTACTTTAGGAAACTCATTGACTACACGGTCTGATTGAACTGTTAGAACTTCATGATAAGTATCCTTGAGTCAAACTAAATTATACATACACCCTCTTGATTTTAATTTTCTGGCCTTGAGATAAGAGATTAAATGACCTTTGGGAGACACAGAAATACCCCCACTCAAAAATTGCCTCGTCAAAAAATTGAAACTTCACCACACGAGAGCGACAATCTATTAATGCATAGCATTAATGGAGCCAATCCATGCCCAGAATGACATCAAAGTCTATAATCTCTAATTCTATTAGATTCACTAGTGTTACTTTATAGAGGACAGTGATAGAACACTTTTTATAGACTCGTATTACAATAATTGAATCACCTACTAAGGTAAAAACTAAGGAGCATTTAGAGAGATTTTTAGATCCTACCTTAAATTTTACAGCAACCAATAGAATTACATAAGAGAGATTTAATCCTGGGTCTAACAGCACATATATATCAAGGTAAAAGGAATGAAGCATACTAGTGACAACATCTGTTGAACTCTCCTACTCCTGATGGAATGGTAAAGCATAGAACTAATTCTGGTAATAGCTGCCAATGGTACAAGAAGATGCGCCCTACAGAGGAATTGGGTGACCTGGCTGAGCTTGTGTAGTAGTAGCTTGAGTCTGTGAATGGATATCCCTACTTCCTTGCTTAACATATGGATACTCCTTGATCCTCTGGCCCATATTTCATAATCATAGAAACCCTTTTTACCCACCAAATACTCATCAGGATAGGTCCTGCCATATTTTGCATATGTCATTTAACTAGGCCTCTCGACTACACTATTATGAGACCTAGAATTTAAAGTCCTATCCCACTGCTCCTTCCTGGTTCTAGGTGCAGGGGCACTGGCTGAAGATGGTCCAGACATTGATGAATAACCCTAAAACTATGAATGGCTTCCCCCTCCAAACTTTGGCTGACTATACTCAAATTGCCCAATCCTAGCCCTCTTGTTTCTCTTCTCTCTCCTTCAAATTTTTTGCCTCAATATGTTAAGCATGAGTCATCAAACAAGCAATATCAATATCCCCTATCAGCATGGATGTCCTACATTCCTAGACTACAAAATCAGACTCCCCAATAATGAACTTACTCATACGAGCTCTAGAGTCATCTAACAACTATGGAGCATACTTAGACAACTTAGTGAACTGAAGGTAGTACTACTTCACTATCATAGAGCCGTGCCTCAAGTTCATGAACTCCTTTATTTTAGTCTCACGCATCTCACACAAAAATAACCTATCTTAAAAATTATTCTGAAACACCAAACAACTCATAGGAGTTGCATTCTCACCCCTACCTTCCTACCACATAACAACCCAATCATAAACAATATTCTTCAGCCTATAGGATACCAACTCTACACTTTTCTCTTTAATAATATACATAATCTAAGTAATCTTTTCTCACCTCATCAATAAAGAGCTGAGGATCCTCATCCACCTTTCACCCAAGAAACTTGGGTGGATTTATCCTCATCTACAAACAAAAGTCAGATAAACTAGGTCCTCAGATAATGAGGATTCACCAAATGTCAGGATGTGGGGTGATAATGCTCGTAGTCAATCGTGCTGCTGGAAATGAGCACCAGAACCTAAATTATAGACATATATATGGGTCAGTACCTCTAGAATGTACTGAGTATATAGGGTGAATGCTTAAGTAAAATGATAAACGAATATTCATATAAACTTTCAAATGATGCATGCTAAGTGTATATGACTCACATTGAGCTTGAGTAAACTAAAAACTGCAAAATCATAAACATGAATAATAAAGCATAATAATAAACTTTGTGAGCCATAACACTTAGTTTCTAAAGGCTTTACTTTTTATTTTTTCTTTGGGAGATTCTTCTAACTGACATAAAGTATGTGAGCTACCATGGAGTCCAATGTCTTACCCATGTTGGGGAGAGTGTTTCTACCCTTTCCATCAGAATAGAACCTTAACTTAAGTAATCACTAAACTTTATCCATTTGGGAAAAATCTTAACCTTCGGTTGCTCGTAGTTTCTAGGAAATTAGGATATGTTCATCTGCATTCCCTTCTTGGTGCTAAATACTACTCCCAAATTACTTATATGCTCATACTTAATAAATCCACCTTAAATTAGTATAAGCATTTAAAGATTGAATAACCAGTTATGCTTCTCTTTATTTTAAATCATAATCAAGATAAATAGTTGTGGATTTCATGTCTTATAATTAGCTCAAAATATCAAGCTTTTCTTTAAATCATGTTATAGAACATGTCAATGGAGCTTAAGAACATAAACTTCATGTAAACTCAGTACCCATACTTAGGACTTGGAATTTCATGCTTTAGTTCATAGAAATTCATACAAAACATCATGCTAAATAAACAACTTGAAATATTTCAACAATATCTCAGTCAAGATAATGAAATTCAAATCACAATATGAATCTTATAATGCAAAATATGAATATATGTAAATCTTGAAGAACTTCAAGATTTCAATCTCATAGTAATATCATAATTCAAGAATATGGCTCTTTGGGTATGAACCCTAATTCAAAATAATTTAATTCAATTTTAAAACCATACACTTTGCACAAGGATAAAAGAATAACCTTGTTCATAAGTCCCACATAGCTGAATTTTCTTGACTTGTGAAGAGATTTTAAATCTTGAGTCTTAAGGGATAAGTTTGTGTAATATGAACCCTAATCTTGATATTCTTGAAGATAGAAGGAGAAAGTGTCGTAATTTAATTGAGGAAAATAACTCCTTATTGAGGCTTATAGGTCGTGGATGGGAATTTCTAAAAGAGAAAAATAGCAAAAATCCCTTTGTTGAACTTTACAGAAATTGGGCGTCAGTCTTTACAACTCAATCATATGACTCGTATGGATGGGTACAATTATACCCCTCAACTCTTAAGCCTAGTAGAATCAAGGATGGTATACACTGGTCAACATATGAGTTCCATCTATGACTAGTATCATCTTCATACGGCTCTTAGCCTCTCACTCGTAGATTGGTCAAAATTAGGGAGTCTATCTTAATAAACTAGCAACTTACCTACATACGACTCATACCCTGGTTGATAATTTATAAGGGACAAGTCGTACCTAAAACAAAATGTCCACCATGCCATTATTTCATGCATATTACTATAACATACAACTCATATGTTTACGTACGACTCAAGGGATGAGTCGCATGATGTTCAAAAACTCCTAGACATGGGGTATTACTCAAGTTGAGACTTATTTCAAGCGTTTCTGTGTTATTTTCTGTTTTTAAGAGTAATGGAGAATTGAGGTCTCATATAGGTAACTCTATATAGGTACCAATGCTATGTGAAGTGTTAAAAATCAATTAAGAGCCTTGTTTAGACTACTTTCTCTATTTGCTAGCGTGGATGTAGTGAATGGTAGTTATTAGATGATTTGTTGAACATGCTTGATGATAGGCGTATTTACACGCCTAAAGTGATTTAATTTACCCATATTTTAGCTAAGTTTTGACGACAAAATATATAACTCATGCACTTTTAGTCCCTTTTCCTGTAAGTGAGCTAACAAACGTGATTAGCAAGTTTTCAGGTATAAATGATGAAGATTTCAGCATTTTATGGATAACTTGACTCCAAATGAAGCTTCACAAAAGAAGAGAAGGAGAGCTTGGATGCCTAGGACCAAAAGTGACGCATGGGAAACCTGTCCCGGGCAAAAACAGTATTTTCCAAGACTTTGGGGATCAGCAGTAACCTATAAGGATTAGGATAATGATGCAGTAATTTATTAGGATTAGGATAAGTACGCAGTAGCCTTATACGAATAGGATATGGGTATTATAAATACCCTATTTTGCTGCATTTTTTAGACACACATCATTATTCTCATCATTCTACTTCTAATTCATTCCTCTACTATCCGAACAATTTTAATCTTTTCAACACTTTCAATTCTTATTCTCTTCATCTATTCAATTCTTAATTTCAACAACAAGAGAAAAGCTATTCTAAAAGGAATTCACGCCTAAAGACATACCACACCATACTACACATAAGATCCTTATTGTGGTATAATGATAATGTCTATTGTGATTTCCATCGCACTCATGAGTAACTAAACTTCTCTGTTGGGGTTATGGAAGCCGTATGAGATACTATCTATTGCTATGAGTTTGTGAATTCGCAACACGTATGCTGCTTATATCATTATTCTCTTCATCTTAATGCAAATTCTTGTGGTTGCAAACGCATAGAATACGCCATTATAGCATTAACTTGTTCGAAAGAAAAGTTATATGTCTGGAAAAGAGATAATGTCAAGGTAATAGGGCACCAACCCCTGTTAAAAAGTTAGTTCCATAACTGGATTAACCTCTTGGAGAATTTGTGCCATTAGATACGCTTTAAGCTCGAAAGAGTTAAAGCGAAATAGTCCTTGTTAAGTCAAAAGATGCTTGGATTTACCATAGAATACAATTCTCTATAAGCACATGCATGTATGAATTTTGCATAACTCATAGCCAATAGAGACGTATAAGTCATAACGTGGACATAACCCCAACTCTCAATTCTCATTGGTTAAACATCTCACTAAACACTCCTTTTGTTTACTTTGCTATTTCTGATTTTACTTTACTATTTTTTTTACATTATTTTCACATTAAAATCCCCCCTTTTATGAGACTTGCATCAAAAATCTAATAATCTTTGCTTACTTATTGACCGGCTATTCCCTGTGGGATCGATGCCCAACCCAGTTCGGTTCTATATTTGACAGCGACCGCTTACACTCTTACGAGAGCTATAGTTTCAGCGTTATCAAATTTTGGCGTCGTTACCCGGGAATACGGTTGTCTACTAAGTTTGTGATAATTACTAAACCCTTTGGTCAAAGATTCTCGTACTTTACTTTTAGTTGTTGTTTTTGTTTTCTGCAGGTTTTGTTCAGTGCATGCCCAATACTCGAAGTTCTGGTCAACCATTATTACACATAAACCTTGAACCACAACGTATTAGCAGGATGGAGGCGCAATGTGACATTAAGAGAAGGGATGCTCAACAGGAGTAGGCTAGATTAGCTGCGTTGGCCGCTGCTCAAGTACATCAACAAAATATCGATAACCCTAGGCGAGCAGCAGATCCAGATGATGAGTATCTAGGTGATGACAAGTTACTAAACCCTAGGCATGATGCTGAGATGGCGAAACCAGCCAATAGAAAAGATCGTCAAGCTAGGTTCAGGCCTGAACGCCGAGCCATACCATTCGATGATGATGATGAAGATGATCTTGACGGAGCCGGAGCCACTGGAGCTATTATTCCTCAGCCATTGGCACCCAGAGCCAAGTTCAACATCACAAGCACCATGATTTAGTTATTGTAACTCAAAGGATTATTCGGTGTACTAGCAGGCGATGATCTAAATATGCATCTGATCAACTTTATTTCTACATGCAAGTCATTCGACAATCCTGACGTTGAACAGAATAAAATTCGGTTGCGCCTATTTCCATTGTCTCTATCTGGGGAGGCAACTCTATGGTTGAACGGGCTGACTCCTGATTCTATCACTAATTGGAGGTAGTTGAAAGACGCTTTCCTAGAAAGATTCTTTCCGCCATCCAAGAGAGCACAATTGAGAGATGAAATCAGCAACTTTTGGCAGCTTCCAACCGAAGCTCTCCACGAAACATGGGAGAGGTTCAAGACAAAGCTTATGAGGGGCCCAAACCATCATATGACCAATGTTCACTTGATGGAGATACTATATAGATCTTTGAATTCAGTAACTAAACCTGTGGTGGATAATGCGGCTGGAGGATCATTTATGGACCTCACCTTTGTTCAGGCAAGTGATATGCTAGACCGGATGACGAAGCAAAGTAAGGCGTAGCATACCAGAGATTCTGAGGTAGAAAGTCCCACTTTTGCTATAGGCATGATTGCAGAACAAAGGAGAAGAGAAGAAGAACGTGATCAATATATGGTGCAATGAAAACACAAGTGGATCTTCTTACAAAGCATCTATTATCAGGGAAGACCGAAAAAGTCAAAGCTATTGCGTCAAAAGAAAGAGAGAAATCTAATTCTGAAGAAGAAGCCAACTACTTGAACAATCAGGGGGGTTTCCGAGGCAATGCCCCAGGAAACCAAGGTCGGAACTATTATGATAATTCTGGAAACAAGGACCGGGATCAAGTTAGTTGGAAGAACAAGACTGACAGGAATGGCGTGTATATTCCTCCAGGACGACGAGAGGCCACTGCATTAGGAAATATGTCAATGGAAGCTATGATGGCTAAGCTGTTGAAAGGAGTGGAAGCAACCAGCACGGGCGTTACTGAGGTAATAAATAACTTGGCCTCAATGAAGCAATTGGTTGACTCACATTCCACTTCAATAAGACAGCTGGAACAACAATTGAGTCAAATTTCAGCAACATTAAATCAAAGAAAAGCTGGCACCCTACCGAGCGACACAGTGCAAAACCCAAGGAACAACAGAACATGTATGGCTATTACTACCAGGAGTGGTAAGGTGTTGGAAAATCCAGCCAAAGGTAGGCAAGTGGCCAACGATGTAGTAGATATTGCCGAACCAGAGGACGCCGAAGAAGCTGAAGAAGGCATCAATGATGTCACCCCTCAACGTCCACAGCCTGAAAAAAGTGCCAGTCTGAAGCAAGAGGAAAAGAAAGTCGTGAAGAAAACTATTCTTCTTCCACCACCACCTTTTCCTCGAAGACTGAAGAAGAAGAAGACGGATGATACAAGGTTTAGTAAATTCATGACGATGTTGAAACAGCTGACCATTAATGTTCCATTGGTTGAGGCACTGGAACAGATGCCTGGGTATGCTAAATTCATGAAAGACCTTTTAACAAAGAAGTGGGCAGTAAGCTATGAGATGGCAGATAATATTCATCATTGCAGTGTAATTGCCACAAGGTCCTTAGTACAGAAAAAGGCAAACCCTGGTGCTTTCACTATTCCTTGCACGGTTGGATCTATGAATTTTGCTAAGGCATTGTGCGATTTGGAAGCAAGAATCAATTTGATGCCACTATCCGTCAACAAAAAGTTGGGGTTGGGCGACCCTACACCAACCAATATGCGGCTCGTGATGGCAGATAGGTCAATAAAATGACCTGTTGGTATCTTAAATGATGTGTTGGTGAAGGTTTCCACCTTCATCTTTCCTGCAGACTTTGTTATTTTGGATTGTGAGGTGGACTCTAAAGTTCCTATAATCTTGGGACGCCCTTTCCTCGTAACTGGAAGTGTGCTTATTGACATGAGAGCTAATGAGCTTTTATTTTGGTTGAATGACGAAGTGGTCCATTTTGATGTATGCAAAGCAATGAAGCAGCCCGAAGATATGGATGTGTTCTCTGTAACTGACGTTAATTATAAGGATGACAAAGAATTATCTGTAGAGAAGCAGGTTACTGTTGAGTCACTATCTGAGGTGCTTTCGAATTGTGAGCATGAGGATGTTGAAGAATATGAAGAAAACATTTGTTCTCTAACAAGAATAAAGTCCTATTCTCATTTCCTTAAGAAGCTGGACCCTGATCTTAAGAATCGACCCTCACCAACAGTGAAGAATTCCATTGAAGAGCCCCCAGTGCTAGAAGCGAAAGAGCTCCCCAATTATCTAAGGTATGCATTCTTGGGAAGTGGAGATACACTTCCTGTGAGTGTGGCAGATGATTTAAGTGAACAGCACATAGAGGCTCTCATCTCTGCTCTGAAGAAATACAAGAGAGCTATGGGTTGGACTATTGATGATACAATTGGTATCCTGCCTGGGATATGTATGCACAAGGGTCATCTCGAAGAGGATTGCATGCCTACAAGTAAGCTTCATTTTCGTCTGAATCCATTAAGAAAACGATCCACCATCTTTCTCGATGAAGTCTAAGTAATCGAGATAGCTATGTCGTGCCGCGACAATAAATCAAGCGCTTGATGGGAGGCAACCCATCGTTTTTAATTGTTTTTGTTGTTTTTGTTTTCCTAGGATTTTGTCGGGCCACGACCAAAACTAAGGCGCTTGATGGGAGGCAACCCATCGTTCAAATCGTTTTTGTTGTTTTTGAGTAAATGTAGGTGCAAGAGGTGTAAAAGAGGAGATTGGTTTCAAATTTTGATTTAGAAGTGTTGCATGTTGAAGGTGGTAAGTTAGGAATGAAGATGAAAAAGGCTATGGGTTAGGCATTGCTTATGAAAATATAGGCAAAGAACAAGGCACGACCTATATAAATCTAGGCCACGAACAAGGCAAGGCCTATGCTATGACCTAAGCTCTCGGATTCTAGAGTGCCATAGCATAGGCGCCGCCTATGCTCAACAATGCCATAGCATAGGTGCCGCCTATGCAAAGGTATTTTGTCTCTGAATATCATATGCCATGGCATAGGTGCCGCCTATGCCTAACAATGCCATAGCATAGGCGCCGCCTAGGCTCAACAATGATTTGCAAAAGGCGCCGCCTATGCCAAGCATAGGCAAAGCATTAGGCGCCTCCTATGATCATTTTTGGTCTCCAAATCCGATTCCAAATGGGTCAAAACCCGACCCAAGCTTGTCCTATAAATAGAACCTTAGTCTTAAATCAAAAACACATTGCAATTCAACCCTAAAGCGCCGCCTACCTCTCCAAATTCTCTTAAAAATATTCCCTTTGCACTTTTATTTTGTAAGAACATCTTCCGAGGCCATCAACCAAGTAAGTACTTCTTTGTTCTTCTTTTATATTCCGTAAGTACTACACTACTACGCCTATAATGAATTGTTAAATCTTGAAATAGTAGTAGTGATTTGAATGTTCTTGGTTTGTTATGATACATCTAATTGAGTGAAATAATACATGTGGGTGCTCCTGACTTGGTTCCAACTTGTATTTGATTTTGATACACTGTCATACTTTTGTTGAGTCGACATGGTGAAGTTAATTGCATAATCTTCAAAATTGAATGCTTGAATGTTTGAATGACTCATTCATCGAGATAAAGATCATGATTGAATACAAGCATAAGATGTTGTGATTATTTTCTATACCATAAACTTGATTCAATCTCTACATGGTTGTCTTGTTCCAAAAATGCATTAATCCAAACCATAAAGGATGGTCAAGATTACATGACATAGAGTTGAAAAGAATAGTTAAAGACAACATGCAAGTATGACTGTGCTGAACATATTGTTGGAACATATCACCTATATGTATGTCGATGAAGTCTGAGTAATCGACATCACTCACTTAATTAGTTTGTACAAACAAATTAGGTGTGGGTTGGTGCCACTATAGTTTGTTTGTCGATTATATCTTCCGAAATGAAGCTAACATGTCTCTATTAAGATCTCAGGTAAAATGACTTCAAAAAGGACGACAAGGAAAAGAAAAAGTGTCCACCTCACAAAAAGGTAAGAAAAGAGGAAGAAAAGAGCAAGCTGAATCCTCCTCGCTGCAAAATACCTCAACACACTCTTGGAATCAGGTTTTTCGTATTTATTTTCCATTGAGGACAGTGTGTCCCGTCTAAGTGTGGGGTGCTGGTATTTGTATGCTATACTTCTTTATCTGCATTTGCTTATTTATGTGTGTTTTGCTTATTTATGTTTGTTTGTTTTAATTTTTTTTTTAGGAAATTTTTTTTACTTTGCATAAAATTATTCTGATAGGCAGCATGGTATTATGACAAGAGTCTGTGATAAAATCATTACTATTGAGACGTTTAGGCTCTAAATGGGACTCATTATGTGATAATTGTGTGGTTCAATCCCTTCATCTTTTGGGTCAAGAGGCAATAGTATATTCTGTGTTTGTGGCTGATGCTAGAACTTGCCTGGTATATATGTAAAGCGAAATAAAGAGTGTGAGTTTAGGAGATTATTTAGGCATTTCTTTGGCAACCTGTGATTGTTTACCTTCGTTTTATCTACCCATGGACATCATCCTAGATAACCCCCTTTGAGCCTTTAGCCTATTTTCCTTGACAGCCTCATATGTAAGCCTAATCCATTTTTTCAAGACCATAATTTGATCCAAATTCCTAAGTGCTTTAAAATTGTAAAGTCAAGTGACAACATAAGAGGAAATTGGGTGAGAGTAGTGCATTAGAAGGTATTGGTACTTGAATTTGTTATGAAAAAGAGTGGCTATCATAGAGGTGTGCTATAAAAAAAGAGAAGAGAGAAAAATAAAAAGAAAAATAAAAAGTTAATTCTGTTCAAAATTGAATAGCAAAAGAGGTGAAAAGGGGTGGTAGATAAAAGGAAAGTAGAGAAGTTGTTTGAAAGAAAGCATAAATGGCATAATGTAATGTATTAAAGCGCTTAGGAACATAGTCACTATTTCTGGCCAAAATAGTCCTACCCGTCCCTTAGCTTACATTACAACCTGTAAAAGACCTATTTGATCCTAAGCTTAGCATTCTGATATTTAGTGGAGCATTACACTAAGGGCAAGCCTATGGTCATCAGTTGCAACATATGAATTCTTTGTGAGAGTGAGAGCAAGGATAATCTTATACCCATGTTCGAGATATATACAATACTTGTGGGTGATTATGGGTGACATATTGTGAGACACACATGGTTGATGAGTTTTGGGTAGTCATATATGAATCTTTGTGCCTTAACTTATGGATACGAATTAACCATCATCATGAGTCTATATTAGAGGTTGAATTGTTTCTAGAAGTGATCAGAAAACTACTCTTTGTTGATAATTGTCATGCCTGTCTTGATGAGTAATTTGTGTTGTTACTATGAAACCCTAAGTGGATGTTTAGAGGTACATGATATTTTGTTCGAGGACGAACAATGCTTTAAGTGTGGGGTGTTGATGATAGGCATATTTACACGCCTAAAGTGCTTTAATTTACCCATATTTTAGCTAAGTTTTGAGGAAAAAATATATAACTCATGCACTTTTAGTCCTTTTTCCTTTAAGTGAGCTAACAAACGTGATTAGCAAGTTTTCAGGTATAAATGATGAAGACTTCAGCATTTTATGGATAACTTGATGCAAAAGGAAGCTTCACAAAAGAAGGGAAGGAGAGCTTGGATGCCTAGGACCAAAAGTGACGCATGGGAAACCTGTCCCGGGAAAAAACAGCATTTTCCAAGACTTTGGGGATCAGCAGTAACCTATAAGGATTAGGATAATGATGCAGTAATTTATTAGGATTAGGATAAGTACGCAGTACCCTTATTGGAATAGGATATGGGTATTATAAATACCCTATTTTGCTGCAGTTTTTAGACACACATCATTATTCTCATCATTCTACTTCTAATTCATTCCTCTACTATCCGAACAATTTTAATCTTTTCAACACTTTCAATTCTGATTCTCTTCATCTATTCAATTCTTAATTTCCACAACGAGAGAAAAGCTATTCTAAAAGGAATTCACGCCTAAAGCCATACCACACCATACTACACGTAAGATCCTTATTGTGGTATGATGATAATGTCTATTGTGATTTCCATCGCGCTCATGAGTAGCTAAACTTCTCTGTTGGGGTTATGGAAGCCGTATGAGATAATATCTATTGCTATGAGTTTGTGAATTCGCGACACGTATGCTGCTTATATCATTATTCTCTTCATCTTAATGCAAATTCTTGTGGTTGCAAACGCATAGAATACGCCAGTATAGCATTAACTTGTTTGAAAGAAAATTTATATGTCTGGAAAAGAGATAATATCAAGGTAATAGGGCACCAACCCTTGATAAAAAGTTAGTACCATAAATGGATTAACCACTTGGAGAATTTGTACCATTAGATACGCTTTAAGCTCGAAAGAGTTAAAGCGAAATAGTCCTTGTTAGGTCGAAAGCTGCTTGGATTTACCATAGAATACAATTCTCTATAAGCACATGCATGTCTGAATTCCGCATAACTCATAGCCAATAGAGACGTATAACCATAAGGTGGACATAACCCCAACTCTCAATTCTCATTGGTTAAACATCTCACTAAACACTCTTTCTGTTTACTTTGCTATTTCTGTTTTTACTTTACTATTTTGTTTACATTATTTGCACATTAAAATCCCCCCTTTTAAGACACTTGCACCAAAAGTCTAATAATCTTTGCTTACTTATTGACCGGCTATTCCCTGTGGGATCGATACCCAACCCAGTTGGGTTCTATAGTTGACAGCGACCACTTACACTCTTACGAGAGTTGTAGTTTGAGCATTATCAATGCTCGATAATGATGAAACTCTCATTTGATAAGTTGAGATAGTGTTTTAACGACACCTTATTTGTCTTATGACATGCAATATCTCATTAAAATTGTGTTGTTGATATGGGATCGGAGCAGCGTGCCTGCACATCATTATTTGCAATTCATATGAGACTGGAGTGGGTACCTATACAACAAATAATATTATGGAAAAAAATATTATGGGATCATAATGCACGATATATATATACATATATATTGGGATCTAAATATACACCTGTATAATGTATATTAGAATTTGAGTACATGCTTACATAGTGCATGGACCTCATGAGTTCTTTATTCATGGAAGTAGGTATGTACATAGTATTTGCGTTGCATTTGTTTCTCTTAGTACAAGGTGAATTAATGATCGCATGCCTATTATGGAGGATTAGAGTACTTGGATATCTAATTTTATTGGTTAATTTATCTTAATAACTTATGTTATAATACATATATCACTGTTTCAATCATATTACATTTTCTATATTAAGGTGGATTTCCTAAGTACAGGTTTTTATGATTGTATTGGATGATCAGTGTTGTTGATTCTCTACACTAATTTGAATTAGGATTGGTTGATACTATTGCTGAGTACAAGTTGTCATGTACTCATGATTTCTTAATTTTTACACCTTTCATGCAAGTATTAGAAAGGTGGTCCTTAGAAGTTGAGTCAGAGTTGTGTAGGTAATACTCCTGAGATTCTGAGGTAGCAGCGGTAGACTCCAACTTTCCCCAAATTCTCTCCTATCCTAGTCTTTTGTTGTTATTCAATTACATAGATTTTTGGATTGTTTCATTGTATTTCAACTCTTAAAGGCATATACAAGTGACTATCAGACCTGGGAAGTTGACTTTATTGACTTTCATATCTCTCCTATTGACCTATTTGAGTTTATTAATAGGTTTTGGAGTTAATTTGTAATACCCCAAAAAATCAAACTCAATATTAGATCCGTGTTTCAAGATCATGCATAGTACATCATGGTTCCTTGCTAGTTTCATGATCAAGGTTGATGTGAATTAAGGTCTCAAATATATCCTAGCTATTGTGCGAATCAAAACATTCCTTACCGATTGAATTGTTGAGAAGGATATTGGTATTGTCAACTTCAAATAATCATATCTCTCATTATAATATGAATTTTTTATTCCATGACCTACCAATGGATAGATAATTTAATAAGCTTTCCTTCTATACAAAATTCGCCTAAAACAGACACTAGGTGAAGAAGTTATGGCTATTTTAAGTTTCTGTTGTAAGACAAATGCTATTTCAGAGCATGGCATGTCGTGCCGGAGGCCAAAATGGCACTCATCAATTTCCAAAAAGCCTCCGTGATAGCCATGCTTTGCTTCAAGCTTCCAGGTTGCAATAATTGGCATTTTACCAAGCTGCGCATCGCGCCGGGGCCCTAAATCAGGATAAATTTTGCGTAGTTTTTAGTTTTCATTTTAAACTCCTCAAGGGAAATATGGTAACTTCCAAAAACCCTATATATACTGTTTAAACACGGTATTGAAGCCTCAAATCAGCCCTTTACATTACTTTTATCAAAATTCACTCAAGAACAGTCAAGAACAAGTCTAGGGTTTCCATTGGGGTTTCAAGCTTCAAGCAAATTCCATCATAGATTCCACCAATTCTTACTCTAAGGTATGTGTAGTGTTCATATATGGATCCAATCCATTCATAGAGCTCAAGAACCATGTTTTTAAATGTTATTTTGTAACCTTTTTGTGGTGATATAAGCATGTACATGTTTATTATTATTGTTTAAGTTTCAAATGATATCTAAAGATGTTTTCATGAAATAGATATGGTTGTTAGATGAAAAACATGAACTTTAGGTGGTTTGATGTGATGCAAGTATGAAATCCACCTATACTTTAAAGAATGCATGCAAGGTGTTTGATAAAATGCCTAGGATGCTAGAAACCCATAATTACATGATTCCATGATATCTAAATAACAAGTCCATATTAGATATACACTTCCATATGAATTTCCATGTTATTTATGTGTTGTTGTTGTGGCATAAAGCATGTGTTATAATCGAAATATGAATAATATACAAGAAATGTATCAATTCTCTCCCTACCATGTTGAGATGTGAATAAATACATGAATATACTATCCCCTACTTATAATATTGTGAATTGTGGACTCTAATCCTATGATCAAGTCATTTCATGTGTGCTAGTTTCCTTATATCGAGTCCTGGGGGTATTCGTACCCGAAAAATATAGTTGTGTGCCTAGATCCATGTCATGTGCCACGATAAATCTTAGTCAAGCTATACTCTACAGAACTCAGTCAGTCATGTGACTCCGAAAACATCAGAAATCTCATGATCTCAGTTAACTCTCAGATAATAGTAATACTCACCAGTCAACGGATGTCAGTTATTCAGTCCATGTATAGGCAGTTAAATCATGTTCAGTCCCTTTAAATGGGAGTAGAAGTTAGCACCGAGCGAACCCAACGATGGGAACTCACCTGCCAAGTCAGGGTATTATTCTTAGCAGTCAACCTAGTGTTCCAGAACTACGTAGCCAGCATAGGTTCAGACATCTTAACCTGTCAAATTAGGGTTGATGAGGTGGCTTAATCTGTCAGTTTAGGGTCCCACCATTCTAACTTTGAGTACCTTCCAAATAAGGGTCACTCACAATTGTCCTTACCAGTGGTGCGGTATTGACACCCCTGCAGTTGGGGCAGAGATTTGAACCCATCTTAGCCGTAATGGTATACATGGGGCATGTCGGTTAAACAACTACCTCCCATAGTTTCAGCATCAGTCTCAGTAAAAAACCTCAGACATTTCTTCAGATATCAGTATACCAGGACTGTTAGATACAGTCAAATTTAGTTATAGCACGGGACTTAGAGAGTTCTACCAGATTCAGGACTGTCAGACACAATCGCTCATGTTATCAGAACTACAGTTCCAGTTATGTATTAGCGTACAGATTTAGCTACCATGTACTTATGATCTTAGTTAATATGTATGTATATTTGTACTCTTACGCTCATATCAGTCAGTCATTTAGCATTATTCATGCATGTAAACACTTTGCATTAGCCTACCTCACTCGTATACTCAGTACTCCAGTTGTAATGATGCATTTGCACTATGGTACTTTCTTTTCATATTACACCATAGGTCCAGATCCATGACTTCCAGACCAGTAGTATCTTTCCAGTCGTAGTGTTACAGTGAGTCCTCATCCATTCGAGGATAATATGATTTGATTTATTCATTTATTACTTCAGTTCAGTTTTATGGAGTTAGTTGGAGACATGTTCCTTCAACTCCTTATTTAAACAGTACTTAGAGGCTTTCGTATTTAGTCAGATTTAGCTATTAGATTCTGTATTTAGTTTTATATTCAGTTGTTTTGGGTATTCATGACCCCATGGATGTCACTATATCTCTTTAGTTGAACCTTATGGCCTACATGTTCAGGTTTTCCACGTATTATATGTATATTATGCAGCGTACAGGTATAGATATCAGTCATGGGTTAGTTTTTGGTACCTCGGTGTCATGAGCACCATGTAGCATTTCAATTCAGAAAATTGGGGCGTTACAAACTTGGTATCAGAGCCTAAGATTCAATAGAGTCCTAGGAATTCTGAAAGCCACATCTAGTAGAGTTTTATGCATGGGTGTGTTGCGCGCCATATTTATGTATAGGAGGCTATAAGATGTTTTAGGAATAGTTTCCCTTCTTTCAATATTCATATCGTGCTAGTGAGAATAATCTCAAGTTAAACTCCCAGTCTAATTTATTCTTCTTTTGTTTCAGAATATGGCCCCAAAGAGAAGAAACCAGCCAGCTCCTCAACCCGAAGATCCTTTGGGTGAACATCTTTCTCATGCAGAGTTTAGAGCCACATTCACCATACTTTCTCAGTCTGTGGCTGCCCAAAATGAAAGGCTAGCAGCCATTCCAGCCAATCCAGTGGCAAATTCCTCA
This sequence comes from Capsicum baccatum var. pendulum, assembly GCA_030864225.1. NCBI lineage: Eukaryota > Viridiplantae > Streptophyta > Magnoliopsida > Solanales > Solanaceae > Capsicum > Capsicum baccatum. The sequence continues at coordinate 233,324,594 of CM061560.1, read as the reverse complement.
GCAGCTAGGATTCGGGACTTCACCCAAATGAACCCTCTATCTTTCCAAGGGTCAAAGTCTGATGAAGACCCTCAGGAGTTCATTGACCAAGTTCATAAGGTCATTGACATCATAGGTGTTACTTCTGTTCAGAGTGCTGAGTTATCCGCATATCAGTTGCAAGATATGGATCACACTTGGTACAAATAGTGGAAGTCCAAGAGGGTACATGGCGTAGGTCCTATTGGGTGGGAGAAATTTTTCACGTTTTTCTTAGACAAATTCTTTCCCCAAGAGCTGAGGGAAGCCAAAGTTCTTGAGTTCATCAACCTCAGGCAGGGAAATATGACTGTTATGGAGTATTCTCTCATATTTACTCAGCTATCCAGCTATGCCCCTTATGTAGCTGCAGACAATAGGGATAAGATGAGCAAGTTTGTGTCAGGGGTGAATGATAGCGTGGTGAATGAGTGCAGATCTGCGATGCTGAACAGTGATATGACCTTATCTAGACATATGACCCATGCTCAGCAAATAGAGGAGCAGAAGGTTAGAACTAAAGAGAAGCAGAAGAAGAGAGCAAAATCAAGCAATTTCAGTTTTGCTCAGCCCAAATTAGAGGGAGGGAACCATTCGTAGTTTCTTCCTAAGTCAGTAGCTCCATCTCCTTCCTCCGCTAGTTCCCCAGTACCAAGATTCAGATACGGAAGCAGAGATAAAGTGCCAGGCTCTAAATCTCAGGGTAGTATTAGCAGTGCCCGAACAAATCCCCTTTGTCAGGATTATGGTAAGAACCACAAGGGTATTTGCAGAGCCTATAGTGATGTCTGTTTTGGTTATGAAAAGCCAGGCCACAGGATTAGAGAGTGTCTGTAGTCAGGTCTTCAAGGTCAGTAAATTTGTTCTGCAGCTCAGTCTGGTTGCCCAAACCAGCAGGGTGCCACTTCCAGTGCTACTAGTGGGCAACACCCAAATAGACTCTATGCTCTTCAGACCTGACAAAATCAGGAAAATTCTCCCGATTTTGTTACTGGTACGTTACAAATTTTCCATGTTCATGTTTATGCTTTGCTAGACCCAGGTTCATCCTTGTATTTTGTTACTCCATACATAGCAGGCAATTTCACAATCAGTCCCGAGATTTTAGCAGAGCCATTTTTAGTCTCTACTTCAGTGGTCAAAACCATCATAGCCCAGCGGGTATACAGGAACTGCTCGATTATGATATTTTAAAAATCCACGTCAGTAGATTTAGTCGAGTTAGAGCTGATAGACTTTGATGTCATTCTCGGCATGGATTAGTTTCATTCCTATTATGCCACAGTCAACTTCAAAAATAGGATAGTTCAGCTTCAGTTCTCGAATGAGCCCGCCTTAGAGTGGAAGGGTAGTGCTTCAGCGTTCAGGGGTCAGCTTGTTTCCTACCTCCGGGCAAGGAAAATAATTTCTAAGGGGAGTGTGTATCATCTCGTGCATGTTAAAGATTCCAGATCCAAATCTCCCAATCTTGAATTAGTCCCAGTGGTTAGTGAATATTCAGATGTCTTTCCTGAAGATCTTCTAGGAATTTCTCCCCAAAGGGAAATAGATTTCAGCATAGGCATTCTCCCAGATACTTAGCCTATCTCTATCCCGCCATACAGAATGGCACCAGTAGAACTTAAGGAATTGAAGAATCTCTTAGATAAGGGATTCATCAGGTCCTCTGTATCCTTATAGGGTGCGCCAGTCTTATTCTTGTGCAAGAAATACAGTTCACTCAGGATGTGTATTAATTACCATTAGCTCAACAAAGTTATGATCAAGAATAGGTATCTACTTCCTATAATAGATGATCTGTTCGACCAAATTTAGGGTGGCAGTTATTTCTCCAAGATAGATCTTAGATCAGGCTATCATCAGCTCAGAGTTTGAGAATGTGACATCCCGAAAATAGCTTTTCGTACTCGGTATGGTCACTTTAAATTTCTAGTCACGTCCTTTGGTCTAAGCAATGCCCCTGCAGCTTTCATGGACTTGATGAATTATGTGTTCAAGCATTACTTCGACATGTTCATCATAGTATTTATAGTTGATATTCTGGTCTATTCTGGCACTGAGCGTGATCATTCATACCATCTCAGAATTGTTCTTCAGACCCTTAGAAATCATCAGTTATTCGCCAAGTTTAGTAAGTGCTAGTTTTGGCTAAGATCAGTAGCATTCCTTGTCCATATTATTTTCAGAGAGGGCATTAGAGTAGATCCTCAAAAAACTGAAGTGGTAAGAAGTAGGCCCAGACCCATATCTCCTACAGATATCAAGAGTTTCTTGGGTTTGGCTAGCTATTACAGATGGTATGTCAAGGTATTTTTTTCTATTGCGTCTCCTATGTCCAGATTGACTCAGAAAACGGTCAAGTTTTAGTGATCAGATTCATACGAAAAGAGTTTTCTGGAATTGAAGACAGGACTCACTACAGCTCCAGTTCTAGCTCTTTCAAATGGTTTATATGGGTTCATAGTATATTGTGATGCATCCAGAGTGGGTTTAGGTTTTGTCCTCATGCAGCATGGTAAGGTCATAGCCTACGCCTCTAGAAAATTAAAGCCCCACGAGAAGAATTATCCTACTCATGATCTTGAGTTAGCAGCCGTAGTTTTTTCCTTGAAGATTTGGAGGCATTATCTTTACGGAGTTCATGTAGACATCTTCATAGATCATAAGAGTCTCCAGTATGTCTTTTCTCAAAAAGATCTCAATCTTCATCAGAGAAGGTGGTTAGAGCTGTTAAATCACTATGACATAAGTGTCCTTTATCATCCAGGCAAGGGCAACGTTATGGCCGAGGCTCTCAGTAGACTCTCCATGGGTAGTATTTCTCACATTAAGGATAGCAATAAAAAGATAGCTCAGGAAATCCATCCGCTTACCAGAGTAGGCGTTCGCTTAATCGACTCTTCAGAGGGTGGTGTATGTGTTCAGAGTAGTTTAGAGTCATCTCTAGTCTTCAAGGTGAAAGAAATGAAAGACATGGATCCTAGCCTTTTTAAACTGAAAGAGTCAGTTCAGAATCAGAAAGTTTAAGTTTTCTCCCAAGGGGGAGATAATGTTCTTCGTTGTCTAGGTTGTTTGTGCATTCCAGGTGTAGATGACTTGAGGCAACGAATTCTTGCAGAAGCACATGGTGCGTGATACTCCATTCATCCAGGGGCCACTAAGATGTACCACAATTTGCGGGAGATCTATTGTTGAAGTGGGATGACGAGTGATGTTGCAGAGTTTGTGGATAAGTGCTCTACATGTCAGTAGGTTAAGATAGAGCATCAAAAACCTAGTGGTTCAATGCAGTAGTTCACCATTCCTACTTGGAAGTGGGAAAAAGTGACTATGGACTTCGTGACGGGTTCACCTAGAACTCGTCATTAGCATGATTCAGTTTGAGTCATTGTAGATAGAATGACCAAGTCAGCCCATTTCCTTCCAGTTCGTACCTCCTATTCAGCCGTGGATTATGCCAAACTTTACATCAGGGATTTGGTCAGATTACATGGTGTTCCCTTATCTATCATCTTAGACAGAGGTACCCAGTTTACCTCTCACTTCTGGAAAGCATTCCAAAAGGATCTCGGTACCTAAGTTCATCTCAGTACAGCATTTTATCCTCAGACAGATGGTCAAGCAGAAAGGACCATCAGACTTTTGAAGCTATTCTAAGGGCGTGTGCAATTGATTTCAAGGGAAGTTGGGATGACCACTCAGCCTTGATTGAGTTTTCATAAAACAATAGCTATCATTACAGTATTCAGGTGGCTCCATTCAAAGTTCTCTATGGTAGGAGATGTAGATCTCCGATCGGTTGGTTCGAAGTTAGTGATGCCTTAGTCATAGGTCCTGACTTAGTATTTGATGCCTTAGAGAAAGTTCAGTTGATCAGAGAGAGACTCCAGGCTGCTCAGAGCTGGCAGAAGTCTTATGCAGTTGAGGTCAATGACTATGTCTATCTTAAGATCTCTCCCATGAAAGATGTGAAGAGGTTCAGCAAGAAAGGGAAACTTAGTCCCCGATATGCCGGTCCCTTTAGGATTCACAGTCGCTTTGGTAAGGTAGCTTATAAGCTAGAATTGCCTTCAGATCTAGCCTCAGTTCATCCAGTCTTCCATGTCTCTTTGCTCAAGAAGTGCATAGGTGACCCAGCAGTTGTAGTCCCTGTTCAAAGCATTGACATTCAGAACAGCCTCTCTTATGATGAAATTCTAGTCGAAATCTTAGACTATCAGACTCGTCAATTGAGGAACAAAAAAGTCCCTCTAGTTAAGGTTCGTTGGCAAAATTAGTCTCATCAGGGAGCTACTTGGGAAACAGAAATAGATATGCATACCAAGTATCCTTACCTCTTCCCCGCAAATTCAGATCAAGTACAAGGTAACAGTTCTTCTTAAGCTTATTCAGTTTCATGTTCATGTCCCTGATGTGTGAAAAGATTCTAACACATTTGAGGCTTTTAACTCTAAATAATTGCAAAGTCTTAAGCAACTTTTGGTTGTTTTTGATTATTTTCTTGTGATATCGCAGTTGTATCAAGGATGGGAGAAAAACATAGGAAAGATGAACAAAAATAAGTAAAATTTGATACAAGTGAGCTATTATGAGTCTGACGGCATTTCTTGAAAGCCGTTAGATATGTGGTAAGCTACCAGAAAATGGCATCAGGAAGAACAGTGGAAAAGAGTTGTTGGATGAGAGTGACGACATTCTCAATATGTCGTCACAAGTGTGGTAAGCAATCAGAATATGCCGTCAGAGCAAGGCAGAGCATGGTGAAATAAGCTGAAGGTCCAATGAAATTTGCTACATGCCATCACAAGTGTGGTAATCCATCATAGGACATCGTCAGAGTGAGGAAGAACAGGTCAAGATGGCATGAATTTTGATGACATATCTGAGACACCGCCAGAAGCCTGACGACCAACACCAATATGGCGTCACCTAAATTTGAGCCCAACTGTGATTTTGATATTTTATTTCCTTAATTAGGCTTTAGTATAAATAGAAGTTTTTAGAGTTTTTATGAAGAAGTTTTTTCATTATTCAAAACGAGAATTTTGGAGGGAGAAACACGTACATTGTTCTCTTTTGCCACTTATTATTAGTTTCTTTCTTATCAACTATTCTTGGGTTTCTTACTTGGGATTTAATTGAAGAAATTATTTTTTGTTTTCCATCTATATGTAAATTTATCATTATCATCATAAATTTAACTTGTGATTTCCTTTGTCAAATCATGAGCGGCTAATTTCATTAGCCGGGGTTATGGGATCCAAGGATTAGGGTGTGATATGATGCTAGGTGTTTAATGGATTCAAAGAGTAGTAGAACATCTTGAAATTCTGTGGTTTTAACTGAAATCTAGTGGTTGCAAACATTAGATTATGCCTTAAGTTTTATTTGCTTCTAATGGAGAAATAGACTAGAGGATGGGAATTATCAATAGGGACTCGAAAGCTACCAACCTTCTGTTTAATGATTAATGTCGTAATTGAATTAATCTACCTGAGATAAAATCCGATTGGATATAGATAAATTATCTAAGTTCGAGAGAATTAGATAATAAATTTTTTGGTGAGGTCTAGAGATAAGTCAGATAGTATTATAGTCGGGGATATTCTATTTTTCTAATCATTTCGAAGATCTCTAGAATTACCTGGTATCTGTCAATACCTGAAACCTTTGGTGATCAGAACCCTGGTTTCTCATTTATATTGATAACAACTCTAAAAATTCAGAAAGTGAAGATTGATACATTTGGAACTTTAAACCCTCAACTTTCGGAAATGATAAACTACCAGTAAAGTATTTCATAAATAAATTGACATTCACACCCTATTCCTTGTGGGATTCGACCCTAACCTAGTTGGGTTTTATAGTGACAATGATAGCTTACATCCATTCAAGAGTGTAATTTGAGCGTTATAAAAAATGGCGCCATTGCCAGGGAATACGGTTATAGAGTGAAAATTTTGTGCATGAAAATTTGCTGATACTTAATTTTTCTTGATTTACGTTTATTTATTGTTTTTGTGTATTGTAGGTATTGTGTTGTTTATGACATCAATGAGAAGTTCTGGCGCACCACTATTACCAATCAACCCAGAACCTCAACTAATTGGAAGAATGGCTGAACAACAGAAAGCAGAAAGATTAGCTACTTTAGACAGGGCTCGGGTGAATGTGCAAAATTTAGATCAACAAGCACATCACCAAAACCCTGATGATGAGGACTTGGGTGATGAGGAATTGCTGAATCCTTAAAACCCAAAAAGAGCGGAGCAAGTTACTGCACCAGTGCAGCAAAACATCAATAGAAATCATCCAGCTTTAGGTAGATATGGTCAACAGCCTATGCACTATGAGGCTGATAATGATGATAATGATGATGGAATGGACGAAGCTGGTGCAACGGGTTCTATCATCCCGCCACCGTTGGAACCAGGTGCAAAATTCAGCATAACAAGTACTATGATCCAACTCCTGAATCTATGGGGGTTATTTGGAGGCTTGCCTGGTGATGATCCTAACATGCATTTGGTGAACTTCATCACCATCTTCAAATACTTTGACAATCCGGGAGTGAGCCAGAATGTAATTAGATTGAGGTTGTTTCCATTGTCTTTGTCGGTAGAGGAAATAATATGGTTGAATAAGTTAGAGCCTAATTTTATAACCAACTGGAGACAGTTGAAAGATGTATTCCTAGAATGGTTCTTTTTACCCTCCAGAAGGTTACAGTTGAGGGACGAGATTAGCAACTTCAGATAGCTTCCGACTGAAGCACTACACGAGACTTGGAAAACGTTTAAGAAGAAATTTGCACAATGTCCAAACCATAATATGACAAACTTGCATTTGGTGGAGACTTTGTACAGATCGTTCAACTCTATGACAAAGCCAATAGTCGACAATGCTGCAGGTGGTTCGTTCATTGACCTCTCTTTTTTGGATGCTTCTAACATGCTAAACAGAATGACGAAGCAAAGTCGAGCTTGGCACACTAGGGATTTTTTAGTGGCTATCCCTACAATTGTTGGCAGTAATACTGCAGAACAGCGTAGAAGGGATGAGGAGCGAGATGAGGATATGGCCCACTTAAAGACGTAGATGGACTTGCTGGCTAAGCACTTGCTGTCCGACAAGGCTAAAATATTAAGGATATAGATGCTCAAGGCACCGTATCTGCAGGTGATAATGCTGAGGCTAACTATGTGAGTAATCAGGGGGTTTCTGAGGCAATAGCCAAGGTAACCAAGGTCGGACTTTCTATAACAAGCCTGATTATAAAGATAGGGATCAGGGTATAGGGGAAACAATAATGACAGGAGTGGTTTGTATGTTTCTCCTAGAAGTTGGGATGTTGCATCTACTAGTTCTGGCAAGATATCCATGGAGGACGTGGTGGAAAAGTTGTTGAAGGGATTTAAAGCTACTAACTTGGGGGTAACTAATATGAAAAGGGAGTTTTCTACCCTCAGTCAGCTAGCTAGCTCACACTCTGCTTTTATTAAGTAGTTGGATCAATAGATGAGCCAACTTTTGGCTACTCTAAACCAAAGAAAAATGGGAACTTTACCTAGTGATACGGTTCAAAACCCGCGGACTGATGGCTTTTTTTTGGTGATTATCACTCGGAGTGGTAAGATGTTATTTTGCCTTTCTATAGGCAAAGCCGTAGAGAAAGAGGTAAGTTTTGATTAATCAGAAAGAAGAAATCCAGTGGAGTCTGAGAAGGTGGATGGCTTTATTGATATGTCAGAGAAATAATATGACAAGAAAGAGGAAATGGCATGGAAACAAATGGCAAGACCACCACCTCCATTTCCGTAGAGGTTGAAGAAGAAAGAGGATAATGAAAAATTTAGCAAGTTCATGGCAGTAATGAAACAACTGATAGTGACTGTACCATTGATGGAGGCACTTGAGCAAATGCCGAGCTATGCTAAATTTATGAAGGATCTGCTGACGAATAAGAATAAAGTAAGTTGTGAGACGGTGGACAATCTCCACCATTGTAGTGTTGTTTCATCATAGTCCTTAGTATAAAAAAAGCCTGATCCTAGTGCTTTCACTATTCCGTACACAATAGGACCCATGAAATTTGAGAAAGCTTTGTGTGACCTTGGCGCAAGTATTAATTTGATGCCACTGGTTGTCTATAAGAGGCTTGATGTAGGGGCACCTACTCCTACAAACATGCAACTCGTGATGGCAGATAGGTCAATCAAAAGACTTGTGGGTATTCTACATGACGTGTTGGTGAAAGTGTACGACTTCATTTTTCTTGCGTATTTTGTACTTCTAGACTGTGATGTTGATTTTGAGGTGCCTATTATTCTGGGAAGACAATTATTGTCCACAGGGAAAGTGCTAGTTGATTTGGAGATCAATGAGCTCAAGTTTTGAGTTGGCAAAAATGAAGCAAAGTTTAAAATATGATCATCCACAGTGAAGCAAGAAGAGATGAGTGTATTCGCAGTCATGGATGTATTCTATGTGGATGACAAAAGGTATCGGTATGATGTCTTGGTGAAGTCTGAGTAGCCAAGATAACTGAGTTGTGTCGCGACATTAAATCAGGCGTTATTAAGAGGCAACTCAAAATTTTATTTTCATTCATTTTTAGGTTAGTTTTTATTCTTATAGTTAGGTTTTTAATACCTGGAAGGTGAAATCAAGATTATCTGCTAAAAAGGACCCTGACGACCTTTAAGGTAAGACGTCACACATGTGACAGCTTACTAGAAAATGACGTCAGAGAGGTCTAGTATGAAGTAGTGTCTGCCTAATCCTGACGACATTCCCTAATGAGTTACCACAACTCTGACGGCATTTTTCTATGTCATTAGGTATTACGGGCCCAGATGATAAGTTGGATCCGACCCGGCCTAAGCTTAAACTCTTCACCTTCCCGGTAGTTTATTTGGTTTCCATGTTTAGTTATTTCCTTCCTTAGCTAGAATACATAGTATCTTCCTTCTTTCTCCAACTTGATCACAACTAAGCAAGAAAACCTTACCCTTGAGAGATTGGATTGAAAACAAAATGACCAACTTTCTTCTCTCATCCAGATTCTCTCACCTCAAGCTCCATTTTTAAGTAAGTGTGCAAGTCGACAATCAGGTATGCTCGGTGCTTAAAACCCTTCTTTCTTTTGGGTATGTATAATAGGAGAAGTTCAACCTTGGTTCAAAGGAGCTTAAGCGGATTAAAGAACTAAAAGCTACTTTGAATCTAGGGTTTCACTGGGTTCTAACTGAAAAAGATCTAAAAAGCATCTTAAGATCTCAACTTAAGTTAAAATCAAGTCAAAATTAAAGTTAAAAATCAATGAAAAAGAGTGTTGAAGGATTGTGTTCTGAACTAACGACATTTATGCTAGGACGTCACGTCTGTGAAGGCTTGCCAGAAATGTCATCATAATTTAAAGAAAAAAAAGATGATATTCTGTTAAGGTTTGACGACATATCTGATACGCCATCACAGGTGTGACATCTTACCAGACAATGTCGTCAAAAGTTGAGAAATTTCAGTAGTCATTGCTTGAGGCTGACGACGTCTATGGTAAGCCGTTAGAAATACGATGACTTACCAAAGATGCCATCAAGCCTCTAAACTAAAACTGCATTCTAAGCAACCACTGATGTATCTTGTTTATTTATATGATTTAGAATACTGAAAATTGACCCTAACTTGCTACAGGAATAAAAATGGCACCTAAGAGAAAGATTCCTAACACTCCAAAGAAAGTGGCGAAGACAAAAGTGGTTCGAAAGCTTATTAATGAGGACTCTGACTATGAAGATGAAGAACCACTTCTCAGGTGGAAGAGAAATAAACCAAGCCCAAAGGCATCTCCTCTACCTAAACCCATTCAGGTAGAGGATAGTAATGATACTGAAAGCACTACCCCACCTGAGAGTGATTCCTCTAAGCAATAGGGTACCAAGCAAATCGAGTACGAACAGCCTGAGTCTGAGAAGGCTGAATCTGAAGAACAGGGGTATGAGGAGACAGAATCGAGACCACCATCCTTAGAAAAGCAAAGTGATGATGATTCTCCAATTCAGAGAGTTGTAGTGAGATACAAAAACCTGAAGGTTAAAGATAATGTTAGATAGCTCATTCTGGGAGCTGAGAGGGTATATCTTGATGGTCTGTATATAACTCAGCGGAGACCTATTTGGAAACCTATCTTTGAATAAAAACAAATCATTACAAAGGGTTAATCAACTACCCGTAGGTAATGAAAAAGTTCCAAGATTATGGGCTAGAGTGGACTACCAGAATAGGAGATTTCTATAGTCCAGTAGTAGTGCGGGAGTTTTATGCAAACTACCAAGCGGACCTAGAAAATAGATCCAAGGAAGGTGAGAGAATATCGAACATGCCATTACTGAAGAAAATTGCAGTGAGGGGAGTGATGGTGAGTATCTCGGACACAACAATCAACCGGTTTTTTTATGGGCCAAACTTCAATATTCAAGATACTTTACCCACATTCTATGCCTGATTGAAAGATAAGGCGAATCAGCGCAGATGGTTGGCTACTCACATAGAAGAGGGACAGCCTATTTGGTCAACCAACTTAAATAAAAGGATCTACAAAACTTCTCTGACACCTGAGGAAAAGTTCTAGTGGGGCGTAGTGCGCATGCACTTGATCCCTACAGAAAATGATAATCTACTGGAGATGATAGAGCCGTACTAGTTGTTAGTCTAGTGAATGGGATGTCCCTTGATTTTGGTGAAATTATTGCTGAGGAGATAAAAATTCAGGTGTCTAGGCCTGACACTGCATATCCATTCTCGTGTCTGATCACTAAGCTATATGGAGCAGTAAATGTGCCTGAGATTGTAGGTGTGGATGAGTATATCGCTGCTAGAAAAACTCACAAACCAATAAGAAGTGAGGAAAATCTACCTGTATTGAGGCTTAAGAGGGGAGAAGAGGTAGTAGTTGAGCCTCCTATTCCAGATTCTAGTTCAGTGCCTACTGTGGAGGCACAAGCTCTTGAGGCAGCAGCAGTACCACCACCACCTTTAGCACAGGTAGGTTCAGTTCCTGCAACTGAGTCAGCTCCATCAGCTTCTGCAGCACCAGCAGAACTTGCTTTCAACTTTCCAAACTTTAGAAAAATCGCTAGACAAACTCAGTAGTGAGGGACTCAGCTGAAGCAGTTTGCCAAGCAGTTTGAAACTGCAGTAGATAAGAGAATCAGGGTTGCACTTGAGCCTTATGAGTCCTTGCCTGCTAGGTTTTCTGACTTGGAGAACCGGTTTGATGTACGATAAAGATAAATATCGAGTACAAAGCCTAAACAGTTCAGATATGAGTTTAAGCAGATAAAGATGGAGTTTGGAGTGATTAGACAGCTCCAGTGCATTACAGTACTAGAAGATGTAGCTGAGGTACCCGAAGGTGAATTAGAGTTGCTTGATCTTACTAAGGATCGTGTGCAGAAGAATAAAAACAAAGAAAATAAAGATGAAAAGATAAAAGGAAAAAGAAAAAGACAAGGAGATGATGAGAATGAGGGCAAAGCCAAGAAAAAGGCAAAGAAGAAGAAGACGGCTAAGAAAATAGGAGCAGAAGAGATGACACAAGCAAGTAATGAGGTAGAAGCCACTGACAAAGCGAACCTAAAACAGGCAATACAATTGTCCCTAGAGGACCACTTGAGAAGGGAAGAGGTGATCCAAGCTAGAGCCGTAGGAGCCTCATCTGGTACACCTCCTTCAGATGCAGTGGTAGCTGAACCAACGCAGCAGCAAGCTCCAGATATAAGTGTCCCAACTGGAGATACTGATGTGGGGATAAAACCCCATGATCCTCGTACTTGATCTCTACCAGGTATGCCCTAAACCCTTAGTTTCATTTTGTTTTGATTTTAAGTTGAGGGTGTAGGGTAGCATGTTGTTGTAGCATATTCTATAAATAACTAGGAGTAGTGCAAGTTCCATAGGTAGTCAACTAAATTTTTTATTATTATTATTTTGAACACCTCTCCAAAGGTTTGTTTTGCATGGTTGTGTGAATTGCCTCAAATTGTGACTATCGAGCATCTGATTAGTTTTGTGCTTAACAATCACAATGTAATAACTGTATGAACCAGATAAGTAGTAGTTAGTGAAATTCTTGTGTGCCAAGTGTGTCTGAGATCTTACTGTGTTCCCTGTGGTATTGCTGAATCTAGAACTTGCCCAGTTCATTTTGCCTTGGTTAAGAGATAGGGGTTAGGAAAGGATCATAGGCCATTTTAGAATTTAAGACACTTTTAGCCTAAATGACCTTCCCTATAATGCATTATATCCCTTGGTCCCCGTTTGAGCCTAAATTGACCATTTTCTTTCTATGAACCCATCACCGACCCTTTTTAAATTATAATGAACCTTTTTTGGCGCTGGTCCTCCTTGGACACTGTGCACCTTAACATAGGAAAACATCCTAAGTTGAGGGTGGCTATAATAGGGGTACGTTATATAAGTTAGGTATTAAGAAGGGTAGAATAGAAGAGAAAGAATCAAGGAAAAGAATAAAAGGTTGGGTGTTAGTGAAAAAGAGCAAGTAAATAAAATCTGTTGGAATAAAAAGAAGTGGACCCATCCTGAAAGTGTGAACAAGAAAAGAAAAAGAGAGAAAAAGAGGTTAATAAGTGGACCCCACAATATAAGGTTGTGCCAAGGAGGTTAGTAACTCTAAATACCGTTTAATACCATACCAGCCCTTAGCCTACGTTACAAGCCTAATAAATTCCTATAGTGATCCTAGCTTACCTGTCTAGACACTTTGGTAATGATGATAAAGGCAAGCATATGGTATTTGGCATACACTGGTTGAACTTCATTCTGAGTGCAAGATTCTTTGTGATTATCCCCATGATTATACCTTGATTGCGGATAATGAGAGAAAAGGGGAATTTCTATGTTGTGAGGGCACACTAGTATCTTGCTAAGTTACTTGCTTGTTTGGGTAGTGTACATTACATGCATGATTGTTGGCACTTAGTGATGCTATGGGTAGAAGCCTTTGTGTTACATTGTTGCTTTTCAATAAATTGTACAGTAGTTTGTGTTAGTTGACCTTGGAGGTGGTAAACTGAGTTTTGAGCTAAGAATTGATTGTTGACTGATGAATGTTTGTTGTATTCTCTTAGTTGTGTTTTGGTTTCTTAAGGACAAGCAATTGTTTTAAGTTGAGGGTGTTGATGTGTGAGCAGATGCTAACACATTTGAGGCTTTTAACTCTAAATAATTGCAAAATCTTAAGCAACTTTTGGTTGTTTTTGATTGTTTTCTTGTGATATTGCAGTTGTAGCAAGGATGGGAGGAAAACATAGGAAAGATGAAAAAAATAAGTAAACTCTGGTACAAGTGAGCTGATATAAGTCTGACGGCATTCTTGCAAGCCGTCAGAGATGTGGTAAGCTACCAAAAAAAGGCTTCAGGAAGAATAGTGGAGAAGAGTTGCTGGATGAGAGTGACGACATTCTTCATATGTCATCACACGTGTAGTAAGTCTTCAGAATATGCCGCCAGAGCGAGGCAAAATAAGGTGAAATAAGCTGAAGGTCTAACGATATTTTCTACACGCCATCAAAAGTGAGGTAAGCCGTCATAGGACATCATCAGAGTGAGGCAGAACAGGTTAAGACGGCATAACTTTTGACGACATATCGGAGACTCCATGAGAAGCCTGACGACCAACACCAATATGGCGTCACCTAAATCTGAGCACAGCTGTGATTTTTTTATTTTATTTCCTTAATTAGGCTTTAGTATAAATAGAAGTTTTTAGGGTTTTTAAGAAGAAGTTTTTCCATTATTCAAAACGAGAATTTTGGAGGGAGAAACACGTACATTGTTCTCTTTTGCCAATTATTTTTAGTTTCATTCTTATCAACTATTCTTGGGTTTCTTACTTGGGATTTAATTGAAGAAATTATTTATTGTTTTCCATTTATACGTAAGTTTATCATTATCATCATGAATTCAACTTGTGATTTCCTTCATCAAATCATGAGCGGCTAATTTCATTAGCTGGGGTTATGGGATCCAAGGATTAGGGTTTGATATGATGCTAGGTGTTTAATAAATTTAAATGGTAGTAGAAGATCTTGAAATTCTGTGGTCTTAACTAAAATCTAGTGGTTGCAAACATTTGATTATGCCTTAGGTTTTATTTACTCCATACAGATAAATAGACTAGAGGACGGGAATTATCAACAGGGACTCGGAAGCTACCAACCTTCTGTTTAATGATTAATGTTGTAACTGGATTAATCTACCTGAGATAATATCCGATTGGATATAGATAAATTATCTAAGTTTGAGAGAATTAGATAATAAATTGTCTGGTGAGATCAAGAGATAAGTCAGATAGTATCATAGTTAGGGATATTCTATTGTTCTACTCATTCCAAGGATCTCTTGCATTACCTGGTATCTATCAATACCCGAAACCTTTGGTGATCATAACCCTGGTTTCCTATTTATATTGATAACAACTCTAAAAATTCAGAAAGTAAAGATTGATACATTGTGAACTTTAAACCCCCAACTTTCGGAAACGATAAACTACCAGTAAAGTATTTCATAAATAAATTGATGTTCACACCCTATTTCTGTGGGATTCGACCCCAACCTAGTTGGGTTTATATTGACAACGATCTCTTACACCCATTCAAGAGTGTAATTTGAGAGTTATCAGTCGCCAGTTTAAACTTGGTATCTATTATCGTTGCATACTCAGTCATGCATTCATGTATCAGTTCAATTATAAGGTCATGAATCAAATATGCATTCTCATCTTGAGAAGCTCAGTTTATCAGATTGCTTAGTTACACATCCATGTACTAGTTATCCATGTGTCAGATATGCATGAGTTCAGTATGTTTAGCATGTCAATCATGAGATCATATTTCAGTCCTTCATGTTCAGTTCATGTTCGGCTTGTCTTATTCTTCCCTCTCAGTTAAGTCTCATTCGAGGACGAATGTTCCCAAGGGGGAGATATTGTAATACCCCAAAAAATCCAACTCAATATTAGCTCCATATTTCAAGCTCATTCATAGTACATCATGGTTCCTTGGTAGTTTCATAATCAAGGTTGATCTGAATTAAGGTCTCAAATATGTCCTAGCTATTGTGCGAATCAAAACATTCCTTACCAATTGAATTCTTGAGAAGGATATTGGCATCATCAACTTCAAACCCACATATCTCTCATTATACTAAGAATTTTTTATCCCATGACCCACCAACGGATATATAACTTAATAAGATTTTCATCGATACCAAATTCGCCTAAAACGGACACCCGGTGAAGAAGTTATGGCTATTTTAAGTTTCTAATGTAAGACGAATGCCATTTCAGTGCATGGCGCGTTGCGCCAAAGGAAAAAATGGCACTCGTCAATTTCCATAAAGCCTCTACGATATCCCTACTTCGTGCCAAGCTTCCAGGTTGCAATAATTGGCATTTTACCAAACTCCGCGTTGTGTCGGGGCCCTACTGAACTGGAATGCTATGGTGTAACATGAAAAGAAAGCACCATAGCGCAAATGCATCAGTACAACTGGAGTACTGAGTATACGAAGAGGGTAGGCTGAACATAAAGGGTTTCATGCATGAACAACACTGACTGACTAATATGAACGTGGGAGTGAAAACACATATATATAGAAACTGGGATCGTGAATACGTGATAGCATAAATTGTAAGCTAATACATGGTTTTTAGATAACTTGTCATGACTGATACTAAAATTGATAACATGGAAGACTATATCTGACAGTCCTGTATACACTGAAATCTGAAGAACACTGTAAGTTCTTTTACTGAGACTGTTAATGAAATTGTGGGAGGTAGTGTTTAACCGACATGTCCTATGTATGCCATTATGTCTAAGATGGGGTCCAATCTCTGCACCGACTGGAGGGATATCAATATCGTGCCACTGGTAAGGACAGTTGTGAGTGACCCTTATCTGGCGAGTACTCAATTAGAACGGTGGGAACCTTAAACTGATGGCTTAAGCCACCTCATCAACCCTAAGCTGATGGATTAAGACGTCTCAACCTACATTGGCTACGTAGTTCTGGAACACAAATATTGCTACTAAGAATCACACCTTGAACTAGCGGGTGAGTTCCCATCCTTGGGTTCACTCGGTGCTAACCTCTACTCCCATCTGGAGGGACACTGAACTGAATAACTAAGCTGAACTGAATAACTAAACTGAACTGATTACCTGAACTGATACTGATTAACTGGACTGATACTAGTGGTATTGTTTAGCAGAGCTAAACTAAGTTTACTAGATTCTAATGACTGATGAAATGTTACTGATATCTGACAACTGACTAAGATCATGAGATTTTCCTGAGTCACATGACTGACTGAAGTCTATGGAATCATAGCTTGAGTTTGGATATCGTGAAACATGACATGGATCTAGGCACACAGCTATAGTTTTCGGGTACAAGTACCCCCAGGACTCGATGGAAGGAAACTGACACACATGACTGACTTGATAATAAGAGTAGAGTCCATAATATATAATATCATAAGTAGGGATCTCATACTATGCATGGTTATCAACAATGTATTGCATGGAAAGGATTTCATATCACATGGAAGTACTTTCACAATCTTAATATCATGTTCATTGCATAATCATATTGGCAACACATACTAATAGCATGGAAGTTCATGTGGATTGCATGGTTATCATGCATCTTGTTCATAAGTAGGATTTGCAAGTAAACATAGAATAATATCATAAGAATAGTTCATGAGTATTCCAAAAACATTTACAAGGCACATTATCAATCATAGAAGTCATTGGAACGTAAGGGCATATCATGAATCCTTCACTTAGTCACAATTTAGCTATATTGCATGATTTCTAGTTCCTTAGGCATTTTATCAAACACCTTACATGCACATCTTAAGAATATCTGAATTCATCACATTATACATCATGAACAACCAACTTTACATGTTTCCAACTCATATGATATCATGAATTCACAAAAACATATAAATATTCCATCTTGGGAATCACCCAATATCAACAACATGATCATCAACACCCAACAATATAGAAATCATACTTTTATAATGAAAAAGAGGAAAACAAACAAGCATCAACATGGGTATGATGATATCACCACAATCAACCAAACTTTTGTATTTTAAAGATTGATTCTTGAACTCCACGGACGAAAGGAATCCGTGGATGAACACTATGCATACCTTAGAAGGAAGATTCTTGATGATTGACAGAGGATTTTCCTTAAAATCGGATCTTCAAGATTAATTATGCAACCCTAGTTGTTTTTCTTCTTTAGTTCTCTTGGATGATGAGCTTTGAGATGAAAATTGGGTTGCAGTATGTTTAGAAGATATATATATTCTGTAGGGTTAAGATTAGGGACGTGTAAGAATTATTTAAAGACTTAATTACCTTTAAAATAACTCAAGACGGAGTATTTTTGACACCTGGAATTTACTAAGGCGGCGCCCAAGTGATCGTCTATGCCTGGGTTGGGCGGCGCCTAACCAATCGCCTATGCTTACTGTCTCTCATGAAAATGGGGATAACTTTTCGCTCGGGTGTTCGATTAAGGTGAAATTAGTATCGTTGGAAAGCTAATTCGATTCTCTACAATTTGGTGGGTCTAAATAAGCAAAAATACCACATTAACATCGAGTTATACTCGTCCAAAGATGACCCTTACAAAATCAAACACTAAAACTTGATGGATTAAAAAACTCTTAGCTTGTATTACCTTAAGTGACTCATATGAACATGCTTAATGGATCATAAGCTATCCTATCACTGGGATATGCATTGTAAGTCATGTACTCAAGTATGACTCATAGGATTAGAAATATGTGGGGTATTACATTTACATATCCATACCGGCGTGGTACCGGATCCAACATATACATATCCGTACTGGTGTGGTACCGTATCCAACATATACATATCCATACCGGCGTGGTACCCAATCCAACATATACATATCCGTAATGGTGTGGTACCCGATCCAACATAACCATATCCGTACCGGTATGGTACCCAATCCAACATATACATATCCATAATGGTGTGGTATCCGATCCAACATACACATATCCGTACCGGTGTGGTACCCGATCCAACATATATATACCCGTACCGGCGTGGTATTCGATCCAATATATACATATCCATACCGGTATGGTACCCGATCCATTATAAACAAGTATATCAATATCAAATTTAGACAATCTCTCAACATACAATAATGTACCAAGTTTACAAGTACACTTAAATTCATAAGACAATTCCATCAAGTAAATTTTCAATAGTCATTTATACACGCATCAACAATCCAAGCATCAACAATTTTAAGCATGTCCGAATATCAATCAACAAGTATTCATAGCATTACTTTATAGAGTTATCATTACCAAATAAGTCACTCATAGGCATAATTCAATAAACCATCATTATCACTAATTTAGCCTCTCATGGGCATCCAATAGATATGGTGTTTTTATCAATATCAAAATAAGAATATCATTAAATAAATCACAATTCAATTCTTACGTATACAAGTCTCTATTGGAGCCTTAATTACTCATTAATTACTAAAAATATCATTATCTTCATAAATACCGCAACTTGGGTTCTAACATCACCAACTATAACTAGCACATTCACAGGTATCATTATTCTCTACCTTTTTCCACATAATACAACCATCACACTAATTCAAGTCATATATCCCTTAGATATTACTATGGTCATCAATATTCAATCTTAGCATAATTCTTCTCATCTTATTATTGCACAATACATACAACTTAATATCATTACAACTCAACTAGGTTCATCACTAGAACAACTAAAAAAAGAACATCATGTTCATATATTACATTTACAACAATCTCCCTTTGGGCACATAACACATAATATCATAAATATCACATAATCAATAAATAATATAGTTTTTGGGATTAAAGTGAAGGACTCGTGTCTTTATCCACCTCAACTACATGCCCGCAGGCCTAGACATGCTTTCTTCCATCAATTCTAAATTATGAAAATATAAAATAACACAATCTTCTACTCACTAAACCTAGCCTACCTGGACGCCAAGCTTTTGGAAACAACAAGCTGCAACAAAGATGCTCTTTCCTTTCCTTCATGTCTTGGAATAATCAATCATCTAAAAATCAAGCAATTATAAAAGTAATTAACTATTTATTCTTCAAACAAATATCTTGGGGATTCAAACCCACTAATTCTACCCTTAATTCAAGGTCCATATCATTCCCCAATGTCAGTTAGCCATTAATTAGCTCTTTCAAGCTTAACTCATCTCCATTAATGAAGTTTTTATGCTAAAGGTCTCATATTTATGGAATTCAAGGTTCCTAAGCTAAAAAATTCATAATCAAGTTTATGAAATTCAAGTTAGAAATCTTTAATTTATAGTTTAGAATCACCTCTATGTCATATTAAAAACACCCATGAGTATTTTCCAGAAGAATTCCACTATCAAAGGTCTTTCTAAGGATTTAAGATGTTAAAGGATTATAAGACGAAGAAAATAAAGGAAAAACTTACCTCAATGAAGGAATTTCACCTTAAGCCTTGGGAAATCACCTCTCCGGGGTTGGGGAATAAAATTTGAAGGTTTTGGACTTAAAATACATCTGAAGTTGATTTAAATACAACCAGAAATTTTGCTACAGCGTAATCCCATTTCATCCCAGACAGTGCTCAGTAAAAAGTCATAACTTTTTACTCCGAATTCGGATTGAAGAACGGTTTGATGAGTTGGGAAGAAGACTTAGATATCTTTAATTTGATAGGTTATGGGTTTATTAACTCCTTATATTCTAAGATATATAAACTTTTAAAGTTGTCCCTAATAGAAACCCATATCGAAACTGTATCGAAAAGAAAGTTTTATACTTAACTTTGTGTTAGGGATATTGTATGACCTTAATTAATAGCTAAAGAAATTTCAAACTAAGTTATTAATATTAGAACTCATGAATAATTAAATTCATCGGCCTTAAGTCTATCTAGACACATCCGTAGGCTAAAATCTTCGCCGAAAAGTTTAAGGTGACATAATAAATAAAATATTGGCTAATTTGGCCCCAAATTAATATTGAGGAATGAATTTATTACAAATAATTTAGTAATGGAGAAATAGGTCATTGCAATCAGATATCAATTTACCATATGTTCATCACCGAATAGGCATTCAGTAGAGAAAAGAACGATGTTGGAATTAGAGAGACATTACTAATAGAGTTGCTTATACTTCACCATATTCACTCACTCAGTATCCTTAGCGACCAACCCACATTTTATACTCAATCATTCTATCAAAGCTTTTCAAAATACGATGATTCGAAGCCAAATATTTACACATGAATCACTTATTCTCCTTTCAATGGTCTAAGTTTGAAGCTTGAGTTTTACGAAAACAAGATAAAGATGGTCAAAAGATTCACCTTGATGAAGACAAACGTCCAAAAGCACCTCTTTTTCACTACTAAAGCTCTAGAGTCTCGAATTCAATTCTGAAAAGTGCTACGAGATGCTACATGAATCTACTATTCAAATTTCAATACTAAACAAGTCACACCTAATCCACCCAACACACAAGCTCTCTCTGAGACACCTGACTCAGTTTCTAGCCAAGACTATCCTATGGAGATGTACATTTGATCATATTTAAGCCACCACACCACTTACAAGTCACATAACTTACATATCCACATGAACTCAATCAAGACTATTCAATTCATTCTATAAATCTAGCTTCAATATTTCATAATCACTATTATTTTCACCTCAAGATTACCCACAATTCAAGCATAGTATTTGCTACTATACATAGATGACAACATAACTTTTTAGTCATTCACAAGCTTACAACCATTAGCCATAAAGATCCCAAAGAATTATAGCCTACAAATCATTCCCAAAGAATTATAGCCTACAAATCATTCTCCTCCACAACATCATTAATATTCATCTAATCATCATACCGTAATCATTCAACAAGCAATGTCTACCAAGTATCACCAAAGAAAGATCAATCATTCCATTTAACAATTAACTTATTCTCTCATTCAGTATCATTCTTAATCATTTTATGAGTGTAACTAAGCCATATGATTTTGCATTGCCACCATCTTGGGAATTAATATCCTCTAAAGTGTCGTATATTAGCTAACTCTGTGGGACTTGTAAATGCATAATTCAGCCATGATAACGCCCAAACTACAACTCTCGTAAGAGTGTAAGCGGTCGCTGTCAAATATAGAACCCAACTGGGTTGGGTGTCGAATCCCACAGGGAATACTTGGTCACTAAGTATGCAACTATTAGTAGACTGTTGGTCGAAAATTTTACGAAAATGGGGGATTTAATTGTGGTGTGAATTAAGAGTATCAACGTAACGAATGAAACGATTTATGTAGTAGGATTTAATAACAGAGAAAAATAAGTTAGGGTTATGTCCACCTTATGGGTTCTACGTATCTATTAACTATGAGTTATGAGGAATTCAAACATGTATGCACTTATAGAGATTTGTATTCTAATGGTAAATCCTAGTGTCTCTCGACCACCAGGATTATTTCACTTTAACTCTCTAGAGCTTAAAGTGTATAACTAACGGTACAAATTCTCCAAGAGGTTACTCCAGTTATGGCACTAACGTGTAAATAGGGGTTGGTAGCCCTATTTCCTTGTCACACTCTCTTTTCCAGGCATATAACTTTTCTCTCGAACAAGTTAATGCTATACTGGCGTATTCTATATGTTTGCAACCACAAGAATTCAATTAAGATGAAGAGAGTAATGATATAAGTAGCATACGCATCAAGTATTCACAAACTCATAGTAATAGATAGTATATCACAAGGCTTCCATAACCCTAACAGAGAAGATTAGCTACTCATGAGTGCAACGGAGATCACAATAAACATCATCATCGTACCAAAGTTCGAATAATCTCACGTTGGGATGGAATTGGCGTTCAAACAAGAGAATAACATTTTTGCTCTCTAGCCGTGTGGTTTCTGTGTAGCGTGTTTCTCTGTTGGTAACTTACAAAATCTGTAAACTGAATAATACTAAAGTGTCTGAAGAATAGAAAAATCAAAAGTATGATAATGCTTGCTGAAAAATTCAGCAAATAGGGTTTTTATAATATCCTTGTCATATTCCTACTAGGTTACTGCTACACCCTTAAGTATGTAAAAATATTGTTTTTGCCCTGGATAGATTCTCCATGCATCATATTTAGTCCTCAAGCTTCCAAAAGTTGCCTTCCATCTTATGCGAAGTTTCCTTTTGCTACCGAAAGGTCCAACAAACTGCTGAAATCTTCGTCATTAGTACCTAAAAACATGCTAATCACGTTGGTTAGCTCACTTACAGGAAAATGGACTAAAAGTACAGGAATTATATATTTTATCCTCAAAACTTAGCCTAAAATATGGGCAAATTATGGTGTTTAGGCATGTAAATACGCCCAACATCAACACCCCACACTTAAAGCTTTGTTCGTGCTCGAACAAAATATTACGTCCATGCAAACATCTACTTAGGATTTCACAGTAACAGAACAAAATGATCAACAAGACATGCACGGCAATCATTACCAAAGAGTAGTTTTCTTGATCACTAATAGAAATAATTCAACCTCCAACCTAGACTCGTAATGATGGCTAATTCGTATCCACAAGTTAAGGCACAAAGAATCATACACAACTACCCAAAACTCGTCAACCATGTGTGTCTCACACAAGATATTACCCATAATCACTCACAAGTTTTGCATTTTTTGAAACATGGGTACAATATTCTCCTAGCTCTCACTCTCACAAAGAATTAGTATGTTGCAACTGATGACCATAGGCTTGCCCTTAGCGTAATGCTCTACTAATATCAGAATGCTAAGCTTAGGATCAAATAGGTCTTTTACAGGTTGTAATGTAGGCTAAGGGATGGGTAGGACTATTTTGGCCAGAAATACTGACTATGTTCCCTAAGTGCTTTAATACATCACATTATGCCATTAACACTCTCTTTTAAACAACCTCTCTACTTTCCTTTTATCTACCACCCCTTTTCACCTATTTTGTTATTCAGTTTTAAACAGAATTAACTTTTTATTTTTCTTTTCATTTTTTCTTCTTTTTTTTATAACACACCTCTATAATAGCCACTCTTTTTCATAACAAATTCAAGTACCAATACACTTTAAGGCATCACTCTCACCCAATTTCCTCTTATTTTGTCATATGACCTTACAATTTAAAGCGCTTAGGAATTTGGATCAAATTATGGTCTTGAAAAAATGGATTAGGCTACATATGAGGATGTCAAAGAAAATAGCTAAAGTCTCAAAGGGGGTTATCTAGGATAATGTACACAGGTAGGTAAAAAGAAGGTAAACAATTACAGGCTGCCAAAGAAATGCCTAAATCATCTCCTAAACTTACACTCTTTATTTCTCTTTACACACACACCAGGCAAGTTCTAGCATCAGCCATAACACAGAATATACTATTATCTCACACACACAAGGCACATGGTCAATTTTATTGGGAGCAGTATATACCCTTGACCCAACAAATGAAGGAATTAAACCACACACTTATCACATAGTGAGTCACACTTAGAACCTAAATGTCTTAATAGTAATGATTTTAGCATAAACTCTTGTAATAATACCATGTCGCCTATCAGACCAATTTCATGCACTTCATGCAAAATCTAAAAAATTAAATTTTTGAAAATTTAACTACAATAAAAATATATCGGCAAATAAGTACAGCATACAAATACCATCACCCCACACTTAGACCGGACACACTGCCCTCAGTGGAAAATAAATAAGGAAAACCTGGATCAGTCGGACTCCTCCTCTATGTCTGGGGTCATACCCCCTGCATCGGAATCATCATCAGAGTCATCGTTATCAGAGTTCTCCTCGTCTGAGTCTGGAATTCAGCGATCATCATCAGTTGGCATGTCATCGTCAAGAGGTTCCTCAAAATATACACCTACTCCACACATACCCCTCGCATGCTCATTCATCGAGTAGTTATAATCCAACTGTTGGAGCTCTGCAGCAGTTGGAACACGACCCCCGCTCATCATGGTAAACCTCGTCATGCCATATAAATGGCGGAAGAAGCTTTCATCGCGAGCATGTCTTTCTACAGTGGTCAGGTTGACGCCATGCATAGATTCAGCATCTTTAACCTTTGTTAGATCAACCTTCTTCAGGTTGTGTGGAAGTTTATGATCTGCAGGTTCCTCTTCGATATCCTCCTTCCTCAATATCGCAGTCAACAGATTGCCAAAGCTGAAGTGGGACCTCTTGTGCAGCCTAGCCTTACGCATTGAAGATCGAATAATTTCCCCAATGTTGATGGGGATGTTCGTCATCAATGCGTACACCAAGCATACTCTATCACGTGTGATCTTTGTGTACTGCGTCCCTGGAATCAGGCAAGAGTTGACTATCCGCAACCATATTTGTGCTTCTTTGTTCAAGGAAGCATACGGGAAGGTATTGTGCCGGCCGGTGTCCTTGTGTCGACTCCAACGTGCCATTGATCTTGTTCCATATAGTGTGTGTCTGATTACCCTGTACGGAGGTATTTGTTGAAGTTCATTGAGTGGTGATGGATTGACAGATGGAAGACCCAGAAAAGTGTTAAAGAACTCCGCATTCAGCTGCAAGATTTGGCCCCTAATCTTCACCTCACTTCCGGTAGTCTTTGGGGACCAATTTGCATAGAATTCTCACGTTAGATCAAGATTGCATTCTCCCATGTCTCTGAAAATGAAATCGAGATTTAGCGCCATGATTTTGGCCAAAATGCGAGGTTGTTTCTTCTCTAGACTCTCCTTCTGTATCAATTCTACGTGAACATACTTCTTCACTTTATTGTTTTTGTACCACTCCTTTCCTTCCTCCTCTAGGACCCATTTTATCCCGAACATGCGGCAAGGTATTTGCAGCAAGGAGGATTCAGCTTGCTCTTTTCGTCCCTTTTTCTGACCTTTCTGTGAGGTGGTCACTTTTTATTTTCCTTGTCGTGCTTTTGGTGCCATTTTTCCTGAGATTAAAATAAAATCATGTTATCTTATCTCAGAGGATTTGATCGACACACAACAATAGTGGCACCACCCCACACTTAATTTTGTTGGTACAAACTAATTAAGTGAACGATATCGATTACTCAGACTTCATCGTCATACGTATAGGTGATATGTTCCAACAATACGTTTTAGCACAGTCATACTTTCATATTGTCTTTAACTATCCTTTTCAACTCTATTTCGTGTAATCTTGACTATGCTTTCATGTTTGGCTTAATGCATCTTTTGAACAAAACTACTACATGGATATCGTATCAAGTTATGGCATAGAAATAATCACAACATCCCATGTTTGTAGTCAACCATGATTTTTATCTCGATGAACAAGGCATTCAAACATTCAAGCTTTCGAGTTACAAGGTTATGCAAGTAACTTGACCATGTCGATTCCATAAAAGTATGACAGTGTATCAAAATCAAATACAAGTTGGAAACAAGTCAAGAACACCCACACGTATTTTTTTAACTCAATTAGATGTAGCAAAACAAACCAACCATATTCAAATCACCAACATCACTTTAAGATCTAAAATACCATTATAAGCGTAGTATCGTAACACTTACGAGATATAAAAGAAGAACTTACTTGGTGATGTACTTGGAAGATGATCTTGCAAGGTTGAAAGAGCAAAAAGAAAAATTTTGAAAGATTTGGAGAGTAAAGGTGGCGCCTAAGTCTAGCAAACAGTGTGATTTTGTCTTAAGGTTGGAGTTTTATTTATAGGACAAGGCGTGGGTCGGGTTTGACCCATTTAAAATTGGTTTAGGAGACCAAAAAGTAAGCATAGGTGGCGCCTAATGCGTTGCCTATGCTTGGCATAGGCGGAGCCTAATGCTTTGCCTAGTTGAGCATAGGCGGCGCCTATGCTATGGCATTGTAGATTCAGAGACCAAAGGCATTGACATAGGCGGCGCCTTTTGTAAAGCATTGTTGGGCATCGGCGGCGCCTTTTGTAAAGCATTGTTGGGCATAGGCGGCGCCTATGCTATGGCATTGTAGATTCAGAGAGCTTAGGCCATAGCATAGGCCTTGCCTTGTTCGTTGCCTAGATTTACATAGGCCTTGCCTTGTTCGTTGCCTAGATTTACTTAGGCAATGCCTAACCCATAGCCTTTACTTCTTTATTTCTAACTTACCACCTTCAACGTGAACCACTTCCAAATCAAAATTTGAGAGCAATCTCCTTCTTTATACATCTTGCACCTACACTTACTCAAAAACATCAAAAACGATTAGAACGATGGGTTGCCTCCCATGAAGAGCCTTAGTTTTGGTCGTGGCTCGACTCTTCTTTTTGGATTTTTATTTAACAAAACAAACTCTTAGTAAAACAAAACAATTAAAAACGATGGGTTGCCTCTATGTAGCGCTTGATTTATTGTCGCGGCACGACATAGTGACCTCGATTACTTAGACTTCATTGACTTAAATGGTGTCCATGTATTTCATCGAGTCAAGAGGACCGATATATGGCTTCACTCGTTGGCCATTTACCTTAAAGACATCACCATTATTGTCTTCTAACTCTACTACTCCAGACGAGTAGACTTGGCTAATTTTTAACGGGCTAGACCATATAGACTTCAACTTACCTGGAAATAGCTTCAATCTGGAGTTGAAAAGAAGTACCATATCACCCTTCTAAAAGCTTCGTTGGATAATACGCCGATCATGATACTTTTTCATCCGTTCTTTGTAGAGGTCTGATCTTTCATACGCATGTAGATAGAAATCATCCATCTCATTCAGCTGCTCCAATCTCATATTAATATCATCATCCCAATTCAAATTAAGCCGCTTCAATGCCCATAATGCTTTATGCTCGAGCTCAATAGGCAAGTGACAATCCTTCCCATAACTGTAACTACAGCTCTTGTAAGAGTGTAAGTGGTCGCTGTCAAATATAGAACCCAATTGGGTTGGGTGTCGAATCCCACAGGGAATACTTGGTCACTAAGTATGCAACTATTAGTAGACTGTTGGTCGAAAATTCTACCAAAAGGGGGGATTTAATTGTGGTGTGAATTAAGAGTATCAATGTAACGAATGAAACAATTTGTGTAGTAGGATTTAATAACAGAGAAAAATAAGTTAGGGTTATGTCCACCTTATGGGTTCTACGTATCTATTAACTATGAGTTATGCGGAATTCAAACATGTATGCACTAATAGAGATTCGTATTCTAATGGTAAATCCTAGTGTCTCTCGACCATCCAAGATTATTTCACTTTAACTCTCTCGAGCTTACAGTGTATAACCAACAGTACAAATTCTCCAAGAGGTTAATCCAGTTACGGCACTAACGTGTAAATAGGGGTTGGTAGCCCTATTTCCTTGTCACACTCTCTTTTCCAGACATGTAACTTTTCTCTCAAACAAGTTAATGCTATACTGGCGTATTCTATATGTTTGCAACCACAAGAATTCAATTAAGATAAAGAGAGTAATGATATAAGTAGCATACGCATCAAGAATTCACAAACTCATAGTAATAGATAGTATATCACAAGGCTTCCATAACCCTAACAGATAAGTTTAGCTACTCATGAGTGCAACGGAGATCACAATAAACATCATCATCGTACCAAAGTTCGAATAATCTCACGTTGGGATGGAATTGGCGTTCAAACAAGAGAATAACGTTTTTGCTCTCTAGCCGTGTGGTTTCTGTGTAGCGTGTTTCTCTGTTGGTAACTTACAAAATCTGTAAACTGAATAATACTAAAGTGTCTGAAGAATAGAAAAATCAAAAGTATGATAATGCTTGCTGAAAAATTCAGCAAATAGGGTTTTTATAATATCCTTGTCATATTCCTACTAGGTTACTGCTGCACCCTTAAGTATGTAAAAATACAGTTTTTGCCCTGGACAGATTCTCCATGCATCATATTTAGTCCTCAAGCTTCCAAAAGTTGCCTTCCATCTTATGCGAAGTTTCCCTTTGCTACCGAAAGGTCCAACAAACTGCTGAAATCTTCGTCATTAGTACCAAAAAATATGCTAATCACGTTGGTTAGCTCACTTATAGGAAAATGGACTAAAAGTGCAGGAATTATATATTTTATCCTCAAAACTTAGCCTAAAATATGGGCAAATTATGGTTTTTAGGCGTGTAAAGACGCCCAACATCAAGCCACGAGATCAAGTCATCATAATTTAACTTCTCAAGATTTTTTGCGTAAATCCACAGCTATAACTTTTATCTTAACAATCACTAACTCAAATATTTTTCAACGACCAACACTTTGTGTTCAAGCCAAACCACTCTTATATCACTAACGCCAATTTAAGATATACAGAGTCATTTCTTATTTCTACCTAATAATATTTTTATTACGGGCTTCAATTAACTCCTAATCACCTCAAGAGCGGTCCCCACACCACTAGCACATAAACAAGGTTAAACAAAATAAATCGATTATAGGTCATTAACAGTCTCAATGACCATACCACACAAGTATACCCACATAATATAAAATAATCAAACTACACAAGGATCCATCCACAACATCACTAACAAAACCTCTCATTACAGAAAATACATATCACCTCAGTCTTATATTCATGTCATTTTTTCCACCATCTTTTCTTGACATCATGTTCTCATATAATCCTCTCAATTCTCATACCATCAATTTCATCAGTATAATAGTACAAAAAACATAAGTAACCACCATAGAATTGCTAGTTTCACAATAACAAGAAATCAAATAATTCCATCACAATTATCAACAAAAACAACTTAGTCAATATTCATCACTTAAATTCAAATGAAAACAATTCACAACAATGGAAAAAATCTAGCAACACAAGTTTAGCGAAATATCAAACACAAGCAATCAATAAGTTCACAACTTTTACAAGTCTTTACCTATTAACAATAACTTTTAAACCTTATTAACAGATATCAATTGAAATATCCTAGATTTTTATTCAAAATTACTAAGATACTAATTGGAATTAACTACATTCCAATTGAGATCTGTTAAGATACCAGTTAGAATTGTCTAGATACCAATTGGATTAAATCTAATAGTCAAAGATTAGGATGGCACGATGTAGAGAAAGAAAGGAAAATGACTGCCCTACACAACAATCTAAGGAACTCTACTTGACATTGTTCTTGTACTTGTAGGACCGGTGAACCTAATGCGCTGATACTAACTGTCATGACCCAAACTATTGCACAGTGCGGGAACCTACGCTATTCGAAGTAGCTAGGAGAACCCTTACTACCCAACTAATAATATGCAGAAGACTTCTATTTTAAAGAAAATGCTGAATTAAATATAATAATGTTTAAATATTAATAAGTAAATTTTTTCAAAAATTTCTTACAATTGTTCTTCACTATCCCAGGACTTGGCCAGACATGTACAAAAGCTATCTACTATAGTATAAACTGCTAATAAAATAATAATATAAAGACTCTAATATATGCTAGGATGAAAGTCCAGAAGTTAGTGTCGAATATTGTCATCATCTAGTAACTGTAACTAACCTGCATTCAGTCTACACTCCAAGAAGAAATGTAGAAGAGTAGGGTCAGTACAACTACATGTACTGGTAGGCATCATTGGTCGACCGTGTTAGTCCATATAATCATAAAATAGAATTAAGAAAAATAAATCATGACATCCTGAATGGAATATGATTCAACTAAGGTTGTAATAATATTATTACTTTACCTATATAAGTTACCACATCCCACTACTCTTACAACTCCATCAATATTATATTCGCTACTAACGTACTCTAGCCTCATTAATTAACACCATCAACCACAATCTAATGCTAATGTAACACTATTCCTCTTTATTCACCTTATCTTTTTCATTACTCATATTCATAGGAACAAACCCATAATCATAGACAACCCACACTAAATTCTTGATCTAACAACCAAATGCTCTATTATAATATTAAAGAATAATAACTACCCATTCTAATAAGCTACCATTAAAACACGTATAAATGAAGCAAGTAAACCAACATATTAATAAGTACAAAGTTTCACATTTTCAAATACATATCACACAATCAAATTACCAATGAATTAACAATACAATAATAACATATCAAACAGTACTCACAAACAAGCCACATAACCATCAAGAGTATCAACCATACTATAAACATCCACAAACTCAACACAAATATGTACACACATACTATGGGACTTATTTTTGCTCAAATAGTCAGGAACTGCAGGGAACAATTATGTTCATGTACCGTACCGGCGTGGCACCCGATCCAACATATACATATCCGTACTGGCGTAGTACCCAATCCAACATATACATATCCGTACCATCGTAGTACCCGATCCAACATATACATATCCGTACCGGCGCGGTACCCAATCCAACATATGCATATCCCTACTGGTGTGGTACCTAATCTAATATATATATATATATATCCATACCGGCGTTGTATCCAATCCAACATATACATATCCATACTGGAGTGGTACCCGATCCAATATATACATATCCGTACCGGTCAGGTACCCGATCCAACATATATATATTAGTACTGGCGTGGTTCTCGATCCACCATAAACAAGTATTATAACTATTAAGTTTAGACAATCTCCCAGCATACAACAATGTACCAAGTTTACATGTACACTTAAAGTCATAAGAAAATTTTGTCAAGTAAATTTTCAATAGTCATTTATACACGCATCAACAATCCAAGAATCAACAATTTTAAGCATGTCTGAATACAAATCAACAAGTATTCATAGCATTACTTTAAAGAGTTATCATTATCAAAAAAGCCACTCATAGGTACAATTCAATAAACCATCATTATCACCAATTTAGCCTTTCATGGGCATCCAATAGATATGGTGTTTTTATCAATATCAAAACAAGAATATTATTAAGTAAATCACAATTCAATTCTTACGTATACAAGTCACTATAGGAGCCTTAATTACTCATTAATTACTAAAAATATCAGTATCTTATGAAGTACCACAACTTGGGTTCTAACATCACCACCTATAACTAACACATTTACACGTATCATTATCCTCTACCTTTTTCCACAAAATACAACCATCACACTAATTCAAGTCATCTATCCCTTATATATTACTATGTTCATCAATATTCGATCTTAGCATAATTCTCCTCATATATTATTGCACAATACATACAACTTAATACCATTACAACTCTACTAGGTTCATCACTAGAACAACTAAAAAAAGAACATCATGTTCATATATTACATTTAAAATAATCTCCTTTCGGTCACATAACACATAATATCATAAATATCACATAATTAATTAATAATATAGCTTTTGGGATTAAAGTTAAGGACTCATGTCTTTATCCACCTCAACTCCATGCCTGCGGGCCTAGACACGCTTTCTTCTATCAATTCTAAATTATTATAATATAAAATAACATAATATTCTACTCATTAAACCTAGCCTACCTAGACGCCAAGCTTTTGAAAGAAACAAGCTGCAACAAAGATGCTCTTTCCTTTCCTTCATGTCTTGGAATAATCAATCATCTAAAAATCAAGCAATTATAAAAGTAATTAAATTTTTACTCTTCAAATAAATATCATGGGGATTCAAAACTACTAATTCTACCCTTAATTCAAGGTCTATATCATTCCCCAATGTTAGTTAGTCATTAATTAGCTCTTTCAAGCTTAACTCATCTCCATTAATAGAGTTTTTATGCTAAAGGTCTCATATTTACGGAATTCAAGGTTCCTAACCATCAAAATTTATAGTCTAGTTTATGAAATTCGTGTTAGGAATCTTTAATTTATAGTTTAGAATCATCTCTAGGTCATATTAAAAACACCCATGAGTATTTCCCAAAAGAATTCCACCATTAAAAATCTTTCTAAAGATTCTAAGATGTTAAAGAATTAAAACACGAAGTAAATAATGGAAAAACTTACCTCAACGAAGGAATTTCACCTTAAGCCTTGGGAAAATCACCTCTCTAGGGTTGGAGAATAAAATTAGAGGGTTTTCGACTTAAAATATAGTTGAAGCTGATTTAAATACAACCAAAACTTTTGCTACATAGAAATCTCGTTTTAGTCCGAACTGTGCTCAGTAAAAAAGTTATAACTATTTACTCCAAATTTGGATTGAGGAACGGTGTTTTGTGTTGGAAATAAGATTTAGATATATTTAATTTGATAGGTTATGGGTTTCGTAAATCCTTATATTATAAGAGATATGATAATTTAAAGTTGGTCCTAATAGAAACCCATATCAAAACTGTATCGAAAAGAAAGTTTTATACTTAACTTTGTGTTATGGATATTGTATGACCTTAATTAATAGCTAAAGAAATTGCAAATTAAGTTATTAATATTAGAACTCATGAATAATTAAATTCATCAGGCTTGAGTCTATCTAGACACATTCGAAGACTAAAATCTTCACCGAAAAGTTTAAGATGACATAATAAATAAAATATTGGCTAATTTGGATCCAAATTAATATTGAGGAATGAATTTATTATGAATAATTTAGTAACAGCAAAATGAGTCGTTACATCCTATGCTGACGTGAGAAGAATAGACCTTGAGTTTCAGATTGATGATCTTGTGTATTTGAAAGTTTCACCCATGAAAAGGGTGAAGAGGTTTGTCAAAAAGGAGAAACTTAGTCCCCGTTATGTAGGTCTCTTCTATATTTTGAGACGTGTTAAGAAGGTGGTGTATGAGCTTGAGCTGCCCGCAAATTTACCCTCAGTTCATCCTGTGTTTCATGTGTCCTTGTTTAAGAAGTGCATGGATGATTCAGTTGTTATAGTTCCTCTAGAAAGTACTGATATTCTGAATAGCCTTTCTTACGAAGAAGTACCAGTGGAGATTCTTGATCGTCAAATTCGTAGTCTAAGGAACAAAGAAGTTCCTTTGGTCAAAGTTCTGTGATGAAATCAGTCCGTTGAGGGTGCTACTTGGGAAGCAAAAGCAGACATGTGTACCAAGTATCCTCGTCTCTTCTCCATAAACTCAAATTCAGCTGAAGGTAGTAGTTTTCCTTCTTTCAACTTTTTTCCAGTTTCAGATTCAGCTATATAGTTATCTTCATGAGAATTCATGCATTTTCAAATCAGTTCAGTAGCTCATTTTAATTGAGATTCAGTTATTCAGTTTATTTCAGTTGTGTATGATAGCTTATATCCTCAGATTCCTCAGTATTTTCAGCTTATCTTGCCACATTCAAGGACTAATGTTCCCAAGGAGGAGATATTATAATACCCCACACTTTTCTTAGCTTAAATTCGTTCCTAAAATGTTAAGAAATAGCTTCCAAAATAAATAAAATTTATTTCTTGTGGAATTTTATAGATTTAGACATCCCATTATGTGGTAAATTGAATAAGCTTTCCATCGATACCAAATTCTCTCAATTTTGACACTCGGTGAAGGATTTTTGAAGATTTTAAGTTGACAGTGTGCCACCTAGGCACTTGGCGCATCGCAGAGAAGGGTAAAATGATGATTGTCAAAATCCAGTGGCCCTCCTCGATAGCCCCACATCGCGGATAAGCCCAAATTCCCAATTGTCCCATTCTAGTAGATCGACGCGATATTGGCGCATTGCAGAGAGGGCCAATTTCCTAATTTTTGATTTCCAGTAGCTCGACACAATATTGGCGCGTCACGCTAGTGACAAAAATGGCATTTCAAACGGGCACCGCGATAGTGGCACATCACAGAGAATGTCCAGTTCCCACTCCCCCATTTTCCAGTAAGCCACCGCAATAGTAGCACGTCGCAGTGGCCACCCAAATCGAAAAAAAAGGTTACATTTTCAGTTTCATACAAAAGTTTAAAGAGGGCATTTTGGTCAATTCTGAAGGCCCCAATTCGTCCAAAACAAGGAATTAAACCCATTCTAAGCACTTTATGCCCAATTTCATCCATTCTTTCCCAAAGCAAAATCCTAAAGCTCCAAAGCTTCTTCTTCAAGAAATCAAAATCCTCCATTGATTCTCCAAGAAAGTTTAAGTTTGAGGATTTCCAAGGCAAGATAAGCAAGAATCCATCTCCAAGAACTCAAATAGGAATCAATAATTTAATTTTCTCCATCTAATCATCAATCAAGGTATGTGGGGATTATAAACAAGGATCTTCTTCCATCCTTGTGCCCAAAACCAAGCTTTTACATTAAATTCATATGATTTTAAATAATATTACATGAGTTTTGAGTTAGGGTTCATACCCATTTTTGCTATTTGCGAAGTTATGAGTTTTTGAGGTGTTTTGAATATGACATGCATTTTCATATTTTCATTCCTATTGCAGTAAATTATAGATTTTTAGATGAATTATCAATGTTTTCATTATTAAGCATGATTATTATGATATTTTGACATAAGATTGAAGCATGGGTTGTTACCCTACGATTAAATATTATTATTTCAAGAAAGATGATGCTTTAGCATCCTATTATCAGATTATTTACATATTTTCAATAAAGCTTTGATCTTTCGATCACCAGATAAGTTTTAAAATCTACTTTATAGATTTATTACAGATTTTAGAAAGAAAAATATCTTCATTGATAAATTGATTCAGATAAATGCATAACTGGTTTCATAATAAACCCTTATGCTAGTTTCAAATTGGATTTCCAACAAGATGAACATAGCAAATAAAAAGGGAGTAGTATTTAGCACCGAGTTGGGTATGATTCAAAGGTCTCATACTCTAGAACTACGTGCCACCATAGATTTGAGATTTAACAGCCCATAGTGGGCTGAGATAGTGATCACTTAAGCTGAGTTTATACTCTCTGGTAAGAGTATGACACCTCTCCCAATGTGAGGTTTCTTCCTTAGGGGGACAAGACGTTGGACTCCATGTAGCTTGCATAGTTTATGTCGGTTGAGAGAACCTCCGTTCTAGTTAAAGTAAAAAATTTATAGAAAAGCTTTAAAAAAAACCAAGTGTAAGGGATCACAGTTTACTCAGATTATGCTTTACTGAAAGATAACAGTTACAGACTTTAGCTTTTAGATTTCAGATTTAAGAAGTGAGCTTTTTCTACACTTAGACAGTATGATTTACAGAAAAAATACAAGTATAGCTTTCATAACTAAATGTTATGACTCACTAGATTTATAAATTATGATTGATTTATTATTCATGATCTCAGTATTTTAGATATTCCAGCTTATGTGAGTCATTTACTTTTAGCATGCATTGTTTTATAAATTATGATGATGGGATGATCTTTTAATTATGCATTTCACCCTCATATACTCAGTACATCCTCAAAGTACGAATCCACATATATGACTATGTGCTACATTATCTCATAATGTAGGTTCAGGTGCTCAGTATCAGCAGCGTGAGTTGCCCGAGAATCTCCATCTACGTCCTACAGTTATGAGTCCTCATAGTTCGAGGACTTGTTCAATCAAATTTTGTAGCTTATCAGTTTACATAATTTAGCATTTCTTTCGGATAGTTCGAGTTAGCTGAGGGTTTGTATCAGTGACTCTCTAGTATTAGTAGTAGAGGCTTGTCAGACTGCCAGTTTTGATTCAGATTATTCAGTATTGATGTTTCAGATATTACTCTCAGATAATATTGATAGTTTCCGTATTTTAGTATGACTTTTATGTCTATATTTCCATCATTATGAGACTTAGGCTCAGTAGAATGCAGGAAGGGTTAGCTTAAGGCTACTCATAGTCTTGAGCATCATGTGACGTCTCGAGACCAGGTTTTGGTGTGTTACAAAATGGGGGGTTTGTGGTTGTAATCTGTGAAAAGTAACAATATGTGGACTACTTTGGTTATAATTAATATGAAATAAACACTAGGACTGTGTTCCCCTGGCTTCTCAACTTTATAGGTTTATCGTGCTTTGTTGAACCAACCTGATATCTTGTATGCAGAATTTGATAAGTTATGTATCACCAATTATCCTGTGGACTCACTGGTGAATTTCACTCTTTACCTTTTGAGTCTCAGAGTGTCGCTCTACTAACCCTTATCCTAGATCCCAAATTAACTGTTATTTTTTTAGTCTCTAGTTAATTAGATGAAGATAATTGTCTTAAATAGATGAAGATGATTAGCTTATTTTGATAATTAACTCCAAATTATTGTTGTGATCTTCTTTTCCTACTCTCTACCTCTCTTGTGAATCAAATAGTGAATATAGGTGGGATCCTAATGTTTGCAACTACTAAGAAATCTATTAAACTAAAGATGATCACAATACATGCAAGAATATCAATTTCTGACAACATTGCACTTCCCTTACTTTCTTAATCTGTCAGGGTTCCCACAATCCCAGCTATGGGATTTAGCCACTCATAATTGTGCAAGAATCAGTGGAATTCATAATTGAAAGCATTAAATCAATCTAACAATGATTTAAAATAAAACCCAATGTCTCAAATTAATAATTCAACCAAAAATAAGAACAAAGCAATCCCAAGATCAAAATTGAATCTCGAAATCAAATATATGATTGTAAGTAATAAGAATGTGTAAAAATATGTCAAAGTGCATAAAATAACTAAAAAATATCAAAAGGGTATTTCTAAAATACGAGGAAACCCTAGGAAATCAATCCCAAATAAAAGAGGAAAATCAAAGTCAGTGGCCACCTACGAGGTGTAGGTGGCACCTATGGGGCATAGGTGGTCCCACCGTAGGTTCTAGTATCCCAAATCTCTTAAGAATCCTCTGAACTCTTAGTTTTCTGACACCTACGGGGTGTAGGTACTACCTATTTTTCGTAGGTGCTCCAAAGGAGGTGGCAAGTCCAAAATCTTCAACTTCTGGATCTCTGATCTTCAACTTTCTGACACTTATTCTGACACCTATCCCACGTAGTTAATACCTACATGGAGTTGGTATCCTTGTAGGAATCTAAAATCTTTAATTTTCACATCTTTTCTCAAGTGTAGCTTTAAAACCTGATTTCCTTCAAAACACAACGCAAAACACATCATAGCTAATAAAAAGTCCTAAGTAACTTGCATATTTTCATTGTTTTAAGCATCAAAAGTTCTATGAAATTATAACACATCAAGAAATATCCTTCTTGATTTATCATCAACAAAACCAAGCAAATTTCCTTCTTGTTTCGGTCATGAAATATCAGTTATATGAATCAATTTATACAATCTTGTGGTATATGGCTAAAAAATCAAGCATAAACACAAACTTTTTTCGTTTGTTCAAAAAGTACATGGCTTGTACATTCAATATGATGGTGTATATTAACATTCACTTATTAGTCGCACTCACTTGCACATAGTCAGGTATGCAAGAGAAAACAGTTACTCTTCAGTATTGCATGCACATAAAATCTTTGAATGGGAGTGATTAAAACATAACATTATGAAAGTGTAGAAGTATTATACTAGTCACCAATATGAGCTACTTACTAATGCAGTGATTAGAATTTTGCACTATATAGAACTCCAGTTACAGCCAGTAGTAAAAACTCCATCATAAGATTTCACTATAGTATTGTCCAGTTATTAATTTATGTTGTCATTATCACCATTATCACGAAATAATGTTATAGTAGTCCTCTGAAAATATTATTTTGTACATATTTTTATAAAAGCATTAAGATACATGCAACTATGTCTATAATGATTTCACAATTGTTAACTATATAATATCTGGCTTATCGGAAAAAAAGGCAAATCAACAACACTTTAGGTTAAGTCACCTTGAAGCAGATGCAACTTTAAAACCATAATATTGCATCTTAACTTTTCGGCATCCTTCACTCAAAACGATAGCCTATATTGTAACAACAGTAAAAACACATAGTACTGCAGATACATAAGTCCACCAGCTCTCATTACATCCCATGCATTTTAAGGATGGACTAAATCTTAAATCAAGAATTTAGAGGGAGTAAACTATAGCATCCTTTTATCAAATTCTATTGTTATGTACTTCTAACTATCTTTTAGATCATGACCAAACTTCACCACAAATTTAGAATAGACTCGAGATATAAGAAAAAATTAATTTTCATGCATAGCATCATGATATCCTTGCCAATAAAGTACAATAATTAGAAAGAGGTCACAATATCTCATTTGTAACCTACATACTATTTGGGTTAACATTTTATGCAATATATCTATACAGTCAGGTAAAATGCTCACACAAATAATCAAAAGTAGATCCTTGACCTAAACCATTAAATAATTAACAACGTGTAAAAGAAAGAGTATAATAGAGAGAAAGAGGCTTTTGATGCGGTTATTACAGGTGTCATCCTAGTTTGTCATTGGATTATTTTAGTATCATTTGATCATAGATTTAATTTCACATATTTTTCTACATTTTCGCTTTCATTATTGATAGTGTATGAGCCCATAATATACCTATCCATGTTTCTATTTCGATAGGTGATTTTTTAATGGTGGGTCAGGTATTGATACAGTGTATGAGCCCATAATGTACCTATCCATGATAATTGATGGACCAGATTATCCTTTATATTGCATATTTTGATGTGATTTTAGGTATAGATTAGCTCTCTCCATATCATATTGTCTAGACTTATCACTCAAAGAAAGTTATCGTAGCTATATCGAGTGTGCTGCAATTAGAGTGGAAGGGTACTTCAGATTTGAATCCTAAGGGGGTTATATCTTCTTCTTTGTTTTTGCTTAGTAGATGGTGAATATAACACCCTAAATTCTTGAACTAAGATATAAACCATTCTTCAAATTCATATATGATTTCTTAGTATCATAAGTACTATAGCTATGAATTAGGGTCAAATTTTATTTTTTGAAAATTTTAAAAAAAATCTGAACTTTGCCCCAAAGTTTTATATTTTATATAAACACTCTAGAATTTATTAATCTCAGTTAATATCTATCTGCCAAGTGTTAACCAACCCCATTAATAAACTCTGTTAAGTATGTAATGGTATTATTGCATAACACTTATTAAAAGTAATGCAAAATAGAAAAATTAGATGCTCCTTTGTGAGTTGAGAAAACTTCAGTAGCTCCTACGTTGATCTATGAAATATTTATAAGCATTTTGAATCTTATAATATATGAATTTAAGTTTTGTCATGGAACATGTTCATTAAAAATGATAATTCACAGTTATGAATATTTTTAATAGTTTTAAGAACTTATGGGTATAAATTATATTTCTTAAAAAATTCAAATATTTTTTTCAAAAATTCTGACCAAACACATGATAAAACTTCACTCAAAAATGACTTGCAAAAAATATTTGAGAATCTATAACAAAATGCTAGCAAATTTTTCATCTTGAAAATTTGTTTTTTTTTTTTTAAGCTAAGAAATGGTAGTTTGATGATTTCAAGATTGAACTTAACTTTATTTTTATAAAATTTCATATTTGAACTCTTTAAGTTATGAGTAAGATGATTTTCTAATAAAATTTCAGTTTTAACTTTGGGGGCTCACGGCTGATACTTTTGACCCGGAATATAAGTATAGCAATAAGGGTGTCAATAGACTCTTGGGTAAATATTGTTCTTGATAGAATAGGAGCATT
The DNA here is from genome assembly GCA_030864225.1 of Capsicum baccatum var. pendulum. Classification (NCBI taxonomy): domain Eukaryota; kingdom Viridiplantae; phylum Streptophyta; class Magnoliopsida; order Solanales; family Solanaceae; genus Capsicum; species Capsicum baccatum. Next base: position 233,284,840 of record CM061560.1, on the reverse strand, counting down.
ATGAAGCCATCTAGAAGGGAATGCAAGCTGTGATAGTTAAACACTTGCGATTCGGCTTTGAGTTAGATTATGACTTAACTTCGTTCAGACTTTTTTTAATTAGGGACTTATTGTGTAGATCATGCTATTAATTAGGTGAATTAGTAGCTTATAGTAAATTTGAGATGAATTTTTTTGTGATGCCCAAATTGAGGATTTGTTCAGTTTTATTAGTATGAAGTTCACAATTCTATCTTGATATTGAGGCTTGTAGTTTGTGCTCATGAGATGATTATTATTTTGAAACTTTAGATATATCTGCCGCATCTGACTTCCTTTGAATCTAGAATTCTTATGCATGTACCTTGTTAGGATAACTCTATATACTTCTCTCTCTTTCTCATTAATCTTATTACTAGACACCCCTTGGTTCATATATACTATCATTAATCATTGGGATTGAAATCACCAAGACAAAAAATAATATCAACAACCTTATAAGAAAATCACTACAATATACCTCACACGTATTATTATATATATGAGGAAATAAGATTTACACACAATTCAAAATATACCTCTTATTCACATTCTGTTGCAATGACAATCACAATTATTAATGTAATTGATCCACTCAAGGAATCATAATATCTTATCAAATAATTAGTCTACACAAAAATCATGATACACCATCAACATAACCCGGTCCACTCAAGGAACCATCAATAATCTATAAATGTAAATGTTTATTCAAATGCATATGATGATTGTATGTATGCAAGATGTATAACTTCTCTTTCCCTTCTTAACACATCATCAACAATATCATAACGTAACAAAATGGTACCCAATCATGTATCACAACATATTAATCTTGGGAGTATTTATATGTCCAAACACCGTGATTTACTCATATTTAGACTTGTTTTAAGAATAAACAGTGTGCTAATTATATTAAATTATGAGTTAAATTGTATTTTGTGGCTAACCAATGTGATTAGAGATACAGGATTAATTTTTCATAGATTTGAAAGAAAATTGGATACACATCATGAAGAGGCGAAAGACCATGTGGATCAAAGTTAAAAATATATGAAGATGTACGAGAGCAAAGAGAAAAGAAAGAAGCTGAGGATTGACGAGAAGGAAGAAAGGAACTGAATAAAAATTCTAGTGACGCGACACGATTCAACATGTCGCGTCGATTGGCAATAGGTGTGCCTTAGCAAAAATTTTAAGAATAATTTTTAGTGCATCAACGCGATGTCAATGCGTCGCATCGATGCATAAGTTTTGTTCCTTATAAAATTCTTCTTCTACAACATTCAGTGCATCGACACTATGTCAACACATCGCGTCGATGTGCAAAATTTTGACACTTAGCCAAATTGTGAGGAGCAAATTCCAGTGACACGACGTGATGTCAACGCGTCGCGTCGTGTGGTGAAGAACTTGACTTAGTCTGATTTTTAAAGATGAATTTCAGTGTGGCAATGTGATATTGATGCGACGCGTTGGTTGGATCAACGCGATTAGTGACATGCTGTGTCAAGGCTTCAGATCTGGTGATCTCAATTATAAAAGGAACACGTCAACAAAATTTCAAACACTTTTGGCAGGCTAGTAGCGGAGGAAAAGCATAGAATTTTTCATTTTAGGGTTCTTGTTATTTTTTTTAACTTTTTTACCTGAAGATTAATTTCGGGTATGATTATTTACTTGTTTTTTATGTTTAACTCAAACATGAGTGGCTAAATACCCTTGTTCTGGGGTTGAGTCCAAGAACATGATTACTTATTAATATTCTTTAATATTAGTTTGTTTTTGGATCATCATATTGGGTTGTTCTTAATTTCTCGATCTTACTATTTTAATGCCTGGCCGTCATTAGAATAAATTTATATTTCTATGTGAATCCGGGAGGAGAATCGTAGATTAGAATGAGGAAATTAAGGAGCAAGGTTCTTACCCTTTTATAAAATAAGGGCTTTGAATTAGAATCTAAGATAAAGATATACCTAGAAGCCCTGTTTGGTTCACTGGCAAGAAGATAACTCTATGAATCTAGAAGAATAGTTGTATCTCTACGGGAGTTGTAGCTGCAATATTCAATAGATAAAAGATTTTAGGTCGGGAGAACAAGGTCGTTGCCTAAACCTTGCGAACCAATAACTCGATAACCAAGAAGACTACTATAAGAATAGAGATCTGTATGATTATTCAAGAAGCCTCAAACATGGAATTCTTATCATAACTGTTTACAACCATTGCTTTCTTTGCTCTAGTCATTAACCCTTATTTCTTAATTAATTATTTATACTTTTATTCTCAATATCAAAAAAAAATCATCTTGGTACGCTAAAACACTTAAATCTCATTGTCTAAAACTAAAAGTTGGTTGAATTTCTAATTGTCTAGTCCTCGTGGGAACGATATCTGATTTACTGAATTACTATACTACTTGTATGATCACGTGCACTTGCGTGTGCGTTTGAGTCGCAATAAGTTTTTGGCGTCATTACTGGGGACTAATATAATTAGTAAATTGCTAAATTTTTGGTTTTTGATATTAAGTTTGGGTGTTAATAACTTGATCTTAGTGGATTTTTGCAGGCTTAGCTGAATCCAGGACTGGAGAGAGATAAAGAACTGGTAGAACCTTTGGTAAAACCAGAGAAAATCTTTCAATAAAGGCGAAGAATGGCTGAACAATGAAATAAATCAGTTGATCCAAATGTCTAGAATGTTCCACGTCTTGTCATTCCTGTTATTCCAGTTGTTCCTGCTCAACCAGCTGCTAGACCTATTCATGAGGTGGCAATCCCATTCATGAACCATGTGACGAGCAGTATTCTAAAGCCTAAACCAGGAGGTCGATTTGAATTGAAGAAAAATATGGTGCAATTGCTGAATTCAGTGGAGCAATTTTATGGCCTTTCATATGAAGATCCACAGCAGCATATACAGACCTTCTTGGAAATCAATGATACATACATTCCTAAAGGGATAAATTCTGATTATATCAGGTTGACACTCTTTCCCTTCTCTCTAATGGAGGGATCAAAAAGGTGGTTGCATGTTGAACCACCACTCTCTATTACTACATGGAAAGATCTAGCTTGGAAGTTCCTTATTCAATTCTTTCCATCTAGGAAGATGGCACACTTGAGAAGTGAGATCTTGAGTTATAGACAGAAAGACAGAGAGAATCTCTACAAAGCCCTGGAGAGATTTAAGGGTATGCTCAAAAATTTCCCTTACCATCATTAGTCCAATGATGTTCCAATGCAGACTCGAGGAGTACTCCTAAAATGGTTGCAGGGGTATTGGAGGTAGATCAGTTTACTGCATTATAGGCACAGATCACATCCATGATAAATCATATGATTACTCATCTTAATAACATAAAGTTGGGTGCTACACAACCAGCAACCACAACGAATGCAGTCCAACAGGTGAATTCTTGGTGTGAGGTTTGCATAAGTGGTGAGCACACAGTAGATGCATGTTCTATTAATCTAGATTCTGTTAACTATGTGGAAAACGTGAATTGGTAGGGACAAAAAAATTTTGGTAACACTTATAATCCCAATTAGAGGAACCATCCCAATTTCTCATAGGGTGGAAATCAGGCATAGAATGTAAATCAGTATTAGGGACAAGTACAACCAAATCCATAGCCGGCTCAGAATAATCAAACTACTTCTCAAACTATCAATATGGAGAAATTAATGAAGCAGTTTATGGCTCAACAAGAATAGTTTGCATCAGAACTAAAGACTCAACAGGCACAGTTTGTAGCTGAATTGAAGACTCAATAACTTCTTACAATAAATCTAAAGTTGCAACAGGTCAGATTGTAGGAGCACAGAATACAAAGCCTCAAGAAGAATTACCTAGTGATATAGAGGATAATCCTAAGCAGGTGAATGCTGTTACAACGAGGAGTGGATTACAAACAAAGAAGACAGTTCAGGAGTAGGTAAATCCCACAGTAATTAAGGAAAATTTTGAAGATAATACAGAGAAGGAATTCAAGGAAAAAGTGGTGAGTGATAAAGTTCATGTGGAGAAGAAGACTCTTCCTTTACCCTTTCCTCAAAGGGCAAGGAAGCATCAAGAAGAGGCGAGTTACAAGAAGTTCTTAGATCTTCTGAAGTAGGTTAAAGTGAATCTTTCTTTTGTTGACACTCTGCAAAGAGTGCCAAAATATGCAAAATACTTGAAGGATATAGTTTCAAATAAGAACCAGTTGATCGAGTATGCTACAATTGCACTTACTCAAGAGTGCACTTCCAAGATTCAAAATTGCCCACAAAGCTTAAGGATCCAGGTAGTTTCACCTTGCAGATTACCATTGGACAAACCATTTTTGCATGTGGATTATGTGACTTGGGAGCTAGTATAAATCTTATGCCCAAATCATGGTACCGGAAGATGGGTCTTAGGAGTCCCAAACTCACTACTATTATTTTGCAATTGGCAGGTTGATCACTTGCTAGGCCGGATGGTATTATTAAAGATGTGTTGGTACAAGCAGGATCTTTAATCTTTCCAGTGGATTTTGTAATTCTTAACTTTGAGGTTTATCCTGTGGTTTCATTTATTTTAGGATGACCCTTCTTAGCAATGGGACAGTTACTAATTGATGTAGCTGATAGGAAAATGACAATGTGAGCTCATAATAAAGTAGAAGTCTTTGATGTGTACAAGGAATTGAAACTGCCAGCTATATATGAGGAGTTGTCATCTATATCAATTATTGATTTTGCTTCAAATTGGCATTTATTGTTGTCTGATGATCCATTAGAGTGAGCTTTGATGGGTCATGATCTTTATGGAGATGTGGAAGCATTAGAATTAGTCCAGGTTATGAATTTGGCAGTGATTGAGATGAACAAAGTGCATGTTGAACCATTGAATAGGCCAATTAGTCCATCACCCAAGCCCTCAGTTGAAGAAGCTCCTAACTTAGAGCTTAAGGTTCTCCCTACTCATTTACAATATGTTTTTCTTGGTGATCAAGATACCTTGCCTGTTATTTTGTCTGTAGAATTAATAGATGTACAGGTAAAGGAAGCTATAGCAGTCCTAAAGAGGGAAAAAAAGGTGATTGGTTGGTAAATATCCGATATTACAGGAATCAATCCAGCATTTTGTATGCATAACATCTACATGGAAGAAGGTTACAGACCGAGAGTGCAACAACAAAGAAGGTTGAATCCTGTGATGAAGGAGGTGGTCAGAAAAGAAGTGATCAAGTAGTTAGATAGTGGTATTATCTACCCAATTTTTGATAGCAAATGGGTAAGTCCAGTACACTGTGTACCAAAAAAAAGGGATGATCGTGATAACGAATGATGATAATGAGTTGATCCCCACATCATGGTGACCGATTGGAGGATCTATATTGGCCATCAGATATTGAATGAAGCTACTCGTAAAGATCACTATCCTATTCCTTTCATTGATCAGATGCTGGATAGATTGGCAGTACAAGAGTATTATTATTTTCTAGATGGGTATTCCAACTACAATCAGATAATCATAGCACTAGAAGACCAATTTCACTTGTCCCTACGGTATATACGCGTTCAGACACATACCCTTCGGCCTATGTAATGTACCTGCTACATTTCAGAGATGTATGATAGCTATATTCGCTGAAATGGTTAAAGACTTAGTGGAGGTATTCATGGATGATTTCTTTATGTACGGTAATTCTTTTGAAAAGTGCTTGCAGAATCTTAACAGAGTTCTAGCTAGATGCGAAGAGACAAACTTGGTGCTAAATTAGGAAAAGTACCACTTTATGGTTAAGAAAGGAATTTTGCTAGGCCATAAAATGTCATGTAAAGGACTCAAAGTAGATAAAGCGAAGGTTGAAGTGATTGAAAAGTTGCCACATCCAGTCATAGTCAAAGGAGTGTGGAGCTTTCTAGGACATGCAGGTTTCTATAGGCGGTTCCTTTAAGATTTCTCAAAGACTGCAAGCCCTATGTGAAAATTATTGGAGAAAAAAGCCAAATTTGAGTTTAGGGTTGATTACCAAGAAACCGTTGAAAAACTAAAAAAGAAATTGACTGAATCTCCAATTCTGATTTCACCAGATTGGGAGTTATTATTTGAGCTGATATGTGATGCTGGTGACATTGTTATAGGAGCAGTTTTGGGTTAGAGAAAGTTTAAGGTATTTTGCTCGATCTACTATGCTAGTAAAGTGTTGAATGATGCTCAAGTTAATTAGATGGTTACAGAAAAGGAGATGTTAGTAGTGGTGTATGTATTCGACAAGTTTAGATCTTACTTAGTTGGTACTAAGGTCATTGTTCATTATGACCATATTGCCATTAAGTATCTTATGAACAAGAAGGATGCAAAGCCGCAACTGATTAGGTAGATTCTTCTACTACAAGAATTTGATCTTAAGGTTCGAGATTGGAAGGGAGTTAAAAAGCAAGTTTCTGACCACTTGTCATGGCTAAAAAGTTGAAGCCATATTGTTGATGACTCTCTTAGTATTAAGGAAGAGGTTCCTGATGAAAAGTTATTGTCTTTAGATGCAGTAGAGTTCCTATGGTATGATGATATTGTGAATTTAATAGCTTGTGAGGTGTACCCTCCTGATGCCACCACACAACAAATAGAAATTGCTCCATGATTCACGTGCCTATATTTGGGACGAACCGTATCTCTTTAAGCAGAGTCCAGATGGAGTTATTTGTAGGTGTATCCTAAAGGCTGAATTTTCAAAGGTGCTTGAAGATTGCCACTCATCTCCTTATAGTGGACACCATGGGGATGAGAGGACTGCTAGAAAAGTGTTGCAATCAGGTTTTTTCAGGCCTACGTTGTTTAGGGACGCAATTGCTTTTGTGAAAAATTGTGACCAATGTCAAAGGTTAGGTACTATATCTAGGCATCATGAGATACCCCTCAACAATATTTTAGAAGTCGAAGTCTTTGATGTTTGGGGGATTGATTTCATGGGACCATTCCCACCTTCAAAAGGCAATCTGTATATTCTTGTAGCGGTTGACTACATCTCTAAATGGGTGGAAGCTGTGGCTAGTCCGACTAATGATGCAAGGGTGTTGCTGAAATGTGTGAAGAAGAACATATTTTCCAGATTTGATACACCTAGAGTGATAATTAGTGATGGAGGTACGCACTTTAGTAACACTTGGTTCAAAAATCTTCCTGCTAAATATGGTGTTAGGCACAAGGTTTCTACTGTGTACCATCCCCAAACTAGTGGTCAAGTTGAGGTGTCCAACCAAGAAATTAAGCAGATACTTCAGAAAAATGTGAATAGGCAGAGAAAAGATTGGGCTTAGAAGTTAGATGATGCATTTTGGGCTTACAAAACGCCCATTGGGACATCCCCATATCGCTTGGTTTATGGTAAAGAATTCCATTTTCCTGTGGATCTTGAACATCAAACATATTGGGCTGTGAAAAAATTGAATCTTGAGAAGACTGCTGCGGGGGAGAAATAGTTATTGCAATTGAATGAGCTTGATGAGTTTAGGCTTCACACCTACGAAAATGACAAACTATACAAGGAGAAGACCAAAAGATGGCATGATAAACAAATTCAAGAGAGAGTATTTGAACTCGGACAACTTGTTTTGTTGTTCAATTCAAGGCTTATGTTATTCCTGGCTAAATTACGATCGAAATGGTCTGGACCTTTTGAGGTGGTGCGGATGACACCTTATGGAGCTGTAGAGTTATGGAATAAAGAGAAGATGGAGAAGTTCCTAGTAAATGGACAGCGTGTAAAACATTATTGGTTGATCGTCCGGATAAGCACAAGGAGTCCATCACCTTTGTTGAGGGGTAGAACTGAGCTAAGTCGTGCCACTGCATAAAATAAGGCGTTGTGTGGGTGTCAACCCATGAATGTAATGTAATAGGTAGTTTAATTTTTAGTAGTTGAAGAATAAGAAGAAAATACAAAAATATGAGTCGTGCCACGACCAAAAATAAGGCGCTTGGTGGGAGGCAACCCACTTTTACTTACATGATTTTGTTGTTTTTGATTAATATGCAAAAATGAGGAACTTGGTGGAGAAAGAGAAGATGAAAATATAATGAACATAGGCCTTTGAATAAGTAAATAGGTGATACATGGGGAGACAAAGGTAAAGAGTAAGTAATGATACAATAAGGTACGGGAAATTTAGCCTTAGAAAATTTTTAGAAAGCAAGTTCCAGTGGCTCGACACTATCTTGGCGCGTCGCATTGAGGAGCACTAATTCCACACGTAGAAAAATTTCTAATGCTATTTCCAGTGGATCGACGTGATTCTGATGCGTCGCGTAGACCTTCAATGCGTTACACGATGTGTCGCATTAGTGCTCAGAGGTTACACTTAGATAAATTTTTGGGGCAAAATCTAGTAACACGACGCGACTCAAAGCGTCGCGTCTAATGCCCATAGCGATACCTGACGCATCGCATTGACCCTTAACCCATTCCACCACTCACCTAACCCTAGCACTACCGCCGCCCTCTTTTTCTCTCAATTAAAAAAGCAATTCCCCTATTTTTTTTCATCAAGTCAACAAGGTAAGTCTTGTATTATTTTTATTCTCTACTCAAAATTGCTTTATATGTTAAACAATGCTTAGAATGCTAAATAGTTAGTGATAAAGAGCATGACTTGGTTTTGTTTTGTGAACTTGAGATGATAAATGACATGTTGAGGTGAATTAGTGACAATAATTGTGTAGGTTAGGAGTTTTATTTGAACTAAAACTTATAGATCTGTGGTGGTGGACTATTGAAACTTTGTTAACTGATCTTAATTCTTACGGTGTACTTGCATGATTGACTATAAGATATGCAGGGATTAGAGTGTTTATGTGAGTGCTAAATTGAAAAAGTGAACTTTCAAATTTACTTAGTTTCTAAACAAATGAGTTGTTTTGTTGAATCATGCGGGAAATTTTAATGAATTAGGATGTGTTTGATGCACTATGTGATAGCAACTAAGTGTGGGGTGAATAACCATATCACAGCACCTTAATGGTAGCTATGCATGACTAAAGTGAGTGTTAATAATAAAGGACAGATTGCTCATGATTGAAGATATTTATGTGCAAATTGAGAAGTCATTAGTGATTGATGCTTAGAATGTGCACTGTAACAACTCCGAAATGCATTTTTTGCCTACTATTGGATGACTGATTATAAGAGTTGTGAATTAGAAAGGGGGAGTGTGAGTATCCTAGTGCATTCATATATAAAGCAGTGCTAGCAATTAAGTGTGGGGTAAATTTCACATTTAATGGTGGTTAGATTTGAAGGTGCTTATTTTATATGTTTGTGGGCTGTTATATTTAATAGGTACAATATCAAGCAGCCACCAACAAAAAAGCAAAGGTAAAAATGTAGCTGGACCATCTGAGCCTAAGCACAAGATGAGTCATTAATCTGACTAGGTACCTACAACCCCACATATTTCTAGGGGGCAAAACAGGTTTGGAACTAAGGTTGTAGCTGCGGTAGGACGAAAGTGGAACTCGCAACACAAAGAGTCAAAATATTCAACTGATCAATTTATCAACAGGGCAAGTTTGATGAAGAAATATCCTTCAATGGTGAGAAACATAGAGGCCCAACACATGACTTTTCTATTTAAGCAACCGGTGAATACAATTTGAGCCTGGTGCGGGAATTTTATGCCAACTGGAACCCGAAAGGGGCTGAGGTTGAGGTACATAGTTAGATGATAACTTTCACTGAAAATACTATTAACGGACTGTTAGGTGCACCCCATTCTGATCCTGAGCCACTGAAGAGAATGATCATCAAACCACCATATCAGCATATCTGTCATGTTCTGTGTGGAACTTAATCTACGGCTAGGTGGATTCACCACAAAGAAGGAGGTACACATGTTTAACTTCCCTTTGCTTATCTAAACAGGAAGGGCCATTTATGGGCCAGAATTATTTATGTCTGTCTTATTCATGGGACACATATGATGGAGGTGACACGTGATAGGGTGTGTCTTATTTATGCCATAATGCATGATGATGTGGATGTGAATATGAATGTAATTATTTTCTCGGCGATGAGAAAGTACCAATTTTTAGGAGGTTGTATTGATGGATTTGGTGGATTGCTGACAAGATTTTTTAGGTAACATGGTGTGCCTGAGGAGGATGCAGACTATTTACCACCTGTGGGTGATAGGTCATTCATTATTTCTCGCACCAAGGGACCAACTCCTCATGGTGTGAATTTGACTATGCTCGAGCTTAATGCTCGTGCTAATGAGATCACAGCCCATATGTATAGGCTAACTATGCTACAGTTGATGACTAGAGAGCATGCGGTCACCCAACAGGAGATTCGTGTTATAGAGCTTGACTACCCACTAGGACCTTATGTTTGGAGTTTGCTGCGTATTGGCCCAAATTTTGATGAGCTCATGGATGATGATGTCCCTACAGATGAGGAGAGGTTCATGGCTTATTTTGATGATGAGTTCGAGGAAGATGAGCAGTCTGATAATGGTGGCTCAGGTGATAATTTTGGTGATGATGATGCTGATGTTGATGACGTGATGGCCATGGTGACATTCAACTGAGCAGGGAGTACAAGCCACCCTGCTTTATTCTTAATTTCTAGCACTGGGACAGTGCTATGTTTATGTGTGGGGTGGTTGGTCATTAATCTTCTTCATCTTAATCTCTTTTATTTATATATCTGAATAATGTTGGTTTTTTGTTGGGTTGGATGAATAATTTTTATTTCTTTTTTTATGTTGTATGGGTGGTAAGTTGACAATATTATCATTTTTGGCAATTTAGTTTAAAAGTATTTGCTTTATTTACAGTATTTTATTTTCACCCTTTGTGGTAAAATTTTCAGATTACAAGTATTATATGTGTCCTTTTTGGCAATTTTCGTTATGCAATGTTATAGTTAGATGCCTTTCCCTATGATAGATGGATGACGACCATCTTAAGGGGAGTGCGTCTTTAGAAGCTAAGAACATATAGGACCCTGATTGCTACCTTTGAAAAAAAATGCGGTGAGTTGGGAAAAATATTTTAATTTGATGGTGTTGAAACAAAATGAGATGTTTTAAAATGTAAGTCCCAACAAGTTTAGTTTGGTTTGATTTTCTTATCGTTGAATTTAATAAAGTACAATATCAAAACCCGCAAGGATCCGACTTGATTCTTAGCATGCACAATATGAGTGAATGTTTGTTTATATTCTGCATGTATAGGAATGACTAGAACTTTCCCGGTGTATTTACAAAGTGAAATAAAGGGTGTTCGGTGTAGGAAGTGATTTAGGCTTTTCTTTGTTAATCAAATTTTAAAGACTTTATTTACCAACCCTTATGCATGACCTTAGTTAAACACTATTGAGCCTATAGCCTGACTTCTTTGGTAGTCTCATATGTAGCCAAATCCTTTCTTTGATAGACATTAATTTGATCCATATTTTCTAAGAGCTTTAATACAAATAATGGAATAAGGGGGAATGTGATGTACAAAGAAAGAAAAAGGTGAAAATGAAGCTCTAGAGAAGTAATTTTCACATTTAATTGTTACGGTTAGGAGTAGAAAATGATATGTGATAAAAAAATCAGTATTGTTACCCGATTATTGCGTTACAATAAACCTGTTTTGGCCCTGGTCCTTTAAGGACAATATGCACCTCAACTAAGGCAAATTGCTTAGGTTGAGGGTGGCTACTATAGGGGTCCGTAACGAGAATTGGGATAAAAAGAAAAGCTGAAATGTGAATAATGATGTAAAAAGAAAATACTCCTATCGTAGTGTTGTTAATGTGCTTAGAAAGATCTGGGTGAAACAATGGAAGGTGTAAAGATAATGAAATGAAAAGTTTGGTTGACAAAATGTGATTTTGATTGAAGGTAGTTATGTATTAAAGTACTTAGGGAGATTAGTCACTATTTCCAAAATAGTTCCTACTCGTCCCTTAGCCTACATTACAACCATAAAAAGATCTATTTGATCCTACATTTCAACATCCGACTATTAGTGGAGTAATATACTAAGGGCAAACCTATGGTTCATCTCCTATTATGTATAATTCTTTATGAGAGCGAGTAATTGAATTTTATTAAGATTGTTAAATTGTGAGTGATATGGGGAAAACTTTCTTGTTGTGAGGATGCATGCGAATTAAAGTCCGAACTACTCATTGAGTTGCCTGATTACGCGTTTGTTTTAAGTTTGACAATAAATTGAATGTCACTGTCGGGACAATAAAGTATGAAATAAAGGTTCATGTGCCCAATGCTAGCATGATTCTTAGGTCGTGATTAAAAGGTTTGATGAGTGTATTTCTTGAAGTTGTTCGAGGACGAACAAGGTTTTAAGTGTGGGGTGGTGATCTTTGGTATATGTCCAAACACCGCAATTTACCCATATTTAGACTTGTTTTGACAATAAAAAGTGTGCTAATTATATTAAATTGTGAGTTAAATTATGTTTCGTGGCTAACCGATATGATTAGAGATACAGAATTAATTTCCTATGGATTTGGAAGAAAATTTGATACACATCATGAAGAGGCGAAAGACCATGTGGATCAAAGTCAAAAACATATGGAGATGCACGAGAGTAAAGAGAAAATAAAAAAGCTGAGGATTGACGAGAAGGGAGAAAGAAACTGGAGAAAAATTCCAGTGACGTGACGTGATCTCAATGCGTCGCGTCGACTGGCAATAGGTGTGCCTTAGCCAAAATTTGAAGAATAATTTCCAGTGCATCGACAAGATGTCAACACTTCACGTCGATGCATAAGTTTTGTGTCTTAGAAAATTCTTCTTCTACAACTTTCAGTGCATCGATGCAATGTCAACGCGTCACGTCGATGTGCAAAGTTTTGACACTTAGCCAAATTGTGAGGAGCAGATTCCAGTGACACGATGCGATGTCAACGTGTCATGTCATATGGTGAAGAACTTGACTTAATCTAATTTTCAAAGTTGAATTCCAGTGTGGCAACGCGATGTTGACGCGATGCGTTGGTTGGATCAACGCGATTAGTGACACGCCACGTCAAGGCATCAAATCTAGTAAAACATTTTCAAGTATAAAAGGAACACGTGAGCAAAATTCCAAACACTTTTTGCAAGCATAGCAGCGGCGGAAAAGCATAGAATTCTTCGTTTTAGGGTTCTTATTATTTCTTTTGAACTTTTTTACCTGAAGATTAATTTTGGGTATGATTAATTACTTGTTTTTTATGTTTAACTCAAACATGAGGGGCTAAATACCCTTGTTCTGGGGTTGAGACCAAGAACATGATTACTCATTAATATTCTTTAATAGTAGTTTCTTTTTGGATCATTATCTTGGGTTGTTCTTAATTTCTTGAGTTTACTATTTTAATTTCTGGACGCCATTAGAATAAATTTATATTTCTATGTGAATCCAGGAGGAGAATCGTAGATTAGAACGAGTAAATTAAGGAGTAAGGTTTTTATCCTTTTATATAATAAGGGGTTTGAATTAGCATCTAGGATAGGGATATACCTAGAAGCCTTGTTTGGTTCACTTGCAAGAAGATAACTTTATGAATCTAGAAGAATAGTTGTATCTCTGTGGGAGTTGTAGCTGCAATATTCAATAGATAAAAGATTTTAGGTCGGGATACCAAGGTCGTTGCCTAAACATTGCGAACCAACAACTCGATAACCAAGAAGACTACTGTAAGAATAGAGATCTGTATGATTGTTGAAGAAGCCTAAACCCTGGAATTCTTATCATAACTGTTTACAATCGTTGCTTGCTTTGCTCTAGTCATTAACCCTTATTTCTTAATTAATTATTTATACTTTTATTCTTAATCTCAAAAAAAAATCATCTTGATACGTTAAAACACTTAAATCTCATTGTCTAAAACTAAAAGTTGGTTGAATTTCTAATTGCCTAGTCCTCGTGGCAACGATATCTGATTTACTGAATCATTATACTACTTGTACGATCACATGCACTAGTGTGTGCGTCTGAGTCGCAACACATATCATATATGTATTAGCATGACATCTGATTCCTTATCACAATATATCATATCCGTACCGATATGGTACCTGACCCATTATCATTATCTCATCATCATTATGAACATCATCAGCCCAATATGATCATAACCATCATCAATGTAAATGTAAGATGTAGTCAATTATTATAAGTAATGCCTGAAGGCGAATTACAAACACCCAATCCAAATCAGATGCAAGTAAGAACGATTGATTTAGAATTTATAATTAGTGACAACCAAGTAAATGTTGTTAATAATCATAAGTTAATCATTCCAAGTGCAGCAAATATCCACTAATATAGGAAATCACAAGAATATCTGAATTTCAATTCACCACTTTCTCAATTGAGCATTATCAAACACAATCATCAAGCACAAACATATCCGAAGATCAATCAATCAAGTATCTGTTTTAGGAGTTTACATTCCACCAAGATTGTGTTTATACTCTAAATCATCCTCCTATTTATTTCACCAATTTAACTCTCTTTTATTTATATTGAAACAATTAAATTTAGTTACTAGTGGGTAATTCGTATACTTAAGTCATCACTAAGTTTAAGATATAATCCCCCATTAGTCAATTATTCAACCAATGGATTCTTTTCAACTTACAATTCTTGGTAGAATCAGACCTTTACATATCTTACTTCCTAGCACTTAGTCAAACTTAACTTTAGGTTCTTAAGTTATATCATCAACTCCTCTCATCATAATCAATTCTCCTATCAATCTTCTAGCAAAGATATTTCATACTTCAACTATACACAATATCAGGTTCACCATTTTTAAGATAGTAAAAATTAGCACTATGGATTAGAAGGTCACCTAATTCTTCTATTTTTACACATCTTCACATGTTGGACTCTATGAATCATCACATGAGTCATATAAATTAATACACCCATCGAAGGATCCACACAACACACAATATCGCATAATTATATTATTATTATTATATTAATTTCATGTTTTATCTATCCAAACACCGTGCCCGTAGGTCTAAACATGAAATCTCACATCAATTATAGTTATTACATGGAACTAATCTCAGTCTACTATACATTAATCCATAACCTACCTCGACCGTCGATCTTCGAACAAGCAAGCCATACCATAAGTTCTCCTTTCATTTCTTCAGTCCTTAGAATGCTCAATCATCTAACAAACAAGTAGTTGTAAGACTAATCAATCAATTACTTCAAATAAATACTTTGTTATTTCGAACCCACTAATTCTACCCTTATTCATGCTCTAAAACATTAACCAAGGGTCAATTATCAATTAACAAGCTCTATCGTATTCAACCTATTTTCATTAATGAAGATTCAAATCTAAAGGTTCAAATTTTATAGAATTCAAGATCCCCAACAATCAATTTAATATTTTAGAAGCACTAATTTATGCTAGAAATCGTAATGATCAATTTAGAACAGATTTTAGGATATTAAAAGAGTAAAATATGAAGAGGATGGTGGAAGAAACTTACCTAATCAAATAATTCTCACCCCAATTATGAAGAAATCGCCCCCTCTAGGGCTTAGGAATGAAATATTTGAGTTTTGGCGTTGAAACCCGTCAAAATCAGTATTAAATACTGTTCATTACCCCTACAACATTATCACTGCAATGGTACTACTGCGGTGGTAAATTTCTCAGTTCAAATTGTAGACACGTGATTTTCCATCCTCCCTAAATTTTAACTTGTTTATCGATATTAAATATTTATATTTATATTTAATCATATATTATTTTGACTATTATTTTATTTTTAATATAATATAAATAATTAAATGAAATTAATTTTAGGATAATATTTTATTTTATTTCTATTTAAAAAAAATAAAAAAATAATTAATATATATATATATATATTATTCTTTTAAATAAATAAGTTAGTAGTTTTTGTACTATCTTAATTATATAATTTACTTTTAGACTTTTATGGTATTTTTTGAAATATAAAAATTAATTAATTATTATTATTATTATATTATTATTATTATTATTATTTTATTTGTTACTATTATCTTATTTATTTATTATTTTTGTTATTATTATTATTACCTATCCCTAATTTCCCTCAACCCCATTATCCTTATTTCCCTCCCCACGTTTTCACCACATAAAAAAATTACTCATGCACACAACACTAGGATATATAAAAAAGATAGACACACGAGAAGAAGAGGACGGAAAAACAGAAGATCAAAAAACAAAAAAAAACACAGAGTAAAAAGAGATCAAGAAAAGAGAGTAAAGAGAAGAAAGAAAAATTTGAAGTTTAAGAGTTTTCCGTTTGAGATTTCCGGTGACAATTATTTCTTGCTTCTTATTTCGTTTGAATCAAAAACAGGTTTTTATTTAAATCTGAACCATTTCATGTTATAAATTATATTATGAAAAGCATGAATGAAATTGTATAAACAAATTTCATGTATTATTTAATAGATGTTGTTAATTTATTATATGAATTCATATATTATTATGTATTGAATGTTATTTTTCGTATGTAACATTGTTTGGTTAAAATTTGAAACGGATAGAAAAGCAGGAAAGATAAGTAAATATATCAATTTATGTTCACAATTACTTATATTCACACACAGATATATTAATTTATTTTTATCTATACACAGTTTCTTGCACACACTTCACAAATACTCTCATAGAGATTTTCGTACAAATGAACAACCATATACACCATAACAGAGAGATATAGAAAGATTGTGAGAGAGCAAAGAGTTGAGAACGGAAGAAAAATCGTTAATCTTTCTTTGAGTTTTCCGGCGAGTGTCTCACTGGAAATTCATCATAAATTCAGCATAGCTTCAATCCATTCATTGCCTCCAAAAATATTTTCCAAAAACTGATAAACTTCGTCAGAAATGTGGGAAACCCATTGAAAAGTCCAAATCTGACAATAACCAACTATGAACGGCGGTTTTCCAGCCGCCGGAACCAAACAACGCCACCAGAATACCATCCGCGTTGCTGATGTCTTCCCTCGCCGTTCTGACGGCGAAACAACCACCGCAGGCGAACTCTATTCGCCGACCGAAAACCCAATCCGAGAACCCGACTAGACCTGCCGGATCCGCGACGCCGGCTCACAACCAAATTTGACAGCGGTGCGTCGGCTTGATCCAACCAGGTCTCCGCCGCAACTCACCGCCAACCGACCGGAGAAGAAAGCAAAGTCAGATCTATCGCCGCCGCCAGCAGTCGCTACTCCGGCCGTGGCGCGTCGGCCAGATCCGACCAGATCTTTACCCACAAATCCCCACCAACTCCGGCAACAACCACTTCCAAATCCGGCGATACCACTAGACGCTTCGGCATCACCAGATCTGGCCGGCGCCATCCGTTCTTTTTCCTTTTTTCGTCGCCGCTACTAGCCAAAAAATTATGTCATTCTTTTCCCTTCTTTCCCGTCAGCCTGCGCCGTCGACACATCCCTCACCCAGATCCCATCGACCACCACCCCAGTCGGATACCAGTATCACTGCCTCTCATTTTGCTTCTCCTCCGTGCGACATTCCTATCACTGGTGATGGCAGCCGCCATCTTAAATATTTTGTGTTGATATTGATTTAGAGAATATAGATTTCGGAGATTATATAAAATTAATATTACTTGGTTAATAATTAATTTTTGTATATGTATTATATTATAGTATTATTTTATTTTATTTTAACTTATTATTAACAAGGTTTAAGAATTAGTTGTTAAATTAATTAGCCGTTTTAATTAAATAATGTTTAGGAATATTTTGGCTTTAGACAATTTTTGACACGTTTAAAATATTCATCTCCATTAAGAATGCGGCGCACACATCTTCCTGAGATATTTTAAAAATAATGCTAGGATGTAAAAAAAAATACACCTTAGTAAATATTTTTCTAAATTTTACACGACAAATATTTTTTAACTTGTCACTGATTTATTTAATAATAAACGAGATTTTAGATATATAAAATGAGTGATTTAGGCCTTAACATAATTTTTTAAAATAATTTAAGTTAAGATAAGTCAATAAAAGCGACCGTGCTAGAACCACGGGATTCGAGGGGTGCCTCACACCTTCCCTTTGATCAACAGAATTCCTTACCCATTATCAGTTTTCGCAGACCAAATAAGAGTCATTTCTTTTTTATTAGGGATTCAAAAAAAAAGGGTGACTTGGAACACCAAAACTCGATTCCAAGTGGCGACTCTGTAAATAATTTAATCCCTATTCACTATCGTCACTTTAATTGGAAAAACCCTTAGGCTCGGCTCTCGAGCGGAAAAAAAAGTGGCGTGACATCTCTGGCGACTCTGCTGGGGAATAACTAGAATTCGAGCTTTAGATATTGACTTTTACTTGCTTTAATTATTTGAATATTGTGTTTGTTTGTTGGCCTTATGTGCTACTTGTTGCTCATTTACTTCTTTGATATTATTTGAACTGTATTATATATTGTCTTCTCTCGCGTACCCCCTCTGAGTCTCTGAAATAGGATAGAGGGAATGCAGCTTATGCATCCCATCTTCTGTTTGAGATAACCGGACTGTCAGGGCACCTGGTGAAGGATATAGTCACACATGTTAGGCGGGGTTCGGATCGACAACGAAGGCAGTGTTGCCCTGCTACCGACCAAGTTGTCCCTCCCCGGCTCGAGTGTCCGCTCGGGTAAGCCAGTCTAGACACCTATCCCTATTAGGCATAAACTTCGAAGAACTGAAAACTCAGAATCTGGTTATCCCTATTAGGTACCACTTTATTTGCATCATATGCATTTGATTTAGCGGGACTCGGCACAGGGGTCGAGTCTGTCTAGGACAGGTAACCTAATTTATAAAGACCAACATGTGCTTCCTACATGCTCTTTGACATTTACTTGGAAGACTATTTATTTGTTAACTGGCTTTAGGCAATTTTAAAATACGAGAGATTAATTTATTCTCAAATTTAGTTGATCATTTTTTAAAGAAAAAATTTATTTTTAAAATAAAGAAATTTTTTAGATATACAACAACACAATTTTTTTACAATCTTTATGAACTACGAGGGTCTGATTCTCACATCTTTGTGAGATAAGTAGGAAGTCTTTCCCAAGATACGACCTTATCTTTAAAAAAAAAAAAATTGGAAAATATTTTGAAAATATGATTATTTTCATAATTATTTTTCTAATTTTCAAGTCCAATTTTTATATATATATTTTAACAGCCCAGAATCTTTAGGGATCATGAGGCTAAGTTTTTACAAAAAATATATATATATCAATTTTAACAAGTCCTGAACCTTTAGGGTCGTGAGACTGAAAATTTTATACAACTTCATACATAAAACAGTCATTCTATTTTTCTTTATTTCCGAGTCCTTTTATTTTATTTTTGTACTTAGGGAATATTGTCTTCAAACATATAGATAAAATTGTCTAGAAGTCTGTTATAGTAAAGTTTTTAATAGAGTCAATTTAAATAAAAAAAAAACATTATCAATCTTATTTCTCTCGCTTCGATTTTTGATAAAATTGTTTTTGTAACTAAGTTTAAATAATGGTCGCACTAGGTTAAGTTATAAATTCTTTTCAAAATTAATAAATTTTTGTATAAGTCTAGATATTTATTAATTTTATGTCCCTTTCAATAGGTATAAAATGTCCCCCCCTGTTCGCGGAAAGCGTTCAAAGAGAAAGAGAGATGGCAATGTACCGCTTCAGGTTGTGGATTGTACCCCTCTGCAACTTTGGTTATGGTGGAATGAAATGGATACATTCGATTATGGCGAAATACATAAGTATTTGGGTTTTTTGACGAGTATCATGAGAATTAACTCTGATAGGGAGGTGATTGTTGCATTACTGAATTTCTGGGACCCGAAGAATAATGTATTCCGATTTTCAGATTTTGAGTTGACACCTACTTTAGAAGAGGTAGCAGGCTATGTTGGATATGGTGATATACATCGGAAGAAACTTATATCCCCAAGACTTATTTCGATAAACAAATTCTGCAAGCTCCTGAACATAAGGAACACAAAAGAAGAATCAATGAAAAAAGGTTAGGTTTCCTTGCAATTTTTGTATGATAGATATGGAAGGCAAGAAGGGTTTCAAAAGTATGGTAAAGAACTTTGTAATAAGGGAAGTTTTGAGGCTTGGAAAATTCACAGACGATTTGCATTCATGATAGCCTTTTTAGGCACTATGGTCTTCCCGAGAAGAGAAGGAAAAATTAATATTCGTTTAGCGGGAGTGGTACAGATACTGATTAAGAAAGATTACACCATGATACCAATGATCCTAGCTGATATTGACCGTGCTCTGACTGTTTGTCAAAAAGGAAAAGGTTTTTTCGAGGGATGTAATATCTTGTTACAGATGTGGATTGTGGAGCATCTTTATCAATATCCTACATTGACAAGGTTCAATCCCGAGCGATTAAATCGCATCAACGATTAAGAGGAAAGGATGGAGAAATATAAATGTCCAAAAGAAATTGGAGATTGGATTAAACTTTTTTGTTTGTTGACAACAGATAAAATCACTTGGAATCTCCATTGGTTCCCTTGGAGACAATTCATAGATAGTTCTGTCATTCGTCCGTTCTTATTATTAATGGGTATTAGAGGTGTTCAACCGTATGTTCCATTGAGAGTTCTACGTCAGCTAGGCAGGCGTCAAATAATTCCCATAAAGGAAGACATGGCTGAGTTCGTATTTGAGGCCAGACCAGAGATTTCACTTCCAGAAGATTTAGCCCAGTAGATTTGGGAGGGTCGTCGTATTATGGGAATCGAAACGATGGTCATAGAGCGTGAGAAAGGAGAAGTGCACCCAGATTACCAGGAATGGTTTGAAAAATAGTCGAGTCCTCCAGTCAGACCAGAAAGATCGGTTAAGGGACCTATAGATCAGGAAGCTGCAATCAGGATAGGAATTGAAAGAGCCATGCAAGAACATCATGAAAACAACCAAGTTTTGAGAGAAGAATTAGAGCATGCCAGGGCAAAAATAGACGAAAAACTAAGGGAATTTTCTGAAGAGAAAGCTAAGTCAGCAGCTATTGAGGTTGCACTTCGGGGACAAATCAAGTTTGCTACCACTAGGGGTCCACACGTTGCAGAACTTTCCGCATCTCGTCGACAACAACTTCAAGAAGTTGAAAAGAATATTCAAGAAGAATTTGATCGAGAGAGATCTCAGTGGATTCGTGAAAAAGGAATATTGCGAGAACAGTTGGAGGTTGTTTCTACTCGTGAACAACGTGCAAGAGAGATGGTTGATTTTTGAGATCGACAGGCCCAGGAATGGGATCAGGCTTTCAGTTCTCTTCGAGGAAAGGTCCACCGTGTAGCGCAGGATACTGCCAGAATGGGTTTAGATTATCAGCAGTTGGATTATGAGGACTTTTTGACACAAGTACCAATTTTCGCACAGCGACTCACTACTTCATTGGAGGACATATATTTGAGTTTGGGAGGACATATTAAATCGAAATCTCCTTGAATGGATCGTTGTTTTCTTTGTCATAATTTTTTATTTTCAGTTTTAAAAATTTATTGTTTAGATATTATGCCTTTTAGTTTTCAATGTCAGTTAGTAGATTTTATTTTAGGAGTTGGGTCAGTTATTTCATCGTAGAATGTAATGAAGTTGACTGTTTATTTCTATATATATTACATATGTTTTACTTCATTTACTTTATTTATTTTCTTCAATAATAATAAAAAAAAAGACAAAACAATTTTGTTAAATTCCTCCCGAACTACACAAGATCTGATTCATGTCTTGACATGATACGTAGGCAACCCTCCAAAGGGTTCGATCATAATTTTTGAAAATATGCCTAGAAAAGCTGGGATGAAACACAAAGCTTCCATGATAGGTTTGGAAATGCATATAGAAACATGACATATAACATGGCATTATTATGTGTTAAATATATAACACTCACCCGTTTTCTACTTGATCAAAGAAAGAAAAGATAAAATATTTGGTGGTTGGTTTGTGGTTTAAACTGGCATCACATCCGTATAACACCAGATACAAGGGTAAAAGAAGAATGACTCGCAGAGAAGATATAGGGTCTGATAGTGAAGAAGAGCAAAATCAGTTGATTTCGCAGGAAGTAACATCAATGGAAGAAATAAAGGCATTAAAACAACAGATGGCGGAGATGTACCAAGCTTGGTTGAATGGACAAGCCCCGCCTTCTTCAATCCCTGGACTTTCAACTTCAAATGATACAAATTCTGACCTAGCTCAAACTAATGATCCATTTTACCCACCATGATTTGGCCCATTTGCTAATATGTCTAGAGTTGCTGGTACTTCTACCGTGCGCCCACCAAATCCATCTGTCGCAAATAACCCACTATTTACTTCTGTAGCGCCAGCTACTGCGGGTATTCAACCGACAATACCAAAGAATATGGGAAAACCAAATCATGATATGTTATATCCTCCTGAAATGACTTTCAAATCACAAAATCAACATTATCATGTTTATCAACGCGATACTCCTATCGTGATTGAGAAGATTGCTAAGAATGAGGAACAGGAGGAGATGGCTAGAAAAGTTAGAAGTCTGGAACTAAGTATGAGAAATATGCAAGGAGTAGGTGGACCAAAAAGTGTTTCGTACAAGGATTTATGTATGTTTCCTGATGTCCATTTGCCGATAGGGTTCAAAATGCCAAAATTTGACAAATATGAAGGACACGGCGATCCTGTAGCTCATTTGAAAAAGTTTTGCAATCAATTAAGGGGAGCAGGAGGAAAAGAAGAATTATTGATGGCGTACTTTGGAGAAAGCCTTACAGGGATAGCTTCTGAATGGTTCATTGACCAAGACATTTCCCGTTGGCATATGTGGGATGACATGGCTCGAGATTTCGTTCAATAATTTTAGTATAACATTGAGATAGTGCCAGATCGCACTACGCTTGCCAACATGAGAGAAAAGATAACTGAAAGTTTTCGAGAATATGCCGTCAGATGGAGAGAGTAGGCTTCAAGAGTTAGACCATCGATAAAAGAATCTGAAATGATTGATATTTTTCTGCAAGCACAAGAGCTTGATTATTTCCATCATTTGCTCTCTACTATTGGAAGCACATTTGCAGAAGTTATCAAAGTTGGAGAGATGGTAGAAAATGGAATTAAATTAGGAAAGATCATCAGCTAGGCCGATTTGAAAGCAACAACACAGGCAATTCAAAGTGGTACAGGAAGTTTTGGAGGAAAAAAAAGAAAAGAGGATGTAGCAAATGTCATGACAGGTCCACGACAAAATTGGAGAGGTGCGCGTCAACCATACGCGCAGAATCCATTATATTTTGTTCCATCTCCCCAATATCCTATTTACAATACACAACCATATGCTCGAGGTCCTTCTTACCCGCAGTGGCGTACACCAGCAATCCAAAATCATCCAATAGCCCCGCAAGTTCAAAGAGGCCCTCCGAGGTCTAATTTTCGACCTAGAGCAGAATTCAAAAGGGATAACATAGTAAAAGATAATTTCACTCCTATTGGAATATCTTACACTAGTTTATTTCATAGGCTGAGAAAAATAAATGTTCTAAACCCAATTGAGAGAAGGATCCCGAATCCTCCTCCGAAGAATTTGGACTATTTTAGAAGATGTGAATACTGTTCTGATGCCCCAAGGCACGACACAGAGAAATGTTGGTATCTGAAAAGAGCCATTCAAGAGTTGATTAATACCCAACAGATTATGGTAGAAAGTCCAGGCGCTCCAAATGTCAATCAAAATCCACTGCCAGATCATAATGAAACAAACATGCTCGATATGATACTCAGTGGTAAAGACACTACGATTCCCTTTAAGCCGATCATTAAAATTAAAACTGATTCAGAAAAATTAGCAAATGCTGTAGATTTAACGAAAGAAAAACCTGCAGAAGCGGAGGTGATGATAGCAAAACCCGAATCATCGAATGATCCCTTGGTGATGGAGAAAGAGATTTTAGAAAATATTGGGTCAAGTCAAATAAAGCCGAAACTCATTATTCCCGAAAGATCCAATAAGCCTCTTTTAATCATAAAAAGAGCTCCTGTAGCTCCTATTGTTATTAAACCAGTGTCACAGCTGCCTATGGTTGATACCAAGGCAGCCCCTTAGAATTATGATCACGTTGTGGTGATGCACAAGGGGAAAGAAGTGACTGAAGATGTAGATGAAATAGGGGGATTAACTCGATCTGGAAGATGTTATGCTCCAGTAGAGTTAAGAAAGAATAAATAAGGTGGTGAAGAACGAATGACAGTCAATAAGTCTGTCACTGATGAAGAAGCTGAAGAATTCTTAAAGAAAATAAAATTGCCAGAATATTTTGTTATAGAACAGTTGAAGAAGACACCAACACAGATTTCTTTGTTGACCTTATTGATGCATTCAGTAGAACACCACAAGGCTGTAATGAAGATTCTTAATAAAGCATATGTTCCTAGTGAGAGTAAAGTAAATCAGCTGGAAAAAGTTGTTGGAAGGCTAGTTGAAGCAAATAAAATTACTTTTTCAGACGGTGAATTGCCTATAGAAGGTACGGAGCATAACAAAGGTCTGTACATTTCTGTGAAATGCAAACATTCCATCATCACTCGAGTGTTAATTGATGGAGGATCAGGCACTAACATTTGTCCTATGTCAACTTTACAAAAGTTGAATGTTAATGTGGAAAGAATCCGACCTAACAATGTGTGCGTCAAAGGTTTTGACGGATCAAAAACTGATGCCATTGGTGAAATAGAATTCATATTGACAATTGGGCCTGTGGATTTTGCTATGGATTTTCAAGTACTAAACATTGATGCTTCATATAATATGTTATTGGGAAGGACATGGATTCATAGGGCTAAAGCAGTCGCATCAACGTTGCATCAAATGGTCAAATTCGAATGTGACATGCAAGATAGTGGTTCATGGTGAAGGAGACTTATCAATGTATAAAGACTACTCTGTTTCCTCCATCAAAGCAAATACTGCCAATGTGTTAATTCATCAAGCTTCTGAGGTAGTGGCTGTTGAGCATATCCTCGAGGGGAATCTCATCGCAAGACCACAATTGTCCTCTACATCTGTTATGGTAGTGAATGAAATGTTGAAGCATGGCTTCGAACCAGGGAAAGGTCTAGGGATATTTTTGCAAGGCATAGTTCATCCAGTAAACCTCTATGAGAACTTTGGTACTTTTGGTCTGGGATACGAGCCTACTGCTGAAGATATAAAGAAGGCTAAAAAGCGTAAGAAAGAGTCGTGGTCACTTGCCAAGCCTATACCGCCACTTTATGAGTCTTTCATCAAATTCAGTGTTGTTGGATCCTCCAAGTTACCTGTTGCAAAATCAATGAATGATGATGATACAGAGTTGATTGACCTTTTTCAAAATATGTTCATTGAAGCTGATATGGTTAAAATTGGGGAAGGTACCAGTAATGCAGATGTGCAGTTTGTCGGCCCTGATGTCCCGCTTAACAATTGGGAGGCCACTCCTCTCCCTATTATAAAAGAGTCTTGGTAGTTTGTTTGTTTTCTTACAGTCTTAGTAGTTTGTTTGTTTTTACTCCTGTAATTTAAATCATTCTAGGATTATACTTCAGAACTTTAAATCTAGTATGTTAGGTTAAAACTCTTTCTATCTATGTTCTAATAAAGCGCAGTTTCCCTTCGTTTTATTTTAAATCTAATTTTTATTTATTTATTTTCTATCATACAGTTCTTTCTATGCCGATTCTAATGATATGACATGCATGAAGAATTATCAACCAGATTTAAAAACCCAATCTAATTTTGAAATAATGAATAAGGAGGTTGAATACGATAAAGGGGAAGCATTTGAGGATATAAGCAAAGATTTCAAATAGTTTGAGAATAGGACAAATCCCAATTTGGAAGAAACTGAGGCGATCAATTTAGGAGATATTGAAAATATTAGGGAGACTAAGATAAGTGTACATGTTCAACCACAACAAAAGAAAGCTATAATTGAAGCTTTGCATGAGTATAAAGACATCTTTGCATGGTCTTATGATGATATTCCCGGTTTAAGCACTGATTTGGTAGTTCACAAGTTGCCAATTGATCCTGCTTTTCCTCCTGTCAAGCAAAAGTTAAGAAAACTCAAAACTGACATGAGTGTAAGAATTAAAGAGGAAATTACTAAGCAACTTGAGGCTAAAGTCATTCGAGTGGCCCAGTATCCTATTTGGTTGGCAAATATTGTCCCAGTTCCAAAGAAAGACGGCAAAGTTCGGATGTGTGTTGATTATCGTGATTTAAATAAAGCAAGTCCGAAAGATAATTTTCCACTTCCCAATATTCATATTTTGTTGGACAATTGTGCCAAACATGATCTTGCTTCTTTTGTGGATTGTTATGTGGGGTATCACCAAATCATTATGGATCCAGAAGATGCAGAAAAGACATCATTTATTACTCCATGGGGGACATATTGTTATAGAGTTATGCCTTTTGGATTAAAGAATGCTGGGGCAACTTACATGAGGGCAATGACCACAATGTTTCATGACATGATGCACAAAGAAATTGAAGTTTATGTGGATGACGTGATCATTAAGTCGAGAGAGCAATCTGATCATATCAAAGATTTGAGAAAATTCTTTGAAAGGCTTCGGAAGTATGATCTCAAACTTAATCCAGCAAAATGTGTATTTGGAGTTCCATCAGGAAAACTTTTGGGTTTTATAGTCAGTCGACGTGGTATTGAGTTAGATCCTTCAAAAATAAAAGCTATCCAAGATTTACCTCCACCAAAAAATAAAACAGAGGTGATGAGTTTACTTGGAAGATTGAATTATATCAGTAGATTCATTGCTCAGCTTACGACAACTTGCGAACCAATATTCAAGTTGTTGAAGAAGAATGTTAAAGTTGAATGGACTGAAGAATGTCAAGAGGCATTTGACAGAATTAAGAGACACTTGTCGAATTCCCCTATTTTGGTTCCTCCAGAGTCAGGCCGACCCTTGATATTGTATATGTCTATTTTAGAAAATTCTTTTGGCTGTGTATTGGGTCAACATGATGTCACATGAAGAAAAGAATAAGCCATCTACTACATCAGAAAAAAGTTTACCACTTATGAGGCTAAGTACACTCTTCTTGAGAAAACGTGCTGTGCTTTAACTTGGGTAGCCCAAAAGCTGAAACATTACTTGTCATCTTATACTACTTACCTCATCTCTTATATGGATCCTTTAAAGTACATCTTTCAGAAGCCTATGCCCACAGGAGGACTCGCGAAATGGCAGATGTTGCTCATAGAGTTTGATATTGTTTATGTGACACGAACTGCAATGAAAGCTCAAAACATAGCGGATTATTTGGCTGAAAATCCTATTGATGAGGAGTACGAGCCATTGAAGACTTATTTTCCAGATAAAGAGGTATTGTATGCTGATGAGTTTGTTTCAGAAAATTGTCATCCAGGTTGGAAGTTGTTTTTTGATGGAGCTGCTAATATAAAAGGAGTGGGGATAGGAGCGATTCTTATTTCTGAATCAGGACAATATTATCCTATAATAGCCCAACTTCGATTCTACTGTACCAATAATATGGCAGAATACGAAGCTTGCATTCTGGGATTAAGATTAGCCATTGACATGGGGGTCCAAGAATTGTTGGTATTAGGAGATTCAGATTTATTAGTCCACCAAATCCAAGGAGATTGGGAGACTCGTGATTCAAAACTTCTACCATATAGAAGTTGTTTGCAAGATCTTTGTCAATGATTTGTATTAGTAAAGTTCAAACACATTCCCAGGGCTCATAATGAGATTGCTGATGCTTTGGCAACCTTATCTTCATTGTTTCAACATCCCAATAAAACTTATATTGACCATTTGCATATACAGATTCACGATCAACATGCATATTGTAACATGGTTGAAGAAGAATTTGATGGGGAGCCTTGGTTCTATGATATCAAAGAATATATTCAGACTGGGAAGTATCCTGTACATGCTGATGGTAATCAAAAGAGAATCATTCGACGTTTGTCTAGTGGATTTTTCTTAAGTGGAGGAATCTTGTATAAGAAGACTCCTGATTTGGGACTCCTGAGGTGTGTAGATGCTAAAGAAGCTTCAAAAATCATGACTGAAGTACATTCTAGGATTTGTGGACCACACATGAGTGGGTATGTTTTGGCAAAGAAAATACTTCGAGCAGGTTATTATTGGCTCACCATGGAGCGAGATTCCATCAATTTCGTTCGTAAATGCCATGAATGTGATGATAGGCGAATTTACACGCCTATATCAATATATTTTGCCCATATTTTAGCCTAGTTTTGAGAACAAACTATATATTTCATGCACTTTTAGTCCTTTTTCCTATAAATGAGCTAACGAACATGATTAGGAAAGTTTCAGGTATAAATGATGCAAAATACAGCATTTTATGGCTTACTTGACGCAAAAGAAAGCTCACAAACGAAGTAGAAAGGAGCTGGACGCCTAAAGGACCAAATCTGCTGCATGGAAAATCTGTCCCGGGCTAAAACAGCATTTCTGAATACTTTGGGGACTGCATGGAAAATCTGTCCAGGACTAAAACAGCATTTCTGAAGACTTTGGGGACTTACAGACACAAAGATGGATTTTGACAATGATACATTAACCTAGTACAATTGGGTTATGTATTTCATTAGTTTATTTGGATTAGGAGAATGTTACATTAACCTAGTACAAATGGGTTAAGTATTTCCTTAGTTTAGTAGGATTTGGTTATTTATTTCATTAGCATAGTAGGAGTAGGATAGGAGTATTATAAATACCCTATCATGCTAGAGATTTTAATCAAGTCCTCCCTTAGTGGAGGCAACTCCTCCCTTCATTCAAGAAATTCATTCTTAAACTATTAATTTTCTTCCATCTTTCTCATCTTCCACTACAAACACTTCTAATCTATTCTTCTATTCTTAAATTCCACAACAAGAGAATCGTTACTTGCTAAGGAATCACCAAAACCACACGCCAAACACCTACTATTCACGCCATCCACCATGCAAAACGTGATATCCTTCGCATTCATGGGTAACTAAACCTCTTAGTTGGGGTTATGGAAGCCGAATGAGTTACTATCTATTGCTATGAGCTTGTGAGTTCAAGACAAGTATATTGCTTATATCATTATTCTCTTCATCTTAAATCTACATCCTTTGCAGTTCAAACACAAGAACACGCCATTCTAACATCTAACCTGTTCGAGAGAAAGGTTATTTGTCTAGAAAAGAAGACGCATAGACCAACGCCAGTCTAACATTTAACTTGTTCGAGAGAAAGGTTATTTGTCTAGAAAAGAGATAATGTCAAGGTAGTAGGACACCCTTTCCTATTAAAAAGCTAGTGCCGTACCTGGACTAACCTCTTGGAGAATTTGTACCGTTAGACACGCTTTAAGCTCGAGAGAGTTAAAGTGAAATAGTCCTTGTTTAGGTCGAGAGACGCTTGGATTTACCATCGACTACAATTCTCTATAAGCAATTGCATGTCAAGACTCTACACACTCATAGCCAATAGAGACGTATACCTCTGAAGGTGGACATAACCCCAACGCTTCAATTCTCATTGTTTACAACTCACGTAACATTCTTTCTTTTTATTTTCAGCTTTTATTTCATTACTTTGGTTACTTATTACAATCCCCCCTTCTTACGAGACTTGCACCAAAAGTCTATTAATTTTACTTACTTGTTGACCAAGCTATTCCCTGTGGGATCGACACCCAACCCAGGTTGGGTTCTATATTTGCTAACGACCGCTTTACACTCCCACGTGAGCTGTAGATTGAGCGTTATCAAAAATTGGCGCCGTTGCCGGGGAATACGAGTGTCAATCAAGTTCGTGATAATTACTAGACCCTTTGGTCAAAGATTCTCGTACTTTTACTTTTAGTTGTTGTTTTTGTTTTTTTTTAGGTTTATTCAGTGCATCAATGGAGGCACAACGTGAAATTGAAAGGATGGCTGCTCAAGTGCATCAACAGAATATTAATAATCGTAGGCGAGCAACAAATCCTGACGATGAGGATCTGGGCGATGAAGAGCTACTAAACCCACGGCATACTGCTGAGATGGCGGCACCCATGCAGAGGAGAGATCGTCAAGCGCGATTGAGGGCTGATCGCCGAGTTATGCAAATTCCTTTTGATGACGAAGAGGATGATCTAGACGGACCTGGTGCCACCGGAGCTATTATTCTTCCGCCATTGGCACCTGGAGCAAAGTTCAATATCACTAGCACCATGATTCAGCTTTTGCAACTCAAGGGATTATTTGGTGGACTAGCAGGCGATGATCCGAATATGCATCTGATCAACTTTATTTCTACATGCAAGTCATTCGACAATCCTGGCGTTGGACAGAATGCAATTCGATTACGTCTATTTCCATTGTCTCTGTCTGGGGAGGCAACTATGTGGTTGAATGGGCTGACTCCTGATTCTATTACAAATTGGAGGCAATTGAGAGACGCTTTCCTAGAAAGATTCTTTCCGCCATCCAAAAGAGCACAGTTGAGAGATGAGATCATCAATTTTCGACAGCTTCCAACTGAAGCTCTCCACGAAACATGGGAGAGGTTCAAGACGAAGCTAATGCGATGCCCAAATCACCATATGACCAATGACCACTTGATGGAGATATTATACAGAGCTTTGAATTCGGTGACTAAGTCAGTGGTTGATAATGCGGCTGGAGGATCTTTTATGGACCTCACCTTTGGGCAGGCAAGTCATATGCTAGATCGGATGACAAAGCAAAGTAGAGCTTGGCATACCAGGGATTCTGAGGTAACAAGCCCCACTTTATCTTTTGGCATGACTGCAGAGCAGAGGCGAAGACAAGAGGATCGTGACCAAGACATGGCTCACATGAAAATGCAGATGGATCTTCTTACAAAGCATTTATTATCAGGGAAGACAAAAAAAGTTAAGGCCGTGGTATCACATGGAAGAGACGAATCTGATTCCGAAGAGGAGGCTAACTACTTGAACAATCAGGGGGGTTTTCGTGGGAATGCCCAAGGAAACCAAGGTCGGAACCATTATGATAAATCTGGAAACAAAGACCAAGGTAGTTGGAAGAACAAAAATGAAAAGAGTGGTTTGTACGTTCCCCCTGGTAGACGTGATACCACCACATCTAATTCTGGGAGTATGGAAAACATGATGGCTAAGTTATTGAAAGGAGTGGAAGCAACGAGTGCAGGAGTTAAGGAGGTGATTGATGATTTGTCCTCCATGAAGCAACTAGTTGATTCTCATTCCACTTCTATCAAGCAAATAGAGCAGCAATTGAGCCAACTTTCAGCAGCATTTAATCAAAGAAAGGCTGGCACCTTACCAAGCGATACTGTGCAGAACCCAAAAAATGATGGGTCATGCATGGCCATCACTACCAGAAGTGGTAAGGTGCTGGAAACTTCAGCAAAAGGCAAGCAAGTGGTTGACGAAGTGGTACGGTTTGATATATGCAAAACAATGAAGCAGCCCAGCGATATGAATGAGTCATCTGTAGCTGATGTTCATTATGAGGATACGAAAGCATTATCTATAGAGAAACAACCTACTGTTGAGCCATTGTCTGCTGCGCCACTGAATGTTGAGCATGAGGATAATGAAGATTATGAAGAACTTATGGGTGATCCAACAGAAATAGAGTCTTATACTCCTAAGAAACCGGATTGTGATCTCAAGAATCAACCAACAGCGAAGACTCACTTTGACGAACCACCAATGCTAGAATCGCAAGAGCTCCCCGATTATCTAAGGTATGTGTTCTTGGAAAGTAGAAATATACTTCCAGAGAAAGCAGATGATTTAAGTGAACAGCACGTAGAATCTCTCATCTCTGCTCTGAGGAGATACAAGAGAGCTATGGGTTGGACTATTGATGATATAATTGGTGACTCTCCGGAGAAACGTATGAGCCAGCTCGAAAAAGATCGCGTGACCACAGGTAAGCCTCATTGTCGTCTAAATCCTTTTAGAAAACGATCCATCACTTATCTCGACGAAGTCTAAGTACTCGAGGTAACTACGTCGAGCCACGACAATAAATAAGGCGCTAGATGGGAGGCAACCCATCGTTTTATCGTTTTATCATTTTATCGTTTATCGTTTTGTCTTTCTTTCATTCTAGTACTTGTTTTTGCTTTTGATAAATGAAAATCCAAAAATAAGAGTCGAGCCATGACCAAAACTAAGGCGCTAGGTGGGAGGCAACCCATCGTACTAATCGTTTTCGTTTGGTTTTGAGCAAAAATAGGTGCAAGAAGTATTCAACGAGGAGATTGATTTCAATTGACGATTTGGACGCATTGTATGGTAAAGTTGGTGAGTTAGGAATGGTGATGCATAAGGCTATGGATTGAGCCTTTTCTCACGTCATAATAGGCTTCGAGGAAGGCTAGGCCTTGGTAAAAATAGGCCACGAACGATGCACAACCTATTCTATAGCCTAAGGACTCGGAATCTAGTGTGCTATACACTATGCGCCGCCTATTCCTAGGTATGCTTTTGACTATGCGCCGCCTATGCTATGGCATTTGAGATACTGAGACCAAATGCCATACCATATGCGCCGCATATGCCTAGATATGCCATACCATGTGCGGCGCATATGTCCCATTATGCCATGGACAATGCGCCGCATATACATGTGTTATGCCGAGGGATATGCGCCGCATATAGGGTGATTTTGTCCCCAAATCCGATTGTAAATGGGTCATAACCTGACCCATACTCTTCCTATATAAAGGGGACATAGTTTTACAACACAACCACATTAGAAAACACCCTAAAGGCGCCACATAACCTTCCAAATCTTCTCAAAATTTTCTTCTTTTGCTCTTCTAATTCACAACACCGTCTCCACAAGCTTCAAGCAAGTAAGTACTCTCTTATTCTTCATTTATTTATCGTAAGTACTACGTTGCTATGCTTATTATAAATTGCTAAATCATATAAGATTGTTGGTGATGTTCATGTGTTTGAATTGTTGTTGCATAATCATGTGAGTGAACATATACGTAGGGAATTCTTGACTTATTTCCGACTTGAATTTGGTTTCAATAGCATTGTTATGATATTTGCTGAATAGATATGGCTATGAATATTGCTTAAGAGTGTTGTTTGGATGCTTACATGTTAGACTATCCCGGCCATCGGGATAAGATTATAGTGCCTATCGACTTAGGAGGTTGTGCTTGTTGTAAGAATAACGATTCCATGTGGTAACCCCTATGTCGTAGTGTTGCTATATCTACCATGAAAGTAGTCCAATGGCTGCACATAAGTGATACAATGCTGATTTTCTTGTTGGAATACAATCCTAAAACGTATGTCGACGAAATCTGAGTAAATCGACTACGTTCACCTCGCTGATTTGTGCAACAAAACTAAGTGTGGGGTGGTACCCCTAGTACTTGCTTATAGATTGTATCAAGTGAGATTGTGCTGCAACTAACACTATTTCTAGTCTCAGGTACAATGGCACCTAAAGCGAGACAAGGCAAGGAGAAGGCTACCACCTCCCAAAAGGGCAAAAAGAGAAGTTGCAAGGACCAAGGAGAACCCTCCTCGCAGCAAATACCCCGACTCACGCTTGGAATTAAGTGGGATACTTATGAGGAACTTCTAAGGATGACGACTCTGATGATGATTCCAATGAAAGGGGTATGACCCCAGACATAGAGGATGAGTCCGACTAACCAGGTTCTTCTTATTTATTTTCCACTGAGGACAGTGTCCCGTCCAAGTGTGGGGTGGCATTGCATGCTATACTTCTCTGTTTGCACCTATGTTTGTTTGTTTACTTTGTTTATTTGAGTTCGTTTTGTTTTTTTGTTTTTGTTTGACGTTTTTTTTAGTTTTTTTTTAGGAGTAAAATCTTTCTAGCTTCGCATGAAATTATTTGGATAGGCAGCATAAGATTAGAACAAGAGTATGTGCTACAATTGTGACTATTGAGACATTTAGGCTCTAGTTGTGACTCATTATGTGCTATTGTGTGATTCAATTCCTTCAATTGTTGGGTCAAGAGTCTATATTACCTCCAATCAAGTCGACCATGTGCCTTGTGTGAGATAATAGTATATTCTATGTATGTGGCTGATGCTAGAACTTGCCTGGTATGTATGCAAAGCGAAAATAAGGAATGGAAGTTTAGGATATGATTTAGGCATTTCTTTGACAACCTATACATGTTTACCTTCAGTTTTTCCTACCCATGTAAATCATCCTAGTTAAACCCTTTTGAGCCTTTCGCCTATTTCTTTGACAACCTTGTATGTAAGCCTAATCCATTTCTTTCAAGACCATAATTTGATCCAAAATCCTGAGTGCTTTAAAGTGAAAAAGTCATGTGACAATATAAGAGGAAACTGGGTGAGTATAATGCTATAAATTGGAATGGTTCTTGAATGTGTTATGAAAAAGAAAGAAAGTGTTATCATAAGAGGTATGTTGTGAAAAGAAAAAGGAAAAGAAAGCTGAAAAGTGAGTTGTTCTTAAAATTGAAAAACAAAAGAGGAGAACAAGGGTGGTAGAACAAAAGAAAGAAGAAAGGTTGAAAGAAAAAAGTGTCAATGATACAAAGTAATGTATTAAAGTGCTTAGGAACCTAGTCACTATTCTTGGCCAAAATAGTCCTACCCGTCCCTTAGCCTACATTACAACCATCAAAAGACCTACTTGATCCTAATCTTAACATTCCGACATTTAGTGGAGTACTACAATAAGGGCAAGCCTATGGTCATCAGTCGCTACATATGAATTCTTTGTGAGAGCGAGAGCAAGGATATTGTTGATACCCATGTTTGAAAAATATGCTATACTTGTGAGTGATTATGGGTACTATATTGTGAGACACACATGGTTGATGAGCTTTGGATAGTTGTATATGATTCTATGTACCTTAACGTTTGCATGCGAGTTGATCACCATCACTAGTCTACGCTAGAGGTTAAACTGTTTCTACTTATAATCGGAAAGCTACTCTTTGTTGATAATTTTTGTGCTTGTCTTGAAGAATGTTTTGTGTTGTTGCTGTAAAAACCCTAAGTTGATGCTTAGAAGGACATGATATTTTGTTCGAGGACGAACAAAGCTGCAAGTGTGGGGTGTTGATGATAGGCGAATTTACACGCCTATATCAATATATTTTGCCCATATTTTAGCCTAGTTTTGAGAACAAACTATATATTTCATGCACTTTTAGTCCTTTTTCCTATAAATGAGCTAACGAACATGATTAGGAAAGTTTCAGGTATAAATGATGCAAAATACAGCATTTTATGGCTTACTTGACGCAAAAGAAAGCTCACAAACGAAGTAGAAAGGAGCTGGACGCCTAAAGGACCAAATCTGCTGCATGGAAAATCTGTTCCGGGCTAAAACAGCATTTCTGAATACTTTGGGGACTGCATGGAAAATCTGTCCAGGACTAAAACAGCATTTCTGAAGACTTTGGGGACTTACAGACACAAAGCTGGATTTTGACAATGATACATTAACCTAGTACAATTGGGTTATGTATTTCATTAGTTTATTTGGATTAGGAGAATGTTACATTAACCTAGTACAAATGGGTTAAGTATTTCCTTAGTTTAGTAGGATTTGGTTATTTATTTCATTAGCATAGTAGGAGTAGGATAGGAGTATTATAAATACCCTATCATGCTAGAGATTTTAATCAAGTCCTCCCTTAGTGGAGGCAACTCCTCCCTTCATTCAAGAAATTCATTCTTAAACTATTAATTTTCTTCCATCTTTCTCATCTTCCACTACAAACACTTCTAATCTATTCTTCTATTCTTAAATTCCACAACAAGAGAATCGTTACTTGCTAAGGAATCACCAAAACCACACGCCAAACACCTACTATTCACGCCATCCACCATGCAAAACGTGATATCCTTCGCATTCATGGGTAACTAAACCTCTTAGTTGGGGTTATGGAAGCCGAATGAGTTACTATCTATTGCTATGAGCTTGTGAGTTCAAGACAAGTATATTGCTTATATCATTATTCTCTTCATCTTAAATCTACATCCTTTGCGGTTCAAACACAAGAACACGCCATTCTAACATCTAACCTATTCGAGAGAAAGGTTATTTGTCTAGAAAAGAAGACGCATAGACCAACGCCAGTCTAACATTTAACTTGTTCGAGAGAAAGGTTATTTGTCTGGAAAAGAGATAATGTCAAGGTAGTAGGACACCCTTTCCTATTAAAAAGCTAGTGCCGTACCTGGACTAACCTCTTGGAGAATTTGTACCGTTAGACACGCTTTAAGCTCGAGAGAGTTAAAGTGAAATAGTCCTTGTTTAGGTCGAGAGACGCTTGGATTTACCATCGACTACAATTCTCTATAAGCAATTGCATGTCAAGACTCTACACACTCATAGCCAATAGAGACGTATACCTCTGAAGGTGGACATAACCCCAACGCTTCAATTCTCATTGTTTACAACTCACATAACATTCTTTCTTTTTATTTTCAGCTTTTATTTCATTACTTTGGTTACTTATTACAATCCCCCCTTCTTACGAGACTTGCACCAAAAGTCTATTAATTTTACTTACTTGTTGACCAAGCTATTCCCTGTGGGATCGACACCCAACCCAGGTTGGGTTCTATATTTGCTAACGACCGCTTTACACTCCCACGTGAGCTGTAGATTGAGCGTTATCAGAATGCCAGGTACATGGAGACTTGATGCATTCTCCTCCATCTGAGTTGCATATAATGACTGCTCCATGGCCTTTTATGGCTTGGGGAATGGACGTAATTGGACCAATTGAACCAAAGGCCTCGAATGGACATAGATCCATCTTGGTAGCCATTGATTATTTCACGAAATGGGTAGAAGCAGCGACTTTTAAGTCAGTGACCAAGAAAGTTGTGGTTGATTTTATTCACTCTAACATCATTTGTCACTTCGGCATTCCAAAGATAATTGTCACGGATAATGCTGCGAATCTCAATAGCCATCTTATGCAAGAAGTATGCCAGTAATTTAAGATTATGCATTGGAATTCAACTCCTTATCGTCCAAAGGCAAATGGAGCTGTAGAAGCTGCCAACAAGAACTTAATGAAAATACTTTGTAAGATGGTGCAAGGTTCCCAACAATGGCATGAAAAGTTACCTTTTGCTTTGTTGGGTTATCGTACTACAATTCGGACTTCAATTGGTGCAACTCCTTACTTGTTAGTGTATGGAACTGAAGCAGTTATACCTGCAAAGATTGAGATTCCATCTCTTCGAGTAGTGGTGGAAGCTGAAATTGATGAAGACCAATGGGTCAAGACTCGTTTGGAGCAATTAAGCTTGATTGATGAAAAAAGATTGGCGTCAGTATGTCACGGACAACTATATCAGAAGAGAATGGCACGAGCATATAATAAAAAGGTGCATCACAGACATTTTAAAGTTGGTCAGTTAGTACTAAGACGCATCCTTCCTCATCAGATTGAAGCCAAAGGAAAATTTTCTCCTAATTGGCATGGGCCATTCATGGTAAAGAAAGTGTTACCTAATGGCACGTTATATCTGACTGATGTAGAAGGAAAAATGGAAGGAATGACAGTCAATGCTGATGCGGTTAAAAGATATTATGTATGATATTCATGTACAATTATGTTATGTATGTTTTGTACTTATATTTTTAAAGATTGAAATGATGAAGGCATTTTGTTCTACTATCTGAATAATATATAAACCTTTGCTTACCCCTTTGAGCTTTTATTTTTCTTCGAACCCCTCTTTTGGAATCAAAATTAAAAAAAGTGTGTTGAAAAAAAAAATTCAATCAAAAATTCAAAATCAAACAAAAGAATGATTCTTCATGAACTACGTTTGACCTGATTCTTGCTATGACAAGATACGTAGGCATCCCTACTCCGGGGCTCGGTCTAACCAGAAGAAAATTCAAATTACCCAGAATGAAATGAAACTGGGGCAAAAATTTATTTTCTTAAAAGAATCGATTTCAAAAGTTGTATGTTTCACCCAATGTTATATAAATTTTTTGAGCCTCATGCCTACCTTTCTTTCTAACCCTATCCGAAAGCCAAGTTACAACCAAAGAAAGACCTTCGGATTAATCTTTGAGAATGTCAAAGCTAAACATATTATGAGTGCATGATATTTCATATTTTGGGTATTTATCTAAAAAAAATGAATGAAAATGAGAGAGTCTTATTGCTGAAAACCCTTTCAGGCATCGTAAGACGACTGTGAGCTAAGGCAGAAATAAAAGGAGATAGGCTCGTTGGCAAACACCCATTGAGGTGCCACTAGCTTAAGAAAGGTTGTTATCAAGAAGGAACAAATTCAAGATTGGCTTAATTTCAAGCTCAATATGAGGACAAAAGTTGTAATGATTGGTGTGGGTAGATCTGGTTGTTTTATTCAAAATGCATGTCATAATCACCAGAATCGACTTCCACATTCAGACAAGATTTCTCTTTGTTTTGAAAAAAGAGAAAACTATTGTCTTTTTATTTTGTTTTATTTTTATTTTTGATTTTTGTGTCTTTATCATTAAACAAAAAATTTTGTTATCTTTTGAGTCAAATTCACATCAGGTCGAGTCAGAAAAGACTCCAAACTCGCTACTAACTCCTTTAAGGGTACAAAGCAAGACAAAGAGTCGATGTACAGAGACAACATTTCAAAGTAAAAGTAAGGTACTCAAGATGATTGTGATTTGATAATTTTAAACTCGTGAAATCTAAGGGATGTATTGGAAGCTAAACTCAGAAGCATCATACAACAGAAATATGATTTGAGTTGAGGATCTCAGTAGTCAAAATTCTGAGTCAGAAATATGACAATTCAAAGAATATTATCATGGATTGGAAAAGAGTTGAGCATGGCAAGTGCGAGAGCATCCACTTCAAAAGCCAAATGCCACAAACTAACCACCATATGTTTTAAAACTCACAATTTTTCTTTGTTTGGAACAGAGATGAAATGATTATTTTCAGATAAAGGATGCAATTTCATACTTCATTCAATGCAAGAAGCATGATTACAACATCCGATACTGGATCTCGGTCATGATAAACTTTATTCTTTGTGAGATATATCAAGATCCAGTAACACATAAATTTTTTCAGTACAAACTGGGGCAAATTTTTATGTGTGTTGTATGAAATTTATTTTATGCTCAGGACCCTCCTGAAGAATGGGAATTTATTTTATGCTCAGGACCCTCCTGAAGAATGGGAATTTATTTTATGCCCAGGACCCTCCTGAAGAAGAAAGTTCAGGAGCCCACCTGAAGAACAGGGTAAAAAAAAAAATTGCAAGTCAGGAGCCCGCCTGAAGAACAGGGTGAAGAATTGTAAGTCCAGGAGCCCGCCTGAAGAACAGGGTGAAGAAAAACAAAGTTCAGGAGCCTGCCTGAAGAACAGGGTGAAGAAAAAGAAAATTCAGGAGCCCGCCTGAAGAACAGGGTGAAGAAAAAGAAAATTCAAGAGACCGCCTGAAGAACAGGGTAAAGAAAAAGAAAGTTCAGGAGCCCGCCCGAAGAACAGGGTGAAAAATTATAAATCCAGGAGCCCGCCTGAAGAACAGGGTGAAGAAAAGAAAGTTCAGGAGCCCGCCTGAAGAATAGGATAAATTTTCAAGTTCAAGTCATGAAGATTTGAATCAAGATTCTGGAGATTGCA
Source organism: Capsicum baccatum var. pendulum (assembly GCA_030864225.1). Classification (NCBI taxonomy): domain Eukaryota; kingdom Viridiplantae; phylum Streptophyta; class Magnoliopsida; order Solanales; family Solanaceae; genus Capsicum; species Capsicum baccatum. The sequence goes on along the minus strand of CM061560.1, from coordinate 233,245,091 downwards.
ATTATTACTTATATTTTTTTCATCTTTGATTTTTATTAGTCAGTTGAATGTAAAAGCAGAAGTCGTCAACCGGAAACTCGACAGAATCTCACCCGACTTTAACTTTTTCTCTCACCAAATTACCTTTTGAACTACTCATGACCTGATTCCCTTATAACCCGGGATAGGTAGGATGTCCAAAAACAGGACTCGGTCATATTTTTCTTTTTCTTTTTATTTTTTATTTTTATTTTTACCTTTCAAATAATTGGAGAGTCAAAAATCATATCTTGTCTACATATTTGTATGAAAACTCTTTGAGATTTCACACAAAGAGGGGAAAAAATGTAGACACGTGATTTTTGATCCTCCCTAAATTTTAACTTGTTTATCGATACTAAATATTTATATTTATATTTAATCATATATTATTTTGACTATTATTTTATTTTTAATATAATATAAATAATTAAATAAAATTAATTTTAGGGTATTATTTTATTTTATTTTTATTTTTAAAAAAAATATATAATTAAAATATATATATATATATATATTATTCTTTTAAATAAATAAGTTTGTAGTTTTTGTACTATCTTAATTATATAATTTATTTTTAGACTTTTATGGTATTTTTTGAAATATAAAAATTAATTAATTATTATATTATTATTATTATTATTATTTTATTTGTTACTATGAACTTATTTATTTATTATTTTTGTTATTATTATTATTACCTATCACTAATTTCCCTCAACCCCATTATCCTTATTTCCCTCCCCGCGTTTCCACCACATAAAAAAACTACTTATGCACACAACACTAGGATATATAAAAAAGATAGACACACGAGAAGAAGAGGACGAAAAAACAGAAGATCAAAAAACAAAAAAAAAAACACAGAGTAAAAAGAGATCAAGAAAAGAGAGTAAAGAGAAGAAAGAAAAATTTGAAGTTTAAGAGTTTTCCGTTTGAGATTTCTGGTGACAATTATTTCTTGCTTCTTATTTCGTTTGAATCAAAAACGGGTTTTTCTTTAAATCTGAACCATTTCATGTGATAAATTATATTATGAAAAGCATGAATGAAATTGTATAAACAAATTTCATGTATTATTTAATAGATGTTGTTAATTTATTATATAAATTCATATATTATTATGTATTGAATGTTATTTTTCATATGTAACATTGTTTGGTTAAAATTTGAAACGGATAGAAAAGTAGGAAAGATAAGTAAATATATCAATTTATGTTCACAGATACTTATATTCACACACAGATATATTAATTTATTTTTATCTATACACAGTTTCTTGCACACACTTCACAAATACTCTCATAGAGATTTTCATACAAATGAACAACCATATACACCATAACAGAGAGATATAGAAAGATTGTGAGACAGAAAACAGTTGAGAACGGAAGAAAAATCGTTAATCTTTCTTTGAGTTTTCCGGCGAGTGTCTCACTGGAAATTCATCAAAAATTCAGCATCGCTTCAATCCATTCATTTCCGCAGAAAACATTTTCCAAAAACTGATAAACTTCGTCAGAAATGTGGGAAACGCATTGAAAAGTTCAAATCCGACAATAACCAACTATGAACGGCGGTTTTCCAGCCGCCGGAACCAACCAACGCCACCAGAATACCATCCGCGCTGCTGATGTCTTCCCTCGCCGTTCTGACGGCGAAACAACCACCGCAGGCGAACTCTATTCGCCGACCGAAAATCTAACCCGAGAACCCGACTAGACCTGCTGGATACGCGACGCTGGCTCACGACCAGATTCGACAGAGGCGCGTCGGCTTGATCCAACCAGGTCTCCACCGCAACTCACTGCCGACCGACCGGAGAAGAAAGCAAAGTCAGATCTATCGCCGCCGCCAGCAGTCGCTACTCCGGCCGCGGCGCGTCGGCCAGATCCGACCAGATCTTCGCCCACAAATCCCCACCAACTCCGGCAACAACCACTTCCAAATCCGGAGATACCACTAGACGCTTCGGCATCACCAGATCTGGCCGGCGCCATCCGTTCTTTTTCCTTTTTCCGTCACCGCTACTAGTCGGAAAATCATGTCATTCTTTTCCCTCCTTTCCCGTCAGCCCGCGCCATCGACACATCCCTCACCCAGATCCCATCGACCACCATCCCAGTCGGATACCAGCATCACTGCCTCTCATTTTCTTTCTCCTCCGTGCGACGTTCCTATCACCGGTGATGGCAGCCGCCATCTTAAATATTTTGTGTTGATATTGATTTAGAGAATATGGATTTGGGAGATTATATAAAATTAATATTACTTGTTTAATAATTAATTTTTGTATATGTATTATATTATAGTATTATTTTATTTTATTTTAATTTATTATTAACAAGGTTTAAGAATTAGTTGTCAAATTAATTAGCCGTTTTAATTAAATAATGTTTAGGAATATTTTAGCGTTAGACAATTTTTGACACGTTTAAAATATTCATCTCAATTAAGAATGCGGCGCACGCATCTTCCTGAGATATTTTAAAAATAATGCAAGGATGTAAAAAAAAACACAACTTAGTAAATATTTTTCTAAAATTTACTTGACAAATATTTTTTAACTTGTCACTGATTTATTTAATAATAAACGAGATTTTAGATATATAAAATGAGCGATTTTGGCCTTAACATAATTTTTTAAAATAATTTAAGTTAAGATAAGTCAATAAAAGCGACCGTGCTAGAACCACGGGATTCGAAGGGTGCCTCACACCTTCCCTTCGATCAACAAAATTCCTTACCCATTATCAGTTTTCGCAGACCAAATAAGATTCATTTCTTTTTTATTAGGGATTCAAAAAAAAAAGGTGTAACACCCCGTACTTAATTACGTGCATTAGCCATTGTTATATGTGTTGGAGTATATGTATTGATCCTAAGTTAGGTATATATGAGTATTGATTATTTTGAGATGGTTTCAAGTGTATAGTTTGATTATATGTGTATAGGAATCGACCTTATTTATACCGGAATTTGCCCGTCGATGTTTCCATACGAAGGTTATTGAATAAGCTTTCCGACGATATAAAGATTTTTAAAAACGGATAAGTCTCGGATATAAGCGAGCACGCTCGAAACTATAAAACGGTGGTCGGGATGTGAACAATAAAATTGCAGGAAAATTTCCAGTTTTTGGGTCAACGTTGAACGATCATAACTCCCTCAATATAATGAAATAGGAGAGCTACCACATATCAAAAGAAAGATCTTTGAGTCTTCTTTCCAATGCAGTTAGCTTCATCCAAATCCAACATCTGAGTAAGGAGTTATACTCGTTCTACTTCAGCCTCTCAAAACAGATTTTTGTGAACAGTAAATTAGCAGGAAAATACTGAGGCCTGCCAGTTTTTGGGTCAACTTGGAACGATCATAACTCCCTAAATATAATGAACTGGGCAAGCTACCACATATCAAAAGAAATATATTTGAGTCTTCTTTCTAATGAAATTGGTTTCATCCAAATCCAACATCTGCGTAAGGAGTTATACGCGTTTTACTTCAGCCTCTCAAAATAGATTTTTAGGGTCAACTTCAAACGATCATAACTCCTTGTACAGGAAGAACTGGGTGGCCTAATTTATATGAAATGAAACACCTTTGAATTATATTTCCAATGATACCAATTTCACCCAAATCCGATATCGGATCAAAGAGTTATGGTCTATTTACTTCAGCTTGCCAAAACAGTCCACCGGAAGACATATTTGACATTATTTAAATTTTAAGGGCACTTTGGTCATTTTCTATGGTATTATGGACGGGAATATGTGTATATATACATGTATATGAGCTCAAAAATCAGATTCATCATCAATTATAGGAAAGAACAAACCCTAGCCTAATTTCAACTCTAATTATCTTGTGATTCAACCGTGGAAAGTCCAAATTGATTCCGTAGTTGTGTTCATCGTCTCAAGGGCTTCGAGAAGCACCCCTTATTTGTGCCAACAGGACTTCAAAACCCAAAGGGCCATTATATGGTAAGGATGTAAATTATGTTGGTGTTATTTATATGGATATGTATATATATATATATATATATATATATGCATGTGAGCATAAGAAGTATGTTATTTGATTGTTGTTGAAAGATGATTGGAAATGATGTTGGATCATTCTTGTGCATGGTTGGATTATGTTGAATTGTGAAGGGATGATGTGGTATTGATGATATGGTATTGAAATGATGATTATATATATATATATACACATAAACCTATTGTTCAAGTTGGTTTTTGGAATGCTTTGCAAATATTGGTTGTATGAAATTATGGAAGAGAATTGTGGTGTTGGGTTGATAATACTAGATGCCAAATATTTCATTGTAGATAAGTGATTTGTAAAGGCGGGAAGTTGTGTTGAATTGATATCCGAACCTACAACGAGGTATGTAAAGCATACTCTAACGATGTTCTTTGGCATGAAAACACCAATGTTCCATCAAGTAAGATTCCGATGGTTATCCAAACACATGTATTGTTCTACATTACCAATGAAGTTGTTTCCATTCTATAAAGTGTCAAAATGTTTCATTGATATACCAAGAGGCTCCTATTTCATTGTTGTGATATTGATGATTCTGAAACATATTGTTGATGTACCAATGAGTCCTTATTACATCGTTATTGTATAGAAGGTCTATTACTTGATTCCTATTAATGTATCATTGTTCCAAAGGTACTATATTGGCATGAACACTAATGTAATAATCTCAAAAGCTTTTGAACTAAGTTATTAGAAAAATCTCTTTTGTGTTACTTGATATACGTGTGGGTGGTATCCCAGGGGCATAAGCCTAGCATGGGTCGATCCCAATTGATATGTACTGGGGGCAGCCTAATGGTCACAGTACGGTACAGTATTGATTATTGTTAGGTGGTTGGAGGTTCGGGAGGAGGAGGTAATGGCGAATAACAATTGTAAAGAATGAAATGAACGAATGTATACCGTTCCACAAATGTGTTTGAATTCAAGAACCCAATTCAGATTAATGATAATGTTCATGATCCTAAAAGTGTTTATGAAGTGTGGTTCACTTCTATTATGATTTATTCACATGTGTATGATTTTCTTGATCCCCCATATCACATATGATTATTTACAGCTTTACATACTCAGTACATATCTCGTACTGACGTCCCTTACGGGTGACCTGCATTCATGCTGCAGGCACAGGTACCTCAGCTCATACACCGCACCAGTAGGATCCAGGTCATACAGCTATTGTTGGTGAGCTCCAGTTTACTTCGGAGCTTTCCGAGTCGGTTCCTTATATTTTGTTATTGTACAGGAGTCATATGTGGGCGGGGATTTGTCCCGACCCTAGTTATGTCATGTATATCCTAGAGGCTTTGTAGAAATAAGGAAGGGTAAAGTCATGGAAGTTTATATAGTAATGTTATATTTGTATAAGGGGTAGCCCCGACGGCCAAGTATTATATATTTATATATATATATTTGTGTGTGTTGTGCTGATACAGGTAATTAGACTCTTTTATATGCAGCGAAGTGCTGCCCAAATTTTTGGTGACATGTAAGTGAAAGTACAGGTATTTGAACGGGTTCTCCCGGGCCTTCTCGGCTTCGGGTGCCAGTCCGGCCCGATGGGATTTTGGGTCGTGACAAAAGTGGTATCAGAGCGGTTCGTCCTAGTGAGTCTACAAAGCCGTGTCTACGTAGAGTCTTATTTATCGGTGTGTTGTGCACCACATCTATAAACAGAAGGCTATGGACATTTAGGAATTGTTTCTTTTCTTCATGTCTTAGATCGTGCAATAGAGCTTATATTGTATATGAAGTCATAGTTGACCACTGAATCAGTTTGTTTCTCTTATTATAGTAATGATGCCGGTTACCAGAAGCAAGAATACCGGTAAGCAAGTAGATGTGGCTGCCGGAGAGGGGACTAGTAAGTCACCCACTATACCAGCTAATCAAAGTGAGGCTCCAGCTGAGCATGCATCAGAAACTTCCCCCATTCCAGAAGAAATAAGGGGGAGGAGAACTATATCCCCAGAGCCACCTATTAATGTTGTTGATCAAGATCTTAGAAATGCAGTGCAACTTTTGACTCGTATAGTTGCTGGGCAAGTTCAAGGGCAAGCCATTCCTGTCGCGGGCTCTAGCGGTACTGATAGGGCGGCTAGTCTTCGGACGCAAGATTTTCTTAAGATGGATCCGCCTACTTTTACTGGATCCGATCTTAACGAAGATCCGCAGGACTTTATTGATCAAATCCAAAGGGCCCTAGAGGTGATGCATGTATCGGGCAGAGAGACAGTGGAGTTAGCCGCGTATAGATTCAAAGGTGAGGCTATATATTGATATGAAGACTAAAAACGGTCGAGGGGCATTGATGCACCCCCAGCTACTTGGAAAGAGTTCAAAGAGGCACTTATTGATCATTATCTTCCATATGAGACTCGTCAGGCCCGTGCGGATCAGTTCTTAAATCTTCGGTAGGGTAATACAAGTGTGAGGGAGTATAGTCTTCGATTTAATTCCTTGTCCAGATATGCTCCTAATGTTATAGCTACTATGGATGACAGAGTTTATCAGTATGTGAACGTATTGGATCCGTATTTGGTTAGGGATTGTACTATTGCTGCACTGAATAAAGATATGGATATAGCTAGGATCCAAGCATTTGCACAGAAAATGGAAGATCAGAGGCAGAGAAGAAGAACGCAGGAATTTGAAAGCGGATCTTCTAAGAGGGCCAGATCTACAGGGCAGTTTATAGCGCCACAGGGAGGTTTTAGACCTCAATTTTCTGCTAGACCACCTAGGCCATTATTTTCTTATTCTGCAGCTAGTGCTCCACCACAGCATCAGGGGTTTAGAGGCAGTCAAATTGGGCAAAGAAGTGAGGGTCATAGTTCGCGATCAGTGGGTTATCATGGGCAAAGGAATATGATCCAACTGAGACCTCCTCGATAGCCATGCAATAAATTTGGAAGGCATCATATGGGCGCATGTCGAATGGGAACAAATGTTTGTTATTGGTGCGGTATGACGGGGCATATGATAAGGGAATGCCCACGAAGGGGCGCAGGTGGTGTAGCACGACCTTCGGGATCAGCTGTTGCATCATCGTCACCGGTATCTTATTCTGGTAGAGGCGCACGACCCGTGGGTCACGCTAGAAACGAAATAAGAGTCACCAGTTCCAGCGGGACTCAGAATCGCACTTATGCTTTAGCGGATCGACAGAATCTAGAGGCTTCCCCAGATGTGGTTACGGGTACGTTGTCCATATTTTCATTTGATGTGTATGCTCTAATTTATCCCGGTTCTACATTATCATATGTTACTCCTTTGGTTGCTGGAAAGTTCAAAAGAACCCCCGAATTGTTAGATAAGCCGTTGGAAGTGTCTACCCCGGTTGGGGAATCTATTATTGCTAGAAGAGTTTATAAAGATTGTGTAGTAACTGTGTGTGGTCGAGACACGATGGCCAATCTCGTGGAACTAGAAATGGTAGACTTTGATGTTATAATGGGTATGGATTGGTTGGCGTCTTGTTATGCCAAAATTGACTGTTGTACAAAAAAGATGTATTTACATTTTCCGAATGAAGCAGTTATTGAATGGCAAGGTAAGATTGGCGCACCAAAAGGTAGATTTATTTCCTATTTCAAAGCAAGAAAATTGATTTCCAAGGGATACCTATATCATTTAGTTAGAGTAAGGGATACAGAAGCGGAGCCACCAACTCTTCACGTTGTTCCAGTGGTAAATGAATTTCCTGATGTATTTCCTGAAGATCTTCCAGGTTTGCCTCCTGAACGAGAAGTAGAGTTTGGTATTGATGTAATACCAGGAACCCAACCAATCTCGATTCCTCCATATAGAATGGCCCCAGCAGAATTGCGAGAATTGAAAGATTTGCTAGAGAAGGGATTTATAAGGCCTAGTATGTCCCCCTGGGGAGCACCGGTGTTATTTGTGCGCAAAAAAGATGGCTCGCTGAGGATGTGTATTGATTATCGTCAATTGAATAAGGTGACTATTAAGAATAAATATCCTCTTCCAAGAATTGATGATTTATTTGATCAGTTACAGGGCGCCAAGTGCTTTTCTAAGATTGATTTGAGGTCAGGTTACCACCAATTGAGGGTCAAAGAAAAAGATATACCCAAAACAGCTTTTCGAACAAGGTATGGTCATTATGAGTTTCTAGTTATGTCATTTGGTCTAACAAATACACCTGCAGCTTTTATGGATTTAATGAATAGGGTCTTTAAGCCATTCCTGGATGTATTTGTGATAGTTTTTATAGATGATATTCTAGTTTATTCTAGATCAGAAGAGGACCATGCCAATCACTTACGACAGACATTGCAGACTCTTCGTGATTGTAATCTTTATGCAAAGTTCTCTAAATGTGAGTTTTGGTTAAAGTCGGTGGCATTTTTGGGTCATATTGTATCTAGTGAAGGGATAAAGGTTGATGCTCAAAAGATAGAAGCTGTGAAGAACTGGCCAAGGCCCACAACGCCGACGGAGATTCATAGTTTTCTCGGGTTGGCCGGTTATTATAGGAGGTTTGTTAAAGACTTTTCTTCCATTTCAGCACCTTTAACCAAGCTAACGCATAAAGCATCCAAGTTCCAATGGAATGATACGTGTGAGGAGAGTTTCCAAGAATTGAAGAATAAGTTGACTTCTACACCCTGTGTTGGTACTTCCAGAAGGCACAGAAGGGTATACAGTGTATTGTGATGCTTCTAGAATTAGTTTAGGACGTGTATTGATGCAGCATGGTAAGGTAATATCATATGCTTCTAGACAATTGCGGCCACATGAGAAAAATTATCCTACACACGATCTTGAGCTGGCAGCGGTTATCTTTGCTTTAAAAATATGGCGCCACTATTTATATGGGGTTCATGTTGATATATATACTGATCACAAGAGCTTACAATATATTTTCAGTCAGAAGGATCTAAATCTGAGGCAGCGAAGGTGGATGGAACTATTAAAAGATTATGATGTCGATATTTTGTATCATCCAGGGAAGGCGAATATAGTAGCTGATGCGTTAAGTCGTAAGTCTATGATGATGCCTATAGAAAGGCAAGGGATGGTTAAAGATCTTCACCAGTTAGCTAGTTTGGGAGTTCGCCTTCTTGAAACTCCGGACAAAGAGCTTATCGTACATAATGCTGCAGAATCTTCATTAGTAGCTGAAGTGAAAGAGAAGCAATATGCAGATCCTATTTTATTACAGCTTAAGGAGAACGTTCAGAGTGGTGCAACCAAGGTATTTGAGCTTACGCGAGAAGGAGTACTTCGGTGCCAAAACCGATTATGTGTGTCGGATGTAGACGGGCTAAGAAAGAAGATTATGACAGAGGCACATTTTTCAAGGTATTCCATTCATCCAGGATCAACCAAAATGTATCAAGATTTGAAAGATATGTATTGGTGGAATGACATAAAAAGGAACATCGCAGAATTTGTAGCTGAATGCCCAAATTGCCAACAAGTTAAAGTGGAACATCAAAAGCCCGGAGGCTATATGCAATGCATAGATTTTCCAACTTGGAAGTGGGACATGATCAACATGGATTTTGTTACAGGTTTGCCTCGTACAGCTCGGAAATTTGATTCTATATGGGTGATTGTGGATAGGCTTACTAAATCCGCACATTTCTTACCCGTTAAGACCACTTACACAGTTGAAGAATATTCGAAGTTGTATGTCAAAGAAATAGTCTGATTACATGGAGTGCCAACTTCTATTATATCAGATCGGGGAATTCAATTTACTGCAAACTTTTGGAAGTCTTTCCAACGAAGTTTGGGAACACAAGTGAATCTGAGTACAGCTTTTCACCCTCAGACGGATGGACAAGCAGAGCGCACCATTCAAACACTTGAAGATATGCTACGAGCATGTGTTATAGATTTTAAAGGCAGCTGGGATGATCATTTACCTCTTATTGAGTTTGCCTACAATAATAGCTATCATTCAAGTATCAAAATGGCACCATATGAAGCTTTATATGGGAGGAAGTGTAGATCACCAATAGGATGGTTCGAAGGGGGTGAAACTCTTATGTTCGGACCGGATCTTGTGTATCAAGCCATAGAAAAAGTCAAGGTGATTCAGCAACGGTTGAAAACGGCCCAAAGTCGACACAAGTCATATGCGGATAGTAGAAGAAGAGGGCTAGAGTTTTCGTTAGGCGATTGGGTATTTTTGAAGGTATCGCCAATGAAAGGGGTGATGAGATTTGGCAAGAAAGGAAAGTTGAGTCCACGATATATAGGCCCATATAAGATTATTCGAAGATGTGGGCAAGTTGCTTATAAATTAGAGCTACCCCAGGAACTCTCATCAGTGCATCCAGTATTTCATGTATCGATGCTTCGAAAGTGCATCGGAGATCCGACCCTTATTACTTCTACTGAAGATGTGCAAGTAACAGAAGATCTTACCTATGAGGAGATTCCTACTGCTATATTTGATCGTCAAGTTAAGAAGTTGAGAAATAAAGAAGTAGCATCGGTGAAAGTACTTTGGAGAAATCAACAAAGGGAAGAGATTACATGGGAAGCGGAGGAAGCAATGAAATTGAAATACCCTTATTTGTTCAAAGATGAAAAAGAAGTGCAAGGAGTGGAACTGGGACACTAACAAGTAAGTTTCTACATATGCACAACATCTATATGATGACGTGAATATCAATTATGAATTCGAACTTGTTTCGGCTAAATAACTACATTCACATTCGAGGACGAATGTCCTTAAGGGGGGAAGGATGTAACACCCCGTACTTAATTACGTGCATTAGCCATTGTTATATGTGTTGGAGTATATGTATTGATCCTAAGTTAGGTATATATGAGTATTGATTATTTTGAGATGGTTTCAAGTGTATAGTTTGATTATATGTGTATAGGAATCGACCTTATTTATACCGGAATTTGCCCGTCGATGTTTCCATACGAAGGTTATTGAATAAGCTTTCCGAAGATATAAAAATTTTCAAAAACGGATAAGTTTCGGATATAAGCGAGCATGCTCGAACCTATAAAACGGTGGCCGGGATGTGAACAGTAAAATTGCAGGAAAATTTCCAGTTTTTGGGTCAACTTTGAACGATCATAACTCCTTCAATATAATGAAATGAGAGAGATACCACATATCAAAAGAAAGATCTTTGAGTCTTCTTTCCAATTCAGTTAGTTTCATCCAAATCCAACATCTGAGTAAGGAGTTATACTCGTTCTACTTCAGCCTCTCAAAACAGATTTTTGTGAACAGTAAATTAGCAGGAAAATACTGAGGCCTGCCAGTTTTTGGGTCAACTTTGAACGATCATAACTCCCTAAATATAATGAACTGGGCGAGATAACACATATCAAAAGAAAGATATTTGAGTCTTCTTTCTAATGAAATTGGTTTCATCCAAATCCAACATCTGCGTAAGGAGTTATACGCGTTTTACTTCAGCCTCTCAAAACAGATTTTTAGGGTCAAATTCAAACGCTCATAACTCCTTGTACAGGAAGAACTGGGTTGCCTAATTTATATGAAATGAAAGACCTTTGAATTATCTTTCCAATGATACCAATTTCACCCAAATCCGATATCGGAGCAAAGAGTTATGGTCTATTTACTTCAGCTTGTCAAAACAGTCCATCGGAGGACATATTTGACATTATTTAAATTTTACGGGCACTTTGGTCATTTTTTATGGTATTATGGACGGGAATATGTGTATATATACATGTATATGAGCTCAAAAATCAGATTCATCATCAATTATAGGAAAGAACAAACCCTAGCCTAATTTCAACTCTAATTATCTTGTGATTCAACCGTGGAAAGTCCAAATTGATTCCGTAGTTGTGTTCATCGTCTCAAGGGCTTCGAGAAGCACCCCTTATTTGTGCCAACAGGACTTCAAAACCCAAAGGTCCATTATATGGTAAGGATGTAAATTATGTTGGTGTTATTTATATGGATATGTATATATATATATATATATATATATGCATGTGAGCATAAGAAGTATGTTATTTGATTGTTGTTGAAAGATGATTGGAAATGATGTTGGATCATTCTTGTGCATGGTTGGATTATGTTGAATTGTGAAGGGATGATGTGGTATTGATGATATGGTATTGAAATGATGATTATATATATATATATACACATAAACCTATTGTTCAAGTTGGTTTTTGGAATGCTTTGCAAATATTGGTTGTATGGAATTATGGAAGAGAATTGTGGTGTTGGGTTGCTAATACTAGATGCCAAATATTTCATTGTAGATAAGTGATTTGTAAAGGCGGGAAGTTGTGTTGAATTGATATCCGAATCTACAACGAGGTATGTAAATCATACTCTAACGATGTTCTTTGGCATGAAAACACCAATGTTCCATCAAGTAAGATTCCGATGGTTATCCAAACACATGTATTGTTCTACATTACCAATGAAGTTGTTTCCATTCTATAAAGTGTCAAAATGTTTCATTGATATACCAAGAGGCTCCTATTTCATTGTTGTGATATTGATGATTCTGAAACATATTGTTGATGTACCAATGAGTCCTTATTACATCGTTATTGTATAGAAGGTCTATTACTTGATTCCTATTGATGTATCATTGTTCCAAAGGTACTATATTGGCATGAACACTAATGTAATAATCTCAAAAGCTTTTGAACTAAGTTATTGGAAAAATCTCTTATGTGTTACTTGATATACGTGTGGGTGGTATCCCTGGGGCATAAGCCTAGCATGGGTCGATCCCAATTGATATGTACTGGGGGCAGCCTAATGGTCACAGTACGGTACAGTATTGATTATTGTTAGGTGGTTGGAGGTTCGGGAGGAGGAGGTAATGGCGAATAACAATTGTAAAGAATGAAATGAACGAATGTATACCGTTCCACAAATGTGTTTGAATTCAAGAACCCAATTCAGACTAATGATAATGTTCATGATCCTAAAAGTGTTTATGAAGTGTGGTTCACTTCTATTATGATTTATTCACATGTGTATGATTTTCTTGATCCCCCATATCACATATGATTATTTACAGCTTTACATACTCAGTACATATCTCGTACTGACGTCCCTTACGGGGGACCTGCATTCATGCTGCAGGCACAGGTACCTCAGCTCATACACCGCACCAGTAGGAGCCAGGTCATACAGCTACTGTTGGTGAGCTCCAGTTTACTTCGGAGCTTTCCGAGCCGGTTCCTTATATTTTGTTATTGTACAGGAGTCATATGTGGGCGGGGATTTGTCCCGACCCTAGTTATGTCATGTATATCCTAGAGGCTTTGTAGACATAAGGAAGGGTAAAGTCATGGAAGTTTATATAGTAATGTTATATTCGTATATGGGGTGGCCCCGACGGCCAAGTATTATATATTTATATATATATATTTGTGTGTGTTGTGCTGATACAGGTAATTAGACTCTTTTATATGCAGCGAAGTGCTGCCCAAATTTTTGGTGACATGTAAGTGAAAGTACAGGTATTTGAACGGGTTCTCCCGGGCCTTCTCGGCTTCGGGTGCCAGTCCGGCCCGATGGAATTTTGGGTCGTGACAAAAGGGGGTGACTTGGAACACCAAAACTCGATTCCAAGTGGCAACTCTGTAAATAATTTAATCCCTATTCAATATCGTCACTTTAATTGGAAAAACCCTTAGGCTCGGCTCTCGAGCGGAAAAAAAGGGGCATGACACAAATAGTGTTCAGTAAAACGATCATAACCTTTTACTTTGAAGGCAGATTAATGAACAGTTGAATGAGTTGGAAAGAAGACTGAAAGATCTTTCATTTGGTGGATATTTAGCCCCATAATTCCTTATATTATAGGAGATATGCTCGTTTAAAGTTGACCCTAGTTTAAAATTAGCTCAAAACTCAATCGATAGGAACACTTCCAACTTAACTTTGTGCTAGAGGTATTGTATGACATTAGTACATATCCGATGCACTCTCATACTGAAGAGTTGACCTATAATTTATGATGATTGAGATTCTTATTCCTTTACCACAAATATTTTTAATAATGTTGAAACGATTGTTACAATATATAACTTTAAAAAAAATTCAAATAATAGGTTCAAATAAAACCTCAACATAAAATCATTCTGATTTCAAATTATAATTTCATATTGGATGTCCAAACGAACCCTTAGATACAAAATGATTAAAATGAGGCCAAAAGCATTTTCAGAATTCTAGGGCTTGCTCTTTTCTTTTTGTCAACAAGCCTAACTCCTTGATGACTATTGTTGAGGCAAATTAAATTAACGTAAGTAGTTATTTTCACTAACAAGGAATCACGTGAAACGTCAACATCTATTGCTATTATATAAGCAAACATGGCCACCCCTCGATCACCGCCTTTGTCATACAAAATCAAGATATTAGGCATTAGCTAGGTTGCAGCTTGCCTTTCCTTTCCTCTTTCTCTTTGTGTTTTACTATTTTTGTTAATGTACTCCCAACTTTACGTCTCTATTTATATCATAAGAACTCCATTTAGTAATTTTTTTTCTAAAGGAATTCAAAATAAAAGAATAGTCACATAAATTGAAATAGAGGAAGTACGTACTTACTTCACTATAACAAAAAAAAAAATAGTTGTAATCAATATGCACTTTAACGAAGATTGATTAAACTTTTACCGATATTAGTTAATTCACATTGCATCCCTATAGCCTTTAAGGCATTTACATAGAATGTTAAAATATAATTATAGCTAAAAATTTTCTCTAAAATATAATTTAGTGGCAATTAAACGATTACCTTTAAAGATATTTTTGGTGTACTTCAAATAGTACTATAAATGGTCGACGTACTCAAGAAAAAGAAATCAAGGATATAGCAACTTCAAGGCTAGCTATGGAAACTCTCAAAATTTTTACTAGTTTTCCAACATTCCACTTCAACTTGAACACACCAAAATTTTCAAGAATCATATGTGAGAAGAAGCCCAACTTTTCTTTTCCTGTAAACCATCAACCCCTCAAGTCAAGATTCAATCTTTTCAGTACCAATATTTCTAATCCCACTAATGAATCAAAACAACTACTTACAGCTAATAAACAAGAAATTATTAGTACCAAGAATGAAAATCAAGAAGAAGAGAAATTTGATTGGTATGCACAATGGTATCCAATAATGCCAATAAGTGAACTTGACAAAAGGAGGCCACATGGCAAAAAAGTAATGGGAATTGATTTGGTTGTTTGGTGGGATAAGAATTTGGGAGAATGGAGAGTGATGGATGATACTTGTCCTCATAGATTGGCTCCACTTTCTGAAGGAAGAATTGATCAATGGGGAAGATTACAGTGTGTGTATCATGGTTGGTGTTTTGGTGGTTCTGGTGATTGCAAGCTCATTCCTCAAGCTCCTAGAGACAAGCCTCCTGTAATTACTATTCCTCTTTTTAAAGGTTTTGACGCATCTATTAACATTATACATAACTTACGTTATATAGTTCCCGTTATTTAGTTCGCTCCATATCCAATACTCGAATACAAGATCTTTAGTTAAAGATGGAGAGATCTTATTCATCCCACCATAACCCTCGTTGATTTTTCCTTTTAAATTTATTTCAAAGTGAATCATGTTAAAAATTTTATGCTGATTTTCTTACCAAATTTAAGTTTTAATTTTTTTCTTGGAAGAAAAATAAAAGTAATGATAATTACTTTTTCTTTTTCTAAAGAGAAAATACAAAACTATTTCATATTTGGCTAACTTATTTGTTGGAGGAAAGATTTTGAAATTTTATAAATAGAAGACCCCTCTTCTCATACAACAACACAATAACATGCACAATAGAATTTTGTTTTGGATGAAATTTAATATTCTCTCAATAGATTTAAAGCTTGTTGGTCAATCATATCAAATAATATGTTTTTGTTATAGTTCTGTGTGTCTTCTGAATTATCACCAAGATGATTTGCAACTAATAACTTCCGCATGATACCTCTCGATTTTGAAACCAACAAATCACACCTTTTAACTTTAACATTCTCATTTCTAACCTAGGTTGACATGATTTTATAGTGATAGAAACATCATTTCATATTTAAACCCGTAAGTTTTTTTCTTTCTTTTTTTAAAATAAATGCCTTTCTTTTTTTTCCTCTTCTTAAACTCGGACCTTCACATAAAATATGAGTAAGAGATATTTGATTAAATTACATTTATCTGTTCGTTAAATGAGTAACTAGTTACTTTATGTCCTTTTGGAGTAATATGGGTGAAGTTGGAAAACAAAAATATACGTATTCTTGATTGTTTTTTTCAACAAATATTTTTTATTAAAGAACTGCTGGTAAATAATCTAAAGAACAAGGTTTTGCTGATCTTCAAAAGAATGCAGTAACCTTTTTGTTTTACCATGAAGATTGGGCTTTTTATGTTCCTCCATGTTACAAATATTCAAGGTCAAATGGTTTATACAAATAAGGTTGTGGTGAAGTGGTCATTAATAAGAGGTCTCAAAATTAAATCATGAGAATATATATAATAGTCTTTATTAGGGAGCGTTTTATATTTATGTGGAACTTTAATATTGATGTAAGTCAAATTTAATCTAACTACAATACTCGTATTGAACATCGAATAAAAAGAAAAAGGTCAAATAATTCTGAATAGTTTTTTGAGTTACCTAGGACCAAGAATGAGTCAAATGATATGACCAAGAATGAGTCAAATAACTATATATTCTTGTATTATTTTTGCAGGTTCACACTTCCAAAAGAGCATGTGTAGCCGTGTATCCAAGTTTTGTGCAAAATGACATTCTTTGGTTTTGGCCCAACACTGATCCTTATTACAGGGATATACACTTAAAAAAGAGGCCACCATACATTCCACTTCTTGATGACAGTACATATGCTAAATCAACAACAGTTAGAGACATGTCATATGGGTAAGCAATAACATACACATATTAGCACGAAAGAATGTGGTGCTCTTCCTTTAATCAGAGATTCGGATTAGAGTCCCGATACAAAAAAAAAAAATATTTGATAGAAAATGCTTCTTCCGAATGGATCCTACCTGGCGTAAATCCAAATTACTCGGACTCCATGCGGATACCACACCACTGGATGGGAAACTTAAAAAAAAAAAAAGAATAACATACACATGCAAATATCCTTGTGAACATTTTTGGTGTGTTTTGGTATAACAAAAAATTATTTGTAAGAAAGAAATTATTTTCTCAAACCGTTTGGTTGTCAGAGTATTTTTTCCGAGGAAAAATAGTTTCCAACAAAAAAAGAATAAATGACTTCATATTTAGACGGAATAAAGTCATTTTTCGTTACAATCATTTTTAAGGAAAATTTTACCCATTATAATTATTTTCAATAAATGGTACAAGTAGGACTCTGCAAAAGTGGTATCAGACTATTGTCATTACTCTGTAAAAATTAGCTCCCATAGCCATTTTTTGGATCATACATTAATATTTAGACCAGGAGGTTATAGGTTTAACCTTTGGAAACAGCCTCTGACAAAAATGTAAGGTAAAACTGCGTACGATACATCCTTAGCTTGTGATGAGGCCTTTCCTCAAACATCGCGCATAACGATAGCTTTAATGCACCAAACTGTCTTTTTTTTTACATTAATATTTTGACTGTGCATTTAAAAGTTGATTATAAAAAATAACCTTTTTTCAGGTATGAAATTCTGATTGAAAACCTCATGGACCCTTCTCATGTCAACTACGCACATTATGGCATAATGAAAATTCGTCCATCGTCAAAAAGATAAGAAACTAATACAAAACTTCCCATTATACTCCCTCCGACTTATTTTATGTGTTGTCATTTCTTTTTTAGTCCGTTCCAAAATAAAAGTTATTTTTTTCGTATTTGGTAACTATTTAAAAACGCAATTTCATTTTTCCCTTTAGGAAAAAGGACATGGATTGTCCATTTTTTTTAAAAATGGCCCACATTTGAAAAGGTGGACATGGGCTGTCCAGTCGGCTAAACTAATTCCTTTTTGGGCAAAATTCTGAAATAGTATATTTATCCCCTTAATTATGAGTTCCATAGCAACAGTTTCATAATTATATAATATAGCAAGTTGTACTTTGTATTTTTGCAAAATGTTGCTACAAAAATACAAATACATATGATTTTTACTGCCCTTATGATCGATATGTATTTTATATTTTTGCAAACTGTTGCTACAAAAATGCAAATATATATAAATACATATGCTACAAAATGTAATTTGATGAAAGTGTTGCTATTTTTTGTAATTTAATACTTAAGTATGCTACTTTATATATTTTTTCCTTCCTTTTTTTAGTCATTTGGTCCAATTGGTCACATGTAGTCTCTATACTCAATTGATACACTTTTATACCAAATTGATATACTTTTATACAGTATTGATACACTTCTTTTTTAAAAAAAAAAGAGAAATTCTATGCAAGCACATGCAGTCCCTATACCCAATTGATACTCTGTTATACCACATTAATACACTTTTATACTACATTGATACACTTGTCGTGTCCATATACTCAATTGATAATCTCTTATACTAGATTGATACATTCTTTGAATGCATGTAGAAACTAAATAGAGTCGTAAAATAATAATTGTAGTTAAAAATTGTATAGAATATGTATAAAAATGCTATAATTATTATATAGAATATGTATAATATAGAAACTATATCATTATTATATATAAATATATTTCTTTAACAATTGTATTATATTAAAAGTATATGGCATTGTATTTTATTGTATAAATAAGTAAAACTAAACAAAACAAATAGTATGTTATTTTAATAATGTTGGTGAATGCAAAATAATCTGGAAAAAAAAAAACTTGAGAAGGAATTACGTAATTTTTATCATAACAACTAAATAAAATTAGAAGCACGTCAACTAACAAATGTTCTTTATATATAATGGTAGTAAATAGTAAGTACAAATCAAAACGACTGCTCTATTTTCCTTTTTTTATTTCAATAATAATTACTCTACACACCATTTGTGCTTCAGTAATGGCAACTGGAAGTATAGTTGGATTCGTCGGGTTGGATGATATCACTTTGAATTGAGGAGAATATGTGGAACAGTGAAAATCTCACCTGCGCCCATCCCTTAGTGGCTATTTAGCGGGTTTTTAAATTTAGGTGCTAGTTTTGTGGAATTATTTTAGTTTTAGGTGTTAGTTTTGTCCTTTTCCCTTAACTTTATTGGTCTCACTTAAAGGTCCTACTTAATTAAAATCTCACCTGCGCCCATTCCTTAGTGGCTATTAGCGCAATTTTTAATAAAGAACAATTTGGTAAACAACACCAAGTTTTTTCTTATTTCTTAAACTTCGTATTCGATTAAATTATGCCACATAAAATAGAATGGAGAGAGTATATTTTTAATTTCTTTTTTTATTAATTAGTATTTTTATATTTTTATCAAACTAATAATATATAATTGAAATGTGCACTGTGATAGCTGATAGAGAAGGAGGAGTCCCACTTGATATAAGCCTTGGAAAATTAGACATAGATGGATTTATTGCAAAGCAAGGGTCTAATGAACACAAATTTATTGCCCCTTGTGTGTTCTATGGTCCATTTGGTTATGGAAGCAATTTGGATGATGAACCTTCAGCATCAAAGGTAATTAATTAGCCTGTTTACACTTTCATAAATTTTTACCCATTGATAATATAAAAAGTTGATGAAAAATATTTGTATAATTAAATCAGTTAATATACAATTATAGGTATGTAATCTTCTTAAGTTACACTGAACTATAGAGAAAGCAAAGTTAATGGTTGTACTCCCTAAACTAACAGTAGATTACGATTTTGGTCTTTGTAATCAAGCACATTGGACGTTGACATCATTGAAATTGAACTTTTGGTCATTCTTCTAGTAAATCTCCATAAATTTAAAGAATTAAAAGCTAAACTATTTAATTGTTCATGTATAATGTCAAATTTGTAGTATTACTTCATATTCGATGATAATATAATTCTCTGAAAATTTTTAAATATAGCAGATTTTCTATTTAAAAAGGCAAAAAGTCTGCACATTTTTAGTTATACTAGTTTAACCGCACGTGCCTGCACGTATAACGTTTGATTATTTAAAATTAAATGATTTTGTCTAATGCGGAGATTTTTAATAAAGTGTAAAAAGTTGAAGATTTTTAATAAAATGCAAAAAATTCAAATCACTATTCAAAAATACTTCACACTTTAACATAATAATATAAATATATATTTTACCATCAAAAGTTTCAAGTCGTTGATGGATCATCACTTTTGTTTTTGCGATGCAGTACCTTTTTCCCTTGATACCAGAGGCTAAAAGAGATGCATCAATTTGAACCATATTGTGATACACTTATTTTTTTTCATATTTAAAATCTTTTTTTACCTTTAAAGCCAAATGTTTACAAAATCATTCATTACATTCATATTACGTACTTAAAACTTTTAAAAATTTGGTACTTTCTTAAATTTTTCTTATTCTAACCCTTTTATATTTATTTCTAGATTTTTAAAATCTTCTTAGAATCAAATTTAGTTGATTTAGAATTCTTAAATTAATGAAAAAAATATTAGTTGTCATTAATTTTGATGACTTATAATAAAGAAAGGTTTTACCATAAATATATTTAATTAATTTTTAACTCTAAAATATTAGAAAAAATAGTGAAAAGACGATCTTGTCTAAAACAAAGAGTTTTAACGAACGAGAAAAGGTTCAAACAATATTTCTAAGGCAGTTCACACTTTTAATATATTATAGATTTAGATTATAGATTATAGATAGATATAGATATAAATATAGATTATAGATATAGATTATAAATTATAGATATAAATTATAGATAGATTATAGATTATAGATAGATATATATAAATATAGATTATAGATATAGATATAGATATATCACAGTAAAATACAGTTAAAATTCTCATGATATCGTCATATGTTCGAATTCCTGTTACAAAGTGCATATAACATAATATACCAGGAATATTCAGTTCCGAAAAAAAAAAAATTCTTTTGTCATTGTTCGCAACAAATTTTCGTTTACGCTGAAAATTAACTGTAAGCAAAAATAAAATAAACAAAAAGAATAATTTTATATAAATGAATTTTGCGGGTAAAATTTCGTTATTCTCTCGATTCTTCTCTCCAAAGCTTTTCCGTGATTCAAGGGCCTTTGTTGCATGATTCTCGAATGTAAGATGATTTGAGCCTCCTAGAAATGTGTTTGGATCTTCGGGAATTGTCTGACAGCACTTTGTCTTGTCGAGTTGATCTCCAGGCTGAACTTCGTTAGTCAATTCGTTGAAGAGTTGTGTAGTCACTACAGAAACTTCCTCCGATGCTTGCAGAATGTCCTCCTTTTTCCTCCCTGGAATGTTATGTTACTCCCCTATTTATAGTTGTATGGGGTAGGCCTAGTTGCTTGTGATTGGCCGAAACATGTCACTTTGCCACTTGTCGTCTTTTGACTGGTTGTTGAATTTGAATGAGATTTCCACATCATTTGTATATGTGGCGGCGTCTCATTGGTCTTGAATTTGACTGGGATGTCATGTCAGTTGATGAGTTTGGGCTTCAAGGTAAGATGGACCTTGATGAGGAATAAAATAGACTTAGTTTTTTTTAAGCCCAAAATAAGTTTAAACCCAATAAAATGTGGATCAAATTTAAATTTTATATGAATTTGATCTAATAAATTTTATGTGTCTACAGATGCCTCCTACTTCAAGGTTGGTCGACATGTAGGCTTGCCTAAACTTGGCGGCGAGACTTGAAGTACTCAAAAATGTATTTTTATTCTTGTGACATCAAAGGTATTTGTTTCTCATCAGTGCATCCTAGTTAGACCAATACTTGCGAGTGGTCTAACTAAAGTTTTCTCCGTGAACTTTCATGTTGTGAAAGTATTCGTCAAAGCAACCAACTATTTGTCTGTGGTGATCCTCATTTTTCGTCCATAATCGAGTACAAACTCAATATTATTTCAAGAGTATTAAAAAAAATGACCAACTTGATTTATTTTTTTTACTCTTCTTGGATAAATATGAACATGAGAAATCACCACTGTAATATTTATTTAAGTAGTTTTTACTTGCACAACAATGTGACCTTTTCAATGTATTTGAATTAAAAGGATCAATACAACTTTCTCACTTGACATATTGCACGTATGAAGTAAAAAAGTTAATTTGATCTTTTTGTACCAAAGGAAAATATTAACTTTCCTTTTGATTTCATGTACCAAAGGAAAATATCAACTTTCTTTTTGATTTAATGTAACAAAGGAAAATACTATTAACTTTCCTTTTGATTTCAAGAAAGAATTAAAATCACCTCAAAAGAAATCTCCTCAATATGGTAATTTTTCAACTGATTGGCAATTTGAAATTTCCAGGGATTCTCATCTTCTAATTTCACCACACAACATTCCTTGTACACAAACTAAAAATTCTTCATAGGAGCCTCTATATAAGAGGATGTTATGAAATCACATCAACCACAATCTTTTAAAATTCATAATCTTTGCAAAGACATCCCTTGGCTTCTTTGTGACTATGTGTTTGGAGAGCACTACTAGTGCACCTAAACCTTTTTGGCAGCATTGGTGGACGTCATGCAAAGTATACAAGCTCCTCGCAACGCTGACCGAAGAAGTACATAAACTGTCTTTCCCGATTTTTATCTTCAAACACTCACAGAGTAAAAATCACATCTAACTGTAGGAATGTCAAAATGTTGAAGGATTTAGTTCTGGAGCGGCTAGACTTGTATTGTTGCGTCATATCCGAAATTCAATGTCAAACTCCTTCTGTAATGACAAGAATCAATTTTTCAAGTTGACGCTATAAGTTGTCATGTTGTGACTCGAGATTGCATTTTCGTGATCACTCCGCTTTGCTTTTTTTTTTTTAGGTTCAAGAAAAAATAAAAGTGGTGTCGATATCACACCAAGCATATACAAAAATTGTCCGGATGATTGATCAGGAACCACTTGAGGCATCATTTTTCGAGTCGCAGTTTTTAATGAGCAACATCTAAGTGCTTCACCCATTTTCTCGAGGATTTGGAGAGAAATATTCCCTATCATGGCTTGAAAATGAACACTCGAAGCAACTCTTTTCTATCCTTGGCAAGAAAATTTGTGTCTATTTCCTTAAATCTTGAAATAGAAAACTCCTTGCATCTCGGCATAGAAGATCAATGATTGAAAACCAAATTTCATGCTAATTGACATCGATATTAGCTATGTTGAACTAAATTGATGTGTTTCTCCCAATGTTGATCATGCCAAATCAAAGCATCGTGCGTTTGGTACCAACACTTATCACCAGATTGAAGTTTCACGTAATTGGCATCAATCCGCGTAGAATCGAGAAGCTTCATCCGGTCAACGTCGTAGATGTGTTCCATCTTCAATTTTTTTTTGCAGGTTTATGCAAATGGTCTTGATGTCAGACCAAAAAGGTCGACATGATTGATGTTGAACCATTTAGTGCACTAATTCCTTACTGCTTGATAAGAAAATGGCTTGGAATGATCTGATTTCATCCTTAACGACGCTGAAAGTTTCTCATTTTAGCTTCAATGAGCATGTACTTGATGTCATTCTTGGGACCTTGTGATGATGAAGTTTTGAGTGCCTACAGTCCATTGTTGCAAAGCAAGCATGCGATACATCTCATCCGTGGGGCTCGACGTTAAAAAAGCTTCGAGTGAGAGCATCTCATTCTTTTCAAGGAGCACGTATAAATAGAATCCCACATTCTAGGGAGTTCAATTTTATACTTTTGTAAATATTGAAATTTTGTGGACTCTACAAAAAGAGTTCAATTTTGGTTAGAGTTCTTGGGGCTAATTACCCTAAATCTAGCTTGGTGGCTACTCTACCTTCAACTCTAAATTACGCCTATATAAAAGGACAAATATCTCTTTAAAGAAGCATCTCCAAGATCTTAAATATCCCACAAATTCATGAGATATTGATAAATCTCGAATATCTCAAAGGGATCAAAACCCTCTCTTCTTGATTAATCAAATAAGTCAATAAGATCAACAAATCCTCCTTTAATGGAGATCAAATCCAAATATTTGTATATTCGATAAATATGTCACTAACGGCCCTCGAATTACGGAGAAATTCATATCCAAATCTTCCTACATTCGAGAAATAATGCCACTAACGGCCCTCGAATCAAGAGAGAAGATCAAGGGAGAAGAATCAAGGGAGGAACAGATTTGTACCCACATCGTTTATCAATAAAAATTATTATTTTTTTATATTTTTATTTGTGGTTGAAGTTTATTTTCCATGAATTAAATTATGTTGGAAACAAATTGGCACGCCCAGTGGGACCAAATTTGCCCTTCATCTCTTCTCTCATAAATCAAATATGCAAATCTGTAGCCGCAGGATCGTACAGATGGAAGAGGTACTTCAAGACTTGTCTTTGAGTTACATCAAGTCTACACTCCGACAAGCCTTGAAGTAGGGGGCATTTGTAAACATTGAAATTTTGTGAACTCTACAAAAAAGAGTTTAATTTTAGTTAGAGTTCTTGGGGCTATTTACCCTAAATCTAGCTTGGTGGCTACTTTACCTTTAACCCTAAATTACGCCTATATAAAGGGGCAAATATCTCTTTAAAGAGGCATCTCCAAGATCTCAAATATCCCCAAAATTCATGAGATATTCATAAATCTCAAATATCTTAAAGGGATTAAAACCCTCTCTTCTTGATTAATCAAATAAATCAAGAAGATCGACAAATCCTCTTTTCATGGAGATCAAATCCAAATATTCCTATGTTTGAGAAATACGCCACTAACGTTCCTCGAATTGCGGAAAAATTCATATCCAAATCTTCCTACATTCGAGAAATAACGCCAATAACGACCCTCGAATCAAGAGAGAAGATCAAGGGAGAAGAATCAAGGGAGGAACAGATTTGTACCCATATCGATTTTCAATAAAAATTGTTGGTTTTTTTATGTTTTTATTTGTGGTTGAAGTTTATTTTCCATGAATTAAATTATGTTGGAAACACTCATTATATTAAAATATCATTATAGATGATTGTTATAGAAAGATTTTAGCGGTACCACAAGGATTAAAATCAATTTACTAATAATTGAGAGATCAAAATGATAATCACTATCAGGAAAAGTCCTAGTTATATGTTACAACATGTTAAATTGTATTGATAATGTAAAAACTCTTTACTCAGGCAGTGAATATAACTTATATTCTTCTTCCAAATTTTGTTCTGGTACTTAAGTGCCAATATTTATTTGATGCAGGAACAATTATCACCAACTTGGACAAATAAAACATATGTAATATTTTTATGTGTTCCAGTAAGTCCAGGTAATAGCAGATTGATAATGAGAACCCTCAAATACTTTGCTGATTGGGAGTATAAAGTATTTCCACCATGGAAATTTCACCTTACACTTAATCTAATCTTTGATTCTGACATGTATTTTCTTCATCTTCAGGTAAATTTTCCCTTACAATTATGTTGACAATTGACTAGTTGAAATTAATTATGCCGCTTGAACTTCCTAAAAATATTACTATAGTTGTATTGATTCCTCAAATAATACACTTACAATATCTGTGAAGGATTTGACAAGCACTCAATAATATCTTCAAAGAATTTAAGCAACATTGATAATGAATAGCATATACAAGTTAGTTATTATTTAACCAAACTTAATTTCAAAGTTACTTTTTTTATAGAGAAACACTTTTGTCAAATTAAATATTTAGAGGAATACTTTGAAAATAGGTGTCATTATCTTAAAGAAATAATTTGTCTGTAATTTTTTTCAAAATTTATTTTTGAAGTCAGATTCTTTTTTTTTTTTTTTAGAAAAAAAGGACAAAAAATTATTTTACAAATTTGTAATATTTATTTTTTTTCTTTTTTGAAGGAACACAGGTTAAAGGATAAGGGCCAACACAATTGGCAAAAGGCTTGTTATGTGCCAACAAAGGCAGATGCAATTGTGGTTGGTTACAGAAGGTGGTTGAACAAATATGGAGGTGGCCAAGTTGATTGGGCCACAAAGTTCACTGGTGACTTGCCACCAACTCCTGCTAGGGAACAACTTTTGGACAGGTGTATTTTTTTTTTTTTGGATAATTTGATGTAAAATTCCGTGAATATTTTATCTAAAAATTCAACTTGTTAAACTTATAAGAACAAAGATGAATCCTTTTTGACAGAAGTGGAAGTATAACTGGAGATAGAAAATATCAAAGTGTCAACATAAATATTTTTTGGAATTAATTTTTGCCATAGCGTTGGAATCTTTTCCTAGACTTGAGGATATACATAACAGAATTTCGCCACATCAACGTCACATACAGAGATATGGCCTTTTGACTATAAGTTCATATGCTAATACTCCAATATTCATATTTGCTTAGTCTAATTATTATATACTCCATAAACTATGTACTTAGGCTTATCTGATAGTAATTATTAGGCGTTCTTTTATATTACTGTAATAGTTCTAAATAAAGTCACCACCATCGTAGTTTATCTATGAATCCCCTTTGCCACAAAGATTGAAGCTCTCTTAGTGTAAAACGATCACTTTACATTAAAATAAAAAAAAAATTTCACGTATATAAATTATAATTTTTTAGCAAAGGATATTCAATCGATCACTTTTGAGTCAATGTGGCTCCGTCGAACTACCTTTGCTTGCGAGTTCTTTTTTCCTTTCTTTTATGCCAAAATTACCTTTAATTGTGATATCTCTAATTAGTTTAATATAAAGTTGAATCAAAATTATCTTTATTTTTTCCTTTTCTTTTTGGTCAAAATTATCTTTATTTGTGACCTCTGATTAGTTTATTATAAAATAAAATCATGTGAGCTACCTTATGTTATGACACTAGAAACATATATTTGAACACTTATTCTCCTTAGCTTGTTCCATTTTATGTGAAATTATTTTCTTATTAGTCAGTTTGAAAAAAGATACATTTCTGCATATCTCAAAAATTTATCTTTTAGCTTCTCATTTAATGTTTTTATAATCACATAAATCTCATGACATGTTTAAGTTCACTAATTTTAAAAGTATGTGTTTCTTTCTTGAATTTGGTGTTCATTCGAACTCTGCTATATAATAATTACGAGCCACGAGCCTGAATGCGTCCCTCCTCTGACAGGTACTGGACCCATACAGTGCAATGCAAAAGTTGTAGCAAAGCGTATAAAGATTTAAATTCTCTTCAAATCATTCTGCAAATTATGTCTATTGCTTCAATTGGAATTGCTGCTGCAGCAAAGGAGAATCTGATATCAATTGCTGCAAAATATTCACTGGTCTTCTTGGCATTATTATGCTTCATGGCTTCAAGATGGTTATCAAAATTTATATACAAAAGCTTCGTTTTCCATGATTATGATCATGCCTTTCGTTAAATGATATGTAGTTTAACGTTTTATTGGAGCTCCTAAGCATCATGTATTTGGATGATAAAATCCTTGTATTATTAAGGATATGGTGAAATGAATAAAATTTTTCATCCCTAATTAAATGTTTCGCATTTGAGCCTTCAAAATGAAGAAATTTTTGGCTGAAAGATTGTCTCTTTACACTGTGAATTCAGAATAGTCAAATCAATGGGTACGCAATACAATATGTTGATCTATTTATGACACAATATATAAATATGATCCTAAACTTGACACCAAATTATAGCTTTGATCTTAAACTTTGATAGTGCACAAATATGGCCTTTAACTATTTAAAACTGCACAAATATAACCCCCGATCCTACGTGGCAAAACGCGTGTTCAACACGAAAAACTGGACGCGTCCAGCTTAAAATCGAAGGGCATAATACATAAATATGACCCTAAACTTGACACCAAATTATAACTTTAACATTAAACTTTGACAGTGCATAAATATGACTTTTAACTATTCAAAATTGCACAATATGACCTTTAAATGGGATTTCACTATTATTATTTCATTATTTTTGGCTAAAAGATGAAAATGACATCTAATTTCTTTTGTCATTGCGGAAAAAGAGCAATATTGAAGATTTATTAATTAGATGGGTCAGTCTCATATGAAAAAATCGCATGGGTATGTATATATATATTATAAAGCAAAGGACGAATGTATGTTATATAATATATCTAAATATAATTTATTTAAATATTAAATTAAAGATCAAACTATAGTAATAATAAAAAATTTATAATTTTAATAAAACGTTATTAAATTAACGTTATTAAGAATAGTAGTAGTAGTATATTAAATTAATGTTATCAAATTAACGTTATTAAAATGTTAGTATTAAATTAACGTTATCAAAACGTTATTAAATTAATGCAGGGGCGGACCTACGTGATTGCCATGGGGTTCACCCGAACCCCCTCGATAAGAAAATTGCGTTGTATATATAAGGTAGAAAATCTATATTTGTATATGTATATTAATATTGAACCACATGAAACAAAACATTTAGATAGCTCATTGGTGTTATTTGCTCTTCTTGGGCGCTTCCTTCAGTCTACTGCGCGGGTTCGATCCCAGCTAGATGTTGCTGCTATAATAATAATAATAATAATAAAAACGACGCTGTTTTAACACAAAAAACAAAACTTTGACAGTGCACAAATATGACCTTTAACTATTCAAAACTGCACAAATATGACCTCCCTCCAAGTCTGCTCTTTTAACTACGTGGCACTGTGTGATTGGATGAGCTTTCCACATAAGCGCGAGTGAAACTCACGCATGGGGTTGCAAAATCGGAGATTATATTTATTCAGGTTTTGAATAGTGAAAGGTCCTATTTTTGCACTATCAAAATTATAATTTAATGTCAAGTTTAAGGTCATATTTATGTATTATGCCTTTATTTATTTATTTATTTTTTAAAAAATTAATAAGTACCTTTTTTCAAGTTGAAACTACGGATTCAGGGGTGAGTTATGTTAATATCTCTTTTTTATGCTGTCATTTAGATTTTGACTCCTTTTTTCTTAAAATATAGCTCTTGAGACTAATAATACATTAGAATGTCGTTTACTGCATACAAAACTTTAGATCATTGGAGTAATGTTTGTTCATAAGATTTTCAGTTTACTCAAAATTCATCTTTAGACCATGGATTGTAGCTACATATTTCTCTTGAATTGTGGCATTTTGCTCTTTTCTCTTCTTTTACAAAAATTAAAATCAATCGCGACTTCATCTTCAAATCCAATTTCATAAATTTCAAATAATGTGAAGAATATTTGAGATATATGGCAAAACACCTAATAATTGTTAGAACTCATTGAAAATATAAGATTTGAGTGTGACTGGCCATTTGATTCATTAATTAACCGTTATCTAACCTTTAATTACTTGAAGCTTTAATTCCTTTATCCTAAACAACTGGAATACTTTATCTTCTAAAAGAATTACTACATCAGTGAAAGGAAGGGGGGGAGGGGGGGGGGGACATTGGTAAAAAGGAGAAATGCTTATAAGCCAATGGATTTTCCCAGCTACTAGACTAGTTTTTTGGGTTGGGCTTTCCCGTTTGATTTATAATAGAAAGTTACTTGGAAATAGTTCTATTCCTTTCTTTTGTTCTAAATGAATTTGGGGAAGAGGGTAAATTTCTGAAGAAGGAAAATGTATTCTTTGCACTATCTCTAAGACTCAAACTCCATTAAATATAGACACAAGTAATGAACATTTGTGTACAGGCTTGTGGTGCTCATCGTGTAAATATGATTTTACAAATTCACACTGATGCACACATACCCCTCAAATATAAAGCAAAACTATGTTCTTCTGCTTGCCAAGAGAAGAAAAGACTTGCTTCATGGCATATCTTGGCCATTGAGAGTATTTTAAAAAAAGTTAATTATATACATTGTGATCACACTTATTCTGCACGTCCCTTGAACTTCATTAATACTCAGACAACATCGATTTGTGTCAACATTGGTATGTGAGAAAGCCAAACAATGCTCTTTGTGAACAAATCGATAAACCCAACCTGCTGTCATGCTTGTCGTTGTCTAAATTCAGTTATTTGCAGCACAGGCTAGTCCTCATAGTCATCATGTATCCTGAACACACAATTCAGGATGCTAATGAATAGTGTTGTCATCTGCAAAATTTCAAAAATTGCACGTAGAAGTCCAACTCATTTGTGAAGCTAGTGTGTCGAATGGTTTTTCTGTTTCATGCATCATTGAACTCTAAATATACTATTAGACAGTTATTAAACATCCTGCAAAAACTCATCTAGTCATATATAATACAATTTAAGTATGGAAAATAAAAAATAAAATGAAGAAGGGTAAGATGGTTTACTGTGTCAGCCAAAGGATGGGACACATTTTACTTGCTACATACGGAAAATGTGTCTTGACCGGGAGGAGTTGGCTGATCGCAACATCTTTGATCTTTTGAGTTTTAAAAATTGCTGGTAGTTAAGATTTCACTCAAGAACATCCTAGACGCTGCAAAATATTCTCAGCAACCAACGGTGCAAGCAAGAACTGAATCCCATTTACTGTACAAACACCAAGTAATGTATGAGAGAAATCATATTGTAGAGACCATGTACTAAGTATGACACAGTAGATATACCTTGAATAGAGCCATCCTCCGATCACATACACCATAACGCTTCAAAGTCAGACTTGGCATTACCTTATATGCTTGATAAGATCTTCTCAATTCAATAACTAAACCCACCTGCAAAGGAGAAGGCAGAAAGAAGAAATATGTCAGTACGACATCTGAATGACAATGACTATTTTACTATATTGACAAAAGTATAATAGCAGGGACGAACCTACACATAAATTTTGGGTGCTCCAGTACTCACTAAACTCGATGCAGAATAGGTATAATTACATAAAAATATATGAAAATGAGTATAAATTATATAAAAGCTCCCACTAAACAAGAAGTTGGTTAGGTGCACTGACATTTAAATTGATCTTAAGGCTCTCCATCAGTAGGTGTGTTCGGGTTCAAACCTTGTTGTGGCGATTTTTCATTCTTTTCAGTAGTAAGCACCCACACTCCTTAAATCCTGAATTCTCCACTGTATAATAGCAGTGATTTATACTAAGTTGATAAAAATTGCTAGACTATAAGAGCTTGTTCTACCCGAAAAACTCTGCCTATATAAGTTTGCGGTTTCAGTTGTACTTTACTTCCTTTCTTATATGGTATAGATATCCACTAATTATGGACTCAAAAATCATGATTGAGCCATGTGTGTCACTGTTATTAGTCCTTTGAAATAGTAGTAAGATTTCATATTTGCCTTGGGAAACTTATAGTTATCTACCAATCAACCCCTCAATATAAATACATTGCGTATGACATTGCAGCGGACAGAGGATTAAATTTTGGCTTGATGCATAGCGAGGTCACATCCCTCATCAAGAGGAGGGAATCGATTCCCTGCTATTTACAATATAGCTTCACACAATGATGCATGTATACTAGAATATCCATCAGATAACTAGATGAGCATTCTATCTATCTATCTATAGAGATAGATAGATAGATAAATAAAGAGAGGATTATATCAAAATATAGAGCAGTTAACTAAAGGAACATTCCTCTTAGAAGGAATTGATAAGACTAGAAAATTGACTGTGATCCTGGATAGGCTAGACGACATAGAGACAATTACTGTTTGAGGGGTAGAATTACCACTCAGAGGAGCTATGTTAAAGACCAAGGGAATTGGGTTGGGGGGACCGCATTGAGAGAACTTCCAACTGACTGAATACAACAATATTCCAATGCAATTCCACAAGTGGAATCTGAGGAGGCTAAAATATACTCAGACCACATCTCTACCTCGTAAAGATAGAGGAGTTATTTTCATTAGACCCAAAGTTGAATTGATACTTGACAAATAATCTGAAAAAGACATATATGGAAGCAATTGTAGGGGTTTTGGTCCTGATTTTTTTACCAAAATAAAGTTTTTATTTTTTCTTGGAAGGTAAATAAAAGTAACAATAATTACTTTTATTTTTCTTAAAAAAGAAATATATTTCTTTTTCATATTTGACTAACCTCTTTCTTGTAGGAAAGGTTTTAGTACTCTATAAATAGAAGACCATCTTCTCATACAACAACACAATAGCATCCATAATATAGTCATTAAAGAGTCTTTGTTTATGGGGAGATTTCTTCCAATAAGTTTAGTATTTTTGATATTAGGTTTTATAATATGCAGGCCAATTGGCCAAAACATATAATAATTTTATATTTTTTAGTATTATTTTTTTGTCGTCTGATTTATTGTCTCAAGGTTTGCAAACGTTAAGCTTCCTCATGACGCCCTCTCGATTTCGAACCCAACAAGTGGTATCAGAGCCTACGGTTCAAAGATCTAGTGGTTTAGTGAAACGTGATTGAAGACAAGTTCATGAAGGTTCAAACCGATTTGCAACCAATTTAATGATAATGAGGATTTTTGTCAAACTATATGTGGAGAACAAGTTTCAACCATATTTTCAACATTCATGTTGCTGCATCTTTACAAAATAAATAAAATATTACTTTTAAACTAATTTTTAACCACAATATTTTAAACTTTATTTTTAATCATGCCAGACAGCAGTGATGAAATTTTTGTGAAAAACGAAGTTCATGCATGTGATGTGAAGAAGTGGATCAAGTGAAGAAAATCAAGCTAAAAAGGAGAGATTTGTTGGGGGTTTTGCCCTGATTTTCTTACCAAAATTAAGTTTTTACATTGTTTGAAAGAAAAATAAAAGTAACCATAATTACTTTTATTTTTTTAAAAAAGGAAAATATAATTCTTTTCCATATTTGTCTAACCTCTTTCTTGGAGGAAAGGTTTTGGAACTCTATAAATAGAAGACCCCTCTTCTCATACAACAACACTAACATCCACAATGTAGTCATTAAAGAGTCTTTATTTAGGGGGAAATTTCTCCCAATAGGTTTAATGTTTTTGATATTAGGTTTTATAATATGTAGGCCGATTGGCCAGACATATAATAATTTTATGCTTTTTAGTATTATTTTTTTTTGTCGTCTGATTTGTTGTCTCAGGGTTTGCAAACGTTAAGCTTTCGCATGACGCCCTCTCGATTTCGAACCCAACAGCAGTCCCAATACAAATTAATCAAAATGAAATAAAGTAATATCGATACATAAAACACTAGTGAGAGCTAAAATCGAAGCTCCAGGAATTCTAAACATATGCTAATAACACTGAAAATGCAGAAGGTCCAAGAATAACCTTTGAGCCTATCTCATAGGGAAGTGAGAGAACGCTCAACTATCAACTAATATTCTACCATAATATGCAACCTCCAAACTCTCATATCTAATATCATGTCCTTAGTAAGGTGATAACGCTCAATCTACAGCTCTCGTTTGAGTGTAAACCGGTCGTTAGCAAATATAGAACCCAACCTGGGTTGGGTGTCGATCCCACAGGGAATAGCTTGGCCAACAAGTAAGCAAAATTAATAGACTTTTGGTTCAAGTCTCGTAAGAAGGGGGATTGTAATAAGTAACCAAAGTAATGAAATAAAAGCTGAAAATAGCAAAGTAAAAAGAGAGTATTTTGTAGGTTGTGAAACAATGAGAATTGAAGCGTTGGGGTTATGTCCACCTTCTGAGGTATACGTCTCTATTGGCTATGAGTATGTAGAGTCTTGACATGCAATTGCTTATAGAGAATTGTAGTCGATGGTAAATCCAAGCGTCTCGCGACCTAAACAAGGACTATTTCACTTTAACTCTCGCGAGATTAAAGCGTGTCTAACGGTACGAATTCTCCAAGAGGTTAGTCCAGTTACGGCACTAGCTTTTTAATAGGAAAGGGTGTCCTACTACCTTGACATTATCTCTTTTCCAGACAAATAACCTTTCTCGCAAACAAGTTAAATGTTAGACTGGCGTATTCTTGCGTTTGCAACCGCAAAAGAATGTAGATTAAGATGAAGAGAATAATGATATAAGCAATATACGTGTCTTGAACTCACAAACTCACAGCAATAGATAGTAACTCATTCGGCTTCCATAACCCCAACTAAGAGGTTTAGTTACCCATGAATGCGAAGGATATCACGATTTGCATGGTTGATGGCGTGAGAAGTAGGTGATAGGCGTGTGGTTTTGGTGATTCCCTAGCAAATAACGATTCTCTTGTTGTGGAATAGATGAATAGAAGAATAGATTAGAAGTGTTTGTGGTGGAAGATGAGAGAGATGGAGGAAAATTAATTGTTGAATTAAGTGAAGAATGAATTTCTGAATGTCTTCTCTCCACTAAGGGAGGAATTGCCTCTCCACTAAGGGAGGACTTAATTAAAAATCTCTAGCATGATAGGGTATTTATAATACTCCTATCCTACTCCTACTATGCTAATGAAATAAATAACCAAATCCTACTAAACTAAGGAAATACTTAACCCATTTGTACTAGGTTAATGTAACATTCTCCTAATCCAAATAAACTAATGAAATACATAACCCAATTGTACTAGGTTAATGTATCATTGTCAAAATCCAGCTTTGTGTCTGTAAGTCCCCAAAGTCTTCAGAGATGTTGTTTTAGCCCGGAACAGATTTTCCATGCAGCAGATTTGGTCCAGGTCCCCAGAGTCTTCGGAAATGCTGTTTTAGCTCGGGACAGATTTTCCATGCAGCAGTTTTGGTCCTTAGGCGTGTAAACTCCCTTTCCTTCCTTCGTGAGCTTTTTTTTGCGTCAAGTAAGCCATAAAATGCTGAATTTTGCATCATTTATACCTGAAACTTTACTAATCATGTTCGTTAGCTCATTTACAGGAAAAAGGACTAAAAGTGCATGAAATAGATAATTAATTCTCAAAACTAGGCTAAAATATGGGCAAAATATATTGATATAGGCGTGTAAATCCGCCTATCATCAACACCCCACATTTAGAGCTTTGTTCGTCCTCGAACAACATATCATGTCCTTCTAAACATCAACTTAGGGTTTTACAACAACAACACAAAACATTTATCAAGACAAGCACAACAATTATCAACAAAGAGTAGTTTTCTGATCATTAGTAGAAACCATTTAACCTCAAGCATAGACTCGTGATGGTGATCAACTCGCATGCAAACGTTAAGGTACATAGGATCATATACAACTATCCAAAACTCATCAACCATGTGTGTCTCACAATATAGTACCCATAATCCTCACAAGTATAGCACATTTATCAAACATGGGTATCAAAATATCCTTGCTCTCGCTCTCACAAAGAATTCATATGTAGCAACTGATAACCATAGGCTTGCCCTTAATGTAGTACTCCACTAAATGTCGGAATGTTAAGATTAGGATCAAGTAGGTCTTTTGATGGTTGTAATGTAGGCTAAGGGACGGGTAGGACTATTTTGGCCAGGAATAGTGACTAGGTTCCTAAGCGCTTTAATACATCACTTTGTATCATTGACACTTTTTTCTTTCAACCTTTCTTCTTTCTTTTGTTCTACCACCCTTGTTCCCCTCTTTTGTTTTTTTCAATTTTAAGCATAACTCACTTTTCAGCTTTCTTTTCCTTTTTCTTTTCACAACATCCCTCTTATGATAGCACTTTTTTTTCTTTTTCATAACACATTCAAGAACCATTCCAATTTATAGCATTATACTCACCCAATTTCCTCTTATGTTGTCACATGACTTTTTCTCTTTAAAGAACTTAGGAATTTGGATCAAATTACGGTCTTGAAAGAAAATGGATTAGGCTTACATACAAGGTTGTCAAAGAAATAGGCTAAAGGCTCAAAAGGGTTTAACTAGGATGATTTACATGGGTAGGTAAAACTGAAGGTAAACATGTATAGGTTGCCAAAGAAATGCCTAAATCATCTCCTAAACTTACACTCCTTATTTTCGCTTTGCATACATACCAGGCAAGTTCTAGCATCAGCCACATACATAGAAGATACTATTAATCTCACACACACAAGGCACATGATCGACTTGATTGGAAGTAATATAGACTCTCGATCCAACAAGTGAAGGAATTGAATCACACAATATCATATAATGAGTCACAACTAGGGACTAAACGTCTCAATAGTCACAATTGTAGCACATACTCTTGTTATAATCTCATGCTGCCTATCAAAATAATTTCATGCGAAGCTAGAAAGATTTTACTCCTAAAAAAACTTAAAAAAACGTCAAACGAAACAAACAAAAAAAAAACGAACTCAAATAAACAATGTAAACAAACAAACATAGGTGCAAACAGAGAAGTATAGCATGCGATACCACCACCCCACACTTAAACGGGACACTGTCCTCAGTGGAAAATATACGAGGAACCTGGTTGGTCGGACTTATCCTCTATGTCTGGGGTCATACCCCTTGCGTTGGGATCATCATAAGAGTCATCATCCTCATAAGTTTCGCATAAGTATCCCACTTAATTCCAAGCGTGAGTCGAGGTGTTTGCAGCGGAGAGGGTTCTCCTTGCTCCTTACGGCCTATTTTCTTGCCCTTTTGGGAAGTGGTAGCCTTCTCCTTGCCTTGTCTCTCTTTATGTGCCATTGTACCTGAGACTTGAAATAGTGTTAATGGTAGCACAATATCAATGGTTACAATCTATACACAAGCAGTAGGGGTACCACCCCACACTTAGTTTCGTTGACACGAATCAGTGAAGTGAAAGTGGTCGATTACTCAGATTTCGTCGACATACGTTTTAGGAGTTGTATTCCAGCAAGATAATCAGTGATGTATCACTACTTGCAGCCATTTTATTACTTTCATGTTAGATATAACAACACTACTACATAGGGGTTACCACATAATATAGTTACTTTCAACAATCACAACCTCCTATGTTGGTAGGCACTATAGGTCTTATCCCGATGAACGGGATAGCCTAACATGTAAGTATCCAAGTAGCAATCTTAAACAATGTTCAAGACTATAGCAATTCCGCAAATAGTATAACAATGCTATTAAAACCAAATTCAAGTCGGAAACAAGTCAAGATGATTCTAACGTATACGTTCACTCACATGATTTTGCATCAATAATCCAAACATATGAACATCACCAATAATCTTTAAAGATGTAGCAATTCATGATAGACATAGCAACGTAGTACTTACGAGAAATAGATGAAGAATAAGAGAGTACTTACTTGCTTGAAGCTTTTTAGAGATGGTTTTGTGATTTGGAAGAGCAAGAAAAAATTTTGAGATGATTTGGAGAGGGAATGTGGTGCCTTTAGGTCAATTTTTAGTGTGGTTATGTTTCAAGACTAAGTCCCCTTTATATAGGAAGAGAATGGGTAGGGTTATGACCCATTTACAATCGATTTTGGAGACAAAAATACCACATATGCGGTGCATAATGTTCGGCATATCAATGACATATGCGGCACATTGTCTATAGCATAATGGGACATATGCGCCGCATAGTCTATGGCATTTGTAGACATATGCGCCGCATAGTCTATGGCACATGAGATACTGAGACCAAATGCCATAGCATAGGCGGCGCATAGTCAAAAGCATACCTAGGAATAGGCGGTGCATAGTGTATAGCACACTAGATTTTGACACCTTAGGCTATAGGATAGGTTGTGCATCGTTCGTGGCCTAGTTTTACCAAGGCCTAGCCTTCCTCGATGCCTATTTTGGCATGAGAAATGCTCAATCCATAGCCTTATGCATCACCATTCCTAACTTACCAACTTTACCATACAATGCGTCCAAATCGTCTATTGAAATCAATCTCCTCGTTGACTACTTCTTGCACCTATTTTTGCTCAAAACAAATGAAAACGATTAGTACGATGGGTTGCCTCCCATCAAGCGCCTTAGTTTTGGTCGTGGCACGACTCTTATTTTTGGATTTTCATTTATTAAGAACAAAACAAGTACTAGAACGAAAGAAAAACAATAAACAATAAATGAAAAAACGAGGGGTTGCCTCCCATCTAGCGCCTTATTTATTGTCGTGGCTCGACATAGTTACCTCAAGTACTCAGACTTCGTCGAGGTAAGTGATGGATCGTTTTCTGAAAGGATTTAGACGACAATGAGGCTTACCTGTAGCCATGCGATCTTTTTCGAGATGGCTCCTACGTTTCTCCGGAGAGTCACCAATTATATCATCAATAGTCCAACCCATAGCTCTCTTGTATCTCTTCAGAGCAGAGATGAGAGCCTCCACGTGCTGTTCACTTAAATCATCCACCACACTTATCGGAAGTATACTTCCACTTTCCAAGAACACATACCTTAGATAATCGGGGAGCTCTTGCGATTCTAGCATTGGTGGCTTGTCAATGGGAGTCTTCGCTGTTGGTTGATTCTTGAGTTCACAATCCGGTTGCTTAGGAGTATAAGACTCTATTTCTGTTAGATCACCCATAAGTTCTTCATAATCTTCATTATCCTCATGCTCAACATTCAGTGGCGCAGCAGACAATGGCTCAACAGTAGGCTGTTTCTCTATAGATAATGCTTTCATATCCTCTTGATGAACATCAACTACAGATAACTCATTCAAATCGCTGGGCTGCTTCATTGCTTTGCATATATCAAACCGTACCACTTCGTCATTAATTCGAAACAAAAGCTCATTATCTTTCATGTCAATAAGCACACTTCCAGTTGCAAGGAAAGGACGTCCCAAGATTATGGGAACTTCAGAATCCTCCTTACAATCCAGAATAGCGAAGTCTGCAGGAAAGATGAATGAAGAAACCTTCACCAACACATCATTCAAGATACCCACAGGTCGTTTTACCGACCTATCAGCCATCACGAGCCTCATATTGGTTGGTGTCGGATCGCCTAGCCCCAACTTCTTGTAGATGGATAGTGGCATCAAATTGATGCTAGCTCCCAAATCGCACAATGCTTTAGCAAAATCCAACGACCTAATTTTGAAAGGAATAGTGAAAGCTCCAGGATCTGCCTTCTTTTGAACTAACGACCTTGTAGCGATTGCACTACAATGATGAACATTATCTGCCAAGTCATAACTTGCTGCCCGCTTCTTTGTCAAGAGATCCTTCATAAATTTCGCATACCCAGACATTTGTTCAAGTGCCTCCACCAATGGAACATTAATGGTCAGCTGCTTTAACTTATTCATGAATTTGCTGAACTTTGTGTCATCCGCCACCTTCTTCAATCTTTGGGGAAAAGGTGGTGGTGGGTATGTGATAACGCTCAATCTACAGCTCTCGTAGGAGTGTAAAGCGGTCGTTTGCAAATATAGAACCCAACCTGGGTTGGGTGTCGATCCCACAGGGAATAGCTTGGCCAACAAGTAAGTAAAATTACTAAACTTTTAGTGCAAGTCTCGTAAGAAGGGGGGATTGTAATGTGTAACGAAAACAATAAAGTAAAAGCTGAAAATAACAGAGTAAAGAGAGATTGTCACGTTGGTTATAAACAATGAGAATTGAAGCGTTGGGGTTATGTCCACCTTCTGAGGTATACGTCTCTATTGGCTATGAGTGTGTAGAGTCTTGACATGCAATTGCTTATAGAGAATTGTAGTCGTTGGTAAATCCAAGCGTCTCTCGACCTGAACAAGGACTATTTCACTTTAACTCTCTCGAGCTTAAAGCGTGTCTAACGGTACGAATTCTCCAAGAGGTTAGTCCAGTTACGGCACTAGCTTTTTAATAGGAAAGGGTGTCCTACTACCTTGACATTATCTCTTTTCCAGACAAATAACCTTTCTCTCGAACAAGTTAAATGTTAGACTGGCGTTATTCTATGCGTCTGCAGCCACAAGAATTTGCATTAAGATGAAGAGAATAATGATATAAGTAGCATACGTGTCACGAACTCATAAACTCACAACAATAGATAGTAACTCATTCGGTTTCCATAACCCCAACAGAGAGGTTTAGTTACCCATGAATGCGAAGGAGATCACGATTTGCATTGTTATTGTTGAGTAATGGCATGTGGATTAGGTGATAGGCATGTGGTGTGTTTCCTTGGCTTGGTAACGATTCTCTTGTTGTGGAATTTAAGAATAGAAGAAGAATAGAATTAATGGAAAGATTAGAAGAGTTGTAATTGAGAAGTAGAATGTGTCTCTCCACTAAGGGAGGACTTGCCTCTCCACTAAGGGAGGACTTGATTAAAAATCTCTAGCATGATAGGGTATTTATAATACTCCTATCCTACTCCTACTATGCTAATGAAATAAATAACCAAATCCTACTAAACTAAGGAAATACTTAACCCATTTGTACTAGGTTAATGTAACATTCTCCTAATCCAAATAAACTAATGAAATACATAACCTAATTGTACTAGGTTAATGTATCATTGTCAAAATCCAGCTTTGTGTCTGTAAGTCCCCAAAGTCTTTAGAAATGTTGTTTTAGCCCGGGACAGATTTTCCATGCAGCAGTTTTGGTTCAGGTCCCCAGAGTCTTCAGAAATACTGTTTTAGCCCGGGACAGATTTTCCATGCAGCAGTTTTGGTCCTTTAGGCGTCCCACTTCCTTCTCCTTCGTTCGTGAGCTTTCTTTTGCGTCAAGTAAGCCATAAAATGTTGTATTTTGCATCATTTATACCTGAAACTTTACTAATCATGTTTGTTAGCTCATTTATAGGAAAAAGGACTAAAAGTGCATGAAATATATAATTTGTTCTCAAAACTAGGCTAAAATATGGGCAAAATATATTGATATAGGCGCGTAATTTCGCCTATCATCAACACCCCACACTTGAAGCTTTGTTCGTCCTCGAACAAAATATCATGTCCTTCTAAACGTCGACTTAAGGTTTTTACAGCAACAACACAAAACATTTATCAAGACAAGCACAACGATTATCAACCAAGAGTAGCTTTCCGATTATAAGTAGAAACAATTTAACCTCAAGTATAGACTCGTGATGGTGATCAACTCGCATGCAAACGTTAAAGTGCATAGAATCATATACAACTATCCAAGACTCATCAACCATGTGTGTCTCACAATATAGTACCCATAATCACTCACAAGTATAGCATATTTTTCAAACATGGGTATCAAAATGTCCTTGCTCTCACTCTCACAAAGAATTCATATGTAGCAACTGATGACCATAGGCTTGCCTTTAGTGTAGTACTCCACTAAATGTCAGAATGTTAAGATTAGGATCAAGTAGGTCTTTTGATGGTTGTAATGTAGGCTAAGGGACGGGTAGGACTATTTTGGCCAAGAATAGTGACTAGGTTCCTAAGCGCTTTAATACATCACTTTGTATCATTGACACTTTTTTCTTTCAACCTTTCTTCTTTCTTTTGTTCTACCACCCTTGTTCTCCTCTTTTGTTTTTTAATTTTAAGCACAACTCACTTTTCAGCTTTCTTTTCCTTTTTCTTTTCACATACCTCTTATGATAGCATTTTTTCTTTTTCATAACACATTCAAGAACCATTACAATTTAAAGCATCATACTCACCCAATTTCCTCTTATGTTGTCACATGACTTTTTTAATTTAAAGCACTTAGGAATTTGGATCAAATTACGGTCTTGAAAGAAAATGGATTAGGCTTACATACAAGGTTGTCAAAGAAATAGGCTAAAGGCTCAAAAGGGTTTGACTAGGATGATGTCCATGGGTAGGTAAAACTAAAGGTAAACAAATATAGGTTGCCAAAGAAATGCCTAAATCATATCCTAACTTACACTCCTTATTTTCGCTTTGCATACATACCAGGCAAGTTCTAGCATCAGCCACATACATAGAAGATACTATTAATCTCACACACACAAGGCACATGGTCGACTTGATTGGAAGTAATATAGACTCTCGACCCAACAAGTGAAGGAATTAAATCACACAATATCACATAATGAGTCACAACTAGAGCCTAAACGTCTCAATAGTCACAATTGTAGCACATACTCTTGTTATGATCTCATGCTGCCTATCAAAATAATTTCATGCGAAGCTAGAAAAAAAAGTTTTAACTACTAAAAAAAACAAAACGAAACAAAAATGAAACAAAAGAAAACAAACATAGATGCGAATAGAGAAGTATAGCATGCAATACCACCACCCCACACTTAGTCGGGACACTGTCCTCAGTGGAAAATAAATACGAGGAACCTGGTTGGTTGGACTTATCCTCTTTGTCTGGGGTCATACCCCTTGCATTGGAATCATCATCAGAGTCGTCATCCTCAGAAGTTTCTCATAAGTATCCCACTTAATTCCAAGCGTGAGTCGAGGTGTTTGCATCGAGGAGGGTGCTCCTTGCTCTTTTTGGCCTCTTTTCTTGCCCTTTGGGGAAGTGGTAGCCTTTTCTTTGCCTTGTCTTGCTTTGGGTGCCTTTGTACCTGATACTT
The DNA here is from genome assembly GCA_030864225.1 of Capsicum baccatum var. pendulum. Lineage (NCBI taxonomy): Eukaryota > Viridiplantae > Streptophyta > Magnoliopsida > Solanales > Solanaceae > Capsicum > Capsicum baccatum. The sequence continues at coordinate 233,202,656 of CM061560.1, read as the reverse complement.
GAAATAGTGTTAATGGTAGCACAATCCCAATGGATACAATATATACACAAGCAGTAGGGGTACCACCCCACACTTAGTTTTGTTAACACAAATCAGTGAAGCGAAAGTGGTCGATTACTCAGATTTCGTCGACATACGTTTTAGGATTGTATTCCGACAACAAAATCAGCAATGCATCACTTACTTGCAGCCATTGGACTACTTTCATGGTAGATATAGCAATAATACTACATAGGGGTTACCACATGGAATAGTTATTCTTACAACAATCACAACCTCTTATGTCGGTAGGCACTATAAGTCTTATCCCGATGGCCAGGATAGTCTAACATGTAAGTATCCAAACAATAATCTTAAGCACTGTTCATAGCCATAGTAATTCCGCAAATAGTATAACAATGCTATTAAAACCAATTTCAAGTCGGAAACAAGTCAAGATTTTCCTACGTACATGTTCACTCACATGATTTTGTATCAATAATCCAAACACATGAACATCACCAATAATCTTTCAAGATGTAGCAATTCATGATAGACAGAGCAACGTAGTACTTACGAGAAATAGATGAAGAATAAGAGAGTACTTACTTGCTTGAAGCTTTTTGGAGATGGTTTGTGATTTGGAAGAGCAAGAAAAAATTTTGAGATGATTTGGAGAGGGAATGCGGTGCCTTTAGGTCAATTTTTAGTGTGGTTATGTTTCAAGACTAAGTCCCCTTTATATAGGAAGAGAATGGGTCGGGTTATGACCCATTTACAATCGGTTTTGGAGACAAAAATACCACATATGCGGCGCATAATGTTCGGTATATCAATGACATATGCGGCGCATTGTCTATAGCATAATGGGACATATGCGCCGCATAGTCTATGGCATTTGTAGACATATGCGCCGCATAGTCTATGGCACATGAGATACTGAGACCAAATGCCATAGCATAGGCGGCGCATAGTCAAAAGCATACCTAGGAATAGGCGGCGCATAGTGTATAGCACACTAGATTCCGAGACCTTAGGCTATAGGATAGGTTGTGCATCGTTCGTGGCCTAGTTTTACCAAGGCCTAGCCTTCCTCGATGCCTATTTTGACATGAGAAATGCTCAATCCATAGCCTTATGCATCACCGTTCCTAACTTACCGACTTTACCATACAATGCGTCCAAATCGTCAATTGAAATCAATCTCCTCGTTGACTACTTCTTGCACCTATTTTTGCTCAAAACCAAATGAAAACGATTAGTACGATGGGTTGCCTCCCACCAAGCGCCTTAGTTTTGGTCGTGGCACGACTCTTATTTTTGGATTTTCATTTATCAAGAACAAAACAAGTACTAGAATGAAAGAAAAAATAATAAAATGATAAAACGATAAAACGATGGGTTGCCTCCCATCTAGCGCCTTATTTATTGTCGTGGCTCGACATAGTTACCTCGATTACTCAGACTTCGTCGAGATAAGTGATGGATCATTTTCTGAAAGGATTTAGACGACAATGAGGCTTACCTGTGGTCATGCGATCTTTTTCGAGCTGGCTCATACGTTTCTCCGGAGAGTCACCAATTATATCATCAATAGTCCAACCCATAGCTCTCTTGTACCTCATCAGAGCAGAGATGAGAGCCTCCATGTACTGTTCACTTAAATCATCCGCCACACTTATCGGAAGTATACTTCCACTTTCCAAGAATACATACCTTAGATAATCGGGGAGCTCTTGCGATTCTAGCATTGGTGGCTCGTCAATGTGAGTCTTCGCTGTTGGTTGATTCTTGAGATCACAATCCGGTTTCTTAGGAGTATAAGACTCTATTTCTGTTAGAGCACTCATAAGTTCTTCATAACCTTCATTATCTTCATGCTCAACTTTCAGTGGCACAGCAGACAATGGCTCAACAGTAGGTTGTTTCTCTATAGATAATGCTTTCGTATCCTCATAATGAACATCAGCTACAGATGACTCATTCATATCGCTGGGCTGCTTCATTGTTTTGCATATATCAAACTGTACCACTTCGTCAACCACTTGCTTGCCTTTTTCTGAAGTTTCCAGCACCTTACCACTTCTGGTAGTGATGGCCATGCATGACCCATCATTTTTTGGGTTTTGCACAGTATTGGTTGGTAAGGTGCCAGCCTTTCTTTGATTGAATGCTGCTGAAAGTTGGCTCAATTGCTGCTCTATTTGCCTGATAGAAGTGGAATGAGAATCAACTAGTTGCTTCATGGAGGACAAATCATCAATCACCTCCTTAACTCCTGCGCTCGTTGCTTCCACTCCTTTCAATAACTTAGCCATTATGTCTTCCATACTCCCAGAATTAGATGTGGTGGTATCACGTCTACCAGGCGGAACGTACAAACCACTCTTTTCATTATTTTTCTTCCAACTACCTTGGTCTTTGCTTCCAGATATATTATAATAGTTCCGACCTTGGTTTCTTTGGGCATTCCCACGGAAACCCCCCTGATTGTTCAAGTAGTTGGCCTCCTCTTCAGAATCAGATTCGTCTCTTCCTTTTAGCGCTACAGCTTTCACTTTTTCGGTCTTCCCTGATAATAAGTGCTTTGTCAGAAGATCCAATTGTGTTTTCATGTGCGCCATGTCTTGCTCACGTTCTTCTTCTCTTCTTCTTTGGTCTGCAGTCATGCCAAAAGATAAAGTGGGGCTTGCTACCTCAGAATCCCTGGTATGCCAAGCTCTACTTTGTTTTGTCATACGATCTAGCATATTGCTTGCTTGACCAAAGGTGAGGTCCATAAATGATCCTCCAGCCGCATTATCAACCACTGGCTTGGTCACCGAATTCAAAGCTCTGTATAATATCTCCATCAAGTGGACATTGGTCATATGATGGTTTGGGCATCGCATTAGCTTCGTCTTGAACCTCTCCCATGTTTCATGAAGTGCTTCAGTTGGAAGCTGACGGAAGTTGCTGATTTCATCTCTCAATTGTGCTCTTTTGGATGGCGGAAAGAATCTTTCTAGGAAAGCGTCTCTCAATTGCCTCCAATTTGTAATAGAATCAGGAGTCAGCCCATTCAACCATAGAGTTGCCTCCCCAGACAGAGACAATGGAAATAGACGTAATCGAATTGCATTCTGACCAACACCAGGATTGTCAAACGACTTGTATGTAGAAATAAAGTTGATGAGATGCATATTCGGATCATCGCCTGCTAGTCCACCAAATAATCCCTTGAGTTGCAATAACTGAATCATGGTGCTTGTGATATTAAACTTTGCTCTGGGTGCCAATGGCGGAAGAATAATAGCTCCGGTGGTACCAGGTCCGTCTAGATCGTCCTCATCGTCATGATTTGTTGCTCGCCTACGGTTATCAATATTCTCTTGAGCAGCCATCCTTTTAATTTCACGTTGTGCCTCCATTGATGCACTGAATAAACCTGAAAAAAACAAAAACAACAACTGAAAGTAAAAGTACGAGAATCTTTGACCAAAGGGTCTAGTAATTATCACGAACTTGATTGACACTCGTATTCCCCGGCAACGGCGCCAATTTTTGATAACGCTCAATCTACAGCTCTCGTAGGAGTATAAAGCGGTCGTTTGCAAATATAGAACCCAACCTGGGTTGGGTGTCGATCCCACAGGGAATAGTTTGGCCAACAAGTAAGTAAAATTACTAAACTTTTAGTGCAAGTCTCGTAAGAAGGGGGGATTGTAATGTGTAACGAAAACAATAAAGTAAAAGCTGAAAATAACAGAGTAAAGAGAGATTGTCACGTTGGTTGTAAACAATGAGAATTGAAGCGTTGGGGTTATGTCCACCTTCTGAGGTATACGTCTCTATTGGCTATGAGTGTGTAGAGTCTTGACATGCAATTGCTTATAGAGAATTGTAGTCGATGGTAAATCCAAGCGTCTCTCGACCTGAACAAGGACTATTTCACTTTAACTCTCTCGAGCTTAAAGCGTGTCTAACGGTACGAATTCTCCAAGAGGTTAGTCCAGTTGCGGCACTAGCTTTTTAATAGGAAAAGGGTGTCCTACTACCTTGACATTATCTCTTTTCCAGACAAATAACCTTTCTCTCGAACAAGTTAAATGTTAGACTGGCGTTATTCTATGCGTCTGCAGCCACAAGAATTTGCATTAAGATGAAGAGAATAATGATATAAGCAGCATACGTGTCACGAACTCATAAACTCACAGCAATAGATAGTAACTCATTCGGTTTCCATAACCCCAACAGAGAGGTTTAGTTACCCATGAATGCGAAGGAGATCACGATTTGCATTGTTATTGTTGAGTAATGGCGTGTGGATTAGGTGATAGGCGTGTGGCGTGTTTCCTTGGCTTGGTAACGATTCTTTTGTTGTGGAATTTAAGAATAGAAGAATAATAGAATTAATGGAAAGATTAGAAGAGTTGTAATTGAGAAGTAGAATGTGTCTCTCCACTAAGGGAGGACTTGCCTCTCCACTAAGGGAGGACTTGATTAAAAATCTCTAGCATGATAGGGTATTTATAATACTCCTATCCTACTCCTACTATGCTAATGAAATAAATAACCAAATCCTACTAAACTAAGGAAATACTTAACCCATTTGTACTAGGTTAATGTAACATTCTCCTAATCCAAATAAACTAATGAAATACATAACCTAATTGTACTAGGTTAATGTATCATTGTCAAAATCCAGCTTTGTGTCTGTAAGTCCCCAAAGTCTTTAGAAATGCTGTTTTAGCCCGGGACAGATTTTCCATGCAGCAGTTTTGGTCCAGGTCCCCAGAGTCTTCAGAAATACTGTTTTAGCCCGGGACAGATTTTCCATGCAGCAGTTTTGGTCCTTTAGGCGTCCCACTTCCTTCTCCTTCGTTCGTGAGCTTTCTTTTGCATCAAGTAAGCCATAAAATGCTGTATTTTGCATCATTTATACCTGAAACTTTACTAATCATGTTTGTTAGCTCATTTATAGGAAAAAGGACTAAAAGTGCATGAAATATATAATTTGTTCTCAAAACTAGGCTAAAATATGGGCAAAATATATTGATATAGGCGCGTAATTTCTCCTATCATCAGTATGGAAGTGTTCTCTCCACGGTTTTCTTCTCCTCTTGCTTCCGTTTTTCCACTTTTTCAGGCTGCACGTCACTAGGTGAAACGTCCCTGACGTTGGGAGTAGTTGTTGCGGCTTCTTCTCCTTTTGTAATGTCACTAGGTGTAATGTCCATGTCCGCAACTTCGTCAACCACTTGCTTGCCTTTTGCTGAAGTTTCCAGCACCTTACCACTTCTGGTAGTGATGGCCATGCATGACCCATCATTCTTTGGGTTTTGCACAGTATCGCTTGGTAAGGTGCCAGCCTTTCTTTGATTGAATGCTGCTGAAAGTTGGCTCAATTGCTGCTCTATTTGCCTGATAGAAGTGGAATGAGAATCAACTAGTTGCTTCATGGAGGACAAATCATCAATTACCTCCTTAACTCCCGCGCTCGTTGCTTCCACTCCTTTCAATAACTTAGTCATCATGTCTTCCATAGAATTAGATGTGGTGGTGTCACGTCTTCCAGGTGGAACGTACAAACCACTCTTTTCATTCTTGTTCTTCCAACTACCTTGGTCTTTGTCTCCAGATTTATCATAATAGTTCCGACCTTGGTTTCCTTTGGTATTCCCTCGGAAACCCCCCTGATTGTTTAAGTAGTTGGCCTCCTCTTCTGAATCAGATTCGTCTCTTCCTTTTGACGCAATAGCTTTCACTTTTTCAGTCTTCCCCAATAGATGCTTTGTAAGAAGATCCATTTGGGTTTTCATGTGCGCCATATCTTGACCACGTTCTTCTTCTCTTCTTCGTTGGTCTGCAGTCATGCCAATAGATAAAGTGGGGCTTGCTACCTCAGAATCCCTGGTATGCCAAGCTCTACTTTGCTTTGTCATACGATCTAGCATATTGCTTGCTTGACCAAAGGTGAGGTCCATAAATGATCCTCCAGCCGCATTATCAACCACTGGCTTGGTCACCGAATTCAAAGCTCTGTATAATATCTCCATTAAATGGACATTGGTCATATGATGGTTTGGGCATCGCATTAGCTTCGTCTTGAACCTCTCCCATGTTTCATGAAGAACTTCAGTTGGAAGCTGACGAAAGTTGCTGATTTCATCTCTCAATTGAGCCCTTTTGGATGGCGGAAAGAATCTTTCTAGGAAAGCGTCTCTCAATTGCCTCCAATTTGTAATTGAATCAGGAGTCAGCCCATTCAACCATAGTGTTGCCTCCCCAGACAGAGACAATGGAAATAGACGTAATCGAATAGCATTCTGACCAACACCAGGATTGTCGAATGACTTGCATGTGGAAATAAAGTTGATCAAATGCATATTCGGATCATCGCCTGCTAGTCCACCAAATAATCCCTTGAGTTGCAAAAGCTGAATCATGGTGCTAGTGATATTGAACTTTGCTCCAGGTGCTAAGGGAGGAAGAATAATAGCTCCTGTGGCACCAGCTTCGTCAAGATCATCTTCATCATCATCGAACAACATTGGTACAGTTCGGTGTTCAGGCCTATATCTTGCTTGACGATCTCTTCTGTTTGCTGGTGTCGCCATCTCAGCAGTATGTTGTGGGTTTAATAGCTCTTCATCGCCCAGATCCTCATCGTCAGGATTTGTTGCTCGCCTACGGTTATCAATATTCTGTTGATGCACTTGAGCAGTCATCCTTTCAATTTCACGTTGTGCCTCCATTGATGCACTGAATAAACCTAAAAAAACAAAAACAACAACTAAAACTAAAAGTACGAGAATCTTTGACCAAAGGGTCTAGTAATTATCACGAACTTGATTGACACTCGTATTCCCCGGCAACGACGCCAATTTTTGATAACGCTCAATCTACAGCTCTCGTTTGAGTGTAAAACGGTCGTTAGCAAATATAGAACCCAACCTGGGTTGGGTGTCGATCCCACAGGGAATAGCTTGGCCAACAAGTAAGCAAAATTAATAGACTTTTGGTGCAAGTCTCGTAAGAAGGGGGATTGTAATAAGTAACCAAAGTAATGAAATAAAAGCTGAAAATAGAAAAGTAAAAAGAGAGTATTTCGTAGGTTGTGAAACAATGAGAATTGAAGCGTTGGGGTTATGTCCACCTTCTGAGGTATACGTCTCTATTGGCTATGCTTATGTAGAGTCTTGACATGCAATTGCTTATAGAGAATTGTAGTCGATGGTAAATCCAAGCGTCTCGCGACCTAAACAAGGACTATTTCACTTTAACTCTCGCGAGCTTAAAGCGTGTCTAACGGTACGAATTCTCCAAGAGGTTAGTCCAGTTACGGCACTAGCTTTTTAATAGGAAAGGGTGTCCTACTACCTTGACATTATCTCTTTTCCAGACAAATAACCTTTCTCGCAAACAAGTTAAATGTTAGACTGGCGTATTCTTGCGTTTGCAACCGCAAAAGAATGTAGATTAAGATGAAGAGAATAATGATATAAGCAATATACGTGTCTTGAACTCACAAACTCACAGCAATAGATAGTAACTCATTCGGCTTCCATAACCCCAACTAAGAGGTTTAGTTACCCATGAATGCGAAGGATATCACGATTTGCATGGTTGATGGCGTGAGAAGTAGGTGATAGGCGTGTGGTTTTGGTGATTCCCTAGCAAGTAACGATTCTCTTGTTGTGGAATAGATGAATAGAAGAATAGATTAGAAGTGTTTGTGGTGGAAGATGAGAGAGATGGAGGAAAATTGATTGTTGAATTAAGTGAAGAATGAATTTCTGAATGTCTTCTCTCCACTAAGGGAGGAATTGCCTCTCCACTAAGGGAGGACTTAATTAAAAATCTCTAGCATGATAGGGTATTTATAATACTCCTATCCTACTCCTACTATGCTAATGAAATAAATAACCAAATCCTACTAAACTAAGGAAATACTTAACCCATTTGTACTAGGTTAATGTAACATTCTCCTAATCCAAATAAACTAATGAAATACATAACCCAATTGTACTAGGTTAATGTATCATTGTCAAAATCCAGCTTTGTGTCTGTAAGTCCCCAAAGTCTTCAGAAATGTTGTTTTAGCCCGGGACAAATTTTCCATGCAGCAGATTTGGTCCAGGTCCCCAGAGTCTTCGGAAATGCTGTTTTAGCCCGGGATAGATTTTCCATGCAGCAGTTTTGGTCCATAGGCGTGTAAACTCCCTTTCCTTCCTTCGTGAGCTTTCTTTTGCGTCAAGTAAGCCATAAAATGCTGAATTTTGCATCATTTATACCTGAAACTTTACTAATCATGTTCGTTAGCTCATTTACAGGAAAAAGGACTAAAAGTGCATGAAATAGATAATTAGTTCTCAAAACTAGGCTAAAATATGGGCAAAATATATTGATATAGGCGTGTAAATCCGCCTATCATCATAAGGTCAAAATAAAGCAGGTCCTAATAATCATTTCCCCTCAATACTTCTTTGTCCTACCTCTTTATCTACTAACTCCCACCACTACCAACACTTTCTCTCTGGGGTATCTGTACTACTCCTTCTCATATATCCAAACCATCTCAATTTTGCTTCCTTTATCTTGTCTACTATGGGAGCTACTACTATCTTGTATCATATCTCATTATTCCTAATATTGTCTCTCCTAGTATGGCCACATATTCACCTAAATATTCTCATCTCTGTAACTTTTCATCTTTTAAACCTAAGAGTTATTAATAGGCCAACACTTCATCCTATACAACATAGTCAGTCTAACCACCACTCTGTAGATCTTACCTTTCAGCTTGGGTGGTACTTACTTGTAACAAAAGACCCCAAAAGCTAGCCTCCAATTCGCCCATCCCATGTAACACCCCAAAAATTCAAGCTAAGATTAGAACCATGCTTCAAGTACAAACACCATGTGTTGATAGTATGAAAAATGATTTAGACATGTATTCAGGAAACAAGTAACTCCTAACTCTTGTCCAAGTCAAAACCTTTCTTTTCGATTGAGTCCTTGAGAAGTGCCTTGTTATGGTCAACTTCAAACAAGCATAACTTCTATATTCTGAAGTATTTTGTTACGCCTAAGCGCAAATGCAAGTGTACGTGGTCTACCAAGTAGTAAAATGGTCTTTAGAAGCCAAGTATCTGTTACTCAGGGACTTGTATTAAACAACAATCCTATCCTAGTCTCATTATGAATATTAAACAGGTGCAAAAGTAACCTAAAGTGTTTGGAAGACTAAAACTAAAAGTAAACATAAACAATAGGATAAAGTAAAGTTCTTGAATAATAATGGGAAAAGATCCAGGGTTAAGGCACTACGAACAATCCTATTTAGCTAGATAACTTCGTTGGTTTAGTTAAGTATCATGGTTGTTGGTTCGTGTGGTTTATAACATGATCATGGTCTTCCGAACCTATAATCAACTATCTAACTTAGTCTTACAACTACACCATTGAGCGGGGATGCAAGAACTAAGATAAACACATTTGTGTTTCTTCCCATATATAAACCACATAGAGCAAATTAGGTATATTCCTATTTTAAATGCAAATCATAACTTTAATTAATTGAATGAGAATGATTCCATCCCATGTATCCGACATTATATTCCATCGTTCCACCTTCCTGGTTCATAATAGAATTATGCATTTATCCTAAGGGCCGCTAATCTATAGAATAGTAAAAACAAGGATACATGAACAACCATGATCATAATAACATAAACCAACTCAATTAATAAGCTTAAGTACTCATGTTCTTGGCCTCAGCCCCGAATGAGGGTGTTTAGCCACTCATGGAATTACAAAGACTAATCGTTAATGAATTCATGTAAAAATCCAAAAGTAAACTAAAATAAAGGAGTAAAAACCCTAAGAGAAGCCTCCTCAAGTGTATTCCAATGCCCCAAGGTCGTCCAAGGTTTTACAAAAGACTTCAAGTGTCTGATTTACACTTGGAACAAGTTGGCCGAATTAAACTTGCCATCGTGCCACGCCTCTATCGCAATGCCTAGGACTAGGAATAAAGGCATACCAATAACACACTGGTATATTATACATTCCATTTCAAATTGCAATTGAGGGCATGGCACGCTCTTATAGCGGTGGCTAGGCATCGTGGCATGCCCCTAAGACTAAAATTTCCAGCTTTTGGCATCGTTTACTCCATGTTTTTGCCTTTTTGTTCCTTGCTTTGTAGTAGATTTTCCTCTCCAAAAACAATTTTATATCATCTTTTTATCATGTTTATCATCTTACCAAGCTTCCTGTAACATAAAATACTACGAATTAGAGCTTTAAACATAATAGAATCCAACAATATGAACTAGAATAACACATAGCTCAAGCTATGATAACTGGTTTTCTATTTTGAACACACCTTAAACATCATAAACACATTGTTTAACACTTATATGCTTATTTATATAAAGATTAACTCATTATGCATACAAGAAGTCCTCAAAACTAAGCTTATTATGCCTAGATAATAACACTTAGGTGCATAAAACTACTTAAGATCATCACCCCACACTTAAAGCCTTGTTCATTATCGAACAACTTTTTACCTTAAGAATCATAAAAGGAAGACTCTAACACTATTACTACAAGCAAGACATTTAAGCAAGCACTACAATGACTACACAATAGCAAGTTTTCCAATAAGCATGTCATATACTTTTGAAAACTTATGAGTACTACTTCAAAACACTTTAGCCTCAAGAATTGACTCCACTAGCACTACTCATGCGTGTTACTTAATCAAAGAGAGCATATAAGTCACCTAACTATTATCGAATATGTGCTCTCACCATAAGAGGGTTGCCCAAATTCACCCAACACAGATACAATTTATCATATGAATGGGTATAAGAATCACATTACACTCACTCTCACAAAAAATTAACATGTCACATAATATGAACCATAGGCTTGCCCTTAGTGTAGTACTTTACTAATATTATAATGTTAAGTCTTAAGATCCAATAGGTCTTTAAGGGTTGTCATGTAGGCTAAGGGATCCGTAGGAACTATTCTGACCAGTGATAGTGACTATCTTCCCTAAGAGCTTTAATACATCACACATAACATTGAACTCTTCTATAACAACCAAACTTTCACCACCTCTACCTTCACACATCTTTTTTATTTTGCCCCTTCTCATAAAGATAGTTCACATACAGTGGTAAGAGAGTATTTTCTATCCAAACATGATTCAAGTTTGATCAATTTCTTCTTTTTGGTAAATAAAAGTTTTATTTCACCAAGTAATGAGTTTACAAGACTATAGAGAGCTGACCAACTGTCTCTCAAAATGTAAAACAAACAAACTTTAGTAAGCTCACAGTAACAACCTACTGATCCACTGGTCTTATAGGACTACAAGAACCTAAATAAACCTAACTATCTGAAAATACTTCTTCAGGTTATCGAGATTAGTTGTTGCAAAATTGCATTCCACTTTTTTTATTGTCTACATGTAATGTGAATGTGCACAACATTTTTTTGCAAACTCTTTCAGGCATGAATCTCCCCTGATGAAATCTTATTTGGTTTCTTTCTCTCCAGATTACATATATCAGCATTACAAACACACAACATATTATAACTCTTTTTCCTACTTTGCCTCTTGCCCAGTTTGCTAGCCAATCTACTTTCTACTGCCAATCTTCTATGTTCCTTGGAATACCCAGCCATGGTAGTAATTTGTACCATAATACTCTAGTTATTGGACATTCAAAGAATAGGTGATCATGTGTTTCTTCAGAATTGTAAAAGTTGACATATGGGGTGTCTATATTGATTCCAAATCTTGCAAGCCTGTCAATTATTGGAAATCTCTTCCATAAAGCAAGCCACAGAATAAAGTTGTGCCTTTGATGAATGCTTGGTTGAAGAATAATTCTCTTCTAGGGAACTTTTGGTATGTCAAGGAGCATGGATAAAGAAATCTTCTTGATAGAGAATTTCCCTTGCACCTTTAGCTGGTTTAATCTATTCTAGAAGTTACCTTGTAAACCAGGTATAAGCATAATTACCCTCCTGTATTAAATCACTTTCCTTATTATCCAAGTAGCATTTTTTGGGCTAAAATAGTCTTCTATAGAATCACCCTTGATATAATAGGCATGCACCCATTTGATCTACAAGCGGTTAGTTTTTTTAGCTAAAGCCCACACCTATTTTGCAACTGTTACTTTGTTTCAGTTGCATAGATTTAATATGTTTAGTCCACATGCTACCATAGGCAAAAATAAATTTTCCCAAGAAACAAATTTTATCTTTGAAAGGGATGTGTGACCAGTCCATAAGAATGCCCAACAGTGAGAATTTATAAGTTTCATGATCTTCTTAAGTAGTATGAATATCTGCTTAAAATACTCCCATGTACAAGTCCATGCTTTTTACATGTTTGATAAAATGCCCATGTTTTTTAGTTGAACCATGATTCAATATCACAGTTTAAGTTTAAATGTCATGTTTTAATAATCATTCAGTGATGGTGAGTTTTGAATACTCGATAGCTATGTGTTTTACATAATTTTCAAATTTTCAAGTATGATATAGATAAACCCTAAATATTCCTATTTACTTAATTATTATGATCAAAATGAGCATTATTAGAAATAATATTCATTTAAACTTAGTTCAATTCAGTACTAGTGTAAGTTCAGTTGGGAGTAGGATTTAGCACCGAGCGAACCTAGGAATAGGGGTTCACTCGCCAGTTAGTACTGGGTCCTTAGTAGCAGTTAGGGGTCACTCTCCAATTTAGGACCGACTCCTTTCTTAGGGGTCACCCTCCAATTTAGGACTAACACTCTCTTAGGGGTCACCCTCTAATTTAGAACTAACTCCTTAGTCCTTCGGGACTTTAGATTAGTGGATCCACACATTCAGTATTAGTACTCATGGTAAGGTACTAACACCCTTCCAACTGGGGTTACAGGTTGGACCCCAATTATCTCAGATTGGAGCATGTCGGTTACATGATACCTACCATAATCTCAGTACAGTATTCAGTATATATTAAGTTTAAGTCTGCTTGACCAACGCATACAGATTTACAGTCATACAGATTTCAGTCTTTAAGATTACAAATTATTTCAAAAATATATATATGCTTGGTTGCATTCTCAGATATTATAGTTTTCATACATTCATGCTCAGTTATTTTATGTTGTTCAGTTAGTCCTTATCTCATTGCACAGTACCCCATGCATTTCAACCAGACCTTATTAATATACCAGTCCATTCAAAGTGCTGACCGTATACTCTTATTTGCCCTATGATGTATTATATCATAGGTTCGGACGCTCAGTTTCCTAACCACGCTTAGACAGTTCAGCATACCCAGCAGCAGTAGTGGTGAGTCCTCATCCATCAAGGGCAAGATTGATTATTTAAGTTATATTCAGTCAGTTGGAGTTAGTTGGTGCTTGTCCTATCAACTTATCAGTCATTCAGTTAGAGGTTATTTAGATAATCAAACAAGAAGACAGTCAGTTAAACACTTTTTCAGTTTATTATTCTTTTCTGTAGTATCAGTTGTTTTAAATTGACAGTTAGATTTCAGTACTTCATCAGATATTTCAGACTTGTGGTTCTACCATATTTTTAGTATTTAGATTAGTATTACATTCAACAGACTATTTTCTGCACATGTATAATTGTTACTTTGTTCAGTGCTCACAGTAGGTACTAACTCATTAGTTAGCTTATGGTCACTTGTGACCGTAACCACCATTGTCGCAACTAAGGGGTAGCCTCAGGTCATTAAAAAACTTGGTATCATAGCCTAAGGTTTTATAGTGTCCCAGGGGTTTGAAAGTCATATTAAGTAGAGTATTGTGCATGGGTGTAAAGCACGCCACACTTATGAACCAGAGGCTATAAAATATTTCATGAAAAGTTTCCCTTCTTTCAGTATTTATGTCATGCAGATGAGCATGATCTCTATTTGAAGTCTCTTTCTGACTCATTCTTCATTTTTTTTATAGACCATGCCTCCCAGACAAAACAACAAAAGAAGGGATGGCGACCCGTGATGTTAGGCGTATTTACATGCCTAAAGCACCTTAATTTACCCATATTTTAGCTAAGTTTTGAGGACAAAATACATAATTCCTGCACTTTTAGTCCTTTTTCCTGTAAGTGAGCTAACCAATGTGATAAGCAAGTTTTCAGGTATAAATGATGAAGATTTCAGCATTTTGTGGACTATTGAACGCCAAAGGAAACTTCACGTAAGAAGGAAGGCAGCTTCTGGAAGCTTGTGGACCGAAAATGATGCATGGAGAACTTGTCCCGGGCAAAAACAGTATTTCTAAAGACTTGGGGATCAACAGTAACTTAGTAGGATTAGGACAAGGATAAAAACCCTATTTGAGTAGGACAAGGATAAAAACCCTATTTCAGTAGGACTAGGACAAGGGTGTTATAAAAACCCTTATTTCCTGAATTTTTCAGCATTGAATTCACTCAATCAATTTATTCTCTTTCAATTCATTCTAATTTCTATACATCCTATTTTCTATTCAATTCTATTTTTCTTTAGTACTATTCACGTTAATTTCTGACAGAGAAAGCACGGCTCTTGTGACCAATGTGAGATCATTCAAGCTTTGGTACGATGATGATGTTTATTGTGATCTCCGTTGCACTTATGTGTAGCTAAAATTCTCTGTTAGGGTTATGGAAACCTTATGAGATACTATCTATTGCTATGAGTTTGTGAATTCTTGATACGTATGCTGCTTATATCATTACTCTCTTCATCTTAATTGAATTCTTGTGGTTGCAAACATATAGAATACGCCAGTATAGCATTAACTTGTTCGAAAGAAAAGTTACATGTCTGGAAAAGAGAGAGTGACAAGGAAATAGGGCTACCAACCCCTGTTTAAAAGTTAGTGTCGTAACTGGATTAACCTCTTGGAGAATTCGTACCATTAGCTATATGCTTTAAGCTCGAAAGAGTTAAAGTGAAATAATCCTTGATGGTCGAAAGACACTAGGATTTACCATAGAATACGAAACTCTATAAGCGCATGCATGTCTGAATTCCGCATAACTCATAGCCAATAGATACGTAAAACTCATAAGGTGGACATAACCCTAACTTACAATTATCATTGATTAAAATCTTACTAAACATTCCGTTTTTACTTTGCTATTTTGATAATTTTACTTCATGCATAATTCAAATCCCCCCTTTCCGTAGAATTTTCGACCAACAGTCTAGTAATAGTTGTATACTTAGTGACCGAGTATTCCCTGTGGGATTCGACACCCAACCCAGTTGGGTTCTATATTTGACAACGACCGCTTACACTCTTACGAGAGTTGTAGTTTGAGCGTTATCAAATTTTGACGCCGTTTCCGAGGAATACGGTTGTCAACTAAGTTTGTGATAATTACTAGACCCTTTGGTCAAAGATTCTCGTACTTTACTTTTAGTTGTTGTTTTTGTTTATTGCAGGTTTTTGTTCAGTGCATTCCAAATACTCAAAGTTTGGGACAACCATTATTACCCATAAACCCTGAACCGCAACTTATTGGAAGGATGGATGCACAACGTGACATTGAGAGAAGGGTTGCTCAACAGGAGCAGGCTAGACTAGCTGCGTTGGCCGCTGCCCAAGTACATCAACAGAAAATTGATAACCCTGGGCGGGCAACAAATCTTGACGATGAGGACCTAGGTGGTGACGAGCTACTAAACCCTAGGTGTTATGCTGAGGTGGCGACACCTGCAAATAGAAGAGATCGTCAAGCCAGATTTAGGCTTGAACGCCGCGCTATGCAGATGCCTTTCGATGATGATGATGACCTGGATGGAGCTGGTGCCACAGGAGCTATTATTCCTCCGCCCTTTGCACCTGGAGCCAAGTTTGATATCACTAGAACCATGATTCAGCTATTGCAACTCAAGGGGTTATTTGGTGGACTTGCAGGCGATGATCTAAATATGCATCTGGTCAATTTTATCTCTACATGCAAGTCATTCGACAACCTAGGTGTTGGACAGAATGCAATTCAGCTACGCTTATTTCCATTGTCTCTATCTGGGGAGGCAACTCTATGGTTGAACGGGATGACTCCTGATTCTATTACAAATTGGAGGCAATTGAAAGACGCTTTCCTAGAAAGATTCTTTCCGCCATCCAAGAGAGCACAGTTGAGAGATGAGATCAGTAATTTTTGACAGCTTCCAACTGAAGCTCTCCATGAAACATGGGAGAGGTTCAATAAGAAGCTTATGAGGTGCCCAAATCATCATATGACCAATGTCCACTTGATGGAGATATTATAAATATCCATGAATTCGGTAACTAAGCCAGTGGTGGATAATGCGGCTGGAGGATCATTCATGGACCTCACTTTTGTTCAGGCAAGTGATATGTTAGACCGAATAACAAAGCAAAGTAGAGCTTGGCATACCAGGGATTCAGAGGTAGCAAGCTCTACCACATCAATTGGCATGACTGAAGAACAAAAGCGAAGAGAGGAGGTATGCGATCAAGATATGGTGCACATGAGAACACAGATGAATCTTCTTACCAAGCACTTATTATTAGGAAAGACCGAAAAAGTCAAAGCAATTGCGTTAAAAGGAAGAGATGAGTCCGATTCTGAGGAAGAAGCTAACTGCTTGAATAATCAGGGGGGTTTCTGAGGCAATGTCCAAGGAAACCAAGGTCGGAACTATTATGATAAATCTGGAAATAAGGACCGTGATCAAGGTAGTTGGAAGAATAAGACTGACAGGAGTGGTTTATATGTTCCACCTGGAAGCCGTGAGGCTGCTGCATCTGGTTCTGGAAAGATGTCCATGGAAGATATGATGGTGAAGCCGGTGAAAGGTGTTGAGGCAACCAACATGGGAGTAACTGAGGTAATAAATGATTTGTCCTCAATGAAGCAATTGATTGACTCGAATTCCACTGCAATAAAATAGCTGAAGCAACAATTGAGTCAACTTTCAGCAGCATTCAATTAAAGAAGAGCTGGAACGCTACCTAGCGACACAGTGCAAAATCCGAGGAATGATGGATCATGTATGGCTATTACTACCCGAAGTGGTAAATTGTTAGACAATCCGTCTAAAGGCAAGCAAGTGGTTGATGATATAGAGGAGAATGTTATTGATGCAGATTGTGATGATTTTGTAGAAGCTGAAAATCAGAATGAGAGTGTTCATGAGAAAACTATTCCTCTTCCACCACCACCTTTTCCTCAGAGATTGAAGAAAAAGGCTGATGACACTGCTGAAAAGACTGATAATCGGAAGCAAGATAAAGAGAAAGTGGTGGAGAAAATGATTCCCCTTCTACCACTGCCTTTTCTGCAGAGATTGAAGAAGAAGGCTGATGACACCAGGTTCAGTAAATTTATGACTATGTTGAAAGCAACTGACTATTAATGTTCCTTTGGTAGAGGCGATGGAACAGATGCCTGGGTATTCTAAATTCATGAAGGACCTTTTGACAAAGAAGCGGGTAGTAAGCTATGAGCCAGCGGATAATGTTCACCATTGCAGTGCAATCGCTACAAGATCATTAGTTCAGAAAAAGACAGATGCTGGTGCTTTCACTATTCCTTGCACTGTTGGATCTTTGGATTTTGCCAAGGCATTATGCGATTTGGGGGCTAGCATCAATTTGATGCCACTATCCGTCTACAGGAAGTTGGGGTTGGGTGACCTTACACCAACTAATATGTGGCTCGTGATGGTAGATAGGTCGGTAAAACGACCTGTGGGTATCTTGAATGATGTGTTGGTGAAGATTTCTACCTTCATCTTTCCTACAGACTTTGTTATTTTGGATTGCGAGGTGGACTCTAAAGTTCCCATAATCTTGGGACGCCCTTTTCTCATAACTGGAAATGTGCTCATTGATTTAAGAGCTAATGAGCTTTTATTTCGGTTGAATGACGAAGTGGTCCATTTTGATGTATGCAAAGCAATGAAGTAGCCCAGCGATATGAATATGTTCTCTATAGATGATGTTTATAATGAAGATATTGAAGAATTATCTGCAAAGAAGCAGCTTATTGAGGAGCCATTATCTGCAGTGCTGTTGAATTGTGAGCATGAGGATGTTGAAGAATATGAAGAAACCATTTGTGCTCTAACAGGAATAAAGTCCTATTCTCATGCTCCTAAGAAGTTGGACCTTGATCTTAAGTATCGACCTTCACCAACAGTGAAGACTTCTGTTGAAGAGCCACCAGTGCTAGAATCGGAAGAGCTCCCCAGTCACCTCAGGTATGCGTTCTTGGGAAGTGGAAATACACTTCCGGTGAGAATTGTGGCTGATTTAGGTGAACAGCACGTAGAGGCTCTCATCTCTGCTCTAAAGAGGTACAAGAGAGCTATGGGTTGGACTATTGATGATATAATTGGTATCCCTCCTGGGATATGTATACACAAGAGTCATCTCGAAAAAGATGGCATGCCTACAAGTAAGTATCAGCGTCATCTGAATCCATTTAGAAAATGATGTACCATATATCTCGATGAAGTCTAAGTAATCAAGATAACTATGTCGTGTCGCGATAATAAATCAAGCGCTAGATGGGAGATAACCCATCGTATTTAAATTGTTTTGTTTTACTAGGATTTTGTTTTTGTAGTCGAGCCACGACCAAAACTAAGGCGCTTGGTGGGAGGCAACCCATCGTTCTAATCATTTTTGTAGTTTTTGAGTAAGTATAGGTGCAAGACGTATAAAGGAGGAGCTTGGTCTCAAATTTTGATTTGAAAGTGAGCAATGTTAAAGGTGTTAAGTGAGTAATGAAGGAGCAAAAGCCTTTCGGTTAGGCATTGCCTATACAAATCTAGGCAATAGACAAGGCAAGGCCTATGTAAATCTAGGCAATGGACAAGGCAAGGCCTATGCTATGGCCTTTGGTCTCTGAATCTAGAATGTCATAGCATAGGCGCCGCCTATGCCAAAGCCTTTGGTCCAACAATGCCATAGCATAGGCGCCGCCTATGACAAAGCCTTTGGTCTCTGAATCTATAATGCCATAGCATAGTCGCCGCCTATGCTCAACTAGGCAAAGCATTAGGCACCGCCTATGCTCACTTTTTGGTCTCCTAATCCAATTCCAAACGGGTCAAAACCCGACCCAAGATTGTCCTATAAATAGAACCTTAGTCTTAGAACAAAAATGCATTGCAAACTCAACCTAAGTGCCGCCTACCTCTCCAAAATCTCTCAAAAATTTTCCTTTTGCTCTTTTAACTTTCCAAGAACATCTTCCAAGGCCATCAACCAAGTACAATGGCACCAAAAAGTCGACCAGGAAAGGAAAAAGCAACCACCTCACAGAAAGGCCAGAAAAGGGGACGAAAAGAGCAAGTTGAATCCTCCTCGCTGCAATTACCTCGCCGCATGTACGGGATAAAATGGGTCCTAGAGGAGGAAGGAAAGAACTGGTACAGGAACAACAAAATGAAAAAGTATGTTCATGTGGAGCTGATACAAAAGGAAAGCCTAGCAAAGAAAGAACCTCGCATTTTTGCCAAAATAATGGCGTTACATCTCAATTTCATTTTCTAAGACATGGGAGAATGAAACCTTGATTTAATGCGAGAGTTTTATGCAAATTGGTCCCCAAAGACTACCGGCAGTGAAGTGAAGATTAGGGGCCAAGTCTTGTAGCTGAATGCGGATTTCTTCAACACTTTTCTAGTACTTCCATCTATCGATCTATCACCACTCAAGGAGCTTCAAAAAATACCTCCGTACAGGGAAATCAGACACACACTGTGTGGAACAAGATCAATGGCACGTTGGAGCAGACACAAGGATACCGGTCGGCACAATACCTTCCCATATTCCTCCTTGAACAGGGAAGCTCGGATATGGTTGCGAATAGTCAACTCTTGCCTGATTCCAGGGACACAGTACACAAATATAACATGAGATAGAGTGTGCTTGGTGTATGCATTGATGACGAACGTCCCCATCAACATTGGGGCGATTATTCGATCTTCAATGTGTAAGGCTAGGCTGCACAAGAGGTCCCACTTCAGTTTTTGCAATCTGTTGACTGCAATATTGAGGAAGGAGGACATCAAAGAGGAACCTACAGATCATAAACTTCCATACAACCCAAAGAAGGTTGACCTTACAAAGGTTAAAGATGCTGAATCTATGCATGGAGTCAACCTTACCATTGCAGAAAGACATGCTCGCGATGAAAGCTTCTTCCGCCATTTGTATGGCATGACGAGGTTTACCATGATGAGCGGGGGTCGTGTTTCAATTGCTGCAGAGCTCCAACAGTTGGATTATGACTACCCAATGAATGAGCATGCGAGGGCTATGTGTGGAGTAGGTGTATATTTTGAGGAACCTCTTGATGATGATGTGCCAACCGATGATGATCCCCGAATGCCAAACTCCGATGTGGAGGAGAACTCTAATGACGACGACTCTGATGATGATTCCAATGCAGGGGGTATGACCCCAGACATAGAGGATGAGTCCGACTAATCAGGTTCTTCTTATTTATTTTCCACTGAGGGCAGTGTGTCCCGTCTAAGTGTGGGGTGCTGGTATTTGTATGCTGTATTTCTTTGCTTACCTGCATTTATTCATGATCATTTGTTTGATTTTTAGTAGTATTTAAATTTTTTCGAAGTTGAATTTTTTCAAAATTTTTAAATTTTTTCAAATTTTTTTCTCTTTAAGTTTTTTTTTTAGATTTTGCATAAAGTGCATGAAATTGTTCTGATAGGCGGCATAGTATTATGACAAGAGTTTGTGCTAAAATCATTACTATTGAGACGTTTAGGCTCCAAGTGTGACTCACTGTGTGATATTTTTGTGGTTTAATTCATTCATCTGTGGGGTCAAGAGTCTATACTGCTCCTAATAAAGTTGACCATGTGCCTTGTGTGTGTGAGGATATAGTATATTTTGTGTTGTGACTGATTCTAGAACTTGCCTGGTGTGTGTGTAAAGCAAAATAAAGAGTGCAAGTTTAGGAGATGATTTAGGCATTTCTTTGGCAACCTGTAATTGTTTACCTTCTTTTTACCTACCCATGTACATTATCCTAGATAACCCTGTTTGAGCCTTTAGCTATTTTCTTTGACAGCCTCATATGTAGCCTAATCCATTTTTTTTCAAGACCATAATTTGATCCAAATTCCTAAGCGCTTTAAATTGTAAAGTAATGTGACAAAATAAGAGGAAATTGGGTGAGAATGACGCCTTAGAGTGTATTGGTACTTGAATTAGTTATGAAAAAGAGTGGCTATCATAGAGGTGTGTTATGAAAGAAAAAAGAGAAGAAAAGAAAAATGAAAAGAAAACTAAAAAGTTAGTTCTGTTAAAATCGAATAACAAAAGAAGTGAGAAGGGGTGGTAGATTAAAAGAAAGTAGAAAGGTTGTTTGAAAGAAAGTGTAAATCGCATAATGTGATGTATTAAAGCGCTTAGGGAACTTAGTCACTATTTCTGGCCAAAATAGTCCTACCCGTCCCTTAGCCTACATTACAACCTGTAAAGACCTATTTGATCCTAAGCTTAGCATTCTGATATTAGTGGAGCATTACACTAAGGGCAAGCCTATGGTCATTAGTTGCAACATATGAATTCTTTGTGAGAGTGAGAGCAAGGAAAATCTTATACCCATGTTTCAAAAAATGAAATACTTGTGAGTGATTATGGGTGATATATTGTGAAACACACATGGTTGATGAGTTTTGGGTAGTTGTGTATTATTCTTTGTGCCTTAACTTTTAGATACGAATTAACCATCATCACGAGTCTAGGTTGGAGGTTGAATTGTTTCTAGTAGTGATCAGAAAACTACTGTTTGTTAATAATTGTCGTGCCTGTCTTGATGAATATTTTGTGCCGTTACTGTGAAACCCTAAGTAGATGTTTATATGGACATGATATTTTGTTCGAGGATGAACAAAGCTTTAAGTGTGGGGTGTTGATGTTAGGCGTAATTACACGCCTAAAGCACCTTAATTTACCTATATTTTAGCTAAGTTTTGAGGACAAAATATATAATTGCTGCACTTTTAGTCCTTTTTCCTGTAAGTGAGATAACCAACGTGATTAGCAAGTTTTCAGGTATAAATGATGAAGATTTCAGCATTTTGTGGACTGTTGAATGCCAAAGGAAACTTCACGTAAGAAGGAAGGCAGCTTCTGGAAGCTTGTGGACCGAATGTGATGCATGGAGAACTTGTCCCGGGCAAAAACAGTATTTCTAAAGACTTGGGGATCAGCAGTAACTTAGTAGGATTAGGACAAGGATAAAAATCCTATTTCAGTAGGACAAGGATAAAAACCCTATTTCAGTAGGACTAGGACAAGGGTGTTATAAAAACCCTTATTTGCTGAATTTTTCAGCATTGAATTCACTCAATCAATTTATTCTCTTTCAATTCATTCTAATTTCTATTCATCCTATTTTCTATTCAATTCTATTTTTCTTTAGTACTATTCACGTTACTTTCTGACAGAGAAAGCACGACTCTTGTGACCAATGTGAGATCATTCAAGCTTTGGTACGATGATGATGTTTATTGTGATCTCCGTTGCACTTATGTGTAGCTAAACTTCTCTGTTAGGGTTATGGAAGCCTTATGAGATACTATCTATTGCTATGAGTTTGTGAATTCTTGATACGTATGCTGCTTATATCATTACTCCCTTCATCTTAATTGAATTCTTGTGGTTGCAAACATATAGAATACGCCAGTATAGCATTAACTTGTTCGAAAGAAAAGTTACATGTCTGGAAAAGAGAGAGTGACAAGGAAATAGGGCTACCAACCCCTGTTTAAAAGTTAGTGTCGTAACTGGATTAACCTCTTGGAGAATTCGTACCATTAGCTATACGCTTTAAGCTCGAAAGAGTTAAAGTGAAATAATCCTTGATGGTCGAAAGACACTAGGATTTACCATAGAATATGAAACTCTATAAGCGCATGCATGTCTGAATTCCGCATAACTCATAGCCAATAGATACGTAAAACTCATAAGGTGGACATAACCCTAACTTACAATTATCATTGATTAAAATCTTACTAAACATTCCGTTTTTACTTTGCTATTTTGATAATTTTACTTCACGCATAATTCAAATCCCCCCTTTCCGTAGAATTTTCGACCAACAGTCTACTAATAGTTGCATACTTAGTGACCGAGTATTCCCTGTGGGATTCGACACCCAACCCAGATGGGTTCTATATTTGACAATGACCGCTTACACTCTTACGAGAGCTGTAGTTTGAGCGTTATCAACCCGCCCTCACCTTCACCTGTACAGGAAGATCCCGTGAATGACCATGTATCTCACACCGAGTTCAGAGATGTTTTCACTACCTTAGCTCATTCATTAGTGGCTCAAAACAACCAACGAGTTGTTTCCCCAGCCAACCTAGTGGTAAATATAGATGCAACTATGATTCGGTATTTCACTCGAATGAATTCCCCTTTATTTTCAGGATCCAAGTCTAAAGTGGATCTGCAGGAATTTTTTGATATGGTTCAGAAGGTAATTGATATCATGGGTGTCACCTTAAGTGAGAGTGTAGAGATGGTTGCATATTAGTTATAGGATGTATCCCACACCTAGTTTAAGCAATAGAAGAAGGACTATGGTTGTCACGTCCCGAGGCTACCCCCTAATCACGACAACGGTACTTATGATCAAAAGTGACCACAAGCTAACCCATGAGTTAGTACCTGCAATGAGCACTTATTAAACTGATAATAAATAATATATTCAAAAGAAAACTGATAATTCCATAAGGTTTTAAATACTGATACACGATTAAATCATAGATTTAAAATATATGAAGACATATTGAAATGATTGATAAAATATCTAATAGACCGACTAACTGTCTAAATATCTGAAAAGCCTCGAACGGATTGACTATGTAGTTGATGGGACAAACCCCCAACTAACTCCCACTAAATGGAAATACTGAACTACTAAGATAAATTGAAATGAAACAATCATGTCCTCGACAGATAAGGACTCACCACAATTGCTGCTATTGACAAGCTGAATTGTCTAAGCATGGTAAGGAAACTGTGTGTGTCCGAACCTATGATATAAAACATCATAGTGCAAAGGAAAGTATGCGATCAGTACTTTGAATGTACTGGTATATGAGATGAGGGTAGGCTATAATGCAAGGGTTAGATGTACATGAAGTAATGATTAGCTGAATAGAATGATATAACTGAGTATGAATGCATGAAAATTGTAATATATGAGAATGCAAGACAAATCATAAGCATATTTCTAAAATAATCTATAAACTGAAAAACTAAAATCTGATAACTGAATAATTAAGGGTCTGTATGCTTTGGTAAAGAAAACCTGAACTAAAACTATATTGAATACTGCACTGAGACTGTGAAAGATATTATCTAACTGACATGCCCTAATCTGGGCTAAGTGAGGTCCAACTTGTAACCCCAGTTGGAAGTATGTCAGTACCATGCCATAGGTACTAACAATGGTTGTGTGGATCTACTAAACTAGTGTCCCGAAGGACTAAGGAGTAACCTTTTACTGGCAGGAAACTCATGAGATATGTGCCAACCCTAAGCTGGTAGGAAGACATCTCAAATCTATACTGGCTACGTAGTTCTGTAACTCAGGGATTGCTACTAAGTGTCAAACCCTAAACTGGCAGGAATGCCCCCATTCCTGGGTTCGGTTAGTGCTAAATCCTACTCCCAACTAAACTGACACTGATTACTGGACTGAACTAAGCATAACTGAACAAACAATTGATCATAATAACTGACTGAATGATAATGCTCATGGTACATCTGAAATCATTCTAAAGATACTAAAATTATTTAAATAGCTAAGTATTGGGTGTTGAAATCCCTCCAGCACTGAATGGAAATAACAATACGGACATATAAAAGCTTTGAAACCATAGTAGGGAATCATTGATAAAATCCAACACTTTGGGGTTTCATCAAACATATGAGAGTCATGAAATTAAGCATGGGAATAGGTAAATCATGTGATAATAACATAATTACAACACTAAAACCATGAGTTAGGGATTTAAGATGAAAATTTCATCATTTAAATGTGTAAAGGCTCATTTCATCAAAACACTTGTAAACACAATACATAAATCAAAATTTATAAGAGCTTGATAGAAATAATTCACCATAAACATGTAAAATTCATCATTTAAAACATAAAAATGGATTCTTGGACTCCATGGGTGAAAAGGGCCCATGGATGAACATCACAGATAACTTAAACCCCTAAGCTTGAAAGAAGAATACCAATCTTGAAGCTTTCTTAAAGGTTCTTGGATTTTAGAAGCTTGAATTTTTGGTTTCCTTAGAGAGGAAGGAATGGAATTTTATGATTTGGGGGAAAGAGTAGGGTTTTCTTTGAGAGGAAATTAGGGAAGATGAGCAAATAATGCCCTAACTGATGTGTTAATTCATGTTTTTACAAATTGATTCGATGGGAAAAGACATAACTACCCCTTAGAAGATTAAATTTGTAACTGGAACATGATTTAATGGGTCATCACGATGCGATGAGGAGTCCATCGCTATATTGGCCGCAAAGCGATGCTATCATGGTTAGCTGCTGGAATTGAAATCCTAAGACAACCCAATCCTCGTCCAAAAAATTTAAAACTTCCCCGAGATATACTTTTTACACCTCTGAACATTAATTAACTCAAAAACCTATGTCTCAAGGTTGGGATGAATAATTTAAAAATTTTCAAAGTTAAGAGGCCAAAAATAAGACTAAGTCCCCAATACTTAGTGAAATTTTCTAGGCTTTAAGCCTCTTATGCATACAACTAGGAAATGAACTAAGCTAAGTATAATATGAGGTATTACAATATATTTCCCTTGGGGACATTCATCCTCAAATTAGACTGATAAGACTGAGATTACTAGGGAAACTTAAATCCCATACTGAACATGCATAACTGAAAACATGATTACATGACAAAGCCTGAAACATGAGACATGAATGAACTAAATTTGTGAATGCATACAAAGACATGAGAATGATTATATAGATGGAACCGAGAATGGAAAAGAGTCAATCTAAGGAAAACTATTACCTTATGCTGAGTCTGTGTTTTTAGAGAAAAGATGAGGGTAGTTGGTACATATATCTTTTTCTACTTCCCACGTAACTCCCTCAACAGGATGATTCCTCCAAAGAACTTCGCCCAAGGGAACTTTTTTGTTCCTTAGTCTCTAAATTTGACAATCAAGGTTCTTGACCATGATTTCTTCATAAGAAAGGATATCCTGAAAATCTGTGCTTTATAAAGGAACTACAACTACTGGATCACTAATAGACTTCCTTAACAGGGAAACATGAAACACTGGATGCACTGATGCCAAATCTACAGGTAACTCAAACTCATAAGCTACCTTTTGAAAATGACTCAAATTCTGTAAGGGCCAACATATCTAGGATTAAGCTTCCCCTTCTTGCCAAATCTCTTCACTCCCTTCATAGGCGAGATTTTCTAATACACCAAATCCCTAACTTCAAACTCAAGATCCCTTCTCCTAATATATGTATAGGATTTGACGACTTTGGGTTGTCTTATGCCTTTTCTTAATCAATTGAACCTTCTCTATTGTATCACATACCAAATCTGGTCCTATCAAAGCAGCCTTACCTTTCTCAAATAGACCAATAAGAGATCTATATCTCCTCTCATATAGAGCCTCAAATGAAGCCATCTGAATACTAGAGTGATAACTGTTATTTTAAGCAAACTCGATCAAAGGTAAGTGATAATCTCAACTACCCTTAAAATCAAGAACACACGCCCTCAACATATCCTCTAGGTTCTGAATTGTCCTCTCTACCTGACCGTTTATCTGAGGATGAAAAATTATATTGAGATGAACTTGGATACCAAGACCTTTCTAAAATACTGTCCAAAAGTGAGAGATAAACTGAGCACCACTATCTAAAATAATTGACAATAGGACTCTATTCAACCTAACCAACTCTCTAATATAGAGCTTGGTGTAATCCTCGACTTAATAAAAAGTGTTAACTGGTAAGAAATGGGCTGATTTGGTCATTCTATATAAAATGACCCATATCGAATCATGCTGATAGTGCGTATGAGAAAAACCAGTAAAAAATCTCATGTTCACATCTTCCCACTTCTAAGTGGAAATACTGAACTCCTATAATATGCCACTAGGCCTCTGCTGCTCAACCTTAACCTCCTGACAATTTGAACACTTAGCTACAAACTCTGCAATATTCCTCTTTATACCACTCTACCAGTAGATTTACCATAAATCACGGTATATCTTAGTGGATCATGGATATATAGAATAACGTGTACTATGTTCTTCTGCTAAAATACATTATATCAAACTATCAACACGTGGCACACACAACCTACCCTAACATTACAACACACCATCTCTCTCTTGGGAGAAAACCTTCACTTTTTGACCTCTAACTGACTCTTTCAGCTTAACTAAACTAGAATCCCTATCTTGTTTCTCCTTTACTTTGGCAACCAAAGAAGATTCCAAACTATTTTAAACCCAAACACTACCTTCAGTTGAATCATCCAACCAAACACCTAATCTAGCAAGTTGATGAACTTTCTGAACTAACCTCTTCTTATCATTCTCAACATGAGCAACACTACCCATAGACAATCTACTAAGGGCATCTTCTACTACATTATGGAATACCCCATATTGTTCTAGTTCAATTCAGCTCATAGTACGTACATAAGAGGCTTAGGACCTCAAAATTTAGCTAAGAGTTGGTGACTTTCCTTATTTTTAGCCCATTAACTTTAATGATTTTTAAAGTGACCTTCCCGACCCCAAGACGTAAGTTTTTGAATTCATTCATATTTGAGGGTGTAAGAAGCATGTCTCAGGTATGTTTCATATTTTTTTGATGAGGAAGGAGGCATGTTTGGATTTTACTTCCAGAAGCTCAATGCGATTACACCGCATCGCAGTGGAAATAGTGATGAGGGTTCATCGCATCATGACAAGGCTTAAATCAGCATTCTAGTTATGAATTTAAATCCCAGAGGGGTAGTCTTGTCTTTTCCTAACACCCCTTTTCATAAAAGCACAGGATTAAACTGGTGTGAGGGAATTATATGCCCAATTTTCACAATTTCTCTCTCAAATAAACCCTAGCCTTTCTCCAAATTCATCAATTTAAATCATCTTCCTTTCAGGAAAACCAAGAACTCAAGTGTTCTAATTTAAGAAAGTTTTCAAGAAAGTTGTTCTCTTTCAAGATTTATGTATTAAAGGTATTTGTCATGTTCATCCATGGACCTTTTTCACCCATGGAGTCCAAGAATCCATTTTCAAGTTTAAAGTTATGATTTTTACATGTTGTTATGAATTATCTACGTGAAGCTATTATGAGTTCTTATTTCAAATCATGTTTACCATGTGTTGTAGTTGGAATTTGTCTATGACATGTTTAAATAATGATTATCATATGTTGCATCCTTAAACCATGATTTTAGTATTGCAATTATGTAGTACCACATATTTTAAGTATTTCCATGCTCAATTCTATGAATTCCAATGATTGATGAAATGCCAAAGAGAATGATTTTGTAGAATGATTTCCCCATTTTGGTTTTGAAGATTTTACATGCCTTTATTTTTTTTCATTTCATTCAGTGTTGGGGGTTATGAATACTTAAAACTTAGTTGTTTACCTAGTTTCACAATCTTAAAAATAGTTTCAGATAAACCATGAGCCTTGTCATTTAGTTAGTATCATTGCTCAGTTGTTGGCTTAGATAAGATCAGTTTAGTTCAGTAATCAGTGTCTTTTAGTTGGGAGTAGGATTTAACATTGAGAAAATAAAGGATGATGGCTTCCCCATCAGTTAGGCAAAGTTATTAGTAGTAGTCCCCATATTGTAGAACCACATAGCCAGAGTGGGTTATGAGGAGTCACTCGTCAGCTTAGGCTTGACTACCTCCCAGGGGTCACCTGTCAGTTTAGGCTTGACTCCGCCCAGGGATCACCCATCAGTTTAGGATTGATACCCTAGTTCTTCAGTAGCTTAGTGGATCCACATAGCTATTGTTAGTACCTATGGTACGATACTGACACCCTTCTAATTAGGGTCACAGGTTGGACCCCAATCAGCTCAGAATGGGGCATATTAGTAAGATGATACCTCCCACAGTTTTAGTTCAATACCCAGTACAGAATTTAGTGTAGGTTACTTGACCTAGGCATACATATTTTCAGTTACTCAATTATCAGATTTTAGTATTTTAGTCTTACATATTATTTAGGAAACGTTATATGCCTGGTCTTGCACTTTTAGTATTTTAGTTTTCATGTATTCTTATATAGTTATCTCATGATATTCAGCTAGTCATTACTTTATGTTGAGTTAACCCATGCATTACAGCCTAACCTCATCTCATATACCAGTAAATTCAAAGTACTAATCCCATACTCATTTTTTGCACTATGATGTCTTATATCATAGGTTCGAATGATTAGTTTCCTAACTGAGCCTAGACAGAATCAGTTAGCCAGTATCGATAGCAGTGGTGAGTCCTCATACTTTGAGGGAGTGTTTATATTTATTTAGTTGAGTTAGCAGTTCAGTTATATGGTTAGTCAGAGTTAGTTGGGTGTTTGTCCCATCAACTCCTAAGTCAATTAGTCTTAGAGGCTTTTCAAACATTTTGGACAATCTGTTAGTTTATCAGTTTTATCAGTCATGTTGCACTATTTTTGCAGATATTTTTCCTTAGAGTTTTGACTTCAGTTATACTTTTTAGTACTTAAAGCCTTATGGAATTTTTATCTATTTTTCATAAATGTCTTTATTATCAGTATATTATTCAGCTCTTGCAGTAGATAGCAGCTCATGGGTTAACTTGTGGTCACTTGTGACCATAAGCCCTGTATGGCATCCAAGGTGTATTTCTGGGAGTTACAAATTTGGTATCAGATCCTAAGGCTTTACAGTGTCCTAGGGTGTCTGAAAGCCACATTGAGTATAGTCTTATGCATGGGTGTAAAGAGCGCATACTTATCGACAAGAGGCTACAAGACGTTTTAGGAAAAGTTTCCCTTCTTTTAGTATTTATGTCATGCGAATGAGCATGATCTCAGTTTGAAATCTCTTTTTAATTCACTGTTCCATCCATTTACATAAAATGCCTCCTAGAAAGACTAACAGAAGAAGAAACAAAAATCAGCCCACACCTCCTTCTTTTCAGGAAGATCCCCTGAATGAGCATGTCTCTCGTGTCGAGTTCAAAGCTGCATTCACTACTTTATCCTACTCAGTATCAGCTCAAAACAATCACCAGACCATTATTCCAACCAATCTAGCTCTAATATAGCCACAACTAGGATTTGGGACTTCACCCGTATGAATCCCCCTTAGTTTTTGGGATCTATGTCTAATGAGGATCCGCAGAAGTTCCTTGACATGGTTTAGAAGGTGACTGATATTATAGCTGTCACGTCTAGTGAGAGTGCAAATTTGGCTACTTACTAGTTGCAGGATATAGCTCACACCTGATTTAAGCCATAAAAGAAGGATAGAGGTGCAGATACAGGGCCTATAGGGTAGGAGGAGTTTACTACAACCTTTTTAGACATATTATTTCCCTTAAAGTTGAGAGAATATAAGGTGTTGGGGTTTATTAATTTGAGACAGGGCAAGATAAGTGTGAAAGATTATTTACATAAGTTTACTCAACTGGCGAGGTATCATCCTCATGTGGTGTCTGATAACCGATATAGAATGAGCAAGTTCATGTCTGTCATATCTGATAGTGTGGTCAAGAAGTGTATGACTGTGATGTTGATTAAGGATATGGACATATCTATGTAACTCCCCAAGAACCCATCCCGAGACGCCATACGGTGCTTAAGGTCACACGTGGCCTCAAGCTAACCCAATAAGCCTGTCATCCATTTCAGAACTCATTGTAACACAAATCATGCTAAGATAAAGAGGATAAGAATGTCATGACCATGCTTAGATACAAAATGATACTGTCCTGTACAACCAAATTACTGAGATCCTGTACATACTGGCACACTAATCTGACAAAGCCTCTACTACACAAGACTGAGGAGCCATTGGGACAGATCCCCAGCTGACCCATACTGACCTAAAAATAAACGACCATTTATCAGCAAGACAAAATGAGAGATACAGGTCCTCAATCCATGAGGACTCACCAACTGCATAGATGTAGAAGAAGGTACTCAAAGATCACTATCACTGCTGAGACTGAGCACCTGAACTTATATCACGATGAAATATAAAATACAAAAGAGTATGGGATTCAGTACTTGGGAATGTACTGAGTATGCGGGGGTGGAGAAAACATTTAAATAATATCATAAATGTATAAGAAAATCATGCATGCTGACCATAATAATTCTCTTCGCTTGAATTATCTGAAACATTTTTCTCATAAATCATCAGTAGTAATACATGCTTCATAAATCTCGTAAATCATTTATCTCAAATCAAACTCTTTAACTCATGACTTAGAGTGACTCGGTAACTCAAGAGACTTAAATTATTATGGACGTACGAGTTTCTTATAACCAACTTGACTACACTATATGAGCCACATGGAGTCCAACATTGCCCTCCTAATGAGAGAACCCCACATTGGAAGGGGTGTTGTACTCTTGCTAGGGAGTACAACCTCAATGTCATTATTACAATCCCATACTCGGCCTCTGGCCCACAGTTATCAACATCAATCCTACGGTGGCACATAGTTTTGGGGAAATACCACATTTCCTGCTCGGTGCTAAATACTCCTCCCAGACTCAGCTCAGAGCGCGTTAGGAAATACACCTTAATCAGTATAAACTCATGGGTATATCATAGAGACCAAAACATAAATATATATCTCATCTGTAAATAATAAACATCTTGTGGATTCCTAACGCAACTCAACTCAACACAATCTTTCTCAACATCAAGTACATTTGTTTGTCGAATCATTTTCAAATATCAAAAGCTTCAAGGAAACATCATAGGACTCATTCTTGACTTTCAATCTCAAATATCAATATATATTCAATAGTCAAATTTCACATGGAAAGGAATAACTCATGACAGTTGTCTTGAAATCATCAATACGTAATGACAATATACAACTTATGGAATAAATTCTCAATTTAAGAAACATGATGGTGAAATAATCATAACTATCAAACTTATTCAAATCAAATCTCATAAATCATAAATAAAAAAAATTAGGTGTAAAACCACTTGCAAAATCATGTAAATCAGTAATAGAAAGTAAATCTTTAGGCACAAGAACGAAAGGAGTGTTCTTGTTCAAACCCCACATACCTTGGATTTTGATTTTTTTTGGAGATGTAGAAACTTGTTTGGAACTTATTCCTTACACTTTGAGACTAAGATTCTTGATGCCTTTGACTTGGGGAACTTAATTCTTGAATCACTTTGAATCACTATGGAGAATTCTTGAATTTATTTGGAAGAAGATTGGATTTTTGGATTTTAGAAGAAACCCTAATCTCTAGATGTTTCTTGGAAGAGGAAAGGAGAAAAGAGAGAAAATAATCTCCTCTTCTATACTGAGATATATATATATATATATATAGGTCCATAAGGAGTAGAAATTACCAAAATACCCTTTTAAAAAAGTTAAAAATTACAGATCGAGGCCTGTGACGGTCGATCTGATGGTCCGTCAGATGAGCTGACGGTCCACCAGGTAATTCGTCACTCAAGTGAAAAATCTGAAATGTTCTACCTCAGAGTGATGGTCCGTCAAAGTGTGTGATGATCCACCAAGTCATCCGTCACTTGAGGCCCAGGAATGGGATATTCTGTCTCGGCCTGATGGACCCATTTGACGGTCCATCAACTTTTTGATGGTCCACCAACTAGGCCGTCACATGAAGGACCAAAAAGAAGGTTAATGCCTTGGCTTAATGGGACACTTGACGGGCCATCAGGGACCTAATGTTCCACCAAGTCTACCATCAAACCTGGGAGTTCTGATATCGTTTGGTAAAACAGCCATAAATCCTTCGTCTGATGGTAGATTTTGATGAAATTGGTATCGATGGAAAGATTATTCAATTATATACATTAAAAAAGTGTAAATTAGGGAAATACAACATGGTTTAAACATCAATTACTTTGGAAGTCATACATATCCATTCAAAAAACAGATTTAGGCTTAAGGAATGATCGGGGTATTACAATCTAGAATGATGGTCAATGCTCAAAAGTTTGAGTAGTAGAAGTTTAAGGAAAATGAGAGAGACACTAAGAAAGCCAGAATAGGTAGCTTCAATTTTTCTTAGCCGAAGTTAGTGGGTAGTAACCGCTCTCAGTTCTGACAGATGTTTTTAGCCCCAACTCTATCTTCAACTAGTGCACGAGTACCAAAGTTCAAGAATGACAATTAGGATAGGGCACCTAGCTCTAAGACCCAGGGTAGTGTGAACAGTGGTCACACTAATCCACTTTGCCAGAAATACTGTAGGAATCATCAAGGTATGTGTAGAGCTGGCAGTGATGTATGTTTTTTATGTGGAAAGCCAGGACACAAGTTCAAGGAATGTTGATTAGTTGATTAGACATAAAGAGATTCGCACTAACAGGCTCAGTCCAACCATTTATCAGCTCCAACAGGTCGCCAGACTCAGAAGGGCGGTACTCCAGTGCCACCAGTGCACAATGTCAGAACATGATTTATGAACTTCAATCCCGATAGGATTAGAAAAGTTCTCCTGATATGGTTATTGGTGCATTACATGTCTTTTACCTCCATGTTTATGCTTGTTAGATCCTGGAGCTTTGCTTTTTTTATGACCCCCTATATAGCTGTTAATTTTAGTGTCATACCCAAGTTTTTCGTATAGCCCTTCTCAGTATCTACCCCTATAGGTGTCTTTATTATAGCCAGGTAGGTATAAAAGAATTTTTCAATCACAATATCCCAGAAAGTAAACTCAGTTGACCTCGTGGAGTTAGAGAAGATTGATTTTGATGTCATTTTCAACATGAATTGGCTTCACTCATTTTATGCTACAAATGATTGCAGAAATAGAATTGTTCAGTTTTAGTTTCCTAATGAACCAGTCATTGAATGGAGGGTTAGTACTTTAGCGCTTAGGGGTTAAATTATCTCATACCTTAAGGCAAGAAAAATAATTTACAAGGGTTGTGTTTACCATCTTGTTCGAGCCAAAGACTAATTCTGAGACCCAAAGTCTCGAGTCAGTTTTAGTAGTAAGGGAATTTCCATATCTGTTCCCTGAAGGTCTTCCCAGAGTTCCTCCTAAAAGAGAAATTTTCTTCAAAATAGATATCTTTCTAGATACCCATCCTATCTCTATTCTGCTATACAGAATGGCTCCAGCAGAGCTTAAGGAGTTAAAAGAGCAGTTGAAAGATCTCCTAGATAAAGGATTCATTAGTCTCAGTGTTTCCCTATGGGGTGATCTAGTCCTTTTCATGCTAAAGAAAGATGGATCACTCAGAACATGCATTGATTACCATTATTTGAACAAATTCACAATCAAGAATAAGTATCCACTTCCCAGAATTGATGACTTATTCGTCCAACTTTAGGGTGCTAGTTATTTCTCTAAGATAGACCTCAGATCCATATATCATCAGCTCAGAGTCAGAGAATGTGTCATTCCAAAAATAGTTGTGAATACCTAGTATGGTCACTTTGAATTCTTAGTTATGTCTTTTGGACTAAAGAATGCCCAACAGATTTCATGGACTTGATGAACCGAGTTTCAAGCAGTACTTGGACATGTTCATCAGAGTCTACATTGATGAGATTCTTGTCTACTCTCATAGTGAAAATGATCATACAGTCCATCTCAGAATCGTATTGCAGACTCTTAGATCCCATCTATTATTTGCTAATTTAGTAAGTGTGAATTTTGGCTTAGATCAGTAGCTTTCATTGAATATATTATTTTCGGTGATGGCATTAGAGTTAACCCTCAAAATATTAAAGCAGTGAGAAACTAGCCCAGAACCATCTCTCTATCAGATATCAGGAGTTTCTTGGGTTTGGATAGCTATTACAGGTGGTTTGTTAAAGGGTTTTTATTTATTTCATCCCTCATGTCTCGATTGACTCTGAAGAAAGTTAAGTTTCAATGGTCAGATTCTTGTGAGAAGAGTTTTCAGGAGTTGAAGACTTGACTTACCTCAACACTAGTTTTGACCTTGCCAGATGGTTCAAATGGTCTTGTTGTTTACTATGATGCTTCTAGAGTTGGTTTTTGGTTGTGTTTTGATGCAGAAAGGTAAGGCCATAGCCTATGCCTCTAGACAGCTTAAACTCCATGAAAAGAATTACCCTACCCATGATCTTGAGTTAGCAGTTATTGTGTTTGCCTTGAAAATTTGGAGGCACTACTTGTATAGGGTTCATGTTGATGTGTTCATTGATCATAAAATTTTGTAGTATGTATTTTCAAAGAAAGGTTTTAATCTTCATCAGCGAAGGTGGTTGGAGTTGTTAAAGGATTATGATATGAGTGTGTTGTATCATCTAGGGAAGGCCAATGTAGTAGCACACACCCTTAGTAGGTTATCTATGGGTAGTGTTATTCATGTCAAGAATGATAAGAAAAAATTAGTTCAGGTAGCTCATCGTAGGCTAGATTAAGCGTTCGTTTGGTAGATTCAGCTGAAGGTAGTGTATGGGTTCAGAATAGCTCAGAATCTTCATTGGTTGCTAAAGTAAAGGAGAAGCAGGATAGGAATTCCAATTTGGTTAAGTTGAAGGAGTCTGTTAGAGACCAAAAAGTAGAGATTTTCTCCTAAGGGGGAGATAGCGTGTTACAATTTCAGGGTAGAGTAAGTGTGTAGTATGTTGATGGTTTGAGACAATGGATTTTAGAAGAAGCACATGGTGCATATTATTCTATTCACCAAGGATCCACTAAGATGTATTATGATTTTTGGAAAATCTATTGATGGAGTGGCATGAAGAAAGATATTGGATAGTTTGTAGCTAAGTATCCTAATTGTCGACAGGTTAAGGTTGAGCACCAGAGGCCTAGTGGCATGATGCAAGAGTTCATCATTCCTACTTGGAAGTGGGAAGAGGTGAAAATGGACTTTGTGATAGAGTTTCTCTGTACACGTCGTCAGCATAATTCGATATGGGTTATTGTCAACAGAATGACCAAATTAGTTCATTTCTTGTGAGTTCATTCTTTCTATTTGACATAGGATTATGCCAAGCTTTATATTAGAGAGTTGGTTAGGTTGCATGGAGTCCCATTGCCTATTATTTCAGATAGAGGTACTCAATTTACCTCTCCTTTTTGAAAATCTTTTTAGAAGTGTCTAGGTCCCCAAGTTCATCTTAATACCACTTTTTATCCCTAGAAAAATAGTCAGGCAGAAAGGACCATTCATACCCTAAAGAATATATTAAGGGTATGTGTCATTGATTTCAAGGGTGGTTGGGATGACCACCTACCTTTGATTGAGTTTGCCTTCAATAATAGTTGTCATTTCAGTATTTAGATTGCTCCGTTTGAGGCTCTCTATAGAAGGAGGTGTGTATCTCCTATTAGTTGGTTTGAGATAGGTGAGACCATGTTGATAGGGATAGAATCAGTATTTTATGTTGGAGAAGGTTTAGTTAATCGGGGAGAGGCTTAAGATAGCCCAAAGTTGTCAAAAATCCTATGCAGATATGCATAGGAGAGATCTCAAATTTGAAATTGGAAATTTATTCTATTTGAAAATCTCACCAATGAAGGGAGTGAAGATATTTGGCAAGAAGGGTAAGCTTAGTCCCCGATTTATAGTCCCTTATAGGATCTTGAGTCATTTAGGAAAGGTAGCTAATGAGCTTGAGTTGCCTGCAGATTTGGCATCAATGCATCTAGTGTTCCACATGTCCTTGTTAAAGAAGTGTATTGGTGATCCAGTTGTGCTTGTTCCTTTAGAAAGTACAGATGTTCAGGAAAGCCTTTCTTATGAAGAAATTCTAGATCATCAGATTCATAGACTAAGGAACAAAGAAGTTACCTTGGTCAAAGTTCTTTGGCGGAATCAATCCGTAGAGGGAGCTACTTGGGAAGAAAAAGCAGATATGAGAACCAGGTACCCGCACCTTTTCTCCACAAACTCAAACTCCGCTTAAGGTAACAATTTTCCTTGGGTTATATCTTTTCCATTCTAAATTTCAGCCATATAATCGTACTCATGACATTGTATGCATTCACTACTCAGTTCAGTCATGTATCATGCTTCAGTTCAGTTATGTAATCATGTTTCCAGTTATTTATGATCATTATAAAATCTCAGTTCCTTAGTATTCACAGCTTTATCAGTCTTATTCGAGTGTGAATGTCCCCAAAGGGGAGATATTGTAATACCCCTGTATTTTCCTAGCTCAGTTCAGCTCATAGTGCGTGCAAAAGAGGCTTAGGACGTGAAAATTTATCTAAGTGTTGGGGACTTAGCCTTATTTTTAGACCCATAAATTTGATGATTTTTAGAGTCACCTTCCCAACCCCGAGATGTAAGTTTTTGAGTTCATTCATTTTCGAGGGTGTAAGGAGCATGTTTCGGGTAAGTTTCAGATTTTTTGGATGAGGATTGAGGCACGTTTGGATTTTGTTTCCAGTAGCACAATGAGATTACACTGTGTCACGGTAGGAATAGTGATGAAGGGAACATCGTATCGCGGCGTGACTTCAATCGACGTTCCAGTTATGAATTTAAATCCCAGAGGGATAGTTTTGTCTTTTTCCAGCACCCCAATTCATAAAAACATAGGATTAAACTGTTGTTAGGGCATTATATGGCCAAATTTCACAATTCCTCTCTCAAATAAACCCTAACCTTTCTCTAAATTCATCAAGTTAAATCATCTTCCTATCAAGAAAACCAAGAACTCAAGTGTTCCAATTCAAGAAAATTTTCAAGAAGGTTTTTATCTTCCAAGATTTAAGTATTAAAGGTATGTGTGATGTTCATCCATGGACCTTTTTTACCTATAGAATCCAAGAATCCATTTTCAATATTAAAGTTATGACTTTTACATGTTGTTATGAATTATCTACATGAAGCTGTTATGAACTTTGATATCAAATCATGTTTACCATATATTTTTGTTGGAATTTCTTTGTGACACATTTGAATGACGATTTTTGCATGTTGCATCCTTAAACCATGATTTTAGCATTGAAATTATGTTAGTAGTACATGTTATAACTATTCCCATGCTCAAGTCTATGAATACCAAGTGTTGGATGAAATGGCAAAGAGAATGATTTTGTAGAATGATTTCCCCATGATGGTTTTTGAAAATATTACATGCCTTTATTTTCTTAAATTTCATTCAATGTTGGGGGTTATGAATACCCAAAACTTAGATGTTTACCTAGTTTTTCAGAATCTTTAGAATGGGTTTTGATAAACCACGAGCCTTGTCATTCGGTTGGTATCATTACTCAGTAGTTGGCTCAGATAAGCTTTGTTTAGTCACTAATTAGTGTCTTTCAGTTGGGAGTAGGATTTAACACCGAGCGATTGTGGGACAGAGGCTTCCCCGTAGTTAGGAAAAGTCATTAGTAGCAGTCCCTCTATTCCAAAACCATGTAGCCAGCGTGGGTTATGAGAAGTCACCTTTTAGTTTAGGCTTGACTACCTCCCAGGGGTCACTCATAAGTTTAGGCTTGACTCCTCCCAGGTATAACCTGTCAGTTTAGGCTTGATACCCTAGTTTTCAGCATCTTAGTTGATCTACACAGCCATTCTTAGTACCCGTGGCATGGTACTGACACCTTTTCAACTAGGGTCACTGGTTGGACCCCAATATTCTTAGAATGGGGCATGTCGGTTAGATGATACCTCCCACAGTTTCAGTTCAGTACTCAGTACAGAATTCAGTTTTGGTTACTTGACCTAGGCATACAGATTATCTGTTACTAAGCTATCAAATTTTAGAATTTCAGTATTTCAGCCTTATAGATTATTTCTGAAATGTTATATGTTTGGTCTTACACTTGCAGTGTTTCAATTTTCATGCATGCTTATACAGTTATCTCATGATATTCAGCCAGTCATTACTTTATATTTAGTTAACCCATGCTTTACAGTCTAACCTTATCTCATATACCAGTAAATTCAAAGTACTGATTGCATACTCATTTCTTGTGCTATGATGTCTTATATCATAGGTTTGGACGCTCAGTTTCCTGACCGATCCTAGACAGGATAGTTAGCTAGAATCATCAATAGTGGTAAGCCCTTATACTTTGAGGGAGTGTTTATCCTTATTAATTTGAGTTAGCAGTTCAGTTATATAGTCAATCAGAGTTAGTTGGGGTTTTTTCCCATCTACTTCTCAGTCAGTTAGTCTTACAGGCTTTTCAGACATTTCAAACAGTCTGTTAGTTTATCAGTTTATCAATCATGTTGCACTATTTTTGCAGATGTTTTTCTCAGACTTGTCACTTCAGTTATACTTTTTAGTACTTAAAATCTTATGGTATTTTCAGCTATTTTCCGCAAATATCATTATTATCAGTATATTATTCAGTGCTCGTAGCAGGTTCCAGCTCATGGATTAGTTTGTGGTCACTTATGTTTGTAAGCACCGTGTGGCGTCCAGGGTGTATTTCTGTGGCATTACACATTGGCCTTGCCCGGATGGTACAACACACTCATATCATAATCTTTTAACAACTCCAACCACCTTCTCTGATGAAGATTTAAATATTTCTGCAAAAACACATACTGCAAACTTTTGTGATTCGTGAACACTTCAACATGAACCCTAAAAAGATAATGCCTATAAATCTTCAAGGCAAAAACAACAGTTGCCAACTCAAGATCATGGTTAGGGAAATTCTTTTCATAGGGCTTAAGCTGTCTAGAGGAATAGGCTATGACCTTACCTCTCTGTATCAACACACAACCAAGACCAACTATGGAAGCTTTACAGTAAATAACAAACCCATTTGAACCATCTGGCAAAGCCAATACTGGGTCTGAGGTGAGTCAAGTCTTCAACTCTTGAAAACTCTTTTCACAAGAATCTGACCACTGAAATTTGACATTCTTCTGAGTCAATTGAGACATAAGGGATGCAATAGATGAAAAACCTTTAACAAACCATCTGTAATAGCCAGCCAAACCTAAGAAACTCTTGATATCTGATGGAGAGAGAGGTCTAGGACAGTTTCTTACTGGTTCGGTCTTTTGAGGAACAACTCTAATTTCATCACCAGAAATAATATGGCCAAGGAAAGCTACTAATCTTATCCAAAACTTGCACTTATGAAATTTGGCGAATAACTGATGAGTTCTAAGAGTCTGCAATGCAATTCTGAGATGGTCTGCATGATTATTTTCACTATAGAGTAGACAAGAATATCATCAATAAAGATGATGACGAACATGTCCAAGTACTGCTTGAACACTCTGTTCATTAAGTCCATGAAATCTGCTAGGGCATTTGTTAGTCTAAAAGACATAACTAGAAATTTGAAGCGACATACTGAGTTCTGAAGACTATCTTTAGGATGTCACATTCTCTGACTCTAAGCTGATGACATCCAGATCTGAGGTCTATCTTATAGAAATAACTGGCACCATAAAGTTTGTCAAATCAGTCATTAATCTTGGAGAGTAGATACTTATTCTTGCTTGTGACTTTGTTCAACTGACGTTAATCGATGCATATTCTGAGAGAATCATCTTTCTTACACATGCAAAGGACTAGAACGCCCCATGGGGAAACAGTGGTCCTAATGAATCCCTTATCTAAGATATCTTTCAACTCTTGTAGCTCAGCTAGAGCCATTTTGTCGGGTACCATAGAGATAGATTAGGTATCTAGAAGAAGATATATTCCAAAGTCAATTTCCCTTTCCAGAGAAACTCTAGGAAGATCTTCAGGGAACACATTTGGATTACTACTAAAACTGACACGAGACTTGAGGTCTCATAACTAGAGTCTTTGACTCGAACAAGATGGTACATGCACCCTTTAGATATCATTTTTCTGGCCTTAAGGTATGAAATAATTTGACCCCTAAGCACTGAAGTACAACCCCTTCATTCAATGACTGGTTGTTAGGAAACTGAAACTGAACAACTCTATTTCCACAATCAACTGAATCATAGCATGAATAGAGCAAATCTAAATCAATCATCTCTAGTTCTACAAGATCTACTGAAATGATTGTTTGAGATACTATGACAGGGCAGTTTCTGTATACCTTTCTGGCTATGATAGACTTAACCACTGGGGTAGACACTGAGAAAGCCTTTACTAATATTTCTGGACTGACATCAAAATTGAAAGCTAAATAGGGGTTTATAAATAAAAGTGAGGCTCCAGAGTCTAGTAAAACATACACATAAAGATGAAAGACCTATAACGTACCTGTAACTACATTAGGAGAACTTTCCTAATCATGTCAGGACTAAAGTGTATACAACCTATTCTGGCATTGTCTATTGGTTGCACTGGAAGTGGCATCCTACTGAGTCGGGTGATCGACTGGAACTTAGGAAAGAGTGTGTTGACTATGCTGACCCACCTAGGGGCATTCTCTGACTTTGTGGCCTGGCTTTCCATATCCAAAACATATCACTACCAGCCTTACACATACCTTTTTGATTTCTACCATATTTCTTACAAAGAGGATTAGTAAGACCACTGTTCACACTACCTTGGGACTTGGGGCCTGGCGCCCTATCCCGACTGTCAGTTCTGAATTTTGATACTGGCAAACTAGCTGAAGAAAGAGCTGGGGCTAAGAATTTTTTATGAAACTGAGAACGGTTAACACCCCCTGATCTCAGTTGTGAAGAGTTAAAGCTACCTATTATAGCCCTCTTATTCTCCCTCTCTCTCCCTTTAAGTTTTTGTTCCTCAATCTACTGAGCATGAACCATAAGCCTTGTAGGTCCATCTCCTTAATCAACATAAAAGTTCTACACTCCATGACCACACTATAAGCTATACTAGAAACAAACCTACACATTCTAGACCTATTATCAGCCACCGTCGAAGGAGCATACCTCGCCGACTAAGTAAACTTAAGAGACTATTCCTTCACACTTATATTACCTACTTTAAATTACTAAACTACAGAACCTTATATTCCCTCAACTCTAAAGGAAAGAACCTGTCTAAAAAGGTTGGGGTAAAGTCTTCCCACTCTATAGCCCGTTCCTCAGCAGCCCTATCCTTCTTCCACTGCTTATACCATGTATGAGATACATCCTCCAACTGGTAAGCAGTGAACTCTGTACTCTTACTCAAAGTGACACCCATGATATTAGTCACCTTCTGAACTATATCAAAAAACTCCTGAGGATCCTCCCCAGAATTGGATCCCAAAAAAGAAAGGGGATTCATGCAGGTGAAATCCCAAATCCTAGCTGCAGTTGTATTTTCCACTAGATTAGCTAGGGTAATAGTCTACTGATTATTTTGAGCATCTATTGAATAAGATAAGGTAATGAATGTGGCTCTGAACTACGCATGAGAGACGTGCTCGTTCGGGGGATCCTCCCAAATAAGTAGAGATGCGGGTTGATTTTCATTTCTTCTTCTATTTTTTCTTTTAGGAGGCATTGTCTATAAACGGAAGGAAGAATGAGTCAGAAAGAGAGTTTTAAATAGAGCTTATGCTCATTCACATGACATGAATACTGAAAGAAAGGAAACTTTTCCTAAAACGTCTTGTAGCCTCTTGTTCATA
Organism: Capsicum baccatum var. pendulum; assembly: GCA_030864225.1. Taxonomy (NCBI): domain Eukaryota; kingdom Viridiplantae; phylum Streptophyta; class Magnoliopsida; order Solanales; family Solanaceae; genus Capsicum; species Capsicum baccatum. Next base: position 233,159,897 of record CM061560.1, on the reverse strand, counting down.
AGTGTGGAATACTTCGCATCCATGCACAAGACTCTACTCAATGTAGCTTTTAGAATCCCAAGGACACTATAAGACCTTAGGCTCTGATACCAATTTTTGTCACAACCCGAGGCTACCCCTAGTTGCGACAACGGTGCTTACGGTCACAAGTGACCACAAGCTAACCCATGAGTTGGTACCTATTATGAGCACTGAGTAATCTAATAATAAACAAGACATACGAAAAAATAACTGATCATGCCATAATGTTTTAATAATGAAACATGATTAAATCATAGAGGTGAAACGTATGAAGACATACTGAAAAGATTAATAAAATTACAGATAAACCGACTAACTTTCTGAATGTCTGAAAATCCTCTAACTAATTGACTGCAGAGTTGATTGGACAAACCTTCAACTAACTCCGACTAAATGGAAATATAGAACTACTGAGATAAACTGAAATGAAACAATCATGTCCTTGATAGATAAGGACTCACCATGACTATTGTTGTTGATAAGCTGAACTATCTAAGCATGATCATGAAACTGTGTGTCCGAACCTATGATATAAGACATCATAGCATGAAGGAAAGTATGTGATCAGTACTTTGAATGTACTGGTATATGAGATGAGGTTAGGCTATAATAAAAGGGTCAACTGTGCATGAAATAGTGACTAGCTGAATAGCATAAGATAACTGAGTATGCATGCATGAAAACTATAATATCTGAGAATGCAAGTCCAAGCATAAGAAGATTTCTAAAATAATCTATAAATTGAAAAACTGAAATTTGATAACTGAATAACTGAGGGCCTGTATGCTTTGGTAAAGCAAAGTTGAACTGATACTATATTGAATACTATACTGAGATTGTGGGAGGTATCACCTAACCGACATGCCTCAATCTGAGCTAAGTGGGGTCCAATCGGTAGCCCCAATTGAAAGGGTATCAGTATCATGCCATGGGTACTAATAATGGCTTTGTGGATCCACTAAACCAGTTTCCTAAAGGACTAAGGCGTAACCCTATACTAGCAGGAAACTCATAAGATATGTGTCAACCCTAAACTAGTAGGAAGACATCTCAAACCTACGCTGGATATGTAGTTCTATAACTCAGGGATTGCTACTAACGGCAAACCCTAAACTGGTTGGATGCCCCCATCCCTGGGTTCGCTCGGTGCTGAATCCTCTCAACTGAATCGACACTGATTACTGAACTGAACTAAGTATAACTTAACAAACAACTGATCATAATAACTGACTAAATGATAATGATCATGGTATATATGAAATCATTATAAAGATACTAAAATTATGTAAATAGCTAAGTATTAGATGTTCATAACCCTCCAACACTAAATGGAAATAACAATACAGACACATAAAAGCTTTGAAACCATAGTAGGAAATCATTGTTCAAAATCCAACACTTAGGCATTTCTTCAAACACATAAGAGCCATTAACTTAAGCATAGGAATGGGTAAATCATGTGATAATAACATAATTACAATTCTAAAACCATGAGTTAGGGATTTGACATGAAAATTTCATCATTTAACCATGTAAAGGCTCATCTATCAAAACAATTATAAACACAATACATAAATAGAAATTCATAAGAGCTTGATGGAAATAATTCATCATAAACATGTAAAATTCATCATTTAAAACATGAAAATGGATTCTTGAACTCCATGGGTGAAAAAGGCCCATGGATGACCCTCACACATACCTTAAACCCTTAAACTTGAAAGAAGAATACCAATCGTTAAGCTTTCTTAAAAGTTCTTGGATTTTGGAAGCTTGAATTCTTTCTTTCCTTAGAGAGAAATGAATGGAATTTGATGATATTGGGGAAAGTGTAGGGTTTGCTTTGAGAGGAAATTATGGAAGATGCACAAATAAAGCCCTAGCTAATGTGTTAATTCATGTTTATAAAAATTGATTTGATGGGAAAAGCCATAACTTCCCCTTAGGAGATTAAACTCGTAATTGGAATGCAGTCTAATGAGTCACTGTGATGCGATGAGGAGTCCATAACTATATGGACCATGACTCGATGCTATCGTGGTGAGCTACTGGAATCAAAATCCAAACACAACCTAATTCTCATTCGAAAAATCCAAAACTTCCTCGAGACATACTCCGTACATCCCTGAATATGAATTAACTCAAAAACCTACTTCTCGAGGCCAGGAAGACCAATTTAAAAATCCATGTAGTTAATTGGCCAAAAATAAGACTAAGTCCCCAAAACTTAGTGAAATTTTTAGGCTTTAAGCCTCTTATTCATGCAACAAGGAGATGAAATAAGCTAAGTATAATACGGGGTATTACAGTAGTGTTGATACAGGGCCTGTTGAGTGGGAGGTGTTTGCCACCGCTTTCTTAGATAGATTCTTTCCATTAGAGTAAAGGGAAGCTAAGGTGAAGGAGTTCATCAATTTGAAGCAAGGTCATATAAGTGTGAAGGAGTACTCACTTAAGTTCACTCAATTAGCGAGGTATGCTCCTAATGTGGTTGTAGACAATAGGTCTAGAAAGAGTATGTTTGTGTATAGTGTAGCTGATAGTATAGTTAAGGAGTGTAGGACTGCCATGTTGATTAAGGGGATAGACTTATCTAGACTTATTGTTCGTACTCAGCAGATTAAGGAAGAGAAGCTTAAGAAGAAAGAGAGAAAGAAAAAAGGGCCAGAACAGGTAGCTTTAACTTATAACGCCCCGAGAATACACCCAGGGTGCTACACGATGCCTATGATCACAAGTGACGTCAAGATAACCCATGATAGTGGAAACTGCCTAGAGCACTAAGTATATCTGATATCAAAATATCATATGCGGAATTTAACTGAAAATGCCATAAGGTTTTAAAACATAGTTCTGATAATGTCTATAAAACAATACTGACAACACTAATAAAATGACTAATAAGAATGACTAAAACTGACTAACTATCTCTACTGTCTAAAAAGCCTCTATTGACTGACTATGGAGTTGAAGGGACAAACCCCCAACTAACTCCGACTGATTAAAAAATACTAAACTGATAAGGTAAACTGAGATAATTAAACCATGCCCTTGAAGTGTGAAGATTCACCACTACTATAGCTGATAATCTAGTATGTCTATGTGCGATCAGGGAACTGAGTGTACAAACCTATGATATTAAACATCATAGCACAAGAAACGGGTATGCGATCAGTACTTTAAATGTACTGGCATGCTAAATGAGGTTAGGCTGATATGCATGGTTTCATCTGCACGAGTAATAACTGACTGAATGAATAGCAAGGAGTACCGAGTAGAATGCATGAAATCTATAAAGACTGAGAATGCATGACCAATCATAACACATATTATAAATATAACCTATAAACTAAAATACTGAATACTGATAAATGGATAACTAATATCTGTATACTATGGTCATCAAAACTAAAACTGATTACGTAGCTGAATACTGGACTAAGAATATGGGAGCTATCATCTAATCGACATGACCCAATAAGCTAATTAGGGTCCAACCTGTGACCCCAGTTGGAAGGGTATCAGTACCGTGCCACGGTTACTAACACATGGCTGCATGGATCCACTAAGCCACTAAACAACCAAGATGTCAAGCCTAAACTGACCGGTGACACCTGGGCAGAGTCAAGCCTAAACTAACGGGTGACTCCTGATATCCTACGCTAGCTACGTAGTTCTAAAATCCAAGGACTTCTACTAACAAATTTCCTAACTGATGGAGAAGCCATCATCCATGCACTCGCTCGGTGCTAAATTCTACTCCTAACTGAAACACCTAGAATATTGGACTGACTATGCTTAACTATTTAAAATACTGACTTAAATAATAGGGCTCATAATTATTCTGTAACCATTCTATAAATACTGAAAACTAGGTAAGAATCTAAATTTTGGGTATTCAAAATTCCAAAACTCGATAACAATAATAGCAAGATTGTACTAAAACTTTAAGGAGATGATATGTAAGTATTTATTCAAAACATCTTCTTGTGGTATTTCATCAAACACTTATAATTCATGATATAATCTAAGAATGGAAATAGTTTTAAAACTTATAATAATAGCATGATTTCCCTACTAAAATCACCAATTAAGTTTTAATTCAGCGAACAACACCATTCAAACGTGTGGGAATTAATAACAACAATAATTTTATGTAAACATGGTATAGAATCAAAATTCATGGGGATTCATGGTTAAAATCACAGTAACTTGTCAAAAATCAAAACTTTGAATTTGAAGTTGGGTTCTTGGACTCCATAGGCTGAAGGAGAATAACTTTTCTTGAAGGTTCTTGAATGGTGACGCTTGGATTCTTGAGTTTTCTTGAAGGATGGTTTGACTCTTGTTATTAGGGAATGATCTTTAAATAAACCCTAATTTCTATGTTAAGGATGAATGAGGATATATGTTGTTAAAGATGATGGAATTAGGGGTTAAAAAGAATGGAACAAGACCTAAAAATCTCATTAAAATTGGCATTACGTCGTTGTACAGACTAAGTTGATGGATTGGGTGACAGACCATCAATTTGGTGACTGAACATCACTCAATCCGTCAGTTTATAGATAGAAAACAAGCTCACTTCCATAATTTGATGGCCTAGCTTAACGGTACGTCACTGTGTTGACGGTCCGTCAACCTGGCCGTCGCACTTCGGCAGTCAAACAGCTCTCTGGCAAAACGAGCATAACATTTTACCCCAATATTGGATTAAGGTGAAATTGGTATTGTTGGAAAGATAATTCAATTATCTATATTTTTTTGGCTCATGATCTACAAAATTCTGAGTAAAAAATGAAATATATTCTCATTTGAAGTTGACTATAGCATCATCTTTCTCAAGAACTCAATCGGTAAGGGATATTTTGATTCGTCTAATAGCTAGGAGTTATTAGAGGAATTAATATACATAAAACTACCAATTCACTATAATTTATTTCTCATCAACTTGAAGCATGGTTCAAATTTTAGTTTGGATTCTCGAGGTATTACAATATATACCCCTTGGGGACATTCATCCTCGAATGTGGTCGGTTAAGCTGAGAACACTGAGGAATTAAGGTTACATGCTGAATATACATGATGAAAACATAATAAAATGACCAATACTAAAACATGACACATAACTGACCTAGTTTCGTCAATGCATGAATGATATGAGAATGATATGTAGCTGGAACTGAGCATGGAAAAGAGAAATTCCAGGAAAAAATGTTACCTTAAGTTGAGTCTGAGTTTACAGAGAAAAGATGAGGGTACTTGTTCCACATATCAGTTTCTATTCCTAAGTGTCTCCCTCAATGGATTGGTTTCAACAAAGAACTTTGACCAAGGGGACTTCTTTGTTCCTTAGTCTATGAATCGAGCAATCAAGGATCTCGACTTAAATTTCTTTTTAAGAAAGACTGTTCTAAACATCTACGATTTCGAAAAGGACAACTTCAATTGGGTCACCAATACACTTCTTCAACAAAGAGATATAGAATACTAGGTGCACTGGGGCAAAATCGGTGGGCAACTCGAGCTCATAAGCTACCTTCCCAAAACGGTTCAAGATTCTATAAGGTCTAACATATCGGGGACTGATTTTCCCTTTATTACCTAACCTTTTCACTCCCTTCATGGGAGAGATCTTCAGATATACAAAATCTCCAATCTCAAACTCAAGATCCCTTCTCCTCACATCAGCATAAGATTTCTTTCGGCTTTGAGCTATCTTAAGCCTCTCCTTGATCAATTGAACTTTCTCCAATGCATTAAACACCAAGTAAGGCCCTAACAAAGCAGTCTCACCTACCTCAACCAACCAATTAGAGATCTACACCTTTTGACACCTAATTTTTGCCCTCCATGACTAAATTTAATCTCGAGTTTCTTCAGTTTTTAATAAAATCAAAATATTTATTTCATCCAAATAAAAATTGTTCAAAATATTTTTTGCACGTAATTTTGTAATTTTAAGTAGCGATTATATAGTATCGTGTTCAATTATATGAGATTATATAATTTGATTACTTAAATATTTATTCTATGGAATATCGAATTTTAATTAAGGATTATTTTTGAAAATAAATATAATGATTAAAATCTTGATTTTAATATAATTTATTATTAAAATAATTTATTTGGATAAATTTGTTTTTGATTTTATTAAATCAAGAAGCCCGAGATTAAAGAAAGAATATTCGTATCGAATTTCAATTCAATTTAATCAATCTATTAAATTTGATCATAATTGAAACTAAATTGACCACAATTGCAATGCAATTGGCCAATTAACTTTTAATTTGACTAAAATTTAAATACAATAGGCTAAATCTTAATTGAAATTATTTTAAATAGTCTTTAGTCTAATTGAGATTTTCTTATAATTCCGAAATTACCTAATTTCTAATTTAATTAGGGTTAATTTAAACTAATTAAATCTAATTAGGGTTATTTTAACACTAATTAAATCTAATTGAGGTTATTAAATCACCCCAATTAAAACCCAATACCCAGCCTACTCATTTGAATTACCAGCCCTAACCAGCCCACTCTAAAAAGCACCAAGACCCAACCCAGATAAGATTTCCCCTTTAATTAACTACAGCTTTCAATTGACAAACAACAGTTTGAACATAGAACAAACGACAACACCAATAGCCTTCAACAATCTATTACCATCCAGCAACATGCAAAACTCGCGAACAACTTTAGCTTCAACCCACCTTCAGCCCAGCAAATCCGTGACCAACTTGACCCTCAAATCAGCGGCAAAAACCCGAGAACCGACCCAGCTCAGCCAATATTTTAAAATTATTCAAAACCTATCCAATTTTGAATTTGAAATTCAAATTGGTACTAACATAGTATTGTTTCCAACTTATTCCCTTATCAACTTTTCAAATTTATAATGCACATCATTAAAATTCCCCAAATTACCCATGTTTTTTTAGATTCCCACATCGACAGAAAGAAAAATATGACCCTAGCCTATTCTTTATATAAAGGTTGGTTTAGGAGCAAAAGGGGGTTGGGAAAATTTCTTTTGGAAAGGGAGACAAAAACAAGAGATATAGTCTCAAACAAGGGAGTGGGAAAAATTTGAGAGGTTCGAAAAACTTTCAAAAAAGGAAAAAATAGCTTTTGTAGTATAAGTTCTGTTGTTTAAGAAGAGTCAATGATTGTTTGGAGCTTTAAAAGTCACAAAAAGGTCCTTCGGTAGTAGTCGAGATTTCGTCAAAAGTTTGAGTCCTATTTTTCTACCCCGAGAGAGGTAAATATCCATTTTCTCATTTAATTTTATCGACTTATTTATTCTTCATGCCTTTTCTCTGTAGCAATGGTTGTTTGTTTGAATGATGAAAGTAAGGTTTGTTGTGGAGGCTGTGTAGTTTGTTTGTTGTAAAGGCTATTGTATGATTATAATTATGGTGATGCTGTGATTGTTTGTTGTAGAGGGCTTCGATGGCCATAGGGATTGCTTGAAATGATTGTCACTATGTTATATGTTGTATCGTCGTCCATATCAACTTTTGTGTCGTAGTTAATTTCGTATTGGTTTGACTATTTTGATCTTACTTACAAATGGTAATGTCATTGGTAATTGTTAGCATTTTCAGCTTCCATATGTCGTGAATATATTATGTAGGTCACTGTTGTGATTCAATACTTTCTACCGTTAGATTTCAAATATCATTTCAGTGTTAACTTTGTTTGGTGAAAATGCAATGTGTAGTCCTCCAACTTACTGTTCGTCAACTCAATCATTAAACCAGAACTTAATCCCATGTGTTTGAGCTTTATTTTACTCTCCAAGTCATTACAACATTGTTTTGTAAAGTCACCGATATTCAACGTCTGGGTCTGATTTGCTAGCTAACTATTTTCTGCTTGAATTTTTGTTTTCATCTTAGTTAAATGTTAAAAATGATGTGCCTTTCTCATGTTTTTCATAGAAGTTTCTTGATTAAATAGAGGCGACCTTCAAGTCCCTAGTGGCAAAAGTGTCAAGAAAGGTCCAGAGACACTAAGGTGTTAACATTTTTGGCGTCATAAATATTGTTTAGTGTTTTGGTTTGGATGGGCTAATGTTCATATGGCTTGATTGTCCTAGGAAAATCCTTTTTCTGTGATATCTTTTGTAGCCTCAGAATTTTTATTTCTTTTGAATACTATTTTATCTAGGTGAATCCTTCTCATTTTCCCTATACTTCCTGATTGTTCAAAGGGGTCCTGTCTCTTTTATGATTCGCTCATTTTTATTTATTGTCTTTTGATTTATGTTAAGAATCAAAAAATATAACTCACTTTTCGTCCTAATATTGCAAGTTCTAGTTGTTGAAGTCTTAATGTGCTAATTTGAAATTGATTCTGTAGTTTAGGATCTTTAGCTCATATGTTATGATGTCGTTTCATAATCTTTTCACTGGTCACATTAGTAGCATAAATATTATTTTTTATGATTGGGATTCATGGTTTATTCAAGTTTTGTTAATCTACCGCTAATCCATTGCATGATTGTTTCAAGGTAGTAACTCTTATACTAGAATTTTCTTGGCTTACAAATTGAATAGTTCTCTGATTTGTTTGAGCTTGCATCTAATTGTCCCTTCCCTTTGACCTATTCATTTAATCTCTCAGGATGTCCAGTTCATGTCTTGTCTTTACTTTGTCTAATTTTTATTCCTTATGGTCTCCTTTTTTTATTTTCCAGGTATGAGTTTGATTCATGTTTCTTTGTTGTCCAAATTATTCATTTTTTGTGAACACATTTTAATTCCTTCGCCCTTTTCTTTGCATGGACCCGCTTGAGAGTCCAAATGGACTCTTTTCCTTTGCATTTCATAATGGGACAATAAGGCCTATCTCATTTATCCAAGCCCAAAAGAAAGTCTAAGTTCGAATAGCACGTGGATACGGGGAATTGGAAGAAGGAAAGGAACCGAAGGCACCCTGATTGAAGTAGTTAAGAGACTCGAAAAGTCTCATTTCCCCTTATTTATTTATTTATTATCACTTTATTTATTTATTAAGTTATTTATTTATTTTTCATTATTCATTCATTTGGGCCTTGAAGAAAAAATTGTAAATTTAATACAAGTGAAGCGGATTTTGGGGCAAAAAAGGCTCGTAAACATAGATTAGGATAAGTGAAAATGAGCTGAATAAGTTAGGACAGGTGAAAATGGGTTGAAAGCCTAACTAGATTAGGACAGGTTTTGTTGATTTGAACCCAATGGCCTAAGTCTTTTACTCCCTCCTCCCTTTCCCCTTTTATGTATTTATTTGTCTTTCATTTGTTTAGACTTAGTTAAAAATCCCTACTAAGTCATCCAACTCTATTTTACACAAATCGCTTTCTAAAATCAATCACTTTTCAACAATCAAACTTTTTGAAGTTAGTCAAAAGATATTTTCAAACAGTCCGTATAACCGCAAGTTAGTGGACGTTTTGGGTGCCTTAAACTTTTCTAAAATGTTAATAGGAACCGCTTACTCAGAATCTTCAAATTGTAAATGATTTTTCTATTTTGTAATGTTTAAAGTATCTTATTAAGGTTTCTTAATTCCTTTTCAAAATTAAATGGCGACTCTTCAAAAGTAAAAATTTTCGTAAAACAACACCTCCTCCCATATAGAGCCTCAAACAGAGTCATTTGAATACTGGAATGATAGCTATTAATATATGCAAACTCAATAAAAGGCAAGTGATCTTCCCAACTACCCCTAAAATCAATAACACATACTTTTAGCATGTCTTCCAGGGTCTGAATGGTCCTCTCTGCTTGACCATCTTTCTGAGGGTAAAAGGTAGTGCTGAAATGAACTTGGGTACCAAGAACCTTCTAGAATGCTTTCAAAAAGTGAGGTAAACTGGGTACCTCTATCTGAAATGATGGACAACGGGACTCCATGCAACCTAACTAACTCCTTGAGATAGAGATTGGTGTAGTCCTCAACTGAATAAGAAGTATGGACTATCAAGAAGTGGGTTGATTTGGTCATCTTGTCGATAATAATCCATATTGAATCATGATGATGATGCATACGAGGTAAACCTATCACAAAACCTATGTTCACCACTTTCCGCTTCTAAGTGGGAATGTTGAACTCCTGTATAGTGCCACTAGGCTTTTAGTGTTCAACCTTAAACTGTCGATAATTAGAGAACTTAGCTACAAACTCTGCAATATCCTTTTTCATACCACCCCACCAATAAATTTCCTACAAATTGTGGTACATCTTCGTGGCCCCTGGATGAATGAAGTAACGTGCACTATGTGCTTGTGCAAGAATTCGCTGTCTCAAATCATCTATACATGGCACACACAGTCTACCCTAGACACGCAATATACCATCTCCCCCTTGGGAGAAAACCTCTACTCTTTGATCTCTAACTGACTCCTTCAACTTAACCAGAATGGGATTCTTATCTTGCTTTTCTTTCACTTAGGCAACCAAAGTAGATTTTGAACTATTTTTAACTCATACACTACCCTCAGTTGAGTTTTCTAAATGAATACCTAGTCTGACGAGATGATGAACTTTCTGAACCAACTTCTTCCTATCATCCTCAATGTTGGCAACACTACCCATAGACAACCTACCGAGGGCATCTACCACTACATTGGCCTTTCCTGGATGATACAGAATACTTAGTCATAATTTTTCAACAATTCTAACCATATCCTCTAATGCAGATTCAAATCCTTCTGCGAAAACACATAAGCTTTCATTGTCTGTGAACACATCAACATGCACCTCATATAAATAGTGCCTATAAATCTATAAGGAAAATACACCAGCTGCTAGTTCAAGATCATGGGTGGGGTAATTCTTTTCATAGGGCTTAAGATGTCTAAAGGAATAGGCTATAACCTTGCCTTTCTATATCAAAACACAAGCCAAATTAACTCTAGAAGCATCACATTACACAACAAACCCGTCTGAACCATTTGGTAACGTTAAAACTACGGCTGTGGTGAGTCGAGTCTTCAACTCTTAAAAACTCTTCTCACAAGAATCTAACCACTGAAACTTAACTTTCTTTTGAGTTAATCTAGACATGATGGATGAAATAGATGTAAAACCTTCAACAAACCGCCTATAATATCCATCCAAACCTAAGAAACTCCTGATATCTGATGGAGAGATGGGTCTAGGCTAGTTTCTCACCGCTTCAGTCTTTTAAGGATAAAATCTAATGCCATCATCGGAGATAATATGTCCAAGGAAAGCTACTGATCTTAGACACAATTTGCACTTACTAAATTTGGCGAACAACTAATGGGCTCTAAGAGTTTGCAATACTATTTTGGGGTTGTCTGTATTATCATTTTCATTACAGGAGTAGACAAGAATGTTATCAATGAAGACTATGGTGAACATATCTAAGTACTACTTGAACACTCGATTTATAAAGTTCATAAAGGCTACTAGGGCATTAATAAGAGCAAAGGACATAACTAGAAACTCTAAGTGACCATACCGGGTCCTAAAAGCTGTTTTCGAAATGTCATATTCTTTGACTCTAAGTTGATGATAGCCAGATCTGAGTTCTATCTTAGAGAAATAATTGGCACCCTGAAGTTGGTATAATAAGTCATCGACTCAGGGAAGTGGGTATTTATTCTTGATTGTGACTTTGTTCAACTGATGGTAGTTGATACACATTCTAAGAGAATCGTCTTTCTTACGCAAAAAGAGAAATGGTGCGCCCCACAGGGAAATGCTAGGCCTAATGAATCCCTTATCTAGGAGATCTTTCAACTGTTCTTTTAACTCTTTAAGTTTGAGTGGAGGCATTCTATATGGCGGATTAAATATAGGTTGGGTATCTGGAAGAAGGTCTACTCCAAAGTCAATTTCCCTTTTGGAAGGAACTCCAGGAAGATCTTCAGGGAACACATTGGGAAATTCCCTCACTATTGAAACTGGGGGTATTCAAACCTCCAGGACTTGATAACAATAAAATCAATATTGTACTAAAACTTTGAGGACATGATATGTAAGTATTTATTCAAAACTCCTTCTTGTGGGCATTTCATCAAACACTTGTAAGTCATGATTTAAGCTAAGCATGGTAATAGTTTTAAAACTTGTAGTAATAGCATGATTTCCCTACTAAAATCACCAATTTAAGGTTTAATTCAGTGAACAACACCATTCAAACATGTGAGGATTAATAACAACAACAATTTTATGTAAACATGGTATAGAATCAAAATTCATGGTTAAAATCACAATACCTTGTAAAAATCACAACTTTGAATTTAAAGTTGGGTTTTTGGACTCCATGGGTAGAAAGGACCCATGGGTGAACGTTTAACATACCTCAAAAGTTTAAATCTTCAAGGAGAATAACTTTTCTTGAAAGTTCTTGAATGGTGATGCTTGGATTCTTGAGTTTTCTTGAAGGACGGTTTGAATCTTGTTCATAGGGAATGATCTTGAAAGAAATACTAATTTTGATGTTAAGGATGAATGAGGAGTTATGTTATTTAATTGATGGTATTAGGGGTTAAAAGGGGTGGAAAAAGACCCAAAATCTTATTAAAAACATCATTACATCATTGTACAGACTTGGTTGACAGTTTGGGTGATGGACCATCACTCTGGTGACTAACCGTCAGTCAATCTATCATTTTATTGCCAAAAAATGAGACAACTGCCTTAATTTGATGGCATGGCTTGACGGTCCATCACTGGCTTGACGGTCCGTCAACTTGGCCGTCACACTTCGGCAGTCAGACAACTCTTTGGTAAAACGGGCATAACTTTTTACCCCGATATCGGATTAAGGAGAAATTGCTATCTTTGGAAAGATAATTCAATTATATATATGTTGGTGGTTCATGATCTCAAAAATTCTTAATAAAACTAAATACATGCTCATTTAAAGTTGAATATAGCATCATCCTTCTCAAGAACTCAATCGATAAGGGATATTTTGATTCGTCTAATAGGTAGGAGTTCTTTGAGGCATTAATATACACCAAACTCACTCATAAAAATACCAAAACACTATAATTTATTTCTCATGATCCTGAAGCATAGTTCTAATATTGGTTTGGATTCTTAGGGTATTACATAACTTTTCTCAACCAAGATCGGAAGGAGGTAACCATTCTCAGTTCCGTCAGAAGTTCTCATCCCCAGCTCTATCTTCAGCTAGTGCTCTAGTTTTTAAGCTCGGGAATTATAGTTGGGATAGGGCACCAAGCTCTAAGTCCTAGGGTACTGTGAACACTGGTCGCACTAATCCACTTTACTGAAAATGTGGTAGGAATCACTAGGATGTGTATAAGGCTGGTAGCGATGTGTGTTTTGGATATACAAAGCCAGGCCACAGGGTTAGATATTTTCTAGTAATTGCTCAGAGAGGAAAGGATCTATGCCAACAGGGCCAGTCCAATCTATCATCAGCTCTAGTAGGTCATGCAACACAGCAGGGTTCCACCTCCTATGCAACCAGTGGTCCATGCTAGAATAGGTTGTATGCACTTCAGACCTTTTATGATCAAGAAAGTTCTCCTGATGTAATTATGGGTAATTTACAAGTCTTTCATCTTCATGTTAATGTTTTATTTGACCTCGGAGCTTTATTTCCTTTGATAACCCCTATATAGCAGTCGATTTCGATGTCAGTCTCAAATATTTAGTAGAACCTTTCTCAGTGTATGCCCCAGTGGGTAAATCTATCATATCCAAACGGGTATAATAAAATTGCCCGATTGCAGTATCTCAGAAAGTTACCTCAGTTGATCTTATGGAGTTAGAGGTGACTGATTTTGATGTCATTATCGGTATGGATTAGCTCCACTCATGTTATGCCTCAGTTGATTGCAGAAATAGAGTCATTTAGTTTTAGTTTCCTAATGAACCAGCCATTAAATGGAGGGGGTAGTACTTTAGTACTAAGGGGTCAGATTGTTTCCTACCTAAAGACAAGAAAAATAATATCTAAAAGGTGCATATACCATCTTATCTGAGTCAAAGAATCTAGTTCTGAGACTCCAAATCTTGAGTCAGTTATATTAGTAAGAAAATTTCCTAATGTGTTCCCTAAAGACCTTCCCGGAGTTCCTCTCGAAAGGAAAATTGACTTTGAAATAGATCTCCTTCAAGATAACCATCCTATCTCTATTTCTCCCTATAGAATGACTCCAACTGAGCTTAGAAAATTGAAAGAACAATTGAAAGATCTCTTAAATAAGGGATTCATCAGGCCTAGTATTTCTCTATGGGGTGCTTTAGTTTTTTTCGTGCATAAGCAAGACGGTTCTCTCAGAATGTGCATTGATTATCATCAGTTGAAAAAAGTCACAATCAAGAATAAGTATCCACTCCCCAGAATTGATGACTTGTTCAACCAACTTTAGAATGTGTAAGTGTCAGTTATTTCTCTAAGGTAGACCTCAAATCTGACTATCATCAGCTTAAAGTTAGGGAATGTGACATTCCAAAGATAGCTTTCAGAACTCAGTATGGTCATTTTGAATTCCTAGTTATATCTGTTAGACTAAAGAATTCCTATGCAGTTTTCATGGACTTGATAAACAAAGTGTTCAACCAGTAGTTGGACATGTTCGTCATAGTCTTCATTGATGATATTCTGGTCTATTCTCATAGTAATAATGATTATGCAGACCATCAGAGAATTATATTATTGACCCTTAGAGCCCATCAGTTGTTCGCCAAGTTCAGTAAGTGTGAATTTTGGATAAGATCAATAGCTTTCCTTGACCATATTATCTCCGGTGATATCATTTGAGTTGACCCTCAAAAAATTGAAGTAGTGAGAAACTAGCCCAGACTCATCTCTCCATTAGATATCAGGAGTTTCTTGGGTTTTGCTGGTTATTACAGACATTTTGTTGAAGGGTTATCTTCTATTGTATTCCCCATGTCCCGATTGACTCAGAAGAAAGTCAAATTCCAGTATAAATATTCTTATGAGAAGAGTTTTCAAGAGCTAAATACTCGACTCACTTTAGTCCAGTATTGACTTTGCCTGATAGTTCATATGGGTTTTTAGTTTACTGTGATCCTTCCAGGGTTGTTCTTGGTTGTGTATTGATGCATAGAGATAAGGTCATAGCCTATGCCTCTAAACAGATTAAGCCTCATGAAAAGAATTACCCTACCCATGATCTTGAGTTGGCAGTTATTGTTTTTTCCTTGAAAATTTGGAGGCATTATCTTTATGGAGTTCATGTTGATGTGTTCACGGATCACAAAAGTTTGCAGTATGTGTTCTCGCAGAAAGACTTGAATCTTCATCAGAGAAGGTGGTTAGAGTTGTTAAAAGATTAAGACATGAGTATTGACACCCAATTTTTGCTCTCCGTGCCTAAAATTAACATCTTCAGACTTTCTGATTATTAAAGGGAACAAAATATAATTTTCACATCTTCTTTACAATTGTTGACAAATTATTGATAATCATTCTTACTTTAGGATTTTTATCAATTTGTTGTCATATTTTTACTTTTCATAATTTATTAATAATCCTCATTATATTAGGATTTCTATCAATTCATTATCGTTTTTAATATTTTACAATCATCTACACACGTACACGACATGACATCATATTTTGATAATATTTTTCAAATTAAATTACATTTTTCAATGTTTTCAACATTCTTTGCATTTTTCATAATTACAAATCAATACCTGCATTTTGTACATTTTTTATGGTTCGCAAATGCTAAGTCGAATCAATTATTTTTACACAGTATAATAATTCAATGTCTTGTCGCATCCGACAACGACCACACAATAATGTCTTGTCACATCCGACAATGCCTACACAATGATATCTTATCACATCCGACAATAAGTATACAATAATGTCATGTCACATCCGACAATGACTACACATGATGTCTTGTCACATCGAACAATAACTACATAATGATGTCTTGTCATATCCGACAACATCTACACATAATGTCTTGTCACATCTGACAATGACAACACAATGACACTATCCTTTGGACAATAATTATATCCATTGGTCAAAAGGATGAACATCCTTTGATCAATATCCTAAAGACTAAAGGATGCACTATTATAAAAAGAGGGGCGCCCTTTTATCCATTGGATAATAGGAAGTGCCCAATTTTATTATAAATAGGCAAGGGTAGAAGACAATTTTATTCAACTTTTCTCTCTACACATATTTTCATACACCCACACATATTTTTTCTCTCTCTCAACACAAAAACACAAGAAAAATCTTTCCTTATTTTTCATTTTGTCTCCCAAAAATACACAAAATACACAAATATATATGCACATTTTTTAATCACACACATATTATGTTCTTCTTTTTCCCCTCTCTCAAGAATAAACAAATACACATAAATTTTTCCTCCTTTTTCTCTCTCTCAAACACTCAAAAAATACACATAGACACATAAAAATAAATTAAATTTTTGCTTCCTATTTTTGTGAACCACCATTTTACTAGGGATTATGTTAGTTACATTATTTATATATATATATATATATATATATATATATTTCGTAAGTGTTGTTATTGCTATTCATATTTTCTTACTGTTCATGGCCGAAATTTTGTGTCCCAGTGACTTTCTTTTCTTTATCCATTTCCATCAATCTTCGTTATATTTTTTAAGGATTTTTTTGGTTGATATTTTATGTGAATTTATTTTCGTATTTCTTATTTATGGATGCTTAATAATGGTTATTGTCATTTCTCAGTGAATGTTCACATTTTTCAATCATGTTTGAACTATTTCTATTTTATTCCATTACTTTGTTACACAATTAGGAATTTTACTCTATTTTTTTTTATTTTCAATTACTTCGTCATGGCTACATCATTTTAATTCATTAACTTTGACGTTTTTGTCATTTTATTATTTTAATCTTTCATAACCGTTTGAATTACTATGCATGATTTTGATATGCGTCCAGTTACTTTGTTAATTTTTCATCACATTTCATTGTTATTAAATACCATTAATTACTTGGCCAATGACATTATCTCTCCGTCGGATACTTGAGGCCACCCCGTAACAAAAGACGAATTTTTATTTCTCAAAGTTTACTTATTTACATCAAAAATAAATATTTGGCCAATGAAAATATCTTTTTCTCGAATTTTTTAGGCCACCCCATTACAAAAGAAGGACTTTATTTTCTCAATTTTATCTATTTTATACCAAAATAAATATTTTTGGCTGATGAAGAAATTCTCCGTCAAATTTCGAGGCCTTTCCAAATAAAATACGGACATTATGTATACAAATACGTACAAAACTAAATAAACACGGGCAATGACGAAACTTTTATAACACCACGATAACACAAAAGATTTTATGATTCATACCTTGGCAAGGGGATTTAGCACGGCCGATTAGTCGAGCAACCACTTCATAGCCATGGCGAGTCTAAAACTTAATTCGAGCCCACTTTATAACAAGACTTTATTTTTATATATACATCTATATGTATATGTGTGCACATAATTTCACTTACTTTAATAATTATTTGTTCATTTTATTACTTTATCAAGCACTTATACATAATTCTCGAGCTTTATGTTTTTAGTTTATTTCTCATTTATAATTGTACATAACGATAAGAGATAGTGAAAACTTTACTTTTTGGGTGCCGGGCAAAGATATTCTTTATTTACATAATTTTATCGCTTTTAGGTAAAACTTAGGCCGTTAATATTTACATAAAAGAATCAAGTTAATGAAGTGATTCGCGTATTATGTAGTCTTTTCTTCTCAAATAAATTTTACTTTTTTGTAATTTTAATCAAATAAAAATATTACTTGTAAATACCTTTTCTTTTCATGACATATTAAAATACATTTATTTTCGTACATCATAAAATACTTTTCTTTTTCACATGTAATTTATACATTTTATACATATCTTTTACATGTTTTTTATAATAATAGATTTTATTTATATAGTTAATATACATATACTTTTACATGGTTTTAAAAATTTATATTTTTTCAAAAGAATTATTTTATACTTAATACACATACACTTTTATATTATTTTAAATATTTGTACCTCCTCCTTCATTGATAAGTTTAGTCTAGCAGGGTACCATATTTGTGGATCCTAAAGGGTGCCTAACCCCTTTTCTTCGGGATAATTTAAACCCTTATCTAGAGTCTCAATAGGTTTTCGCAGACCAAAACATTAATCATACATATCGACAAATAAATAGGTTTTCTTATTTTTCTTTAAAAATTAGGTGGTGACGTTATACAAAATTTCAATTCTTTAGAGTCTAATAAGGCGTGCTTGTTTTAACCTTGGTAAAAATGGGACATGACAATGAGTATTTTGTATCATCCAAAAAAGGCTAATGTTGTGGCAGATGCCCTTAGTGGATTTTCTATGGGTAGTTTTGCTCTTGTTAAGAATGATATGAAGAAGTTAGTTAGGGAGGTTCATCAGCTTGCTAGATTAGGTGTTTGATTGGTTAATTCAACTGAGGGTAGTATAAGGGTTCAAAATAGTTCAAAATCTTCATTGGTTGCCAAAGTAAAAGAAAAGCAAGATAGGGATCTCAGTTTGGTTAGGTTGAAGGAAACAGTTAGAGATCAGAAAGTAAAAGTTTTCTATCAAGGAGGAGATGGTGTGCTTCGTTGTCAGGGCAGGTTATGTGTTCCATATGTTAATGGTTTGAGTCAGCGAATTTTGGCGAAAGTGCATGGTGCGCGATATTCCATTCATCTAGGAGCCACTAAGATGTATCATGACTTGCGGGAAATTTATTGGTGGAATAGTATGAAGAAGTATATTGTAGAGTTTATGGCTAAGGTTCAAATTATCAATAGGTTAAAGTTGAGCACCAGAGGCTTAATAGTATATTGCAGGAGTTCAGTATCCCCATTTGGAAGTGGGAAGTGGTTAACATGGACTTTGTGATGGGATTAACCCATACACATTATCAGCATGATTCGATATGGGTCATTATAGATAGAATGACCAAATTAACTCATTGTTTGCAAATTCATACTTAGTACAGTTGAGGATTATGCCAGGATTTATATTAGAGAGTTTGTTAAGTTGAATGAAGTTCCGTTGATTATCATGTCAAATAGAGTTACTCAGTTTACCTCTCACTTTTGGAAGGCTTTTCAGAAGGGTCTTGGTACCCAATTCATCTGAGTACAGTTTTTCATCCTCAGAAAGATGGTCAGGCAGAAAGGACCATTCAGACCTTAGAGGCATGTTGAGATCATGTGTTATTGATTTTAAAGAAATTTGGGATAACCACTTACCTTTGATTGAGTTTGCCTATAATAATAGCTATCACTCCAGTATTTAGATGGCTCCATTTGAAGTTCTCTATGGGAGAAGATGTAGGTCTCTTATTGGTTGGTTTAAAGCAGGTGAAGCCGCTTTGATAGGGCCAGATTCAGTGTTTGAGGTGGTAGAGAAAGTTCAGTTGATTCGGGAGAGGCTGAAAAATAGCCTACAGTCACCAGAAATCTTATGCAGATGTGAGGAAGGGAGACATTGATTTTGATATTGGAGACTTAGTCTATTTGAAAATCTTACCCATGAAGGGAGTGAAGAGATTTGGCAAGAAGGGTAAGCTTAATACCTGCTATATTAGCCCTTATAGAATCTTAAACCATTTCGGGAAGGTATCTTATGACCTGGAGTTTCCTACAGATTATGCATCAGTCTATCCAGTGTTTCATTTTTCTTTGTTAAAGAAATGTATTAGTGATTCAGCTGTTGTTATTCCTTTAGAAAGTATAGATGTTCACGATAGCCTTTCTTTTGAAGAAGTCCCAGTTGGGATCCTTAACCATCAGATCATAGGTTGAGAAACAAAAAAGTTCCCTTGGTTAAAGCTCTATGGTGGAATCAGTCTATTGAGAGAGCTACTAAGGAAGAAGAAACAGATATATGTACCAAGTACCCTCATCTTTTCTCGGCAAACTCAGACTCAGCTTGAGGTAACAGTTTTCCTTAGATTAACTCTTTCTCATTCTTAATTCCAGCTATATAGTCATTCTCATGTTATTTCATGTATTTATGAAATTAGTTCAGTTCATGTATCATATTTCAGACTCAGTTATGTATTCATGTTTCCATTTACGCGGGTTCAATATGTGATCTCAGTTGCATGCATAAGGGGTTTAAGGCCTGAAAATTTTACTAAGTGTTGGGGACTTAGTCATTTTTAAGGCCTCTAAACTTTGAGGATTTTTATTTTTATCTTCCCGACCCTGAGATATTGGTTTTTATGTTAATTCATGTTCAGGGATATAAGGATCATGTCTCAGAGAAGTTTTGGCTTTTTCAGATGGGCTTTGGGCTATGTTTGGATCACAAAACCAGAGGGTTACCGCAATAAGCCCGCGATGCAACATTAGTCCTGATGGCAGGCAGACCGCATCGTGGTCAGGGAAATGTACTACTGTGATTAGACCACATTGCGGTAAGACTGTTATATCAACTTTCGAATTTAAATGCCTGAGGGGCAATTGGGTATTTTCCCCCTCAACCCAATCATTCATAACATGACTTGGGAATTAGTTAGGGCATAATTTTGCCCTTCTTCTCTAATTTTTCTCCTAAAAAAGCCATTCCCTTTCCCCAAGAACACAAATTCAATTCCTTTCTCCCCAAGAAATCAAGAATTCAAGTTCCCCAAGTTCAAGAACCTTCAAGAAAGCATCAAGATTGGTGTTTCTCTATCAATTTAAAGGTTTAAAGTATGTGGGGTGCTCATCCATGGGTTCCTTGTGATAACGCTCAATCTACAGCTCACGTGGGAGTGTAAAGCGGTCGTTAGCAAATATAGAACCCAACCTGGGTTGGGTGTCGATCCCACAGGGAATAGCTTGGCCAACAAGTAAGTAAAATTACTAAACTTTTGGTGCAAGTCTCGTAATGAGGGGGGATTGTAATTTGTAACCAAAACAATAAAGAAAAATCTGAAAATAGCAAAGTAAAAAGAGAAAGATTGTCACGTTGGTTGTAAACAATGAGAATTGAAGCGTTGGGGTTATGTCCACCTTCAGAGGTATACGTCTCTATTGGCTATGAGTGTGTAGAGTCTTGTCATGCAATTGCTTATAGAGAATTGTAGTCGATGGTAAATCCAAGCGTCTCTCGACCTAAACAAGGACTATTTCACTTTAACTCTCTCGAGCTTAAAGTGTGTCTAGCGGTACAAATTCCCCAAGAGGTTAGTCCAGTTACGGCACTAGCTTTTTAATAGGAAAGGGTGTCCTACTACCTTGACATTATCTCTTTTCCAGACAAATAACCTTTCTCTCGAACAAGTTAAATGTTAGACTGGCGTTGGTCTATGCGTCTTCTTTTCTAGACAAATAACCTTTCTCTCGAACAGGTTAGATGTTAGAATGGCGTGTTCTTGTGTTTGAACCGCAAAGGATGTAGATTTAAGATGAAGAGAATAATGATATAAGCAATATACGTGTCTTGAACTCACAAGCTCATAGTAATAGATAGTAACTCATTCGGCTTCCATAACCCCAACTAAGAGGTTTAGTTACCCATGAATGCGAAGGATATCACGTTTTGCATGGTGGATGGCGTGAATAGCAGGTGTTTGGCGTGTGGTTTTGGTGATATCGTAGCAAGTAATGATTCTCTTGTTGTGGAATTTAAGAATAGAAGAATAGATTAGAAGTGTTTGTAGTGGAAGATGAGAGGGATGGAAGAAAATTAATTGTTGAATTAAGTGAAGAGTTGAATGAATTGTAAGAATTAAGGGAGGAGTTGCCTCCACTAAGGGAGGACTTCATTAAAATCTCTAGCATGATAGAGTATTTATAATACTCCTATCCTACTCCTACTATGCTAATGAAATAAATAACCAAATCCTACTAAACTAAGGAAATACTTAACCCATTTGTACTAGGTTAATGTAACATTCTCCTAATCCAAATAAACTAATGAAATACATAACCCAATTGTACTAGGTTAATGTATCATTGTCAAAATCCAGCTTTGTGTCTGTAAGTCCCCAAAGTCTTCAGAAATGCTGTTTTAGTCCTGGACAGATTTTCCATGCAGTCCCCAAAGTATTCAGAAATGCTGTTTTTGCCCGGGACAGATTTTCCATGCAGCAGATTTGGTCCTTTAGGCGTCCAGCTCCTTTCTACTTCGTTTGTGAGCTTTCTTTTGCGTCAAGTAAGCCATAAAATGCTGTATTTTGCATCATTTATACCTGAAACTTTACTAATCATGTTCGTTAGCTCATTTATAGGAAAAAGGACTAAAAGTGCATGAAATATATAATTTGTTCTCAAAACTAGGCTAAAATATGGGCAAAATATATTGATATAGGCGTGTAAATTCGCCTATCATCACCTTGCACCCATGGAGCCCACAAACCTCTTATTTCGATTAAATATTGAATTTTTCTATCGTTATTGTATTTGTGTTGCTTAAGATGGGTTTAATTTATGTTTTCATGGTAATTTAAATACAATTCGGTACATGTATGATCCCATGCAAGATTTTGAATTCCTCATGCTATGAATTTCAGTTTTCATGTTTTAGCAAAGTGAACTTCATGTTGTTGAATTCTCATGTTTAAGATACTCCCATGTACAAGTCCATGTTTTTTCATGTTTGATGAAATGCCCATGTTTTTTAGTTGAACCATGATTCAATATCATAATTTAAGTTTAAATGTCATGTTTTAATGATCATTCAGTGTTGGTGGGTTATGAATACCCGATACCTATGTGTTTTACATGATTTTTAAATTTTCAAGTATGATACAGATAGACCATAAATAATTCTATTTACTTAGTTATTATGATCAAAATGAGCACTATTAGAAATAATATTCAGTTAAACTTAGTTCAGTTCAATACCAGTGTTAGTTCAGTTGGGAGTAGGATTTAGCACCAAACAAACCTAAGAATGGGGGCTCACCCGCCAGTTAGGAATGAGTCCTTAGTAGCAGTCATTAAGTTCTAGAACTTCATAGCCAGCGTAGAATTATGAGATGTCACCCGCCATTTTAGGATTGACACTCTCTTAGGGGTCACCTGCCAGTTTAGAACTAACTCCCTAGTCTTTCGAGACTTCATATTAGTGGGTCTACATAGCCAGTGTTAGTACCCGTGGCACAGTACTAACACCCTTCCAACTGGGTTATAGGTTGGACCCCAATTAGCTCAGATTGGGGCATGTCAGTTACATAATACCTCCCACATTCTCAGTACAGTATTCAGTATATATTCAATTCAGGTTTGCTTGACTAAAGCATACAGATTTATAGTTATTCAGTTATACAGATTTTAGGTTTTTAGATTATAGATTATTTCAGAAATATGTATATGCTTGGTCTTGCATTCTCAAATATTATAGTTTTTATGCATTCATGCTCAGTTATTTCATGTTGTTCAGTTAGTCCTTATATCATGTGCACAGTACCCCATGCATTTCAGCCAGACCTCATCTCATATACCAATACATTCATAGTACTGACCGCATACTATTTTTTGTGCTATGATGTCTTATATCATAGGTTAGAATGCTCAGTTTCCTGACTGCGCTTAGACATTTCAGTGTACCCAGCAGCAGTAGTGGTGAGTCCTCGTCCATCGAGAGCAGGATTGAGTATTTCAGTTATTTCAATAGTTTTGTATTTTTAGTCATTCAGAGTTAGTTGGGGGATTGAACCATCAACTTCTCAGTCAGTTAGTTAGAAACTTTTCAGATAATCAGACAAGTAGACAGTCAGTTAGACATTTATTCAGTTTATCAGTCTTTTCAGTAATATCAGTTATTTTAAATTGACTATTAGATTTCAATACTTCATCAGATGTTTCAGACTTGTGATTTAATCATATTTTTAGTATTCAAATTAGTATTACATTCAGCAGACTATTTTCCACACACGTGTACTATTATTACTTTATTTAGTGCTCACAACAGGTAATAGCTCATGCGTTAGCTTGTGGTCACTTGTGACCATAAGCACCGTTGTCACGACTAGGGGGTAGCCTCAGGTCATGACAGTACTAATCCAGTTTACAAGAGGTGTGGTACGAATTACCAAAAAGAGTGTACAACTGGTAGTGGGAATTATTTTCGGTGCGGAAAGCCAGGGCATCATTTGAAGGGGTGCTTGGGTGCCAACTGAAAGGGTGGAGATGCTCATCAGTAGACTCAGTCCAACACTTCAGCAGCTCCAGTAGGTTGCTCTACTCGACAGAGTGCCTCATCTAGTATTAGTGGTAGTCAGCATCAGAACAAGTTTTATGCCCTTCAAACCTGAAATAATCAGGAAGGTTCTTATAACGTAGTCATTGGGATATTATAGGTCTTCCATATTCATGTTTATGCATTATTAGATCTTGGAGCCACACTTTCTTTTGTAACTCCCTAGATCCTATACATAATAATGCATGTATAAATCTGAAGTACTCAATAACATGTAAACTGATATATATCTATAAATGAATTCATAGGTATCGGGTGTTCATAACCCACCAGCTCTACACATGATGACATTAACTGATATTAAAAGAAAATTCACAATTTAAACACATAAAATCAAACAACATGTCATGGTAAGGGAATACCTAGTTTTTAACATGGAAGATGCTATTTCAATTGGGAAAACACATATTCATGGTTTTATTTCAAAATAAACTAAAGAGTTTAAAGAAAACTCATATTTGACCTGGAACCCAACTTGAGGGGAAAATGTGCTTGAGAATTTGAGGTGTTTTGGGGACTCAATGGGTGGTAGGAACCCATTGATGAAATCTCATATACCTGGAAATGAATTCCTTGGAACTCGTGCTTGAACTTGAGGAACCTAGCTTGCTTTGGAGAAGAAGAAAATTGCTTCTTTTTGGCTAAGTGTAGTGCTTTTGGAGTTTATGAGGTGTTAGGGTAAGTTAATCCCTTAATAACTGATGTTGGATGCCCAAACAACATGGGTTTGGAATTAAAAGGATGGAAATTTACCAAAAAGCCCTTCTTAAAATCATGTAGGAATTCTTGGTTCCAATTGTCACGACTCGAGCAATAACTCATTACAACTGGTCATGACTCGTGGTCTGAGTCGTGACCGGAGGTCCTGAGTTGTGAGCTCTTTATGTTATGACAATGACTTCCCTCCTAATAACTCATTAGGCCAGATCACGGGTCGTTAGGAGTAGTTATGGTCTGAGACTTGATTTTCTAGATTTCTTTCTCGTGTGACAACGGGTCCACAAAATAACTCCTTATGTCTGATAACGAGTCGTGGACTGGACTCATTACCACTGGGCTAACATCTGGGAAACCCCTACTTGTGTGACAACGACTCATTACGTCTGGCAATGACTCATTAGCTAAAGCCTCAATATTGTAACCTATAAATAGTTTGTCCAAGAGTCTTGTAACCTGGTTTTAATTTATAGCAATACAGTAGCAACATTTTGTTTTCTTGAGCATCAAGTTGTCTTTGTTCTTCCATAGTTTGCTTGTTCTAACAGTTACTATGGTAAAGGGTCCTACCGTCTGTTGAAGATGAGACCTATATATCGGATACGTTCACATACGCCTGAAAGCACTTGATTCACATTGCTCTTTATTTAGCTTATTTACTCATCTTAGCATCTATTAATCATCAGATTGATACCTTCTTTTCTGGAAATTGATTTACTTATTTTGATCACTATAAATATAATATTCAAACCGTTGGTAAATGGACTTAAAACAAGAATTAGATTAAGACACACGCTCTTGACCTCATACAAATTCAACTGTACCGATTTTGAAGGTAAAAAGAGTCACGTTCTTAAGAAAGAAAATCAGGTTATAAATATTTCTCTGCCAGCCAATAAAGTAAGTTACTTGGGGATGGGAATAATTGAAGTATAAGGAACTCCAGTTGAGCCTTAAATTTGCATTCTTTACGTAAAAAGGAAGCAATCGAAGTGTTGCATTTAACAAAATTATCACCACAAAAAGAAATCGAAGAGAATAAATGTTGCAACATCAAAAAACTAAGTATAATCTAAGCTAAAACAGAGGTTTAAGGTATAATCAACATTCTTTTTTGAATCTCTATACGTGCAATTCCTTCGACGCCAGAGGACGTTCTCATATTCTTTTGTACATAATTCTTGATACAATCTCTTATTTTTTGATCTTCTTGTAAACCTTCAGAATAATTTTTTGGTTTTGAAAACCAAAGGGAATGATGACCTTGGGTTGTACCCAGTCTGAAACCAAGTGGATTTATTTTTTGTCCCATAATCCCCCACTATTATACATATCATGATACGTCATAGCTGTAGAGTTTTTTTTACATCTCGTTTTTTTTAACGAATACATCTCGACATATACATCATCTAAAGATATATCTTTCATTACAATAGTTATATGACCACATGAATTGAAAAGAAGAAAAAATGTTAACAGGAAATAGAAATTTCCATAGAAAGGGGAAGAAAAAATGTAGAAGGGGAACGGGTTTCTGTTATATTAAAGCTGAGAAGGTGAAGTAATAGATAAAGAGAAGAATAATCCACCTCTGATCATTTCTCAACAATCTAATACAGAACTATTTGGTGCACATGTTTCCTCTAACATCCTTTGTGTATAAGTAGGCATCAGTTAACATCAGTTAAATGTATTTGCGATATCTGTTGTGCTTTATTTGGACCTATTTCATTCTGATATTCAACACTACACTATCGGGTTCTCTTCAAATTCTGGAGACATTCAAATATCTAAATTATACAACAACAAAGAAGGTTTATATCAAATCAAGTCCTTAACGTGATTGTTATCTAGAAATTGTTGTAAATCTTGTAACAAGATAGAACTACAAATCTGATACTAAATACAACAGATACCACGGAAAAAGCAAAACAGATCATTGTTCAACTTTGGCACGCGAGAATTATCATAAAGTATAAAAAAATAGATATGTCATGGCTTTATCATTTCTGTAATCGAATGGAGGAGAATTGATATCTTATTCCAACGGTTAAGCAAGATTTAAATACAATCATGTCTATATACATTTGTAACACTCCCCTCAAGTTGGAGCATAGATATTAATTATGACCAACTTGTTACAAAGGTAATAAACTCGAGTCTCATTCACCGCCTTCATGAGAAAATCAACTAATTTCTCTCCTTTCTTCACATAGCTAGCAAAAACAAGTTCTCCTGAATTTTCTAAGGAATAAAGTGGTAAACCTTAATATGTTTAGTTCTTTCATGGTACACTGTATTTGAGGCAATATGAAGAGCAACTTGTTTATCACACCAGAGTTTTGTTGGCATACGATGCTTCAACCAACATTTTGCTTCTTACTACTCCATGCTACCAAGTTCCCTCCAACAAAGACACAATAGCCTGTAGTGGATCTTCTATTAATTTTGGAACCAGCCCAATCAACATCTACAAAACACTTAATACGAGTATGGTTGTGATTGCTACACGTATTTAGTATCGAGCGAATGCATGGATGAAGTCTCACCCGTCAGTTAGGACTGAGACCTTTAGTAGAAGTTCCTAAGTTTCAGAATTACGGTGCCACTATAGGTTATAAGGGTCACCCGCCAGATTAGGACTGACACTCTAGTCCTTTTAGACACTAATTTAGTGGATTCATGCCAGTTAGTGTTCGTACCCTTGGCAAGGTACTAAACACCCATCCAACTGGGGTTACAATTTGGACCCTGGCTAGCTCAGATTGGATTATGTCGGTTAATGTTAGATCCCGCGGTCCACAGTTTATGTTTCAGTCTCCGATTTTGCATGACCTTGGATTCAGTTAATCAGCTTATCATTCGGTAAATGTTTATGCTTGGTCTTGCATCTTCACCGTATTTAAAACATTATGCTCAGTTTATGTTAGTTATTCCCCATCTTACATACTCAATACATTCAAAGTACTAATCACATACTTTTTCTGCACTATATTGTCTTATAATATAGGTTCTGACACTCAGCATTCGTATCGAGTTTAGCTAGCTTCTGTACCATAAGCTGCAGTATTTGGTGAGTCCTCATCATTCGAGGACCAGTTATCAGTATCATTTTCATTATTCTTTTAGTTTCATACAGTTGGAGTTAGTTTAGGGCTTGTCCCAACAACTCATATTGGTTAGAGGCTTTCAGATGTTTAGGTTTTTAGCATGTTGAGCCTTTTCAGACAGTCTTATTTCTGAAATTCAGTATTTGATTTCATTATTATTTAATATCAGTTCATTTTCAGTTTAGCTTTCACTCAGTATATAATCCTTTCAATATTCTTAGTGTTATGTCAGGTCATGGGTTAGCTTGAGGTCACCTGTGACTCTAAGTACCGTGTTACAACTAGGGGGCAGTCTCCGATCGTGACACCATTATCTTTCATAAAATACACATTGGGAACTATTGGATTACTTAAAGATTTGGCTGCCAATTTTTCAGTTAGGTCAAGAATATACTTTCTCTGAGACAGAAGAATTCCCTTCTTGCTTGTATTTGCTTCTACTCCTAAAATGAATTTCAAGTGGCTTGTTGGTCAACAATTGTTGCTCTCCTTTTGTCAACAATTGTTGCTCATATTTCAACAATTGTGGATGATGAAGACATTTGTGACTTTGTGTTTTCAACATCGGTGGCTACATTCATATATGAAGGCAAGACTTT
The DNA here is from genome assembly GCA_030864225.1 of Capsicum baccatum var. pendulum. Lineage (NCBI taxonomy): Eukaryota > Viridiplantae > Streptophyta > Magnoliopsida > Solanales > Solanaceae > Capsicum > Capsicum baccatum. The sequence goes on along the minus strand of CM061560.1, from coordinate 233,131,228 downwards.
TGAGGTCCAGATTTGGCTATAAAAGCCAATGCTACTTCATTTGCAAAGACACTCACACAACATTTCAATAGTCAATCTCTCCTTTATGTTTTCTTCTTTCTCTACTTCCTGGTTGAGTATTTCTATACTCGTAGAGAATTTGTAAGGGGCTATTTTGTCTTGTTAGTCCCAAGAAAATATTTTGTACTCTCGTCAATATTAGTGGAATTTTTGGCTCTCTCGCCGGTGGTTTTTTACCTCTATTTAAAGAGGGTTTTTCCACCTAAAACCTTGGTGTCAATTTTACTATTTTTATTAATTTCTCGGAATCTTTGGTTGAATTTATCACGCTTCCACACTCTGTAGCCCTACAAATTAGTATCAGAGCCACGATAATTCAACCGGGATTTTTTTTTATTAAAAATGTCGACGAAGTTCGATATTGAGAAATTTGATGGTAAAATTAGTTTTGCTATCTGGCGAGTCCAGATGCTGGCTGTTCTTACCTAGAATGGCCTAAAAAAGGTTCTGTCCGGCAAATCGGCGAAGCCAGCCACTACAACGGAGGAGCAGTGGGAAGAGACGGATGAAAAGGCGTTATCCACAATCCAATTATGCTTGTCCCTTGAGGTGCTACGCGAAGTCATCAATGAGAAAACTGCAGCCGGCATATGGAGTAAATTGGAGTCTCTGTACATGACCAAAAGTCTTGCAAATAAACTCCGGTTAAAGGAGCGACTTTTCACGCTCCGTATGTCTGAAGGTACACCTATCCAATCTCATCTTGGTGAATTTAATTCCATCATAATTGATTTGGAAAATCTGGATATCGAAATTGATGATGAGGATAAAGCCGTACTACTTATCGTTTCTTTGCCACCCTCATATAGACATTTCAAAGAAATTATGCTATATGGTAATAATGTTACCTTGAGCTTTGATGATGTCAAGTCTAACCTACTGTCCAAAGAAAAATTTGATACCCAAATTCATTCTGAAAGTTCGGGTGAGGGACTAGTAGTTAGAGGGAGAAACCACGAAGTAGGTGCTAGCGGTAAAAACCAATCCAAATCCAAAGGTAAAAACTCTAAGTATTGCCGTTATTGCAAGAAAAGAAATCATGAAATCTCTCAGTGCTACAAATTGAAAAATAAGCAAAACAGAGAAGATAAGGGTAAGCAATCCGAAAAATCTGCCGAAGCTAGTTTTGTAGAAACCGAATCTGATGGAGAGTGTTTTATTGCTTCTGGTACTGATCAAAGGTCAAAAAATGAGTGGGTTCTTGATTCTGGTTGTACATTTCATATGTCTCCTAATAGATACTGGTTTACCACCTATGAATCTTTTAATGGTGGTTTTGTCTTAATGGGCAACGATGCTCAATGCAAAGTTGTCGGCAAAGGCACAATCAAAATCAAGACACATGATGGAGTCATTAGAACTTTGACCAGTGTCAGACATGTCCCTGATTTGAAATGGAATCTCATTTCCCTAGGCACTCTTGAATCTCAAGGGTGTAGATACTCAGCTGAAGGTGGAGTTTTAAAAGTGTCCAAAGGAGCTCTTGTGTTACTAAAGGCAATTCGATCTGGTAGTTTGTATTTGCTTCAGGGTTCAACTGTTCAGGCTTCAGGGTTCAACTGTACATGACCAAAAGTCTTGCAAATAAACTCCGGTTAAAGGAGCGACTTTTCACGCTCCGTATGTCTGAAGGTACACCTATCCAATCTCATCTTGGTGAATTTAATTCCATCATAATTGATTTGGAAAATCTGGATATCGAAATTGATGATGAGGATAAAGCCGTACTACTTATCGTTTCTTTGCCACCCTCATATAGACATTTCAAAGAAATTATGCTATATGGTAATAATGTTACCTTGAGCTTTGATGATGTCAAGTCTAACCTACTGTCCAAAGAAAAATTTGATACCCAAATTCATTCTGAAAGTTCGGGTGAGGGACTAGTAGTTAGAGGGAGAAACCACGAAGTAGGTGCTAGCGGTAAAAACCAATCCAAATCCAAAGGTAAAAACTCTAAGTATTGCCGTTATTGCAAGAAAAGAAATCATGAAATCTCTCAGTGCTACAAATTGAAAAATAAGCAAAACAGAGAAGATAAGGGTAAGCAATCCGAAAAATCTGCCGAAGCTAGTTTTGTAGAAACCGAATCTGATGGAGAGTGTTTTATTGCTTCTGGTACTGATCAAAGGTCAAAAAATGAGTGGGTTCTTGATTCTGGTTGTACATTTCATATGTCTCCTAATAGATACTGGTTTACCACCTATGAATCTTTTAATGGTGGTTTTGTCTTAATGGGCAACGATGCTCAATGCAAAGTTGTCGGCAAAGGCACAATCAAAATCAAGACACATGATGGAGTCATTAGAACTTTGACCAGTGTCAGACATGTCCCTGATTTGAAATGGAATCTCATTTCCCTAGGCACTCTTGAATCTCAAGGGTGTAGATACTCAGCTGAAGGTGGAGTTTTAAAAGTGTCCAAAGGAGCTCTTGTGTTACTAAAGGCAATTCGATCTGGTAGTTTGTATTTGCTTCAGGGTTCAACTGTTATAGGTTCTGCATGCGTCGCCTCATCCAACAAAGACAACACGAAGTTGTGGCATTTGAGGTTGGGCCACATGAGTGAGAAGGGAATCCAAATTCTCAAAAAGAAAGGCTATCTTGGCAACCATTGTACCGGTAAGGTCGATTTCTGCGAGCATTGCATTTTTGGTAAGCAGAGAAAGGTTAGCTTTTCAAAAGCCATTCACAGGACCAAAGGTACTTTGGACTACATCCATTCAGATCTTTGGGGTCCATCGAGAGTTCCCTCCAGAGGTAAATGTCATTATATGCTGACATTTATTGATGATTTTTCATGTAAACTCTGGGTATATTTTCTCAAGCAAAAGAATGAAGCTTTTTCCACCTTTAAAGAGTGGAAATTATTAATTGAGAACCAGACTGGCAAGAAGATCAAGAGGCTAAGGACAGACAATGGCCTCAAATTTTGTTCTAATGAGTTTAATGATTTCTGCAAGAAAGAAGGTATTGCCAGACATTTCACCGTTCCAAGAACTCCACAACAAAACGGAGTTACTGAAAGGATGAACAGAACTATCTTGGAGAAAGTTCGTTGTATGCTCTCCCATTCTACTCTGGGGAAAGAATTTTGGGCAGAAGCAGCTTCAACATCATGCTACTTGATAAACCGCTCACCAAATCGATCACTCGACTGCAAAATTCCAGAAGAAGTTTGGTCAGGTAACCCTGTTAATTATTCTAATTTTAGAATATTTGGTTGCCCTGCTTATTCTCATGTGAACAAGGGAAAATTGGAACCTCGTGCTAAGAAATGCATTTTCTTAGGTTATGGCCTAGGGGTTAAAGGCTATCGTTTGTATGACCCTGAATCTCGCAAAATATTTCATAGTCGGAATGTAACCTTTAATGAAAATGGTATGCTATCTTCTGGAAAAGATTCTGTTGTTCCCTCCACTGATACAGGTGATCAGGAGGATGTTTGAGAGAAGGTGGAGTTTGAGACTGAAGCTCCCATTTTGGAAGAAAATATCCCTAATTCTTCCACCACTCAAGAAGATGAAGTCACTGCTGAACAAATGAGTCCACGACAACATCCACCTCAACGTCGAGGTTTACCACAACCATGGTCTATGGCTCAAGAACTTCCACAACAAAGGCCAAGAAAACCGACTCAAAGACTGATCACAGAATCTGCCAACATTGCTTATGCATTGACTATTGCACAAGATAAGGGTGAAGATGGTGAACCCAAGAATTATTCTGAAGCTATCTCTGGTGATGACTCAGCAAAGTGGACTGCTGCTATGCAAGAAGAAGTCGAGAGTCTTCTCAAAAATGAAACATGGGATTTGGTGATGTTACCGGAAGGCAAGCGAGTCATTAGTTGCAAATGGATTTTTAAGAGAAAAAAGGCATCCCCGGTGTTGAAAATGCAAGGTACAAAGCAAGATTCGTAGTAAGAGGTTTTGATCAACAGGAAGGTATTGACTTTAACGAAGTATTTTCTCCCGTTGTTCGTCATTCTTCAATTCGTGTATTACTTGCTCTAGTTGCCTTGTATGATTTGGAGCTGGAACAGTTAGATGTGAAAACTGTTTTTCTTCATGGTAACCTTGAGGAAGAAATTTATATCCAGCAGCCAGAGGGGTTCGTTGTTCCTGGAAAGGAGAACCATGTATGTCGTCTGAAGAAATCTCTTTATGGTTTGAAGCAATCATCAAGACAATGGTATAAAAGGTTTGATTCCTTCATGACTGGACATGGCTATTCCAGAAGTAGTTATGATAACTGCGTCTATTTTCAAAAATTATCTGATGGATCACTAGTATACTTGCTGTTATATGTTAATGATATGTTAATTGCTGCAAGAGATAAAACTCTTGTTGACAAGTTAAAGGTGCAGCTCAACAGTGAATTTGATATGAAAGATCTAGGTCCTGCCAAGAACTTGGAATGGAGATTAACAGAGATCGTCAAGATGGAAAACTTTTTCTATCACAAAAAAAGTATGTAATGAAGATGCTTGACATATTTGGAATGCGAGATTGCAAAGCTGTTAATACTCCACTTGCTGCCCACTTCAAGTTGTCATCAGATAAGTGTCCACAATCAGAAGAGGAACAAAGGCGCATGTCACATGTCCCATATTTTAACGCAGTCGGAAGCCTTATGTATGCTATGGTATGTACTAGGCCTGATTTGGCTTATGCGGTTAGTGTTGTTAGCAGATTCATGCACAACCCAGGAAAACAGCATTGGGAATCTGTCAAATGGATCCTGCGTTACTTGAAGGGTTCTCCTGATATTGGTTTGGTATTTGATAGACAAAGGTCTGATCCAGGAGGCGTAGTTGGTTATGTTGACGCCGACTACGGTGGTGATTTAGATCGGAGAAGATCACTTTCAGCCTATATCTTTACACTCTGCGGCTCTGCTATCAGTTGGTATTCATCACTTCAAGCCATTGCGGCTTTGTCCACCACTGAAGCAGAATATATTGCTGCTACTGAAGGAGTGAAAGAGGTTATCTGGCTCCGAGGCTTGGTTGCTGAAATTGGTTTACAACAACACATTCTTGTTATGTTCTGCGACAGTCAGAGTGCTGTCCACTTGGCCAGGAATAGCAAGCATCACTCAAAGACCAAGCATATTGATATTAAACGTCACTTTATCCGAGATATTGTTGATGCAGGAGAAATTACTGTGGAAAAAATCCATACAACTGAAAATCCTGCAGATATGTTAACCAAACCACTTCCAGCCACTAAGTTCGATCATTGTTTGGACTTAGCTGGTATTATTCATTGTTAACAGGTTTTTATGGCGAGAGAGTATTTCCGATCAAAAGGAGATCAAGGTGGAGATTTGTTGGTCAACAATTGTTGCTCTCCTTTTGTCAACAATTGTTGCTCATATTTCAACAATTGTGGATGATGAAGACATTTGTGACTTTGTGTTTTCAACATCGGTGGCTGCATTCATATATGAAGGCAAGACTTTTGAGGTCCAGATTTGGCTATAAAAGCCAATGCTACTTCATTTGCAAAGACACCCACACAACATTTCAATAGCCAATCTCTCCTTTATATTTTCTTCTTTCTCTACTTCCTGGTTGAGTATTTCTATACTCGTAGAGAATTTGTAAGGGGCTATTTTGTTTTGTTAGTCCCGAGAAAATATTTTGTACTCTCGTCAATATTAGTGGAATTTTTGGCTCTCTCGCCGGTGGTTTTTTACCTCTATTTAAAGAGGGTTTTTCCACCTAAAACCTTGGTGTCAATTTTACTGTTTTTGTTAATTTCTCGGAATCTTTGGTTGAATTTATCACGCTTCCACACTCTGTAGCCCTACATGGCCCAAGTCTTTCGAATGAAACTTAGTATTCAAGAAAGACTTAAGGAAAAAAATTCCCTCAGAATCACCTCTGTGATGACAACGTCATAAGCATATACAACAAGGAGAATAGTGCCAACTACAGATAATCAAAAAAAGATAAGAGTGATCACATTTTCTTATTTTTAGCCCAAATTCATGAACTACGTCACTGAACTTGCCAAACCAAGCTCGGGAAATCTGCTTTAAACCATTCGAGGACTTTTTCAAATGACAAGACTTTCCTATACTCCCCCTGAACAATAAAATCCGACGGTTGCTCCATATACACTTCCTCTTGAAGATAACCATGAACGAAGATATTCTTGATATCCAACTAATGTAAAGGCCAATTCTCAAAAATAGTTAGTTAAATGAACAAACAGACAGAGCTAAGCTTGGCAACCGGAGAGAAGGTATATGAATAATCTACCCATAAGTCTGAGCATATCCTTTAGCCACAAGCCTGACCTTAAGTCTTGCCACATAACCATCTAGATTAACTTTGATATGAAAACCCACTTACATCCCCCTAGTTTCTTCCTGTTGGGTAAATCCACCAAATCCCATGTGTGATTTTCCTCTAATGCATGCATTTCCTCAAGCATCACATTTGACCATCCGGAATGATGCAAAGTCTTCTTCACAGTTTTGGATACAAAAACAGAATCTAGAGAAGCAACAAAGGATCTATGGAGTTTAACAGGTCAGGCCGGTCCATTATTTTGATGGGCTAGAAAAGACGAAGCTCAATCTATTACTATGTGGGCTGCAGGTTGCAACGAGCAGCCCACTTTTTAAAACTTTTATTTTACAATTTTTTTTTAATTTAAAATGTTGACATAAATATTTATAAGAAAATATTATACATGGTATGACTACTTTCTAACCAAGTCTCTTATCCTCAAAAAAAATAATCCTAACAAATTTTATCTATATTCCTCTAGCTTACTCTGATAAACAATACACCATCACCTGTAGCATTTTTGTTTCATGAATTTGCTGAGAGAATAATAAAGCGGAGAAATGCTTACAAGAACTCCAAGCTGTACACACGCATGACATATGGATTCATACATATTCAACGTCCTGTTCTACATTTGAGAAAAAGAAGTGCAACAACATTTTTTGTCCTGGGTTGCAGTAAGTAAATCGAGATGGCGTTCCACCCCTTGTTCTCGAATATCAAGAATATGTTCTCATCATAAAATTTGCTCCAATCTGACCTAGCTGTAGGTACCCGCTAAAACAAAGTAGAATTCTTACGAGTTATCAGCTAAATGATTGTGTGCTATCAATAGGGGATCAACAAAGCTTTCTACGTAGATTTCTGCAGCAAAGCATTCCTTATACTGATCAACAACCTCTAGTTGTCTAGTTGAACCATCATATATCATGATAATTGGGGGAAGCAAAAGTAAAATTTCACCCTTATTTGACTGGCACGAAGGTATAGAGAAAATGTATGAAAAGAAAATAAACTCCCCGAGATCTTTGGGATGATTGATGGTGAATTTCTTTGTCCATGACACTTTAACTCCAGAATGCTTCATAATCCAGACATCAGAATTAGTCCCTTCATAGCAGTTAGGACAAAGAACAGAAAGATCATTTCCCACCACTCCCAGTGTCAAAGGATAACTGCCTTCTCCATAACTGGTCGGAAGCGGCAAACTTTTCCATGATTCGTCTGCTAAATCAAGAGAAATGATGTTGCACATATTGAACGTATCAACATCAGCAGATAAAGCCCAATAAAGCTTGCCGTCAACAAATTTACCTGAAGAATTTATCAAAAGGTTGCCGTGAAACTTATCAATTGTTCTCCAAGAATCGGTCCTTAAACCGTAAATGTTGACGACACTATCATATGAACCGCCATCATCATAAATACACTGAATAACTACTACTTTGTAATCGTCATGTGACTCGTCATATCCAAAACCATATTTGAGATAGTAAGAGCAATCCCTCCTCAATTTAGCTCCAAATGTAGGCAACTTCTTACACTTCCGAATTGTGGGGTTCCATAGGACTAACTCCTCTATGTTACTGTACATACAAATCAATCCATTGACAGAACCCACAATCCATGTATGAGCAGTGGGGGTTTCCATGGGAGAATCCATGTCAAATAACTCAGTTCTTTTTTCCGTGTGAAACAACGGAGGGAGACGACTTACCTTGAAATTGCCTGTGGAGTCTTGAAAAATAACCCTATGGTGGCTGCATTCTTTCTCATTAGCTGTTAATTTCACACGGGTTTTTACTAACTTATGGCTAGAGACTAGCCGAAGCCATGGTTTTGAAATGCACATGAATTTCAACGGAGACTTTGGGGGCACCTTTAAGAGGATCTCCATGATGATTTCTCTAGGAAGAACAGGGATTAATATAGCAGGGGAATAGCAAAAGAGAAGAAACACAATGGAAACTTAGAGAGAAAGGGACGGCTGATGGATCTTCTCTTTCTGATAATTCCATAGCCATGGCTGAGATCCCCAAGCTATGTGGCGAAGAGATCAAAGTTTTTGGAGGGAAATGGTTTGTCAAAACAACATCTTTCATTTTTATAAAAAGTTATATTTGGATTTTGTATCATAAATAATTCTAAAATATGGAAAGTTGTACTTCAGGACAAATTCTATGTGAAACTTGTACTGAATGTTTCAGTTGATTAGTTTATTGGAAAAGCAAAGGATGGAAGAAGCCACAGGTTTTGACTACTTATTTGATATCTCAGATTAGACGAAAAACCCCTGTATCAAACTCTGGATCTAATGTACTATGCTACCATACTCTTTAAAGTTGCAAATATCTGGAGCATTTCTATATACACAAATACAATTTTTAATTCACCAAAGGTATGGCTCCAGCACTACCAGAATACAAGGGTATGATATCAGGGAAATAATACAAGCAACTTTAACTAGGCATCATAATTTTCAGTCGTCTTCATTAGCTTGTTCGCAGTCGCAGAAGGTACAAATAAATCTGATTATATATTCTGTAATGTAGTCCAAATGCTAGTGGAGCTTGTATTGGAATATCACAAATTCCCAATGCCTAATTGCATAGTTTACTGGAACAGTTAATACTCATCTTTCACCCTGAAAAGCAAGGGAAGATAATCCACAAGATTTACTCCATTCTTTGTGTACAAGTTGGAATTAGTTATATGAATTTGTGATATCTATTTTGCTTTCATCTGGACCTATTTCATTTCGATACTCAACAATAAAGGTTTTCTTCACATTCTAGAGACATTCAAATATCTAAATATACACCAAAAAGAAGGTTTATACCAAACCAAGTACTCAACGTGTTGATATCAGGATTTTGGTTTATAGCAAATGATTGTAAATATGGTAACAAGTTAGAATTACAAGTCTGATTCTAAATACAACAGATACCTAGAAGAAAGCAAAACAGATCATTGTTCAACTTCGAAAGGCAGGAAAGATAAATAATGTATCGAAAAATAGAAATGACATGGCTTCATCGTTTCAATCCATGCAGTCAGCACGTACGATTAGTGTTCAACATTAGCTTCCACTTTCTGAAAATCAATAATACAAAACAAGTTAAGGTTGCATCTAAAATTTTCACACATTAATAGTAAAAACAGTGTATTGCACTACAGAAACAGTCACCAAGTTTAAGCAAAAGAACAACTTAGACACGAGTGAATCATTATTTAATAGTTTAATCAACTGATTAACAGTGACAATGGAGTGAAAATAAAATTGGTTAGGAATTTTAGTATTCACTCCTTGTAGCCTTCGACAATGGAACTCCTTCCGTATACTCACCACTGTCTGCTCTTCCACGAAAAACATCAGTCCTTAGTTGACGATGTTTTCCTTCTTTGTTTTCGGGATTGGGTTCATCCAGTGATTCAAACCATTCTGTTCAAATTCCTCACATGGTATGACTACACAACTAGTTTCAATTTCACTTCAGTTAATTTTAATGTTACAACTACAAACAGTGATTCCATAATCCAAATGAAATTATAACAGAGATCCTCTTAGGGATCCCCCCCATATCTCTTTGAAATTCATGTGCATTTCAAAATTATAGAATCAACTATCTCTAGCCTCATTTTGTGAATTTCCATCTCAAATTAAACAGCCACCGTAAAGTTCTATTTCCAGGCATTGATGGAAATTTTAAGGTTTGTTCTCTGTGATGCCTGGGAGTGGGGGGAACAAACCTTGAAATTTCCATGGATGCCTGAAAATAGAACTCTATGATGACTATTTAATTTCGTATAGTTTTTTTTTTCACAAAATGAGGGCTAGAGATTAGTTAAAATCATGATTTAAAAACACACATGAATTTCAGCAACGATTTGGGAGGCAACTTTAATTGGATGTCTGATATGATTTTATTTGAGATTATGAAATTAGTGGTAGCAGTTGCAACATTATGAGAATTAATTGGATTGAAAATGAAATTGGTTGTGTTGTCATACCATCTGAGGAATTTGGAATTTGAACAGAATGGTGTGAAAAACCCGACGAAGCCAATCTCGAAAACAAAGAAAGGAAATCATCGTCAATTGCCAGAGCGGAAGAATGTTTTTTCTGAAGAGCAGGCAGTGATGAGTGAATATCGGGAAGGAGCTCAATTGCCGAATTGAAGCTATGAAAACTGTTGGGGAAGTGAAGAAAATAGGAGCAATGTATAAGAAGAAGAATATAGTTGCAGAGAACTTCACGTATTTTCATTCATACAACTAAACAATGTTACATAGGACTTTTAAATAGGAATAAAAAATAACCTAACCACTTACTGAAAACATGCCCACTTACTAGACACTAATTCTCCACTAACCTAAATATTAGCAACTAACAGAGATATGCTTCAACTAAACTAGGACTCCTAACAAACGTGTTACTCTTCCAACTAACTAGGAAGCACTAATGACCTTTGAATCAATATTCAACACACACACACATACCGATTCAAAATTACAAACTCCAAGTTTCTGCTGGAAATGATCATGCTTGGCTTGTGGGAGTGCCTTGGTGAAGACATCTGCAACTTGATCCCTTGTACCGCAGAACTTTAACTCTATATCACCTTTTGTTGCCAGGTCACGAATGAAATGATAACGGATGTCAATGTGCTTTGTTCTGCTGTGAAAAAACGGATTCTTGCAATTGTTGCCTTGTTATCACAGAATATCTTTGTTGCATCCTTCTGCCGATAGAAAACGTCAATCAACAATCTTTGTAACCATACGTCCTGACATGCTGCTGAAGTTACAGCAACATACTCTGCTTCTGATAATGATAATACAACCACATCTTGTTTCTTTGAACTCCAAGAAATTGCTCCAGATCCTAAATTGAAAACATTTTCAGAAGTACTCTTTTTGTTATCTATACTTCCTGCCCAATCACTATCACTGCACCCTATCAAGCTGAAATCTGCAACTTTGGAGTACCAAATCCCAAAGTCAACAGTCCCAGCAATATAACGCAACACTCTTTTGGCAATACCAAGATGTTGCTTGGTAGGACAATGCTATACCTAGACAACATACTCACAGAAAATATGATATCAGGATGAGTATGTGTTAGGTGGTTCAAACCTCCAATCAAGCTTTTGTAATGACTAGGATCGGCAAGATTTGTGCCATCTTCAAGCTAAAACTTTTCATTTGCATTCATGGGTGTGGAAGCCACTTTACAATTATGCATACCAAACTTGAACAAGAGGTTTTTTGCATACTTCATTTGAGAAATAAAAATTCCGTTCTCCACCTGTTTTACTTGAAGACCAAGAAAGTATTGCAAAATACCTAAATCTGACATTTCAAACTCCTTCATCATGCAAGATTTAAATTCAGCAATTAAAGTTTCACATGATCCTATATAAATCATGTCATCCATATAGAGACAAACTACCAAAAAATCACTCGTACCTTGTTTCTTTACATACAACATAGTCTCATTCTCACTCCTTTCAAATCCATAACTCAGAAAGTAGAAGTCAATTTTGTTGTACCATCCCTTGATGCTTGTTTTAGCCCGTAAAGTGACTTCTTGAGTTTGTAAACTTTGCTCTCATTTACACTAATAATAAAACCCTCAGGTTGGGAAACATAAACTTTCTCTTCCAAATCCCCATTTAGGAATGCAAATTTAATATCAAATTGATAAACGAGCAAGCTCAATTTAGCAGTCAAAGATAAAAGTATTCTAACCGTTTCAAAATGAACAACAGGTGAAAATATTTCATCGTAATCAATACCTTGATGTTGTGCATATCCCTAGCTTTGTATCTCTGTATGCTCCTGTCTACATGATGCTTGACTTTGAACACCCATTTGAGTCCAATGGGTTCCTTTCCATCTGGAAGATTCACCAACTCCCATGTTTGGTTCTGCTCAATTGCTAGCATCTCTTCTATCATTGCATTTTTCCATACTTGAATCTCTGCAGCTTCTTTAAATCAAGTGGGTTCTGCATCATACAAAGCAAAAGAACAAGTCTCATAAATCTCCCTCAACGATTTGAATTTCGTTGGTGGAGTCTCGCTAGAAGAGTCTGTTGAAGAGGAACTACTACCACTTCTTTGAGGGGTTAAGCCGTGATCACTTGCTGGAGCAGAGGTGCTTGATTGAGGTGTAGAAAATCTGCTACTTGCTGGAGAAGACCTGGATATGTTCTCTGGAATGGAAACTGTTGCAGGTTTTTGCTCAAAAATCTCATCAGTAGGCGATAATTTAATATTCGAATTAACATTCCCTGAATCAAAGTTCCAGCTAGCATCTTCATTAAACATAACATTTCTACTTATCATAATTTTGCCACTCAATGGATCATATAGCTTATAAGATTTGGATTGTGTGCTATATCCAACAAAGACACATTTTTTTTATTTTTCATCAAGCTTTTACCTAGACTGTGAGTTCACCAAAGTATAAGCTATGCATCCAAAGACACGTAAGTGGCTTACCTTGGGCTTGTTACCTCTCCATGCTTCATATGGTGTTTGATTAAGAACAACCTTGGTGGGTGAAATGTTCAGCATATAGACAGCAGTAACAACAGCTTTACCCCAGAAACACTTTAGTACACCTCTGGCTTGCATCATGCTTCTGCCCATTTCAACAACTGTTCGGTTCTTTCATTTCGCTACACCATTCTGCTCCAGTGTATATGGTGCTGTGAGCTCTCTATGAATACCATTTTCCTCATAAAAAATGTTGAATTCATTTGACATAAATTCACCACCTCTATCTGTTCGAAGAGTCTTGATTCTACAACCACTTTGTTTCTCAACAAAATACTTATATTTCTTGAAATTCTCAAATGTTTCAGATTTGAATTTCAAGAAATATACACAACTCATTCGAATCATCCGTAAAAAGTAAAAAATATCGACTTCCACCTAAGGACTCAACACTCATAGGACCACATAGATCAGCATGCACCAGTTCAAGACAACCAGAAGCTCTCCAAGACTTGCCTACAGGAAATGAATTTCTATTTTTTTCCCATACATGCATCCTTCACAGAATTCAAGCGCATCAATTCTAGGCAAACCTAGAACCATATTTCTACAACCTAATAATTGCAACCCCTTTACATTCAAATGACTATACCTCAAATGCCATAAATTAGCTTCGTTACTATCTTTGGTAACTAATGCAAAACTTTTAACATCAAAAACTTTAAGAGGAAACATTTTATTTTGAGTCATTTGAATGTCAACAATTTTGTATCCTGTTTTTTATCTTGAATGCTACAAGAATTGTCATCAAACAGAATGGAGTATCTATAAGTTATCAGTTGCCCAACACTCAACAAGTTATGGGCTAGACAATGAACATACTGCACATCATGGAGAAGTTTTACATTACCAGGAGAAGTTTTTAGAGCAATTATACCTTTTCTTTCAACTTTCATTGCCTTGTCATTCCCAAGCCAAACTTCTGACTTCTCCGATTCATCAAGTTCTTTGAACAATGACCTTCTGCCAGACATGTGGTTGGAGCAACCACTATCAATGATCCAAAATTCATCTGAACCAGCATCTACCGAGGAGTGAGCCATGAATATATTACCCTCCTCTTATTGTTTCTTAGTAAAATTTACCTGTTGTTGCTCATCTTTCTGTTGAGTCCAGCAATCAACTTCCTTGTGCCCCATTTTTTTGTAATAGCGGCACTGAATATTGCTCTTGAACTTTCGATTCTCACCACCAAATTGAGCTCGTCCTTTTCCTTGACCTCGACCACGGAAACTACCTCTGTCTCTGCATCCTCTGGCATTTGATACTTCTAATTTGCCTTTGAAAGAAGACTCTCCCTTGATTTGAAATGCCTTCTCTTGACCCTTTTCTTGAGAGGCATTCAATCTATCCTCATGAGCTTATAAGGAACTCATCAATACATCAAAACCATAATTTGATAAATTATGGGATTCCTCAATGACAGCTACAACATGATCAAATCTTTTATTAAGACTTCTTAGAACTTTAGCAACTATAGTTTCATCAGTAATTTTGTCACCATATGACTTCATATGATTAACAATTGTACTGACTCTAGATAAGTAGTCTTGTACAGATTCACTACTTTTCAGGAATGAATTTTTGAAATCACGGTGAAGTGACTGGAGTTTGACAGTCATTACCTTTTTCGAGCCATGGAATTCTTTCTTCAGAATATCCCATGCCTGCTTTGAGGTTTCTGCAGCAGCAATTCTGGAAAAAACCGAGTCGTGCATAGCCTGATGGATGTAGAACAACTCCTTAGAGTCCTTTTTTTTTGTTCTCCCGCAACCTTTGTGCTTCATCTTCCTCAGCATAATCATTCTCCACCAAATCCCACAATTCTTGAGACTTGAACAACATCTTCATCTTTATGCTCCAGAATTCATATCTATCTCTATTAAAGATGGGAATTAGTTGCCGAGATGTGGAAGATGCTGAATTGGTAGCCATTCTTTGCCCTCAGTTTTGACTTTCTTCTTGCTCTTGCCTTATTTCCCAGTTTGACCTAACCTGGACAGAGAGGAAAAATTAAAGGAAGATACTCTCTCTGCGCTCTGATACCAAAAACTGTTGGGGAATTGAAGAAAATAGGAGCAATGTATAAGAAGAAGAAAATAGTTGCAGAGAACTTCACGTATTTTCATTCATGCAACTAAACAAAGTTACATAAGACTCTTTAAATAGGAATAAAAAATAACCTAATCACTTACTGAAAATGCCCACTTACTAGACACTAATTATCCATTAACCTAAATATTAGCAACTAACAGAGATATGCTTCAACTAAACTAGGACTCCTAACAAACGTGTTACTCTGCCAACTAACTAGGAAGCACTAACGACCTTTAAATCAATATTCAACAAAGACTACCAGGTACGGAATATTCTACTAGGGTTTATGATATATAACAAGTTTTCTTAAAAGGACCCTCATTGATATATTTAAGGATGCAGGGACTTGTCCCACATAATTTAAGTGTGTAATTGATAACTTCATTTCTTGAAAGGACTCCCACAATGAAATCTTTGCTCATTTCTTAAAAATATAATATACGGTTATGAGTACACAAGTTTTGTCTAATATACAAATTAGACGAGACTGGTTATATAAATGACATTCTGGTGCTCTAAAACTCTCGCTATATGCAGGCTCAGTGGAAGAGCCGGACGCAAGGGTCTATTGTACCCAATCGAGACTATTTATATGAATAGTCGATATCCATTTAACATTGGTTTATTAATCCTCAATCTAGAAACATTTGGTATCCCAGATTAGACAAAAAGCTCTTGTATCTAACTCTGGATCTAATGTAAGTATGCAAAGCATACTCTTTGAAGTTCCAAATATCAATAATTAGATCCGAAGTATTTCCATATACACAAATACAATTTTTTTTGTTAAAAGTACATCATGAATAATTCACCAAAGGTATGGAAATAAAAACAGATATTCAGATTAGTTAATGATATCATGGAAATAAGACTAGCAACTTGTATGAGGAATCATAATACTCTTGATGATTCTCAGTCGTCTTCATAAGCTTTTTCGCAGTTGCTGAATATACAAACCCATCTAATTATATTTTCTCTAATTTAGGAAAATGCCAAATTTCTTAGGTTACTGGAAGAGGTAATAATAATCTTCACCCTGAAAAGCATGAGAAAAATCTACAAGGAAGCCTCGCATCATTTCGCAATAATCTAATATACTATTGGCATAATACATAAATATTATCCTAAACTTGACATCAAATTATAACTTTGACCTTAAACTTTGATAGTGCACAACTATGACCTTTAACTATTCAAAACTGCACAAATATGACCTCCGATCCTATGTGGTAAAATGCATGTTGTACACGCAAAACTGAGCATGTCGAGCTAAAAATTTGAGCGTTCCAACAGTAAAAAAAGGGTAAAATTACTATTATACCCTTACTAATTCCTTTTTATATATTTAAATGACTTTTCACTATTATTTTTTCGTTATTTGCAGCTCAAAGATGAAACTATATTAATAATAAATTAAAAAATTATAGTTTAAATAAAATGTTATTAAATTAAAGTTATTAAATTAACATTATTAAATTAACGTTATTAAAATATTATTAAATTAATGTTATTAAATTAACGGTATTAAATTAATATTACTAAAATGTTATTAATAAAACGTTATTAATGACAATAGTAGTAGTATATTAAATTAACGTGATTAAAATGTTATTAAAAATGGTTGTTAAGGGCAGTAGTAGTATATTAAATTAACGTTATTAAATTAGTGTTATTAAAACGTTGTTAAGAAAATGTTATTAAGGGCAGTAGTAGTAGTAGTATATTAAATTAACATTATTAATAAAACGTTATTAAGATGAAAATTTTATTAAAATATTGTTATTATTATTATTAATAATAATAATAATAATAATAATAATAATAATAATTAGTCATAGTAGTAGTAGTGGTATATTGATTTGCAATAGTAGTACGTAATATGTAGAAATAGTAGTAGAATCATAATAATAATAATAATAATAATAATAATAATAATAAGCAAAACGACATCGTTTTAACTTATAGAAGAAAAATGACGTCGTATTAAGTTCCAGATCAAAAGTCCTCCCAGTCAGTTCTTTTACTAACGTGGCACCGTATGATTGGATAACATATCCACGTAGGCGCAAGTGAAACTCACGCTTGGAGGTTGCAAAATCGGAGGTCATACGTAATGCCCCAAAATTTAATTTTGAGACGCCACACGGTGCTTAGGGCTACACGTAGCCTCAAGCTAACCCTCGGAGCCAAACACTACCTCAAGGAATTCAATTCAACAATAGTCATGCACAACAAAGAGATATACCACATCGGGTTCAAGAGAAATACTAGAGAATACTAGACCGTACAACCAAAATATATTGAATGTCTATACATACCAACCCTCTAGTCTGACAAAGCCTCTTGTAACGCCCCAAAAAATGGGTCCCGGAGCGTCACAACCCTTTGAGTCATTTTCATTCAGTTCAACACAAATCAACGGGGTTTCATAAACAACCCTCAAATATCAACAGAGTAATCATCATCCAAGAATAAAAGAATTTCAGAAAGATAACAAAATACGACTTATTAGTCAACTCCCAACATCTACACTAGTCTGACAAGCCTCTAAGAAAATCACTAAAACCAGTGAGCCATTGAGACATGCCCCAACTAACTCATACTCAGTTATCAAATGTAAATAATTTCGTGAAACCAACATCAGAAATCACGTCCTCGGAACATGAGGACTCACCACAACAGAGGATGTAGAACAGCGTGCCCGAAGAATCACTGTCCAACCTAGAACTGAGAACCTAAACCTACATTCCGAGAAAATCCAGCCCACATCCAAAGATGTGGATCAATACCATGGAAAGGAATCGAGTATATGGGGGTGTATGCAGTTGTATAAACATCATCATCATAAATATTTATAAGAAATATGCAGGATGTATGAAAGACCCACGTAGCCTGAAGAAAATCATCATAATCATGAGAGGATGAAATAAGTACAATAACACATGTGAGTCATCATATAATTTGTCAATCACTTTCAGTTCATCAAGAATATCAATTCTCATAATGTAAATATCATTTAAATCTTTCGAAAGAATAACTTTCACAATTCCACTTTCAAATCACTTCACCATTCACCATAGACTCAAGGAAACACATACACACTGGGAGAACCTATAACCGACATAAACCATGTGAGCTACATGGAGTCCAACGTTCAACCCACGTTGGGGAGAGTCGTCCTATCCTTGCCATCGGAGTAGGACTATCAATATCAAATTCACACAAACTAGTGATCACCATATAAATGAGCCTCGGGCTCACTCCTACGGGGGCACGTAGTTCTAGGAAAGTCAGGTCGCTTTATACCTCCCACTCGGTGCTAAAGATTTCTCCCAGACTTAGCTCATATCATTTTGAAGACAATCTATAACAAAACAATTTCAGTAATATATAAATATACATCGGGAGCCATCATGCTTCCTATCTATTAAAATCAACCACGTTGTGGATTTCTTTCACACTCGAGTTCAAAACAACTCCATTAAAACCAAAAGGTCAAATCATTCAAAATATCTCAAATATTCAACATCAACGTGCTTATAATACACACTTTCTCAAAAAACACAATTTTCAATGGGGATTCATGGCCAAAATATCAAAATCATGATAAATATCGTTCAAGATTCATGCTTTATATCACCACACATGTAAATTCATCTTTCAAAATCATACAAATCAAGATTTCATAATAATCATCATAAGATATGGGTTCATACTTCAAATTCATAAAAATCAAATAAAAATCATGCCTTTGTAAAGAAAATTACTTTTGGGCACAAGAACGAAAGAGAGTTCTTGTTGAAAAACCCCATATACCTTGAATGATGAATTTTAGATCGATACTCATTTTTGAGATATTAATTGTTCCTTTGAATGATGGTTCTTGGAGTTCTTGAACTAGGAACTTGGAATCTTGAATAAATTTGTAGAATTAATGGTGAACTTTGGAGGTTCTTGAAGTTGGATGTAGTAGCTTAGGGTTTTCTTTTTGAGGGAGTTTGATGAAATATAACATATAATGCTTCTTATAGGCTTTAATATAGGGTTTGGATGGATTTTGGGCAAGGGGGAATGACCAAAACGCCCCTAAAAATTAAAAAAAATCTCGAATCTGTCCTTTGGTGGAGTGTTTTGATAGTCTGAAGTAGATCAACCATAACATTTTCTCCGATATTTAAATTGGATGAAACCAATTTCATTAGAAAGAGGACTGTCATATCTTTCTGTAGATATATAGTATCTCACCCAGATCATTGTGTACGAAGAGTTATGATCGTTTGAAGTTGACCCAAAAATTCACTTTTGATAGGCTGAAGTAGATCAACCATAACTTTTTGCTCCAATAGACAAATTGGATGAAACCAATTTCATTGGAAAGAGGACTCGTAGAGATTTCCGTTGATATATAGTAAATCACCCAGATCATTATGTACAAGGAGTTATGATTGTTTAAAGTTGGAGCAAAAATACGCCAGGCCTCAGTACTTTTTCTTGCACGTTTTACTGTTCACTACTATTCACGGTTCGATCGGAATGTTCATAACTCGTCGTTCGGGAGTCCGTTTTGGATGATCCATATATCGTTGGAAAGCTTATTTGATACTCTACACAATCATGGGTCATAATATAAGACATTCCACACGGAAAATTTATAATTCATTCTAGAAGATAGAACCCAACATGTTTACGCACAAAATTTCAATGAAAAATTTCTAAGGGTATTACATCATCCCCCCTTGAAAACATTCATCCTCGAATGACGCTATACATGCCAAGATTAGATAAGGAATAGAGCATACAGCTGAAACCATTCGTTAGACTCATCACCACATCGTTTCTCACTTCGAATGCAACATAGAATGCATAAATTCAAGAAACTACAGCTGAACACATAATAAATGACAGCTGAACTGCTGCAAATTTTATCAAAAGTGCATGATTTAGGAAAGAACAGTACCTTCGGCTTGATTGAAGTTTGCAGAAAATAGGTGCGGGTACTTGGATCGCATATCCGCCTTAGCTTCCCAAGTTGCACCCTCAACAGATTGGTTTTGCCACAACACCTTGACCAAGGGAACTTCTTTGTTCCTTAGTCTTCAGACACTGAAATCAAGAATCTCAACAGGAATCTCATCAAAAGAAAGATTTTCTTGAATGTCAGCACTCACAGAGGAATCCACTACCACAGCATCGCTAATATGCTTTCTAAGCATAGAGACATGGAATATTAGATGAACATAGGACAACTTGGAAGGCAACTCGACCTCATAAGCTACCTTACCAACACGGCTAAGAATTTTGTAAGGACCAACATAACGGGACTAAGCTTCCCCTTCTTTCCGAATCTCTTCACCCCCCTCATGGGTGAAATTTTCAGATATGCTAGGTCACCAACTTCAAACTCAAGGTCTCTTCTTCTAACATCCGCATATGACTTCTAACGACTCTGCGCAGTTTTCAACCTTTCTCTAATCAACTTAAATTTTTCCATAGCCTCAAATACCGAATTAGGACCACTCACAGCCGCTTCACCCACCTCGAACTAACCTAGGGGTGATCTACACTTCCTCCTATATAAAGCTTCAAACGGAGCCATGCCAATACTAGAGTGGAAACTGTTATTGTAAGAAAACTCTATCAATGGTAAGTGATCATCCCAACTTCCCTTAAATTCAAGTGCACAATCTCTCAACATATCCTTTAAGGTCTGGATTGTCCGCTCAGCCTGACCATCGGTCTGCGGATGAAAAGTAGAACTCAAAAGAACTTGGGTACCAAGACCCTTGTGAAAAACTTTCCAAAATTGCAAATTGAACTGAGTACCCCTATCCGAAATGATAGACAAAGGAACTCCATACAGTCTGACTAGCTCTCGGATATACAATATAGCATAATCCTCAGCAGTATATGAAGTATGAACAGGCAACAAATAAGCAGACTTAGTCAACCTATCAACCACAACCTAAATGGAATCATGATGGCGTCGGGAAGGAGGTAAACCAATCACGAAGTCCATATTTATCTCTTCCCACTTCTAGGTGGGAATACTAAACTCTTGCATCATGCCACCAGGTCTTTGGTGTTCAACCTTAACCTATTGGCATGTTGCACACTTAGCTACAAATGCTGCTATATCTTTCTTTATGCCACTCCACCAATAGATTTCCCACAAGTCTCGGTACATCTTGGTGGCACCAGGATGAATAGAATATCGTGCCCCGTGTACTTCAGCTATAATCCTCTGTCTCAGATCATTAACATTCGGGACACACAATCTACCCTGGAATCTCAACACACCATCTCCCCCTTGGGAGAAACCCTCTACTTTTTGGTCCTTGACTGACTCTTTCAGTCTGACCAAACTAGCATCTAAGTATTGCTTTTCCTTCACTTCCGAAACCAAGGAGGATTCGGAACTACTCTGAACCCCTATACTACCTTCAACAGAGTCAAACAACCTAACCCCCAATCTAGCCGAACGATGTACATCATGACCCAACTCTTTTATACCTTCTACCACATGCGAAACACTACCCATGGACACTCTACTTAGGGCATCTGCCACAACATTGGCCTTGCCCGGATAGTATAGCACACTCATATCATAGTCCTTTAATAATTCTAACCATTGTCTCTGCCTAAGATTCAACTCTTTCTGGGTAAACACATGTTGTAGACTCTTATGATCAGTGAAAACATCAACATGGACACCATACAAATAGTGTCTCCAGATTTTCACAGAAAACACAACAGCAGCCAACTCAAGGTCATGGGTGGGGTAATTTTTCTCATGGGGTTTCAACTGTCTAGAAGCATAAGCTATCACATTGCCCTTCTGCATCAATATGCAACCCAACCCAACTCTCGAAGCATCACAGTTCACCACAAAACCATCAACACCATCAGGCAAAGTCAAAAGAGGGGCTGAAGTGAGTCGAGTCTTTAACTCCTGAAAACTCTTCTCACAAGATTCGGACCACAAGAACTTCACTTTTTTGGGGTCAACCGAGTCATAGGATACGCTATAGAGGAGAAACCCTCAACAAAACGGAGGTAATAGCCAGCTAAACCCAAGAAACTTCGGATATCAGTCAGAGAAATAGGTCTAGGCCAATTTCTAATAGCTTCGGTCTTGTGGGGATCAACTCTAATACCCTCAAAAGAAATGATATGAATCAGAAAAGCAACTGACCTTAGCCAAAACTCACACTTACTGAACTTGGTAAATAACTTGTGATCGTTTGCAAGACAGTTATAAGATGATCAGAATGTTCATCCTCACTACGGGAGTACACCAGTATATCATCGATGAACACTATGAAAAACATATCTAGATATGGTCTAAACACTCGATTCATAAGGTCCATGAAAGCTGTTGGGGCATTAGTTAACCCGAAAGACATAACAAGAAACTCAAAATGTCCATAACGAGTTCGGATAGCGGGTTTTGGGATGTCACACTCCCTAACTTTGAGTTGATGTTAGTCGGAATGAAGGTCTATCTTTGAGAAATAACTTGCACCTTGCAATTGGTCAAACAAATCATCTATTCTTGGAAGGGGGTACTTATTTTTTACGGTGACTTTATTCAGTTAGCGGTAATCAATGCACATACGCAAAGAGCCATCTCTTTTTCTCACAAACAACACAGGAGCACCCCAAGGAGAAACACTGGGCCTTATGAAACCCTTATCTAATAGATCTTTGAGTTCTCTTTCAAATCCATAAGTTCTGCAGGGGCCATACGGTAAGGAGGAATAGAAATGGGCTGAGTATCGGGAAGAAGATTAATCCCGAACTCTATCTCTCTATCAGGAGGTATCCCTAGGAGATCATCCGAAAAGACATCAGAAAACTCATTGACGATGTTAACAGACTGAAGAGTTGGAGTCTTAGACTTAGTGTCTTTGACTCTAACCAAATGTTAAATACACCCCTTGGAAATAAGCTTTCTAGCTTTGAGGTAAGAGATAAAATGACTCTTGGGTGACACAGAATTCCCAGACCACTCAACCACGGATGCACCCAGAAACTGAAACATGACCACTCGGGTCCGACAATTAATAGAGGCATAAGAAGAATACAACCAGTCCATATGCAGAATTACATCAAAATCTACCATGTCTAACTCAATCAGATCAGCCAACAAGACTCTATGAAGAATGGTAACAGGACACTTTTTATACATTTTCTGGGCAACAATCAAATCACCCACTGGGGTAGAAACTAGGATAGGCTCAGGAATAATCTCAGGACTCATTTCAAAATTCACAGCAATCAAAGGTGTAACATATGAAAAACTGGATCCCGGATCCAACAAAGCATACACATTAAACTGAAATATAGGAAGCATACCAGTAACAACATCGGAAGAGTCCTCCTGTTCCTGGAAGGACGGTAAAGCATAGAATCTATTCTAGCGCTGCCCGCCAGCATTTCTAGAAGAGGCGCCCAGAGCTGGGGCTGGGCGAGTCGCTGGAACTGGAGCACTAACAGTCTGGGTCTGAGGGTGATAGTCACGATGCCCTTGTCCATCCTGTGGACAATCTCTAACTCTGTGACCCATGTCACCACACCAGAAACAACCCCTCTTCTCACCCCAACACTCACCCAAATGGGCCCTACCACATTTAGGACACAGGGGACGATTTGGCTTACTGCCAGCACTGTACTAGGACCTCGATGTATATGACCTGGTACCTTTCTCCTGCCTATATCTAGGCACGAGAGCACTAGCAGATGATGGTGCTGGCATAGACAAACGATCCTGATACTGAGGACGACTCCCTCCCTACGATCTAGTCTGACCCTGTCAATGCTGCTCGGACCTAGCTCTCTTATTCCCTCCCATTCTGTCTTTCTCCTTAATTTTGTCTGCCTCAATCTGTTAGGCATGAGTCATCAGCCTAGAAAGATTCATCTCACTATTCAGCATAGTAGACCTACACTCCTTAACCACATAACTAGACACTCCAGTCACAAACTTACTCATACTAGCCCGATTATTAGCTACTAAGTCAGGAGCATACTTGGCCAACTGATTGAACTTTAGACAGTACTCCCTAACATTCATAGAGCCCTGTCGCAGGTTTATAAACTCTTCCTCCTTCACCTCCCTCAGCTCCAAAGGGAAAAACTTATCCAGAAATACATTCTGAAACTCTTGCCAAGTTGTAGGGATATCTCCCTCACCTCTACATTTTATCCAAGCAATAATCCAGTCATAAGCAAGGTCTTTCAACCTATACGCAGCCAAATCTATACTATGTTCCTCAGATACATGCATCACCTTAGTAATCTTCTGCACCTCTTCTAAAAACAACCATGGATCCTCATCAGACTTGAACCCATAGAATTCCAGCGAATTCATCCGCATGAAGTCACGAATCCTGGTAGCAGCTGAATCACCTCCCTACTGCTGTGGAGCCGGGTTGGCCTGAACATTTGCAGTAACAGCTTGGGCCAGCACCTGAAAGGCTGCCCAAAATTTAGCATGAGACACATTTTCATTTAATGGGTCAGCGGGTTGAGGTTGCTGACCATCATTATTTCTTATCGCTCGACGTGGAGGCATATTTCTGAAAGAGGAGAGCACGAATCAATAGCAGAGAGAGACACTTTAAGCATGATAGACTTCTGAAAGAAAGAATCACATTTTTTCCTAAAACATCTTGTGGCGCGCTATACACCGATGATTAAGACTCTACTTAATGCAGCTTTTCAGACTCCCTAGGACACCTTAAAACCTTAGGCTCTGATACCGAGATTTTAATGCCCCACAAAATGGGTCCTGAAGCGTCACATGGTGGTTGAAGCTATGAGTAGCCCCAAGATAACCCTTTGAGCCATTTTCATTCAGTTCAACACAAATCAATGGGGTTTTCATAAATAACCCTTAAATATCAACAGAATAATCATTATACAAGAATAAAAAAATTTCAGAAAGATAACAAAATATGACTTATTAGTCAACTCCCAATATCTATACTAGTCTGACAAGCCTCTAAGAAAATCAATAAAACCAGTGAGCCATTGAAACATGCCCCAACTGACTCATACTCAGTTATTAAATGTAAACAATACCGTGAAACCAACATCAGACATCACGTCCTCGGAACATGAGGACTCACCACAACAGAGGATATAGAACAGCGTGCCTGAAGAATTACTGTCAAACCTGGAACTGAGCACCTAAACCTATATTCCGAGAAAATGCAGCCCACATCCGAAGATATGGGTCAGTACCATGGAAAGGAACCGAGTATATGGGGTGTATGTAGTTATATAAACATCATTATCATAAATATTTATCAGAAATATGTAGGATGTATGAAAGACTCACATAGCCCAAAGAAAATCATCATAATCATAAGAGGATGAAATAAGTACAATAACACATGTGACTCATCATATAATTTGTCAATCACTTTCAGTTCATCAAGAATATCTATTCTCATAATGTAAATATCATTTAAATCTTTCAAAAGAATAACTTTCACAATTCCACTTTCAAGTCACTTCACCATTCACCATAGACACAAGGAAACACACACACAATGGGAGATCCTATAATCGACATAAACCATATGAGCTACATGGAGTCCAACGTACAACCCACATTGGGGAGAGCCATCCTATCCTTTCCATCGGAGTAGGGCTATCAATATCAAATCCACAAAAACTAGTGATCACTATATAAATCAGCCCAGGCTCACTCCTACGGGGGCACGTAGTTCTAGGGAAGTAAGGTCGCTTTATACCTCCCACTCGGTGCTAAAAATTTCTCCCGGACTTATCTCAGATCATTTCAAAGACAATCCACAACAAAATAATTTCAATAATATATAAATATACATCGAGAGCCATCATGCTTTCCATCTATCAAAATCAACCACGTTGTGAATTTCTTTCACACTCGAGTTCAAAACAACTCCATTAAGATCAAAAGGTCAAATCATTCAAAATATCTCAAATATTCAACATCAACATGCTTATAACACACACTTTCTAAAAAAAAACACAATTTTCAATAGGGATTCACGACCCAAATATCAAAATCATGATAAATATCGTTGAAGATTCATGCTTTATATCACCACACATGTAAATTCATCTTTCAAAATCATAAACATCAAGATTTCATAATAACCATCATAAGATATGGGTTCATGCTTTAAATTTATAAAAATCAAATAAAAATCATGCCTTTGTAAAAAAAATTACTTTTGGACACAAGAACGAAAGAGAGTTCTTGTTGAAAAATTCCACATACCTTGAATGATGAACTTTAGATCGATACTCGTTTTTGAGATGTTAATCGTTCCTTTGAATGATGGTTCTTAGAGTTCTTGAACTAGAAACTTGGAATCTTAAATAAATTTGCAGAATTAATGGTGAACTTTGAAGGTTCTTGAAGTTGGATATAGGAGCTTAGGGTTTTCTTTTTTAGGGAGTTTGATGAAATATAACATATAATGCTTCTAATAGGCTTTAATATAGGGTTTGGACAAATTTTGGGTGAGAGAGAATGACCAAAATGCCCCTAAAAATTTAAAAAATTCTCGAATCTGTCCTTTGGTGGACTGTTTTGATAGTCTAAAGTAGATCAACCATAACATTTTACTCCGATATTCAAATTAGATGAAACTAATTTCATTAGAAAGAGGACTCTCATATCTTTCCATTTATATATAGTATCTCACCCAGATTATTGTGTACGAAGAGTTATGATCGTTTGAAGTTGACCCAAAAATTCACTTTTGATAGGCTAAAGTAGATCGACGATAACTTTTTGTTTCGATAGACAAATTGGATGAAACCAATTTCATTGGAAATAGGACTCGTAGAGATTTCCGTTGATATATAGTAGATCACCCAAATCATTATGTACAAAGAGTTATGATCGTTTAAAGTTGGATCAAAAATACGCTAGGCCTCAGTACTTTTTCTTGCACATTTTAGTGTTCACTACTATTCACGGTTCGATCGGAATGTTCATAACTCGTCGCTCGGGAGTCCGTTTTGGATGATCCACATATCGATGGAAAGCTTATTTGATAATCTACGCAATGGTAGGTCATAACCTAAGATATTTCATATGAAAAATTTATAATTCATTCTAGAAGATAGAACCCAACACGTTTACACACAAAATTTCAACAAAATTTTTTTTAGGGTATTACACCTCTATAAATCAAAATCAAAGAGCCATTGGGACAAACCCCCAACTGACTCAAACAGTACTGAAAGCCATAACAACAGAACGATATCACCAAAAATATAGACACGGTCGTCAAACCATGAGGACTCACTACTGAGGGAATGTAGTTGAGGCACTCGAATATCGCTAACGTGGTTGCGGTTGAATACCTTAACATACATTATGAGAAAATATAGCCCATAGGAAAATATGTGGGTCAGCACTTTGGAATGTACAGAGTATGTAGAGGTGTATGCAACAATGCAAATATCATCATCAATTTCATAAAAATGTACATATGTACAATGATGGCTCACTTGACTTGAGTTAGACTGAAACATACTTTTCATTATCTCATAGTAAATAAATAATATGATAAAAACCTCATAAATTGTCATAAACAACTCAACTCTTCAACTCAAGACTTGGAGTGACTCGATAATTCAAGAAACTCAACTCTTATGGACATGGGAGGTTCTTATAACCGACATAAACCATGTGAGCTACATGGAGTCCAACGTTTTTCCCTCCTAAGGAGAGAACCCCACATTGGCGGGAGCGTCATACTCTTGCCAGGGAGTAAAACTTAAATTTAGTGATCACAATCTCATACTCGGCCTCTGGCCCATAATTATCAATATCAATCTTACGGTGGTACGCAGTTTCGGAGAAATACCACATTTCCCGCTCGGTGTTAAATACTACTCCCATACACAAGCTCAGAACACGTTAGGAAATCCACTATAAACATCACAAGGGTCTATCATGAAGACCAAATTGAATATCTTTCTCATTTATCAAATCAAAATCAATTTGTGGATTACTAACTCGACTCAAATCAAATCAATCTTTCTCAATATCAAAATGTATCAATTCATTAAATTATGACAACATCAATAACTTTGAAGAAATATCAAGACTCATTGTAACAACTCAATCTCATGAATCAATATACTCAATAATCCAATTTGTCATAAGAAAGCATAAAGCTTGACACATATCTTGAAAGCACTTGAACTATCAAGTCATGGTAGAAATATAAAATTCACAATATTAAATATCAAGTCATAACTTGGGAATAGCAAAATAATCATGTATAACAAAGCTTGAACAATTTATATTCTCATAATCACATGATGGAGTAATTTGGGTATAAACCCACTTGCAAAATCATATAAATCCATGATAGAAATCAAAGCTTTGGGCACAAGAATGAAAGAATTGCTCTTGTTCAAAAACCCACATACCTTAATCTCTAAAATTGGATAAATTCTAGTGCTTGAGACTCTATCCGCACTTGTAATAAATGATTATCGAAGCCCACACTATGAGAAACTTGATTCTTAAAGAAATCTTGAAGATTTATGGATGATTTTTGAAAGATTAAATTTTATTGATTGAAACCCTAATTATATTCTTAAGAAAATTGGATGAGAAATGAAGAAATTAGGGTTTGGATGGGATTCTCATATTTATATAGGCCTCAAAAGATGGGAAAAGACCAAAATACCCTTGCAAAAATGTTCCTAATTGCTGAAAAAACAGCTGACGACATTCGTGACAAGCCGTCAAACTTGTGACAAGTCGTCACAAAATGTCGTCACAAAATATTGGATTTTGTGATTTTCTACTTAAGGTTGATGACATTAGTGATAAGTCGTCACACTTGTGACGACTTGTCACAAATGTCGTCACTGGGGGTGGAAATCTACCTAAGACTGACGACATTGGTGATAAGTCGTCACTCTTGTGACGACTTGTCACAAATGTCGTCACTGAGTTTTCCAGCCTGACATGCTGGAGTAAAATGGGCATAACACTTGGCTCCGATATCGGATTTGGGTGAAATTGGTATCGTTAGAAAGATAATTCAATTATTTATATTTTGGTAGGTCATGAGATTAATAATTCATAGTATAACGAGATATATGCCCATTTGAAGTTGAATATGGAAATATCCTTCCCAAGAATTCAATCGTTAAGGAATGTTTTGATTCACCTAATCGCTAGGACATCTTTGAGGCCTTAATACACATCACCCTTGATCAGAAAAAAACCAAAGCACTATAATTTACTTCTCATGAGCTTGACTCATGGTTGCACTATTGGTGAGAGTCTCGGGGTATTACATCATATTTGTTCAGGTTTTGAATAGTTAAAGGTCTTATTTGTGCACTATCAAAGTTTAAGGTCAAAGTTATAATTTGATGTCAAGTTTAGGGTCATATTTATGTATTATGTCTATACTATTTGTAGGTTTTGAGTGCTCATGTTAACATTCTTTGTACATCAGTTATATGAATTCATTATATCTATTCTGCTTTAATTGGACCTATTTCATAAAGACACTTAATATTTTATACTAGTTGGGATTCAATAGGGATCTTTCATACAGAGCCCTTGGGTTGCAAGGATGTTCTCTTCTAAGTTTTAGTTTCAAACTTATATTACTGAAAGTTGCATAAATTGAAGAAATTCAAGTTTTCAGTTAGAGTCTGTTTGGAAAGTCACCTAGTAATCGAGATTGATGTGTTATTACTGGGGTAGTAATTACACAGCTTAGTAGTTACAACATGTTTGTTTGTCACGATTTAACTATGGTGTAATTGCAAGTGTATTGTTTGGTTGTACAAGTGTAGTTACATTATTATATTAAATTTTTAAAATAAAAGTTAATTATCAAAAACTATATATATATATATATATATATATATATATATATATATATATATATATATATATATATATTAATTATAACAAATGTATGTTCTTAACTAATATTATAAGAAAATAAATGATTTGTATTTTTTAATTAAGTATATTTTAATTAATTAATCATAAAAACTAAAAGTAAATGATGTTTTAGAACATCGTGAAATGCATGTTTGACAAAATAAATCAACATTATAAATACAATATCATAATATTATTATAACATTTGACAAAAAGATAATCTATCAATCTAACTATAAAATGAATGACTTGCAATGTGAAATATCAAGTCAATACTAGAAAACAAATAAATTGAATTTGAAAATATAACATAAGATCAAAATTCAAACAAAAAAATAGCATAATATTGTTATGCCAAATTTTAAACATAACATACATAAATATGACTCAAAAGAAAAAAAAAAGTATACAACTTTATTCAACAATGAATTCTACTTTAAAATACTAATGAAAATATTTTAAATGAAAAAACAAACAAAAAGTAAGTAAATATAGATAATACGAACAATTGCATAGAATCACAAGAAGTAAATGTTGGGAAATGAAACGGATGTGAAATATAAATAATAAAAAATATATATTAAAAATATTATAATAATAAAAATAAAAATTAAAAAGATTTTAAAATAAGTAGAAATTTAAAATACATAAAAATAAATAAAAAAATAGAAATAAAAGGAATAAATTAAAAAGTAACCAGCTTGTAATTACATCATGTAATTACCATTAATTCATAATTATCTATGTGGATTGGGGAGTGTAATTACTCCCTGCAGGTTACACCTAATTATCTGTTGATCAATTAATTACATGGAAACTAAACATGCAAAGTTGTGTAACTACACCAAATTAATTTTTTGGGTGGCTTTCTAAACATGTCCTTAAAGACAAACTTAACTAACTGTTACATTTAAAATTTGATTCTCAGTTCAATCTTATAATACTTGTAGTTAAACTAATTGAATCAATCCAACTTTTTAATTCGAGTTAAACATATTTATTGATTAATTGTTTAATGCAAAAAAATGAAAAAATGACTGACGATTAAACCTTACAACACTTAGAGTTATATAAATTGAAGCAATTCAATTTTTCAATTAAAGTCAAACATTATAACGGACTAATTATTACGTGCATAAATTGAGTAAGTTCAGTCTTATGATACTTAGAGTTATATATATTGAAATATTTTTTTTTCAATTGAAGTAAAACATTTGTGTTGGATAATTTTTGCATCTACAAAGCGAGTGTCAATTCAATCTACAATACTCAAAATTACATAGATTGAAAAAGTTTAATTTTTCAATTAAAGTCAAACATAAGAATTGAATAGTTATCATGTGCATAAATTGAGTTTCAATTTAAAATTATAATACTTAAATTTATATAATTTGAAAAATTTAATTTTTCAATTAAAGTCAAACATTTGTACCGACTGATTTTCTAAGGTACAAATTTAGTGTCAATTCAATCTTATTATATTAGAATTACATAAATACATTTAATTTAATTTTCAGTTAAAGTCAAACATTAGGATTGAGTAATTGTTACATCCTCAAACTGAGTTTCAATTCAATCTTATACTTAGAGTTATATAAATTGAATTAATTTAATTTTTAATTAAAGTCAAATATTATAACTAGACTAATTGTTAGATGTACAAATGGAGTCTCAATTCAATCTTCTTACACTTAGCGTTACATAAATTGAAACAATTTAATTTTCTAATTAAAGCTCAATATTAGAATTGAAAAATTGTCACATCCACAAATCAAGACACAATTCAATCTTATAATGCTAAGAGTCATATACAAATAGAAGCAAATTAATTTTTAATTAAAGTTAAACTTACAACAACAACAACAACAACAACAACAACAACATACCCAGTGTATTCTCACATAGTGGGGTCTGGGAAGGGTAGAGTGTACGCAGATCATACCACTACCTCAGGTGAAGTAGAGAGACTGTTTTCAATAAACCCACGGCTTAGAATCGATAACTGTATAACAAGCCCAAAGGATAAGTGCAAAATAAACTAGCACCGCTAGAAACAAGATAATACTACAACCACAAGATAAAAATAAGAACTAACTAATCGAAATCATAGACATCACACAGCACCACGAATAAAAACTATAGACACGAAAGAAAGCTCCCTTTTTGTTATCGACGCACTCCCACCCTCTAACCCTCTACCCTAATCCACGTCCTCCACATTTACCTATCAAGGGTCATATCCTCCTCAAGTTGTAAATGCTCCATATCATGCCTAATCACCTCCTTTCAATATTTCTTCAGTCTACTTCTACCCCGCCTAAAATCATCCATAGCTATTGTCTCACTCCTCTGCACTAGAGCATCCGAGCCCCTCATTATCACCTGTTCGATCCAACGTAACCTCACTTCTCGCATCTTATCCTACACCGAAGCAATTAAAATTGACTAATTGTTATATCCATAAATCATGTCACAATTTAATCTTATAATACTTAGAATTATATAATTTGAAAGAATTTAATTTTTTAATTAACATCAACACATTTGTATTGACTAATTTTTACTTGCACAAATTGAGTTTCAATTCAATATTATAACACTTAGAAATATATAAATTAAGACATTTAATTTTTCAATTAAAGTCAAACATTTTAAGATTAACTAATTGTTACATCCACAATTTGAGTTTTAATTCAAATTTATAATACTTAGAGTTGCATAAATTGAATCGATTAATTTTTTAATTAAAGTCAAACATTAGAATTGACTAATTGTTACATCTATAAACCAAGTCCTCAATTAAATTTCATAATACATATAGTTACATAAATTGTAGTAGTTGAATTTTCAATTAAAGTCAAACATTAGGATTTACTATTTGCTACATATACAATCTAAGTCTCAATTCAGTTTTATAATACTTAAAATTACATAAATTGAAATATTTTTTAAAAATTAAAGTCAAACGTTAAAATTTTTATTACATCCATAAATCGAGCTCAATTCAATCTTATATTATTCATAGTTATATAAAATTATAAATCATTATTTTTTCAATCAAAGTCAAGCATTTATGATTCACTAATTGTTACATCCGTAAATCAAGTAATAATTCAAAATTATAATATTCATGATTACATAACTTGAAGAAATTAATCAATTAAAAATAACAAATTTGTATTAACTAATGTTACCTGCACAAATTGTGTAACACCCCGTATTTTTCTAGCATAATCTAAGTCCCAATACATGAGTATTCACATATAAAAGTTTTAAAAAAACTCACTATTTGTTGATTTAGAGCCTGCTATTGTGTAGGAAATTCAATTAGCTTTCCAACAATATAAAATTCACCGAAATCCGATAATCGGATAAGAAGTTATGGTGATTTTAAGTTTCAGTCACTAGGCCCCGCCATTTTAACCCTTAGCGTGTCGTGGAGAAAGTCCAAATGACAATTATCAATTTTTAGTGAGACTCCGCGATGTTGGAGCATCGCGGAGAAGGCCAATTTCTAGTTTGACAATTTTTAGTGGGCCTTTGCGATGGTGGCGCGTTGCAATGTTGGCCAAATTGGCATTCCAAAGGCTTACCACGATAGCTCTGCGTCGTGGTGTTCGTCCAGGTCCCAAGTTTCTATTTTCAGTGGCTTGGCACGATAGTGGCGCATCGCGCTAAGGCCAAAAATTGGGAATTTTTCAGTAATTTTGAGTTTTAAATCTTAGGGCGTTACAATTTTTTTTCCTCACCCCAGTCAGCCTTTAACACGAAATTAACCCTAATTAATCCATTATTTCATTATTTTAATAACTTTTCTCCCAAATCAAAGAAGATTCTCTCCCAATCAAGAACTCTAGCTTTCAAGTTCAAGGCCAATCCTCAAGAATTCACCAAGAACTTCAAGAAATTCATCAGTTAAGGTATGTTAGATGTTCATACATGGATTCCTTTCATCCATTGGAGTCCAAGTAACCTATTGAAATTTCAAGTTTTAATCTTTTCAAGTTATTTGATTTTAAATTATGATTTCATCCATAACTCTCCATGTACTATTGATTTTATACCGTGTTACCATGAAATTATTGTTATTATTCAATCCTCCATGTTTTAATATTATTATTTATTAAATTAAACCATGATTTAATGCTATTATGATCAATTCATGCTATTCCTACAAGTTTCATGACATTCCTATGATTGTTTTAAATCATGAACTACAAGTATTTGATAAAATGCCTACAAGAGTGATTTATTTGATAAGAGCCTTCATGTTTTGATCTCCAAGTTTTAGTGTCATTTTACTATAATTGTTTTGAGTCCCGGAGGTATTGAATACCCAAAATCCATAGATGTTTATTTAGTCTAGTCTTAGTACATTACAGAATAGTCTTTAGAACATACTATGAGTATTTTCAGAATAGTCAAATATCAGTCAGTTAAACTCAGAATAGTCTAGTATTTCAGTGTCTTTCAGTTGGGAGTAGGATTTAGCACCGAGCGAGTGTAGGGATGGAGGCTTCCCCGTCAGATAGGTAGAGTTGTTAGTAGCAGTCCCTATACTCCAGAACTACGTAGCCAGCATAGGATATGAGAAGTCACCCGTTAGATTAGGCTTGACTATCTCGCAAGGATCACCCGTCAGTTCAAGCTTAACACCCTTAGTCCTTTGGACATTATATCAGTTTACTAGATCCACACAACCATCGTTAGTACCTGTGGTACGGCACTTCAAACCCAAGATCAAGACTTTATGTAACGCGGCTTTTCTGAATTCTTGGGACTCTTACAAACCTTTGGCTCTGATACCAAGTTTGTAATGCCCCAAAACCTGGTACCGAGGTGTCACGCGGTGCTCAAGACTATGAGTAGCCTTAAGCTAACTTTGTCTGCCTTCTACTCAATCTAAATCTCATAATAATGGAAATTTAGACATAAAAGTCATACTAAATATGAAAAATAATCTGAGATACTAGAGAATAATCTGAATGTAATATCTGAAAATCAATACTGTAAGTCTGAATAATATCTAGCAAGCTGACAAGCCTCTACTACTAATAACTAGAGAGCGACTGTGACAAACTCCCAGCTGACTCGAACTGTCTGAAAAGAATACTAAATCATCTAAACTAATAAGATGAAAATAAATTGAATGACTAAGTACCTAAACTATAAGGACTCACCAACTGTCGAATGTAGATAGAGATGCATAAACTACTCACGCTGTTGATACAGAGCACCTGAACCTACATTATGAGATAATATATCACATAGACATATATGTGGATGAGTACTTTGAGGATGTAATGAGTATATGGGGGTGAAATGCATAAGTAAGACATCATCTCATCATCCTAGCTTGTAAAATAATGCATGCTAAATGTAAATGACTCACATAAGCTAGAATATCTAAAATACTGAAATCTGAAATCATTAATAACAAATCTTACTTTGTAAATCTAGTGAGTCATAACATTTAGTTCTAAAAGCTGTGCTAATTCTCTGTCTTTAAATTATGTTATGATAGTTCTAAAAGTTGTGCTAATGCTCTGTCTTTAAATTATACTATCTAAGTGTAGAAAGGACTCATTTCTATGTCTAAAATCTAAAAGCTGAAATCTGTAACTATTATCTTTATCTAAAGCATAATTTGAATAAAATTATGAGCCTTTAAACTTAGTTTTCTTAAAGCCTTTTTGTTATTCTTTTCTATTATATGTAATCTGTTGGGAAGATACTTTATCTGAAGGGAGGTTCTTCCCATGTAAGCTAACATAGAGTCCAACGTCTCGTTCCCCTAAGGGAAAAACCTCACAATGGGGAGAGGTTCCATACTCTAGCCAAGGAGTATTGTCACGACCCGAAATGAGGCCCTGGCTATGACGAGCATCCCGAACCATGAAGGCCTGGACACCTTTCTAACTTGAAATCATATACACCATTCATACATAAACAAGGAAATACAAAAATTATAGCAAGGCGGAATCATGGTCATAAATCTAATATGAATTTAGTATTTTAGAATGAAATCCAAAACTAACTAGCAATATCTACAAACCGTCTGCGAAATCTCTACTACATGATCACTAACACAATCTGAAAACTGGAACAAGGCCCCCAGTAGACCAAAACCATATCTAATAATATTTTTCTAAAATTAAATAGGCCTTCTGAAATAAAGAAGGCTCACCAACTGGATACTGCAACTCTGTCTGATAAAATCTATTGCTTTTCTGGACCCCTAGACTTAGCCTCAAAACCTGGAGGGAAGAGAGAGGGTCAATACAGATGTACTGGTATGCAAAGTAATCCAAAATCAAACTATTATATAAGTAAAATAGTGGAGAGAAATTTGTTAAAACATCATGCATAAACAGTTCTCAAAACACATGGGCACTTTCTGAAAATCATAAGTCATTCTTGTCAATGCACTATCTGTTCTTTGTATTACTTCTGAGTTAGGTGGTACGCCCCTACAATTCTAAAATTCCACGGGTTGTATGGAATCCTCCATTGAATCGGCGGGAAAGCCCCCAACCCGAGTGTGCTGCAAGGGTTGGAGTTTCTATTTTTGATACGCCACATGGCACTAGGCCAGCGTAATATAATATACCCAGATCGTCAAATCACGATTTCAGGCAATGAGTTGTTTGAACTCATGCCTTATTCGTGGAACCACCTAACATCTCTTTATGCCCAGTTTTAACCACTTCTAGACATACATCATTCTAAATCTGAAAATCTGTAAGTCTGATTTCAAACATGCATTCTATTCTATTTTGAATCATCATGGCATAATCTGAATTGGTGTCGTCACACCAAGAATTACAAGTCTTATTTCTGAGACATAGTACAATAAGCATGATCTTTCACTAAAACATAGTTCAGAACACCTAAACATGCAAATAGTATAAGAGATTTCATGTTCTGAAGCATAAATCAAAACTATGCAAGAATCCTTTAAACATATAGTGGTCATGTACATTTTACAAAATCATGCACTCTTTCATTATATGAATATTTTCAATATTTATCAACACAACTAACCTCTCTTTTGAAATCCAAATCTTAATACAATCATAACATAATTTAAGACAGTTTAAACCATGCTTTTCAAAGATGCATTTAAAACATCTATAGCATATGATAAGTAAAAGAAAATCAAAACAAGAGAGGGACTTTACATAAGTCATGCTCTCAATTAAATCATCAACCTTTAAACACAAGCATACATATATATACAATTTCGAATCAATGTGAGAGAAGGTCAAAAGACCAAAACAATACCGACAAATCTAAAACATGAATGTATTTATAAATCTGAAAACCCCTTTCTTAAAATCATGATTTCTATGCCCATGAGATTTTAGAAATACCCCGCGTACCTCGATTATGAAGAATAATGGCTTATACTGAAGCCTATGGTTTGGAGATTCCAAATCTCTGATTAATTTCGAAAACCTACGGTTGAATCTTGGTTTTCTTGGAGGAGAAGTATATGAACTAGGGTTTTTATTTTGATGGAAATCTTGAGAATGTCGTATATTATGCTTGTAGAGGTCTTAAATCTCCTATTTGGACATTTTAAGGGACTTGGTAAAATTCCAAACTACCCTTGTTAACTTCTAAATGAAATTGCAAAAATTTAAACTGGGAACCCGATCTTGTGGGCCACCACGATGCACCACTATCATGGTGGCTCACTGAAAATTGACGAATAGGAATTTGGCCCACTCCATGATGTGCCACCATGCGGAGTCTCACTGTAAATTGACCATCGTTATCTACACCCTCTCCGCGATGCACCAAGGACAGGAATGATGGTGTTTTACGACTAGGACTTAAATTAACAATAACTCTTTCACCGCATGTCCGTTTTGGACAAATCTTATGTCGACGGAAAACTTATTCGATCATCTACGTAATGAAAAGTTGAAATCTAAGGAATTCCATAGGTAAATAAGTGTAAATCATTTTAGAAGCCAACACTTAATACTTTAGGGATAAAAATTCAGCTACGAAAAACTTCGGGGCATTACAAGTATAATTTGAGCTAAGTGATCACATCTGTAACTGCCATCTACATTGAAGTGAGAATAATCTGATAATTTGTACCTACGTTGGCTACGTAGTTCTATGAAATATAGGTCACGCTAATCCCACACTTTTTGCTCGGTGCTAAATACTAATCCCCCTAAGCTGTGCTCATTCTGTTGGAAATCCACTGTAAAACTAGCATTAGGGTTTATCCTAAAACCAATTATGCTTTTATCTGATTAAATCTATAAATAAACCTGTTCAGAATTCTGTAATATGTAGTAAATATATAAAGTGGATTCCAAAACTTATCTGAGGATAAAAAGATCAAAGTGTTACTAAAAATATGTAATTAGTCTGATCATTGGATGCTCAAAGCATCATCTTTCTTGAAATATCAACATATAAACTTGGGCTAAATAACCCATGCATCAAGTTCATGTCAAAACATCATAATAATCATGCTTGATAATGAAAACAATGATAATTCCTCTAAAAATCTGAAATTTACGGCAATAGGCTTGAAAATATGAAAATAAACATGCAATTCATCTTCAAAATCTCTCAAAAACTCATAATCTTGCAAATAGCAATAATGGGTATGAGACCTAATTCAAATCTCATGTATATTCATTCAAATCATATGAATTTGTAATTTAAAACTTGGTTTTAGGAACAAGAATGAAAGAACATCCTTGTTCATAAACTCCACATACCTTGATGGATGCTTAGATGAAGAAATCTTGAATTCCTATTGTGATGTTGAAGATGATTTCTTGATTATCTTGTCTTGGGAATCCTTAATTTAGAGCTTTCTTGGAAAAATTATGGAGGAATTTATTTTCTTGGAGAAGAAGCTTTGAAGCTCTAGGGTTTTGCTTTGAGAGAGAAATGATGAAAATAAGCATAAAGTGATTAGGATATGCTTAATTCTTTGTTTTGGACAAATTGGGGGCTTGATAATAGACCAATGTGCCCTTTTTAAACTTTTAATCAGAACTAGAAAAGAAATATTTTCCGAATTAACATGCCACCGCGACGCGCCACTGTCGTAGTGGCTCACTGGAAAATGAAAACTGAGACCTGGAAGTTCTCCGCAATGTGGAGTTATCGCGATGCTCTACTAATTTGTCATTTGGGCTATCTCCGCGATGCGCCATCACCACGGGGATCCACTGGAAATGGACAAATGGGAAATAAGGCTTCTCTGCGATGTGGGGCTATCGCGGAGGGCCACTGAAATTTGACAATTGGAATTTTAACCATCTCCACGATGCGGTAAGTGCCCAGGTGGCACACTTCTTCACTAAAATCGCCATAACTTCTTAACTACATATCAAATTTAGGCA
Organism: Capsicum baccatum var. pendulum; assembly: GCA_030864225.1. Lineage (NCBI taxonomy): Eukaryota > Viridiplantae > Streptophyta > Magnoliopsida > Solanales > Solanaceae > Capsicum > Capsicum baccatum. The sequence goes on along the minus strand of CM061560.1, from coordinate 233,091,889 downwards.
AATTTGGTATCAATGGAAAGCTTATTCAATTATCTACACAATGGAGGGTCTAAATCTGGAGAATTTCACGTGGAACAAAAGTCATTCATCATTTGAAGCTAGACTTTGACATTCTAGAAGCAAAATTAATCTAGAAAAAGTACAGGGTATTACACCATAACTCGTGCATTTCTCTTGATAAAGAAAACAATGCTCAATAAGGCTATAATATTCCAACCCCCACTCAAGTATCACTTTAAGAATAAAATTATTTAAATGCAAAAGTAAGGTCAATGATATCAAATAAAGACCTTATACGGGCGACATGCAATATATAATATCACAAGTCAACAACAACAAGAATATAAGACCCCACATCGGACACAACAGTAATAATAAACTCGAAATACAATTTTCATAGTTATTTTTCCCAACCCATAATATGTTTTACTTATTTATTAATTACCAAACTCAGTCTGAAGAAAGTTAAGCAAAACCTAGCTCAAAGTGTCAAAATACCAGCCTAAAGTCCTTCAACATAGACCTTTTATTTTTCGAGTTGTTTCAAAATCAACTAAAAGATAAGAATATAATATCCACGCGTTAAACGAAAGTTAACAATATTCGTATTGACTATATTTAAGATGAGTCCAAAACTAGTCCAAAAAATGACTTAAAAATAAAAAGAGTAAATTACAAATTTTATTTTAGAAACATATTCCCCATGGTTATAAGATTCTACAGTTGAAAATCCACACAAAAAGGAGTTAAAAATAAGGTCTAAGTTAGAAGGAAAAATCATTTTACAAATTTACCAGCAAAACCCCAAAAAATCATTTCAAAATCAAGGTTAAAGGTGTTTTCAAAGACATAATCAGCAGGAAATAATGAAAGGATGAGTTTGAAGGTTACCCATACAAAAAATGAAGAAGAAACCCTAGAAAACCATCTTTCCTGAAGCTTGATGGTACAAAAATAAAGTAAAATTGAGAAATTAAAGTATTTGTATTTTTATATTAATTGTACCTCGCGATTGTGGATGCCTGCCTTGATTACGATGTTCATGTTGACAGACAATTAAGTTGGTCATCGTGGTCACATAGCTGGGCCTCATGATTATAATGAGTCAACTTGACAAAGTCCACTAACTAACCCATTGCTATTGCGGTAACACCCACCTCGCAATTGCAAAGAACATTGCCTCATGATCATAACATGTGGCTATACAACGCGATGAAGAGCCTGATGCACCAGAAAAGGCTACACAAACAGATATTTCCTAGTGAAGAAATGTCTCTGAACAGACCCTCGATATTTGTTCAAAATCCCATTAGAACAAACCATAAATGCTACAAGACTATTTTTGACATTTTAGGATTAATGGCAATGTCAAAATTTAAAAAAAAATTGTTTCATCAAATTAGCCCTTAGGACCTCTTTAAATAAATTTCACTAATTTTTAGTCGAAGGATTAAAATGCAAAATAATGGTTTCAAACCCTCTAGTAACTCAAGTTCGACATTCCAGATCCAATAGAACTATCCAAATCACCAGGCGGGACTCTAAATATCAAATTTTGACTAGAATAAACTATAGGACTTTTAATACCTCTATAGCCTCAAGCTCTCTCAAAACCCTTCCGAAGGTATTGGGAACCATTCCAACTATCCCCACACCCCATAATCAACATGTAGAAGGGAAAAATGGTCAAATCATATAAAAAATTAAATATTACAATTTAGGTCATTACAAAATATGTGGAAAATCTGGACATGAAGTTCTTAATTGTTACCATCACTTTAATACCACTGCCTACTCTCCACACATAATAAATTTTAGTCCTTCAAAGCCTCTTCACATTCTCATTTGATATCCAATACTCATGCACCTTATTCTACACCATAGGCCTACTATGATTCTCTATCTACGATTGTTGATCTATCATGGTGTTTTGACTTCGATGCTTCTAACTATGTTACTCCAAACTTGGCACAACTATCTATCAACTAAGAGTACAATGAAGGTGATCGACTTGTTGTCGATTGTCACGACCCAAAATAAGTACATGATGACACTTGTCAAGCCCTCAGAACAAGTAAGCCTAAACCATCCCAAAGAACACAATTTAAAGAGAAAGAAATGAAAGTAGAAGAACAAATAATTCTAAGTATATACATGCATATATATATATATATATATATAGACACACACACACGAGACACAAGTCTCAAAAATATATCCTAGGTCTGGTTGTCAGTAATACAATCCTCTAATACAGAATAGGAATAATATCAATCGTCAAAAATATTTTAGATGCAAATAATACATAAGACATGTAGAAAGATGCTAGTAGTTTCAAAGCCCATCAAACACTACCTCGATCTCCGCGATGCCAATATTGAAAGTAATGCAATCTACTATCTACTTCTCAAATCAATACATGTATATGGTGTAACAAATAAGAAAAAGGAAAGAGAAGAAAGTGTGAGTATGAAAATATATGTAATCAGCAAGCATTGTCGATAACTGACCTTAATGTAAAGTGATGGTGAGAACCACCACCCCAACTACCCAACGTATCCGGAATAACCTATACCCCGCTAAATCATAGTGCTTTATCCTATTAGGGTAACCCAACACAATGATCAATAAGCATATCAAACACATTGCAGGCATATCAATCCAGGTGAGTCAACACTATCTATTTCATATTCCACAACAAAAGAAGTCATTTATGAAGAAAACTCATCAATGTGATATATTGGGCTTAATCAACTACAACTAGTCAATAATATATGATAAAGACAGGAAGTGTGTGCATATACAAGGGTGTATCCCATGCTACTAGAAGGTACTAACCAACTATCTCCCTGATCAAGCCATCACTACACCCTGTGTGTCATAATACCTCACCCTTCTAACCAATATAAAATGAAATAAGATAATGTAATAAAGTAAAATGAATTCTTAAATACAATATCACAAATAAGGTGCATGCTAACACAATACCAAACCATATCAAGGAATGTCAATGTAATATAAATAATGCAGTGTAATATAGTGATGATGATGAATGTTTTGAAAGTTATCACATAACTTTCTATATACACCCAGTGAACCTCATCGCTCCCAAGTAGGATCCATAAAGGGTTAACAACCAATCTACTCTTTATAATCTGAATCTCATCTCCCAAATCAATCTTACCGGCACATCCCTTAGTGTAAGCATTTTATAAGGTGTCTCAACTTAATGATGACCCACAATGTCAAACACCATCTAATTCCCTAATAGAAAGATCAAATTCCTTGAATAAAAAACTAATGCATCCAATCTAATCAAATATGATATCTACAAGTCAAAAGAAAGTAAATGATACTCGTATTGATTCTATTTACGAAGGGTGCAAAATGGATTTGAAAATGAGTTCAAAAATAAATGAGATAAAACTAAACTTTAGTTAATAAAAATATTCCACACATCAAGAGGAGTCTATAGTTGAAAACCTAAGCAAAATGAGTAGAAATCAGATCTCGAATCAAAGAAAAACTCATTTAATAATTTACCAGAAAAACTCCAAAAATCACATTAAAAACTCAAAGATTTGAAGATTAAATTAATGAAAGTGATAGAATAAAGGTTTAGGAACTTGCCCCCAAGGGGGTTGTTGAGTTGGTTTGAGGGGGACTTCCTATAGCGAAGGTCGTGGGTTCGATCCACCCCTAATGCCTTCTCAATCGAGCTCATCGCACGGAGTTTACCTAGTGTGGTTTACATCTCCTGTGTGGTTTGCAAGGTATTACACAGTGAGGAGTTTAACCAATGCTCACCACAGAGTGCTCAATCGAAGGGCAGAGGGTGTAGCGGCTGCGGGTTTTCCTGGAGTTTCCAACAAAAAAAAGGTTTAGGAACTTACCCATATAAGAAATCATGAAAATCCCTTTGAAATTGCCTTAAATTTTATTCCCAAAGATGAAATATAGTGAAAAGGGGGTTTTGGGCGAGAAAGAGACTTAAATTCTGCTAGGCATAAAATAGCCTTCACGAACGCGGACCTCTAAGTTGTCAACGCAAAGATAAACCCAACTCGAGTCTCACATTTTTGGTTAAGACTTTGAGAACGCGATGAAGGCCTACCTAAACTGGACCAACTTAACCCTAGAAGTGGCTGGGACACCACAATCGCAATGAACAAAGAAGCTACCCTTTGAAAATTCGGTACCATCGTTGCAATTGTAATGCCTAGTATTTTACTTCTATGCGAACATAATTAGGGGCCCACAAATGCAAAGAAGGATTGGTAGCTGCACCAGTAACAACAACATCAACAACACACTTGGTTTAAAAACTTTCTGAATGGATTATGGAGATTCGTTCGGGATCTCAGAGAAATAAACCAATAATTCTACTTGGCTAATTTTATGTTTCAGACTCAATGAAAATGTCAAATTTTTAAAAAGAATTTTTTCAATTATTTTACCCCCAAGACCCCTTTAAGGACAAACTTAATTAGATTTCAAATGAAGGCTCAAAATGCAAATAAGGGCTTGGAATCCAAACTAAATATGCTACTACCCAAAATCGATATTACAGAGCTAATGGAACTGTCAAAATTATTATTTGAATCTCGGATCACAAAATATCATTTAAAATCAAATTAACTCCTTTTAAGGGTGTTCAAAACTACAAACTCATTCAAAACTGTCCCAAACACATCAAGAATTGTGCCAACTATCTCCACAACTCATAAAAGAGATAAAGAAACTATGGAGATGGATAAAATGGTAAAAATAAAGAAATTTCTAAAAACCAATATGAGGGTATTACACCAGTAACGACATGTCACTAAATGCTTTGCATATTAGCACTAAGATTCTGTCTGCTAAACCTAAACATGTCACTTTATATGACGTTCTTATTGTTCCCAAAGTAAAAATAATCCTCTGTTGTATTTTCAAACTCACTCATGATTATAACATCCATATTTATAGTTTTATTCTAATGACTAATTTGTCAAGAATTTACATGGAAAAACAATATTTTGGGGAGTCATTGACAATGACATGTATCTCCTTATTCCACTATCTACATTGAAGTCCACAAAACTATCACCCATGAAATTTCTTGGTTAACATACTACCCTTGTTAGATGGAACCATAGATTAGCATGTCCTAATGAAGCCATATTACGTTGTTTTGCGATAACGCCCAAGATTCACCTTCACTTTGAAGGTTATATGGTCGCTGTTAGATATAGTAACACAAAAAAGGTTGGGGTTGAATCCTAAGGGAATACGTGGAATCGTGGATCTCAACTATTGTAATCAATGAACAAAACTGGAATAGTAAATGGGGTTTTTTGACTAGCAATATTGAACAAGTGGAGAATATCCACTTCAATTGTAATCAGTCATAAGTGACACTAGGGTTGTTTTCCTCATGGATTCTCAATTCCATGGGCTTATCGTGCTTTGTTAAGCTAAATCGATACTAACACGACCCAACCTGGGCCTTATCATAATGGGCATCCCAAGTCCAACTAGGACTGGGGATCGCCCTCTGTTACCCAACCCATCCAACTTTATCCAGCCTTTGATCGGATAAATTTCAAACATATAACAAGATAGTATAAATGTTCTCATAACCGTGACCAACCCAATCAGGTCCAACCATATCACACCCATCGCCCAATAACACCAAACAAAACCATAGGCCATAAACCAGGCCATAACCAAATAAGTTAGACAAAATTTAATATAATTAATCCCAAAATATAATATGATGGAATAACCAATAATATTATCTAAGGGTGTAAGCCCTAGCACTAATACTGATGACAAGGAAAACACCAATATCAATCCCGCCTATACCAACCCCAAGAAGTACCACAAATTCTCTATCCAAAAGAGTAAGCAAATTCGATTGGGACATGCCCCCAACCATGGCCAAAACTAATATCAAAAATAAAAGAAAAGTTTCTAAAGAAATCCATAACATAAAATGATGTCTTTCGAATGGATGAAAGCTCACCACTTCAGTCTAAATACTGATGCTAAATCCGCGAGCTAAACATGAAGAGTAGAATGGTCGGTTTCTGCATAGTATAGGTATGCAGTCGCCAGTAGACGGGGTTAGCGAGTGACCGCTAACATAAATCTCAAGATAAGGATAAAATAATGTCAGTTAGAAAACCAAGTAAAACCATCCATAATGCATATAACCATACATATATAAGTTCCGAGAAAGGGAACTGGGTTTATTATGCATTGAAAACCTTTACCTGGGCTGTGTAGCTTGGCTTTCCTAAACCACCCACGGGCAATATGGGTTCAACTCTCCTTGGTTAAAGGGACCCAGTGTATGTAGCCACACGACCAGGGAAATATCCCATGGAATGACTAGTACTTCCCCCAATAGTGTGACATCGTGCACACGGTCCACTAAGACTAATCCTCATATTGGCAAATACGAGTTTTCAGTTTTGTTCCCCCCTGGACTGCTGATAACGCTCAATTTATAGCTTTCGTAGGAGTGTAAAGCGGTCATTAGCAAATATAGAACCCAACCTGGGTTGGGTATCGATCCCACAGAGAATATCTTGGTCAACAAGTAGGCAACGATTACTAGACTTTTAGTGCAAGTCTCGTAAGAAGGGGGGATTGTAATGTGTAACCAAAACAATAAATTAAAAGCTGAAAATAGCAAAGTAAAAAGAGGAAGAATGTTACGTAAGTTGTAAACAATTAGAATTGAGGCGTTGGGGTTATGTCCACCTTCTGAGGTATACGTCTCTATTGGCTATGAGTGTGTAGAGTTTTGACATGCAACTGCTTATAGAGAATTGTATTCGATGGTAAATCCAAGCGTCTTTCGACCTCAACAAGGACTATTTCACTTTAACTCTTTCGAGCTTAAAGCGTGTCTAACGGTACGAATTCTCCAAGAGGTTAGTCCAGTTACGGCACTAGCTTTTTAATAGGAAAGGGTGTCCTACTACCTTGACACTATCTCTTTTCCAGACAAATAACCTTTCTTTCGAACAAGTTAAATGTTATACTGGCGTATTCTTGTGTTTGCAACCACAAAGAATGTAGATTAAGATGAAGAGAATAATGATATAAGCAGTATACGTGTCACGAACTCACAAACTCACAGCAATAGATAGTAACTCATACGGCTTCCATAACCCCAACAGAGAAGTTTAGTTACCCATGAATGCGAAGGAGATCACGATTGACATTGTTGTTATACCACAAGATTGAGTAATTTTCGTGTAGCTTAGGTGGTAGGCGTGTGGCGTGAATTCCAAGGCAAAAGTAACAATTCTCTTGTTGCGGTAAATAAGAATAGATGAATAGAAGAAGAAAAATAGAATTAATGGAAAGATTAGAAGAGTTGTAGAATTGTTGTGGTGGAAGAAGAGAGGGATGGAAGAAGATTAATTGTTGAATAGAAGATTGTTCTCTCCACTAAGGGAGGAATGTATAAAAATCTCTAGCATGATAGGGTATTTATAATACCCATGTCCTACTCCTACTACGCTAATGAAACAAATAACCAAATCCTACTAGACTAATGGAATACTTAACCCAAATGTACTAGGTTAATGTAACATTATCATAATCCAAATAAACTAATGAAATACATAACCCAATTGTACTAGGTTAATGTATCATTGTCCAAATCCAGCTATGTGTCTGTAAGTCCCCAAAGTCTTCAGAAATGTTGTTTTAGCCCGGGACAGATTTTCCATGCAGCAGTTTTGGTCCTTAGGCGTGTACACTTCTTTTCCTTTCTTTGTGAGCTTTCTTTTGCGTCAAGTAAGCCATAAAATGCTGAATTTTGCATCATTTATACCTGAAACTTTACTAATCATGTTCGTTAGCTCATTTATAGGAAAAAGGACTAAAAGTGCATGAAATATATAATTTGTTCTCAAAACTAGGCTAAAATATGGGCAAAATATACTGATATACACCCCACACTTAGAGCTTTATTCGTCCTCGAACAACATATTATGTCCTTCTAAAAATCAACTTAGGGTTTTTACAACAACAACACAAAACATTTATCAAGACAAGCACAACAATTATCAACAAAGAGTAGCTTTTCGATTATAAGTAGAAATAATTTAACCTCTAGCATAGACTCGTGATGGTGATCAACTCGCATGCAAACGTTAAGGTGCGTAGAATCATATACAACTATCCAAAACTCATCAACCATGTGTTTCTCACAATATAGTACCCATAATCACTCACAAATATATCATATTTTTCAAACATGGGTATCAACATATCCTTGCTCTCACTCTCACCAAGAATTCATATGTAGCAACTGATGACCATAGGCTTGCCCTGAGTGTAATACTCCACTAAATGTCAGAATGCTAAGCTTAGGATCAAGTAGGTATTTTGATGGTTGTAATGTAGGCTAAGGGACGGGTAGGACTATTTTGGCCAGAAATAGTGACTAAGTTCCTAAGCACTTTAATACATCACATTATATCATTGACATTTTTTTTTTCTTTCAACCTTTCTTCTTCTTTTATTCTACCACCCTTGTTCTCCTCTTTCGTTTTACAATTTTAAGCATAACTCACTTTTTAGCTTTCTTTTTCCTTTTTCTTTTCTCAACATACCTCTTATGATAGCACTTTCTTTTTCATAACACATTCAATCACCATTACAATTTAAAGCATCATACTTACCCAATTTCCTCTTATGTTGTCACATGACTTTTTCACTTTAAAGCACTTAGGAATTTGGATCAAATTACGGTTTTGAAAAAAAATGGATTAGGCTTGCATACAAGGTTGTCAAAGAAATAGGCTAAAGGCTCAAAAGGGTTTAACTAGGATGATGTCCATGGGTAGGTAAAACTGAAGGTAAACAAATATAGGTTGCCAAAGAAATTCCTAAATCATATCCTAAACTTACACTCCTTATTTTCGCTTTGCATACATACCAGGCAAGTTCTAGCATCAGCCACAAACATAGAATATACTATTATCTCACACACACAAGGCACATGGTCGACTTGATTGGAAGTAATATAGACTCTCGACCCAACAAGTGAAGGAATTGAACCACAAAATATCACATAATGAGTCACAACTAGAGTCTAAACGTCTCAATAGTCACAATTGTAACACATACTCTTGTTATAATCTCATGCTGCCTATCAAATAATTCCATGCGAAGCTAGAAAAAATTTACTCCTAAAAAAAACTTAAAAAAACAAAAAAAAAATGAACTCAAATAACCAAAGTAAAACTCAAATAAATAAAGTAAACAAACAAACATAGGTGCAAACAGAGAAGTATAGCATGTGATACCGCCACCCCACGCTTAAACGGGACACTGCCCTCAGTGGAAAATAAATACGAAGAACCTGGTTAGTCGAACTCTTCCTCAATGTCGGGGGTCATACCCCCTTCGTCTGAATCATCATAAGAGTCGTCGTCAGAGTTCTCCTCCTCGTCAGAATCAGGCAAGCGTCGATCGTCATCAGTTGGCACATCATCATCTAGAGGTTCCTCAAAGTATACGCCCACTCCACACATCTCCCGTGCATGCATGTTCATTGGGTAGTCATGGTCCAGCTGTTGGAGCTCTTCAGCAGTTGGAACATGTCCACCACTCATCATAGTGAATCGTGTCATGCCATAGAGATGACGGAAGAAACTCTCATCACGAGCATGTCTCTCCGCAGTAGTAAGGTTGACACCATGAGTTGTTTCAGCATCTTTGACCTTGGTGAGGTCAACCTTCTTTGGGTTATGTGGGAGTTTGTGGTCAGCTGGTTCCTCTTCGATATCCTCCTTCCGCAAGATTGCTGTCAACAAATTTCCAAATGTAAAGTGGGACCTTTTGTGGAGTCTGGCCTTCCTCAAGGTAGATCGAATTATTGCCCCAAAGTTGATAGGGACATTCGTCATCAAAGCATAGACCAAACACACTCTATCTCTTGATATCTTGGTGTATTGAGTCCCAGGAATAAGGCATGAGTTGACAATGCGCATCCAGATTCTTGCTTCCCTATTTGGTGGAGCATAGGGGAAGGTGTTGTGTCGGTCGGTTTCTTTATGTCTGCCCCACCTTGCCATCGATCTGCTTCCACAAAGTGTGTGTCGTATTGTTCTATAAGGAGGCCTGCTGTACAGCTCTTTAAATGGTGTTGTGTCGACCGAAGGTAAGCCAAGAAAAGAGTTGATCCAATCCGCGGTGAGCTGTAACACTTGGCCCCGAATTTTGACTTCATTACCTGTTGTGTTCGGCGACCAGTTGGCATAAAACTCTCTTGTTAAATCAAGGTTGCATTCTCCCATGTCGCGGAAGATGAAATCCAGCTTCAATGCCATTATTTTTTCCAACATACGCGGCTCCTTCTTTGCTAAGGTGTCCTTGTTGATCAAGTCGACGTGAACATATTTTCATTCTTTGTTGTTCCTGTACCATTATTTGGCTTCCTCTTCAAGAACCCATTTTATTCCAAACATTCTGCGGGGTAGTTGTGCTGAGGATGATTCTCCTTGGTCCTTGCGACCTCTCTTTTTGCCCTTTTGGGAAGTGGTAGCCTTCTCCTTGCCTTGCCTCGCTTTAGGTGCCATTGTACGTGAGACTAGAAATAGTGTTAGTGGAAGCACAATCTCAATCGATACAATCTATAAACAAGCATTAGGGGTACCACCCCACACTTAGTTTTGTTAACACAAATCAGTGAAGTGAAAGTGGTCGAGTACTTAGATTTCGTCGACATACGTTTTAGGATTGTATTCCGACAAGAAAATCAGCAATGCATCAGTTACTTGCAGCCATTGGACTACTTTCATGGTAGATATAACAACACTACTACATAGGGGTTACCACATGGAATAGTTATTCTTACAACAATCACAACCTATTATGCCGGTAGGCACTATAAGTCTTATCCCGATGGCCGGGATAGTCTAACATGTAAGTATCCAAACAACAATCTTAAGCAATGTTTATAGCCATAGTAATTCCGTAAATACCATAACAATGCTATTGAAGCCAAATTCAAGTCAGAAACAAGTCAAGATTTTCCTACGTATATGTTCACTCACATGATTTTGTATCAACTATCCAAACACATAAACATCACCAACAATCTTATACGATTTAGCAATTCATACTAGACATAGCAACGTAGTACTTACGAGAAATAAATGAAGAATAAGAGAGCACTTACTTGCTTGAAGCTTGTGGGGATGGTTTTGTGAATTGGAAGAGCAAAAGAAGAAAATTTTGAGAGGATTTGGATGTATATGCGGGGCCCTTAGGTCAATTTTTAGTGTGGTTGTATTGTAAAACTAAGTCCCTTTTATATAGGAAGAGAATGGGTCGGGTTATAACCCATTTACAATCGGTTTTGGAGACAAAAATCCCACATATGCGGTGCATAATGCTTGGCATAGACATGACATATGCGGTGCATTGTCTATAGCATAATGGGACATATGCGCCGCATAGTCTATGGCATTTGTAGACATATGCGCCGCATAGTCTATGGCATATGAGATACTAAGACCAAATGCCATAGAATAGGCGGCGCATAGTCAAAAGCACACTTAGGAATAGGCGGCGCATAGTGTATAGCACACTAGATTCCGAGACCTTAGGCTATAGGATAGGTTGTGCATCGTTCGTGGCCTAGTTTTTCCAAGGCCTAGCCTTCCTCGATGCCTATTTGGGCATGAGAAATGCTCAATCCATAGCCTTATGCATCACTATTCCTAACTTACCAACTTTACCATGCAATGCATCCAAATCGTCAATTGAAATCAATCTCCTCGTTGAATACTTCTTGCACCTATTTTTGCTCAAAACCAAATGAAAATGATTAGTACGATGGGTTGCCTCCCACCAAGCACCTTAGTTTTGGTCGTGGCACGACTCTTATTTTTGGATTTTTCATTTAGCAAAACAAAACAAGTACTAGAATGAAAGGAAAAATGATAAACGATAAAATGATAAAATGATGGGTTGCCTCCCATCTAGCGCCTTATTTATTGTCGTGGCTCAACATAGTAATATCGAGTACTTAGACTTCATCGAGATAAGTGATGGATCGTTTTCTAAAAGAATTTAGACGACAATGAGGCTTACCTGTGGGCATGCAATCTTTTTCAAGATGGCTCCTACGTTTCTCCGGAGAGTCACCAATTATATCATCAATAGTCCAACCCATAGCTCTCTTGCATCTCTTCAGAGCAGAGATGAGAGCCTCTACGTGCTGTTTACTTAAATCATCTGCACTCTCTGGAAGTATATTTCTACTTTCCAAGAACACATACCTTAGATAATCGGGGAGCTCTTGCGATTCTAGCATTGGTGGCTCATCAATGGAAGTCTTCGTTGTTGGTTGATTCTTGAGATCACAATTCGGTTGCTTAGGAGTATAAGACTATATTTTTGTTAGATCACCCATAAGTTCTTCATAATCTTCATTATCCTCATGCTCAACATTCAGTGGCGCAGCAGACAATGGCTCAACAGTAGGCTGTTTCTCTATAGATAATGCTTTCATATCCTCTTGATGAACATCAGCTACAGATAACTCATTCGTATCGCTGGGCTGCTTCATGGCTTTGCATATATCAAACCGTACTACTTCGTCATTAATTCGAAATAAAAGCTCATTATCTTTCATGTCAATAAGCACACTTCCGGTTGTAAGGAAAAGATGTCCCAGGATTATGGGAACTTCAGAATCCTCCTTACAATCCAGAATAACGAAGTCTGCAGGAAAGATGAATGAAGAAACCTTCACCAACACATCATTCAAGATACCCACAGGTCTTTTTACCGACCTATCAGCCATCACGAGCCTTATATTGGTTGGTGTCGGATCGCCTAGCCCCAACTTCTTGTAGATGGATAGTGGCATCAAATTTATGCTAGCACCTAGATCGCACAATGCTTTGGCAAAATCCAACGATCCAATAGTGCAAGGAATAGTGAAAGCTCCGGGGTCGGCCTTCTTCTGAACTGTCGATCGGGTAGCAACTGCACTACAATGATGCACATCTTCTCTCAACTCATAACTTGCTACCCGCTTCTTAGTCAAAAGATCCTTCATAAATTTCGCATACCCAGGCATTTGTTCAAGTGCCTCCACCAATGGAACATTAATGGTCAGCTGTTTCAACATAGTCATGAATTTGCTGAACTTTGTGTCATCCGCCACCTTCCTCAATCTTTGGGGAAAAGGTGGTGGTGGGTATGGAATTGTTCTCTCCATGGCTTTTTTCTCCTCTTGCTTCCGTTTTTCTGCTTTTTCAGGTTGCACAGTGCTGGATGTGGCGTCCTTGACGTCAGGAGTGGGTGCTGCGGCATCTTCTCCTTTTGTGTTGTCATCTATGTCCGCAACTTCGTCAACCACTTGCTTGACTTTTGCTGAAGTTTTAATCACCTTACCACTTCTGGTAGTGATGGCCATGCATGACCCGTCATTCCTTGGGTTTGGCACAGTATCGCTAGGTAAAGTGTCGGCCTTTCTTTGATTGAGTGCTACTGAAAGTTAGCTCAATTGCTGCTCTATTTGCTTGATAGAAGTGGAATGTGAATCAACTAATTATTTCATGGAGGACAAATCATTGATTACCTCTGTTACTCCCGCGCTCGTTGCTTCCACTCCTTTCAATAATTTAGCCATCATGTCTTCCATACTTCCAGAATTAGATGTGGTGGTGTCACGTCTACCAGGGGGAACGTACAAACCACTCTTTTCATTCTTGTTCTTCCAACTACCTTGGTCCTTGTTTCCAGATTTATCATAATAGTTCCGACCTTGGTTTCCTTGGGCATTCCCGTGGAAACCCCCCTGATTGTTCAAGTAGTAGGCCTCATCTTCCGAATCAGATTCGTCTCTTCCTTTTGACGCAATGGCTTTCACTTTTTCGGTCTTCCCTGATAATAAATGCTTTGTAAGAAGATCCATTTGTGTTTTCAAATACGCCATATCTTGATCACATTCTTCTTCTCTTCTTCTTTGGTCTGCAGTCATGCCAATAGATAAAGTGGGGATTGCTACCTCAGAATCCCTGGTATGCCAAGCTCTACTTTGTTTCGTCATACGATCTAGCATATTGCTTGCTTGACCAAAGGTGAGGTCCATGAAAGATCCTCCAGCTGCATTATCCACCACTGGTTTAGTTATTGAATTCAAGGCTCTATACAAGATCTCCATTAGCTTAACATTGGTCATGTGATGGTTTGGGCACCTCGCTAGCTTTGTCTTGAACCTCTCCCATGTTTCATGAAGAGCTTCAGTGGGAAGCTGACAAAAGTTGCTGATTTCATCTCTCAATTGCGCCCTCTTGGATGGCGGAAAGAATCTTTCTAGGAAAGCGTCTCTCAATTGCCTCCAATTTGTAATAGAATCAGGAGTCAGCCCATTTAACCGTAGTGTTGCCTCCCCAGACAGAGACAATGGAAATAGACGTAATCGAATTGCATTCTGACCAACACCAGGATTGTCAAACGACTTGCATGTAGAAATAAAGTTGATGAGATGCATATTCGGATCATCGCCTGCTAGTCCACCAAATAATCCCTTGAGTTGCAATAACTGAATCATGGTGCTTGTGATATTGAACTTGGCTCCGGGCGCTAATGGTGGTGTAATTATGGCCCCAGTGGCTCCGGCACCATCAAGATCATCATCATCATCATCGAAAGCTAGATGCAAAGGTTGGCGATCATACCTATACCGAGCTTGTCGACCTCTTCTATTGGCAGGTATTGTAGTTTCAGCAACATGCCTTGGGTTTATCAACTCATCATCACCTAAATCTTCATCGTCAGGATTTGTTGCTCGCCCAGGATTATCAATGTTTTGTTGTTGGACTTGAGCAGTGGCAAGAGCAGCTAATCTTGCTTGCTCGTGTTGAGCAGCCATCCTTTCGATTTCTGCTTGTGCTTCCATTCTTCCAATGCATTGTGGTACAGGATTAATAGGTAATAACGGTTGACCAGAACTTCTAGTATGGGGCATGCACTGAATAAAAACCTGCAGTAAACAAAAACAAAAACTGAAAGTAAAAGTACGAGAATCTTTGACCAAAGGGTCTAGTAATTATCACGAACTTAATTGACACTCGTATTCCCCGGCAACGGCGCCAATTTTTGATAACGCTCAATCTACAGCTCTCGTAGGAGTGTAAAGTGGTCGTTAGCAAATATAGAACCCAACCTGGGTTGGGTATCGATCCCACAGAGAATAGCTTGGTCAACAAGTAGGCAACGATTACTAGACTTTTAGTGCAAGTCTTGTAAGAAGGGGGGATTGTAATGTGTAACCAAAACAATAAAGTAAAAGCTGAAAATATCAAAGTAAAAAGAGAAAGAATGTTACGTAAGTTGTAAACAATGACAATTGAGGCGTTGGGGTTATGTCCACCTTCTGAGGTATACGTCTCTATTGGCTATGAGTGTGTAGAGTTTTGACATGCAACTGCTTATAGAGAATTGTATTCGATGGTAAATCCAAGCGTCTTTCGACCTCAACAAGGACTATTTCATTTTAACTCTTTCGAGCTTAAAGTGTGTCTAACGGTACGAATTCTCCAAGAGGTTAGTCCAGTTACGGCACTAACTTTTTAATAGGAAAGGGTGTCCTACTACCTTGACACTATCTCTTTTCCAGACAAATAACCTTTCTTTCGAACAAGTTAAATGTTATACTGGCGTATTCTTGCGTTTGCAACCACAAAGAATGTAGATTAAGATGAAGAGAATAATGATATAAGCAGTATATTTGTCGCGAACTCACAAACTCACAGCAATAGATAGTAACTCATACGGCTTCCATAATCCCAGTAGAGAAGTTTAGTTACCCATGAATGCGAAGGAGATCACGATTGACATTGTTGTTATACCACAAGATTGAGTAATTTTTGTGTAGTTTAGGTGGTAGGCGTGTGGCATGAATTCCAAGGCAAAAGTAACAATTCTCTTGTTGCGGTAAATAAGAATAGATGAATAGAAGAAGAAAAATAGAATTAATGGAAAGATTAGAAGAGTTGTAGAATTGTTGTGGTGGAAGAAGAGAGGGATGGAAGAAGACTAATTGTTGAATAGAAGATTATTCTCTCCACTAAGGGAGGAATGTTTCTCTCCACTAAGGGAGGAATGTATAAAAATCTCTAGCATGATAGGGTATTTATAATACCCATATCCTACTCCTACTACACTAATGAAACAAATAACCAAATCCTACTAGGCTAATGGAATACTTAACCCAAATGTACTAGGTTAATGTAACATTATCATAATCCAAATAAACTAATGAAATACATAACCCAATTGTACTAGATTAATGTATCATTGTCCAAATCCAGTTATGTGTCTGTAAGTCCCCAAAGTCTTCAGAAATGCTATTTTAGCCTGGGACAGATTTTCCATGCAACAGTTTTGGTCCTTAGGCGTGTACACTCCTTTTCCTTTCTTCGTGAGCTTTCTTTTGCGTCAAGTAAGCCATAAAATGCTGAATTTTGCATAATTTATACCTGAAACTTTACTAATCATGTTCGTTTGCTCATTTACAGGAAAAAGGACTAAAAGTGCATGAAATATATAATTTGTTCTCAAAACTAGGCTAAAATATGGGCAAAATATGTTGATATAGGCGTGTAAATCCGCCTATCATCAACTGCCACCTTCCAAGGCTTTGCTACATACGTCTCCATTAATGCCTAATTAAAATCATTTCTAAATACCCAACCACATTTATTTACCATTTTATTAACCAAGGACAATATTAGTGGTATCGTCATACCACCCCTTACTTGCAAGTAATATCTATAGATAAACTATTTAAGTTAAGGGGACTTTCAAGTGCCCTTCCATATACCATATTAAACCACTTGGGAGGCTTCCATGTTATCCACAAGCATAACTATTTAGACTTTAGCCTTTTCAAACCATTTAAACCATGCAAAGTGCCTTTACAAAGTTTAAAACATACAAGAGTTCCATTAAAAGAAGTCAAGGCAATAAACATATTTTTATAAGCATTTTATCAAACACCTTGGGAGCATAATATAACCAAAACTAATTCCAATAATGCAATCCAATTGTCCAAATCCACTACTAATGCATATAAAATCATAATTAAAATCATAGGAAACCATAACCAAGTATTTAATATCAAAACCCCCAACTAATAGTTAAAAGCCAAAATCATGAAATAGTAAAACCAAGAAATCAATCATATAAACAATGCCTTTAGTTAAAATTACAATAAGGGAAGATAATTATGACTTATACCAAAGAAGTTTTAGAAATAAATCACCAAGACAAGCCTCAAAGCAATCCTCAAGATAAATGTAATACCCCGTATTTTTTCTAGCTTAATTTCGCTCCTAGAATGTCAAAGATTAGTTTCAAAAATGAATACCATTCTATGCATGTAGAATTTTTCAGATTTGGATCCTCCATTATGTAGATAGTTGAATAAGCTTTCCATCAATACCAATTTTGCCCAAATCTGATACTCAGTTAAGAAGTTAGGGCATTTTTAGTAAAGTAGTGTACCAATTGGGCAGTCACCGCAACGCGGTGAAGGGTAATTTCATAATTGTCACTTTTCAGTGGACCTATGTGATAAGATCACATCCTGGAAAGGTCCAAATTTTCATTTGTCATATTCCAGTAGACCAACGCGATCTTACCGCATCGCATTGGTGGCCAAAATGGCATTCCAATAGAGTACCGCGATGGTGGTGCATCACGGAGAACATCCAGTTCCCACTCGTCATTTTGCAGTGATCCACCATGATAATGGTGCATTGCAATGGCCTACAAAATGGGAAAAATATTGCTTTTCCAGTACCGATTAAAAATTTAAAAGGGGTATTTTGGTCCATCCCCAAGCTCTTAATCTATCCTAAATATGAGATTAAACCCATTCTAAGCCTACATGCTCATTATCCATCAATTCTCTCTAAAACAAAAATCCTAGAACTCGAAAGCTTCTTCTCCAAGGAATCAAATTCCACCATTTTTTTCTCCAAGAAAACTCTAAATTGAGGATTCCCAAGATAAGATAATCAAGAACTCATCTTCATGAACTCAAATAGGAATCCAAAAATTCAAGTTTCTTCATCCGATCATTAATCAAGGTATGTGGGGTTTATGAACAAGGATCTTCTTTCATCCTTGTGCCGAAAATCAAGTTTTTATTTCAAATCTACATGATTTTAAATTATTATACATGAATTTTAAATTAAGGTTCATACCCATTATTACTATTTGCAAGATGATGAGTTTTGAGAGATTTTGAAGATGAATTGCATGTTTATTTTCATATTTTCATGCCGATTGCAGTAAATTCCAGCTTTTGAGATGAATTATCATTGTTTTCATTATCAAGCATGATTATTATGATGTTTTGAAATGAACTTGATGCATGGGTTATTAAGCCCAAGACTATATGTTGATATTTCAAGAAAGATGATGCTTTAAGCATCTTATGATCAGATTATTTACAGACTTTCAGTAAAGCTTTGATCTTATGATCCTCAGATAAGATTTGGAATTCACTTTACAAATTTATTATAGATTATAAAAATCATAACAACTTTATTTATAGATTTAATCAGATAAATGCATAACTGGTTTTATAATTATCCTTATGCTAGTATTAAAGGGGATTTCCAACAGAATACGTACAGCTTAAAGGGAGTAGTATTTAGTACCGAGTGGGAAGTGTGGGATTAGCGAACCCTATCTTCCACAGAACTACGTAGCTAATATAGGTATAGATTGTCAAACTATTCCCACTTCTACGTGGATGAAAGTTATAGATGTGATCACTTAGCTTAGGTTATACTCCTTGGAAGGAGTATGATACCTCTCTCCATCATGAGGTTTTCCCCTTAGACGAACGAGATGTTGGACTCCATGTTAGCTCACATGGTTTATGTCGGTTAGAAGAACCTCTCTGCTAGTTAAAGTAAAATATTAATAGAAAAGCTTTTAGAAAACTAAGTGTAAAGGCTCACAGTTTATTCAAATTATGTTTTACAGAAAGATATTAGCTATAGATTTTAGCTTTCAGATTTTATATCTAGACGTGAACCCTTCTACACTTAGACAGTATAATTTACAGACAGAACATTAGCATAGCTTTCAGAACTAAATGTTATGACTCACTAGATTTATAAAGTATGATTTGTTATTCATGATTTTCAGATTTTAGTATTTTAGATATTCCAGCTTATGTGAGTCATTTACATTTAGCATGCATTGTTTTACAAATTATGTTGATGAGATGATGTTTTACTTATGCATTTCAACCCTTATATACTCAGTATATCCTTAAAGTACTGATCCACATATATGTCTATGTGCTACATTATCTCATAATATAGGTATCAATTCAGTTGTATCATGTATACTATATTCAAACAGTTTGCATCTTCCAATCAACAGGTGATGAGACTTCTTGATTCAAGGGCTCGAGTCAGTTGTTTAGTTTGAGAAGAATTTTATTTTTCTTTATTCAGTTGTACTAATTTGGGATAGCTGGGGGTCATGTCCCGGCTACCTATAGTCAATACTAGTAAAGGCTTCATAGATAGTCAGTAGAGTTAATGTATTTGATTCTAGTATTATTTGTAAAAGCAAAGTTGTAATCATTTTAATTTAGTTTGTATTGATCAGATTTAGAAAAGAGTTATCTTTTGCTTATTTCATTCAAATTTATTCATTTTATTCAGTTGCTTATGAGTTATGATAATAGAAAGGTTAGCTTGGGATCACCTGTGGTCCTAAGCATTGTGTGACATCTCGGGACCATTTTTGGGGCATCATAAACTTGGTATCAGAACACAAGGTTCAAGTATCCTTGGTGTCTGTGAAATCGTTTCTAATAGAATCTTGCGGAACGATATAGAGATGTCTATACTTTTCTTTAAGAGGTTACAGGGCATTTAAGAAAAAGTTTCCCCTTTTTCCTACTCTAGATCATGCTGTAATGTTGTTCCTTTAGAAACACCTGTCTACTCGTGTGTTACCCCAAAATTCTTCATCTTGACTTATTCTCAAGATAGCATGATCAGCAAGTTCCAATTTCTCTTCAAATAATTCTCTCAGATTTACCATCAGTAATCTCAAAAGTCACACTAAGGGTTTGAAAGGCGCTCTCTAGTATGTCATGAGTCCCTCAAATTGAAAGTTATGTCCTCATCCTTATGAGTTGTTCAGTTGAGACAGAATTAGATATGTATTCAGATTGCCCTTCTTAATATAGATAGTGCTCATGAGAGGAGATAGTGTGAACCTAGATTATTAAATAAAGTGTACATTCGAGGGATATTATGAACTTCAGTGTTATGATTTATGAATAATAAAACCTTATTATAGTTGAAAGTATGGGTATAGAAGAGTAATGACAAGGAAATTGGGAATGCCGATTGATAGAAAGTATGGAGATAAACTTAGGCATGGTGTCTAGTTTTGTTAAGGTGATATGTCCTTGTGTGCTAGTTTATTGGAAGGTAGATAAGGAGTTATTAGTTAAGGAGAATTGTTGTTTTCTTGAAGTACAGAAGGAGTTATTGATGGTATTTATTGTGATTGAAAACTATAGGATATTAATGAAGTATTTGGTGATTGAATACCATTAATTTAGGTGTATAGAAGGGTAAATAGTAGTGATGTGTAGAAGTAGTATGTGCTAATGGATGATAATGAGATAGGACATATGATTTTGACCGATTACTATTATTATGAAGTTCTAGTGGACTAGTGTTTCTTGATGTTTTATTTTATAGCTTCTAAGTGAGAATTGTATGTAAGGTGGGTTGTTAAATCATGTTTAGCACTGGACATTAATTTTGAACATTTGATGGTCATCAAGGTGGATGTAATGATTTTTTGGTTTGTGGTGCTAGTTATATGGAAGTGATCTAGTAGGCTTGAACAGTATGTGCAAGAGTTTGAGTCTATTTTAATTCGTAATTAAGTATGAAGCTGTATGAATGATGAAGAAGTCTGCCCAAGGTGATATAGGGTTGCATTATTATCCAAGGTCATTACGTGTTGTGTGTGGTTGGTAGTACCGTTGAGTTGCTAAGAGGAAGGAGACTAGTTATATAGTATATAATGTTCTTAATAGCTAAGTTAAGGAGTTTTGATTGATAATGTTGAGACTATTTACATGATCTTGATTCTCATGATTTAGAGAAATATAAGTTTAGAGATGCGATATTAGTAGGTTATGATGGAAGCATTATGGTTTATTAAAGGTTGAAGATATCCGTGTTAAGTGTTAGAATCTGTAAGACCCCGCAAAATCCTAAGCTTGATTCATTCCGGTAAAAGCTAGTAAGGGGCCCCAAAATTAGTAAAATTCAGCTAAGTGTTCATAGTTAAAGTTATTTTAGCCTTCGTAAGTTGGCAATCCTTTTTCATGACCCTTATGACCTTTAAATATCAATTTTTAGGTTAATTCATGATCAGGAATGTAAGTAGGTGTTCTCGGATAAGTTTTGGATTTTTTGAACTTCATTTGAGGAACGTTTGGAAGTCCAAACTAGTGGATCGATGCGATCTCGATGCACCTCATAGCCTATCGCATCGATGAGTATTTTTCCCCAGCATCTAGTGCAAATTCTAGTGAGCCGATACAGACTCAACGTGGTGCATCGGCCATAGAGTTGACCTCGTTGATGTGATGCATCGGTCTGCGCGTCGCTGGGCATGTTTTTCAATAATTAAAACAGCGTCCAGAGGGGTAGTTGGGACATTTTTTCCATTTCAAATTAGCCCCTAAAACAAGAAATTCAACCCTCACAAAAACGTTACACTCTTTTATCTCAAAATAATTCAAGAACAAACCCTAGGGCTATCAACCCAAGATTCAGTTCCCAAGGATTGAACCACCAAGAATCCAGGCATTGAGGTATGTCAAGTGTTCATCCAAGGGTTTCCTTCCACCCTTGGAGTTTAAGAAACCATTTTTACTACAAGTTCATGAGTTGGATGAATTTCACGGTTAGGTTTGAATATGATCATGATTTTCATGTTAATGGAGTTCCTAATCCATGATTAGTTACAAGATTTGTATGAAATTGTTTATTATATGTGTTTGTATCATGAGAATTCATGTTAAAACACTTGAATTATGAATTTGGTATTTGAATTGTAATGCCCCTATTTGTTTAGTATTGTGTGCATATAATAAGCCCGCCAAGTGTTTGGTGAATTGTTCATGTGAGTTGAATAGTTATGTACCATCATATTAGTATGTATACAAGTTCATGTTATGCAAGTGTTTGTCTAAATACTTCAATGAATGAATAGTGATCAAGTAATTAGTATCATGTGTCAAGATTATGCTATGTCTTATAGTCTATGCTATCGCATCCTGGGGTATTTAATACCATAAAATCTACATGTTTACCTAGAGCTATAATAGCTACAGAATAGACTAGGTATTAACATGATCAGCAATTTAGTAATTAGTCTAGAACCCAATAGAGTTCAGTCAGTTAACAGAATTCGGTAGTATTCCGTCAGTTAGAAGAATCCAGAGAACTCAGTTTAATTAAGCAGACAGTATGAATCAGTAAAAGATCAGTCCAGCCTAGCACAGTTTAGAATTTAGTCCAGTATCTATTCAGTTGGGATTAGGATTCAGCATCGAGTGAACCCAAGGAGGGGGACTCACCTGCCAGCAGAGGGTGTGATCATTAGAAGCAGTCCTTGTGCTCCAAAACTACGTAGCCAACATAGGTTGAGACATTAACCTACCAGTTGAGGGTTGATGAGGTGTCCTATCTTCTAGTTGAGGGTACCACCATTCTCATTCATAGCACCTGCCAGATGAGGGTGACTCAGCTTATCTTTACCCATAGAATGGTACTAACCCCCTTCCAATTGGGTTTATAGGTTGGACCCTAATTCATTTAGAAATGAGCATGTCGATTAGATGATTACCTCTTATAGTCTTAGTTTCAGTCTTCAGAATAGAACTCAGTTTAGTTCTACAGAAATTAAGACTATAAGGCATAGTCACTCAGTTCAGTATGAACTCAAAATAGTTCCACAGAATTATGACTGTCAGATACAGTCACTCAGTTAATAGTAATACAGTATCAGTAAACTCAGATATCAGTAAAACAATAATTCTGAATGCAGTATCCAGTGTTATCATGACCTCAGTTACAGTTTACATATTTCATGCATGTACTCTCATTCAGTTATACTCATGTTATTTAGTCAGTATTATTCGTGCATATGAACACATTCATCTCAGCCTAACTAACTTAGCATACCTGTACATTCAAAGTACTGACGCATACCTTTCTTTTGCGCTATGATGTCTTATATCATAGGTTCGGATGCACGAGCTCTAGATCATACTTAGTAGCCTAATCCATCAGTAGCAGACTAGTGGTCTGTCCTCATTATTAGAGGACAAATTTATTATTCCAGTATTTCAGTACTCAGTTTATCAGTAGTCGGAGTTAGTTGGGGACTTGTCCCATCAACTCCTTGTTCAGACAGTAGAGGCTTTACAGACTAGAATATTTATAGACAGATGTTCATTTTTGGTATTGATGTACCATACTCAGTATTTATTTTAGATTTAAACCTTATGGAAGATTTCCACCTAATTTCTGCATAATTACAGTATTACTATTCAGTTATTGGATTGGGTACCAGTTATGGGTTAGCTTGTGGTCCCTCAGGATTATGAGCATCGTGTAGTAACCGGGGTACAAACTTGAAGCATTACAAAATTGGTATCAGAGCCTAAGGTTCAACATAGTCCTAGAAAGTATGATATCCGTATTTAGTAGAGTCTTGTGCATGGGTTTGTACCGTGCCACTTATGGATGGGAGGCTATTAGATGTTTTATGAAAAGTTTCCCTTCTTTCAGTAATCATGTCATGCGAGTGAGCATGAGCTCAAGTTAAGATCTCAGTCTAATTTATCTCTTCCTTATGCTTCTAGAACATGTCTTCTAGAGAAACTAACAAAAGAAGTAATGAAAACCAATCAGCCCCTCCGCTCGTTCAGGCAGATCCCCTGAATGAGCATGTTTCTCACGCTAAATTTAGAGATGCTTTCACTGCCTTAGCTCATTCAGTAGTTTCTTAGAATAATTATCTGGTTGTTATCCTATCTAGGCTTACTTCTCATGCTATGCAGAGTAAGGAGGATAAACATAGGGAAAAGGGGAGAAAGAATAAGAGGGCCAGAATGTCAAGGCCAAAGAGTGCCCAAACAAATCCCCTTTGCCAGAAATATGGCAGAAACCACCAGGGTATCTGCAGAGCTGGTAGTGATGTATGTTTTGTATGTGGAAAGCCAGGCCACAAGGTTAGATATTGTCCTCAGTCAGGTTCCCAGAGTCAGTATAAACACCCCCTAGCTTAGTCCGATCGCCCGAATCAGTAGGGTGCCGCTTCCAGTGCCACTAGTGGGCAACGCCAAAACAGAATCTATGTACTTCAATCCTGACAGGATTAAGAAAGTTCTCCTAATGTGGTCATTGGTACGTTATAAGTTTTCTATTTACATATTTATGCTTTGCTAGATTCAGGAGCTTCCTTGTCCTTTGTAACTCCATATATAGCTGTTGATTTTGGAGTCAGTCCTAAAATTCTAGCAAAGCCTTTCTCAGTCTCTACCCAGTGGGTAAATCTATCATAGCCTGATGGGTAGACAGGAACTATCCAATTATGGTATCTCAGAAAGTCACTTCAGCAGACTTAGTAGAATAAGAGATTTCCAATTTTGATGTCATTCTTGGCATGGATTGACTATATTCCTACAATGCCTTAGTTGACTGTAGAAACAGAATTGTCCAATTTCAGTTTTTGAATAAGCCCATCCTAGAGTGGGGGGGTAGTACTTCAGCATTTAGGGGTCAGCTTGTTTCTTATCTTAGGGTGAGAAAAATGATACCTAAGGGATGTGTCTACCATTTTGTTTGAGTTCAAGACTCAAGTTCGAAAACCCCTAATCTTGAATCTATATCGGTAGCATATGAATTCCTAGATGTGTTTCCCAAAGATCTTTTCAGAGTTCCTCTCAATAGGGAAATTGACTTCAAAATAGACCTTCTTTTAGATACTTACCCTATCTCTATTTTTCCATACAGAATGGCACCAGCAGAACTTAGAGAATTAAAAGAACAGTTGAAGGATCTCCTAGATAAGGGATTCATTAGACCCAGTGTATCCCCTTGGGTGTACTAGTTCTATTCATGCATAAGAAAGATAGTTTTCTCAGGATGTGCATAGACTACCTTCAGCTAAATAAAATCACAGTCAAGAACAAGTATCCGCTTCCCAGAATCGATGACTTATTTTACCAACTTTAGTGTACCAGTACTTTTCTAAGATAGACCGCGGATCAAGCTATCATCAGCTCAGAGTCAGGGAAAGTAAAATCTGAAAAATAGCTTTCAGAACTCAGTATGGTCACTTTGAATTCCTAGTCATGTCATTTGGTCTTACTAATGCCCAGAAGCTCTCATAGACTTGATGAACCGAGTGTTCAAGTAGTACTTGGGCATGTTCGCTATAGCCTTCATCGATGACATTCTTGTCTATTTTTGTAGAGATAATGAACCCATAGGTTATCTCAGAATCATACTTCAGACCCTCAAAACTTCAGATTCAGGTCATACAGCTCATGACTCATGTACTCGTGTCATGCTATACAGTATGCTCAGTTACTATGACTCATACTACACTCTTAACGATCGGTTAAATTCAGATTATGTCATGTATATCCTCAATTTAGATTTCTTGATAAATCCATGATATTGATATCCTATTCCTCAGGCCTCGATTAAGTGTCGAGTTCGGTATAGTATTCATTCATACCTAAGGCCCTCATGTCTTAACCCTTTAGTGAACCCTCCTTATAAAATAATATAGTGATGAGCGATTGCTTAGATGGGAGAGAGTAAATGTTTCATATTAAGGAGAGATTTTGCATATTTTTTTACACGAGGTTGTAGTTATGAAGATAGGCTTGAAAGTCAGGTTAGTGTGCAAGTTAATGGCTAGTAAGGAGTTGTATTTAGTTGCTGAAGGAGGGAGATCAAAATTTTTCATGAGATGAGAAGTTGAGAAAATGCAGTGTGTGTGTCTATTCAGATCCTCGATTTATGTCAGTCCCCACACGTAGTTATCAGTATTTTAGTACCTTAATTTATAGACTATTATAGAATTATGTTATACACTTGGTCTTGCATTCTCTGATAATTCAGTTTTCACGTATTCATGCTCAGTTATCTCATGTTGCTTAGTCAGTCCTTACCTCATATGCATAATACTCTATAGTTTTAGTCCAGTTATTCAGACTAAGTGCAGTTTAGTCCTACATAACCAGTATTTATCTATTAGTCATTCAATTAATTAGATAAGTTGGTATGCTTACGCATTTATCTCAGCGCCCATGTGAATATTTTTAGTAGTCTGAGTTGAAGTGTCATACTTAGGTAGAGAGTATAGTTGGGAGAGTGTTCGAGGAATATGTCTAAGCTTGAATATTTGTAGTTGTGATGCATAGGGCTTAATCACTCTATCTTAGATGATGTTTCTAGTCCCCACCTCATACTATAGAATTTTTACCAAGATGTGGTTCCTTTTTTAGGTATTTTATTCAGCCCATGCCAAGATTCCTTGCTCCCTAAAGTCATTAAAGCTCTATAGAAATAGTGTCAAAGAAAGGCTCCAGTCGAGTATGAGTTTCCCAGCATGAGTTAGTCCACAAAGCTAGGAATTCAGTTTAGCAGTCAGGAAGATAAGTTCATATGGTTTGGTTTCCTATCTTTCCATCTAGTCGCAGTATCTGAAGTCTCATGAATGTAACTATTCCAAGATGGAGCAACCAGGTAGTTGCAAGTTCAGCTCAGTTTATGTATCATGCCTCAGTTTTAGATCCCAGATATGTAGTCATAATTCAGTTCATAAGTGACCTATGCATCATCCCAGTCTTTCCTCAGTAGCTCAGCCAAATTAGTATCCTTCAGGGGACGTATTATCCCAAGAGGGAGATGCACTATAATTCCTCAAGCTTTCATAACCTAGACCTTTTATTTTCTCTTCACGTAATGAATCTAATTTGGAGTAGTGGGTACTCATAAAATGACTCTCGAGTTCTAATCTCAGTCGTACTCCATGTGTCCAGGGGGTCAATTCAGTTCGTGATATGCAGTTCATGTATCACGTTTTAGGCTCAGTTATGTTCTTATGTTCCCGTTCATGTATGCTCAGTAAAGGATCTTGAGTTTGAGATCAGTTGTTTATATTCTTGAAAATCTCTCCCATGAAGGGGTAAAGAGGTTTGGAAAGGAGGGGAAGTTCAGTCCTTGATATGCCGATCCTCAAAAACTTCTCAGTCATTTTATAAAGGTAGCTTATGAGCTTGGGTTGCCTTCAGATCTAGTCTCAGTACAGCCAGTGTTCCATGTCTCCTTGTTAAAGAAATGCATAGGTGACCCAGCAGTTGTAGTCCCTGTAGGGGGTATAGACGTTCAAAACAGCCTCTCTTATGAGGAGATTCTAGTTGAAATCCTTGATTATCCGATTCACAGACTGAGGAACAAAGTGGTCCCTCTAGTAAAAGTTTCTTGGCAGAACCAATCCGTTGAGGGAGCTACTTGGAAAGCAAAAGTAGATATGTGGACCAAGTATCCTCACCTCTTCTCCGCAAACTCAGACTCAGCCCAAGGTAAGACTTTTCTCTTGAACTTACTACATTCCACGCTCAAATTTCCCTTAAAGACTTGATATCAGTTACCATTGCATTTTTTCAGTTATGTATTGCATCAGATATGCATGTTAAGCATGAGAAACTCAGCTTATCAGCAATTCCAGTCATGCATTCATGAATTATGTTCAGCCATGTACTCATTCATCATATATGCATGTTCAGTACAAAATTTTAGCATATCAGTAGTGTCTATTATGAAATCATGTTACAGTTGTGCATGTCTCCCATCTAAATTCAGTCTAACAGTATTCTCAGCTTAGTCAGTCTCATTCGAGGATGAATGTTCCTAAGAAGGAGATATTATATGACCCCATAAAATTCTAAGCTTGATTCAGTCCTGTAAAAGTTAGTAAGGGGTCCCAAACTTAGAAAAATTCAACTAAGTGTTCATACTTAGAGTTATTTTAGCCTTCATAAGTTGGCGATCCTTTTTCACAACCCGTATGACCTTTAAATATTTAATTTTAGGTTAATCCATAATCAAGAATGTCAGTAGGTATTCTCAGACAAGTTTTGGATTTTTCAGACTTCGTTTGAAGCACATTTGGAAGTCCAAACCAGTGGATCGACGCGATCTCAATGCGCCACATCGCCTATCTTGTTGATGATTATTTTTCTCTAGCTCCCAATGCAAATTCCAGTAGCTGATGCAGACTCAATGCGGTGTGGTGGCCATAGTGTCGACCCCATCAACGCAATGCGTCAGTTTGTGCGTCGCTGGGTATGTTTTATAGTAATTAAAACAACGTCCAGAGGGGTATTTGGGACATTTCCCTATTTTGAATTAGCCCCTAAAAAATGAAATTCAGCTCTCACAAAGAAAGTTACACTCTTTTCTTTCAAAATCATTCAAGAACAAACCCTAGGGCTATCAACCCAAGATTTAATTCCCAAGGATTACACCACCAATCTTCAAGAATCCAGGCATTGAGGTATGTCAATTATTCATCCAAGGGTTTCCTTCCACCCTTGGAGTTTAAGAAACCCTTTTTACTACAAGTTCATAAGTTTGATGAATTTCATGGTTGGATTTGAATGTGATCATGACCATGTTAATGGAGTTCCTAATCCATGATTAATTGCAATATTTGTATGAAATTGTTTATTATATGTGTTTGCATCATGAGAATTCAAGTTAAAACATTTGAATTTGGTATTTGAAATTGTAATGCCCCCATGTTGTTTAGTATTGTGTGCATATACTATGCCGTCCAAGTGTTTGGTGGATTGTTCATGTGAGTTGAATAGTTAAGTCCCATCATATTAGCATTTATACAATTTCATGTTATGCAAATGTTTGTCAAAATGCTTTAATGAATGAATGGTGATCAAGTAATTACTTATTATGTGTCAAGATTGTGCTATGTCTTATAATCTATGCTATCACGTCTTGGGGGTATTTAATAACCAAAAATATAGTTATTTACCTAGAGCTATAGTAGCTACAGAATAGACTCGGTAGTATCATGATCAGCAGTTTAGTAATCAGTCCAGAACCCTGTAGAGTTCAGTCAGTTAATAGAATTCAATAGTATTCCATCAGTTAGCAGAATCCAGAGAACTCAGTTCAGTTTAGTCAGATAGTATGAATCAAAAATAGATCAGTCCATCCTAGCACAGTTTAGAATTCAGTCCAGTATCTATTCAGTTGGGAGTAGGATTCAGCACCGAGTGAACCCAAGGATGGGGACTCACCTGCCAGCAGAGGGTGTGATCCTTAGAAGCAGTCCTTGTGTTCCAGAACTACGTAGCCTGCATAGGTTGAGACATTAACCTGCCAGTTAAGGGTTGATGATGTGTCCTACCTACCAGTTGAGGGTACTACAATTCTCATTTAGAGCACCTGCCAGATGAGGGTGACTCTGTTTGTCTTTACCTGTGGCACAGTACTGACACCCTTCCAACTGGGGTTACAATTTAGACCCTAATTTATTCAGAAAGTGGCATGTCGGTTAGATGATTACCTCTTACAGTCTTAGTTTCAATCTTCAGGATAGAACTCAGTCCAGTTCTATAGAAATTAGGTTTGTCAGACACTGTCACTCAGTTCAGTACGAAACTCAGATAGTTCCACAGAATTAGGACTGTCAGATACAGTCACTCAGTTAATAGTAATATAGTCTCAGATATTAGTAAACCAGTGATTCTGAATACAGTATCCAGTGTTACCATGACCTCAGTTACAGTTTACGTATTTCATGCGTGTACTCTCATTCAGTTATACTCATGTTATTCAGTCTGTATTATTCATGCATATGAACCCATGCATCTCAGTCTACCCCACTTAGCATACCAGTATATTTAAAGTACTGACGCATACCTTTCTTTTGAACTATGATGTCTTATATCATAGGTTCAGATGCACGGGATCCCAATCATACTTAGTAGCCCAATCTATCAACAACAAACTAGTGGTGAGTCCTCATTATTCAAGGATAGATTTATTATTCCAATATTTCAATACTCAATTTATTTTATTAGTCGGAGTTAGTTGGGGACTTATCCCATCAACTCCTTATTCAGACAGTACAGGCTTTTCAGACTAGATTATTTATAGTCAGATGTTCAGTTTTGGTATTGATGTATCGTACTTAGTATTTATTTTAGATTTGAACCTTATGGTAGATTTCTACCTAATTTCCACATAATTACAATATTACTATTCAGTTATTACAGCAAGTACCAGTCATGGGTTAGCATGTGTTCCCTTGGGATTATGCACATCGTGTAACATTCGGGGTACAAACTCAGGGTATTACAGAATCTAAGTTTGAAACTTTGAAGATTGAGAGAATAAAAATGAGAGTTAAAGATTTAGATGGTGTGAACTCAGGATGTACTGATACTCATGAATATTTTAAGTTAGTAAGTGTTCAAGATATTATATGATAACTAGTGGAGCTATTGAAAGATAGAGATGTACCTCGGAAAGAAGTATTAGAAGTGGGTTTTACACCTTCAAGTGTGATCTTTTAGGGTAAGTTTATTGTGTATGTGTACTATTACATCCCGGACTCTAGCCCAGTTTAGAGTTTAGTAAAAGGGGTTCCATAGACTTAGAATTATTTAAAGTTAATGGGGAGATGATAGAATGAGTAACCAAGTCAGACTTCCAGATTCTAGTAGTGATACCAGTGTAGTGTAGAAAACCAGCAAGGGAGGATAATGCCCAACCCATTCTCATCTCAGTATAAAGTTTTGTACTTCAGTTATCCCGATATGTACTCATGCCTTACATGTTAGTTCCATGATCATAGTTCATGTTCATGCACATAATAGAGAATTATGTATTCTCTTAGTTCCTAGTATGAGAAGTTCCAATTCATCCAGCAGTCGGAATTACATTCCATAAGTTATGAACTCCAAATTCAGGTCATGCAGCTCATGACTCATGTACTCATGCTTTATAGTAAGTTCAATTTTAGTACTCATGCAACACTCTTAGTGATCAGTGAAATTCAAATTTATATCATGTATGTCCTCAGATTAGATCTTTTTAATAAATCTATGTCGTGAATGCTCTATTCCTCAGGCTGCAGTAAAGTGTCAAGTTATGCTTAGTATCCCTTCATGTTTCAGGCCCTGGTATTCTAACTTCAGTGACCTTCCCTTAGGTCAAGGTAGTGATGATGAATACTTATGTAGATGGGAGAGAGTAAATGTGTTATGTTTGGGAAGATTGTTGTATGCTTGTTTTATGTAAGTCTATAAGTTTGAAGGAATATTGAGGTGAAGCTTTTTGTGTATGACTTGGTTAGTTGAGAATATTTTATGTGTATCATCCTAAGAATTTAATAGTACATGGAAGTTCTTATTGATAGAGGTAGTAGAGAATTTTAGAAAGATGCTCTTATGGATATTTGTTTAGAAGTGCATATGTGGTTATGAAGATAGGCTTGAATGTCATGTTGGCAAATAAGTGGATAGATGTGTTGTGGCAATGTTGTAATTTCTTATTCAGATGTCTTGTTAAGATCATGCTCGGAGTTCTTTACTCCCTAATAACATTATAATTTCTTAGAAGAGTGTTGGAGAAATACTCCATCTGTGTATGAGCATTCAGTATGATTCAGTTCGTATATCCAGTAATCCAATTTAACAGTCAGATAGACAAATTTCTATAGTTTTCCATCTTCTGATTTAGTCTAGTCTTACTACCTGAAATTTTATGAGTATGGCCATTTCAAGAGGTAGTTTGTTCGCGTCCAAGTAAATTGCAAATTCAGCTCTGCACATGCATCGGGCATCAGTTTCAAATTCAGATATCTAGTCATGATTCAGTTCATAAGTATTCAGTGAATGATCTTAGTTTTTCAATCATCCCAACTCAGACAATGTAATATCCATTGTATGATCTTAGCCTCATTGTCTCCTGATTCGCGCCTGCATAATTTATCACTTTATAGTTCTACATAAATAATTTCACCATGAACACTTCAAGCGAATTCTAAACTCTCAACATGAATCAGCTCCTTATAATAAGTAAAGGCTAGTCAGCTCAGAAATTTGTTTCATGATAGAGGTTTCTAATGTTCCAGACTTAGTCATGTAAGTATATTCCCAAATGCAAATGTTCAATATGTAATCTCAGTTGCCTTAGTTCAGAACTCTCATTCCAATCTGCCCGTGAAAGGTGCTACTTGGGAAGCAGAAGCAGACATGCATACCAAGTATCCGCATCTCTTCTCCATGAACTCATATTCAGTCGAAGGTAATAGTCTTCCTTTAGTCAGTTCTTTTCCAGTCTCAAATTCAGCCATATAGCTATTTTCATGTAAATTCATGCACTCATAGATTAGTTCAGTAGCTCACTATATTGATATTCAGTCATACAGCTTATTTCAGTTGTGCATGATAGCTTATATCAGATTCCTCACTATTCTCAACTTAACTAGCAACATTTGAGGACGAATGTTCCTAAGGGGGAGATATTGTAATACCCCATATTTTTCCTAGCCTAATTTCACTCCTAGAATGTTAAAGATTAGCATAAAAAATGAATACCATTTTATGCATGTAGAATTTTCCAGATTTGGACCCTCCATTGTGTAGATAATTTAAGCTTTCCATCGATAGTAATTTTTCCCAAATCTAATACTCGGTTAAGAAGTTGGGGAATTTTTAGTAAAGCAGTGTGCCAACTGGGCAGTCACCGCATTGCGGTGAAGGTCGATTTTATAATTGTCACTTTCCAGTGGACCTCCGTAATAAGCTCGCATCGCGAAAAAATCCAACTTCCCATTTGTCATATTTCAGTAGACCAACGCGATCTTATCGCATCGCGTTGGTGGCCAAAATGGCATTCCAATAGAGTACAACAATGGTGGCATATCACGAAGAACTTCTAGTTCCCACTCGTCATTTTCTAGTGAGCCACCGTGATAGTGGCGTGTCACAGTGGCCTTCAAAATGGGGAAAATGTTGTTTGTCCAGTTTCGATTAAAAATTTAAAAGAGGTATTTTGGTCCATCCCCAAGCCCCCAATCCATCCAAAACATGATATTAAACCCATTCTAAGACTACTATGCTCATTATTCATCAATTCTCTCTAAAACAAAAACCCTAGAGCTGAAAATCTTTTTCTTCAAGAAATTAAATTCCATCATTTTTCCTCCAAGAAAACTCTAAATTGAGGATTCCCAAGACAAGATAATCAAGAACTCCTCATCAAGAACTCAAATAGGAATCCCAAAAATTCAAGTTTCTTCATCCAATCATCAATCAAGGTATATGGGGTTTATGAAAAAAGGATCTTCTTTCATCCTTGTACCCAAAATCAAGTTTTTATTTCAAATCTACATGATTTTGAATGATTATACATGAATTTTAAATTAGGGTTCATACCCATTATTGTTATTTTTAAAATTATGAGTTTTGAGAGATTTTGAAGATGAATTGCATGTTTATTTTCATATTTTCATGCCTATTGCAGTAAATTCCAAATTTCGAGATGAATTATCATTGTTTTCATTATCAAGCATGATTATTATGATGTTTTGACTTGAATTTGATGCATGGGATACTAAGTCCAAGATTATATGTTGATATTTTAAGAAATATGATGCTTTAAGCATCTTAAGATCATATTATTTACAGACTTTCAGTAAAGCTTTGATCCTATGATCCTCAGATAAGTTTTGGAATCCACTTTACAAATTTATTACAAATTATAGAAATCATAACAACTTTATATACAGATTGAATCAGACAAATGCATAACTGGCTTTATAATACCCTTATACTAGTTGGAAAGTGGATTTCCAACAGAATGAGCGCAGCTTAAAGGGAGTAGTATTTAGCATCGAGCAGGAAGTGTGGGATTAGCGTGCCCTATCTTCCATAGAACTACGTAGACAACATAGGTACAGATTATTCCCATTTCCACATGGATGATAGTTATAGATGTGATCACTTTTATTAGGTTATACTCTTTGGCAAGAGTATGACACTTGTCCCTAGCGTGAGCTTTTTACTTTACGGGAATGAGATGTTGGACTCCATGTTAGCTCACATAGTTTATATTGGTTAGAAGAACCTCCCTGCTAATTAAAGTAAAAGATTTATAGAAAAGATTTTAGAAAACTAAGTGTAAAGACTCACAGTTTATTTAGATTATATTTTACAGAAAGATATTAGCTATAGATTTTAGCATTCAGATTTCAGATCTAGACGTGAGCCCTTCTACACTTAGACAGTATGATTTACATATAGAACATTAGCACAACTTTCAGAACTAAATGTTATGACTTACTAGATTTATAAAGTATGATTTGTTATTCATGATTTTCAGATTTCAGTATTTCAGATATTCCAGCTTTTGTGAGTCATTTATATTTAGCATGCATTGTTTTACAAATTATGTTGATGAAATGATATTTTACTTATGCATTTCAACCCCCATACACTCAGTACATCCTCAAAGTACTGATCCATATATATGTCTATGTGCTACATTATCTCATAATGTAGGTATCAGTTCAGTTGTAGCATGTACACTATATTCAGACAGTTTGCAGCTTCCAATCAGCAGGTGATGAGACTTCTTGATTCAAGGGCTCGAGTCAGTCATATAGTTTGAGCAATATTTTAATTTTCTTTATTCAGTTGTACTGATTTGGGATAGCTGGGGGTCATGTCCCGGCTACCTATAGTCAATACTATTAGAGGCTTCATAGACAGTCAGTAGAGTTAATGTTTTTTATTCCAGTGTTGTTTGTAAAAGCAGAGTTGTAATCATTTTAATTTAGTTATGTATTGATCAGATTTAAAAAAGAGTTATCTTCCGCTTATTTTGTTTAGATTTATGTGTTTTATTCAGTTGCTTATGAGTTATGCCAGTAGAAGGGTTAGCTTGGGATCACTTTTGGTCCTAAGCACCGTGTGACATCTCGGGACCATTTTAGGTAGCCTTATTGTCCCAAAAGCTTTTGAGAGAATTATGGAGTATTTTTGGAATAGTTTCTAAGTGTTAATGAATAGAATAATACGGTAAATAACTTCTTAAATGTATTAGAAGTCGTGGGTCCTAATTAGGGTAAGTAGGGAAATGTCCATACTATCCTCACTTAAGTCCCTTAAAAATCCCATCACAGGGATACGATTGACCCATATGAGTCGTATTCTCTAATATGATCGGTACCCATCATTCGTATCCAAGACTCCAAGCCTCATCCATAGATCAGAAATTATACAGTATACAACTCATCCAACCAAGTCATAACCACAGTATACGATTCATACCTATAACCCGTATCCCTGGCAGGATGAAATACCAGGAGTATTAAACACTGCCCACCATACGAGTCCCTGATACGACTCGTACCAAGCCCTACGACTCAGACTCCTAATTCATACCCATTCCAATGACCAAAACCATCCCACCAACTACCACTAGTTATCATACAAGAGGACCATACTACTCATACCCCAATATATGACTCATACCTATGAGTCATATTGGGTCCAAAGAACAGAATTCTAGGAAATTTTCTAAGAGTCAAAACCCAGGATGTTTAAGATACCTTGCATGCAGAATCTAATAAGTTATGTACCATCAACAGTCTTGGACTAGCTGACAGATTTCACCCTTTACCTTTTAAGTCTCAGGATGTTGTCTTACTAACCCTTATGTTGATCCCAATTAACTATTACTTTTTGAGTCTCTACTTACTATATGAAAGCTAACTATCTTACTTAGATAATACCTAGTAGCGTGGATCAACAACTAATGATCAAATTATTATTGTCATTATCTTTTCCTAGTCACTACTTCTCGTTTGGAGTAAGTAGCAATAATCTAGGAGGGATCCTAACATTTGCAACCTCTAAGAAAATGATTGAAGTTAAGATAATACAATGCATGCATGGGTATTGGTTCAGAACAATAATAACACTTCCCCTACTTCGTCAATCCATCAGGATTTCCATAACCCTAGATAAGGGGTTTTAGTTGCTCATGCTTGTGAAGTAATCATCAACATTCATGATTGAAAGCATAAGATGAAATCACAATAATCACAAGTAAAACCCAAAACTGTGACGGAATTAATCTACCAAAATCACTTCAAGAGAATTTGAAGAACAAAATTGAATCTCAGAATCAAAATATATTTGTAAGTATCAAGAGTATGCAACTTCTACTAAAAAGCCATAAGGGGTATTTATAGTACATGAGGAAATCCTAAAATCAAAGCCCAGATGAAAAAGGACAAAATAGGGTCGGTGGCCATATGTGGTGTCCATATGCGGCCTGACCTTGGGCGCATGTGCCATATGCGGCCTAAGGCTGGGCGTATATAGACACCTATATGTGCAGGAAAATTTTCCTGCAGCTTCTGCTCTCAAGATTTTCACTTCCTGGAACTTACCTTACCCACATGTGCTACATGTGGTCCACATGTTGACATAGGTATGTGCCAAAAGTTATTTTTCAGCACTTTTACTCTCGGGATCTTCACTTCTAGTACTTATCGTAGTCTTATACAAACCACATGTGCTACATGTGGTCCACATGTAGACATAGGTAAGTGTCGGGCCTTCCAACTTGCAACCCAGCTTCAAATCTTCAACTTTCATCACATGTTTTGGTCACGAACATCTGAAAAGTGTCATGAATTCCCAAAATTGATCCAATAAATAGCCAAAAATAAAAATTTTTGTCTTTTTTGTGAACTTAGCATCCAAAATGTTGCTTCCTACAAAGCATACCTAAAATTCATCATATCTAACAAAACAACCTTAGAAACTTGCATATTTTCCTCGTTTTAAGTGTAGAAAGTGGTATATTTCTATAGCACATCAACACCCTCAACTTAGAACATTTGCATGTCTTTAGGCAACACAACACCACAAAACACGATGTTTAATTAGGAGATTCTATGCTATTCAAGGTAGTCAATCAATACTTTTAAGCTCAAATCACAACACCCACTCCTAACTCACTTTTGAAAACCAACTGTGTATAAATATGAAGTACAACTATGTGACACAATGGGATCAAGGTATGGAATTACATTAGCAAAAGACAACCATGCATATGTATAAGTTACACTACCCAAATACGTAGATAACTAGCAATATGACTCATGTACCCTCACAACAGAGATTTCCCACTCACTTATATGAAATAATGCATGTCAATGCAGGGACAGTCAAGAGACACTCACACTCAAAAGAGATGTTCCAATCAATATGTATAAAATATGATAGCCTTTCCCTTATTTTCTTTACCTTAGTTTTTAGACAATCAGGCTAGGATCACTATCATACTTTTCTCGTCTTGTAATGTAGGCTTGGGGGTTGGTATGGTACATATGGAAATATAAAGTGACTAAGCCTCCTTGGAACTACACTAACCTTGGGTTCTCACTTATTAGCCAATTTCTTTTTTATTCCACCCTTATTTCTCTTTTTTTTTTATTTATTGCACATTCAGGTTGGGTGTGGTCTTTTATTCTTTCTTTTTCACAATTTTTCTTTTTTTTCTTTTTTTTTTCTTTTGCTACCATACTCAGCCTTACTAACTTTTTTTACTTATTTTACCCTTCTGCATACCTACTTTATATCACACACCCCTATGATAGTCATCCTCAATGTAGGTGATTAGCCTGAGTTGAGGTACACAATGTCTAAGAAGGAATAGGCCAAAATAGCCAATTCTAATACAAATGGAACGGTGACCGGTGAAATAAGAAAAAAGGCTCTGAGGCTCAAAATAGAGATCAAGGGATAAAATTCACACATGGAAGGTTATTTAGGCAAAAGGTGGACTAAAATTAAAAAAAATGGCCTATGATCCTTTCCTAACTGACTATCGTATAACCTAGGCAAGACTAACTAAGCAAATTCTGAATTTAACACACAAAGGGAACTAAATAGAATCTCACACACACATGGCACAGAGTCAATATTACAAGCTACTACCTATCTATTTTATGCAACTATTAGCAAGTGATTATCATGTCCCTAATCCTAATAGCATAACAAGATCCACAATGTTTACATATATATATATTCACATAATTCTAATAAATTTTAGAGGGGTATCATTTTTCTCAAAATCTATAAAAAGCATGATAACTATCCTAAATACTTAAAAATCTCCTAATTATACAAAAACACAATACAATACAAAACAAAACACAATATGACATAAATTTTAACCTAGACATGCTCATTCTACAACCATACCATGCCCGAAAGAAAAAGAAGCACGATAATAAAAACCCACGACGGCTATGATATACCCCACCCCTAACAAAAATCTGTAGACTATCCCCAATGTGCTAAAATAATATAAAACAAAAGGAATGAGAAAATACCTGAGATGCACTATGCGTTCGTGTTATGAGCATCTTCATATGGAGGCATATGAGCTGGCAGAGGTAGTGCACTAATATAAGATGCACCTGTTGCTATCTATGCATGCTTTTGCCTCTCAACAATTGCAGAATCCATGAATCATGTTTGGCCTTTTAAAAAGGCCTAATCATATGGCATATCAGGATCCTGCAAGTCTCCCATATGACCTCTCTTGTCCCCAACTATTGGACCTTTTTATCATTCACTGCAAAGAAATCAAAATATCTAGGTGCACGACCACTGAGGGTATAACTGAATGAGTGGATTCCATATGGATTTCTATAATAGAGCATACCGCTACTCGTAATATATCTATCTCTTTGCTTAATTGGGCTAGATTCAACATCTTTATATATATAAATCTGGTTGTAAATCGTCTCTTAAAAGCATCAAAATATGCCTTCAAGTCAGCATGTAGCTTATATAGGGTAGCTCTCTAAGCGACCTCCTAAATAGCCTCTGTCATCTCGAATCTAGTTTGAACTCCTGAATACATCTGCCCATGTAGAGTGGTTAAATCGGTCTCAACAACCCTCAATCGAGCATTAGTGGACCTCTAACTATCCACTAAGCTCTGGAAGAACTCTCGAGATATAGTAATTTATAACACCCCGAGAGTACACCCTGGACGTCACACGATGGTTACAATCTTAAGGGACCACAAGCTAACACATGAGCTGGTACCTGCTATAAGCACTGAATAAAACTGATAACAATAGTTCATATGCAGAATTTAACTAAGGAATGCCATAAGGTTTTAAATTTGTAATTTTAATAAAGTTTGTAAAACAATACTGAGAATACTAATAAAATATCTGACAACAACAACTGAAAACTGAAGACTGACTAACTATCTTTACTAGTCTGAAAAGCCTCTACTAATTGACTGTGGAGCTAATGGGACAAAGCCCTAACTAACTCTAACTGAATAGGAAATACTAAAAAATGAATGAATAATATGAGGTAAATAAATCACGTCCTCAAAATATGAGGACTCACCACTGCTATGCCTGATAATCTAGAAGGTCTATACGTGATCTGAGAACTGAGCATCCGAACCTATGATATAATACATCATAGCACAAAGAAAATGAGTATGCGATCAGTACTTTGAATGTACTGGTATGATGAATGAGGTAGGTTGATATGCATGGTTTCATGTACAGGAGTAATAACTAACTGAATAGATAACATGAAGTACTGAATTGAATGCATGAAATCTGTAAATACTGAGAATGCATGACCAAGCATAAAACACATTCTGAATATAATCTGTAAACTAAAATACTAAGTACTAATACATGAACAACTGATATTTGTATGCTATGGTCAAGCGAAACTGAAACTGAATTAATGAGTTGATGACTGGACTAAGACTGTGGGAGCCATCATCTAACCGACATACCCCACCTGTGACCCTAGTTGAAAAGGTGTTAGTACCGTTCCACGGGTACTAACACTGGCTGCGTGGATCCATTAAAGTGTTTCTCGAAGGACTAAATGTTACCCTCAACTGGCAGTTACCCATATATGATCAACCCTCAACTGGCAGGTTAATATCTCAACCTACGCTGGCTATGTAGTTCTGGAATGCAGGGACTGCTACTAAAAGACACACCTTCAACTAGCAGGTAAGCCCCTATCCCTGGGTTCACTCGGTGCTAAATCCCACTCCCAACTAAAATGACTCGGAATACTAAACTATTCTAAGTTTAACTGATTATGATAACTGGCTGAACTGATACTGCTCATAACATGTCTGAAACTATTCTAAAGATACTGAGACTAAGTAAATAGATATATTTTGGGTATTTATAACCCCCAGGACTCGATAGCAATAATAGCAAAATAGTACTAAAACTTTAGGAACATAATATGAAAACATTTATTCAAAAGTTATTCTTGTAGGAATTTCATCAAACACTTGATATGCATAGTGTAAGCTAAGCATGGGAATAGTTTAAAACTTACAGTAATAGCATGATTTCAATATCAACATCATTAATTATGGTTTAAATCAGCAAATAATATTATTCAAACATGTGGGGTTTAATAACAAAAATAATTTTATGTAAACATGGTATGGAATCGAGATTTATTAGAATTCATGGTTAAAATCACAATTAAAAATAATGATAAGTTGTAAAGATCACAACTTTGAATTTAAAATTTGATACTTGGACTCCATGGGTTGAAGGGACCCATGGATGAACATTTAACATACCTTAGTTGGTGAAATTGAGAAAGTTCTTGATTAATTCTTGAAGCTTGATCATGAATGTTGGATGAGTTAGGGTTTGTTTCTTGAAAGCGGGCTACTTTAATTTGATAGGATTGTGAAATAATGAGCAAATAAAGCTTTCTTGGGACTTAAATCTCGTGTCTAGACTAAATAGGGTGAAGGCAAAGGACTTAAATGCCCTTGGAAATTAAAACTCAGAACTGGAATTGAAAATCCTGATTTTGTCCTTTGACGTGATACGGTGCTTATTACGTCGGGCTACAGGAAAAGGACAATCCCTATTTTGTCCAACGGCGCAACGTGGTGCTATCGCGTTGCACCACTAGAAATAAACAATCCCGATTTGGCACCTTGGCGCGATGCGGCGCCATCGTGGTGCCCTACTAAATATGAATTTAACCCTTGGCGTAATGTGGCATTATTGTAGTGGTCCACTGGAAAAGGACGAACATGATTTTGGCCATCACCGCGACGCGGCGTTATTGCGTTGGGCAACTATTTTCATTAAAATTGTCATAACTTCACCCGAGTATTGGATTTAGGTTAAATTGGTATCGTTGGAAAGATAATTCAATTTCCTATCATTTGGTGGGTCTTGAACTGAAAAATTCTCAGTAAATCAAAATATATGCTCATTTGAAGTTGACTAAAGCAATATTTTTCTCAAAAACTCAATCGGTAAGGAATATTTTGATTCATCCAATAGCTTGCAGTTATTTAAGGCCTTAATATACATCAAATTCACTCTAACTCTCTCTTATCTATAATCAGCCTTCCGTATAATATGTTTATCATGTCCAACTCTCAGTCTATGGTCACATTCAGTTATGAATGTGGGAGTGATATAATCTGGACCAAAAATGACCTAACAGATAGTCTCTATTGAAAGATCAACCCTGACCCCTCTCATAAGGATTTGATCAAGTTATGGCTACTCCATGTATCTTATTAGGTCTGGAGATCTACGCATAGAAAGAACTACTGTGGCATGGTATGATGCATAAAACTCTCACAAAATAGCCAGGCTATAAGAATCGAGTGGTTTAGTCATCCACTCTTACTGATAATAATTGAAGAAAACTCACAATTGTGGTACCCGACTCAGCCTAGATAGATCAATTCCGCACTCCTAAAAAATAAGCCTCTTAGGACTGTGACCCTCAAAATGTGACTGTCTATATGAAATATCTTATCCATCCCCTCTATACACTACCTCAGATTTTTCTCCTCAAGAGGTGCTTTTGAGGCTTGTATGGGTGTAAGACTCTACTCGTATTGTACTAGTGTGCCCTCATCTAGGATAGGCATCTCATGGGAAGCCTACTCTGTACCTTTCCTATACTAGGGTACCTCTAACTACTGTACATGAATGGCAGTATCTTCATCAGACTGTGGTACCACTAATGACTCTTTCTGCTCTGTAGGCTCATATGAATCCTGGGACTCCTCATTAAATTGGGGGTCCTAAGCTACTCTCTGTGGATCTGGCTCAGAATCTGCTTTATCCTCCTTATCATTATCACTCGGCAGAAGTGAATATGGAGGTGATCTTTGTGCTGATTTCATTCTCGGTCGGGCTATACATACCTGTGCAATCTAGATAATCTGAGCAGCCTCAGTCTGAGACCTAGGCTGAGTAAAGGCTGGTCGTATACCCTACTGTGACTGCTCAGGTAGCGGCTGTCCCATAATGACTAATAAAATAGTCTCGACTACCTAGCATATCTATCCTTAAGTAACTTTGTGTGTCACCCTATCTGCAACATCTCTAAGTTGTATAATCAGGTACTTATCTATCGAACCATTGGGCTCAAGGGACTTATCCTGTTACCTCGATGTTTCAGCCTTTTTACTCTTAGAAAATTTTAGTGCCATACATGAAAAACTATTTGTTAGTTTCCAACAAAAATGAGGGATTGCAAGAGTTGAAGAAAAATTCAAAATTTGAAAAGTTTAAACTTTTCCTCAATGATCACACCCCTATAACTTATTTGAAGTCCCAACAAGTCCAATGGGCACACATATATCAAGATCATGATTTTCAATGCAAATTAACATGCCCAACCATTGGTATTACTCTACTTGTTCAAGTTCAACTTTCGTTTGGGGCCTAACCTTAGAATTTAATTCAAGACAAGGCCCTACATTAAGATTTTAGGCTACTTCAAAGCTCCTATATACAAGCATGATAGATTCTATATATTTTTCATGGGAATACACATATCGAATTTTTTATTCAATAAATAAATCAATACATAACCATTAGGAGCCGAGAAATTTACCTCTTTTATGACAATCCAAAAATAAACAATGAACAAATCGAGTAAACCCCAAGTTGTAACTTGTTTTTAGTGTGTTGGGACAAGTTGGTACCTCAAACAAGTTTCAATTTAGCCTTTCTTTAAGTATGGGGCTAGTTTATGATTTAAGAGGGAAATTTAGATTTAAAGAGAGAGTGAGATTTTGAGGATTTGAATGAGTTTGAATGAGGCTAAATGTGTTTAAATATTGATGGAGGGCTAATTTAGGTCTTAAATATGTTTTGGTAGGCCCAAAATTTTAATCAAAATTTAGGCCCACAAATTGGATACCCGTAGTACCCACGTACTCCTGCCACATGCGGCCAGTCATGGGGCAAATGTGCCACATGCGGTAGGGCGCATGTGGGCCAAATTTTTTTTTTGGCCCACTTTCCTGCATTCTGGATTTGGCATTTCGATTTTTTCCCTAGCTACTTATGGTCCCGTAATGTGAATTTATGATTTCAAAAGTATGATTATGTGCCAAAGTCCATAACATTCCATTCTCATCCTCAAAAATTCATCTTTTCCATTATTGCTCAACTTACCTGGCCCGTGTGGGACTTGTGTCCCTGATGGGTTTGTCACACAATCCCCTTACCTAAAAATTTATACATGTAGAATCCTATCGTGTTCTCGATAAGTTGATAAGCTATAAACCTACAAAAGCGAAACAGACAAAAATTGAACACTAAAATAGTGGGTTGCTTCCCACTCAACGCTTGATTTAACGTCGCGGCACGACGTGGTTGTGTTAGTTACTCAGACTTTACTAATAATCCCATGGAATGCCTCTCAT
The DNA here is from genome assembly GCA_030864225.1 of Capsicum baccatum var. pendulum. Classification (NCBI taxonomy): domain Eukaryota; kingdom Viridiplantae; phylum Streptophyta; class Magnoliopsida; order Solanales; family Solanaceae; genus Capsicum; species Capsicum baccatum. The sequence goes on along the minus strand of CM061560.1, from coordinate 233,047,940 downwards.
GCAACACTTGATTAAACATCACAGCACGATGTTGGTACCTTTAATACTCAAAATTCATCAAGATACCCATAAGAGTACCCTCATGGATTATCAATACAATTTATCACCGACACCACCCTCATGTCGGTAGGCTGCTTCATTGATTTTTGGATTTTGAATGTGGCCTCCTCACCATTGACTCTGATTTTTAGCTCTTCTTTCTCCATGTCAACTATCTCTAGACTGTGACCATAAATGGTTCCCCCAATATGATGGAAATCTTACTGTAAACCTCACCGTCTAAAATAATAAAGTTAATTAGATAGATGAAGTTGTCATCTCTCACAATCACATCAAATAAAATACCCACAGGTTTCTTCACCGTGCGTTCAACCATCAATAGTCGCATTACAGTTGGTTCAGGAGGGTTTAAGTCCAATTTCTTGAACACAGCTAGCGACATTAAATTTATGCTGGATCTTGGGTCACATAAGGCTCTGGAAAATTGGGATGATCCGATGGTGGATGGTATAGTGAATGCTCTGGGGTCACCCTTTTTTTGGGCTAGAGACCTAGTAGTGACTGCACTACAGTGGTGCAAGCCATCAACATCCTCTATCATAGCTTCTATTTTCTTTGTGATTTATTACTTCATAAATTTGGCATATCTAGGCATCTGCTCCAATGCTTCGACAAAAGGAATATTTAAGCTTAACTTTTTTAGTATCTCAATGAATCACTTGAATTTTCCTTTCTCTCTTTTCTGCTTCAATCACTGTGGAAAAGGAGAGGGTGGTCTTCAAATCTATCTTATATTCGACTCAACAACCGAAACCTTACCTTTTTTCTTACCAATTATATCATCACCACCTATTGCCTTTTTTGTCACTATAATAGGTATCTCATCAACAACAGCCTCATCATGCCCTGGCACTTCTACAATAAGTAATGGGGGATCCATAGTAGTCATACCACTCCTTGTGTTAATGGAAAGAACATGACCATTATTTTTTGGATTTTGCACAGTGTTGCTAGAAAGGGTACCTGGCTGCCTCTGGTTCAAAGTTGTTGACATCTGTCCAAATTGTTTATCTAACTACTTGATAGCAGTGTCATGAGATTCAACCTTCTGGGTCAAACCTGAAATGTCAACCTTAATATTTTTAAGACTAATCTCCTAATTTTCTTGACCCTTTACCAGCTTAGTCATCGTCTCTTTCATTTTTGATTCTGCATCTCTTCTGCCAGGTGGAATATATCGATCTACCTTTTGTCTGTAGTCATCCTTCTTCCTTCAGTCACTATCTCTCTCCTTACTATAGTTTTTGTATCTATCATAATAGTTTTGACCTTGGTTCCCTTGCCCTTGGGCTCAGAACCCACCAACTAATGATCCAGATAGTTTGCTTCCTTCTCTAATTCTGACTCGTATGCTTTAGAAGCTGACCCCTGTGCTTCTACTGCACTTGCTTACTCAAAATTTGCTACTACAAATTGCCTTGCTAATAACCCAAGATTAGTTCTTAGTAGTGCAATCTCTTGCGCTACTGAATCATAGCTACTTTCTTGTCACAGGAGGCACCAATAGCATATGTGCCAGATCCCCTCTCAGCCTTCTAAGTTTTCCACACTCGTTTAGTAAGCGAGATCTAATATAAATCTCTGAATCAGCCTCCCAGTATAGTCTTATAAAAGATCCTCCAGAGATGGTATCTGTCATGGCTATAAAACTAATGGTCAGGTCTCTGTAGAATATCTCCAAAAGGCTAGTCCCTGACATCCGATGGTTGGGCACCATATTCAGCTTCTTCTTGAACCTGAACCATGCCTCGTACATAGATTCTGATTGTAGATGCCTAAAATTATAGATCTCATCCTTAAGCTGTAACATCCTAGATGGAGGAAAGAAATGGTTCAAAAATGGCCTATGCAACTCGTTTTATGTAGTGATAGATCCTCTTGGCAGTTCCCCCGACCATAAAGATATTTCTCCTATAAGTGATTAGGGGAATAACCTCAATTTAAGTGCTTACTGATTTACTCCTGGATTTATATACGAACTGCAGATCCCAATGAAATTTTCAAGGTGCACATTTACATCATCTGTAAGCAAACCCGTAGATACACCCTTAAGATTTAGGAGCTGGATCATTGTGCTCATTATGTAAAACTTAATGCCTGGGGGTAAAAATAAAGGAATAATGGCTTCAGTCTTTGCCAGCTCAATGTATCTAAGATCTTCTTCATCATCCTTGTACAGTTGCACATACTGACATGCTGAGATCACTTTAGGACGGCCACCTCTAACTCTATTCTGATTTCCACCAAGTGCTGCTCAGCAGTCTGCTGCCTATCTCTGCTCAGCTAACTCTACCTCCCGAGCTATTCGTTGAGCTTCTTTTGATGCTCTCTTCTCATTAGCGACTTGTGCTAAAATTACTTCATGTTCTGATCAACTATATCCTATACTCCTTCAAGAGAAAGGAGAGGCACATCATCACGAACCCCTTCATGTGTATCATCTATTTTCAGTTCTATCATCCTTCTAGGTGTTTGTAGGATCCTCTATAGATTCAGATTCAATGGGAGTAAAGGATTTCCTCTACTCCGTGTGCTAGGCATACACCGATATATACCTAACTAAGAATAAAAAAAAAGAAAACCAAAAATTGCAACAACTATAATTCACAAATCAACACCGCATTCTCCGGCAACAGCCAAAATTTGATAACGCCTATGATATACCTTCACTCTGAAGGTTATGTGATCGCTATCAAATATTGTAACCCAACAAAGATTGGGGTCGAATCCCAAGGGAATACGTGGAATATTGGCTCTCATCTGTTGTAATCAATGGGCAGAACTGAAAAAGTAAATAGGGGGTTTGAGTAGCAATATCAAATAAGTGGTGAATATCAAATTTGGTTGTAATCAGTCGTAAGTGAACGCTAGGATTATGTTCCCTCTGTATTCTCAATTACGTAGGCTTATCGTGCTTTGCTTAACCAACCTAATACCTTGCATGTAGAATCTAATAAGTTATGTACCATCAACAGTCTTTTGGACGAACTGACAGATTTCACCCTTTACCTTTTGAGTCTTAGGATGACGCCTTACTAACCCTTATCATGATCCCAGTTAACTATTACCTTTTGAGTCTCAAGTTATTAGATGAAAGATAACCATTTTACTTAGATAATACCTAGTAACGTGGATCGAGGGATAACCATCAAATTATTATTATTATTATCTTTTGCTAGTCACTATTCCTCTTTTGGAGTAAATAGCAATAATCTAGGTAGGATCCTAATATTTGCAACCCCTAATATAACTATTAAAGTAAATATAATACAATGCATGAATGGGTATCAGTTCAGAACAATAATAGCACTTTTCCTACTTTATTAATTTGCCAGGTTTTCCACAAACCCTAGCTAAGGGTTTTAGCCGGTCATGCTTGTGAAGTAATCAACAACATTCATGATTGAAACCATAAGATGAAATCATAATAATCATAAGTAAAACCCCAAAATTGTAATTGACTTTATCAATAAATATCAATACAAGAGAATTTCAAGATCAAAATTGAATCTCAGAATCAAAATATATTTATAAGTGTCAAGAGTGCATAAATTCTATTAAAAATACATAAAGGGTATTTATAGTACATGAGGAAATCCTAAAATTAAAGTCCAGATGAAAAAGGACAAAAAAGGGGGTTGGTGGCCACATGTGGTGTCCATATGTGGCTTGGCCTTAGGCGCATGTGCCACATGTGGCCTGAGGCAGGGCGCATGTAGACACCTACATGTGCATGGAAAATTTCCTGCAGCTTCTGCTCTCAGGATTTTCAATTCCTGGCACTTACCTTACCAACGTGTGGTCCACATGTGCTACATAGGGTCCACATGTTGACATAGGTAAGTGTCAGAAGTTATTTTTTAGCTCTTTTACTCTCGGGATCTTCAATGCTGGTACTTACCTTAGTCTTATACAGATCACATGTGCTACATGTGGTCCACATGTTGACATAGGTAAGTGTCCAAAGTTATTTTTCAGCTCTTTTACTCTCGGGATCTTCACTTCCGATACTTACGTTAGTCTTATACAGATCACATATGCTACATGTAGTCTATATGTAGACATAGGTAAGTGTCGGGCCTTCCAATACTTGCAACCAAGCTTTGAATCTTCAACTTTCATTAGATGTTTTGGTCACGAACATTGGGTAAGTGTCATGAATACCCAAAATTGATCCAAGAAGTAACCAAAAATACCATTTTTCATTTTTTTCATGAACTTAGCATCTAAAACCTAGTTTTCTGCAAAACATACCCAAAATGCATCATATCTAATAAAACAACCTCAGAAACTTGCATATTTTCCTCGTTTTAAGCGTGAAAGTGTTATATTTATATAGCACATCATTTTGTCTCTAGTTATAATTTTCTTGTGTAAAATTTTAGATTTTCTAGTGTTTGTGAACCCTATCAAATGGGTAAGAGTCATCGTATTTCATTAGTTCGTCGTCATGAGTCTAGTTTGCATCATTTTGATCTTATGTATTCAGATGTTTAAGGTCCTGCTCCTATCAATTCTATTAATGGAACTCGTTACTTTATTTTGATCTTAGATGATTGTACTAAATTTATTTGGATTTATTTTACCCATCAAAAATCAGATGTGCTTACTATTTTTAAACAGTTTCATACCATGGTTGAAACCCAATTCAATGCCAAAATAAAATGTCTACAAACTGATTAGGGAGATGAATTTCGTAATGTTTCTTCTCAACTTCAATACCTGGGCATCCAACATTGAGTTTCATACCCCTACACACTGAAACAAAATAGTTCTCTGGAGTGATGCAATCATGTTATTATTGAAAAGGAATTATCTTTTCTTTCCCATGCTTCTCTCCCATTGTCTTTTTGGGAACCAGCCTTCCACACAACAGTCTACCTCTCTAACCACACCATCACCCCCATCCTAAACTACTCATCTCCATATAAATGTCTACATTGTCGTCTACCTAACTATGGTTTCCTAAAATCCTTTGGTTATCTTTGTTTTTTCTTTCTTCATCCGTACAATAACCATAAGTTTGAATTCCGTTCTCAACTATGCATCTTTTAGTTATATCTTAAAACACAACAGTTATATGTGTCTGCATGAGTCAACTAATTGGGTTCTTGTCTCTCGCAATGTTGTCTTTGATGAGGAATGTTTTCCTTATCAAGACTACCTAAAACATCCATTTTTGGATCATACTCCATTTTCTTTAGAATCCCCTCCACACTACTTTATCAAGATGCATCCCTTTCTTTACCTTCATAGGCTCCAACTCAATTGTCAGTGATTATTCGGGATATTGTTCATCCTTTGAAAAGCACACAGATAATCATCTCTTCACAACCTAATGAATCACCTTCTTCAACACTTTTCAGGAACTTTATTTCACCTCCACAATCTCCAATCCACTCTCGACCTTCTCTGTCCTCTTACCATTTAACTGTTTCTTCATACTTTTAACCACCAAACAAAATTTTTTGCTCTTCTTCAAAATAATACATGGCAACTTTTTCCACCTCCTTCTAACTCTAATATTATTGGTTGTAAGTAGGTTTACAACATAGAGCTTCATGTTAGCGGCTTCATTAAGTGCTATAAAAATCTTTTAGTGGCTAAGGGGTTCCATCAAGTGGACAAAATTGATTATGTTGATACCTTAGTCCTGTCATAAAACCAATCACTATTCAATTAATTATCTCTATTGCCTTCACTAAAGGTTCGCATTTATGTCAACTTGATAGTAAATAGTAAGCTTAATGAATAGGTCTTTATGGAGAAACCAACAGGGTTTGTCAATCCTCAATATTCAAATCATGTATGTCTCATCAAAAAGGCTCTTTATAGCCTTAAATTGGTTCCTCGAGCATGGTTTACTAAGCTCACAACTTTTCTTATCTCTCGTGATTTTGAATCTTGTCTATCTTATTGCTCTCTATTTGTTCGACAGTCACCTAATGATGTCACCTATATCTTAGTGTATGTTGATGATATTATTGTCACAGAAAGTAATCCTTAGTTTATTAATCAATTTATGCAATACTTTATGCTACTTTTTCTTTGAAGGATCTTGGACCTCTTTACTTTTTCCTTGGAATTGAAGTTACTTGACAAAAAGATACCATTTCAATCACTCAATAAAAATATATTCATGATGTTCTTCTTCGCACCAAAATGGCTAAAACCCAAACCTATCTCAACTCCAGTAACCCTAGGGTCTCTCCTTGTTCACAATGGTGATCCTCTCCTGATTTTTACCTATATCAGAGTATTGTTGGAACTCCTTAATATGTCACTATTACATGTCCTAAAATTTGTTATGTTGTCAATCGAATGTGCCAGTTAGTGCATAATCCATTCACCACTCAATGGGCTATCGTTAAGTGTGAGTTTCGAGCTCTTGCCTTTGCTACCACTAAGATTATTTGGATCAAGCAAATTTTACATTAACAAAATGCTCCTATAAAACAACCTACGATTTTATTGTGCGACAACTTAAGTGTTGCTCTTATCTCTGGCAATCCTGATCAACGATCAAAATACATTAAGCTTGACTATCATTTTGTACGAGAAAGTAGATGATAATTTAGTTATTGTTCGCTTTGTTAGATCTCATAGTCAAATAGCAGATATCTTTATGAAAATTCTTGATACAACTCGATTCAATTTGTTGAGATCCAAGATTCTTGTTCGAACCTCACCATCTCTTGTTGGGGTACTAACTGAAAATTCTTCTCACAACAGTCGTGTAGATGGAAACGAACAAAAAAATTATTGATTAACCTTATCTTGTTCCTAATTTCTCAGTAATCTCAAATAGTTCGTGTATGGTAAATAATTATTATGATTTATTGCGTATATCTTAAAAGTGTAGATTAAAGACAATATAGGATTTGCATCAATCCTTTTATAGGATCCTTGTATAGAATTACTATTTAAATAAGATCTTTCACTCGGTAGAAAATTTAATCGAGAGTTTACAAATTCCACTATTCTTTCATCTTTAATACATTTATTTCCTTACACTTACCATAATATGTATCTATATTAACTCATGTTTAGTATTAGGTCTTGAAAAATAATTTGAAGAACTAGTAATTAATGTTATAGAAGAGCATGAAAAATATAATTATCGTTTCTCGATATATTTTAAGTGATAAATAAACACAAAAATCAATTTTTGAAATAGAGACGAGTAAAAATGTAGAGAGAAGTATTATATGGTAATAATTATGCTCACTGTCAAAATAAATATTTAGTAAAAGTTACACAAATTTTAATCGTGCTAATAATTCCTTATTTCAACTTTTTTTCAAAATTTCTAAATATCTGTGATGTAGTCCGCATGGATACATCATATTCTTTCGGATATATTAATTAATTTTATATGACCAAATTACACATTTCAATAATGTATCCAACCTTTTAAGTAGAATCAGAGATTTATGTAATTATTTAAAATAATTGAGATTTTAAGTAGTTATGTTAAATTAAATTGTGGTAGTATTTTTTAGGGTATTTGGATTAGATTATAATTTGATCAAAATAGCTTAAAAGCTATTTTTGGATTTTAGGAGTGTTTGGCAATTTAAAAAATTGCTTAAAAAGTCAATTTTGACTTTTTATAAGCCAAAAACTAGAAGTTGGCCATTACCTACTTATTTTTTTAGCTTATAATCTATTGAAAGTTGACCAAGTAAATAACTTTTGTATCCCTTATAATTTTCACTTATTCCAAAATTACCCTCTTGTAGTCCATTTTGATTTTTTAAGCTTATAATTCATTAATGCTTGTATTAATTAAACATTTCTACTTTTTGTATTTATGGCGAACCTAACTCTAGTCATATTAGTACCTCTTTGTATGAAACTTCTAATTTATGAAATGTGATTTTTATGTATTATTCCCCCTTTTTAATATATTCTTTTAAATTTGGATAATTATTATTGTACAATATATGAATTTCTCTAAGAAAAAAAAAATCACCAATTAAGATATATGGAGAACAGTCACTGAAGATATACAACTTCATGAACGATTAGTGAACGATTCATGTATATTTGATGACGCAATATGCGTATTTAACAATATTTTAATAGTGATATAGTCATTACTCAATCAATATTTTTCAATTAAGAGTCATTTTAGCAAACAAATTGTATCATTTGTGACCAACTATTTATCTAATAATGTAATTATAATGATTAGTAACATATATATTTTGTTTGATGATTTAAACTCTTTTAACCAAGAAAAAAGATTTTTTTAGTGTACAAATTTAATAGTCATTCATAAAAATATTATATATATATATATATATATATATATATATATATATATATATATATATATTATATATATATATATATATACATATATATATATATGAAATTGCAACTGTATTGATAAACATTGATAAACATCTCCCAGTCATTAATTATGAAATTGCATCACTATGTACAGTGTTATCAAAAGTGGGGAATAAACTAAGGCTACATATTTGTCTTTTTAAAATAAAAATGAATAGATATATAAACACAAAATTTTAATATTATATTAACAATTTCTCTCTCTCTCTCTCTCTCTCTCTCTCTCTCTATCTATCTATCTATCTATCTATCTATCTATCTATCTATCTATATATATATATATATATATATATATATATATATATATATATATATATATATATATATGTATATTAAAAATGAATTAAAAATATATATATTAATTTTAATTTGACTCATAGAAATAAAAATTAATAATAATCAACTTTATATATTGTTAACAGATTTAAGGATATTTCAGACATTTTGACCAAAAAAGTGCTTAACAGCACTTGTTTATCAAACACATCAATAACTTATTTTCAGTTTCAGAACTTTTATCCAAACACGTAACTGTTTATTTTTAAATAAGTTTCAGCACTTTCAAAAGCACTTTTAAAGAATTTTTTAAATTATAAATTACATAAAATAATGACTCAACTATCACTAATTACACAAAATCCCAACTGTTAAAACTTATTACAGAAATCCCATTTTTTCAATTCTCTCTCTAAAAGTTCACATAGATAACTTTATCCAAAAAAAAATTACGGTTTGTTCTCCCTGAAACACGGCTACAATCAAGGAGCCATTAATAGCAGGTTCTTTTTTTGAATTTTCATCCGTGTTTGACTCTTACTCTTACACATTTACATTCAATTTAACAAAATCTCCATTAAAATTTATGAGATTTTCAGATCTGAGGTTTGTAATTTTTTTTTTTACTAATTTTGACTTTTTATTGCATGAAGGCTACAAATTGGAGTCTTTCAGAGTGAACAAGGTGTTGAATGATGTTCATTCAGTAGTTTTTTCTTAATTTTGAAGTTATATTTTGATTTTCTACTTTAGCATTGTGTTTTGTTTTACAAAGTCAGAAGCCAGAGCTCTAATGTCGTCAAAGCGTGAGAAGCAGATGAAATTGAAAGAGGTTTAGGAACATTACAATATTACATGATGCCTTTAACATTGAAGTACTACATGGAATGTGGTCATATGTCATGTGCTTTTTTTTTAGAAATTTAACAACTTAATTCCTTTGTGTGAATAGTACTTTACTGATGGAATTTCATGACTATCTCAACGATTTTCATGAAAGATTGAGATTTGATTCCAAGGTTAATACATAATTGAGATTGAGATTTGATTCCAAGGTTAATAAATAATCTATAATTTTGTTACATCGGAACGATCCCATTAATTAAGATGAAGAAAATCAAGAAAGTTGCTAAACAAAGTTCAAAAAATCAAATTGGAGAATCACCAAGAACGTAAAAAAAATGATACTTCAAGGCCACGTTAACCAAAGATTTTTTTCTTTTTTCGTTTTTGATTGTAATTGTAATTGTACTGAAATATAGTATTTTTATCGTTAATGTGAGCTTTTATGAATTTTTATTTTTGATTATGATAGTTAGTTTTTGTAGTAAAATGTGGTGTTTGTCATATTTTAATTTGAGGCTGTTGTAGTAGCTATTAACACTCATACAAGCAGTACTTATGTATGTGATTCACATATACATAAGTAATAAATATTAGTTATGTGATTTCTTTTTGTACTAGAATGTCATTCCACATACAATCAATACCTTTATATATGATAGACATACACATAAATATTGCTATGAAATTTGCTCTGTTATGATTTTTGTAGTTGTTGTACATCCACATACAAGCAACACTTATGTATGTGGCAGACATATACATAAGTCTATCTATATAGTTTGTCTGTTAGAAATTTTATAGTTATTGTACATCCACACACAAGAAATAATTATGTATGTGCTATACAGATGCACAAATCTATTTATGTATTTTACCTGTTATGAAATATGTAGTTAGTGCACATCTACATACAAGTGTAGCTATGTATGTGCTAGAAATATACATAAGTATTGCTATGTATTTATTCACTTTTGAACTCTTTGATTAATATACGTCAACATTGTTATGTATATGCTAGTGTAACTATGTATGCGCTAGACATATACATAAGAATTGTTATGTACTTGACCTATTTTGAAATTTATGATTCATGTACAACATAACAGTTATGAACTTACAATATACTCTAATTTTATGATTTTGTTTTTCATTCAATACAGGGTCTGAAATACAGAATTGTATACATATAGGGACTGTAGAATTTTTGTTGCTAGGTATGCAGAATACCTAAGCGAAGGAATTGATGTGACTTTAGATGATTTTAAAGCTGAATATCATCATATGCGATACGCGTCACTCCTTCGAAATTACGATCTTCGAAAGACAAAGAAATGTTATGTTAGTGACAATGACGATCCTCCAAGATCAAGGACAAAATATGTCCCCCATCTCATGAATCTGGAATAGTTAACATTGAATAGTCTCGAAGATGTTTATGGTGTTGATTGTTTTCTTTTCTGTGAATTTTTGTTGGGTTGGATTAGTAAACTAATGTATGGGTTTTGTATGTACAAAGTTTTTAAAACACAATGAGTTATGTTTTGGGGATGTACTGACTGTTTATGCATATGTTATATTTTTGTTTATATCACTACATTAGATTGACTTACTGATTCTAAATTTTAGTGTTTATTCAGTCTTATACAATAGGCGTATCATATATGTACGAGGATGTATAGCACATACATAGTTGTTTTTCATATACATAGTAGTTATGTCTACATATACACATTTTTAATAACTAACGTTAACATAATGTATTAAACGATTTCATGAAGCAACTTTAATGTACATATTATCATAGCCATAGAAATTACATTCGTCGTCAATAAAAAAAATATAAATTATAAATTAGTGTATGTTTACAGTTAATTATAATATATGTTTACATATACATAGATTTTATAAGGAACATTAACTACTAATAGTTGGTCGTAATTAACGTATAGTTACAAACTCATAATTTCATATGTTTATGATTAAAAAATGTAAAAATCATAAGCATTACATAGACTACTCCTCAACAATCATAATTGCATACCAGTTATGTATATAAACACATATTAACACCATATGCAATAGTAAGTTATGTAGACGATAAAATGCACAAAAATTTATTAACGCAACTATCAAATATACAAGACAAACATCAAATATAAATACATCAAACGTAGCTGAAAAAATGAAAAAAAATTAATATTTATTTTAAATTACCATCATTCAACTCAAATTGTTCAACAAATCAAAACAAAAAAAGTAGAAAATGTTATTTGAGTGATTAATCATCAAGTGTATAGGAGGGATGTCTATTGTGCCCCTCATGTCCGCACCATCCACAACGATTTGTACTTGATGAAAGTGTTTCGCTTAATTTTTCTTTCTCCCTTTCTTTGATTTTTCTGATAGCTTTTTATAAATTGGAGGCAAAACTTCTCCCTCATCCGCACTGTTAGGAACATTTCAGTGTAGTTGAACAATTTAAAATCCTCATTGTAACATCTGAGGATATAGCTAAAATAGAAAAAAGACAATAATATGATTAGTATTTATAGAAATTTATAGTTTTATAGGATTTGTATGTTACAATTCTACTATACTTAAATAAAAAAAATATACAACACAACTCATCTACTATACATTAATAAACAAATTAAACATATATGATTTTTTGTAGTACACAATTTATAAAAAACAAATAACAAAATAAAATCTGTCTTTTACACATTTACAAAAAATAGTTTATGTATATGTGAATTATTACTGAAAGAAAATTTTATGTATATATTATTGACGGAATTTTGGATTTTGTCAGAGTGACATATACATAAAAATGATTATGTATATGTGATCACATGACCACTTTATTTTTATCAAATCCCCAAATCAATTACCACAAAAAGAATAACAATAAAACACAATCACCAATAATTTTTTTCTCAGTTTAATTTTACCTTTGAGCTGCGTTGTGTGCTATAAAGATGAGATCATGTGCTTTTAGAGAACCCTTTGAACTACTAGGAATGGAGAAAATTTTGAAAGCGAGAAGAAATAGGATCACAAATAATATCACAATAAGCCCACCAAAGATTAGTATGGAATTTAATGATTTTCAAGGTCCAATCGAGCATGCCTCCCCCTTTCACTGTCATTTTTGTACTGAAATTTGTAACGATCAAGAGAATTCCACAATTGAATTTTGAAAAATCTTGAATTTTTAAAAGATCTGTGCAAGACTTTTTGTTCAACTAATAGACTTTGGATCATTGATTTTTTCTGGGGAAAATATGAAACGATAAATTTTTTTAACTAAAAATTACATAAAGCAACAACTTAACTATCAAAAATACATAACGTACATCAATATTTTTTCAAGCTTCGTCAATGTTTAATTCGGTAGCGATTGACGAAATCAACCTCAAAAAACTTATTGATTCAGCAACAACGATTCCTTTACTTTTATAATTTACATATTTTATTTTGGTTCTCCATTAACAGAGTACCTCAAAAGAATAGCAATATTCATCTTCTTACATTTCATTTTTTTTTCCTTTAAAACGATCGACAAATAGGTGCTTGATTTGTTTTTATTTTGTGTTTTTTTTTTGAATTGTTTTTAATGTATTTGTATAATTCAAAATTTGAATTTCAATAACTGTTATATAATTTAAGGAATGCAGTGATCCACTTAATAAATTGATTGCATTAATTACATCCCTAAAAGGAACGAAATCAGTTATTTTTATTTTTAACGACAGTAACAAATTCACACATATAAAGATTGTTATATATATGTCGGTTATCATATGTATATTAATCGAGAAAGAGCAAGGTAATTAAAAAAGTGAAAGTGAATGTAATTACTTTAAAAGATCATATTTATGTTATTTATATTTTTTTTTAAAGGCCATTTTTTTTTAGCTCATCCAAACCGGCTCTTTGTCCATAACCAAGACCATAGATCCACGTCTCTAGTTTCCAAAAGCATCAACGTGGCTGGCTAACATAGCCAAAAATTTTGTACGCGGGCACTAAATTTGCAACTAAATTCTTCGACACTATCATTAGTAATTCTGGTTCTTCTTTCTTTCGTTCTTTCTTTCATTCATCTCAGGACACTATTCTTAGTAATTCAGGTACGTTTCTTCCCTCTTTCTTTGTTCTTCAATTTTGTGTACACCCACTATGTGTTTGTCAAAATGTGTGAACAAATTCAAGTGCCTTTGATGCTGATTGTTTTTCTTTGGTATTAAAAGAGTTATTAGAAATCCTATTATTGTTTACCCGAGTGTTTGTCTTGATTGAACTTAAGTGTGAAGGATTTTTAATACTTGGTATGCTTGTTTGCTACAAGTTTGGAAAGATGAACATACTTTGAATTTTGAGTTAAGGGTCAAATTATCTCACTTTTTTTGACTGTTATACCTGTACTGTAGGGAGTGTGAGCTTCCTATTTGAATCATTACCGCGTGGTTGGTGAAACACACCTCAGCTAATAACTGATGGTGTTTATACGTACTATATTCTCTCTTTTGTTTAAAAGTTTTGCCACTTGGAAAAATAATTCCCAAAATGACAAAGAAATAAATTAACATTAGGTTAAAAGTTAAATTTATTCTCCTTCACTAAATCCGATATCTTCTTCTCCATCTTCTTAATTATGGTCTCGTCTCAGTCATGGCGACGATATCTCCTTCTTGGATGGGGAAAGTTTAGGGATTTTATAGAAATCAACTGAAAATATATATATAAAAATAACGTTTCAGTTAATAGAGCCGTTATATACGTCCGTTGTATATGCCAGATGGATCAACATTTTATGGCCAAATTTGCCTAGACAAACATTTGGTCTAGTTGGCATTTAGGTGTGTTTTGCTAACCATTGGTGATAGTTCAGATAGGAAACTCACACTCTCAATAGTTCAGGTATGAAACTAAAAAAACTGGGTTAGCTTTGGTGTGTTTTTGACCCGTAACTCTTGGAATTTTTGAATGGAGAGGGAATAAAAATTGTGCACGAATGAAGGTGAACAAGAATGAACCTTTCAAGCTCCAATAGTGATGAGTAACTGGTAAGGTGGTATCCTAAATTGTTTGTCTTATTCTCTCATGTCCCAAATATGATGTTTGCTTTTTTGGTATGCCCTTTTATGATTGAATCATGCAATTTGTAAGGGTGAAATGTAGGTTAAAGAATCTGCCATGGGTTAGTCTGGGGAACAGAGGTCTTTGGAATTCCTGAATGAGTTACGTACCCTCCTATTATGATTCCTATGATTGCATTGGAGACCATGCACATTTTTGTGCTTCGGGGGAGGGGTACTTTATTTTGGTGATGATTTTAGACTTTTGATGATGATTGTAGATTTTTGGTGATGAATGTGGAAATTAATTGATATTGATGTGATCTTTTTGCTCTTAGTTGTGTCTTGTTTGGTACCAATAAACTTCAAAATTTGGCATATGAGTTGTTGATATTATTGACATGAAAAAAGAGAACGAGTGAAGTTGATGATTCGTGTTGTGACCTTAAGGTTCAGTTGTTGGCTCTTTATTCACTAAGCAGTCTTCTAGGCTAGATGTGACTTTTTGAGTTCATGTGCGTCAATTGAGCTTTCAATACATATTCTACTTGAGTTTTGCAGGTGCCGTATGTGGTAAGCTTCTTTGTTGAGTTCTTTTCTCTCTGTTGTGGTCTAAAACTTGCCCTAAGTATACTTCAAAATGAAATCCTAGGCTGCACTTGGTTTGAAACATGAGTTCAAGCTTTCTTGGTACACTTGAGCTATTATTGTGCCAATTAAGTTGTTTCCCTAAGTTGTGGTTCATATTCCTTACTGTTGCATTAGCTGAAACATGAGTGAGCTTGGAATCTCTATAGTTTCTCCAAATAGAGAAGCTACAAAGTTTTTCTTTCAATCTTATAGCAAATTGAAGATTGCATATGGTGTATTTTCTGTATTAGGAATCCCAATAAGAAAATACTTGTTATTAGTATATTTTAGTTTTTGAAAATGTGATGTTTCAGCATAATTGAGTTGTGTTAATGCTTTCATAATGTATTCTATGGCACATGTTGTTAATGCAGAGAAATATTTTAAAAAAGCTTAGCAATCCCTTCATTGAAGTTCTAGATATAAGGGTGACGAACATTTTAAGATGGTAAGAAGATTTTTATAAGAATAGAAAGAAGCAGAGTTTGAGATTTAACTAAAAATTGAAAAAAAGAAAAAAGAAAAAGGAAAACGGGAAAGAAAAGCACCAAAAAGAGTAGAGAAAGAAAGGTAAAAAGTAAGATGGGGCATGCTATAATTTATTTTGTTATTGATGGAGTTTGCAAACCTTGAAATAAATTCTTTTCCCTGTTGTCTTCTTTCAATTTTGTTTACCTATTACATGAAAAATATTGAGCAAGTGTTGTGAAATTCTTTTGTTTATACATAAACAGTTAGTATTATAGGTATGGATCCCTCCAATGATTTAATCTCTGTATATCTTCAATGCACTTTCAGATTGAAGTCACGTGTTCATGTAAAACTCAACAGTCTTGATTAATCCCTGCGGCTGTGAAGGTTCGCGGATGTGGCATGTTTGGAGCTAAAGAGGCCACGGGTGCACCTGCAAATTATTATTGGTCACGTGCGAATGTACTTGGTCCATCCAATCAGTCAGTTGGGTAAAAATAAAATCAGAAATAGAGTTCCTCTTTGCTCAATGAGAATTTGGGGAATTAGTGTAAGGAGGAATTGGCTTGGCATTTGCAACATCAGTTGGAGAATGAGTAGACAGTCATTAGTGCAAATTGGTCGAAGAACATTTTCAGACTCTTACACTGTCAAAAGTGACGATTCTGTCTTGCCGGTGTTGATTATCGGAGCTGGTCCGGTTGGGCTGGTTCTCTCGATACTTCTAACAAAACTAGGTATTTTCTGGAAGCCCTTCCTTCCCAATTGAAAAATATTGTTGTTCCAGTGGTCGATTGAATATAAAAGCGTAAGATAAAGTACAAATAAATGATATGGAGCAAGTGTTAAGATGTTTGTGAAGGAAAATCACTTAAAGTCATAAATGAGGGGTAAAAAGTATTTTCCTTGAAGAAAACAGTTTAAAAGAAAACAGCTTCATATCCCAAGCTAACCTAACACCAGAGGTAAATAAAATAATTTTCTGCATACCAAATGCATTCGGCTTATTGTCATACTCTGGATTCGGGGGTTCCCTTTTTGAAATTTGTACCGTCATTTCTGTTGGTATTCTTGTTTGAATTCTGGAATTTTTCCTTGAACTCCTTTAGGTGTAAGATGTGCAATCTTAGAGAAGAACAAGGTCTTCTCCGCACATCCTCAAGCGCACTTCATCAACAACCGGTCCATGGAGGTTGATTGTCATTTGGAAACATGCCTTTTTTCCATTTCCTTTGTTGCGTCGAAAGAAGTTGACATTTGAGAGCGCATTGATTGAAAAACTTTGTTTTGATGTAGCTATTGTTTCTAGGTATTTCGCAAATTGGATGGTCTTGGAGATGAGATTCTAAGGTCTCAACCACCAGTAGAGTTTTGGAGAAAGTTTATATACTGTACTTCACTGACGGGACCTATTTTAGGTGTTGTTGATCATATGCATCCTCAAGGTAGGATTTATATATGTTATTTATAAGTGAATCTTTTTCTAGGTGTTTTCCAAATGGTTTAGGTTTAAGTCAATATCTTAGTCATGGTTATTGTTAGTGCAAATAAAATATTCTCTCCATCAAGTTTTATGCTAAATGATCTGAACTAATGCAAAATTAAGAACGGACTATGACCAACTTTCTGATCGATTTATATTTAACAAAATGTTATAGTAGCTCTTCTACTTCTTAAAATGGACAATACAACTTAGTTTCACTTTCTTAACATGCTGTTGAATACAAAAAGTTACGTGGGACAATTTTCACTTTATGGTTTCTTAAGTCGTCAAACTACATGTCGAATGAGCTGGCAGATTGAGGCAGAATCTGCTCCACAATGACTGACAGATTTCAATCAAATCTGCTCCACAAATAGCTAATAGATTGACTGTAATCAGCTCCTGTAAATATGGGATAGCATGTATCTTAGGAAAATATATTATTTTTTATTTTAGGAAATAGATTAGGGGAAATTCCCTGATTCAAGAATCTCTCAAGAATCAAGGATTGATTAGTTCATTATGATCTTACTTTTCTCTTATAAATACTATACAATTCTATGAATAAAATATATACTTTTGCAGTATCTTATCTTACATGGTATCAGAGCGGGACGTTTTCCCCTAGTATCACATGGAAAAAACAACTTTCCAAGGAGATTATCTTTCTGGAACATCAAAAAAAGACAAAAGTTCTTATCTAGAAGTTCCTACAGAAAATATGATGACTCAAGGAGGCAATGTTTTTCACATGTCCTTCCAATTAACTTCTCATCGATTAAACGGGAAGAACTACCTGGAATGGGCACAGTCCGTAAAGCTTGCAATTGATGGTCGTGGAAAGTTGGGACATCTGACTGGAGAGACGAAAAAGTCGGAAGTCGGACACCCAAAGATGACCACTTGGAGATCAGAGAATCCACTCTTAATTGCCTGTATAATAAATTCCATGGAACCACTCATAGGTAAACCTTATCTCTTTTTAACTACTGCTAAGGATGTGTGGGAAACCGTTAGGGAGACATATTCTGATGTAAAAAATGCTTCTCAAATATTTGAGTTGAAAATTAAACTATGGCAGGCTAAGCAGGGTGACAAAGAAGTCTCTGCTTATTATAACAAAATGGTGTCTTTGTGGCAGGAGTTAGACCGTGTTATAATGATGAATGGGAGTGTTCTGTGGATAGTGTGAAAGTAAAAAAAACAGGAAGAAAATGAGAGAGTTTACCTTTTTTAAGCAGGATTAAATTGGGAGAGTTTGATGAGGTTAGGTCACGAATCCTAGAAAAAAATCCTCTTCCCTTACTTCGTGAAACCTTTTCTGAAGTTAGGAGAGAAGAAACTAGGAGGAAAGTTATGTTAAAACCTGATTTAAATGTTGAACTAAAACCTGCTATAGACTCTTCAGCTCTTGTGACAGTGAAAAATGAAGATAACAAAAAGAAAAAGGCCATGGTGCGATCATTGCAAAAAACACTGGCACACCCGTGAAACATGTTGGAAGATTCATGGGAAACCACCGAACTGGAAGCAAAAGGGAGTTGATAATCGTGGCTTCCAATATCAACATAGTTAAGCCCTCCAAACAACTCATTTTGAGCAGGAGCAGCAACCTCCTCCAGATTCATCTCCATTTACAAGGGAACAACTAGAGATTCTGCACAAACTATTTCAATCTCCCCAGTTCCGTGCAAATGCACCAAATTCTTCTAATTCTTTTTGTTCTTTTGCTGAAACAGGTATCGTACCATCTGCTTTTCTTAGTGCCAACTCCAACCAAAATGATTCTTGGATCATAGATTCAGGAACTACTGATCACATGACTGGAAGTTCCCGTGCTTTCTCTACTTATACTCCTTGTGCAGGGAACAATAAAATCAAGATAGTTGATGGTTCCTTCTATGCAGTCGCTGGAAAAGGAACTGTTAAACTATCACCATCCCTCACACTTCATGATATTCTTCATGTTCCAAAATTGTTTGTAATCTGGTTTCTGACAGTAAATTAACCTGTTCTTTTAATTGTCGTGCTATTTGACTCTGATTTGTGTGAATTTTAGGAAAAGGTCTCGGGGAAGACGATTGGCAGTGCTAGAGAATATGGAGGTCTTTATTTTTTTGACAATGGGGACAACTCTCTACAACTGAATCCTACTTGTTTGAACTCTACTTCTGTTTTGAATAAAGTCATGCTTGGGTACTATAGGCTTGGACGTCTAAGTTTTTATTATTTAAGACATTTATTACCTCAGTTATTTGAAAATAAAAATCCATCCTTATTCCAGTGTGAATTTTGTGAATTGACTAAGCATCACCGATCATTTTTTCCCTCTTAAAAGTATCAGGCTTGTAAACCATTTATGATGTTTCATAGTGATGTTTGGGGACCGTCTAGAATTTCAACAATGTCTGGAAAATGGTGGTTTGTAACTTTTATAGACGATCATACTAGACTAAGTTGGGTTTTTTTATTGAAGGACAAATCTGAGGTTACAAATGGGTTTGAGACTTTCTATGTAATGGTGGAAACACAGTTTAATGAGAAAATAAAGATTTTTCGAAATGACAATGGTCGGGAATTTTTTGATGAACAATTAGGAATTTTTTTTCGAAAAATCTAAGGTAGTACACCAAAGCTCTTGTTCGAATACACCTCAACAAAATGGCATAGCAGAAAGAAATAATAGGCACCTGTTAGAGGTAACTATGGCCTTAATGTTACCAGTAAGGTTCCACAGTACCTTTGCGGAGAGGATCTTTTGACTGCTACTTATCTTATTAATAGGATGCTATCTCGTCCTCTCAAATTTAAAAGACCTTTTAACATTTTCAGAGAGAATTTTCCTAGTTCTAGGTTAACTGCAAATCTGCCATTGAAAGTTTTCGGGTGTACAACCTTTGTTCATGTTCATAATTGCAGTAAACTTGAATCAAGGGCTAAGAAGTGTGTTTTTGTAGGATATGCTCCAAATCAAAAGGGATATAAGTGTTATGATCTTCAGTCGAGGAGGATAATTGTCACAATGGATCTAACTTTCTTTGAATCCCAACTCTATTTTACTGCTCATCTTTAGGGGGAGTAAAGGTAAAGATTTGTTTTTTGGGGATATTGAGGAAACTAGATACCAGGCAAATGATGGGCTAGATTTTATAATAAATAATGATGTGAGGGATCTTGGAGAAGATATGAATAAGTGCGATGCAAGAGATGAAAAGGACAGTGATTCGAGAGATGATAGGAATTGAAGTGACTTAAATGATAAAAACTTTGATATTGAACCCGTAGAGCCTTCAAATAACAAAAATAAAAATGGGAACAGAGAACAAACAAAACAAATACACGTGTATTCGAGAAGGAATAGAACTCAAGAAAAAGAGACCGGCGATCCTCAACACTGTCAAAAGTCACCTCCGCAAGACTTTCCTGGAATTCAAGGTAATCTTCCAACTGATTTTATTTCTAATTCCTTGTCAGATTTGGACCTACCTATTGCAAAATGCAAAGGTGTTAGAAATGTTTCTAAATATCCTATTTATATGTTTGTTTCCTATAAAAAGTTGTCTCGTAGTTATTCTGCGTTTTACTTCACAACTTTCTAGTGTGGAGATCCCAAAAAATGTGCAGATGCTCTACGAGTTCCCAAGTGGAAAGAGGCTATTTTAGAGGAATTGCGAGCTCTTGAAAAAAATGAGACATGGGAGTTGGTAAATCTGCCTGAGGGAAAGAAACCAGTAGGCTGGAAATGGGTGTTCACCACCAAATTCAAGTCAGACGGGTCCTTGGAGAGGTATAATGTCAAGACCCAAATAGGATCATGACTGGCGCTAAGGAATTTAGGACTCCAAAGCAAGCCTCGTCAGAATTCTACAGAAAATTGACAGAGTTTCCCCTGTTTTTGGGCCTAACAAGAATATTTCCTGTCTCAGATCCACAACACAATAACCCAACATACCAACACCAACACGATTCACCAAAATCCTCAACAATTTCACCAATACCACCAATTAACAATACGAAATTCATCTCCAAACACGAGAGAGTCAAATACGCCACAAGTCCAAAAATAATGAAAGAATACTCAAAGCTCTAAAGATATGACTATGGAGCGACTTTAAGAGTTTGCAAGAATCAGAACATAACAAATAAATAAACTCCTGCCCACGCGAACGCGGGGCTCACCAGGGAAATGCTACCTCGAGCTCTCTAACTAACGTAATCCTCGCCGTCACCTGCGTTCTCTGAAAAATAATAGCGAGAAGTGAGACTTTAGCTGATTGAGTAATAACAGTTAACCACAACCGTTTTAATAGGGGCAAGTAATAAAACATCATGAAATAATGCTCTTTCAGAAAATAGTAACGATAAACAATATCATTGTTTCATATAAGCCAAGTGAATCAATAGTTCAGTAATAAACTCAAAAAGCATCGTATCATATCAAATATTACATATTTGGGAGGTTTTCAAGAATGAATCATGTAATCAGTACGGCATTCTTCTTCATCAAGAATAGCCCATAACAGTGGACCCCTCATAAAGGAGTCAAATATCATATCAGTAGGTCCCTACTCGAGGGAGATCAATAATGGTATGCTAGTTCTACCTTCCCACTAGCAAGGGCCATAGCAGCCATCAGTAAATACATGGTGCACCAGGTCTAACGATCCCGCCGTTAGCTACGGGATTCAAAACAAGGTCTACTCCCATTTATAAATTCTTTGTAAACAATAGGATATTCATATGAAAGCATTTTTCAGAATAATACATATCATTTAAAGTTCATATCAACTCATGTTATATGTAAACTTGAATAAAAAAAGGGACGGCCCGGTTCATACCTACTCCGTAGGTGTCGGGGAGGGGGGTGACCATTTGGCCTTACCTACGCGTCCTCACCCCAGCTTCGCTGAAGGGACGTTTCGAACCCCCGACCTTGGCACACCCCGGCAAGCAAGCTTACCGCTGAGCCAAGGATAAAAACACATGTCAAAATACGTATTTCTCATGTAATTGAAGAATATTCACAGTAATAATATCATATCTCAAATAACAATTTTAATATCATATCAAGTAAAGGACTTGTCCCACATGCAATTTCAAAGCATTTCGTAACTCATTGTTTCGTCAAAATCAAGTATAAAATATGCAAGTTAACAACCACAAATTATGATAAGATTACTACTCACAGTACACGTGTCGAAATACCAAACTTGTCACCTCGAATGATTCGTATCACTTTCTTGGATCAAACCTATAATCACATCATATCCATTCTCGTGTTAAATCTCTTATTTTAGGCTAATTCATGGTAAAATTAGATAACTCAGCCCTCAAGGTTTCATTGTAACTTTCAATTCATCAAACTTTGTGTCCAAAACAACACCTTATTGTCCCAAAACTCTTGCCTTTGGCAATTAAATTTCAATACCCAAAATCGCAATAATGATGTAGGAAAGGATACCTTAATCCCTGACTCGAAAAGTATAAAAACTATAATTCAATCGTCTAATATTATCGCTCCGTTCATGAGAATTTAAAGATTTCTCTATCACTTGAAATCCCTTATTCTTAAACTCCCAATCTCCAAACTCGAAAGCCATAACGTATATGAATCAAATATAGCAACTAAGTTAGGAAATTTACCTTGAACCCAATAAGAATCCCTTAAGAATTTATTTTTTTCCGTTGCTACAGCTGTGCAGAATTTTGAACGTTGGTTGCTGTTTTGTGGGTTACTGCTGCGGTGCAATTGGCGCATTTAAAGGCAGCTTGCTGCCTATATGCAGCAAAAAGGGCAAAGCCCTATTTTCCTTCCCCTTTTCTTTTAATTGCCTCTTAGGCTTGGCCCACTAATTCTCTTCCTTTTTCTTCCTTTTCTTTCTCTTATTTTAACAAATACTACTATTAAAAAGATATGGTATGGGATATTACATATAAGGCCCGCCTAGTGGCTAAGGGGTTCACGTAGACATATGGCATTGACTGTCTTGAGACGTTTGCTACAGTAGCTAAGCTAAACTCAATTAGAGTTTTGTTGATAGTCGCAGTAAACCTTGACTGGTCTCTTCAACAGTTGGATGTGAAGAATGCTTTCTTGAATGGGCAACTAGAGGAAGAAGTCTATATGGATCCCCCACCAGGTTTTGAAGAGAAGTACAAGTCAAAGATATGCAAACTTAGAAGATCTCTTTACGGTCTAAAACAGTCTCCAAGGACTTGGTTTGAAAGGTTTACTCAATTTGTGAAAAGGCAAGGATATGTGCAAGGACAAGCAAATCACACAATGTTCACTCGGCATTCACTAGAAGGAAAAATAACAGTTCTTATAGTGTATGTTGATGATATTGTCCTCACAGGAGATGATGTGGTTGAAATTAAAAACCTAAAGGAGCGTCTTGCCTCAGAATTTGAGATAAAAGACTTAAGACCCGCTGAAGTATTTTCTCGACATGGAGGTTGCACGATTGAAACAAGGAATTATAGTGTCACAAAGGAAGTATGTTCTTGATCTATTAAAAGAAACGGGAATGAGTGGTTGTAGACCAGCTGAAACTCCAATTGACCCGAATCTAAAGTTTACGATGGATGGGAAATCAATTGATAGGGGCCGATACCAGAGATTGGTAGGGAAGTTGATTTACCTGTCACATACTAGGCCTGATATTGTCTTTGCTGTGAGCCTAGTTAGTCAGTTCATGCATTCTCCACGAGAACACCAAGAAGCTGTGTATCGAATCCTAAGGAATCTAGAGAGCTCTCTGGAAAAAGGTTGTTCTTTAAAAATAATGAGCAAAGAAGTGTTGAAGCTTATACAAATGTGGACTGAGCTGGTTCTTCTATTGATAGAAGGTTTACGATTGAATAGTGTACATTTGTTTGGGGAAATTTAGTAACATGGAGGAGTAAGAAGCAAAACGTGGTGGCTCGAGTAGTGCTGAGGCTGAGTATCGATCCATGGCACATGGAATTTGTGAAATGTTGTGGCTCAAGAGATTTTTGAAAGAACTAAGAAGACCTATGAGTTTGCCAATGAAGTTGTACTGTGACAATAAAGCTGCCATAAGCATTGCTCATAATCCAGTTCAACATGACAGAACAAAGCATGTTGAAGTGGACAGACACTTCATTAAAGAAAAGATTGAAGATGGAAGTGTGTGCATCCCTTTCGTTCCAACAAATTGAACAAGTAGCAGATATTTTCACAAAAGGCCTCTTCAGAACTACCTTTGAGTCATTTGTTAGCAAGTTAGGTATGTTCGATATTTACATGCCAACTTGAGGGGGAGTGTCGAATGAGCTGGCAGATTGAGGCAGAATCTGCTCCACAATGACTGACAGATTTCAATCAAATCTGCTCCACAAATCAGCTAACAGACTGTAATCAGCTCCCGTAAATATGGGATAGCATGTATCTTAGGAAAATATATTATTTTTTATTTTAGGAAATAGATTAGGGGAAATCCCTTGATTCAAGAATCTCCCACGAATCCAAGGATTGATTAGTTCATTATGATCTCGAATCCAAGGATTGATTAGTTCATTATGATCTTACTTTTCTCTTATAAATACTGTACAATTCTATGAATAAAATATATACTTTTGCAGTATCTTATCTTACACTACATTTTGTTCACCTCAGATCCTCTTAAATATGAAATGGAATAATTGTACCCTGTCCCAATCAAAAAATATCACCGAATAAATGATGTAAATTCATATGTAAACTCTGTTTTTAAAGATAGATTGCAATTTAGATTGACCTTTCAAGTGGTCAAATCCATGAAATTTTTGAAGTTACTGATTTAAAAAAAGATTCGGTGAAAAACTAGCAGGTGTATAACCTGTTATTATTCCATTAGTGTGTCTTCACCGGGCATGTTGGTGGTGGTGTATTCCATTAGTGTGTCAGATATGTCTGCATTCAACTGAAAGTATGTATCCTTAAATGAGATTGGGAGAGTAGTATGATATCCTCTATCTTATTAGGTACATTATTGCATCACAATTTTATTAGTTGCTTTGTGGAAGATGCGTCTTATATGCTTGCTTATGATTGTTTTTTTTTTTCTGCGAACTTTTGCCGTTTTATTGTCAGATTTTGATCAGATCGTGAGTCCTGTATCTGTTGCACACTTCTCCCAGTACAAGCTCTCCAGATTATTGCTTAAGCACCTTGAAAAACTTGGTTTCCATATGATAAACTCTGAAAAGTCTGAGCATGGCTCTATTGGTGCGAGGGAGATCTTTATGGGGCATGAGTGCATTGCAATCAATGGTGCTGAGCATGGTGTTACCATAACCGCCTCTTCCCTTACTGAAGGGAAGCATATAATGAGAGACATTCAGTGCCATTTCCTTGTTGGTGCAGATGGTGCAGGAAGTAGTGTGAGAAAGTCCTTAGGAATTAACATGAGAGGTGAAAAGGACTTACAAAAGCTTGTTAGCGTACACTTTCTGAGCCTAGAGTTAGGGCAGTATCTCATTAAAGAAAGACCTGGCATGCTGTTTTTCATCTTTAATAAAGATGCTATTGGTGTTCTTGTTGCCCATGATCTCAAGCAAGGGGAGTTTGTCCTGCAGGTAAACCTGTTTAGTTATATGCGAGAAATTGGCATAGCTATAATAGCCACCTGCTAGTATTAATCGATCTAAATCTGTTTGCATTGGTTAACAGCATTTTGATAGCACTGATAAAAAATTTGCAGGTACCATTTTATCCACCTCAACAGAAACTTGAGGACTTCAGTTCTGAGGTGTTTTTCTACTCTTTCATTGAATTTTTTCGTGTACACTATTAGTCCAATAATTGCCTTTGTGGAGGGGAATGATTCAATAGGCTTATTTTCTCGTGATCCATTTATTTGGTGTACCACAATACGGTGCCATGGCTCCAGTGCATGACATCTGCACCAATATGGTTTATTTACCATGTTGATCTTTGCGCATCATAAATGGTTGTAGATGTGTAAGAGATTGATCTTCAAATTGGTTGGTCGAGAGCTTCCAGACATTAACGTGATGGATATTAAGCCTTGGGTGATGCATGCTGAAGTAGCTGAGAAGTTTCTATCTTGTAACAACAGGATAATACTTGCTGGTGATGCAGCTCATCGATTTCCACCTGCTGGTGGTTTTGGTATGCAATCTGTTTGTGCATTTATTCAGTTTTCGTATGTCGATCTTCAAAAGCGGTAATTGTTAGTACCTTTCGCAGAAGATGATACTCCCTCCGACCTATTTTAAATGTCTTACTTTCCTTTTTGGTCTGCCCCAAAAAGAGTGCCTCTTTCTATATTTAGTAACTTCTCCAGTTCCAACATTCTACCTTGCAAGTTTAAAACCACAAGATTTAAAGGACTACAAACATCTTTAAAACCACAAGATTCAAAAGTCTCCCTTATTTCTTGAACTCTGTACCTAGTTAAACTAAGACACTTAAATTGAGATGGAGGGAGTATTATGTTGTCAAGTCTTGGATATTATTAAGAATAAAAGTTTCTTCCGTTCCTTTTATCTTGGGAAAGTTGGTGGAGGAGTGAGAAGACAAATTAATGCCCAGTTGTAGTGTGTTTTTTTGTCATTGATTTGTAGAAGACTGCTTCCTAAAATGTTGATTTTAAGATAAAAATAGCAATGTTATTTCTGTGGAGGGAGATAAAAGATTTCCACACAGCACAAAATACTGGAGCTATAATTAGCTTAAATTAAGCTCAAGAGAGCAGTTGTTGGTCGGAGGATGTCTGAACTGTAGTCAGTCTCTAAATTATGATGTTAGGCCTCTGCATTGCTCTGGAATTAACACGATTGATATTGTATCTGATTTTATATAAAGAACCTGACTGCAATATGCTAATTTTAAGGACGTAGTCAATTAAGTTCGTAATAGTGTTCCCTCTTTAACAACTAAACCTTTTAGATGAAATTGTTCGCACAATTTAATACGTAATCAAAGCGTGTCCTTGGTTCTTTCTCATTGCTGCCTGTCAAAAAAGTATTTCTGACATGCTTGGCCATGAGATCCTGGCAAACACTTAAAAAGGTACTTTAAAGACCTATGGTCACTGCAGGGTATGACGTAACAATCACCGGAGTGGGGTATAAATTTTTGGGACCAGGGTTCATATACCAGAAGAGAGAAAAATGCTAAGTGGTTTCTTCCCATCTATCTAAGCCTTGTTAGATAGAGCTATGCAGTATCCGTGCTGATGGGAAGTGACACGTAACCAGTGAAATAGTCTAGGTGTGTGCACGCTAGTCTAGACACCACACCACCATTAGAAAAAAGACACAATTAGGTAGTGAATTGTCATTTCTCCTCTATAACTGATTGAGCATTTAGGTTAGAGTGTTAAAAAATGAGAAAAATGTCTCAAAGAGAAAAGGGGGAAAATAAAAGAGAACTTGTCAAAGAATTTTCTATCCTGGATGGCCAAAAGAACTGGTCTTGAGAACTTTTTAATTAGGTATTGAAAATTTAAGGTGTCAGGTAGGATGCTTCCAACTATGCATCACCGAATATATCTTCACTTGTTTATTTTAAGATTTAATAGTTGTGACTGGGAGAAGGAGATCTGCTCAGGGTTGTTTCTTCTTTTAATCAGGGATGAATACTGGTATTCAAGATGCTCATAATCTTGCTTGGAAATTAGCTTCTGTAATCAAGGGTATCTCACCAATATCAGTTCTCAACTCTTATGAACAAGAACGTAGTCAGGTATTCATTTCCTCTATTGTTGGTTTCATAATTTATATGGTAGTTTATGTATTGCAGATTTCTCTAATCTTGTTATTAGCTGAACAACTCCTTAAAATGTTTCAGATAGCCCAATTTAATACAGCACTTAGCGTTCAAAACTTTAAAGCGGCAATGAAAGTTCCTGCCGCACTTGGTCTTGATCCAACTGTAGCAAATGCTGGTAAAGTGAAAACCTGAAGCTTAATCTTTATTACATTAATGTTTAATTGAAGACATGCGTTTTTGCCGGCAGTACATCGAGCTCTTAATGACACTGTGGGTTCCATTCTGCCATCTGCACTTCAAAGGACAATATTAGATGGAATATTCAGCATAGGTCGTGCACAACTCTCAGATCTAGTATTGAATGAAAATAATCCACTTGGATCTGCTAGGCTGGCCAAATTAAGACAGATATTTGAAGAAGGACAGAGCCTTCAGCTCCAGTTCCCTGCTGAGGATCTTGGTTTCAGGTTGCACATCTACTTTTATTTTAGCCATTTCATGCAAATCGTTCTAGATGATTTTTCAATTATTGTTGTCTAATTCATGACTCCTATAAATGCTGGATGCTGTCTCAGCTCTAAGTAGAACCCCAAAAAGCCATCTTGGATGTACACCTGATGATTTTTCTATCTCAACTATAATCTGTTGGAAGTACTTGTTTTCATCTGTATGCTAATTTCGAGATGTTTAATTAGGTATCAGAAAGGAGCATTGGTAGCTGAAGATGATAGTTTGTTGAATGTGCATGAAGCACCAACAGGACGAAGAAGAGATTATATTCCTTCTGCAGAACTTGGATCAAGGCTCCCTCATATGAATGTTAAACTGCTTTCTAACCAGTCAAGTAAGGTATGGGCTCTTTCAAGGGTACATTGCCTCGGTAGGAGCCAGACTTTGTTAGATCATGGTCTTGTTCGTTCATCTCTTGACACGTGAGGATAAAGCCAAATTACTAAATCAAAAGGGGATGTTTTTTTATTAATCTCACGCCTTCCTAAAGTTTACTATATGTGACTTGCAGCCATCTTGTTTCAAGTTCCCATCCTATCTTTTTCTAACAGAATACAATCTTATGCAGGAAATATTCTCTACTCTTGACCTTGTATCTGTAGATAAGGTTGAGTTTATCCTGATAATAGCGCCATTAAAGGAGTCCTATTGTCTGGCTCGAGCTGCACTAGAGGTGGCCAACAAATTTGAAGTGCCTTTAAAGGTTTGTGTAATGTGGCCAGCCGGAAGTATCGATGGAAGTGGAAGAAGCGAGGCTGCATTGACACCGTGGAAATCTTTTGAAGAAGTTGTGGAAGTGAAGAGCTCATCAGATTTGCCATCCTGGTGGGACATATGTCAGATGACAGACAAAGGAACCATATTAGTGAGACCTGATGAACATATTGCTTGGCGTACAAAATCTAGAATTGCAGATCCTATCATGAAGATGAAAAACGTTTTCCATATTGTTACAGGAGTTGATTGCGTCTGATAGCACCTTTTATGAAACTTTTACACTGTTACATTAGCTAGAAAACAAGGGGTGGAGTACTTTGCTTTTGGATGGGTAGAGTTATCTGATTAATTGAGGTGGAGCAAGTTTTCAGAATGATAGCATTATATATTTCTAATTTACACGGTTATTGTTATTTCGGACTGTCGGAAAGAGCAGCCTACTTGTGGGGTACTTTGTACTTACAACCTTTATGGCCTCTACAATAAACAAGTGAATGTGGTCAGTGCGTGGCAAACGGTTCATCAAGCCATTACCAACAGGTGGATTCATAAAATTGGTTTTGGTGTATATATAGATAGATGGGGAACAACTTGCGAATTTACTGAACTCAATAAATTCTTTATGTAAGAGATATGGTCAAGCAACAAATGCAATTTATTTAACTTCCTTGCAATGAAAAAAGGAAATTAATCAACATTTGCAGTTAGGGCTTAAATAAGAATTACATTTATTCAGATACATTACTACTTATATAGAGAGGACAGTTGAGCGTCCTACTTACCTAGAGTTAGGGGTATTTTTGTTTTATCATTATGTTTTGGATATTTACTTTATCTTAAATTTCCAAAAATCCCGGCCTTATTTAAGAATTACCTAACCTCTCCTTACTCTTAACCAGCTGTTGTAATGTTATTTTAGGTACTCAAATTTATTTTTCGCTTTACCTGTTTGTACATCTTGCATAGCAAACAAATTTGGGTCATTTAATTCTAAAAGTATCTCCCAACTGTGGAATATTTTTACAGTTTATCACAGGAAACTTCCTTACCATTTGGAAATGAGAGCCCAATTTCATCCCCCAGGAAGTGAGCCTCACTCACACTGCAATTTGGGCACGTCTACCACAACTACCAACCGAGTTCTACAACCAGCAGATTCTTGAAAAGATTGGTAGGAAACTGGGTACCTTGCTCAAAATTGATACCTGCACCTCCACCGCGTTGCGAGGACGCTTTGCGCACATCTGTGTAAAAGTACCATTGGAGCACTCCACTCACTCAAATCCCATGTTACTATTGGCGCCCATAGACAAAAAGTGATCTATGAAGGGGAGAAAATTTTATGCACCAGTTGTGGTATGTTGGGACATACTCATGGGGAATGCCCTACCACCATGACACTAATCAGCGCCGCAACCCCATCCACCAGTGAAGCAACACAGCCTTCTCCGAATGGTCAATGGTGGGTCGTCTCCTTCCCAAAAAGGAAGACCCCTCGAAGAAAAGCCCAGAACGGATTAACAACAATAAGACCCAGGCCCAAACACAAGTAAAGGTGTATGACAAGACCTCAGGTATGTTCACTGACCCTTCCTTAGCCCAAAACCTAAGTGGCCCAAACCAAAATTTGGATTGTGGCCCAAGTCCCCCTCGTGGTGGCAGGGCCTTTCAAAATAAACCCAAAAGGAAAGTCCCATCAATTGGGCAATCCGGGCCCGCTCCGGTGCCACACATGCGTCCTAATAAGAAGGCCCCAACCAATACTCCCTCTGAATTTATTACCTCTAATAAATTCATTCCTCCGAGAACTAATGCTTTGAGTAAATGCGATGGGGACTTTAGGGCCTCCCCTCCTCATAGACCAGCCTCTACACTCACATCGGAGACTACATCCATCTCCACGGCTACTTCAAAACCCCTAAGCAACCCCTTTGCCATTGACCGAAGCAATAATGAGAGCAAAATGATTGAAGTGACCGATGAGGTCACTTCAATTAACTCCCCTGATATTATTACTACTAATGCTACCTTGAAAGAATGGCCGGAGGAAGCTACTCACACCTTTTCCAAATCTACTACCGTCCTCTTCCAAAGCTCTCCCAATGGAACCGAACATGGAAAACAACACATCACCCCTATTCTTTATCTCGACACCACCTGCACCAAACAGAACTCCGACCTCTTGGATGGAACTTGCGTTGCAAGGAGTCCATCTGCAGTTTCAGGAAAAACTGGGAGAGAAGAACATCACTCTAATACTCCAGGACCCGACATACCTAGCCCAAATAACCAAGGAAGCCCTGGACCAAGGGGTGATGGGAATGGGAAACCAACTATGGCAGCAAACAATGCTGAAAGCTCGTTTCTCCAAGGCCGGTATCCAGACCCCACCAGGGGAACTGAACAGCCTCATGAACCAGGCTTTTACGAATATGTCATTCTTCTCCTTGAAAACTTATATGTCGAGCTCCCAAGCACTAATTTTTATCCCCAAGCCCCCAGAGCCAGCTGCCCTAGTTCCCCAAACACTAAGGGCAGAAGGCCCAGAAAGCACAAGGTCAATACTCTTGGAATCCCTCAAATAGAGCAACGAAGAGTTAGAAAATTTCTAGCAATGTTCGAGGAGTAACTCTAGACATCTTAGCCCTAGAAAAGCCACTAAAGAAGGAATTCAACGAGCCATTCAGCTCAGCTGTTATGGTGTATCTCTCTCTGGAGAAGAAGCTATTCCCGCTATCTTTGAGGACAATGAGCCCCTCAAGCCCCTCAGCAATGCTACTAGAACCAATCAACATGGTTTTGGCCCATCCCCAACTGGACAAGGGGAAGGACCCAGTCATACATATCCCCCCTTTACCACCCCAATGAATATGATAATTTGGAACACTAGAGGAGCTAACAGTTCCAACTTCAGGCGTCAATGCGACGTAATACTCAAGCTCCACCGCCCTGCAATGTTTATCTTTCTCGCGACTAAGATGACTGAGCACAAGCACCTCACTACTGCTATGGGTTTTGAAGCTCATGTTCAATCTCGTACTGTTGGTCTCACTGAAGGCATCGTTCTCATGTGGAACCCGGATCGCATTTAGTTAGACAACTTTACTGTCACAGATCAGGGCATTCACGCATTTCTCAAGGTAACCCATCTCTCTAATCCTTCTCTTTGGCTTTTCTCTGCCATCTACGCAAGCCCCAATTTCCTTACTAGACAGGCCCTCTGGGAAGAGCTCAAGCTCATGGACCAAACCCATTCAGGACCATGGCTAATAGGAGGAGACTTCAATGAGGCTCTCTTGACAAAAGAAAAACTTGGTGGCTTAAGTATTAAAAATAACAAAACCTTTCTTTTTAAATAGTGTCTTGATAACTGTGGTATGATAGATCTAGGGTTTAAAGGTTGCAAATACACCTAGACCAATTAGAGGTATAAGCACAAGAGAAATCTTATCCTTGAGAGACTTGAAAGGTGTGTTGCTAATACCTCGTGGATAAATCAATTTCCTGAGGAATCTATCACACACCTGCCTCGAACAAAGTCATACCACTGCCCTATGTTCCTCACTTTACCAATCCCTCCCCCACCTCTCCTAATAAGCCCTTTAGATTTGAGCCTATGTGGTGCTCCCATCCTACCCTTCAAAACATCATTAGACAATCCTTTCATGACCATAGTACCCTTGCCCAATCTATCCAACTCTTCCAACAAGAGGCCTCCACCTGGAGTAGAGAGACATTTGGAAACACTTTCACAAAATCAAAAGGATTTTGGCTAGGATAGATGGCATCCAAAAGTTTTCTCACTACCACACCAGCCCCTACCTCCAGACCTGGAAAATGACCTCCTCTCGGATTACAATATAATGACCTCCTCTAGGATTACAACAGACTCTTGCGGTCAGAGGAGGACTTTTGGATGGTGAAATCGAGAATCAACTGGCTCATATGTGGTAATGCCAACACAAAATTCTTTCACACTTTAGCCCTGGTTAGAAGGAGGAGGAACAAGATCCAATTCCTCAAGAATGAAGCTGGTAATATCATCTCTGATAAAGATAGTATTACTAACCACATATATACTTTCTACCATAAAATTTATACCTCTGCTACACCTCCAGTACTCTCCACAAAAACCACACTCGAGAGCCTGCCCATATTCTTACCTCAACTCTAAGGGAAAACCTAGATCACCCTCTTAGCGACTCTGAGATCATCCTTGCTCTCAAAAGCTTTAAACCCCTTAAAGCTCCTGGGCCCGATGGACTTTACCCCCTCTTCTACCAGAAATATTAAGACATAGTAGGAGATAAAACTATGGTTTTTTTCCACAAGGTTTTCCAGGACTTCAGTATCCCAGAAGTGATAAACAAAACCCTCATATGCCTTATCCTGAAATGCCCTAATGCCTCTTCAATGAAGAACTTCAGGCCCATTAGCCTTTGTAACACTTCCTATAAGATCATTACTAAGATTATTGTCAATAGGATCAAGCCTATCCTAGGGGCTATCATTGGCCCCTCCCAGGCCAACTTCTTAGCTAACAGAAGAGCTACAAACAATGCCATGATTGTCCAGGAATACATATCCACTTTAGGAAAATGAGTGAAAAACACCCAATATGATCCTCAAAATTGACCTTAAAAAAGCCTTTGATAGGCTAGAATGGTCATTCATCCATGACTCTCTCCACTTCTTCAATTTCCCAACCAAGATCACTAGACTTATCATGTCCTGTGTCTTCACTAGCTCTTTCTCCATCCTTGTCAATGGGAGACCTACTCCTACCTTTACCCTTACTAGGGTAATCAGACAAGGAGACCTCATTTCCCCCTACCTCTTCATCATTTGCATAGAAAGAATATTGCCAACAAGGACTGGACCCCTATCTCCATCACCACAAGTAGTCCAAAAATCTCTCATCTGTTCTTTGCAGATGATCTCACTTTGTTTTCTAGAGCTGATACAGCCAATACCAACACCATCCTATCTGTCCTAGACCAATTCAGCTCTCTCTTTGGCCAGAAAATTAATAAAGCTAAGTCTAGAGTCCTATTCTCTTCCAACACCACCAACCACAATGCTTCTACTTGCTCCACTATCCTGGGCATAGATAGGAAATCTATGGGCTTCCTTATTTTCTACAAAGTCACCACTAATGCTGATTTCTAACCTATTATTGACAACATGACAAACAAACTTACTGGTTGGAAGACCAAGTTGCTCAACATGACTAGTAGAACTAAACTGGCTAAGGCTACCCTTAGCAGCATGCCCACTCATCTTAGGTGGTACATTAAAATCCCTAGAAAAGTCACTAGCTCTATGGATAAAATGCAAAGAGACTTTATCTGGGGAACTGAGGATGGGAAAAGAAAATAAACATGCTCAGCTGGGATACTATCACCAAGCCCAAGACCAAAGGGGGGCTTGGTCATCATAAAACTGACCTCAGAAACAAGGCACTCCATGCCAACTTGGCTTGGAGGTTAGTCAAGAATCCTACCACCCTATGGGAGAAAATCCTCACCTCTAAATATCAGAGACCCTTAAGGGGCTATTGGGCTAATAAAGTGGTGTCTATAACCTGGAGGAACATCCAACAGGGATGGAACCAATGCATAAAAAGTCTTGGATGGCATGTGAACAAGGGTAATAAGGCAAAGCTCTTCTTGTACAGGTGGATCCCTCATATACCATCTTTAAGAGAGCTCATAAAAGGCCCTCTTCCCCATATGGGGACAACATCACTGTTAGCACCTTGCTAACTGATGATGGCTGGAACCTTTCCAACATACCCTTCGAGCTCCCCCCTACTCTCCTTCGAGACATTAAGGACACTCTAGCTCACTCCAATCCTAGCAAAGGGGACATTCTGTACTGGAGTACAACCCTTAGTAGAAAGCTCACTACTAATAGTGCCTACACCTCCATTGCTGAAACTGAGAATACCCAGCCTCCAGTTGATTGCCCTTGGATCTAGAAGCTGTCAGCTTCCAACAAGATCAAGACTTTTATGTGGCTCCTTACCCATGGCAGGCTCCAGACCAAATATTACTTGAACAGACTTGGCATAACCAATAACTCCTCTTGCTCCTTGTGCAGCCATCCCTATAAAGATATCGACCACATCTTCTTGACTTACACCAATGTCTCCACTGTCTGGAATAACATAATCAATCACAGCCAAATGCACCACATCCCTATAGAAAAATACTCCACTGTCAACCAGGTCTTTAAGTCCTGGAAACATTTACATAATGTCAAGTACAATGTGCATATTAACTGTGGTCATCTGCTTCCCCAACTTTTATGGACCATTTGGCTCACTAGAAATAACAACTTTTTTAACAATAAAAGGAATCATGTTAACTGGAAACATGCCATTAGCATGACCCAGGAATTCTACATGATTGCTCTCTAAAAAGAAATGACCACTAGGGTAACCAAAATCATTTATCTTAAGTGGGAGCCCCCTCCCTGAGGATTATTCATGCTTAATACTGATGGGGCTAACCCATCCAATCTGGACAAGGGAAGGTTAGGAGGTGTCATTAGAGATCACAAGGGGGAATGGGTTGTTGGGTACATGAAATGCACTCCTCTTACGACCCCTCTACATGCTGAGTTCAAGACATTGCTGAGAGGCCTGAGGATTGCTAGTACAATGTGCTTCAAACCTCTTACCATTTGTATCAACTCAAAGGAGTTTGTCAACGTTATTACCCATGGCCATGACCTTTATGGTAACTTGATTTCTGAGTGCAAGTCCCTCCTACAGGTGCTCAAGACAGCAGGAATCAATCATATCTCCAGGGAGCAAAATAAAGTCGCAGACAGCTTGGCTAAGGAAGGTAGCAAATTTATGCAACTTGGCACTCCATTTGTTTTGTCATGCTCACTTGCTTCTACAGTACCACTCGTAGAATCGGATAAAAAAGGAAAAGTTTTTGCTAGGCTAATTAATCCTTCTATTTTGGACCTACGTGACCAGGATGTGGCTCATGCTAACTCAACTAATCCCCCACCCCCTAATACTTTGAATGGAGCAGTAGTTGCACTCATTATTACTCATGTTTTCCCTTGACTAAGTTGCTAATGAATTGTCCCTTTTAACCAAAAAAAGGGTGGTTTGGTGCGTTAAAATTCTCATTATGCGCACAGCTCAAGAAAGAGTTCCACCACAAAGGTGTATTGTATGAAGTCTTATTTTGCATCTTTATCAGAGCTGTTTTTAAGGCTTAAACTCATAATCTCTTGATCATATGACAGTAATTTTATCAGTTACTTCAAGGCTCCCTTTCCATAAGCAGTTTGATTATTTTATTAGTATTTTGCTACATAACACTTTAAATTACATATTATAAATTGTAAGACAATTAATTAAGTCTCCAGTAATTATTTTTTTGTAATATCTATATTATATGGATTTTAAATTTAAATTAATTTATAATGGTATAAAAATATGTGATGATTATGTAAAATAAAAAAGAAAGAGAGGATTTGTTTTGTGAAATAAGAAAATATAATTGAAATAAAAATAATAATAGTATATTAAAGAGAGAAGAATATTCCTTTTTAGAGTAAAATTTAGAAGTAGTTTGGCCATGAAATTAACTTTTTTTCGGAGTTGGAGTTGGAGTTGAAGATGAAGTTGGAGTTGGAGTTGTGTTTGGTCATATCTTTTTGAATTTTTTTTTTAGACTTTTGAAAAATCTTTTTTAAATATGATTTTATGCCCTCAATTTTTAAAAATTATCAAAATCACTCAACAATTAATTTACCTACTAACATACAACCAAATGTTGAGAAAATAATTTATATGTCTTCAATAGATAAAATAATTAACAACAAACTAATTATTATGATTGTTGTTCTTCTAAAATTTGAATAAAAATATCACAAGCTAAATAAGTTTATCTAACCATAATCGATTGAATAGAGAAAATATATTTTGATAAATATGATTGATGGATATAAATATATTTTATATATTCTTAAATTTGTTGATGAAAATTCTTAATTACTTTCACTTGAATTAATTATTTTATTAAATTTGGTCTTTTTTAAAAAAATTACGGATATACTATTTTTTAATAGATTAGTGCTAATTTTTTGTTTTTTCTTTATTGATGATATTGATTTTTCTTGAATTTTATATTTTTTTTGGTAAAGAGAATAAACTTTTGTTAAGCTAATTACCACACTCGTCTCTGTTCAAAATCCATAAAACCAAAATAAGGTAATCTTCAATATGGATCGTTATGTTATGTTTGATATGCGATTTTATTGACCAGTTTTTAATAATTTATTTGAATCATCATAGCCATTATATGACATATATAGAAAATTAGAATGACAAGAAAAAAATATTAAATTTTTCATTTTTAAATAACATAATGTACTAGGCCTTATATTTCTATAATATAGTCCATTCAAAACAAAAACTAATATATTTCCATCATAGATAGCCATTTATTATTTTTTACTTTACGTTAGTAAATTTTGATTAAAAGAAGAAAAAGAGATTAGAATATCTGTAATAATTAAAAATGATGTTGTACCATAGAAAATAAATAATAATTTTTTTCTTAGTGGTTGGTTGTAGTTATAAGAGGGGTTTGTGTAAAAAATTAAAGAGTGAGGTTATATGTAATAATAATGAAAGTTGAAAATGGAGGTGGAAAATTGTGAAAATAACAAAAAGTTGTTTTCGCTTTTTGAAATTCAACTTCGAAATAATTTTTTGAATTTTCATGGCCAAACACCATAATTTCTGGAAAAGTGAAAAAAAAAATCCAAAAAAAAAGGAAAATTTTTTTATGACCAAACGACCCTTAGTGTAGTTGATTTAAATCAAGTGTGATATCAAATTTAGCGTAAAATTTGATGTTTATGATTGGAGATGCCCTAACGAAAAGAAAACTTTAATATTAACTCAACGATAAGACACGTCATCGGATCATGCTTAGCATGACCTATTTTTGGGGGGAAGGACAAGAATAATCTTTTGGCCTAAATAGATTCCACCGAAATGACTCTTCAATTTAAATTTCAAATTATAGTCTTCGGCCCGAATTGTTTGGTGGCGGTGCCTTCTGACGCTGTACTTTTTTTTAAAAAAGTTTTTATTGATTAATTTTGACATTTGACTTTTAATTTATTTGGGGGAAAGGACACCACATGGTCCATCATAAAACAAATGGCCGAAGATTGAATCTTTGAATATAAAATACTAAAAATTACATAAATACATAATTTATATTTTTAATATTACAAAAAATTTTAACTCTTTAAATATATTACAAAAATTTTATATATACCTAAAATGTTATGTATATGTCGACTATATTATGTATATTAATAGGGAGAGAGAATAAAGTAATTAAAAAAATAAAAAAAAGTATAATTACTTTTAAAAGGTTGATATTTATGTTATTTATACAAAATACTAAAATAATCGGTCGATCTATATAATTTCAAGAAATAGTCATTTTCATTTTGAGTTATTTTCATACTCT
Organism: Capsicum baccatum var. pendulum; assembly: GCA_030864225.1. NCBI lineage: Eukaryota > Viridiplantae > Streptophyta > Magnoliopsida > Solanales > Solanaceae > Capsicum > Capsicum baccatum. The sequence goes on along the minus strand of CM061560.1, from coordinate 233,009,249 downwards.
TTCTCTTTCTTTTTCTCCGTGCTATGCTTCTCCTTTTTTTTTTTTTTCCTCATTTTTCATTACTGATTTTTCCTAACTTCATAACCATTCTTTTTTCTCCAATTCTTGATAGCTAAGAACCATACAAAATTTATATTTGTTTACTTTTATTTTAATTTTTTTTTCATTTAGATTGCCTAAATTGAGTTGAATTTTTGAAGCAGCGTGTGATGCGGGTGGATCAAAGAGGAGAGGTGGCTAAAAACCCCACAAAATTTCTGTCTTTTTTCCTCTAATTCTTAATTTTTTCTTCTAGATTGTCTAAATTTCGTTGAATTTTTTGAAATGAAGAGTAGTGTGGGTGGATCAAAAAGGAGGAAAAAGGAGAAGAAAGGATGTGCAAAATGTGGAGGTTGATCGGGGATGGAAAGAAAAGGGCTATTGTGTTGAAGTCTAAAGTAATGGTGAATAAGTATGTGGGGAAGAACTTTGAAAGAAATGGGATGTTTTTAAAAAAAAATTGTGTTTTATGATTTAAGGTTGCATATGATTGATATGATAATGGATGTCATGAAGATTTGGATACCAGTGAATCGAAAGAGGTTAAGGAGAAATGAAGGTGTGTATATGATGTGTATAAAAATTGTATATTTATTGTATAGAGTATGTATATGTATAAATTTAAATAACAACTGTTTAGAATGTGCATAGAAACTGTATAAATATTGTATAGAATATGTATCTGAATAACTATTGCAACTAATGTTGTATAGAATGGGTATAGAAACTGTATAATTGTTGTGTAGAATCTGTATTTGATATTACAGTTAATGGTTGCATAAAATTTGTACATAAATTGTATAAATATTGTATAAAAACTGTATAAATATTGTATAGAATATGTATCTGAATAACTGTTGCAACTAATGTTGTATAGAATGGGTATAGAAACTATATAATTATTGTATAGTATTTGTATTTAAATAATTATTGCAGCTAAAAGTTATATAGAACATGTATAAAAATTGTATAATTGTTGTATAGAATATATATTGTATATGATGCATATAGAAATTATATCATTGTTATATGGAATATGTATATGAATAATTAGCAGCTAAAAATTATATATAATAGGTATTAAATTGTATAATTATTGTTAGGATGTGCATAGAAAATCATATTATTATTTGTATAATATATATATATATATATATATATATATATATATATAAACTATACATTTATTATATAAAATATGTATTTGTACTTTTGATATATTGGTAGGGGGGTGCGGATAACTAAGCTGATAAATACATTTATTAATAGATTTATTGTAACTGATGAATCTATTCTTTTTTGTGCGTGGATATTTTTTAGATTTTGTTTTAATAAATTATTATTTTTGAAAGATGTATTCATTAATTTATTTGGTATATTATTTTATCCTGTAGTAACTGCCGAGTTACAAATTTCTGTGTAATAATTTATTCTATCTGTACTGTAGTATATATCTAATTCTAGATTTTCTATGTCATTTATTATCTTGTGTTGTTCTTCTCGTAGTGAGTTTTTTATATTATATAAACTGTCACATGTGCTTTATTCTAAATTTTCTAAGGTTTTTTCTATCCAAATTAACTTTTCTTTTAGATCTTTCATTATTTTTCTAATATGGTTTCTATAATTAATTTCGTTATTTATATTATCTTGGTTTTCTCTAGTTTTTCTAATATATTCTAACATCCACAATCTTGGTCTGAATAATATCCTTCTGGGTAAATGTCCTCGTATATTCGTTCTAGCGAATTTATCATTTCTATTTCGTAGTTTATTACTTCTTCTAATATCATTTTCTTAATATCTATTATTTCTATATCTTTCAGTATATATAAGATTAAAACTCTAAGGTAGTCTAAATGAGCTATTTTCTAAAATTGATATTTTATAGTTATTTGTTTTAGACTTAGTAGTTTTTGCATATTTATATTAAGAGATTTTATATATTTTTTATTTTCCATGTATCTTACTATATTTATTTTTATCTGTTTTTCTATTAACTGTATATTTCGCATATCTTTAAAATTTCTACGTGATCTTAACATAATAAATATTTATAAGAGTAGTTAGGTATGTGTGGTATATAACTTATTCTATCAGTATAATTTTCTCCATATGCTTTTTCTAATATAATTTTTCTTATATCTGCAACATCTATATCTCTAAGTACATACAAAATAAGTATCTTGAATTTATCTACCATCACATCAGATATATTATCATTCATTATCATAAAATTGTTTTTTTCAAAATATTCCCTTCAACCATGTACATAATAAAATATAGTCATCTCAGATTACTATATACTAGATTATTCTTAAATAACATGTTCTTCGGTCACTATTAGCATGGTAATTCGGATACTTTTCCCTTAAACAGCGCCTCGACTTTGGTTACTCCCCGCCACGGCTTCTTGCCTCATTGGTTTCACCTTTAGGATGGCATAGTTCCTAGGGATTTTTCTCCGTTTCCACTTTGCTAATAAACTTCTTAACATATTATTTTTCGAATAATTCTACTATAAAGTAACTAATATGAATTTATTTTATCATATCATGATTGTCGGGAATTATGAATTTAGCTATTCATAATCATAAATAGATATACCTGTTCCGGTAGCTTTGATATTTCTGAGGTTTGTTGTTCCATAGCTTTTTTCATTGCAGTGTATATATTTAATTAACTGGGCTAAATATTTTTGAACGGAATGGAGAGAGGTTTTTTGGCTAATGTAAGAAGGCTTGCCCTCTGCAATGCCTTCCTTCTGTTATTTATAGAATGAAAAGAGTACAAAATTTTTTACATCTGTTTCAAAAAACTATTAAAAAACTAAAAATTAAAAACTAAAAAGACTTAAAAAGTCTTTTCTCTCTACCTACCTATAAGACTTTCAAACTTTACATATATATTACATTAAATGCTAACTACTTTATCTTTTCCTTTTACGTATTCCTAAAGACTAAAGTTTAAGACTAAAGTCTTGTAATACATTAAATATACTAACGACTTTGTACAATATATTAAATATCTTGTCTTCCGTTTATTTTGTCGTATCTGTTGTATCTCCATTATTGCTCTGGTCTTGTCTTTCCAGCTGTCGTCCTTATCTTCTTTTATTCTAGCTGCACTGCTGGGACGTCATTATCTCCTCTATTACATTTTGAACATTTGTGGTCTGGGTATTTGTGTTCAATAGTCTTGCAATATCTGGTCAATAATTCTTCTGAAATAAATTTTTCTCTAATAGCTCTGGCGATAGGTTCTGTTTCTGGTTTAAGCAACGTGATAATCCATTGCCTAATAGTTTCCATATCTGTTTCTCGTAACTCTTTTGAATTTGAATTAATATATGATTTCTTGAATAATAGCTCCATATAGGATTTTGGTTGCAATATGTATTTGCTAGCTCTTGTAAAATTGTAGATAGTCCGATAATTCTTTTGTTCGCATAAAATTTTGGTATCTCGATTCTAGGTATCTCTGGCTGTGAACCAATATCTTGTGGAATAATCATATCTCGTGTCATTCCTATCTTTACAACTTGTATGGGTTTTTTAACTTCATCAAATAATATCTCTGCTGGTGCCGTGTAAATTTTTATAAAAAATAAAGTACCTTTGGTTATTCTTTTAAATGTGGTAAATGCTTCATATATTTTGGGTATAGTGGATATCTCAGTTCCATCCATGGTATATACGGTACTAAGTAATCCATATTCGTAGCAAGTTTTAACTAAGCTGGGTTTGGTTTTAGGTAAGGCAATTAGCTTATTGTATCCGATCAATTTCTGGGTTATATAGTTTGTATCTGGTTTTTGGATATTTGTAGCTTTGGGGTTGCTATTTAAAAAGGTTTGTACATTGTAAATATTTTCTATATATGTGCGGGCTGTGTAGTTGTATGTCTTTTTGTCTTGGTTTAGGCTATCTCGATATGTGATAACTTGTGGGGGTATAAATATGGGGTCTTTTGATGTATTTGGTGTATATGGTTTGTCAAATAGCTTGTTTAGGTTCATATTTTTTCTAACTCCTTTGCTTGTACCTGCAGAAGTAGATTGATAAACGTTATGGGTTTTATGGAGTATCCCAACGTCTCCTTCTAGCTCTGGAATTTTATTGTCTTCCGATCGACATAGCTCTGCGCATTGCTGAGTTAGCTGATTCATAGCTATAGACTTCAGTTTATCTTCACTAGTCTTTAGCTTTAGCGTTTCTATCTCAGTACCCATCTTTACTATCTCAGTACCCATACTGTCCACTTTCAATGAAAGCGTAGTCAGAGCGTTGAGTATCTTTTCATGTATATTTTCTTCTATCATTTCAGTTTGTGTAGCTTTGTCTTGATATGTAATCTGCAATAACATTTTTGTTAGTACTGATTACTTCTATTACAAATGTAAAATTTAATATGTTTAAAACTAGTCTCCGAATCTCTTTTGTTGTAACTGAATTTTGTATTTTCTTTGTTAGCCACCAGCGTACCTGTGTATTATCTGTTCACACAATAAATTTGTTATATACAATATATGGCTCAAATGCTAACAAACATTTATATAATGAACATAATTCTTTTCTATTTATTTCCCATTTTATTTCTGTCTCGTTGAACGTACCTGAGTAGTATCTACAATGGTGTTCTATTTTTTCTGCTTCATATCTATATTTAAGTACTCCTCCGTAACTATATTCACTGGCATTTGCTTCTACTATGTATGTAAATTTTTTATTTTCATCCGGAAATTGTAATTTTGGTAATTCTTTGCAAAGTAATTTTATTTTTTGAACTTGTTTTTTATCTTCTTCGTCATAGTTATATTCTATATCCTTTTTTAATTTTTTCTGTAGTGGTTTTAGGTTTTCTGCTAATTTTGGAATATATTCTCTTACTTGGTTTACTAATTCTAAAAATGATTGTAATTTCTTTTTTGTATCTAATTCTTCTTTCGAATTTATTATTTTTTATACTATATGTTGTTGCATTTTTATTCCACTTTTATCTATTTGTATTCCTAAAAATTCTATCTGATTTTTCATAATTTCGGCTTTCTTTTCACTTAGACTTATTCCTGATTTTTCTATTATATCCGTAAACTGTTCTAATAATTTTATATTTTCTTCTTTAGGTTTTGTATATAATAAATAATATATCGTCTATGTATACTATGCAATTAGGTAATTGTTTAAAATAATTATTCATAAAATGTTGATATCTACCTGGTGCATTTTTATATCCAAATGGTAATACATTCCATTCGTAAAATCCTTGTGGTACCGTAAATGCGGTTAACTCTTTAGATTCTTCTTCTAACTTTAGGTGGTAAAATCATGATTTACAATCAAATTTACTAAAATAATTATATCCTTGGATTTGTCTTATTTTTAATATCTTATTTGGTATCGGATAATTATATGTTATAGTTTTTGCATTTAAATTTCTATAATCAACAACCATTCTACTTTTTCCTCTTTTTTGTTCACTATGTTTATTTACTATAAATGCTGGACTATTATGTTTGTTATTACTTTTTTGTATATATTGTTTTTCTAATAATTCATCTATATGCATTTTAAATTCTTTTAAATCGTCAAAATTATATGTTAATGGTTTTTGGGTTATTATACTATTTTTGTCTATTAATTCAATTTTTATGGTAGTTTTATGTTTTTTCCCATCCTTTTAACGGATCTTCACTATATAATTGTTCTAATTTTTTCTTAACTATTTCTATCTTATTTATTGAAAATATAGTTATTTCTGTTTTATTTATCGAGAATACTACTAATTCTATTGTATCTTCAGCGCTTTTTATATTTTCTAACTTTTGTGTAATTTTTTCACTTCCTTTTATCCAATCAGTTTTCTTTCTTATTTTATTATTAACTCTTTTTGCTCTTACTTTCTATTTACATGGTGTTGTGAACCACCAATCATTTCTAGTTATTATATGTGGGTATAGTTTATCTAAAAATGACATTCCTAAAAGTATATCTTTTGACGTTAGTTCATAATTATAAATTTCTTCTATTGTCAATATCTTATCCCATATTTGTGCTTTTACATTCCTAGCTTTATAAGTAATTAAGCTTCCTTCATTATTAAATCCTTTAACTACTATTGGTATTTTTAATTTATCCCATTTACTTTCTGGTAAGCAATTATATCTACATAAATTAGCTTCTGCTCCTGTATCTATCATAGGCGTATAATATCTACTGTAATATCCTTCCACTACTATCTTCATTTATACATATATTTTCATTTTATGTTAAGGCTCTTCTTAAGAATAATCTTTCCCTATTATATGTTATGGCTAATTGTGTATGTTCTATATTATATGGTTTTACTTGTTCTAACCATTTTATTCCTAATATTATATCTGCTTTTTGCATTTCTTCTTTTACCTCAAATTCTATTTTTATTTTTCTAATTCCTCCTATTATATTTCTTTTTCTACTATATCTTTACTATTTATTAAACTTCTCGGTAGATCTGGGCATATATCATTATCAGTTTTTATTTCTTCATTTTTTACTAGATATTTTGCTATATAATTTTCTTCTTGTCCTGTGTTTAATAGTATTAAATATTCTTTTTCATTTATTTTTCCTGTTATGTAATTTTGATTTAGGTTAATTATTGGATTTGTTTCATAACTCATTCTTTTTGATGAGGTTGATGATTCTGGTTTTTCATTAGCTATTCTTTTTGTTGTACTTATCCTATCATTTACTATTTCTAAATTTTCTTCTATATCTATGTCTCTATAGCTATAATCATTATAATCTATTGTTTTTACAATTTGTTCAAATGGGCTATCTATTTGTATCTTGTTAATCTTATTTTTCCCTGTTATTTTATGTTTTGTTGTTAATGCATATAAATTTTTACATCTCGCTGTAAATATTTTACTTCCTGGGGTTAATTCTATTCCTGATATCTTCCAATATAATACTAATGATTTATCTATATTCCTATCTGTTACTGCTACTGAATAATTTGCACTTATTATAAATTTAAATTTTTGGTATATTAAATTTCTTTTACGGCAGTTATTATGCTTTTTTCTTTAGGTTTTATAATTCTATCATCTGCTAAATATAATTCTATTGGTGTATCTATTCCTCCTCTAAAACATGCTTTTTTTAATATTTCTGTACCTCCAAGGTGTACATATTTTATTGGATCTCCTTTACTTTTTATATCATTTATTTCTTTATTAATTATTCTTTTTGTTACTAGTGGTATACTAGCTTTTCCTTTTGCATATCTACAGTCTATTACATGTTCTTTTTGACATACTACATAATATTCATCTTTTTTCCTACTAAAAATATTTTTTATTGTTGGTATTTTAAATATTTTTTCTACACTTAAATCTAACTCTTTTCCTTTTATTTCATCAAATATATTTCTGTCAAATATTATCTTTTGTTCTGTTCCTTCGTCATTTAAATATTCTTCCTTTGTTATTATTTTTATATCTTCTTCAGTCATTTGATTCATCTATCTCACTATCTATTTCAGTATCTGTTTCGTTTTCTGAAATTTCATATATACTATCTTCACTTTCTAGTTCATAATCTATATAATCTATTTGCATATATTCTGTATTTTCTATTTTTATTTCTGATATTTTTTTGGATTTTTGGGTAATTTACAATCTCTAGCTAAATGTCCTAACTTTCCACAATTATAACATGTACATTCTTTTATAGATTTCTTTCTATATGATCTTTTATTTTTATAATTTTTTACATAATATCTTTTTCTTGGTTTCTTATATTTATATTTTGATTTTTTATATTTCTTATATTTCTTATGTCTTTTTCTTTTCTTATAATATCTTTCTTCGCATCCAAATTGCGGTGCTATTTTATTTTTGCAACATGCTAAATTTTTTATTAATGTTTTTTCCATTTTTAATTCTTCTCTATATTTTTCACATAAATTTCTATACCGTTGGTGTAAAAATTTTATTCTAGCTCCTAATGTATCTACTATTTTTGCTTCTTCCCAACTTTTTATTATTTTTGAACTAAATGGTTCGGGTAATTTATTAAAATATAATTTTCTTATTTCCTTACTTTCTTCTATGCTATATGCTCCTTTATAATAATATTCTTTAAATGCGCAAGTATATTCATCTATATAACACATATTACATATCGTTAATTTTATCATTAAATTCCTATTTGTATCTTTTTCTTCATCTTGTTCTTCTTCTAATGTCGTCATACTACCAAATTCATCTTTTATAGCTGTTTCATATTTTTTCAATAATTCTATAGGTGTTAATTTAGTTGTTGTTGATGATGTTCCTTCCATAGGTTTATTAGTTCTTAATACTTTTTTACTATTTTCAGTTAAATTTGTAAACCATAATTTTACTGATCCTATTAATGTTTTTTCTATATATTCTGGTGCATCTGTTATGTTTATATTATTGTCTAATAATTGCTTTGTCATATATCCTATCCATAATTGTATTATTTTTTCTGTATCTATTACACAGTCTAGATCTAAAAAGTTATAATTTTTATTAACTATTTGTTTTGGTGTCCATTTGTCATATTCATTATATCTTTTAAATTTATTTTTATAATATATAGGTTTTCTTATTTCTGTTGTTTTAGGTATTATATTTTCATCTTCTTTTTTATCAAGAGTATTTATTTCTGTATTGGTGTTTTCTAAGTTTTCTTCATTAATTTTTTCTTGTTTTTCGTTATTTTCTAAATCTTTTATATTTGTTAATATTTCCGTATATGTTTCACTATCTTCTGAATCATAATTATCTGTCTCTTCTACCTCTATATTATTTATTTCTAATTTTTCCTTAAATTGGTTTATCTCGTTTATTAATGTTTGTTCTTTGTCTTTTTCTTCTTTTTCTTTTTGTCTTTGTTCGTATAAATCTTTTAACATTTGTAGTTTTTTTTTCTAATTCAGTAATTCTAATATTTTTAGTTTCTTCTATTTTTCCTATTTCTTCCGTAGTTTGTTGTTTAATTTTTTCTATTTCCTTTTTTCTATCTATTTCTTCATTTTCTTTTTCTATTCTTACCATTGCTGTTAGTTTATCTTCTAATTTTAATTCTTCTTTTTCTAACATTAAATATAAATGTTCTCCTATTTTCTTGTATCTTCTTCCTAGATTCGAAAATACTATTTTTATTTTTGATCCTTTGTGATTTTCGTATGTTTTTTCATCTATTATAAATTCTTCTTTATTCATTTTATTGTGAATAGTTCATGTTGGTATATATATTCTAAACTATCTATTTGTGATTCTAATTTTGATATTTCATCTTTTTGTATATTAATTGAATTTTTACTAACTCCGGCAAATATATTATAATGTAACCTTTCTTTTCTAATTTTTAATTCTTTACGTTTTTTAGAGATAAATTATTTTAATTCTTTGTATTTTTGCTCTTTATTCATTTAAATTATATTTATAATATTTTGGTGGATATCTAATTCTTATTTTATCATAATTAGGTGGTATGTGTCTCATTCTTCTAGATTTTAAATGGATTATTAATTTTGCTTCAATACTAGATATTAATGTAATTAAATAGGCTAATCTTTGTGGATTTTCTTTTGTTTTATTTAGACTTATATATTCTGAATAATTACTAACTAAAGATTCTTTAATTTTTCTAAAAGCTTCTCTATTTTTAAATGGTCTTCTCATAATTAATTTAATAAATAACTAAATATGTCAACCAAATATCAAAATATGCATGAACAATTATTCAATAAAAAAATAAATTAAAATAATAGAACCTGATTTAATAACTTGATCTGAAAATAATAACTCCAACCTTCATAAACTATCAACATTCTTGATATTCAAGAAAAAAATGAATGAATAATAATATTGTGAAAAAATCTCTTGACCAATTGAAGTTTGATGATATAAGAATTAAAAGAACATAAGAGTTGAAGGTAAATAAATAGAGAAGAAATGGAATGAACATGTACGTTAGTTTTCATCAATCAAGAAAAGAAAAATGAAAGATCTCATTTTAATTGGAAAGACAAAAAACAGAAAGTAGTAATTAATTTTTATTCTTTTTTTCATATTTTTTTTACTTATAAATATGTATTTTGCCTTTCTCAAGACTTAGTCAAATCAAGTCCATTAAATGTATATTTATCTTTTCAAAATTGTTCTTTTTTTAAAGAAAAAACGTTCGAGGAGTATTTATATTTGGTAAAAATGGGCCCTTTACTCTTCCTAAGTTTTAAACCAATTGAACAAGTAGTATTTTTGTTATATAAAAATGATTTAAAGTGGGGTCCCCCCAAAATTGAGGGCCTACAACAGGGGCTTGGGTTGCTTCACCCAAAAATCGGCCCTGTCGTCGCTCCAACTAGCCAACTGATGAAATACCACCATCCACCCAAATTCACAAACAAGTCCACCAAAAAATCACTGCAATCGATACTTAATTCTTATGTATCAAAAACACAGATCTTATTCCGATACATAAGATCTCATTCTGATACATAAGTCTTATATATTAGTAACACAAAAAAATATCCTGATACATAAATTTTGCCGTATTTTCAATCAAATTTATCATTCTTTATGTGTCTCCTTTGAATAAATCTCAAGAATGTCATTATTACCATTGCCTGTAGATCCAATAAATACCTCCTCAATCCGCCTTGTGGCATCGAAAGTTTCATCTTGTGAGAGAGTTCCGTAATGCTTTGAGACCACCATCTAATTTGATTTCATTTGAGAAAAATAAAAAATGAACCTTTGGAGTTAAAAAAGAATCAGATACAATTCAAATGTTTGGAGTTAACTCCAACAGAAATTCAATCGGACAACAGAAAAAAATATCTCCTTTAATAGAGAAATTGAAGATTCATTCGGAGGGGGTTGTTTGTCGGTGCTTTGCTAATATGTAGGCGATGTCGTTCTGTTGATTGTTATCGTTGTTGTATTGCAGAAGTTCTCCTTTAATGGAGAAATTAAATTTGAAGAGGGGCGGGGGGGGGGGGGGGGCACAAATCAAATAGTTGAGAAAAAAGTGTTTGTGTGTAGGTTTAGTGATGTATTAGATGATTTTAAAGATGTAAACACGTGATTTTTGATCCTCCTCGAAGTTTAACTTATTTTTCGATATTGAATATTTATATTGGTCCGATATAATTATAACTTTTATTTTATTTTTAATAAATTTTTAGTTAAAAATAAATAATTAAATGAAGTTACGTTTTGGGGAATTTTATTTTTATTTCTATTTTTAAAGAAAAAAATATAAATAAATAAAATTAATGTTGGAATATTTTATTTTTATTTTAAAAATAATTAAAAATAAAAAATAAAAATATATTTTCCTTTTAAATTTTAATAATTAAGCTAGTAGTTTTAATACTGCCTTAATTATATTTATTTTTGGTTATTTATAAATTTTTATTGTATTTTCTTAAATATAAAAATTAATTAGTTATTATTATATTTATTATTATTATTATTACTTTATTTATTCATTTATTTATTTTTATTTATTATTATTTTCTATAATATTAAAGTTAAAAAAAGAGTTTTTTTTTTAAAATTTAAAACCCCCCTTATCTGATGTTAACTTTTCCCCCAAAAGTCCCTGTATTTAAGGACTTCTTCACCCCAAATTCTAGGTACGTACTATTTATCAGAGATACTATTTCTACACACCGTCAAACTGTATCAGACAAAAAATCATCAGATAAAAAGAAAATAGAGAATGAACATTAGTAAAAAAAATCAAACAAAAGAGGGTGAAGTCGAATTTGGATCACGTTCAAGTTTTCGAAATTGGTATTCGAAGTTTCTGCTCTATTTTCATCACAAAATTCTTTTAAATCTTGTATTTTATTTTATAAGTTTTGTTATAAATTGAATCATAACATGATTGTTTTAGTGATTTCATGAATTGATATTTTATAAGTTTGTTGTAATGTTTATATCTCGTGCATATTGTTAACAGTGAAAAGAAATTAATATTATGCAGTAAAATATCTATTTTTCATTTGTACATGACAAAAATAGAATAAAATATTAGTTGCACAGTAATTTGTTACATTCACTGTAACACATGCACACATCCACATAGTAGAAGATAAAAATAGGATAAAAGTATTGTACAATGCACACACACAGAAAAATCAACATAAAAAGAAAAAATATGGAAAATTAGTGAGTTGCGAAACCACCCTTACCTGAACCTTCCCTCGTTGGAATGTGTCAGCCGACTCCAAAATCAGATCGGGAAACCACCAAAAAAGAAAAATATCACCCCGTAAAAAAAGACCCATTTTTGGGTCAATTCCAGTCGGTTCTCGCCGGAATCGCCACTGTTGCCCCCTTTTGCTCTAGATTCGACGGGGAACCATCAAATCCAACCTTTTCTCACTGGAATCACCACCAGCCGCTATCACTGTTGCCTCCCTTCCCCTTTTCCCCTCTTACCACTACCGTGCCTCCTCCAGCGAATACATTCAATAACCAGATCCGGCGAAGCCCTTACGGCTGCCGCTTCTTTTTCCTTTCCCAGCGTTTCATTGGCGAGCCATTCACCGGAAAGGGCCCTCCCCGTTAACGACTAAAATTGATTCAATTGCCTAGGCGTGGTGATATTTTATTTCTTTCGTGATTATTGGGTTTGATTTACTTAGAAACACAAAATACTAGTTTTTATTATTTGTATTACTTTCTTTCTATTTATTTATTTTTGTCATTAATATAATTTAACAAATATTTATTAAATTCATTTATGGCTTTAAATTTAGTTTGCTCAAGTTTACCATAAAGGTTGGGTAACACTTCGAGTAGGCAAAGTTTTTAAACACTAGGCAATTTTAGGCATGTTTTAAAATATTCACCTCAATTAAGAATGCGACATACACATATTTTTTGAGATATTTTAAATTTAAGGATGCAATAATGAACCTTGACAAATAGATTTAAAAATTAATTTTCACTGATTTATTTAATATGTGATAATAGACAAGTTTTAGTATAATAAAATGAACGATTTCAGGCCTTAACATAATTTATTTAGTTTAAGTCAAGATAAATCAATAAAAGCGACCGTGCTAGAACCATAGGATTCGAGGGGTGTCTCACACCTCCCCCTCGGTCAATAGAATTTCTTTTCCGGTCTTCTATTTTTGTAGATCATAATAAAGAGTGATTTTCTTTTGACAAGGGATTGCAAAAGGTGACTTGGAACATCGTAACTCAATTTCAAGTGGCGACTCTATAATTAAAATAATCTCTATTGAATATCATCACTTTAATTGAAAAAACACTCGACTCGAACCTCGGGCAGAAAAGGGGTGTGACATCTCTGGCAACTCGATTGGGGAATAACCAGAATTTGAGCTTTGGATATTGACCTTTACTTGCTTGAATTATTTTTGATAATGTATTTGTTGTCCTTATGTGCTACTTGTCTCTCATTTACTGTTTTGATATTGATTGAACTGTATTATAAGTTGTCTTCTCTTGCGCACTCCCTCTGAGTCTTTGAAATAGGATAGAAGAAATGCAGCGCATGCATCCTAATTTCTTTTTGAGATAGCCGGAGTGTCAAGGCACCTGGTGAAGGATTATTAGTCACACATATTAGGTGGGGTTCGGATTGACAACGAAGGCGGAGTAGCACTGCTACCAAACAAGTTGTCCCTCCCCGACTCAAGTGTCCGCTCGACTAAGCCATTCTAGACTCCTATCCCTATTAGGTTAAACTTAGAAGAACTGAAACTCACAATATAGTTATCCCTATTAGGTTTTGCTTTATTTGCATCATGTGCATTTGACTTAGGGGGACTCGGCACAAGGGTCGGGTTTGTCTAGGTGTAATACCCCAAAAAATCTAAACCAATATTAACACCATGTTTCAAGCTCATGCATAGTACATCATGGTTCTTTTATAGTTTTATGAGCAATTTAGATGTATATTAAGTCTTCAAATAACTTCCAGCTATCAAACGAATCAAAACATTCCTTACCGATTGAATTCTTGGGAAAGATATTGCTATAGTCAAATTCAAATGAGAATATCTCTCGTTATACTACGAATTATTGATCTCATAACCTACCAATAGATAGATAATTTAATTATCTTTCCAATGATACCAATTTCACCCAAATCCAATGTCAGAGCAAAAAGTTATACCCATTTTACTCTAGCATGTCCGCCTGGCAAATGAGTGACGACATGAGCTGACGACTTATCACAAGTCTGACGACTTATCAGCCCATGTCGTCAGGCTTAGATAGAAACCCAAAAATTCAAGCTCCCAAGTGACGACCTGTCTAACGAGCTATCACAGATCTGACGGCTTATCAGCCTTGGTCGTCAGTTGATAGTTTCAGCAACTAGGAGGTAATTTTGTGGGGGTATTTTGGTCTTTTTCTCTCACTCTAAATACGGTATTAAAGTCCTGAGAAAGCTATTATCCCATTATTTTCTCATTTTCCTCAAGAACAAGAACATTTTCTCCCAAAGGGGCTAAACCCTAGTCAAGAAACATCAAGAACAAGCCTAAGGATTTCTTCAAGAACCTTAAAGAAACATTAGATCTCTTTCAAGATTCAAGCCGATTTCACCGCTAGTTTTTACGGATCTTCAATCTAAGGTATACGTAGTGTTCATCCATGGATCCCTTTCATCCATGGAGCTCAATAATCAAGTTTTAAATAATAAATTATGATTATCTTGTTATGGTATGATTATGTTCGTGTTGATGGTTGTTATTTGGGTTTCAAGATGTTATCTTAATGTATTTCCATGAAGTATGTGAGCATGTTAAATTGAAGTCCATGAGTTAGGGTGACTTGAGATTGTTAAATTGATAAGTACACCTATGCTCAAAGTTGTGCATGTAAGGTGTTTGATAAAATGCCTAGATTGATAAAAATCATGATTTCATGACTCAATAGTACCTAAAGGACAAGTCCATGCTACCCCTTATGATTCAACATGAATTTCATGTTATTGTCAGATATAGTCAATCCTTATCATTATCAGTAGACCTTGGGATCACCCAATAGACAGGACTAATCTCAACTATGGTCAATTAGTATCAGTAACATCAGATTCAGAGATCACCCGCTAGGTAGGACTGATCTCAGACTAAGTCAAGTCATCTTTATTATCAGTATACTTAGAGATCACCCGCTAGATAGGACTGATCTCAGATTCAATTACTCCATATAGAATGGAACTTAGTTCCATCAAAATCTAGACTTTCAGATACAGTTTCTCAGTAATAGTATCAGTTATATCAGTTATCATAACTCAATCATCATGTTGTCACGAACTTATTCATTCAGTATCTCGGTATCAGTAAACTCATGTTGTCAGAATTCAGACTCGATAGTCAGTATCACCACGAGTTCAGTTACAGTTACTTATGCACGTATGTATTCTAATGTTCATATAAGTCAACATTGTTCATGCATATAAAACCCTTTGCATTTAGCCTACCTCCCCCGTATACTCAGTATATTCAGTCGTACTGACGCATTTGCGCTATGGTGTTTTACTTTACGCCATAGGTTTAAAAGCACGAGGTCTAGACCGTCAGTAGCATTTCAGATTCCAACAACAGTAGATTAGCAGTGAGTCCTCATTATATGAGGATGGTATGATTTCTTATTATTATTTACTATTTCAGTTCAGTATCAGTAGATGGAGTTAGTTGGAGACATGTTCTTTCAACTCCTTATTCAGTTCAGTTAGAGGATTTTAGACTAGATGTCAGATTAGATATTCAGACTTCATTATTTTCAGTATTGATGTTTCATTTTGGTATTGTGATACCATACTTTTCAGATGTTGATTTTTCAGATTATGTTCAGTATTGAACCTTATGGCCTTTCAGTTCATGTTTTCGCATTTATATACATATATTATGTAGTATACAGGTACAGATATCAGTCATGGGTTAGCTTGTGGTCCTTTGGGGTCATGAGTATTGTGTACCATTCCGATTCTAGAAAATTAGGGTGTTACACTAGGACAGGTGTCCCTTTCTATAATGACCAACATATGCATCGTACGTGCTCTTTGACATTTATTTGAAAGGCTATTTAGTTGTTGACCGACTTTTAGGTAACTTGGTAAAATGCAAGAGAGTATATTGTCTTCAAATTTATCAAATCACTTTTCAAAGAAATTAAAAAATACACGTAGTTTCTTAAGGTTTTCATGAACTATGAAGGTCTGATTCTTACTCTTTAGTGAGATATGTAGGAAATCTTTTCCAGGGTATGACCCTGTATGTTAAAAATTATTATTCTCAAATTTATTGAAGGATATTTTGAAAAAATAATAATATTTACAAAAAACTATTTTCATGATTATTATTATTTTATTTTTTTTCCTTTTTTTTCTTTTTTTTCTTTTTATCCTCAAAATTAATTTTAATACATAACTTAACAGTCCGAACCTTTAGGGGTCGTGAGGCTGAGTTTTGCACAACCTCATAAACAAAGTAATAATTTTCTTTTCTTTTATCTCCTTCTTTATAAATTATTATTATTTTATTTTATTTCCATTTTCTAGTGTACTTAGTGGTATTTTCTTTCAAGATCATAGTTTAAAATTGTCTAAAGGTTTGTTGTTGCAAATTTTCGATAGAGTTGGTCTAAATAAGCGTTACCCCTAAAGAATGTTGGCATTCATGTTTTTTTTTTCTCACTTTTTAATTTGAATAAAATCACTTTGGCATCTGTGTCAAATTTAATGGTTGCATTAACTGTCACGAGTCAAGTTAAAAAATTCAAAAATTAGTAAATAAAGTTCTGCCTAAGTCTAGATGTTTCCTAATATCATGTCCTTGTCAATAGGTATAACATGTCTCCTCCAGTTCATGGAAAGTATCAAAAGAGAAAAAGAAATGGGAATATACCTTTACAGGGAGTGGACTGTACCCCTTTACAACTTTGGTTGTGCTACAATGAAATGGATTTATTTGATTATGCTGAGATACATAAGTATTTAGTTTTTTTGACAAGCATCATGACAATCAACCCTAGTAGGGAGGTGGTTGATACATTGTTGACTTTCTAGGGGCCGATGAACAATGTATTTCGCTTCTCAGATTTTGAGTTGACTCTGACTTTAGAGTAGATAGCGGCCTATGTTGAATTTGGGGATATGCATCGGAAAAACCTTATACCCCAAGACTCATCTCGATAAACAGATTGTGCAAGCTCATGAACATACAAAACTCAAAAGAAGAATCAATGAAAAAGGTTGGGTCTCCTTGCAGTTTTTGTATGAAATATGCGGAAGGAAAGAACGGTTTGAGAAGTTCAGTAAACAACTCTGTAACAAGGAAAGTTTTGAGGCTTGGAAAGTTCATAGACGATTTGCATTCATGGTAGCATTTTTAGGCACTACGGTCTTCCCGAGGAGAGAGAGAAAAATTAATATTTGTTTAGCTAGAGTGGTATATACCGATTAAGAGCATGAGAAAGGAGAAGTACACCCAGACTATCGTAAATGGTTTGAAAAAAAGCCACCTTAACTAGTCAGACCGGAAAGATCAATTAAGGGACCCATAGATCAAGAAGCTGTAATTAGGATAGGGATCGAGGGAACCATGCAAGAACATCATGATACCAACAAAGCTTTGAGAATAGAATTGGAGTGCGCTAAGATGTAGAGAATGAAGCGAGAGTTAAGCAAGCACGATTGGAGGTAGAGAGATTATCAGTCCACTATTTGGGTGCTAAATATTGATCTAGAATGATCAATGTCAAGAGTAGAGGAAAAACAGAGGGAATTTACAGAAGAGAAAGCTAAGTCAGTGGATATTGAGGTCGAACTTCGAGGATAAATCAAATTGGCTACAACTAGAGGGTCACAAGTCACAGAACTTGACGCATCTTATCGCCAACAGTTGCAAGAATTTGATAAAAACATGCAAAAAGAATTTGACCGAAAAAGATCTCAATGTATACGTGAAAGAGGGATATTACGAGAACAACTAGAGGTTGCTTCCGCTCGTGAACAATGTGCAAGAGAGATGATTGATTCTTGAGATAGGTAGGCCTGAGAATGGGGTCAGGCCTTCAGTTTCCTTCGAGGGAAGGTCTGCCGTGTGGCACAGGATACCGCTAAAATGGGTTTGGACTACCAACAGTTGAATTGAGAGCAATTTCTGGCACAAGTACCTGCTTTCGCCCAGTGTCTTACTACTTCATTGGAAGACATATACTTGGGTTTAGGTGGTCATATTAATCCAAAATCTCCTTGATTGAGCATGATTGATGTTATGAGAATAATTTAAAGATCTTGAGACACTGGATTTTAATTGTATGGATGGATAGTTATTTTCTTTGTCACAGTGTATTGGTTTCAGTTTTAGAACTTCTTGTTTAAATGTTACATCTTTTATTTAATCTTATTTGTTTAAGTTTAGTTTTATTTGTCAGATGTCAGTTAATAGGTTTTATCTTAGGAGTCTTTTCATTTTTTTAATGAAGTTGGCCGCTTATTTCTATATATATTACATATATTTTACTTCACTTACTTTATTTTATTTTCTAAAAAAATCATTAATTGTTTTTGTCAAGTTTTTTCCCAAACTATGCAAGATTTGATTCATGTCCTGGCATGATACGTAGGCAACCCTTTAAAGGGTTCGATCAAAACTTTTATAAAAAGAAAGTGCGCTTAGAAAATTCAGGATGAAACACAAGGCCTTCCATGATAGGTTGGAAAATGCATATAGAAGCATAACATACAATATGGCATTATAATGTGTTAAATATGTAACACATACCTGTTTGCTACTTGGTCACACAAAAAATAAAGTAGTTGGTGGTTGATTTGTGGTTTAAAATGGCATCACATCCGTACAACAAAATATATAAAAAAAAGAGAAATATAACCTGCAAAGAGGGTGTAGGGTCTGACAGCGAGAAAGAGCAAAATCAGTTGATTTCGCAAGAATTAGCATCAATGGAAGAGATTAAGTTATTGAGACAATAGATGGAGGAGATGTATCAAGCTTGGTTGAATGGACAAGCCCCTCATTTCTCAATTCCTGGACTTTCAAATACGAATGATCCAAATCCTGCTCAAGCTTAAACTAGCGATCCATTTTACCCACATTAATTCAGCCCATATGCTAAGGTGTTTGGCATTGCTGGTACTTCTACCATGCACACACCAAATCCATCTATCATGAACAACCCGCTTTTCACTCTTGTAGCATTAGCTACTTTGGGTCCTCAATAGACAGTACAAAAAATATGGGTGAACCAAGTCGTGTTCAATTGTATCCTTCTAAAGTGACTTTCAAACCCTCAAATCCACATTATCATGCTCATCAACATGGTTCTCCTATTGTGATTGAGAAGACTATTAAAAATAAAGAACAAGAAGAGATGGCCAGGAAAGTGAGAAGTTTGGAGTAGAGTATGAGAAATATGCAAGGATTAGGAGGACCAAAAAGTGTTTCATATAAAGATTTGTGTATGTTTCCTGATGTCCATTTACTGCTAGGGTTCAAAATGCCAAAGTTTGATAAGTATGAATGTCATGGCGATCCTGTGGCTCATTTGAAAAAGTTTGGCAATCAATTAAGGGGAGCAGGAGGAAAATAAGAATTACGAATGGCTTACTTTGGAGAAAGTCTGGTGGGGATAGCTTTTGAATGGTTCATTGACCAAGATATTTCTCGTTGGCACGTGTGGGATGACATGGCTTGGGATTTTGTTCAAAAATTTCAATATAATATCGAGATAGTGCCAGATCACACCACACTTGCTAACATGAGAAAAAGGCAATTAAAAGTTTCTGAGAATATACTACTAGATTGAGAGAGCAGGTTGTAAGAGTTAGACCATTGATAAAGGAGTCTAAAATGATTGATATCTTTATGTAGGCATAAGAACCTAATTATTTCCATTATTTGCTTTATACTATTGGAAGTACATTTGCTGAGGTCATTAAAGTTAGAGAGATGGTAGAGAATGGAATTAAGTCTGGAAAAATCATAAGTCAAGCTACTTTGAAAGCAACAACACAGGCAATTTAAAGTGGTTAAGGAAGTTTTGGTGGAAACAAAAGAAAATAGAATATAGCTACTATTGTGCCAGGTCCACGACAAAATTGGAGAAATGGGTATCATCCTTACACACAATCTCAATCCCAAATTTATGTCCAAGAACCATATAACCATCCACGACACTATATTCCTCCACAAAATTTATTATATTCTATTCCATATCTTTAGTATTCTATCTATAATGCACAACCATATACTCGGGTTCCTTCTTACCCACATTGGCATGCACCAACCATCCAGAATCATCCTCCAGTCCCGCAAGTTCAAAGAGGCCTCTCTGAATCTAATTTTTGGCCTAGAGTGGACTACAAGAAGGATAACATGGGTAAAGATAATTTCTCTTCTATTGGAATATCTTACACCAACTTATTTCAAAGGCTGAGGGACATGAATGTTCAAAGCCCAATTGTGAGAAGGATCCCAAATACTCCTCCAAAGAACTTAGATTATTCTAGAAGATGTCCATACTATTTCGATGCCTCAGGGTACGACACAGAGAAATGTTGGTACTTGAAAAAAGAAATTCAAGAGAGCTGATCGACATACAACAGATCATGGTGCAAAGTCCAGATGCTCCAAATGTTAATCAAAATCCACTACCAGATCATAATGAAACAAACATACTTGAGGTGATACCTAGTGGTGAAGATGTTGTGATTTTCTTCAAGCCTATTGTTAAGATAAAAAATGATATGGAAAAATTAGCAAATGTTGTGGATTTGACGAAAGAAAAAACTGCAGAAGTGGAGGAGATGATAACAAAACCCAAATCATCGAATATTCCCTTGGTCATGGGAAAAAAGATTTCAAAAAGTATTGAGTCAGGTCAAGTAAAACCAAAGCTCATTGTTCCTGGAAGACCCACTAAGCCTCTCTTAATCATAAAAGGAGCTCTCATAGCTCCCATTGTTATTAAACCGGTGTCATAGCTGCCTATGGTTAATACCAAGGTGGTCCCTTGGAACTACGATCCTGTTGTGGTGATGCACAAAGAAAAGGAAGTGATTGAAGATGTAGATAAAGTAGGGGGATTAACCCGTTCTGGGAGGTGTTATGCCCTAGTGGAGTTAAGAAAGAATAACCAAGGTAATGAAAAATCAGTTAATAAACCAGTTACTGACTAAGAGGCTGAAGAATTGTTGAAGAAGATAAAGTTACCAGAATATCCTATTATAGAACAATTGAGGAAGACACCAGACCAGATTTCTCTTTTTTCTTTATTTATACACTCAGAAGATCACCGCAAGGCCATAATGAAGATTTTAAATAAGGCATATGTGTCCAGTAAGATTAAGCTGAATCAGTAGGAAAAAATTATTGGAAAGATCCTTGAGGTAAATAAGATCACTTTCCCAGACGACAAATTGCCTGTAAAAGGTACTAGATATAATCGAGGTCTCTATATTACTGTAAAGTTTAAGCATTCCTATGTCACTTGAGTGTTGATTGATGGGGGATATGGTGCTGACATTTGTCCTATGTCAACTTTACAAAAGTTAAATATTAACATGGAAATGATCCGACCTAATAATGTGTGCGCCAATGGTTTTAACGGAGCAAAAATGAATGCCATTGGTAAAATAAAGCTCATATTGGAAATCGAGCCTATGGATTTTTCCATGGATTTTTAAGTGCTGAACATTAATGCTTCATATAATATGTTATTAGGCAGGCCATGGGTTCATAGGGCTGGAGCAGTCGCATCTACGTTGCACCAAATGGTCAAATTTGAACAGATAGGCAAGAAATAGTTGTTCATGAAGAAGGAGACTTATCCATGTATAAATACTACTTTGTTTCCTCCATTGAAACAAATACTGCAGATACAGTGCTAATTCATCAAACTTTTGAAGTAGTGGTTGTTGAGCATATCCTCGAGGAGAATCCCATCGCAAGACCACAATTATCCTCTGTATATATTATGGTAGTGAACAAAATATTGAAGCATGGTTTTGAACTAGGGAAAGATTTAGGGATTTCTTTACAAGGCAGGGCTCATCCAGTATACCTTTGTGAGAACTTTGGTACCCTTGGTTTAGGATACAAGCCCAGTTTTGAGGACAAAAATAAGGTTAAAAAGCGTAATAAAGATTCATGGTCACTAACCAAGCCGATACCGCCACTTAACGAGTCTTTCATCAAAGTCAGTACTATTGGGTCTTCGACGTTACCTGATATAGAGTCAATGAATAATGATAATACAGAATTGATTGACCTTTTCTAGAATATGTTCATTGAAACTGATATGGTTGAAATTGGGAAAGGTACCAGCAATGTAGGTGTGCAATTTATTGGCCCCGATGTCTAGCTTAACAATTGGGAAACCACTCTTCTCCCTACTATAAAAGAGTCTTATTCTTTCTATACTAATTTTAGTGATATGACATGCATGAAGAATTATCAACCAGATCTTAAAACTCAATTGAATTATGAAATAATGAATAAAGAAGTTGAATATGATGAAGAGGAGGCATTTGAGGCTATAAGAAAAGATTTTAAATAGTTTGAGAATAAGTCAAACCCCAATATGGATGAAATTGAAGCAATTAATCTAGGGGATCATGAAAATATTAGGGAGACTAAGATTAGTGTACATGGTCTACCACAACAAAAGAAAGCTATAATTGAAGCTTTGCTTAAATACAAAGATATTTTTATGTGGTCTTACGATGATAAGCCCGGTTTGAGTACTGATTTGGTAGTTCATAAGTTGCCAATCGGTCCTGCTTTCCCTCCTATAAAAAAGTTTAAGGAAGCTTAAAATTGACATAAGTATAAAAATCAAAGAGGAAATCACAAAGAAACTTGAGGCTAAAGTCATTCGAGTGGCACAATATCCTACTTGGTTGGCAAATATTGTCCCTATTCAAAATAAGGATGGCAAAGTTGGGATATGTGTTGATTATCGTGATCTGAATAAAGCAAGTCTAAAAGATGATTTTTCACTTTCCAATATCCATATTTTGTTGGACAATTGTGTCAAACATGATCTTGCGTCTTTGTGGATTGTTATGAGGGATATCACTAGATCATTATGAATCCAGAAGATATGGAAAAGACATCATTTATCAGGTCATGGGGGATATATTGTTATCAAGTTATGCCGTTCGGACAAAAGAATACTGGAGAAACTTACATGAGGTCAATGACCACAATGTTTCATAACATGATGCACAAAGCGATTGAAGTTTATGTGGATGACGTGATCATTAAATCAAGAGAGTAGTCTAACTATGTCAAAGATTTGAGAAAATTCTTTGAAAGGCTTTGAAGGTATAATCTCAAACTTAACCCAACATGGTATTGAGTTAGATCCTTCAAAAATAAAAGCTATTCAAGATTTGCCTCCACCAAACAATAAAATGAAGGTGATGAGCCTACTTGGAAGGTTGAATTATATAAGTAGATTTATTGCCCAACTTACAATGAACTGTGAGCCAATCTTTAAGTTGTTGAAGAAGAATTCTAAAGTTGAATGGACTGTAGCATATCAAAAGGCATTTGACAGAATTAAGAGGTACTGCTCAAATTTGCCTATTTTGGTTCTTCTAGAGCCAGGTAGACCTTTGATATTGTACATGTCTATTTTAGACAACTTTTTCAGGTGTGTATTGGGTCATCATGACATCACGAAGAGAAAAGAACAGGCCATCTACTACCTTAGCAAAAAGTTTACCATTTCCAAGGCTAAGTACACTCTTCTTGAAAAGACATGGTGTGCCTTAACTTGAGTAGCACAAAAGCTGAAGCATTACTTGTCATATTACATTACTTATATCATCTCTCGTATGAATCCCTTAAAGTACATTTTTCAAAACCCTATGCTCATAGGCGGACTCGCGAAATGGAAGATGCTACTCATAGAGTTTGTATTATCTATGTAACACAAACTGTAATGAAAGCTCAAGCCTTAGAGAATCACTTGGCTGAAAATTCTGTTGATGAGGAATATGAGCCGTTACAAACTTATTTTCCGAATGAAGAGGTATTATGTATTGATGAGGTTATTTTTGATGATTGCTGCTTAGGTTGGAAGTTGTTCTTTGATGGAGCTGCTAACGTAAAAGGAGTAGGGATAAGAGCAGTTCTTATTTATGAATTGGGACAATATTATCCTGTAGCAGCCCAACTTCGATTCTACTGTACCAACAATATGGAAAAATAATGAAGCTTGCATTCTGGGTTTGAGACTAGCTATTGACATGGGAATCCAAGAACTGTTAGTGTTAGGAGACTTAGATTTGTTATTCCATCAAATCCAAGGAGATTGGGAGACTCGTGATTCAAAACTCCTACCACATTGAGGTTGTTTGCAAAATCTTTGTCAATGATTTGTATCAGTAAAGTTCAAGCATATTTCCAGAGCATAATGAGATTACTGATGCTTTGGCGACTTTATCTTCAATGCTCCAACATCCCGACAAAACTCATATCGACCTCTTCCATATACAAATTTATGATCATTATGCATATTGCAATATGGTAGAAGAAGAACTTGATGGGGAGTCTTGGTTCCATGATATCAAAGAATATATTCAAGATGAAAAATATCCAATAATGCTGATGGTAATCAAAAGAGAACCATTCGATGACTGACTAATGGATTTTTCTTGAGTAGGGGAATCTTATACAAGAGGACTCCAGATTTAGGACTTTTAAGGTATATAGAAGCTAAAGAAGCTTCAAAAATCATGACTGAAGTATATTCTAGGATTTGTGGACCGCATATGAATGAGTATGTTTTGGCAAAGAAAATACTTTGGGTAGGTTACTATTGGCTCACCATGGAGCGAGATTCCATCTGTTTCGTTTGTAAATATCATGAATGCCAGGTACACAGGGACTTGATACTTTTCTCTTCATCTAGCTGCATATAATGACTGCTCCATGGCCTTTTTTAGCCTAGGGAATAGACGTAATTAGACCAATTAAACCAAAAGCGTCGAATGGACATAGTTTCATCTTGTGGCCATTGATTATTCACGAAGTGGGTGGAAGCAGCGACTAAGAAAATGGTTTTTGATTTCGTTCACTCCAACATCATTTGTTAGTTCGACATTCCAAAGATAATTATCACGAATAAAGCTGCAAATCTCAATAGTTATTTGATCCAAGAAGTGTGCCAGCAATTTAAGATTATACATCAGAATTCAACTCTTTATCGCCCGAAGGCGAACAGGGTTGTAGAAGCTGCCAATAAGAACCTAAAGAAAATACTCCACAAGATGGTATAGGGTTCCCGATAATAGCATGAAAAGTTACCTTTTTCTTTATTGGGTTATCGAACTACAGTTTGGACTTCAATCAGCACAACTCCATGCTCGTTGGTATACAAAGCTGAAACAGTTATACATGTAGAGATTGAGATTCCATCTCTTCAAGTAGTTGTAAAAGCCAAAATTGATAATGATCAGTGGATCAAAACTCTATTGGAGCAATTAATCCTAATTGATTAAAAAATATTGGCGTCAGTATGTCATGGACAACTATACTAGAAGAGAATGGCTCGGGCATATAACAAAAAGGTGTGTCACAGACATTTTGAAGCTGGTCAATTAGTACTAAGACACAGTCTTTCCCATCAGATTGAAGCCAAAGACAAGTTTTCTCCTAATTGGCAAGGACCGTTCATGGTGAAGAAAGTGTTACCTAATGGTGCATTATATCTGATTGATGTAGAAGGCAAAATAAAAGGAATTCCAATCAATGCTGATGCAGTTAAGAGATATTATGTATGATATTCATGTACAATTATATCATGTATGTTTTATATTTGCATTTTTAAAATATTGAAAAGATGAAGGCATTTTGTTCTATTATCCAAATATTAAGTCAACCCTTGCTTACCCCCTTTGAGCTTTGATTTGATTTTTCTTTAGTAATCCTCTTTTGAATCAATTAAAGTCAATTTTTTTAAAAATATATATATAAAAATAATGATGATAAAAAAAATCAAAATCAAGAAAAAGAATGACTTTCATGAACTACGTTTGACCCGATTCTTGCTATGACAAGATACGTAGGCAGCCCTACTTTGGGGTTCGGCCCAACCAAAAGAAAATTCAAAGTTACCCAATATAAAATAAAACTGGGGAAAAAATTATTTTCCTTAAAATGATTCCAAAAGTTGTATGCTTCGCGCAATTTCATGTATATTCTTTAGCCTCAGGTCACCCTTTATCTTCTAACCATTTTCAAAAGTCAAGTTACAACCAAAGAAAAATCTTCAGATCAAACTTTGAGAATGTCAAGGCTAAACATGTTTGAGTGTATGATGTTTCATACTTTGGGCATTGTTTTCCTTCAATCAAAAAAAAAATGAAAAGAAAGAGAGAGTCTTATCAGTAAAAACCCCAAAGGGACCATAAGGCGACAATGAGCTGAGAGAGAAATAAAATGAGATAGGCTCATTGGCAAAAAATATATTGAGATGCCACTAGCCAAAGGGGGATTGTGATCTAGAGGAAGCATGTTCAAGAATGACTCAATTTCAAACTCAATAAGTGGGCAAAAATTGTAATGATTGGTGTGGGTAGATCAGGTTATTTAATTCAAAATACATGTCATAATTGCTTGAATCAGCTACCACACCCAAATAAGTTTTTCTTTGTTGTTTCAGAAAAGAGATGCCTATTTTTTTCCTTTTATTTTTTATTATTTTTATTTTATTATTTTTTGTATCTTTGTCATCAAATGAAAAATCATCGTCATCTTTCACGTATTTTTAAGTCGAATTCATGTCAAATCAAGTGAGAAAGGACTTCAAAACTTGCTACTAATTCCTTCAATTTTGCAAAGCTAAATAAAGGGCTGACAGATAAAGATAACATGTCTATAAAAAAAAGCAAGGTACTTAGGAATACTTATGACCTGACAGTTTTGGGCTTGTGGAAAGATTAAAGGTGTATTAGAAGTTGAACCCAGGGGCATCATGCAAAAGAAATATGATTTGAGTCAAGAGTCTCAATAGTCAGAATTCGCGGTCAGAAGTACGATAAGTCAATGAATATTTATTAGGGATTAGAAAAGGAGTTGAGCATGAAAAGTGCAAGAGCGGTCCCTTCAAAAGCCAAATGCCACAAACAAACCACCACATATTTTAAAACTCACAATTTTTCTTTGTTTGAAACAGAGATAGGGTGTTGTTTTCACATTAAAGTTTTCAAATAAAATGATGCAATTTCACACTTCTGTCAATGCAAGAAGCATGGTTACAACACATGATGCTGGATCTCAATTATGATAAATTTTATTCTTTGCGAGATGTATTTATCAAAGTTATTCCAGGCTTTGATTTATCCTTACACTATATTTTTCAAAACATTAAGATCCGGTTATACGCACAAATTTTTTCAGTACAAACTGGGGCAAAAAAAGTTTTATGTGTGTTGTATGAGATTTTACTTTTCTGCTCAGGACCCTCCTAGATAATGGGATTTTATTTTTCTGCTCAGGACCCTCCTGGATAATGAGATTTTATTTTATGCTCAGGACTCCTGGATAATGGAAATTTATTTTATGCTTAGGACCCTTCTGAAGAATGGAAATTTATTTTATGCTCAGGACCCTCCTGAAGAATGGGAACTTGTTTTATGCTCAGGACCCTCCTGAAGAATGGGATGTTATTTTTTTGTTTCACTATTTACTTTGAGTTCACCTGAAGAACAGTGTAAAGAAAAAAATAAGTTAGTAGTCCACCTGAAAAACAAAGTGAAGAAATAGCAAGTCAGGAGCTTGCCTGAATAACAGGGTAAAGAAATAGCAAGTCAGGAGTTCGCTTGAATAACAGGGTGAAGAAATAGTAAGTCAGGAATCCGCCTGAAGAATAGGGTGAATTTTCAAGTTCAAGTCATGAAGATTTAAATCAAGATTCTAGAGAAATTGTATCTTTCATTTTTTATTTTTCTTAGTCATGTGATGTAAAAAGTAAAAGTCGTGAACCGGAACCTCACTCGACCTCTATCTCGTTCTCTCACCATTTTATTTTTGAACTATACGTGACGTGATTCCCTTATAACTCGGGATAGGTAGGAGGTCCAAAATCAGGACTCGGTCGCATCTTTTATTTTATTTTATTTTATCCTTACCTTTCGAATAATTGGAGGGTCAAAAATCATATCTTGTCTACTTCTTTGTATGAAAACTATTTGATATTTCACACAAAGAGGATAAAAATGTAGACACATAATTTTTTATCCTCCCCGAAGTTTAACTTATTTGTTGATATTGAATATTTATATTGGTCCGATATTATTTTAACTCTTAATTAAGTTTTAATAAATTTTTAGTTAAAAATAAATAATTAAACAAAGTTACATTTTGGTGTATTTTATTTTGATTTCTATTTTCAAATAAAAATATAAATAAAATTAATGTTGGAATATTTTATTTTTATGTGTATTTTAAAAATAATTAAAATAAATCAAAAATCAAAATATATTTTCCTTTATAAATATTAATAAATTAGCTAGTAGTTTTAATACTACCTCAATTATATTTATTTTTGGCTATTTATAATTTTTTATTGTATTCTCTTAAATATAAAAATTAATTATTTATTATTATTTTATTTTATTTTATTTATTTATTCATTTATTTTTATTTTTATTATTTTCTATAATGTTAAATTAAAAAAAAAAGAAGAGTTTTTTTCAAAATTTAAAATCCCCCTTATCTGATGTTAACTGTTCCTCCCCAAAGTCCTTGTATTTAAGGACTTCCCCACCCAAGATTCTAGGTACATACTATTTATTAGAGATACTATTTCTACACACCATCAGACTGTATCAGACAAAAAATCATTAGATAAAAAGAAAATAGAGAATGAATATCAGTAAAAAAAAACATCAAACAAAAGAGGGTGAAGTCGAATTTGAATCACGTTCAAGTTTCTGAAAATGATATTCGAAGTTTCTGCTCCATTTTCATCACAGGTTTCTTTTAAATCTTGTATTTTATTTTATAAGTTTTGTTATAAATTAAATCATAACATGATTGTTTTAGTGATTTCATGAATTGATATTGTATGAGTTTGTTGTAATGTCTGTATCTTGTGCATATTGTTAGCAGTGAAAAGAAATTAATATTATGCAGTAAAATATTTGTTTTTTCATATGCACATGACAAAAATAGAATAAAATATTGCTTATACAGTAATTTGTTACATTCACTACAACACATGCACACATCCACATAGTAGAAGGTAAAAATAGGATAAAAGTACTGTACAATGCACACACACAGAGAAAATAAATAGAAAAAGAAAAAATACGGAAATTCAGTGAGTTGCGAAATCACCCTCGCCGAAATGTGTCACCAGGCTCCAAAATCAGATCGAGAACCACCAAAAAAGAAAATTATCACCCTATCAAAACCGACCCATTTTCGAGTCAATTCCGGTCGGCTCTCACCGAAATCGCCACTGTTGGCCCCCCTTTTGCTCTAGATTCGACAGAGGACCACCAGATCCAATCTTTCCTCGCTGGAATCACCACCAACCGCCATCGTCGCTGCCTTCCTTCCCCTTTTTCCCCCTTACCACTGTCGCGCCTCCTTCGATGAACACATTCAATGACCAGATCCGGTGAAGCTCCCATGGTTGCCGCCCCTTTCTCCTTTCCCAGCGTTTCACCGACGAACTATTCGCCGAGAATATCCCCCCCCCCCCCCCCCCCCCCCCCAATTTATTGAAACACAAAATACTAGTTTTGTATTATTTTATTACTTTCTTTCTATTTATTTATTTTTGTCACTAATATAATTTTACAAATATTTATTAAATTAATTTATTGCTTTAAATTTAGTTTGCTCAAGTTTACCATTAAGGTTGGGTAACACTTCGAGTAGGCAAAGCTTTTAAACGCTAGGCAATTTTAGGCACGTTTTAAAATGTTCATCTCAATTAAGAATGCGGCATACACATCTTTTTTGAGACATTTTAAATTCAAGGATGCAATAATGCTCCTTGACAAATAGCTTTAAAAATTAATTTTTACCTTTTTATTTAATATAAGATAATAGACAAGTTTTAGTAAATTAAAAATGAGCGATTTCAGGCCTTAACATAATTTATTTAGTTCAAGTCAAGATAAATCAATAAAAGCGGTCGTGCTAGAACCAAAAGATTCGAGGGGTGCCTCACACCTTTTTTTCGGTCAACAGAATTCCTTACCCGATTTTCTGTTTTCGCAGAACATAATCAAGAGTTATTTTCTTTTGACTAGAGATTGCAAAAGGTGACTTGGAACACCATAACTCAATTCCAAGTGTCGACTTTGTAATTAAAATAATCCCTATTCAATATCGTCACTTTAATTGAAAAAATCATTTGACTTGAACCTCGATCGGAAAAGGGATGTGACAAAAGAGAAAAGCAAAATCATGAATTTAAGTTATTAATTAAAAGGATAGAGATTTTGAGTAATTTAGAGAAGTTAAATTATGGTATTAGGTAATTTTTCCTATAAAATACTGTAATTTGTTATCTGTTATATAAAATCCTCCCAAAACTCCTCATTCTTAAGAATAGAGCTATGTTACTCGAATGGTAAGGCTGTATTTATTTTTATTATGATCCAAACGTCTGAATTTGAATGCAAATCTGAATGATTAAGATGTTGTCTCTAGATCTGAAAATTGAATGATTACTATTATTTGTTTTTGACATCTGAATGTGCAAAATTTATTTATTTGTGTGTATAATATAAAAAATATAATTCATATAAAAATTAATTATATATTTAAAAAATATTTGAATTAATACAACAAAATTATTATTTGATTAAACAAATATATTTATGTTTGTTAGTAATAGTAGAAATGGTTTGTACTAGTGATGGTAGTGGTAATGATTGATGTTAGTGATACTAATGTTGGTGGTGATAGTTGTGATAGTATAGATGGTATTGCGGTGTTTGTTATGACATTGATAATTGATAGCGGTGGTGGTGATTGTAATGTAAAATTGGTTGGTGGTAGTTAGAGGCGTTGTTAGCTGATAGTGTAGATGATTGTAATTAGTAGAGATAAATTGTAGTGATGGTAGAGTTGGCAATACCGGTGACAATGATGGTGGTGATGGTCGAAGAATGTGTGGAGGTTGATGATGTATTAGTAGTAGTTAGCGGTGGTGCTAGTTGTGATAGATGAGTTGGTCGGTAGTAGGAATTGGTTGGTAGTGGTTGATTATGGTGGTGGAGTTGGAATTGGTGTTAGCGTTGGGGTGGCGATAACAATGGATATAATTAGAATAATGGAGGTGGTAGATTTTATAGTGGCTGACAATAGTGGTTGGTAGCGATATTGATTGTCAATAGTGGTTGTGATGGTGGAAGTGGTTGGTGGTGGTGGTTGACAATAGTGGTGGTGACATAGGTGGTAGTGGTGGTGATTGGTGATTGTGGATAGAGTAGCGGTGAATAATATTCAACACAAGAATACCTCTTAATTATTAAGACTTGATTTCAGATCTGAATGATTAAGACCTATTAAGAGCTAAAATCGTAATAAAAAACAAATCCCTCTTAATGATCATTCAAATCTCCATTAAATGCAAACAAATAAGCCCTAAATGTGCATTGACCCTTTTACCATACTAAAATTTGTATTTCGTAACATGAATTTAGAGAACAACATAGAATTTGATTTGGAATACAAGATTCATAAGTCCCAAATACACCAGTTACGCTATTAGAAGTGCATTGTATTTTCATGTAGCCATAATTTCGTGAGCGGTGGAAGATTCAATTTATCATGAAATGATATACTTTTACATTTTTATGACTAATATTATGGAACAATTGATTATTTCGGAAGGCTAAAAATTCCATTCAATTATTGATGAACATTTTAGTAATCAATTTTATATTTTGGTGCTTTCTACTTTTAATATAGTAAGTAGAAAGTATTACGATTAGTGGATAACATATATATACGAACAAAGCTAATAGATTCATGTGGTCAGTAGTCAACGCTATAAATAAAATATTCTCTGATAGCTCAAACATATGCTCTAATTTCCACTACAAAAGCAAATTCCAGACAAACAATTTGGTATAGATTTAGGAGGACATGAGCTTTTACAATCACTGTCTTTCTTGCAAGAAGCATCCTGCTTTATTCCATGATTATCATTTGTTTCAGTTTGAAACTTTTCTTGTCCCAACACCATAAATGATGGTGAACCTACGAAACCAAAAGAAATATTGAGATCAATAATTGCATTCATGAACAAAATTTTGAAATTAATAATGTAGATTTTTTTTTTTCATGTTGTTAATTACTATTACTATATTTATCGAAAACATTCAACCTATTAACATCATTGCTAATAACATTCAAATAAAACTACATATATGTCTTCTAGTGGCGTGCTTGAAATTTGAACTTGGAACCTCAAAGTAAATTAATTCATCCTAGATCCACCCCTGATGTCTATCTAGTAGATCTAGAGGGGCGGAAGGGGTTCATTCGAACCATGGATGAAGAGAGAGGGTAGGGGATGAGGAAAGAAACCTTACCTAACAAAACGAACAAGACAATAAGAGAGAACAAGACGGTTGATGCCTTCTCCATTTTTCAACACTATATCTCAATGAACAATGATGTTTTTTTTCCTTCCCTTTGCTACTTGTATGCGATGTTATGGGAGGTATACATTTATATAGAGATGGTGCAAAATCTTACCTAAAATATTGATAGACTCCAAAGGAAATTGAGTAAATGCAATTAGCCAATTTATTTGGAATATGGGAATTAATGGATACAAACTTATTGTTTAAGGTATATTTGAAATCGGGATTACTTTGATTTCATTATTATCCATTTCATAATAGATCTCTTTTTTTTTTTTTTTAAATTACACAAACCCACAACTTATGTTTTACTTATTACAAAAAATCTCATCTCCCAAAACATATTACATAAATCCCACTTTTTAAGTTTCTCTCTCTTAAAGTACATATGCATACATGTGAGTCCGGAACCAAAATATGCCCTACAACTAAAAAAAAGTACCAATGTATGTCATATAAAAAAAAAAGCACACTTTGTGCACTTAATAAGTGCACAATACCTTTAACTTTGTAACGGAAGACATCTGACTATGTTAAAAAAGGGAAAGTTTACATTGTGCACTTATT
Organism: Capsicum baccatum var. pendulum; assembly: GCA_030864225.1. NCBI lineage: Eukaryota > Viridiplantae > Streptophyta > Magnoliopsida > Solanales > Solanaceae > Capsicum > Capsicum baccatum. Next base: position 232,975,977 of record CM061560.1, on the reverse strand, counting down.
AAGTGCACAATCCATAAAATTATGGATTGTGCACTTATTAAATTATGGATTGTGCACAATCCATTTTTTTATGGACAGTGCACTTAATAAGTGCACAATCTATTTTTTTTATAGATTGTTCATTTTTTTAAAGATTGTGCACTTTTTTAGTGCACAATCCATTTATTTATAGACTGTGCACTAAAAAAGTGCACAATATATTATTTTTGATTGTGTACTTTTTTTAGTGCACAATTCATTTATTTATATTGTCCATTTTTTTGCATGATTGTGCACTTATTTTGGTCCTTTAATATTTTAAGTAATGAAAAAGTGATCTAAAATATTTATATCAAAAAGAATTTAAATAAAAATTCATATTTTGTAAATATAAGACATGTAAATTATGTTATACAAAGTTATTAGAGGCATATGTTAAACTGGTGACCCACGTATAAGTTAAATTTCAAAATATTTTCTTAAGAACTTCATAATCTACAAATTATTTTTCTACAAAATTTATTCTCTAAATTTATGCTTTACGAAATTAGGTCATAATTAAGTATACTTTAATCTTCAAATATTCATTAATAAGGAGTGAAGAGTAAAAATCAATTCTTGGAAAAACTTGATTTTAAATATGACCAATCAAAGTATAAGCCACTTAGAAATTGAATAGAAAAAAAATTAATTTTTTTTATATATAAAAATAAATAAATATTTCTTATGAAAAAAATATAAAACTAAAAATACTAAAAGCAAATTACTATGGAAGGACTTTGAATTAAAAGGGACAAACAGATTTGTCAATTAAGTTAGGATACTTTAAGTTTTAAGAATTAGGTAAAATGGAAAAAAAATTCAATTTTTTTTTTATATATTTTCGTTCCAACAACTAAAAAGGTTGTCTCAATAATTATCAAAGTTGTTCGACAACTTTGATAGTCAACTTTGATAGTTATTGAGACAACTAACAAAGTTATCAAATAACTTTAATTGTCCCAACAATCGTTTCAATTATTTAAATGATTTTATCCTTTTTAATTTAATAATATTGTGAGACCCACTTATCGCTTTTTTTTAATTAAACATTTGAGTCTTTCAACTTATTTTTCTCTACTATGGAGCGGAATCTCCCATTGCATATATACTAACCAAGATAAACAATATAAGTCTAATCATATGTATTCGTTTAATTAAATTTCTTTTTCATCGAATTGTTCAGTATTTTTCCAAAAAGTGGACTATATAAATAAATGAATTGTGCACTAAAAATGTGCACAATCAAAAATAATATATTGTACATGATCTATAAATAAATGGATTGTGCACTAGAAAAATGCACAATCTTTAAAAAAATGAATAATCGTGTCCAATCTATAAATAATATGAATAATAAGTGCACAGTTTATAAATAAAGAGATTGTGCACTTAATAAGTGCACATTCTATAAAAGAATGGATTGTGCACTTATTAAGTGCACAATGTGAACTTTAACTCTTTTAACACCGTCAGAAATCTTCCGTTACAAAGTTAAAGGTATTGTGCACTTAATGCCTATTTTGGTATTTTTTTTTTTATATATATGACATATATTGGTACTTTTTTTAGTTGTAGGGCATATTTTGGTTCCGGATTCCATACATATCCCCTTTTCTCTCAAGATTTCCCCCCCTTAAAAAAAGGCTACAATCAAGGGTCCATTTTCATGTTTGAAATCAATCATGTTTGACTCCAACTCAATGACATTCAATTTTAACATAATATCTTTTTATCATTCTAATTTTTTCGATTTTGCGGATAGTATTTTTTTTTTTAATATTATCGAAATTTAGTGATTTCGAATGAACAAATTGTTATGTGTTGTGATTAAGTATTTTTTTGGGTTTCTACTTTGCCAAAATATAGTTTATATTTGGATTTTCTTTTTTTCTTTTCAAAATTCTCTATTTCAAGTACTAATTACATAGTACTTAGTAAATGAATGATTCTCCTTCTTTTAATTTAGGATTAACTCAGATAGAGTATAACGAACCAACAAATTCGGTACTTGAGTTCGTTCCCGGAGTATTTGATTACGAGGAACCTAACTTTGTTGAAAACAGATCAAAAAATTGTAACAATATTTAAAAATACATTTAAAAATAATATATATGTATGTGGTACGAGACTTTTTGTTAAATGATAGATAACGTATAATACTTACATATGTTGTTATATACATAGTTGTGGATAGTGATGTATATGTTTATATATAAATTGTTCTGTTATGTATATATTGGTATAAATAATTACAATACAGAACAAACTATTTTATATATATTTTCTTATACATAATAAATCTGGTTGTTAACGTTGTTTTGTGATATCTAGTATATGAATTTGTGTTGGTTTTGTTAACAACAACATATACAACAAAATAAAATTGAAAATACATCAAAGAAAGATGGTAAAGAGAAGAAACTGATGTTTATGCATTCGCGACAATATCCAACTTAAATTGTTCAACAATATATTATATAAAAGTAGAAAATGATAACCGAGTGATTAATCAACATAAGTAGAGGGAAATTTTAAGTTACTACTCCTTTGTAAAAAAATTACAGGAACGCCTATTGTGACCCTTATTCCCGCATCGTCCACAATGATTTGTGCTTGATGAAAGACTTTCGCTTGATTTCCTCTTCCTCCCTTTTCTTGGCTTTTCGGTTGTCTTTTACATATCGGTGTATCATCGAAGGACATAACATAAATAGAAAAACTAAATATAACTAGTATATCTAATATTTTAGAACTTTTTTACTACACATATATGTTTGTATATACATAGTTCGGTTATGTATATATTGGTACAAATATTTACAATACATAACAAGTTGTTTTCTACGTGTTTTCATACACATAATAACTCTATATTTTTAACGTTGTCATATGTTTTGTATATCAACATATACTGATGATATGTATATGATGTCCCTGAATAAAAATTATTCAACAATAAAGATTGTTTCTGAATAATTATGTATATGGTGTGTTGAAAAAAAACCAGGCAAATATATACATAGCTGAATTTTGCAAATACACATCTTTGACTATAATTTTTTTTTACCTTTTACAAACAATAACAAATCCAGTGTATTCCCACAGTGTGGGGTCTGGGGAAGGTAAGATGTACGCAGTCCATACCGCTACCTCCAAAAAAGTAGAGAGGCTTTTTCCGATAGACCCCCGGCTCAAGATAAAGGATAGTAAAAAAGGGGATGAATGACATAACCAAAATAAAGAATAAGAAATAATAAAATAAAAATCAGAGAAATATGAAATACGGGAAATAAAAAAAACACGAAATAAGAAAAATAGAAACTAAGAAATAAGAAATAGGACACCCACCTAGTAGTAACATACACTCATATACCAAAGACACCTATGTACACTGTCCTATGATTACTAACCCGGCTACACAAGAACTCTCATGACTGCTTACTACAACCCACACACTAACACTTGCCTTCTACCCTTATCCTCGACTTCCACACCATCCTATATAGGGTCATGTCCTCAGTAAGCTGAAGCCGCTTCATGTACCGTCTAATCACCTCCCTCCAGTATTTCTTCAGCCTACCTCTACTTCTCCTGAAGCCATCCAACGCTAGTCACTCACACCTACGAACCGGGGCATTCGCGCCCCTTCTCATCACATGCCCAAACCATCTCATCCTTCCTTCCCGCATCTTGTCCTCCACCGAATCCACTCATACCTTCTCCCGGATAATCTCATTCCTAATTCTATCCCTCTCTAGTAAGCCCACACATCCAACGCAACATTCTCATTTCTGCCGTCTTCAATTTTTGGATATGAACGTGCTTAACTAGATAACACTCCGCTCCATACAACATGGCCGAACGAACTGCCACTCTATAGAATTTGCCTTTAAGCTTAAGGGGAACCTTCTTATCGCACAACACTCCTGAGGCGAGCCTCCACTTGATCCAACCTGCTCCAATACGTTTAGAAATATCCTCATCAATCTCATCATTCCCCTGGATCATAGACCCAAGATACTTAAAATTGTCTCTCTTACAAACATCCTGGGATTCCAACCTCACCATCATTTCGTCCTCCTACCTCGAGTCACTAAACTTGCATTCCAAATGCTCCGTCTTGGACCTACTCAACCTAAATCCCTTAGACTCAAGGGTTTGCCTCCAAACCTCCAATTTTTCATTCACCCCCTCCCCCCGCGTCTCATCAATCATCACTACATCATCCACAAATAACATACACCAAGACACCTCTCCTTGAATACTCCACGTCAACACGTCCATCACCAATGCAAAAGGGAACGGACTAAGAGTCGATCCCTGATGCAACTTTGTCTTGATAGAAAAATGCTCTGAGTCTCCTCCCATCATCCTCACTCGGGTCTTTCCTCTATCGTACATGTCCTTAATAGCTCTGATGTACGCAATCGAAACCCCTCTCACCTCCAAAGGACCTCCCTTGGGACGTTATCATACACCTTTTCCAGGTCAATGAACACCATGTGTAAATCCCTCTTTCTTTCTCTATACTGCTCCACCAATCTCCTTACCAGGTGGATTGCCTCTGTCGTCGAGTGACCAGGCATAAATCCAAACTGATTCTCTGAAACGGATACGATCCTCCTCAATCTTGGCTCAACCACTCTCTCCTAAATCTTCATAGTGTGACTCAACAGCTTAATAAAGAACAAAAATAAAGGAGTCATCAACCACTCGTTTTACCATTTACAAAACGAGAAGAAAAAAATAAAGATATAAATATACATAAACAAAGTCAAGAAAAAGAAAGCAACCATCAAGGAGAGAATATACACAGTAATGAATGGGAGATAAACTAGAAAACAGAGGGAAACAAAAGGAGAATTAAGGATTTTAACACAGTTTTTTCTTCCTCCATTAAAAATAATAGAACACCATTTTTTCTTCCTTCAAAATTCAAGTAACAATAATAATAGAGAGAGTGAGCAATCATTAATAAAGAAGAAACTACAACAAGAAGAAGCTTTACACCCAAAAAAGTTCATACATCAATTTTTTTTTTTTTAGAAAACAACAAACAGAAAGATTTTTTTTCCTTTCTTCTTTGCCATGGATAGCATTTGTAACAGAATGGAGGAATTTCTCCATTAACACAAAAATCTACACCCATTAGGTTATGCATATCTTGGGATTTATGTTTATTTATATGAAATTCATCAATCTCTAATTCAGCCGCAAATTGCATATATCAATCTCAAACACGAAATATTTTCAATAATAATTTTGACACTTTTTATATCGTTCTTATTGTATTTTCGAATTATCAGACACCTAAATGCCTCCAAAAGAATTGCAATACTCATCTTCTTGAATAAAAAAAAAATCAGTTTTCTTTTTTTTTTTTGCAAGAGATGATAAATCAGTGATTAGATTGTTTGTGATTTGTATTTCTTGATTGATTTTTTTGTTTATGTATTGTTGTTTTCAAAATTTAAAATGATATAGCTGTTATACAAATTAAGGATTGTAGTAATCCAGCATTAATGTTGTTGAGTTAATTGCGTGCTAAATAGAAGAAAGATTAGTTAATTTTCTATTAAAATCGCATAATTAGATTTTCATATACATAGGGTCTTATGTACATAACGGCTGAATTATGTATATTAATCGAGAGAGAAGAAATTAATTAAGAAGATGGGAGAGAAGATAAATATGTTTAATATGGTTGGGATTTATGTTATTTGTACATTTTTTTTTTGTGTATGTGCAAATATAAATTGAATCGACTATCATGAGAAAAGAAAACGACAAAGACTATATACCATTCTTTTAATTTATTTGTTTTACTTTCCTTTTTAGTTTGTATCAGAATACTCCTCATTCTTTTTTTTTTCTTTTTTTTTGACAACTCTTCAATTTTACCTTTTCAACATGTTATTACCACAAAATTAAATTAAGACACTCTGATGCATTTTACATGGGGTAAATTTCAAGATACTCAGAATCTTGCTTGCAAATTGGCTTCTGTAATCAAGGGTGTTCACTAATATCAATTCTTAACTCTTTATGAACTGGTAAAACGTAGTCAGGTATTCATCTCCTCAATTCTTGGGTACTTCATATACAAGGTTAAAATATTATTTTTTGACGAGATAGATAGTCAAAATGTTTGGAAGGAAGGAACTCGAAGTGAAAAGTTATCACCTTGTGCAAGGCAACAATAATTGATTTTCTATTATTTTCTATACGGTAGATTTAATAAAAGGATCTAGACTTATTTCCAGTATTAAATTGGACCGCATTTGAAAGTGAAAGGCAACATGTTTGTTGAAAGTGTCATTAGATAAAATAAAGGGAAAGAGTCAAATTTATCATCTATTTTGAAAAAAATTGACTAAATATATCTTTCGTCATATTTTGGAACTAAATTTAGGGGATCTTTAAAAAATAACAGCATTTTGCTATAAAATCCACCTTCCATAGCCCCATTTTATATAATTATCATTTATAGCCGCTGTATTCGATTTATAACCGTTGTATTTGGTTTTACAGATAGTATGTATTCATATAAAATATGAATACAATTCCTATTTGATCACGCCAAAAATGAAATTCAATATTTAAAAAAAAAAATCTCAATCACGCTTATCTCGATGAACTGAATATTTTCTTGCCTAACACTACCATTATCTTTTTTTATATTTTTTATTTTTTTCCGGTTTTTTCTTCTTCTTTTTTATTTTTCCTACTTTTATTTTTTTTGTTTTTTTCCTACTTTTATGTTTTTCATTTCTTTTTTTTTTCTCTTTAATCTATAACTTGTATTTCTCTTTCTTCTTCTTCTTCTTCTTTTTTTTTTTATTATAATTTATTTGTACTTATTTTCTTTATTATTTTTTTTGTTCTATTTTATATTTTTTTGTATTTTCAAAAAATATGACTAGTGGAGCACAAGTCATGGATGATAACGTGAATACCACAATTATTTATCGTATTTGTAGTCACACCGCCATTTATATTTTTGTATTTATTGGTACAACTGTATTTGTATTTGTATTTTAAAGTTCGCACTTGTATTTATATTTTATAGTTTGCATTTGTATTTGTATTTAATAGTTCGCACTTGTATTTGTATTTGTTAGTTTGCCCCATCATTTATATTTTATATAATTCACACTTGTATTTTAAAGAACTATTTTGTATTTGTATTTTTTAATTGATTGCATATTATATAGGATTGTATTTATATTATGGTTTTATTGTGTTTGTATATTTAGATTATATTTGGATTATACTTGTATTTGTATTCTATTTTCTTCATTACCTTTTTATTTTTAAGAAATTATTTTGTATTTGTATTTATAAGTTGATTGCATATTGTGTTTAGTCGTGACTATGTACAATTTATCATTTGTATTTGTATACAAACAAGTAAGTGCATTAATTGTATTTTCTTGATTCTAAAATATATAAATATGTAATGTATCATTTGATATAAATGTACCGTTTTATATTTGTATATCAAAATTGTCATTCATATTTGTAAATAAACAAATATGACGATACAAATGCAATGACAAACAAATGATTTTACAAAGGGAATCTTTCAAAAATAGCAGCATTTTGCTATAAAACCAACCTTCCATAGCTACATTTTACATAATTACCATTTATACCCGTTATATTTGATTTATGTCCGCTGTATTCGATTTTACAGATACTATGTATTCATATAAAATCTGAATACAGTCCCTATTTAGTCACCCAAAAAATGAAATTCAATATTTTTAAAAAGAAAAAAAAATCTCAATCACACTTATCTCATTGAACTAAATATTTTCTTGCCTAACACTATCATTATCTTTTTTTATATTTTTATATTTTTTGTGTGTTTTCCCTTTTTTTCTTCTTCATTTTTCTATTTTTTTCTACTTTTATTTTTTTCGTTTCTTTCTTTTTGTTTTTTCTCTCTCTTTAATCTCTAACTTCTATTTCTCTTTCTTCTTTTCTTTTCTTCCTCGATTTTTTTATTTTCTTTTTTTGTACTTATTTTCTTTATTTTTTTTCTATTTTCTATTTTTTATATTTTTGAATAATAGAACTAGTCGAGCACAAGTCATGGATGATAACGTAAATACCACAATTGTTTATCGTATTTGTGGTCACACCGTCAATTATATTTTTATATTTATTGATACAATTGTATTTGTATTTGTATTTTAAAATTTGCACTTGTATTTATATTTTATAGTTCGCATTTGTATTTGTATTTAATAGTACACACTTGTATTTGTATTTGTTAGTTTGCACCATCATTTATATTTTATAAAATTCACACTTGTATTTTAAAAAACTATTATGTATTTGTATTTTATAATTGATTGCATATTATATTGGATTATATTTATATTATGGTTTTATTGTGTTTGTATATTTAGATTATATTTGTATTTGTATTCTATTTTCTTCATTAACTTTTTATTTTTAAGAAATTATTTTGTATTTGTATTTGTAAGTTGATTGCATATTGTATTTAGTCGTGACTATTTACAATTTATCATTTGTATACAAACAAGTAAGTGCATTAATTGTATTTTCTTGATTCTAAAATATATAAATATGTAATGTATCATTTGATACAAATGTACCGTTTTGTATTTGTATATCAAAATTATCATTCATATTTGTAAATAAACTAATATCACTTGATACAAATACAATAAAAAATAAATAAAATAAATAATTTTACAAATATAAATATAATATGTATTTGTATAAAAATTTGAGTTGTATTTATTCGTATCAATAAATACAAACAAGTATTTGTGGAAAGAAACTCAATCGTCCCTTTTCAATAATTAAAAAATACAAATGACAGTTCACACTTGTATTTATATGTTATAAATCGCATTTGTATTTGTATTTGTATTTTATAGTTTACACTTATATTTATATGTTATAGTTCACATTTGTATTTGTATTTTATAGTTCGCACTTGTATTTGTATGTTATAGTTCGCATTTGTATTTGTGTTTGCTAGTTCGCACAAATGAAAAGGAGAAAAACTGAAAAGAAAAAATAGAAGGAGAAAAAATGAGAGAAAAACAAGGAGGAAAAAATACAAAAAAAAAAGGAGAGTAATAGAAAATAAGAACAAAATGCAAAAAAAAAAAGAGAAAAAATAAAAAGGAAAAAAATAAAAATCTGAAGGAGAAAAAATATATATAAAAAAAGGAGAAAAATTAAAATGAATAAAAAATAAAAAAGTGAAAAAGAAAAAATAAAGAGAAAGCAACAAAAAAAAAAGGAAAAGAAAAACAGAAAAAGTAAAAAAAAAAATAAAGAATAATAGAAAATAGAAAAAGAAAGAAAATACATGAGAAAAGTTATGAATTGCAATTAGGAATAATTAAGAGGCAAGAGGGGCTATGAATTGTAATTAATTGAAAATTAGGTTTTAAGTGGTGATAAAAGCTCAATAGTGGCTAATCCAGGTAATTTTTCCTTAAATTTATGCTCGCTGACACACTTTGAAGTTAAATTTACCCCTTTACTTTGGAAAATTGTCTAAATATACCCTTCGTCATACTTTGAAGTTAAATTACTCTCATTGATGTCATACTTTGGGGTCATATTTAACCTCATTGTTAAGAAACTTTTCATATGTACCATTTCTTTAATAAAAAAGCTCAAATCAAGTTAAATTGCCCATTTTTTTTTTACAATAAATCACACTCTAATATAATTCGCTCGATCCAACCTACAAAAAATATACAAACACATATACCTCTCACTCAGTTCTGTTGGTCGAATTTTTCCAACAAACAAAAATACATTTTTTAAATGTGCAGCACTGGTAGGTTGTATATAAATAAACAAAAAAATAAAACGGAATGAGATAACGTAGAAGTATGGAACTAAAAAAAAGGTCTTTACGAACTCTACTCTTGTTCAGTTATGTTCAAAATTTGATATGCAATTCTATGTGCATCTAAATTCTAGAACCAGTGGATAGGCTTTCTGACCAAATGACATGATGAACGTTTTGCGTAGATCTAAATTGCATACAAAGACATATGAATGAAAAGATGTCACGATTGACACATAGGGAGACCTTTTAACTCAATCATCTAGAGAAATATCCAATGCGCATAATCTATTGCATTTGATCGTCAAGTGTCATTTTTCATGAGTTCTGCACTGGTGCAGATTGATGAACTAAGAGAGGGGTATATTTTCTTGTGTTTATACTAAAGCAGATCAATTTTTCATGAGTTATACACTGATAAGTATCCAATGATTTAATACCTCTGGAAAAATTTGACCAACAAAACTGAAGGGGACATATTTGATAAAACTTCATATATAGAAAACTTGGACCCCTCCTACATCAACACAACACCTAACCTAACACCTAAAGCATCACAAAACATGATAAAGCCCGTGCCCGCTTTGGGCAAAGCCAATATAAGAGCTGAAGTCAACAAATACTTGAGCTTTTGGAAGCTCGCCTCACAAATATTAGACCATTGGAAAGGAAATCTTTTTCTGAGTCAACTTGGTCAATGGAGCTACAATGGATGAAAAACCCTTAACTAAACGTCGATAGTAACCCGCCAAGCCAAGAAAACTCTGAATCTCAGTGGGTGAAGTAGGTCTAGCCCAATTACAAACCGCTGCAACCTTGGCTGGATCAATCATAATACCTTCCTTAGTCACCTCATGATCCAAGAAAGAAACAGACTCCAACCAAAACTCGCACTTAGTAAACTTGGCATACAACTTCTCATCCCTCAATCTCTGAAGTACAATCCACAAATGCTCCTCATGCTCAACCTCACTATTGGAATACACCAAGATTATCTATAAATACGATAATAAAGGAGTCAATATGGTCTAAACACCCGGTTCATCAACTCTATGAGTACGGCAGGGGCATTAGTCAACCCGAAGGACATGACCAAGAACTCATAATTACCATATCGAGTCCAAAAGGTTATCTTTGAAATATCCAAAGCTCTAATATTCAATTGGTGATAACCAAACCTTAAATTAATCTTTGAAAACACCGCCAACACCCTAAAGTTGATCAAATAAATAATCGATATGAGGAAGAGAATACTTATTCTTAGCCGTCACCTTATTCAATTGTCGATAATCAATGCACATATGCATAGATCCATCCTTTTTTCTTCACAAATAAGACAGACATACCCCAAGGTGAAGCACTAGATAGGATAAACCCCTTATCCAATAACTACTGCAACTAATTCTTCAGTTTCTTCAACTCTACTGGGGACATCCTATGAGGAGGAATGGAAAAGGGCTTTGTACCCGACTCAAAATCAATAATAAAATCAATATCTCAAACTAAAAGCATACTAGGCAAGTCCATAGGGAACATATCCATAAATCATGGACAATACGGACAAAATCCAAGGAAGGAGGCAAAACAATACTGGTGTCACGAATAAGGGCCAAGTAAGATAAACATCTCTTCTCAACTAATTTACAAGCTTGGACATAAGATATAATCCTCTTAGGACTCAAATGGAGTGCACCTTTCTAAGCTATCCTTGGCACACTAGGCGAAGCTAAATTCATAGTCTTATCAAAACAATCTAAGACATCATGATAAAGAGCCAACCAATCCATACCCAAAATAACATCAAAATCAACCATATCTATACAAGTAAATTTGCCAAAGTACACACTCGACAAAAGTCACAACACAAGATCGGTGCACCCAATCCACTACTAAAGAATCACCTACCGAGGTAGATACACGAGTAGGCATCATAAGAGGCTCACTAACAGAATCGAAACCCGAATAAAAATATACAGATACATAGGAAAAAGTTGATCTGGGATCAAATAAAGGGTTTAATAATTCCTACCAAATTCTTACTCAATACACTCAAGGTATCCACAACTTTTTTTAATCTTTTCCACTCCTTCTATATTTTTGGAATTTTGCAAATCTACCTTAGTAATTGTCTTGCTAGATACCTATTCGTCTGCTATTTTGATTATGTTAACCCTGGATCCCTCATGATTAGGAAATGGGTTACTGGTGGTATTTAGTGTCGGCGCCTAAAGAGTGATGATATTCTGATCAATGAAGTCTTGGATCTTGTGTTTCAGATTGATAAAATCTTCAGTATTATTCCCGGGCGCTCCTAAATGTTAAGCGCAGACTTGATCAGCCTGAAAGAATCGAGAATTGAGATTGGTAGGATTTGGTGGAATAGACTATAACCAGCTTTCATCTATCTTCCAAAGAGTTGGGTACGACTTTCAGCCAATGGAGTGAATTTTCTAGGAGGTTTTTTTTGGAGGTTTACACACGGGGGGTTATACTGATTTTGATTAATGGGAGGAGGTACACGATGATAGTTTGGAGGCTCTTCAATGTTTATTTGGTTGTTTAGAGGAGTAGCTTGAACTTAAGACTCATAATTTGGCTGCGGAACTTAGTGCTGGGGTAAAATATTTGGAAGTAGAGTTTGGTATCGGGGTTGAATATTTGAAAGTGGAGCTTGGTACTAGGATTGGGCATAGAATACAGGCTGAAAACTTGATGATGGAGGTGAGGAAAGAATATTCCTAGGTTGAATTTCCTCTTCAATTTATCCATAAAATTAGTAGAGACCGCAGTAACATCCTATTTTTTCTTTATTGAGAATGCAGAAGACTCAGATGATTTTGGGGTTTTGATATTTTTTCCTATTCAGATGTCTTCCTCTAATGATTCCCCAATCTTTACCAAATTTGGAAAAGTTGTTCAGACCGCAGATACAATCCTGGTATAAAATTCTCCCTCCTGAGCGCGAGAGAAAACCAATACCATTTCTTCCTCAGACATGGGGGGTTGTACTTTTCCAGCTTTCTTTCTCCAACAGAAGGCATAACTTTTCTAGCTTCCTTTCTCCAACGGAAGGCATAGTCTTAGAAACACTCATCATTCTTCTGCTTGATCCATTTTAGTGAGTATCGGTCAGGGACTATCTCAATGTTAAATGCAAATCTATCAAGGAAACCTTTAGCCAACGCCCTCCAGATAGTCCATCTTTTCAGCTCTTGAGACGTGAACCACTCTAAGGTTTCACCACTTAAGCTTCGGCTGAATAAGCGCATTAATAATGCTTTATTTTTTCCTACCCCCACCATTTGATCATAATACTTTCTCAGATGGGCCATCAAATTTCTAGTACCGTTGGATGCCTCACTCCAGGTGAACACATATATCATCTAACCCAGACCATCATTGTCCTCCACCCCATGAGATTCTTTGATCCTCATAATCTCTTTATTCATAGCCAAAAACTTCCTTTCATGCTCGATCCTTTACTTTTTTTCCCTCTCCTAGTAATGGTCTATCTTGGGATTAGGAAAGAAATTGTAGATATTAGGGGATATGATGACATAAGGAAGATTTGGAAAGGTATCTTGATTTTAACGATGAGAGAAGGTTAGTGGGTAGGTGTGGAGGACATTTTGGATATTGGAAAAGTTTTGTGGAATTTGAGAGTAGTTTGGCGGGATCTGAGAAGAATTTTGCAGATTCGAAAATGAATTTTATGGATTCGGAGACGGATTTGGTAGATTTGGGGATGGATTTTGTAGATTTGGGAGCGAATATTTTGGATTTGGGAGTGAATTTTGTGAATTTGGAAGAGAATTTTATGGATTTGGAAGCGGCTTTTGTGGGTTTGAAAATGGGTTCTGGGGACTTGGGAATGAACTTTGTGGATTTGGAGATGGGTTTTGTGGGGTTAGGGATGGATTTTGTAGATGATAAGTATTTGAGTTATTTTCTCGATTGGTGTTTTGGACAAGTTGAGGAGTGGAGACGGATGATATGTTACTTGGATGGTCCCTTAGAATAGGCTTACTGAGGGGAGGGATCTGGAGTGGAGTCCCATGTCCTGGAGTGGGGGCATTGACAGTGATGGTCAAGTTAGCTAAATCTCCAGTACAGTTCGTCTCCTCCTGAATCATTTCTAATTTAATCATCTTGCTTTGTTCCGCTATTACATTGTCCCTAATGGTCAACGCATTTTCTTCATCGCTTTTAGTCATTTTTGAATGATTGTCAGAGAATGGGATTGTATGAACTTTTGAACGGAAGAAGTAAGGATGTTGTGCCAGTTTGTTTCAACACGGGGTAGTTTTCAATTATCTGTAAAGTAAAATAACTCAAAGACAGATGTGTTAGTTTTCATATGTGATAAGTAATGCAAGATACTTCACAAGAAGTAGCCACATAGAGTTGTTGGTGCCATAGACAAACTAATCCACGAGAGTATAGAGGATAAATTTGTATTTGACCCAAACAAATACATAGACATAAGGAATTTATATCATGTAACAACATTACAATAATGCTTATCCTAACTGGGGTGACCCTTTTGAGTTAGGGGTTTAGGCCTAACGAATTTTGAAGAAAATATACGCCTTTTTAAAGCCCATCCATTATCCTCCAAAACTTTCATGGGTATACATAAATGATATAAATGCCTACAAAAGTTACACAAAAGGAATACAATCTTTAGGGAAAGGTAAAAAAAGATAACATGAGAAAAAGAACAATGTCCCGCGCAGGGTATAGGAAAGGCTAGTTCCTGAACGCTCTTCTAACGGCTTTTTCCCTCTTAGATTTGTCCACTTCTTGTCATTGGTGACATACATTGATGATCAAATGATTTTCATATAGCTGTGCCCCAGATGCAACCGTCCGAAGCGATCAATTTCCTGCTTGGCTTGCTTCAATTCCTCTCTCAATTGGTGTATGATTGAGGCATCCTTACACAAAAGTAAGCAAAGCAAATTTTCTCCCGAACCCTATAGGATAATGGATTGGATTAAACAAACATATATTCTTCTTCAATACATAGATATGATTCGTCTGTAATTGACTCGGGGTCAATAGATGCAGGGCAAGTTTTCTAATGGGCCTAATACCCCCTCGGGTATTGGGTCGTCCTAGGCTCATGCCTAAAATAGGGTTTTGGTTTTGCTCTATCCTAGGTGTGTAGAGTGTTTTGGAGATAGGTTCCCAAGTGGATGACTTAGGTTTGAAAATACGAACAACCATCAGATGACTCAGGTGCTAATAAACCTTCGTATTTCCAACACCTTATTTGGAATTGAACAACCGGGCCCGGGACATCCACGAACCCCCAAAATTATTTAATAAATCAATGCAGGATTCTACTATGAGATGCAATAATTAAATACAGAAAAATCAAAACATATAAACATGTAAGAAATTTAGACATTTAGTCAATAGATGAAATCAAACATTTGGTTAGAACCTAGTTAAAATCCCCAACAGAGTTGCCATTTTTATTTTTTTGAAACTTTTGACTTTTAAGAGTCGCCACTTAATTTTTGAAAAGGAATTAAGAAAACCTTTATAAATTACTTTAAATGATCCAAAACAGAAAAATTATTTAAGTTTTGAAATTCTAGGTAAGTGGTTCCTATTAATATTTTAGGAAGATTTTTAAAGCACCAAAAATGTCCGCTAACTTGTGGTTATCCGGACTGTTTGAAAACTATCTTTGACTAGCTTTGAAAAAAGAAGAAGTTTTTTTCGAATAGAAAGTGATTTTAGAAAAAAATTTGTATAAAAAGTAAATTTTGACGACTTAGCAAGGGATTTAACCAAGTCTAAGAAAATGAAAAGCAAAATAAGCACATAAAAGAGAAAAGGGAGAAATTAGAAGATTTAAGTCGTTAGGCCTAAATCAATAAACTTGTCCTAAAATAATTTAGGCTTTCGGCCCTTATCACCCGTTCTAATCTATATTTTTGAGCCCTTTTTATCCCATAATCTGCTTTACCTATATTAGAATACAACCTTGGCTTCGAGGCCCTAAATAAATGAATAAATAAATGACTAAGTAAAATGAAGGCAATAATAAAAATCAAGACTTTTCAAGTATCTTAGCGACCTCATCAGTGGGTTTTGACCCATTTTATTTCTTTATCTATCTTCTAGCACCCGCACGCCATGTGGTCGACCTTGGGTTTAAACTTTGAACTTGACTCGAAGAGGTGGACCTCATTGGCCTATTACGAAATGTAAGAGGAGATGAGTCCATTTAGACTCGATACATTTTTTGCATGCAAAGAAAAGATAAAGAAATTAATATACGTTCAAGGCATAAAAGTGACATATTTCAAAGCAAAAGAAAATATAAAGAACCAATTTTTGAATGACAATGATAAGAACACTTGCACACGTATAACAAGAATGAGAGTCAACAGATAAAATGCAAAGCAAAGAGACCCACTTATATGCCTCATGATTTATGTCCATATTAAAATGAATAAAGGTAAAAGGAAGAAGGCCGTATTCAATGAATTAATGCGAGATTAAACAACACAAGTTTGCAAAAGTAAAGGGACGAGGCAATAAGAATAGTAACCATGACTTGTAAAATTGAATAAACATAGACACTAATCCATACAATAAAATAAAATAAAGGCTAATTTTTCAAGAAAGCGAATCCTTAAATTTCAATTATGGAGACATTAACAAAGATTCATACATCTAAATTACAACCAACATTTTAGAGAAAAACATGTAACGACCTATGATTTATCTTTTTAAGACATCATTGATTCTCTTTTGACATTATGACTCAAAGAGAGACACGAATCAAGTCTTTACACACACAAAGAACACGTATAACAATCCAAAGGGACTAAAAAAATTAGAATAAAAGTTTAGCATCTCTAAAATTAAAATATTGTTCAACAATCATATTATACATGCCTAGAGAATATCTAAATAATTCTATTTAGCTACAAAAATTTGCACATCTTGGAAGGAAAATAAAGCTAGTACTCATCTCTTATATGAGCAGTTTGAAATCCATCAAAATAATTAGCAAGCAAATGAAAAATTCTTGACTTAATCAATTGTTATTTTTATTAAGGCTAAACAAACAATAATAACTATTTTTCCAACAAAAAATAAACAACTTTACATGCTAATAAAAAACATATCCGCTAACAATGAATTTAAACATGACATGAATACGTCTTTTGAGCAAAGATCAAAACTTTATACATAATAATAAAAGAATAAAGCTGAAAGGAAAAATAATCAATATTAACTATTCTTTTCAACATAAAGAAAATAACTTTACATGGTAAAAACAAACGTATTTACCAACAATGAGTCAAGACATGTGAACATCTTTTAAGCAAAGATAGAAACTTTATCTATAATAATAGAATAATAATAAAAAAGGAGAAATAATCAATATTAACTATTCTTTTCAACATAAAAAAAATAACTTTACATGCTAAAAACAAACATATTCACCAACAATGAGTTTAGAGAAGACATGAGTACATCTTTATTGAAAAGATTGAAACTTTATCTATAATAATCAAAGAATAAAAAAAAGGAGAAACAATTAATATTAACTATTCTTTTCAACATAAAGAAAACAAATTTACATGCTAAAAACAAATATATCCGTCAACAATTGAGACTTTAGCATGTAAAGTTGAGTTACTAAAATAAAAACTCCTATTTGCTCAAATTTTGTTTTTCAACCTTGAGACTTTTTTTTTTTCACTAAAAAAATTTCAACTATTTGCTCAAAAGCTTTTCAATTCTTTGAGGCTTTGAGACTTGTTTTTTCTACCAAAATAGTGGTAGTATTTATTGGAAAGGATAGGGATCCAATTCTATTAATCTACCAATGTGGGAGAAAGCTTTCTAGGAGTATTTTTGGAATTTAAAAATTGAAGATAAGGTGAGGTGGAAGATAATGTGAGGGGAAAATTATACAATTATAATACCGCATACTTTTCCTAACTTAAGTTCGTTCCTAGAATGTTAAGAAATAGCTTCCAAAATGAAGAATATTTATTTTATGTGGAATTTTCTAGATTTAGACCTCACATTGTGTGAAAAATTAAATAATCTTTCTATCGATACAAAATTCTCCTAAATTCGATACAGGGTTGAAAAGTTATGGCATTTTTAAGTTGATAGTATGCCACCTGGGTACTCAACGCGTTGTGGAGAAGGAAAGAATGGAAATCATCACATTCCAATCGACCTTCGCGATGTTGGCGCATCACGAAGATGTTCCATTTTTCCATTTTTCAATTTCCAGAAGTCCAACGCGATATTGGCGCGTCACACCAAAGGCCAAAATGGCATTTCTATAAGGCACCGCGATGGTGGCGCATCACGTTGAAGTTCCAGGTCCTAATTGTCAAATTCCAGTGGAACAATGCAATATCTATGCATTGTAGAGATCCCCAATTTCCCAGTCGTCAATTTCCAGTGAGCCACCGCGATAGTGGCGTGTCGCGGTGGCCCATTAAATCAGAATTTTCAGTTTCCCTTTTCCAGTTCAGCTTAGAAGTTTAAAGGGGATATTTTGCTCAATTCCCAAGTCTCCAATCCATCCAAAACACAAGATTAATCATATTCAAAGCACTTTGTGCTCATTATTCATCATCCTCTTCAAAAGAAAAACCCTAGAGCTCGAAAGTTTCTTCTCCAAGAAATTAAAATCTACCATTATTTCTCCAAGAAAGCTCCAAAGTAAGGATACCCAAGATAAGATAATGAATAACTCACCTCCAAGAACTCAATTAGGAATCAATAATTTAAGTTTCTCCATCTAATCATATATCAAGGTATGTGGGGTTTATGAACAAGGATCTTTTTTCATCTTTGTGCCCAAAACAAAGCTTTTATTTAAAATTCATATGATTTTGATTGATTATTCATAAGATCTGAATTAGGGTTCATACCCATTATTGCTCTTTACAAGATTTTGAGATTTCAAATGTTTTAGAAGTTGAATTGCATGTCTATTTTCATATTTTTCATGCCTATTGCAGTAATTTATAGATTTTGAGATGAACTATCATTGTTTTCAATGTCAAACATGATTATTATGATGTTTTGACATGAGATTGAAGCATAGGACAGTACCCCAAGATTGAATATTATTATTTCAAGAGAGATGATGCTTTAAGCATCCTATTGTCAGATTACTTACAGATTTTACGTAAAGCTTTGATTTTTCAATCACCAAATAAGTTTTGGAATCTACTTTACAGATTTATTACAGATTACAAAAAGCAAAATAGCTTCATTTATAAATTGATTCAGATAAGTGCATAACTGGTTTTATAATAAACCCTTACGCTAGTTTTTAAGTGAATTTCAAACAAAATGAGCGTAGCAAATTAAAGGGAGTAGTATTTAGCACCGAGTTGGGTGTGATTCCAAGGTCTCATAACCTAAAACTACGTTCCATCATAGAATTGAGATTAATGTGCCTATAGTGGGCTGAGATAGTGATCACTTAAGCTGAGGTTATACTCCCTAGGAAAAGTATGACAGCTCTCCCCAATGTGAGGTTTCTTCCTTAGGAGGATGAAACATCGGACTCCATGTAGCTCGCATGGTTTATGTCAGTTAAGAGAACCTACCTGCTAGCAAAAGTAAATAAACAGTTTTGAGTATTTCCCTTCTAGTAAGAAAAGATTTTAGAAAACTAAGTGCAAAGGCTCATAGATTTACTCAGTTTATGCTTTACATAAGATAACAATTACAGACTTCAGCTTTTAGCTTTTAGATTTCATAAGTGAGCTCTATTGACACCTAATTTTTGTCCTCTATAACTAAGTTTAATCTTGAGTTTCTTCGATTTTAAATAAAATTACAAAAAATATTTTTTGTAAATAAATGAATTTAAAATATTCATTTAGGCTAAATTTGTCATTTGAGAGATAATTATATATTTTCGTATTTACATATACGAGATTAAATAAGTGACGCCATTTAAATAAACATTTTCATCAAAATTTGACTTTAAATCAAGGATTATTTGAAAAATAAATAAATAATTATAGTCTTGATTTAAATAAAATTTATTCTCAAAAATAATCTATTTGGATGAATATGTGTTTGATTTCATTAAAGCAAGAAGTTCGGGATTAAAGGAAGAATATTTTTATCGAATTTTAATTAGGATTATTTTAATTCGATTAAATAAGTTGGTGTTATTTTAGCCTCAATTAAATCCAATTGGGGTTATTAAATAACCCCAATTTTTAACCCAATTAAGCAACCCAACACCAATAATCCTCAATAGCCAGTAAATTCCACATGCCCCACTCCAAATCACAACATAGTGGCCCAATAACCATGCTGACCTGGCCCAATCTCCCTTATCTTTCCCCCTTCTCCTCCAGAGCGGAAAAGCTGTGTACTAACAGACCCAATATCCATTAACAACATCGATCAACAATCAAACTACATCAGCAACCAATAATAGCAAAAAACCCAAACCCATCGACCCGATAACCCGATTCCACTAGTCCAAACCCTTTCGTTTGCTCTCCACATGTGTCTCACGCATCAGCAGGATAAAAAAAGATGCCAAGAAACCTTCTAGAATGAGATTAGGTGTCTCCGTAATGTCCAACTCTACGAATCTCAAGATAATGGTACAAGGTTGGTATATATTGGGATGATTTTGATTGGTTTGAGGGAGATGATTCTATTTACCCCAGTTTCGATTGGATTTCATTCCAAAATCTGTTAAAGATAATCCAAAAATTGGTACATTTGTTGATGAAATCCCAAGCCAAAGGGCAAATTCAAATTTGAAATTCCAAATTTCTCTCTTTTTTCAAATCCCTAAATTACCCCTAATTAGTCTTCTATATAAGGAACCATTGGGTCACTGTTTTAAGGGGATTTTTTTCTCTGGGTTCAAAGATTCTGGGGTTGGAAAATTTTGGTTCGGAAAAAGGGATAGGGACCTCAGAGCTAAAAGCTTTCCTTCACAGTAGAATATCTTCTCCTTTCTTTTTCTTTTTTGAAAGTTTGGTCGATCAATCGGAAGTTCTTGAGTTGATAACATCAATTCCCGATGGTGACGGTCTTAACATCAGTTTGTCGTCTCATTTTGCTGCTCCCGAACAGGTAATATCTTTTTTTTTCAATGTTTCATCTCTTCTACTTCATCTTAATCTTCTGTAGTCTGAATAAATTTTCAGTATGATTGTATACTGGGATGTTTGCTGGTAGATGTCTTTGATAGCCGTAGGTAGTTGTTTTTGGTAGATTTTCGATTTAATACTCTCAGTTTTTGTGAACTGCGTAAGAATTGTATAGCTGACTTTATGTTAAAGTTTCATGTTCTTCAATTCTTTTTTGAGTTACTAGTGTCTTGTTAAGGCTGGTTTCGTCGTTTAAAGTTTTATGCTTTTGATTTTGTTTTGAGTTACTGGTATCCTGTTATGGCTAGTTTCATGGCTAAAGTTTGATTTTGTTTGGTCGTTTTGGGCTGCTTGTATGTTGTCATGGCTGGCTTTATGATTTAAAGTTGCGTACTTTGATCGTTTTGGGATGATGGAGCCCTATTCTAGCTTGTCTTTTTTTAAAGTTATGACTACTGTTAAAATGATTCCAATAAGTAACAATTAGCGTGCATATTGATAAGAATTTGGGCGCTTTAGAAAATATGCTTCTGGTTCAGTTTTTGCTAAAGTCTTGCTTGCTCCTCTCAATTTCATTTTTTTTACCAACTTACAGTTTTGTTTTCTAAAGAATAGTCATGACCAATCTGTGTTAATGTGGGTTCTTCAATAAGACATTGTTTGTGACCAAGTCATTCTTTTTTAAGACATAGTTCAACCTGCAGATTGACCAAAATAGCAAAATAAAATTAGTCCAACTCTTATTCATATGTGATATTACTGACTTCCACATCAATTCCATGCATTTTTTTACCTTCTCGTAAGATACTATTCAACTCTATATGTGTATTTACTCATTTTTAATCTTTGTGAATTGCGTTGTTTAGAATGATTCTAATTCTTGTCTTTCTTCCTTTACATGTGAATCTATTTTGGAGTCCACAATGGACTCCTTCCCATTGCATTATCAAGTAGGCCAATGAGGCCCATATCCTCAATGTTTAAATCCAAAAGTGGTCCCATGGCGTAAATACGAGGAGTTAGAAGAAGAAAGGCAGTTAAAGACCCATATTTGAAGTGGCTATGAGACTCCAAAGTCTTATTTGTTGTTTAATTTGTTTAAGTATTATTGTCTTTATTTTTTTATTTTTTTATTTATTTATTCATAATTCATTTGGGCCATGAAGCCAAAGTTGTATTTAATACAGGTGGAGCAAGATTTGAGCCAAAGGCTTGAAAACTAGATTAGGACAGGTGAAATAGGTCAAAAGTCAATTAGACTAGGACAGACTTTATTGATTTGGGCCCAATGGCCTAAATCCCTTACTTCCTCTTCTCCATTTTTGTTTATGCTTGTTTGTCTTATGTGTTTTGTGAACCTAGTTAATTCTTTAGTCAAGTCGCTAAAAATTGGATTTGCATAAACACCAAAATATTTCTAAAATTGCTTTTCTTTTCAAAAATCAACTTTTTCAAGGTTAATTAAAGATGATTTTCAAATAGTTCAGATAACCGCAAGTTATCGGATGTTTTAGATGCCTAACACCTTCCTAAAATGTTAATGAGAATCGCTTATCTAGAATCTCTAACTTAAAATAATTTTCCTGTTTTGGATCGTTTAAAGTAACTCTTTAAAGGTTTCTTAATTCCTTTTCAAAATTAAGCGGCGACTCTTCTCAAAAGTCAAAATTTCTGCAAAACAGAAATGGCGACTCTGCTAGGGACATTTTAACTAGGTTCTAACCAAATGTTTGATTTCATCTTTTAATTAATTGTTTACGTGTTTATATTTTTCGATTTTGTGATATTTAATTATTGCATCTCATAACATATTCCAGCATTTACTTATAAACTATTTTGGTGTTTTGTGGATGTCTCGGCCCCTGTTGTTCAATTCCAAAATTTGTTGGAAATACGAATGGCTTATTAGCACGTGAGTCGCCTGATAGATGTTTGTATTTTCAAACTCAAGTTGTCCGCTTGAGAACCAGTGTTCAAACCCACTCTAGACACATAGGATAGAACGAAACCAAAACCCTATTTTAGGCATGAGCCTAGGACGACCCAATACCTGAGTGGGGTATTGGGCCCATTAGAAAACCTTCCCTGCGTCTATTGACCCCGAGTCAATTATAGTCGAACCATATTTATGTCTTGAAGAAATTGTATGCCTGTCTAATTCAATCCATTATCCTTTGGGGGTCGGGAAAAAACTTGATTTGCTTACTTTCGTAAGAAGAATTGAAGCAAGTTAAGCAAGAAATTGATCGATTTGGGAGGTTGAATATAAGGCGCAGTTTGAACGTCAACGGATGTCACCAATATAAGAAATGTACAAAGCTAAGAAGGTAAAGGCAAACGAAGGAGCATCCAATAGCTAGTTTGTCTATTCTCCTACGTGGAAACTTATTTTCTTTCATGTTATTTCCCTTTCCCTAAAGATTGTATCCCTCTTTTGTTATCTTTTGTAGGAATTTATGCCCTTTTAGTGTCTATAAAAGTTGGGTGATAATGGATTGACCTTAAGCAAGCACATATTTTTCTTCAAAATCGTCAGGCCCAAACCCTTGGTTTAAAAGGGTCACCCCAGTTAGGATATGCAATATTATAATGTTTTTATGTGAAATAACTGTCTTATGTGTTTATGTGCGTTTGTTTGGATCAAAGGAAAGTTTATCATCTATGCTCCTATGGATGAATTTGGCTATGACACAAAAAACTCTACGTGGCTATTTCTTGTCAAGTACTTTGCATTGCTTATCACATATGGAAACTAACACGTTTGCCTTTGAGTTGTTTTACTTTACAGATAATAGAAACTACTCTGTGTTGAGATAAGCTGGCAGAGCATCCCTACTACACCCGATCAAAAGCGCACAAAATCCTATCCTCCGACCATCATTCAAAAATAACTAGAAATGAAGAAGAAAATGCATTGACCATCAGGGACAATTTAATAGCAGAACAGAGTGAGATAATTGCGGAACTCGCAAGAAAGTTAGAAATGCTTCAGGAAGAAATAAATTATACTCGAGATTTGGCTAACCTGGCCATCACTGTCAATGCTCCCTCTCCAGGAGGACACAGGACTCCACTCCAAATTTCTCCCCTCAGTACGCCTATTCTCGCGAATCATCCAAATAACATATCATCCATATCCGCTCCTCCACTTGTCCAAAACACCAATCTATAGAATCCACCCCAAATCTACCAAATCCCCCAAATCTATCTCTGAACCCGGAAAATTCATTTTTGAATCTTTAAAATCCTTCTCAGATACCACCAAACTACTCCCAAATTCCACAAAACTTTCCTAATTTCCAAAATGTCCTCCTCACCTACCAACCAACCTCCTCCCATCCTCAAAATCAAGCTACCCTTCCAAATACTCCTCATGTCATCGTATCCCCTGACATCTACAATTTATTTCCTAACCTCGAGATAGATCATTATGAGGAGAAGGAAAAAGAGTGGAGGACATAGCATGAAATAAAGTTGTTTGCTATGAATGAAGATATTATGAGGATCAAAGAATATTATGGAAAGAAGGACAATGATGGCCTAGGTTACGATGATCTATGTGTTCACCCTGGAGTAGATCTACCAGAAGGATACAAGGTCCCTAAATTTGAAATGTTCGATGGTACTGGAAATCCAATGGCCCATCTGAGAAGGTATTATAATCAAATAGCAGGGATAGGAAAAAATAAGGCATTATTGATGCGCGTGTTCAGCCGGAGCTTAAGCGGCGAAGCGTTAGATTAGTTCACAACTCAAGAACTGAAAAGATGGACTAGTTGGAGGTCATTGGCTAAAGGTTTCCTTGATAGGTTTGCATTTAAAATTGAAATAGTCCCTGATCGGTACTCACTCGATCAGATCAAATTGAAGAATGGTGAGTGCTTTCGAGACTATGCCTTCCGTTGGAGAAAAAAAGTTGCCAAGGTACAACCTCCCATGTATGAGGAAAAGATGATGTCTGTGTTCTTTCACGCTCAAGAGGGAGAATATTCTACTAGGATGGTATCCACTGTCAGGGCAACTTTCGCAGAATTGGTGAAAATCGGGGAGTCGCTAGAAGAAGGCATTCAAACAGGAAAGATTGTCAAAACCCCAACATCGTATGGGACTTCTATGTTCTCAAAGAAGTTAAAGGAGGATGTATCTGCTGATTCTGTTGCTAAATTGAAGAAAAAATTCAAGCCTAGGAATATTCTTTCCTCACCGCCGTCACCAAGTTTTCAGCCTATATTCTATGCCCAACCCCAATATCAAGCTCTACTTCCAAATACTTTGCCCCAGTATCAAGTTCCACAGTCAAATTATCAGTCTCACATTCAAGCTACTCTTCCAAACAATCAAAGAAACGTCCAAGCTCCTCCAAACTATCATCAAGTACCTCCTCGTGCTAATCAAAATCAGTACAACCTCCCATGTATAAACCCCAAAAAGAAGCCTCCTAGATAATTTACTCCATTGGCTGAAAGTTGTACCCAGCACTTCGGAAGATCGATGAAAGATGGTTATTTACAACCTATTCTACCAAATCTTACCAATCTTAATACCTAATTCTTTCAGGCCGATCAATTCTGTGCTTATCATTCAGGAGCGCTCGGGCATGATACCAAAGATTGCATCAATCTGAAACACAATATCGAAGACTTGATCGACCAGAAGATCATCACTCTTTAGGAACCGACATCAAATGTCACCATTAATCCATTGCCTAATCACGAGGAAGCTACGGTTAGCATGACCGAAATAGCAAGCGAATGGGTATTTGGTAAGTCTATTACTAAGGTGGATACACAAAATTCAGAAAAAACAAAAAGAGTGGAAAGGAACTCGAAAGGAATTATTGAGCCCCCTATGGTCCTGGAAAAAACATTTAAGCGTGGAAAAGGGTACCAACCAAGAAAGAAAGATGAGATTGAAGATAATTCAAAGACGAGTTCGTCCAAGCCGTCTCCACTCCTGCACCAATCATTTCCCGTGAGTGAGATATCAAATAATTATAGTCTTGAGGATGGGATAGGAAATCTATTCGAGGGATGCAATGTTGTACTAGAAGATTTCTCGAAGCCCAGTGAGGTAAAGAAGGTTGCACTAGGAGTGGCTTTGCAAAATTGGACGTCCACTCCGCTCCAAATTCATCGACCGTTGGAGTATATGAAATGACAATTACTAATAGTTTTAAAAATCGGTGATGATCCAGAGGAGGCCCAGTGATCCACCCTTTCATGTCTCAAATTTTCATTTCGCTTTCAAAAAGGCATGGGCTCGCATTTGCGCTAGTCATGAGCCATAATTTTTATTTATTTTCCAAAAGGCCTCCCTTTATTTAAGAAGTTATTTTTAAATATGATTATCTTATCATCTTTTATTATCTTGTTATAATATAACATGGTTTATTTTGGTAGCAATAGTTTAAAAACTTGCAAATATCATGTCATGAAAAGAGTTAGACGAACGAAGCAAAGAGAATGATGATGAATCAAAAGAAGGTGATGAGGAACAATTAATGAAAGATATAGAGGAATTTGAAAACTGAAAGAAGCCCAACCTGGAGGAGCCCTAATCCTACTTGAGATGGATGGTCAAGAGTTGACCAAACCAATCAATTCTGATGCGGTAAAGAGATACTATATTTGAAAGATGTTTTAACATTTATCTCCTTTATTTGTAATCACCTTTATGATAGTATTTGTTTTTTGATATGTAATTGCCTAGAATCCCTTCTTTTCATGTACAAACTATGTTTGACCTGAATTCCCAAGAAAGGGATATGTAGGTAGCCTATGTCGGCTTCGGTCAACCCCCTTAGGAAATTTATCCTTTCCTTTTATGTATGAACTATGTGATGACATGTATTCTCAAGAATGAGATACGTAGGTGGCCTATGTCGGCTTCAGTCAACCCATTAAATTTTATATATATCCTTAGAGTAGTTCTGAACTACGTTTGACCTGAATCCTGCTTCAATGGGATACATAGGAGACCCAATGACACGGTCATATAACCCCAGGAAATGAAAACTGAGGCAGAATTTTCGAGAAGGAATCTAAAAAATTCACAAGAGAAGATCAGCATCCCACAAAGAGAATGAAGATCAGCAAAGAGTTCAGATCAACTCGAGATGATATCATCTCAGACTACTTTAAATTGGGGCAAAAAATTTGAGGGAGGCCTTAAAGTTTCCACCAAATACTGGAATATATTTCAAATTCCTTGGCACCAGAGGTTAAAGACAAGCTTTTGAAGCCACCAACTACGACAAAGTCTAGGTAGACTCAATTTCTGGCTATGACAGAACTATTTGAAGAACCCTCCAACAATGATCTTGAGTTTTGGAAATCATCCGTCGGATGTAGTCAAAACCACGAGGAAGATGCTCGTTGAGCTAGTACATGACATGACTAGCAGAAATTTTCTAAAGCTTTTATAGATACTTTCGAAACTATTTTCTAAAAATAATACTACTTTTGAAAAAAATCTGTACAAATCTTTTACTTAGTAATTGCCTAGGCGTCTATGGGAGAAGGGACCCAGGGTGGAGGTACCAATGTGACGGGGTACCTGAAAGATAGAGAGGAGCAAATCAAGGATCGAAGAAGGTCAACATGGAGTAGTTTCACTCAAACTAATCATTTTTTTGTAGATGCAGGGACCAATACACAAAAATGAGAGTCTCTTTCAAAAATCCCCAAGCAAATTGGGATCCACATTAGAGCACTAATGCCTAAGAATGGTATTTTTGGGTAGCCCTAAAAATGGGTTTAATACCCATTTATTGAGGACCTTTTTGAATTGTCCATCTCATTTCTTGAGATCATGGAGGACAAACAAAAGTGTCTTGTCTTATTTACAAATATTGTATTTAGAATTTTTTTAAAAAATAGTCGCTAGCAAAAGTGACTTTGTATCTACTAATCGTCTACCTTGAGTACAGGTACATGTAGAAAGAAAGACGCTGACAAATGAATTCAGGTGAAACTATTTTTAAATTATCGGAAGAACCATTGCATATCATTGCCAAGAGGGCCATTTCATATCAATGCCAAGAGGGCCATTTCATATCATTGCCTAGAGGGCCATTCATATCATTTCCAAGAGGTCCATTCATATTATTGCCAAGAGGGCCATTTCATAGCGTTGCCGAGAGGGCCATTTCATATCATCGCCAAGAGGGCCATTTCATATCATTGTCGAGAGGGCCATTCATATCACTGCCAAGAAGTCCATTTCATATCATTGCCAAGGGGGCCATTTCATATCATTACCAAGAAGGCCATTTCATAGCTGTTGACACGCAAGACATAAACATTGGTGTCGAGGATATCATCAACATTTAATATCTGTTGACATGCGAGATAGAAATACTAGTGCTGAGGATATCATCAACAATTCATGTCTGTTGACATGCGAGATATAAATGCTGGCGTCAAGGATATTATCAACATTTAATATCTATTGACACATGAGACATAAACACTGGCATCGAGGATATCTCATCATTTTTTGTATCAGCATTTGAATGTATAAAGAGCACACGATTTGAAGGGATGCCTTTAAGTCGGTATCTAAAGACAGATGATATATGAGATTTCCTAGAAATTGATAATTTAAGGGTCATCTATAAGTCATATTATTGAAATGGGATAGTGTGCAAGATCACATATGAGTTGATAGCCTGTAGGTCATCCGTAAACCACAACAACATCCTAACCGGATAGTGTACAAGATCACCCAAAATCGATAGTCTGAAGGTTATTCATAAGTCGCAACTAAATTTTTACCGAGGAAATATGCGATATTATCAGATTGATACGTCCAAGGGTTCTCTATAAGCCGCATCATATCCAAGATCAATTATGTACAAGATTACCCAAGGACTAATAATTTGAGAGATATCTATAAGTCATATTGTATCCAAGGTCGGATGATGTGCAGAAACACCTGAAAGCTAGCGATTGGAGGGATATCTGTAAGCCATCTCTTATGCAAGGTCGGATAATGTGAAGAATTACCTAAAAGCTACAAATTCAAAGGATATCTGTAAGTCGCCTCATATCCAACATCAAATAATGCACAAGATTATCCAAAGATTGACAATTTAAGGGAAATTTATAAATCGATCATCGGCTATAACCGAAGAGGTTATCATTCCACATACCATAAATATTATAAGTGACCAAGAGGGTTGCCGCATCAACACAAGATTACATGGTTGCAGGGACCATTCCTCATAAAGTATCATCGGTGGCCAAAAGGGCCACCCTACTTTGAAGACATATTCACTCGAACAGATGAGTTAGTTATGCAATAACCAAAAGGGTGTTGCGTCTATTATCGCAAGTTATTTCATTCCAAACAGGTACATAAAAAGATGACTCCACTTTTCAGGCAACAACCTACGTGGAAATATGGTAAATACTATACACTTCTTTCCTGAATTATGCTTAGGACTAATAATTTTTATTTGAGCTATTGTCGAAAGCATCTGAGACGATAAAAATCTCAAATCAAAACAACATATGCGGATGACTCCAAAAAGGACGCAACACGATGTGGAACTCTTTCTTGCTAGTAAAACGGGACATAGTCTAGAGAGGGATGTCAAACACATTGGACGCAAGCGAAAGGATGATCGCCACCACCTTCCAATCACACCCCTATTAGAAGGCATGTGGGTATCTTAGGATATTGTAGTTTCAGCTTCGCCTCTGTGATATTTCTTAATTCATACCGAGGGTAACCTTCTCTTTTTTTTCAAATTCGGGTGACAACACACTTAGAGTTTGGAAATTATGTACAGGTAATTTCTTACCTATGAAGGTAAAGAGCTCCACATTCATGGTTAAGATGTTACAAGGTTTTTTTTCATTACTTGAACAACTTGTCACTCATATCCTGAGCCAAAGATCATCTGAAATAAAATACCATCTTTTCTACCAATTGAGTCGAACTACAAACAGTCTGATTCTATGAATCTCGGGGATATGTAGGCTGGGCTCTATATAGAAAACTTGACTGCATTCTAACCTCCCCCCAAATCCCTTTATTCTCCAATTTTCTGGTTTTACCAAAGACTCTAAAATCGAGATAACTTATGAATTTCCTTGGAGATCATGCTTAAAATCAAGATTTATGAACTACAAGTGGCCTGAATTCTCATGTAACCTGAGATATGTAGGAGACCTGATGCCAGGATCTGGCCATAACTCTATGAAACTTGTGCGATAACCAATCTCTTTCAGATTTGAATTTATGGCCAGACAAAAATTAAGAACGTCAACCTCCCTTTGCCTAGGGTTACTTGTATCCACCCTACCCAAAGGGAGGGGGTAGTTGTTGACACCTAATTTTTGCCCTCCACAACTAAGTTTAATCTTGAGTTTCTTCGATTTCAAATAAAATCACAACAATTATTTTTTCCAAATAAATGCATTTTAAAATATTCATTTGGACTGAATTTGTCATTTGAGAGATAATTATATATTTTTGTATTTACATATACAAGATTGCATAAGTGACACCATTTAAATGAACATTTTCATCAAAATTGGACTTTAAATCAAGGATTATTTAAAAAATAAATAAATAATTATAGTCTTGATTTAAATAAAATTTATTCTCAAAAATAATTTATTTGGATGAATATATGTTTGATTTCATTAAAGTAAGAAGTTCAGGATTAAAGGAAGAATATTCGTATCGAATTTTAATTAGGATTATTTTAATTCGATTAAATAAGTTGGAGTTATTTTAGCCTCAATTGAATCCAATTGGGGTTATTAAATAACCCCAATTTTTAACCCAATTAAGCAGCCTAACACCAATAATCCTTAGTAGCCCAGGAAATTCCACATGCTCCACTCCAAATCACAACATAGTAGGCCAATAACCATGCTGACCCGACCCAATCTTCTTTATCTTTCCCTCTTCTCGTCTAAAGCAGCAAAGCTGAGTACAAACAGACCCAATATCTATTAACAACATTGATCAATAATCGAACTACATCAGCAACCAATAACATCAAAAAACCCAAACCCATCGACCCGATAACCCAATTCCACCTGCCCAAACCCTTTTATTTGCTCTCCATACGCATTTCACGCATCAGTAGGATGAGAAAAGATGCCAAGAAACCTTTTAGAATGATCTTAGGTGTCTCCCCAATGTCCAACTCTACGAATCTCGGGATAACAGTACAAGGTTGGTACATATTGGGATGATCTTGATTGGTTTGAGGGAGATGATTCTATTTACCCCATTTTCTATTGGATTTCATTCCAAAGGGCGAATTCAAATTTTAAATTTCAAATTTATCTCTTTTTTCAAATCCCTAAATTACCCCTAATTAGTCTTCTATATAAGGAACCATTGGGTCATTGTTTTAAGGGTATTGATTTTTTTCCTCTGGGGTCGGAGATTCTGGGGTTGGAAATTTTTGGTTGGGAAAAAGATAAAGGGACCTTAGAGCTAAAATCTTTCCTTCACAGTAGAATATATTCTTTTTTTTTCTTTTTTGGAAGTTTGGTCAATCAATCGGATGTTCTTGAGTTTATAACATCAATTCCTGGTGGTGACGGTCTCGGCGTCAGTTTGTCATCTCGTTTTGCTACTCCCAAATAGGTAATATCCTTTTTTGTTTAATATTTCATCTGTTCTTCTTCATCTCAATCTTTTGTAGTCTGAATAAATTTTTTGTATGATTATGTGCTGGGTTGTTTGCTGGTAGATGGATTTGATAGCCGTAGGTAGTTGATTTTGGTAGATTTCCGATTTAATACTCTCATTTTTTGTGAACTGCTTAAGGTTTGTATAGCTGACTTTATGTTAAA
Organism: Capsicum baccatum var. pendulum; assembly: GCA_030864225.1. NCBI lineage: Eukaryota > Viridiplantae > Streptophyta > Magnoliopsida > Solanales > Solanaceae > Capsicum > Capsicum baccatum. Next base: position 232,944,154 of record CM061560.1, on the reverse strand, counting down.
TTTTCATGTTCTTTAATTCTGTTTTGAGTTACTGGTATCTTGTTATGGCTGGTTTTGTCGTTTAAAGTTTTATGCTTTTGATTTTGTTTTGAGTTAATGGTATCCTGTTAAGGCTAGTTTCATGGATAAAGTTTGATTTTGTTTTGTCGTTTTGGGATGCTTGTATGTTGTCATGGTTGGCTTCATGGCTTAAATTTGTGTACTTTGATCGTTTTGGGTCGATGGCACCCTATTCTAGCTTGTCTTATTTTAAAGTTTTGTGTTTTGTTCTTGTTTTGATAGTTTTCAGGCCGAGGTGTTTTGTTCATTATTAGTATTTAACGTGTCTTGTTTGTCGATACTTTCTCTTGAGTTCTTTGGCTTCCCAAATGACAAAGAATGATGAGGATACGCTCAACAAAAACTGACAAATCCTGTGATTCCTCGGTGATCATCTCAGCTACTAAAATCTTATCTTTTTGGGTCTGTTGAAGAGAGAGTGAGGATGAGGATAGTAGACTTTGTCATATTTACCTTTAGTTTAGTGTGTTATGCCTTTATTTTGGTCTCAAAACCCGAAATTATATTTCCACTCTTCCTTTAGGATCATCTTCAGCATGAAAAAACATTAGAAGGATAAATATAGTCATGTTCTGGGATGCTTGACATTTGAGTATGTTTGTTCAGAGAAGTTACCTTAATTTTGTTGTCATAGCACTATATATGGTCTATACTCTGGTTAAGGATTCCCGAGAATCTTTATCGATCTACAATGTTAAGAGTAAGGATTCAATGAGGGGATGAGGTCCTTTGAATTTCCTTAAAATAGTCTATCCGTGGTTATGAATTTTTTTTTTATATTTCCAGTGGTTTTTGAAACAAATTAATAGCTGGGTATTATTTTGCTTTTGTATGTGCCTCTTTTCATTTCTTTGGGTAATTTCAAAGTTCAAGTATTTGCATCACATGTTAGAAATCACGTTATGACTACTGTTAAAATGATTCCAATAATTAACAATTAGCGTGCATATTGATAAGAATTTGGCCGCTTTAGAAAATTTGCTTCTGGTTCAATTTTTGCTAAAGTCTTGCTTGCTCCTCTGAATTTCATTTTTTTTTTACCAAATTGCAGTTTTGTTTCCTAAAGAATAGTCAAGACCAATCTATGTTAATGTGGGTTCTTCGATAAGACATTGTTCGCAACCAAGTCATTCTTTTTTAAGACATAGTTCAGCCTGCAGATTGACCGAAATAGCAAAATAAAATTAGTCCAACGCTTATTCATATATGATATAACCAACTTCCACATCAATTCCACACATTTTTTAACCTTCTCGTAAGATCATAGTCCACTCTATATTCGTATTTACTCATTTTTAAACTTTGAAATATACATTGTTTAGAATGATTCTAATTCTTGTCTTTCTTCCTTTACATGTGAATCTATTTTGGAGTCCGCAATGGACTCCCTCCCATTGCATTATCAAGTGGGCCAATGAGGCCCATTCCTCAATATTTAAATCCAAAAGTGATCCCATGGCATAAATACGAGGAGTTAGAAGAAGAAAGGTAGGTTAAAGACCCACATTTGTAGCGGCTATGAGACTCCAAAGTCTTATTTGTTGTTTAATTTGTTTAAGTATTATTGTCTTTATTTATTCATTTATTTATTCATGATTTATTTGGGCCACGAAGCCAAAGTTGTATTTAATACAGGTGGAGCAAGATTCGAGCCAAAGGCTTGAAAACTAGATTAGGATAGGTGAAATGGGTCGAAGGCCCAATTAGACTAGGACAGGTCTTATTGATTTGGGCCCAATGGCCTAAATCCATTACTTCATCTCCTTCCCCATTTTTCTTTATTCTTGTTTGTCTTATGTGTTTTGTGAACCTAGTTAATTCCTTAGTCAAGTCTCTAAAATTTGGATTTGCATAAACACCAAAATAGTCCTAAAATCGCTTTTCTTTTCAAAAATCAACTTTTTCAAGGTTAATCAAAGATGATTTTCAAACAGTCTGGATAACCGCAAATTAGTGGATGTTTTAGGTGCCTAGCACCTTTCTAAAATATTAATAGGAACAACTTATCTAGAATCTCTAACTTAAAATGAGTTTCCTATTTTGGATCGTTTGAAGTAACTCTATAAAGGTTTCTTAATTCCTTTCCAAAATTAAGTGGCGACTTTTCTCAAAAGTCAAAATTTCTACAAAATAAGCTCTTTCTACACTTAGATAGTATGATTTACAAACAGAATACAAGTACAACTTTCAAAACTAAATAATATGACTCACTCGATTTATAAAATATGATTGATTCATTATTTATGATTTTAGTATTTCAGATATTCTTGCTTATGTGAGTCATTTTTATTTAGCATGCATTGTTTTGTAAATTATGATGACGAGATGGTCTTTTACTTATGCATTTCACCCCCATATGCTCTGTACATCCTCAAACTACTGATCCATATATACTTTTATGTACTATATTATCTCATAATGTGGGTTCAGGTGCTCAGTATTAGCAGCGTGAGTAGTTCGAGCATCTTCATCTATATCCGACAGTTGGTGAGTCCTCGTAGTTTGGGGACTTATTCATTCAGATTCTATAGCATAGTAGTTTTATATGATTCAGTATTATTTTTAGACAGTTTAAGTTAGCTTGTGGTCTATCCCAGTGACTCTCTAGTATTAGTAGTAGAGGCTTGTCAGACTGCTAGATTTGATTTAGACTTACAATAGTTGATTTTTCAGACATTTCTTTCAGATTATTCTCAGTTATTTTTGACAGTTTCTGCAATTAGTATGACTTTTATGTCTATGTTACTTTGATTATGAGATTTATACCTAGTAGCAGGCAGACAAGATTAACTTAAGGCTACTCATAGTCTTGAGTACAATGTGACATCTCAGGACCAGGTTTCGGGGCATTACAAATTTGGTATCAGAGCCTAAGGTTTTTGAGAGTCCTAGGGAGTCAGACAAGCTGCATTACGTAGAGTCTTGATCATGGATGTGAAATGCACCATATTTATGAGCAAGAGGCTACAGAATGTTATTAGGAAATCATCTATTTCTTTCATGATCTATCATGCTTACAGTATCTCTATCTGCTTTTAAATCGTGATCTTACATGATAGTTGAATATGACTCCTGGTTGAGCTAATGTCTACAAAAATAGTAACCACCCACTCCAGCCCGCTGATCCTTTGAATTAGAATGTATACCATGTTAAGTTTAGGGTTTCTTTTCAGGCGTTGGCCTAGGCAGTGACTGCTAATGTTTAGTTTAACCATCAGAATCGGGCTGCAATCCCACTTCAGCAGAATAAGGATTTAGAAGTAGCTAGAATCTAAGACTTTATGAGGATGAATCCACCAGAGTTCTTTAGGTTGAAAGCAGATGAGGACCTAAAACTTTATTTAGATGAGGTGAAGAAGACACCCAGATTATGCATATTTCTAAAGAGGAGAGTGTAAAGTTATCATCCTATAGATTGAAGGATGTAGTGTATGATTGGGTAGTGATGTAGAAGAATGTAGAAGTGAGAATGTTGTTCCTATGAGTTGGCAGGTTTTTAGGATGCTTTTCTAGATAGGTTCTTCCCATGTAAGATAAGGGAAGCTAAGATAGAGGAGTTTGTGAATTTGAGACAGGGCTCAATGATAGTGAAGAAGTACTGCCTTAAGTTCAATCAGTTGTTTAAGTATGCCCCTGATACGATGGCTGATCCTAGGGCTAGTATGAGTAAGTTTGTTACTGGAGTGTCTAGATTGGTAGTCAAGGAGTATAGGACTGCCATACTTATTGGAGACATGGATCTTACGAGATTGATGATGCATGCTCAGAAGCTTGAGGCAGAGAAGTTGAAGGGGAAAGATAAAAATAATAAGAGGGCTAGAACAGGATAGTTTGAGTATGGTCAGAATAGGTCTTAAGAAGGAAATCGTTTGCAGTTTCATCTATTCTAGCAACAACTTTAGCTAGTGCTTCTGCTCTCAGAGGTAGACAAGAGTAGTGGGGTAAGTCTTCTATGTCCAGATCTAAGAATAGTGTAAGTGAAAGACCTCGTTATCCTCCTTATGCTAAGTGTCGTAGGAATTATCCCAGTGAGTGCTTGGCTAGATAGAAGGGTTATTTTTGGTGTGGTAAGTTGGGTCATTAAATTTAAAAATGTCCGTATGCTAAGCAGGGAAATAGAGATGATCGTCCCCAAACTCAGACTACTAGTGCACCAGCTCTTTTAGGTCGGCCAGTCCCTCCTCAGGGCGCATCATTCAGTACCGGTGGCGGTTAATGCCAAAACTGGTTTTATACTTTACCATCCTATCAGGAATTGGAGGATTCACCAGATGTTGTTACTGGTATGCTTCGTGTCTTTCATCTTAATGTTTATGCGTTGTTAGAACTTGGGTCGAGTTTCTCTTATGTGACCCCATTAGTTGCAGTAAATTTTGAGATATATTCTGAAAAGGACCCTGATCCCTTCTTGGTTTCTACTCTAGTAGGTGATTCAGTTATTGTTAAATAGATTTATAGAAAGTGTATTGTTACTGTCTTTCATAAAATCATGTAAGCAGACTTAATAGAGTTGGATATGGTTGACTTTGATCTTATTCTTGGTATGGATTAACTCCATTCCTGCTATGCATCCATAGATTATCGCACCCAAGTGGTGAAGTTTCAGTTTCCAGATGCGCCAGTCTTTGAGTGATCTGGTAACTCAGTGTCTCCCAAAAGTCATTTCATATCTTATCTTAGAGCCCAAAAGTTAATTTCCAAAGAGTGTATCTATCTTCTAGTTTGAGTCAAAGATGCTAAGTCTGAGACTCCAACAATTCAGTCAGTCAGTATAGTCAATGAGTTTCCTGATATTTGTCCCAAATATTTGCCAGTGGTACCTCCCAATAGGGAAATAAAATTTAGTATTGAACTTTTTCCAGATACTCAACCTATTTCTATACCTCCATATCTTATGGATCTCACCGAGATTAAGGAGTTGAAAGACAAACTCAAAGATCTCTTAGACAAAGGTTTTATAAGGCCTAGTATTTCCCTATGAGGTGCTCCCATCTTATTCATACGAAAGAAAGATGGTTCTTTGCGTATAAGTATTGTCTATCATCAGTGAAAAAAGTCACAGTCAAAAACAAATGTCCTCTTCCTTGAATCAATGAATTATTTGATCAACTCAAAGGTGAAAATTATTTCTCAAAGATAGACCTTAGATCTGGCTATCATCAACTTAAAGTAAGGGGGTATGATATTCCAAAGACAGCTTTTAGAACCTATTATGGTCATTTTGAGTTTCTAGTTATGTCTTTCAGACTAAAAAATGCCCCATCAAGTTTCATGGACTTGATGAACAAAGTGTTCAAATGGTATTTGGATATATTTATCATAATCTTTATCAATGATATTCTTGATTTCTCTCGTGGTGAGAATGATCATGCATACCATCTTAGAATTATGTTGCAACCCTTAGAGATCACCAGTTGTTCGCCAAGTTTAGTAAGTGAGAATTTTGGCTAAGATCAGTAGCTTTCCTTGGTCATATCATTTCTAGTTTGGGTATTAGAGTTGATCCCTAAAAGATGAAAGCCGTAAGAAATTGGCCTAGACCTATTTCCCCATCAGACATTAGGAGTTTCTTGGGTTTAGATGGATACTACAAACTTTTTGTTGAGGGTTTCTCATCTATTACATCTCCTATGTATAGATTGACTCAAAAGAAAGTTAAGTTTTAGTGGTAAGATTCCTACGAGAAGAGTTTTTAGGAGTTGATGACTCGACTCACTTTAGCCCTAGTTTTAGTATTACTTGATGGTACAGATAGTTTTGTGGTTTATTGTGATGCCTCTAAAGTTGGTTTGGATGTTTTGATGTAGAGAGGTAAGGTCATAGCCTTGGCCTCTAGACATCTTAAGCCTCACAAAAAGAATTACCTAACCCATGATCTTGAGTTAGCTACTGCTGTGTTTGCTTTGAAAATCTGGAGACATTATTTGTATGGGGCACATGTTGATGTGTTCACGGATTAAAAAAGCTTGCAGTATGTGTTTACTCAGGAGGAGTTGAATTTTCGTCAGAGGAGGTAGTTAGAATTATTGAAGGATTATGATATGAGCATGTTGTATCATCCGAGAAAGGCCAATGTAGTAGCAGACGCCCTTAGTAGACTGTCTATAGGCAGTGTTGCCCATGTGGATAATGATAAGAAGGAGTTAGTTCGGGAAGTTCATCGATTAGCTAGATTGGATGTTAGGTTGGTTAACTCAGCTGAAGGGAATGTTTGGGTTCAGAGTAGTTCCAAATCTTCCCTAGTTTTGAAGGTGAAGGAGAAGCAAGATGAGGATTCTAGTTTGGTCAAACTGAAGGAGTCAGTCAAAGACCAAAAGATAGAGGTTTTCTCCTAATGGGGAGATAGTGTGTTGAGATACCAGAGTAGATTGTGTGTTCCTTGTATTGATGATTTGAGGTAGCAAATTATGGCGAAAGTGCATAGTGCGCATTATTTCATCTATCCAAATGCTACAAAGATGTACCGCAACTTATGGGAAATCTATTGGTGGATTGGTATGAAGAAAGATATAGAAGAGTTTGTAGCCAAGTGTGCAACTTGTCACAGGTCAAGCTAGAGTACCAACAACTTGGTGGTGCATGGCAAGAGTTTGGTATCCCCACTTGAAAGTGGGAAGAGGTGAATATGGACTTTGTCACTAGTTTACCCTATTTGTGTTGTCAGCATGATTTGATTTGGGTAATAGTAGACAGATTGACTAAGTCAGCGCATTTCTTGCCAGTTCACATATCTTACACGACTGAAGATTATGCTAAGTTGTATATCCGGGAGTTAGTAAGATTGCATGGAGTTCCTTTATCCATCATCTCAGACAGTGGTACTCAGTTTACCTCTCAGTTTTGGAGAGCCTTTCAGAAAGGTGTTGGTACCCAAGTTCATCTTAGTTCAGCCTTTCATCCACAGACAGATAGTTAGGCAGAGAGGACCATTCAAACTTTAAAGGATATGTTGCGGGCGTGTGTTCTTGATTTCAAAGGTAGTTAGGATGAGCATTTGCCATTGATTCAGTTCGCTTATAATAACAGTTATCATGCTAATATTCAGATGGCTCCGTTTAAGGCTATTTATGGGAGGATATGTAGATCACCAGTTGGTTGGTTTGAAGTAGGTGAGGCAACTTTGATTGGGACAAACATGGTGTTTGAGGCCCTGGAGAAAGTTCAGTTGATTAGATAGAGATTAAAAGCAGCCCAGAGTCATCAGAAATCTTATGCAGACTTAAGAAGGAAAGACCTTGAGTTCGGGGTTGATGATCTTGTGTATTTAAAGTTTCACCCATGAAAGAGGTGAAAAGATTTGGCAAGAAGGGGAAGCTTAGTCCCTGTTATGTTAGTCCCTTCCGGATTTGAGTCGTGTTGGGAAGGTGGCGTGTAAGCTTGAGTTACCCTCACACTAATCCTCAGTTCATCCAGTATTCCATATGTCCTTGTTAAAGAAGTGCATGGACGATTCAGCTATTATAGTTCTCTAGAAAGTACATATATTCAAAATAGACTTTCTTACGAAGAAGTCCTAGTAGAGATTCTTGATCATCAGATTCGTAGACTAAGGAACAAACAAGTTCCCTTAGTAAAAGTTCTGTGGAGAAATCAGTCCATTGAGGGTGCTACTTGGGAAGCAGAAGTAGACATGCGTACCAAGTATCCACATCTATTCTCCATGAACTTAGATTCAGCTGAAGGAAATAGTTTTCCTTCATTCAGTTCTTTTCCAGTTTCAGATTCAGCCATATAACTATTTTTCATGAGAATTCATGCACTCATAGATCAGTTCAGTAGCTTATTATATTTGAGATTCAGTCATTCATTTTATTCTAGTTGTTCATGATTGTTTATAGCCTCAGATTTCTCAGTATTTTTCAACTTAAATTAGCTACATTCGAGGACGAATGTTCCCAATGGGGAGATATTGTAATACCCCATACTTTTCCTAGCTTAATTCCATTCCTAGAATGTTAATAAATAGCTTTCAAAATGAAGAATATTTATTTCATTTGGAAATTTCCATATTTAGACCTCCCATTGTATGAAAAATTGAATAAGCTTTCCATCGATACCAAATTCGCCTAAATCCGATATGCGGTTGAAAAGTTATGGCATTTTTAAGTTGATAGTGTGCCACCTGGGCACTCAACGCATCGCGGAGAAGGAAAGAATGACAATTGTCACACAGTGGACCTCCGCAATGTTGGCGCATCACGGAGATGTCCCATTTTTCATTTGTCAATTTTCAGAAGTCCAATGCGATATTGGTGCGTCGCGCCAAAGGTTAAAATGGCATTTCTATATGGAACCACGATTGTGGCACATCGCGTTGAAGTTCCAGTTCCCAATTGTCAAAATCCAATGAGACAACGCGATAGCTCTGTATCGCGGAGATCTCCAATTTCCCATTCGTCAATTTCCATTGAGCCACCACGATAGTGGTGCGTCGTGGTGGCTCATTAAATTGGGATTTTCAGTTCCGCTTATAAGTTTAAAGGGGGTATTTTGGTCAATTTCCAAGCCCCAAATCCATCCAAAATACAAGATTAATCATATTCAAAGCACTTTGTGCTCATTATTCATCATCCTCTTCAAAAGAAAACACCCTAAAGCTCCAATGCTTCTTCTCCAAGAAATCAAAATCGACCATTGTTTCTCCAAGAAAGCTCCAAATTGAGGATTCCCAAGACAAGATAATCAAGAACTCACCTCCAAGAACTCAATTAGGAATCAATAATTCAAGTTTCTCCATTTAAGCATCTATTAAGGTATGTGAGGTTTATGAACAAGGATCTTCTTTCATTTTTGTGCCCAAAACCAAGCTTTTATTTAAAATTCATATAATTTTGAATGATTATTCATAAGATTTGAATTAGGCTTCATACCCATTATAGCTCTTTGCAAGATTTTGATATTTCAAGTGTTTTAGAAGTTGAATTGCATGTCTATTTTCATATTTTCATGCCTATTGCAGTAATTTACAGATTTTGAGATGAACTATCATTGTTTTCAATATCAAACATGATTATTATGATGTTTGACATGAGATTGAAGCATGGCTTAGTACCCTAAGTTTGAATATTATTATTTCAAGAGAGATGAAGATTTAAGCATCCTATTGTTAGATTACTTACAAATTTTATGTAAAACTTTATAGATTTATGACAGATTACAGAAAGCAAAATAGCTTCATTTACAGATTGATTCAGATAAGTGCATAACTAGTTTTATAATAAACCCTTATGCTAGTTTTAAAGTGGATTTCCAATAAGATAAGCATAGCAAATTAAAGAGAGTAGTATTTTTATCACCGAGTTAGGTATGATTCCAAGGTCTCATACCCCAGAACTACGTACCACCGTAAAATTGAGATTAAAGTGTCCATAGTGGGTTGAGATAGTAATCACTTAAGCCGAGGTTATACTCCCTGGAAAGAGTATGATACCTCTTCCCAACATGAGGTTTCTTCTTTAGGAGGACGAGATGTTGGACTTCATATAGCCCGCATGGCTTATGCCGGTTAAGATAACCTGCCTGCTAGTAAAAGTAAATAAATAGTTTTGAGTATTTCCCTACTAGTAAGAAAATCTTTTAGAAAACTAAGTGAAAAGGCTCACTGATTTACTCAATTATGCTTTACAGAAGATAATAATTACAGACTTCAACTTATAGATTTCAGATTTTAGAAGCGATCTCTTTCTACACTTAGACAGTATGATTTACAGACAGAATACAAGTACAACTTTCAGAATTAATATTATGACTCACTAGATTTATAAAGTATGATTGATTCATTATTCATTATTTCAGTATTTTTGATATTCCAGCTTATGTGAGTCATTTTCATTTAGCATGCATTATTTTGTAAATTATGATGATTAGATAATGTTTTACTTATGCATTTCACCCCCATATACTCAGTACATCCTCAAAGTACTGATCCACATATACGTCTATGTGCTACATTATCTCATAATGTGGTTCAGGTGCTTAGTATCAACAGCGTGAGTAGTTCAACATCTTCATCTATATCCGACAGTTGGTGAGTCCTCATAGTTTGGGGACTTATTCATTCAGATTCTGTAGCATAGTAGTTTTATATAATTCAGTATTATTTTTAGACAGTTTGAGTTAGCTGGGGGCCTGTCCTAGTGACTCTCTAGTATTAGTAGTTGAGGCTTGTCAGACGGCTAGATTTGATTCAGACTTACAGTATTTGATTTTTCAGACATTTCTTTCAGATTAATCTTTGTTATTTCAGATTGTTTCCGCATGTAGTATGACTTTCATGTCTATATTACTTTAATTATGAGATTTATACCTAGTAGTAGGCAGACAGGGTTAGCTTAAGGCTACTCGTAGTCTGAGCATCGTGTGACGTCACGGGATCAGGTTTCGTGGCGTTACAATAATTTAGTACAATTTTAGAATTTTAAAATTGGTAAAGGACAAAGTTAGGGGGAAATAGTATAATTTTTGAATTTCAAAATTGGAAAAGGACAAAGTTGGGAGGAAATAGTACAATGTAGTATAATTTGAAATTATTTTTGTGGGAATTGGGTAGAAGTTATGAGATTTTTTGGGAATTTTGGGGTTATTTAAAATAACCCCAATTGGGATTTAAAATTTAGCAATATTTATTTAATTTTGAACAAATTAAAAATCAATTGATGGATTGCATTGCAAATATGGCCAATTTGATTTCAATTATGGCCAAATCTAATAGATTGGCTAAATTAAATTGAAATTTGATATAAATTAATACATATTTTAATCTCGATCTTCTTGATTTAATAAAATCAAATGCATATTTATCTAAATAAATTATTTTGATAATACATTATATTAAAATCAAGATTTTAATCTTTATATTTATTTTTAAAATAATCCTTACTTAAAATTCAATATTCGATAGAATAAATATTTAAGTAATCAAATTATATAATCTCGTATAACTAAACACGATAATATATAGTCGCTACTTAAAATGACAAAATCAAGTACAAAAAATATTTTGAAAATTTTTTATTTGGATGAAATAAATATTTTAATTTTATTAAAAATCGAAGAAACTCGAGATTAAATCTAGTCATGGAGGGAAAAAATTAGGTATCAACAGTCATGATGGAACTTGCCGCGGCGTACCTTAACAAGTAAGCCTACCACCCAAACTGATACAAATAAAGAAAAAGACAGAAATATCCCAAGGTAAGGCTTCAAGAATGAAGCCGAACAATATAAGTAATCATAACAATGAGAAAAGAACTAATCCAAAATACCAATCATGCCCAAAACCAGGTGTCAATGGTGTAAGAACTACTAATACAAGCCAAAAGTCAAATACATCAGAAAAATAACCACAAAGAAATACTATCTGTCTCTAAATACTAATAAATACATAACTACTGTAGAAAGATAGAGGTGAACTTCAGATGCATGAATGTCTAACCGCTACCTTGGAAGCTCCAGCAATCGCCTGAGTCAATCAAGATGCGGCACACTCGAGCTAGGACCTGCATCGAAAGGGCACAGTAGGCATGAGTACGGTCCACTTGTACTCAGTAGGTATAGTAGGCCCAAGCAAAGTAGTAAATAAAGCATATAAAATATACAGTAAGGGCACGTCACCTGTAATCAGAAAATGTCCCACAATGGTATCCCACACCGATTGCACTAACAGTTCTAATATATCTCACATATATTGTAACATCAAACCAAGATAGAACAAAAGTACGTATTATATCACATATAAGAAGAACAAGAAGGAACATGCATATACAAGATCATCAAATATAAGTAAAAGAAGATACGATAAATACATAGATGATGAGTCAATATAGAAATACAACATAACATAACATAATAAAGTAAGTGTAATGTATATGATAATGATAATAATGATACAGGAGGTCATCGCACAACCTCCGGGATTATCACACAATCCTCATAGACACCTACGGAGGCAAGCCCCCTAATGAAGAACCCATAGGGGGTTCATCAACCCATATACAATTCATGTATCTCATATCTATTTTTCGGCACATCCCTCGAAAAGAGTTTTATAAGGTGTTACAATATCTTCTCCTCAACACATCTCTCGGAAAGGATTTTAAAAAGGTGTTGCCAGCGTTTCTCAAAGGTTGCCACAGTGGTACTAATATTTCATAAATGAGTATGATATGAGGATGTAATAATCATAACCAATTACAATGAGTATTTTCACAACAACCAATAATGATATATTTCCACAACCATGTGAGCCAATATCCACTCATTATTTCAGTTTCATCCACAAATTTCCATGTTTCATATGCCAATAAAGTATGAATATAATCACAATATACCAATAGTACCATATTAAGCATCTTAATAATATAATATAATTATTCACATGTATTCAAGGCTATTAATATCATATAGGACCCCACACGGTCACACATTTTACATAATAACTCAATTTCGACAATTACATCACATATAGTCCCCACACGAGCACAACACATAAATAACTTTCATGATTAGTTCCTAGCCTTAACATGTATTTTGTATCATTGTTTTCTCTGCAGTTTTAATACCTCGCACCTTCAGGCTAGAATTTAAAATGTCGTTCCTATGCATATAGACACAAACTTAATGATTCCATGTTAATATATGTGTGGTGATCAATCCTATAATGTGGGAATGCCATTGAATATGAATTGAGGTTACAAAAATCCCCTAACTATAAGACGAGTTGAAAATATTTCTATCGATTAAGTTTTAAAGAACGTTTCAACATAGATCAATTTTCTTCGACTATTACTCCTTGAAAATGATGAGTTAGAGGGTCTACTGCATATCCAATTAAAGCCCTTCCAATTTTCTTTCCAATGCCACCGACCATTTTTCAATCCGAGTTCGAAGTCAAAAGTTATGAGTGTTTGAATGAGACACTATCCAGACTATGCGATGGCGCATGCGACGCCTACTTAAGTCTATGCTATGGGCTATGCATCACCCATCTTGGCTTGTGCCGCTGTTCTTGGAAAAATAGCATAAAAGCTCTGTTTTAGTGTTATTTAAGGGTAATAGTCCTTTCACGTCCCATAACAGTACCTAAACACCTATAGATGAATTACAACCCTAATGTATGTTATTTCCTCCTCAAAAATCCCTAATTCATCTTCTAAAACACAAGAGAAGAAAAATCAACTAGGGTTTGCACATTCAAGCTCAAGGGATCAATTCTTTTACGATTCTTCATCAATCAAGGTACGTGGGGTTTTCTCAAACTACACGGGTTTATTGAAAAGATTTTGAGTAAGGTTTAAAGTTATGTAATCATATATTTTTGAAGGGTTTGAATTTACAATAACAATTATGAATTGTGAACCCTTTTTGATGATAATGTTTTGGTCTTGAGGCCTCCCCTTTAAATATGATTTTCGTTCACATATATGTATACATGTGATTTAAGTTTTGAAACTTAAATTGAAGCATGAAGGTTTATACTCCCTCTCTCGTTATGAATTATTCGATTGCATATTGAGAAGCATGACATAAATTCATTACTATTGTTTGTTGACTTAGTTTTGATGACGACTTGAAGAGAGGATATTTTCTTAATTACATAAATAAAAGTGATGATTTAAAGAGATTGCATGATTTTTTACAAGATTACTTGACCACCATGTGTTGTGAATTAAAAGTGAGGATCTTTGTCTAAGTTTTCAGGAATTTTACTATATGCATCCTTTTATACTACTTAAATAGTTTGATGGTTTAAACACAATGTTTTGAAAGAGAAGACTGTAATATGATATTGAATGACTTAGATACAACTTTCAAGTCTTGATATGATGATACCAAATCAGATAAGGCCATAATAAACTCGAAATAGAATACCGTTTTTATTTTAGATTTTAGATTTGAATTCAAAAAGATGAATGTTTAGAACATGTAAAAAATAGGCACAAAGAGAGTTAAGTGGTTTCTCAGAATAGGCATGAGTCATACGATTCATTGCTCAAAATCGTGTTTTGTCGATACGAGTTTATAATATCCCCAAAAAGGGATTATAGGCTGGCCTATTGCCCTGTGGCATAACAGATTCAGATACTCAAACCTTTGTAGAAAACTTAGGTTGGGGGCTTGGCCATCGAGTTAAGGATGGATCCCATATAGCCCGTGGGATACTTTTAGATATGTAGGGTGTACTACTTAGCCCAAAAGTAAAACAAAGAAAGAAATTGCATCTACAAAATTATTTTAAGATCATTTGAAATTGTCCATGTATTTTAAATTATTTCATGCATAGCGTTTATGAAATGCTCTCACTTATGTTATAAATAAAAGTACATATTTTGGATTGCTTTGCATACCAATACATTTGTATTGACCCCCTATATTTCAGGATCTGGGGCACAGTCCAGCTGTCCCTCTAAGCCGCAGATTAATCTGTCAGAAGTTCGCAGTGGCTGAGCCTCCCTTATTTTGGAAGATCATCTCTATGGAAAAATGTTATATGATTTCAGCTCATCGTCCGACTGGGGGCCTTGTCCTAATTTTTAGACAGATGTTTATTTTCAGACAGTAGAGAGTTTGCTGATAGGTGTCATGTGTTTTCGAAGGTTTATGAATTAAATCTTGTATTGTTTAGTTGAAGTAAGAAAATTATCATGTTTTTGTTTTATTATCTTTTCCTCATTTCTTTATAGTGTATATGAATGGTGTGTGATTGCTAGATAGAAAAGGGCGCTCAGACCCTCATGGTTTGGGATGCCCATTATGGCCAGAGACTCTGTCCAGGTCATGACAAACTTGGTATCAGAGCACGGTTCATGGTCCCAGGGCATCTGTGAAATTGTGTTGGGTAGAGTTCTATTTATAGGTATGCAGCGTGCCACATCTATAAGTAGGAGGCTACCAAGCATTTAGAAATATTTCACTTTTCTTCATGTTCTAGACCATGCCATCATATTGTCAATTTGGAAGTTATCCAGATTCTTTCTTTACTCTGACTTTATTAACTGTGTCTCATTGTCTAGTTGGTTTAAGTATAGAATCTTAGAGTTTAAATGAGGTGTTCTTTTCTAACTGAGTTATAAACGATAATGAAATTGCACAAGGACTTGAGAGGAGTCCTTAAATGCTTTATAGTGAATTGATTTAAGCTTATACCCATATTTTCATCAATCGTGCGGTTGAGCCTGAGGTATGAACTATATTCCATTCCTTTTCTGAAACCTTATTGCAGATGTTATGTTTAAGGATAATGACGTGTGGTATAATGTTGGAATATTATTTCCTCCTAAATAGTAGTATGTGATAAAGTGCATAACCTATGAGCTGTAAGATGGTCCAGAAGTTTGTGATATGAAGTCACAAGCTTAGCAGTCAAAATGAGGCGGAATTTTGCGTAAAGAAGTTAGTTTATTTGTATAACTGTGGATTGAGGAGTGGGTTTCCATTTAATAGTGATAGACCATTCTGGTATCAATATCTATAGATTGTATGGTAGTATGTGGAGAAAGTGTTTGGCTTTGATTATTATTTATTCAAAATAGGGAAAGACCCCAGAGTGGATAGTTATGGTGGTTGTAGAAATTATTTATATATTGTGAATGGAAAGTGGTAGATTAGTCAATAAGTTATAATTATAGACTCATTGTTGTATATGGAATTTGGAAGGTAGTTGTGATGTATGCATGGGTAAGTAAATATAATGTGAGAAAGTAGAATATGTTAATAGATGACAATAGGTTACATTATAAGATTAAAATAACCATCCCTATTATGTGACTTTACCCACTTGATTGTTTTTTCTCTAGTCATTGTAAACTAGTACTACATGTGAGAAGGTAGTAGTAGATTTTGAGGTGTAGTAGTAATGTCGGGGAGAGGATGAACTTATGTGTCATAGTTGAGTGAAATAAGAGACTTAGGTTGATATTTCTATTCGATTGATTAGTATAGTATGTGGCATGGTTCATGTGATTGGTGTTGTTAGACAATAGGCTTGAATTTAAGATATGGATTGTGGGGGTAAGAATAGTAGCTTAAGGTTAATTTTGCATGCTTTGTGGGAATAAATTAGTAGGCTTGATGTGAGGTGTGAAATAGCTTAGGTTGGCAACTTGTGAAAAAATGTGGATAATTGTGATATTTATATACATGAGGACTAGTATAAAAAATGGTGGATTGTGGTTGAGTCATTAATGGATAAGGGCGTATGTATATAATGATAAGTTGAACCCTGAGGTAGCATGGTGTTAGATAAGGTTTTATGTGTATGAGTGTCATGTTTACCTTGATTTCATTCTTAAATCTTTTAGTATGGAGAAGTCAGGGAGTTGTTATATAGTATTATGTAGTGTTGAATTGAGAAAATATAGGTAGGAAATACGCACCTTTGGAATAGTTGAACTAATTTTGTTAACTTGTTAGTAGTGTGATTAGAGGTGTCATGCTAGTATTATAAGGAGTTGAAGATGGAGTGTGAAGTGTTTAGAAGCATGGATGTCCATGCCCATGATAATGTTAGTCATAAGTCGATGACTTGGGGATTAGAGAAAGTTAGGATTAGGGTCCCTGAAGAGGGATGTCCTAGAAAGAAGTTAGTGTGTTTTTATTAAAACTTGTTAAGGGGAGTGGTGTTCATGTGTATATCGACCCCCCTCCTAATGGTGTTAAGAGTTGTGGTTATAGATTTAATGAGGGGATATGTCCTCAAGTCTAGGATTGTGACTTTGATCTAAGGGGGAGATGGTGAATTAAGGTAGTTCCCAAATTTTCTCAGTGTGGCAAGTTGTAGGGAGGAGTCATGATAAAACTATTCCTATTCAAATATATTCCTCCTACTTCAATTTAAGAAGTCATTCTACCAATGTCTTATGTATTCAAGTCCTGTCTATGTCTAAGGTTTGAGCTCTCTATGTAACTCATGTCATGTCCCGACTTCCAAACTAGAAGCAATAATGTCCCTTAGTGATCCAATATTCCAAGTATCCAATCTCTATGTTATGTTACGCATGAACCATAAATATTTGTCCCAAATCATTCTTGGTTCTAAGGAACTATGTTTTCATATGTTACTGATTCATTTATGTCGGGATCAGTCAAAATGATAAAGTTGTGTAACTCATGACTATTTCAGCTCTAGAAATGAGAAGCGATAGCTTCGAGAAGAAGTCTTTGTCTAAATCATTGACTTCATGAACTCCAAACTTATATTATACGATTTGTGATGTAAGCACCCATGTTCTCATTATAGTTTGCCATAAGAAATCATGTTGTATTGCTTTTATGCCGAACGACTCATTACTTATGATTCAGACACTTGATATATGAACCATTTCATGTCTATTCTATTGTATATTTATTTCATGTCCCTTCTTGAGTACTGCAATAAGTATAAGTTATGGTCCAATAGTGTTACTTCCATTCATGATATTTATGCTCGGGTCCCTCATTGACTTCCGTATGTTGGTATAATGGTGGTTGTGGAAGTATAGTAGTGTGTTGACGTGGGAGTAGATGTTCTTGAAGGTGAAAATTTTGATGTGATTCTCGAGCTAAGGTTATAGGTGAGAGGGAAAAGAAGGAGATGAAATTTTGTTGTGTGACATAGCTAAGAAGGAGAAATATGGTGAAAATATTTGTGAGGGTGATTTAAATTGCTGGTCTTAGTGGTGAGATCCATGTAGTGGGTGTAGTAATGATTACGCTTGAATGTTGTGATTGATGAAAACACAAACCTATGTGCTAGGTGGTTAATACTCTCTAAATTAAAACCCGAGGGTGTTTGATGGTATTGATAAGGTGAAGAAATATCCTTAAAGGGATGTAAAGTATAGGTCCTCGTAGCTTAAGTTAGCACCTTTTAACTCCAAGTTAGGCTTCAACATAGAAGAACTATGTAGTGGGACTCAAATTCTTATGGCTAGATGAGTGATTGGAGAACTGTAAGTTGGAGAGTGTAAAGTATGTTATTTATTTTTTAGGGTGTAGACGATTAGTGTCTCTAAGTTTAAGTCTATTCATGGTACCTTGTAAGGTAGAGAATGCTTGTAATCCTATCTTCCACGAAATCCTATTTTATGATTAGTACCAATATAAATCAGGCCAATGATCACCAAATAAACTCATACCTTATGTTGTGATGATAATGAATCATGGAACTCATGTGCAAGATCATCCTAATGTAAAGTTTCATTACTACATGCTTCGTGCATACGCATTTCACTACGGATTATCATGAAGCTCTTTTGATGCCTTTGCATATTTTTGTTGATGAAAAATTTTCAGTGCAAGGTTACGTTCCTTATTCTATTCTTGTAGAGCTTCAACAAGTCCCTACTCATAATTCGGGGGTGAATGATTCCATGGGGGAGATAATGTAACACCCCACACCATCGGGCTAGAATTTAAAATATCGTTCCTATGCATATAGACCAGAACTAAATGATTCCATGTTAATATATGTGTGGCTATCAATCCTATAGTGTTGTAATACCTTTGAATATGAATTGAGGTCACAAAAATCCCCTAACTCTAAGACGAGTTGAAAATATTTCTATTGATTAAGTTTTAGTGGATGTTTCAACTTAGGTTAACTTCCATCGACTATTACTCCTATAATATGATGATTTAGAGGGCCTACTATATATCATATTAAAGCCCTTCGAATCTTCTTTCCAACGCCACCAACCGTTTGTCAATCCGAGTTCAGAGTTAAAAGTTATGAGTGTTTGAATAAGACACTGTCCAGACTATGCGATGGGGCATGCGACGCCCACTTAAGCTATGCCATGGACTGTGCATTTCCCAGCTTGGATTGTGCTATGGGCTGTGCTTCGCCCACCTTGGGAAAAATGGCGTAAAAGCTCTGTTTTAAAGTTATTTAAGGGCAATACAATCCTTTCACGTCCCATAACAGTCCCTAAACACCTATAGACGAATTACAACCCTAATGTACGTTATTTTCTCCTCAAAAATCCCTAATTCATCTTCTAAAACACAAGAGGAGAAAAACAAACTAGGGTCGGCACATTCAAGCTCAAGGGATCAACTTTTTCCTGATTTCTTCATCAATCAAGGTACATGGGGTTTTCCTAAACTACATGGTTTTATTGAAAACGTTTTGAGTAAGGTTTAAAGTTATGGAATCATATATTTTCGAAGGGTTTGAATTTACAATAAAAATTATGCATTGTGAACCTTTTTTGATGATAATGTTTTGGTCTTGAGGCTTCCCCCTTAAATTCGATTTTCGTTCACATATATGTATACATGTGGTTTGAGTTTTTCAAGTTGAATTGAGAGCAGGAAGGTTTATACTCCCTCTCTCATTATGAATTATTCGATTGCATATTGAGAAGCATGACATAAATGCCATAACAATTATTTGTTGACTTGGTTTTGATGATGACTTAAAGAGAAGGCATTTTCTTAATTACATAAATGAAACTGATGATTTAAATAGATTGCATGAATTGTTACAAGATTACTTGACCACCACATGTTACGAATTGAAATTGAGGATCTTTGCCTAAGTTTTCATGAATTTCACTATATGCATCGTCTTATACTGTTTGAATAGTTTGGTGTTTTGAACACAATATTTTGAAAGAGAAGACTGTAATATGATATTGAATGGCTTAGATACGACTTTAAAGTCTTGGTATGACGATACCAAATCAGATAAGGCCATAATAAACTCAGAACAGTATACAGATTTCATTTCAGATTTTAGATTTTGAATTCAGAAAGATGCATGTTTAGAACATGTAAAAAATAGGCACTAAGAGAGTCATACGATTCATTGTCCGAAATCATGTTTTGCCGATACGGGTTTATTATGTCCCCAAAAAGGGATTATATGATGGCCTAGTGCCCTGTGGCATAACAGACTCAGATACTCCAACCCTTGTGGCAATCTTGGGTTGGGGTCTTGGCCATCGAGTTAAGGGCGAATCCCATATAGCCCGTGAGATTCTTTCGGATATGTAGGGTGTACCTCCTAGCTCAGAAGTAAAACAAAGAAAGGAATTACATCTACAGAATTGTTTTAAGATCATTTGAAATTGCCCATGTATTTTAAATTATTTCATGCATAGCGTTTATGAAATGCTCTCACTTATGTTATAAATAAAAGTATATTACTTTGGATTGCTCTGCGTACCAGTACATTGGTATTGACCCCCTATATTTCAGGATTTGAGGTACAGTTCCCCACTCCCACTAAGCCGTAGATTGATTTGTCAGAAGTTTGCAATGGGTGAGCCTCCCTTATTTCGGAAGGTTGTGTCTATGGTAAAATGTTATTTGATTTCAGTTCATGGTCCGACTGGGAGCCTTGTTCCATTTTTTAGACAGATGTTGTTTTTTAAATAGTAGAGATTTCACAGATAGGTTTCATGTGTTTTCGAAGGTTTATGAATTAAATCACGTATCATTCAGTTGAAGTAAGAAAATGTCCATGTTTCCAGTTAATTAACTTTTTCGCATTTCTTTATTGTATATGAACGGTGTGCATGATTATTAGATAGAAAAGGGCACTCGAACCCTCATGGTTCAGGATGCCCATTGCGGCCAAGGCCCTCAGTTTGGTGTCGTGACACCAGCCCAGTCTGAAAGAGTCAAGTCATAACCTACCTCAAAATCCAAAACTGATCTGCTACACTTCGAACCCATGACCTTACTTTTCACGAACAATCTCAAACTCCACTAAAAATATTAAATATGAAATCTATGCGTCAAAATCAAACCAACGACACTCATATTGACTATTTTTAGTTCGGGGTCAAAACGGACCCCCGAAATGGGTTTTCAAAAAAGAAGAGTAAAATCAAGAATTTACTTCAAAAATATATTCCCCATATTTTTAGGAACCTACAGCTGAAACCCCAAGTTAAATCGAGTCCAGAATGAGGTTCAAATTGAAGAAAAACTATATTTGAGCTTTACCGGGTAAAATCTTTGAAATTCGGATTAAAATTAAGAATCAAAGTTATTTTGATGGTTAAATTGATGAAAACTAGTAATTATAAGATAAAAACATTATTCAAGTGAAAAGGAGTGAAATTGAAGTTTAAAATCAAGCCCTAAGATTTTTGGGGTTTTGAGAAATTTATCAAGAAATTACTAAGAAAATAGTGAATTCTTACCTTAAATCCGTAATAAAACCAAGAAATAGGTGTTAATCTAGCTTCCCAAATTATCATAAACTTTACTTTTAAGCTCTCACACTATTTTAGGGTTTACCTCTCAAGAGACAAGATGAAAAATGAGCAAAATAGGCTAAAAAACTGGTATAAATAGTGCAGACTTTTTTGCACAAATTTTGCGAAAAACTATTTTTTTGTCCAATTCAAACTCCGGCGACGTATTTATAATTCGTTCGGAGTCCGATATATGTAAACGAACTATACAACCACACTAAATTCGGCGTTTCAAACGCGATGACGATATCAGACTTTCAAAAAAATATCGGTTTTACAAAGTTGACCCCCGAAAACTGAAATTATAATTTTTCAAATCGAGAATTGAAATGAGATTTAAAAGCCGTAAAATCATACCAAACATGCTAACACCCTAAAATCTACATTTAGGATCTACTGGCAAAGTCTGATTTTCCATCCGAGGTGGTTTTGATCAAATGTGGGTCCCACACACATATTTTTAATTTTTCAACTTTTCGATCAATAGCCTAAAATCTCTAACTAGCCTAAAATCGATAAACTAGAGCTTCTGGCGCAGTCCATTTGGTCGTCCATCACACGGATCAAAAGACATCATCATAAGTCTAAAATAAGGCTCTCGAAGCCATCAAAAACTACAATATCGCATAAATGATACCAAAATGCATTAGAAAATATGTCAATCACTCTCCCATTTCAGAGATACCATAATAAAACTACGGAGAGGGGTAAAATAGTCAAATCACATAAAATTATAAATTTTACGTATTTCATCAAATTTTACGGTCGTTACAACTCAAAAAATAAAAAGAAGTATGTAGTAGTCCCTAAGATTAAACTTAAAACCCCAAGGTAAATTTTGAATCTCCTAAATTATTGATCAAACCTATAGTCTTATGTTTAAGGATTCAAAATCTCTCTCTCTCTCTCTCTCTATATATATATATATATATATATATATAGCCAAGTGGCAAGCTCTTGAGAAGCCACAGGACATTTTTAGTACAAAATTAATAATGTTGTAATAGAAGATTTGAATTAAAAGATTAGAGAAATTTTAATTTGAAAATATTAGGCTTTTTAAAGAAATACTAGTGTACGTACCCGCGCGATGCGCGGATAATATTAAAATAATATTTTTAATATTTTATGTTGTAGTGTTTGTTCAAACATGTAAAATTCTATTATCTTAAAAAAATCAACCATGATATTATTTCTCAATGAAATATAAAAATAAATATTTTTTTCTCTACCCTCACTTACCTCCCACCCCTCCTCAATTTGTTTTTTTTTTTTTAAAATTCCCCTCCTCAATTTGGTATTTTTCTTTATTATATTATTCACAATTTAAAAATATTATATTTTTATCCTTTTCTTCAATATTTATAAATATTTTTAAAAAATAAAGGCATATTTATCATCATTATTATTATCAATAATTTTTATCTTTTCCTAATAAGTAAATAAAATATATTTAAATATATTTTATAACATTTAAATTTTAAAAGAGATAAGTTTGAAATGTACTATGTATTATTGTTTCTACCACTAATACTGGTTATGTAGATATTAAAGAGATATTAAGAAAATAGAACTCTACTTAAATTTAAATTTCATTTAGATTCAAATTCAAATATAATATATATTTGTTAAAACAAGATCAATTTATTATTCTTCCTTATCCATAATTTTTCAAATAAAATACACATTTATCTTATAATGTATATATTTGAACTAAGAGAAAATTTGAAATCAATAAGATTATTTCACATGTTTTTTTTCTTCTATCACTATAACTAAGTTCTACCCACTACAACAATTTATTTATTATTATTATTATTATTATTATTATTATTATTATTATTATTATTATTATTATTATTATTATTATTATTATTATTATTGAGTACTATAACTACCACACCTGTTTTAAAAAATAACTAAAAGTACTACTACGTACTAAGTGTGTACTACTATTATTAATATTAGTTATATTAATATTTATAAATATTTTTTAAAATTAAATGCATATTTATCATTATTATTATTATCATCAATAATTTTTATTTTTCCCTAATATGTGAATAAATTTTATTTAAATATATTGTAGGCATGGTACATGTAAACATCATTGTACAACAATTAAACATCATGGTCACATTCTAATTTCATCATTTAAGGGTTTAGTCATAGGTTTGCATGAATCTATATCTATAATAATTAAACTCACATAGAAATTATCACCCCAACATGGAGTAAAATTTAATTTCTCATTTATAAACGTGAGCAAGAACAGCCCAAACATTAAATCATAAAGAAAATCCATAACTTGAAGTTGGAAAAGGGATTCTTGGACTTCATGGACGAAAGGAGTCCATGAATGAATACTATGCATACTTGGGTTGAGTTTTTCTTGATGTTCTTGAACTTGAAGAATTGAAAATACCATAGTTCTTGAAGAAGATTAGTTTTGTTCATGGAGATTAATGTTAGAGAGAAACCCTAATATTGGTTGTGAAGTAATAATAAACTAAAGGGCTGAAATCGAATATAATTGGGTATATATAAGTGGGTGGTAAATGACCAAAATACACCTATTAAAACGACTTAAAAAAAACTGAACGGGACATGCAACAGTAGGTGCGGCAGTAGGTGCAACGGTCCATCGCTGGGTTGACGGTTCGTCGGCCATGACCGTCGCTTCTAGGAAGAATGGGGTTTCACTATTTTTGCTGCGAAGGCTTGGACGACGGTTCGTCGCAGGTTCGATAGTCCGTCAACCTAACCATCGCATATTATCCAGAAGGTGGCCTCCCTATTTCTCTTGCGATGGTCGTGGGCAATGGTCCGTTTCTAGTCCGACGGTCCATCGCTAGTCCGATGGTCTGTCGGCCTCACCGTCGCACTTGGGCGATTTTTTACTGCCTTCTGTATTTTGGCCATAACTTTCTCCTCTGATGTTGGATTTTGATGAAATTGGTATTGTTGGAAAGCTAATTTAATTTTCCACATGATAAAAAGTAAAAATATTAAAAATACCACATGTAAAAAAGTGGATTAATCTTTTAAATAAAGATTCTAACATTCTTGAGATAATTTCAAGCAAGGAAAAGTACGGGGTATTACACTCTACCACCTTGGTTTCGCTCGGATCTAAAGGAAAGAATCTCTCTAGGAAAGTAGTAACAAACTTTTCCCACTCTATGGGCTCTGCATATGTGCCCCTGTCTACCTTCCACTACTTAAACCACATATGACCTACATCTTGTAGCTGATAGGCAGCTAACTCAACACTCTCACTAGATGTCACTCCCATAGTATTTGTGACTTTTTAAACCTGATCGAGTAACTTCTGTGGATCGTCTCCTAGCTTAAATCCTAAGAATAGGGGAGGATTCATTAGGGTGAAGTCTCAAATCCTGGCTGCAGTAGTATTAGCCACTGGATTGGCCAGAATAACAATTGGACATTCATTCTAAGATGATACGAAGTTGGCTTAAGTAGTGAATGCAGCTCTGAATTCTGCAAGGGAGACATGCTTATCTAGGGGATCTTCCTAAATGAGCTGAGGTGCTGACTTATTTTCAGTTCTCCTTTCGTTAGTCCTTTTGGGAGGCATGTTTTATATATGAAAAGGAGAAAATGGATTAGACTAAGAGTTTAAATTGAGCTCATGCTAACTTGCACGACAAGAATACTAAAAGAAGGAAAACTGTTTCCTGAAACATCTCATAGCCTCCTGTCCATAAGTATGGTGCACTACACACCCATGTACAAGACTCTACTAGATATGACTTTCATACTTTCTATGACACTGTTTAACCTTAGGCTCTGATACCAAGTTTGTAATGCCCCGAGTATGTACCTCGGACGCTACATGATGCTTACGACATCGAAGGACCACAAGCTAACACATGACTAATATCTGCTGTGAGCACTAAAACATAATACTGTAATAAATGCGATAAATAGGCTGATATGCCATAAGATTCAAAATTTGTAAGTACTGCTAACGTTTATCAACTAAAATAAAAATCTATAAAATTGAACACTATCTAAAAACTAGTCTGGAAAACCTCTAACTGAAACTATCTGAAAGTGGAGTTGATGGGACAATCCCCTAACTAACTCTATCTACTGAAATATTGAGTCTACTAAAATAATGAAATAATAGAATATCCTCGAATGATGAGGACTCACTGCTAATCTACTACTGCTAACTGAATATGAGTCTATCTATATTCGGTCAGGAACCTGAGCATCCGAACCAATGATATGAGACATCATAGTGCAAAGAAAGAATATATGTCAGTATGTGGAATATACTGGTATGCTAGATGAGGTAAGGCTGAATGCAAGGGTTCATATGCATAACAATAACTGACTGTATGATATAAAGTAATTGAGCACACATGGATAACTGATCTTGCTGTAAAAACTAAGTATGCACTAATGTACATATAAATAAATACTATGACTAAGCTTGTCTGAAGCTAAGTCCTGAGTTTTGATAATGAGTAACTGATATTTGAAGTTACTGATACCTGAGTTACTAATACTGATTGACTGTATATGATAGTCCTAATTCTGTAGAATTGAACAAAGTTCTATTCTGAAGACTAAGATTGAGACTGTGGGAGATAATCATCTAACCAACATGCCCCAAATAAGATAACTGAGTTAGGGTCCAACCTGTGACCCCAGTTGGAAGGATGTCCGTACCGTGCCATGGGTAAAGACATTGAAGAGTTACCCTCATCTGATAGGTACTCTAATGAGAATGGTGGAACCCTCATCTGATAGGTTAAAATACCTCATCAACCCTCAAATGGCAGGTTTGATGTCTCAACCTACACTGGCTACATAGTTTTGGAACGTAAGGATTGTTTCTAGAGATCACACCCTCTACCGGTAGGTGATCCCCTATCCTTGGGTTTACTTAGTGCTGAATCCTACTCCCAACTGAAAGACACTAAACTGAGTGCACTGAATTGGACTGGACTGATACTAAGCTTACTGAGTTTTCCTGAGCTCGGTAACTGACTGAGTTCTACTGAGTTCTATAACTGATTGAGAGTACTACTGATCGTGACATGATGGAAATTCTGTATCTGACACTGGCTCTAGGCACACAATAAATTATTGGGTATTAAATACCTCCAGGACTCGATAGCATGAAAACATAAAGCATAATATACTCTTGACAGTCATAACAATGTATACTTGTCCGTAGTTCACTCATATAGACATTTAATCAAACACTTGTAATGTATCTACTTATACATGAATGGGGAATACATGCTATCATGTTATAATTGCACTATTTCATTCATATAGGCATTTTATCAAACACATGGGGAGCATGCTTAGGTTATACAATAATCAAAACATATA
Source organism: Capsicum baccatum var. pendulum (assembly GCA_030864225.1). Taxonomy (NCBI): domain Eukaryota; kingdom Viridiplantae; phylum Streptophyta; class Magnoliopsida; order Solanales; family Solanaceae; genus Capsicum; species Capsicum baccatum. The sequence goes on along the minus strand of CM061560.1, from coordinate 232,917,536 downwards.
GTTATCATGGCTACATCAATAAACTTGCAAATTGAAGGGTTTATCATGAAAAGCATGTAATTCAACACATACAATGATTTATTTCATAAAAGCATGTAATCTAATCATGGACTAAAATCCAATAATAACATGAACATGAATTCAATTCAATTCAAGCATGGAAGATCATAATTTAACAATCTTGTATTTTGAAAACGGATTCGTGGACTCTATGGGTGAAATAAACCCATAGATAAATACCTAAAACACCTTGGATAGTTAACTTTTGAAGGTTCTTGGAGAGACTCTAGATTTTTGCTCTTGTTTCTTGAAGCTAGGGTTTAGCCCCTTTTGAGATAGAATGACTTAATCTTTGAATAAAGTGAATAAATGATGAGATAATGGATTTTTTAGGGGTAAACTTCGTGTTTAGACTAATTAGGGACATGGAAAAATATCCATTTACCCCCGATAATGACTTAAAAATTCATACTGAAAAATTCAATTTTGAGCCCTGGCGCGACGCGCCGCTATCGCGCCAAGCCAGTGGAAATCGACAACTGGGAATATGGTTGGTGGCGCAATGCGATGGAATCATGTTACTATACTTGATGGGACCTGGAAGCTCGGCGTGATGTGGCACAATCGCATTGGCTCATTGAAAATTGACAAATGTGAAAATGAGTTTTGGCGCGATGCACCGATATATTGGTACCTCACTGGAAATTGACAATTGCCATTTTGGCTTACTCCGCGATGCTCTACTGGGCTGAATGATAGTGTTTAATGATTGAAACTTAAAATAGCCGTAATTTCTTACCCGGTTATCAGATTTAGGAAAATTTTATATCATTAGAAAGCTAATTCAATTCCCTATAGAATGGCAGGCTCTAAACTAAAAAATACTGAGCGTTTAACAATTTTTATATTGGATAACTCATGAACTGAGAGTTAAGTTAAGCTTGAGAAATACAGGATATTATAATTAATTACATCACACACATCCTCAAATGGTGGACTAGTTTTGTAAGCAAGTTGATCAACACAATTTTTACGAAATGATGTACTATCATTCAACACAATAGCTTTAACACTAGGTGGAGACTAATTGATCTTACAAGAGGATTCAATTTAGTCGTTAATAGGATAAACTCGTGTATCCACACTCACAATATGTACATCATCATTAAGAGGAAAAAAATTAATAGAATCACATAAAGGTAAGCTACTACTCACACTCAATGGGCTACTAACCACACAATCATCATTCACACACATAAAAGTGTAAGAGTTATCTATGTTACCTTGAATTTCTAGAGAACATTATTATTTACCTTGGTGTGAAGGTCCTTCACAAGCCTCAAAAGCATCTAAGATTTTTCTCGTCATGTCTTCAAAGGGAACCTTCTCTTTTGGTACTTGTTCTCATCCGCTGTCCATGTTGGTACCTACACACATGTCCTTATTAATAGAAGGAAAAGCAATGTTAGTTTCGATTGGAGTAAACCCTTTCACTTCACTCCTCACAACCTTTACTTTTTCCTCTCTTAGGTTTCCACCTTGCACACCCTTATTCCTCTCAATCTTTTTTCTCTTATTTTCATAAGGCTTGGAGTAAGTGGTTATCTTCCTTTGAGATTTGGGAAGGGTAGGTAGAAAGAGATGATTTTCCTATTGGTCCTTTGAAAACTTAGGCCAATTTTGCATATTTGGAATTTTGTGTTATGCAAACTAATCCGCACCCAAACGTATGTGTCGATATTCCAATGGGAACATGTCATACTGCACCTCCTCATAGCACCCATCTCAGGTGAAGAAAACCTTCACGCTCTAGAAGACTATATAGCCTTCTAAGAAGTATGGGAAATGCTTGGAAACTCTAGGTATCTCTAGATAATCAACCATAAGAGGAGTTATGTAGTTTGCAAGAAACCAATCATCAAGTATAAGAACACATCTCAGAACTCCACAAATCTCCACCTATCTTGAACAAGGTTGTCTTCTTGGATTACTATTATAAAGCTTCGTATAACCCTTCGACACATAGATTAGCCTAAAAAACTCTTTTAAGGCACCCCATACTTGAGTAGGATTCCTTTTAGGTTTACACCATTCTAAAGTCGGACTTTTGAAGCATACTAGGATTTGAACCCTTGTAAAATTTCTCAAGTTTTGGACCTTTTAACTTGGTACGACTCAAGGGTACCAATTGTGTACCATTGAATACGAATAATGGGGTATCTTAATGGTTCAATAGTGCCATAGGCAGCATGACTGGCTTTGTTACTACCCAAGATATGACTCACTAGGGTACGAGTCATATAAGAGCATATGAGTGGTGTAGGGCAACTCGTAAGGTGCATGATAGTTTTGGTCTTATGAAGTCTGCCTTAGGTACGACTGGTGGATACTATTGGGGGTTTCATTCATACCCTTAGGCACGAGTTAGGGAGTTAGAGTCATATAGAAACCAGTAGGCAAGGTCATTTCAAGGTTTGGGTATGATTTGGGGTACAACTCGTACCTTAGAGTACGAGGTGGTAAGAGGGAGTCGTAGCCCCGGACGTGACGCATTTTAAATTTTAAGCCAAGGTTAGTTTGGACATTTTCTATTCCTAAAACCTTATGTCCTCACATAATATAACCTTTGGTAGTATTCCATAATACTTGTTAAAAGATTAAAACACCTCAAATATTCTCTCAAACTTACTCTTGAAGATGGGAGGCTAGGATTTCTTCATGTGTTCTTCAAAGGGCTCAAAGGTTGAGATTTCTTCCGTGAATCTTTATGTATAAGGCATGTACTCCCTCCCTCATTGTTATTTCCAACTAAAGGCATGTGTATTGTATTTTAAAAATAGATTTATAAATCATGAATGGTGGTTTTCGAAATATATGTTAAGGGTCTTGATGCATATGGTTTGGTATTGGTTTAAACTATATTTTTACATGTATTTGGTAATAGTTTGCGTATGTGGTTATTGGTTGGTTATGATTTAACAAATAGGCCTTGATTAACCCAAATTATGGAGGTTTATGCCTTGGTTTTGGTCTTGGTAAAGGTATGCTCTCAACATGTTTGATAAATTGCCTCAAAGGATGTTTTCACTCTATTGTTGAACTTTCATTGGAACTCTTGCATGGTTTGGACTGGTAATGGAAATCTAAATGGTTTTGGATAGTTTAAACAGTTTAAATGATATAAATGCTTTAAATGCTTGGCATCATCTAAAATGGTTTGGAATGCTTTAAAGGGTAAAGGTTTTGGTGGTCATGGTTGGTCTATTTTGAAAACCTTGCGGGATATATGGAAATCCCTCAAGTGAATGCATTAATGAATTGGTTTAAATGGTTTGGAAAGGTAAAAGGATAAATAGTTATTCTTGTGGGGAACAGTGAAGTCCCACAAGTGGTTTAATATGGTAAATGGAAGGGCACTTGAAAGTCCCCTTAAACCTATAAATGGTTGGCTATGGATGATACTTGCAAGTAAGGGTTGGTATGACGATACCAATATCAATGGCCTTGGTTAATAAATGGAAAATGGTTTGGTTTTTTGAAAATTGGTTTTAATTGGACACTAATGGCGGGATGTGTAGCAAAGCCATGAAAGGTAGAGGTCCCGGGGGGCCCAAAACTTGAAACTCATATTTGCCGATATGATGTTGGTCTTGGTGACCATGTTCTTGATGTCATACTATATTTGGGGGATATACTAGTCATCCAAAGGGTTTTTTCCCTGGTCATGTGGCTACACGTACTAGGGCCGCCCTTTTAGCAGGGAGAGATGAACCCATATAGCCCGTGGGTGATTTAGGACGGCAAAGCTACATAAGACAGGTAAAGGTTTTAAAGGAATGCTAAATCCAATTCCCTTTCCCGGGATGGTTATATATATATGTATGGTTATGTATATATGGATGGATTTAATTGGTTTTATAAAAAGAATTATTTTATCCTTATCCCGAGCGCATGCTAGTGTTCTCCCACTAATCGTCTATTGGCGGCTATATATGTCATGACCCAAAAACGAGGGTCATGATGGCACTTGCCGTGGTGCACCTTGACAAGTAAGCCTATCACACAAATTGATACAAAAAGAGAAAAAGACAGAAATATCCCAAGATAAGGCTTCTAGAATGAAGCCGAACCATATAAGTAATCATAATAATGCGGAAAGAACTTATACAAAATACAAATCATGCCCAAAACTAGGTGTCAGTAGTGTAAGAACTACTAATACAATACAAGAGTCAAATACATCGAAAAATAACCACAAAGGAATAATAACTATCTCCGAATACTAATAAAGACATAACAACTATAGAAAGATAGAGGTGAACTTCGGACGCATGAATGTCCAATCACTACCTTGAAAGATCCTACAATCGCCCGAGTCAAGCAAGTTGAGGCACACTCGAGCTAAGATTTGCACCGAAAGGACACAGTTGGCATGAGTATAGTCCACTTGTACTAAGTAGGTATAATAGGCCGACCAAGAAAAGTAGTAATAAAGCATACAAAATATACAATAAGGGCACGTCACCTGTAGTAAAAAAATGTCCCATAACGGTAGTCCACACCGTTTGCACTAACAGTTATAATATCTCACATATATTGCAACATCACGCCAAGATAGAATAAAAGTACGTATTATATCACATATAAAAAGAACAACCGGGAACATGCATATACAAGATCATCAAATGCAAGTAAAAGAAGATACGATAAATACATAGATGACAAGTCAATATGCCAATACAACACAACATAACACAATCAAGTAAGTGCAATGATGATGATGATGATGATGCACGAGGTTGTCGCACAACCTTTGGGATCAGTGCACAATCCCCGTATAACCTACGGAGATAAATCTTCCCGATGTAGGACCCGGGGGGTATTTGTCAACCCGTATACAATCCACCGATCTCATATCTCCTTTTCGGCACATCCCTCAGGAAGGGTTTTATAAGGTGTTACAATATCTCCTCTTCAGCACATTCCTTGGGAAGGGTTTTAAAAAGGTATTTTTAGTATTTCTCAGATGTTTCCACGGTGGTACCAATGTTTCATGAATGAGTATGATATGAGTATGTAATGCTCACTAATCACAATGAGTATTTTCACAACCAACCACAATGATAAATTTCCACAACCATACGAGCCAATATCCACTCATTATTTCAGTTTCATTCACGAATTTCCACTTGTCTCATATGACAAATAAATTATTAATACAATCACAATACATCTATAGTACCATATTAAACATCTTAACAATACAATACAATTATTCATATGTATTCAAGGCTATTAATATCACCTAAGACCCCACACGGTCATACATATCACATAATAACTCAATTTCAATAATTTCATCACATATAGGATCCCACATGGGCAAATCACATAAATAGCCATTTTCATGTTTAGTTTCGATCCTTAACATGCATTTTGTATCATCATTTACTACCTCAAAAGCTGAAACAGGTTCGCTACACTTCGAACCCACAATCTTAATTTCCACGAACGATCCCAAAATCCACTAGAAACGTCAAGTATGAAATCAAGAGGTGAGAAACTGCTATTTATAGCAAATTTTTTGTAATAACAACTTTTTGTTTTGGTCGATCGAATTTCGATGGGGTGTTCGGGATCGTTCTGAGTCCGATATACACAAACAAACTATGCAACCATAATAAATTCAACGTTCCAGCCACGTTGGCAGATTCAGATTTTCAAAAAAAATATTATTTTCACTAAGTTGACCCCCGAAATCCGAAATCATAATTTTCCAAATCGAGGGTCAAAATGAGATTTAAAAGTCATAAAATCATACCAAACATGATAACACCCTAAAATCGACATTCCGGATCTGCTGGCGAAGTCATATTTTCCATCCGAGGTCGTTTCAATCGAATGTGGGTCCCATACTCATATTTCTAATTTTCCAACTTTTCGATCAATAGGTCGAAATGAGCTCGGGTGCATTGAGATCCGAACCAAAGGTCTATCTATCCTAAAATTGATATTCTGGAGATGTTCGAGTAGTCCGTTCGACCATCTATCACATGGATTAAAATTTATCTCTATAAGTCTAAAATAAGGCTCTCGAAGCAATCAAAACCATGATATCGCATAAAAGATACCAAAATGCATCAGAAAACATGTCAATCACTTTCCCACCCCAGAAATACCATAATGCAACTACGGAGAGGTCTAAAATAGTCAAATCACACAAAATCATAAATTTCAAATGGTTCATCAAATTTGTAGGTCGTTACATCATCCACCACTAAAAATCTAGTTTGTCCTCAAACTAAGGAAAAAGAAATACCTGAATCAACAAAGAGCTGGGGATAAGAGCTATGCATACCAGACTCAACCTCCCAAGTAGCTTCATCTATAAGTTGATGTTGCCATTGGACCTTGACAACATGGATCACTCTAGAGAGAAATTGCCTAATATCCCTAGCCAAAATACAAATTAGCTCCTCAATAAGTGACTACCGCTCATCTAACTTAACTGACTCCCAACGAATAATATGAGACTCATCCGAAATGTAACGACGAAGCATGGAAACATTAAAAACTGGATGAACAGCTGATAGATCAGGGGGCGAATCCAACTTATAAGCCACATCACCAATAGTATGAAGAATCTCAAATGGACCAATTTTGCCCATCTTCCCAAACCTCATCACATCCTTCATGGGTGAAACTTGAAGAAAAACACGATCACCAACACCAAATCTCAAGGCACGAAGTCTACGACCAGAATATCACTTCTTCCTACTGTGAGCCAATCTAAGTCTATCCTGAATGACCCAGACTCTATCCAAAGACTCACAAAGCAAGTCTATACCTCTAGGTCTCACCTCTGAAACATTGAACGAACCCACTGTGGAGCGACAACGCCTACCATACAATGCCTCAAAAGAAGCCATATCAATACTGGAATAGTAGCTATTATTATATGCAAACTTTACTAAAGCCAAATGTTGCTCCCACTGGCCACCAAAATCCATCACTCATGCGCGAAACATATCCTCCAAAACCTATATAGTCCGCTCTGACTGGCCGTTAGTATGGGGGTGAAATATTTTTCTAAGATCCACTCGAGTAGCCAAATCATCCTGAAAAGTATTTCAAAAGTGAGATGTGACCATGGGACCTCATTCTTAAATAATGTACACCGGCACACCATGTAGATACATAATCTCATGAATATAGATACGGGCCAACCTCTCAGCACTAAATGAGACCTGAACCGGAATTAAAATAGCTGACTTGGTCAATTAATCCATAATGACCCAAACACTACAGAACCATGAGATGTAAGAGGCAAACCAGTCATAAAGTCCATGATGATTCATTCCCACTTTCACTCGGGAATGGGTAACCTATGAATCAACCCACCAGGCCTCATATGCTCGACCTTCACCTATTGACAACATATGTAATGAGCCATAAAATCTACCATATCTCACCTCATACCACCCCACCAGTAATGCTGCCTTAAATCACGATACATCTTAGTCACACCTGGATGGATAGAATATCTGGAACAATAGGCCTCCTCTAAGATCAACCTAACCCAATCACCCATTCTCGACATACAAATTCAACCCCTAATCCTTAAAACTCCATTTGAATCAAGTAAGGATTCCTTAGCCTCTCGACTCAACACCTTATCTCTAATCAACCTCACTCAAACATCGCCAAACTGATGAGATCAAATCTTCTCTATAAAATAAAAAGATCTAGCCTCCACAAATGACAAAATATGCTAGGTATCAAAATATCAAGTCTAACCATCTGGTAAGCTAAAGACTGAACCTCTAAGGCCAAGGGCCTCTCTTGGGTCAAAAGATGCTGCAAGCTATCCATGCTAGTCAACTTTAGGCTCAAGGCATCTGCAACTACATTAGCCATGCCCGGATGGTAGAGAATAGTTAAGTCATAATCCTTAAGCAAAAAATGCAAACGACGCTGCCTCATATGAAGATCTCACTGGGTAAAGAAGTACTGAAGGCTATGATGATATGAGAAGATCTCACAATAGGCTCCATACAAGTAGTTCCTCCACAACTTCAAAGTAAACACAACTACGCATAACTCCAAATCATGGGTAGAATAATTTCTCTCATAAGGCTTCAATCTTGACGAGACACATACACAATCACCTTGACTTCCTAATACCGAAAGCATCACAAAAGACAGTAAAGCCCACGCCCTCCTTAGGAAAAGCTAATATAGGGGCTAAAGTCAACAAATCCTTGAGCTTCTAGAAGCTCGCCTCACAAGCATCGAACCACTGAAAAGAAATCTTCTTCTGGGTCAACTTGGTCAATGGAGCTGCAATGGATGAAAAACCCTTAACAAAACACTGATAATACCCCGCCAAGCCAACAAAACTCTGAATCTCGGTGAGCGAAGTAGGTCTATCCCAATAATGAACCGCTTCAACCTTGGTTGGATCAACCATAACACCCTTCGTAGTCACCACATAACCTAAGAAAGAAATAGACTTCACAAAAATTTGCACTGAGAGAACTTAGCATACAACTTCTCATCCTTTAATCTCTAAAGCACAATCCGCAAATGCTCTAAATAAATCAAGATATCATTTATAAATACAAAAATAAAGGAGTCAAGATACGGTCGAAACACTCAGTTCATCAACCTATGGATGCGGCAGGGGTATTGGTCAACCCAAAAGACATGACCAATAAATCATAATGATCATATCAAGTCTGAAATATTGTCTTCAGAATATTCGAAGCTCTAATCCTCTATTGGTGATAGTCTAACCTCAAATAAATCTTTGAAAACACTACCACATCCAAATTTGATCAAACAAAATCATCAATGGAAGGAAGGGAATACTTATTCTTAACCACAATCTTATTCAACTACCAATAATCAATACACATCCGCATAGACTCATCCTTTTTCTTCACAAAAAAGATAGGCGCACACCAAAGTGAAACACTAGGTCACATAATAACTCCTGCAACTAATCCTTCAGTTTCCTTAACTCTGTTGGGGCCATCCTATAAGGAGGAATAAAAATGGGCTTGGTGCTCGAATCAACATTAATAATAAAATCAATATCTTAATCTGAAGGCATACTAGCCAAGTCCATAGAGAATACATCCATAAACTCACAGAGAACATAGGCAGAGTCCAAGGAAGGAGGCAAAATAACACTGGTGTCACAAATATGAGTCAAGAATAATAGACATCTCCTCTCAACTAATTTACAAGCCTAAATATAAGATATAATCCTCTTAGGACCCGAATTAAGTGCACTCTTTCAAACTATCCTTGGTACAACCAATGAAGCTAAAGTCACAGTCTTAGAAAAACAATCTAAGACAATATGATAGTGAGCCAACTAATCCATGCTACAATAACATCAAAATAGACCATATCTAATACAAACAAATCTACCAATCTCAGCTGGGAAAAAGTCACAATACAAGATCAATGCATCCGATCCACTACAAAATAATCACCTACCGGGGTAGATTCACGAATAGGCACAGTGATAGTCTTACTAACAGAATCAAAACCCAGAGCAAAATACATAAACACATAGGAGAAAGTAAATCCGAAATCAAATAATACAAATATAGATTTGAAACAAACGGGGATGATACCTATAATCAAAATATCAAAAGCCTCTACCTTAGATCTGGATGGTATAGCATAAAAATGTACACGACTACCAACTAGCTGAGTAGCCCCACAACCACTACCATTGGCTATATCATCTCTACCTCTTGCACCTTTTGTAGGACCCATACCCCTCATAGATGAAATAAGAGTAGCTCTAAACATACGAAGAGAACAGTCCTTGGTCAAATAGCCAATCTCATGATACATATAGCAATCTCTACGACCACTCTCAATCGAAGAATGTATAACTAGGCTCTAACGACTATCCCAAACTACTGAACTAGAAAATCCACTACCTGAACCCTATAAAACTGCCACTGGCCTACCATACAATTTACAAGAACTTCTAAAATCTCTTTATTGAGACGTTTGACTCCTGAACTCACCCAAAACATCATGCCTTATTGGCACCTCCTTAAGATGCTTGAAGAATACCCTCTGTCATCTTAGCATGATCTATCATACTCTGAAAGAAAGCCCTAAGCACAACCATATGAGACATAGCCAACTAAAGGAATACATCTAAACCTTTCACAAACTTTTGAGTCTTCTAAGACTCGATGGAAATACTATAATAGGAATATCTAGACAAGGCATGGAAGCGAGACTTATACTCAACAACTGTTATGGATCCCTACTCTAAATGATCAAACTCATCCCGATATGGTCTCTTAAACTGAAAGGCACCAATCTCTCTAGGAAATCCTTAGCGAATTGATCCTAAGTCATTTCATGAGATCACGAGGTATACAACTGACAAACGACCTCCACCAATCTCTCTCTACTTCTCTTAACTAATAAGATGTAGTATAAGCCATACCATCTATGCGGAAAGAATGAAACATAACTCAGAACATAATGTATAAAAGAACTTCTCACAATAAAGAAAAATTGATAAAAATTTTCTAAAGACGTCCTATAGCCTCTTGAAAATAGATGCGGACGTCCACGTACTGATCCACGAGACTCTATTAGACATCTCATACTTACACCATTGAGACCAATGAAACCTAGCTTCTATGATACCAATTTGTTGTGACCCAAAAACGAGGGTCATGATGGCACTTTTTATGGCACAACTTGACAAGTAAGCCTATCACCCAAACTAATTTGAAAAGAGGAAAAGACAGAAATATCCCAAGATAAGGCTTCTACAATAAAGCCAAACCATATAAGAAATCATAATAATACAATAATCCACAACCATGTGAGCCAATATCCACTTATTATTTCTGTTTCATCCATACATTTCCACGTCTCATATGCCAAATAAAGTATGAATATAATCACAATAAATAAATGGTACCATATTAAGCATCTTAACAATAAAATACAATTATTCATATGTATTAAAGGCTATTAATATCACCTAGGACCCCACACGGTCACACATATCACATAATAACTCAATTTTGATAATTTCATCACATATAGCCCCCCCGCACGGGTACAACCCATAAATATTCATTTTTCATGATTAGTTCCAACCCTTAACATACATTTTATATCATCATTTACTACTCATCCCAGTCTGAAAGAGTTAAGCCATAACGTACCTCAAAAGTCAAAACAGATCTGCTAAACTTTGAACCCATGAACTTACTTTCCACGAACAATACCGAAATCCACTAAAAATATCAAGTATGAAATATACACATCAAAACAAAATCAACAACACCCATATTGACTACTTTTGGTTTAGAGTCAAAACGGACCCCCAAAATGAGTTTTCAAAAAAGAAGGGCAAAATTAGAACTTTACTTCAAAAATATGTTCCTCATATTTTTAGGAACCTACAACTGAAAATACAAGTTATATCGAGCCAAAATCAAGGTTCAAATTGAAGAAAAAAATCATTTTTGAGCTTTATCGGGTTAAATCTTTGAAATCCAAGTTAAAATCAAGAATCAGAGTTATTTTGAAGGTTAAATTGATGGAAAACTAGTAATTATAAGATAAAAATATTATTCAAGCAAAAAAAAGTGAAATTGAAGTTTAAAATCAAGCCTTACGATTTTTGGGTTTTGGGAAATTAATCTAGAGATTAGTAAGAAAATGGTGAATTCTTACCTTAAATCCGTAATAGAATCAAGAAATGGGTGCTAATCTAGCTTCCCAAGCTCTCACAAATTTTAATTTTAAGCTCCCACACTATTTTAGTATTTAACTCATAAGAGAAAAGATGAAAATGAGCAAACTGGGTCAAAAAGAGGTGAAAAACTGTTGTTTGGCTATGGTCGGGGGCATGTCCTGACTAGGTACTCTTTGGTTAGTTTATGGGATTTGTACGGACAACTATGAACTTGGATATGGTATGGTTTGCTTATGTCATATATATATGCATATATTAGATCATTATCTTGGTTTTGACTTATGGTTTCCTCATTGGTTTGGTTGGTATTGGGATGTTTGATTTGATTGGGTTGGTGTCGATTTTATACCTATGGTCAGATATGCTATCTTGTTATATGTTCGAACTTTAGCTGATTCAAGGTATGTGTTTAGTGGTCGAGTTGGGTAATGGGGTCGGTTTACGATCTTGGTTGGGCTTGGGATTACCATTACAACAAGGCCCTGGTTAGGTTTGTGCCAATCTTGAATGTACTTAAGTGCATATGTAGATTGTTCCGCTTTCCTCATAGCATAATCCTCAAAGACTCTTTTACATTACCATTCCAATCAAGGTAAACTTTGGGATCCCGTTCTCCCTTAAAGATGGATAGAGTAGGAAGATAATGACTCATACTATACCATCTATTTCTACCTTTGTTACCGCTTCCACACATTTGATCATGGATATATTCATAGCCCCCATAATCCCTATCTTCTTCATAGCCATAAATTCTTCACCACAATCATAGTCTCTTATGTCGTAGTCATAATTATCTGAGGCTATCAAAGACATGTTTCCATTATATCACCTTGTACCTACAAAAATGAACAAACAAGATTAGTGGTAAAGAACCTCACCAAAACTCGTATGAACTCACCTTTGTGATCCTCAAAATTGGAGCGACGAATATTGAAAGTTGCTTATACTCCAAAGAACAATAAGGTGTCAATCTCTACTTTGCGGCTAGAGTGAATTCTTGTTTGATCGACTCAAAGAAATAAAAATATACTTATGGACTTGAAACAAAGAATTTGCAAAAAATTAAAACTAGAAAAGCACACAAATAAATGGGACGATCAAAGAATTTGGACTCAAGAACTAATCGATCAACTTATTAGACAAATTACTAGTTGATGATTGGCTTAAGAATAAAAAAAAATAGGAATAAAAAAAATAAAACTAAAGAATCAAACCTTGATAAATGGAGTAATTAATGTGTTTTAGAACTTGAATTGATGTTAGAGAAGTGTTGAAATGCATTTGGGTACGTTTGGGGGTTGTTTGCGCTCACTGAAGATGTTTTGCGTTGGAGGGCTGCGGTGGGGACTGCTGCAGGGGGTTGGGCGCATATGGGATGCAGATTAGGCCCTTTGATACTGTCTTGAGTTGTATCCATAGTTCAAGGGCATACCAGGCGCTCCTTGGGAGCAGATGCAAGGATGATTGGTTGTCCCTCTCTCTTGAAATGACCCTTTTGCCCTCTGAAAAGTCCCCCCTTTGTACTCTTCCTTGGGATATACCTAGAATATTCTTGGATGATTTAGGAAAAATACTTTTTCACCATTTTTATTTCTTTCTTTTGGATCAAACAACAACTATTGATGAAGATTCAACTTGAAGATTTGAATGTCTTCAAGAACACAAAGAACACTAACTTCTTCTATAGGGCTCGAAATGAGTTGAAATTTTGAACGTAACCACTTTTCAATGATGTAAACTCATTACCAAATTCATTTTGCCAAATTATTCACCCAACACTTCAAATCTTTTTACCAACTTCAAAATCTTCAATCCAAACTTTCAATAAGAATAAAACACTCAAATAAGCTCTAATTTATCTCAAATTTGATTTATAGACTCGTATAGTGTTAGGGAACGGAAATCTAACACTAGAAACATAAGAAAATACAAAAATTAAAACTCAAAATTTGACAATAAGACCTAAAATGTTAATACTAACTTTTTTTTTGAAATTTTCAATTTTGACACTTCCTTTTTGTATGGAGCAGATGTTGACCGGTCAAGCACTCCCAAATCCAAAAATTGAAGGTGGTTGAAATGAGAATGTTATGTTGGATGTGTGGGCTTACTAGAGGGAACAGAGTTATGAATGAGGTTATCCGGGAGAAGGTGGGAGTGTCTTTGGTGGAGGACAAGATACAGGAAGGAAGGCTAAGATGGTTTGGGCTTGTGATGAGGAGGGGTGCAGATGCCCCAGTTCATAGGTGTAAGAGGCTAGCTTTAGATGGTTTCAAGAGGAGTAGAGGTAGGATGAAGAAATACTGGAGGAAGGTGATTAGGCATGACATGGAGAAGCTTCAGCTTACTGAGAACATGACCCTAGATAGGAAGTTGTGGAGGTCGCGGATAAGGGTAGAAGACTAGTGTGAGTGTGTGGGTTGTAGAAGGCATTCAGGAGAGATCTTGTGTAGCCAGGTTCGTAAACCTAGGCTGTTTACGTAGGTGTCGTTGGTATGTGAGGGTATGTTACTACTAGGTGGGGGCCTATTTCTTATTTCTTAGTTCCTATTTTCTTATTTAGTGTTGCATTTATTTCTCATATTTTTGTTTTTTCTCTGGTTTTATTTCTATAATTTCTTATGCCTGTTTTTTTACATTGTGTTATCCATTCTCCTTGTTTATTATTCTTTATCTTGAGTTGGGGGTCTATCGAAAACAACCTCTCTACTTCTTCGAAGGTAGCGGCATGGGTTGCGTACATCTTATCCTCCCCAGACCCCAATCTTTGGGAATACACCGGGTTTGTTGTTGTTGTTGTTGTTGTTGTTGTTTTTATTGATTTTCAAGATAACAAACCCAATATTGAATTTGTAGGAACAAAATCAAGCTCAGATCTGATGCCAAATGATACGAGAGTAATCTACAAAGATGAGAAGCAAACACAAACACTAATGAATCGGTAAAATTGAAAATACGAGAAGTAAAAAGATGATAGGATAGATGATTGAAAAATAGACACAAAAAGATAACAAAAGGGCAACCAAAGGGTATATCAAACCCAAAGACCTCCCTTATTGATTACCTACGAGCACCTAGATCTTACGCGACTGCAAAGGGGATTGAATATCCCTTACAACCAATGTTTCTAAATAAGGTTCAATATTGGCTTTTCTAAGCACTCAACAACCCCAATGGAGTTTTCATGAATTCATTATCATCATTAAACAAAAAACAACTAATGAAATATCTAAGGCACCTATTTATAGTAGTTGCCTTTGCATAACTAATTTATTACAAAAATAGCCCAAAATTGGCTATTTCAAAAATAACCCATAAGGGCTCTTCAAAACATACTCCAAGCTCCAAGCAATTATCCACACGTGGAATTATGGGTTTAGGAGCTTAAAAGGGGTCCTCTAAGTGCATTCTTGAGCTTTTTTCTTGATCATGGCTTAGACCTCTTTGTACTAGCCTCGAATTATGTGATCAAAAGCTTTAAGGCTGGTCTGGATCATATCAGGAAGGAAGTAATTGATTATAGGAGAATGAATCAATAGTCCATGCCAACACTTGTGCATCTTTACAAGTAGAGCTTAAAAATAAACCCTCACTCCATGATAAGGGTGGAGATCATAACTCATACTCTTTATGACCTGGCTAGTATGGAGCATCAGGGGCCTCAATAAAAGGTACAAGTAGAAGAAAATAAAGAAGTACATGCAAAATAATCATATTATGATGGCTACTTTGATATAAACTAGAGTAAAAGTGAATAATGTTGCACGAATAGCAGAGATAATTGCACATGGATGGAACTTGATACATAATTATTCCAAGACTGACAATGGTAGAATATGGTCAATATGGGTCAATAGGGTATATAATATCACAATTTTAGAGGAATGTGCACAATTAATTCACTGCGAAATTCAGGCTAGAAGGACTATGCCTAACCGCTTACTCACAGTAGTATATGGCTTTAACACCATTGAGTAGAGGAAAATGTTATGGAATCGCTGAATTCTCTTAACTACACAAAGTTGTAGTTGCTTGTAAGAGATTTTAATGAAGTACTCAGAAGCCAAGATAGGATGTTTGGAGCACCTGTGACTACGGTGGAAATAAGAGATTTCAAGGATTGTGTGCAGAATCTCCACCTCAAATAGGTAACATAGCAAGAGAATTTTTACACTAGGTCTAATAAGAAGAAAGAAGATGATAGAGTTATCAGTAGAATTGACAGGGCACTTGGGAATGGAGATTAGATGTATCAATTTGGTCATGTCAAAACTAACTATAGAGAGCCATTTATCTCGGATCATTAACCTATGATATTTAACTTTCATCAGCTCAGTCAGGCTATTAAGGCCCCATTTAGGTTCTATAATGTGTGGACTAATCATACTTAATTCATGCCTATACTCACCAGTAGTTGGAGAACTAGGAAATTGAATTGTAATAGGCAAGATATTTGGAGTAAATTGAAGCAACTTGAACCTAAGTTTAGGCAACTCAATAATGAATGCTTCAAAGGTATTGCTGAAAAGATAGACCAACCTTATCAAAAAATAATTGATATTTAGCATAAATTGACTCAGAATTACTCAGACAAATTAGTTAAGAGGAGAAAGAAGTAGTGTAAAAATTGGAGAAATGGTCTTTCATTCAGGAGAGTATCTGTTGAAAGTTGCTTTAAAAATGCAGCTATTTTTTTTCTTTTTTCTCTAGCTTTTTTTTTTTACGTACAATCCCAGTTAAATTAGGAGTTCTATTCTAGGTAGGAAACTAATTAGTTATTCTAATTTTGGTAGAAATAGGTTGTTTCTTTATCCTATTTTTAATTGTAATAGCAACTATTTAAGTTGCTAAGTTGATGATAAATTTGAGGTGGTCTTTCAACAAGATAATAATTACTCTTTGCATATTCTCTTCTTCAAACTCTATCTCTGTTTCTGCGGCCAGCTTTAAATTGAATTCCTGTGTTATTTCCCTTTAATGGTTTTAAACCAACAATTGATATCAAAGCCTTAATCTTAAGGGACCCAGTGAGTGTTTGCATCAATCTGATCCAGTGGATACCATGAACGGAAAAGCAAATTTTTCCTCAATGGCACTACCAACTTTCGATGGAGAAAGTTATTAAATCTGGACAGTTAGAATACGGATATATCTGTAAGCTTTGGATCTCTGGGAAGCTGTTGAAGCTGAATATGAGATAGCTCCCTTTCCGGACAATCCCACGGTGGCGCAGATTAAAACTCAGAAGGAGAAGAAAACGAGGAAATCAAAGGCAATGGCATGCTTATTTACTGCAGTTTCATCTAATATTTTCACTTATATCATGTCTCTGCAATTAACTAAAGAGGTATGAGATTATCTCAAGATTGAGTATGAAGGAGATGAAAGGATTTGATGGATGCAAGTGATGAACCTGGTACGTGAGTTTGAGCTGCAAAAGGTGAAAGAAAGTAAAACCATAAAGGAATACTCTGACAGACTCCTTAACTTAGCAAATCACATCAGATTGTTAGGTTCCACTTTTAATGATTCAAGGATCGTTGAGAAAATCCTAGTAACGGCACCTGAAAGATTTGAGGCTACCATAACAACCTTAGAAAATACTAAGGACTTATCTAAGATAACACTTGCAGAGCTCTTAAGTGCTTTTCAAGCGCAAGAGCAACGACGTGTTATGAGACAAAGAGGAGTTGTTCGAAGGTGCCTTACCAACCAAGCATCACGATAATGGACGTTCTATCAAGAAAAAGAATAAGAAGTACCAACCAACTGATGAAGAAGGTGCAACGCAGAACGACAAAAACAAAATAGGTGGTTTTAAAGGAAATTACCTTCCTTGTAAGCATTGTGGCAAGCTCGGATATGTATTTTTCAAGTGTTGGGAGAGGCCTGATGCTAAGTGCACTAAGTGCAATCATCTTGGGAATGAATCGATAATCTGCAAGAACAAAACTCAGCAACAAGATGCAGAGGCTCAAGATGTTGATGAACAGGAAAAAGATCAACTCTTTGTCGCATCATATTTAACAAGCAGTGTCTCAAGCGATTTGTGGCCAATCGATAGTGGATGCACAAATCATATGACTTGAGATAAAGATCTTTTTAAAGATTTGAGCCGTACTAAAGTTATAACAGTTAGAATTGGCCATGGTGGTTATATTCCAGTAAAAGGAATAGGAACCATTTCAATTGAAACACAATTGGGCACTAAAATAATTTTTGATGTTCTTTATGTACCTGATTTGGACCAGAACTTATTAAGTGTTGGTTAGTTATTAGAAAAAGGTTTCAAATTGTATTTTGAAGAGAAAAACTGCTTGATCAAGGAAGCATCTAGACAAGACCTATTTAAAGTCAAAATAAGAGGAAGAAGTTTCTCATTAAATCCATTGGAAGAAGAGCGTAGATTTCACCAATCGCGTCCTGATGATGAAGGAAAAGGAAAAGGCCTTTCCGTCGCTGACAGCTGGGAGAAAGTATATCCAAAGGACGCTGCTGCTACCTATAGGGAGAAGCTGGATGATATCTCTAGACTTCCATCAGATGACTCGGATAATGGCTTGCCTGACATACCTTGTCCAAATGAAGTTTTTGCTAAGCATTTAGGTGAAGAAATTTCTTCGCCTGAGAATGATTTGGTGTTGTCGAGAAATAATTCTGGTCTTGCTAGGGGAGAGGGATTATGCTCTCTTAATGGATTCCAGAATATGACTCATTTGGAATATGATTATGAGTATAAGCTTTACCTGGAAAACAATAATTCAGTTCAGAGGAAAGAGATGCCTAAAGCTGTTAATGCTGATAAACTATCAGAATTGGAACTTGAGAATGCTTGTGATGAGCAGCGTGAGAATGCTACTCATTCAAATGAGCTGCCTTTGCCGAGCAATTCCCAGTTATCCCAGGTTGAATACTGCCAGATTCTTGGCAACAATTCAGTGGGGGATTCGGCTCTCACATAGTTTGGAGATCCTTGTTGCAGAACATCAGCTGTATTGCAAGAAATCCAAAAGACAATAGGTAGTTCATCAACCGAGGAGAAACTCAAAGTTAGAGGTATGAGCGCCTCTGATTCTCGTTCAAGTGATAAAAGAAAGGCATATGGAGAAGTCACCACTAAGAGACTCTATGAATCCTTCAAAGAAAATAATTATCCCGACTGTGACGCAAAGAAGAAGTTTGAGCAAAGTGGTGGTTGGATAAAAGCATTATCTGAAGAAACTGAGAATGAGAGGATGCATCTGATGACTATGGTGGAGCTAGTATAGCCTAAATGGTATGTGAGGTTGTTAGTTATTGCCGTGCAAGGAGCATTTTTCAATTTTTACTTTTTGCTTTACTTGTTGTTCCCCAAGCATGAACATAGAGTTGTTGGTCATCTGGAAGAGGAGGCTATACACTCATATACTTTGTATCTTAATGATATTGATCATGGTGAAATTGAAAATTCCCCTTCTCCTACGATAGTAATTGACTACTGGAGACTGCCTAAGGATGCGACTTTAAAGGATGTTGATGAAGCTTATCATAGAGATGTTAACCATTTCACATCTCCATGGGAGACATAACAGGCTGAATTATCGATTGATCTAAGCAAGAAACATGTGCCCAAGAAATTCTTTGATAAGGTTGCTTATTGGTCAGTGAAAATTCTCTGGATTCCAATCGATTTATTTTTCAAGGAAAGATACGGTTGTTGTGCAATGGTGTTGGAAACAGTGGCAGGTGTACCAGGAATTGTGGGAGGTATGCTGTTACATCTGAGGTCTTTACACAAGTTCGAGCTTCTAAGGAAAATAATTGGTGTTTGCATTTCATAAAGCAAGGAGGAGTGTTGAAAGTTGCTTTAAGAATGCAGCTGGTTTTTTTCTTTTTTCTCCAACTTTTTTTTTACGTACAATCCTAGTTAAATTAGGAGTCCTATCTTTGGTAGGAAACTAATTAGTTATTCTAATTTTGATAGAAATAGGTTGTTTCTTTATCCTATTTTTAGTTGTAATAGCAACTATTTAAGTTGCTAAGTTGATGATCAATTTGAGGTGGTCTTTCAATAAGAAAATAATTACTCTCTGAATATTCTCTTCTTCAAACTCCATCTTTGTTTCTGCGGCCAGCTTTAAATTGAATTCCTGCGTATTTCCCTTTAACGGTTTTAAACCAACAGTATCCTCAAACAATTATCAAGGGTTAGCTAGATTAAATTAGGAGATGCCAACAACAAGTATTTTAGTACAGTCATGAAAGAGAAAAAATAAGAAAAACAAATTATAGATCTAAAGGCGTTGATTTGGCAAAAAATGACAGAGGTAAGGGAGATTCAAGCTGATATTCTACAATTTTACCACTCACTTATGGGTAACATTGCATGTTCTTTACCTCTAGTTAGCAAAGAGATAATGAGCAGAGGACCAGTCCTTACCCATCAGCATCAACTTGATTTACGCAGAGCTATTACTGAAAAGGAAATTTTTGAAGGTGTTATTGCAATTAGAGATGATAAGGCTACGGGGATTGATGGATATAATGCTCTATTTTATTAAAAATCTTGGCCTATAATCAAGGCTGATATGATTGCAGTTATACTGAGTTTTTCAACACATTCAAGTTTTACAAACCAGTTAATTGTACCCTCATTTCCTTACTACCTAAGGTTTCTCATCCTCAGATATTTAAGGACTATCGACCAATAGCCTACTGCATAGTTTTGTATAAGGTGATTTCCGAGGTGCTCACTGCAAGAATGAAGAATATAATTGCCTAACATTATCAGTGAAGCACAAACGAGATTTATTCTGAGAAGGAAGATAGTTGATAATATTGTCATGGCACATAAACTTGTGGTAGGCTATTCTAGGAAACATATTTCCCCTAGAAGAATGCTCAAAATAGACTTGCAAAAATCCTATGATTCAGTAGAGTAGGTATTCATAGAATAGATGCTACTAGAATCGCTTTTCTCTGTACAATTTAGGAAATGGCTATTGAGTTGTGTGACTTCAGTTAGCTATTCAATTAACATAAATGGGACTTATACAGAGCCTTTTGCCAGCTGCTAGAGGATTGAGACAAGGAGACCCTCTATCTCCTTATGTCTTTACCATTGGAAAAGAATATCCGAGTAGGTTACTGGATGACCTAATCCACAACATACATTTCCATTATCACCCAAAATGGGCTAGAGCGAAACTATCTCACTTGGGTAAGTTTGGCAAAAGTCCACTTCCCAAACCTTCTTTGACATTTATCCACCAAGTTTTTTTAATTTGAAGAATGGACACTTTTATGGGACCATAAAAATAAATGCAAATCTAACACTCAACTTAAAAAATCTACACTTTGGCCTCTTTTCCCATTTCAACCCTAATTTTGTTAAAACTACACTTTAGTCCATCTTGAAAAATATAAATATTGGATAAATAATTTTAAAAAAATATCAAATCTTCTCAACCAATCCACTAGCAACCACCTTATTTTGGCGCCATTTCCTCAATTTTCCAGCCTTTTTTCATCAATTTTTTTGACATCTATCGTAAAGTGATATTATCTCCATTGTTATAAGCCTTTTTTTTTCTTATTTTTAGCTCTAATTTTTCTTCCATTTTCATACAAAAATCTCAAAATTCAGTCTGACATTTCAAAATCAATTCTTGGGTCAATAGCAACATTCCAATACTCCTTAGGTTGTTTGTAAGTTGAAATTCGTTGGATTATCCCGGTGGTTGTCGGAAAAGGGTCAATTGTGCACTGTACGGCCAGCAGCTAGGAAGAAGACGACTTCAGTCTATCAAGTCTAGGCGCATAAACCACTATTCAAGTCTATTGAATACTATTATCAAGGTATATTATGTCTATTATAGATTTCGTGGTTATTAGTGGTATATTTTTTGGTGAATGGGAGGAGAGTCCTAAATGTTGGGTTTGGAAAACTGCGTTTAAGGATACAGTGTCCATTGCCCTTCGTCGCAATGGTTCATACGCCGACATAGTTAAAAGCGTAATGGAGAGCGGTGAATTAAGTTGTGATCAAAGCAAGGTGTTAATTAGTTACTTGATGAACGGGAGGGGAAAAATCCATCCAACGTTCATAAGGAATGATAGACACATGGAATTATATATTCTTTGTGTTGATTCTTATAAATCCAAACCTATATTTCGGGTTAAAGTTTTTGAAAGGTATCGGGAAGAAGATTTCACATCATCCCCACCCCCACCCTCACCCCTAACCCACCCTCGAATATGGATGATACGTCAATGGAATATGATTTCATGGATTTTTATGAATGGGATAATAGTGAAGATTATGAAGAAGAGTAGCGTGGAGGAGGTGAGGACGGGCAGCTTGAATCACAAAGAAGCCACTCTTTCTCGAACGACACCAATCTTTTTTTAGGAAAAACATTCAAGGGTAAGAAAATATTAAAACTTTTGTTGAAGCAGGCGTCGGTGAAAATGTCGTTCAATTACACAACTCTGAAGAGTCGTAAGAAATACTTGAGGGTGAGGTGCTTGGATCGTACTTGCCGGTGGATAGGGCACACATGTGCTATCAGAGAATCGGGTTTGTTTCACATCCATAAGTACGTGGGAGAGCATACTTGCGGCGTTGATCATGTCATGAGAAAGCACAAGAATGTCACCGTGGAGGTCATTGCCTCACTTATTTTAAAAAAAATTGTCGACAACAATGGTCCAAGACTGAAAGAGATCGAGAGGATCGTATTTAGGGAGATACATTACAGGCCAAGCTATTGGAAGTGTTGGATGGCAGACGTCATTGCGAAGAACAGAGTTTTACGTATGCCCGAGCATGGATATGCAGTGCTTCCCGTATTTTCATATATTTTAAACGGCCTCAATCCCGAGTTTATTAATTCCCTCAGGGTCGATGAGGATTCTGGCAGGTTTATTTACTACTTTATGGCATTTGGGGCTTCCATCCGTGGATAACTACACATGAGAAAGGTCGCTGCCGTTGATGACACACATTTGTCCGACAAGTACAAGGGCGTGTTGTTGTCCGCTATCACTCAAGATATGCAGAATCATATCTATCCCTTAGATTATTGTGTGGTGGATAAGGAGAACGATGCATCGTGGGGCTTCTTCTTCGAGAAGCTTAAGGCCTTTGTCGTCGATGAACTAGAGTTGTGCGTTATCTCCGACAGATATGTAATCATAGCCAACGGCCTCACGAAGCGTTATCCACTTGCGCATCACGGTGTTTGTATGAGGCATCTCGGTGAAAATCTTTGAATAAATCACCATTGTTCCGATTCTCTCTATTTGTACTACCATGCAGCCAAGGCGTACACGTTGGAAGAATTTAATGACTACTCAAACGCCCTTAAAGAAAGATGCCCCAACACAGCAGCTTGCCTTGAGCATGAAGCAGAATTTGAAAAGTGGATCCGGGCTCACTTTCTAAGTAATCAATTCAACGTCATGACCTCAAACATCATCGACTCGTTCAACTCAATGTTGCACGATGAAAGAGAGTATCCACTGGTGGCCATTTTCAATTCAACTGCACATAGATTTAAAGAAATATTCAGGAAGAGGTATGCGAAGGTGGACAATTCAAAGACAACCTTCGTTCCCATAGCCGAGATGATCTTGAGGGAAAACATGACCGAGGGGGACAAATTATATGTCAACAACATGAATAGAAGCACTAATAAATTCACCGTGCTTGGCTACGGTTGTTCTGCAAAAGTTAATCTTTCGAGCAGGTCATGTTCTTGCAGCAAGTATGACTTGGTAAAATTTCCATGCGCTTATGCAATGGCAGCATTGCGTTTAGAGAACGGGGACGAATATGACACTAGCATTTACAACTGCTCTTCGCAAATATATTTGAAAGAATCATACCTCCTTGCATACTTGGAACCTATCTGTGCAGCACCACTTGAGTCGAAGTTAAGTGTGGCGCGAGAGTATCTTGAAATGCAAGTTCCTCCACCCGACTTTAATTCCAAACTCGGACGGAGGAAGGTGAAACATGTTAAGGGTGTGTTGGAGCCTTCAAGGTACAAGAAAAGAAACAAGTGCTCCAAGTGCACAAGGCCGGGACATAAGAGAACAACATCCAGCCTTAACGTAGAATAATATGATTGGCATTGTATTGAATGTTTTTGTTTGTTTAAATGCATTGGACAGTATGTAATCTGTATTCTATTTTGAAAACCACTGAAAGGCAGTTAAAATCGACTTTTTTTATTGTGCATTATCGATTCCTGTTCTTATATCAGTGTTTTGTCTCCTAAGTAAATGTTCAGTCCATAGTGTATAATAAACCTACATGATTGTTCATTGAACAAACCCTTTTCTTCATACAATTTTGAATTAGAAATAATTACGACGCATTGGAATGGGTGGAAATTCGAAAACTGACTTTTCAAGTTCTAAAATAGACTATACACATTACACATCGACTAGACTCAAAATATATAATACATCGATGCATTGTCTAGGGGGTATAGTGTAAAATACATAGTCTATCATCGATCAGTCGTGTAGTGTATTATAGAAACCCTATTCTTCATACACTGAACCTTTCAATGTAATTATTACACTTCACAAAATGGTAGGATTTTAAATGCCTCGACTGCCACAACCGCCGCGACTTTTCATTTCTTATTCTCACACGCCTTCTCCCCTTCAATCAACATGTGTAAAGCTTCTATTGGTAATTTTTGTCATGGTATGGTCTATTTAAAGATACCATGGTCGATTTTGAACATAATTTTAGAAGAAAAAAGACATAAGGGAGAAGAAGATGGCTGGGAGGACGTACCCACTACGGCCATTGCACAGAATGTCAACAATAAACAACATAGAATAGTTAAGGCTTCGGAGTGACCTGGATTTCATTTTCGAGGGCCTTGCCACCAATTAATGACGGATAGATAGAGAGCTTCGCTGGATGGCTCCTTTTATTCGGGCCATAGCCGAGAGGCTCAACCTGGACCCCCTGGAACTCATCACCCCCCCCCCCCTTCGTCCCCCTAGTGTAGTGTGGTTTTTTTTGTTTGGTTTGTAGTTCATTTCACAATGAAGATTTCATGGTAGGATTATGTAAATGAAAGATTTATTTTTGACTTTTTTTTTGGGATTTTTTCCCCAAAAATTGTAAATATAGATGCAATGAACATTTATATATCTACAAACAAGTTTCAAGTTTCTGGATTCATGATGTTCTCTTTATCTATAGTGATTTGATAGTGTTTCTTCAGTAGTCCCTATTTTAGGATTTTCAAACTTTATTTACACTCTGAGTATAGTAGGAATAAATAATCGACTATGGTAAATACACATTCTATAATAAACTGTCACGGGAGAATTATAGAATGAAATCAGTGTTCATGATCCTGTATATTGAGAGATTATCGACTTATAAACGAGTCTATTACTGACCACTCATATAGTGTATGATCAACTTTTTGAATATATTGACGGCTTAAAATAATGGAAAAAAAGGAGAAATTAAATAAAATAAAATTACAGTATGTCAATTAATACCATTAAAACATTGTAAAGAAATTTTGATGCATTAATTGTGACTCCCAATCACTTTTAGATGTGATCAAGTGTTATCTTAGACACGGCGTAGTCGTAGATCATTGAGATGACATAAAAAAGAGAAGAAATAAAATAAAATAAAATAAATATTAATCATCCAAGCACTAATGAACGACCACTTATCATGAAAAGAGATTAGACTTGTGTGATGGCCATAAGGATGAGTGGTGGTTGTTACTTGTGAGTGTTCAATGGACAAGTAGTGTATGAGAACAAGGAGTCCTTCTCAATAGAGGTGCTTGTTCTAGGTAATTGGTTGTTACTACCATTGCCCTCCGCTATACCCATTTGATCGAGTGTCCAATTGATTTGTAATCTTATATTATGATATTTAGTCATTTTACATTGTGTGAGTAATGTTAATTTAGTTTATTTTATTTTATTTACCCCTTTTTTAATCTCACCTCTTTTAAAAATAGACTTGTTATGATATCTTGAGTATATTATAGATAAATAGCTTTATCTATACCAAACTTTATTATTAGTCATGTATCGACCAAAGAAGTCTATTTTCAAAGGATGTGAGATTTAAAAAAGGGAGAAATAAAATAAAATAAATTAACATCACTCATGCAATATAAAATGACTAAATATCATAATATAAGATTACAAATAAATTGGACACTTGATCAAATGGATATAGGGAAGGGCAATGGTAGTAACAACCAATTACCTAGAACAAGCATCTCTGTTGAGAAAGACTCCTTGTTCTCATACACTACTTGCCCATTGAACACTCACAAGTAACAACCACCAATCATCCTTATGGTCATCACACAAGTCTAATCTCTTGTCATGATAAGTGGTTGTTCATTAGTTCTTGGATGATTAATATTTATTTTATTTTAATTTATTTCTTCTCCTTTTTATCTCATTTTAATGATCTACGACTATGCCGTGTCTAAGATAACACTTGATCACGTCCAAAAGTGATTGGGAGTTACAATTGATGCATCAAAATTTCTTTACAATGTTTTAATGGTGTTAATTGACATACTCTAATTTTATTTTATTTAATTTCTCTTTTTTTTCCCATTATTTTATGTCATCCATATATTCAGCAAATTGATCATAGACAGTATAAAAGGTCTATAATCAATCGTAGTCTTAATTGATAATATTCTAATACATAGGATAATCAACACAAACATCCGTACATAAGTTGTAAGTCACCCAGTCAAAAATAGAAGACATATACGTTCGTTAGAGAACCTTTGAAGTAAAAGATAATCCATTTAAATTTTCTCCAACATTACAATTCTAATGGGTATAATTTTTTAATGGTCAGAATTTGATAGACTTACTATATTAATTAAAGGGAACCTTTTGGACTCCTCTATGTTCATTTATTCATGAATTTCAAGTTTTGCATCAATAATAACAATGTCGCAGTCATCTCAAACTTCTAAAAGTTCTTATATTTGCTATTGTGGTAATCCTGTAGTGTTGAAAATATCACGCACCGACAGAAATCTGGGGCAAAAATTCTACAATTGCGCGGTTGGAAAGATTTGTTTTTGTTTAAATAAAAATTTATTTATTTTCATATCATAATTCAATTTACTAATTTATCCTCGTTATTTTAGGATAATGGTGGATGCTCTTATTTTAAGTGAATTTCCTCCGATTCCGAGGTGTCAAAATTTCAAGGCATTCCAAAGTTTAAAATGTTTTAAAGGCTTAGAGATTTCGAAGAAAATAGGGATCTTTTAATTACATTGTACAAAGAATCGGAACACAAGATTGATCACTTAAAGGGATTGTTGAAAGATGTCGAAATTAAGAGGGATCAACTTAAGAATAAGTTAGCTATGGCTGAAGAAAAAGAAAAGGGCATGAAATTTATGGTCTATGGTTTACTATTAGTTTTAGCTTTTTGGAAAGGTGTAATGGGGGTGTAGTGGGATTGAATGTATTCTGAATGTTTTATTAATCAACTACTTGTTACTTATATTATAAATGGATTACCTTTTTCATTCATCGACTACACATTGCTCTACTGTATATGCTTTACCTTTTAATCAGAGTCTATAATCAACGATGACAATTCATGTAAAAGCAATGATACGTTGATTATATAAAATGAAAAATGTTTGTCATAAACTACAAAGGCAGTTTAGAAAACAAAATTGTTCATTTCTACGCATGCTGAGCTGAAAGTTAGATGTTAACATTAACTGGTCAAATAAAAATAATCATCAGCCATAAATAAAAATGTAATAATTATCTAAAGATTCAACATTTTTATTTTCCACCACCATCTTGTAGATTTCCTGACTAACTTCATTAAGAAATTCATCCAAGTTTGGAAGTTCATTCTTGTTATCCTTCTCCATATCCTTCATTGTTTTCTTCTTCACAACCACTTTTTTTATTTTTATCATCTTCATCCTGTCCACCTTCATCTTGATCCTCCTTCTCCACACTAGCTGATCCATCGGT
Organism: Capsicum baccatum var. pendulum; assembly: GCA_030864225.1. Taxonomy (NCBI): domain Eukaryota; kingdom Viridiplantae; phylum Streptophyta; class Magnoliopsida; order Solanales; family Solanaceae; genus Capsicum; species Capsicum baccatum. The sequence continues at coordinate 232,889,758 of CM061560.1, read as the reverse complement.
TTTGTTTTCTTCTTCACGAACAAATTCTTAATTTTTTTATTATTCTTTCTCTTTATCGCCTTCATCCAGATTTTCCTTCTATACAACAGCTGCAACCTCAGGGATCATTACCTCATCATCATTGATGGAGGTATGTTCCAAAGCTGCTACCTCAAGGAGGTCTTCTTTGATGCCGCTGTCATCGTGGCCAGCCCTCGTTGCTGAATGTTGACTTTGCACGTATACACTTGTATTTTCAAGTATTTACCATTTATAATAAACTAAGATAACGGTTGATGAAGAATGGTATAGATTCTATTTTTATAAGTAAAAGGTATTATATAAAATATACATCATCTATAATATATAGAGCAGATATGTGCTTCAACTCCATCTCTCTTCTTCTGCCTCTCCTTTTTTGCTCTCCTCAGTCTCTCTTCTTTTACGAAATCAGTGATGTTCTTGATCGACTCCTCCTACCTAATCACACGCTCTTCTAGATTTTCAATCATCGGTGTCTTTACCGATGCTCTCGGCTTACTTGTCCCCGCACCCCGAGTGACATGCTTTGAAATAGCATTTCTACCCAAATCTCGATCATTATCCGCATCCTCACCATCCTTCGATAAGGTAATGATAGTCACACCCACCAGACAGGCCTTCAAGCCATCTATGAATGTGTCGTTTCATTCTTTTGTAAATGCTTTGAAATTTTTCATGTAGTGCTGCTTCATTTCACGGACTGTGGGGATAAGGTATGGGTGCAGTCTTTCCAGATAAATAGGCAAATATGATTGATTAGCAACATAATATTGGTTAAATTATTCATCAGAAAAAATGTTTCATACCTCTGAGCTCCATCCGTTCAAATATGGATCACCTTCTATTAGTTTATCACCTTTTGAGGTGTGCCATCTGAGCAATCGGGGAATGGGTAGCGGGTCTTCAGTTGATTTAACATTTCCCCTGTCGAGTGCGGGAAAGGCTTCGCATATCCAAATTTTTGATCAAAAGAAAAAACAAAAACATAAAACTGAGAGTAAGTATATTATAGACACCATAGATAAATTACATTATATAATAAACTACTTCAATGGTTTATAATCAAATACCATAAATGCACAGGGAAATCTGTAGAGCGTGTACAGTGAAAATCCTTTTGTCTTAAATGTCTTCTTCTGCCTGCTGAAGTCTATCCGTTTCTTTAGATAGTCTAGAGTCAAGGAAAATGACTCCTTACTCTAAGGGTATTTCTCAAAGAAGCCCAAGTTATCCACCATCTTGATGGTGTCTATGTCCACGGTTTTTGAGAAGTCCCGTGCAAGAAATATGCAGTGTACAAACCAAACCAAGCAGCATTTATACTTGTCCTCCTTGTCTATCCTCCCACCTCTAATAAGCTTCAACAATCTTTTTGCATTTACACTCCTCTTTTCACAATCTTTTTGAAAAAAGTTTCACCCTCCTTCATCGCTTTGACATATCTTAAATCACAGGGATAATGCCCATAATTTAAACTAGTGATTATCACAAACTCCTTCGGGCCAAAACATGCAGGCCTGTCATTGATGTTGAACCACTTTTTATGCAGCTAGTTGTTCGATTCGACTCAACGCAGAAGTATATAGTGGACAAGCTGTCCGTTGAAATTCATATGTTCTGGTAGGTCCCATAAACCACCAAAATAGGAATTCATAAACCTAGACTTTAGAAGTTGATCAACCACGACTTGTTTAAATTCATTAAACATCTTAAATGGGACCTAACGGATATCTTAGCCGAAAATGACCCGACATCATCCAGGACTGTGGCGAGGTCGTACCTCTCAGCCGAAAAAAACCTTGCACAGTAGGGAAAGATCAGTGCTTCCTCGTCTATCCTACCCTCGAGAGGATTTATTTTCTCTGGCTCATCTCGAACCGAAGCTTCAACTGCTTCCTCGCTGTAATTTCTATTCTCCAATTGATCGACTGCTCATTTTTTTCTTCTCTCAGACCTATTACCTTCTGCAGCCTTGCGTTTGTTACCTCTAGCCATTTATTATGATCTACGGACTAAAACTACCATTTTTCAGCTATAACAGCAATTACAATACCTAATCGACCGAGTAGTCTATTAACATAGCAGCAGTTGTAGCACCAAAATTCTAATTTGCAGAACAAGTTTCTTCAAAAACAAATCCATCACCCACAAAGACATGCATCTAAATCACCATTATATTGAACAAAAATAGAAAGGAACTGACACAATGCTAAGTGTGTATCAAGAGATTCCAACCAACACAAGAACAACAAGATGAACAACAAAGTGCTAGTGAATCGAAAATGGCAACACACGGCTACACTAGGCTTGCAACATTTGTTTGAACTAGAAAAGTGAGTTTAACAACAAGAACAACAAAGACAATATTTCTAGTGAATCGAAAGAGCCCCACACGGCTTCACTAGACTTTTATATTCAACAACACAATGTTAACAAGATTTACAAAGAAAGAGATAGAAACTTGACACACAATATTCATTAATCTAAGAACCCTAACAAGAGAAAGGACCCTAAGACTAATAAATATCAATACCAAGTTCTTACTTGGACCAAGAGACTCTCAAAGAACCTCAAGAACCAAGTTTCTATCCAAGATACAACACTAGTATCACTCTACTAGTGAGAATTTGGTTTTGACGTCTCTAAATGATGAGAAAGAGAAGTCAAAAATTTACAAGTCTTTGTTTCTTGAATAATAGGAATGAACTAAAGCAAGACTAGCCCTATTACATGGCTTATATAGTCACTTAGAAAGGAGGGTCAAAGACCAAATTACCCCAGGCATTTAAGTAGGTGGGTTTGGGGTGTCTTGGTGGGCCTCTTTACATTTTATTAAATATAGGCCCTTACGGGGGTAGATCAATCTTGTAGGCATTGTCATTAATCCTTTCTAATACTTGGAACGGGCCATCACCCCGTGGCATCAACTTTCCATTCCTTTGAGATGGGAATCTATCCTTCCTTAAGTGCACCCACACTCAATCACCCGGTTCAAGAATGAGCTTTCTTATTTCTTTGTTGGCTCGCCTTGCAACTTCTTGGTTTTTCTTCTCCAACTGCAACCTCACCTTATCATGTAGCTTTTACATGGACTTGGCCTATTTGCTTCCATCTAAGCTTATCATAAGATCACTTGATAAAGGGGTTAAATCCAAAGGGGAGAGGGGGTTAATGTCGTATACATACTCAAAGGGTGTCATCCCCATGCTCGAGTGTATAACACGATTATAAGCAAACTCAATCAACGGTAAGTTCTTTTACCAAGAAGTCATTTTCCATTAACCATGGACCATAGCATATACCCTAAGGTCCTATTTACTACTTATGTTTGGCCATCGGTTTGTGGGTGGCATGAAGTCGAAAACAACAACTTAGTACCGAGTCTACCCCACATAGACTTCCAAAAGTGTCTTAGGAATTTAGAATCCCTATCACTCACTATGGTCCTCGGAACACCATGAAGTTTTAAAACATTATCAACAAACAAAAAGGCTACGCTAGGCGTATCATCACATTTAGAACAAGGAATAAAGTGAGCCATCTTGGAAAACCAATCCACCACAATAAAAATACTATCCCGCCCCCTTCTAGTCCTCGGCAATCCCAACACGAAGTCCATTAATATGTCAATCCAAGGACGCAAAGGGGTGGACAATGGGTTGTACAACCCATGGGGTTGGAGCCGTAACTTGGCTCCTTTGCACTCAACACATTGGCCCTAAATCCGGGCCACATCCTTGTGTATTCTAGGCCAATAAAATTGTTCTTCCAAAATTCTGAGGGTCTTCTCGACCCCAAAATGGCCCATTAGATTGCCATTGTGTGCTTCCCTCACAAATAATTCTCTCTACGAACTTGAGGGAACACACAATTGTCTACCTTTAAACAAGTATCCATCAAATTTGGTATAGGGATGGGTACCCCTATTCGTAAACCACCTATCCCTTTCCAACTCTTCACTTTCCCTATAGATAGGAGCAAAGTGAGGGTCCTCGGGATATAAAGACTTGAGGTTTTCAAACCCCATAAACTTAGACAACAAAGTAGACACAAGCACATGTTTTCGGGATAAATCATCGGCAACCACATTGTCTTTACCCTTCTTGTATTGAATAACATAAGGGAAAGTTTCAAGAAATTCAATCCATTTGGCATGCCGCCGTTTAAGCTTGTCTTGTTCCCGTAGATGCTTCAAGGATTCATGATCCGTTCGGATCACAAATTCTTTAGGCCACAAATAATGTTGCCAAGTAGACAAGGCTCTAATCAAGGCATACAACTGTAAATCATACGTAGAGCAGTTTAGAGTTGCTCCTTTGAGATTTTCGCTAAAGTAGGTAATAGGCTTCAATTCATGCATTAAGACCGCGCCTATGCCGATTTTGCTTGCATCATATTCGACCTCAAAGTTCTTGTCAAAATTTGGCAATTGTAGTAAAGGGGCCGAGATGAGCATAGCTTTCAAGCCCAAGAAGTCCTTAGCTTGTTCATCTCCCCACTTGAAAGGCCGATCCTTTTTAATTACTTCGGTTAAGGGACGGCAATGGTGCTAAATCCTTTGAGAAAACGTCTATAAAAACTAGCCAACCCATGGAAGCTTATCACTTCACCTACGGTTTTGGGAGTTGGCCAATTTTTATAGGCATCAATCTTAGATTCATCCACTTCGACCCCTCTTGAGCACACCATAAACCCAAGAAATACAACCTCATGGACACCAAAAGAACACTTTTCTAGATTAGAATATAACTTCTCCTTTCGGAGGACATCAAACACACATTGTAAATACTTTACATGCTCATCTAAGGACTTACTATACACCAATACGTCATCAAAATAAACAACAACAAACTTTCCGATAAATGGCTTCATCACATGATTCATTAGCCTCATGAAAGTACTTGGAGCATTTTTTAGGACAAATGGAATAACCATCCATTCATAGAGACCGAATTTAGTCTTGAAGGCGGTTTTCCATTTATCACCCGGTTGCATACGAATTTGGTGATAGCCACGCCTCAAATTAATTTTAGAAAACAAACACGAACCACTCAATTCATCAAGCATATCATCTAACCTAGGAATAGGGTGATGATATTTTATCGATATCTTGTTGATGTCTCGGTAATCAATGCACATACGTCAAGTCCCATCTTTCTTGGGAACTAGTAGCACCAGAATCGCACAAGGGCTCATACTCTCCTTGATATATCCTTTGTTGAGGAGTTCATCAACTTGGCATTGCAATTCCTTGGTATCCATTGGGTTTCTCCTATAAGCTAGTTTGTTGGGCAATTGTGAACCCGACACAAAATATATTTGGTGCTCAATTCCCCAAAATAGGGGAAATCCTTGCGGTAATTCCTTTGGGAAGAAATCCTCGTAATCCTGCAAAACATGAGAAATAGGAGGAGAAATAGAAATGTTAGTGGCGTTAGTGTTAAAATAATGAGCCAAGAGGAGCATCGGAGTGTCCTAGTCATGATCCACAAATAATTCTTTCCTCCTAGCCATCATCACCACACTTCCTTGTCCCTTAGAAATTAGGAGCTACTCGGTTCCCCTACTCCCTCAGTCTTGGGTTCCCCTCTTTTTCCCTCACTCTCGGCCTTGTTTCCCCTTTCCCTCAATTCCCGCATCTTTTGGTATAATTTATTTACTTGGGAAGGCAATAATGGATAAAGAGCAACCTTTCGGCCATCCTTCTCAAGTGTATACCGATTGGACCTTCCATCATGTTTGGTCGACCTATCGTATTGCCAAGGCCTTCCTAACAATAAGTGACAAGCTTGCATTGGTATCACATCATAAAGCACCTCGTTATGGTAGTTGGATACCTTAAAATATATCACACATTTCCTTGTGACCTTTAACTCGCCGCATTCATTCAACCATTGCAACTTGTAAGGACTAGTGTGAGGTGTAGTTGGCAATTTCAACAAGTTCACCATTGCAACACTAACCACATTCGCACAACTTCCACTATCTATCACCATAGTACACATACTTCCCTTCACAAGACATTTAGTATGGAATAAATTCTCCCATTGGCTAGGGTCATCTATCATCTTACTAAACATGGCATGCCTTACTACAAAGTTTGGAACCACACACTCCCCTTCTTGGGGATAAGCATCCTCACAATCATCATCATCATGTGGCTCATTCTCGGGTTTCTCTCCATCTTGAGGCTCGTCCTTATTCTTTTCTTTTTCAAGACCCACTTCCTCACCAAGGTAATACAATCTCCCTTACCTTAGGATCACATTGCGCCGGTTTGGACATTCATTGGCTTTATATCCCCAACCTTGGCACTTGAAACATTGGAAATCTTTAGGATTAGGATACTTATGAGCTTCTTGCCGGGGAGGAAATTTATGGACTGTTTTAGGATCGGACGGCCTTGTAGTGGCGGGTTGGTCCTTGTTTTGGGGCCAACCCAAAGATGGTTAAACCATATCTTTTCTACTCGACCAACCCGAGGTTGATGGTCCCTTTTCCTTGAATGATGACCTCTCTTTAAGCTCCCTTTCAATATCAAGAGCTTCTTGGAAAATCCCTTTAATGGTATCAAACTTGTGAAGCGTCAAATGAGTAGAGATCTCTTTGTTCAACCCACATTTGAACCAAATGATGTCATGGACAATTTGTTCTCCCCGATGATCAAGCTTCAACATGAGTTGTTAAAACTCGTTATAGTATGCCATAACACTTCTATTCCCTTGTCACAAATTATACAACCTAGAAAGCAACTCATGACGATAACTTTCAGGAAGATACCATTGCCTCATTAGGTACCTCAATCGAAACCATAGTGGTGGTTGTCCCTCTACCAACTCATTGCCGAACCGCTTGACGCATTTCTATCAAGTGTTAGCATAGCCTTCAAAATAAGCTATGGCATAACAACTCATCTTCTCCTCCGGGATATCATTCACTTGAAACACTTTATCACACGCCGGCTCCCAAGCAAGATACACCTCGGGGTCACTCTCACCCTTAAAGATAGGTAGGATCAATTTGATGGTATTGATGCCTACGTCCCTCTCTAGGTATCGGTTTCCCCTTTCTCCATACCCTCGATATCTCTTTGGATCCACACGACCTCCTCTTATCTCTTCCTCCCTCATATAGGCATCGTCAAAGGCTCCATACCCTTCATAATTCCCTCTACCATATTCCTCAAGGTGGACGGGATGATTTTGGACATTTGGAACTTGATTCAAAGGAATTGGATTTTGTAGCGGTGGTGGTCTTTGGTTTAGTGTAGCTTGGAAGGGGGGGTTCGGATTTTATGGAGGCATTTGACGTCGAGTACCTCTTGCGGAACTTGATACATTTGGGAATGGGTTGGTCTATTGGAGCCTCGGTTTAGAGGGTTATAAGTGGTTTGTCTTGCGGCATTTAGTGGAGCTAGTGAAGGATTTGCCAATTGTGTCCATGTTTCGGGAGTAACGGAGGCAGAGGAATTTCTATCATGTCCACTTGACGAAACATGTCGAGGAGTAGAAGGACGAGAGTTCCTTTGAATCTCCACTTGTTCTAACCTCCCACTAATAGGTGTCACTTCTCCCCTTATGGCTCCCACTTCAGTACTCAACCTTTCAAAAGCTCGGGTCATAGCCTCATGAGTGACCCTCATATTCTCTATTTCATTAGAATCCATGGTTTGAGATGTGGTTCCCTCCATTATCAAGGTATCACCTACACAAGCAACTAACAAGTTGGTTTAAAATCCCTCTCCTCACTAACACTCAAGTTCCACAAGAGTTGTAGATTGGCTAGGAAACCGTGAATCCGTAAGGTATGAGTATGCTCTTTCTCGGAATGGATTCTTATTTGAAACTCAAAGAATTCTCGTCGGACTAGATCCAAGAGTTACAACGTATTCAAACGACAAAAGCACACAAACAAATGATGACACGAACACAAGTCTTTAAGTGACTAATTGACAAGCTAGTAGGAATGTACTAGTTTGTTAATTAGTTCTCAAGTCAATTAGAGGAAACTAGGAATCAATAATTAGAAACTAGAACATCCAAATTTAAGATTAATTATCACGTGAATAGTAACTAGGGTGATGTGGCAGCATGCAAATGGTCGCGGGTCCACATAAATAGTTCATCAACTTGAAGTCTTAGTCCCCTTAGATCTTTTGTAATGGATGACTTGTTATTGGGATGGAAAACATAAAGTGTTGTAACATTTTTCAAACCCCCTTTTTGTTCCTTTTTTCTTTCAAACTCAAAAGGTGATGTTTGACTCCACTAGTCCCACAAGACAAGGTTCCTTGTTTTAAGGAAAAGTGGTTGTCAAGTCTTGAAAAGGTGATGTTGGCAAGTCTTCTCACAAACAACAATACACCACAATGGTCACTTCCAAGGTTTTCTTTATTTTTATTTTTTTCACAACACAATTCTCTTTTTCATTAAGATTAACTTTAGATTTAGACACCCTTTGTGTTGATGAGAAAGAAACCAACACAAGAAATAATTAAACAAGTAAAACTTTTGTAGATATACAACTAATTTTTGTACCAAAATGTTCAAGAACACACTTTTTGGTAAGAGCTTTCCGAGATTGTTTTTGTAAGAACAAAACCTAGCCTTGAGCTTTGACACCAAATGATACAATGCTAAGTGTGTATCAAGAGATTCCAACCAACACAAGAACAACAAGATGAACAACAAAGTGCTAGTGAATCGAAAATGGCCACACACGGCTTCACTAGGCTTGCAACACTTGTTTGAACTAGAAAAGTGAGTTTAACAACAAGAACAACAAAGACAATATTGCTAGTGAATCGAAAGAGCCCCACACGGCTTCACTAGACTTTTATATTCAACAACACAATGTTAACAAGATTTACAAAGAAAGAGATAGAAACTTGACACACAATATTCATTAATCTAAGAACCCTAACAAGAGAAAGGACCCTAAGACTAATAAATATCAATACCAAGTTCTTACTTGGACCAAGAGACTCTCAAAGAACCTCAAGAACCGAGTTTCTAGCCAAGATACAACACTAGTATCACTCTACTAGTGAGAATTTGGTTTTGGCCTCTCCAAATGATGAGAAAGAGAAGTCAAAAATTTATAAGTCTTTGTTTCTTGAATAATAGGAATGAACTATAGCAAGACTAGCCCTACTACATGGCTTATATAGTCATTTAAAAAGGAGGGACAAAGACCAAATTACCCTTGGCATTTAAGTGGGTGGGTTTGGGGTTTCTTGGTGGGCCTTTTTACATTTTATTAAATATAGGCCCTTAGATGGGCTCACAGGGGCCTCACACATGGCCAAGAATATGAACAAGGCTTGGAGTCATTGCAACTCACGTTCTTGGATTCGTGTGAAAGGTTTCGAGCTAGGAATTCCCGTACTAGGAACCCAAATTTTAAGCACGCAAATCAAGCAAAATTTGCAAAAAAAATCAATGCAATCGTCGAGGAAATTTAAAAGCCAATGAGAAAAATGCACAAACAAATCAAATACCAACTTAGAAACACAAATTATAAGTAAAATCAATCCCTATTTTTTCAAAATAAATTCAATTAACAGCAGATACATTACCTAATCGACCTAGCAGTCTATTAACATGGCAGCAGTTGCAAAAAAAATTCAATTTACAGCATATTTTTATCACGCAGATCGACAAAAAGAGGAAAAAAAATCTCAATCCAATCGTTGAGGAAAGTTAAAATTCAACACAAACAATGCACAAACAAACCGAATACCAACTTAAAAAAACAAATAATAATTAGAATCAAGCCCCATTTTTTTAAAAAAAAAAATAACTTTTCGAGTCTAATTATCAAATACGCAGTGACAAAATCCCCAACATGAACATGCTTCTACAACACCCTTACATTGGATAAAAGCTTTAAAAAAAATCACATATCTTGCCACATTCCAATGAAATTAGTGAAGAAATTTCAAACTAAATAAGTATCGATACACACCAATTATCCATAAAAAATAAGTAAATACCAACTAAAAATAACCACTTTCACTGAAATCAAGCCCCATTTAAAAAAATTAATTTCTTTGGACTCCAATGACTTCACCCACCACAAATGAGTACGGAAAAAATTGAAAAAAACTCCATCAACATGGAGCACAAATTAACCGAAACAATAATATAGTTTACCTGAAGTTGAAGATCAAAGTTGGAGCTGATTTACACGAGCTAGAAATTGAAAAATGGTGGGAAGAGAGAAGAAGCGGTTTTGGTAAAGAGAGAGAAGATGAGAGAATTTTTTCTGTATTTAATGGAAGTGTAGGGTTAAATATGTATTTAATAAATACATAAGGGGTTCCAAAATATTTTAAAAATACATAAGGGGTGCCAAAATATTTTTTTCTTTTACACTTAAGACCATGGCCCACCAAACCCTAAAAAATTAGGGTTTGACAAAATGAGTGTCCATTTGTTAAAATAAGTTTTCAAAGTGGACCAACAACTAAATCTAAGTTTGGAAAATGTCCACTTCCCAAACCTTTTTTGACATTTATCCACCAAGTTTTTTTAATTTGAAGAATGGATACTTCTATGGGACCACAAAAATAAAATGCACATCTAACATTCAACTTACAAAATCTACACTCTAGCCCTTTTCCCATTTCAGCCCTAATTTTGTTAAAACTACACTTTAGTCTATCTTTAAAAATATAAATATTGGATAAATAATTTAAAAAAATCCCGAATATTCTGAACCAATCCATTAGCAACCACCATATTTTGGCTCTATTTCCTCAATTTTTCGACCATTTTTTGGCCATTTTTCATTGAATTTTCTGACATTCATCGGAAAGTGACATTATCTCCATTGTTATAAGCCTTTTTTGATTATTTTTATCCCCAATTTTCTTCCATTTTTATAGAAAAAGCTCGCAATTCAGTCTCACATTTTGAAATTGATTCTTGGGTCAAGAGCAACATTCCAATACTCCTTAGGTTGTTTGTAAGCTGAAATTCATCGTATTATTCCGGTGGTCGTCGAAAAAAGGTTCAATCGTGCACTGTACGGCCAGCAGCTAGGAAGAATACAACTTTAGTCTATTATGTCTAGGCACATAAACCACTATTCAAGTCTTTTGAATACTATTATCGAAGTATATTATGTCTATTATAGATTACGTGGTTGTTGGTGGTATATTTTCTAGTGAATGGGAGGAGAGTACTAAATGTTGGATTTAGAAAACCGCGTCTAAGGAGACAGTGTCCATTGCCCTTCGTTGCAATAGTTCATACATCGACATAGTTAAAAGCATAATAGAGAGCGGTGAATTAAGTTGTGATCAAAGCGAGGTGTTAATTAGTTACTTGATGAACGGGAGGGGGAAAATCCATCCAACATTCATAAGGAATGATAGACATGTGGAATTATATATGCTTTGCATTGATTCTGATAACTCCAGACCTATATTATGGGTTAAAGTTTTTGAACGGTCCTAAGAAAAAGCTTCCACATCAACCCCACCCCCACCCTCACCCCCACTCCCACCCCCGAATGTGGATGATACGTCAATTAAATATGATTTAAAGGGTTGCGATGAATGGGATAATAGTGAAGATTATGAAGAAGAGGAGTGTGGAGGAGGCGAGGATGGGCAGCTCGAACCACAAAGAAGCCACTCTTTCTCGGACGGCACCAATCTTTTTTTAGGACAAACATTCAAGGATAAGAAAACATTAAAACTTTTGTTGAAGTAGGCGTCGGTGAAAATATCTTTCAATTACAAAAATCTGAAGAGTAGTAAGAAATACTTAAGGGTGAGGTGCGTAGATCGTACTTATCGGTGGATGGTGCGTGCATGTGCTATCGGACAATCTGGTTGGTTTCACATCCACAAGTACATGGGAAAGCATACTTGTGGTGTTGATCATGTCACAGGAAAGAACAAGAATGTCACCGTGGAGGTCATTGCATCACTTATTTTGAACTTTTTCATCGACAACAAAGGACCAAGCCTGAAAGAGATCGAGAGGATCATTTTAGGGAGCTACATTGCAGGCCGAGCTATTGGAAGTGTTGGATGGCAGGCATCATTGTGAAGAACATAGTTTGAGGTACGCCCGAGCATGGATATGCAGTGCTTCCCGCATTTTCATATATTTTCAACAGCCTCAACCCAGGTGCTATTAATTTCCTCAAGGTCGATGAGGAGTCTGGAAGGTTTACTTACTACTTTATGGCATTTGGGGCTTCCATCCGTGGATATGCACACATAAGAAAGGTCATCGCAGTTGATGACATGCATTTGTCTAGCAAGTACGAGGGCGTGCTACTGTCTTCTATCACTCAAGATACGCAGAATCATATCTATCCCTTATCATATTATGTGGTGGATAAGGAGAACGGCACGTAAGCACAGCAAATGGCCTCGCAAGGCATTATCCACTTGCGCATCATGGTGTTTGTATGATGCACCTCGGTGAAAATCTTTGAATAAATCACCATTGTTTTGATTCTCTCTATTTGTACTACCATGCGGACAAGGCGTACACGTTGGAAGAATTTAATGACTACTTCAACCCCTTTTAAGAAAGATGCCTCTGCACAGCAGCTTGCCTCGAGCATGAAGTAAGATTTGAAAAATGGAGCTGGGCTCACTTTCTAGGTAATTGATTTACCGTCATGACCTTAAACATTGTTGAGTTGGTGGACTCAATGTTGCGCGATGAAAGAGAGTATCTAGTGGCGGCCATTTTCAATTAAATTGCACATAGATTTGGACAAATATTCAGGAAAAGGTATGCGGAGGTGGACAATTCAAAGACAACCTTCGTTCCCATAGCCAAGACGATCTTGAGGGAAAACATGACTAAGGGGGACAAATTATATGCTAACAACATAAACGGAAGCACCGACGAATTCACCATGCTTGGCTACGGTCGTTCCGCAAAAGTTAATATTTCGAGACGGCCATGTTCTTGCAGAAAGTACAACTTAGTTAAATTACCATGCGCTCATGATATGGCAGCGTTGCGTTTGAAGCACGGGGACGAATGCGGCACTAGCATTTACAACTACTCTTCGCAAATATATTCGAAAGAATCATACCTCCTTGCATACTTGGAACCTATTTGTGTAGCACCACTTGAGTCGGAGTAGAGTGTGGCGTGAAAGTATCTTAAAATGCAAGTTCTTCCACCCGACTTCAATTCCAAACTCAGACGGAGAAAGGTGAAACACGTTAAGGGTGTGTTGGAGCCTTCAAGGTATAAGAAAAGAAACAAGTGCTCCAAGTGCAAAAGGCCGGGACATAAGAAAACAACATGCAGCCTTAACGTAGAATAATATGATTGACATTGTATTGAATGTTTTTGTTTGTTCAAATGTACTGGACAGTATGTAATGTGTATTCTGTTTTGAAAACCACTGAAAGGCAATTAAAATCGACTTTTTTTGTTGTGCATTATCGATTCCTGTTCATATATTATATACTATGTCCTAAATAGATTCTAGACTTAAATAATCGACAAAACTCATAATATATAATATATCAGTGTTTTGTCTACTAAGTAAATATTCAGTCAGTAGTGTATAATTAACCTACCTGGTTGTCTATTGATCAAATTCTTTTCTTCATATAATGTTGAATTAGAAATAATTACGACGCATTAGAATGGGTGGCAATTCAAAAACTGTCTTTTCAAGTTCTGAAATCGACTATACACATTACACATCGACTAAACTCAAAATATATAATACATCGATGCATTGTCTAGGAGGTATAGTGTAAAATACATAGTCTATCATCGATCAGTCGTGTAGTCTATTACAGAAACCCTAATCCTCATACACTGAACCTTTCAATGTAATTATTATACTTCGTAAAACAACAAGATTTTAAATGCCGCGAGTACCACAACCGCCGTGACTTTTTATTTCTTATTCTCGCATGCCTTCTCCCCTTAAATCAACACATGTAAAGATTTTATTGGTCATTTTTCTCATGGTCTGGTCTATTTAAAGAGACCATGGTCGATTTTGAACACAATTTCACAAGAAAAAAGTCTTAAGGAAGAAGAAGATGGCTAGGAGGATGTACCCACTATGGTCATTGCACAGAATGTCAACAATAAACAACATAGAGTTGTTAAGGCTTCAGAGTGACCTGGATTTCATTTTCGAGGGCATTGCCGCCGATTAACGACGGCTAGATAGAGAGCTTCTCTGGATGGCTCCTTTTCTTCGGGCCATAGCTGAGAGGCTCAACCTAGACCCCCTGGAACTCATCACCCCCCTTCGTTCCCCTAGTGTAGTGTGGTTTTTCTTATTTGGTTTGTAGTTCATTTCTCAATGAAGCTTTCATGGTAGGGTTATGTAAATGAAAGCTTCATTTTTGAGTTTTTGTTTGGGATTTTTTTCTCAAAAATTGTAAATATAGATGCAATGAACATTTATATATCTATAAACAAGTTTCAAGTTTCTTTATTCACGATGCTCTCTTTACCTATAGTGATTTGTTAGTATTTCCTCAGTAGTCCCTGTTTTAAGATTTGCAAACTTTATTTACACTCTAAGTACAGTAGGAATAAATAATCGACTATGGTAAATACACATTCTAAAATCGATTGTGTCACGGGTGAATTATAGAATAAAATCAGTGTTCATGATCCTGTATATTGAGAGATTATCGACTTATAAACAAGTCTATTATTGACTACTCGTATAGTCTATGATCAACTTACTGAATATATTGACGGCTTAAAATAATGAAAAAAAAGAGAAATTAAATAAAATAAAATTAGAGTATGTCAATTAACACCATTAAAACATTGTAAAGAAATTTGATGCATAAATTGTGACTCCCAGTCACTTTTGGACGTGATCAAGTGTTATCTTAGACACGGCGTAGTCGTAGATCATTGAGATGATATAAAAAGGAGAAGAAATAAAATAAAATAAAATAAATATTAATCATCCAAGCACTAATGAACGACCACTTATCATGACAAGAGATTAGACTTGTGTGATGACCATAAGGATGAGTGGTGGTTACTTGTGAATGTTTAATGGACAAGTAGTATATGAGAACAAGGAGTCGTTCTCAACAGAGATTCTTGTTCTAGGTAATTGGTTGTTACTACCATTGCCCTCCCCTATACCCATTTGATCGAGTGTCCAATTGATTTGTAATCTTATATTATGATATTTAGTCATTTTACATTGCGTGAGTGATGTTAATTTATCTTATTTTATTTTATTTCTCCCTTTTTTTAATATCACCTCTTTTGAAAATAGACTTGTTATGATACCTTGAGTATATTATAGATAAATAGCTTTATCTATACCAGACGTTATTATTTATCATGTATCGACCAAAGAAGTCTATTTTCAAAGAATGTGATATTTAAAAAAGGGAGAAATAAAATAAAATAAAATAAATTAACATCACTCACGCAATGTAAAATGACTAAATATCATAATATAAGATTACAAATCAATTGGACA
Source organism: Capsicum baccatum var. pendulum (assembly GCA_030864225.1). Classification (NCBI taxonomy): domain Eukaryota; kingdom Viridiplantae; phylum Streptophyta; class Magnoliopsida; order Solanales; family Solanaceae; genus Capsicum; species Capsicum baccatum. The sequence goes on along the minus strand of CM061560.1, from coordinate 232,874,269 downwards.
CTTGATCAAATGGGTATAAGGGAGGGCAATGGTAGTAACAACCAATTACCTAGAACAAGCGTCTCTGTTGAGAAAGACTCCCTGTTCTCATGCACTACTTGTCCATTGAACACTCTCAAGTAACAACCACCACTCATCTGTATGGTCATCACACAAGTCTAATCTCTTGTCATGATAAGTAGTCGTTCATTAGTTCTTGCATGATTAATATTTATTTTATTTTATTTTATTTTATTTCTTCTCTTTTTTATGTCATCTCAATGATCTACGACTACGCCATGTCTAAGATAACACTTGATCACGTCCAAATGTGATTGGGAGTCATAATTGATGCATCAAAATTTCTTTACAATGTTTTAGTGGTGTTAATTGACATACTCTAATTTGATTTTATTTAATTTATCATTTTTTCCCATTATTTTAAGTCGTCCATATATTTAGCAAGTTGATCATAGACAATGTAAAAGGTCTATAATCAATCGTAGTCTTAATCGATAATATTCGAATACACGGGATAATCAACACTGACATCAGTATATAAGTCGTAAGTCACCCTGTCAAAAATAGAAGACATATACATTTGTTAGAGAACCTTTGAAGTAAAAGATAATCCATTTAAATTTTCTCCAACAATACAATTCTAACGGGTAGAATTTTCCAACGGTCAGATTTTGATAGCCTTACTATATTAATTAAAGGTACCCTTTTGGGATCCTCCATGTTCATTTATTCATGACTTTCAAGTTTTGCATCAACAATAACAATGTCTCAGTCATATCAAACTTCCAAAAGTTCGTATATTTGTCGTTGCGGTAATCCTGTGGTGTTGAAAACATCACGCACCGACAGAAATTCGGGACGAAAATTCTACAGTTGTGTGGTTGGAAAGGTTTGTTTTTGTTTAAATAAAAATTTATTTATGTTCATATCATAATTCAATTTACTAATTTATCCTCGTTATTTTAGGATAATGGTGGATGATCTTATTTCAAGTGGATTTTCTCCGATTCCGAGGTGTCAAAATTTCAAGGCTTTGCAAAGTTTGAAATGTTTAAAAGGCTTAGAGATTCCAAAAAAAAATAGGGATCTTCTAATGACATTATATAGAGAATCGGAACACAAGATTGATCACTTAAAGAGATTGTTGAAAGATGTCGAAATTGAGAGGGATCAACTTAAGCATAAGTCGGCTATGACTGAAGAAAAAGAAAAGGGCATGAAATTTATGGTTTATGGTTTACTATTAGTTTTAGCTTTTTGGAAAGGTGTAATGGGAGTGTAGTGGGATTGAATGTATTCTGAATGTTTTATTAATCTACTACTTGTTACTTATATTATGAATGGTTTACCTTTTTCATTCATCAACTACACATCGCTCTACTATATATGCTTTACCTTTTGATTAGATTCTATAATTAACGATGAAAATTCATGTAAAAGCAATGATATATTGATTATATAAAGTGAAAAATGTTTATCATAAACAATAAAGGCAGTTTAGAAAACAAAATTATTCAGTTCTACGAATCCCAGCTGAAAGTTAGAAGTTAACATTATCTAGTCAAATAAAAATAATCATCAGCCACAAATAAAAATTTAATAATTGTCTAAAGATTTAACATTTTCGGTTTCCACCATCATCTTGTCGATTTCCTGACTAACTTCATTAAGAAATTCATTCAAGTTTGGAAATTCATTCTCGTTATCCTTCTCCGCGATGCCTTCTTTTTCTGGTGCATCACTTTTTCCTTCTTCGTTATGTTGTTCTTTCTCTACATCTTGTGCATTCTTCTCTTCTATTTTCTCTCCATCTCCTTCATTTTTTTCTTCTTCACAACCACTTTTTTTATTTTTATCATCTTCATCCTGTCTGCCTTCGTCATGATCCTCCTTCTTCACACCAGCTAATCCATCAGCTTTGTTTTCTTCTTCACAAACAACTTCTTCATTTTTTTCTTTTTCTTTCTCTTTATCGCCTTCATCCAGATTTTCCTTCTCTACAACAGCTGCAACCTCAGGGATCATCACCTCATCAACATTGATGGAGGCATGGTCTAAAGTTGCTACCTCAAGGAGGGCTTCTTTGATGTCGCTGTCATTGCGGCCAGCCTTCGCCGCTGAATACCAACTTTGCACTTATACAGCTGCATTTTCAAGTATTTACCGTTTATAATAAATTAAGATATCGGTTGATGAAAAATGGAATATATTCTATTATTATAAGTAAAAGAGATTATATAAAATATGCATCTTCTATAATATATAGAGTAGATATTACCTTCAATTTCATCTCTCTTCTTTTGCCTCTTTTTTCTGCTCTTGTCAGCCTCTCTTCTATTACGAAATCAGCGATGTCCTTGATCGACTCCTCTAGCCTAATCATGCGCTATTCCAGATTTTTAATCATCGGTGTCTTTCTTGATGCTCTCGGCTTACTTGTCCCCGCACCCCGAGTGACATGCTTTGAAACAACATTTCCACCCAAATCCCGGTCATCATCTCCATCTTCACTATCCTCCGATGAGGTGATGACAGTCACACCCTCTAAACAGGCCTTCAAGCCATTGATGAATGTGTCGTTTGGTTCATCTGTAAATGTTTTAAACTTTTTCATGTAATGCTTCTTCATTTCACAAATTGTGGGGATAAGGTACGGGTGCACTCTCTACAGATAAATAGGAAAATGTGATTGATTAGCAATACAATATTGTAAAATTATTCATCAGAATAAATGTTTCATACCTTTGTGCTCCATCCGTTCAAATATGGATCACCTTCGATTAGTTTATCGCTTTTTGAGGTGTGCCATCTGAGTAATCGAGGAATGGGCAGCGGGTCTTCAGTTGATTTACCATTTCTCCTGCCGAGCGCAGGAAAGGCTTCGTATATCCAAATCTGTGATCAAAAGAAAAAAACAAAAACATAAAACTGAGAGTAAGTATATTATAGACACCATAGATGAATTACAGTATATAATAAACTACTTCAATGGTTTATAATCAAATACCATAAATGCCCAGGAAAATCCGAAGAGCGCATACGATGAAACTCCCTTTGTCTCAAATGTCTTCTTCTGCCTGCTGAAGTCTATCCGCTTCTTTAGATAGTCTAGAGTCAAGGAAAATGACTCCTTACCCCAAGGGTATTTCTGAAAGAAGCCCAAGTTATCCACCATCTTGATGGTGTATATGTCCACGAGTTTTGAGAAGTCCCGTGCAAGTAATATACAGTGTACGAACCAAACCAAGCAGCATTTGAACTTGTCCTCCTTGTCCAGCCTCCCACCTCTAATAAGCTTCAACAATCTCTTTTCATTTACACTCCTTTTTTTCACAATCTTTTTGAACAAAACTTCATCCTCCTCAATCGCTTTGACATATCTTGAATCACAGGGATAACACCCACAATTTAAACCAGTGATTAGCGCAAACTCCTTCAGGCCAAAACATGCAGGCCAGTCATTGATGTTGAACCACATTTCATGCAGCTTGTTGTTCGGTTTGACTCGGCACAGAAGTTTATAGTGGACAAGCTGTCCAATGAACTTCATATGTTCTAGCAGGTCCCATAAACCACCAAAACAGGAATTCTTAGACCTAGACTTCAGACGTTGATCAACCACGACTTGTTTGAATTCATTAAACATCTTCAAACGAGACCTAACAGATATCTTAGCCGAAAATGATCCGACATCATCCAGGACTGTGGCGAGGTCGTACCTCTCAGCCGAAACAAATCTTGCACAGTGGAAAAAGATCAGTGCTTCCTCATCTATCCTACCCTCGAGAGGATTTATTTCCTTCGGCTCATCTCAAACCGAAGCTTTAACAGCTTTCTTGCTGTAATTTCTATTCTCCAATTGATCGACTGCTTGTTTTTTTCTTCTCTCAGACCTATCACCTTCTTCAGCCTTGCGTTTGTTACCTCTAGCTATTTGTTATGATCTACGAAAAAAACTACCATTTTTTAGCTATAACAACAACTGCAATACTTAATCGACCTAGCAGTCTATTAACATGGCAGCAGTTGCAACACCAAAAATTCTAATTTGCAGAACAAGTTTCTTCGAAAACAACCCCATCACCCACAAGAATATGCATCTAAATCACCATTATATTGAACAAAAACAGGAAGAAACCCAAATTTTAAGCATGCAAATCGAGAAAAATTCGACAAAAAAATTCAATGTAATCGTCGAGGAAAGTTAAAATCCAATGAGAATAATGCACAAACAAATCAAATACCAACTTAAAAATACAAATTATAAGTAAAATCAATCCCTATTTTTACAAAAAAAATTCAATTGACAGTAGATACAATACCTAATCGACCTAGCAGTCTATTAACATGGAAGCAGTTGCAAAAAGAATTCAATTTATAGGACATTTTTATCACGCGAATCGACAAAAAAGTGGCAAAAACATCTTAATGCAATTGTCGAGGAAAGTTAAAATTCAACACAAATAATGCACAAACCAAATCGAATACCAACTGAAAAACACAAATTATAAGTAAAATCGAGCCTCATTTTTTAAGAAAAATTTCAACTTTTTGAGTTTAATTATCAAATATGCAGTGAAGAAATCCCTAATATGAACATGCTTCTACAACACCCATACATTGGAGAAAAGTTTTAACAAAAATCACATATCTTGCAACATTCCGACGAAATCAGTGAAGAAATTTCAAACTAAATAAGTATCGATACACACCAATTATCTATAAAAAAATAAGTAAATACCAACTAAAAACAACCACTTTCACTGAAATCAAGCCCCATTTTAAAAAAAAAATAATTTATTTGAACTCCAACGACTTCACCCGCCACAAATGAGTACAGATAAAAATGAAAAAAATCCCATCAATATGGAGCACAAATTAACCGGAACAATAATATAGCTTACCTGAAGTTGAAGATCGAAGTTGGAGCTGATTTACACGAGCTCGAAATTGAAAATGGTGGAAAGGGAGAAGAAGCGATTTTGGTAAAGAGAGAGATGAGAGATTTTTTTTTTTTTATTTAATGAAAGAGTAGGGTTAAATATATATTTAATAAATAATAAGGGGTTTCAAAAGATTTTAAAAATACATAAGGGATCCCAAAATATTTTTTTCTTTTAAACTTAAGCCCATGACCCACCAAACCCTAAAAAATTAAATTTGCGAAAATGAGTGTCCATTTATTAAAATAATTTTTCAAAGTGGATCAACAACTAAATCTTCTCAACTCACTTAGTATTTCCAAATGACCTCTTACTGTTTGCTCGAGGAGATAAAGAATCAATCCAGATGTTGTACAATAAATTCATGATCTTTTCTAGAGCTTCAGTCAAGCGAACCTAAACAAAAGTAATATCTATTTTGGGTGGAGGGGGTCACAAGGTAGGGGAAAGACTGTGTTGCAGAAACTTGGCATCCCTAATGGGGAGTTACCTTTTGGATATCTGGGAGTTCCGCCGGCCACTAAGAAACTGAATATATTGCAGTGGCAACCACTGATAGAAAAAAATGTAGCAAAAATCACATCTTGGACAGCCACAAAGCTGTCCTATGCAGAAAGGGTTCAACTAGTCAAGACTATAGTATTTGGAGTGCAATCATACTTGTCACAACTTTTCTTAATCACTGCAAAGGTTCTTAAACTTGTGGAGGCTTATTGTAGGAGCTATATTTGGCCGGGGTTAAATGAGATAACAAACGAGCTTTAATAGCTTAGAGCAGGATGTTCTTGCCAAAAGCAGCAAGAGGATTGCATCTGTTTAATCTTAAGATCTGGAACAAAGAAACTATTGCAAAAATGTACTGGGACCTGGAAAATAAACAGGATAGGTTGTGGATTCGATGGTTACATGCTTAGTATGTGAAAAAACAAAATTTTGACTTATTTCCTATACCTCAGCATGCAAGCTGGATGGTTAGGAAAATTTTGGAAACTAGAAGTATTGTACAACAGCTTCAAGGTTAATTTATTGGTTCCAGGAGTAAGATAAATTTCATCTACATGCAGAGGCTTGGAAGCATATGATGTTTAAGAATGAAGCCAGACCAAAAGCTATATTTACACTCTGGGTGCAATTGCATGGGCACATAAATACTGCGGATAGGTTGGCTAAATGGGGCGTGTAGGTCGATAAGGAATGCCAAATGTGTCATAATACACTAGAAACGAATGATCATTTCTTTCTAGATTGTGTATTTGCCAGATCTGTTAGAGCCAGACTTCTCCAGTGGTTGCAGATCACAGATGTTGAACTTAGTGCACCAACCCTAATACAACAATGGTACTGGAATAGAGCCAAAGGTAAATCAACTTCAGCAAAAATCACGAAACTGGTGTACACGAAAATCATACATGCCATTTGTATCGAGCGGAATAATATAATTTTTGAGAAGAAACAACGCGAAGTCAACAGTCTAGACAGGGAAATAGCCTGCAGCTGCAACATTAGAGTTTCTGTGAAGCTGAGTATTGTCTTCCAGCTACTTCAATTTTAATAACTATTGTCATAACTAGTTAGCTTGTAGAGACGAATTGTATCGGAGATATTTCCTTTCTTTTACATATTGGACAGCATAGCTGAGATGTAGTGATGTTGTGGTTCTCATTTGCCTTACTTGGTGATTAATACAAGTTAATTAGTTACCAAAATATAATAATAATAATAGTAGTAGTGATGGTAGTAGTAAAAACACCCGTGGGTAGTACTTTTAATTTTTTATTTTTTAAAAAAAATAAATGTAGTATTTTTATTATTATTATTACTATTATCATCATCATTATCTCATTTAATATTTATCTCAATTTAAGTATATAGATTATAAGATAAATATACATTATATTTGAAAAAAACAAGGATAAGAAAGAATAATAACCCATCTTTTTTTAACAAATCAATATGACATTTGAATATGAATGGAATTTGAATTCGAATTCGAATGCAGTTCTATCTTCTTAACTTTTCTTACATATACTTCTATATAATTAAATAAAGGATACTAAATATTTGAATTTTGAATTGAAAGATTAAGTATCTAAATTTAAAATATTGAGCTTTTTATTTAAAAATATTATCATTAGCGCGAAATTAGAAACCTAACATTGAAGAGTTTATGGGATCTTTCAAAAATAGTTACACTTTGCTGAAAAATTCACCTTTCATAGCCATATTTTACATAATTATCATTTATAGCCGTTGTATTCAATTTACGCCCGCTGGATTCGATTTTATCAATAGTCTCTATTCATATAAAATATAAATACAGTATCATTTAGCCATTGTGTTCGATTCGTAGCCACTGTATTCACTTTTACTCAATAGTCCGTATTCATCTAAAACATAAATACACTACATATTTAGTCTCGCCAAAAACACTACCATTTTTTTTTAACTTTTTTATTTTTTAAATATATTTTCTTTTTCGTGTTTTCCTCGTTTTTTTTTTTCTTCTTTTTCTATTTTTTCCTTTATTTTTATTTTTTTTACTTTTTCTCTCTCTTCTATCTCTAACTTCTATTTCTTTTTTTTTTTGTTCTTTTTAAATTTTTTTTGTACTTATTTTCTTTATCATTTTTTTGGTTCTATTTTATATTTTTGAAAAATATGACTACTCGACCACAAGTCATGGATGATAACGTAAATACCACAATTGTTATCGTATTTGTAGTCACACCATCATTTATATTTATGTATTCATTGATACAGCTGTATTTGTATTTGTATTTTAAAGTTCACACTTGTATTTGTATTTTGTAGTTCACATTTATATTTGTATTTTATAGTTTGCACTTATATTTGTATTTGTTAGTTCGCACCATCATTTATATTTTATATAATTCGCACTTGTATTTTAAAGAACTGTTTTGTATTTGTATTTTATAATTGACTGTATATTATATTGAATTATATTTGTATTATAATTTTATCGTGTTTGTATATTTAGATTATATTTGCATTCTATTTTCGTCGATGTCTTTTTATTTTTAAAGAATTATTTTGTATTTGTATTTGTAAGTTGATTGCATATTGTATTTAGCCGTGATTATGTACAATTTATCATTTGTATTTGTATACAAATAAGTAAATGCATTAATTGTATTTTATTGATTCTAAAATATATAAATATGTAATGTTGATACAAATGTACCATTTTGTATTTGTATGTCAAAATTATCATTCGTATTTATAAATAAACAAATATCACTTGATACAAATACAATTACAAACAAATGAAACAAATGATTATACAAATACAAATACATATTGTATTTGTATATATTGTATTTGCATAAAAATTTGAATTTTATTTATTTGTATCAATAAATACAACTCGTATCAATAATTACAAACAAGTATTTGTAGAAAGAAAACCAATCATTTCTTTTCAATAATTAAAAATACAAATGATAGTTCACACTTATATCTGTATATTATAGTTCACATTTGTATTTGTATTTTATAGTTCACACTTGAATTTGTATGTTATAATTCACATTTGTATTTATATTTTATAGTTCGCACTTATATTTGTGTTTGCTAGTTCACACAAATGAAAAGAAGGAGAAAGATTAAAAGTAAGAAAAAAGAAAAAAAAAAGAAGGAGAAAAAAATGAGAGGAAAAGAAAGAGAAAAAAAAATACAAAAAAAGGAGAGTAATAGAAAATAGAAAAAAAAAACAAAAAAGGAAAAAAAGAAGGAGAAAAAATAAAAATGAGAAAAAAGAAAAAAGAAAGAGAAATCAAAAAAAAGGAAAACAAAAAATGAGGAAAAAACTGAAAAGGAAACAAATAGGAGAGTAATAGAAAATAGAGAAAAAGAGAAAATACATGAGAGAGACTATAAATTGTAATTAGGGATAATTAATAGGTAAAAGGGGCTATGAATTATAATTAACTAAAACTTAGGCTAAATAGGATAATTAGGAGTCAATATTTGCTAAGCTATGTATCCCTTTTTACTAAACTCTTACTACTCTTAAATTTATCTTTAAAATATATTTAAATAATAAATAAAGATAATAATAATAATAATAATAAGAAGAAGAAGAAGAAGTGGTGGTGATAGTATTAAATACACGTAGGTAGTACTTTTGATTTTTTAATTTTTTTAAAAAATAAATATAGTAGTAGCGATAAGAATATTAGTAACAAAATAATAATAATAATAATAATAATAATAATAATAATAATAATAATTTTATTATCATTATTATTATTATTATTATTATTATTATTCTTTTGATTATCATTATCTCATTTTTTCCAAATATTTATCTCAATTTAAGTATATAGATTATAATATAAATATACATTATATTTGAAAAAAAGTAAGGATAGGAAAAAATAATAACTGATCATTTTTTATCAAATTAATATGCTATTTGAATTTGAATGGAATTTGAATTCGAATGCAGTTTGATTATCTTAACCTCTCTTATATATACTCCTATATCATTAACTTTATTCATGAATTTAATTACTATATTCTTTAAATTCTTCATGTTTTAAAAACTCTTTCGCTTTTTGATATAACACTTTTTTGTATATACTGGAAGGCTATGACATTATTTAAAAGATATGACATTATTAAAAGGCTAAAAAGGTATAACAACTTTCTTATTTTCTTTTTTCAATTTTTCATTTGTTAAATGTTCATGATATTCATAAAAAAATTGTGCTAAATAACTACATGTTAGCTAACAAGAAAAAAACAAGAAGGGACCTTACTCTTACATGACAAGGCAAGACGAAATTTATGGCAACTTCGTCTTTAAAAACTATTAATGCAATGTGAACGGGATATGATCTTAAAAATATTGATTTTATAATATTATTTTTTCTTTCTTTTACTCTAAATTAATTGGATTTGTGAATTCCAAGTCATGTAAATATTACAAATATGGTTATTATTTTCATGAAAAATATTAAAATTGTATTGATAGTTTTTTTTTTTAAATAACATTGTGATTTTATCATAAATAAAAATATTACAAAGAAGAGGAGCAAAAATAACATGCCACTAATATAAAGTATGATATACTTATTTTCTGACAAAATTAACAGGAACACAACTTTTGTAAAGTTATTAAGTCAATATATATATATATATATATGTGTATGCATGCATGTATTCAATGTTAATTTTTCTCCATTGAAGAAAGTATTACAGTACCTTAGAAATAAAAGCTATTTGAAATTCTATTATATTTCAGTTGGTGGCGCTCGGTTGATTTTTCGACTAGACTTTTCTGATATTATTTAATCATATTTACTGGATCGGACAGGCGGGCGGTGATATGCGTGCCCTACCAGACTTATAAAATAATATCGAGAAATCCTAGTCGAAAAATCAACCGAGGCACCAACCGAAATATAACATAATTTCAAATAGCTTACTGACTGTATGGACTGCGTACAATTCTTTTACCCAAACAAGGGGCCTGTTAGAAGATTAATACATACTTATGATGAGCCCATGTGTCTGGCCTTTCTAACAGAGAGAAAAGTGACACCCTTTTTTCATCTTTAACGGGCTTAAAATTCATGGCTTGCTAGAGGTAGTCACTAAAATAAAGCCATCATAAGAGGTACTAATTTCGATTGTACCAACCATTTCGAAATCAAGTAAACAAATTATAGAAAAATTCTTTCATATTTTGATAGAGTCTGGATCTTTTATAGTTACTATGTAAAAGAAGTTAGATCTTTAACATAGTTATGAAAAGTTTTTAGCCGGACAAAGTCACAGCTGGAGAGAGGAAGAAAGTATTACGGTGCCTTAGAAATAAAAGAGAATAAATTACCTTGAAAATGGCTGGATGCAAGGCCGAAATAGTAAATAGCGACGACTATTAGCCCTTTTATTCAAACCTTGAATTTTATAACAGGAGAGAGGGGAGAGAAAACTGCTTAGAGAGAAGTAAAGAAAATGAAAATTTTTCTTCTATTAGCTTATGGATGATTTTTTTAATTATAAGAATATGCATATCTGTGTTTAAAGGAAGTGCCCTTATTATGGTGATTAATAAATTTTTAGAGTGGAAGTGAGTGTAAAAATTCATTTTTCATTGAGGTATTCTCTGGATAAGAAATTAGGTAGGGAATTATCAATTCCTTTCTTATATTGAATCTCAAAATCAAAAGGGGCTAGTTGAGCCTGCCACCTTGCAAAGATTAATTTTGAAGCATTATATTTATAATTTTAGTCAAACATATACTTAACTGATTGAGCATCTGTTCTAATAAAAAAAATTGATTAATTAAATTATCCTGAAATTTAAGAACACATTTAACAATGGTTAACATTTCATGTGCAACCGTTGCATACTTCTTTTGACTATCAGTTCATTTTTCAGAATGAAATCGAATTAATTGCTCAGTATTATTATGGGGACTAACTTTCTTAAGTATTCCACCAAAAAAAATGTTAGAGGCATCAGTTTCAATAATTTTTAGCCAAGCAGGATTAGCTAGAGTTAAGAAAGGCAAAGATTTGACACGTTGCTTAATACGTTTAACAAGGTTGTGTGACTATCACTCCAGGAACCTTTAAAAAAAAATTTAGCCTATTATATAAGAGGGCTAAAGCTCTTGACAGATTTTCATAAAATGGGGATATATAATTCAAACTATCTAAGAATCATTGCAATTGAGTTCGATCAGTGATGACATCTGAAAATTTATCAGCAAAATCAATAGAACGCTAAATAGGGACTATCTTCCCTCGACAAATATTGAGACCTAAAAATCGAATACTTGTCTGGAATAAATTCATTTTTCGTTTAGATATCATCAAACCTTTTTGTATCACACTCTTTTTAAACATATCAAGGTGTTTAAAATGTAATTCTAATGTTTTTGAAAACACAAGAATATCATCAATATAAACAATAATGAAATTCATATATCGATTAAAAATGTCATTCATTATTTTCTGAAATTCAGAAGGAGCATCTTTCAATCCAAAAGACATCACATTCCATTCAAATTGACCAAATGAAACATTATAAGTGTGCTCTCTAAATATTTGAATTTGCCAATAGTTAAATTTTAAATCAAATTTAAAAAATATATTGGCATCAAATAATCTGGATAATAAATCATTTTTATTTTGAATAGGGTATCTAATCCATTTTAAATATTTATTAAGAGACTTATAATTTATTACTAACCTCGGCATACCTCATTTTTTTTCAGTAGCATTATTCACATAAAATACAGTGCAAGATCAAGGTGATTTAGAATGCTTTATCAAATCCTTTTGTAAGAGATTATCAAGCTCCTTTTTACAGAATTCGACTAACTCTGCATTCATTTGACAGGGTCTAAATTTCGTTGGGATCTTATCCTCGCAGAAATTATTTTCAAAAGGAAGAGATACAATATACTATTTGTGATCCCAAAAAGCATTGGGGTGATCAACACATACATCAACAATCATTTGTTCGGAGATCATTTTTATTTTCTCCTGAATCTTAGAAGATTTCATGGTATCATCTATATTCATGTTGAATATCTTAAGTTGTAAAAAATTAACATGTTGCTGCTTCATATCAATTAGAGCATTTATATCCCTAGTTATTGGATCTATAACAAAAGGGTAGGATATCTCCTTATTTTTATAAGTAACAATAAATTCCTTAGCACCAATATGGGTGTAAGGATAAATTGCATTTATAAAGGGTGTTCCAAGTATAATTGGAGGATATAATTAATTTTTTACCAAAAAGAAGAAGTGCGGAATGCAGACCTTATTTCGGCAAATATGTACATTAGGAAGCTTATAGTTAATATCAAGAGAATGACCAGATGCAGGCTTAACAATATGTGTAGTGTTATGAAAATATCTAGTCGGAATCAAACCTTTTTGAATGCAACTAACATTGACACCACTATCAATCATGCCAACATTAGTTACAGAGAAATCATTATCAATTGATATAGTGCAATTAATACACTATTTATGGGAAGTAACAATTTGCATCATTCCTAAAAATAGTCATTTTTTACATCAAGATCTTGAATATGGACAATTTCATTGTCCTCATTTTCTGACATTTTTCCTTCCCTTTGGAACTGGAAGAAACATCATAGTGAGAAGTATCTTTCTCAATCTTTGTAATTCGGTGATCACAAATCATTTGGTTTTATTTTAGAGATATAATCTCCTTTTTCAAGTTATCTACCTCAATTTTTAAATCATTGAAAGATATATCTTTACCAGGTAATTGACTTATAGCAAGACGTCTATTAACCTCAGCTAATGAATAAGGAATATAATAATCATTATCAGTACTTCGAGTAACATGAATGCTATAAACAGTTTTACAAGTACTAGGGGCGCTATCAGGAAAATTTTTTTGTAGCAAAATTAATAATTTTTTCATGAAGTTTTTCATCAAAAACTTTTTTTAATAACTCAAGAATGCTATCAGCAGTGAGGTTTTGAACAATCAAATCTAAATCTTTAAACTGTGATTGCAATTTATAGAAGGCTTCATCAGAAACACAATTATCACCATTGCAATCAGCATAAATATTCATATTAGTATGATCACTATCAGATGAATCAGGCAATTCAACATCATTTTCAGATTTAGAATCACAATTATAATCAGACTCAAAATTAGAAGTGTATATCTAATGCCCCAAGATCCTATCCCAAGACGTCACGCGGTGCTTAAGGCAACACACGACCTCAAACTAACCCTCTGATCCTATCATCACCTCTATAACTCACTATGACAATAATTAAGCTGTAATAAAGAAGAATAATCATGTCATGAACATACTGGAATACAAAGAAATACTATCCTTTACAATCAAAATACTGAAGTTTTATACATACTGGTACTCTAGTCTGATAAATCCTCTACTACATAAGACTGAGGAGCCATTGGGATAGATCCCCAACTGACCCGTACTGAACTGGAAATAACCGACCATCTACTATCAAGACAAAAATTGGGGACATAGGTCCTCGAACCATGAGGACTCACCAACTGTATGAATGTAGATAGAGGTACTCGAAGGTCACTGTCGCTGCTAATACTGAGCACCTGAACCTACATCATGACAAAATATAGAATATAGAAGAGTATGGGAATCAGTACTTGAGAATGTACTGAGTATGTGGGGTGCAGAAAATATTTAAATAATGTCATAAATGTATAAGAAAATCATGCTTGTTGATAATAATGACTCTCTTCGCTTGAGTTACCTTAAACATATTTTCCATAAATCATCAATAATAACATATGCTTCATAAATCTCACAAACCGTTGGACTCAACTCAAACTCTTTGACTCATGACGTAGAGTGACTCGGTAACTCATGAAACTTGGACTCGGTAACTCATGAAACTTGGACTATTATGGACTTGGGAGTTTCTTATAACCGACATAAACCATGTGAGCTTACATCGAGTCCAACATCTTGCCCACATTGGGAAGAACTGTTCTATCCTTACCATCAGAGTAGAACCTTAACTTTAGTGATAACTGTTTTGTCCTTTGGCCCTTAATCTTAATCCTACGGTGGCACGTAGTTCTAGAGAAGTAGGATGCGCTGAACCCATACTTCCCGCTCGGTGCTAAATACTACTCCCAGACTTAAGCTTAGAACGCGTTAGGAAATCCACCTTAATCAACTCAAGAGTCTATCATGAAGACCAAAATATGAATATATATCTCACTTGTAAATCATAATCAACTTGTGGATTCCTAACTTGACTAAATCTCAAAATAATCTTTCTCATCATCAAGTACACTTGCTTATCAAACATATCAAGTATCAAATCTTCCAGAAAACATCATAGAACTCGTTCTTGACTCTCAAGCTCAATATCAATATATATTCAATAGACAAACTTCTCATGGAAAAACATAAATCATGACACTTATCATAAATCACTTAGAAATTATCATTTCATGATAACAATATACAACTCATGACATAAATTCTTAATTTAAGAAATAAGACAATGAAGTAGTCATATGTGTCAATCTTGTATAGCTCAAATCTCATAAATCCTTGATAAAGTAATTTGGGTGTAAACCTACTTTGCAAAATTCATGAAATTCAATTGAAATTAAATCTTTAGGCACAAGAACGAAAGAAGTGTTCTTGTTCAAAACTCCACATACCTTAATCTTTCAAATTGGATGAAATTTAGAGCTTGAGACTTTATCCACACTTGAAATAAATAAATCTTGAAGCCCACACTATGAGGAACTTGTTTCTTGAAGAAATTTTGAAGATTTATGGATGATTCTTGGAAGATTTATCTTCTTGATATAACCCTACAAATATTATATCAAGAGAATTGGAAGAGAAAATGATGGAATTATGGTTTGGATGAGATTCTCATATTTATAGAGGCCTCCAACAGATGGAAAAATACCAAAATACCCTTGCAAAAACGTCTCTAAATTGCTGAAAAAATAGCTAACGACATCCGTGATAGGCCATCAGACCTGTAATAGGCCATCACGAAATATCGTCACAAAAGGATTGAATTTTATGATTTTTTACCTAAAGCTGATGAATTCATCAGAAATGTCATCAAAAACGTAATGACGTCATCAGAAATATCGTCAGAAACGTGACAGGCCGTCAGAAACGTTGTCACCCTTTTCCAGATTGACATGTTGGAGTAAAATGTGTATAACTCTTTGCTCCGATATTGAATTTTGGCGAAATTGATATCGTTGAAAAGATAATTCAATTATCTATCTGTTCATAGGTCATGAGATCAAAAATTCCAAGTATAATGAGAGATATGCTCATTTGAAGTTGACTAAACCAATATCCTTTCCAAGAATTCAATCGGTAAGGAATATTTTGATTCACCCAATCGTTAGGACATCTTTAAGGCCTTAATACACAACATCCTTGATTAGAAAACAACCCAAAATATTATAATTTATTTCTCTTGAGCTTGATTCATGGTTGCACTATTGGTTAGAGTCTCGGGGTACTACAGTATAACAAACCATATACTTGTCATGAATATCATCAACAAGACCTAAAGACTTAAGCTTTTGGAGCTTGAAGTTAGGAGCAATATGTCCTAGGTTACCACATCTGTAATACTTAATTTTGGAGAGATCACTCTTGGACCTATTTTTCATAAATTTGGTAGACTTACGATGGGATTTACGAATCTCACACTTTTCTTTGGACCTATGTCTAGATCTCTTTTTATTATAAGGATTATCAGACTTAGAATTGGACTTTCTTCGACCTTTTCCCTGAGAAGAAGAAGCTGGTTTGTTCATACCAAATTGCTCACAAAAATCTCCTAATTGGGATTTTTCTTTCAGCTTATCAAGCTTAATTTGTCTAGCCAATTTTAACTTATTGCACAAATCTAAACCTTGTTGAGTACAGGCTGCTATCAGCTGACCATAGGTAAACTTTTCATAGGATATTTCACCATAGGAACCTGAACCTCTAAGCTCTTTTTTAACCCTTTTTGCAAATAGGGGAGGAAGACCATCTATGAACTTCGCCTTCCAATGTTCATACTTACTTTCGGGTAAATCCATGACCCTGCTTAGAAAGGTGTCTTTATACTATCTAAATTCTCCTAAGGTTTTACATCTAAAACCATTTAAGAATGTTCTAGTATTTTCATATTGATTGGTAAATCTACCTCCAAAATATTCAATTATAGTAAGCATATGAGTATAAAAAACATCTTCTCTATTTGCAGGTAATTCTCTTCCTAGGTTATCAACACCTTTGGTGGAATTCCTAAATTTGAATATAGCATTTTTTATCATTATCTAAGAAATTAGCCCACCATCCACAAAGTTGGACAGCAAAACCAGTAACAATCATTTTACAAATAGTTGCATCTGTATGTCTTTGACAATTCTGGGCAGATGTAGTAGCTTTCGCTATAGTAGAATACATAAACATTCGATGAACAAGGATAGATAATTGTCTTTCAGATAAGCCATCCAAGTTCCATTCATAAATTGTATCTCCGCTATACGACGTATTAGTCCGATTCCAATCTCTTTTGTCTATCAGAACATCTTGAATAGTTGGTGATAACGCTCAATCTACAACTCTCGTAGGAGTGTAAAGCGGTCGTTTGCAAATATAGAACCCAACCTGGGTTGGATGTCGATCCCACAGGGAATAGCTTGGCCAACAAGTAAGTAGAATTACTAAACTTTTGGTGCAAGTCTTGTAAGAAGGGGGGATTGTAATGTGTAACCAAAACAATAAAGTAAAAGCTGAAAATAGCAAAGTAAAAAGAGAGTATTTCGTAGGTTGTGAAACAATGAGAATTGAGGCGTTGGGATTATGTCCACCTTCTGAGGTATACGTCTCTATTGGCTATGAGTGTGTAGAGTCTTGACATGCAATTGCTTATAGAGAATTGTAGTCGATGGTAAATCCAAGCATCTCGCGACCTAAACAAGGACTATTTCACTTTAACTCTCGCGAGCTTAAAGCGTGTCTAACGGTACGAATTATCCAAGAGGTTAGTCCAGTTACGGCACTAGCTTTTTAATAGGAAAGGGTGTCCTACTACCTTGACATTATCTCTTTTCCAGACAAATAACCTTTCTCGCGAACAAGTTAAATGTTAGACTGGCGTATTCTTGCGTTTGCAACCGCAAAGAATGTAGATTAAGATGAAGAGCGTAATGATATAAGCAATATACTTGTCTTGAACTCACAAACTCACAGCTATAGATAGTAACTCATTCGGCTTCCATAACCCCAACTAAGAGGTTTAGTTACCCATGAATACGAAGGATATCACGTTTTGCATGGTTGATGGCGTGAGAAGTAGGTGATAGGCGTGTGGTTTTGGTGATTCCCTAGCAAGTAACGATTCTCTTGTTGTGGAATTTAAGAATAGAATTAATGAATAGATTAGAAGTGTTTGTAGTGGAAGATGAGAGGGATGGAAGAAAATTAATTGTTGAATTAAGTGAAGAATAGAAAAGATAGAAGAATGAATTAAAATCTCTAGCATGATAGGGTATTTATAATACTCCTATCCTACTCCTACTAAGCTAATGAAATAAATAACCAAATCCTAATATACTAATGAAATCCTTGACCCAAATGTACTAGGGTAAGGTTACAATATCATAATCCAAATAGAATAGTGAAATACATAACCTAATTGTACTAGGTTAATGTATCTTTGTAAAAATCCAGCTTTGTGTCTGTAAGTCCCCAAAGTCTTCAGAATTGCTGTTTTAGCCCGGGACAGATTTTCCATGCAGCAGATTTGGTCCTTTAGGCGTCCAGCTCCTTTCCACTTCGTTCGTGAGCTTTCTTTTGCGTCAAGTAAGCCATAAAATGCTGTATTTTGCATCATTTATACCTGAAACTTTACTAATCATATTTGTTAGCTCATTTACAGGAAAAGGGACTAAAAGTGCATGAAATATATAATTAGTTCTCAAAACTAGGCTAAAATATGGGCAAAATATATTGATATAGGCACGTAAATTCGCCTATCATCAACACCCCACACTTGAAGCTTTGTTCGTCCTCGAACAACATATCATGTCCTTCTAAGCATCGACTTAAGGTTTTTACAGCAACAACACAAAACATTCTTCAAGACAAGCACAGCAATTATCAACAAAGAGTAGCTTTCCGATTATAAGTAGAAACAATTTAACCTCAAGCATAGACTCATGATGGTGATCAATTCGCATGCAAACGTTAAGGTACATAGAATCATATACAACTATCCAAAACTCATCAACCATGTGTGTCTCACCATAGAGTACCCATAATTACTCACAAATATAGCATAGTTTTCAAACATGGATATCAAAATGTCCTTGCTCTCACTCTCACAAATAATTCATATGTAACAACTAATGACCATAAGCTTGCCCTTAATGTAGTACTCTACTAAATGTCAGAATGTTAAGATTAGGATCAAGTAGGTCTTTTGATGGTTGTAATGTAGGCTAAGGGGCGGGTAGGATCAACTTATTTTGGCCAGAAATAGTGACTAAGTTCCTAAGCACTTTAATACATCACATTGTATCATTGACACTTTTTTCTTTCAACCTTTCTTCTTTCTTTTGTTCTACCACCCTTGTTCTCCTCTTTTGTTTTTCAATTTTAAGAACAACTCACTTTTCAGCTTTCTTTTCCTTTTTCTTTTCACAACATACCTCTTATGATAGCATTTTTTTCTTTTTCATAACACATTCAAGAACCATTACAATTTAAAGCATCATACTCACCCAATTTCCTCTTATGTTGTCACATGACTTTTTCACTTTAAAGCACTTAGGAATTTGGATCAAATTACGGTCTTGAAAAAAAATGGATTAGGCTTACATACAAGGTTGTCAAAGAAATAGGCTAAAGGCTCAAAAAGGGTTAACTAGGATGATGTACATGGGTAGGTAAAACTGAAAGTAAACATGTATAGGTTGCCAAAGAAATGCCTAAATCATATCCTAAACTTACATTCCTTATTTTCGCTTTGCATACATACCAGGCAAGTTCTAGCATCAGCCTCAAACATAGAATATACTATTATCTCGCACACACAAGGCACATGGTCGACTTGATTGGAAGTAATATAGACTCTCGACTCAACAAGTGAAGGAATTGAATCACACAATATCACATAATTAGTTACAACTAGAGCCTAAACGTCTTAAAAGTCACAATTGTAACACATACGCTTGTTATAATCTCATGATGCCTATCAAAATAATTTCATGCGAAGCTATAAAAAATTTTACTCCTAAAAAAAACAAAAAACGTCAAACGAAAAAAAAAGCAAAAAAAATGGACTAAAAAAACAAAGTAAACAAGCAAACATACAAACAACTAAAAAAACAAAGCAAACAAGCAAACATACAAACATAGGTGCAAACAAAGAAGTATAGCATGCGATTCTGCCACCCCACACTTAGACGGGACACTGCCCTCAGTGGAAAATAAAGTCGAAGAACCTGATTAGTCGGACTCCTCATCAATGTCGGGGGTCATACCCCCTTCGTCGGAATCATCATAAGAGTCGTCGTCAGAGTTCTCCTCATCATCAGAATCAGGCAAGCGTCTATCATCATCAGTCGGCACATCATCGTCAAGAGGTTCCTCAAAATATACGCCCACTCCACACATCTCCCGTGCATGCCTGTTCATTGGGTAGTCGTGGTCCAGCTGTTGGAGCTCTTCAGCAGTTGGAATACGTCCACCACTCATCATAGTGAATCGTGTCATGCCATAAAGATGACGGAAGAAACTCTCGTCACGAGCATGTCTCTCCGCAGTAGTAAGGTTGACTCCATGCGTTGTTTCAGCATCTTTGACCTTGGTGAGGTCAACCTTCTTTGGGTTATGTGGGAGTTTGTGGTCAGCTGGTTCCTCTTCTATATCCTCCTTCCGCAACATTGCTGTCAACAAATTGCCGAATGTGAAATGGGACCTGTTGTAGAGTCTGGCCTTCCTCATGGTAGATCGAATGATTGCCCCAAAGTTGATAGGGACATTCGTCATCAACGCATAAACCAAACAAACTCTATCTCTCGATATATTTGTGTATTGCGTCCCAGGAATAAGGCATGAGTTGACAATGCGCATCCAGATTCTTGCTTCCCTATTTAGTGGAGCATAGGGGAAGGTGTTGTGACGGCCTGTTTCCTTATGTCTGCCCCATCTTGCCATTGATCTACTTCCACAAAGCGTGTGTCGTATCGCTCTATAAGGAGGCCTGCTGTACAACTCTTTGAATGGTGTTGTGTCGACCGAAGGTAAGCCAAGAAAAGAGTTGATCCAATCCGCTGTAAGCTGTAATACTTGGCCCCGAATTTTGACTTCATTGCCTGTTGTGTTCGGCGACCAGTTGGAATAAAACTCTCTTGTTAAGTCAAGATTGCACTCTCCCATGTCACGAAAGATGAAATCCAGCTTCAAAGCCATTATTTTTGCCAACATACGCGACTCTTTCTTTGCTAAGGTCTCCTTGTTGATCAAGTCGACGTGCACATATTTCTTTTCTTTGTTGCTGCTGTACCATGCTTTGGATTCTTCCTCAAGAACCCATTTTATTCCAAACATTCTGCATGGTAGGTGCGCTGAGGATGATTCTCCTTGGTCTTTTCGGCTTCTCTTCTTGCCCTTTTGGGACGTGGTAGCCTTCTCCTTGCCTTGCCTTGCCTTAGGTGCCATTGTTCCTGAGACTAGAAATAATGTAAGTTGCAGCAAAATCTCATTTGATACAATCTATATGCAAGCACTAGGGGTACCACTCCACACTTAGTCTTGTTAGCACAAATCAGTGAAGTGAAAGTGGTCGAGTACTCAAATTTCGTCGACATACGTGTTAGGATTGTATTCCGACAAGAAAATCAGCATTTCATCACTTATTTGCAGCCATTGGACTACTTTCATGGTGGATATAGCAAAACTTCAACATAGGGGTTACCACATGGAATCGTTATTCTTACAATAAGCACAACCTCCTAAGTCGATAGGCACTATAACCTTATCCCGATGGCCGGGATAGTCTATCATGTAAGCATCCAAACAACAATCTTAAGCACTATTCATAGCCATATCAATTCAGCAATTATCATAACAATGCTATCGAAACAAAATTCAAGTCGGAAACAAGTCAAGAATTCCCTACGTATATATTCAATCACACGATATTGCAACAATTATCCAAACACATGAACATCACCACCAATCTCACATGATTTAGCAAATTATAATAAGCATAGCAACGTAGTACTTATGATAAATAGATGAAGAATAAGAGAGTACTTACTTGCTTGAAGATTGTGGAGAAGTTGTTGTGAATTGGAAGAACAAAGGAAGAAAATTTTGAGAGGATTTGGAGTTTTATGCGGCGCCTTTAGGGTTGTTTCTAATGTGGTTGTGTTATAAAACCAAGTCCCCTTTATATAGGAGGAGTATGGATCAGGTTATGACCCATTTACAATCGGATTTGGGGACAAGATCACCACATATGCGGCGCATATCTCTCGGCATATCAATGACATATGCGGCGCATTGTCCATGGCATAATGGGACATATGCGCCGCATAGTCTATGGCATTTGGTCTCAGTATCTCAAATGTCATAGCATAGGCGGCGCATAGTCAAAATCATACCTAGGAATAGGCGGCGCATAGTGTATAGCACACTAGATTCCGAGTCCTTAGGCTATAGAATAGGTTGTGCATCGTTCGTGGACTATTTTTACCAAGGCCTAGCCTTCCTCGAAGCCTATTATGATGTGAGAAAGGCTCAATTCATAGCCTTATGCATCACCATTCCTAACTTACCGACTTTACCATACAATGCGTCCAAATCGTCAATGAGATCAATCTCCTCGTTGCATACTTCTTGCACCTATATTAGCTCAAAACAAATGAACATGATTAGTACGATGGGTTGCCTCCCACCAAGCGCCGTAGTTTTGGTCGTGGCACGACTCTTATTTTTGGATTTTCATTTATCAAAAAGAAAAAATACTAAAACGACGAAACGATAAAACGATAAAACAATAAAATGATGGGTTGCCTCCCATCTAGCGCCTTATTTATTGTCGTGGCTCGACGTATAATCTCGAGTACTTAGACTTCGTCGAGATAAGTGATGGCCATGTCATTTATCGAGTCAAGAGGACCGATATATGGCTTAACACGTTGGCCATTCACTTTGAAGACAACACCGTCATTGTCTTCCAATTCGACTACTCCAGATGAGTAGACTTGGATGACTTTAAATGGACCAGAACATTTCGATTTTAACTTACCTGGGAAGAGCTTGAGTCTGGAGTTAAAGAGCAGTACCATGTCACCTTTTTGGAAGTTTCGTCGAACAATCCGCTGATCATGATACTTCTTCATCCGCTCCTTGTATAAATCCGATCTTTTATATGCATGGAGACGAAATTCATCTAGTTCGTCCAGCTGCTCCAACCTCAGGTTCTTCACATCATCCCAATTCAGATTCAAGTGCTTCAATGCCCACAACGCCTTGTATTCAAGCTCGATGGGTAGATGACAAGCCTTCCCATAAACTAGCTGATAAGGTGACATGCCAATGGGTGTCTTGAATGCAGTCCTATACGCCCATAGTGCATCATCCAGCTTTCGAGACCAGTCCTTCCTATTCGCATTAACCGTCTTGGCAAAGATTTGCTTGATCTCTCGGTTGGAAACCTCAACTTGTCCACTGGTTTGGGGATGATAAGGCGTAGCTACCTTGTGTTGCTTGACTCCATACTTGGCCAATACAGATTTGAATAGCTTGTTGCAAAAGTGAGATCCTCCATCACTTATGATAGTACGAGGTACTCCAAAGCGAGAGAAGATATTCTTCTTTAAAAACGCTACAACACGCTTTCCTTCATTGTCGGCCAATGCTACAGCTTCCACCCATTTCGATACATAATCCACAGCAACCAAGATGTACTTCATTCCAAACGAATTCACGAATGGACCCATGAAATCAATACCCCACACATCAAAGAGTTCTACCTCCAGAATTTTGGACATGGGCATTTCATTGTGTTTTGAAATATCACCTTGACGTTGGCATTGGTCACACCTTCTCACATAGTCGTATGCATCTCTGAATATTGTAGGCCAATAATAACCACTTTGCAAGACTTTCCTTGCCGTTCGATTCCCTGCATGATGTCCTCCAACTTGCGAAGTGTGGCATGCTTCCAATATAGTAGGCACTTCTTCATGGGATATACATCGTCGAATGATACCATCCGCGCATCTTCGAAACAAATAAGGCTCATCCCAATAGTAGTGCTGAACGTCATGCATAAACTTCCTCCTCTGGTGGTAAGATAAATTGGAAGGTAACACATTACTCACCACGAAATTTGCAAAGTTGGCATACCATGGTAATTTCTCCATTGTTGTTGCTAGTATCTCCTCGTCAGGGAATGCATCATCAATATGATTTTCTGGTTGCGCCACATACTCATTCTCAAGTCTAGATAGGTGATCAGCCACTTGGTTCTCGCAACCTCTTCTATCTTTGACTTCGAAATCAAACTCTTGCAGCAGCAATACCCATCGAATCAGCCTTGGTTTTGCATCTTTCTTCGTCATTAGATACCTAAGAGCTGCATGGTCTGTATGAACGATCACCTTAGTACCCAGTAGATAGGCACGAAACTTCTCAAACGCATACACAATCGCTAGGAGCTCTTGTTCAGTAACGGTGTAGTTCCTTTGGGCTTCATTTAGGACCTTACTCACATAATAGATAGGATGAAACAATTTCTCCTTTCTCCGCCCAAGAACAGCACCAACGGCTACACCACTAGCATCACACATGACTTCAAACGGGAGCGTCCAATCTCGTGTTACCATGATAGGGGCTTCAATGAGTTTTCCTTTAAGGCATTCGAATGCCTTTAAGCAATCATCATTAAAGTCAAACTTCACATCTTTCTCCAATAGTTTGCACAATGGACTAGAAATTTTGGAGAAGTCTTTGATGAATCTACGATAAAACCCAGCATGGCCAAGAAAACTACGAACTCCCTTCACCGAAATTGGAGGTGGTAGCTTCTCTATTACCTCGATTTTGGCGCGATCAACCTCTATTCCTCTTTCGGAGATCTGGTGCCCAAGAACGATTCCTTCTTTTACCATGAAGTGGCACTTCTCCCAATTCATCACAAGGTTGAACTCTACACATCTTTGCAATGCCATGCTCAAGTTTGCCAAACACGCTTCAAAAGACTCACCAACAACTGAAAAGTCGTCCATAAATACCTCCAAAGTGTCTTCTACCATATCAGAGAAAATAGACATCATACAACGTTGAAAGGTGGCTGGTACGTTACATAACCCGAATGGCATACGTTTGAAGGCAAACGTACCATATGGGCATGTGAACGTTGTCTTCTCTTGGTCTTCGGGGGCAATACAAATCTGATTATAACCTGAATAACCATCCAAGAATCAAAACCATCCTTTCCCCGCTAATCGATCTAGCATTTGGTCCATAAATGGCATGGGGAAGTGATCCTTGAGCGTCCAAGAATTCAGCTTGCGGTAGTCCATGCATACTCTCCATCCAGTAACGGGCCTGAGTGGAATAAGCTCATTCTTTGCATTTGCAACCACCGTCATACCTCCTTTCTTGGGAACACATTGTACTGGGCTTACCCATGTACTATCAGAAATAGGATACACGACTCCTGCGTCTAACCACTTGATAATCTCCTTCTTCACCACTTCTTGCATTGGTAGGTTTAGACGTCTTTGATGTTCAATGGTGGGTGTGCACTTTTCTTGAAGCTGAATTTTATGAGTGCAAATCCCAGGTGGAATACCAATGATATCCGCAATGGTCCATCCAATAGCTCTAATATACTTGCGTAGAGTTGCAATAAGAGCTGCAACTTTTTGCTCACCCAATCGGCTGCCACTATGACTGGAAGAGTATTTCCGCTTCCTAAGAATGCGTACTTCAAATGGCTTGGCAGCTCCTTCAATTCTAACGTGGGTGATTCTTCAATAGATGGCTTAGCTGGTGGTATGGGTCGATTCTTGAGATCAAGTTCCAGCTTCTTGGGGTTATAGCGATATGTCCCTAATCCCGATAGAGCACAAATATCTTCATCAGAAATTTCAGCATCATCATTCTCTCCTTTTATGAGCAAAACCTCCAAAGGATCATCAAGAATTCGCTCTTCAGCAAGTAACTCTTTCTCATCATCAAAGACAACAGCAGCCACAGAAAATACACTCAGATCTTTGGGTTGCTTCATTGATTTGCAAACATCAAAGCGCACCACTTCATCATTTATTCGGAATGAAAGCTCATTAGCTCTCAAATCTATGAGCACACTTCCCGTAGCAAGGAAGGGGCGTCCCAAGATTATGGGAACCTCTGAATCTGCTTCACAATCCAAGATGACAAAGTCTGCTGGAAAGATAAATGAAGAAACCTTTACCAAGACATCGCATAGAATACCAACCGGTCGTTTTACCGACCTATCCGCCATAACAAGCCCCATATTAGTTGGTGTAGGATCTGCTAACCCCAACTTCTTGTAGATTGATAATGGCATCAAGTTGATGCTGGCTCCTAAGTCACACAATGCTTTAGCAAAGTCCAAAGATCTGACGGCGCAAGGAATAGTGAAAGCTCCGGGGTCGGCCTTCTTCTAAACTATCGATCGGGTAGCAATTACACTACAATGATGCACATCTTCTTTCAGATCATAACTTGCTGCCCTCTTCTTAGTCAAAAGATCTTTCATAAACTTCGCATACCCAGGCATTTGTTCAAGTGCCTCTACCAATGGGACATTAATGGTCAGCTGCTTGAGCATAGTCATGAATTTGCTGAACTTAGTGTCATCCGCCGCCTTCTTCAATCTTTGTGGAAAAGGTGGTGGTGGGTATGGAAGTGTTCTCTCCATGGCTTGCTTTTCCTCTTGCTTCCGTTTATCATTTTTTTCAGGCTGCACGTCACTAGGTAAAACATCATTGACGTTTGAAGTAGTTGTTGCGGCTTCTTCTCTTGTAACGTCACTAGGTGTGGCGTCAATGTCTACTGCTACGTCAACCACTTGCTTGCCTTTTGCTGAAGTTTCCAGCACCTTACCACTCCTGGTAGTGATGGCCATGCATGACCCATCATTCCTTAGGTTTTGGACTGTATCGCTCGGTAAGGTGCCAGTCTTTCTTTGATTGAATGCTGCTGAAAGTTGGCTTAATTGCTGCTCTATTTGCTTGATAGAAGTGGAATGAGAATCAACTAATTGCTTCATGGAGGCCAAATCGTCAATTACCTCCTTAACTCCCGTGCTTGTTGCTTCCACTCCTTTCAATAACTTAGCCATCATGTCTTCCATAGAGTTAGATGTGGTGGTGTCACGTTTACCAGGGGGAACGTACAAACCACTCTTTTCATTCTTGTTCTTCCAACTACCTTGGTCTTTGTTTCCAGATTTATCATAATAGTTCCGACCTTGGTTTCCTTGGGCATTCCCACAAAAACCCCCCTGATTGTTCAAGTAGTTGGCATCTTCTTCCGAATCAGATTCGTCTCTTCCTTTTGATGCAATAACTTTCACTTTTTCAGTCTTCCCTAATAGATGCTTTGTAAGAAGATCCATTGGGGTTTTCATGTGCGCCATATCTTGATCACGTTCTTCTTCTCTTCTTCTTTGATCTGCAGACATGCCAATAGATAAAGTGGGGCTTGCTACCTCAGAATCCCTGGTATGCCAAGCTCTACTTTGTTTCGTCATACGATCTAGCATATTGCTTGCTTGACCAAAGGTGAGGTCCATAAAAGAACCTCCAGCTGTGTTGTCCACCACTAGTTTAGTTACTGAATTCAAGGCTCTATACAAGATCTCTATGAGGTGAACATTAGTCATGTGATGGTTTGGGTATCTCGTTAGCTTTGTTTTGAACCTCTCCCATGTTTCATGAAGAGCTTCAGAGGGAAGTTGACGAAATTTGCTGATTTCATCTCTCAATTGAGCCCTCTTGGATGGCGGAAAGAATCTTTCTAGGAAAGCATCTCTCAATTGCCTCCAATTTGTAATAGAATCAGGAGTCAGCCCATTCAACCATAATGTTGCCTCCCCAGACAAAGACAATGGAAATAGACGTAATCGAATAGCATTCTGAGCAACACCAGGATTGTCAAAAGACTTGCATGTATAAATAAAGTTGATGAGATGCATATTCGGATCATCGCGTGCTAGTCCACCAAATAACCCCTTGAGTTGCAATAACTGAATCACGGTGCTAGTGATGTTGAATTTAGCTCTGGGTGCTAATGGTGGTGGAATTATAGCTCCAGTGGCTCCGGCACCATCAAGATCATCATCATCATCGTCGAAAGCTGGTTGCAACAGTTGACGATCATACCTATACCGAGCTTTTCTACCTCTTCGATTGGCAGGTGTTATAATTTCAGCATCACGCCTAGGGTTTAGTAACTCGTCATCACCTAAATCTTCATCGTCAGGATTTGTTGCTCGCCCAGGATTATCAATGTTTTGTTGTTGGACTTGAGCAGCGGCAAGAGCAGCTAATCTTGCTTGCTCGTGTTGAGCAGCTATCCTGTCGATTTCAGCTTGTGCTTCCATTCTTATAATTCGTTGTGGTTCCGGATTGATTGGTAATAACGGTTAACCAGAACTTCTAGTATGGGGCATGCACTAAAAGAAAAACCTACAATAAACAAATCAAAAACTAAACGTAAAAGTACGAGAATCTTTGACCAAAGGGTCTAGTAATTATCACGAACTTCATTGACACTCGTATTCCTCGGCAACGGCGCCAATTTTTGATAACGCTCAATCTACAACTCTCGTAGGAGTGTAAAGCGGTCGTTTGCAAATATAAAACCCAACCTGGGTTGGATATCGATCCCACAGGGAATAGCTTGGCCAACAAGTAAGTAGAATTACTAAACTTTTGGTGCAAGTCTCGTAAGAAGGGGGGATTGTAATGTGTAACCAAAACAATAAAGTAAAAGCTGAAAATAGCAAAGTAAAAAGAGAGTATTTCGTAGGTTGTGAAACAATGAGAATTGAGGCGTTGGGATTATGTCCACCTTCTGAGGTATACGTCTCTATTGGCTATGAGTGTGTAGAGTCTTGACATGCAATTGCTTATAGAGAATTGTAGTCGATGGTAAATCCAAGCGTCTCGCGACCTAAACAAGGACTATTTCACTTTAACTCTCGCGAGCTTAAAGCGTGTCTAACGGTACGAATTCTCCAAGAGGTTAGTCCAGTTACGGCACTAGCTTTTTAATAGGAAAGGGTGTCCTACTACCTTGACATTATCTCTTTTCCAGACAAATAACCTTTCTCGCGAACAAGTTAAATGTTAGACTGGCGTATTCTTGTGTTTGCAACCGCAAAGAATGTAGATTAAGATGAAGAGCGTAATGATATAAGCAATATACTTGTCTTGAACTCACAAACTCACAGCTATAGATAGTAACTCATTCGGCTTCCATAACCCCAACTAAGAGGTTTAGTTACCCATGAATGCGAAGGATATCACGTTTTGCATGGTTGATGGCGTGAGAAGTAGGTGATAGGCGTGTGGTTTTGGTGATTCCCTAGCAAGTAACGATTCTCTTGTTGTGGAATTTAAGAATAGAATTAATGAATAGATTAGAAGTGTTTGTAGTGGAAGATGAGAGGGATGGAAGAAAATTAATTGTTGAATTAAGTGAAGAATAGAAAAGATAGAAGAATGAATTAAAATCTCTAGCATGATAGGGTATTTATAATACTTCTATCCTACTCCTACTAAGCTAATGAAATAAATAACCAAATCCTAATATACTAATGAAATCCTTGACCCAAATGTACTAGGGTAAGGTTACAATATCATAATCCAAATAGAATAGTGAAATACATAACCTAATTGTACTAGGTTAATGTATCTTTGTAAAAATCCAGCTTTGTGTCTGTAAGTCCCCAAAGTCTTCAGAATTGCTGTTTTAGCCCGGGACAGATTTTCCATGCAGCAGATTTGGTCCTTTAGGCGTCCAGCTCCTTTCCACTTCATTCGTGAGCTTTCTTTTGCGTCAAGTAAGCCATAAAATGCTGTATTTTGCATCATTTATACCTGAAACTTTACTAATCATATTTGTTAGCTCATTTACAGGAAAAAGGACTAAAAGTGCATGAAATATATAATTAGTTCTCAAAACTAGGCTAAAATATGGGCAAAATATATTGATATAGGCACGTAAATTCGCCTATCATCAGTTGGACGCGAATAATTGTTAGAAGTCATGCGGGGTATATCAACATATTTTTTCCCCGATTTCTTCCTAACCATACCTCTGAGCTTATTAAGTTCAGAGTACATTTTATTTCCCATATCTGGAGTAGATTCCATGATATCAGCAAAGCATTAGACAAATCAATGAGTTTAATATTTAAATCAAAAAACTTCTTATCCAGCGATTTTTCCAATTCCTCAATGTGAGACAATTTTTCAAATCCCTCAATATCTAGAGTTCTTTAAATACAAGGCCTAGTTGTCAAGTCTTCCTTCTTACTTTTCGAAGTGGAAGCAATATTAGATGACTTTGGACTAACACTATGTTTTTTCACTATCTCAATCAATTCATCAAGTTTTTTATCAAGAGAAGAAATATGTTCTCCCAAAACTTTCACATAAAGACTCAAATAATTGTTCTGAGAAATCAGATTATTTATTTCGGCAATAGTTACTTTACCAATTTCATTATCAATGAATTTTTAGAATGCAGAAAAATTAATACCGGTATTATTAGGCAATACAAAAGGTGATTGGAGAGGGTAAATAGTTTGATGAATATTACCACCCGTATCTTGATAAGATCTTTCCAACACCTTAACATATAATGGTAAATATATGGTTATGAACCATGGCACAAAGCACACGATCTGATTATGCAATGCACACATCTCATAAAATTCTTAAGAAATATTATTTAGTTCATCTGGACTATTAGTCTCAGAGAACCAATTTCTAAATCGATTTCATTTTTTATCAAAAAATTCTTTTTTAATATAACTCCTTATCTGAGAACCAGGACTAAAATCAATTTGGTAAGGAATCATAGTAAACATTGTTAATATCAAACTTCATTTCAGAAGGAGTTGGGTTATCCCTATCAGAGATATTATCACTATGTTGAACAATATTTGTTTTAGGATTGATTTTAATCTTTTCTACAAAGTGTATAGATGTAGGTATACATACAGAATCAATAGTATGTAAAGATGTTACATGATTCCTAGACGGACCATAAACTGGTTCAATAAGAGACATATGATATATAGCAGACAATAATTTAGGAATAGAAAAGGAATGTCTCTTATAAATCGGGGATTTCTTGTCAAATTGAAGACAAATCCATCCATCTGGATTTTAAGTTATATAATATAAATCAAAGTTTATCACATCATTCGATATTTGATTCATAGAAGTAATATAATTTAAGATCCATATTTTGGAAAAATCAATTTCATCCCATTTGATAGGTCTCCTGGTGGTAACCTTGGATCTTGTAAAGTTTATTTTGACCAATAGGGTCTGATTGGATGCATCATATATCAGTTTGCATCTTAGGTTCAAAGTCATTAATAGTCTGTAATAAATTCTATATAAAAAACAGATCAACTCAGAACCAGGGGAATAGTTATAACCATGAGTTTTTATATTCAAAGTTAGAGCATCAAGGATATAAAGATACCTTAGGAGAATTTAGATGGTATAAGGATACCTTTCTAAGTAGGGTCATGGATTTACCCAAAAGTAAGTATGAACATTAGAAGGCGAAGTTCATAGATGG
Organism: Capsicum baccatum var. pendulum; assembly: GCA_030864225.1. Classification (NCBI taxonomy): domain Eukaryota; kingdom Viridiplantae; phylum Streptophyta; class Magnoliopsida; order Solanales; family Solanaceae; genus Capsicum; species Capsicum baccatum. Next base: position 232,842,942 of record CM061560.1, on the reverse strand, counting down.
TCTTCCTCCTCTATTTACGGAAAGGGTTAGAAAAGAGCTTAGAGGCTCAGGTTCCTAAAGTGAAATATCCTATGAAAATTTAACCTTTGGTCAGATGATAGTATCATGTACTTAGCAAGGTTTCTCTTTGTGCAATGAGTTAAAATTGGCTAAACAAATTAAGCTTGATAATCTTAAAGAAAAATCTCAATTAGGAGATTTTTGTGAGTAATTTGGTATGGACAAACCAGCTTCTTCTTCTCAGGGAAAAGGTCGAAGAAAGTCCAATTCTAAGTATGATAATCCTTATAAGAAAAAGAGATCTAGACATAGGTCCAAAGAAGAGCGTGAGATTCGTAAAGCCCATCGTAAGTCTACCAGATTTACAAAAAATAGGTCCAAGCATGATCTCACCAAAATTAAGTGTTACAGATGTGGTAACCTAGGACATATTGCTCCTAACTGCAAGCTCCAAAATCTTAAGTCTTTAGGTCTTACTGATGATATTCATGATCAAGTATATGGTTTGTTATACACTTTTGATTTTGAGTTTGATTATAATTGTGATTCCGAATCTGAAAATGATGTTGAATTGTCTGATTCATCTGATAGAGATCATGCTAATATGAATATTTGTGCTGATTGCAATGGTGATGATTGTGTTTATGATGAAGCTTTTTATAAATTGCAATCACAGTTTGAAGATTTAGATTTGAATGTTCAAAACCTCACTGCGGATAGCATTCTTGAGTTATTAAAAGAAGTTTTTGATGAAAAAATTATTAATTTTGCTACAAAAAATCTGTTGATAGCTCCCCTAGTACTTCTAAAACTATTGATAGCATTCATGTTTCTCGAAGTACTGATAATGATTATTATATTCCTTATTCATTAGCTGAAGTGAATAGACGTCTTGCTATAAGTCAATTACCCGGCAATGATACATCTTTCAATGATTTAAAAATTGAGGTAGATACCATAAAAAGGAGATTATATCTCTAAAAGAAAATCAAATGATTTGTGATCACCGAATTACCAATATTGAGAAAGAAACTTCTCACTTTGATATTTCTTCCAGTTCCAAAGGGAAGGAAAAAATGTCAGAAAATGAGGACAGTGACATTGTCCATATTCAAGATCTTGATGTAAAAAATGACTATTTTTTGGGAATGATGCAAATTGTTAATTCCCATAAATTGTATATTAATTGTGCTATATTAATTGATAATGATTTCTTTGTACCTAATGTTGGCATGATTGATAGTGGTGCCGATGTTAGTTGCATTCAAGAAGGTTTGATTCCGACTAGATATTTTCATAAGACTACACATATTGTTAAGTCTGCATTTGGTCATTCTCTTGATATTAACTATAAGCTTCCTAATGCACATATTTGCCAAAATAAGGTTTGCATTCCGCACTTCTTTCTTTTGTTAAAAAATCAATTATATCCACCAATTATACTTGGAACAACCTTTATAAATGCAATTTATCCTTACACTCATATTGATGATAAGGGATTTACTGCTACTTATAAAAACAAGGAGATATCCTACACTTTTGTTATAGATTCAGTAACTAGGAATATAAATGCTTTAGTTGATATGAAGCAACAACATGTTAATTTTCTACAACTTGAAATGTTCAGCATGAATATAGATGATACCATGAAATCTGCTAAGATTCAGGAGAAACTAAAAATGATCTCCGAACAAATGATTGTTCATGTATGTGCTGATCACCCCAATGTTTTTTAGGATTGCAAACAACATATTGTAACTCTTCCTTATGAAAATGATTTTTGCGAGGATAAGATCCCAATGAAATCTAGACCCTGTCAAATGAATGCAGAGTTAGTCGAATTCTGCAAAAATGAGATTGATAATTTCTTACAAAAGGATTCGATAAAAGATTCTAAATCACCTTGGTCTTGCACTGCATTTTATATGAATAATACTGCTGAAAAAGAACGAGGTATGTGGAGGTTAATAATAAATTATAATCCTCTTACTAAATGTTTAAAATGGATTAGATACCTTTTTTCAAATAAAAAGGATTTATCATCCAGATTATTTGACCCCAATATATTTTTTAAATTTGATTTAAAATCTGGCTATTGGCAAATTCAAATATTTAGAGGGTACACTTATAGAAATGTTTTCAATGTTCCATTTGGTCAATTTGAATGGAATGTGATGACTTTGGGATTGAAAAATGCTCCTTCTGAATTTCAGAAAATAATGAATGGCATTTTAAATCCATATATGGATTTCATTATTGTTTATATTGATGATATTCTTGCATTTTCAAAAACATTAGAATTACATTTTAAACACCTTGATATGTTTAAAAAGATTGTGATACAAAATGGTTTGGTGATATCTAAACCAAAAATGAGTTTATTCTAGACAAGTATTAAGTTTTTAGGTCACAATATTTGTCGAGGGAAGATAGTCCCTATTCAGCGTTCTATTGATTTTGATGATAAATTTTTAGATGACATCACTAATAGAACTCAATTGCAATGATTCTTGGGTAGCTTGAATTATATATCCCCATTTTATAAAAATCTATCAAGAGATTTAACCCCCTTATATGATAGGCTAAAAAAAGGTTTTAAAGGTTCATGGACTGATAGTCACACAAATCTTGTTAAACGTATTAAGCAACGTGTCAAATCTTTGCCTTGCTTAAATCTAGCTAATCCTGCTTGGCTAAAAATTATTGAAACTGATGCCTCTAAAATTGGTTTTGGTGGAATACTTAAGCAAGTTAGTCCCTATGATAATACTGAGCAATTAATTCAATTTCATTCTGGAAAATGGACAGATAGTCAAAAGAAGTATGCAGCGGTTGCACATGAAATGTTAACCATTGTTAAATGTGTTCTTAAATTTTAGGATGATTTATATAATAATTTTTTTTATTAGAACAGATCCCCAATCAGTGAAGTATATGTTTCACAAAGATTTTAAACATGATGCTTCAAAATTAATCTTTGCAAGGTAGCAGGTTCAACTAGCCTCTTTTGATTTTGAGATTCAATATAAAAAAGGAATTGATAATTCCCTACCTGATTTCTTGTCCAGAGAATACCTCAGTGAAAAATGTATTTTTACACTCATTTTCTTTCTGAAAAATCATTAATCACCAATATAAGGGCACTTTCTTTAAACGCAGATATGCATATTCTTATAATTAAAAAAATCATCCATAAACTAATAGAAGATGAATTTGCAGTCTTTAATTATGATGAAGTTAGAGATGAAATAGATTGGTAAGATATTGATCTATCTGACTAATCTATTATGTGTAGCATGACTACAGATCCGCCCTGGCAAATGGCCAGAGGAAAAGGTAGAGACAGGGGAAGATACTCCTCCAGGGGAAGATCTGCCCCCTCATCACAACCTCAAACATCATCATATTCTTCATCATCTAATGCCCTAGTGATACAAAGGGAAAATATAAGTTTGATAAACTCCAAGATTTTGCAGATAGGCGAATCTTCATCTTCACAATCGATCCATCTAGAAGATATTTCGGAGGATCATCCATTATATGGATAATTGCAGTCATATCTAACTACAAAGAAAAAAGATATGTGTTGCTAATGTTGCAAAAGAAAATGCTGATAGCAAATCTTATGAACAAATCGATAATAGAGAGCTGATAGTTCTTGTGAAAAACTCTAAAATTCAGAGACAAAATGAACCATGGAAGATAATATACAAATATTTAATTCCTAACCTTTATTTTGCAGGAGAGTCATATAAGACTCGAGTATATTATGAGACAATTCTTCTATCTATTGGGAGTGCAGAAATTGAATGTTTTCAAGCTTATGATGGAGAACCAGATGTGCATGAGTTCTAAAAAATTGTGATTAAAAAGATTATTACTCTTGAAGATTGGGGTATGAACTCAATGGAAGAGAGGCAGATATTGCTGAAAGGTTCCAAGATTAATTTCACATATAGGGACTATATTCAAGCTTTCACCAAGACTTTATATTATAATAATAATAAACATAAACATACATGATTTATTAAGATTTGTGCAAAAATATTAGATGAACAAATCCCTAACTGGTTCATTAATTGGTGGACGTATCATGGTCCAACTACTCAGATATTACCTGATTTATTTTTAAAATTATACAAAAAATGGACAAAGATATCTCCATTTCTGACTGAGTTATATCACTCAAATCATGTATGCAATTTGAACAAGATCGATCAGATGTACTTCTTTATTGAATTCTCCATTCCATGGATTCACAAATGGAGTATTGAATTTGGATTTATAAAAGAACAAATACCTTATCTGTATAGGGTATTTTACAATAATTTTTGGGACAAACTGATGCTCAAGGACCCAAATACTAAAAAATTGACTTGACAAGAGCTCTTTGATACCAAAGAAAATAAAATTCGGGAATATACAAATGCTCCTCAGAAAATATTGTTGAGGACAAATCATTGAAACATATTACCTGAAGAATTTCTATATATGATGGAGATAGAGTTCAGATGATAGAACAATATCTTGAAGAAGTTCATACAAATCTCATGAAGAATGTCGAACAACATTCACATATATCAATGAAAAGCATCACCAGCGATAATATTATGGGAGATGATCAAAATTCTCAACCTATTGATTCAGAAGATACTTTGAATAAGAAAGCCATTGCAAAGACGGAGGAATTTTTCCGTCAATTGAAAAAGGGAAAGGATAAGATTTAGAAGATACAATAGGACCCGGATGTGGGACCCTCTGTTACTATTTACAAAGTAGATTCACTGTGTATAGGGACTTAGATGTGGACCCATAAATACTATACATAGATTCTGTTGTTCTCTATATATAGGACCTTTATTTGTTAGGGAAGGTCAGAAGAAAAATTTTCATTTTATTTATTTTTCTCTCTAAGTAGTTTGCTCTCCCCTCTCTCTTGTTGTAAAATTCAAGGTTTGAATAAAAGGGCTAATAGCCTCTTTTATTTACTATTTCGGCCTTGCATCCAGCTATTTTCAAGGTAATTAGTTCTCTTTTATTTCTAAGGTACTATAATACTTTCTTCCCCTCTCCAGTCGTGACTATGTCTGACTAAAAACTTTTCATATCTATGCTAGAGATCTAACTTCTCTTACATAGTAACTATGAAAGATCTAGACTCTCTCAAAATATAAAGGAATTTTTTTATAGTTTCTTGACTTGATTCCAAAATGGTTGGTACAGTCAAAATTAGTACCTCTTATGATGAATTTGCCTTAGTGACTACGTCAAGCAAGCCGTTAATTTTAAACCCGTTAAATATGGAAAAAGGGCATCACTTTTCTCACGGTTAGAAATGCTAGACACATGGGCTCATCATAAGTAAGTATTAATCTTCTGATAGGCCCCTTATTCAGGTAAAAGAATTGATTTCTCCATACAGTCAATAAGCTATTTGAAATTCTCTTATATTTCAGTTGATGCCTCGGTTGGTTTTCTAACTAGGCTTTCCCGATATCATTTAATAAGTCTGGTAGGCTGCGTGGATTATTGCCCACCTGTTCGGTCCTATTAATATGGTATATATACATACATACATATATATATATATATATGTGTTTGTGTATGTATTCAATGTTATATGGTAATGATTGATTTATATTGATAATAAAGTTTAATATTATCATACACATTATTATCAAATTCATATCTTTCTAAAAAGCAAAATAAAATGTATAAGTTACATTAAACCATTTTCAATATTGTCTGATTAAATGTTTAGCATGTGAGATAGTTTAATATTACTGCATAGTAAAATAGTGTGGGTCGATATTTTACCAAAGAATCACAAAAATTTATGTGTCATTGATAAATAATTATCTTTAAAGTCAAAAAATTTAACGTTATACAAAGTCAAATAATTTAAAAGTAAAATTTTTAATTCATACAGATCAATGCATTAACATAGAAAAAACAAATAAAAATAGTCTATTCAGTAATATTGAGTGATTTATTAAGATTTTGAATAAGAAATGAGAGATAAAATATAATCGAAAATGAAACTTCGTTTTTGAAAATTCAATTCCTAAAGATGAATTATAGGATCATTTAATTAGGAGAATTTTTACTTTCAAAATATTTAATAAAGTGTAGAATATATTTGATTTAAAATTATGAATATATAATTTGAAGAAGAAGAGTCAAAAGAGTAGTAATTAAATCTCATTTATGATTATATTCTTGGAAGCAACATTCATCTTTATTAAAATTATTTTTTATTTTATCTTAATTTTGTTGGTACAATTAAGTAAGAGTTTTGTAGGATAGAGGTTGTGGGGTAGGTGAATAATAGATGTAGGTGGAGTGAAGGTGGTGGGTTTAGGAAAATAAATAATTTGGTGGGGTTGGGAGAGGGGTTGGATCAGTTGAGATAGGAGGGGGGGGGGGGGAGGGGGAGACTGGGTTGAAAAAGAGCTTTTATTTTTATTTTTAATTAATAAATAATATTATAAAATTGTATGTGGATAATTCTTTTAATTACGAGGAGTAAATTTTAAGATTTAAAATTAAAAATTTTAAAATTAAAAACAATTAAGTATTTTTAGTGTGTCAAAATTCGACCTAATAAAAGATCAAAGGATTTAGAAGTAAAAATTTTAATTTGTACAAATCAATAGACTATTAACAAAAAAAGAACAAATAAATTAAAAGTAGGCTAAATTCAGTAGTATTGAAGGATTTATTAAGATTTTAAAAATTAGCATAAAGATGAATTTTAGGATTAAAAAAATTTGGTTAGAAAACTTTTTACTTCCAAATCATTTAATTAAATCAATAGTATATTGATTTAAAAATTATCACCAGATAATTTGTAGAGTTTGAAGAGCTGAAAAAGAGTAATTAAATCTTATATTTATGATTGTATTTTTGGAAGGCACATTCTTCTCTATTAAAATCATCTTTCATACTTTATCTTAATTTTATTGATGTATTGAACTAGAAATTTTTATGGGGTAGGGGTAGGGGTGCAAGGTTAAAAATATAAATGTAAAAGTCCAACTACAAATAATAACTATTTAATAGTTTTTTATATTTATTATTATTGAAAATCAACAACAAAATTTACGTGTAAGAATATTAATTTCATTCTTTTCATATAAAAATATCTAAAATAATTACAACAATGATTAGTAATTTAACTATTAACAAATCTTTTAAATATTTTATAATTAATTTAAAATATGTCAATATGATACAATAAAATTTTTAAAGTTTTATTATTTCACATGAATACATTATTCTATTCAATGATACTTTTAAAAAAGTATTCCGCGTATTGTGTGGGTACTTATATATATATATATATATATATAAAAAGTAAAAATAAGCTTATATATACAATATAATTTTTTGTAGAGGGGATTTAGGTGAACACATTGAGGCCCCAGTAAAAATAAGCTTATATATACAAAATTAATTTCATATGTTTTTTTTCAACATTAGTATAAAATAGAGTCAACCCTCTTAGTAAAAAAATCTTATTTTGGCCGCTATCTGCAAATTTATCTTACATTACTTAGATGAAGAGGTAGACTCCAAATGAAATTGAGTAAATGCAATTAGCTAATTTATTTGGAATGTGGGAATAGAATCAATTAAATTTCTTATAACTGTATCTGCTTATGTTTAAGATTTTTTTTTTTTAAATTTTTTTTTGGCAATTATGTAAGATACCATCAAACACACAAATAGTACATCCAAAGAGCACTTATTCCTTAACTACCTGCATGGTGTTAAGAGAATGAGTCAAAAAACAGCTGCTAAATACATGGATATATCAAATAACTAAAGAAATTTTAAATGCAAAGGATCCTACATATAAAATGTCTACTCCTATATGCTCTCTTTGTTAGGAGCTTCTTCCTCTCTACTAGCTATGCCATTACTCTGTGTTGAGGTTGCGCTACTGCTGTCTACATTAAGTTCGAAATTTGCATTTTATTGTGCTCCCTAGTAACTGTAAGTAACAGTGTGAAATGAAGTATTTACCATTGCTAGCCAGCTTACAAACATCCCCAGTGTACCAAGATGAGATTATCCCCTACAGAGAGTTAAGTTTTCTCCAGTACCAACTACTGTCTGAAGGTGTTTTATGGTTCCAAATGCTTTCTTCATTCTTCATGTAAACTCCATGCACTTATTTAACCCATATAGGGGTTTTTTCTACCACCAATTGCTATAATAGTTTCGCAACTAATGCTATATTTCAGGTTCCGCAGGTCTTGATGTTCAAGCCGCCTGTATTCTTTGGCAAATACACTTGTTCCCAGGTTACCAAGCAAGGTTTCCTCTGTTCAGCTGTTGTGCCTCAGACATACTCTTTACATTTTCTATCTATTTGTTTTAAAATACTCTGAGAAAGGATAACGGTTGAACCCCAAAACTTGTGTATTATTGAAAAAAGTACAACATTTAGTACTTGGATTCTTCCTGCATAGGAAAGCTTTCTAGCATATCCGGTGGTAATCCTGGTAGTAATTCTATCAATGAGTTGTTGATATTCAATCTTGCTCCACTTTTTAGAAGTGAGTGCTAGACCTAGATATATTATAGGAAATTCTCACAGAGAGTATCCAATTTCCTACAATAACTTGAACTTAACAGCATCTGTCACACCAACAATAAGTATACTTGATTTGTCCAAGTTTGCTACCTATCCTGATGTGGAGCTAAAGTGACCAAAAGCCCCCTTAACTCTAGTGACAGATTTTTCTTCTCCTTTACAGAACACCATGAGATAATCAGCAAAAATTAAGTAACTTGACCACCTTTACACATAGGATGAAATTGAAAATATCGTAGTTCACTCATGCCTTTGAATGTACTAGACAAATTCTCCATGACCAAGACAAACAATAAGAATGAGACCGGATCACCTTACCTCAATCCTCTTGCACCATTAAAAAATCATGATCCCCTCTATTCACCTTGACAATATATTTAGGGGTTGTCACACAAGTCATTGACATCAGGAAATCATATCCTTGTAGAACTTCCTCCGAAAACTCTCAACTCACCATGTCATAAGCTTTCCTTAAGTCAATTTTTATTGGACATCTAAGGGTTGTTTTCCTCCTATAGTATCTAAGGATGTCATAACATATAAGCACATTGTGAACTATTGATGTATCTTGCACAAATGTTGCTTGGTTATCTGCTAATAAGTGTTTTACCGCCTCCTCTAATCTGTTATACAACAGTTTTGAGATATATTTGTAGAGCACATTACAGCAGAAAATTGGACTGTATTGGCTTGCATTTTCTGGACATGTCACCTTAGGAATCAAGGCTATATTGGTTGCATTAATTAGCTTGAGAAATTTGCCATTATTAAAGAAATCAAACACTATATCAATGACATCCTCACCAATAACATTCCAAGCTATTTTAAAGAAATCACTCCCATATCCATCTGGGACCAGAACCAACACCCTCGACTGACATAGGTACAGCCCCCGTACCCCCCAGCGAACTCACCGCGGAGTTCGATCCGCGCAGTAGGTGCCTGCTACAAAATCTTCAACCAACAAATCAAAGGACATGGATCGAACTAGCTCTGATACCATATTAATAGAACTTTATTGAAAGAAAGAAAGGCTAAGGTTTACAATATAATCTGAAAAGCATAAAAACTGACTAAACCAAAAGGAGGCTATATATACATAGCCAATAACCTAAAGGTCCATAAACTAAAGGCCCAATAACATATGGGCTAACATCCCCCCTCAAACTCACAATGCAACAGCAATAAGCATTGAGAGTTTGTCACACAAAAAACGAAATCGAGACGCCGACTGAGCCTTCGTAAAAAGGTCAGCAATCTGCAAAGACGATGGAACAAAAGGAAGCGATATGGTCCCGAGCTGCAAATGATGACGGGTGAAGTGACAATCAATCTCAATGTGCTTCGTACGCTCATGGAAGACAGAATTCTTTGCAATTTGTACCGCACTTTTGTTATCACAATGCAGGGGAGTAGGCATAGAAATGTGAACCCCCATATCTGCAAGAAGCCAACGTAACCAAATAATCTCACATGTAGTCACAGCCATGGCACGATACTCAGCCTCCGTGGAAGATCTAGAGACAACATCTTGTTTCTTGCTCTTCCACGAGATTAAAGAGTCTCCAAGAAACACACAAAAACCAGTGGTGGATTTACGATCATTGCGATCTCCATCCCAATCAGCATCACTATAGGCTCGCAACTCGAGAGATGACGTCGAGGGAAACAAGAGATTCTGAAACTGAGTGCCACGAAGATACCTTAGAATACGAAGTACAGCTCCCCAGTGCACAGAAGTAGGAGCAGTAACAAACTGGCTAACAACATGAACTGCATGTGCTATATCTGGACGAGTAACCGTAAGATAAACCAAACTACCCACAATAGTCCGATAAAGACTCGGATCTGATAATGGAACACCATCACTAGGAGAGTAACGTGCATTGGTTTCAAGGGGAGTATCTACAGTCCTGTTGTCAGAAAGACGCGCCCGTGTAAACAAGTCAGATATATACTTAGTCTGAGAAAGAAGATACCCTTTCTTAGACTGAGCCACCTCAATACCCAGAAAATAACGCAGCAAGCCCAAGTCCTTCATTGCAAATCGATGAGCCAAATCATGCTTCAATAACTCAATACCACTATGATCATCACCAGTAATAATCATATCATCTACATATAAGGACAATAGAATTCGCCCTGCACTTGTATATCTAACAAACAATGCTGAATCATGGTTACTCGGGACAAATCCAAGGGAAGTAATAACAGTGGAGAATTTCTCAAACCAAGCACGAGGGGCTTGTTTGAGACCATATAAAGCTTTTCGAAGCCGACAAACTTCACCTGGCTGGTGGTCAATACCTGGGGGAGGAGTCATATAAACTTCCTCGTGGAGATCACCGTTCAGAAAAGCATTCTTGACATCCATCTGAAATATCTTCCACTGTCGAACGGATGCAACAGCAATCATAGTGCGAACAGTCGTCATCTTTGCTACGGGGGAAAAAGTCTCCTCATAATCCATACCATATTGTTGTGAGTACCCTTTTGCCACAAGTCTCGCCTTGTATCGCTCAACAGACCCATCAGATTTTGTTTTTATCTTATACACCCATCGACAACCAACCGCATGCTTACCAGGTGGGAGAGTAACCAAATCCCATGTATGTGTATGATGAAGAGCAGCAAGTTCCTCAGCCATAGCATTCTGCCAAAGAGGATCAGACACAGCCTCTCTATACGACTCAGGTTCAGACAAATGATGTATGTTTGCAATAAAGGAAGCAAATGAGGCTGAATATGTAGAATAGGAAAAATCTGGCAGTTTGGTGGACTTACAAGGTCGAGTAGACCTCCTCAGAGGTGGTGGGTCTCCAGTCTCAACAGTCGAAGGAGCAGACTCAGGCACAGGCGAGGCTGAAGCACTATCAGGTGGCACACCAGATGGCATGGATGAATCCGGAACTGGAACCTCTATGTCAATCCCAAAGGGATCAATAAGCCGAATATCTGACTTTGTCACATCATGGGTTTTAGCTGGAATGGAATAAAAAGGAATATGTTCCAAAAAAGTGACATGTCGTGAAACATATAATTTCTGACTTACAGGATCATAGCAACGATATCCTTTTTGTCCAATACCATACCCCAAAAACACACATATAGCTGATTTTGACCCTAACTTATTTCGTTCAACATGAGGACGAAGAACAAAGCAAGTACATCCAAAAACTCGTAATGCAGAATAATTCGGCGGGTGACCATATAGTTTCTCAAACGGAGACATCCCTGAAGTCAATGCAGTAGGAATACGATTAATCACATATACAGCAGTTAGGACTGCTTCTCCCCAAAAAATACTAGGAACCTCTGCAGACAAAAGTAAAGAGCGTGCTGTCTCAACAATATGACGATGTTTTCTTTCTGCCAGACCGTTCTGCTCAGGAGTGTCGGTACAAGATGACTGGTGTATGGTACCATCAGAGGCAAGTAACTGAGTGAAGTCATTAGAGGTATATTCACCCCCTAAGTCACACCTGAAACACTTTATCACAGCCGAATGTTGTGTTTTAACAAGGGCTCTAAAGTTGTTGTAAATGCCAAAGAAATCAGATCTGCGTTTCATAAGATACACCCAGGTATAACGAGTATAGTCATCTATAAACGAAACATAATAGGTCGATCCACCCTTAGTGGAAACTGGCGCTGGTCCCCATACATCAGAATGAATAATATCAAAAGGAGCAACAGAATAAGACACACTTTTATTAAACGGTAAGGCAGAAAATTTTGCCAGTTTACAACCACTACAATCTGAAATATCACTAGTGTTCACATGACCCAAAGCACCACTAGAGACCAAAAAACGTAAACGTGAAACTGACACATGTCCTAATCTGGAATGCCAAAGATAAAACGGAGAAGACAAAGGACTCAAACGAAAAGAAGATAAATCTATGCTAGAGGCAGCAACTGCAGACACTCTGAGATTCTCCAAGACATAGAGTTCCCCCAACCTACGGCCGGTCCCAATCACCCTCTGAGTGTGTTGGTCCTGTATAACACAAACAGATTCAGAAAAAAACACCCAATTACCAGCCTTACACAACTGACTGACCGAAACAAGATTTAAAGCAAGTTTGGGAATGTAATAAACATCAGAGAGGACAATGTGAGGGGTAGTAACAGAACCAACACCCTCGACTGACATAGGTACAGCACTCGCGGACATAACAGAAATTGGTGAAATGGGTGACAAAGAACCAAACGATGACAAATGAGGGGACATGTGATGAGACGCACCAGAATCCAATATCCACAAGGAGGAAGGAATACCTGAGGTACTAGAAGAAACCGAACCCGAATGAGACATAGATGCTGACATGGCCGGAGGATTAGAAACGAAGAACTGTCTGAACTGTTCGAAAACCTGGGGATCCAACGCAGAAGGTGGCATAGTGCTAACAGACTCAACATCTACAGATGGTGTAGCAGCAGCGAACTGTGGAGGACGAGATGACCATGGAGGAGCACCAGAGGAGCGTGACGGAGACTTTTGCTGCCCATATTTCTGTTGCTGCCCAGATTGAGGCTGTTTGACCTTGTTAAGTAACAACGGACACTGAGCCTTCCAATGATTTTTCTGTTTGCAGAATGCACACTCATCAAATGCAACTTTAGGAGATTGTCGAGTCTGAGTACGTGGTGGCCTAGACTGATCAGTTGAAGCAGCAAACACGACAGGAGTAGTAGTTACTTTAGACCCTTGAACCACTTGAGACTTGATACGAGTCTCCTCTGCAATCAGTTCATGAACCACAGAATCAACAGTAGGGAGGGGAGATCGATGAAGGATTGTTCCACGTAGGCCCTCAAAGTCAGAACGTAGTGCCATCAAAAACTGAACCAAGCGTTGCTCTTCCCGTCTAGTAATGTACGGCCCAAAACCTTTTAACTCTGCAGATTCAGTAAGTGCCAATTGATCCCACAAATCCGACATGGCAGCATAAAAATCTTGAATACTGAGGTCATGCTGTTGAAGAGCACGGATATCATACTCCAACTGGTACTGTTTAGCAAAATTAGACTGAGTGTACAGTCTTTCCAAATGATCCCAGACCTCCTTTGCTGTGTCATACTTAGCCAATTGCATACCAATTGACTGAGTTACAGAATTGTTGATCCAAGTGATAATCTTGGAGTTATTAGTTTCCCATAAGTCCACCAACAAATCAAAATTTTCAGTTGTATCATCGATAGGTCTTGGTTTTACTCCAGTGATATAACCCCACATATTCTTCCCACGAAGAAAATTCTTCATGACATAACTCCAATAGGCATAGTTCTTACCATCTAATTGAGTACTAATGGACTGGAGAGAATCATCCTTTCCAGTCATTGTAAACACAGCAACACACAAATAATTCAAAAAATAAAAAGATGCAAAACCCTAGGTTGAACAATTCCGAACGAACAACAATGGCAGCAAGCAAAAGAACGAAAGACGAACAATACCAGACAGCAAACGAATACAGCAGCACCTCAAAAAATAAAATTCGGGGCTCCGCCCCGAACCCCGGATGGGGGCGCGCTGCCCCCCCGACCCCCCCGCGAACTCACCGCGGAGTTCGATCCGCGCAGTAGGTGCCTGCGACAAAATCTTCAACCAACAAATCAAAGGACATGGATCGAACTAGCTCTGATACCATATTAATAGAACTTTATTGAAAGAAAGAAAGGCTAAGGTTTACAATATAATCTGAAAAGCATAAAAACTGACTAAACCAAAAGGAGGCTATATATACATAGCCAATAACCTAAAGGTCCATAAACTAAAGGCCCAATAACATATGGGCTAACATTCTCATCATAACTTCTTTAACTTCCTATCTGGTAAAATCTTTCAGCAAGTGTACTTGATGTGCACTAGTCAAGATGTTCACATTCCTTATGAAATCGCTACTAGCTTTTGTTCTTTCTCCCATTCTCCTTCCCAACAGATGTTCATAGTACTGCATAAAGACTTCTACTATACATGCCTTATCATACTTAGTATAACCTTGCTTAGTTTTTATTTTAGTTATGACCTACTTTAATCTTTTATGTTTTATCACCGCATAAAAATAAGTTGTATTATCATCTCTTAATTTCACCCAATTTACCTTACTTTGTTGCTAAAATTAAACTTCTGCTAGATATAAAAACTTTATGAAGGTCATGTATTTCTCTTTTTCAATTTGCTACAATAGAACATCATGAGGATTTGACTGCAATCACTTTTAAGCCTCATCTAGTATTGTTCTATCCTCTGCTGCCTCCACTACAATGTTTCTGTATTGCTAGGAGTCTAATTATCTCAATCTTTGCTTGAGGTGCTTCAATTTTTGAACTACCTAGAGAATTTTGCAACCTAGAATATTTCCTCCCACCCTTGCTTCATAATTTCTTATAGGAAAGGGTGTTGACTCCATGTGTTACAGTATTGAAAAGGCTTTTTACCACCTCTCCTTTCCTCAGCAATCACAACTTTAGCAGGACTATGGTCACTTATGACTTCAGGTACAAAACCAATCTTACTTGTTGCCATCTCATCCAACCAATTGCTATTAATGAAACCCCAATCTATCTTTGAGCAAATTCTGTGTTGGTCATGTCTGGCACTCCATGTATGTCTACCTCCTTGATAGGGCAATTCAATCAATCCACAAGCTTCCACGCAGGTTGCAAAATCTATAGTTTTTTTTCCTTGATACTGGATTGCCTCCTATTCTATCATCAACTTTCAATATTAAATTGAAATCTCCTACTAATAGCCATGGCCACTATATAGAGATATTCAAGCCATTCACCTCCTCCTATAATTTCTTTCTTTCATCCCTAGTATTAAATGCATATACCAAGCTAGCAACAAAAGTCTTTTGTAGTGTTATATGTTTAGCCTTACAGCCTACAGGTAATCATTTGTGCAGACTTGTGCATAATTGTTATCTGGAAGAAATCAAGCCCCAGAAGCATACATATCCTCCCATTATAATGGCATTCCAAGTTAGTAGTATACTTCCAGCCTTAAAATAGTATTGTATCTACTTCATCTATCTTTATTCCCCTTTATTTTAGTTTCCAACAAAACCTACTAGTCCCACTTCCTCCGTACTACAAAGGAGCTTCAACTCCTTTTGCTTGTTTGGGGGGTATTTATCCCTCTAACATTCCAGTTGAGAATGTGTCCATCCTCCAAATAAGGATTAGGTTGCTCTACATACTTCTCAAATTCTTCACCATCCACTGCTTCACATTATCAGTCGTGTTTAAATCTTGGAATTTATTAGTCAATACTGTGTAGTTTTGCTTAACATGTCCATGGACTGATTTAACTGGTGTGACCCATATCTCCTTTGTCACATTGCTTGCATCATTCTATATATGAACCTATTTACTACTTGTTTGAAGGTTCACCTGCCTTTCAAGCACAGAAACATTGTTGTGCCCAGTCTGCAATTGTTGTTTTAGTGACGTTGGACCTTGTAAACTACCTTGTCGCTCCTCATCGGCCACCCCTTACTATGTGGCTTAGCTGGTGGTGCATTTTTCTTCCTGCAATTTTCCTCTGAATGCACATACTCGTGGCAATGCTTACATAAGATTGGCCTCCAATCATATATAACTTTTTGTTCAGCCACATTTCCTCTTTTATTTCTAAACATGATTATCTCTGGCAAATTTGAATCCAATTCTACTTCTACAAGCAATTGAGCATAGTTCAATCCAATTTTTATTTGAATATTATTGTCCACCATTAATATTTTCCAAACTAAAGTTTCAATTTTATTTAACTTCTTCTTGCTTCAACACTTAAAGTCCAGTCCTAGTATTCTAATCCAGATTGGTACAGTGTGTAGTTCATCTCTTGTGAATATCATGGCATGATTCCATGCTTTAACTATAAATAGTATTGTCAAATCATACTAGTACCACTCTATTATTCATTACTGAGATCTTATTAGTTCCATGTTTAGACCACAATCTTTGTATAAAGCCCTCCATTACTTTAAACGGTGGATATGCACACAACACATAGCATACGACTGGATATTTCCAATACTCAACCTTTGTTTCAATGTCCTCATACTCAATTTCCACTATAGCAGTGTCCTTGCTCTTGGGAGCTATAAACTCATGTTCAAACTCCACATTTCTAATCTTTGAGATGCCAAAATTGTCCCATATGGAGCGCTTTTTGGCCAGCTTCAATTCGTCCTCTTCAACAATATCGGCCCATGATTTGGGACTGGTACTTGTAGCGACTTGGCTCGTACTCACTGGGGTTTGCTGCACCATTTAGTTCCACTTATATACTGCTTTCTGCTACTTTGCTTTTATCTCCTTATGTTTCGCAGTGCTTGAATTTTTCTTCTCCACACTCAATTTTTTCTTTGATTCCTCATGGTTTCGCACTTACTGTTTTTGCATTGTTTCATTGATATTTGATCCACCCAAACTCATATCCTCCTCCATTTCTTCTCGTATTGTAGCTTTTGAGCCTCTTAGATGCTCATTTTAAGTTTCGGTAGCCACTTTCACCTTACAGAGGGAGCTCGGGCTCTCTTGTTCATGGCTGGCGCATGTTAGCTAACGTGCACCGAGAGAGAAATCATTTTCAAATTTTAATTTTAATAAGATTAATATAAAATCAGGATTACCTTGATCTCTTTAGTATTCATTTCATCATAACTCTTTTTTGTGTTAAAATATAGACTAAACCAACTATCATGAGAAAAGAAAATGACAAAGGGTATAATGCCTCCATTTCAATTGCTTGAATATTTGCAGAAGGCCGTCCGGGGTGTGCCAAGTTGAGAGGCCGATAGGTTATAATTGATATTTCATGGTTACAAAGCCCAAAGAGTAACAAACTTTATTCTTAATACTTGAAACTGGCAAGTACAATACCCCCTAAAAAGTTACATGTCCGAAACACAAATACAACTGTGTTGAACAAAAGACAGAAAGCCAAATGAATAGAGGGAGATTGGTGTTGCGGATCAGCTAGGTAGCTATCTGCAAAATCTACCATAATGTGCAACATAAACAGATCCGTGTACCTCACTAGTACTCAGATTAGAACCTATGCCCAAAAAGGTGCAACAAATACAATATGAGTAAAAAATACACGGGTACCAGTAAGTATCATAGATAAATTTGGACCAGATGGATGGCGAGGCCTCTAAGGCCATTGCTTCAGGCCCCAACTTTTGGGACTCCATCTTCTAATAATAATACCCCTCCCTTTTGTTTTACTCGGTTTTCTTTATAAAAATATTTGTTTCAATTTATTTATCTCATTTATGAAATCAAGATAATTTTATTATGTTCTTTCACTACTACTTCTGTCATTAAATGATTATACAAAATGTATAGACTCGATTTTATATTTTCAAAGAATAATTAATAAGGTTAATTTGGTAAAATAAACAACTAATAAATATTCTCTTAAGACAGTATTGTCAAGTCAACAAGGGTCCACCATTTTAAAACGGAGGATTATGTGTGTAAAGCGTACGGCGTATCCTCTAAGGAAGGTCCTTCGTACACCCGAGGTCCTCCATATTATTATTAGACATTTTCCAATAATAATGTCTACTTTTACATTGTAATTCAACTCTTGATGGACATTTAGTAATTTAATTTTACATTTTAGAACTTTCCACTTTTCATATAGTAGTTTAATAGTGTAGCATATATAATAACAAAGTCTGAGCAGAAGCTAAATAATTTACGCGAGCCAGTACCCAACGTTACAAATAAAATGTTCTCTTATAACTCAAATATATATCTCAATGTTGGCTCTATTATTGAGTACAAAAGCAAGTATTATTAGACAAACAAACTGTTCCAATAGAATTAGGAGGACATATGTGTATACAATCACTGTCACTCTTGCAATCCTGACACAAGCAGAATCCTTCACCAGTACAAAGTGCTTCTGATTGGCAATATGTAGGACTACAATCTGCTGCAGTTCGACACTGTGATAGACGTGTTTGTCCCAACTCTCCCAACACCATACATGATGGTGAACCTACCAAACCAAAAGAAATATTAAGATTATAATTATATTCATCAACGGTATTAGAATAATACTGAAATTTTTTCATGTTGACTTATTATTATTATTATTATTATTATTATTATTATTATTGAAAACATTCAATCTATTATCATCTATCGTTGATAAAATATTAATTTTATAAAAACTATATATATGTCTACTATACATGGAGTTGGAATTACATGTTAAAGGCTGCAACTAGGGTAGATCTACAGGGTTCCATGAAGAGGGTTCGAAAAATAAAATGTACTTCCTAAGATATAAACTTGGAGGCGAATTTGGAAGACCTAATACAACTAAGCCAACCTCTAGTATTATATTTAAGTAATCTAATATATATATATATATATATATATATCTTTGTTTTCATTCAAGCCATTTTTTAGTGTCAAAATTTTCACTCAGATAAGAATTATTTTCTTCAAAATTGAAGCTTTGTGATCACTATTCTATTATTTTGTTGAAGTTTCCAGGCCGTAGATGAATTTACAGGTGGTAAATGAATGTCGGTCGGTTTTGAGAAATTTTTCGGTAAAGGTTAGAATTTTTTTTATGTAAAGGTAAAGTTTAGTTGTATTACTTTGATTTCTCTATTGTGGTATTATTTTGTTATAATTTACAGGTGGTAAATGAGTGTCAGACGACTTTAAGGAAATTTTTATGTAAAAGTTAGATTTAATTATATTGTTTTGATGTGTCCATCATCACATTGTTTTGTTGTAGTTTACAGATGGTAGATGAATGTTGATCGACTTTGAGAAATGTTTTTGGTAAAGGTTAGATTTAATTAAATAAATTCTCTATTGTTTACACAAATATCTTATTTAGTGTAACATTTGAATTTAATAAAATTGAGGTACACGCGCGAGGCGCGTACACCTAAACTAGTATATATATATATACATACATGTATGTATATATACATATACATATATATATATATATATATATATATATATATATATATATATATATAAGTAAAAGATAACCTTATATATACAATATAAATTTTTGCAGAGGGGATTTATGTGACATTAGATTTGAAATGTCGATTTTGGATTAGTAGCAGGGTTGGTTCAGGTTCAAAACTTTTATTTTACATTTTGACCCTTAGCTTCTTTCGAGAACTGGTAAAAAAGGCCAAATTGGGTCCCGTGGGTTGAATTGTTGTTAACAATCTCCTTTCAAAATCTGATATTATTATTGAGTCTGGAGCATAAAAAATAGACTATTAACATATATGATTTATTTATGTGGGGCCCCGAATGAGTCTCGAGGGTTCATTGGGAGGATTTGAAGTTATGCAAGATCAACAACTTTGCTGATATCTAGTGCCTGAACCTTTATTCTTCGTGAATACGGGTCCCCAATCACAAATAGGGAGAAGGATAAAATCCTTCATTTCAATTGCGAGATGGTAGCCGTGAATTCAAAGGATTCTGTGTCTGGGTTGGGTATCTCGCCTCTTTGCGAACACGATCAAACTATCACGAACGTGATGTGTTTGGGTAATCAGCCCTCACGAATGCGAAAGACTGACCGTGAATGCGAACACCAACTTTATGGCCTGGTTAGCATTGATCCTCGCAATCGCAAGGCACTATTCCCAAAATATTGTATAAGATTCATTTTCTCAATTTTCTTCCATCGTGGGACCTTGTGAGCTTGGGAAGAGGCAATTTCAATGGGTTTTTCACCAATAACTCATGTAGGTAACTTTTAAACCTTTATTTTATCAATCTACTTTGATTTCTTAACTAATTCACCTTCAAAATCATGATTTCAAACTAGAATTTGAGGTTTTTTCCTAGTAAATAAGATTAATTTTCATTGATTTGAGCCATAATTGTTGTTTTAATGCCACACAAAGACTTGAATAAATATTATATTCCTTGTTTTGAGCATTATTTGTCTCTATCTTGGTGATAGACATGAGTGAGGGGTTTAAAATAATATTATTAATGTCTTACATGATTATTATTCTAGTGGTGACAAGTGAGGGCTGAGATCATGAATTATTAACATATTGAGTTGATTTTATGATTGCATTGAATTGATCATTATATTTATATTGATTGATTGTAATCATTACATCCTCATTTCATACAGACATATTTATGAGGTATTGGTACCACTGAGAAATAGTAATTCTGAAGGAAAATCAAAACTCTTTATAAAACCCCTGATTGAAGTCACTACCGGCAAGGTTGATTGTGACATGTTGAAAAACCTAGGCCGAGGTTATTTTATAATAAAGTTGTTAACATTATGAAAGTATATGAGTTATAAACCCCGTATGGGTCCTATCGAAGTATTGAGGCTTGAAAGGTGTATACGCAAGTTCCCCTATCATTATATCATTATATTGCATTTTTTTGTGTGTTTCTTTTACATACTCTTGATGTGTGCTTTATTTCCTTATATTTTTCATGTGTATCTATTCCCTTGATCTTATATTATAGAACTGTTTGGATAGATGATATGAACTATTATTTAAATTTTTTTCTATTTGCAGGAGACATGCTCACAGTATTTTTTAGTTTTATTATTTTCTACTTTGTTCAGTCGGCCTATGATACCTACTAAGTAAAAGTGGACCATACTTACCCTTATTTTGCCTTTTCAGTACAGATCCTAATTCTAGTATGACTTGCGATAACTAATTTCATTCTTTCAGAGTCGATACCCAGGGTACTGGCATTGCTCTAAAGTTGAAGGCTGGTTTTGGACCTTGTCTATCCTATCTCATGTCTTTATTTTCTATCAAAGAGAGACTATGTAGTATTTTCAGATATTCGGATAGTATTAGTCGCTCTTTACACTTATGACACTTATATCTTGGGATTTTATTATATTTTATTTAGATTTTCACTATGTTTATGTATGTTGGCTTGAATTTATTCTAGAAGTCTCATTTTTATCTATTTATTTGTATTTGGATATCTTTTTATTTTTAGGTATTCGACTTACCTACCAAGGTTGGGTCGGGGTAGGTGCCAAGATGACCTAGATTATTGAATCGTGACAAATTGGTAGTAGAGTTTCAGGTTCACCGATCTTATAAGTGAAAGAGCAGAATGTATAATAGAGTCTCACAAATTGGTACATTGATGTCTTTATCTATATTTCAGAGGATATAAGATGTCCTTAGAAAAAGCCTCTCTAGTTTGATTCCTTGTCATGGGGGTATTCTCACCCAATGATTTAAATTTGTATTCTATCCTTTTCTGCACAGTGGTAAGGACTAGGTCTAGAGATATTAGAAATATTGATTTAGCATACTATTGTAGCCCTAGTCAGGGGGTGAGGTAGGGGTCATAGCTGTCCTAGAGGCAGAATACGGGCATGAAAAGCTGCCTCAATAAGAGAATATTCTAGAGAGGCATCTCCCGAGACTAAGGTTAACTTTGGTAAGGATGATTATTAGATAGAGGATATGGGGCCATCTTAGTTCCCCCGAGGATTAGTTAATTCCCCAATTTTACAAGACTTACTGATCCGTCACTTGAGTCGTTGGTTGGTTCTTCTTAGACTGGTGTTCCTTTGAGTGTGCCAAGTATTTATCAGACTTTGAAAGGTATTTTACTATCATGGAAGGCTCTTATTATAATTTTTCAACTTCAGGGTTATGGCCATCTTATGTGTTACCCCTTTGTGTTGATTCACTGCCTACTGATTCACTATTTCCCCCATTGATTTGTGTCCTATAATGAATTCTAATGATCAAAAGAGGTTCAATAGATTTATTCACTTGGCTTCTTCTAAGTTTAATTAGTGTTGCTATTAGAGAGGACACATATGATTTTTTGCTTGAATGCTAGAAGAGGCTGCACAACATTAGATCTCTTAAGTCCTATGGAGTTTCATATACTACTTATCAGTTGACTAATATGGTTAAGAAGTAGTAGACGTCTCTTGCTAGTTGTAGGCTATTGGGTTCGCCTACTATGACATGGATCCACTTTTTTAGGCTTTTCTAAAGAGGCTTGTGCCTTATAGTTTGAGAGATTAGATGAGAAATTAGTTTTATCACCTAGAGCATGGGTCCATGACTTTTGCAGAGTATGAGGCACATTTTGATGGGTGATCTAGATATACCACTATAAGTATCTTCATCGAGTCTGAGAGGATCGTAAAGTTTGTTAAGGGATTAAAAGGTGATTATTGGTTAGCAACTGCCTAAATGGTTATTTTAGGAGCTTTTTTTAAAGCACTTTAGATCATGCTAAGCTGATTGAGGTGGTTAGTCAAGATACTTAACGAGGCAGAAAGAAGGTGTGGCGACAGAGTAAGTATAGTAGATTATATCTCGAGGTAGGGATTTATCTGGTAGAGGCTCACATAGCTATCATGGTAGACCAATTGAGGCATTTTTATAGAGTTCAGGTTGCGGGCCTCCAATTTCTGTTGCTTTAGGTATTCAGGGTTCAGGTCATGCGGGTAGAGGCTTTAATTTTATTTCATCGGGCCAGAGCGAGCATACTGGTTCTTACGAGCCCTATCAACATGATGCTAGTTATAGAAAATATTTTGTATGTCAAGATATTGGTTATTATATGTGGGACTTCCCTTGATGTGCATTAGGTCCTGCCCAGCAAAGTTTTCAACTTCAACTTTACCGTACCTTTATATCTGTAGTCTGGGGTAGTTCATAGAGTGATGGACGTGGTACGAGGTACTTGAAGAGCTTGTGGTAGT
Source organism: Capsicum baccatum var. pendulum (assembly GCA_030864225.1). Taxonomy (NCBI): domain Eukaryota; kingdom Viridiplantae; phylum Streptophyta; class Magnoliopsida; order Solanales; family Solanaceae; genus Capsicum; species Capsicum baccatum. The sequence continues at coordinate 232,819,588 of CM061560.1, read as the reverse complement.
AGATGTGGTGTTTCTTAGTCAGAGAGAAGATATTGATAGTATTATGCTATACCCTGGAGACCCGAGGCAAAGGCCACTAGTGCAGTTATTACAAGTATTAGGGTACTCTAAATTTGGTTCTAAAGGAAATTATATTTTTTCTACGTGCTTGTCGCATGGTAGAAAAGGGATGCAGATCTTACTAGGATTTTATTTGCGATACTAGTGTTGATTTACCACCCTTTCTAGATTCTATTTGAGTTGTTAGGGAGTTTCAAACTTATTTCCTATAAATTTGCCCAGTATGCCTGCAGATCGTGATGTTGTTTTTTCTATTGATGTAAAGCTAGGCACCAAGCCCATTTCTATTCTTTCTTATGGGTTGACCCCTACTAAGTTGAAGAAATTAAAGAAACTGTTCTAGATTTTGTTGACTAATGATTTCATTAGACTTAGTGTATCTCCTTGGAGTGCTCATGACTTATTTATAAAGAAGAAAAATGGATCTATGTGTATGTGTATTGACTATCACCAATTGAACAAGGTGCAGTTAAGAATAAGTATCTCTTCCTTACATTGATGATATATTTGACCAGCTTCAGGGTTCTTAGGTGTTTTCTAAGATTGACTTGAGATCTGGGATTCACCAGTTGAAGATTAGAGCTTCGGATGTTCCAAAGACAACTTTTCAAACTTGATATAGTCATTATGAGTTTTTGGTCATGTTATTTGGAATGACCAATGCCCCAGCAACATTCATGGTGTTGATGGACTAAGTATTTTGACTCATTTGATATTTATTGATGATATTTTTTGTTTATTCCAATAATGATGCTGTCCATGTGAGACATTTGAGAATCTTGCTTCAGAGTTTGTGAGATGAAAAGTTATATACTAAGTTCTCTAAGTGTGAGTTCTAGTTAGATTCTATTTCTTTCTTGGGTCATGTTGTAGCCAAAGATGGTAGTATGGTCAATCTGGCCAAGATAATGATGATTGATGATTTGAATATACCTACTTCTTTTATTGAGATGTGGAGTTTTCATTGGTTTAGCTAGTTATTATTGACATTTTATAGAGTGTTTCACTTTAATTGTGGCTTCTTTGACCAAGTTAACTTAGAATAAGATTGTATTCTAGTGGTCGGATGCTTGTGCGAAGAGAAAGCTCAAATAGTTGTTGACTTTGGCTCCTATTTTGACCTTATCCAAGGAGGGAATAGGTTTTACCATATTTTGTGATGATTTTGATATTGGATTTGGTCTGTGTTGATGCAGAACCATACAACAATTACGCATGCATTTCATTAGTTGAAAACCCGTTAGAAGAATTACCTTACCATGACATGGAGTTAGCCATAATTATGTTTGTGTTGAACTTGTGGCGGCACTACATGTATCGGAGATCTCTCTGATCATCATAGCATTCAGTACTTTTTCACTCAGTGAGATCTTAATATGGGACAACAATATTGGCTTAAGTTGTTTAAGGGCTGTGATATCACTATTCATTATTATTTGGGCAAGGCAAATGTGGTTGCGGATGCCTTGAGTCAAAACTCGATGAGTATAGGAATTCAAGCTTATCTTTTGACTCAGGAGTAACCTTTGGCCTTATAGGTTCAATATTTAGCTAACTAGTTGGTTAGGCTTGATATTTGACACTGAGCATGTATTAGCCTTTGCTGAGTCTAGATATTCTTTGATGGAACAAATTTGAGTTCATCAGTATGATGATGATAGATTGAGGGTGATTTATGGTATTGAGTGGCAAGGCAAAGGAGCTATCTCTTGATCTCAATGGTGTTTTGAATATTAGTGGCTGAGTTTGTATGTCAAGAGTTGGTGGATGAGTTAGATTGATCTTGGAAGAGACTCATTGTTCTAAATATTCCATTCATCCAGGGGTAGCCAAAATGTACCATGATCTAAAGCAGCACTATTAGTTGATCTTATAAAGAAAGGTATTTTAGAATTCATGTCTAAGTGTTTGAATTAGCAACAGGTGAAATATGAACACCAACGATCGAGTAGTATGATGTAAATAATGCCAGAGTGGAAGTGGGGGTGGATCACCATGGATTTCAAAGCTAACCTACCCCCGACTTCGGGAAAGTTTGACTTTGTTTGGGTGATTGTGGATTGATTAACCAAATCAACACATTTTATACCGATGAAGACGAATTGTAATATGCAGAGGTTGGATAAGATATACATAAGAAAAAGTGATCAATTTCATGGTAACCCTGTTTTTATTATATTTGATAGAGTTAGTTTATGTTAGTTTTTTTGGATTACTATTCAGAGTGAGCTGGGCACTTAGCTTAATTTGAGCACAATTTTCATCCTCAAGATTATGGGAACTCTAAGAGAACTATTCAGGTGCTATAGGGCATGCTTCGAGTATGTGTTATGGACTTTGGAGGTCATTGGGACCAGTACTTTTCCCTATCAGGGTTTTCCTACAACAACAATTACCATTCCGTATCGAGATGGCACTTTTTGAGGCTTTGTATGAGCAAAGGTATAGATCCCCCGTGGGATGGTTTGACTCATTTAAGGTGAGGCCTTGGGTATAAATTTGTTGAAGGTTTTGATCGATAATGTTAGACTGATTCAATAGAGGCTATTAGATGCCTAGATGTCATGACAGGGCTTAGTCGTGACGGGTATCTCAAGACCACCGTAGTCCTGAGACCACCCCTTATCATAACCTTCATAGCATAAAAAATATAAATAATGGAAGACAACCAAAAAAGTAATCAAGATAGACAAATCAAATGAAATATAAGAGTCTAAATAAAAAACCAATCATCCCAATTTGTCCATAAAAGCCTCTAAAATAGAAATACCAACTATCGGGACATGCCCTCGACTATGAACAAAAGACACCAAAATGACTATGAACAAAAGACACCAAAATAAAATACCAAGACAATAATGAAAATAATGAAATGACCGGGCCTTCTAAAGGATGTAGGCTAGCCACTTCATAGCAGATCAACAGACATACAAAACCACCTAATGCTGCATAGGAGCAACAAAAAAGTCCTTCGACCCTACATCATGAAATGATGTAACATCCAGGGAAGGTCTGTAGGGAGAGCACTGACATGTAAATCAAGGGAAAGCAATAAAATAGTACACTAATAAAAAACCAGCCAAACTCACATGCACAACATTTATATATGTACATATATAGTGTGCCAGGATAGGGACAAAGCTCAATTAATGTGATAGTTTAAAATATTAACCTAAACTATATAGCTCGCTCTGTCCTAAAGAAACCCATGGGCTATATGGGTTCGTCTCCCCCTGCCGGAGGGCCCTAGTGTGTGTTAGTCACACGTACTGAGGAAATTAAGGAAAGGCTAAAGTGTAATACCCCGTATTTCTCTAGCTTAATTTAAGTCTTAGTACATGAGTAATTCCATGTAAAATTTTTGAAATACTTAATATTTTTTAGTTTAGATCCTGCCATTGCATAGAAAATTTAATTAGCTTTCCAACGATATAATATTCCCCTAAATCCAATATCCGGGTGAAGAGTTAGAGTCATTTTAGTGAAATAGTGTACCACTTGGTACTTCAGCGCATCGCGGAGGCAGTCCAAATGGGAATTGTCATTTTCCAGTGAGCTAACAAAATACCACTACATCGTGCCACCATCAAATTTCCCAATTGACACTTTTCCAGCATTGCTCCGCGATAATAGTACGTTGTTCCAAGGCCCATTTTCCTATTCAATGAGGCACCATAATGGCGCCGCATCACGCCATCAGCCTAGTTCCCAGTTGTTCACTTTCTAGTGGTACAACGCAATTGTTCCGCATCGCGCTAGGGGCCCAAATCGAGTTTTCAGAGACAAAAATTAAAAATATTCTAGGTGTAATAGGGTCTTTTTTCATGACCCAGATCAACCTTAAACATGAAATTATGCCCTAAATACCCTATTATATCATCATTCATTCACTTTTCTCAAGATTTAAAAATTCTCTCTCAAAGAGGGAAAAACCCTAGTTCAAGAAATCAAGGTCAATCCTCAAGAAATCCTTCAAGAACCATCAAGAAAGAATCTTCTAAGGTATGTTAGGTGTTCATTGATGGGCCCATTTCACCCATGAAGTCCAAGAACCCTTTTTAAACATACAAGATCTTAGATTCATGATTTTTATATTTGAATTAGATTGAATTCATGTTCATGGTATTAGCTAGGTTTCAATCTATGAATTAATTTCAAGTTTCATGAAAATTGAATAACATGTGTGATGAATATATGATTATCTTGATAAACCCTTGAATTTACAAATTGATTAATGTATCATGGTGTTCATGTGCTAGCCATTATCATGTAAATAATCCATGCTCCCCAAGTGTTTGCTAAATTACCTATGTGAATAAATAGTGGAATCATGACATATTATTATGTGGCCCCAATCATGTACAAGCTTATGCCCTACAAGTGTTTGATGAAATGCTTATGTGTTTTGACTAGTGAAGGCATGACATGTTATTATATGATCCCATTCATGCACAAGTTCATGTATATCAAATGTTTGACTAAAGGTCTAAATGAGTGCATTGTTAGAAATCAAGTATTGTTATGCCTTTATAATCATGTTATATCTTCTTTTTATGCTATCGAGTCCTGGGGGCATTTAATACCCAACAATCTAGCTGGTTACCTAGAGCTAGTGTTAGTTACAGAATAGTATCAGTCATGTCATGATCAGTAGAACTCAGTCAATTATAAAACTCAGGAAAACTCAATAGAGTCACTATCAGTCCAGTCCAGTTCAGTATGATTAGTTCAATGTTTATTCAGTTGGGAGTAAGATTCAGCACCGAGCGAGCCTAGGGATAGGGGATCACTCGTTAGTTAGGACTGGGTCCCTAGAAATATTCCCTAAGTTCCAAAACTATATAATCAGTGTAGGTTATGAGATGTCACCCGTTAGTTAGGACTAACATACTCAGGGATCACCCGCTAGTTTAGGATTGATCTCAGGGGTCACCCATTAGATAGGACTGGATCCATAGCAAATTTTAGTACCTGTTGCATGGTATTAGCACCCTTATAATTTGGGTTACAGATTGGAACCCAACTCAGTTATCTTATCTTATTTGGGACATGTTGGTCAGATGATTACCTCCCACAGTTTCAGTTTCAGTCTTCAGTTTAGAATTCAGTTCATTTTATAGAATTAGGACTATCATACACAGTAAATTAGTACCAGTAACTTCAGATAATAGTTACTCAATTATTAGAATCCAGTGCTCAGCTTCAGAAAAGCTCAGTTACAGTCTATACGTATATGTATAGTATTGCATATTCAGTGATTTCCATATTATCAGTTATCTATGTACTCTTATATTTAGTTACTCTATTGTACTCATTCGTTTCTTATTTATACATATGAACCCTTGCATTCAGCCTTACCTCATCTAGCATACTAGTAGATTCTACATACTAACTCTATACTCTTTCTTTGCGCTATGATGTCTTATGTCATAGGTTCGGATGCTCAATATCTCGACCGCATTTAGACAGATCCAGTAAGCAATTGTAAATTTAGTAGTGAGTTCTCATCTATTGGGGATATGATTTATTTCAATTTATTAGTAGTTCAGTAGTTGGAGTTAGTTGGGGGCTTGTCCCATCAACTCCATACTTAGACAATTCAGTTAGAGGCTTTCTGACTAGACTAGTTTAGATAGTGTTTAGTTTTCAGATATTTTTACCAGATGTTATTATTTATTAGTATTTAGATTTTGAACCTTATGTCAATCAACCTATTTCTGTATTTATTTTAATATTATTATTCAATGCTCATAACAGATATCAGTCATGGTTTAACTTATGGTACTTTAGGGTTGTATGCGTCGTATGACATCCAGGGTGTACTCTCGGGCATTACAAACTTGGTATCATAGTCTAAGGTTCAACAGAGTCCTAGGGAGTCAGAAATCTACATCAAGTAGAGTCTTGTGCATGGGTGTGTAGCGTGCCACACTTATGGACAGGAGGCTGTGAGATATTTTAGAAAACGTTTCCCTTCTTTTAGTATTCATGTCGTGCGAGTGAGCATGAGCTTAAGTTAAAATCTCAGTCTAATTTGTTTCTTCCTTTTATTTATAGAATATTCCTCCCAAAAAGACTAACGAAAGAAGAATCGGAAATCAGTCAGCACGTCATCCCGTTTAGGCAGATCCCCTTGATGAGCACGTCTCCCATGAAGAATTCAAAGCTATATTCACTACTCTAGCCAATTTTGTAACAACTCAGAATGAACGACCAGCCAGCTGCTGTTTAGGTCAACCCAGTGGACAATGCTTCTGTAACCAGGATTCAGGACTTTACCCAAATGAATCCTCCCCTATTCTCAGGATCTAAGTTAGAAGAGGATCCACAGGAGTTCCTCGATCAGGTTTAGAAAGTTGTAGATATTATGGGAGTGTCTTCCAGTGAGAGTGCTGAGTTAGCTGCCTATCAACTACAAGATATAAAGCATACTTGGTTTAAGCAGTGGAAGGTAGATAGGGGCATAGATGCATGTAATACCCCAATCGTTTCTTAAGCCTAAATCCATCTTTGGAGTGAATATCAATAACTTCCAAAGTGATTGCGGTTTATATAGTGTTTTATTTCCCTAAATTCCACTTTCTATCATGTGGATAATTGGATAATCTTTCCATCAACATAAGATTCACCTGAATCGAACAACCGGTGTGGGAGTTAGAGCGATTTTGTAATACCCCAACACTATAATCAATAGGAAACCATGAATCAAGCTCATGAGAAATAAATTATAGTGATATTGTTGTTTTTTAATCAAGGGTGATGTGTATCAAGGCCTTAAAGATGTCCTAGCGATTAGGTGAATCAAAACATTTCTTACCGATTGAATTCATGGGAAGGATTTTTCCATAACCATCTTCAAATGATCATATATCTCATTATACTACAAATCATTGCTACCATGACCTACCAAAATATATATAATTTAATTATCTTTCTAACGATACCAATTTCATCAAAATTCAATATCGGAGCAAAGAGTTATGCTTATTTTACTCTAGCGTGTCATCCTGGAAACTCCATGACGACCTTTTGTGATGACTTTTCACAAGCCTGACGGCTTGTCACAAAATATCGTCACCTTAAGGCAGAAAGTCACAAAATCCAAACTTTTGTGACGACATTTTGTGATGGCTTGTCACAAAATGTCATCAACCTTAAGCCAAAAATCATAAAATCCACCATTTTTGTGATGACAATTCATGACAACCTATCACGGGCCTGACGACTTATCACGGATGTCGTCAGCTATTTTTTTCTAGCAATTAAGAGATGTTTTTGTAAGGGTATTTTGATCATTCCCCCCCATTTTGGTCCTATATATATATATATATATATATATATATATATCCAAGTAGAGAAGAGAAGTTCATTTTCTCTCATTTCTCTTCCAAGAAAGATCTATAACTAGGGTTTCTTGCAAAATCCTAAATCAAATCTTTTACAAGAAAATTCAAGAATCTTCCTAAGATTTCACCGAGTTGTTCAAGAATCAAGTTCTCGAAGTCAAAGGCATCAAGAACTTATCTCAAAAGTGTGAAGAAGAGTTTCCAATCAAGCTTGCTCATCTTAAAATCATAATCCAAGGTATGTGAAATTGTGAACAAGAACACTTCTTTCGTTCTTGTGTTCAAGGATTTAATTTCTATTGAATTTCATGATTTTTTACAAAGTGGGTTTACACCCAAATTAATTTATCAAGGATTTATGAGATTTGAGCTATACAAGATTGACATATATGACTACTTCATTGTCTTATTTCTTAAATTAAGAATTTATGCCATGAGTTGTGTATTGTTATCATGAAATGATGATTTATAAGTTATTTATTATAAGTGTCATGATTTATGTTTTTTTCCATGAGAAGTTTGTCTATTGAATATATATTGATATTGATATTGAGAGTCAAGAACGAGTTCTATGATGTTTTCTTAAAGATTTTGATACTTGATATGATTTGATAAGCAAATGGACTTGATGATGAGAAAGATTATTTTGAGATTGAGTCGAGTTAGGAATCCACAAGTTGATTATGATTTACAAATGAGATATGTATTTATATTTTGGTCTTCATGATAGACCCTTAAGTTGATTAAGGTGGATTTCCTAACGCGTTCTAAGCTTAAGTAAGAGTGTAGTATTTAGCACCGAGCGGGAAGTGTGGGTTCAGCATATACTACTTCTCCAGAACTACGTGCCACCATAGGATTAATATTAAAGGCCAATGGCCAAGACAGTGGTCACTAAAGTTAAGGTTCTACTCCAATGGCAAGGATAGAGCAGCTCTCCCCAATGTGGGCAAGACATTCGACTCCATGTAAGCTCACATAATTTATGTCGGTTATAAGAAACTCCCAAGTCCATAAGAGTTCAAGTTTCATGAGTTACCGAGTCACTCTAAGTCATATTTAAAGAGTTTGAGTTGAGTATAATGATTTATGAGATATATAATGCTTGCATTACTATTGATGATTTACAAGGAATATATTTCAGTTAATTCAAGCAAAGAAAGTCGTTATCATCAGCACACATGATTTTCATAATCATTTATGATATTATTTATAATGTTGCCTTACACCCCTACATACTCAGTATATTCCTTAAAGTACTGACCCCCATATATTTTTATGTGCTATAATGTAGGTACAAATTATAGCGCAGATACTGCATTCAATCAGTCTGCCGCTCTCAGTTAGCAGGTGACGAGTCCTTTTGATTCGAGGGCTTGAGTTGGTTATACAGTTCGAGAATTATTATATTTTCTTAGTTTAGTCGTATTTAGCTTAGATAGTTAGGAGTCATGACCCGGCTATCTAAATTCAGTACCAGTAGAGGCTTTATAAATAGTCAGTACAAGTTGATGTATTCAGTTTCAATTTCATTTGGTGAAAGTAGAGTTGTAATCTTGTAATTTTATGTTTATATTGATCAAGTTCAGAGAATTTTTATGTTTTCGCTGATTTTATATATATTTAAGCATTTTAGCCAGTTGCTTATGAGTTATGCTAGTATGAGGGTTAGCTTGGGGTCACTTGTGCCCTTAATCACCATGTGACATCTCGGGACCCAATTTTGGGGCGTTACAAACTTGGTATCAGAGCACAAAGTTCAAGTGTCCTAGGGTGCCTATGATCCGTGTCTAGTAGAGTGTTGCGAAATGGTACGGAGATGTCTATACTCTTTTTTGAGAGGCTATAAGATATTTAGAAAAGGTCTCTATTCTTTACTGTCTTAGATCTATGGAAATGTTCTTTGAGAAACTTATGCAGATTCTCATCTTCCTCTATTCAGGGCATCCCCGCCTTATTTTTGAGGTATTAGAGACAGTCAAGCTCAACTCTTTGCAGATAGTACTTTTTTAAGCAGTCTCCATAGATAGTTACGGTGTTTTAAATGAGCTAAAAAGTATCCTATTAGTGTCTTATAATGCCTTGATTATGAATCCTGCAATAAGCCCAAGTCAGTTGCGCTTCCAGATTCCTTCTCAGAATCCATAATGATAATCTACACTTCTTTATCTATGTACTGTTCTTAAGGTAACATGATCTGCAATTTTTAATTTCCTTCCCTGACAATGCCCTTAGACTTGTAAGTGAGAAATTTTAGAAGTCTCACAAAGCGACCTGAGAAGAGCTTACCAACGTGTTATAAGTTTCCTAAGTTCAATGTTATCCCCTCTCCCTTATGATTCGTTCAGTTAAGACAAATTAAGATATGTATTCTTAGATTATCGAATATTATATGGCAAGTTTATACCTCTCGTAACCTTGTTATCATCATGATGTTGGAACTGAAAGTCTAGTTAATTCGTGTGGGGCTCTTTTGATTCACTAGCATAATTTCTTTGTTATCCATCTTAAATTCTTTTTCAAAATGCAAAATCAAAGACTAGTGAAGCTGGGTGAGGCCTATTTTGATTCACTAGCGACTCTTTATATATCTTGTTTCCTTGTGCTGGTTAGAATTGGGTTTAGAGGTATAGTAGAAAGAAAGGTGGAAAGTGTGATTTATTAGAAATATGTAAAGATGAGCCTTTTGCATGTGATCGAGTTAGTGATGAAGTAATTGTTCTTGTGTCAGCTCATGGAAGAAAGAGAATGAGTTATTGGTGAAGGTAAATAATAGTTTGCTTAAGGTATGAAAAGAGTTATTGATGGTGTGTTGCAAAACATAAGTATAGGTTATGGATGAGGATACTTAGTGGATGAGTGTTGTTAACTTAGATGCTCCTGAGATTACAAGGGAAAGTTAAGTTGAGGCTTAGAAAGTTATGAATGAAGTTAAGCTGTGTATGAAGGATAGATAGTAATAATGGGTAGAAGGGGGGTGTGTTGATGGATTATGAATGAGAGAGGCCATATGATTATAACCAATTATTGTATTAGGGATTTTAAGTGGGCTAGTTTTTATTGATGATTTATTTTATAGTTTCCAAGTGAGAATTATGTGTGTGAGGTAGAGTTGTAAGTTATGCTGAACGTTAGGCATTAAGCTTAGATGATTGGTGGCTATGAAGGTGGATGTGATGATTTCTTGGTTAAAGGTTCTAGTTATAGAGAAGTGATCTAATGGGCTTGGACAGTGTATGCAAGGGCTTGAGTCAGATCAACTTGTAATTAAGTTTGATTTTGTGTTCTTGGTGAGAAATCTTGCCCAAGGTGCTATGGGGCTGCTTTATTTTGTAAGGTCATTGTATGTGTATAAATCGTAAGTGTCGTGGAGTTGCTAGGTGAAGGAAGACTAGTTAGGTAATGAATGATGTTCCTAATAATTGAGTCAAGGAGTGTGATGGCTTTAATCTAAGGAGAAGATAGTAGAACGAGTTACCAAGTTAGGTTGTCAGGTTCTAGTGGGTGTGTCAGTAAGTTGTGGAACAGCTGTGAGAAGGGATACTGCTCGACACATTTTATTTTAGTTTTTTCAGTTATTCCAGTATTAATTCATGCTTTGCGTTTTGATTCCATGATCATGATTCATGTCCAGGCATGCCATAAAAAATCCTGTCCTCACTTAGTTACCGAAATATAGCGTTTCAGACCTTCCACCAATTGGAATCACATTTCATAGTTATAAATTCCCAATTTAGGTCATGCAATGCATGACTTATGTACTCAAGTTTTGTGACATGTTCAGTTCCAATGTTCAATCTCTACTTTTAATGATTATCAAAGAAAAGAATTCAGATTTATATCGTGCATATCCCCAGGCCGTATTTCTTTGATGGGTTTATGATGTTAAATCCTCTATTCCTTAAGCTTCAGTTGAGTGTCAAGTTAATCATAGCATCTATTCATGTGTCAGATCCTCATACTCTAATCCTTTAGTTATCTTTCCTTACCTAAGATAGTGGTGGTGAATAGTTATTTAGTTGGGAGAGAAGAGATATTTCCTTATAAACGATAGAGGGTGGCATGCCTACTTTGTCTTGGTGGTAATGTAGAGTAAGATTGAGGTTAAGTCTTTGATATATATTATGGTTAGTTGAAGTTTAATATGTTATGATTGGGAAGATTGTGGTGTGTTCATTTTGTGTAATTCCATGAGTTGGAAGGGATATTGGAGTGAAATGTTTGTGTAGGACTTGATTAGCTAGGAGAATGTCAGGTGTGCTCGAGGTGAGTCCATGGAAAGTTTTCTTGATAAGATGTGTGTAGGGAAGGAAGATAGGCTTGAATTTCATGTTTGTGTACACGCGGATGGGTGCCTTGCGTATTAGTAAATGGCTAGTACTAGGTGGATTAGAGTTGTCGAAGTTGTAATGAGAATTACTCTTGAAGTGAGAGGTTGTAAGAATATAGATGTGTGGGAGCTCATGATTCAGAATGGGGTTATGTGGCGAATCTTATGGTTCTAGGTTAGGCATGAAGACGATAAGGGGGTTTGGTACGAGGGGATATGAGTAGATGGAAGTATCGATGTCATGTAAGGATTGTAAGTCGAATCGATCAAGTATAGTATCAGAAGGGTATAGTATAGTCGAGAGAGTGTTTGAGAAGTGTGGTTGAGTTTGTGAGTAAGGAGGTGCCTTTCTTAAAGCTTAGTACTTTTATCTTGACTTATGATTCATAGGTTTAAGTTTCAAGTTATGGGATTATGGTAATTCTATGATCTCTGATTCAGATGCCTTGTTTAGATCTTGCCTAAAGTTCTTTGCTCCTTGTGACCATTAGAATTCCTTAGGAGGGTGTTGAAGAAATCCTCTACTTAAGTATGAGTATCTAGTACAATTCAATTTGCATAGTTAGCAACCCAGTTTTTAAAATTTGGCAGATAGATTTCTATGGTCTTCCATTTTTTCGAACTAGTCTGGTCTTACCACTCGAAGTTTCATAATACGGGCAATCCGGTAAGTAGTTGCTCGCACCCAAAATCTGCGAATTCAGTTTAGTATGTGTATCAGGCATCAGTTTTAGATTCGTATATATAATTGTGATTCAGTCTGTAAGCATTCATTGAACAATCTTTATTTTCCAAGTATTCTAATCCAGACAATATAATACCCATTATGTAGTCTTATCCTTGTTTCTCATGATCGATGCCTGCATAAATTATCTCTTCGTCGTCTATGAGTATGATTGCACCCTTATCGCATCAAATGAATTCTAAACTCTCAGCATGAGCCCGCTCTTTAATATAAGCAGAAGGCAAATCAGCTCAAATTCAGTCGAGAATTTCAATTGTCCTCTATCTATTCTTTTCCAGTCTCGGATCCAGCGGTATAGCTATTCTCATCATGGGTTTATACATTCAATTAAGTGCTTCAATGTTTAGAAAGATATAGATCCAGATTAGCAAGTTGTTTTAGCTGTGTATCTTCAGTTTTCTCAGTATTCTTCGCCAAACAACAATATTCGAGGACAAATGTTTCCAAGGGGGAGATATTGTAATAGCTCGATCGTTTCTTAAGTCTAAATCCATCTTTTGAGTGAATATGGATGACTTTCAAAGTGATTGTTGTTTATATCATGTTGTATTTACCTAAATTCCACTTTCTATAAGGTGGAGAATTGGATAAGCTTTCCATCGACATAAGATTCACCCGATTCGGACACCCGGTGAGGGAGTTAGAGCCATTTTGTAATACCCCGAGACTCTAACCAAAAGTGCAACCATGAATCAAGCTTATGAGAAATAAATTATAGTTCTTTGGTTGTTTTCTAATCAAGGGTGAGGTGTATCAAGGCCTCAAAGATGTCCTAGAGATTAGGTGAATCAAAACATTCCTTACCGATTGAATTCTTAGGAAGAATTTTTTCATATCCAATTTCAAATGATCATATATCTCATTATACTGCGAATCATTGATCCCATGACCTACCAAAATATAAATAATTGAATTAGCTTTCCAACGATACCAATTTCGTCAAAATCCGATATCGGAGCAAAGAGTTATGCTTAATTTACTCCAGTATGTCAGCCTGGAAATTCCGTGATGACCTTTTGTGATGACTTGTCACAAGGCTGATGGCTCGTCACAAAATGTCGTCACCTTAAGGAAGAAAGTCACAAAATCCAACCTTTTGTGATAACATTTTGTGACAGCTTGTCACAAGTTTGACGGCTTGTCACAAAATATCGTCAACCTTAAGCCGAAAATCGTAAAATCCACCGTTTTTGTGTGACAATTTGTGACGGCCTATCACGGGCCTGACGTCATATCACGAATGTCGTCAGCTATTTTTTTTCTAGTAATTAACAGACATTTTTCAAGGGTATTTTGATCATTTTCGTCCACTTTGGTCCTATATATATATCCAAGTAGAGAAGAGAAGTTCATTTTTTCTCATTTCTCTTCCAAGAAAGATCTAGAACTAGGATTTCTTCCAAAATCCTAAATCAAATCTTTTACAAGAAAATTCAAGAATCTTCCTAAGATTTCAACGAGTTGTTCAAGAATCAAGTTCTCCAAGTCAAAGGCATCAAGAACTTAGCTCAAAAGTGTGAAGAAGAGTTTCCAATCAAGCTTGCTCATCTTAAAATCATAATCCAAGGTATGTGGGGTTTTGAACAAGAACACTTCTTTCATTCTTATGTCCAAAGATTTAATTTCTTTTGAATTTCATGATTTTTTACAAAGTGGGTTTACACCCAAATTAATTTATCAAGGATTTATGAGATTTAAGCTATACAAGATTGACATATATGACTACTTCATTGTCTTATTTCTTAAATTAAGAATTTATGCCATGAGTTGTGTATTGTTATCATGAAATGATGATTTCTAAGTGATTTATGATAAGTGTCATGATTTATGTTTTTTTACATGAGAAGTTTGTCTATTGAATATATATTGATATTGAGCTTGATAGTCAAGAACGAGTTCTATGATGTTTTCTTGAAGATTTTGATACTTGATATGATTTGATAAGTAAGTGTACTTAATGATGAGAAATATTATTTTGAGATTGAGTCGAGTTAGGAATCCACAAGTTGATTATGATTTACAAATGAGATATATATTTATATTTTGGTCTTCATGATAGACCCTTGAGTTGATTAAGGTGGATTTCCTAATGCGTTCTGAGCTTAAGTCTGGGAGTAGTATTTTGCACCGAGCGGAAAGTATGGTTTTAGCGCATCCTACTTCTCCTGAACTACGTGCCACCATAGGATTAAGATTAAGGGCCAAAGGCCAAGACAGTGATCACTAAAGTCAAGATTCTACTCCAATGGAAAGGATAGAGCAGCTCTCCCCAACGTGGGCAAGACGTTGGACTCCATGTAAGCTCACATGGTTTATGTCGGTTATAAGAAACTCCCAAGTTCATAAGAGTTCAAGTTTCATGAGTTTCCGAGTCACTCTAAGTCATGATTTAAAGAGTTTGAGTTGAGTATAATGATTTATGAGATATATAATGCTTGCATTACTATTGATGATTTAGAAGGAATATATTTCAGTTAATTCAAGTAAAGAAAGTCGTTATCATCAACATGCATGATTTTCATAATCATTTATGATATTATTTATAATGTTGCATTGCACCCCCACATACTCAGTACATTCCTTAAAGTACTGACCCCTATATATTTCTATGTGCTATAATATCTTATAATGTAGGTACAAATTATAGCGCAGATACCACATTCAGTCAATCCTCTGCTCCCAGTCAGCAGGTGGCGAGTCCTTTTAATTCGAGGGCTTGAGTTGGTTATACAGTTCGATAAGTATTATATTTTCTTATTTTAGTCGTATTGAGCTTAGATAGTTGGGAGTCATGACCCGTCTATCTAAAGTCAGTACCAGTAGAGGCTTCATAGACAGTCAGTAGAAGTTGATGTATTCACTTTTAGTTTCATTTGATAAAAGTAGAGTTGTAATATTGTAAAGTTCATGTTTATATTGATCAAGTTCAGAGAAGTTCTATGTTTTCGCTGATTTTATATAGATTTAAGCATTTTATCTAGTTGCTTATGAGTTATTCTAGTAGGAGGGTTAGCTTTGGGTCACTTGTGCCCCTAAGCACCGTGTGACGTCTCAAGACCCAATTTTGGGGCATTACAATGCAGGACCCATAGAGTTGAAAGAGTTTGCTAGTACTTTTCTAGATAGATTCTTTCCCTTATAGCTGATGGAAGCCAAGGTTTTAGAGTTCATCAATCTTAGGTAAGGTAGTATGAGTGTGAAAGAGTATTTCCTTAAGTTTACTTAGTTATCCAGGTATGCTCCCCATGTAGAAGTAGATAATAGATCCAAAATGAGAAAGTTTGTGTCTGGAGTGTCAGATAGTGTGGTTAAGGAGTGCAGAACTATGATGTTGATTAAGGAGATAAACATCTCTAGCATTATGGTCTATGATCAATAGATTAAAGAGAAGAAGCTTAAGAAGATGGAGAGAGAGAATAGGAGAGCTAGAACAGGTAGTTTTAATTTCAACCAACCAAAGTCTGAGAGTGGAAACCATTCCCATTTTCATCTAAAATCTTTAGTTCTAGCTCCGTCTTTAGCTAGTGCACCAGTACCAAAGTTCAGGAAAGATAGTCATGATGGGGCGCCAGGCTCCAAAACCTAGGTTAGTGTGAGTAGTGGTCGTACCCATACACTTTGCAAAGAATATGGTAGACATCACCTAGGTGCTTGTAGGGCTGACAGTGATGTATGTTTTTGATGTGGTAAGCCAGGCCATAGGATGCAAAAGTGTAGAGTAATGGCTCAGAGGGGAAAAGATTTGCGCCAACAGGGTCAGTACAACCGTCCTTTAGCTCAGTCCGGTCACCCGAATCAGCAGAGTGCCACTTCCAGTGCCGCCAGTGGGCAACATCTAAATAGGCTTTATGCACTTCAGTCCAGATAAGATCAGGAAAGTTCTCCTAATACGGTCACTAGTACTTTACAGATCTTCTATTTACATATTCATACCTTATTAGATCATGGAGCTTCTCTGTCTTTTGTAACTCTTTGCATAGCAGTCAACTTTAGTTCGGACTAGAAATCTTGACAAAACCTTTTTTTATGCTTACTTCAGTAGGTAAATCTATTCCAGCTAGACGAGCAAACAGAAGTTGCTTGATTATAGTATTCCAGAAAATCCCTTCAGTTAATTTCAGTAATTGAGTCGTTCCATTTCAGTTTCCTGATGGACCAATCATTGAATGAAGTGGTAGTACCTCAGTTTCAGTTGATTTAAGTTTGACTCTCTAGATTGAACTAGTAGAAAGAGAAGTTGAGAAATCTAAGTTAGTGTTGAGGTTGCTATCTGATGATTATTGGGGAAATTGAAAGCTAAGAATTATGTATCAGAAGCAAGTACTAGAAGTGGATCTTACATTATTAGTTGTAGTCCTTCAGAGGGAGTTTAGTATTTATGAGCATTGCCATTTCTCAGACTCTAGAGTAAAGTGGTTTCTGTTTTATCTAGAGTTTATTAAGTGGTTCTCAGACTTAGAATAATGACATTAAGCCAAAGGGGAGATGGTAGAACAAGTAACCAATTCAGACTTTTAAATTTTAGTAGTAATGTCAGTATGTTTAGAAAAGCAGTGGGAGAGGTTGATGCCCAACCCGTCCTTACCTCAGTGAAAAGTATTACACTTCAGCTATCACGATATCTACTCATGCAGTACATGTCAGTTCTATGATCATAGCTCCTATTCATCCACGTTATCAAAAATCATGTACGCTTATAGTTCCTAGTATGAGCAATTCCAGTTCAGTCAGTATTATAAATCATGTTTCCTGAACACAGAAACTTCAAACTCAGGTCATGCAGCTCATGACTTATGTACTCATGCCTTACAGTGTGCTCAGTTTCCATGACTTATGATATACTCCTAATGATTAACTAAATTCAGATTTTGTCATGTATATCCTTACTTTAGATCTCTTGACAAAGTCCAAGATGTTGATGTTCTATTCCTCAGGCCTCAGTTAAGTGTCAAGTTTAGTATAGTGTCCATTCATACTTCAGGTCCCCATGTTTTAACCTTTAGTGAACTCTCCTTATGGAATGATGTAGTGATGAGCAATTGCTTACAAGGGAGACAGTAAAAATTCATATTAGAAAAATATTGTTGCATACTAGTTTTACACGAGGCTATAGTTATTAAGATAGGCTTGAATGCCATGATGACGTGTAAGGGGCTAATTGCATTTCTGAGATTTAAGTAGGATTGAACATAGTGGGAGAATTTAGTCCAGATCAGACCTCAGTAGGTAGAGTTATTAGTGCCCATATTACAAAATTTTAGCTATGTTGTGATTTCTTATTCAGATGTGTCATTCAGACCATGCCAAGATTTCTTTGCTCCCTAAAGTTAGTAGAACTTTATAGAAAGAGTGTTAAGAAATGTTCTAGTTGAGTATACGTTTTTAGTATGAGTTAGTCTGTAAAACTAGGAATTCAGTTTAGCAGTCAGGAAGACAAGTTCGCATGGTTTCCCATCTTTCCGCCCAGTCGCCCTATCTGAAGGCTCCCAAATATGCCCATTCCAAGATGGAGCTTCCTAGTAGTTATGAATTTAGCCCAGTTTATGTATCGTGCCTCAGTTTCAAACCCCAAATACTCAATCACGACTTAGTTCATAGGTTCCCCGTGCATTATCTCAGTTTTTTCTCAATATCTCATCCAAGTCAGCATTATTCAAGGGACATAACTTCCCAAGGGAGAGATACACTATAACCCCGAGCTTTCATGTCCTAATCCTTTTAGTTTCTCTTCGCATAACAAATTTAGTATGGAGTAATGGGTACTCATAAGTTGACTCTCTCATTCCAATCTCAGCCGTATGAACATTTCCATGGCATGGTATATATATTCAAGGAATCGGTTCAGTTTATGATATTCAGTTCATGGATCATGTTTCAGACTCAGTCATGTCCTCATGTTCCCATTCATACATGTTCAGTAAATGATCTCAGGTTCATTAGTATTCTTAACTTAAGGTGATGGTCTTACTCAGATTTACTCAGTTCTATGATCCAGTTATAGTTATATACTTCATATCCATTACCGTTGCATATTCAGTCATGTATTCATGAATCAGTTCAGTAATGTATTTCATGTATTAGATATGCATGGTTAGTATATAACCTCAGCATATCAGTATTTTCAGTCAAGTAGTCAGGTTTTAGTTATGCATGTTCAATGTGTAAACTTAGTCTATCAGTATTTCTCAACTTGATTAGTCTCATTCAAGGACGAATGTTCCCACGGGGGAGATATTGTAATACCTCGTATTTATCTAGCTTAATTTAAGTCTTAGTACATGAGTAATCCTATATAATTTTTTTGAAATACTTAGTATTTTTCTATTTAGAGCCTACCATTGCGTACAGAATTTAATTACCTTCCAACGATATAACATTCGCCCAAATTCGATACCCGGGTGAAAAGTTAGAGTCATTTTAGTGAAATAGTGTACCACCTGGTAATTCAGTGCGTCACGGAGGCATCCAAAATGGCAATTGTCATTTTCCAGCGAGCCAACACGATACCATTGCGTTGCACCACCAAAAAATTTTCCAATTGTCACTTTTCTAGTGTTGCTCCGCAATGATGGCGCGTCGCGCCAAGGCCCAGTTTCCCATTCAGTGAGGCACCGTGATGGTGCCACATCACGCCATCAGCCTAGTTCCTAGGTTTTCACTTTCCAGTGGCATGACACAATTGTGTCGCATCGCGTAAGGGGCCCGAATCGAGTTTTCAGTGACAAAAATTAAAAATATTTTAGGGGTAATAGGGTCTTTTTCCATGACCCAGATCATTCTTAAACACAAAATTATGCCCTAAATACCCTATTATATCAATATTCACTCACTTTTCTCAAGATTTAAAACATTCTCTCTTAAAGAGGAAAAAACTCTATGTAACACCCCTATTTGCTGAACCGAAATACTACACGGTGCTCATAACCCCGAGGGACCACAAGCAAACCCATGAATGATATCTGTACCTGTATACTGCAAATCATAATATAATAATGTGGAATACATGGTACTGTAAGGCCATAAGGTTCAAATGAATACAATCATGTGGGTGAAAATACCCAAAACAACTCAATCTGAATGTAAATCTGAAAGCAAATCTGAAAGCCTCTAAACTGTATGAATAAGAAGTTGAAGGAACATGTCTCCAACTAACTCTGTAAAATTGAACTGAAGAAATAAATAAATGGATCAAATAATATTGTCCTCGAATTAATGAGGATTCACTGAGTCTCTGCGACTGGAATGCTACCGCTACTGCTGGGCTGGAGCTCATATCTCGGAACCTATGGTGTAACATGAAAAGAAAGTACCATAGCACAAATGCGTCAGTACAACTGGAGTACTGAGTATATGAGGAAGGTAGGATGAACATAAAAGGTTTCATGCATGAACAACACTAACTGACTAATATGAACGTGGGAGTGCAAACACACATATATAGAAACTGGGATCATGAATATGTGATAGCATGACCTATAAGCTAATACATGGTTTACTGATAACTGTCATGAATGGTACTGAAACTGTAACATGGACAACTGTATCTGAAAGTCCTGTATATACTAAAATCTGAAGAACGACCTGAGTTCTTTTATTGAGACTGATACTGAAACTGATAACATAGATGACTGTATCTGACAGTCCTGTGTATACTGAAATCTAAAGAGTTATCTGAGTTCTTTTACTGAGACTGTTACTAAAACTGTAGGAAGTAGTGTTTAACCGACATGACCCATGTATGCCGTTATGGCTAAGCTGGGGTCCAATCTCTGCCCTGACTGGAGAGGTATCAATACCGTGCCACGGGTAAGGACAGCCTATGAGTGACCCTTATCTGGCGGGCACTCAATGAGAACAGTGGGAACCCTAAACTGACGGGTTAAGCCACCTCATCAACCCTAATCTGATAGGTTAAGATGTCTCAACCTACGCTGGCTACGTAGTTCTGGAACACAAGGATTGCTACTAAGAATCACACTCTAAACTGGCGGGTGAGTTCTCATCCTTGGGTTCACTCGGTGCTAACCTCTACTCCCATCTGGAGGTGCTGGACATGAATAAATGACTGTATATGACTTAATCTTACTGAATTTTGTTGACTGGCAGAATATTACTGATATTTGACAATTGACTAAGAACATGAGGTTTTCCTGAGTCACATGACTGACTGAAGTCTATGGAATCATAGCTTGAGTTCGGATATCGTGAAACATGACATGGATCTAGTCACACAACTATAGTTTTTGGGTACAAGTACCTCCAGGACTCGATGGAAGGAAACTGACACACATGATTGACTTGATCATAAGAGTAGAGTCCATAATTTATAATATCATAAGTAGGGATCTCATACTAAGCATGGTTATCAAAAATGTATTGCATGGAAAGGATTTCATATCACATGGAATTACTTGCATAATCTTAATATTATGTTTATTGCATAATCATATTGGCAACACATACCAATAGCATGGAAGTTCATGTGGATTGCATGGTTATCATACATCTTGTTCATAAGTAGGATTTGCAAGTAAACATAGCATAATCTCATAAGAATAGTTCATGAGTATTCCAACAACATTTACAAGGCACATTAACAACATAGAAGTCATTGGAACGTAAGGGCATATCATGAATCCTTCACTTAGTCACAATTTAGCTACATTGCATGATTTCTAGTTCCTTAGGCATTTTATCAAATACCTTACATGTACATCTTAAGCATAGGTGAAATCACCAAATTTTACCTTATGAACAACCAAATTTACATGTTTCCAACTCATATGATGTCATGAATTCACAAAAACATATAAAGATTTCATCTTGGGAATCACCCAATATCAACAACATGATCATTAACACCCAACAATATAGAAATCATACTTTATAATGAAAAATAGGAAAAACAATCAAGCGTCAACATGGGTATGATCATATCACCACAATCAACCAAGCTTTTGTATTTTAAATATTGATTCTTGAACTCTACGAATGAATTTAATCCATAGATGAACACTAGACATACCTTAGAAGGAAGATTCTTGATGATTGATGGAGGAATTTCCTTGAAATCGGATCTTCAAGCTTAATTATGCAAGCCTAGTTGTTTTTATCCTTTAGTGCTCTTGGATGATGAGCTTTGAGATGAAAATAGGGTTGCAGTATGTTTAGAAGATATATATTTTGTAGGGTTAAGTTTAGGGATGTTTAAGGGGTATTTAAAGACTTAATTACCTTTAAAATAACTCAAGACGGAGTGTTTTTGACACCTGGAATTGACTTAGGTGGCGCCCAAGTGATCGCCTATTCTTGGGTTGGGCGGCGCCTAACCAATCGCTTATGCATGGGTTAGGCAGCGCCTAACTAATCGCCTATGCTTACCGTCTCTCACGAAAATGGGCATAACTTTTCGTTCGGGTATTGGATTAAGGCGAAATTAGTATCGTTGGAAATCTAATTCGATTCTCTACAATTTGGTGGGTTTAAATCAGCCAAAATACCACATTAGCATCGAGTTATACTCATTCAAAGATGACCCTTGCAAAATCGAACACTAAAACTTGATGGATTCAAAAACTCTTAGCTTGCATTACCTTAAGTGACTCATATGAACATGCTTAATGCATCATAAGGTATCCTATCACTAGGATATTCATGGTAAGTCATGTACTCAAGTATGAATCACATGGTAGGAGATTTCATACGTAGGAATACTTATTCACTTCCTAGGTTAGAAACATGCGGGGTATTGATGATAGGCGAATTTACGCGCCTATATCAATATATTTTAGCATAGTTTTGAGAACTAATTATCTATTTCATGCACTTTTAGTCCTTTTTCCTGTAAATGAGCTAACAAATATGATTAGGGAAGTTTCAGGTATAAATGATGCAAAATACAGCAATTTATGGCTTACTTGACGCAAAAGAAAGCTCACGAACGAGATGGAAAGGAGCTGGACGCCTAAAGGACCAAATCTGCTGCATGGAAAATCTGTCCCGGGCTAAAACAGCATTTCTGAAGACTTTGGGGACTTACAGACACAAAGCTGGATTTTTACCAAGATACATTAACCAAGTATAACTAGGTTATGTGTTTTATTATTCTATTTGGATTATAATTCTGTAACCTTACCCTAGTACATTTGGGTTAAGGATTTCATTAGTATATTAGGATTTGGTTATTTATTTCATTAGCTTAGTAGGAGTAGGATAGGAGTATTATAAATACCCTATTATGCTAGAGATTTTTAAGCATTCAGAGATACATCAATATTCATTCAATACATTCTTCACTTAATTCAACAATTAATTTTCTTCCATCCCTCTCATCTTCCACTACAAACACTTCTAATCTACTCTTTTATTCTTAAATTCCACAACAAGAGAATCGTTACTTGCTACGGAATCACCAAAACCACACGCCAAACACCTACTATTCACGCCATCCACCATGCAAAACGTGATATCCTTCGCATTCATGGGTAACTAAACCTCTTAGTTAGGGTTATGGAAGCCGAATGAGTTACTATCTATTGCTATGAGCTTGTGAGTTCAAGACACGTATATTGCTTATATCATTATTCTCTTCATCTTAAATCTACATTCTTTGCGGTTGCAAACACAAGAACACGCCATTCTAACATCTAACCTGTTCGAGAGAAAGGTTATTTGTCTAGAAAAGAAGACGCATAGACTAACGCCAGTCTAACATTTAACTTGTTCGAGAGAAAGGTTATTTGTCTGGAAAAGAGATAATGTCAAGGTAGTAGGACACCCTTTCCTATTAAAAAGCTAGTGCCGTAACTGGACTAACCTCTTGGAGAATTTGTACCGCTAGACACACTTTAAGCTCGAGAGAGTTAAAGTGAAATAGTCCTTGTTTAGGTCGAGAGACGCTTGGATTTACCATCGACTACAATTCTCTATAAGCAATCGCATGTCAAGACTCTACACACTCATAGCCAATAGAGACGTATACCTCAGAAGGTGGACATAACCCCAACGCCTCAATTCTCATTGTTTCACAACCTACGAAATACTCTCTTTTTACTTTATTATTTTTAGCGTTTATTTCATTACTTTTGTTACTTATTACAATCCCCCCTTCTTACGAGACTTGCACCAAAAGTCTATTAATTTGCTTACTTGTTGACCAAGCTATTCCCTGTGGGATCGACACCCAACCCAGGTTGGGTTCTATATTTGCTAACGACCGCTTTACACTCTTACGAGAGCTGTAGATTGAGCGTTATCAAAAAATTGGCGCCGTTGCCGAGGAATACGAGTGTCAATCAAGTTCGTGATAATTACTAGACCCTTTGGTCAAAGATTCTCGTACTTTTACGTTTAGTTTTTGTTTTTGTTTATTGCAGGTTTTTCTTGTAGTGCATGCCCCATACTAGAAGTTCTGGTCAACCGTTATTACCAATCAATCCGGAACCCCAACGAATTAGAAGAATGGAAGCACAAGCTGAAATCGACAGGATGGCTGCTCAACACGAGCAAGCAAGATTAGCTGCTCTTGCCGCTGCTCAAGTCCAACAACAAAACATTGATAATCCTGGACGAGCAACAAATCCTGACGATGAAGATTTAGGAGATGACGAGTTGATAAACCCAAGGCATGGCGCTGAAATTGCAACACCTGCCAATCGAAGAGGTCGACAAGCTCGGTATAGATATGATCGCCAACTTTTGCAACCAGCTTTCGACGATGATGATGATGATCTTGATGGTGCTGGAGCCACTGGAGCTATAATTCCACCACCATTAGCGCCCGAAGCCAAGTTCAACATCACTAGCACCATGATTCAGTTATTGCAACTCAAGGGATTATTTGGTGGACTAGCAGGCGATGATCCGAATATGCATCTCATCAACTTTATTTCTACATGCAAGTCTTTTGACAATCCTGGTGTTGGTCAGAATGCTATTCGATTACGTCTATTTCCATTGTCTCTATCTGGGGAGGCAACATTATGGTTGAATGGGCTGACTCCTGATTCTATTACAAATTGGAGGCAATTGAAAGACGCTTTCCTAGAAAGATTCTTTCCGCCATCCAAGAGGGCTCAGTTAAGAGATGAAATCAGCAACTTTCGTCAGCTTCCCTCTGAAGCTCTTCACGAAACATGGGAGAGGTTCAAGACAAAGCTAGCGAGATGCCCCAACCATCACATGACTAATGCTCACCTCATGGAGATCTTGTATAGAGCCTTGAATTCAGTAACTAAACCAGTGGTGGACAACGCAGCTGGAGGTTCTTTTATGGACCTCACCTTTGGTCAAGCAAGCAACATGCTAGATCGTATGACAAAACAAAGTAGAGCTTGGTATACCAGGGATTCTGAGGTAGCAAGCCCCACTTTATCTATTGGCATGTCTGCAGACCAAAGAAGAAGAGAAGAAGAACGTGATCAAGATATGGCGCACATGAAAACCCAAATGGATCTTCTTACAAAGCATCTATTAGGGAAGACTGAAAAAGTGAAAGCTATTGCGTCAAAAGGAAGAGACGAATCTGATTCGGAAGAGGAGGCCAACTACTTGAACAATCAGGGGGGTTTCCGTGGGAATGCCTAAGGAAACCAAGGTCGGAACTATTATGACAAATCTGGAGGTAAAGACCAAGGTAGTTGGAAGAAAAATAATGAAAATAGTGGTTTGTACGTTCCCCCTGGTAGACGTGATACCACCACATCTAATTCTATGGAAGACATGATGGCGAAGTTATTGAAAGGAGTGGAAGCAACGAGCGCAGGAGTTAAGGAGGTGATTGATGATTTGGCCTCCATGAAGCAATTAGTTGATTCTCATTCCACTTCTATCAAGCAAATAGAGCAGCAATTAAGCCAACTTTCAGCAGCATTCAATCAAAGAAAGGCTGGCACCTTACCGAGCGATACAGTCCAAAACCCAAGGAATGATGGGTCATGCATGGCCATCACTACGAGGAGTGGTAAGGTGCTGGAAACTTCAGCAACAAGCAAGCAAGTAGTTGATGGAACAGAAGACATGGACGCCACACCTAGTGACGCCACTAGAGAAGACGCCGCAATATCCACTTCCAACGTCAAGGACGTGTTGCCTAGTGACGTGCAGCCTGAAAAAAATAATAAACGGAAGCAAGAGGAGAAGAAAGCCATGGAGAGAACACTTCCATACCCACCACCACCTTTTCCACAAAGATTGAAGAAGGTGGCCGATGACACTAAGTTCAGCAAATTCATGACTATGCTCAAACAACTGACTATTAATGTCCCATTGGTAGAGGCACTTGAACAAATGCCTGGGTATGCGAAGTTTATGAAAGATCTTTTGACTAAGAAGAGGGCAGCAAGCTATGAGCTGAAAGATGATGTGCATCATTGTAGTGCAATCGCTACTCGATCCATAGTTCAGAAGAAGGCCGACCCCGGAGCTTTCACTATTCCTTGCACCGTCGGATCTTTGGACTTTGCTAAAGCATTGTGTGACTTAGGAGCCAGCATCAACTTGATGCCATTATCAATCTACAAGAAGTTGGGGTTAGGAGATCCTACACCAACTAATATGAGGCTTGTTATGGCGGATAGGTCGGTAAAACGACCGGTTGGTATTCTATGCGATGTCTTGGTGAAGGTATCTTCATTCATATTTCCGGCAGAATTTGTCATCTTGGATTGTGAAGCAGATTCAGAGGTTCCCATAATCTTGGGACGCCCCTTCCTTGCTACGGGAAGTGTGCTCATAGATTTGAGAGCTAATGAGCTTTCATTCCGAATAAATGATGAAGTGGTGTGCTTTGATGTTTGCAAATCAATGAAGCAACCCAAAGATCTAAGTGTATTTTCTGTGGCTGATGTTGTCGTTGATGACGAGGATGAGTTACTTGCTGAAGAGCAAATTCTTGATGATCCTTTGGAGGTTTTGTTCATGGAAGAAGATGATGATGATGCTGAAATTTCTGAAGATGATATTTGTGCTCTATCGGGATTAGGAACATATCACTATACTCCCAAGAAGATGGATCTTGATCTCAAGAATCGACCCACACCACCAGCTAAGCCATCTATTGAAGAACCACCCACGTTAGAATTGAAGGAGCTGCCAAGCCATTTGAAGTACGCATTCTTAGGAAGCAGAAACACTCTTCCAGTCATAGTGGCAGCCGATTTAGGTGAGCAACAAGTTGCAGCTCTTATTGCAATCTTACGCAAGTATATTAGAGCTATTGGATGGACCATTGCGGATATCATTGGTATTCCACCTGGGATTTGCACACATAAAATTCAGCTTCAAGAAAAGTGCACACCCACCATTGAACATCAA
The DNA here is from genome assembly GCA_030864225.1 of Capsicum baccatum var. pendulum. Taxonomy (NCBI): domain Eukaryota; kingdom Viridiplantae; phylum Streptophyta; class Magnoliopsida; order Solanales; family Solanaceae; genus Capsicum; species Capsicum baccatum. The sequence continues at coordinate 232,792,794 of CM061560.1, read as the reverse complement.
AGACGTCTAAACCCACCAATGCAAGAGGTGGTGAAGAAGGAGATTATCAAGTGGTTAGACGCAGGAGTTGTGTATCCTATTTCTGACAGTACATGGGTAAGCCCAGTACAATGTGTTCCCAAGAAAGGAGGTATGACGGTGGTTGCGAATGCAAAGAATGAGCTTATTCCACTCAGGCCCGTTAATGGATGGAGAGTATGCATGGACTACCGCAAGCTAAATTCTTGGACTCTCAAGGATCACTTCCCCATGCCATTTATGGACCAAATGCTAGATCGATTAGCAGGGAAAGGATGGTTTTGCTTTCTTGATGGCTATTCAGGTTATAATCAGATTTGTATTGCACCAGAAGACCAAGAGAAGACAACGTTTACATGCCCATATGGTACGTTTGCCTTCAAACGTATGCCATTCGGGTTATGTAACGCACCAGCCACTTTTCAGCGATGTATGATGTCTATTTTCTCTGATATGGTAGAAGACACTTTGGAGGTATTTATGGACGACTTTTCAGTTGTTGGTGAATCTTTCGAAGCATGTTTGGTGAACTTGAGCATGGCATTACAAAGATGTGTAGAGTTCAACCTTGTGCTGAATTGGGAGAAGTGCCACTTCATGGTAAAAGAAGCAATTGTTCTGGGGCACAAAATCTCCGAAAGAGGAATAGAGGTTGATCGCGCCAAAATAGAGGTAATTGAGAAGCTACCACCTCCAATTTCGGTGAAGGGAGTTCGTAGTTTTCTTGGCCATGCTGGGTTTTATCGTAGATTCATCAAAGACTTCTCCAAAATTTCTAGTCCATTGTGCAAGCTATTGGAGAAAGATGAGAAGTTTGACTTTAATGATGATTGCTTAAAGGCATTTGAATGCCTTAAAGAAAAACTCATTGAAGCCCCTATCATGGTAGCACCAGATTGGACGCTCCCGTTCGAAGTCATGTGTGATGCTAGTGGTGTAGCCGTTGGTGCTGTTCTTGGACAGAGAAAGGAGAAATTATTTCATCCTATCTACTATGCGAGTAAGGTCCTCAATGAAGCCCAAAGGAACTACACTGTCACTGAACAAGAGCTCTTAGCGGTTGTGTATGCGTTTGAGAAGTTCCGTGCCTATCTATTGGGTACTAAAGTGATCGTTCATACAGACCATGCAGCTCTCAGATATCTAATGACAAAGAAGGATGCAAAACCAAGGCTGATTAGATGGATATTGCTGCTGCAAGAGTTTGATTTCGAAGTCAAAGATAGAAGAGGTTGCGAGAACCAAGTGGCTGATCACCTATCTAGACTTGAGAATGAGTATGTGGCGCAACCAGAAAATCAGATTGACGATGCATTCCCTGACGAGGAGATACTAGCGACAACAATGGAGAACTTACCATGGTATGCCGACTTTGCAAATTTCGTGGTGAGTAATGTATTACCTTCCAATTTATCTTACCACCAGAGGAGGAAGTTTATGCATGACGTTCAGCACTACTATTGGGATGAGCCTTATTTGTTTCGAAGATGCGCGGATGGTATCATTCGACGATGTATATCCCATGAAGAAGTGCCTACTATATTGGAAGCATGCCACACTTCGCAAGTTGGAGGACATCATGCAGGGAATCGAACGGCAAGGAAAGTCTTGCAAAGCGGTTATTATTGGCCTACAATATTCAGAGATGCACACGACTATGTGAGAAGGTGTGACCAATGCCAACGTCAAGGTGCTATTTCAAAACACCATGAAATGCCCATGTCCAAAATTCTGGAGGTAGAACTCTTTGATGTATGGGGTATTGATTTCATGGGACCATTCGTGAATTCGTTTGGAATGAAGTACATCTTGGTTGCTGTGGATTATGTGTCGAAATGGGTTGAAGCTGTAGCATTGGCCGATAACGAAGGAAAGCGTGTTGCAGCGTTTTTAAAGAAGAATATCTTCTCTCGATTTGGAGTACCTCGTACTATCATAAGTGATGGAGGATCTCACTTTTGCAACAAGCTATTCAAATCTGTATTGGCCAAGTATGGAGTCAAGCAACACAAGGTAGCTACACCTTATCATCCTCAAACTAGTGGACAAGTAGAGGTTTCCAATCGTGAGATCAAGCAAATCCTTGCCAAGACGGTCAATGCGAATCGGAAGGATTGGTCTCGAAAGCTAGATGATGCACTATGGGCGTATAGGACTGCATTCAAGACACCCATTGGCATGTCACCTTATCAGCTAGTTTATGGGAAGGCTTGTCATCTACCCATCGAGCTTGAATACAAGGCATTGTGGGCATTGAAGCACTTGAATCTGAATTAGGATGATGTGAAGAACCTGAGGTTGGAGCAGCTGAACGAACTAGATGAATTCCATCTCCATGCATATGAAAGATCAGATTTATACAAGGAGCGGATGAAGAAGTATCATGATCAGCGGATTGTTCGACGAAACTTCCAAAAAGGTGACATGGTACTACTCTTTAACTCCAGATTCAAGCTCTTCCCAGGTAAGTTAAAATCAAAGTGGTCTGGTCCATTTAAAGTCACCCAAGTCTACTCGTCTGGAGTAGTCGAATTGGAAAATAATGAGGGTGTTATCTTCAAGGTGAATGGCCAATGTGTTAAGCCATATATCGGTCCTCTTGACTCGATGAATGACATGGCTATCACTTATCTCGACGAAGTCTAAGTACTCGAGATTACTACGTCGAGCCACGACAATAAATAAGGCGCTAGATGGGAGGCAACCCTTCGTTTTATTGTTTCATTGTTTTGTCATTTTATCGTTTTATCGTTTCGTCGTTTTTTTTTTTGATAAATGAAAATCCAAAAATAAGAGTCGTGCCACGACCAAAACTAAGGCGCTTGGTGGGAGGCAACCCATCGTACTAACCGTTTTCATTGTGTTTTGAGCAAATATAGGTGCAAGAAGTATGCAACGAGGAGATTGATTTCAATTGACGATTTGGTCGCATTGTATGGTAAAGTCGGTAAGTTAGGAATGGTGATGCATAAGGCTATGAATTGAGCCTTTCTCACGTCATAATAGGCCTCGAGAAAGGCTAGGCCTTGGTAAAAATAGGCCATGAACGATGCACAACCTATTCTATAGCCTAAGGACTCGGAATCTAGTGTGCTATACACTATGCGCCGCCTATTCCTAGGTGTGCTTTTGACTATGCGCCGCCTATGCTATGGCATTTGAGATACTGAGACCAAATGCCATAGACTATGCGGCGCATATGTCTAGAAATGCCATAGGATATGCGGCGCATATGTCCCATTATGCCATGGACAATGCGCCGCATATGTAAGTGATATGCCGAGGGATATGCGCCGCATATGTGGTGATTTTGTCCCCAAATCCGATTGTAAATGGGTCATAACCCGACCCATACTCCTCCTATATAAAGGGGACTTGTTTTTTTACCACAAACACATTAGAAGTAACCCTAAAGGCGCCGCATATCATCCCAAATCCTCTCAAATTTTTCTTCCTTTGTTCTTCCAATCCACAACAACTTCTCCACAATCTTCAAAACAAGTAAGTGCTCTCTTATTCTTCATCTATTTATCGTAAGTACTACGTTGCTATGCTTATTATAATTTGCTAAATCATAAGAAATTGGTGGTGATGTTCATGTGATTGGATAATTGTTGCAAAATCGTGTGATTGAATGTATACGTATGGAATTCTTGCCTTGTATCCAACTTGAATTTTGTTTCAATGGTATTGTTATGATACTTGCTGAACATATGTGGCTATGAATATTACTTGAGAGAGTGGTTTGGATGCTTGCATGATTAACCATCCCGGCCATCGGGATAAGGTTATAGTGACTATCGACTTAGGAGGTGGTGTTTGTTGTTCGAATAGCAATTCCATGTGGTAACCCCTATGTTGTAATGTTGCTATATACACCATGAAAGTCGTCCAAATGGCTGCTCATAAGTGATGTAATGCTGATTTTCTTGTCGGAATACAATCCTAGGACGTATGTCGACGAAGTCTGAGTACTCGACCACTTTCACTTCACTGATTTGTGCTAACAAGATTAAGTGTGGGGTGGTACCCCTAGTGCTTGCATGTAGATTGTATAAAGTGAGATTGTGCTGCAACTAACATTATCTCTAGTCTCAGGTACAATGGCACCCAAAGCAAAGCAAGGCAAGGAGAAGGCTACCACGACCCGAAAGGATAAAAAGAGAAGCCGAAAAGACCAAGGAGAATCATCTTCAGCACACCTACCACGCAGAATGTTCGGAATCAAATGGGTTCTTGAGGAAGAAGCCAAGGCATGGTACAGCATCAACAAAGAAAAGAAATATGTGCACGTCGACTTAATCAACAAGGAGACCTTAGCAAAGAAGGAGCCGCAAATGTTGGCTAAAATAATGGCTTTGAAGCTGGATTTCATCTTCCGTGACATGGGAGAGTGCAATATTGACATGACAAGAGAGTTTTATGCCAACTGGTCGCCAAACACAACAGGCAACGAAGTCAAAATTCGGGGCCAAGTGTTGCAGCTTACAGCGGATTGGATCAACTCGTTTCTAGGCCTACCTTCGGTCGACACTGCACCATACAAAGAGCTGTACAGCAGGCCTCCTTACAGAGCAATAAGACACACGCTTTGTGGAAGCAGATCAATGGCAAGATGGGGCAGACATAAGGAAACAGGCCGTCACAACAGATTCCCCTATGCTCCACTAAATAGGGAAGCAAGAATCTGGATGCGCATTGTCAACTCATGCCTTATTCCTGGGACGCAATACACAAAGATATCGAGAGATAGAGTGTGTTTGGTTTATGCGTTGATGACGAATGTCCCTATCAACTTTGGGGCAATCATTCGATCTACCATGAGAAAAGCCAGGCTCCACAGCAGGTCCCATTTCACATTCGGCAATTTGTTGACAGCAATGCTGCGGAAGGAGGATATAGAAGAGGAACCAGCTGACCACAAACTCCCACATACCCCAAAGAAGGTTGACCTCACCAAGGTCAAAGATGCTGAAACAACGCATGGAGTTAACCTTACCACTGCGGAGAGACACGCTCGTGATGAGAGTTTCTTCCGTCATCTCTATGGCATGACACGATTCACTATGATGAGTGGTGGACGTATTCCAACTACTGAAGAGCTCCAACAGCTGGACCACGACTACCCAATGAACAGACATGCCCGGGAGATGTGTGGAGTGAGAGTATATTTTGAGGAACCTCTTGATGATGACGTGCCAACTGATAATGATAGACGCTTGCCTGATTCTAATGCTGAGGAGAACTCTGACGATGACTCTTACGATGATTCGGACGAAGGGGGTATGACCCCCGACATTGAGGAAGAGTCCGACTAATCAGGTTCTTCGACTTTATTTTCCACTGAGGGCAGTGTCTAGTCTAAGTGTGGGGTGTCGTGGTAGAATCTGCATGCTATACTTCTTTGTTTGATTGCACCTATGTTTGTATGTTTGCTTGTTTTATTATTTTTTTTTTTTCATTTGACATTTTTTTAGTTTTTAGGAGTAAAATTTTTTCTAGCTTCGCATGAAATTATTTTGATAGGCAGCATGAGATTAGAACAAGAGTATGTGCTACAATTGTGACTATTGAGACATTTAGGCTCTAGTTGTGACTCATTATGTGATAGTGTGTGATTCAATTCCTTCACTTGTTGGGTCGAGAGTCTATATTACTACCAATCAAGTCGACCATGTGCCTTGTGTGTGTGAGATAATAGTATATTCTATGTATGTAGCTGATGCTAGAACTTGCCTGGTATGTATGCAAAGCGAAAATAAGGAATGTAAGTTTAGGATATGATTTAGGCATTTCTTTGGCAACCTATGCATGTTTACCTTCAGTTTTTCCTACCCATGTAAATCATCCTAGTTAAACCCTTTTGAGCCTTTAGCCTATTTCTTTGACAACCTTGTATGTAAGCCTAACCCATTTTTTTCAAGACCGTAATTTGATCCAAATTCCTAAGTGCTTTAAAGTGAAAAAGTCATGTGACAACATAAGAGGAAATTGGGTAAGTATGATGCTTTAAATTGTAAAGGTGCTTGAATATGTTATGAAAAAGAAAGGGCTATCATAAGAGGTATGTTGTGAAAAGAAAAAGGAAAAAAAAGCTGAAAAGTGAGTTATTCTTAAAATTGAAAAACAAAAAGAGGAGAACAAGGGTGGTAGAATAAAAGAAAGAAGAAAGGTTGAAAGAACAAAGTGTCAATGACACAATGTGATGTATTAAAGTGCTTAGGAACTTAGTCACTATTTCTGGCCAAAATAGTCCTACCCGTCCCTTAGCCTACATTACAACCATCTAAAGACCTACTTGATCCTAATCTTAACATTCCGACATTTAGTAGAGTACTACATTAAAGGCAAGCTTATGGTCATTAGTTGCTACATATGAATTCTTTGTGAGAGTGAGTGCACGGATACTTTGATACCCATGTTTGAAAAATATGCTATATTTGTGAGTGATTATGGGTACTATAGTGTGATACACACATGGTTGATGAGTTTTGGATAGTTGTATATGATTCTATGTACCTTAACGTTTGCATGCGAGTTGATCACCATCACGAGTCGATGCTTGAGGTTAAATTGTTTCTACTTATAATCAGAAAGCTACTCTGTGTTGATAGTTGTTGTGCTTGTCTTGAAGAATGTTTTGTATTGTTGCTGTAAAAACCTTAAGTCAATGCTTAGAAGGACATGATATGTTGTTCGAGGACGAACAAAGCTCTAAGTGTGGGGTGTTGATGATAGGCGAATTTACGCGCCTATATCAATATATTTTGCCCATATTTTAGCATAGTTTTGAGAACTAATTATCTATTTCATGCACTTTTAGTCCTTTTTCCTGTAAATGAGCTAACAAATATGATTAGGGAAGTTTCAGGTATAAATGATGCAAAATACAGCAATTTATGGCTTACTTGACGCAAAAGAAAGCTCACGAACGAGATGGAAAGGAGCTGGACGCCTAAAGGACCAAATCTGCTGCATGGAAAATCTGTCCCGGGCTAAAACAGCATTTCTGAAGACTTTGGGGACTTACAGACACAAAGCTGGATTTTTACCAAGATACATTAACCAAGTATAACTAGGTTATGTGTTTTATTATTCTATTTGGATTATAATTCTGTAACCTTACCCTAGTACATTTGGGTTAAGGATTTCATTAGTATATTAGGATTTGGTTATTTATTTCATTAGCTTAGTAGGAGTAGGATAGGAGTATTATAAATACCCTATCATGCTAGAGATTTTTAAGCATTCAGAGATACATCAATATTCATTCAATACATTCTTCACTTAATTCAACAATTAATTTTCTTCCATCCCTCTCATCTTCCACTACAAACACTTCTAATCTACTCTTTTATTCTTAAATTCCACAACAAGAGAATCGTTACTTGCTACGGAATCACCAAAACCACATGCCAAACACCTACTATTCACGCCATCCACCATGCAAAACGTGATATCCTTCGCATTCATGGGTAACTAAACCTCTTAGTTAGGGTTATGGAAGCCGAATGAGTTACTATCTATTGCTATGAGCTTGTGAGTTCAAGACACGTATATTGCTTATATCATTATTCTCTTCATCTTAAATCTACATTCTTTGCGGTTGTAAACACAAGAACACGCCATTCTAACATCTAACCTGTTCGAGAGAAAGGTTATTTGTCTAGAAAAGAAGACGCATAGACTAACGCCAGTCTAACATTTAACTTGTTCGAGAGAAAGGTTATTTGTCTGGAAAAGAGATAATGTCAAGGTAGTAGGACACCCTTTCCTATTAAAAAGCTAGTGCCGTAACTGGACTAACCTCTTGGAGAATTTGTACCGCTAGACACACTTTAAGCTCGAGAGAGTTAAAGTGAAATAGTCCTTGTTTAGGTCGAGAGACGCTTGGATTTACCATCGACTACAATTCTCTATAAGCAATCGCATGTCAAGACTCTACACACTCATAGCCAATAGAGACGTATACCTCAGAAGGTGGACATAACCCCAACGCCTCAATTCTCATTGTTTCACAACCTACGAAATACTCTCTTTTTACTTTATTATTTTCAGCGTTTATTTCATTACTTTTGTTACTTATTACAATCCCCCCTTCTTACGAGACTTGCACCAAAAGTCTATTAATTTGCTTACTTGTTGACCAAGCTATTCCCTGTGGGATCGACACCCAACCCAGGTTGGGTTCTATATTTGCTAACGACCGCTTTACACTCTTACGAGAGCTGTAGATTGAGCGTTATCAGGTATTACACCCTAGTTTAAGAAATCAAGGTCAATCCTCAAGAAATCCTCTAATACCCCTAGTTTAAGAAATCAAGGTCAATCCTCAAGAAATCCTCCAAGAATCTTCTAAGGTATTTTAGGTGTTCATTCATGGGTCCCTTTCACCCATGAAGTCCAAGAACCCCTTTTAAACATACAAGATCTCATATTCATGATTTTTATGTTTGAATTAGATTGAATTCAGGTTCATGATATTAGTTGGGTTTCAATCCATGAATTAATTGCAAGTTTCATGAAAATTGAATAGCATGTGTGATGAATATGTGATTATATTGATAAACCCTTGAATTTACAAATTGATTAATGTATCATGATGTTCATGTGTTGGCCATTATCAGGTAGATAATCCATGCTCCCCAAGTGTTTGCTAAATTACCTATGTAAAGTAAATAGTGGAATCATGACATGTTATTATGTGGTCCCAATCATGTACAAGTTTATGCCCTACAAGTGTTTGATGAAATGCTTATGTGATTTGACTAGTGAAAGCATGACATGTTATTATATGATCCCATTCATTCACAAGTTAATGTATATCAAGTGTTTGACAAAAGGTCTAAATGAGTGAATTATTAGCAAGCAAGTATTGTTATGCCTTTATGATCATGTTATGTCTTCTTTTTATACTATCGATTCCTTGGTATATTTAATACTCGACAATCTTGTTTTTTACCTAGAGCTAGTGTCCATTCAGAATAGTATCAGTCATGTCACGATTAGTAGAACTCAGTCAGTTATAGAACTCAGGAAAAATCAGTAGACTCAGTATCAGTCTAGTCCAGTTTAGTATAATCAGTTCAGTGTCTATTCAGTTGGGAGTAGGATTCAGCACCGAGCGAACCTAGGGATGGGGGTTCACCCATTAGTGAGGATTGGGTCCCAACAATCCCTAAGTTTCAAAACTACGTAGCCAGCGTAGGTTATGAGATGTCACCCGTTAGATAGGACTGACATACTCAGGGATCACTTGCTAGTTTAGGACTAATCTTAGGGGTCACCCGTTAGATAGGACTGACTCTACAACAGATGTTAGTGTAATGGTATCTGCACCCTTCCAATTAGGGTTACAGATTAGACCCTAACTCAGATATCTTACCTTATTTAGGGAATGTCGGTTAGATGATTACCTCCCACGATATCAATTTCAGTGTTCAGTTTAGAACTCAGTTCATTTTACAGAATCATGACTTTCAGACACAGTCAATCAGTATCAATAAATCTGTTATTAATAACTTCAGATATTAGTTACTCAGTTATCACAATTCAGTGCTCAACTTCAAAAAAGCTCAGTTACAATCTATATGTATATGTATAGTATTGCATACTCAGTGATTTCTGTAGTATCAGTTATCCACATATACTTATATTCAGTTACTCTATATCATTTATTCAGTTCTTGTTCATGCATATGAACCCTTGCATTCAGCCTTACCTCATCTAGCATACCAGTACATTCCACGTACTGATTGCATACTCTTTTTTGTGCTATGATGTCTCATATCATAGGTTCGTACGCTCAAGATCCCGACCATGTTTAGATAGATCCAGTCAGCAGTTGTAGATTTAGTAGTGCATCCTTATCTATCAAGGATATGATTTATTTCAATTTATAAGTAGTTCAGTAGTTAGAGTTAGTTGGGGGCTTCTCCCATCAACTCCATATTTAGACAGTTCAGTTAGAGGCTTTCAGACTAGACCAGTTCTGATAGTGTTTAGTTTTTAGATGTTTTTACCAGATATTATTATTTATCAGTATTTAGATTTTGAACCTTATCACAATTCAGCCTAATTCCGCATTTATTTTAGTATTACTGTTTCTCATAGCAGATACTAGTCATGAGTTAGCTTATGGTCCTTCGGGCTTATAAGCACCGTGTGGCATCCTGGGTGTACTCTCGGGGCGTTACATAAAGACACAAGTCTATAATATAATGTGAGTACCAAGCACACAATCACAGACCCCCAATGCCGTCAAATGTGATTTTCAGTGTTGGTCCTCCCCGGAACCTACACCTTTACGGTGAGCTGCAGAATTCCCTTTAAGTCCAAATTAAAACAATTTACACATAACCAACCATTAAATAAGGAGTCTTTATTAAGGTATTTTCCAAAATGGTATCGTCATACCAATATGCTTGCAAGATAATTCCATTATGCCAAACCAATTTATTTAACCATTAGAATCCTAAAATCCATTTAAAGTCCAAAACCATGGACACCAGGGGCATTCCAAAAACCATTTTTATCCATTTATCCTCTAATGCAATGCAATGTTCGAAAAGAAAAGTTAAATTATGTAAAAATCCATATCCAAAATCAAGATTACAATGTGGGTTGAGGTTAACGTCATTACCATGCCAAAAAGTCATCAATATGGTGAAACCCATGTCACCCCTTCCAACCATTATAATAATGCACCAATTTAGTCCAAAAAATCATAAATTAAAGCATGAATAATCCATTTAAAACATGGGAAAATTAACTCAATTAATAACAACCAAACCCTCAACCTAATTTCAAACCCATCAATTAAAACACATGAATTATTGATTAAACAAATGCCACAATGTGAAAATACGAGTTTGGGATGAGCAACATGCCTGAAATATAGAATAAATCAAAGAGAAACTAAAGTTTGAAGCCCGAATGATGAACTCTTTGTAAAACTTTTGAAATTTCTTGGTTTGAGGGTTAAAGAGAAAAAAATAATGTTTTGATCTTAATAATTGAAAGAAAAGGGTTAATCTAGTGTTTAAAAGTCATTTAAGGGGTAAAAGGACCGAAGTCCCCTCACCCTAAGTAAAAAACCAAAATTGGATGAAATTAACATAGGAGCGTGGCACGGTCTTATCGCGGAGGCTAGCCTCTATGCCACGCTCATATCATGGATCATAAGTGGTGTGGCGTTCCACTATCATGGAGGATTACTACCTTGGGGTCCCAAAATAATCTCGAACCCCAAAATGACTCTTATATCTTCCTTAGCTTCCTATGTAGCTTCTTCCACCTTTGATTCCTCCAAAGAACCTTTACCAAAGCTACATTCTATATTCTCAACCTATAAACTTGACTATCCAATATTTCAACCTGAACCTCTTCATAAGACAATGAATCCAAAACACCAACATCCTCAATAGACACTATCAGAGAAGGATTACCCACACACTTTTTCAGGATAGACACATGGAAAATAGGATAAATAGAAGACAAATTCATTTGTAATTCTAGTTTATAAGTGACATTACAAATTCTCCTCACAATACTATACGGACCAATGTAACAGGGACTAAGCTTTCTCTTATTCCCATACCCACAACTCTTTTCACAAGAGAAACCTCAGGAATGCCCAATCACTTAATTTAAACTCCAACTTCTCTGCCTTACATCCGCATAATACTTTTGGAAACTTTGAGAAGTTTGAAGTATTTACCTAATCACCTTCACCTTCTCTATGGCTTGCTTAACCAAATCAAGGACAAATAACCTAATCTCACCCACCTCAAACCAACCAATAGAAAACCTATACCTTTTAACATAAAGAGCTTCAAAATGAGCTATTTGGATGGTAGAATGGTAACTCGTATTGTAAGAAAATTCAATAAAAGACAAATGATCAATCCAGCTACCCTTCAAATCAATCACATGGGACCTTTTCATACCCTCCAAAGTCTAAAGAGTATGCTCCGTTTGTCCATTCATTTGAGGGTGGAAAATGATGTTAAGGTTCACCTGAGTACCCAAAACTTTCTGAAAGGAATGCCAAAAATGAGAAGAGAATTGCATACCTTAGTATGAAATGATGGACATTGTCACTCCATGAAACTTAACTATCTCTTGGATGAATAACTTAGCGTAGTCTCTCCTGAGTAGTTCGTTCTCATAGGCAGGAAGTGAGAAACTTAGTCATTCTTTCCCCGGTGACCCAAATAGAATCATGCTAATTTCGAGACAGTGGAAAAACCACAACAAAATCTATATTGATCATCTCCCACTTCTACATAGGTAATTTTATCTCTTGGGATGTGCCATCGGGGGGCCTCCAATGTTCAACCTTGACTTGGTGACAAACCATACACTTAATAACAAAATTTTTCACATCTCTCTTCATATTATTCCACTAGTAGATTTCCTTCAAGTCATTATACATTTTGGTCAAACCCAGAATAATTGTATAGCAGGACTCATGAGCTTTGATTAAAATTCTTTTCCATAGCCCATCTACATCAGGAACACATAATCTCTCTTGACTCCTCAAAATACCATCTCCCCCAATCTAGAAAACCATAAACTTTTGGTAACCCACATCATCTTTAATTTGCTTAAGTATGGGATCCAAAGTATTCTTCTCCTTCACCTTAACACCAAGTGATGATCTAACTACTTCTTAAACAATTACTTCTCCATTCTTAGAGTCTAAGAGACGAACTCTCAAGTTAGCCAGCCTATAAATATTTTTCACCAACCCTTTTTTCTCCTCATCAATGTGCAATAGGATCCCCATAGATAACTTGCTAAGGGTATCAATAGTGCAAACTCATGTTATAATCCTTAAGCAATTCGAGCCACCTCCCCTACCTAAGTTTCAATTTCTTCTAGTAAACACATACTGCAAGCTCTTTTGGTTTGATTAAATATCCATATACTCTCTATATAAGTAATGATCCTAAATCTTCAAAGCAAAAACCAATGCCACCAACTCTAGATCATGAGTTAGATAATTTCTCTTATAAACTTTAAGTTGTCTTGAGGCATAAGCTACAGCCTTACCATACTTCATCAAACAAAACCTAGTTCCACACGAGATGCACCACAATACATAACAAACCCCTCAGTACCCTCGGGTAGGGTCAACACGATCATAGAAGTCAACGTATTCTTCAAATTCTCAAAACTACCTTCACAAGCATCGGACCATAAAAACATGACCTTTTTCTGAGTCAACTTTGTTAGCGGAGTATCAATAGATGAGAAACTCTCTATAAGCCTCTTATAGTACCCGACCAAGCCCAAGAAGCTCTTAATGTTAGTTGGAGTCGTGGGTTTAGGTCATTTCTCAACTACCTCAACCTTTTATGGATCCACCTTGATCCCCTCAATCGAAACAATATGCCCTACAAAAGTCACAACACATCCAAAATTCATACTTAAAAAATTTTGCATACAAATCTTGATCCTTATGAGTATACAATGCAATTCGAAGATGATTGGCATGATCCTCCCCACTTTTGGAGTACACCAGAATGTTATCAATAAAAATTATCACAAATAAATCTAGAAACTACTTGAACACCCGATTCATGAGATTCATAAAAGCAATCGGGGCATTAATCAGTCTAAATGACATAACCAAAAGCTCATAATGACCATATCGGGTTTGAAAAACACTCTTTGGAATATCAACCTCCATAATTTTAAATAGGTGGTAGCCCAAAGGAAGATTAATTTTTATATCACCTTGGGTTTTTGACCCTTAGAAAATTTCTTGGATTTTTAGTTTCTGGACAGTTTATGACTAGGGGAAATGGGTTGTACATTGGAGTACGAGTGGTTTGGTTTGGTTGTATGCTGACTAGTGTTGGATGGTGGGCTGAATTTGGTTCGTGGAATGGATACGACTTAAGTGGTACAAGTCATATTGGTAGATACGGGTTGCTGGGTTTGGTTCTTTTCTTCACTTAATCTTAGACTTGGAAAATTAACTTGGATCTGAGTACGAGTGGCTCACCATGAGCTATAAGATAGGGTACGAGTCGTAACATGGACTCGCATGGTGGGTAGTATTCAAACCTCTTTTTATTCTATTCTGTCAGGGGTACGGGTCAAGGGTACTAGTCGTATACTTGGGTACGACTTAGTTTGGGTGAGTCATAGCTTGGACAGTTTTGGGTCCAATGGGGAGGCCTTGGGTACGAGTGGTGGATAAGACTCGTACAAGTGGGTATGATTCGTATGGGGTAGTCATACTCTATGAAGGAATTTTTATACAGTTTAAGTGAGGGTAATCTGGACATTTCCCCACTTAACCTAATAAGGACCCACAACTTTAATTCACTTGGGAGGCTATTTGTCCTATTATTCTATTCATTATCACTTAGAAAACATTCTCTAATCCTCTCTAAAGTTCTTGGGCAAGAAAGCGAGGGTTTCATCTTAAGGATTAATTTAGGGCTTGTGTTGGTGATTTCTCTCCATTATTTTCTCCATTAAGGCATGTACTCTTCCCTCATTGTTAGTTTTAACTAAACACATGATTTGTAGCATGATTTTTTGTATGATTTTAGGGTTTTCAAATAAGTGTTGAGGTTTTTGTTATAAATGCTTGGTTATGATTTTCCCATGTTTTAATTATGTTATAATATGTTTTAATGGTGATTTTGGATAATTTGTTGAAGATGGTGATATATATTGATGATTTAAAGGCTGAAAATTCATTAAAAATATACTATAAAAGGCATGGATAAAGGATAGAACGTTGAACACATAATCAAAATTTTAGAAGCAAATTTGAGTGGGTCGACGTGAAGTCGACGCGCCAACACAGCAAAGGACATGGTCTATTTTAAATCAAATTTGCACGAAATTTAAGAGGCAAATGTGGGAATCTTGCATGGCACGTGATTGGTAAAGAGGGAATCTTTTTTTTTTTATCCATCTTTTCTAATCCTTATAAAAGTGAGAAATTAATATTTATATACACACATGAGCTTGTCGACTAGAGGGGAGTCTTGGAATATTAATTCTTGGACACCTGCACGGGACAATCTTGGACAACCAGATATGGATTGGAGAAAAAATTGTGGAGCTGCTACACGGTTTTTTTTATTAGTCTTTAATTTATTATATTATGTATTCAATTTTTTAGATCATGATTATCAATATTAGCAGCTAAGAACCCTCTTTTCGGGGTTAAAATCTAGAATATAAGTATTATTATTTTGGATTAAATTCGATTAAATTTATTTATCATAATTGGTTGTTTGTTTATTCTTAATTTAATTATTTTATGAATTGATCATCCATACAATACATATATTGTTGATCTTTTGATCTCGGGAGAGGAAATAGGGAGATAGAACATGGGAATAAACCAAATTTGTGTTTTTATTCTTTTATAAAATAAAGAATTAAACTTAGCATCTAAGACAGGGATGTACTTAGATGCCTTACTTGATTCAAACGTAGGATGATAGCTTTAATTAATTTAATTGGATTATTACATCCCCGCTCAACGATATAGTTGTAAGGTCAGGTAAAAGATTCGAGGTTGAGAAACCATGATCATGCAATTAACCCTACGAATCAAAAATCAAGAAAAACAAATCAGCGAATGAAATTCAATAACATAGTATGATTGTTAGGAGTGCTTTAACCCTGGGCTTTAATCCATTGATTGTCCCAAGACTTTTATTTTTACGCATTGTTTATTTTATTTTTAATTTAAAAAATTACAAACTCTCTTTTTGGTTACTTTATCTCAATTGTTAAACTAGAATTGGATAGTCGGCGAACGCAAGTCCCTGAGAGATCACTACTTGAGCTTTCTTAAATCCACTTTACTACTTGATAAGACCACGTACATTTACGTGTGTTCTTGGGCGCTGTTGCCGGGGACTTGTAACTAGGCAACTATCTTATTTTTAGTTTTTTCTCTATTGAGTTATAAATAGTTTTATTTTTTTAGTCTTTTTTTATTTTCTTTTATTTTTTATCACACTTCTTGACATGGCAGCCTGGAATAGATGGTTTTCTAGTGATGACGATTCTATATGGTTTATGGTTTGTGGCAATAGTGGTCATTCTGAAGATATATGTGCGGTCAACCCTAATTCAGTAATGTTTGTGGGCTATGATCAAAGGAAATACTATATAAACGCCTACAATCAGCAGCGACAATTTCAACATCCACAATTTCAAAATTATGAGGCCCCGATTCAAATAAGCAATATGGAAGAAATGCTGAAACAAATTTTAGTT
The DNA here is from genome assembly GCA_030864225.1 of Capsicum baccatum var. pendulum. Lineage (NCBI taxonomy): Eukaryota > Viridiplantae > Streptophyta > Magnoliopsida > Solanales > Solanaceae > Capsicum > Capsicum baccatum. The sequence continues at coordinate 232,776,513 of CM061560.1, read as the reverse complement.
AATCAAACACAATTGTCAGCAGATATGAAGAGTAATGCGGCCATTTTAGAGTGTCAGAAAATTGTCATGAGGAACTTGGTGATGCAGGTAGGTCAAGTACAACAGGTATATAATACCAAACTTCAAAGTGATTTATCAAGTGATAGTGAACAAATAATTGAAATCACTTTGAGAAATGGTACGGAGCTCAATGACGAACAAAGACAACTAAGGAGGTTGATGAAGAGTTGACTTTCCAACCTTTGAAGACAAAGTTGCTGACAATTTTAGGAAGTCTGAGTACTCAGAAACTGAAATTGTTAAAATTGTTAAGGAGATGCCACCATCACCATATGTATCACAACCATTCGATTGTCATCTTTCTTTTGAGACTGAAATTGAGAAGGTGAATAAAAGTGAGCGTGTTGAAGATGTTATAAATTTTGAAGTAGAATTTGTTGGGGCTCATTCAAAACACTTTTCTACATTATATTTAGATAATGTCTTATCTGTGGAATCATTTAAAATAGTGGAAGAGTGTGAAGATGAGAAACAAGAATCCTATATTCTTGATTTTACACCGGATAAGAAATATAAAAACACTCTTCACCTCAAGGCCGAGTGGTTTACCATGCACATTCCATTACTCGGTTCCTTAATTTTTGTACCACCACCCTATGAGTGAGGTAAAAAGATGGGTATGAAATTGGGGGTGAAATTTATATCCTCAAGGTGGAGGAAAAAGTTGGTATGGGTCATGCTACGACACAAAATTAGGCGCTTCTTAGGAGGAAACCCAAGATAAGGTATGTTTTCTTTTTATCTTTTAGTTTTTTTTTTTTTACTTCACATAGTTTTTATTTTTGTTGAGTCACAGGTGAATGAAAAATCTGAGTACCATAAACTTGAGCTAAGAAGCATGGAAAAAAATGAGTGTGGGGTCCCATGGATCTCCTTTATGTGAAGATGCTAGTAGCTAGGTCTAGAGGCCTCAGGGAGTATTTCTATCTCTTAATATAAAAGTTTACTTTGGGACAAAGTAGATTTTTAAGTATGGGGTGGGGAAATTCTTAATTTTTTGGCTCAATTAAAAAAAAATTAGGTTAGGAATAAGTGAGATAGTTTTGTTGGTGTCATTTTTGATTACATGATCCAAGTGGATTTGTTTGTAAAAGCATGTTGATTGTGTGAATTACTATTTTAACTCTTGTACTTTGTGGCATAAAATTGAATTCATGTTATTGTTTGGTTGGGAGTCCATGATGATCCTATGTAAGTTGAGCATGTGCCATGACGTGTGAGATTTTTTGTATATTTTATGTTGCATGTAATGTCTAGAACTTGCCCAGTGTGAGTGTGAAGTGAAATAAAGAATGTGGATTTAGGAGATGATACAGACATTTCTTTGATAGCCTAGTTTTATACTTCTTTTTGACCTACCCTTGTGCATAATCCTAATTAACCCCTATTGAACCTTTAGCTTTTTCGTTGGTAGCCACATAGGTAGACTAATGTCTTCTTTGATAGACCATAATTTGATCCAAAAAGCTGCTAAGTGCTTTAATGAAAAATGAATTTAGTAAGGAGTTTAAGAAATTGAAGAAGAAAAAGGTGAAATTGATGCCCCAAGGTAATAGTTATTGGTGTATAATTGATGTGTGCTGGAGGGTTGTGATATAATTTATGCTAAAAATATTATCATGATTGTGAAAAAAGAGAAAAATTGATTCATGTGGTAGTAAACTGTGTCCACCAAGTGTTTGTGAAGATGCTTAAAAGAGATTGGGCAAAAATAAAAGAGATGGGTAGACAGAAATGGTGTAAATTAGTTGTTGAATATTGGTTTTAAATGTATAATGCAGTGTATTAAAGCACTTAGAGAGGTTAGTCACTATTCTTGGCCAAAATAGTTTCTACCCATCCCTTAGCCATATTACAACCCAAAAAAGTCCTAATTGATTCTGAGTTTATCATTCCGATTTTTTTATTAGTGGAGCATTACACTAAGGGAAAGCCTATGGTTCATTATCTGTAACTTGTGAATTCTTTGTGAGAGTGAGCGTAATTTGATTTTTGTACCCATTGTGCTATAAATTGCATTATTGTGAGTGATTTATGGGTTACTCTCTTGTTGTGGGCACATGTTTGATGAATGTGGGTGATTTGTATGATGTCCTTGATTGAAAGATAAGCATGAGTATGCCGCTTAGGTGAGTCAACTCTTGAGGTTAGGATGTTTGAATTCTTGAACTTTCAATGGTGTAAATAACATGCTTTGCGTAGAAACTTGCATTCCATGTCGTCATTGTAGTACTTGCTTGAGTGTCTTTATTTTAGTAGAAGTGTAGGGTCACCTTAGCTTTTGATGCTTAGAGTAAATAGTTGTTCGAGGAAGAACAAGAGTTTAAGTGCGGGGTGATAATTTGAGGTGGTTTTATACATTTATGTATCATTATTCTAGCTTATTTTGCCTTGTTTTGAGAGCAATTCGTGTGCTTAACGTGTTGATATTGATATAAATAAGTATTTAAGTGTCCAAGTGTGTATTTATAATGTCCAATGTATTTTTCAAACAAGTTTGTGCTTAATTGGGCCATTTAGAGTTCAACCCGAAAAACTAGTTTTACTAGTTTGAGCTAAGTGTGTGTCTAGTTGGCTTCATTGGATTCTAATGTGTTTAATTTGTTCCAAATATTTTAAATGTGTAATTATGAGTGGAATAACTTATTTTTAATGTGCAAAGTTCAATTTGATTAAGTCAAGATTTGAAATAATAAGTAGAAGATCATTGTGAATTTGCCTTATCTTAGCTCTTGTTTTGATTTGTCATTAAGAATATTGTGTTGTTTTGATCTTTAATATGTGGTGTAAGATATTGTAGGAGGCTTTGTAGGCTAAATATGGTGATATATTGATGATTTAAAGGTCGAAAAATTATTAGAAATATACTATGAAAGACATAGATAAAGGATAAAACGTTCAACACTTAACCAATATTTTAAAATCAGATTTCAGTGCATCGACGCGAAGTCGACGCTCCGCGTCGATGATCCATGCACAACAATTAAAGGCTGCCGACACAGAAAAGGACATGGTCCTACTTTAAATCAAATTTGCACGAAATTTATGAGGCAAATGTGGGAATCTTGCATGGCACGTGATTGGTAGAGAGGGAATCTTTTTTTTCATCCATCTTTTCTAATCCCACTAAAAGTGGGAAATTAATATTATATATACACACATGAGCTGGTTAACTAGAGGGGAGTCTTGGAATATTAATTCTTGGACACCAGCACGGGACAATCTTGGACAACCTAATACGGATTGGAGATAAAAATTGAGGAGCTGCTACACGGTTAATTAGGTTTTTAATTTTTTTAATTAGTCTTTAATTTATCATATCATGTATTCAATTATTTGGATCGTGATTATGAATATTATCGGTTAAGAAATCTCTTTCCGAGGTTAAAGCCAAGAACATGAGTACTTATATTTTGGATTAAATTCAATTAAATTTGCTTATCATATTTGGTTGTTTGTTTATTCTTAATTTAATTATTTTATGGATTGATCACCCATACAATACATATATTATTGATCTTTTGGTCTCGGGAGAGAAAATAGGGAGATAGAACATGGGAATAAAAAAAGTTTGTGTTTTTATTCTTTTATTAAATAAGGAATTAAACTTAACATCTAAGACAGGGATGTACTTAGATGCCTTACTTGATTCAAACGTAGGATGATAGCTTAAATTAACTTAGTTGGATTATTACATCCCCGCTCAACGATATAGTTGTAAGGTCTACATTAGGTAAAAGATTAGAGGTTGAGAAACCATGATGATGCAATTAACCCTACGAATCAATAATCAAGAAAAACAAATTAGCAAATGAAATTCAATAACATAGTATGATTGTTAGGAGTGCTTTAACCTTGGGCTTTAATCCACTGATTGTCCCAAGACTTTTATTTTTATGCATTATTTATTTTATTTTTAATTTAAAAAATTACGAACTCTCTTTTTGGTTACTTTATCTCAATTGTTGAACTAGAATTGGATAGTGGGCGAACATAAGTCCCTGAGAGATCGATACTTGGGCTTTCTTAAAGCCACTTTACTACTTGATAAGACCACGTACACTTGCGTGTGTGCTTGGGCGCTGTCAGACTCCCCCAAGTTAACTTAATAAGGTGAACTATGGGTACATGGGACTCCTTTGATCTCTAAAAGGTTTGGCTAAGGACAATACTTGCAAGTTATAGTCGGTATGGAAATACCACTATTAATAGCCTTGGTTAATAATAAATAGAATAGTGGATTGGTTGGTTGGAAATAGTTTTAATTAGGAAATAATGGTGGGGTGTGATAGCTAACCATGAAGTTGGGAGTTCATTGAATAGACACTGGAAAGGTATGTTTGCCTACATAAGGGGTTGGTCATGGCGACAATATATGATACAATGAGGTACACGGGCCTCTAAGTACACTGTTCATATGTATCATAGAGAACGAAGGGTACTTGGGAATCCCTTACTCTTATGGTATCTTTAGTTTGTGCGGCTACACACATGGGGGACCGTTCAAGAGGTTACACTGGACCTGTATAGCCCGTGGGTGGTTTTAGAATGGTTAAGCTACACATACCCAGGTTAATGAATTTAAAATGCATGCTAAACTCGGTTCCCTTTCCCGACATGATTATATATATATGTATGGTTTTTATGCATATGGTTGGTTTACTTAGTTTTACTAGATGGAATTATTTTATCCGTATCCTGATTTCATGTTAGCATTCACTCATTAACTTATCTTCGGACGACTGTATCCCCACGCGATGTAGGAACTGGCCATTCTACTCCTTCTGTATAGTGATCGAATTTCGAGATCAACTTTTGGATTGAAATGGTGAGCTTCTATCTTTCTAAAAGGCTCTATTTCATGTTATGGACATTTTTATATACTTTGGTTTATTTATGGATATTTGTTTTGGCTATGGTTGGGGGCATGTCCCAACCAAATATCGGTTTCTTTTGTGTTAGAGGCTTTTGTGGAACTACTATGGGTTGGCATGAGTGGGATCGGTATTAGTGTCTGCCTTAGTATTGGCATCGATAGTGGGGATGTTATATAATTATTATAGAACTCATATGGCTATGGTTCTTGAATATGGTTTGCTTTGGTATTGGTTATTAGTTGGTATTGGATAGTTGGGCTCGTTTGTGTGGTCACGGTCATAGACTTATCCCAGAGTCTTGGATTTTACATTAATCTTGTTATATGTTCATAATTCATCCGACTCAGGATATGCGTAGGTTGGTTGGGTTGGTAACCAGGGTGGTTTCCAGTCCCAATTGGACTTAGGATGTCCATTATGACAAGACCTTGGTTCGGGTCGTGTCAATTTTTAAGAAACACCTAGCACCCTGAAACTGATAGAAGAGGCCATCAATCCTAGGAAGGGGATACTTATTTTTCACTGTAACATTATTCAACTATTGATAGTCTATACACATCTGAAGAGACCCAAATTTCTTGTGCACAAAGAGTACAAAAGCACCCTATGGAGAAATACTAGGAAGAATAAAGATCTAATTAAGAAGATCTTTTAACTGCTCCATTAGTTCATTTAGTTCAGCTGGAGCCATCCTATAAGGAGGAACAGAAGAAGGACAAGTATTCGGTAGAAGATCAATCCCAAAATCTATTTTTCTATCAACAGAAATTTCAGTAAGATCATCAAGAAAAACTTCAGGATTTTCATTAACCATAGGGATATATTGCAAAGAGGGTCTCTCAGAGATAGAATCATTAACCCAAACTAGATGATATAGGCACTCCTTGGAAATCAGTATCATGCATCACCCTGAAAATCTTGTCTGTCTCAACAAAAAACCCTTAATGATCCTCCTTAATCTTTGAGCCTATAAGGGTTGGGGTATTCAACCTCATAAAGTGGCTAACCCAGGTAACCTCAAATGAATTAGAAACTGAACCCATATGATCAAAATTGATAAAATCGAGATGCCATAATCTGAGCAAGCATATGGATAAACTGATGGAATTCTACATTAGAAATATCTCCCTGTGACGACTGAGCATGAATATCACTAGCCTGGGAAGCCTGAGGAGGACTATTAGGGACCGGTGAAACCCCATAGGGGGAAATACAATCAGGAGCAAGGACCTTAGACTAGGTTTGTACTCCATAAACAAGGGGAATTCCCTTTATATTTTACCCAAGTGGGAAAGAGGTTCCAGTAGAGTTTCTATGGCTGTCAAATCTTCGGGGAGGCATGATCTGAAATACGAGTGATCCAGGAGTTAGAGGAGTTTCATGATAACTAGATTTTATAGCCCAAAATAGAACACAAGAAAGTAAAACATTCCTAAATGCCTTGTAGCATCCCCCTTATAAGTAGGGCATACTGCACATCCATAAAAGGGAATCTACTCGACAAGGCTTTATGGACACCCGGTGACCCTGAACAGTGCTCTGATACTAAGCTTATCATGACCCAAAACAGAATCTGGCTGTGACGGGTATCTCAAGCCCCCCATGGGCTGGAGACCAAGCCCATAGCCTAACCTTCAGATTACAATAAAGATAAACAATGGAAGCCAACCAAAATATTAATAAGGATAGATAAATCAAATAAAATGTAAGAGTCTGAATGAAAAAGATCATCCTAATATTGTCCACAAAATAAAATAATAAAAATAATGAAATGATCGAGCCTTCCAAAAGATGAAGGCTCACCACTTCACAGCAAATCAAAAGATGTATCAAACCATCTAACAATGTATAGGAGCAACAAAAAAGTCCTTAGAACCTTCATCATGAAATGATGTAGCACCTAGGGACGTTCAATGGGGAGAGCACTAGCATGTAAATCAAGGAAAAGAGATAAAATAGTGCACTTATTAAATAACACTCAAAACCACATGCACAACATTTATATATATACATATATAGAATGCCAAAATAGGGACAAGGGTCAATTAACATGATAGTTTAAAATATTAACCTAAACTATGTATCTCACTCCATCCTAAAGGAACCCATGGGCTATATGGGTCTGGCTCCCCCTGCTGGAAGGGTTCCAGTGTGTGTTAGCTGCACGTACAAAGGAAAGGCTAAAGACACAAAGGCGATATCCATCCAAAATATATTGTATGAACTAAGCACACAGTTACATATACCTCCAATGCCGGTAAACATGATTTCCAGCTTCACAGTGAGCTACACAATTTTCTTTAAGCCAAAATTAAAATAATTTTCTCATAACTAACCATTAACTAAGGCATCTTTATTAATACATTTTCCAACATGTTATCATCATACCAATATGCTTGCAAGCTAATTCTATTATGCTAAACCGGTCCATTTAACCATTAGACTCGTAAATTTCTTTTAAAGTTCAAAATCATGGCCACCAAGGGCATTCAAAAAGACATTTTTATTTGTTTATTCTTTAATGTAAAGCAAGGCTCCAAAATATAAGTTAAATTATGTAAAAATCCATATTCAAAACAAAGACAACAATGTACGTTGAGGTTAATTCCATTACCATGCCAAATAGTCATCAATTTGGTAAAATCCATGTCACCCCATCCAACCATTATAATAATGCACCAATTCAGTCCCTAAAACCATAAATTAAAGCATGAATAATCTATTTAAAACGCAAAAAATAATTTAATCAATAACAACCAAAAACTCTCAACCAATCTCAAGTCGGTCAATTAAAACACATGAATTATTGATTAAATAAATTCCACAATATGAAATTATGAGTTCGGGATGAGAAACATGTCTGAAATATAGAAGAAATTGAAGAGAAATTAAAGTTTGGAGACCGAATGATGAATTCTCTATAATATCCTTGAACTTTCTTGGTCTGAAAGTTAAAGAGATAAGAATGACGTTTTAATCTTGATAATTGAAGGAAAAGAGTCAATGTAGTGTTTAAAAGTCATTTAAGGGGAAATAGAACCATAAGACCCTCTCCTAGGCAAAAAAACAAAACTGAATAAAATTAACATAAGAGCGTGACACGCTTTTATCATGGAGGATAGCCTCTGTGCCACACTCCTATCGTAGAGCATAAGTGGCGTGACACACTACTATCATGGAAGCTTACTGCCTTGGTGTCCCAAAATGACTTTGAACCCTTTTCAAAAATTTCAAAACTTTCCCAAAAAACCCCTTTAACATCCTTTAATATAATTCGAATTTAAAATTAACATTACGGATGTGGGAGGTTTAAAAATAAAATGGTCAAAATTTTATGGGTTTTCACACAAAAGTAGGCATAAACGTTATGCCAACCATCAAACCCCCAATGTATCATTCATGATTGGAGATCATGTTTTGTTGAAAGTCTCACTCATAAATGGTGTGATGAGTTTTGGGGAAAAAAAAAGAGAAAGCTTAGTTCGAGGTTCATTGGCATTTTCAAGATCCTTAAGAAGTATGATAATATGGCGCATAAGCTAGTTTTGCCTCCACATCTATCAGCTGTTCATTCTGTATTCCATATTTACATGTTGAAGATATCCTAAGCAGATAATGTAAATGTATTTGATGAGATTTTTTTTACTAGACCATGATTTATATTTTATGGAGGATCCTACTACTATCAGAGACAGACAGACTAGAAAGTTTTGGTTAAAAAGTATTATTTGATAGAGACATCATCTTGTTAATGAGGCTACTTGGGAGGTTGAGTCTGATATGCGGTGTAAATATCACAACTTTTTACCACTTTAGGTACTTTATTAGCTTTTAGTTTGAGGATGAACTAGTATTTTAGAGATGGATAATATACAAATCTTAACAGTGGAATTTTCTTTTATTTGTTTTTATTATTTTCCCCTTTTCATAGTTATTATATGCTATTTATGAGATGTGGTGACGATTGAGATAGTCCCCGATGCATTCAGGAGTAATTTAGAGTATTCGAGACTTTTAGAGGCTTTAAAAGCCATGAGTTTGACTTTAATCCACATATTGTGTTTCGCTTGCTAGATTGTGATTTGGACAACTCCATGAGATCCAAATGTCAATTTTAGTAATAGAGTTGGTTTGTATTCGAAATCTTTATTTTACATTTTCACCTTCTTTCAAAAAATAGTAAAAATAGACAAAATGGGGTCTCGAGGGTTAAATTAGTGTAAATATCTCTTTTTAAAAATTCAATGTTGCAATTAAGTTTGGTACGTCTAAAACTGCCTAGTAGAATATATGGTTTATTTTTATAGTGTCTCTAACATGTCCGAAGGGTCTTTTCGGAGGATTTAAAATCATGAAAAATCAACAACTTTATTGATATTTAGTGTCTGACCCTTCCTTTTTTATGAATGTAGGCCCTGGTCATGATCGAGATCGCAAAATGGTGGCTGGGATCGCGAGGGCTTATGTGTACGGGTTGGGTATGATCGGACCATTGCGAATGCGACGTGTTTGAGTTAATAGTACTCACAAATACGAGAGGCCAACTTTATGGACTGGTTAGTTTTGACCTTCGTGAACGCAAGGCATTGTTCATAGAATACTATATAAGCTCCATTGTTGTAATTTTATTCAATTTTTTGACCTTGGAGCTTAAGAAAAGGAGATTTTAAAGGGTTTTCACCAATAAATCATGTGGGTAACTTGAAAACCTTTATTTTATCACTTTTCTTTGATTTTTCTGCTCATTCACCTTCAAAATCATAATTTCAAGCTAGAATTTGGGGGATTTTCTCGGTAAACTATAAAATTTATTTTTCATCCAATTTTAGCCTTAATTTTAACTCATTTTCATGTGAATTTTTAGCTGTAGACTCCTATATATATGGAGAACATTTTTTAAAAATAAAATCTTGATTTTACCCCTTTTTATTTCAAATCTATTTTCAAACTCATTTTGAACCCATCATAAACATAGATGATATGGTATCATTAGCTTTCATTTAATGCAGTGATTATGTATTTGATAGATTTTGATCACTCTAAGACCATTTAAAAGGATAAGGATCCACACTAAGGGTTTTAGGCATGGATTTTGGCACTGTAAGGTAGGTTATGACTTAACTTTCTTCACAATGGGCTAGGTAGTTAATATACATTTAAATCATGGTATGGTTAGGGATTTAGCCATGGAAGTTGTGTTTCAAAATTATTATTTTTATCATTTGTCTGTGGGGGGGGGCTTATTTGTATATTATTGGTGGTAGAGAATTTGACCTTCCCAAAGAAGGAGGAACACCTTATTACCTTTTATAGTTTAGCGGACAAGGCTTAGATAGATTTTTTACTCTTTAAAAAGGGTGATAGAGTGATATATAATGACTGTAAGGTCATACCTAGCTAGAATCTTTTGACCTAGCATAAGCTTCTGGTGATAGACTTAGAATTTAGGTAAGGCAAAAAGAAGAGGGGTAGGGAGAAGTGATGTGGGATTAGGTGAGAAAGCTTGACTATAGCTAGTTCTTTGGAGATAGGGGAGAAGTCTATGAATAGGGGGATTTTGAGAGTAGAGGAGATACTAATAACATGTGCGCGACAACTGCCAGTTGCATCAGGGAGACAACTAGAGAGGTGTTGGGTATCTCGAGAGGCTAATCTAGCAAGAACTAGGGGGAATGGTAGTGGAATAATAAAGTTAAAAAGAAGGTGAAGACTAAAAAAATAGCATAAGCAAAGTTGGTTGAGAGAAATGATGGCAAGGAGAAGAGGACGAATAGGGAGGAGTTAAAGTTATCTAGAAAAAAGGCTAAATTCATGATTACGATGGTTGAGACGACAGCTTTTGAGAGCTTGAATGCAGCCTTAAAAGAGAAAAAATGGTAATAAGATATTGTATAAGCTTTCCAAGGTTAGAGAGAAAAGGGCATGTGGTCTTGACTAGGAAAATTATATTAGAAAGGAGGATGGCAAAGTGTTGGTAGATGACACCCTTATTAGGAAGAGATAATTGTCTTATTTCCATAGACTTTTGAAAGATGAGGGGGACAGAGAGCACTCAAATAGGTGTTATTATTATGGTTATTGTAGGTTTATTTAGTTTAAAGAGTTCAAAGAGGCTATTCATAAGATGCATAAGTGTAGGATGACTAGGCTAGACGAGATTCTAGTGGATCTTTGAAAAAGCACTGGCGGGATAGGTTTGGAGTGACTGACAAGGTGTTTAACATCATTTTTAGGATGGAGAAGATGCCCAATTATTAGAGATGGAGTATGATGATTCCATTATATATGAATAAGTGGGACATTTAGAGTTGCAACAACTTGTTTATGAAAGTTTGGGAAAGGGTGGTAGAGTTAAAATTGAGGAGAATCATGGTAGTTTCTGAGAGTCAGTTCCATTTCATGCGCGGTTGCTTGATAGCTGATGCTATTCACCATGTAAGGTAACTAGTGGAGCACTATAGGAAGAGGAAAAAGGACTTGCATATGATGTTTATCAATCTTTAAAAGGCATACAATAAAGTACCCCGAGAGGTTTTGTGGAGGTTCTTGGAGGCTAGAGATTTGACCGTGGTGTACACTAGGTTGATTTAGGACATATATTATGGAGATAAAATACATGTGAGGATGGTCGAAGGAGATTCAAAGAAATTTCCCATTTTGATAGGGTTGCACCAGGGGTCGACTCTTAGTTTATTTTTATTTGCCATAGTAATGGATGTTTTGATGCATCATATTCAAAGAGAGGTTCCTTGGTTTATGTTATTAGCTGAAGATATAGTGCTAATTAATGAGATTCAAGGAGGATTTAATGATAAGTTGGAGGTTTGACGATAAACCCTAGAGTCTAAAGGTGTAGTTTAAGTAGGACTAAGAAGTAGTATTTAGAATATAAGTTTAGTGGTTTGACGCATGAGGTGTATATGGTAGTGGAATTGGATTCTCAGGATAGGCCCTTCAAAAGAGAGATAGTTTCAGGTATCTTGATTCTCTAATTTATAGGAATAGGGAGATTGATGAGGATTTCACACACTGTATTTGGTGCAGGGTGGATCACACATAGGCTCGCTTTAGGAATCTTGTATGAAACAAAAGTTCCTTCAAAGATTAAAGGTAAGTTCTACAAAGTGGTAGTTCGATCAGATATATTGTATAGGGTGGAGTGTTGGATAGTTAAGAATTCTCACATCCAAACATTAAAGGTGGTGGAGATGAGGATGTTGCAATAAATATGTGGGCTTACTAGGAGAAACAAGATTATAAATGAGATTATTTGAGAGAAGATAAGAGTATATTTGTGGAAGATAATACGAGAGAAGTGAGGTTGAGATAGTTCAGACATATCATGAGGAGGTGCCCGGATGCTCCAATACGGAGGTGTTAGAGGTTGGCTACGGATGGTTTCATGTTGGGTAGATGTAGGTCGAAGAAATATTGGAGGAAAGTGATTAGGCATGACATGAAACAGTTACAGCTTATGAAGGGCATGCCCATTGATAGAAAAGTATAGAGGACACAGATTAGGGTAGCTGATTAGTGGGTAGGAGTGTGTCCTTACTAATAGGGAGGAGTGCTTTGTATAGTTGTGTCTGTAGTCATAGTTTTATGTTTGTGTCTTGTAGTTTCTTGTTTGTGGTGTTTTAGTGTTGTTGTCGATATTGGATAGCTAGTTTATAATATTAATCTATGAGTATTTTTCTTTTTTGTATAATTTTATTATTTTATTTAATGTATTACGTTTGTTATATTGGTGTTTGTATTGAGCCAGGGGTCTATCAAAAACAAGCTCTGTATTTCATCTAAGGTAGTGGTATGGACAACATACACTTTACCCTTCCCAAACCCCCACATTGTGAGATTACACTAGGTATGTTGTTGTTATTGTTGCCTCTGTGGGGACTTTATTTTACATAATATTCCTTATTTGTGCATTAAATGTCATAATTGTTATTGTAATGCCCGTACGGAGGCTTGGATATATATTATAAGCCTTGTTTTGAGCATTATTTGTCTCTATCTTGCTAATATATCTGAGTGAGTAGTTTAAAATAATATTATTGATGTCTTACATGACAATTCATTCTAGTGATGCCTAGCGAGGGTTGAGATCATGAATTATTGACATATTGAGTTGATTCTAAGCTTATTTATTGTGTTGGATTGATTATTATCTAAATACTAATTGGCTACATGAATTACATACTCATTTCATTTATACATATTTATGTGGTAATTGTACCACTGAGAAATACTATTTTTCAAAGAAAATGAAAACTCTTTATAAAACCCTTGGATGAGGTCATTATCGGTAAAGTTGATTGAAATATATTTAAAAACCTAGGTATTTTATTAATAATATTTATCCTAATTTTCTTAATTTAATTTAGAATTAGTTAGTGTTGTTGTTTCTTTCACTTTGATTATCACTTGATCTTTTTATATTTCTTGTCCACAAAGTTTGGTTACATTACAATAAAAATATTGTATACACCAACTAAAATGTCCATTACCTCCTCAACATTCAATATATCACACACCATGCACCATCGCCTAGAACTCACCACACTCAATAAATTATCTCTCAATATTTCCTCAAAAAAAAGTGAACCCCGCACCTCACACTATAGACAAACACGCGTATCCCTCAACTTCACACTTTTTTCCCTCTCCTCCACCTCCTTAATTTGCGAACAACAACAACCAACAATGCCATTAATGGCTCCTATTAACTCCACCACCAAAAATGGGTCTGATTCTACAGTAATTAGTGTTACTATGCATGGGTATCCTTAGACCAAATCTCCTTTTATATTTTTCAATGTATGGTCTTCTCATGCATCATTTATACCTATTGTACAGGATTGTTGGTTTCACGTACTACACTAAGATAAAATGGTGAATATCTATATGAAACTAAAATTTCTTAAAACAATGTTGAATATGCTGAATAAGAATGATTTCAAGGGAGTTACAACAAAAGTTAACCAAGTTAGGGGTTAATTGAAAGCAATACAAAATAATTGTAGCCGTAATTACTCTGCCAACTTGACTAGTCGGGAATAATGACTCTGCAACAGTTGGAGAAATAGAGTTTGATTATAGAAAGTATTATCCAGTAAAAAGTAAGATTTACATGGATAAAACTTAGGGACTCCAACACTAGTTATTTCTCCCCTATTGTGAAAGAAAGGAACAACAAAAATAGATCATAGAGCAAAAGGCAATTACAGGAGGGAGACTTATTGATGTTGATGCCATTAAAGATGAAATTATTATCTTTTATAGATCACTCATGGGTTCTTCTCTATCCAACGTCGTAGAAGTGAACAAAGTGACTATGTCAAAAGGTCTAATGCCGAATCATGATGAACAACTTCTACTAAAAGAATTAGTATCCGATAAAGAAATTTATGATGCTTTATGTTCTATTGAGGAAGACAAATCCCTAGGAGTAGAGGGATATAATGCATTGTTCTTCAAAAAGGCTTGATAGATTGTTAAGCTGAAGGTTACTAATGTAGTTCAACAATCCTACACTCCAGGAAAGCTTCACAGGGCCATAATTTTTACAAAAATAACTTCAGTACCTAAGGTCTCCAACCCTGCTACTAGAACAGAGCATACACCGATTACATGTTGCACTGTCCTATAGTAAATCATTTTTAAAGTTTTAGCAGGTAGAATTCAAAAGGTTATTGCAAGCATCATTACTAATACTCATTCTAGATTTATCCTTTGTAGAAACGTGGAGGCTAATGTGATACTTGAACATGGACTTATCAAATACGATACAAGTGCTCAGATCTCTGCAAGATGCATGATCAAAATTGATATCCAAAAAGCATAAAATATAGTCAATTGTAACTATTGAGAGCATGTTCTAAAATGTATAGGTTTTCCTTAATTTTTTATAAGAAAGGATGGAGTATGTTAGCATAATTAATTATTCGATGGAGTATGTTAGTATAATGAATTATTCTATTATGATTAATGAAAAACTAACTAAGCCTTTTGATGCAGCCAGAAGTTTGAGGCAAGGGGACCCAATGTCCTTATTCTTGTTTGTAATTTTTATAGAATACCTCAGTAGGTGCATACATACTCTTAAGGACTACAAGAAGTTCAATTACCGTCCCCAATGTGCCAAGTTGAAAATTACTCATTTGTGCTTCGCAGATGACCTATTAATGTTTTCTGAAAGGAAATATCGAACAATCAGTCTCCTACGTGAACAATTCAACATATTTGAAGCAACTTCTGTAATCCAAGAAAAATTATCATCCAAGAGTGCTATTTACTTTGAGGAGCACTAGACTCAGTTCAACATGACATTCAACAGAAACTAGGCTACACAAAGGGATTTTACCTTTTAGATACTTGGGGATACCCTTAACCACCAGAAAATTAAAGTTAGCAAAGTGGAAATTTTATTATAGGGATCTACTCAAAAATATCATTTTGGATAGCCAAAAAGCTCTCATATACAAGTCGAGTACAATTAGTGAAGTCGGTGATCTATGGAACTGGGCTTAACAATTCATTATCCCAAAAAAGGTGATGAAATCAATTTAAGTTTATTGTAGGAGTTCTATTTGGTCCAGAACAAATGATATAACCAAGAAAGCCTTAGTCTCTTGGAGTATGATGAACCTTCGAAAAGCTGTAGAGGGTCTTAACTTATTCAATCTCAAACTTTGGAATAGAGCTACTGTGACCAAAACTTCCTAGGAATTAGCTAGTAAGAAAGATATGCTCTTGATGTATCGGAATTATTTGTATTATATCAAAGAGAAAAACTTTAAAGATATGCCTATCCCACAATAGGCATGCTAAATGATTAGGAAGATTGTTAAGGTCAGGGATCATTTTTGTAATATCCAATAGGGTATGTCTGGAAAAAAAGTAACAAATCCACGTATTTACAGATGCTTGGAGTGGTACCTATAGAATCATTGAAAGGGCTGATGTATGTGAATTAGGCATGACAAAAAGTTATTTTCGTATTGTGGTTGCATCTACAAAATAGATTACTCACTATGAATAGATTGAGAAAATGGGGTATAGATATTGACCCTCTATATATCTTATGTAGAGAAGTAGATAAGGATCGAAAAATGTTAATTACAAAATGTCTCTATAAAAGAAGGTTGTGGATAATGCTAATGCAATAGCTTTAACTTAGTGTTGGAACCTTATGGGTTGCACCACACTGTGAGGGACATGGTCCCTTAAACCATTCGGAGGCAATAAATCAGTAATGCACTAAGAAAGGTAAAACTTTACTAAAAATAAAGCAATACACTGATTTAATGTGAAAACCCCCTTACTCAAGGTAGGAAAAATCACGGATTGCCCTGACAAGCTCTCAAAAATCTACTATAATCAACCTCTGGATTACAGACTCAATTTTGAATGTAACTCTAGGTTCCTCCTGCTTGTAATAACTCTACTATAAGCCTAACTTGACATCTCTGCTAAGACTCTCTCAACACTAACTAATTCTAACCAGTATTAAGCTTAGGCAACTCTACCTAAGAACTCTCAAAGCAAGAAAATTATTACTCTTATAGAATGAGTAATTCAATTACAAACATTTTCACTATCAATACACAAGGACTAAGAACTTGAGCTAAAATTGAGTTTTTTCCTTTTTCTCTTTCACTCTTTTGAATTTGCAAAAACTACCAATCGAGAAGCATCCTTTACCCTTTATAGTAAAGTAATTATTAGGGTTAAAATTAAATTGGACTAGGTGTCCTTAATAGTACAAGCAATACCTGCACAGTTTGTTACACTAAATGAAAAAATTATGCAGGCGTGTACTAGCTATACTTTAGCCTTGAAGATCTAGAGACCTGTTCCCTTGTTGTAAGCTGCTTATCATCAAAACAATATGTATCAATTTTCCCACTTTTTGATGATGACAAACCAACCACACAACTTTTGAGCATCTGTATTCATTTATCATATTTAATAGAGTGATTACCACTACTGAAGATGAATGTTGGCTCTATCATTTAATCATCATGCTTCATCATCCAACTTAGGGACATGGTCTCTTATTGTAAATTGATATCAAAATATATTTCTCCCTATCACTATTCACCATTATTTTTATCATTTCTCCCCCTTGTCAATATGCCATCATGCATTACTTCAAACACATCATCAGTACATACACTCACCCCTCTTCTTCTGCCTGGAACCTAGTCCCTACCACATGAATTTTAGTATTCCCCCTTTCGTAATCATTAAAAAGTGAAAAAAGTAAATCAAGAGTAAGGATAAGCACAAGTTAATTAACTCATGGTCACTAGGGAAACACTAGCATGAAGAACAACTTTTAAAATAAATAAGAAGCAGAATAAGAGGACATAAATAAAAACTCATTCCTATCTAACAGATTAGGTATCCTTGCAGCGCAAGATGTACAATTTCTGATCCATAGAAAAAAACACAAAAGTTGGGAAAATTTAAGAAGGTGAGGGACTTGTGAAGAAGGTTTGGAGAAGTAAGGTCATCTTATGACAGTGTAACAACTCTTTGGTTAGCATCCTAATTTCTGTGTTCAAGCTCTAAAACTCATTATTTAGAGTAATAACTTTATTCTTGAGTTCATCATTTTCACTCCTAAGATCTGCAAAGATACTTGCGCCCTCATTAGAAAGTTGCTGAACTTGCATTTCCAATCTCTTATTTAGTTTTTCTGTGTTTGATTTCTTTTCCACACACTCAGTTTTGATCAGAGTTTTCAGTCAAAATAATTTCTTCTCAGTTGGATTTCTATTTTTCACTCTAGAGACTTTTGTTTTTAGTTTGTCCTTTTGTTCTTTAGGACCAACCAAATTTTCTTTTGAGTTGTTGGACAAAAGAATAAGATTCCCAGCAACCCAAGCATTATTAATCATTACACTACTAAAGGTGTTATGTGTTTTCAAGGATGAGTCTTCAGTAGGAATTTGAATGAAGAAAAAGTTTGGTTTTAAATGATTAAGATAGATGAGCTGGATAGGATCTTTTGGAAATAAGAAGAGTGTTAGAACGGATAACTTTAGAAGGGAAAATAGCCATTTTAAGGTCTTTTTCTTCTGAAACAACCTCATGAGAGTGTTCTTTCTCCTTAGAGGTCTCATTTACTTTAATTTTATCCAGGGAAGTGATTGTTGAAACTGGCTTAGTCAATAGTTATCTTGACAAGAATGAGAGGGACAAATTAAGCTTGGAGCTTTGAGGAAAATTTGGATAATGTCTTTTATTTTTGGAAGAAAGTGAGAAACAATTTCATATAAGAGGATATTGAGAGATCAATACTCACAAAGATGAGCTTTTGAAGAGGATAAGTTTGATTTCAACTTTGGAATGACTCATCTTTATTTTTTTTGATAAGACAAATTTTATGAAAGAGAGAGAGAGAGAGAGAGAGATAAGATGTGTCTTTTTCTAATAAAAAATAGAGCAAAACATGCACATTTAAGATACTAACCTGAAAGATGGGACCCGATCCCTTGTTTCTTTGAGTGAATTCTCAATTTTGTGTCTACCTCATCTATTTTCTTCCAAAGTTGTTCCCATAGGTGTATACCTACAAGGGTATGGTACTGAGTTAGACTAATAAATACATACCCTACCAAGGATACCTGTCTTCTGATCATAGCCAATTTTTGTAGAGAAACACTAATTCATATGGTAGGTCAGGTCATTTTGATCAGTCCTAGCTTCAACCTGTTCTTTACAAATTATTCCTTGTGAAGTGACTTAGTAAAGATATATGATATTTGATCCTCAGTTTTGAAAAACTTTATACAGATAGCCCCTTCCTCAATATTATATCAGGAAATGATATCTCACATCAATATGCTTAATCTGCTTATGTTGCATAAGATTCTTGGCCATGTTTAGAATACTTATGTTGTCACACATAAGAGTGATAGTGTCTGAGACAATACCAAAATCTTGTAATTACTTCTTGATCCATAGCAATTGAGCACAACAAAAAACTGCAGCCTTATATTCAACTTTAACAGTAGATAGAGCAACTGAGTTTTGCTTCTTAGATCCCCAAGAAATTAAGGATGAGCCCATAAAATATGCCATTCCTAAAGTTGTTTTTCTATCTACCAAATATCCAACATATTTAGCATCAGCATAGCCTACCAAGTCAAAAATGTCTCCTGATAGATACTATAGGACCAGGTCCCATGTTCCTTTAGATATCTAAGAATTCTTTTTGCATCTTTCAAATGAGACTCTTTTGGGCAGGCTTATAATCTGGAACATATTCCTACACTGAATACAATGTCTGGCCTACTTGTAGTGAGGTACAACAAGGATCTAATAATCCCTCAATACATTGTCTTATTTACTGAAGGACCTAGCTCATCATAATCCATTTTTGAGTTGGTTCTAATTGGAGTATCCATTCCATCTCCCATGTTATATTTCCTCAGCAGCTCTTTGATACATTTCTCTTAACAAATAATTATCCCTTGAGAAGTTTGTTTAAACTGTATCCTTAGGAATAAGCTCAATACCCATCATACTCATTACAAATTCACTTCCCATTAGCTTTGCAAACTCTTCACATATGGATTTAGAAGTAGCTCTAAAGATTATGTCATCAAAAAATATCTAAACAATCAGTAAGTTGCTACCTTGGTCTTTAAGAATAAAGTATTATCTATTTTCCATCATTTCAAGCCACTTTCCATGAGAAAATTTGAGAGTCTCTCATATCAGGTCCTTTGTTATGACCCGAGCTTGGGCTTTAGCCGTGATGGGCATCCCAAACCACGAAGGCTCGAGAGACCCCTTAGCATACTATCATAAGCATAATTCATACATAAGTCAATGTGCGGAAGATATAATGAAGTTCAAGGAGAACTTATAATACAAACTTTGTCAACAGAGTATGACAATACAATATACAAATTCTGTCTATGAAGGCTCTACTGAATACAAACTGTCTAGGCTGGGACAAAGCCCGGACGAATCATAAACTATATTAGATAAACATATAAATAGCATGCCTTCCTAAAGATGAGTGAATCACCAACTCTGTCATTATCCCATATGTTTTACTGATATGATGGACCACAGGACTGAGCCCCAGAACCTATACTATGAGGGGGTCAATACTAAAAAAAATTGGTATGTAGAATAATTCAAAAATAACATATATTTTATGTTACATAATTGAGATCATTGTGAAAATAATTTAGTATAATATAGATAGAAACACATGGGCATAATTTAAAGAGCTTTAATACATGTTTTTAAAACATTGACTCAACTCTTTGTATTACTTCTGAGCTAGATGGTACATCATACAAATTATGAATACCCATGAGCTATATGGGTCTTCCATTAACTCATCGTCCAAGACCCCAATCAAAGTTTGCCGTAGGGATCGGAGTATCATGAAAAGGGTATAGCCAACTTGCTGACATACCATATTATCCCACTTGCTGAATAACATATAAAACCCGCATCAACAAAACATAGTTTCAGGCTATGAGTTATCTGAAATCAAGCCTTCTCCGAATAACCAACTAGCTCTCTTTAAGCCCAATTTTAGTCCTTTAAACCCATGCTTCATGCTCTTAAAACATTTATATATTTCATGCTAAGGGTATCTCGTGATATGTATCATCATACCTAGACTTGCAAGCCATTTCATGTCATGTCATAATCATAGCCCTTTTCATTCAAAAATACATTAATGACCACCCAAAATATTTAAACATCACATGAGAGTTCTTATTTTAAAAAACATATGAAACTTATGCAGAACACTCTCTTTTCAATAATTCAACATGTGGTGGCCAATTCTTACATAAAACACATGCAATTTCTTCATTAGGACACAAGATCCTTTAGAATAAGAATTGCCTCTTTGAAAACATGTAAAATAACAAAGCATAACTGATAAAGAGGCATTATAACTTAAAAAATATAATATTTCATAAAGAAGTACTAGCATAAATTATACATAAGTTTCACGATAAAAAACGGGACTTATAATTCATGTTCTCCAACCTATTTAACAATTCATAATATGGTAATATCATATACTTAATCATGGACGAGTGATTTCCCCAAGTCATGTTCATAAAATGCTTTTCAAAAACTCATACCATGAATGCACATGATAATAACACAAGTTTCTAGAAAACACAATAATAAATACATATTTCCTTCAAAATGGGTACATGATACATGCTCTTCAAATGATTTACAAAAATCTTTTCATATACATACATATATATATATATATATATATATATATATATATATATATATTTAAAACTTGTTAAAAACATAAAATTTAGGCCCATGAGATTTAGGATAGTCACACATACCTTTTGACGTAAAGAAATCAAAGAGAACATAGAGAAATTAGACCCTAAAGCTTAAATTCCTCAAATCCTAGGTAGTTTCTCCTCTCTTTCTTGTGGAGGGATGATTAGGGATTTTGGAGAGGCAATATAATGATGTTATGTCATGAAATGAATAGAATAGGTTAATATAGCATTTAGGGCTCGTTTATAAGTGAAAGGACTTCAATACCCCTCCTCCTAAGTCAACTAACCCAAAAATTGATGAATTTAAAGGATTAGCGCATCGCGGAGGGTAATATCTATGGTGAGCTTCATGTCACGCCTCTATCATTGACCTTTACGGCCTCCTCATGACAATGCCCATAACTTTTCACACAAGTATCGAATTTAGGCGAGATCGGATGCGTTGGAAATCTAATTCAATTATATACAATTTGGTGGGTCTTGAGTCTCAGAATTCTACATATGCCAGAAGTTATATACGCTCAAAGTTGACCCTAGTGGAACCGAGTTCCAAAATTTGGTTGATAATGAAAGTTCTTAGCTCCACTTCATTCTAAGTGCTTACTACAAACATTCTTCCCCTCAAAGGCACTTTTCACATTTGGATAATGATCATGACACTTATATTTATATAGAAAATAATTTGATTCAAGATTATAAAACAATGGTTCAAATTCTAGCCCAAAAATGTGGAGTGTTACACTCTTGGTGTTTGCTTCAAACCATAAAGATCTCGGTCCAATTTAAGCACATGATGAGGAAAATCTATATATTTAAAACCCGATAGTTTTTGACATAGACTTCTTCCTTCAGTTTTCCATTTAGAAAGGCACTTTTGATGTCTATTTGAAATAGTTTGAATCCCATATATGCATCAAATGCAACAAAAATTTTGATTGTCTCTATTATTGCTACAGGGGAAAAATTCTCATCATAACCAATCCTTTCTTACTGGTTATAACCTTGAACAACCATCCTTACTTTGTGTTAATAGTTCTATTCTTATCGTGCTTATTTTTGTACATCCATTTGGTCCCAATGTTTGTCTTGTCAATAGGCCTTGAGACCAAATGTCATACTTTTCTTTTTTCAAATTATTTAAGTTCTTCCTACATTGCATTGATCCAATCAATATCTTTCATAGATTCTTTCATATTCTTAGGATCTATTTGGGATAAAAGGACTAAAAATGTCATAATATTTCTGGCTTGAGATTTTGTTTGGACTTTTGTTTCCAAAGGTATAGTCAGATTCTCAAGGAGATGAGAGGATTTGTGCCTCCAGTTTTGCCTTCTAAGATTGATTCCACTGGGACTAAGTCCCTATGAATTCAGACTAAATTCTTATAGTTGTTCTTCTACTGGAGCTAGGATCTGTGATTAAGATCTTGGATCACTATTAATTTCACCATTCTTATCTGCACCATTTATCCCTTGATCATCATCTTCAGTAATATCATCCCATTGAACAGGAATGAGTTCTTCAACTTCTGAATCTTCACCATTGCCCGAGTTTATTTTATTTCCTGACTAATCAAAGATCACATGAACACTTATTCAACACACAAAGTTCTTTAATTGAAAACTCTGTAAGCCTTTCTTGTTGAGGAATATCCTAAAAATACTACTTCATCACTTTTGAAGTCAAACTTTCTCAATTCTTTCTTACCATTGTTCAGAACAAAATACTTATACCCAAATAGTCTGAAGTAGTCTATCTTGGACTTTTTTTGAACACTATCTCATATGGAGTCTTATTCATAAGTTATCTAATAAAGCACCTATTAGTCACATAACAAGCAGTATTTATTACTTCATCCCAAATATTTGAGATACACGTAGAAGATTATACTTAAGGACATTCATATAATACATATCTTCTATTGCATGATGAAGTACTTTTTCAATCCTTCCAACACCTTGGATATAACCTTTTTTACCATTTCCAAAAGACACACCTCCCCCTTGAAGTGTATTAAGGGTGAGAAAACAATCAATCCTTCCATTCATATGCCTTGAACAACCACTATCCATAAACTAGTTTTGGATACAATCCCCTTTTTCTACCTCATTTTCCATAAGAGAAAACAAGGAAACAGAGGTGATTATAATATCATCCATTTTCAACATGAAACTATCTTTATTCTCTTTATCTTTCTCAAATTTACTGGAGGAGTCTTCCCATGCAGCCAAAACCTGCTTTACTATATAGCTAGCTGCATCCTTTCTTCTTGACTTTTCAGGAGTCTGATCCTTATTTTTATCTTTTTCACCTCCAGTTTTAAGCAATTTTTGATAATCCATCTTGTGTATTGGGAAGTCCCTAATGAAAATCTTTAGAACTACCACTTTTATGACAAACTTTAATTTTGCTATCCCTTTTTCTAAGCTGACTACTTTTCTTTATTTCTTTAATAGTCCTTGTTGCAAGAAGGGCAATATCAGAGTCTTCTTTACTTGAGTCAGGCTATAAAGTTGTCAATTTCAAGGATGTCTCCTTTTTATCTTCCTTTCTCTTTATCCCTTGCTCAGTGATAGCATTTAATTTGCTTTCCTAAGATTTTGAAATAACTCCCACCATTGTTCTAACTTTCTTGTATAAGTTAACCTTTTCTCCCTTTTTCGGATTAAGTGAAGCATCCATAAATAACTAAAACACTCTAGTTATGAACCTTTTAGAGTGATCCTTATCTAATACCAATTGTAGAAACCTTAGGGGTTGCACCACACTATGAGGGACCTGGTCCCTCAAAGTTAGTTGGAGGAATTAAATCATTAAAACACTAAAAAAGGTAAAACTTTATTGAAAATAAAGGAACACACTGATTTAACATGGAAACCCCCTTACTCAAGGAAGGAAAAACCACGACTTACCCTAATAAGCTCTCACAAATCCACTATAATCAACCTCTTGATTACAAATTCAATTTTGAACATAACTCTAGGTTCCTCCTTCTTGTAATAACTCTACTAGAAGCCTAACTTGACAACTCTGTGTAATACCCCATATGCTTGTAAGCTAGAAATCGAACCTTCATTCCTACGAATATAAACTCTAGTCCAACGATTCATACTTAAATCCATATTTCATGATCATTAACCAAGTATGAATAAAGATTATAAGGTGTGAAATATGTTCGTAAGTGTCACTTAGAGTAAACTGAGCTAAGAGCCTTTGATTCGGCCAATGTTTGGAGTTCAATTTCATAAGGGACAACTTTGAATGAATATAACTTTATGTATATGTGGAAATTAGCAGGTTAAGTCCTACCAAATTGTAGATGACCGAATTATCTATCCAAAGATACCAATTTAGCCTTAATATGATACCCGAGCGAAAAGTTATGACTTTGTAAAGGGGTGTGCATCGCCTAACAATCACAAATGTTCATTGGAATGAGTTTTCCAAATGGTGTGTACCACAAACCTTAAGGTTTGATGTAGGGTATGCGACACAAACCTTAAGGTTTTCCCTGGGTTGTGCGACACAAAGCCTATGGCCAAGAGGCATAGACACTTCATTTTTGAGTTATTTTGAGGGTAACTAAGTCATTTGGCACTTTTTAAACATCCCTAAACATAAATACATGAGATTATCTATTAAACACGTTTTAACTCTATTAACATCATCAGTTCATCATCTAAAACACAAGAGTAGAAAAATAACTAGGATTTGCACAATCAAGCTTAAAGGTCCAATCTTTTCACAAAATCTGTCTTTAAGGCATGTTAGATGTTCATACATGGGTCCTTTTCACCCATGGAGTCTAAGAATCCATTTTCAAGTTTAGAGTTTTAATCTTTACGTGTTATTAAGAATTATATCCGTGAACTTCCATGAATCTCGACACTATATCATGCTTACAAATTATTTATGATGAAATGCCTAAATGATTGGATTTTGAACAATGACTACTTATTACATGTTTACAATGAAATTACATATTTACAATGAATTATCTCCATGAAACTCTTATTAATTTCAATCAGTTATTATGTTTTCAAGAGTTTTGATAGAAAGAGCCCTTACACATTTGAAAGTTGAAGTATGTTTATCTATACCTTTATGATTTGGTTTCAAGTTATGATTTCAATTGTTTTCATATGGAATGCAATATAGTATGTTTTAAATATTGTGGTTTCCATATCATATTCATGAAAATTCAGAATAAAACCTTCAGCTTATGATTTGGTCATATGATCGTGCTACCTTATCATGTTTAAAAGCACCCCCGTGTTAAAGTCTTGACCCTCATTGGTTTGATGAAATGCTTAAGTGAATAATTGTGAGCAATGATTTCCTTCCATGATTTCAAAGCTTTCATGTGTCCCTGTTATTATTGTTATCGAGTCCTGGGGGTATGAATACAATAAATTTAGTTGTTTACTTAGTCTTAGTATTTTTAGAATGGTTCAAACATGTATGAGCATTATCAATTTAATCAGTTATCATATCAATCAAACTTAGAATAGTTCAGTAATCCAAGTCAGTTCCTTCTTTAGATAAACTTAGTTCAATCCCGTAATCAGTGTCAATTTAGTTGGAAGTAGGATTCAACACCGAGCAAACCCAGGGATGGGGGTATTTCTGTTAGTATAGGGTTTGACCCCTAGTAGCAATTCTAGGGTTATAAAACTACGTAGCCAGCGTAGGTTTGAGATGTCTTCCTGCTAGTTTAGGGTTGACACATATCTCATGAGTCTTTCTGTTAGTTTAGGGTTAACAAGGCATCTTCCTACTAGTTTAGGGTTTACACAGCCATTGTTAGCACCCGTGTCACGGTACTAGCACCCTTCCAACATGGGTCACAGGTTGGACCCCTATCAACTCAGATTTGGGGTATATAGGTCAGATGATACCTCCCATAGTTTCAGTTTTCGTATTCAGTTCAGAACTCAGTTCAGTTTTGCTTGACCATAACGTACAGTTTATCAGTTATTAGATTTCACTATTTTAGTTTACAGACTATCTTAGAATCATGTTATATACTTGTTCATGCATTCTCTAATTTTACAGCATTCACGCATGAATATCAGTAATTCTGTTACCTCATGCTATTCATACAGTCAGTTATTACTCATGCACATGACCTATGCATAACCTCCTAACCTCATATTGCATACCATTACATTCAAATTACTAACTGTATACTTGTTTCTTTTGCTATGATGTCTTATATCATAGTTTAAGAAGCTTAGTTTCAAAACCGCACTTAGACATTCCAGCACATCATTATCAGTAATAGTAGTGAGTCTTCATATTTTGAGGATTGATTATGTTTATTTTAGTGTTTTCAATTTAATATTCAGTTGGAGTTAGTTGGGGATTGTCCCATCAACTCTTATTCTATTAGTTTTAGAGGCTTTCAGACATTTCAAACAGTCAGTCAGTTTGTCATTACTTTTATCAATTTTCAGATAGTTGTTTTCTGGCAGTTATTTTTGGACTTATGATTCAAAAATATTTTAGAATTTAAAACATTATGGAAAATTCAGTCATTCCACACATGTGTATTTTGTTATTATTATTCAGGGCTTGCAGCAGTACCAGCTCATGGGCTAGCTTGTGGTCACCCGTGACCGTAAGCATAGTGTGGCATCTAGGGTGTACTCCTGGGATGGTTGGTATCATAGCCTAAGGTTTTAAAGTGTCCTATGGAGTTTGAAAGACACATTGAGTAGATTCTTGTGCATGGGTGTGAAACACACCACACTTATGGACAAGTGGCTATGAGATGTTTTAGGAAAAGTTTCCCTTCTTTCAGTATTCATGTTGTGAAAGGGAGCATAAGTTCGAGTTGAACTCTCAATCTAATCTAATCTTTCTTTCGTTTACAAAACATGCCTCCCAGAAAAGCTAATGGAAGAAAAAACAAAAACTAGCCAGCAGCTCAACTCGTTCAGGAAGACCACCTGAATAAACATGTTTTTCATGCAAATTTAAGAGCTGCATTTACTACTCTATCCAACTCCATAGCAACTTAAATGTTTGGCTAACTGATTTCTTGACCAACCTAGTGGCTAATACTGCCGTAGCTAGGATTTGAGAATTCACCCAAATGAATCCTCTATCCTTTATGGGATCAAAGTATGAAGAGGATCCACAGGAATTCCTCGACTCAGCGTAAAAGGTAACAAACACTATGGGGGTGACTTCTAGTGAGAGTGATGATTTGGCTACCTACCATCTTCAAGAAGTAGATCATATATGATTTAAGTAGTGGAAAAGGGATATAGGTATGGATGCATGGCCTATAGAATAAGAGAAGTTTTCTACCGCCTTCATAGATAGATTCTTACCATTGGAGTTGAGAGAATCCAAGGTGTTAGAGTTTATCAACTTGACGTAGGGAAACATGAGTGTCAAAGAGAATTCTCTTAAGTTTATTCAGCTAGCTAGGTATGCTCCTTATGAGGTGGCAGATAACAGGTCTAGGATGAGCAAGTTCATATTTGGAGTATCTGATAGTACTGCCAAGGAGTGTAGGACCGCAATATTGATAAAGGAGATGGACCTATCGAGTTTGATGGTCTATGCTCAGCAGATTGAAGTAAAGAAGTGTAAAGAGAGAGTTAAAGGAAGAACAAGAGGCCTAGAACAAAAATCTTTAATTTTACCTAGCCGAGGCCAGAGGGTGGAAATTTTCCTTAGTTCTGCCAGAAATCTTCAGTTCGAGCTCTTTCTTTGGACAGTTACTCCTTCACCAAATTTCAAAAATTATAACCGAGATAGGGCTCTAGGCTCTAAGTATCACAGTAATGTAAATAGTGGTCATACGAATCCTCTTTGTCAAAAATATCATAGAAATTATTAGGAATTGTGTAGAACTGGCAGTGATGAATATTTTGGATGTGGTAAGACAGGCCATAGGATTTGGGAGTGTCGAGTGGTTGCTCAGAAGGGAAGGTATGTATGCCATCAGGGACAGTCCCATTAGTCATCGACTCCAGCAGGTCACCACTTCCAGTACTACCAGTGATCAGTGTCACAACAGGCTTTATGCACTTCAGTACCAACAGGATCAGGAAAGTTCTCCTAATGTGGTTACTAGTACATTGCAAGCCTTTCATTTACATGTTTATGCTTAGTTAGATCCCAGAGCTTCCCTTTCTTTTATTACCCCATACATAACTGTAAACTTCGGAGTTAACCCTGAAACCTTAGTAGAACCTTTCTCAGTGTCTACTCTAGTAGGCATCTCTATTGTAGCTAGGCAGGTATACAAAAACTTTCTAGTCATGATATCCTACAAAGTTACTTCAGTAGACCTTGTAGAATTGGAGATGAAAAATTTTGACGTCATTCTTGGCATGGATTAGCTCTATTAATGCTATGCTTCAGTTGATTGTAGAAACAGAGTTGTTCACTTTTAGTTTTCAAATGAACCAGTCCTTGAATGGAGGGGTAGTACTACAACGCTTAGGGTTCAACTTATTTCGTACCTTAGAGCGAGGAAAATAATATCCAAGGGGTGTATTTACCATCTTGTTAAGGCCAAGGACTCTAGTTCTAAGACCCCTATTCTTGACTTGGTTTCAGTGATAAGGGGATTTCCAGATGTGTTCCCTGAAGATCTTCTCGGAGTTCCTCCCGAAAGGAAGAGTGACTTTTGGATAGACCTTCTTTCGGATACTCAACCTATCTCTATTCTGCCATACAAAATGGCTCCAACCAAGCTCAAACAATTAAAAGAGCAGTTGAAAGACCTCCTAGATCATGGGTTCATCAAGACAGTGTTTCCCCGTGTGGCGCACTAGTCCTATTCGAGCATAAGAAAGATAATTCTTTAGAATGTGAATCGACTACCATCAGTTGAGAAAATTCACAATCAAGAATAAATACCCACTTCCTATAATCAATGACATTTTCAACCAACTTTAGGGTGCCAGTCATTTCTCCAAGATAGACCTCAGATCCGTCTATCATCAGCTCAGAGTCAAAGAATGTTACATTCCAAAAATAGCTTTCTAAACTCGATATGGTCACTTCGAGTTTCTAGTCATGTTCTTTGGTATCAAAAATACCCCATCAGCCTTTATGGACTTAATGAACTGAGTGTTCATGTAGATCTTGGAAATGTTCATCATAGTCTTCATTGATGATATTCTTTTTTATCCCCCCAACAAAAATAACTATGCAAACCGTCTTAGAATTGTATTGCAAACTCTTAGAGCCCATCAACTATTCACCAAATTCAGTAAGTGCAAATTTTGGATTAGGTAAGTAGATTTCCTTGGTCATATTATTTCCAGTTATGGTATTAGAGTTGATATTTAAGAGACCAAAGCGGTAAAAAACTAGCCCAGACCTATCTCTCTATTTGATATTAGGAGTTTCTTGGAATAGGCTATCTATTACCGATGGTTTGTTGAAGGTTTTCATTTATTGCGTCCCCCATGGATAGATTGACCTAGAAGAAAGTTAAGTTTCAGTAGTCAGATTCTTATTAGAAGAGTTTTTAGGAGTTGATGACTCGACTCACCATATCCCTAGTTTTGATATTACCAGATGGTTCAGGTGGATTTGTTGTGTACTGTGATGCTTCTAGAGTCTGTTTGGAGTGTGTTTTGATGCAGAAGGGTAAGGTTATAGCATATGCCTATATAAAGCTTAAGCCCCATAAAAATAATTACCCTACCCATGATCTTGAATTAGCAGCCATTGTGTTTACCTTAATAATTTGGAAGAACTATTTGTATGGGTTGAATGTCAATGTGTTCACAGACCACAAAAGCTACAGTATGTATTTTCGTAGAATGATTTGAATTTACACTAAAGAAGGTGGTTAGAATTATTAAAAGACTACGACATGAGCATTCTATGTCATCTGGGTAAGGCTAATATAGTGGAGGATGCCCTTACTAGACTGTCTATGGGTAGTGTTGCTTACGTTGAGAATGATAGAAAGAAGTTAGTTTAGAAAGTTCACCAGCTCACCATATTAGGTAGTCATTTGGTAGACTCAGCTGAGGGTAGTGTATGGGTGCAAAATACCTCGGAATCATCTTTGGTTGCCGAAGTGAAAGAAAAATGGGATATGGATTCTGGTTTGGTTAGGTTAAAGGAGTCTGTCAGAGATCAGAAAGTAGAGGTTTTCTCCCAAGGGAGAGATGGTGTGTTGCGTTGCCAGGGTAGACCATGTGTGTCGTATGTAGATAACGTATGACAACAGATTCTGGCTAAAGCGCATAGTGTACATTACTCTATTCATCCAGGGGCCACTAAGATATACCGCAATTTGTGGGAAAGCTATGGTGAAGTGGGATGAAGAAGGATACTACAGAGTTTGTAGCAAAGTGCTCTAATTGTTAGTAGCTTAAGGTCGAGCACCAAAAGCCTAGTGGCGCTATGTAGTTTAGCATTCCCTCATGAAAGTGGGGATAGGTGAATACGGACTTTGTGATGGGATTGTCTTGCACTCGTCGTCAGCATGATTCGATCTAGGTCATTGTAGATAGGATGAATAAATCTACTCATTTCTTGTTATTCCATACTTCCAATACAGTCGAGGATTACGCGAAGATCTATATTAGAGAGTTGTTTAGGTTGCACGGAGTACCATTATCCATCATTTTGGATAGAGGTACTCAATCTACCCCTTATTGTTGGAAAGCCTTCCAGAAGGGTCTTGGAACCCAAGTTCATCTTATTACCACCTTTCACCCTCAGATAGATAGTTAGATAAGGAGGATCATTCAGATTCTCGAGGATATGTTGAGGGTATGTACCATCAACTTTGAGGGTAGTTGGGATGATCACTAACCTTTGATTGAGTTTTCAATAATAGCTATCATTCCAGCATTCAGATGGCTCTATTTGAGGCTCTATATGGGAGGAGATATAGATCTCTAATTGGTTGGTTTTATATAGGTGAGACCACATTGGTAGGGCCTAATTTAGTGTTTGATGCTTTAGATAAAGTTTTGTTGATCACGGAAAAAACTTAAGACAACCCAAAGCCAACAGAAATCTTATGCGGATGTGAGGAGAAAAGATCTTGAGTTCGAGGTTGATGACTTAGTTTATTTGAAAATCTCTCCCATGAATGGAGTAAAGATGTTTGGCAAGAAGGGGAATTTTAGTCCCCAATAT
Organism: Capsicum baccatum var. pendulum; assembly: GCA_030864225.1. Taxonomy (NCBI): domain Eukaryota; kingdom Viridiplantae; phylum Streptophyta; class Magnoliopsida; order Solanales; family Solanaceae; genus Capsicum; species Capsicum baccatum. Next base: position 232,745,147 of record CM061560.1, on the reverse strand, counting down.
ATTTTTCCTTACAAAATCGTAAGTCATTTTGGGAAGGTAGCGTATGAGCTTGAGTTGCCTGTAGATTTGGCATCAGAGCATCCAGTGTTTCAGATTTATTTATTAAAGAATTTTATTATCAATCCAACTGTAGTTGTCACTTTAGACTTAGATGTTCATAACAACCTTTCTTACGAAGAAATTCCAGTCGAGATCCTTGATCGCCAGGATCGTAGACTAAGGAATAAAGAAGTTCCCTTGGTCAAAGTTCTTTGGCAGAACCAGTCCGTTGATGGAGACACTTGGGAAGCAGAAACAGATATGCAAACCAAGTACCTTTATCTTTTCTTCGCAAACTCATATTTATCTTAAGGTAACAACTTCCTTAGATTATCTCTTTTCCATTCTCAGTTCCAACAATATAATCAATCTTATGTCATTGTATACATTCATGAAAATCAGCTCAACTATGTGTCATGTTTTAGAATCAATTATGTAATCATGTTCCCAGTTATATATGTTCCGTATGTAATCTCAGTTGCCAAAAATTAATATTTTCAGCCTAACCAGTATCATTTGAGGACGAATGTTCCCAAGGGGTAGAATTGTAATATCCCAGACACTAGTAAGATGAAAAACAGACCTTCGTTCCTTCCAGTGTAAAATCTATTCCTGTGATTCATACTTGAATCCATATTTCATGATAATTAACCTAGTGTGATGAAATATTATTTGGTGGGAAAGATATTCATAAGTGTCACTTAGAGCAAAGTGAGCTAAGAGCCTTTGATTTGGCCAATGTTTAGTATTCAATTTCACAAGGGTCATCTTTGAACGAGTATAACTTTATGTATATGTGGAGTTTCATAGATTAAGACCCACAAAATTTTAGATAATTGAATTAGCTTTCCAACAATACCAATTTAGCCTTAATCCGATACCCTATCAAAAGTAATGGCTTTCCAAAGGGGTGTGCGTCGCCTAACAATCACAAATGTTCACTGGAATGGGTTTTCCATAGGGTGTGCACCGCAAAACTTAAGGTTCACCATAGGTTGTACGATGCAAACCTTAAGGTTTTCCATGGGTTGTGCGACGCAAACCTATGGCCAAGCGGCGTAGACACTTCGTTTATGAGTTATTTTGAGGGTAACTAAGTTATTTGACACTTTTTAAACATCCCTAAACATAACTACATGAGATTAATAGCTCTTAAACATATTTTAATCCTACTAAAATCATCAGTTTATCATCTAAAACATAAGAGGAGAAAAACAACTAGGGTGTGCACAATTAAGCTTAAAGGTCCAATCTTTTCACAAAATACGTTGTTAAGGTATGTTAGATGTTCATCCATGGGTCCTTTTAACCCATGGAGCCCAAAAATCCATTTTAAAGTTTAAAGTTTTAATCTTTACATGTTATTAAGAATTATATCCATGAACTTTCATAAATCTCGACATTATATCATGCTTATAAATTATTTTCAATGAAATTCCTAAATGATTGGATTTTTAACAATGACTACATATAACATGTTTACAATGAAATTACATGTTACAATGAATTACCTCCACGAAACTCTTATAAATTTTGATTATTTATTATGTTTTCAAGAGTTTTGATAGAAAGAACCCTTACACATTCGAAGGTTGAAGTATGTTTACCTATACCTTGGTAATTTGGTTTCAAGTTATGATTTCAATTGTTTTTATGTGGAATGCATTATAGTATGTTTTAAATATTATGGTTTCCAATCAGGTTCATGCGAATTAAGAATAAAACCCTAGTTTATGATTTGGTCACGTGATCTGCTATCTTATTATGTTTAAAAGCACCCCCATGTTAAAGTCTTGACCCCCATGTGTTTGATGAAATGCTTAAGTGAATAATTGTGAGAAATGACTTCCTTCCATAGTTTCAAAGCTTTCATGTGTCCCTGTTGTTATTTTTATCGAGTCCTGAGGGCTATGAATACCCAAAATTTAGATGTTTACTTAATCTCTGTATTTTCAAAATGGTATCAGACACGTATGAGCATTATCAGTTTAGTTAGTTATCATGTCAGTCAAACTTAGACCAGTTTAGTAATCCGAGTCAGTTCCTTCTTTAGTTAAACTTAGTTCAGTCCCGTAATCAGTGTCAATTCAGCTGGGAGTAGGATTCAGCATTGACCGAACCCAGGGATGGGGGCATTCCTATTAGTATAGGGGTTGACCCTTAGTAGCAATTCCTCAGTTACAGAACTACGTACCAGCATAGGTTTGAGATATCTTTCTGCTAGTTTAGAGTTGACACATATCTCATGAGTCTTTCTATTAGTTTAGGGTTGACAAGGTGTTTTCCTGCTAGGTTAGTGTTGACACGACCATTATTAGTACCCGTGGCAAGGTACTAGCACCCTTCCAACTAGGGTCACAGGTTGGACCCCTATCAGCTGAGATTTGGGGCATGTCGGTTAGATATACCTCCCACAGTTTTAGTTTCAGTATTTAGTTCAGAACTCAAATCAGTTTTACTTGACCATAGCATATAATTTATCAGTTATTCAGTTATCAAATTTTAGTATTTTAGTTTACAGGTTATCTCAGAATCATATTATATGCTTGGTCATGCATTCTCAGATTTTACAGCATTTACACATGCGTATCAGTTATTTAGTTACCTCATGCTACTCATTCAATCAATTAATACCTATGAACATAACCCATGCATAATCGCCTAACCTTATCTAGCATACCAATACATTCAAAGTACTAACCACATACTTGTTTCTTGTGCTATGATATCTCATATCATAGGTTCAAACTCTCAAGTTCCCGACCGAACTTAGACATTCCAGTGTATCAGCAGTAGCAGCTGTGGTGAGTCCTCATATTTCAAGGGTTGGTTATGTTTATTTCTGTGTTTTCAGTTAAATAGTCATTCAGAGTTTTTTGGGGCCTATCCCATCAACTCTTATTCTTTCAATTTTAGAGTCTTTCGAATATTTCAGACAATCATTCAGTTTGTCATTACTTTTATCAGTTTGCAGACAGTTGTTTTCCGGTAGTTGTTTTCAGACTTATGATTCAGAAATGTTTTAGTATTTAATACCTTATGGAAAATTTATTTATTCCATACATGTGTATTTTGTTATTATTATTTAGGGCTCACAACAGTACCAGCTCATGGGTTAGCTTGTGGTCACTCGTGATCGTAAGCACTGGCTGGCGTCCAGTGTGTACTCCTAGGGCATTACACTCTGCCAAGACTCTCTCAACACTGATTAACTCCAACCAGTATCCACCTTAGGTAACTATACCAAGCACTCTCAAAGCAAGAAAAGTATTACTCTTATAGAATGAGCAATTCAATTATAAACCATAATTAAACTCAAGAACGTTTTGACTATCACAAGGAATAAGAACTTGAGTTAAAATTGACTTTTTTCCTTTTTCTCTCTTTACTCATTTTAATTTGCAAAAACTACCAATTGAGAAGCATCCTTTACCTTTTTAAGTAGAGTAATAATTAGGGTTAAGAATGCAATTAGACTAGGTGTACTAAATAGTACAAGAAACACCAGCACAATTTGTTATACTAGATTATAAAACTATGCAGACGCACGTTAGATGTACTTTAGCCTTAAAGATCCAGGGACCTGGACCCTTGTTGTAAGTTTCTTGTCATCAAAACAAGATGTAGTAGTTAGTTACACAACCATTTTTTCCTTTTGTCAAATAACATGCTGGATTCTTAGGCATACAGGGAAAAATCAACACGAGATTGAATCATCAAGATGGTTTACACTAATTTCATACACTCCATTTGGATTTCGTGAAACAATAGAATCTTTAAGAAGAAAGCCCGGCATTGGGATGGCTTGTCCAAAGCAAAGACACATAACTACAATGTTAGAGTTGATGCCTCACTTCATTTAACCCTTCAACATTATAGTTTCCCTTTCTAATTTGTGTATGATTGAACTATCCTAGTCTAAGCTCCTTTGAGTATAAGTATAAGGAAAAGAATTCTTGTGGAGCATGCGGTGTTCTAGTACTACTATATTTATAAAATATTTTACTTGGTAATTACTGGAAGTTACTAATTACCATAAAAATGGGGACCATTTCCTTTATTTTATGTCCACTAATATGACATTCACGGGCCTTCACGAACGCTGTTCTGGTGTAGGTTAGCTAACTTGCACGTTCCATGGGGAGGAGAGCTCGCACGCCATTACGAAAAGCTCTAAAAGTGATGGAAATGAGATCTGTAAAAGCTTTAGGTAAAGGCAATAAGCAAAGTTCAATAGCTAAGGGAATTGAGCAGGAACAAATTAAGGAATTGTAGGTGCGAGTTCCTTCATCTTCGATGAAATTAGTAGCAATTCAAGCTTCATCATCAATGGTGAATTTAGATTGGAACGAATATCTTAACTCTACACATGAGGTATCAGATACAGTATTGAGTTTGAAAATAGTTGAATCAATGAATAGTAATAAATTATAGGAAAAAAGGATTTTGTCCAAGCAGTAGGTGAATCAATTCTGGAGTAACGTAGTCATTAATTCACACAAGAAACAACACAATAATGATAAAAAAATCCTAGCTGATATAGTCGAGGAGGAACATGAGTATTTGAAGAATTCAATTTGGGATAGCTTTGATATAATTAAAATGGCTAATGAAGAATTTAATTAGAGTATGCAGCTCCTACAAAGAACGGTGAGTCTACTGTATTTGTTTTGATAATTAGCGTCGCACAAGAGGCATAATTGTGTGTGTCTGTGTGTGTGTATATATATATATATGTATGTATATAAGGAAAGAATTCTTTTAAAAATCTTTTTGGATTTTAAATATACAAATACAGAAGAAATCTTGAAAGAAACTGCAATTACACATACTTCATAAATTCAAGTCTAGTTTTTATAAATTAGAAAATTACTTATGCTAATTAAAGATTTTTCCTTAAGTTCATCAGGCTCCACTGCTTTACCCTCAATGGCTACGGGAGTTTCTCTTAATAATTTTTTTTAAAAAAATATTCTTTTTGATTGAACATTTTGAAGATACCAAAAAGAAAAAACATGTTTAACAAAAAAAGAAAGAACAACATTAATAACAAAAAAAGAACAACATATTGATAAGATAAAAATAGCAACATTAATAAAATTAACAAGTGAAAATATCATTTGTAGAAACCACATACACATATGTCATATGATCTTTCTTGATCCCTATATACACATAAGTTAGCAAAAGCAAATACCATATGTATATAATAATATTTAAAAGATAAGACCTACCAATCATATAAATGATTTGTATTATCTTTACAAAAGATGGGATCAACAAAAGCTACAAGATCTTAATTCCCCCATACTTAGTCATTTCATTCTCTCGGAAAAAAATAACTTCAACACTCCATCATTCATTCCTCATTTTCTTCCTCCAAATTTATTTTGTGAATAATTTTTTTTAAGATTGGCATTTATGCTTGGAGAGAGTGGTAAGAAAGTTGTGGGATCCTTCAAATTGGAAAAATATTGGAGAGTGAAGAAAGAGGTGGTAAAAATGATGATGCAATTTGTGAGAATCTATAAACTCATCATCAATGAAAAATTAGGGAGTGAACTAGTAGATGGATAGAAATCTACCATATCTAGAATAATCAAATACACCCAAGTCTCATGCCCAATAAAGGATATAACATAGGATCAGTGCACCCAATCAACCACTAATGAGTCTTCTATGGGGTAAATACACGGATAGACATGACACAAGGCTAACTAGCAGAATCAAAACTTGAAGCAATATATACAAACACATAGGAGAAAGTTGACCCCAAATAAAATAATACAAATACAGATTTGAAACAAATAGGGATGATGCCTATAATAATGTTGTTGGAAGCCTCTACCTCTAGTTTAGCGGGTATAACATAGAACTATCTACGTCCACCACCTAACTGAGTAATCCCACGACCACCATTACGGGCACCACTATTTCTACCTCACACACCTCTAGTAGAACATTTACCTCTTACTGCAGTTGTAGGAGTAGGTACATAAATCCTGTAGGGACAATCCTTAACCAAATAGCCAACCTCATCACACACAAAACAAACCCTATGCCTCAACTCAATAGGGGAGGTACGATTGAGCTAGAACAACCACTTAAAGCTACTGAGCTACAAGACCCACTACTTGAACCCTGCAAAGCTGCATTCATGCATGTACCATAATACCTATGAAATTCTCCAAAATCTCAAATTTGAGGAGTGTGACCTCTAAACTCGCCCTGACAGCGCACTTTGTTGGATCTTCCATGAGATACTCAAAGAATAGACTCAATCATCTTTGCATAATCCTATATAATCTGAAATGATTCCTCTGACACTACTATCTGAGAAGTAGCTAGCTAAAGTTAAACATCCACACCTTCACAAACTTTTGAATATTCTCAAACTTAGTGGCAATGTTGGCATAAGTATCTAGACAAACCATGGAAATATGCCTCATAGTCCACAATAGTCACAAGGTACTGCTCCAGGCGATCAAACTCATCTCTCATTTGATCCCTCAAATTTTATGTCATAAACTTGCCTAAAATGACTTTAGTAAACTGATCCCAAGTCATCTCTAGCAAATCAAGAGGTCTATAACTAACAAGTGACCACCACTAATCCCTAGATGAATCTCTCAAGTGGTAAGTAGTGTAAGAAACTCCATGTGACTCAAGAAATCAAAGGTTATGAAACTTCTCCCTATAATCAATCAAGAAATCATAGGCATCCACGCCCATAGAACCACTGAACCAGGGCAGACACAAATGAGTGAATCTCTTAAACCTTCTTTGATACTCAAAAGATATAATTGTACTCACAATAATAAGAGACATAGCGAATTTGTCTGGTTGAGTTCCCACCTGAGGAGGTAACTTATATAAAAGATAAACCCCTGATCTCAAAATACCATACTCAAATACTGGCACAAAAAGAGGAACAACACCCAAAGTTTATGGAGTGCCATAAATAGATGTCGGCACATGGAGGATCCACATTCAAAACCAGAAGAATACCATAGGCATACTATGGGAAAGATGAGTACAATACTTAGAGCTAGAGAAACACAGGTGCACTCAAAGAAGCACCCTCCAAATGAGTTAGCAAATGAATCAATAACCCCTTTAAGACTGGGGTTAAAGAACTATATAGAATTGGAGTAGGCCCCATATCTCCAACATACTTAACATGAGGCTATAGGAAGAGTCACCTTCTACTACCTCTAAATGGGGCATATTCTCATGCTCATCCACAATACATAACTCACTCTCTAGACTGGGCTTTCTCCTTGGATAAAGGCTCCAAATCTCTAGCATTATGAGATCTAGTCCTCAACATCTACGCAGAAAAGAGTGAAATGTGATTTAGTACACACTGTATGAAATATCCACAAAATAAGAACCAAAATTAGAGAATTTTACTGAAGATGTATTATAGTCTCTCAAGATAGATACGGATGTCTAAATACTAATCCACGAGACTCTACTAGACTCCCTTTTCTTAAACTGATGAGACAAATAAAACTGGATGCTCTGATACCAAATTGTCATGACCCAAAAACTAAGGGTCATGATGGAGCTTGTCACGACAAGCCTTGAAAATTAAGCCAATCACCCAAACTAATATGAAATAATAAAACAATACCCAAACCCAAGGTAAGGCTTCTAGAATGGAGCCGAACCATACATATACAATAACAACAAACAAATGCATAACAAAGATACCATAAATCTCCTAAAGTCCAGTGTCACAGTGTAAGAACCAACTAAGTACATCAAAATGTCAAAATATACAACTGATAGTCCAAAAGAAATATAATCTATCTCTAAAAATAATAATAAAACATAAACTAAACAACAAAAGGTAATAGATCAACTTTGGAAGTATAGACCGATCGTTACCTAAAAAATAATCCAAGCACCATATGAATTAGCTACTGTGCAACACACTCATAGTTGGATTTACACCGAAAGGGCACAGTAGAAATAAGTACAATCCACTTATACTCAGTAGATATCATAGGCCAACCGAGCAAAATAGAAAATAAAGTATATAAAATATACACTATGGACATGTCACCTGCAATAAAAAAATATTCCAAATGGTAAACCACTCTATCTTCACTAGTAGTTCTATAATATACACATATACCCAATATAAGTATGCAAAAGAAGCACAAATAGATAGATATCAGGTCAATAATGTACATATAACACATAATGTGCACAAAATATGAAATGCAATGATGATGATGATGTGATGTACGAGGTCATCACACAACCTCTGAATACACCTACCAAGCTATACTTTTGAGATACGACCTATGGGGGTTCGTTAACCCATACAAAATTCAATAACCAATTCTAATCCACTATCCACAACTCCTCTCCAAGACATACATTGGAAGATAATTTTTAAAGATTTCATATTTTTAGTTAGACAAATTAGTATTTCCATTTCCACGGTGGTACCAATGTTTCATGAATGTATATGATATAAGGATATAATGCTCACAACCAACCAAGATAAGAATCTCCAAAATCCAACCAATATACCAAGTATGTGAGCCAAAATCCACTCAATAAGCCAACTATCTTGATCCGATATAATCCATGTACCAATAGAGTAAGATATACTATAAATTTCCATTTGATACCACATAATTTCCTATTTAGACAATTTCCATCAAGAAGAATAACTAATTCTAGAAATACTAGACCAATAACATATAATATCTCAAATCCATGAAATTAAAATAATACATATCCCCACAGGGGAACAAGTAATAATAACAACATTTTCATGATAGGTTCCCAAACCCATAACAAGCTACTAGTACTAACTACCTAGCCAGTCTGAAGAAAGTTAAGTCATAACCTACCTTGATGTAGAGAACGAGGTCTATTAGACTCCAATCATAAAACCTTTCCTTCATGTACGACCTCAAAATCAAGTAAAACATACAAATATAGATTCTACATGTCAAAAGGAAGCCAACGATACCCATATAACCTACTTTTGAGTTGGGGTCAAAATATATCATTGAAAAGGATTTTTGAAAGAAAAGCAAAACTAGAATTTTAGTACAAAAATATATTACCCACAACTGAAGGAATCCATAGGTGAGAATCTAGTTGAAAACGGGTTGAAATTGGGGTTTAAATCAATGAAATACTACTTTAGGCCTTTTTAGGCTAAAATTCCCAATGTTTACTTTTGAAATTGCTTTTTAACAAGCTTTAACTACAATCAAAGAAAAAATTTGAACTAGGGATTTGGAGATTACCCAATCTTGAAAATGAAGGAAATCGTTCAAAAACTCAAAAATCCCAAGCTCCAAGTGTCAAAAATGGAGAAAAATCACAAAAAAGGGTATATATATATTACCCATGCATCATTTAAGTGAACATCAGGTGGCTTAAGTATCCAGGTGTCACTTTTCCATTATCCTCCTGGCCCACGGGTGTCGTGTAAGTGACCTTGGTGTCATTAAACTAACAATCACTTATGCGATAGGGGAGTTCACTTTTACGATACCCCAGGCTAGCATCTTAGTCGCTTAAGCGACCAACTTGGCCCATATGTGAGCTCCGGTTTAGCCACCAAAATGTCGATTAAGAGAATGCGCCAGCTAAGTGGTACATTAGCTCTGCAAGCCCCTCGGGATTCATCCCGAATTCAAAAAATACAAATAAACTATGCCGCCCTATTAAATTTGATGTTCCAGACTTAGTGATGATATTAGACAACAACAACAACAACAAACCTAGTGTATTCCCACCAGGTGGGGTCTGGGGGGGGTAAGATGTACGCAGTCCATACCTCTACCTCTAAAGAGGTAGAAAGGCTGTTTCCGAAAGACCCCCGGCTCAAGACACGAGACACCACGCAAATACATAGTACATAAATACATAGTGAAGCACCGAACAAGGTTACAAGATTACATAACATAAAGACGGCAGCCATAAGTAAAGACAACAGAGTAAAACGCCCAGGTTCGTACTAAAACAAGGAACACGGAATCATAATTAGGATACTACCCCTAGCAACAAATTCCCTGCGCTAGCAACCTAGACTTGCCCTAGTCTTCAGCCCTAATTCGCGTCCTCTAGACCTTCCTATGTAGGGTCATGTCCTCGGTGAGCTGTAACTGCTCCATGTCCCGCCTAATCACCTCTCCCCAGTACTTCTTCGGCCTACCCCTACCCCGCCTAAAACCATCCAACGCCAGCCTCTCACACCTACGAACCGGGGCATCCATGTCTCTCCTCTTCACGTGTCCGAACCAGCTCAATCGGACTTCCCGCATCTTGCACTCCATTAGAGTCACACCAACCTTCTCCCTGATAGACTCATTCCGAACTCTATCCCCTCTATTTAGCGCACACATCCAGCGCAGCATCCGCATCTCTGCCACCTTCATTTTTTGGATGTGTGAATTCTTAACTGGCTAACACTCCGCTCCATACAACATGGCCGGACGGACTACCACCCTGTAAAATTTGCCTTTAAGCTTGAGAGGAACCTTCTTATCACACAACACCCCCGACGCAAGCTTCCACTTCATCCAACCCACCCCAATACGGTGCGAGACATCCTCATCAATGTCACTGTTACCCTGGATCACGGACCCGAGATACTTGAAACTATCCCTTTTACATACCACCTGAGATTTCAGCGTCACTACCACCTCATCCTCCAGCCTCACGCCATTAAATTTGCACTCTAAATACTCTTTCTTGCTTCTGCTCAACCTGAACCCTTTAGACTCAAGAGTTTGTCTCCACACCTCTAATTTGTCCTTCACACCCTCTCGAGTCTCATCAATCAGAACTATATCATCTGCAAAAAGCATACACCACGGCACCTCCCCTTGAATACACTGCGTCAACACATCCATCACCATAGTGAACAAAAAGGGACTAAGAGTAGATCCCTGATGCAATCCTGTCAAGACGGTGAAATGCTCTGATTCTCCTCCCGCCGTCCTTACCTGAGTTTTCGCTCCCTCATACATATCCTTAATTGCTCTGATATATGCCTGCGGGACTCCACTCACCTCCAAGCACCTCCAAAGCACTTCCCTGGGGACTTTGTCGTATGCCTTCTCCAGGTCGATAAACACCATGTGCAGGTCCTTCTTTCTTTCTCTATACTATTCCACCAGCCTCCGTACCAGGTGAATTGCTTCCGTCATCGAGCAGCCAGGCATAAACCCAAACTGGTTTTCCGAAATAGACACTATCCGTCTCAGCCTCACCTCGACCACTCTCTCCCAAATCTTCATAGAGTGACTCAATAACTTAATCCCCCTATAGTTATTGCAACTCTGGATGTCCCCCTTATTCTTGTAGAGAGGGATCATGGTACTCCACCTCCAAGCCTCGGGCATCTTTACCGTCTTGAAGATTTCGTTGAACAATCCAGTCAACCACCTTACACCAGCCTCTCCAGCGAACTTCCAAAACTCCACCGGTATCTCATCCAGCCCCGTCGCCCTTCCCCTTCGCATCCTGCGAACAGCCTCTCTAACCTCTCCTACCTGAAAACGTCTACAATAACTAAAATCCCGACACCTCTCTGAGTGCTCCAGTTCCCCTAACTCAATTACTCTATCCCCTTCGTCATTCAAGAGCTTATTAAAGTACGACTGCCACCTATCCTTAATGTGGCCGTCCTCCACCAACACTCTACCGTCCTCCCCCTTAATGCACTTCACTTGGTCGAGGTCATGCCCCTTCCTCTCCCTCGCCTTAGCGAGTCTAAACAACTTTTTCTCCCCTCCTTTCCCCTGTAGCCCTGCATACAAGCTCTCAAAAGCGGCCGTCTTAGCTGCCGTGACAGCTGACTTAGCCTTCTTCCTAGCTAGCTTGTACGCTTTCCTGTTTACCCGCTTCTCGTCTTCGTCCTTACTCTCAACCAACTTAGCATACGCCCCTTTCTTGATCCCCACTTTCTTCTCCACCTCTTCATTCCACCACCAATCCCCCCGGTGGTGCCCGGCTCGGCCCCTGGAAACACCCAACACCTCACTTGCGGTCTCCCTGATGCACGAAGCCGCCCTATCCCACATACTATCCACGTCCCCCCGACACTCCCACACCCCCATTCCCGCCAACTTCTCCCTAATCTCCCACGCCTTCACTGGTGTTAAGCCACCCCACTTAATTCTAGGTCTACCCTCTTTACTCCTCCTCTTTCTATTCTTCTTAGTACTCAGATCCATAACCAGAAGCTTATGCTGAGTCGAAAGATTCTCACTCGGGATGACCTTAAAGTCCTTACACAAACCCGTATCCCCTTTTCGAAGCAACAAAAAGTCAATCTGGGTTCTAGCTATCGCGCTTCGATAGGTGATCAGGTGATCGACCTTCTTTGGGAAGCCCGAGTTCACCACCACCAGTCCAAAGGACCTCGCAAACTCCAGTAGAGTAGTCCCCTCTTCATTTCTGTCCCCAAAACCAAAACCACCATGCACATCCCCAAAGCCTCCCGGTAACGCCCCGATGTGCCCGTTGAAATCTCCTGCTATAACAAACTTCTCCGAGGTAGGCACGCCTCTCACCACCTCCTCCAAAGCCTTCTAAAACCGCACCTTTTCCTCCCTCTCCGAGCCTACTTGCGGCTCATAAGCACTACACACGTTCAGGGTAAACCCCAGGGTGACCAACTTAGTAGTCATCAACCTATCGTTGATCCTCTTCACTTCTACGACTTGACTTCTAAGCTCTGCGTCTACTAAGATACCAACGCCATTCCTACGCCTCTCGCTTCCAGAGTACCACAACTTGTAACCATCCACATCCCTAGCCTTAGACCCTACCCACTTGGTCTCTTGGACACACGCTATATTGATCCTTCTCTTCCTAAGGATCTTCACAAGTTCTATGGACTTACCCTGAAGGGTCCCTATATTCCAAGACCCAACCCTCAGCCTACCGTCACTATCCACACGCCCTCCTGTACTACCCCCGCTCCCAAACCTTGGCCTCCCTCCCACTCTCTCCCTGTCCTCCTCCCCTGCCCCCACAACAACCCCACGCCCCAACCCCCTCGAACATGACCCTATCCAACCATTACCATCCACAGCCACTACTACGAGAAAATATACTAAAATACAAAAATATAAACGATGGTAAGCTCACACAAAATCAGAGAAACTTAGTGATGATATTAGATTTTCAAAAAAATTTCATTTTTACAAAATTAACCCCTAAACACAATTTTACTACTTTTCAAACTGAGGATTGAAATGAGATACAAGGGACATAAATTCACACCAACCATGTTTCCTATTTTTAATAACCTAAAATTAACTGGTGCAGTCTATTTTTTCATCCAACACATAGAACAATAAAGGTTAACCCAAGTCAACTATCATGATTTAAGACTGCCCCTATTCGTAACATGGTGCTTAGAGTCATAAGTGACCCCAATCTAACCCATGGCCTATCAAAACACTAAATACTAAAGAGAATAATGAAGTATTGAGAAAAAACTAAACTGTAATAACCTAAGTAAATAAAATTGAAATCAACACCGGATATCAACCTAAGACTGTTTAACGAAAACACTATGCTAAAATGTAACTAACTGTTTGAAATACCAAACATGGTGAAAGAATAACTATCTATCTTAAAGACTTTACATAATATTAGTTGTTGGGATAAGCCCCCAACTAACTCCAACTATCTAAAAATAAAAAGAGTACTAACAAAATTACAGCTGGTCCTCAAATGATGAGGACTTACCAAATATTACTATTAATGTGATACAGAATCGTACTAAGCACGATTTGAGTGTTGAACACCAAAACCTATATTATATGATAATATAACATAGAGGAAGTATAAGATCAGAACTTTGAATGTATTGAGTATGTGATATGGAAAATAACTAATATTGGCTAAACATGATGCATGTAACATGGTGAACTAATGCAAGACCAAGTAAATAATATGTACTGTATGATAAGCTGAACAACTAATTACAAGGTCATTCAAAATCTAAAATTGAACCCTGAAATATCGACAATAGGAGTTAACATTATCCTACATACCTCAATCTAAGCTAACCGGGGTCCAACCTGTAACCCCTGTTGGATAGGTGTTCAGTACCTTGTTAAGGGTATGAGCATTGACTAATATGGATCCACTAAACTGATGTTCGATAAGACCGAGGTATCAATCCTTGTCTGATGGGTGACCCTATATAACCTTTTGTGGCACTGCAGTTCTGAAACTTAGGGACTTCTACTTAAGGTCTCAACCTAACTGATTGGTGAACCTTTATCCTAATGTTCATTCAATGCTAAGTACTACTCCCAACTGAATGACACTAGTAACTGAAATGCTCAATATAATAATATTTTGAAATTAATAATAAATACATAATATAAAGTAGTCAAAAATAGATAAACTGGAGAATATTACATTCATAAGTGTATGCATGAATTCCTAGGTATTAGGTGTTCATAACCCACCAGCTCTGAAAGATGCAACTAAATATTGCAATAGTAAAAAGTGAATATAATGAGGAATTTCATAATTCAAGTCTCCAAATCAACAATTTATCAATGTAAAGATGTTTTATCATTCTAAGTATGGGAAGATGCTAAAATCTATGGGAAGACATATATTGATGGTTAAGTTACAAGAATAAACTAAAAATTAAGAAACTTATGCTTTCCATAAAACCCCAAGTTTTAAGGATGAATTAAACTTGAGAAATTGAGTAATATTTGGGACTCAATAGGTGGAAGGAAATTCATTGATAAAATATCACATACCTGGAGATTGAATGGTTGAAGAAATCTTTGGAATTGGAATTTGAAATTGAAAAACCCTAATTTACCTTTGGAGAAGAAAATTGCCCCTTTTCTCTGTTTAAAGCTAACTGTAGATTGAATTTTGAGTTAATGAGGAATTTATGGAATTTTCACTTATATTACAGCCTTTGATAAGCGTAAATGGTGTAGTTTTATGGTTAAAAGATTGTGAAAAGACGACAAAACTCCTCTAAAATCATTAAAAAAATCTCTGGAAATAGTCGCGATGACTTATACTATGACTCGTAGGGTATGGACATGGATCATGGCCTAGATTCATGACCAGAGGACAAAAATTTTGGTTACTCACTTTTATGAAGACAAGTACTCCTTACGACTCATAACTAAGACCACGAGTCATCATGAAGGGTCGTAGTCAAAGGATTGAAAATTCTGATTTTTGACTGTTATGATGACGAGTACTCCTGATGACTCATTGTGTCCTTGTAATACCCCAAATATTTCTAACTTAGGAAGTGAATAAGTATTCCTACGTATGAAATATCCTATCCTGTGATTCATACTTGAGTACATGACTTACAATGAATATCCTAGTGATAGGATAGCTTATGATGTATTAAGCATGTTCATATGAGTCACTTAAGGTAATACAAGCTAAGAGTTTTTGAATCCATCAAGTATTAATGTTCGATTTTGCAAGGGATATTGTTTAATGATTATAAATTGATTTTAATATGGTATTTTGACTTATTTAGACCACCAAATTATAGGGAATCGAATTAGCTTTCCAACGATACCAATTTCTCCTTAATCCAATACCCGAGCAAAAAGTTATGCCCATTTTTGTGAGAGACGGTAAGGATAGGCGATTGGTTAGGCGCCGCCCAACCAAACATAGGCGATTGGTTAGGCGCCGCCCAACCTAGCTTAGGAAATCACTTGGGCACCGCCTAAGTCAGTTCCAGGTGCCAAAAACACTCTGTTTTGAGTTATTTTAAGGGTAATTAAGTCTTTTAACACTCCTTACACGTCCCTAAACTTAACCCTATGAAATATAACATATTACAACCCTATTATCATCTCAAAGCTCATAATCCAAAATCACTAAAAGAGAAAAACAACTAGGGTTGCGTAACTAAGCTTAAAGATCCGATTTCAAGGAAATTCCTCCGTCAATCATCAAGAATCTTCATTCTAAGGTATGCATGAGTTGATTCATGGACTCCTTTCGTCCATGAAGCTCAAGAACCATCTTCTAAATTTTGTATTACGATATTTATGTTGTTGGTGGTTGATGTTCATACGGTTTGAGTTTGATGGTGCCTAAGATGGGATCGTTGTATGTTTATTGTGAGGATATGGTGGTATTTAACATATAAATATGTGAAATTGGTGGTTGAATATTTTTAATCTTGATGAATCCACCTATGCCTAAGATGTGCATGCAAGCTGTTTGTGAAAATACCTAAGGGAATAGAAATCATGCTTTTATGACATAATAAGTCCTAAATGACTATTCCATGTTCTAAGTTTATGTTCAACGTGATCCCCATGTTGTTGTCTTGAATTGAAGAAGTTGTACGAGACGCTCATGATATTGTTAGGATATGGAATGACCATGTTATTGAAGCCGTGCAAGTATATACATATTGTGTGCATTCCCGATCATGTGATAGTTTGTTGAGAATCATTCTTATTATGAAAGCCTTACTTATGATATTGTGGATTGTGGACTCAATTCTTGTGATCAAGTAATGTCATGTGTGTCAGTTTCCTCCTATTGAGTCCTGTGAGTACTTGTACCCAAAAAATATAGTTGTGTGCCTAGATCCATGTCATGTTTCATGATATCCAAACTCAATCTATGATTCCATAGACTTCAGTCAGTTATGTGACTCAGGAAAACCTCATGTTCTTAGTCAGTTGTCAGATATCAGTAACATTCTGTCAGTCAATGGAATTCAGTAAGATTAAGTCATGCACAATCAGTTATTCATGTCCAGTCCCTCCAAATGGGAATAGAGGTTAGCACTGAGTGAACCCAAGGATGGGAAATCAACCACCTGTTCAGGGTGTGATTCTTTGTAGTCATCCTTGTGTTCCAGAACTACATAGCTAGCATAGGTTGAGACATCTTAACCCATCAGATTAGGATTGATGAGGTGGCTTAACCCGTCAGTATAGGGTTCCCACCGTTCTCATTGAGTACTCGCCAGATAAGGGTCACTCACAGGTTGTCCTTACCCGTGGCACGGTATTGACACCCCTCCAGTCGGGGAAGAGATTAGACCCCAGCTTAGCAATAACGTCATACATAGGGTATGTCGGTTAAACACTACTTCCCACAGCTTTAGTATCAGTCTCAATAAAAGAACTCAGGGTGTTCTTCAGATTTCAGTATATACAGGACTATCAGATACAATCGTCCATGTTATCAATTTCAGTATCAATCATGACAGTTATCAGTAAACCATGTACTAGCTTACAGGTCATGCTATCACGTATTCATGGTCCTAGTTTCTATATATGTGTGTTTGCACTCTCACGTTCATATTAGTCAATCAGTGTTGTTCATGAATGAAACCCTTTATATTTAGCCTACCTTCCTCGTATACTCAGTACTCCAGTTATACTGACGCATTTGTGCTATGTTTCTTTCTTTTCTTGTTACACCATATGTTTCGAGACACGAGATCCAGCCCATCACTAGCAGTAGCATTCCAGTCACAGAGACACAGTGAGTCCTCATTGATTCGAGGACAATATGATTTGATACATTTATTTATTTCTTCAATTCAGTTTTACGGAGTTAGTTGGAGACATGCTTCTTCAACTCCTTATTTAGATAGTTTAGAGGCTTTCAGATTTAGATTCAGATTTATGTTCAGACTTAGCTTTCAGATTGAGTTGTTTTGGGTATTTTCACCCACATAATTTTATTTACTTAAACCTTATGGCCTTACAGTTCTATTTATTCTACATTATTATATCATGATTTGCAGTATATAGGTACAGATATCAATCATGGATTAGCTTGTGGTCCCTCGGGGTCATGAGCACCGTGTAGCATTTCGGTTTAGTAAATTGGGGTGTTACAAACTTGGTATCAGAGTCTAAGGTTCAATAGAGTCCTAGGAATTTTAAAAGCCGCATCTAGTAGAGTCTTGTACATGGGTGTGTTACACACCACATTTATGTGCGGGAGGCTGTAAAATGTTTTAGGTATAGTCCCCTTTATTCATTATTCATGTTATGCTAGTGAGCATAATCACAAGTTAAACTCTCAGTCTAATCCATTCTTCTCTTATTCTAGAACATGGCCCCAAAGAGAAGAAACCGGCCAGCTCCTCAGCCCTAAGATCCTTTGGGCGAACATATTTCCCATGCGGAGTTTAGAGCCAAATTTACCATACTTGCTTAGTCCATGGCTACATAAAATTAACGACTACCAGTCATTCCAGCCAATCTAGTGGCCAATCCCAAAGCATCTAGGTTTCGGGACTAACCTGGATGAACCCTCCATTTTTCCATGGGTTAAGTCTGATGAGGACCCTCAGGAGTTCATTGACCAAGTCCAGAAGGTCATTGGCATCATGGGTGTTACTTTTATTGAGAATGCTGAGTTAGCCGCCTACCAGTTACAGGATATTGCTCATGATTGGTACAACAGTGTAAGTCTGAGAGGCTAGATGATACAAGCCCTATCGAGTGGGAGGAATTTGTCACGACCTTCTTAGACAAATTCTTTCCCCAAGAGTTGAGGAAAGCCAAAGTTCTTAAGTTCATCAACCTCAGGCAGGGTAATATGCCAGTTAGGGAGTATTCTCTCAGATTTACTCAGCTAGCAAGGTATGCTCCTCATGTGGTTGTAAACAATAGAGATAAGATGAGCAAGTTCGTGTCAGGGGTCAACGATAGTATGGTAAATGAGTGTAGGTCTACGATGCTGATCAATGATATGACCTTATCCAGACTCATAACCCATGCCTAGCAAGTAGAAGAGTAGAAGTTTAAGACAAGGGAGAGGCAGAACCAGAGAGCAAGGTCACGTAACTTCAACTTTGCTCACCCTAAGTCAAATAGAGGAAACCGTTCACAGTTTCACTCCAAGTCAGATATTCCAGCTCCTTTCTCTGCCAACACTCCAGTGGTGAAGTTCATAGATGACAATAGAGACAAAATGTCAGGCTCTAAATCTCAGGGCAGTGTTAGCAATGCTAGCAGTACCCAAATGAATCCCCTTTGTTAGACTTGTGGTAAGAACCATAAGGGCATTTGCAGAGCAGGTAGTGATGTCTGTTTTGGTAGTGGCAAGCCAGGCCACAGGATTAGGGAGTGTCTGCAGTCAAGTCTTTAGGGTCAGTAAAATCATTCTACAGCTCAGTCCAGTCGCCCGAACCAGTTGGGTGCCATTTCTAGTGCTACCAGTGGGCAATGCCCAAACAGACTCTATGCTCTTCATTCCCGGTAGGATTAGGAAAATTCTCCTAATGTCGTTACTGGTACATTACAAATTTTCCATGTTCATGTTTATGCTTTGCTAGACCCAGGTGCATCTTTGTCTTTTGTTACTTCATACATAGCAGGCGATTTTGGAATCAGTCTCGAAAACCTAGCAGAGCCCTTCTCAGTCTCTACCCCAGTGGGTAAAACCATCATATCTCGGTGGTTATACAGGAATTGCCCGATTATGATATCTCAGAAATCCATGTCAGCAAATTTAGTAGAGTTAGAGATAACTGATTTTGATGTCATTCTCAGCATGGATTGGCTTCATTCCTGCTATTCCATAGTCGACTGCAGAAACAGGATAGTTCAGTTTCAGTTCTTGAATAAGCCCGTCCTCGAGTGGAAGGGTAGCATTCAGTGTTCAGGGGTCAACCTGTTTCCTACCTTCGGGCAAGAAAAATGATTTCTAAGGGGTGTGTGTATCATATTGTGCATGTTAAAGATTCCAGTTCTGAATCTCCGAGCCTCAAAACAGTCCCGGTTATTAATGAATACTCAAATATCTTTCCCGAAGATCTTCCAGGCATTCCTCCTAAAAAGGAAATAGACTTTGGTATAGACCTTCTTCCGGATACTCAACCTATTTCTATTCCACCATACAGAATGGCACCAGCAGAACTCAAGGAAATGAAAGATTACTTGAAGGATCTCTTAGATAAGGGATTCATTAGACCCAGTGTTTCCCCATGGGGTGCGCTAGTATTATTCGCGCGCAAGAAAGACGGTTCTCTCAGGATGTGTATTGAATACCGTTAAGTCAATAAGGTCATGGTCAAGAACAGATATCCTCTTCCTAGGATTGATAATCTATTCAACCAACTTCAGGGTTCCAGTTACTTCTCCAACATAGACCTCAGATCAGGCTATCATCAGCTCAGAGTTAGAGAATGTTACATTCCGAAGATAGCTTTTCATACGCGGTATGGTCACTACGAATTTTTAGTCATGTCATTTGATCTTACCAATGCCCCTGCAGCTTTTATGGATATGATAAACTATGTGTTCAAGCAGTACTTGGACATGTTTGTCATAGTATTTATAGATGATATTCTAATCTATTCTCTCACAGAGCGTGATAATGCAGACCATCTCAGGATTGTTCTTCAGACTCTCAGGGATCACCTGTTATTCACTAATTTTAGCAAGTGCAAATTTTGGCTAAGATCAGTAGCATTCCTTGGCCATATTATTTCTGATGATGGCATTAGAGTAGATCCTCAAAAAACCGAGGTAGTAAGAAACTGGCCCAAGCCCGTATCTCCATCAGATATTAGGAGTTTCTTGAGTTTGGTTGGCTATTACAGATGGTTTGTTGAGGGATTTTCTTCTATTGCATCTCCCATGTCCAAATTGACTCAGAAGAAGATTAAGTTTTAGTGGTCAGATTCATGCGAAAAGAGCTTTCAAGAGTTGAAGACTCGACTCACCTCAGCTCTAGTTCTAGCTATTATAGATGGTTCAGATGGTTTTGTAGTCTATTGTGATGCATCCAGAGTGGGTTTAGGTTGTGTCCTCATGCAGCATAGTAAGGTCATAGCCTACGCCTCCAGACAGTTAAGACCACATGAGAAGAATTATCCTACTCATGATCTTGAGTTAGCAGTGGTAGTTTTTGCCTTGAATATTTGGAGGCATTATCTCTATGGAGTTCATGTAGATGTCTTCACAGACCATAAAAGCCTCTGGTATGTCTTTTCCCAGAAAGATCTCAACTTCGCTAGAGAAGGTGATTAGAACTCTTGAAGGGTTACGACATGAGTGTTCTTTATCATCCGAGAAAGGCCAATGTTGTGGACGACACTCTTAGTCGACTCTCTATGGGTAGTATTTCTCACATTGAGGATAGTAAGAAAAATATGGCTCAGGAGATCCATCATCTTGCCAGACTAGGCGTTTACTTAGTCGATTTTTTAGAGGGTGATGTATGTGTTTATAGTAATTTAGAGTCATCTCTAGTTTTTGAGGTAAAAGAGAAACAAGACAGGGATCCTAGCCTTGTCAAGCTCAAAGAGTCAGTTCAGAATCAGAAAGTTGAGGTTTTCTCCTAAGGGGGAGATGGTGTTCTTCGTTGTCAAGGTCGTCTATGTATTCCAGGTGTAGATGAATTGAGGCAGCGAATTTTTACAAAAGCGCATGTTGCGGATACTCTATTCATCCAGGGGCTACTAAGATGTACCGTGATATGCAGGAGATCTATTGGTGGAGTGGGATGAAGAGAGATATTGCAGAGTTTGTGGCTAAGTGCTCTACATATCAGCAGGTTAAGATAGAGCATCAAAAACCTAGTGGTTCCAAGCAAGAGTTCACTATTCCTACTTGGAAGTGGGAAGAAGTTAACATGGACTTTGTGACGGGTTTGCCTAAAACTCATCAGCAGCATGATTCAGTCTGGGTCATTATAGATAGAATGACCAAGTTAGCTTATTTCCTTCCTGTTCATACTTCTTATTCTGTCGAGGATTATGCCAAACTCTATATCTGGGAGTTATTCAGGTTACACGGAGTTCCACTATCTATCATCTCAGACAGAGGTACCCAGTTCACTTCTCACTTTTGGAAAGCATTTCAAATGGGTCTTGGTACCCAAGTCCATCTCAAAACAGCATTTCATCATCAGACAGATAGTCAAGCAGAGAGGACCATTCAGACTCTTGAAGATATGCTAAGGGCGTGTGCAATTGACTTCAAGGGAATTTAAGATGACCACTTACCTTTGATTGAGTTTCTATACAATAATAACTATTATTCTAGTATTCAGATGGCTCCATTCGAAGCTCTATATGGTAGGAGATGTAGATCTCCGATTGGTTGGTTCGAAGTTAGTGAGGCCTCAATCATAGGTCCTGACTTAGTATTTGACGCCTTAGAGAAAGTTCAGTTGATCAGAGAGATACTTCAGGCTGCTTAGAGCCGACAGAAGTCCTATGTAGATATTTGTAGAAAGGATCTCTAGTTCGAGGTTAATGACTATGTCTATCTTAAGATCTCTCCCATGAAGGGAGTGAAGAGGTTCAGAAAGAAAGGGAAACTTAGACCCCGGTATGTCGTCCCCTTTAGAATTCCTTATCGCTTCGGCAAGGTAGCTTATGAGCTTGAGTTTCCTTCAGATCTAGCCTCAGTCCATCCAGTCTTCCATGTCTCTTTGCTAAAGAAGTGCATAGGTGACCTAACAGTTGTTGTCCCTATTCAGAGCATCGACATTCAGAATAGCCTCTTCTATGAAGAGATTCCAGTCGAAATCTTAGATTATCAGACTTGTAGATTGAGGAACAAAGAAATCCCTCTAGTCAAGGTTCTTTGGCGAAACCAGTCTCATGAGGGAGCTACTTAGGAAGCAGAAGCAGATATGCATACCAAGTATCCTCACCTCTTCCCCGCCAATTTAGATCAATCTCAAGGTAAAAATTCTCCTTAATCTTATTCAGTTTCACGTTCATGTTTCCAGTATAAACTTGGTACCTATTAACCATTTCATACTCAGTCATCCATTCAGGTGTCAGTTGTCCGTGCATCAGATATGCACGAGTTCAGTATATTTAGCATGTCAGTCATGAGATCAAGTTATAGTTCTTCATGATTAGTTCAGGTTCTATTGTCTTGTATCCCTTCTTAGTAAATTCTTATTCGAGGATGAATGTTCCCAAGGGAGAGATATTGTAATACCCCGCATGTTTCTAAGCTAGGAAGTGAATAAGTATTCCAACATATGAAAAATCCTATCCTGTGATTCATAGTTGAGTACATGACTTACAATGAATATCCTAGTGATAGGATAGCTTATGATGCATTAAGCATGTTCATATGAGTCACTTAAGGTAATACAAGCTAAGAGTTTTTGAAGCTATCAAGTTTTAGTGTTCGATTTTGAAAGGGTCATCTTTGAATGATTATAAATCGATGTTAATGTAGTATTTTGGATGATTTAGACCCACCAAATTGTAGAGAATCGAATTAGCTTTCCAACGATACCGATTTCGTCTTAATCCAATACCCGAGAGAAAAGTTATGCCCATTTTCCTGAGAGACATTAAGGATAGACGATTGGTTAGGCGCCGCCCAACCAAACATAGGCGATTGGTTAGGCGCCGCCCAACCTAGCTTAGGAAATCACTTGGGTGCCGCCTAAGTCAGTTCCAGGTGCCAAAAATACTTCGTTTTGAGTTATTTTAAGGGTAATTACGTCTTTTAACACTCCTTACACGTCCCTAAACTTAACCCTACAAAATATATAGCTTCTAAACATATTACAACCCTATTATCATCTCAAAGCTCATCATCCAAGAGCACTAAAAGAGAAAAACAACTAGGGTTGCGTAACTAAGCTTGAAGATCCGATTTCAAGAAAATTACTCCGTCAATCATCAAGAATCTTCCTTCTAAAAGTATGGGTGAGTTGATTCATGGACTCCTTTCGTCCATGAAGCTCAAGAACCATCTTCTAAATTTTGTATTATGATATTTATGTTTTGGAGTTTGATGATGCCTAAGATGGGATATTTGTATGTTTATTGTGAGGATATGGTGGTATTTAACGTATAAATATGTGAAATTAGTGGTTAAATATTTGTAATCACTATGAATCCACCTATGCCTAAGATGTGCATGTAAGGTATTTCTGAAAATACCTAAGGGAATAGAAATCATGCTTTATGACATAATAAGTCCTAAATGACTATTCCATATTGTAAGTTTATGTTCAATGTGATCCCCATGCTATTGTCTTGAATTGAAGAAGTTGTACGAGATACTCATGATATTGTTGCGATACGGAATGACCATGTTATTGAAGCCATGCAAGTATATTCATGTTGTGTGCATTCTTGATCATGTGATAGTTTGTTGAGAATCATTCTTATTATGAAAGCCTTACTTATGATATTGTGAATTGTCGACTTAAATCTTATGATCAAGTCATGTCATGTGTGTCAGTTTCCTCCTATCGAGTCCTGGGGGTACTTGTACCCAAAAACTATAGTTGTATGCCTAGAGCCATGTCATGTTTCACGATATCCGAACTCAAGCTATGATTCCATAGATTTCAGTCAGTCATGTGACTCAGGAAAACCTCATGACCTTAGTCAGTTGTCAGATATCAGTAACATTCTACCAGTCAATGAAATTCAGTAAGATTAAGTCATGCACAGTCAGTTATTCATGTCCAGTCCCTCTAGATGGGAGTAGAGGTTAGCATCGAGTGAACTCAAGGATGGGAACTCACCGGCCAATTCAGGGTATGATTCTTAGTAGTCATCCTTGTGTTCCAAAACTACGTAGCCAGCGTAGGTTAAGATATCTTAGCCCATCAGATTAGGGTTGATGAGGTGGCTTAACCCGTTAGTTTAGGGTTCCCACCAATCTCATTGTGTACCCGCCAGATAAGGGTCACTCACAGGCCGTCCTTACCCGTGGCACGGTATTGACACCCCTCCAGTTGGTGAAGAGTTTGGACCCCAGCTTAGCCATAACGGCATATATGGGGCATGTTGGTTAAACACTACTTCCCACAGTTTCAGTATCAATCTCAATAAAAGAACTTAGGGCATTCTTCAGATTTCAGTATATACAAGACTGTCAGATACAGTCATCCATGTTATCAGTTTCAGTATCAGTCATGACAGTTATCAGTAAACCATGTATTAGCTTATAGGTCATGCTATCACGTATTCACGGTCCCAGTTTCTATCTATGTGTGTTTGCACTCCCACATTCATATTAATCAGTCAGTGTTGTTCATGCATGAACCCTTTATGTTCAACCTACCTTCCTCGTATACTCAGTACTCCAGTTGTACTGACGTATTTGCGCTATGGTGCTTTCTTTTCATGTTACACCATAGGTTCCGAGACACGAGTTCCAACCCAGCAGTAGCGGTAGCATTCCAATCACAGAGACACAGTGAGTCCTCATTGATTCGAGGACAATATGATTTGATATATTTATTTATTTCTTCAGTTGAGTTTTACGAAGTTAGTTGGAGACATGTTTCTTCAACTCCTTATTCAGATAGTTTAGAGGCTTTTAGATTTACGTTCAGACTTAGCTTTCTGATTGAGTTATTTTGGGTATTTTCACCCACATGATTTTATTCAGTTGAACCTTATGACCTTACAGTTCTATGTATTCCGCATTATTATATCATGATTTGCAGTATACAGGTACATATATCAGTCATGGGTGAGCTTGTGGTCCCTCTGGATCATGAGCACCGTGTAGCATTCCGGTTCAGCAAATCAGGGTGTTACAGTCCTGTTGATGAGTCATCATCACTGGCAATTTTAACAGTGACTCATTAAATTAACTACAACCTTTTTAAATCGATACTGGATTTTAGCGAGACTGGTGGCGTTGGAAAGTCAATTTGATCGTCTCTATTTTGGTGGGTTTAGAGCTTAAAAACTTGGGGTATTACATCAATTATGAAGCCTTTATAATCTCCAAAAATTTTAAATTTGCACAAATCACACCGAAATACATTGAAAATTGTGTCAATCGTCATCACACTCCAAAAATACTACAAAGCAACCACGACAAGGGGTAAAATGGTTAAATCACCAAGAAATGAATAATTCAAAAAAATAATCAAAAATTAAGTCATTACATAGACCATCCAAAGGTATTGAGCTATAACTATCCCTTCATTTAAAGTTGGGTGGATTAATAATCCACCGATTTATTAACTAAAATAATTTTAATCCGCTTTATTCAACCTAATTAAAAATGGAAATAATTGGCTATTTCAATATTAGTTTACCGCTTTTAAAAATACTTTTTATTTGTCACCTAGATATACTATATTTGAAAAATATTAACCATCTATAGCAACTGTATTTTATAATAAAAGTGAATTATGCATGCAATATAGATGTATTAGAAGTTTATTAAAATTTATTTTACTTTTTTTGGTAAAAAAAGACACTATGTATTAAAAACGAATCATGCATGCAATATAAATATATTGCACTAAGTACCGAAAGTGAATTTGCATGAAATATAAACATATTGCACTAAGTACCGAAAGTGAATTTGCATGCAATATAGATGTATTATAAGTGTCTTAAACGTACTATGCTTGTTAAGGTAAAAAATCTATACTATGTATTAAAAAGGAATTATGCATATATTAAAATTATATCACTATAAATAGTAAATATTTTTTTTAAAATATGATATATATATATATATATATATATATATATATATATATATATATATATATAGGTAAGTTTCCCATTAAAAGCTGATTTGATATGTAGCACATATTGACTTATGAGAACACGGGTAATAAATATTAACTTTAATTAGCATAGTCTTTGATACCAATTGTAGGAGGGTGCAGATAACTTGGGTAATAAATAGACCTATTATAGCTTTAATGGATCTATTTTTGTTTGCGCGTGGATATTTCTTAACTTCTCTAAACATTTTTATTTTTAGTGTATTTATTTTAATTTTATTAATGTTCATATTTTGGGGGGTGATTAAATGATATTTGATTAAATGCTTTACTATAATATTCTTTAATTTTTTCTCTTAGCCTTTGTAATTCTTGTATATTATTTTGGATGTATTCTAAATATTCTATATCTTTTGTTCTAAAATATTCAATTAAATTTTCTTTCATAAGTATTTCTGTCTATCTTATTTCTTCCATATCTTGTCTCCAATATTTTAAATACTCATAGTCTATCATTTTATCCTAAAGTAGTTGTGATACTGCAAATTTTTTTGTAATAATTTATTCTAATTGCACTATATCTGATATTAAATTCTAGGTTATCTATTTCATTAATTATCCTGTCTTTTTCGTCTATGAATAATTCTATGTCTAAATCATATTCTAAACTGTCTTTTAATTCTAGTTGTTTTACGGTTTTATTTATCCAAATCAATCTTTCTTTTAATTGTTCTCTTCCTTTTCTAAGCTGGTTTTTATAATTAATTTCTTCGTATAGCCAACTTTGTTTTTCTCTAACTCATTGAATATATTCTAGCATTTCTTAATTTGTATAATATCCATCTGAATAATTATCTAGGTAGTAATAGTGATTGTCATCACTTAAGTATATTTCTCCTAACTCGTCTTCTATCTGATTTATATCTAAATCTTCATCTTCAATGTTAAATATTTTTTCCCATATTATTTTCTTTACATCTATAATTTCTATATCTCTAAGTATGTATAAAACTAGTACTTCAAAATTATCTGTCATTTAGGTGGTGGGTTAATTAAATGCTTTTTCATAATTTTCTTTAGTTGTTTGTTTTAATCTTATTAATTCTCTATATTTTCATTAAGATAATCTATATATTTTATATTTTTGGTTCTCATATATTCTTCTAAATTTGTTTTCATTAGTTTTTCTATTAATTGTGTATTTTTCATATCCATTTTCCAATACTCTAAATATACGTAATTTATCATGGTTGATGTGTAGGTTTGGTATGATGTATTTATAAGAGTAGTTAGGTAGGTGAGGTATGTAATTTATTCTATTCATAAAATATTTATAAAATATTTTTTCCAATATGATTTTTCTTATATCTACAATTTCTATATCCTTAAGTACATACAAAACAAGTATGTTAAATTTATCTACCATTTCGTTAGATAAATAAGTATTCATTTTTCATATGATGTTTTTTCAAAATATTCCCTTCAATCATACATAACAAAATATGATCATTTTAGATTACTATATACTAGATTATTCTTAAATAACATATTCTTCGGTCACTATTAGCATGGTAATCTGGATATTTTCCCCTTAAACAGCGCCTCTACTCTGGCTATTCCCCTATCACGGCTTTCTTGCCTCACCGGTTTCACCTTTAGGATGGCATAGTTCTTAGGAATTTTCTCCTTTTCCACTTTGCTAATAAACTTCTTAACATGCTATTTTTTGAATAATTCTACTATAAAGTAACTAACATGAACCTATTTTATCATATCATGATTGTTAGGAATTTATGAATTTAGTTATTCATAATCATAAATAAATATACCTGTTCTGGTAGGTTTGATAATTCTGGGCTTTGTTCGTCCATAGCTTTTGCTTTGAAATATATCTATTTTTTATTAAATATTCAAAGAGTGTTTTGTTTTCAAAGAAAGAGACTTACTTCAACACATGAAGACTTGCCTTAAACTGAGCAAAATGCTCGTCTATTTATAACCTAAGAATGAAAGTGTGTATACTATTTTACTTTACACCTATCCTAATATATCTTTACACGTCTTCTACTTAATAATTACATCTTTTAAAAAAAGTCTTACAAAGACAAAAAAGCAATTATGGCAAGTGCCAAAAAGTCAACAAAATTAAAAGCCAATAGTTCCTATATATTATTTGCGTAAAGAAAATCAAAAAATCTATCTACATGTCGCTTTCATGATTTAATAGCTTGTCTTTTTTTTTCTATTATTGCTCTGTTGTTATCTTCTAGCTGGCGTCCTTATCTTCTTGGTTGATTTTTTCTCTTATTCTAGATGGACTTTTGGGATAATATTATCTCCTTCATTACATCTCGAACATTGATGGTCTGGATATTTGTGTCCAATTATCTTGCAATATCTTGTTAATAATCCATCTAAAATAAATCCTTTCCTAATTGCTCTTGCAGTAGATTATTTTTCTGGGCTAAGTAGCATCATTATCTATTGTCTAACATCTTCCATATCTGTTTGTCGTAGCTCTCTTGAATTTGAATAAATAATTTGATGGTCTCTTGAGTAATAGCTCCATATTGGGTTTCCATTGATGTAATTATTTGCTAATTCTTGAATAATTGTAGCTAATCCAATAAGTCATTTATTTACATAAAAATTAGGTATCTTAATTTTGGGTATCTCTGGCTGTTGTACAATATCTTCCAGTATAATCATATCTCTAGTTAATCCTATTTTTACAACTTGTATAACTGGTTTGATCTCGTCGTATAATATCTCTGCTGGTGCAGTATAAAACCTTATATAAAATAGATTTCCTTTGGTTACTCTATTATAGATGGTGAATACTTTATATAATTCTTCTATAGATGTTAGTTCTTCTCCATCTTGGGTATATACTGTATTTAATAATTCATAGTCGAAACATATTTTTATTAAGCGTGGATTGGTTTTGGGTAGTGTGATTAGCTTGTTGTAACATTGCAATTTTTGGGTTATATAGTTTGTGTTTGGTTCTTGAATATTTGTAGCTCTGGGGTTAAGGTTTACAAAAGTTTGTACTTTGTAGATATTTTCTATATATCCTCGGGCTATATGGTTATTAGCCTTTTTATCTTGGTTCAAACTATCTCGATATGTGGTAATTTGTGGGGGTATGTACAAAGGGTCTTTTTGTATTTTTGGTATAAATGGTTTTTCAAATATTTTATTCATGTTCATGTTCTTATATTTTTGTCCACTAACTCCTTTGCTTGTACCTGCAATTGTAGATTGATAAACGTTATGGGTTCTATGGAGTGTCCCAATGTCTCCTTTTAGCTCTGGAATTTTAATGTCTTCCGATCAACATAGCTCTACACACTGCTGAGTTAGCTGATTTGTAGCTTTAGACTTCAGTTTAACTTCATTAGTCTTTAGCTTTTCTATTTCATTACCCATACTGTCCACTTTCATTGAAAGCGTAGTTAGGGTTTTGAGTATCTTTTCTAAAGCTTCATCTCCTATTATATCAGTCTGTGTAGCTTTGTCTTGATATGTAATCTGCAATAGCATTTTTGTTAATACTAATTGCTTCAATTGTAAATGTAAATTTTTGATATATTAAATACTAGTCTTTGAATCTCTTTTGTTGTAATTGAATTTTGTATTTTCTTTGTTAGCCACCAGCGAACCTGGGTATTATCTGTTCTCACAATAAATTTGTTATATACAATATATGGTTCAAATGCTAATAAACATTTATATAATGAACATAATTCTTTTCTATTTATTTCTCATTTTATTTCTGTTTCATTAAATGTACCTGAATAGTATCTGCAATGATGTTCTAATTTTTCATTTTCATACCTATATTTAAGTACTCATCCATAACTATATTCACTTGCATCTGCTTCTACTATATATATAAATTTTTTATCTTCGTTTAGGAATTGTAATTTTGATAATTCTTTACAAAGTATTTTTATTTTCTAGACTTGTTTTTTATCTTCTTCGTTGTAATTATATTTTATATCCTTTTTAAATTTTTTCTGTAAAGGCTTTAGGTTTTCTGCTAATTTTGGTATATACTCTCTTACTTGGTTTACTAATCCTAAAAATGATTGTAATTTCTTTTTTGTATCTAATTCTTCTTTTGAATTTATTATTTTTTGTACTATATGTTGTTGCATTTGTACTCCACTTTTTATCTATTTGTATTCCTAAAAACTCTATCTGATTTTTCATAATTTCGGCTTTCTTTTCACTTAAACTGATTCCCAATTTTTCTATTATATCTGTAAATTATTCTAATAATTTTAAATGTTCCTCTTTAGTTTTTGTATATTGTAGTATATCATCTATGTATACTATACAATTACGTAATTGTTTAAAATAACTATCCATAAAATGTTGATATCTACCTAGTGCATTTTTACATATCCAAATGGTAATACGTTCCATTCATAAAATCCTTGTGGTACCGTGAATGTTGATAATTCGTTAGAATTTTCATCTAACTTTAAGTGGTAAAATCCCGATTTACAATCAAAATTACTAAAATAATTATATCCTTGTATTTGTCTTATTTTTAATATCTTATTTGATATTGGATAATTATATGTTATAGTTTTTGCATTTAGGTTTCTATAACCAATAACCTTTCAACTTTTTCCTCTTTTTTGTCACTATGTTTATTTACTTTAAATGCTGGACTATTGTGTTTATTATTGCTTTTTTGTATATATTGTTTTTCTAATAATTCATCTATATGCATTTTAAATTTTCTTAAATTGTCAAAATTATATATTAATGGCTTTTGAGTTATTATGCAATTTTTATCTATTAGTTCAATTATTATAGTAGTTTTATGTTTTTTTTCATTCTCTTAATGGATCTTCACTATATAATTGTCTTAATTTTTTCTTTATTATTTCTACCTTATCTATTGAAAATATAGTTATTTCTTTTTTATTTATCGAAAATACAACTAGTTCTACTGTGTCTTTTGTATTTTTTATATTTTCTAACTTTTGTGTAATTTTTTCACTTTCTTCTATCCAATCAGTTTTCTTTCTTATTTTATTACTAACTCTTTTTGTTCTTACTTTCTATTTACATGGTGTTGTAAACCACCAATCTGTTTTAGTTATTATATGTGGGTATAATTTATCTAAAAATTCGCATTCCTAAAAGCATATCTTTTGATGTTAGTTCATAATTAGAGATTTCTTCTATTGTTATTATTTTATCTCATATCTGTATTTTTACATTTTTAGCATTATACGTAATTAAGCTTCCTTCATTATTAAATCCTTTGAGTACTATTGATGTTTTTAATTTATCTCATTTACTTTCTGGTAAACTGTTGTATCGACATAAGTTTGCTTCTACTCCTGTATCTATCATAGGTGTATAATAACTATTATAATATCATTCTACTATTATTTTTACAAGTACATATATTTTCATATCATGTTAAAGTTCTTTTTATGAATAATCTTTCTTTATTATATGTTATAGATAATTGTGTATGTTCTATATTGTATGGTTTTACTTGTTCTAACCATTTTATTCCTAATATTATGTCTGTTTTTTTACATTTCTTCCTTTATTTCAAATTCTATTTTTATTTTTCTGACTCCTATTATTATTTCTTTTTCTGCGGTATCCTTAATGTTTATTAGTCTTCTTGGTAGATCTGGGCATATATCACTATTAGATTTTATTTCTTCACCTTTTACTAGATATTTTGCTATATAATTTTCTTCTTTTCCTATGTTTAAAAGTATTAATTATTATTTTCATTTATTGTTCCTGTTATATAGTATTGATTTAAATTAACTGTCGAAGTTGTTTCATAACTTGTTCTTTTTTATGAGCTCGATGATTCTTGTTTTTCATGAGCTATTCTTTTTGTTGTGCTTATTCTATCATTTATTATTTCTAAATCTTCTTCTATATTTATGTCTTTGTAACTATAGTCATTATTATCAATTGTTTTTACAAATTGTTCAAAAGGATTTTCTATTTGTATTTTACTAATTTTATTTTTTCCTTTTATTTTATGTTTTGTTGTTAATACATATATATTTTTACATCTTGCTGTAAATATTTTACTTCCTGAGGTTAGTTCTATTCCTAATATTTTCCAATATAATACTAATGATTTATCTATATTTTTATCTGTTATTGCTACTGAATAATTCGGACTTATTATAAATTTAAATTTTTGGTATATTAAATTTCTTTTTATGGTTGTTATTATATTTTTTTTCTATATGTTTTATAATTCTATCATCTGCTAAATATAATTGTATTGGTGTATCTATTTCTTCTCTAAAACATTCTTTTATTAATATCTCTGTTCCTCCAAGGTGTACATATTTTATTGGGTTTTTACTTTTTATATCGTTTATTTCTTTATTAATTATTCTTTTTGTTACTAGTGGTATACTACCTCTTCCTTTTGCATATCTACAATCTATTACATGTTCATTTTGGCTTACTACGTAGTATTCTTCCTTTTTTCTACTAAATATTTTTTTTATTGTTGGTATTTTAAATATTTTTCTACACTTAAGGCTAACTCTTTTCCTTTTATTTCGTCAAATATAATTTTTTGATCTGTTCCTTCTTCATTTAAATATTCTTCCTTTGTTATTATTTTTATATCTTCTTCAGTTATTTGGTTCATTTTTATATCTTCTTCAGTTATTTGATTCATCTAATTCACGATCTATTTCATTATTTGTTTCATTTTCCGAAATTTCATATATACTATCTTCAGTTTCTAATTCATAATCTACATAATCTATCTGCATATATTCTGTATTTTCTATTTTTATTTCTGATATTTGTTTATTTTTTGGATTTTTTGCTAATATACAATCTCTAGCTAAATGTCCTAGTTTTCCACAATTACAACAAGTACTTTCTTTTATAGATTTCTTTTCTCTATATGATCTTTTATGTTTATAATTTTTTACATAATATATTTTTCTTGGTTTCTTATATTTATATTTTTTGTATTTCTTATATTTCTTATGTCTTTTTCTTTTCTTATAATATCTTTCATCACATCCAAATTGAGGTTCTATTTTATCTTTGCAACATGCTAAATTTCTTATTAATGATTTTTCTATTTTTATTTCTTCTCTATATTTTTCACATAGATTTCTATACCATTGTTGTAAAAATTTTATTCTTGCTCCTAGGGTATCTACTATTTTTGCTTCATCCCAACTTTTTATTATTTTTGAACTAAATGGTTCAAGTAATTTACTAAAATATAATCTTCTTATTTATTTACTTTCTTCTATATTATATGTTCCTTTATAATAATATTCTTTAAATACACACGTATACTCATCTATATAGCACATTTTACGTATTGCTAATTTTAACATTAAATTAGTAGTTGTATCTTTCTCTTTATTTTGCTCTTCTTATTCTGTTGTTATACTACTAAATTCTTCTCTTATAGCTATTTCATATCTTTTCAATATTTCTGTTGGTAGTATATTAGTAGGTATTGATGTTTCTTCTGTTTTATTATCAGATCTTAGTACTTTTTTACTTGCTTCATCTAGGTTTAAAAACCATAATTTTACTATTCCTATTAATGTCTTTTCTATATATTCTGGTGTATTTTTTGTATCTGTTTTATTATCTAATAATTGTTTTGACATGTATCCTACCCATAGTTGTATTATTTTATTTGTGTCTATTACACAGTCTAAATCTAAAATGTTGTAATTAATTATTTGTTTTGGCGTCCATTTATTATATTCATCCTTTGGATTATATCTTTTAAACTTATTTTTGTAATTATAGGTTGGTTTTGATGTAGTAGACATTATATTTTTATCTAGAGTATTTACTTCTGTATTTATTAGTTCTAGGTTTTCTTTATTAATTACATCTTGTTTTTCATTAATTTCTAGTTTTACTATGCTTTCTAGAATTTTTGTATATGTTTCACTATATTCCGAATCATAATTATCTGTTTCTTCAGCATCTATTGTATCTATTTCTAATTCACTCGTTTCTGGTTATTTATTTTTTATTTCTAATTTTTCTTTAAGTTGATTTATCTCAATTAATAATTTTTGTTCTTTATTTTTTTTTTCTTTTTTCTTTCTGTCTTTTTTCATACAAGTCTTTTAGCATTTGTAGTTCTTTTTTCTAATTCAGCAATCCTATTATTTTTAGTTTCTTCTATTTTTTGTAATTCTTCTGTGGTTTATTATTTTATTTTATCTATTTCTTTTTTTCTATCTATCTTTTCGGTTACTCTTTCTATTCTTACCATGGCTGCCAACTTATCTTCTAATTTTAATTCTTCTTTTTTCTAACATTAAATATAAATTTTCACCTATTTTCTTATATCTCCTTCCTAAATTAGAGAATACTATTTTTATTTTTAATCCTTCGTGATTTTCATATGTTTTTTCATCTATTATAAATTCTTCATTGTTCATTTTATTTAAATATATATATAGGTTATGTTGATATATATATTCTAGACTATCTATTGTTGATTCTAAATTTGATATTTCTTCTTTTTGTGCATTTATTAAGTTTTTACTAACTCCGACAATTATGTTATATTGTAGTCTTTCTGTTCTTATTTTTAATTTTTTACTTTTTTCAGATATTATCTGTTTTAATTCTTTATATTTTTGTACTTTATGTACGTTATTCATCTAAAAAATATTTA
Source organism: Capsicum baccatum var. pendulum (assembly GCA_030864225.1). Classification (NCBI taxonomy): domain Eukaryota; kingdom Viridiplantae; phylum Streptophyta; class Magnoliopsida; order Solanales; family Solanaceae; genus Capsicum; species Capsicum baccatum. The sequence continues at coordinate 232,709,953 of CM061560.1, read as the reverse complement.
TAATATTTTGGTGGATATCTTAATCTAATTTTATCATAGCTAATAAATTATTAAAATAAATCCAATTATATACTACTTCCGTAACTTTAATTAGCACAGGCTTTGATACCAATTGTAGGGGGTGCGGATAACTTGGGTAATAAATAGATCTATTATAGCTCTAAGGGATCTATTTTTGTTTGTGCGTGGATATTTTTAAATTCTCTAAACATTTTTATTTTTAGTGTATTTATTTTAATTTTATTAATGTTCATATTTTGGGGGGTGATTAGATGATATTTGATTAAATGCTTTACTGTAATATTCTTTAGTTAATGCTTTACTGTAATATTCTTTAGTTTTCTCTTTTCGCCTTTGTAATTCTTGTATATTATTTTGGAGGTATTCCAAATATTCTATATCTTTTGTTCTAAAATATTCAATTAAATTTTCTTCCATAAGTATTTCTGTCAATCTTATTTCTTCTATATTTTGTCTTCAATATTTTAAATACTCATAGTCTATCATTTTACTCTAAAGTAGTTGTGATACTGCAAATTTCTTTGTAATAATTTATGCTAATTGTACTATATCTGATATTAAATTCTAGGTTATCTATTTCGTTAATTATCCTATCCTTTTCGTCAATGAATAATTTTATGTCTAAATCATATTTTAAACTATCTTTTAATTCTAGTTGTTTTATGGTTTTATTTATCCAAATTAATCATTCTTTTAATTGTTCTCTTCCTTTTCTAAGCTTGTTTTTATAATTAATTTCTTCGTATAGCCAACTTTGTTTTTCTCTGACACTTTGAATATATTCTAGTATTTCTTAATCTGTATAATATCCATCTGAATAATTATCTAGGTAGTAATAGTGATTGTCATCACTTAAGTATATTTCTTCTAACTCGTCTTCTATCTGATTTATATCTAACTCTTCATCTTCAATGTTAAATATTTTTTCCCATATTCTTTTCTTTACGTTTATAATTTGTATATCTCTAAGTATGTATAAAACTAGTACTTCAAAATTATCTGTCATTTAGGTGGTGGGTTAATTAAATACTTTTTCATAATTTTCTTTACTTTTTTGTTTTAATCTTATTAATTCCTCTATATTTTCATTAAATATCTTATATATTTTATATCTTTGGTTCTCATATATTCTTCTAAATTTGTTTTCATTAGTTTTTCTATTAATTGTATATTTTCATATCCATTTTTCAATACTCTAAATATACGTAATTTATCATGGTTGATGTGTAGGCTTGGTATGTAAGTATTTATAAGAGTAGTTAGGTAAGTGAGGTATGTAATTTATTCTAGTCATAAAATATTTAACATAGACTTTGATACCCATTGTAGCATAGTATGCTAATTAAAGTTATGGAAGTAGTATATAATTGGATTTATTTGATTAATTTATTAGTTATGATAAAATTATATTAAGATATCCACCCAAATATTATAAATATTGTTTAGATGAATAGCGTACAGAAATTACAAAAATATAAAGAACTTAAACAAATAATATCTGAAAAACGTAAAGAATTAAAAATAAGGATAGAAAGATTATAGTATAACATAATTGACGGAGTTAGTAAAAACTCAGTAAATGCACAAAAAGAAGAAATATCAAATTTAGAATCAACAATAGATAGTCTAGAATATATATATCAATATAACCTATATACATTTAAATAAAATGAACAAAGAAGAATTTATAATAGATGAAAAAACATATGAAAATCACGAAGGATTAAAAATAAAAATAGTATTCTCTAATTTAGGAAGGAGATATAAGAAAATAGGTGAACATTAGAAACTAAAAATAGTAGGATTGCTGAATTACAAAAAGAACTACAAATGCTAAAAGACTTGTATGAAAAAAGACAGAAAGAAAAAGAAGAAAAAGATAAAGAACAAAAATTATTAATTGAGATAAATCAATTTAAAGAAAAATTAGAAATAAAAAATAAAGAATCAGAAACCAGTGAATTAGAAATAAATACAATAGATGCGGAAGAAACAGATAATTATGATTCGAAAGATAGTGAAACATATACAGAAATTCTAGAAAACATAGGAAAACTAGAAATTAATGAAAAACAAGAAGTAATTAATAAAGAAAACCTAGACCTAATAAATACAGAAGTAAATATTCTAGATAAAAATATAATGCCTAGTACATCAAAACCAACCTATAATTATAAAAATAAGTTTAAAAGATATAATCCAAAGGATGAATATAATAAATGGACACCAAAATAAATAATTAATTACAACTTTTTAGATTTAGACTGTGTAATAGACACAAATAAAATAATACAACTATGGGTAGGATACATGTCAAAACAATTATTAGATAATAAAATAGATACACCAAACACACCAGAATATATAGAAAAGACATTAATAGAAACAGTAAAATTATAGTTTTTAAGCTTAGCCGAAGCAAGTAAAAAAGTACTAAGATCTGATAATAAAATAGAAGAAACATCAATACCTACTAAAATATTATCAACAGAAATATTGAAAGAATATGAAATAGCTATAAGCACTACAACTTTTTTTGCCTAAGGCCACTCTTGTAAAGCGTGGCATAAAATAGCAAAAAATATGGTCTTTGATCAAAGGCTACACTTTTGGACTTTAGGAAACACTTTTTGGGGCGTGGCCTAAAGAGGCGTAACCTTTGATCAAAGGCCACACTTTTCAAGTGTTGCCACATCAGCTACATTTAAGAAGCGTGGCCATTAAGGTATAAAGGCCACACTTTGTAGCTTGTTAATGACAACACTTTTATTTGATAAAGCTACACTTACAAGTGTTGTCTTTGTTTTGTTATTGGGCACGCTTCACAAGCGTAGCCTTTTGTAGCACCTCTAGAATAACACTTAAAAAATGTAGCCTTTGTTTTACTATTGGACATGCTTCATAAGTGTAGCCTTTTGTAGCACCTTTGTAACACTTAAAAAATGTGGCGTTTTCATTATTACTAGCCACTTCAAAAGCGTAGTCTTTTATACTCTATGACAGCACTTGTAAAGTGTAAGCATGTTTTAGCCGCACTTTTGAAGTGTAGCAATATTGCTTAAAATTTGACATTTCAAACCACAGTTTACTGAAATGACATTAGGTATATAAAATGTTCGTACGTAATTTCGAATAGAAAAATAATTATTTTGATCGAAATGTATGTATCACTAAGCACATTACATAAACATACATATTTATATATAATGTCACGCATGCACTAATAACCTAATAAATTACTGAAGTGCATAGATTTGATTTCAGAAAAACATGTCTTTTACATACTAATAAGAAAACAACATAATAAAAAATTGTACTCAAGTTCCACACAAAATCAAATGTATATAAACGTATATCAAAATATTTCAAAAATTCTTCATCATTCACTTCAATCTCGATCAAGTTGAGTTGTGGCGCCCACCATTCAAATTTGATCCCCCGCATTGATCCTACATTCAAAATGAAACAAACGAAGTAAAATTATGCTCACAAATATACAAATATTTTTTTCAATTTTGATATGAGGAAGTATGTGAATCCAAAGTTTCTTTAATTCATTCAATCAAGTTAAAAGTTCAAGATTTAAATTTCTCGTGAATTTCAAAGATAAAGATCTTTTCATGAACCGAAGCATGAGCTGAGCCGGAAGAATTTGAAAGAGTAAGCATCTAATGCTAGGAGACAACAGGTCAGACTGTCTTCAAAATGTACTATGCCAAAGTGAATCTTGATTTTTATAGTACATCACTGGTAAATCCATTATTAATTTAAAAGTGGATGTCCACTAGTCAAACATCTATGTGATTAGACAGAGAGGTCACTATAAGAATATCAAGTGTCCTATGTTTGATACCTATAAATGTGATCAACCATTAATCATCAAATTATCAAAGCATCTTCTCTTCTCTTATTTCACCTGACCTCTCTTAGGAATAACATAAGCTGGTCTTGAACACCTATTTGGAGCTAGATCTATAATTCAACTGCTTAAAGGTCCAGCATAGCTAAACAAGCAGAACATACCCCGTTAACTAGATTCAAAAACTTGGCTGGCACAAAAAAAATTTAGTCTGGGTTTCTAGCAGCCTAAACATTCTTGTGCACGATAGAACAAAACGTTGTCCCTCACATTACAGGTGAATGCATGAAGAATTAATATTATTATTTAGAATGGAAGAGAGAAAGAGGGAGAAGAGCCTGGACTAGAGCTGAAAACCCCGTACCTAAAGACAATCACTCTTGACAAAGAAAAGAAGCATAGAAACTAATGTAGGTAGCATCAAAATATACAAGAGATTTGGAAATCAAAATAAACCAACATTAGAAAACTAAACAGAGACAATAATACACTTGAAAACAAGATTTCCAGGAAAATAACTGATGAAATGACAAAGTTTCACCAGTAACAATGGCGTAAAGTTATCACAACCAAAACCTCAAATAGCAACAAGATACTTGGGGAGAAAAAACAACTAAAAACAGATACTCGCAGGAAAAGAATAAAAAATATAAATAACTTTTGGGGCTTTGAAGTCATGGAAAAATCTTCAGCTTACAGCGACCATAGGAAGGCCAAAATAGAACAGACAACAGAAGAAAAAAGAAAAACCATGATGCCAAATTCAAACTATAGACAGTCGTTCACCAAATTTTGTTAGAAAACAGAAAATACAACCATATGGAGTACATTTTAGCTGCACCATACTCCAAATACACTTTAAACTGAACTTTAACAGTACTAATGCATTCCTTACCTGTTAGCGTGTAGCATTCAAAAGTTTAATAGTCTTTGACCAGAAGATAGCCATAATGATGGTTTCAAAAATGAAGATTAAACTGAAAAGAAGCCATGCTCGCTCTGGAGTTTCTGCTACATGATGCAACATTACTTTACAATGTTGATGCCACTTTCCTAATTTGTGGAGTCTAAGTTCTTCCGAGAATGAAATATGATTAGGTAACACATCGTCAACACCAATTGAATCAGTGACATGAGGGTTACTGTCACGATGTTCTCGATCAATATCCAAACTACTTCTCTAAAACAAGGCTAGAATCATTGGGTCCAATCCATTCTCCTCCAGCATCACTACAAAATTAGGATCAAACCCTTTATCTTGCAATAAATTAGCTAATTCACGATCATTGTGTCTTTCTTTCTGCTTTAACATTAGATGTAATCCTGGGATCACACAACTTTTCTTGAAATGCAAGTTCCAAATTCAAGTCCAGTATCTGTTGATTTGCAGAAGTGGATGTACTGGAATCACCGCCTTGGCTTTCAAGGCCGCCGCTAGAACAAACAACCAATGAACTATTCTGCTTTAAATTTCTGTCCACTTATGATGATCCTACTTCAGTCTCTTGAACAACTGAACGATAGAAACTACTACGTAGAGCTAGACTTGGTCTTCCACTGTCTATGATCTTATCACTATTAATCCCCTCAATGTTATTCCAGGTACTTCCATCACCAGTGCAAGGCTCAGTTGCATTACCAAGATGACCAGTATCAGCACTACTACTGCATTTGACACTTGAGCCACAACCCTCAGAAGATCTTGCGGAGCTATTTTGTTTTTTTCTGCGGAAACCTTCTCTAAGGCAGATAACTATGCTCTGCAAGGCATCTCGTCTAGTTGCTAATGGGTCTGAAACTAATATATGTTGTGAAACATCAGCGCCCAACAACACAGATGCTATAACTGCATAACTGATACAATGTCCAAAGTACCTGAAAAAAAATACTGCAGTAAAAAGATTAGAAGATTGTTTTTTGATAACAAAAGATTAGAAGTTTCTATTCAACAAATAATATTGAAAGGGATGCATTTGCCACAAGTATAAGAAGACTTGATTAGGGAAGAAAATGAATTAGCATGGGTTAACAACAAACCAGTAATGAACTCCAAAATAGATTAGTAACGCCCGAGATGTACAGGCAACAAAAGTATGACGAACCGACTTTTCAGAAGCTTAAAACCATACAAGCATGCTCCCAAGTTCCAATCTGATTGAATGAAAAACTAGTGAATTCATTACTTACCACAAAGAAATAAGAAGTTATTTCCCAATATGAGTCAGAAAAGGAGACATATATATGCAGAAAATGAACTACCAAGGATTATCACAGCAGCTGATGTTGTATCCCCAAGCTAGTTTGATTCATTTGTTGTCAAACCATACAGGATAGAATACACAAGAAGTACTACAAGTGAACCAACATAGAGAAGTCCAAGATGCAGAGCCCTGCAGATCCCAAGTTCAAAGTGAAGAAGAGTAAATTATAGACTTCAAATAAAATGTTGAAAAGATAGTGCAAAAAAATGAGAACCTACTGAACACATATTATAACAAGTCCCATAAAGCATTCTAAAAGATGTATATGTGTGTATTGCAGGTAAACCCACATGACTTTAATTTTCAGGTGCTTCACTTTTATGTTTTTTGCAAATCCTGATATGTATATACAACAATGCCTCATATGCAAATCCTAATATGGCGGACAAGCAACCAATTAATCATTACCAATGTGGTTGCCTACACATTTTAAGTTAGAAGATTTTTCTTCAACTTTCATTACTAATATGATAAACAACTTTTTATACTAGCATCTACTTTTAATGTTCTCAACCCACCAGTCCTGGCCATTACTACAAGTAAGTGCTATACTCACTAACGTAAACGAACTAGCCTTGAACCCATCTAACCCCATCAACCTAAAGGCTTCTAATGCCAACTCCCACTCCTTAAATTTACAAAGAGAATTTATCAAAGAATTCCAAGAAACTTGATCTCTTTGACTAATCCCATCAAACACTTTATAAATATCATGAATACTCCAACCACACCTCCTAAGTAAATGGCTAATAGAATTCACCATGGTGACTGATGTCGTATTATACCTAAATTTAACAATAGCCCCATTTATCTATTTTCTAAGATTCGAGTTCGGAAGACCAGTAACAAATTTCAGAACAGCAGGGAAAATAAAACTTTTAACACGTATCACCTTTAACATTCATCTATGTATATGTAAAGATTGCTTCTTTGAGGCAGTTTAAGCGTACTTAGGATCGAAGAGTATCAATTCATGAAGCTATATATAGAGGGTATTTTTGAGCTTCACTCAAAAAGACACCCAATACTCCATAGTCTATACAAACAAAAACTACATAGGTGCACCAAAAGAAAAGTACTACAGAATATTTTTAAAGCTCAAAGCAACAAGAGTATAGATGAAAAATAAAATTTTAGTCTATCTGCGACAGTGACTATACCAGTTAACCACATTGGAGCAATATGAAGAAAAGTTATATGCATAGCACCAACTAAAGTACAATTTCCATCAAGCAGCTACATCATAATTAGCAAACAACATTTATTTGATTCCCTATCAGTTGAAAAGGACAACATGTAATATGAATAATTAGGGCAAAGGAGATAATGTATCAAACATGGCTGCAGAACCTCGGTTTAACTACAAATAAGGCCTCGGTTGCACAAATTACTAACGCCAACTAATAATCGATGAAAATCAACAAGGGATGGCTCTGCGTAATTTTGTTTTATACCTTCACCTTGTGTTGCATCATGAGTTGTATAAATTCTCCAAACACTCCCAGATAAAGAAAGGATGCAATTAGTTTTTGATATAACTTCAAGTAATTTTTAGTTTATAAATTTTGACTTTTTGTCTGAAAAGTTCCAATGGAAACTGAAATATGAGAGCACTATCAGGAACACAACAATATAGTGAAATCTAAGTAAGTGGGGTCTGGGAGAGTAGAGTGTATGCCGATCTTACCCCTACCTCGTAGAGGTAGGGAGGCTATTTTAAAAGACACTTGGTTTAAGTGAAGAAAATCAATGTAGTAATGGAAAGGAAAAATAGCAGTAAAGAAACCATGACAACTTGTTGAAAGAAACATACTATGAAGACCTAAACATAGTACACAACAAATGAGAAACTACATGAATAAGCTAAAATTACGATAGACATGGTGCTCTATTCTACCACCAAGCCCTATCCCGTCAAAAAGCAAGACAAAACTCGACTAGCTATCATGAACACAATATCAGCAAACAAATACTTTTGACTTCTACAACAAAATTCGTTTAATGATAATTGACTTAGACAACAGAATCCTCGATTATTATTTAATCAACATAAAGTAATTCTTTAAAAACTTTCAAAAATGAAGATTTTCATCATCCATCTTAGATGGCGGACTCATCGAGGACAAAATAAGTCCAGAAAATAAAAAATCTTTGTAAAGAATTACCAAAATTACAATTCTCAGACGAAGATAAAAAATTTATATATATAGTAGAAGCAGATGCAAGTGAATATAGTTATAGATGAGTACTTAAATATAGGTATGAAAATGAAAAATTAGAACATCATTGCAGATACTACTCAGGTACATTTAATGAAAGAGAAATAAAATAAGAAATAAATAGAAAAGAATTATATTCATTATATAGATGTTTATTAGCATTTAACCATATATTGTATATAACAAATTTATTGTGAGAACAAATAATACCCAGGTTCGTTGGTGGCTAACAAAGAAAATACAAAATTCAGTTACAACAAAACAGATTCAGAGACTAGTATTGAATATATTAAATTTTACATTTACAATTGAAGTAATTAGTACTAACAAAAATGTTATTGCAGATTACATATCAAGACAAAGCTACACAAACTGATATAATAGAAGATGATGCTTTAGAAAAGATACCCAAAACCCTAACTACGCTTTCAATGCAAGTGGACAGTATGAGTAATGAAATAAAAAAAGTTAAAAGACTAATGAAATTAAACTGAAGTCTAAAGATACAAATCAGCTAACTCAGCAGTGTACAGAGCTATGTCGATCGGAAGACATTAAAATTTCAGAGCTAAAAAGAGACGTTGGGACACTTCATAAAATCCATAACGTTTATCAATCTACAATTGCAGGTACAAACAAAGGAGTTAGAGGAAAAAGATATCAGAACATGAACATGAATAAGATATTTGAAAAACCATTTATACCAAAAATACAAAAAGATCCCTTGTACATACCCCCACAAATTACCACATATCGAGATAGTTTGAACCAAGATAAAAAGGCTTATAACCATATAGCCCAAGGATATATAGAAAATATCTACAAAGTACAAACTTTTCTAAACCTTAACCCCAGATCTACAAATAGACCCGTCAAATTGTTCTTTGATCCAATCTTCAAAACTCTCAAATCACCCCTTTGACTTATATTTTGAATTAAGTAATATTTTCTTTCAATGTGTTTACTTCTTTTATTTCTTTGTGATTATTTCAAGTTTGTAACTGCACTACTATTGTCACAATAAAGAGTGAGTGGTGTTGTTACAATTTGAGACTATCCTCTAGTCGTAGCACGATGTTTAGAGTCGCAAATGACCCCAAGCTAATCTATGACCTGACAAACCACTAAGAGTATAAAAAATAATTGATGAAAAATAAATATTTATGTGGAAGCAGAACTAAACAATGAAAATTAATATTCAAAACAAAATCAATCAGTAATAACAAAATTCGAGATCACAAGTTGAACATCTAGCTATAAGTCTGAAAATCCTCTACTAAGATGAGTTGCTGGGACAAACCTCTAACTAACTCCAACTATTTGAAAGTTGGGAATGACAGAGACAAAATGAAATGTTGACACTGGCCCTCGTATGATGTGGACTCACCAAAATATTATTGATGATATAGTAAGAGATCGTACTAGGCGTGATACGGATACTGAAGATCAGAACCTCTATTATGATATAATATAGTGCAAAGAAAGTATGCTTTCAGTGTTGTTTTTCAATGTTTTTGGCTACAAAAATTTGTATTTAGGCACAACAACATCAAGTATAAACAAGAACACTAATGAAGTTATTTAACACCCTCAACACAAAATCAAAAAGACCTTTCAAAAAAGTGTATTTTTTTCGAAAAATTTAGATGAAATAGAAAAGGCCAAGTCCTTCGACTTCACGAAGTGTTCTTAAGGAAATAATTTCCCTCAAGTATCTGAGGTTGCAGAATTTTCCTTCCAGGATAAAATGGCCTAACAATCTGACCGTAGTGGTACCTTAAACGATCAAATTCTCTTTGAACTCACTTAATAGTTAGATGAACACACAGAGTATTTTAGAAGACAAGAAATATTTTCAAGAGTACAAAAATTCATACTAAACTTATGGAAAAATGTAGGTTTATATAGCCATTAAGTGCCCCTCTCAAAAGGTGGCAGCTCACCGAAAAGGTGTATCTATTCTAAAAAGTCATGTCTATCCATTTGAAAGAGTGTATCTTTTTCGAACAGGCACAACCATCCAAACAGTCATACCTTTTCCCAAAATAGTGTGTCTTTTACTCAAAGAGTTGTGTCCCTTCCAAGAAACTTTTCATTTTTCATTCACACCTATAAAACCCAACAATCCCCTATATGAATGGGGAATGACTATTCTTTATAAAACTTTATGAACAGGTATGCGATCATAAAGCAAAAGACTGATTACATCTGGATAGGTGGGTTTCCCTTTGATCTTTCCATAGTGAACATGCATCAGATGCACTTAGTCAATCGGTAGATTTGATATCTTTGAACTGCCGAGCTTTAATATACACCTAGACAACACATGTCACACAACCAACCTTTTACCCTTTATGGTTCTCATGATTTTATTCATTTCAACCATGAACACGTCTCGGTCTCATGAGAGCTTAGAGAATATAACTTTACTAACATTATACTTGAAGCGGCTTCAACTTTTCCCTCACATAGGTGATTTCTAAATGTTCAATCCTATAGATTAAACTATTTGGTCAAATCTATCAAATTTAGATAATTATTAAAAGACTTCACACCATGAGTCTTATCCTTGTTTACTAAACATTGTCTACATCATGAGAATGGGTTGGGTATTTTACAATGTTGAACTGACATAACTTTGTTTGATCTCCTTGAACCTAACTGTAATACCCCGTATTTTCGTGCTAGAATTCTAACCGTCGTTCCTGTGCATCTAAGATCTAATCCAAGTGATTCTTACGTGAATACAAGTTTCATGATAATTATCCTAGTCTATGGAGTAGTTTAGATGTGGAAATTTTTTATAGCAATGACATAGAACAAGGTTGAGCTACGACCAATTGATTCATCCAAAGTTTGACATTCGATTCTACAAGGGTCAAATTTAAATGTGTATATCTCTTAATATACATGGAATTTTCATCCCAAGACCTATCAAATTATAGATAATTGAATTATCTTTTGAACGATACCAATTTCGCAAAATTCTGATACCCAAGCGAAAAGTTATGCCCATTTTCGTGAGAGGCAGTAAGGGTGTGCGATGGGCAATGCACCGCCCATCAAATGTGTGAGATTGGGAGTGTGGAGCATACTTAAATGCCTGCCATAAGGTGTGCGACACACACCTTAAGGTTTACCATGGGTTGTGTGCCGCATACCTCACTTCCAAGTGCCAAAAATACCCCAATATATGTCTATAACACGGGATTAAACTCACATAACACCAAAATAAGTTTACTTTCTCTCAAAATCACCAAGAACATTCATTAGGGTTTCAACCTAAAAATTCAAATATCTCAAGTGAGTTTTCAATAATTCTTCGAGATTCGGAATCCCCATTCCAAGGGCTACAAGAAACACTCATTATTTTCATGAATAGAGTTCCAAGGTCAAGAGTTCATTCAAAGCTTCAAGTTTAAGGTATGTGGGGTTTTCAACAAGAACATCCTTTCGTTCTTGTGCCCAAAAATTTGTATTATTTTACGAAGATACATGATTTTACTTGTTTAATTATGAATTTGAGATGGAAACTATTATCCTATATTCTTGTTCAAGAAACTATGATATTTTTGTGATGTCTTAAAGATAAATTCTTTGAGTGTTGATGTTAATATCATGTTTCAAGTTGAATTTCCTGATTTTCATATGAGTTATACTTGTTTGCTATACAAAGTATGAATCTTGAAATGTGTTGCTCAAGTGTTGATACATGAGATTTAAACCCTCTTTGAGATTATGATCTTTGGTGAAGAAATGTGTTATACACACCTTGATATTTGAATGATTTGACCTTTTGGTCTTGAAAGAGTTATTTTTGAACTCGAATGAGAAAAGAAATCCATATGTTGATTTATTATGAAAAAGGGGTAGCATGATTGCTCCCGATATGAATTATTGAGTTGCGTTGTTGTGGATTTTCTTTTTGAAATAATATGAGCTAAGTCTGGGAGTAGTCTTTAGCACCGCGTGAGAGGTATAGCTATGATTAGTACTTCCCTAAAACCACATGCCCCCGTAGGATGTGAGTTTAAGGCTGATTAATATAGTGATCACTAGTGAATAAAAGATTAAGGTCCTACTCTGATGGCAAGAACAGGACAACTTTCCCCAGTATGGGTTGGATATTGGACTCCATGTAGCTCACATGGTTTATGTCGGTAGTAAGAGACTCTCAATGTGTGTGTGTGTATTCTCCTATCTAATATGAAAAGTTTTATTCTTCTATCTGAGATGAAAACATATTTGTTTGAAAGACTGAGTTTGAGAAAGTCATTATTTTCGAAAGATTTAATGAACATATATTCCAAAGAGAATTGTTATGAGAGTTGATTGCTTTGATGATTTGGAACCGAGATGGAAGTGAATTAAGATTTATTATGATAACTCACATGTTTGACCCGATATATTTTACTCTCTTATGATTATGATGATTTTAATTCGAGCTAAGTGAGTCATTTATATCAGCATGCATAATTTTATAAACTGTGATGATATTAAGATATTGTTTTATATATGCATTGCAACCCCATATGCTAGGTACATTTCTATAGTACTGACCCACATATTTGTATATGGCTTATATTTTCTCAGAATGTAGGTACAAGGTATAGTGTACATCTTCAGATCAAGTCAGTTTGCGGCATCTAGTCATCAGGTGATGAGTCCTTTTGATTCAAGGGCTTGAGTTAGTTATACAGTTTGAGAAGTGTTGTATTTTCTTTATTCAGTCATATTGAGTTGGGTTAGTTGGGAGTAATGACCCGGCTACCAATAGTTAGTACTAGTAGAGGCTTCATAGACAGTCAGTAGAAGTTGATGTATTTCATTTCAGTTTTGGTTGTAAATGCAAAATTGTAATCCTATAAAATACCATTTTTGTATCGATCAGATTCAGAAGAGAGTTAATTTCTGCTGATTTATATGGATTTGTATTCTTATTCAGTTGCTTATGAGTTATGCCAGTAGAAGGGTTAACTTGGGGTCACTTGTGACCCGAAGCACCGTGTGACGTCTTGGGACCTAATTTCGGGGTGTTACAAACTTTGTATCAGAGCACAAAATTCAAGTGTCCTAGGGTGTCTGTAAAGCCGTGTCTAGTAGAGTCTTGCAAAATGGTACGGAGATGTTTGTACTTTTCTTCGAGAGGCTACAGGGCATTTAGGAAATATCTCCATTCTTTCAATTCTTAAATCGTGCTATAGAAAAGTTCTCCAAGAATCTTATACAGATTCTCTTCTTACTCTAGTCAGGCCATCTCTTCCTTACTTCTAAGGTATCAGAAATAGTTGAACTTAATTCTCCATAGATGGTTATGGAACTGTAAGAGAGCTACAAAAGTATCCTATCAGTACTTTTCAATTTCAAAAACTAAAGTGCTTTATCAGGCCTGTAGAAATCGTGTACTAAATCCAAGTCAGATATGCTTTCAAATTTCTCCTCAGAATCCATAATGATAATCTATACTTTTTATCTATGTTCTTGAAGTAACATGTTCGGCAAGTTCCAGTTCGTCCCCAGATAATGCTTTTATAATTGCTAGCAGAAGTTTCAGAAGTTTCATAAAGCGGCTTGAGAGAAGCCTTCTAGTATGTTTAAGTCCCTCAAATTTGAAGTTATACCCTTGTTCTTATTAGTTATTTAATTAAGACAGAGTAAGGTGTATTCTTAGATCGTTGAATGTTGTGTGTCAAGTTTCTATCTCTTGTATTATGTAATTTTGTTATCATTATGTTTGTGAAAAATCTAAGTCTAGTGAATTCGTGTGAGGCCTATTTCAATTCACTAGCGTAGTTGCTTTGTTATTCATCTAATTTTCTTTTTCAAAATACAAAACCAAAGTCTAGTGAAGTCGTGTGAGGCCTATTTTGATTCAGTAGCAACTTGTTGTTTATCTTGTTATTCTGGTGTTAGTTAAAAGTGTGGGTTTCTGTGTAGTGACAGAAGTAGTAACGTTTAGTTGAAAGTCTTGTGTTGGTTGAACTTGTGGGTTTAGAAGTGTAGTGGCAAGAATGGTGGTAAGGGCAATTTATTGAATATCTACAACTGAATTTTTGCTTATGATTGAATTAGTAATGAAGTGATATACCCTTGTTTGTTAGTTTAGTGAAGTTAGAGAAAGAGATTATTAGTTAAGGTGGATTGTTGTTTGCTTGAAGTTTGAAAAGAGTTATTGATGGTATTTTTTGTGCTAGAAAAGTATAGGTTTTGATGAAAGTACTTGGTGGCTGAGTATTGTTAATTTAGGTTTTCCTGAGATTGCAAGAGGAAGTTTAGTTGAAATTTATAGAGTTATGAAAGTAATTTAGGTGTGAAGATTGGTAAATAGTAATGATGTGAAGAAGGAGGATGTGTTAATAGATTATGAATAAGATAGGCCATATGATTATGATCGATTATCATTGTGTACTAGTTTTTCTTAATGCTATGTTCTATAGTTTTGAAGTGAAATTATGTGTGAGAGTGGGTTGTAAATCATGTTCAGCTCTAGACATTAAGTTTGAACAGTTGATTGTTCGATGGTTGATTGTAGTTATACGGAGGTGATCTAGTAGGCCTGAACAGTGTATACAAGAGTGTAAGATCATGTATTCGTAATTAAGTATGGTGTAGAGGTGTGCTAAAGGTGCTATGGGGCTGCATTATTTTTTTAGGATTATTGCATATTGTGTGGTTAGTAGTAACATTGAGTTGTTAGGTGGAGAAAGGCTAGTTAGATAATTTATGTTGTTCTTGATAGCTAAGTTAAGGAGTTATGATCGAAGATGTTGAGTCTTTTTGGTATGATTTTATTCTCATGGTTTGGGAAAAATATAAGTATAGAAGTGTGATCTTGGTAGGCTATGATTATGTGATTAGAGATGTAGATATGGTTGCAAATGAGCGTGTAAGTCTTTGATGATGATTATTGAAGCTAGGAATTAAGGATGGCATATGAATGGGTTGTTCAAGAATGAAGTCGGTAAGTTCGAAATTAGTTTATTCTTGTGAGTTTAGCATTTATTTGTAGATATTAGAATGATGGAATTATGGCTTAATCTCGAGATTATGTGAAGTATGCCTTTAGGGGTATTTGAATTAAAGTTATATGTGGTTTTAATGATAGGGTTGAATGTCATGTTGGGTGTAAGATGATATATGCAATATGCACTAGTGAATCCATATCAAGAGTTTTGAATTAGTCATTGAAGTGGTAAGGCATGTTATGCTTAGGATGTGAGATCTAAGAAGATATAGAATATTGAACCTTGTGGTTTAGACTAGTATTTTGGTTTGACATGTTGTATCTTGTGATTTAGTGTTAGTCTTGATCATGGTGAGAGAACTTAGTTTAGTTTAGACCTTAATAGAAAGTTATCACAGTGCCAATATGAGAATTATAAGTTGAATGAAATGAGTATGGTATTTAAGGGGAATAGTATAGTTGAGAGAGCATTTGAGAAGTGATGCTAAGCTTGAAAGTAAGAAGTTGCGTTGCCTACGACCTAGAATCCTATCCTAGTTTATGATTTATATAATTATATTCCATTCTATAGAGTTATATCAATGTTGTGATTCCTTAGTCTGATATTTTGTTCAGATCATGCTCAAATCCGTTGCTCCGTAATGTTAATAGAATTTCGTAGAAATGTGCTGAAGAAATACTCCATTTGAGTATGGGTGGTCTGTATGATCTAGTCCATATGGCCTATAATCTAGTTTAGCAAGCAAAGAGATAAGCTCCTATAGATTCTTAATTTTCCAGCTAGTCTTACTATCCGCAGTCTTATACGTATATACATTCCAAGAGGCAATGTGTTTGTGTCCAATTATATTATGAATTCAGCTCAGTTTATGCATCAGTTTCAGTTTCAGATATTAAGTCATGATTCAGTTCGTAAGTATCCTGTGTAGTATCACAGTCTCTTCCTAGTATTTTCATCAAATTATTATCAATCGGGGACAAACGATCCCAAGAGGGGGATGTTGTAATACCCTGAGTTTTCATGTTATAAATCTCTCATCCTTTCTCATGAGATTAGATCCAATGCAAAGTAATGGTTACTCATAACTTGACACTCTCATTTTTATCTTATCCATATAGTTATTTTTCTGGAGGATTCATGAACTTGCAGACCAGTTCAGTAGCTCATTATTCTTGAGAGCCAGTGATTCAGTTCTATCAGTTACACATGATAGCTTGAAGACTAATATTCTTTTGTTTTTTAGGTTAATTATCCATATTCAAAGATGAATGTTCCCAAGGGGGAGACAATGTAATACCTCGTATTTTCGTGCTAGAATTCTAACCGTCATTCCTGTGCATCTAATCTCTAATCCAAGTGATTCTCAGGTGAATAAAAGTTGCATGATAATTATCCTAGTCTATGGAGTAGTTTATAGGTGGAAAATGTTTATAGCAATGACATAGAGCAAGGTTGAGCTAAGACCAATTGATTCATCCAAAGTTTGACATTCAATTCTACAAGGGTCAAATTTAAACGTGTATATCTCTTAATATAAATGGAATTTTTCATCCCAAGACCTGTCAAATTGTTGATAATTGAATTATCTTTCGAACGATACCTATTTCGCAAAAATCTGATACCCGAGCAAAAAGTTATGCCCATTTTTGTTAGAGGCAGTAAGGGTGTGCGATGGGCAATGTGCCGCCCAATCAAATGTGTGCTATTGGGAGTGCGAGGCATACTTAAATGTCTGCCATAAGGTGTGTGACGCACACCTTAAGGTCTGCCATGGGTTGTGCGCCGCATACCTCACTTCCAAGTGCCAAAAACACCCCTATATATGTCTATAACACGAGATTAAACTCCCATAACACCAAAATAAGTTTACTTTCTCTCAAAATCACCCAGAACATTCATTAGGATTTCAACCTAAAAATTCAAATATCTCAAGATTCAACCTTGAGTTTTCAATAATTCTTGGAGATTCGGAATCCCCATTCCGAGGGCTACAAGAAACACTCATTATTTTCACGAATAGAGTCCCAAGGTCAAGAGTTCATTCAAAGATTCAAGTTTAAGGTATGTGGGGTTTTCAACAAGAACATCCTTTTGTTCTTGTGCCCAAAAATTTGTATTTTTTTACGAAGATACGTAATTTTCCTTGTTTAATTATGAATTTGAGATGGAAACTATTATCCTGTATTCTTGTTCAAGAAACAATAATATTTTGTGATGTCTTAAAGATAAATTCCTTGAGTTTTGATGTTAATATCATGTTTCAAGTTGAATTTTCAGATTTTCATATGAGTTATACTTGTTTGCTATACAAAGTATGAATCTTGAAATGTTTTGCTCAAGTGGTGATATATGGGATTTAAACCTTCTTTTTGATTATGGTCTTTGGTGAAGTAGTGTGTTATACACACCTTGATATTTGAATGATTTAACCTTTTGGTCTTGAAAGAGTTATTTTTGAGCTCGAATGAGAAAAGAAATCCACATGTTGATTTATTATGAAAAAGGGGTAGCATGATGGCTCCCGATATGAATTGTTGAATTGTGTTATTGTGGATTTTCTTTTGAAATGATATGAGCTAAGTCCTGGAGTAGTCTTTAGCACCGAGTGGAAGGTATAGCTGTGATTGGTACTTCCCTAAAAATACGTGCCCCCATAGGATGTGAGCCTAAGGCTAATTGATATAGTGATCAGTAGTGAATAAAAAATTAAGGTCCTACTCCGATGGCAAGGACAGGACAACTTTTCCCAACGTGGGTTGGTCATTGGACTCCATGTAGCTCACATTGTTTATGTCGGTCTTAAGAGACTCCCAATGTGTGTGTATGTATTTTCTTGTCTAATATGAAAAGTCTTATTCTTCTATCTGAGATGAAAATATATTTGTTTGAAAGACTGAGTTTGAGAAAGTCATTGTTTTTGAAAGATTTAATGAACATATATTCCAAAGAGAATTGTTATGAGATTTGATTGCTTTGATGATTTGGAATCGAGATGGAAGTGAATTAAGATTTATTATGATGACTCACATGTTTGACCCGATATATTTTACTCTCTTATGATTATGATGATTTTAATTCGAGCTAAGTGAGTCATTTATATCAGCATGAATAATTTTATAAACTGTGATGATATTAAGATATTATTTTATATATGCATTGCAACCCCATATGATAGGTACATTTCTATAGTACTGACCCACATATTTGTATATGGCTTATATTTTCTCAGAATGTAGGTACAAGGTATAGTGTACATTTTCAGATCAAGTCAGTTTGCGGCATCTAGTCAGCAGGTGATGAGTCATCTTGATTCAAGGGCTTGAGTTAGTTATACAGTTTGAGAAGTGTTGTATTTTCTTTATTCAGTTATATTGAGTTGGGTTAGTTGGGAGTAATGACCCGGCTACCTATAGTTAGTACTAGTAGAGGCTTCATAGACAGTCAGTAGAAGTTGATGTATTTCATTTCAGTTTTGGTTGTAAAGGAAGAATTGTAATCCTATAAAATTCTATTTTTGTATCGATTAGATTCAGAAAATAGTTAATTTTTGCTCATTTATATGGATTTGTATTTTTATTCAGTTGCTTATGAGTTATGCTAGTAGAAGGGTTAGCTTGGGGTCACTTGTGACCCTAAGCATCGTGTGACGTCTTGGGACCTAATTTTGGGGCGTCACAAACTTTGTATCAGAGCACAAACTTCAAGTGTCCTAGGGTTTCTATGAAGCCGTGTCTAGTAGAGTCTTGCGAAATAGTACGAAGACGTCCGTACTTTTCTTCAAGAGGCTATAGGGCATTTAGGAAATATCTCTATTCTTTCAAGTCTTAAATCGTGCTATAGAAAAGTTCTCCAAGACTCTTATATAGATTCTCATCTTACTCTAGTCAAGCCATCTCTTCCTTACTTCCAAGGTATCAGAAATAGTTGAGCTTAATTCTCCATTGATAGTTATGGAATTGTAAGAGATCTACAAAAGTATCCTATCAGTACTTTTAAGTTTCGAAAACTGAAGGGCTTTATCAAGACTATAGAAATCATGTACAAAGCCCGAGTCAGATATACTTTCAAATTTCTTCTCAGAATCCATAATGATAATCTATACTTCTTTATCTATGTTCTTGAAGTAACATGTTCGGCAAGTTCCATTTCGTCCCCAGATAATGCTTTTATAATTGCTAGCAGAAGTTTCAGAAGTTTTATAAAGCGGCTTGAGAGGAGCCTTCTAGTATGTTATAAGTACCTCAAATTTGAATTTATACCCTTGTTCGTATGAGTTATTTAATTAAGACAGAGTAAGGTGTATTCTTAGATCGTTGAATATTGTGTGTCAAGTTTCTATCTCTTGTATTATGAAATCTTGTTACCATATTGTTTGTGAAAAATCAAAGTCTAGTGAAGCCGTGTGAGGCCTATTTCAATTCACTAGCGTAGTTGCTTTGTTATTCATCTAATTTTCTTTTTCAAAATACAAAACCAAAGTCTAGTGAAGCCGTGTGAGGCCTATTTTGATTCACTAGCAACTTGTTGTTTATCTTCTTGTTCTGGTGTTAGTTAAAAGTGTGGGTTTCTGTGTAGTGACAGAAGTAGTAACGTTTAGTTGAAAGTCTTGTGTTAGTTAAACTTGTGGGTTTAGAAGTGTAGTGGCAAGAATGGTGGTAAGGGCAATTTATTGAGTATCTATAGCTGAATTTTTGTTTATGATTGAATTAGTAATGAAGTGATATACCCTTGTTTGTTAGTTTACTAAAGTTAGAGAAGGAGATTATTAGTTAACGTGGATTGTTGTTTGCTTGAAGTTTGAAAAGAGTTATTGATGGTATTTATTGTTCTAAAAAAGTATAGGTTTTGATGGAAGTACTTGGTGGGTGAGTATTGTTAATTTAGGTTTTCCTGAGATTGCAAGAGGAAGTTTAGTTGAAATTTATAGAGTTATGAAAGTAATTTAGGTATGAAGATGGGTAAATAGTATTGATGTGAAGATGAAGGATGTGTTAACAGATGATGAATAAGATAGGCCATATGATTATGATCGATTGTCATTGTGTACTAGTTTTTCTTAATGCTATGTTCTATAGTTTTGAAGTGAAAATTGTGTGTGAGATTGGGTTGTAAATCATGTTTAGCTCTAGACATTAAGTTTGAACAGTTGATGGTTCGGTTGTTGATTGTAGTTATATGGAGGTGATCTAGTAGGCCTGAACAGTGTATGCAAGAGTGTAAGATCATGTGTTCGTAATTAAGTATGGTGTAGAGGTATGCTCTAGGTGCTGTGGGGCTGCATTATTTTTTTAGGATTATTGCATATTGTGTGGTTAGTAGTAACATTGAGTTTCTAGGTGGAGAAAGGCTAGTTAGATAATTTATGTTGTTCTTGATAGCTAAGTTAAGGAGTTATGATCGAAGATGTTGAGTCTTTTTGGTATGATTTTATTCTCATGGTTTGGGAAAAATATAAGTATAGAAGTGTGATCTTGGTAGGCTATGATTATGTGATTAGAGATGTAGATATGGTTGCAAATGAGCGTGTAAGTCTTTGATGATGATTATTGAAGCTAGGAATTAAGGATGACATATGGATGGGTTGTTCAAGAATGAAGTCGGTAAGTTCGAAATTAGTTTATTCTTGTGAGTTTAGAATTTATTTGTAGATATTAGAATGATGAAATTATGGCTTAATATCGAGATTATGTGAAGTATGCCTTTAAGGGTATTTTCCTTAAAGTTATATGTGGTTTTAATGATAGGCTTGAATGCCATGTTGGGTGTAAGATGATGTATGCAATATGCACTAGTGAATCCATATCAAGAGTTTTGAATTAGTCATTGAAGTGGTAAGGCATATTATGCTTAGGGTGTGAGATCTAAGAAGATATAGAATATTGAACCTTATGGTTTAGACTAGTATTGTGGTTTGACATGTTGTATCTTGTGATTTAGTGTTAGGCTTGATCATGGTGAGAGAACTTAGTTTAGTTTAGACCTTAATATAAAGATATCGCAGTGCCAATATGAGAATTATAAGTTGAATGAAATGAGTATGGTATTTAAACGGAATAGTATAGTTGAGAGAGCATTTGAGAAGTGATGCTAAGCTTGAAAGTAAGAAGTTGCATTGCCTACGGCCTAGCAATCCTATCCTAGTTTATGAGTTATATAATTATATTCCATTCTATAGAGTTATATCATGTTGTGATTCCTTAGTCAGATATTTTGTTCAGATTATGCCCAAATCAATTGCTCCGCAATGTTAATAGAATTTCGTAGAAAATTGCTGAAGAAATACTCCATTTGAGTATGGGCGGTCAGTATGATCTAGTCCATATAGACTGTAATCTACTTTAGCAAGCAAGGAGATAAGATCCTATAGATTCTTAATTTTCCAGCTAGTCTTACTATCCGCAGTCTTATACGTATGTACATTCCAAGAGGCAATGTGTTTGTGTCCAATTAAATTATGAATTCAGCTCAGTTCATGCATTAGTTTTAGTTTCAGATATTAAGTCATGATTCAGTTCGTAAGTTCCCTATGTAGTATCACAGTCTCTTCCTAGTATTTTCTTCAAATTATTATCATTCAGGGACGAACGATCCCAAGAGGGGGATGTTGTAATACCCTGAGTTTTGATGTCATAAATCTCTCATCCTTTCTTATGAGATTAGATCCAATGCAAAGTAATGGTTACTCATAAGTTGACACTCTCGTTTCTATCTTAGCCATATAGTTATTTTTCTTGAGGATTCATGCATTTGCCTACCAGTTCAGTAGCTCATTATTCTTGAGATCCAGTGATTCAGTTCTATCAGTTACACATGATAGCTTGAAGACTAATATTCCTTTGTTTTTTAGGTTAATTATACACATTCGAGGATGAATGTTCCCAAGGGGAAGATAATGTAATACCCTGTATTTTCGTGCTAGAATTCTAACCGTCATTCCTGTGCATCTGAGCTCTAATCCAAGTGATTCTCACGTGAATAAAAGTTGCATGATAATTATCCTTGTCGATGGAGTATTTTAGAGGTGGTAAATGTTTATAGCAATGACATAGAACAAGGTTGATCTAAGACCAATTGATTCATACAAAGTTTAACATTCAATTGTACAAGGATCAAATTTAAAACGTGTATATCTCTTAATATACATGGAATTTTTGATCCCAAGACCTATCAAATTGTAGATAATTTAATTATCTTTCCAAAAATACCAATTTCGCAAAAATCCGATACCCGAGCGAAGAGTTATGCCCATTTTCGTGAGAGGCAGTAAGGGTGTGCGATGGGCAATGCGCCGCCCAATCAAATGTGTGGGATGGGGAGTGCGCGGCATACTTAAATGTCTGCCATAAGTTGTACGACGCACACCTTAAGGTCTTCCATGGGCTGTGCACCGCATACCTCACTTCCAAGTGTCAAAAACACCCCTATATATGTCTATAACACGAGATTAAACTCCCATAACACCAAAATAAGTTTACTTTCTCTCAAAATCACCAAGAACATTCATTAGGTTTTCAACCTAAAAATTCATATATCTCAAGGTTCACCCTTGCGTTTTCAATAATTCTTCGAGATTCAGAATCCCCATTCCGAGGGCTACAAGAAACACTCATTATTTTCACGAATAGAGTTTCAAGGTCAAGAGTTCATTCAAAGCTTCAAGTTTAAGGTATGTGGGGTTTTCAACAAGAACATTCTTTCGTTCTTGTTCCCAAAAATTTGTATTATTTTACGAAGATACATGATTTTACTTGTTTAATCATGAATTTGAGATGGAAACTATTATCCTATATTCTTGTTCAAGAAACTATGATATTTTTGTGATGTCTTAAATATAAATTCCTTGAGTTTTGATGTTAATATCATGTTTCAAGTTGAATTTCCAGATTTTCATATGAGTTATACTTGTTTCCTATACAAAGTATGAATCTTGAAATGTTTTGCTCAAGTGTTGATATATGGGATTTAAACCTTCTTTGAGATTATGATCTTTGGTGAAGTAATGTGTTATACACACCTAGATATTTGAATGATTTGACCTTTTGGTCTTGAAAGAGTTATTTTTGAACTCGAATGAGAAAAGAAATCGACATTTGATTTATTATGAAAAAGGAGTAGCATGATGGCTCCATATATGAATTGTTGAATTGCGTTGTTGTGGATTTTCTTTTGAAATGACATGAGCTAACTCCGGGAGTAGTCTTTTGCACCGAGTAGGAGATATAGATGTGATTGGTACTTCCCTAGAACTACGTGCCCCCATAGGATGTGAGCCTAAGGCTGATTGATATAGTGATCACTAGTGAATAAAAGATTAAGGTCCTACTCCGATGGCAAGGACAGGACAGCTTTCCCCAACATGGGTTGGACGTTGGAATCCATGTAGCTAACATGGTTTATGTCGGTTGTAAAAGACTCCCAATGTGTGTGTGTGTATTCTCCTATCTAATATGAAAAGTCTTATTCTTCTATATGAGATGAAAACATATTTGTTTGAAAGACTGAGTTTGAGAAAGTCATTGTTTTCGAAAGATTTAATGAACATATATTCCAAAGAGAATTGTTATGAGATTTGATTGCTTTGATGATTTAGAATCGAGATGGAAGTGAATTGAGATTTATTATGATGACTCACATGTTTCACCCAATATATTTTACTCTCTTATGATTATGATGATTTTAATTCGAGCTAAGTAAGTCATTTATATCAGCATGCATAATTTTATAAACTGTGATGATATTAAGATATTGTTTTATATACGCATTGCACCCCTATATGCTCGGTACGTTTCTATGGTACTGACCCACATATTTATATGTGGGTTATATTTTCTCAGAATGTAGGTACAAGGTATATTGTACATCTTCAGATCCAGTTAGTTTGCGACATCTATTCAGCAGGTGATGAGTCCTTTTGATTCAAGGACTTGAGTTAGTTATACAGTTTGGGAAGTGTTGTATTTTCTTTATTCAGTCATATTGAGTTGGGTTTGTCGGGAGTCATGACCCGGCTACCTACAGTCAGTACTAGTAGAGGCTCCATAGACAGTCAGTAGAAGTTGATGTATTTCGTTTTAGTTTTGGTTATAAAGGTTGAATTGTAATCCTGTAAAATTCCATTTTTGTATCGATCAGATTTAGAAAAGAGTTAATTTCTGCTGATTTATATGGATTTGTATTTTTATTCAGTTGCTTATGAGTTATGCTAGTAGAACGGTTAGCTTGGGGTCACTTGTGACCCTAAGCACAGTGTGACATCTCGGGACCCAATTTCGGTGCATTACACTAACTCTTGGGATCTCCAGTCTGCTAGTTAGAGTTACCGCCATGCTAACATGTCCTAGGTCTTAAAACTATTCCCTTGGATGTCTTCTCAAATCCTTCTCTAGATAGGCCTTTTGTAAGTGAATCGACACATTATCCTTTGACTTCACATAGTGAAATGTAATAATTTCACTAGAGAGAAATTCTCTAATGGTATTATGTCTCCGTCATATGTGATGAGATTTACAATTGTACATCATGCTCCTTTTCCTACCTATTGCTACTTGGACGTCACAGTGTGTACATACTGGTGCCACTGGTTTGGGCCAATAAGAAATATCTTTCAAGAAATCCAGAGCCATTATACCTTTTCACTAGCTTTATCTAATGCGATAAATTCAGATTCCATTATGGAGTGTGCAATACATTCCTGTTTGGATGATTTCTAGGACACCACTCCTCCATCGATAGTAAATACATATCCACTCGTGGATTTTACTTTGCTCAATCCGGTGATTTAATTTGTATCACTATATCCTTCAAGTACTACAGGATATTTATTATAATGGAAAACATAGTCTTGAGTGTATTTAAGATACCCCACAACTCTTTTAATTGCCATCTAATGAGTTTTTTTGGGATTACTCGTGTATCGACTCAACTTACTAATAACGCATGCTATGTCTGGTCGTGTACAATTCATTATATATATTAAACATCCCAATACTCTTGCGTACTTCAGCTATGAGTCAGTTTCACCCTCATTCTTTTGAAGTACGAAGCTCACGTCCAATGGAGTCTTGGCAACACCAAATTCCAAATACTTGAATTTGTCAAGTACCTTTTCTATGTAATGAGACTGCGACAATGCCAACCCTTGTGGAGTTCTATGGATTCCTATTCCCAAGATCACATCCGCAACTCCAAGGTCTTTCATATCAAACTAGCTCTCAAGTATTTGTTTTGTAGCATTTATGTCCGAAATATATTTAATAATGATCAACATTTCATCCACATACAAACAAACAATGACTTGGTGATTTCGAGTGTCTTTAATGTAAACATATTTATCACATTCATTAATCTTGAAAATATTTGACAACATGGTTTGGTTAAACTTTTCATGCCATTGTTTAGGTGCCTGTTTTAGTCTATAAAGTGACTGAACAAGTTTACACACCTTATTTTCTTTTCCTGGAACCACAAAACTGTAATACCCCGCATGTTTCTAAGCTAGGAAGTAAATAAGTATTTCTACATATGAATTCTCCTATCCTGTGATTCATACGTGAGTACATGACTTACAATGAATATCCTAGTGATAGGATAGCTTATGATGCATTAAGTATATTCATATGAGTCACTTAAGGTAATACAAGCTAAGATTTTTTGAATCCATCAAGTTTTAGTGTTTGATTTTGCAAGGGTCATATTTGAATGAGTATAAATTGATGTTAACGTAGTATTTTGGATGATTTAGACCCACTAAATTATAGAGAATCTAATTATCTTTCCAACGATACCAATTTTGCCTTAATCCAATACCCGAGCGAAAAGTTATACCTATTTTCGTGAGAGATAAGGATAGGTAATTGGTTAGGCGCCGCCCAACATAGCTTAGGCAATCACTTGGGCGTCGCCTAAGTCAGTTACAGGTGTCAAAAACACTCCGTTTTGAGTTATTTTAAGGGTAATTAAGTCTTTTAACACTCCTTACACATCCCTAAAATTAACCCTACGAAACATATAGCTTCTAAACATATTACAACCCTATTATCATCTCAAAGCTCATCATCCAAGAGCACTAACAGAGAAAAACAACTAGGGTTGCGTAACTAAGCTTGAAGATCCAATTTCAAGAAAATTCCTCCGTCAATCATCAAGAATCTTCCTTTTAAGGTATGCAGGAGTTGATTTATGGATCCCTTTCATCCATAAAACTCAAAAAACCTCTTTTTCATAATAAAGTATGATTTCTATATTGTTGGGTGTTGATGATCATGTTGTTGATATTGGGTGATTCCCAAGATGGAATCTTTATATGTTTTTTTGAATTTCATGATATCATATGAGTTGGAAACATGTAAATTTGGTTGTTAATGATGTATAATTTGATGATTTCACCTATGCTTAAGATGTGAATGTAAGGTGTTTGATAAAATGCCTAAGAAAATAGAAATCATGCAATATAGCTAAAATGTGACTAAGTGAAGGATTCATGATATGCCCTTACGTTCCAATGACTTCTATGTTGATAATGTGCCTTGTAAACGTTGTTGGAATACTCATGAACTATTCTTATGAGATTATGCTATGTTTACTTGCAAATCCTACTTATGAACCAGATGTATGATAACCATGCAATCCACATGAACTTCCATGCTATTGGTATGTGTTGCCAATATGATTATGCTATGAACATGATATTAAGATTGTGCAAGTACTTCTATGTGACATGAAATCCTTTCCATGCAATACATTGTTGATAACCATGCTTAGTATGAGATCCCTACTTATGATATTATAAGTTATGGACTCTACTCCTATGATTAAGTATAGCTGTGTGTCTAGATCCATGTCAAGTTTCACGATATCCGAACTCAAGCTATGATTCCATAGACTTCAGTTAGTCATGTGACTCAGGAAACCTCATGATCTTATTCAGTTGTCATATATCAGTAACATTCCGCCAGTTAACGGAATTCAGTAAGATTAAGTCATGGACAGTTAGTTATTCATGTCCAGTCCCTCTAGATGGGAGTAAAGGTTAGCACCGAGTGAACGAAAGCATGGGAACTCACTCGCCAGTTCAGGGTATGATTCTTAGTAGTCATCCTTGTGTTCCAGAACTACGTAGCTAGTGTAGGTTGAGACATCTTAACCCGTCCGATTAGGGCTGATGAGGTGGCTTAACCCGTAAGTTTAGGGTTCCCACCTTTATCATTGAGTACCCACCAGATAAGGGTCACTCATAGGTCGTCCTTACCCGTGGCACGGTATTGACACCCCTCTAGTCGGGGCAGATATTGGACCCCCGCTTAGCCATAATGGCATATATGGGGCATGTCGGTTAAACACTACTTCCCATATTTTTAGTATTAGTCTCAGTAAAAGAACTCAGGGCATTCTTCAGATTTCAGTATATACCGGACTGTCAGATACAATCGTCCATGTTATTAGTTTCAGTATCAGTCATCACAGTTATCAGTAAACCATGTATTAGCTTACAGGTCATGCTATCACGTATTCACGGTCCCAGTTTTTATACATGTTTGTTTGCATTCCCACATTCATATTATTCAATTAGTGTTGTTCATGCATGAAACCCTTTATGTTCATCCTACCCTCCTCGTATACTCAGTACTCTAGTTGTACTGAAGTATTTGTGCGATGGTGCTTTATTTTCATGTTACACCATAGGTTCCGAGACACGAGCTCCAGCCCAGCAGTAGCGGTAGCATTCCAGTCGCAGAGAGGCAGTGAGTCCTCATTAATTCAAGGACAATATGATTTGACTCATTTATTTATTTCTTCAGTTCAGTTTTATAGAGTTAGTTGGAAACATGTTCCTTCAACTCCTTATTCAGATAGTTTAGAGGCTTTCATATTTATGTTCACGGTTACCTTCAAATTGAGTTGTTTTGGGTATTTTCACCCACATAATTGTATTCGATTGAACCTTATGGCCTTACAGTTTTATGTATTCCACATTATTATATCATGATTTGTAGTATACAGGTACAAATATCAATCATGAGTTAGCTTGTGGTTCCTCGGGGTCATGAGCACCGTGTAGCATTTCGGTCCAGTGAATCGGGGTGTTACAAACTTGGTATCAGAGCCTAAGGTTCAATAGAGTCCTAGGAAGTCTGAAAGTTGCATCTAGTAGAGTCTTGTACATGGGTGTGTTGCGCGCCACATTTATGTGCAGGAGGCTATAAGATATTTTAGGAACAGTCCCCTTTCTTCATTATTTATGTCATGCTAGGGAGCATAATCACAAGTTAAACTCTCTATCTAATCCATTCTTCTCTAATTCCAGACCATGGCCCCAAAGAGAAGAAACCAGCCAGCTCCTCAGCCTGAAGATCTTTTGGGCGAACATATTTCACATACGGAGTTTAGAGCCCCATTTACCACACTTGTTCAGTCTATGGCTACACAGACTGAATGGACACCAGTCATTCCGGCCAATCCATTGGCCAATCCCAAAGCAGCTAGGGTTCGGGACTTTACCCAGATGAACCTTCCATCTTTCTATGGGTCTAAGTCCGATGAGGAGCCTTAGGAGTTCATTGATCAAATCCAGAAGGTCATTGACATCATGGGTGTTACTTCTATTGAGAGTGCTGAGTTAGCTGTCTACCAGTTATAGGATATTACTAAAGATTGGTACAAATAGTGGAAGTTTGAGAGGTTAGATGATTCAGGCCCTAGCGAGTGGGAGGAATTTGTCACAACTTTCTTAGATAGATTCTTTCCCCAAGAGTTGAGGGAAGCCAAATTTTTTGAGTTCATTAACCTCAGGTAGGAGTATATGATGGTTAGGGAGTATTCTCTCAGATTTACTCATCTAGCCAAGTATGCTCCTTATGTGGTTGTAGAAAATAGAGCTAAGGTGAGCAAGTTCGTGTCAGGGGTCAACGATTGCATGGTAAATGAGTGTAGGTCTGCGATGCTGATCGGTTATATGACCTTAGCCAGACTCATGACCCATGCCCAGTAAGTAAAACAGTAAAATTTTAAGACTAGGGAGAGGCAGAACAAGAGAGCAAGGTCAGGTAATATAAACTTTGCTCATCCCAAGTCAGATGGAGGAAACCATTCACAGTTTCGCTCTAAGTTAGCCAGTCCATCTCCTTCCTCTGCCAGCTCTCCAGTGCCGAAGTTCAGAGACGACAATAGAGACAAAGTGCCAAGCTCTAAATCTCAGGGCAGTGTTAGCAGTGCCCGAATGAATCCCTTTTGTCAGACTTGCGATAAGAACTACAAGGGCATTTGCAGAGCTGGTTGTGATATCTAGTTTAGTTGTGGCAAGCCAGGCCACAGGATTAGGGAGTGTCAGCAGTCAAGTTTTTAGGGTCAGCAAAATCATTCTACAGCTCAGTCCAGTCGCCCGAACCAGCAGAGTGCCATTTCTAGTGCTACCAGTGGGCAATGCCGAAACAGACTCTATGCTCTTCAGTCCCGGCAGGATCAGGAGAATTCTCTTGATGTCGTTACTGGTACGTCCATGATCATGTTTATATTTTGCTAGACCAAGGTGAATCTTTGCCTTTTGTTACTCCATACATAGTAGGCGATTTCAGAATTAGTCCCAAAGTCCTAGCAGAGCCCTTCTTAGTTTTTACCCCAGTGGGTAAAACCATCATAGCTCGGCGGGTATACAGGAACTGCCCGATTATGATATCTCAAAAATCCACATTAGCAGATTTAGTGGAGTTAGAGATGACTGATTTTGATGTCATTCTCGACATGGATTGTCTTTATTCCTGCTATACCATAGTCGACTGCAGAAATAGGATAGTTCAGTTTCAGTTCCAGAATGAGCCCGTCCTAGAGTGGAAGGGTAGCATTTCAGCATTTAGGGGTCAACTTGTTTCCTACCTTTGGGCAAGAGAAATGATTTCTAAGGGGTGTATGTATTATATTGTGCATGTTACAGATTCCAGTTCTGAATATTCAAGCCTCAAAACAGTCCCTGTTGTTAATGAATACTCAGATGTCTTTCCCAAAGATCTTCCAGGCATTCCTCCCGAAAGGGAAATAGACTTAGGCATAGACCTTCTTTCGGATACTCAACCTATTTCTATTCTTCCATACAGAATGGCACCAGCAGAACTCAAGGAACTGAAAGATCAGTTGAAGGATCTCCTAGATAAGGGATTCATCAAACCCAGCATTTCCCCATGGGGTGCAACAGTATTATTCGTATGCAAGAAAGACGATTCTCTCCGGATGTGTATTGATTACCGTCAACTCAACAAGGTCACGGTGAAGAATAGATATCCTCTTCCCAGGATTCATGATTTATTCGACCAACTTTCGGGTGCTAGTTACTTCTCCAAGATAGACCTTAGATCAGGCTATCATCAACTCAGAGATAGAGAATGTGACATTTCGAAGACACCTTCCCGTACTCGGTATGGTCACTTCAAATTTTTAGTCATGTCATTTGGTATTACCAATGCCCCTGCAACTTTTATGGATTTGATGAACCGTGTGTTCAAGCAGTACTTGGACATGTTTGTCATAGTCTTCATAGATGATATTCTGGTCTATTCTCGTACAGAGCGTGATCATGCAGACCATCTCAGGATTGTTCTTCAGAATCTCATAGATCACCAATTATTCGCTAAGTTCAGCAAGTGCAAATTTTGGCTAAGATCAGTAGCATTACTTGGCCATATTATTTCTGGTGATGGAATTAGAGTAGATCCTCAAAAAATTGGGGCAGTAAGAAACTGGCCCAGACTCGTATCTCCATCAGATATTAGGAGTTTCTTGGGTTTGGCTGGCTATTACAGATGGTTCGTTGAGGGATTTGATTATATTGCATCTCCCATGTCCATATTGACTCAGAAAAATATTAAGTTTCAGTGGTCAGATTCATACGAGAAGAGCTTTCAAGAGTTGAAGACTCGACTCACCTCAGCTCCAGTTCTAGCTATTCCAGATGGTTCAAACTATTTTGTAGTCTATTGTGATGCATCCAAAGTGGGTTTAGGTGGTGTCCTCATGCAGCATGGTAAGGTCATAGCCTACGCCTCTAGATAGTTAAAGACACATGAGAAAAAATTATCCTACTCATGATCTTGAGTTAGCAGTGATAGTTTTTGCCTTGAAAATTTGGAGGCATTATCTCCGTGGAGTTCATGTAGATGTCTTCACAGACCATAAAAGCCTCCAGTATGTTTTTCCCAAAAAAGATCTCAATTTTTTCCAGAGAAGGTGGTTAGAGTTCTTGAAGGATTATGACATGAGTATTCTTTATTATCTGGGCAGGGCCAATGTTGTGGCCGACGCTCTCAATCGACTCTCCATGGGTAGTATTTCTCTTGTTGAGGATAGTAAGAAAAAGATCGCTTAGGAGATCCATCAACTTGCCAGACTAGGCGTTTTTTTAGTTGATTTTTCAGAGGGTGGTGTATGTGTTCACAGTAGTTCAGAGTCATCTCTAGTTTCCGAGGTGAAAGAGAAACAAGACAGGGATCCTAGCCTTGTCAAGCTCAAAAAGTCAGTTCAAAATCAGAAAGTAAAGGTTTGCTCCCAAGGGGGAGATGGTGTTCTTCATTGTCAAGGTCATCTATGTGTTCTAGGTGTAGATAAAATAAGCCAGCGAATACTTGCAGAAGCGCATGGTGTGCGATACTCTATTTATCGAAAGGCCACTAAGATATATTGCGACATGTAGGAGATCTATTGGTGGAGTGGGATAAAGAGAGATGTTGCAGAGTTTGTGGATAGGTGTTCTTCATGTCAGCAGGTTAAGATAGAGCATCAGAAACCTAGTGGTTCCATGCAAGAGTTCACCATTCCTATTTGGAAGTGGGAAGAAGTTAATATGGACTTCATGACGGGTTTACCTAAAACTCGTCATCAACATGATTCAGTCTGGGTCATTATAGATAGAATGACCAAGTCAGCTCATTTTCTTTCTGTTCTTACTTCTTATTCCACCGAGGATTATGCCAAACTCTATATCAGGGAGTTAGTCAGGTTACACGGTGTTCCACTATCTATTATTTCAGACAGAGGTACCCAGTTTACTTCTCACTTTTGGAAAGCATTGTAAAAAGGTCTCTATACCCAAGTCCATCTCAGCACAACATTTCATCCTCAGATAAATGGTCAATAAAAGAGGACCATTTAGACTCTTGAAGATATGCTAAGGGCGTGTGCAATTGACTTCAAGGGAATTTATGACGACCACTTGTCTTTGATTGAGTTTGCATACAACAATAGCTAACATTCTAGTATTCAGATGGCTTCATTCGAAGGTCTTTATGGTATGAGATGTAGATATCTGATTGGTTGGTTCGAAGTTAGTGAGGCCTTAATCATAGGTCCTGACTTAGTATTCGACGCCTTAAAGAAAGTTCAGTTGATCAGAGAGAGACTTCGAGCTGCTCAGAGCCGACAGAAGTCCTATGCAGATGTTCGTAAAAAGGATCTCAAGTTTGAGGTCAATGACTATGTCTATCTTAAGATCTCTCCCATGAAGGGAGTGAAGAGGTTCAGCAAGAAAGGGAAACTCAGTCCCCGGTATATCAGTCCCTTCAGAATTCTTTCTTGCTTCGGCAAGGTAGCTTATGAGCTTGAGTTGCCTTCAGATCTAGCCTCAGTCCATCCAGTCTTTCATGTCTCATTGCTAAAGAAGTTCATAGGTGACCCAGCATTTGTTATCCCTATTAAGAGCATCGATATTCAGAACAACCTCTCCTATGATGAGATTTCAGTCGAAATCTTAGATTATCAAACTCGTAGATTGAGGAACAAAGAATTCCCTCTAGTCAAGGTTGTTTGGCGAAATCAGTCTCATGAGGGAGCTACTTGGGAAGAAGAAGCAAATATGCATACCAAGTATCCTCACCTCTTCCCCGCCAATTCAGATTAAGCTCAAGGTAATAGTTCTCCTTAATCTTATTCAATTTCACGTTTATGTTTCCAGTATAAACTTGGTACCTATTAACCGTTTCACACTAAGTCATACATTCATGTATCAGTTGTCCGTGCATCAGATATGCACGAGTTCAGTATGTTTAGCATGTCAGTCCTGAGATTAAGTTTCAGTTCTTCATGTTCATTTTAAATTCTATTGTCTTGTATCCCTTCTCAGTAAATTCTTATTCGAGGACGAATGTTGCTAAGGGGGAGATATTGTAATACCCCACATGTTTCTAAGCTAGGAAGTGAGTAAGTATTCCTACAAATGAAGTCTCCTATCCTGTGATTCATACTTGAGTACATGACTTACAATGAATATCCTAGTGATAGGATAGCTTATGATGCATTAAGTATGTTCATATGAGTCACTTACGGTAATACAAGCTAAGAGTTTTTGAATCCATCAAGTTTTAGTGTTTGATTTTGCAAGGGTCATCTTTGAATGAGTATAACTCGATGTTCATGTGGTAGTTTAGCTGATTTAGACCCATCAAATTCTAGAGAATCGAATTAGCTTTCCAATGATACCAATTTTGCCTTAATCCAATACCCGAGCGAAAAGTTATACCTATTTTCGTGAGAGACAGTAAGGATAGGCGATTGGTTAGGCGTCGCCAAAACCAAACATAGGCGATTGGTTAGGTGCCGCCCAACCTAGCTTAGGCAATCACTTGGGCGCCACCTAAGTTAGTTCCAGGTGCCAAAAACACTCCGTTTTGAGTTATTTTAAGGGTAATTAAGTCTTTTAACACTCCTTACACGTCTCTAAACTTAACCCTAAGAAATATATAGCTTCTAAATACATTACAACCCTATTATCATCTCAAAGCTCATCATCCAAGATCACTAAAAGAGAAAAACAACTAGAGTTGCATAACTAATCTTGAAGATCCGATTTCAAGGAAATTCCTTCGTCAATCATCAAGAATCTTCCTTCTAAGGTATACGTGAGTTGATTTATGGATCCCTTTCATCCATAAAGCTCAAAAACCCTCTTTTTCATTATAAGTATGATTTCTATATTGTTGGGTGTTGATGATCATGTTGTTGATATTGGGTGATTCCCAAGATGGAATCTTTATATGTTTTTTTGAATTTCATGATATCATATGAGTTGGAAACAGGTAAATTTGGTTGTTCATGATGTATAATTTGATGATTTCACCTATGCTTAAGCTGTGAATGTAAGGTGTTTGATAAAATGCCTAAGAAACTAGAAATCATGCAATATAGCTAAATTGTGACTAAGTGAAGGATTCATGATATGCCCTTACATTCCAATGACTTCTATGTTGATAATGTGACTTGTAAATGTTGTTGGAATACTCATGAACTATTCTTATGAGATTATGCTATGTTTACTTGCAAATCCTACTTATGAACCAGATGTATGATAACCATGCAATCCACATGAACTTCCATGCTATTGGTATGTGTTGCCAATATGATTATGCAATAAACATGATATTAAGAATGTGCAAGTACTTCCACGTGATATGAAATCCTTTCCATGCAATACATTGTTGATAACCATGCTTATTATGAGATCCTTACTTATGATATTATAAATTATGGACTCTACTCCTATGATCAAGTCAGTCATGTGTGTCAGTTTCCTTCCATCGAGTACTGGGGGTACTTGTACCCAAAAACTATAGCTGTGTGCCTAGATCCATGTTATGTTTCATGATATCCGAACTCAAGCTATGATTCCATAGACTTCAGTCAGTCATGTGACTCAGGAAACCTCATTATCTTAGTCAGTTGTCAGATATCAGTAATATTCCGCCAGTTAATGGAATTCAATAGGATTAAGTCATGCACAATTAGTTATTCATGTCCAGTCCCTCCAGATGGGAGTAGAGGTTAGCATCGAGTGAACCCAAGGATGGGAACTCACCCTCCAGTTTAGGGTGTGATTCTTAGTAGTCATCCTTGTGTTCCAGAACTACGTAGCTAGTGTAGGTTGAGACATCTTAACTCGTCAGATTAGGGCTGATGAGATGGCTTAACACGTCAGTTTAGGGTTCCCACAGTTCTCATTGAGTAACCGCCAGATAAGGGTCACTCACAGGCTGTCCTTACCCGTGGCACGGTATTGACACCCCTCTAGTCAGGGCAGAGATTGGACCCTAGCTTAGTCATAACGACATATATGGTGTATGTCAGTTAAACACTACTTCCCATATTTTCAATATCAGTCTCAGTAAAAGAACTCAGGGCGTTCTTTAGATTTTAGTATATATAGTGCTGCTAGATACAGTCGTCCATGTTATCAGTTTCAGTATCAGTCATGACAGTTATCAGTAAACAATGTATTAGCTTACAGGTCATGCTATCACGTATTCACGGTCCTAGTTTTTATATATGTGTGTTTGCACTCCCATGTTCATATTAGTCAGTCAGTGTTGTTCATGCATGAAACTCTTTATGTTCATCCTACCATCTCGTATACTCAGTACTCCAGTTGTACTGATGCATTTGCGCTATGGTTCTTTCTTTTCATGTTACACCATAGGTTCTGAGACACGAGCTCCAGCCCAGCAGTAGCGGTAGCATTCCAGTCGCAGAGACACAGTGAGTCCTCATTGATTTGAGGACAATATGATTAGATTCATTTATTTATTTCTTCAGTTCAGTTTTATGGAGTTATTTAGAGACATGTTCCTTCAACTTCTTATTCAGATAGTTTAGAGGCTTTCATTTTTATGTTCAGATTTACATTCAGATTGAGTTGTTTTGGGTATTTTCACCCATATGATTGTATTTAGTTTAACCTTATGGCCTTACAGTTTTATGTATTTCATATTATTATATCATAATTTGTAGTATACAGGTACAGATATCAGTCATGGGTTAGGTTGTGGTCCCTCAGGGTCATGAGCACCATGTAGCATTCTGGTTCAGCGAATTGGGGTGTTACAAAAACCCTCAGGCTATTCCATATACATTTGTTCCTCCAATTCTCCATTTAGGAATGTTGTTTTCATATCATTTGATGGATTTCAAGATAATATAATGCCTCCAAGGAAATTAACATTCGAATTGACGTTATCCTCATTACTGGCGAGTATGTATCAAAGTAATCAAGGCCTTCCTTTTGTTTAAAACCTTTTACAACAATTCTTGCCTTGTATTTATCAATTGTACCATCAACTTTTATTTTTCTATTGAAGATTTATTTAGAACCTAAAGGTATATTTCATGGAGGAATATAAACCAACTCCCACATATGGTTTCTTAAGATTGAATCAATCTCACTATTGACTGCCTCTTTCCAAAAGGATGAGTCTGAAGATGCCATCGCTTCCTTAAATGTTTGAGGCTTATTTTCTAAGAGAAATGTTACAAAATCTAATCCAACTGAAGTTAACATTCTTTGACGTGTACTATATCTTTTATTTGCATCATTATGTACATCCTCACTTGGTTCATCTTGAGGTCATTTAGACCCCCCACTAGATTGTTCATATCTAGTTTTATATGGATAAATGTGTTCAGAGAATTCACATTTTCTTATTCAATTATCGTATTTTCATTAATATTCGAATGTGTGAATTTATAAATAAAAAACCGACATGCTTTACTACTTATAACATATCCTTTGAACATGCAGTCTACCGTCTTAAGGTCCTATCTTAACCTTTTTAGGTGTAGGAACTTGGACCTTCGCTAGACACCCTTACACTTTGAACTATTTCAAGTTGGGTGTAACGCCCTGAGTCTGGTACCCCAGACGCTACATGGTGCTAACAATCCCGAGGGACTACTAGCTAACCCATGATTGATATCTGTAATTGAGCACTAAATAATAGTAATATTATAATAACAATATAACTGAAATAAATACAGAAATCTAGCGGAAAACTTAACATAAGGTTCAAAACAGAAATATAAATGATAATGCGGTATAACAATACTAAAATTGAAGTAGCTGTCTGAACATGCTATAATCTGAACATCTAGTCTGAAAGCCTCTAAACTATCTGAATAAAGCTTTGATGGGAGATATCCTCAACTAACTCTGTCTACTAAAAATTGAACTGAAATAATGAAATAATCATGCTATCCCCGAATGATGATTTTTGGGGAAACTTGTGTGAATAATGAAATATTTAGGTCATTTAGTGATTAATTTCATGTTTGGGGATGACCTGGTTGATGAGAAAATGACCTATTTACCCTTAAATATGCGGTCATTTAATGACTGAAAACTAGGCATCGACGCGATTGGCAACGCGGTGCATCGATACCATTGATGCGATACCCGATGCATTGCGCCATCATCGTGCTAATCCTTTGTAGTTTTGAATATGGAAACCTACAACAATGTTAACCAATATGATAGGTGGTGCGGTGCACTAAGATCGCATTGGTCCATTATTTTGAGACACCAAACGTGGTATAAACGAGTTCCAAAAAATCTAAGGCTTGTCCGAGAACACCTAATAACCTTCCTGACCATGAATCAACAAAAATATAAACTATTAAAGGACATTAAGGTCGTGAAATGAGATTTCCAACCTTCAAAGGCAAAAAATTAACTAAGTATGTAAACTTAGCTAGGATTTTCTAAGTCTGGGACCCCTTGACAAACTTGAAGGACTGGATTAAGCTTAGGAATTTTACAGACTCTTATAATATCTACCCCTTAGGAACATTTATCCTCGAATGAGACTGATTGGGATAGGAGAAATGATAAGCTGAAGTGCATATTGAACATGAACAACTGAAACATGACTACATGACTGACATTACTGAGACATACTGAGAATGCATATTTGATGTATGATTTCATGACTGAGCTGATACATGAATGCATAACTAAGAGTACTGATAAACTGATTACGCATATCTGATGTGTGAATACATAACTGAACTGTCTTATGAACATGCGACTGAACATGTGATGGTAAAATATCAAGTTTTTAATAAAAACCGAGCATGGAGCTGAATACCAAGTTTGTAACTAAAATTTGAACATAAAACTAAATAAGCTTAAGGAAATCTATAACCTTGGGTTTTATATGAGTTTACGGAGAAGAGATGAGGATACTTGGTCCGCATGTATGCTTCTGCTTCCCAAGTTGCTCCCTCAACGGACTGATTCCACCAAAGAGCTTTGACTAGAGGGACTTCTTTGTTCCTCACTCTACAAGTCTGATAGTCAAGAATTTTGACTGGAATTTCCACATATGAGATACTATTCTAAATATCTATGCCCTTAATAGGGACTACGACTTCTAGGTCACCTATGCACTTCTTAAGCAAGGAGACATGATAGACTGGATGAACTGAAGCTAGATCTGAAGGCAATTCAAGATCATAAGCTACCTTGCCAAAATGACTGAGAATTTTGAAAGAACTAAAATACTGGGTACTGAGCTTCTCTTTCTTGATGAACCTCTCACTCTCTTTATGGGAGAGATATTCAAGTACACATAATGACCAATCTCAAACTCAAGATCTTTTCTGCGCACATCTGCGTATGATTTCTGTCGACTTTGAGCTATCTTGAGTCTTGCTCTGATTAACTAAACTTTGTCTAAGGTATCGAAGGCCGAGTTAGGCCCTACTACTGTGGCCTTACCCACTTTAAACCAACCGATTGGAGATCTATATCTCCTACCGTAGAGAGCTTCGAATGAAGCCATTTGGATACTAGAATGATAACTGTTGTTGTATGCAAACTCAATCAAAGGCAAGTGGTCATCCCAACCACCCTTGAAATCAAGTACACACTCCCTTGGAATATCTTCCAAGGTCTGAATGGTCCTTTCTGCTTGACCATCTTTCTGAGTATGAAAGACTGTACTGAGATGAACTTCGGTACCAAGACCCTTTCGAAATGCTTTCCAGAAATGAGAGGTAAACTAGGTACCTCTATCTCAAACAATAGAAAATGAAACACCGTGTCATCTGTCCAACTCCCTAATACAAAGTTTGGCATAATCCTCGACTGAATAAGAGGTATGAACCAGAAAAAAATAAGCTAACTTGGTCATTGTATCTACCATGACCCAAAATGAATTGTGCTGACGACGAGTACGAGGCAAACCCGTCATGAAGTCTATGTTTACTTCTTCCCACTTCTAAGTAGGATTACTGAACTCCTACATGGACCCATTAGTCTTTGGATTCTCAATATTAACCTACTGACATATAGAGCGCTTAACCACAAATTCTGCAATATCTCTTTTAATCCCACTCCACCAATAGATCTCTTAAAAATCATGGTACATCTTAGTTTCCCTGGATGAATTGAGTAACATGCACCATATGCTTCTACAAGAATTCACTACCTTAAGTCATATACACCTGTCACAAAGAGATGAACCTGACAACATAAACCACTATCTCCCCCTTGGAAGAAAACCTTTACTTTTCAATCTCTGACTGATTATTCTCATGGGGTTTAAGCTTCCTGGAGGCGTAGGATATGACCTTACCCTGCTGCATGAGGAGACAACTCAAACTTACTATGGATGCATCAAAGTACACTATGAACCCATTTGAACCATTTGGAAGAGCCAAAACTGGAGCTCAGATGAGTCGAGTCTTCAACTCCTGAAAACTTTTCTTTTAAGGATCTGACCATTGTAACTTGACTTTATTCTGAGTCAATCTGGATATAGGGGATGCAATAGAAGAAAATCCCTCAACAAAACGTTTGTAATAGCACGCCAAACCTAAGAAACTTCTGATATCTGATGGAGAGACAGGGCAAGGCTAGTTTCTTACTAGTTTGGTCTTTTGAGGATCAACTCTAATACCATCACCAGAAATGATATGACCAAGGAATGCTACTGACCTTATACAAAATTCACACTTACTGAATTTGGCGAACAATTGATGATTCCTGAGAGTCTACAATACTATTCTGAGATGGTCTGCATGATCATGCTCACTGCAGGAATAGACAAGAATGTCATCTATAAAGACTATGACGAGCATGTCCAAGTATTAATTGAACACACGATTTATCATGTCCACGAAGGTGATTGAGGTATTGGTAAAACTAAAGGACATGACTAAGAATTCATAGTAACCATACTGAGTTCAAAAGGCTATTTTTGAAATGTCACATTCTCTGAATCTAAGCTGATAATAGCCCGATCTGAGGTCTATATTAGAGAAATAACTAGCACCCTAGAGTTGGTCAAACAAGTCATCGATTCTGGGAAGTGGATACTTGTTCTTGACTGTGACCTTATTGAGCTGATGGTAGTCTATGAACATTCTAAGAGAACCATCTTTCTTTCGCACAAATAGAACTGGTGCACCCTACGGGGAAACACTAGGTCTAATGAACCCCTTGTCTAGGAGATCCTTCAACTACTCTTTTAATTCTCTGAGTTTTGCTAGTGCCCTTCTGTATGGCGGAATAGATATAGGCTGAGTAGCTGGAAGAAGGTCGATGCCAAAGTTTATTTCCCTTTGGGAAAGAAATCTAAATATTCATTCACTATTGGGACTAATTCAAGACTGGGAG
This sequence comes from Capsicum baccatum var. pendulum, assembly GCA_030864225.1. Lineage (NCBI taxonomy): Eukaryota > Viridiplantae > Streptophyta > Magnoliopsida > Solanales > Solanaceae > Capsicum > Capsicum baccatum. The sequence continues at coordinate 232,669,208 of CM061560.1, read as the reverse complement.
TTTCGTAACTAGAGTCCTTAACTCAAACAAGATAATAGACACATCCCTTAGATAATATTTTCCTTGCCCATAGGTAGGAAATAAGATGACCCCTAAAGGCTGAAGTACTATCCATCTGCTCTAAGACGGGTTTATTTGGGAACTAAAATTAGACGATGATATTTTAGCAATCGACTGTGGTATAGCAGGAATGAAGCTAATCGATGCTGAGAATGACATTAAAATTAGTCATCTCTAATTTAACTAAGTCTACTGAAGTGGCTTTCTGAGATATCATAACTGGATAGTTCCTGTATACCCGCCGGGCTATGATAATTTTACCCACTAGGATAGAGACTGAGAAGGGCTTTGCTAGAATTTGAAGACTGATTCTGAAATCAACTACTATATAAGGAGTAACAAAAGACAAAGAAGATACTGGATCTAGCAAAGCATAAACATGTATATGAAAGATCTGTAATGTACCAATAACCACATCAGGAGAACTTTCCTGATCTTGTTGGTACTAAAGAGAATATAGCCTTTTTGGGTGTTGCCCACTGGTGGCGTTGGAAGTAGCACACTACTGGTTTAGGTAATCAGACTGAGCTGAGGAATGGTTATGCTGACCCTAAAAACCTGAATGGGGACAATCTCTGACTCTATGGCCTGGCTTGCCACATCTGAAACAAATATCCCTGCCAGCTCTGCAAATACCCTGATAGTTCTTGCCACAAGTCTGACCAAGAGGATGAGTGCGGACTCTACTAACGCTGCCTTGAGACTTAGAGCCTGGTGCCTTATCTTTGTTACCATTCCTGAACTTAGGAACTGGAGCACTGGCCGAGGAAGGACCTGGAACAGATGACTTTGGGTGAAACTGAGAATGATTTCTACCCTCTGACTTAGGCTGATTGAAATTAAAGCTATCTGTACTAGCCTTTTTATTCTGATTTTTCCTCTTCTTAACATTCTGCCCCTTGATCTATTGAGCATGGATAATAAGCCCAGCTAGGTCCATACTAATAATAAACATGGAGGTCCTACACTCCTTGACCACACTATCATTCACCCCAGAAACAAAATTACTCATCTTAGCCCTGCTATCAGCCACTACATGAGGACCAAACGTAGCTAATTGAGTAAACTTAAGAGAATACTCTTTCACTGTCATGTTGCTCTGCCTAAGGTTGATAAACTCTAAAACCATAGCTTCTCTTAGCTTTAGGGGAAAGAATATATCTAAGAAGGCAGTGGAAAACTCCTCCCACTCAACGGCCCCTGCATCTTCAGCCCTCTCTACTTTTCACTGTTTGAACCATGTGTGCGCCACATCCCACAACTGATATGTAGCTAGCTTAGAAATATCAGTAGCAGTAACCCCCATGATATCTGTAACCTTCTGAAACTGATCAAGGAATTCCTGAGTGTCCTTATATGACTTAGACCCAAAAAAGGATGGAGGATTCATTCGGTTTAAGTCTCGAATCCTAGCTGAAGTAGTGTTGGCCACTGGGTTGGCTGGAGTTACAACTGGACATTTATTTTGGGTGGAAACTGAATATCAAGAGTAGTGAATTCAGCTCTAAATTATACATGGGAGACATGTTCGCCTAAAGGATTAGGCTGATCGGGATGAGGGGCTGGCTGATCCCCTGTTCCTCTTCCCTGAGTCCTCTTTGAAGGCATTTTATATAGATAAAAGAGAAGAAAGGATTAGACTAAGAGTTTAACTGGAGCTCATGCTTACTCGCACACTTGAATACTGAAAGAAGGGAAACTATTCCAAAAATATCTCATAGCCTCCTATACATAAATTTGGTGCACTACACACCTATGCACAAGACTATACTAGATGCGACTTTCAGGCTTCCTAGGACTCTATTAATCCTTAGGTTTTGATACCAAGTTTGTAATGCCCCGAGTCTAGTACCCCGAATGCTACATGGTTCTAACAATCTCAAGGGACCACTAGCTAACCCATGACTGATATCTGTAACTGAGCACTAAATAATAGTAATATTGTAATAACAATATATCTAAAATAAATGCAAAAATTTGGTGGAAAATTTGCCATAAGGTTCAAAACTGAAACATAACTGATAATACGATATAATAGTACCAAAACTAAAATAACTATTTGAACATGCTATAGTCTGAACATCTACTCTGAAAGCCTCTAAAATATCTAAATAAGGAGTTGATGGGACATATCCCCAACTAACTCCATCTACTAAAGACTGAACTGAAATAGTAAAACAATCATGCTATCCTCGAATGATGATTTTTGGGGAAACTTGTGTGAATAATAAAATACTTAGGTCATTTAGGAATCAATTTCATGTTTGGGGATGACCTGGTTCATGGGAAAATGACCTATTTACCCTTAAAGATGCGGTCATTTAATAACTGAAAACTGGACATTGATGTGATTAGGACGCGGTGCGTCGATGGCATCAATGCGATACTCAATGCGCTGTACCTTGATCGTGCTAAGCCTCAATAGTATTGAATTTGGTAACAGGAAAATTTTTTAACCAAAGTGATATGGGATGCGGCACGCCAAGATCGCATTGGTCCACTATTTTGTGACACCAAACATGGTCTAAACGAGTTCCGAAAAATTTACAATTTATCCGGGAACACCTAATGGCCTTCCTGACCATGAATCAACAAAAATATAAACCATTAAAGGACATTAAGGTCATAAAAATGAGATTGGCAACCTTCAAAGGCCAAAAATAAACTAAGTTTGGAAACTTAGCTAGGATTTTCTTTGTCTGGGACCCCTTGATAAACTTAAAGGACTGGATTAAACTTAGGAATTTTGTGGGGTATGATATGCCCAAATTACACCTCTCTTAGAACCCAACTGGGTTGGGTGTCGAATCCCACAGGGAATACTGTGTTCACTAAGAAATATTGTGACTGTTATTAGACTGTCGATCTAAGGTTCCTGGGTAAAAGGGGCTTTGGATGTGTTAACAATATTATTTCATATTTTTATCACACAAGGTACAGCTAATGAGATTTAATATAGATGTGATTTCAATAATAATGAATTGACTAGAGTTATGCTCACCAAGATGTTCAAACCGTTAGAGTTGTGAATTTGTGCTCGAATTCTAAAGTATGTATTCAATTGTAAGAATTATTGAATTATAAGAATTACTCGTGTGTTTCTCAACCTAATGAGTATTTCACCCTTTACTTCTCTCGAACTTAAATGATTCATGCATTATTCAATAACACTCTCCTGAGGGATAATCCTGTTAAGGCATCAACCCGTTAACCTATTTCATTTAGTTAAAGTACTTCTTCTCCCAATATCCACTTTATTGTCAGACAAGTGGTATTCATGGGCTCACTTATCAAGTTTGAAACTAATAGATGTCATTATAATGAAGAATGATTCATGCAATTTCGATAGATGTTAGAAATCAAACTGATTCACAACCCCAAAATAGTTCTATACATAAAGGCTCCCATAACCCTAGTTATGGAAATTTAGCTACTCATATCCATCTAAGAAATCATAGATATATTGATGTTCATAATTGGATTCAAGAAAGTACTTACAAAAGTCACAATGTTCTTCTTCTCAACCTTCAATGAAACAACTATAAACTAACAATCAGATCTCAATCTCTAGATTCAAATCTCAATGAAAAGTGTTAGACAACTCTAATTAGAGGAGAAAGTATGAAACTAATGACAAAAGATATAGAATAAACCCTAATACTTGGTATTTATATGTTTCCAGAACTAGAATTTTAAAATTTGAACTCGGAGTTGCTGCTGAATGCTCGATGGATTGATCGATGGTTCATCGATGAGGCAATCCTCCATCGCATAGACCATCGCTGGAGCACCAGCGAGTCTATGTTGTCTTTATGGGTGATAGGTAGGGTGATGGTTCATCACAGGGCCGACGGTTCATTGCTTGGACCTACTCATGACATCTAGTGTTTTCTTATTCTGTTCCTTGGTAATGGTTTACACTGACGGTTTATCGCAGAGTCGATGATCCATCACCAGGACTATCGCAGGTTTTCCAGTGTCAATATCTTCTATTTTTGGGTGATGGTTCAGACCAGTGATTTATCGTAAGATTGATGGTCCGTCTCTTGAGCCATCGATGATCTTTTTCCTTTGTTTACCCAGTTTATCAAAGTTATCCTTTACACTCAGTTCTTATCCTGAAAACACTAAAGTACATAGTTAAATGCAACAATAGTTACTTGAAAACACACAATTATCCTAAAGAAAAAGGCCTAAAATGTTCCATCAAAAGACGGAACATCAACACCCTTAACTTAAGGCAATTGCTTGTCCTCAAGTAACTCAACTCCAAGATACAAATACAAACAACATCATGATGGCCACTGAACATTCATATCAACACAGCTATACAATCATTCAACTACCAATTCGACCAAGTTCTCTAACACATAAGGATCTATAACTGGCATCAACTTCTACTCAGTATATTTATAGCCACAGATATAATACCCCAAAGGAATCAACAGTCTATGGATAGCTGTCATGCCCTTAAAGCCAATGAAGTCCACCTCTCCTTATATATAATCAATCTGTGGGAAAAACTAATACTCTCTCTCTCAGAATTGAAGTTGTAAATATAGTGCACACCCATAGGCTTGCCCATATCATCTATTGTTCTCTCATGATTTACTCGCCAAGATCAAGTAGAACTTACTAAGGGTTGTAATGAGGCTTTAGGCTCGGTGGGAGTTATTCATTTAGGTACGTGACTTAAAGTACACAACTTCACTCTCTTTATCATTTTTGGTAGCTACTCACAAAAAATAAGGTTTTTTTTACTTATTTACAATCAATATTATCTATCCACGCCATTGTCATAACCCAAATTTTTTTAGAAGTACAGCATCAGCCACTCTCAACTTATGTTGATGCATAAAGTTGAGGTGCACAACATCTATTTAGACAGCTAATAATCCACAGTAGCCACCCTCAACTTAGGCAATTTGCTTGAGTTAAAGTGCACAATGTCCAAAGCTAAGTGCTAACGCCTTCTAGAGAGTAAGTCACTATTTATTTGGGTAGAACAAACCTGAACAAGGATCAATAGGGATTCAACGAAAACAATAGATTTTTAGTGGGTCATTATTTTGGCTAAACTGACTAACAAACAAGGAGGCCTACTATCCTGTCTTATTGAGTGAAAAACAAAACAACAACAAATGAATCGAGCAAGTTCTGGGTATAAAATCTATGTCAGAACTATAAAAACACCCATAGACACAAGCACTAAGTTAATTCCTATTCTACTAACTCTTGGGATTCATCCATATTGGTATAATCACTTACATTTGTATGCCAGTTTTAGAGTCTCAGATAATTAGATAATACTTTTACCAACAGGAAAAGGAGAATTAATTATATAAAAATTGTACACAAACACTTTTCCGTAGTCACTTATCATTCATATATATTAGATGATGCTAACATAAATATCATTAAATGAAAATACAACAATTTTCCTAGATAAGAAATGAAAAGACAACAACTTAATAACAACCTAGACATGTCAGTTCTCCTAGATAGCACATGGGAGAAAAATAATATCGTCAATACAACCCCCCATGGTACAAAAACATCCCAACCTCACAGTAAATAATTCTTTATCCTTAATGCAAATAATTGAATTACAAAGGAGGGGAAATACTTGTATTTCCTCTTATTCATATGAGGCATCTGTGAAGTGGGGTAAGGCTCCAGTGTCCTCATAAGGTTCAATGTTGACCCCCATGATGGTTGGGGTGCTTACAATATCACTCTCCGGAATTGGAGGTACCACATCTCCAGCAGGATCTACAGTTTGCCTCCTAGTTGGGGCAGAGCTGGTAGATACTCCAGCTACTTCATTCTCTACTCTCTTTCTTCTTCTCTCTTAATCTTTCCTTGATTTTCTTATTGCTTTATTCATGTCATGATGCTTTCACTCCTCTGTAGACATGGCTTCAAGTCTCTTTCTTTTAGCATTTTTGCATGCAGATTTTTCATCAGTCTCCACTACTTTCTTGCTTTTATCTTTGATCAGTCGCCCCGTTAAGTCATCAAGACCTTTGTCTTCATCACTTTTGATCTGGACTGGATCAAATGTAGGCTACTGTGGTTGCTGATTCCTCTTATCAATGTCTTCTCAGATTTGTCTAACTTTCTTCATTAATTTTACAAAATCTGAGATAGGCATGGTATCCATCTTCTTATTGATTCACTCCTCCATGATGTCCATTCTTAGCTTCATGTTCTTGAAAGGCCTCATTGCTTCCTCCATAATTCTTTCAACAAAAGGTTTGAAATTTCCCCCCATATAGCCAATTACTTTTTAAACCTCTTCTGTGCTTGAACTATTTTTGCAAAGTTCTCTTGGTTTATCCTATACTCAGAATATTAGGGTGGTACTGGAATCTATGGTACCACCCATAGGAATCAAAGCTGAACCTGCAGATGTTGTTAGGGGCACATACGTAGCAAGAGGTAGTGGTATACTTAAAAGAAATTTTGATGACTCAAGAATTAGTGCTGACTGAGTTTGTTGAGCTTGGGTTCTGTTGACTTGCATGTCAAACTTTGAATCATCCCTACTCTTTTCAATATTCTACTTGTGTATTGCCTAGACCACATAATCTATTCTGTGTATCAAAGGTACCCTTGCTTGCTTGTACAATTCTGTGATAAGGCATAGAAATGGCAGTGCAGTCTGAGTCCTGTGATCGCAGTAAAATAACTCGTTAGAAATGATGTAGCCAAAATCCACTGTCAATCCCTCAATAAAAGAAGTGAAAATCATAGCTCTAGTGAGTTCTATATGGTCATCCCCACCCATTAACATCAACCTCAACGTCACAATTTCCCACCAAAACTTATCCCTAAAGCTTAGGGATGACTTGGATATCTTTTCACGAGGATTGTATATCGATGCATGCTCTCCTCCACCTGTCAGTATTCTGGATAACCATGGATTTTTTTGAGTCTGTGTGAACAACCGATGATCTAAGTCTACTATTGCACCTGGTATTTGATATTCATCCCCAAACAAAAATCTGTTTAGCGTATCCTCTGAGATGTCTATGTTGACTCCATCAATAGGGACTGTGTCCAACTTATTCATGTTAGCATCTGGTTTACCTGGGGGATAGTTCTTCTCCAGCAATGCTAAATAGTTCTCAAAAAACTCACATACCAAGTTTGGTTGATATAATCCAAGTGTTATGCTCATCCATGCCAACTCATATTCATTTAATTGGCGTTCAAGTTCTGGCTACTCGAGCAAGTTTGTTGTCACAATCTGATGTTCTTAAAAAATAAACCTCTTTATGGCGACCCTATCTGTTGGTGCCAACCTTTTATAGAAATTCTCTCGAGAACTCTCAACCTGCCACCATATAGCTTCCCATACTTGGGGATCTTTGAAGCGAACCAATTTTGGGTCCCTTTGTTCTAAACTCTCCTCTTGGTCGGGGTTAGATACTTTAACCCCTTTCTCAATCGGACTTAAACTTGAGGTGCTGCTGCTACTAGTTTCACCCTCCTCTTTAGACTGGTAGAATGAAGAGATGATTTGATGATTTCACTGGGTGTTGTGTGCTAGGGTATCTACATCTTGTGATATCCTTTGTCTGGCCCCTTGGCCTCTACCTCTACCCCTGGTGGTTGGTAATTTGTTTTTGCTGATACCTGCAAGTGAAACGTTTATCAGTTTGCAGACTAAAACCAAAAGACAGGAAAAATTATGGACCAGTGACAGCTAGGGTTGTGGTCCATCGATCCTATGATGATCCATTGACCCAAACCATTGGGGTCATTCCAGTAACATTGACTTTGGAAAAGTGGCGATGATTTCAGGCGATGGGTCATCGGGTATCCGACGGTTCATCGCTCTAACCATCGCCTGTCATTTTCTATTTTAGGCTTTATTTTAGACTTTTATCAAAAACCTTGCACATTTTCATCTCAAGCATAATTATTGATGGCTTTTACACTAATAATACACTACTCATTTTGCTTATTCTTGATCCATGGGCTACTCAGACTTCACCCAGGATAGATTTTGTCATATTTTCTCTTAGTTCAGACCTATACAGACAAACTCAAGATCAGAGAGAAATATTTCACTATTGCAAACTTCACTTGCTTTCTTTATTCTTGGTTTTGAATAATATAGATAGTAATGGAGAGAACATACCTTAGTGTTGCAGTATTTGATTATTCTCCTGACTTGTAATCTAAATATCGGACATAATATGACACCTTACTTTGATGAAGAAATCTTTGCTGCTTGTGGTTGAAAGAACAAATAAAATACAAATTTTAAATAGATGGGAAAGAGGGAATTGGGAAGTCTTCAAAGAGAATGAAAGGTTTTAGGTATGTTGAATAGTTTGGGAGTTACTCAACCTATTCAAATTATCTATATTTAATACTATTTGGGTCGGATATGAATGAAAAATTTAGCTATTTAGATCGATCCAACCCGACCCGCTGAAAGAGGGTTATGTGCGTGGTTCTAGCGACGGTCCATTACATAAGAGACGATACGTCGGGAGACCTGTCAGTCCATTCTAGGGAACTTACCTTAGGGTATATTGGTGACAGTTGAGTTGACGGTCTGTCGAGTATGCGATGGTCTGTCGATCAACCCATCACTATTTTTCCAGTAACGTGGTTCCTGGACTTTGCTGCGACAGCTACCACGATGATCCGTCAAGTCATTGATGATCCATCGGGTAACCTATAGGTTTCCCCCAAACTTTCTCAGCTTTTATTTTCCTGTATTGTCAGACCTACGTACCTGCACAATCCCTTTAGCTTCTATAAAAGAATAAAGTAAAAACCAAAATAACTTAAACTAGTGCTTTACAACAACACACTGTGGGTTGCCTCCCACTAGCGCCTGATTTATTATCACGGTACGACTCAAATATCTCAATTACTCAGACTTCATTGAGATATACAGTATTAGTACTCCTTAGTGAGTTCTTTGGAAAGTTATTTAGTTTCATACGTTGCCCATTTACTTTGAAGACACTTCCGTTTTCATTTTCAAGTTCCACTACTCCAGATGAGTAGACTTGACTCACTTTAAATGGTCCAAACCCTTTAGATTAGTGATTATCTAGAAACAGTTTGAGTCTGGAATTGAATAGAAATAACAAGTCACCTCACTGGAAATCCCACTTTTTAATCCTACGGTCGTGGTACTTCTTCATTCTTTCTTTGTATATATCAGCCAGATCATAAGATCCAAGACAAAACTTATCTATCTCATTTAACTGCCCCATTATTATATTTGCTACCTTATTCCAGTTCAAATTAAGCCGCTTTAGTGCCCACAAAGCTTTGTGCTCTAGCTCAATCGTTAAATGACACACCTTTCCATAAACCAATTGGTATGTCAATATGCCAATAGGTGTTTTGAAAGACGTTTGATATGCCCATAAGGCATCGTCCAGCTTCCTAGACCAATCCTTCCATCTAGCATTTACAGTCTTGGCAAGGATAGCCTTTATTTCCCAATTAGAGATCTCTACTTGCCCATTTTTCTATGGGTGGTATGGGGTAGCCACCTTATACTGTTTGACTCCATAGTTTGCCAAGGTGTCTCGGAATATATTCTTGCAAAAGTGTGATCCTCCATCACTTATGACGGTGCAAGGTACCCTAAAGCGAGAGAAGATATTTCTCCTCAAGAATGCAACAACCCATTTTTCTTCATTATCCGCTAGAGCCATATCCTTGACCCATTTTGACACGTAGTCAATAGCAACTAGTATGTACTTCATCCCAAATGAGCTTACAAAAGGCCCAATAAAATCAATGCCCCATATATCAAATAATTCTACCTTCAACATATTAGACATTGTCATCTCATGTTGTTTTGAGACGGACCCTTGCCTTTGACATTGGTCACATCTCTTCATGAACTCATACACATCCTTGAAAAAAGAGGGACAATAGTAGCCACTTTGAAGCACTTTCCTTGCTGTCCGATCAGCTGTATGGTGACCTCCAACTAAGGAAGCATGGCTCGCTTCTAGTATACTCAACATATCTACTTCTGGGATGCACCGACTAATAATACCATCCACACATCACCGAAAAAGATATGTCTCATCCCAAAAGTAATGGGTCACCATGGAGAAACTTTTTCCTTTGATGGAAGGAAAGATTTTTGGTACCACCTCTCTCACCACATAATTTGCAAAATTAGCATACCAAGGTATTTTATCTATTACAACAGCCAAGATTTTCTCATCTAGAAATTCATCATTGATCTAAAATTCATCTCTAACTGCTTGTTCACTTTCAAGACTGGACAGATGATCCGCAACTTGGTTTTTGCACCCCTTTCTATCTTTGACTTCAAATTCAAATTCTTAAAATAGTAGAACCCATCTAATCAACCTTGGCTTCACATCCTTTTTAACCATCAGATATCTCAAGGCTGTGTGGTCAGTGTGGACCACTACCTTGGTTCCTAGCAAATAAGCTTAGAAATTTTCAAAGGCAAAGACAATTGTAAGAAGTTCCTATTCTGTGATGGTGTAGTTCTTTTGAGCTCCACTCAGTGCTTTTCTGGCATAATAAATAGTATGAAACAATTTCTTTTCCTCCCGTCCAAGCACAACTCCTAAGGAAATATAGCTTGCATCACACATGATCTCAAATAGTTTTGACCAATCCGGTGTAACAATGATCGGGGCCTCAACCAGCTTCCTTTTAAAGCATTCAAATGCCTTCAAGAAATCATCATCAAAGGAGAGCTTAGTTTCCTTCTCTAAAAGTTTGCAAAGTGGTTGCAATCTTGGAGAAGTCCCTTATAAACCTTTGATAAAAGCCAACATGACCAAGGAAACTATGAACTCCCTTCACTGAGAAGGGAGGTGGTAGCTTCTCAATAACCTCAACCTTGGCTTGATCAACCTCTATCCCTTTTGCCAAAATTTTATGCCCGAGAACAATGGCCTCATTTACCATGAAGTTGCATTTCTCCACTTAAGCACCAAATTAAATTCCATACATTATTGCAAGGCTCTACTTAGGTTTTCCAAACAAAGCTCAAATGAATCTCTTACCACAGAAAAATCATCCATAAACACCTCCAGGGTGTCTTACACCATATGTGAGAAAATAGACGTCATGCACCTTTGAAAGGTAGCGGGTGCATTACATAGACTTAACGGTATCTGCTTGAATGTAAAAGTTCCATACAGGCACGTCAAAGTCATTTTCTCCTAATCATCAGGAGCAATACAGATCTGGTTATAGCCATAATAGCCATCCAAGAAATAATACCACCCCCGCCCCGATAATCGATCAAGAATTTGATCTATAAAGGGAATTGGGAAGTGGTCATTCAAAGTCCATGAGTTTAGTTTGTGATAGTCCATGCAAACTCTCCACCCAGTCACAAGCCTAAGGTGTATCAACTCATTCTTTCATTTTCAACAACAGTTATGCCCCCTTTCTTAGGCACACATTGAACTGGGCTTACCCATTTACTGTAGGAAATAAGATAAACCACTCCTGCATCCAACCACTTAATAATTTCCTTCTTAACCACCTCTTTCATTGGTAGGTTAAGACACCTCGATGGTTGGAGTACAATCTTCCACAAGTTGTATCTTATGAGTGCAGAATCCAGGGGGAATGCCATTAATATCAGCAATAGTCCAGCCTATTGCTCTTTTGTACTTTTGAAGAACCAAAATAAGTGCCTCCACCTGCTTCTCACCCAAATTAGCTGCAATGATAGTGGGTAGCATGTTTCAATTGCCCAAAAACACGTACCTTAAATTCCCTGGCAACTCTTTCAATTCTAACACCAGTGGCTCTTCAATAGATGACTTAGCCGGTGGTGTTGGTCAATTTTTAAGATTAAGATCTATCTTTTTAGAAGCATAAGTATATGATCCCATTCCTGTCAAAGAACAAATAGTCTCTTCATACTCCTTAATTCCTTCACAATCAAAATTCATCAACAATGCAGCTAGAGGCTCAACGACAAATTTCTCCTCTATAGCACCTCCTTCTCATCTTTATAATATAAATCAACAATTGAGAACACACTTACATATTTATGCTGCTTCATCGATTAGCACACATCACATTGCACCACTTTCTCATTCAACCTAAATAAGATCTCATTAGCTCACAAAGTAATCAACATACTTTCGGTTGTGAGTAAAGGTAGACCCATGATAATGGGCACCTTGAGGTCCACCTTACAATCCATAATGATGAAATCTACAAGAAATATGAAGCTAGCTACCTTCACCAGTATATCATACAAAGTACCAACAGGTTATTTTACCAACTTATCCGCCATCACAAGTCACATTTTAGTGGGTGTAAGGTCTCCAAAACCCAACTTTTTATACACAGCTAGTGACATCAAATTGATGCTCTCTCCTAGATCACATAAGGCTTTAGGAAATTCTTGTGACCCAATCGTACAAGGAATAGTGAATTCTCCTAGGTCTGCCTTCTTCTGTACCAACGACCTTGTAGAAATATCACTATAATGATGGAGATTATCCACTGGTTCGTAGCTTACCGCTCTTTTGTTTGTTATAAGATCCTTCATAAATTTAGAATATTTTGGCATTTGCTTAAGTACCTCTACCAAAGGCACATTCACTGTCAGCTGCTTCAACATTTCCATGAATTTACTAAATTTCATTTCATCATCCTTCTTCTTTAATCGCTGAGGAAAAAGAAGTGGTGGTTTTGGGAGAGTATTCACCACTACTTCCCCCTCCTTGTCTTTCCCTTTTTCCTAAATCATCTACTTACTGATGATTAGATGGAATATCAATGCCATCCATTTTTTTATACTGTATTGGATTACCTTTGTTAAGATTAACATCTTCTTCAATCACCTCATCATTCAAGCATTGCCCAAAGAAGGGTCTGCTAAAACTTTACCACTCCATGTGGTAATAGCTATGCATGAGCCATTATTCTGAGGGTTCTAAATTGTATCACTTGGCAGCATTTCACTCTTCTTCTGATTCAATACTGTAGTAAGTTGGCTAATTTTTTGTTCCAACTATTTGATTGAAATGGATTTCAAGTTTGCCAACTAACTCATAGAAGGAAAATCGCTCTTCATGGTAGTCACCCCAGAGTTGGTAGCCTAAACTCCCTTCAATAATTTCTCCATCATGTCCTCTATGGACATCTTTCCAGAGCTAGTTGCATCATTATCTCTTCTTCTAGGAGGTATATATAATCCACTCCTATCATTCTTGCTTTTCTAGTTTCGTTGATTTCTATCCTTGTAACCAGCCTTGTCGTAGTAGTTCTGACCTTGATTTCCTTGGCTATTGCCTTGGAAATCCTCTTAGTTATTTAAATAGTTATCCTCCTCTTCTGAAGAATCATCTCTACCATGGGATGCAACAACTTTTACTTTTTCAGTCTTTGCAAATAATAAGTACTTGGTCAACAAATCCATCTACGTCTTCAAGTGTACCATGTATTGATTGCGTTCTTCATTTTTCTTATGTTGTTCTGCAGTTATGCCAATAAACACAGTAGGGCTTGCTACCACAGAATCCCTGGTATGCCAAGCTTTACTTTATTTGTTCATCTGATCAATTATTTTCGAGGCCTCTTGAAAAGTTAGATCCATAAATAATCCCCCTGCAATATTATCTACAACTGGCTTTGTAATAGAGTTCAAAGCCCTATAAAGAGTCTCTATCAGATAAATATCTGTCATATTATAGTTCTAGCACTGCATCAGCTTCTTTTTAAACCTCCACTATGTCTCATGAAGAGCTTCAATTGGGAGCTACCTAAAGTTACTGATCTCATCCCTCAACTGAACCCTCCTGGAAGGCGAAAAGAACCTTTTTAGGAAAACCTCTTTTAACTCCCTCTAGTTGGTGATAGAATTAGGCATTAGCTTAGTAAGCCATAATGTTGCCTCCCTGGACAGAGACAACAAAAATAAACACAGGCGAATGGCATTCTGTCCCACTCTTGGTTTATCAAAGGACTTGTAAATAGTGATAAAGTTCACTAAATGCATATTGTGATAATCTTTCGGGATTCCACCAAACAACCCCTTCAGATAAACGAGTTGAATCATTGTATTGGTAATATTGAACTTTTCTCCTGGTTCTAGAGGTAGAGGATTAATAGCTCCAGTGGCACCAGCTCCTTCCATTCCATTCTCATCATCATTAAGATCAAATTACATAGTTTGGCAATTATGTCTCTCCCTGAAAAGACAATTTTTGTATACATTTCTATTCACTGGTGCAGCTACATTCTCTGCATGCCTTCGATTAATAGGATCTAACAAGTCGTCATCCCCCAAATCATCATCATCAAGATTAGGATGAAATGCCTGCTAACTATTATTCTTGAGCTCTACACAAAGAGGCTAGTCTCTCAGCATCTTGGGGATCTGCTATTCTGCCAATTAGTTGTGGTTCTAAATGAATTGGTAATAATGGTGCACCCGATATGCATGTAATTGGCATACACAATAACTCTCCTACACATGACAAAAGCAACAAACAAAAGTAAAATTTGGGAAACTTGACAAAAGGTCAATTGACAAGCACAAACTTAATGACAACCGTATTCCCCAACAATGATGCCAAAATTAGATACGCCTAAATTGCACTTCACTTATGAGAAAGTAAGAGGTCACTGTCAAATATAAAACCCAACTAGATTGGGTGTCGAATTCCATAGGAAATACTATGTTCACTAAGAATCATGACTGTTATTAGACTGTTGATCTAAGGTTTCTCGGTAAAAGGGGATTTGGATGTGTTAACAATATTATTTTCTATTTGTATCACATAAGGTCCAGCTAATGAGAGTTAATGTAGATGTGATTTCAATAAGAATGAATTGACTAGAGTTATTCTCACCAAGATGTTCAAGCAGTTAAGGTTGCGTATTTGTACTCGAATTCTAAATTATGTATTCAATTTCAAGAATAATTGAATTCGAAGAATTACTCATGTGTTTCTCAACCTAATGAGTTTTTCATCCTTTACTCAGTGAGTCTATGTTCTATTTCTAGATGGCGGGTAGGGTAACAGTTCTTCGCAGGGCTAACGGTTCATTTCCTGGACCATCGCATGACATTTAGTATTTTGCTAATTCTATTTCTTGGTGATGGTATCAGCTGATGGTTCATCACAGAGTTGACGGTGTATCACCTGGACCGTCACAAGATATCCAGTGTCACTGTCTTTTATTTTTTGGCGACGGTTTAGACTGACAGTTCGTTGCAAGGTTGACGGTCTATCGCCTAAGTCGTTAATGATCTTTTTCCTTGATTTTTCCCAGTTTATCCTAGTTATCCTTTACACTCAGTTCTTATCCTGAAAACACTAAAGTACATAGTTAAATGCAATAATAGTTACTTGAAAACAAAATTATTCTAAGAAAAAGGCCTAAAATGCTCTGTTAAAAGCTGGAACATTAGGGTCTTACATTGGGTTTCCTTTATTTCCATTTTTCATATGTCATTTATTGTGTCTTCCTATAGGGCACTCTATTGAGTATTTGGTTAGCTGTAAGGATAGCCTCCCCCCATAAGTTCTGCGGTAAACCTGAACTTATAAATAAGGTATTCATCATTCCCTTCAAAGTTCAGTTTTTTCTTTTTGCAATTTAATTGGATTGAGGTGAATACGGGGCTGTAGTTTGATGGACAATTCCATTCTCTACACATATTTTTTCAAAGCAAGATTCATATTCTCCGCCGCTATCACTTCTTATTACTTGGATTTATTTCTCTAACTTATTTTACACTTCAGTTTTGCATTGACAAAACACATCCATTACTCCATCCTTTCTATTTAACAAATAGACATAAAAATATCTAGTGCAATCATCAATAAAATTTATTAAATACTTCTTCCTACCACGAGATGGTGTTGACTTCATATCACAAATGTCAATCTGGATTAAGTCTAAGGGATTGGAATTCCTTTCAATGGACTTATACAAATGCTTAGCATACTTTGATTCCACACACGTTTGACATTTTGATTTATTGCACTCAAAGTTTGGCGAAACTTCTAAGATAATCAGTGTTCACAATGTTTTGTAATTAACATGGCCTAATAATTCATGCCCCAAATCATAAGACTCAAGCAAGTAAGAAGAAACAAAACTTTTATTGATTTCAATAGTTATTACATTCATCTTATATAGGCCCTCAGTGAGATAACCTTTCCTCCATACACTTCTCTTTTGCTAATTACAATTATTTTTAGGAGTAGTTACATATTTGAATCTATTTTTATCTAGAAGTGATATAGAAATCAAGTTCTTTCTTAACTCTGATACGTACAGGACATTGTTGAGTGTCAACACTTTGCTTGAAGTC
Organism: Capsicum baccatum var. pendulum; assembly: GCA_030864225.1. NCBI lineage: Eukaryota > Viridiplantae > Streptophyta > Magnoliopsida > Solanales > Solanaceae > Capsicum > Capsicum baccatum. The sequence continues at coordinate 232,652,818 of CM061560.1, read as the reverse complement.
ATTTTCAAAGCATATTTTTCCTGTTCCTTCTACTTTTGCAGTAGAGGAGTTACCCATGAAGATATTTTCTTCTCCTTAAGCCAAAGTAAATATTGAAAACAAATCCTTATTATAACAAACATGAAGGGTGGCACTGGAATCCATCCACCATTTGCGAGAATTTTCCACCAAGTTGCAATCGGAAAGCATGGCACCTAGATCATCTATTTCATTCTTGGACTCAACCACATTTGCTTGGTACTTTTTCTTACATTTCTTAGGTCCCAAACAATCTATTGATTTGTGGCCAATCTTTCCACAGTTGAAGCACTTTACCTTGAATTTCTTCTTGGGTTGATTGCTTTCATTTCCAGCTTTCTTTCATTTTTTGGAGTTGTGGTCATCCTCTACAATATTTGCTCCATTCATTGTAGAATTTCCTCTTGACCTTATTTTCACAACCTTATTATCTTCTTCCATGCAAAATTTGATGATTAGATCTTTGACAAACATCTTCTTACGTTTGTGTTTTTAATAGTTTTTGAAGTCCTTCCACATGGGTGGTAACTTCTTTATTATTGATGCTACTTACAATTCTTTATTCACAATCAAACCTAAAATACAGTTTATGTAAATAAGAAGAACATTTTTCAATTGTTCAATAAAGGTATTTGTTAAAATCATACCTTCTGCAAGGAGATCATGGATGATCACTTGCATCTCCTGCACTTGGGAGACAACAGATTTACTGTCTATCATCTTATATTTCAGGAATCTTGCAATGAAGAACTTTTTGGTTCCTGCATCCTCTATCTTATACTTTCATTCCAGCGCTCCTCACAACTCTTTTGCAGTCTTTGTTCCACTATACACATTACAGAAGTCATATTGGAGACCACTCAAGATGTTGTTCCTGCAAAGGAAATTTGAGTGTTTCCAAGCCTTCACGACCACTAATCACTCTTGATCAGAGGTTTCCTGGGGTACCTCTGAAGCTTTCTCAAATGTGAACCTTTGAAGACAAAGAGTCCTAAGGTAGAAAAATATTTTTTGCTGCCACCTTTTAAAGTCAATACTTGCAAATTTTCTGGGTTTCTCTGCTGGTGCAATAGCTTGCGAAGCATTATTAAGACTCATTGTAGCAATACTAGTTGCCGCCACAGTCGTTGTAGTATCATACACTTGAAAATCGTTAATTATTTTCCTGTCACACGACACTAAATTTAGTATGTGAAAATACTACTCAATAAAGTTGCAGCAACTTTAAACACCTCTTATTTCTAGTTTAGTAATGAAGTTTTTATGACTTTCATTCGTCAACTGAGTGATCTTTGACTTGTGATAAAGATTTTATTTCTTCAAATCACTAGTTAAGTTCAAATAAAGTAGAAAGCTAAAAACTTTAATCTCCAGAAACCAAGCAATACAAATTCCCAAAAAAAAAACTTTAGTGAAAAGAAAATTTCACCAAACAAGTAAAAAATATTTTTTTTCTCAAAAATTACTTCCTTAAGATTGTTGTTTTTAATGTTTTCGGGTACAAAAATCTGTATTTAAGCATAACAACTTCAACTCAAGTTCAAGTGCAAACAAGAACATTAATGAAGTTATTTAACACCCTCAACACAAGATCAAATATACCTTTCAAAGAAGCGTGTTTTTTCTTCAGAAATTTAGAAGAATTAAAAAAGGCCAAGTCCTTGTAATTCACGAAGTATCCTTAAGGAAATAATTTCCCTCAAGTACCTGAGGTTGTGGAATTTTCCTCCAGGATAAAATGGCCCAACAATTCGACTGTAGTGGTACCTCAAATGATCAAATTCTCTTCAAACTCACTCAACAGTGAGATGATCACACGGAGTATTTAGGAAGACAAGAAATGTTTTCAAGAGTAGAAAAATTCATACTAAACCTGTGGAAAAATTCAGGTTTATATAGCCATTAAGTTCTCCTTTTGAAAGGTGGAAATGGTTCACCAAAAAGGTGTATATTTTCTAAACAGTCATATCTGTCTATTCAAAAGAATGTGTCTTTTCCCAACACCTAAAACTATCCAAACAGTCATACCTTTTATCGAAATAGTGTGTCTTTTACTCGAAGAGTTGTGTCCCTTCCAAACAACTTTACATTTTCCATTCACACCTATTGAACCCAACAATCAATACTTTCAACGTACTCAGTATATGAGGCTAGTCTCTCAGCATCTTGGGGATCTGCCATTCGGCCAGTTAGTTATGGTTCTTAATGAATTGGTATTAATGGTGCACCCGATAGGCATGTACTTGGCATACACAATAACTCCCCTGCACATGACAAAAGCAACAAACAAAAGTAAAATTTGGGAAACTTGACCAAAGGTCAATTGATAAGCACAAACTTAATTGACAACCATATTCCCCAACAACGATGCCAAAATTTGATACGCCCAAATTACACTTATCTTATGAGAGAGTAAGAGCTCCCATTCAAATATAGAACCCAACTATATTGGGTGTTGAATTCCACAGGGAATACTATGTTCACTAAGAATTATGACTGTTATTAGACTGTTGATCTAAGGTTCCTAGGTAAAACGGGATTTGGATATGTTAACAATATTATTTTCTATTTGTATCACATAAGGTAAAACTAATGAGAGTTAATGTAGATGTGATTTCAATAAGAATGAATTGACTAGACTTATGCTCACCAAGATGTTCAAACAGTTAAGATTGTGTATTTGTGCTCGAATTCTAAATTATATATTCAATTACAAGAATTATGGAATTCTAAGAATTACTCATGTGTTTCTCTACCTAATGAGTTTTTCACCTTTTACTCAGTGAGTCTATTTTCAATTTCTGGGTGGCGGGTAGGGTAACAGTTATTTGCAGGGCCAATGGTTCGTCGCCTGGACCATCGCATGACATCCAGTATTTCCTTATTCTGTTTCTTGGTGATGGTTTAGACCGATGGTTCATCATAAAGTTGACGGTCTATCACCTGGACCGTCACAGGATATCCAGTGTTACTATCTTCTATTTTTTGGCGACGGTTTAGACTGACAGTTTGTTGCAAGGTTGACGGTCTATCACCTGAGTCGTTGATGATCTTTTTCCTTGATTTTTCCTAGTTTATCCTAGTTATCCGTTACACTCAGTTCTTATCCTGAAAACACTAAAGTACATTTAAATGCGACAATAGTTACTTGAAAACACACAATTATTCTAAGAAAAAGGCCTAAAATATTTCGTCAAAAGCTGGAACATTAGGGTCTTACATTGGGTTTCCTTCATTTCCATTTTTCATATGGAATTTATTGTGTCTTACTATAGGGCACTCTATTGAGTATTCGGTTAGCTGTAAGGATAGCCTCCCCCCATAAGTTTTGCGGTAAACCTGAACTTATAAGTAAGGTATTCATCTTTTTCTTCAAAGTTCAGTTTTTTATTTCTGCAATTTCATTGGATTGAAGTGAATACGATGCTGTAGTTTTATGGAAAATTCCATTCTCTACACATAGTTTTGCAAAGCGAGATTCATATTCTCCGCCTCTATCACTTCTTATCATTTTGATCTTTTTCTCTAACTGATTTTACACTTCAGTTTTACATTGTCAAAACACATCCATTACTTCATCCTTTCTATTTAACAAACAGACATAACAATATCTAGTGCAATCAATAAAATTTATTAAATACTTTTTCCTACCACGAGATGGTGTTGACTACATATCACAAATGTCAATGTGGATTAAGTCTAAAGGATAGGAATTTCTTTCAATGGACTTATACAAATGCTTAGCATACTTTGATTCCACACACGTTTGACATTTTGATTTATTGCACTCGAAGTTTGGCAAAACTTAGAAGATAATTAGTCTTCACAATGTTTTGTAATTAACATGGCCTAATCGTTCATGCCACAAATCATAAGACTCAAGCAAGTAAGAAGAAACAAAACTTTTATTGATTACAATAGTTATTACATTAATCTTATATAGGCCCTCAGTAAGATAACCTTTCCTGCATACACTTCTCTTTTGATAATTATAATTATTTTTGGGAGTAGTTACATATTTGAATCTATTTTTATCTAGAAGTCATACAGAAATCAAGTTCTTTCTTAACTCCGATACGTACATGACATTGTTGAGTGTCAACACTTTGCTTGAAGTCATTTTCAAGCATATTTTTCCTGTTCCTTCTACTTTTGCAGTACCGGAGTTATCCATGAAGATATTTTCTTCTCTTTGATCCAAAGTAAACTTTGAAAACAACTCCTTATTAGAACAAATATGGTGGGTGGCACTGGAATCCATCCACCATTTGCGAGAATTTTCCACCAAGTTGCATTGGGAAAGCATGGCACCTAGATCATCTGTTTCTTTCTTGGACTCAGCCATATTTTCTTGGTACTTTTTCTTACTTTTCTTAGGGCCCCGACAATCTGTTGATTTGTGGCCAATCTTTCCATAGTTGAAGCACTTTCCCTTGAATTTCTTCTTGGGTTGATTGCTTTCATTTCCAGCTTTCTTTTGCTTTTTGGAGTTGTGGTCATATTCTACAATATTTTCTCCATTCATTGTAGAATTTCCTCTTGACCTTCTTTTCACAACCTTATTGTCTTCTTCAATGCACAATCTGATGATTAGATCTTCGACAAACATCATCTTACGTTTGTGTTTCAAATAGTTCTTGAAGTCCTTCCGCATGGGTGGTAACTTCTCTATTATTGCTGCTATTTACAATGATTCATTCACGATCAAACCTAAAATACAGTTTATGTGAACAATAAGAACATTTTTCAATTGTTCAATAAAGGTATTTGTCAAAATTATACCTTCTGCAAGGAGATCATGGATGATTACTTGCATCTCCTGCACTTGGGAGAGAACAGATTTACTGTCCATCATCTTATATTCCAGGAATCTTGCAATGAAGAACTTTTTGGTTCCTGCATCCTCTATCTTATACTTTCGTTCCAGTGCTCCCCACAATATTTTTGCAGTCTTTGATCCACTATACACATTACAAAGGTCATCATGGAGACCACTCAAGATGTAGTTCCTGCAAAGGAAATTGGAGTGTTTCCAAGCATTCACGATTACAAATCACTCTTGGTCAGAGGTTTCCTGGGGTACCTCTGAAGCTTCCTCAAATGTGAACCTTTGAAGACAAAGAGTCACAAGGTAGAAAAATATTTTTTGCTGCCACTTTTTAAACTCAATACTCGCAACTTTTTCAGGTTTCTCTGCTGGTGCCATAGCTTGCGAAGCATTTTTAAGACTCATTGTGGAAATACTAGTTGCCTCCACAATCGTTGTAGTATCATACACTTGATAATCGTTAGTTATTTTCCTGTCACAAGACACTAAATTTAGTATGTGAAAATACTACTCAATAAAGTTGCAGCAACTTTAATCACCTCTTGTTTCTAGTTTAGCAATGAAGTTTTTATGACTTTCATTCGTCAACTGAGTGATCTTTGACTTGTGACAAAGATTTTTTTCTTCAAATCACTAGTTAAGTTCAAATAAAGTAGAAAGCTAAAAACTCTAATCTCTAGAAATCAAGCAATACAAATTCCGAAAAAAAAACTTTAGTGAAAAGAAAATTTCACCAAACAAGTAAAACAATATTTTTTTCCTCAAAAATTATTTCCTTAAGATTGTTGTTTTTTAACGTTTTCGGTTACAAGAATCTATATATAAGCATAACAACTTCAACACAAGTTCAAGTGTAAACAAGAATATTAATGAAGTTATTTAACACCCTCAACGCAAGATCAAATATACCTTTCAAAGAAGTGTTTTTTTCTTAGAAATTTAGATGAAACAAAAAAGGCCAACTACTTCTAATTCATGAAATATCCTTAAGTAAATAATTTCCCTCAAGTACCTGAGGTTGTGGAATTTTCCTCCCAGGATAAAATGGCCTAAAAATTCAACTGTAGTGGTACCCCAAATGATCAGATTCTCTTCTAACTCACTCAACAGTGAGATGATCACACGGAGTATTTTAGAAGACAAGGAATGTTTTCAAGAGTAGAAAAATTCATACTAAACCTGTGGAAAAATTCAGGTTTATATAGCCATTAAGTTCTTCCTTTGAAAAGTGGAAATGGTTCACAAAAAAGGTGTATATTTTCTAAACACTCATATCTGTCCATTCAAAAGAATGTGTCTTTTCCGAACATCTAAAACTATCCAAACAGTCATACCTTTTATAGAAATAGTGTGTCTTTTACTCGAAGAGTTGTGTCCTTTCCAAACAACTTTTCATTTTCCATTCACACCTATTGCACCCAACAATCAATACTTTCAACGGACTAAGTATATGAGATATAAAACAACTGATATAAGTTGAAAATGGTACACGTGACATGATAACTACTTTAAGACCAAGTAATGAATAGGTATTGTATAGTAAATTGATTAATTAGTTAAGAGGTCATTCAAGAATCTAGACCTGAACTTTGAATTGTGGATTACATAGTAGGATATACAAATAATGGGCATACCTTAATCTGAGTTAACTGGGGTCAAAACTATAACTCCAGTTGAAAGGGTATTTAGTACCCTGCCAAGGGTACGAAAACTGACTGACATGGATCTATAAATTTGATGTACAGAAAAGACTAAGGTGTAAAGCATGGTCTAATGGGTGACCCTTTAGAACCTATGGTGGTGCCGTTTTCTTGGACTTAGGTACTTCTATGGAAGGTCTCATTTTAACTACCGAATGAGTCTTCATCCCTGCATTCGCTTTGAGCTAAGTACTACTACTAGCTGAATAACACTAATAACTACAATCCTTAATGGTAATAATAATATGAAGACTACGAATAAATACATTATATGAAAGTATTTAAAATATCTAAACTGGGGGATATAGTTTACAAAAGTGTATGCATAAAATCTTAGGTCATTTGGTGTTCATAACCCACCATTTTTGAAGAATGCAACTATTACTCCAATTTTGTAAACTGAATGAATCTAAAGAATTCAGTGACTTGGGTCCAACAGCCATGGATTTTTACAATATTACTAGGGTTTGTGATCATGGTCATGTAATAAGACTGAAATTCATGATAAAATTTAGATTATAACTCGTGACACCAAGGGACTGCAATATCAATAAATTTGCCGCAATATCAATAAATTTTCCAATATTGATAAACCCTAAATTGTGAAGAAGTAATTGAATTAGAGAATTAGGTTAAATTTAGGACTCAATAGGTAAAAGAGAAAACATTGATGAAATGTCATAAACTTAGAGATGGAAGACTTATAGAATTCTTTCAAATTGGTAGCTTAAAGAAGATGAACCATAGCTCTGCCTTGGGAAAAGAAATCACCATTTTTTCCCTGGTTGAAACTAAGTGTTAGATATTTTTTCTAAGTAATGGAGGATTAGGATTATATTAACCCAATTAACCATCCTTGAAATACCTAAAACAACGTGGTTTCTATGTTAAAAGAATGGAAAAAGTTTGATATGCCCCTCTTAAAATTCAAAGCTAAAAATTATTAGGAGGGACATATGGGATCTTCCCATGATTGCGGGACAAACCAACGCTTTTGGGTTGCACTCATGGTTGGAAGATGGATTAGAGCTATCTAGACATGAACAAATGATCTTGGTATGACTGTGGGATCTACCTATGGTCGTACCTTAGTCCAAAGCTTTGAAGGTTAAATTATAGGCAAATGTGAGACTCTTGATCATGCCTCAGATAGTAGTTTTAATGAACGATTGTGGTTTTTTCTCATGGTACGAAGGAACATTTGTCAACTTTAAGATGTTGGGGTTGTTACTATGAGGCGAGACCATTGTATGGTCGTACAATGTAACTAAGGTCATGGTTTGGCTTGTGATATCTCACTGTAGAGAAGTGCTTTACTATAAAGGCCATAACTTTTTACCCTGCTATCGGATTTGGGTTAAACTGGATGCATTTGAAAGATAATTAAAATATTTATAATTTGGTAGGTCTAGATATAAAAGATATTTCTGAATCTTGATGGTATGATCATTTGAAATTGATTATTTTTTAAGAAATATATTGGTAAAAGAGATTTTTGGATGGGTTAAGGGATAGGAGTTTCTTGTGGCCTTAGTAAATGGCCAAATTCCTTTTAATATTGTTATAAATTGATGTTTAATTCTAAATGTACTTGCAAAATGGTTCTAGACCCGACTTGAATTTTTAGGGGTGCTATAATATGTCCCCTTTGGGGTCATTGTTTCCCAAATAGAAATTGACTGAGCTGGAAGGTTAGGGGAAAAGATCTATAATTTCCACATTTTCTTCTCTATTTATCTTTATATCATTGGAACCCTATAAACCTATCTATACATTAAATTCCTACACTAAGTTTCTAAGATATGAACACTAATATGGTACTAAGTCAGTAACTGAAACGTAGACTGAACTAGATACATGAACATAGACTATGACATAAGAATAGCTGGGAGAAATAAAATAGAAATAATAAATTAATTAAGGGGAAAATATTATCTTAGGTTGGGACTGAGTCCGAAGGAAAGAGAAGGGGGTACTTGGTCATCTTATCTTTCTCTACTTTCAAAGTATCTCCCTCAATCGACTGATTTCTCCAAAGAACAATTACCAACACGACCTCCTTATTCCTCATCTTGTGAACCTGACAGCCAAGTATTTCAATAGGAACCTTTTCATAAAATAGAGTATCTTTCACACCCACATTTGCTAAGGGCACATATAATGTGGGTTCACTGATGCACTCCTTCAAAAAGAAAACATTGAACACAGGATACACTGCTACTACTGGAAAATCTAATCCATAGGCTGCTTTTCTAAAATGGCCTACAATCTCATAAGGACCAATAAAGTAGGGAATGATCTTTCCTTTCTTCCCAAATCTCATCACCCCCTTAATAATTGAAACTTTCAGGTAGACAAAATCACTAATAGAAACTTAAGCTCCCCTCTTCATATCTGCGTTGGACTTTTGATGACTATTAAGTTGTTCTCCAATTAGCTGAACTTTCTCCATAGCCTCATGGACTGAATTTGGACCAATTAATATAACTTAACTAACTTCAAACCAACCAATAGGATGTCTACACCTCCTACTATAAAGTTTCTCAAATAGGGCCATCTGAATACTAGAGTAATAACTGTTATTATACATAAACTCAATCAAAGATAGATGGTCATACCGACTACTTTGGAAATCAATCACACATGCTCTCAATATGTTCTCTAAGATCTAAATTGTCCTTTTCGCCTAACCATCTGTCTACAGGTGAAAAGCTATACTGAGATCAACTTGAGTACCAAGAACCTTTTAAAATATCTCCTAAAATTGAGAGGTAAAATGAGTACCTCTAGCTGAAATGATAGTTACAGGGACTCCATACAATTTCACCAGCTCCCTTAAGTAGACTTTAGCATAGTCCTCGACCGAATATGAACTTTTAACTAGAAAAAATAGATTACTTAGTCATTCGGTCCATAATAACCAAAATAGATTCATGCTGTCGATGAGAGTGAGGCAACCCTATAACGAAGTTCATATTTACTACCTCCCACCTCCAAGTAGGAATACTGATGTTCTAAAGTATGCCACTAAGTCTCTAGTGCTCAATCTTAACCTGTTGTCTATTTAGAAAGTTAGCCAGTAACCATACGGTATCATTCTACATACCATTACACCAATAAACTTCCCATAAATCATGATACATCTTAGTAGATCCTAAGTGAAAAGAATATAAAGAACCGTAAGCCTTCACTAGCATCCACTATCTCAAGTCATCTACATCCAAAACACATAGTCTATCTTGATAGTGAAGAACACTGTCTCCGCTTTAGGAGATAACCTCAACTTTCTAACTCTAGGCTGGTGGTTTCATTCTAAGAAAAATATGATCACTATCTTTCTTTTCTTTCATCTCGGCAATCAAATAGGATTCTAAACCATTTTAAAGCAAAATACTACCTTCGACTAAATCAACTAATCAAACTCCTAGGTTGGCCAATCTATGAACCTCACGACCTAGTTCTTTCTTCTTATCCTCTGCATGAGCAATAATTCCAATATTTAATCTAATAAGGGCATTAGATACCACATTGGCTTTACCCAGATATTACAAAAGACTTAAATCATAATCCTTTACAACTCTAGCTATCTCTTCTAATCAAGATTTAGATCTTCTAATTGAACACAAACTGAAGACTCTTATAATCGGTGAACATGTCAATATAAACCCTATATAGGTAAGTATCCAAATCTGTAAGGCAAATATAACTGTTGCCAACTTGAGATCATGTGTCGAATAGTTCTTCACATGAAGCTTGAGCTGTCTAGAGGCATATGCTATAACTTTGACTTGTTGCATCAACACACAACCAAGTCCAACCCTAGAAGAATCATATTATACCATAAAACCATTTGAACCCTCAGGCTGAGTTAAAAGTAGAGTGGTGGTTACTCGGACCTTTAACTCCTAAAACCTCTTCTCACATAAGTCAGACCGTTAAAATTTGACTTTCTTCTGAGTCAACTGGGACATAGGATTGGAAATAGAGGAAAATCCCTTAATAAACCATCCATAGTAACTAGCTAAGCCTAAGAAACTCCTGACATCTACTGGGCAGATGGGTCTAAGATAAGTCCTCATTTCTTCGATCTTTCGAGGATCAACCCGAATGCCTCCAGTAAAAATAATATGAACAAGGAATGTTATTTATTACAACCCAAATTTTCACTTGATGAATTTGGTGAATAGTCAGTGATCTTTAGGTGGCAGTAAGACAATCATCATATGATCTATGTGTTAAACCTCACTTTGAGAATAAATAAGTATGTTATCTATGAAGACTATAATGAACATGTTTTAGTACTTCTTAAACACCCTGTTCATTAAGTCCATAAAACTTGTCGGAGAATATCTTAGTCCAAAAGACATAACAACAATTTCAATGTGACAATATCAAGTTCTGAAGGCTGTCTTTGGAATGTCATATTTTCTGACTTTGAGCTAATGATATCCTGATCTGAGGTCTATATTAGAGAAGAAATTTGCACCCTAAAGTTGGTCGAAAAAGTCATCAATCCTAGGAATAAGATACTTATTTTTTACCGTAACCTTGTTTAAATAAGGGTAGTCGATGCACATTCTGAGAGAACCATCTTTCTTACACAAAAGAAAGAACTTGTGTGCCCCATAGAGAGATATTAGGACTAATAAAAACCTTGTCTAAGAGGTCCTTTAATTGTTTCTTTAGAATTGTAAACCCGGCTGGAGCCATTCTGTAGGGTAGAATTAAAATAGGATAGGTATCTGGAAGGAGATCTATTCCAAAGTCAATTTCTTATTTAGGAGGAACTCTAGGTAGATATTCTTGAAACATTTCTATAAATTCATTTACTATTTGAACTAACCCAATAGTTGGGGCTTCAGATTTTGAATCCTTAACCCAGAAAATATAATAGATGCATTATTTAGAGATCAACTTTATACACTTAAGGTAACAAACGAACTGACCTATAGGCATTGAGATACAACCCTTCCATTCTTGAACTAGTTTATTTGGAAACTAGAATAGGACTACTCTCTTCCTATAATCAATAGAGGCATAGTAAGAGTGGAACTGTCCATACCAAGAAGGACATAAAAATTTACCATGTCTAACTCTATGAGATCAACTGAGATGACTTATTGGGGTAAATTTTAATATACTGATCTAGCTATGACTGAGTCACCAATTGGAGTAGAGAATATGAAAGGTTCTAAAAGAATTTTGGGACCGACAACAAAGTTTACTACTCTATAGGGAGTTACAAAAGAAAGTGTGGCTCTAAGATCTAATAATGCATAGATATGACTAGAAAAGACGAATAGCATACTCGTGATTATATTTGGAGAACCCTCCTGATCCTGTTAAGTCTGAAGGGCATAGATACTGGACGTTGTCTACTAGTTATACTAGATGAGGAACCCTGTGAGTCAAGCAGCCTCTGGAGCGGTTGAAGAGTTAGACTAACTTTTCTAATGGGTATTCTTACCTCTATGTGAAGCCACTTAGCATTCCCTAAGCTTGTGACCTAGCTATCCTTGCCTAATGTAACCATCACTACCTATCATACACTCACCGTTATGGTTTCTACCATATTTCTTTCATACCGGGTTGGTATGGATACTAATCACACTACCCTGGGACTTATATTCTGGTTCCATATCTCAATCATCTTTCCTAAACTTGGGCACTAGGAAACTAACATAAAATGGGGATGGAGCTAAAGATTTATGGAAAAATTGAGAATAATTTACACCATCTGTCCTCTGGTATGAGAAATTAAAGCTACCTATGCTAGCCCTCTTATTCTTCTTTTGCTTTTCTTAACTTTTGTTTCTCTATCTGTTGGGCATGAACCATCAGTCTATAGATTTCCATCTCCTTCACCAAGATAGAAGTCCTACACTTTTTGGCCACATCCTTATAAACACCAGACACAAACGTGATCATGCGGGCTCTAAATTCAATAACCATAGTTGGAGCACACATTTCCAATGGAGTGAACGTATAGGAATACTCTTTAACACTGATGCTACCCTACGTCAGATTTATGAATTATTACACCTTGGCCTTTCTTAGCTCAAACAAGATGAACCTATCCAAAAATGTAACAACAAACTAGTTCCATTCTATAGGTTCTACGTCTATACCCCTATCCCTCTTCCATTGCTTAGACTAGGTGAGAGCTATTCCTTGCAGCTAAAGGCAACTAAGTCCATACTTTTAGTTGGGGTAACATACATGATCTTTATAAATTTTTTATTTTTATCCATGAAAAACTGTTGATCCTCCTTATATTTGGACCTAAAAAAACACTAGATAATTCATCCAAGTGAAGTCTCGGACTCTGTCTGCTACCTTATTCATTATTGAGTTGGTCGGTGCCATAACAGATTGGTTATTTTGGGCAGTCATAGTCTTGGCTAAGAATATAAAAGCATCCTAAATTTGGTATAGGATACTTGTTTATTTAAGGTTTTTTCTTGAGCTGGTGCTGGTACTTGTTGATTTTCTACCCCGTTATCATTTTCACTCCTCCTTTTATTAGTTTTCTTTAGAGGCATATTTTGTTAGCATGTAGCAAAAAATTTAGAAGAAAGTTTTAATAGATCTCACACTCTATCACATGATATAAATATGAAAGAAGTGAAACTTTTCCTAAGAAGTTTCATTGCCTCTCACTCATAAGTCTGGCATATTTTACACCCTTGAATAAAACTATTTTACGAGCATTTCAAACACCCTAGGAAACTTTAAACCTATGGCTCTAATACAAAATTTTTTATGACGTGATACTACCCCCTAGTTGTAACACGGTGATTAGAGTCACAAGTGACCCTAAGCTAACCCATGGCTTAGAAAAACACTAAGAATATTTAAAATAATGGAAGAAAAAGAAACATTTATGTGGAAGTGTAACTAAATAATGAATATATATTAAAGAAAGCTAATCAAGGATAGTAAAATCTGATATCATAAATTGAATATTTAACTATAAATTTGAAAAGCCTCTACTAAGATGAGTTATTGGGACAAGCCCTCAGCAAACTCTAACTGTCAAAAAACTGGAAACAACAAAGACAAAATGAAATATTGACATTATCCCTCACATGATGAAGCTCACTAAAATGCAACTGCTGATATGGTAAGAGATCATACTAGGCGCGATTTGGATGCTGAGCATCAAAAAATATATTATAACACAATATAGTAAAAAGAAATTATGCGATTAGTTCATTGAATGTACTAAGTATTTGAGATAGGAAATAACTGATATAAGATAAACATAGTACATGTGACATGATAATTAATGCAAGACCGAGTAATGAACATATGCAGTATAATGTATTGAATAATTGGATACAGGGTCATGCAAGAATCTAGATCTGAACTGTAAATTGTGGACTAGACTATGGGAGCTACTAATAACTGACATGCCTTATTTTGAGCTAACTAAGTTCCAACCTGTAACCCCATATAGAAAAGTGTTTAGTACCTTGCCAAGTGTATAAACACTGATTGACATGTATGATGAGTGATTATTTTACCACTCATTCTCACTAAACATTTATTCACATTACCTTGTTTTGAATGAATGAATGAGACATTTGGGTGAAGAATACATTGGAGACTTTCTAAGTGGAAGATTAGCTCACTTACATTACTGATTTGTGGGAGTTCCAAGTTTGAAGTAACATTCACTTAAGCTCCAATAAATTAATTCAATGGAGATTATGGGTATTTCTGTGTTTAATTATCTTATGTATAGCTAGATCTCCCTCTTGGGGTTATGTATGAATAGGGGATAATAGTGTGTGTAATTTGTTATTGTTAGCTTTTATTTGGTAGTTCATGTTAATGGGTTTTATCATTGTTATCCTAGCTTGGTTGAGATTTGTGGGTGAAAGACCCAAATACTGTAACGCCTCGAGTTTGGACCCTAGATGTCACACGGTGCTCATAATCCCGAAGGACCATAAGCTAACCCATAACTTGTACCTGCTGTAATAACTGAGTAATAGTATTGTAATAATGAAAAACTTATGCTGGAACTACCATAAGGTTCATAACCAAAAACAAATAATCATAAATAAATACTGAAAGCTGAGCATCTATCTGAGATAATCTAGTCTAAAAATCCTTTAACTGTATGAACATAGAGTTGATAGGATAAGTTGTCAACTAACTCCGACTACAAAAAAATAAACTGAGATACTTAAAAGATGACTATATCCTTGAACTATGAGGACTAACCACTAAACCTGCTATTGATAATCTAGGCTGCTAAGTACGGTCAAGAGCTCGCGTGTCTGAACCTATGATATAAGACATCATCATGCAAAGGAAAGGTTTGCGTTAGTACTTTGAATATACTAGTATGCTAAGTGAGGTAAGGCCGAATGCATGGGTTCATATGTATTAACAATACTGGCTGAGTAACTTAAATATAACTGAATGAGAGTACATGTATGTATAAAACTACTGTAAATACTGATTATGCAATACTATGTACATAACTATGTATACTATAATTGAGATCATATTAAAACTAGATACTGAGTTCTGATAATTGAATTAATGATATCTGAGTTCACTGATAACTGTATTACTGTTAGTTGGGTGACTTTTTTTGATATTCTTGATGTTGTAGAACTAAACTGAGTTCTATACTGAACTAGGTGAGTGTTTCTGATAGTTCTAGTGCTGAAGAATAGAACTGATTTCTGTACTAAGACTAAAACTAAAATTGTGGGAGGTAACCATCTAACAAACATGTCCCTTTCTGAACTGATTGGGGTCCAACCTGTAACCCCAATTCGAAGAGTGTCAGTACCGTTCCAAGGGTAAAGACAAATGACCGAGTCACCCTCATCTGGTAGGTGCTCTAAATGAGAACGGTGGTACCCTCAACTTACAGGTAAGACACCTCATCAACCCTTTACTAACAGGTTGATTTCTTAACCTACATTGGCTATATAGTTCTGGAAAAGAAGGACTGTTATAAAGATTACACCATCTACTGGCAGGTGAGTCCCCATCCTTGGGTTCACTTGGTGCTAAATCCTACCCCTAACTGTATAGAGACTGAACAGATTTCTAAACGGTCCTAGGATAGACTAAACTATTACTGATCATGCTAACTGACTGATATAAACTAAGTTCACTGAGTTCTGTTAACTAACTGAACACACTGAGTTCGGTAACTGACTGGGTACTATTGTACGTAACATCACTGACTATTCTGTAGCTACTAAAATTCTAAGTAAACATTAATATTGTCGGGTATTAGATACCCCCAGGACTCGATAGCATGAAAAGTAAAGCATAACATAATCTTGAAAAGCATAACAAGATCCACTTGTTCATAATTCATTCATAGAGACATTTTATCAAACACTTGTAGGGCATAAACTTGTACATATTCTACCATGTCATGATTTTACCATTTAATTGACATGGACATTCCATAAAACACATTGGGAGCAAAACTTAATGCATATAATCACGGAAAACATGTGAACATTGTAACTACAACAACCAAACTTGTTAATTCAAGGATTATAACATAGGAATTACATAATTCAATAGACATACTATTTCAATTTCATGAAATCCACAATTAATCATGGATTGAAACTCAATTAATGTCTATAACATGAATACAATCCAATTTTAAGCATGTAAATCATGAATCAATAATCTTGTAGTTTTAAAAATGGATTCTTGGACTCTATGGGTGAAAGCAACCCGTAGATAAACACCTAACATACCTTGATTGATAATTTTGTAGAGATTGAGGGGAGTTCTTGAGGCTTGATTCTTGAAGTTGATGAAGATAGGGCTTGTTCTTGAGAGGATTTTGGGAAAAAATCAGCAATTTTGCTATTTATGGCTTTAATCTTGTGTTATAGAGATATTGGCTGGAAGGAAAATGACCCATTTGCCTTTAAAAATACAGAACAAAATTGTAGAATTTACTTGGACCGAACTGGCTAGGGCGCCACAGGCTCTGGAGCACTGCTCTAGGAAGGGCGCCACGGTCTACATTGCGGGATCCCCCCAAGACCGTACTAGGTAGGGTGCTGCGTTCTATCATCCTGAGCCACTATTTTATAGTTTAAAACATGCCCAAACACTTGTCCAAAAATTCTGAAACATATCCGAGTTGTACTATTGACTTCCCTGATCATGAATTAATTTAAAAACTAATTTTCTAAGGTCGGGAAGGTCATAAATAAATTCCTCTAAGTTTGAGGGATTTAGAAATGAATATGTCCTAACACTTTACTGAAACTTTCTAAATATGGGACCTCTTTTGGCATGCTTTAAAGGACTTCAACGATTAGAATTCTGCGGGGTGTTACAAATACCCACATAGGGTTAATAAGTGAAAGCTCCAAATTATAGAAAACTCAAGTGTACTTTCAAAAGAAGGGTTTTGGGTAAGCTTTAGGAATCCACATCATCCTCGAAAGAGGGATATGGAGACCAATGCAATGATAGATATTTGTGTGTGTAGTTCGCTAATTTTTCACTATCTTAGACATAAGGGTGAATGTGAGGTTGAAAATACCATGGGTATCATCCTAGAAATAGGGATGCCTAGATTGAGGTTGTGGTTATCAATTGTTGAACACACCTATTAGGTATTCAAAAGAATCAATGGGTGAAAGTTTTGTGTTTTGATGAAAGACTAGCATCAAAATCTATAATCAAACCTACCTACATTTGACTTACTAAATTGATGTTAATTGTTAACACCTACATATAACTCCCTTAGTAGTGCATAGTCCCAAGATCCATGCATACCTATTAAAACTCTAATTATTTTAACCCCAAATTTATACTAAAAAAACCAAAAACAAATATTAGTGTAGATAACTAACCATTTTTATCTTTTTTGTACCGTTAACTTGAATTTAACTTGTATCTATTATTTTAAATTCACTTGATTGCCACTCACAATGTTCCTCGTGGATTCGACCCCAACTCTAAAGTTGGGTAAATATATTGACGTTGACCACCTTGCACTTTAATTGACATGTAAGTTGAGCGTTATAAAAAAATTGCGCCGTTGTTGGGGAATAATTTCCCGTATTAAGTTAATTTAAAATTTTAGTTACTTTCTTGTATTAAAGATTGCACATATTTGTTTGTTAATTTTCTTTGTATGTAGTTTATTTTTATTATTATTTTTCTCTATGGAATTTCCTAACAAATATGATATTGGTAGTAGGGAATCCTTTCGTGATGACCCATGTCTAATCTATGACGGACCACACTTCAGGAGAGATTATAACTATACTCTCCGGAAAGAGATGAACCCACTGTCTAAATCCTATAAGTATTATAGGTGCTTGTTATGTAGTGGTCGATATGGATATTGGGATAATAGTCCAAATACGCCCTCCTCCTATTATACTAACCAAATTAGTAGTTCTTCTTATGACATTGATAGGTCTTTTGATGAGAAGAAGGAGAAGCAACAAGTTGGACTCTTTGGTCTTGGAGCAATGCTTCAAACCATTTTGGATCGAGTAACTATAACCGTGGAGATATTGAAAGACTTGCATCAATCCTACGGGGTGTTCGAAAGGGCAAATGTCAAGGCAAAGGAATTGGGCAAGATATAATTCGTGCAAACCTCACAACTATGCCTATTTCCCTTGAGGAGGCCTGTCAAGAAGAGAAACCAAGATATGATGATGTTCTTGGTAGAAAAGACTTCTCTTTGACTTCCCAACCATAGAAATCATACGATGAAGTAGAAGCGAAAATAAAAGAAATGGTACTAGATTCAAAAGAAGAATCTATGGAAACATTTCATGATGAGTCTAGTTTATTTCGGGGTGAAAATGCTTTGTAGGAGGCTAACCCCAAAATAGGAGTTGGACCTTATTCAAACCATATTTCAATATTATGCTTAGAGGATAGATGAGGATCCACATTTTTGAACAAATGGTGAATGTTTGGGAGATGGACTCTGACTCACATATTTTGGAGTGTGACAATCCTATCAAGCACATGGAACCTCATCCATAATGGCCAAGAGGCTTAACTTCCAAAGTACAAGGAATGACCTATTGATGTGCTCACTTTTACCAAAGGAGCCAAATCAAAAGTTTGACGTAAAGTTAGGTAAAAGTTTTAAATCTTCAAACTGGCTAGATCAAAGCTTGCTTTCTATTTTATCACCACTTCCAAGACTCATATTCGAAGATCTAAATCTTTAGTCCCTCTAACGCTCCTTTCATATTGAACGAAAGTTAGGACAGACATTCAAATCTTCCAAGTGGAAGCACAAAAAGAGAGACGAGGGTGTCGTGCTACGACGTTAAACTAAGAGCTCGATAGAAGACACCCCATCATGCCATAAAAAGTGGCACATATCCTTTATATTTATACATGTTAGAGTAGATTTCATTTTGGTCTTATTTTGTTGCATGCATAATCCACGAAATATTGATGATAAGAGGCATTTTCATTAAATTTGATAAAGGAACATATGAAATTGGCAATTTGGACTGAATAGGAAGTGAAAGAGACCTAATTGTTTGGTCTCAATTACTGCGACCGTGGTCCGTGCCACCATAATTGTGGAGGCCGCATATCCGTGATCTCAAAACTTTGACCGCAATTATGGTTAAATCAGTTTAAGTGACCATACAAATTCCATTTCTTGCCATGCTTCTCTCTTAAATTTCTCTCAAATTTGTGGCTTTGGATTGCATATCCAAGTGTCAGTTCATTCCAATAAGCATCTAACTTGGTAAGTTGTCTAAATCTCCTCAGTTTTGATATATTTGCATACTTTGAACTTATAATGTATAAAAAGGGCCAAAATAAAGTTTTGATTACCAAATTCATGCTTAGTTGTTATTTATCTATGGCTAGCTATTGTAGTTAGTGCACACACTATTGGGAAAGCCTTGAGTACCAAAAATTAAGCCTTAAACCCCTTAAATTGAAGTGTAAGCCATGTGTGCGATTAAATACCCCTATAAATTCAATGTTTAATTTATTTAAGTTTGGGGCTGTGATCACATACTCTAGGCTTGAATTCTCTGCTTATAATATTGTCGTGCCTAGTTGAAATAGGAGATTGGGGTTAAAATTGCATTTTAAACACCATGAAAAAACTGTCTAACATGGTCTCAAGTACCGCAATGGCAATCCCGATGACTGCGATTGTGGTCAATACTACACGATCGCCTTTTCTAAGGGAAAATTTTGGTAGACTTCAAAACTTCTGCACATCCTTTGCTATCCCAAAAACCTCACACAACACTACCACAAGAGTGTACTTGTATGTTAGAGTATGCTTTTGGTGTGATAATACTAATATTGGTCTAAGTTACATTACTTACAGGTTCTCAGCTCAAATATGGGAGATTTCAATGAAACTAGATTCATGGATGTGCAATTCCAACACCTATACTATGAGGATTTCAATAGGAATAAGCTACTACTTGAAAGGGGTATTAGCTTATACAAAGTGGAAGAGAAGCTCCCAGAATTCCATGCCATACTCACTGCGACCCGGTGGATGTGCTTTGCCTCAGAACCCTGGTATGATAATGAGCAATGGGTATGTGCGTTCCACACAAATCTCAGCATAGTTTCTCTCACAAAACAATGATGACAATTCAGGTTAAGAAAGTAAACTTCAGAGCGGAGTAGATTAATGCAGTGTCTCCTAGATACTGACATGGGCCAGTTCCAGGAAAGAGCATATGAGGTAGGGACCTGGCTGGTAAACATTTTATGTATAGGAAAAGCAGTTCCCTAGTCCATCACCAAGAGATATATTTTTATGAATAACTTTACAGCAGAAGCAAAGCTATGGATAAACATCTTATGTAGCTGAGTATCGCCACACACCTATATGAACATTGTCACCAATTTTTAATCTCGAATGGTGTCTTGCATCCTATTTTGCATCCCTCTTAATGTGGGTGATATTGTGATCTCGAAGTGGTGATGTATCAAGAACCATGGAGGCTCTCATCTTCTATTTCCTTCTCTTATCATTGAGTTATGTAGGAGGGAGAAAGTGGAGAAATATATTATAGACACTTGGGTACGGCCAGGCTCTCTTATCTACCCACTCAAATGAAGAGGTGAGGGTGCCCTAGGTTAGAGTAAAAAAAGAAATATAGACACGAGAAAATTAGTCCAAGAGGACACAGACTCTTGCGGACCCTCATCATCCACTACTTTCAATGACATCTCTGTTCAGATGCAGGGGGTGAGAGAACTATTGTCCTAACTACCCCAGGGACCAGGAGATACCTCCACTTCTCTTCATTAATATGCAGCACAATAAGATTATGAGAAGTATATAGAAGAGCAGAAAAAGCAGGGTGCCACTATAGCCAGTCTGGAGAGATCCTATTCGGCCTTAGCCGCTTCTCATAAGGACCTCATGGATTCGCATGATAAGATAGTGAAAAGAGAGAAAAAGAGAGACAGGTTTTTCTGGAAGTTGTGGAAAATGGTGGAGGCATCTTTTAGGTGCCTAACCATGCAGTACCTTTATAAATTTTGGATAGTGAGAATGAGTCCCCTTCAAGTGGTTAGTTGATGATACTAGAGGTGATGATGCTGAGTCAGTAGGAAAAGATAACTCTTGATACATATTCAGGGAGCCCCTTTAACTCTTACTTGCCTGCTCCTACAGTGTGGACACTGCATTCTCTTAGTTTGGGCTACCCCCGAATATTTATGTTGGTGATTGTTTTAGGATGATGCTTTGGATATTGTTTTATTTTTTTTAAAATGCAACATTTTCGGCACTCGGTTGGTGCCCACATTTTATGGATTATCATGTTTTTATTCTAGTTTTAGTTTTTCTCTTTTTGCTTTATCTTTTATTTTGATTTTGATGATGGATGACAAGTTTTGCCCATTTAATGGATTGAGTGATGCCTTTCTTAAGGGTAAAGCGTCTTGTTTGGGTTTTTAGGCATAGGTGTAGTGGAAGTCTGAGTACTTGTGGTATTGTATGTTGTAAAGTTGGTGTCACTTTGAAACCATTGGTGAAGTCTGGTAGCCATATGGCTAGTTTTCCTATTTTGAGCCTAAATATGAGACTAAGGCTTTGGTTGTAGCCATAGTTTAGCAAATTATGCAAGAGGCTAATGCAAAATGAACAATCCCCTCTGGCCAAAATTTTGAAAAATCAAGTTTATGGACATAAGCAATGTTGTAACTCTTTTTGTGGCTTCATAAATTTTGACTTATGAACAGAAATAGATACTCCCAATTTGTCTCTCCCAAGAGTGATATTTGAGACCCCTTGGAGAATTTGGCATGCGATGAGTGGTGAGATTTTTGTATTCATCTCTTGTACACTTCTATTAGGTAGAACTTTCCTCGTTAGTCTTTCAAAACTAATTGTGATTGTATGTGCTTGGAGAAATGATCTTAGTCCACCTTTGTGATTTTGGAAGCGACTTTCGCCTAAGAATACTACCCATCTATAAATATAATCCCTTGTACTCACTTTGAGACTTTGAACCTTTCTTTGGCAAAATCATTACAAATCGTGATCCATTCTATTTATCCCTCTTTTGAACCAAACCCTCCTTGAACTTGAAAATATAACTTGAAGAAAAAATCCTAAGTTAGGGGTGGTTAAGGTTGATGGAAAAAAAGTGTGAGGCCACAAATTGTTACTGAAATGCCTAGTGAAACTAGGTGTTGAAAATAAAGGAATTGAAAAACAAAGTATTTAAGTGGTGAACACAAGAAGCAAAAAGTTGGCATAAGGAAGGAAAGAAAATAAAGAAGAATGGCCCTTAGTTAAAAAGGTAGATTAAAAAAGTGTGATGTAGCCATGCTATTCCCAAATGATATCCTACCCTAATACAAACCTACGTTTTAAGCTTAGACAGTCCATTGAGATCTCCAACAATGTATTTTGTTCATTGTGATGATTGAAAATAGGGGCAAGCTTATGGTATGACACTTGTTGCGTAGAGATTTCTTTTGTATGAGAGAGAGTTCTTGCACTTAAAACTCATTGTTACATTTTTGGTATTTTAATGTGTAGAATTTTCTTTCTTGTGAGGATTGACATGCGAAACAAGTTGTGGTGGGTGATTTTGTCATCTTCCAAAGAAAGAGGTAAATAGAGTATAGCAAAGTTGTGGTCAAGAGTAATCCACCTCTAGAGTATTGGTTATTGTTGGTTGGTTGCACTTTAAAGTCCTGCGTATCTTTAAATGTTGCATCTTCTGATAAGGGGTGTAGTGGAAATCACCTTAACCCATATGCAATGAGCTATTTGTGGTTACGACTAAAGTTGAAGTCATTGTAAGCTTTAAGGTATAAATTTTGGCATCGAGAATTGTTGAGGGTATTGATGAGTGATGATTTTACCACTCATTCTTACTAATCATTTGTGCACATTACCTTGCTTTAAATGAATGAATGAGACATATTGGTTATAAAATGTACTAATATCCACTCTTTGTAGGCATAGAGTTGAGGAGATAAAAAAATGTGGTTTGAGATGAAAATGATCAAAAGGGAGCATGAAAAGTGCAGCTGCAAACTTGAAGCAGAAAGGCCTTAGGTACCAGGGTCGCGATTTGCTGACCGTAATTGCGACAGTCAAGCAAAAGTCATTCAACCGTGATCATGGAAGTTAACCGTGGTCCCGTAATCATGGTCGCAGTTAGACCCACACGATCGTGACTTTGCGGAAGAGATCAGCCCAAGGGAAAAATTGGAAATGCACATGGATAACCACAATTTTGACAAAAAGGTTCAAAACCTAGCATCATGGATCATATTCCATCTTCCCAAAATTTTAGGTTTAACTCTTCAGTTCATAGCTTCCAATTTTTGAAGAATAAAATATTATATAATTTTTGAGTGAAGAGTACATTGGAGACTTTCTAAGTGGAAGATTAGCTCACTTCCATTGTTGATTTGTGGGAGTGCAAAGTTTGAAGTAACATTCACTTAAGCTTCAATAAATCACTTCAATGGAGATTATTAGTATAACTATGTTTATTTATCTTATGTGTAGTTAGATCTCCCTCTTGAGGTTATGTATGAATAGGGGCTAATAGTGTGTGTGGTTTGTTATTGTTAGCTTCTATTTGCTAGTTCATGTTAATCGGTTTTATCATTGCTATGCTAACTTTGTAGGGAATTATAGGTGAAAGCCCCAAATACCCACATGGGTTTGATGAGTGAAAGCTTCAAATTCTAGAAAGTTCAAGGCCATATTCAAAAGAAAGCTTTTGGGTGAACTTTAGGAATCCACATCATCCTCAAAAGAGGGATATGGAGACCAATGCAATGATAGATAATTGTGTGTGTATCTTGCTAAATTTTTACTATATTTGACATAAGGGTGAATGTCAGGTTGACTATACCATGGGTATCATCCTAGAAATAGAGATGCCTAGATTGAGGTTGTGGTTATCAATTGTTGAACATGCCTATTAGGTATTCGATAGATTCAATGGTTGAAAGTTTGGTGTTTTGTTGAAAGACTAGCATCAAAATATATAAACAAACCTACCCATATTTGACTTACTAAATTGATGTTTACTTCTAACACCCACATAAAACTCCCTTAGTAATGCATAATACCAAGATCCGTGCATACCTGTTAAAAATCTAATTATTTGTAGCCTCAAATTTATACTAAAAAACTCAAAAAGAAACATTAGTGTAGATACCTATCTCCCCCATTTTTATCTTTTCATACCATTGGATTAAATTTAACTTGTATCTATTATTTCAAATTAACTTTATTGCCACTCACATTGTTCCTCTATATTTGACCTCGACTCCAAAGTTGGGTAAATATATTGGCGACGGCCGCCTTGCACTTCAATTGAAGTGTAAGTTGAGCGTTATCAGTGTATCAACTAAATTAATTTCCAAACGGACTAAGGTGTCAAGCTTAATTTTATGGTGAGCCTTTAGAACCTTCCGTGACTCCATAATTCTAGGACTTAGGGACTTCTACAAAAGGTATCTGCCTAATAGGCGGATAAGATTTCATCCCTGTGTCTGCTCGGTGTTAAGTACTACTATCCTAGTTGAATAATACTAATAACTGCAATGGTCAATGATAAAAATAATATGAAGAATAAGAATAGATGTATTATACAAAAGCATTCAAAACATATAACTGGGGGATAGAGTGCCCAAAAGTATATGCGTGAAATCCTAGGTAATCGATTGTTCATTACCCACCATATCCGAAGAATGCAGCTATTATGTCAATTTCAAAAATTTAATGAATTGAATAGATACAACAATCATGGATTTTTATAGTATATCTAGGGTTTGTGATCATGTTCATGTAATAATTATGAAATTCATGATAAAACAAGGATTATAACACAATGACACTAAGGGAATGAGATATCAAAAAATTTTCCTATATCCATAATCCCTAAACTGTGAAGAATAAACTGAACTAGGGAATGAGGTTAACTTTGAGACTCAATGGGTGACGACATACCCATTGATGAAATTCCACAAACCTGGAGATGGATAACATAAAGAACTCTTTGAAATTGGTTGCCTGAAGAAGAAGAATCCTAGCTCTGCCTTTGGGAAAGAAATTTCCCCTTTTCTCTATTTAAAACTAAGTGTTGAATATTTATGCTAAGTAACAAGGGCTTAGGGTAGTGTTATCCCAACTAAAAATCCTTGAAACACTCAATATTATGTTATTGTGATGTTAAAAGAGTTGGAAAAGACTTGTATGCCCCTCTTAAAATTCAAAATTGGTAACTATTGGGAAGGACATTTGGCACCATTCCATGATTGTGGGACCAATCTATGATCATGGGTTGTGCTCATGATTGGGGTACGAATGATATCTCTCTAAACATGATCAGTCAAGCCTTGATACATTTGTGGTAACTACCAATGGTCGTACCTTAGTTCATAGGTTTGAAGGTTAAATCAGGATTTTATGTGGTAATCACAATCGTACCTAGGATAATAGTTTTAAAGAATAATCATGGTTTTCTATTGTGGTATACTGGTATACTTTTGAACCTTTAGATATTGGGGTTTTCTCAGTCAAACGAGACCATTGTATGGTCATACAATGTAACCACAGTCGTGGTTTGGCATATGATATGTCACTGTACTAGTTCTTTACTTAAAAGGCCATAAACTTTCTCCTTGATATTGGATTGAGTCAAAATTGGATGCATTGGAAATATAATTCAAACATATATTATTTGGTAGGTATAGAGTTCAAATATGATTTTGAATCTAAAATTTATGATCATTTGAAATTGATTATTTCTTGAGGACTCAATTGGTATGGGAGGTTTAGGGCTTGGTTAAGAGCTAGGAGGTTCTTGTGGCTTTGCTACATGTCCAAATTCCATCCCATATGGTTAAATGTTGATATCTAGTCCTACATTTACTTGAAAAATGGTTATAGCTTAGGCTTTAATTTTCTAGTGTGTTATAGGTACTTGAGTTGAAGGAACCACTCCAATCTCTTTTAGAAAATTTCCAAGCCAATCAACCTCTTTAGTTGCCTCAAAGGCAGCTTTATATTCTTCCTCCATGGTGGAATAAAAAATACATGATTCCTTGATTCTCCTCAAAACTATGAGTTTTCCTCCTAGAGTAAACTAATATCCTAAGGTAGATATTTTAAATATTTACATGGATGGAAGTCTAAATTTGTACACCCATTAGGTATAAGATCACTATAGTTGAAAACAAGCATATAATCCCTAGTCCTTTTATGGTACTTGATTATATGCTTAACCCCAATCCAATCTTCTTTCCCAGTATTAGACTAAAATATGCTAACAATGCCTACAACAAAGAAAATATTAGGTTTGATACATGACATAACATACAAGAGATTCCCTATGAAAAAAGTATAAGGGACCACCTTTAATCTATCTATCTCATCAGACATTTTGGGTGACTGGTCCTTTGATAGAGTAATTCAATGTCTAAAAGAAAGGAATACCTTTACGGGATTTTGAATCCTAAAGCTTGCAATAATAGTGATAATATAAAGCACTTAAAATAAGCATAATATACTTTGTTTATAATCTTGACGAGCTTGATCCCAAGGATATAAGCCACTTTTGTTACAACCCAACCCGCTAGATCATTTCACACACCTACCAACACATGCCAAAGATAGGATAACCCTGAACAACCACCAATAAATCATTGAATAAGTTACTACAATATTCACTTAGTCAATTTATGTCTAGCACATGAATAACTAATCAACAGTTCAAATATGACTGCTAATTTACCTAGTTACTAAACACTATATTTTCTACATCAAATAAGAAATGTAAATGCGAAACAACTACAAGTGACTCCTAAGAACCTATCCTAAATCAGTACAGGAATAGTAGACAAGGAGTAGGGACTCCATGTAGAGTAGATATGAAAGAAGTTCTGTGGTATTATCAGCATCATTGCCAACTCTAACTAACCTGAACTATCATTGTACCTCTAATTAGATATATTGTAAGTGTAGTAGTGATATAAGTGTAGTATTAACACAACCACACATACTGGTAAGTGTCATCGACCAACTAGGGTTAGAAACAAATAACACCAGTAATATACACGAAAATATCATAACATCAAATAAGGTTCCAGATTGTAGCCTCAACTAAGGAATCCTCGACATATCACCTTAGCATATCTGTGACCAACCTGTCATTTAACAATTTCATATATTTGTCCTTTAGCTCAATTTTGTATATCTTTGTCCTTTGTCTTAACATTTTGTATATCATTGTCTTTTGAATTAACATTTTGTATATTTTTTTCCTTTAACTTAACATTTTGTATATCTTAGTCTTTTGACTACCTAATCCAACCTAACTCGTCCTTCCTATACATAGACCCATTCTTATGCTACCAACAACACTTTAAGCTTCAATCAAGAATGACATCGTTACTCCTAATTAATACATTATAGTACAACCTTTCATAAATATTATAAGTTCCACTGATCATGCTATATCATAACCGGTTCTTATAGGAAACCATAGATTCTTACCTCTAATCAAGTCTACCTAAGAAACGTAATTTACTTTTGTAGACTCTCTTTCATCAATTACCATAATTAAGAAACACGTATGATATTAATATATATATAATGTAGAATGGCATTCAAACATAAGATGAATGCAAACATGCAATATGTGTGCATCATATCTTATTCTTCTCAACACCATCGTCATATATGTACCAGCATGGTACCTGACCCTTGTCCCAACAAGCTTGTGTATGCCGATGTGGTACCTAACCTACTATAACCTTATATAATATTATACCTATGTGGTACCTGACCCATTATCTCAAACCACATCATGGTTCAATGAAAATGTAATGTAATTTTCAAATCACAAGTCATGCTAGAAAGCATCCAAAGATGTTTAAATCACAAATAAGCACAAGTCAAGAAAATCTAAGTGATGCAAAATTGTTTGATCCATTTGATCATTAATCCTACTCTTTACAATAAACATATCGTAATTATCACTTAACAAACACCCTTATGGTCGTTGTTAACCAAATAATTTACATTGTTAAGAGCTCTCCCTTTCTAACCATATCCCTTCTTTAAGTTTTTGACATTACCTTTTAAGCTCTAGAAAGCATTGATAATGATAATATGTAAATCAATGCCAACTCTTCAACCCAGGAAACCACAATACCTTTTTACTCGCTATCTCACCTCAAAACCTTTTGACTCACTATATTGTCTTCTAAACTATGGAAACATAAATCAAGACTATAAAGGCATTAGAATTTTACAAGACCCCCTAACACGATTCAGACATTTAAAGAATTTATGTAATAGTTGAGCCACCTTATCTTTCCCATTTTACCATTGCACCCTATCCTATTAAGCCTTCCATTATACTAAATAAGGAAGATAATACACTATGCTCATTCTATTCACCTTATATGCACCACTTTTACCAACAAAAAGTTAATGTAACATTAATCAAATTTAAGAAAATCAAGCCTATTCAAGTTTTATTCATATTCATCCATCCAACTCCTTAATTGAAGCCCTAATAAATGATATTCCTGGCATTACTATTTACAATAAATACATCTCACCTAGGTATAGTTTCTACAATTAGAACCTTAACTTACCTTATAGTAATACTGCTACAAAGAGGAGTGAGTTTTCTTGTGCACGCTAGACATATTCCTATGTTGGGTTCCCTTTGGGTGTGTCTTAAAACTGATCTTATGAACCTTGACCTTTGAAATGGTTGGGGAGATAGGGTTTTTAGAGTGTTTTTTATGGAAGGGGGAAACCTAGGAAAATAAAGATAAAGAGTGTTTTGTTATTACTGCAGCGGTTATTCAACCACTACAACGGTCAAAAATAGATGACCCAACCCCTTATTAGGCCTCTTGCTTTAATTGACTTGATCCCTAATATTCCTCTTAATTTAAATTTTTTACAATCTATTTTGAGCCTATTATTATTATAAATTATTTTTGGGATGTTTTCACATGTTACAAAGGTTTGAGTCATTAAATTAAGTATCAATTTACACATTGTTCATTCACAAACTATCCTAAGGTAAGGTCTGGAAAGTTGAACGAGTGTTTGATGGATATATACTATGAAAAGTAACTAGGGAGATCATTTAACCTATGCTATCTCTTTCTACGTCCATGTTTTGTTAGTTAGGGACTGCTAAAATATGGTGTAATCTAGGACAAACAATTATCCCTACTTTTTTTCCTAAGGAGCGACTCGCATTTTATTATTAGAATAACCACCAACATATTATATATTATTTTAAAGCACAAAAGGTTGAGACACAGTTGGTCTCTAAAAGTTTTAACTATTATAGTGGTAATTATCAGTAACAATAATTTATTGTAGTTAAGTAAGAGAAATGATTCCATATCCCCTATTTTCACTCCCAACTCTCAATTTCTTTCAAGTCTCTCTGCAAAAGTCTTACTTTGTTAATGAATTTAACGTTATTTCTTCATATCTTCTACTTACATTATGATTTTTATCTAATAGAATCATAGGATAATGTTAGAATAAGGATGTGCATGGTGGGTTTGGCTTTGGGGTGAGAAATGAAGAGGGGGCTACTCTTTTGGAGTTCGCAAGGTCATTTGGGCTGGTGGTGGTGAACTCGGGCTTCCCGAAGAAGGACGATCACCTCATCACCTTTCGAAGCGCGATAGCCAGGACCCAGATTGACTTCATGTTGATCAGGAAAGGGGATAGGGTGTTGTGTAGGGACTGTAAGGTCATCCCGAGTGAGAATCTTTCGACCCAGCATAGGCTCTTGGTCATGGACTTGGGTATAAAGAAGAATAGTAAGAGGAGGAGTAAGGAGTGTAGACCTAGAATTAAGTGGGGCGGTTTGACGCCAGTGAATGCATGGGAGATAGGGGAGAAGTTGGCGGGAATGGGGGTGTGGGAGTGTAGGGGGGACGTGGATGATATGTGGGATAGGGCGGCTAGGTGCATCAGGGAGAAGGCTAGTGAGGTGTTAGGTGTTTCTAGGGGCCGGGCTGGGCACCATCAAGGGGATTGGTGGTGGAATGAAGAGGTGGAGATGAAAGTGAGGACCAAGAAAGAGGCGTACGCTAAGTTGGTTGAGAGCAGAGACGAAGAAGAGAAGCGGGTAAACAGGAAAGAGTACAAGCAAGCTCGGAAGAAGGCTAAGTCAGCAGTCACAGCAGCTAAGACGGCCGCGTTTGAGAGCCTGTATGCGGGGTTACAGGGGAAGGGAGGGGAGAAAAAGTTGTTTAGACTCGCAAAGGCTAGGGAGAGGAAGGGCCGTGATCTTGATCAGGTGAGGTGCATTAAGGGGGAGGATGGCAGAGTGTTGATGGAGGACAGCCATATTAAGAATAGATGGAAGTCGTACTTCCATAGGCTCTTGAATGACGAAGGGGATAGAGCTATTGTGTTAGGGGAACTGGAGCGCTCAGAGGAGTGTCGGGAGTTTAGTTATTGTAGACGTTTTAGGGTAGAGGAGGTTAGAGAGGCTGTTCGCAGGATGCGGAGGGGTAGGGCGACGGGGCCGGATGAGATACCGGTGGAGTTTTGGAAGTACGTTGGAGAGGCTGGGGTAAGGTGGTTGACTGGTCTGTTTAACGAAATCTTCAAGACGGCAAGGATGCCCGAGGCATGGAGGTGGAGTACCATAATCCCTCTCTATAAGAATAAGGGTGACATCCAGAGTTGCAATAACTATAGGGGGATTAAGTTATTGAGTCACTCTATGAAGATTTGGGAGAGAGTCGTCGAGGGGAGGCTGAGACGGATAGTGTCTATTTCGGAAAATCAGTTCGGATTTATGCCTGGGCGCTCGACGACGGAGGCAATTCATCTGGTACGGAGGCTGGTGGAACAGTATAGGGAAAGGAAGAAGGACCTGCACATGGTGTTTATCGATCTAGAGAAGGCTTACGACAAAGTTCCCAGGGAGGTGCTTTGGAGATGCTTGGAGGTGAGTCGAGTCCCGATGGCTTATATCAGAGCAGTTAAAGATATGTATGATGGAGCGAAAACTCAGGTGAGGACGGCGGGAAGAGACTCAGAGCATTTTACTGTCTTGACAGGATTGCATCAGGGATCTACTCTTAGTCCTTTTTTGTTTGCTTTGGTGATGGATGTGTTGACGCGGAGTATTCAAGGGGAAGTGCCTTGGTGTATGCTTTTTGCAGACGATGTAGTTCTGATTGACGAGACCCGAAAGGGTGTGAATGACAAATTAGAGGTGTGGAGATAAATTCTTGAGTCTAAAGGGTTCAGGTTGAGCAGAAGCAAGACAGAGTATTTGGAATGCAAGTTTAATGACGTGAGGTTGGAGGATGAGGTGGTAGTGAAGTTGGAATCGCAGGAGGTATGTAAGAGGGATAGTTTCAAGTATCTCAGGTCCGTGATTCAGGGTAACGGAGAGATCGACGAGGATGTCTCGCACCGTATTGGGGCGGGATGGTTGAAGTGGAAGCTCGCGTCGGGGGTGTTGTGTGATAAGAAGGTGCCGCCCAAGCTTAAAGGCAAATTCTACAGGATGGTAGTCCGTCCGGCCATGTTGTATGGAGCGGAGTGTTGGCCAGTTAAGAACTCCCACATCCAAAAAATGAAGGTGGCGGAAATGCGAATGTTGCGCTGGATGTGTGGGATGACTAGAGGGGACAGAGTTAGGAATGAGACTATCAGGGAGAAGGTTGGGGTGGCTCCAGTGGAGTGCAAGATGCGGCAAGTCCGATTGAGTTGGTTTGGACACGTGAAGAGGAGGGACATGGATGCCCCGGTTCGTAGGTGTGAGAGGCTAGCGTTGGATGGTTTTAGGCGGGGTAGGGGTAGGCCGAAGAAGTACTGGGGAGAGGTGATTAGACGGGACATGGAGCAGTTACAGCTCACCGAGGACATGACCCTAGATAGGAAGGTCTGGAGGGCGAGGATTAGGGCAGAAGACTAGGGCCAGTTTGGGGGCACAAGGGTAGGGAATTGGTGGGGGATTATTCCTGTTATTCTTCCTACTCCTATT
The DNA here is from genome assembly GCA_030864225.1 of Capsicum baccatum var. pendulum. NCBI lineage: Eukaryota > Viridiplantae > Streptophyta > Magnoliopsida > Solanales > Solanaceae > Capsicum > Capsicum baccatum. The sequence continues at coordinate 232,620,755 of CM061560.1, read as the reverse complement.
TTTATTCCTATTCCTATTCTTCTTCTTGTTATGATTTCGGTGTTCCATGTTTTATTATGTATCTGAGTGCTTCCCGATGTTTCCTACTACCTATGCGTTACTTTATATTTATATTTATATTTATATTTATATTTATATTTATATTTATATTTATATTTATATTTATATTTATATTTATATTTGTGTGGCGACTGTCTTGAGCCGGGGGTCTATCGGAAACAGCCTTTCTACTTCTTCAGAGGTAGAGGTATGGACTGCGTACATCTTACCCCCCCCAGACCCCACTAGGTGGGAATACACTGGGTTTGTTGTTGTTGTTGATTCTACTTACATTATGTGTTTTCTCTTATAGAATCATAGGATTATGTTAGAATAAGAAGATTTTCAGTGGGTTTGGGTAAAACTTAATGAAGTTTATATTTGGTTGTACTTTTGAACATATGTGTTGACATGCTAAGTTTTCTTACCTTTTCAATGCTGCTACAATGTTCGAGACATAAGATTAACATAATTCTTGATAAAATTTAACCATGGAAGGGGTGAAAGATGAAGGGTCATCTTTTTCAACAATTCCCTTTGATTTGGGTTGGATTTGATTATTTCACCCTTATTTTAGTTTAAAAAGGTTCACTCACAATTATCCAAGCCCAATCTATGCTTAATATTTGAAACTAAAGAGAAAAGTCCAAAATTTTCCATGGTAAGGAAGGCTGGCGGGTTGAAGATAAAAAAACACTACAATGATAATTTTATTGCTGAAATAGTATCACCGTAGTGTTTAATATCATTTTTTTGGTATCGCTATAGTAGTTATTTATCCACTATAGTGGTAATGGGTGGTGTTTTACTAGTTCCTCTATTTTCTTCAAGATTGTAATCTTCCTTCGCTTTCTTGGTATTTTGACACAATTCTAACTTTTTTCAAGGTAATTATAGGATCCCAGTGGCTCAACAACCCATCTACCATCAATTTACCGATGTTTTTTAAACCTAGTATGCAAAGGGGCAACACAAAAGGAACTTCTTTCATGAGCGAGGGTTTATAATAGATGTGCTGGAGGATGGGTTGCCTGAATTCAACAGTTGAAAGTTTTTGGGTGGAAAATGGTAACCGAGCTGGTCCCAAAGTGTAACTTGGACTGGGTCTAGGAATTTTATGCTATAGTCCTTAGGTGCCGTTTAGTTTGCGGTTTGGATGTAAATAATTCCAGGATAAAATAATAATCCCGGGATAAAAATTTATTTCACTTGTTTGGTTGTCAATATTTGGAATAACTTATCCCGGAACTAATAATTAGTCCCGGGATAATTTATCCATAGATATGGTGGGATTATTATCCCATGTTAAGTTATCCTTGGGATAAAATTAGAATAAGACACAATTGCCCTCCAAATTCTTTTTAAATTATATATATACAAACATACAAATATATATATATATATATATATATATATATATATATATATATATATATATATATTGCTTTATTTTTTTAATAAAATATAAGGTATTTTTATAAAATTATGGACAAGTTACAAAAGTATGTTGACATCCGCTTTCTAACTTAATACATGCTTAATTATTAAATAAAAAATATTTTTATATTTAGCTAAAAATATTTGAAAATTTAATTTTAAAAAAATATAATTTGACTCTCCAAATATTAATGATACTAAATAATAAAAAATGAGAGTAATTCTTTATCATATTTTTTGATGATGAATTTTTTAACAAAAAAAATGAGATTATCAATATTTTATGGAATTTAGAACAAAATAAGTAATTTAGCAAGAAATATTAGAGATTCATACACATTTAAGAAATATTTTATTTATGAATATATTATACGTTAAATTTATTTGAATAATTATTATGTTTATTTATATATTTTAATTTCTCTAAAAATAATAAAAATGTTGACTCCATTGTTGAATTACATATTATAAATTAAATATTTTTTTAATCACTTAAAATTGATATTTTATATATCAATTAAAATAAATTTTAATATTCTATATTATATGAGTGATATGTATTTAAATGAAGTGACATAAACAACAAATCATCGTTTACTTTAATAAACTTAATTTAAAAAATTTTATTTCAAACTAAATAAGCTATAGTAAGATTTTTTTTTAAACATACACGGCATAATCATGGGAAGGCACATGAAGAAAAAATTAAAGCTAAATAAGATGAAAGTTTTATTTTAAAATACACATGATATAATTATGAAAATGCACACACACAAAAAAATTAAGCTAAATAAGATGAAAGTTTTATTTTTAAGAATAAATATTTAAAGCTTGAAAAAGAAATATATATATATATATATATATATATATATATATATATATATATATATATATATATATATATATATATATATATATATATATGTATGTATGTATGTATGTATGTATATATAAAATAAGATGGAGGGCATTTTGGTAATCAATTAATTTATTCCTAGAAATTATACCCTGCATATTACTTTGAATACAACAAACCAAACACTCTATAAAAATAATTCCACTATAACTTATCCCAGCATAACTAATCTTGATATAACTTATTTTCAAACTAAACGACCCCTTATAGTGGAGTGGGTAGTATCTCTCCTCACCATTCTAAATCAGGGAAATATTGTGCTCATGGATGCCACTACTATCAATGAGATCTTTTTGTTCCTAAACCTAACAATGAAGACTTTGAGGATAAAATTTGAGAGTCAGATTTCAGTTAGGAGACTTGCTATTTGGCGCTTAAGGGTAAGGCTAACTAGGTTTAAGGGGACCAAAAGTCCATACTTGTCACCTGAGGCTAAGATTTAGTTGTAGTTGGTGTCTTGGAGGATCCATCATTTGAAGCGCTACATACATGGTGTTCCACCGAGAAATGTTTGGGATCAAGATGCATGTAAGGACTCAGATTATGCATGAGTGGTGGTACTTTAATTTTATGGGGAGGTTCCCAAGGGACTTTCTTTTACATTTATTGATTACGAAGTTGTCCAAATGGGTGAGTGTTCCCTCGGAAGACATGATGTCTAGGAGGAATGATATGTATACAACCCCATTAGTGGAAGAAGTACCTAAGATAAAGGTATAAAGCAGAAGAAGATGAAAGAGGAGGGTAGGAGTAGTAGAGCTGGTGGAATTAGTGTTTCTCTCCAATCCGAGACACCCGCTCCTCCTAGAGTCAGGGTTTATAGCCTTGATTCTATGCATGGCTACATAGATATGACTCATATGTACCAACTAGGGTTAGGTACTTCGAGGTCTACTTCCCTAGTGAAACGTGCTTAAGCTTATGTTGAGGTCCGAAGGGAGATAAATGAGGAGAAAAAGAAATACCATTCCTAGAACCTCATGATGGTGAGGATATGGAAGGCCTTGTGGGTCTTGTTTACATGCACCTTACAATATAAATAGCTCCCAAAGCTGAGTGTCGAGTATTTCAAGAAGTTCTTCCTTGGGAGCATGTATGAGGAGCTCCCGGAAGCCGTAAGTCTTGGGGACAGGGCCACTAGCTAGAAGTTATCTTTCCCTTTCCTCTTTTATGTTTACGTTGTTGGATTCTAGTTGCCCCCATCTAGAGCATGTAATAAATAATTGCACTTTTTATTTTTTGCATATTTTAGATGTATTTCCTTCTCATCCTTCTTCAATAATAATTATACTCGCTTATAATGCATTGTCATGATCCGAGGCTACCCCTAGTCATGAAAATGGTGCTTATGGTCACAAGTGACCACAAGTTTACCCATGAGCTGGTACCTACTATAAGGACTGAGTAAATGATAATAGAGACATATGTCGAAAACAGCTAATAAATGCCATAAGTTTTTAAATACTGAAAATATAACTGAATCTGCAAGTCTAAAAACATATACAAAAAATATTAAAATCTGATTGATAACCCATGATAAACTAACTGACTGTCTGAATATCTAAAATGCCTCTAACTGACTGACTGTGGAGTTGATAGAATAAATCTCCAGCTAACTGAAATAGAGGAATACTAAAATAAATAAATGAAAGATAAAATTTTCCTCAAAAGATAAGGACTCACCACTGCTGTTTCTGTTGTAATGATGAGCTATCTAAGCACGATCAGGAAACTTAGCATCCGAACCTATAATATAATACATCATAGCATGAAGAAAGTATGTGGTCAGTACTTTGAATGTCTGGTACATGAGGTGAGGTTAGCCGGTAATGCATAGGTTCATGTGCATAAAATAACAACTGACTAAATAGCATAAGATAACTGAGGCATAAATATGTGAAAAGCTGTAAAATTTGAGAATGTATAACCAAGCATATATCATAATTCTGAAATAGTCTTTAAACTGAAGTACTGAAATCTGACTACTGTATTCTATGGTCAAGCAAACCTAAACTGAATTCTATACTGAATATGGAACTGAGATTATGGGAGGTATCATCTAACTGACATGCCCTAATCTGAACTAATCGGGGTCCAACCTGTGTGTAATAGCCCAAAAATCCAAACCGATATTAGCCCCATGTTCCAAGCTCATGCATAGTACTTTATAGCTCTTTGGTAGTTTTATGAGTGAGGTAGAGGTTTATTAAAGCCTAAAATAATTTCCAGCTATTAGACGAATCAAAATAATCCTCATCGATTGAAAATTTTGATAAGAATCGTACTTTAGTCAACTTCAAACAAGTATATCTTTTGCTCTACTAAGAATTTTCCAGCTCAAGACCCACTAAATAATAGGAAATTAAATTACCTTTCAAAAGATGCCAATTTGGCCTAAATCTAATACTCAGGTGAGAAGTTATGGCACATTTAGTGCAGAGCAGTAGCCCAACGTGATAAGGCAACACACAGTGATGGCCAAATTCATGTTTTTTATTTTACAGTGTGCCATCGTGATAAGCACCGTGTCGCACCAAGGCGAATTTTTGCAATTGTCAATTTCCAATGAGGCACCATGGTTGGCACCGCGTTGTGCCAAAGTTCCAGTTTGCAATTGTTCATTTTTGGTGGTGCAACACGATAGAAACATGTCGCACCATTGGACAAAATGGGGATTGTCCTTTTCCAGTGGCCCAATGCGATAAGCAACATGTCGCACCGACATGAAAACTCGGGATTTCCAGTCCGCGACTTAAAATTCTAGGGACTATTTGGTCTTTTCTTAAAGCCCCAAATCCGTCCAAAACATGTAATTAACACCCTAAAGAGGAAATATGTGCCCCATTACTAACAAATTCTCTTCAAGAATTAATTATCTTTTAAGAACAAAACCCTATCCTTTAAAATTAAAGAACAAAACTCAAGAATTCACCATAAATTCTCACGAATTCATCAACCGAAGTATGCTAAGTGTTCATCTATGGGTTTGTTTCACCCATGGAGTCCAAGTATCCACTTTTAAATTCAAAGATTGATCTTTACAAGTTAATATGATTTTAAATTTGATTTTAACCATGAACCCCCATGAAATGTAATTCTATACCATATTTATATGTACTTGTTGTTGTTTATCAAATCCCATATGTTTTAATGTTGATATTCACTGATTCAAATCATACCTAGTGATGTTGATGTTCAAAATCATGCTATTTATACAAGCTTTAAACTATTTCCGTGCTTAGCTTTAACTATGAACATCAAGTGTTTGATGAAATACCTACAAGAATAGACTTGTGATATAAATGTTTTCATAATATGTCCTTAAAGATTTGGTACAATTTTTCTATTAATGCTATTGAGTCCTGGAGGTTATGAATACCTAAAACCATAGGTTTTTAATTACTCTTAGAATCTTCAGAATAGTTTTAGAATATATTATAAGCATTATCAGTTCAGTTAATTATCAAAATCATTTAATCTAGCACAGTTCAGTATTCCGAGTTAGTTTAGTTAGGAGTAGGATTTAGTACCGAGCGAACCTCGGGATGAGGCTCACCTACCAGTGAAGGGTGTGACCTTTAGTAGTAGTTTCTGCATTCAAGAATTACGTAGGTAGCGTAGATTAAGATGTTAACCTGCCAATTTATGGTTGATCTTATATGGGTACATGCCAGTTGAGGGTAACCCTTAGTTCTTTGGGACAACACTTTAGTGGATCCACACAGCCAGTGTTAGTACCCGTGGCATGGTATTGACACCCTTCCGACTAGGGTCATAGGTTGGACCCCAAATTACTCATTGGGGCATGTCAATTAGATAATAGCTCCCACAGTCTAAGTCCAGTAATCAGCTCAGTAATTCAATTTCAATTGCTTCACCATAGCATATAGATATTAGTAATTCAATTATCAGATTTCACTATTTTAGTTTACAAATTATATTCAGAACATATTTATGCTTGGTCATGTATTTGCAGTATTTATCGATTTAACATATCTTTAATATTCATAGATTTCATGCATTCTATTCATTAATTCATGTTATTTATTCAGTCAGTTATTATTCATGCATATGAAACCATGCCTATCAGCCTACCTCATTTTGCACACCAGTACATTCAAAGTACTTATCACAGACTCTTTGCTTGCTCTATGATGTATTGTAGGCATTATCATAATTTAGACTTTGAGTGTTACCTACATACATCACAAATTCCATATTTGAAGCACACATATTTCCACTGACCTTTGACTAACCTGAAGCTTGTTGCATAACATTGACTGTGGTTGCAGGTTATGCTTCTTCTAATGTCATGCTACTGAACTGAGTATTGATCAAATTCTATAATGCAGACACCTGTCCTGATATAGGCTGTGAATTGGTCCACCTCCAATACACCCGCAATTCTTTTTGTGTCACATCTTGAATCTGAATATCACTCTGGATTTCTTTGTTCTATACAGTTCAACAATATATGCAGCTCATTATAAGTCAAATCCAGCGCTTGACCACCTGTGGATGAATCTAGCAAAATCTTTGTATTATAATCAAGAGCTTCTACAAAAGTATGATCAAGTACCTCATTGGACTATTGGTGGTGTGGATAAACCTCAAGAAGAGCCTAGAAGTATTCTTAACATGATAGAGGTTTTCATCAGGTTTCTGTTTGAAGCTCGCTATCTCACTGTGAAGTCTCCCAGTTTTACCTTATTGAAAGAATCTGATGAGGAACTTTCCGGCTAAGTCATTCCATGATGTAATTGAATTGGCCAGCTCAGCATTCAACTACCTTTTAGCTTCCACCAAAAGTGAATGGGGAAACAGTGTCATACTCACATAATCTTTACTTACCCCAGTCGGAATGAATGTATCAGTAAGCTCAATAATAGTCTGCAAGTAGATTTGTGAATCCTTATGAGAAAACCATGCAAACTATTAACAACTGATGAGAAGCTGCACCATGTTATGCTTTAACTCAAAATTCCCTTAGCAGTCGGTGTTTGAATTAGGGAAGTTAGGTTTGTCGGAAGTGAGACTGTGATGATAGGCGAATTTACGCGCCTATATCAATATATTTTGCCCATATTTTAGCCTAGTTTTGAGAACTAATTATCTATTTCATGCACTTTTAGTCCTTTTTCCTGTAAATGAGCTAACGAACATGATTAGGAAAGTTTCAGGTATAAATGATGCAAAATACAGCATTTTATGGCTTACTTGACGCAAAAGAAAGCTCACAAACGAAGTAGAAAGGAGCTGGACGCCTAAAGGACCAAATCTGCTGCATGGAAAATCTGTCCCGGGCTAAAACAGCATTTCTAAATACTTTGGGGACTGCATGGAAAATCTGTCCAGGACTAAAACAACATTTCTGAAGACTTTGGGGACTTACAGACACAAAGCTGGATTTTTACAAAGATACATTAACCTAGTACAATTAGGTTATGTATTTCACTATTCTACTTGGATTATGATATTGTAACCTTACCCTAGTACATTTGGGTTAAGGATTTCATTAGTCTATTAGGATTTGGTTATTTATTTCATTAGCTTAGTAGGAGTAGGATAGGAGTATTATAAATACCCTATCATGCTAGAGATTTTAATCAAGTCCTCCCTTAGTGGAGGCAACTCCTCCCTTCATTCAAGAAATTCATTCTTAAACTATTAATTTTCTTCCATCTTTCTCATCTTCCACCACAAACACTTCTAATCTATTCTTCTATTCTTAAATTCCACAACAAGAGAATTGTTACTTGCTACGGAATCACCAAAACCACACGCCAAACACCTACTATTCACGCCAACCACCATGCAAAATGTGATATCCTTCGCATTCATGGGTAACTAAACCTCTTAGTTGGGGTTATGGAAGCCGAATGAGTTACTATCTATTGCTATGAGCTTGTGAGTTCAAGACACGTATATTGCTTATATCATTATTCTCTTCATCTTAAATCTACATTCTTTGCGGTTACAAACACAAGAACACGCCATTCTAACATCTAACCTGTTCGAGAGAAAGGTTATTTGTCTAGAAAAGAAGACGCAAGAATACGCCAGTCTAACATTTAACTTGTTCGAGAGAAAGGTTATTTGTCTGGAAAAGAGATAATGTCAAGGTAGTAGGACACCCTTTCCTATTAAAAAGCTAGTGCCGTAACTGGACTAACCTCTTGGAGAATTCGTACCGTTAGACACGCTTTAAGCTCGAGAGAGTTAAAGTGAAATAGTCCTTGTTTAGGTCGAGAGACGCTTGGATTTACCATCGACTACAATTCTCTATAAGCAATTGCATGTCAAGACTCTACACACTCATAGCCAATAGAGACGTATACCTCAGAAGGTGGACATAACCCCAACGCCTCAATTCTCATTGTTTACAACTCACGTAACAATTCCTCTTTTTACTTTGCTATTTTCAGCTTTTACTTTATTGTTTTGGTTACATATTACAATCCCCCCTTCTTACGAGACTTGCACCAAAAGTTTAGTAATTTTGCTTACTTGTTGGCCAAGCTATTCCCTGTGGGATCGACACCCAACCCAGGTTGGGTTCTATATTTGCTAACGACCGCTTTACACTCCCACGAGAGCTGTAGATTGAGCGTTATCAAAAATTGGCGCCGTTGCCGGGGAATACAAGTGTCAATCAAGTTCGTGATAATTACTAGACCCTTTGGTCAAAGATTCTCGTACTTTTACTTTTAGTTGTTGTTTTTGTTTTATTCAGGTTTATTCAGTGCATCAATGGAGGCACAACGTGAAATTGAAAGGATGGCTGCTCAAGTGCATCAACAGAATATTGATAATCGTAGGCGAGCAACAAATCCTGACGATGAGGATCTGGGCGATGAAGATCTATTAAACCCACAGCATACTGCTGAGATGGCGATACCAGCAAACAGAAGAGATCGTCAAGCAAGATATAGGCCTGAACGCCGAACTGTACCAATGCTGTTCGATGATGATGAAGATGATCTTGACGAAGCTGGTTCCACAGGAGCTATTATTCTTCCTCCCTTAGCACCGGGAGCAAAGTTCAATATCACTAGCGCCATGATTCAGCTTTTGCAACTCAAGGGATTATTTGGTGGACTAGCAGGCGATGATCCAAATATGCATCTGATCAACTTTATTTCTACATGCAAGTCATTCGACAATCCTGGAGTTGGACAGAATGCAATTCGATTACGTCTATTTCCATTGTCTCTGTCTGGGGAGGCAACTATGTGGTTGAATGGGCTGACTCCTGATTCTATTACTCATTGGAGGCAATTGAAAGACGCTTTCCTAGAAAGATTCTTTCCGCCATCCAAAAAAGCACAATTGAGAGATGAGATCATCAATTTTCGACAGCTTCCAACTGAAGCTCTTCATGAAACATGGGAGAGGTTCAAGACGAAGCTAATGCGATGCCCAAACCATCATATGACCAATGTCCACTTGATGGAGATATTATACAGAGCGTTGAATTCGGTGACTAAGCCAGTGGTTGATAATGCAGCAGGTGGATCATTTATGGACCTCACCTTTGTGCAGGCAAGCAATATGCTAGATCGGATGACGAAGCAAAGTAGAGCTTGGCATACCAGGGATTCTGAGGTAGCAAGCTCTACTGTATCTTTTGGCATGACTGCAGACCAACTAAGAAGAGAAGAAGAACGTGAGCAAGACATGGCGCACATGAAAACACAATTGGATCTTCTGACAAAGCACTTATTATCAGGGAAGACCGAAAAAGTGAAAGCTGTAGCGCTAAAAGGAAGAGACGAATCTGATTCGGAAGATGAGGCCAACTACTTGAACAATCAGGGGGGTTTCCGTGGGAATGCCCAAGGAAACCAAGGTCGGAACTATTATGATAAATTTGGAAGCAAAGACCAAGGTAGTTGGAAGAAAAATAATTAAAAGAGTGGTTTGTACGTTCCCCCTGGTAGACGTGATACCACCACATCTAATTCTGGGAGTATGGAAGACATGATGGCTAAGTTATTGAAGGGAGTGGAAGCAACGAACGCAGGAGTTAAGGAGGTGATTGATGATTTGTCCTCCATGAAGAAATTAGTTGATTCTCATTCCACTTCTATCAAGCAAATAGAGCAGCAATTGAGCCAACTTTCAGCAGCATTTAATCAAAGAAAGGCTGGCACTTTACCTAGCGATACTGTGCAAAACCCAAGGAATGATGGGTCATGCATGGCCATAACTACCAGAAGTGGTAAGGTGCTGGAAACTTCAGCAAAAGGCAAGCAAGTGGTTGACGAAGTGGTATGGTTTGATATATGCAAAACAATGAAACAGCCCAGCGATATGAATGAGTCATCTGTAGCTGATGTTTATTATGAGGATATGAAAGCATTATCTATAGAGAAACAACCTACTGTTGAGACATTGTCTGCTGTGCCACTGAAAGTTGAGCATGAAGATAATGAAGGTTATGAAGAACTTATGAGTGCTCTAACAGAAATAAAGTCTTATACTCCTAAGAAACCGGATTGTGATCTTAAGAATCAACCAAAAGCGAAGACTCCCTTTGACGAGCCACCAATGCTAGAATCGCAAGAGCTTCCCGATTATCTAAAGTATGTGTTCCTGGAAAGTAGAAATATACTTCCTGAGAGAGCAGATGATTTAAGTGAACAGCACGTAGAAGCTCTCATCTCTGCTCTGAGGAGATACAAGAGAGCTATGGGTTGGACTATTGATGATATAATTGGTGACTCTCCGGAGAAACGTATGAGCCAGCTCGAAAAAGATCGCATGACCACAGGTAAGCCTCATTGTCGTCTAAATCCTTTTAGAAAACGATCCATCACTTATCTCGACGAAGTCTAAGTACTCGAGATTACTATGTCGAGCCACGACAATAAATAAGGCGCTAGATGGGAGGCAACCCATTGTTTTATCGTTTTATCGTTTTATCGATTTATTGTTTTTCTTTTAGTACTTGTTTTGTTTTGATAAATGAAAAATCCAAAAATAAGAGTCGTGCCACGACCAAAACTAAGGCGCTTGGTGGGAGGCAACCCATCGTACTAATCGTTTTCATTTGGTTTTGAGCAAAAATAGGTGCAAGAAGTATTCAACGAGGAGATTGATTTCAATTGACGATTTGGGCGCATTGTATGGTAAAGTTGGTAAGTTAGGAATGGTGATGCATAAGGCTATGGATTGAGCCTTTTTCTCGTCAAAATAGGCTTCAAGGAAGGCTAGGCCTTGGTAAAAATAGGCCACGAACGATGCACAACCTATTCTATAGCCTAAGGACTCGGAATCTAGTGTGCTATACACTATGCGCCGCCTATTCCTAGGTATGCTTTTGACTATGCGCCGCCTATGCTATGGCATTTGGTCTCAGTATCTCATGTGCCATAGACTATGCGGCGCATATGTCTACATATGCCATAGACAATGCGCCGCATATGCTATGGCATTCTTAAATAAATGCATGTCATATGCTATGGCATTCTTAAATAAATGCATGGCATATGCTATGGCATTCTGCTCAACTAGGCAAAGCATTAGGCACCGCCTATGGTCACTTTTGGTCTCTAAATCCGATTTTAATGGGTCAAAACTCAACCCAACCTTTTCTTACAAATATGAGACTTAATCTTGAACCAAAAACACATTGGAAACCTAGCTTATGCACCACCTATAGTCTCCAAAACCTATCAAAAAGTTTTTTTTGCTCTTTTTCTTCACAAGAACATCATCCAAAGGCTTCAACCAAGTAAGTACTACTTTGTTCTTCATTTATACTTTGTAAGTACTACATTACTACACCTATTATGAATTGCTAAATCTTGAAGAAGCATTGGTGATAGTCATGTGTTTGAATTGTTGACACACAACCAAGTGAGTGAACATGTACGTTAGGATGCTCTTAAATTATTTCCGACTTGAATTTGATTTTGATGCATTGTTATACTACTTGCGGAATTGCTATAGTAATGAACATTGCATAATCTTGTCACTTGAATACTTACATGTTAGAACATCCCGTTCATCGGAATAAGACTTATAACTGCCTACCGACATAGGAGGTTGAGTTTATTGATAGAAACGATACCATGTTGTAATCCCTATGTAGTAGTCTTGTTATACCTAACATGAAAGTATTGCAAAGGTTGCAAGAAGTGTTACATCTCTGATATTCTTGTTGGAATATAGCTCCTAAAACGCATGTCGATGAAGTCTAAGTAATCGACCACTTTCACTTCACTGATTTGTATCAACAAAACTAAGTGTGGGGTGGTACCCCTACTGCTTGTGTATAGATTGTAACCATTGAGATTGTTCTACCATTAACACTATTTCTAGTCTCAGGTACAATGGCACCTAAAGAGAGACAAGGCAAGGAGACGGCTACCACTTCCCAAAAGGGCAAGAAAAGAGGCCGCAAGGAGCAAGGAGAACCCTCCTCGCTGCAAACACCTCGACTCACGCTTGGAATTAAGTGGGATACTTATGCGGAACTTATGAGGATGATGACTCTTATGATGATCCCAACGCAAGGGGTATGACCCCAGACATAGAGGAGGAGTCCGACTGACCAGGTTCCTCGTATTTATTTTCCACTGAGGACAGTGTCCCGTCTAAGTATGGGGTGGCATTGCATGCTATACTTCTCTGTTTGCACCTATGTTTGTTTGTTTACTTTGTTTATTTGAGTTCGTTTTTTTTTGTTTTTTTTTCGTTTGACGTTTTTTTTAGTTTTTTTAGGAGTAAAATCTTTCTAGCTTCACATGAAATTATTTTGATAGGCAGCATGAGATTATAACAAGAGTATGTGTTACAATTGTGACTATTGAGACGTTTAGGCTCTAGTTGTGACTCATTATGTGATATTGTGTGATTCAATTCCTTCACTTGTTGGGTCAAGAGTCTATATTACTTCCAATCAAGTTGACCATGTGCCTTGTGTGTGTGAGATAATAGTATATTCTATGTGTGTGGCTGATGCTAGAACTTGCCTGGTATGTATGCATAGCGAAAATAAGGAGTGTAAGTTTAGGATATGATTTAGGCATTTCTTTGGCAACCTATATTTGTTTACCTTCAGTTTTACCTACCCATGGACATCATCCTAGTTAAACCCTTTTGAGCCTTTAGCCTATTTCTTTGACAACCTTGTATGTAAGCCTAATCCATTTCTTTCAAGACCGTAATTTGATCCAAATTCCTAAGTGCTTTAAAGTGAAAAAGTCATGTGACAACATAAGAGGAAATTGGGTGAGTATGATGCTTTAAATTGTAATGGTGCTTGAATGTGTTATGAAAAAGAAAGTGCTATCATAAGAGGTATGTTGTGAAAAGAAAAAGGAAAAGAAAGCTGAAAAGTGAGTTGTGCTTAAAATTGAAAAACAAAAAATGAGAACAAGGGTGGAAGAATAAAATAAAGAAAGGTTGAAAGAAAAAAGTGTCAATGATACAATGTGATGTATTAAAGTGCTTAGGAACTTAGTCACTATTTCTGGCCAAAATAGCTGATCCTACCCGTCCCTTAGCCTACATTACAACCATCAAAAGACCTACTTGATCCTAATCTTAACATTCCGACATTTAGTAGAGTACTACATTAAGGGCAATCTTATGGTCATTAGTTGCTACATATGAATTCTTTGTGAGAGTGAGAGCAAGGACACTTTGATACCCATGTTTGAAAAATATGCTATATTTGTGAGTGATTATGGGTACTATATTGTGAGACACACATGGTTGATGAGTTTTGGATAGTTGTATATGATTCTATGTACCTTAACGTTTACATGCGAGTTGATCACCATCACGAGTCTATGCTTGAGGTTAAATTATTTCTACTTATAATCGGAAAGCTACTCTTTGTTGATAGTTGTTGTGCTTGTCTTGAAGAATGTTTTGTGTTGTGGCTGTAAAAACCCTAAGTTGATGTTAGAAGTACATGATATGTTGTTCGAGGATGAACAAAGCTCTAAGTGTGGGGTGTTGATGATAGGCGAATTTACGCGCCTATATCAATATATTTTGCCCATATTTTAGCCTAGTTTTGAGAACTAATTATCTATTTCATGCACTTTTAGTCCTTTTTCCTGTAAATGAGCTAACAAACATGATTAGGAAAGTTTCAGGTATAAATGATGCAAAATACAGCATTTTATGGCTTACTTGACGCAAAAGAAAGCTCACAAACGAAGTAGAAAGGAGCTGGACGCCTAAAGGACCAAATCTGTTGCATGGAAAATCTGTCCCGGGCTAAAAAAGCATTTCTGAATACTTTGGGGACTGCATGGAAAATCTGTCCAGGACTAAAACAGCATTTCTGAAGACTTTGGGGACTTAGAGACACAAAGCTGGATTTTTACAAAGATACATTAACCTAGTACAATTAGGTTATGTATTTCACTATTCTACTTGGATTATGATATTGTAACCTTACCCTAGTACATTTGGGTTAAGGATTTCATTAGTCTATTAGGATTTGGTTATTTATTTCATTAGCTTAGTAGGAGTAGGATAGGAGTATTATAAATACCCTATCATGCTAGAGATTTTAATCAAGTCCTCCCTTAGTGGAGGCAACTCCTCCCTTCATTCATGAAATTCATTCTTAAACTATTAATTTTCTTCCATCTTTCTCATCTTCCACCACAAACACTTCTAATCTATTCTTCTATTCTTAAATTCCACAACAAGAGAATTGTTACTTGCTACGGAATCACCAAAACCACACGCCAAACACCTACTATTCACGCCAACCACCATGCAAAACGTGTTATCCTTCGCATTCATGGGTAACTAAACCTCTTAGTTGGGGTTATGGAAGCCGAATGAGTTACTATCTATTGCTATGAGCTTGTGAGTTCAAGACACGTATATTGCTTATATCATTATTCTCTTCATCTTAAATCTACATTCTTTGCGGTTACAAACACAAGAACACGCCATTCTAACATCTAACCTGTTCGAGAGAAAGGTTATTTGTCTAGAAAAGAAGACGCAAGAATACGCCAGTCTAACATTTAACTTGTTCGAGAGAAAGGTTATTTGTCTGGAAAAGAGATAATGTCAAGGTAGTAGGACACCCTTTCCTATTAAAAAGCTAGTGCTGTAACTGGACTAACCTCTTGGAGAATTCGTACCGTTAGACACGCTTTAAGCTCGAGAGAGTTAAAGTGAAATAGTCCTTGTTTAGGTCGAGAGACGCTTGGATTTACCATCGACTACAATTCTCTATAAGCAATTGCATGTCAAGACTCTACACACTCATAGCCAATAGAGACGTATACCTCAGAAGGTGGACATAACCCCAACGCCTCAATTCTCATTGTTTACAACTCACGTAACAATTCCTCTTTTTACTTTGCTATTTTCAGCTTTTACTTTATTGTTTTGGTTACATATTACAATCCCCCCTTCTTATGAGACTTGCACCAAAAGTTTAGTAATTTTGCTTACTTGTTGGCCAAGCTATTCCCTGTGGGATCGACACCCAACCCAGGTTGGGTTCTATATTTGCTAACAACCGCTTTACACTCCCACGAGAGCTGTAGATTGAGCGTTATCAGACTGCCACTTCCCTAACTGTCCTACGGGCTGCTTGTTCTTCATCCGTTGGAGCAGGAACTACTTAGTATTCTTCTATTTGTAGACATCGGAGATGGATTTCATCTCTCCTTTATTGATGGAAGTGTTGTTCAAGTTTGGGGCTTGGTTCATCGAAATCCCTATCCCTTGCCAGCTTTCTAACCTTAAAACCTATTTCCTTCAATGACAAAAAAAATATCAAGCATAAAAATACCGAGTAAATCTAAAATTAAAAAAAAAATAGTTGCCAAATAACAAGTTTCCAACAACGGCGCCAAAAACTTGATAGCACCCAAGCGCACATGCAAGTGTGCGTGGTCTTATCAAGTAGTAAAGTGGCCTTCAAGAAGCCAATAATTGATCCTACAGAGACTTGATTTAACAATGATTCTATTTTAATTTACAATTTATATTCAATTTATGCAAATATAACCAAAAAGAGATTTTGTAATTTTGTAAACAAGGAAAAGCAAACAATGCGTATATAAGAGTCTTTGAAACAATCAATAGGAGAAAACCCAAGGTTAAAGCACTTTTGACAATCACACTATGTTATTGAATTTCATTCATTAACTTCATTATCTTGGTTGTAGATTTGTAGGGTCAATGGAAAGATCATGGTTTCCCAACCTCTTATCCTTTACCTAAGTTAAACCTTACAACTACATCATTGAGTGGTGATGTAATAGTTCAATAAGGTTCTTTAAACTATCATCCTACATGTGAATTAAGTATGGTATTTAAGTACATACCTATCCTAGATACTTATTCGAATTTCTTATTTCATAATGAAATACAAACCATATTTGTTCATCTCTATGTTCTATCCCCTATTCCCTCTCCCGAGTTCAAAATGTAGACAATTGATGTATTGTAAGGGTCACGAATACTCAAGATAGTTAAATAAAAGATGAAAAAATAACCAATAATGATAATCAAAATTAATAAACTTAATTCAAAATAATAGTTCTCATGTCTTTGGCTTTAACCTCGGAAAAGGGAGTTTAGCCATGCATAGTCATAATCGTAATGAAAAAATAGTAATAAATGACTAAAAATATGAATGAACTAGATAAAAATAGTAAAAACCTAATGAAGAAGTTTCATCATCTCTTTTGTCTGCAAAATGTGTCCAAAGATGTGTAAAACCATGATACAACATGTATTTATAGTATAGAAGTAAGGTCATTCCGTGTTGGACAGAAAAACCTTCATCTATTGAGCTCAGGATTGGGTAGGGAATCATCCTGGGTTAAGCCCCACTCTAGGTGAGGATTATCCCTGGTTAAATCACTACTCCAGGAAAGGATGTGCCTCCAAATCACCCTAAGCCTCTAGAATTTGCTCTCCGAAATTTGGTTAAGTATGAAGTCTCCCCTCTTGATCCCTTGTCTTGTGGAAACTTTACCATGAATTCCAAGACTTATTAACATTAGAATATCATCACATTCAGATAAAAAACAATACTACACTATCAAACCATGCAAAATAGGAGAAAAACACAACACTACATACATAACGATGAATAAAAACAAGAGCTAAGCTAAGCTAATTCGCATTGATCTTTCACTTATTGTTCTTGTTGTACCCCCATTCAAATTGAAATTTTCTCACAACAAATAAGTTATTCCACTCATAATGACCATTAAAACCATTTGGAACACCTTAAACACAATAGAATCCACTTGAATAAATTAGACAAACACCTAGCTCAAGCTAGTAATGCTAGTTTTTTGGGTTTAGCTCTAAATGAATCTTTAAAGTACAATCTTGTTTGGAACTCACTTTACACATCATAAATATATTATTTAACACTTTGATACACATTTATCTCATTATCAACCCATATATCTTATGAATCATCCTCAAAATAAAGCTAAAAAAGCTAGAATAGTGGCACTAGAATGCATAAATACACCCATCATCATGTATCATATCATTGGTTCAAATGCTTAATTCCCGAATTATGTATGGAGTTTCAAGATTATCAGCAGTAGCAGTGGTGAGTTCTCATATTTTGAGGACAAACTATATTTACTTTCATGCTTTCAGTTTAGTAGCTAGTAAGAGTTAGTTGTTGCCTATCCCATCAACTCTAATTTAGTCAGTTTAGAGGCTTTCAGATATTTTAGACAATTAGTCAATTCTCAAATTTTAGTTGTTATTATTAGACATCTTTTTAGTATTATCAGTTTTTTCTTATAGACTTTATCGGATTTATGACTTAAAACCTTATGGCATTCCTCAGTTATATTCCGCATATGATCTTGTATTATCAGTTTTACTCAATGCTCACTGTAGGTACCAGCTCATGGGTTATCTTATGGTCCCTCGGGACTGTAAGCACCGTGTAGTGCCCAGGGTGTACTCTCAAGGTGTGAAAAACTTGGTATCAGATCCTAAGGTTTTAAAGTGTCCGTGAAATTCTAAAATCCACATTAATTAGAGTCTTGTGCATGGGTGTGAAGTACATCACAATTATGGGAAAGATGCTACGAGGCATTTAGGAAAAGTTTCCCGTTTTTCAATATTCATGTCGTGAGACTGAGCATGAGCTCAGGACAAACTCTCTGTCTAATCTGTTCTTCCTTCCATTTATAGAACATGCCTACCAAAAAGGCTAATGAAAGAAGAAACGTAAACTGGCTAGCTCCTCCGCCCATTCAAGAAGGTCCCTTGAACGAGCATGTTTCTCATGTAGAGTTCAGAGCTACATTCACTACTCTATCCCACCCTGTAGCAGCTCAGAATGCTCATCCAACCATTATTTTGGCCAATGCAGAGGCTAATACTACCGTAACTAGGATTCGGGACTTTACTCGAATGAATCCTTCTTTATTTTTAGGATCCAAATCTGAAGAGGATCCATAGAAATTCTTAGACGTGGTGCAAAAGGTAACAAATATTATGGGGTGACTGCTAGGGAGACTATTAAATTAGCTTCTTTCTAGTTTTAGGAGGTGGCTCATATATAGTTTAAATAGTGAAAGGTAGATAGAGGTGCAAATGTTGGGCCTATAGAATGGGAAGAGTTTGCTACAACCTTGTTAGATAAATTCTTCCTGTTGGAGATGATAAAAGACAAGGTGTTAGATTTTATTAACTTGAGGCAAGGCAACATGAGTGTGAAGGAGTATTACCTTAAATTTACTTAGTTAGCTAGGTATGCTCCTCAATAGTAGTTGATAGTAGGCCTAAGATGAGTAAGTTTTTGTCTGTTGTATCTGACAGTGTGGTCAAAGAGTGTAGGACTGGAATATTGATTAAGGAGATGGACTTGTCTAGTCTTAAGGTCCATGCTCAACAGATTATGGAGTAGAATACTAAGGAAAGATAGAAAGGGAGAACAAGAGGGAGAAAATGGATAGCTTTAATTTCAATTAGCAATGGTTAGACGGTGGTAACAATCCTTAGTTTCATTAGAAATCTTCAGTCCCAGCCTCGTCTTGATCTAGTGATCCAATACCTAAGTTTAGAAATGACAACCGGGATAGGGCACTAGGATCTAAGTCCCAAGGCAGTGTTAATATTGGTCGTACAAATCCTTTTTTCCAGAAATATGATAGAAACCATCCGGGTATTTGTAGAACCAATAGTGATATATGTATTGAGTGTGGAAAGCTGACTACAAAGTCAGGGATTGTCCAAAAAGTGGTCAGCAGGGTCAGTCCAGTCGTCCCCCAGTTCTAGCCAGCTGCCCGACTCAGCAGGGTGCCATTTCCAGTGCTACCAGTGGTCAGCGTCCAAATAGATTGAATGACTTTCAGTCCTGACAATATCAGAAAAATTCTCCTGACGTAGTTACTGGTACGTTACTAGTCTTTTATTTACCTGTTTATGCTTTACTAGACACTGGAGCTTCTTTTTATTTTGTAACCTCTTATATAGCCATCAACTTCGGAGTCAGTTTCAAAATCTTAGTAGAGCCTTTTTCAGTATCTACCCCAGTAGGTGTCTCTATTATAGACCAATAGGTATACAATTACTTCCCAATTATAGTGTCCCAGAAAGTTACCTTAGTTGATCTAGTAGAGTTAGAGATGACAAATTTTGACGTCATTCTCAGCATAGATTGGCTCCACTCATGTTATGCTTCAGTTCATTATAGAAACAAAGTAGTTCATTTTTAGTTTCCAAATGAACCAGTCCTTGAATGGAGGGGTAGTACTACAACTCTTAGGGGTCAGCTTGTATCGTACCTTAGAGAGAGAAAGATGATATCCAAAGGGTGTATTTATCATCTTGTTTGAGTCAAAGACTCTAATTCTGAGACTCTAAATCTTCAGTTAGTTTTAGTAGTGAGGGATTTTCCAGAAGTGTTCCCTAAAAATATTTTTGGAGTTCCTCCCAAAAAGGAAATTAACTTCAGAATAGACCTTCTTCAAGATACTCAGCCTATCTCTATTCCTCCATGTAGAATGGCCCCAGCCAAACTCATAGAGTTGAAAGACAGTTGAAAGATCTCCTAGATAAGGGATTCATCAGGCCCAGCGTCTCCTCATGAGGTGCACCAATTTTGTCCATGCGTAAGAAAGATAGCTCTCTTAGAATGTGTATTGACTACTGACAGTTGAACAAAGTCACAATAAAAAACAAATAACCACTTCCTAAAATTGATGACTTGTTTGACCAACATTAGGGTGCCAGTTATTTTTCTACGATAGACCTCAAAACCGGCTATCATCAGCTCAGATTTTGAAAATATGACATTCGAAAAACAACTTTTCGAACTTGATATGGTCACTTAAAGTTTCTAGTCATGTCCGTTGGTCTCACAAATTTCCTAAAAACATTTATGGAGTTGATGTATAGGGTGTTCAAGCAGTACTTAGACATGTTCATCATAGTCTTCATTAATTACATTCTTGTCTACTCTCGTAACAAAAATAATTATACAGATAACCTCAGAATATTGCAGACTCTTAGAACCCATCAGATTTTTGCTAAATTCAATAAGTGTGAATTTTTTCTAAGATCATTAGGTTTCCTTGGAAATCTTATTTTTGGTGATTTGATTAGAGTTGATCCTTAAAACACCAAAGCGGTAAAAAACTAGCCTAAACCCACCTGTCTATCAGATATTAGGAGTTTCTTGGGTTTTGCTGGCAATTATTGATGGTTAGTTAAAGGATTTTCTTTTATTGTATTCCCTATATCTAGATTGACTCAGATGAAAGTTAAGTTTCAGTGGCTAAATTTTTGTAAGTAGAGTTTTCATGTGTTCAAGACACGACTCACCACAACCCTAGTTTTGACATTGCCCAGATGGTTCATATGGGTTCGTTATTTAATATGATGCTTCCAGAGTTGGTTTGAGGTGTGTTTTGATGTAGAAAGGTAAGGTTGTGGATTATGCCTCTAGAAAGCTTCAGTCCCATGAAAAGAATTATCCCATTCATTATCTTGAGTTAGTACCTGTTGTTTTTTCCTTAAAGATTTGGAGGCACTATTTGTATGAGGTGCATGTTGATGTGTTCATAGATCACAAAAGCTTTCAGTGTGTATTTTCGCAGAGGGATTTGAATCTACATCAGAGGAGATGGTTAGAATTGCTGAAAAATTATGATATGAGTATTTTGTAATATCCGGGAAACACCAATATAGTGGCAAATGCCCTAGGTAGATTTTCCATGGGTAGTGTTGCTCATGTTGAAGGTTATAAGAAGAAGTTAGTTCAGGAAGTTCATCAGCTTTCTAGATTAGGTTTTTGATTGGTAGATTCAAATGAGGGTAGCGTTTGGGTTCAAAATAGTTCGGAATATTCTTTGGTTGCCGAAGTGAAAGAAAAGTAGGATAAGGATCCTAGTTTAGTGAAGTTTAAGAAGTCAGTTAAAGATCATAAAGTAGAGGTTTTCTCTTAGGAGGGAGATGGTGTGTTGTGCTACCAGGGTAGACTGTGTGTTCTGTTTGTTAATGAGTTGAGACAACGAATTCTTGCAAAAGCGCATGGTGCACGTTACTCTATTTATCTAGGGGACATGGAGATGTATTGTGATTTGCGAGAAATATATTGGGGGACTAGGATAAAGAGGGATATTGAAGAGTTTGTAGCTAAGTGCTCCATTTATCAGCATATTAAGATTGAGCATCGAAGCCAAGTGGATCTATGCAGGAGTTCAGTACTCCCATTTGGAAGTGGGAGGTAGTGAATATGGATTTTGTGATAATTTTGCCTCGTACTCATCTGCAACATAATTTGATTTGGCTCATTGTATATATGATGACCAAGTCAGCCTACTTCTTGCCAGTCCATACTTCTTATTCAACCAAGGACTATGGCAAGCTCTTTATTAGAAAGTTTGTTTGGTTGCACGGTGTTCCATTGTCCATAATTTCAGACAGAGGTACTCATTTCAACTCTTACTTTTGGAAAGCTTTTCAGAAGGGTCTTGGTATGCAAGATCACCTCAATACAACCTTTCATCCTTAGAAAGATAGTCAGGAAAAGAGGGTCATTCAGACTTTTATGGATATATTGAGACCGTGTGTAGTCGACTTCAAGGGAAATAGAGATGACCATTTGCCTTTGATTGAATTCACGTATAATAAAAACTATCATTCCACTATTTAGATGGTTCCATTTGAGGCTCTGTATAGAAGGAGATGTAGATCTATGATTGGTTAGTTTGAGGTAGGTGAGGCTGCAGTAGTGGGGCTTGACTTGGTGTTTGATTATTTAGAGAAAGTACAGTTGATTAGGGAGAGGCTTAAGGCAGTCCAAAGCCGACAAAAATCATATGCAAATGTGAAAAGAAAAGATCTTGTGTTTGAGATTGGTGATTTTGTATACTTGAAAATCTCTCCGATGAAGGGAGTGAAGAGGTTAGGTAATAAGGGGAAGCTTAGTCCCTGATATATTACCCATTATAGAATTTTGAGCCATTTCGAAAAGGTGGCTTATGATCTTGAGATTCCTGCAGACTTAGCATCAGTGCACCCTATATTCCATGTCTCGTTGTTGTAGAAGTGTATTGGTGACCCAGCTATAGTTGTTCCCTTAGAAAGCATAGATGTTCAGAACAACCTTTCATTTGAAAAAATTTCAGTTGAGATCCTTGATCAACAAATTCTTAGACTAAGGAATAAAGAAGTTCCTCAAGTCAAAGTTCTTTGGTGGAATTAGTCTATTGAGGGAGACACTTAGAAAGAAGAAGTAGATATAAATACCAAGTACTCTCATCTTTTGTCCGCAAACTCAGAGTCTATTGAGGGAGACACTTAGAAAGAAGAAGTAGATATAAATACCAAGTACTCTCATCTTTTTTCCGCAAACTCAGAGTCTCTTTTCCATGCTCAGTTTCGGCTGCATATCATTGTCATGGCAGTCATGCATTCACAAAACCAATTCAATCATGTGTCATGTTTAGACTCAGTCATGTAATCATGTTTTTATCACATATATTCAGCATGTATTCTCAGTTCCTCAGTGTTTTCAGTTTAGCCAATCTTATTCGAAGATGAATGTTCCCAAGGGGAAGATTGTAATACCTCGAAAATCAAAACCAATATTAGTGCCATATTTCAAGCTTATGTACAGTACATTATAGCTTTTTGGTAGTTTTATGAGTAAGTTTGAGATATATAAAGGCCTCAAATAACTCACAGCTATTAGACGAATCAAAATAATCCTCACCGATTGAAAATTTTGATAAGAATGTTGCTTTAGTCAAATTCAAATGAACATATCTTTTCCTCAACTCTGAATTTTCTATCTTAAGACCCACTAAATGATAGGAAATTAAATTAGCTTTAAAATGATACCAATTTCTCCCAAATCTGATACTCGGGTGAGAAGTTAAGGCACTTTCAGTGTAATGCAGTAACCCAACGCAATAAGGCCGTGTTGTTGTGGAGACAAAATTCATGTTTGTCATTTTACAGTGTGCCATAGTGATAAGAACTGGATCGCACCAAAATTCCAGTTCGCAGTTATCTGTTTCTATTGGCGCAATGCGATAGAACCGTGTTGCGCCATTTGACAAAATGGGGAGTGTCCATTTATAGTGGACCAACGCGATATGCACCACATCGCACCGACATGCAGAATTGGGATTTCTAGTCTGTGACTTAAAATTCCAGGGACCGTTTGGCCTTTTTCCAAAGCCCCAAATCCATCCAAAACATGTCATTAACTCCCTAAAGTGGCATTATGTGCCTCATTAATGACAAATCATCTTCAAGAATTAATTATCCTTCAAGAACAAATCCCTAAACTTCAAAATTCAAGATCAAAAGTAAAGAATTCAACATCAATTCTCACGAATTCATCAACCCAAGTATGTTAAGTGTTTATCTATGGGTTCCTTTCACCCATGGAGTCCATGTATCCATTTTTAAATGGAGCTATCTGAATACTAGAGCGATAACTGTTATTGTAGGGAAACTCAACTAAAAGTAAGTAATCATCCCAACTATCATTGAATTTAAGAACATACGCCCTCAACATATTTTTTAGGGTTTGAATGATCCGCTCTTCCTTACCATTTGTCTAAGGATTTAAAGTTGTACAGAGATGAACTTGGGTACCAAGACACTTCTAAAAAGCCTTCCAAAAATGAGAGGAACATTGAGTACCTCTATCTAGAATAATAGATAATGGGACTCTATAAAACCTAACCAACTCACTAATATAGAGCTTGGCATAGTCCTTAGTTGAATAAGAAGTATGAACTACCAATAAATGGGATGATTTGGTCATTCTATCTATAATTAACCATATCAAATCATGTTGGCGACGTATACGAGGCAAACTCATTATAAAATCCATATTTACCTCTTCCCACTTCCAAGTGGGAATACTGAACTCCCAAAATATTCCACTAGGTCTCTAGTGTTCAACCTTTATCTACTCATAATTAGAACACTTAGCTACAAAGTATGCAATATCATTCTTTATTCTATTCCACTAATAGATTTCTCGTAAATCATGGTACATCTTAGTCGCTCTTGGGTACAAAGATTAAAGATCACCATGTGCTTCTACAAGGATTCACTGTCTCAAACTTTCAACACATAACATACATAGCCTACCCTGACATCGCAACACACCATCTCCCCTTTGGGAGAATCCTCTATTTTCTAATCTTTAACAGATTCCTTCAACTAAACTGAACTGGAATCTCTATATTGCTTTTCTTTTACTTTGGAAACCAAAGAAGATTATGAACCATTTTGAACCCAAACACTACTTTCAGCTGAATAAACCAACCAAACACCTAATCTAGAAAGATGATGAACCTCCTGAACTAACCTCTTCTTATCATTCTTAACATGAGCAACACTACCCTTAAACAATCTACTAAGGGTGTCTTTCACTACATTGGCATTGACCATATGATAAAACACACCCATATCATAATCTTTCAACAATTCTAACCACCTTCTTTAATGAAGATTTAAATCTTTCTCTGAAAACATCTACTACTACAAACTTTTGTAATCCCTAAACACATCAACATAAACTCCATAAAGATAAGAATAAAAAACTACTACCAACTCTCTGCAGTAATGCACAACCAAGACCAACTCTGGAAGCATCATAATAAACAACAAACCAATCTGAACCATTTGGCAAAGTCAAAACTGGGATGAGGTGAGTTGAGTCTTCAACTCTTAAAAACTCTTTTTATAAGAATCCGACCACTAAAATTTGACCTTATTATGAGACAATCAAGACATGGGGGATGCAATACACAAAAACCCTTCAAAAAAATGCCTATTATAGTCACCCAAACCTAAGAAACTATTGATATCTGATAGAGAGATAGGTTTGGGCAAATTTATCACTACTTTAGCCTTTTGATTATCAACTTTAATACCATCACCGAAAATAATATGGCCAAGTAAAGCTACTGATCTTAGCCAAAACTCACACTTACTGAATTTTGCAAATAACTGATGAGCTCTAAGAGTTTGAAATACAATTTTGAGATAGTCTGCATGATCCTTTTCACTATCGGAGTGGAGAAGAATATTATCAATAAAGACTATAATGAACATGTCCAAGCTCAATTCATCACTTCCATGAAAGCTGCTGGGGCATTTGTTAGACCAAAAAACATAAGTAGAAATTCAAAGTAACTATACCGAGTTATGAAAGCTATTTTTAGAATATCACTTTCTCTTACTCTGAGTTAATGATAGCCGAATCTGAGGTCTATTTTAGAGAAATAGCTGACACCCTGAAGTTGGTTGAACAAGTCACCAATCCAGGGGAGTGGGTATTTATTCTTGATTGAAACTTTGTTCAACTGATGTTAAGCGATGTACATTCTGATAGAGCCGCCTTTCTTACACATAGAAAGGAATAGAGTGCCTCCTAGGGAAACACTGGACTTGATAAATTCCTTATCTAAGATATATTTCAACTGTTCTTTCAATTCTTTAAGCTTAGCTAGAGCCATTCTATAGGGCAGAATAGAGATATGCTGGGTATTTGGAAGGAGATCTATTCTGAATTTAATTTCCCTTTCAGGGGAAACTTTGGGAAGATCTTCAAGGAAAATATCTGGAAATTCCCTTACTACAGAAACTAACTCGAGACTTGAGGCCTCAGAAATAGAGTCTTTGACTGGAACAAAATAGTACATGCACCCCTTAGATATTATTTTTCTTGCCTTAAGATATGACAGAACTTGCCCTCTAAGCACTGAAATACTGCCCCTTCATTTAATAACTGGTTCATTAGGAAACTGAAACCGAATGACTCTATTTCTGCAATCAACTGAGACATAACATATGTGGAGCCAATCCATACCTAGAATAATGTCAAAAGCAGTTATCTTTAACTTTACAAGGTTAACTGAGGTGACTTTCTAGGATATTGTGATCAGACAGTTCCTGTATACCTTCTTGACTATAATAGAAAAACACACTAGGGTAGACACTGAGAAGGGTTCTTCTAAAGATTTGGGACTGACACTGAAATTAATAGTTATATAGGGTTACAAAAGAAAGTGAGGCCTCGAGATCTAACAAAGAATAAATATGAAGATGAAAGACCTGTAATGTACCCATAACAAGAGATTTACTGATCTTGACAGGACTGGAATGCATATTATCTATTCTAGTGCTGACCACTGGTGGCACTAGAAGTGGCTCCCTGCTAGAGTTGACGACAGATTGGACTGGCCTTGCTGGTAGAATTCTCTTCCCCTATGAGAAACTACTCTATACTCCCATGTCCCATGTCCTTGTTTACCATACCTAAAACACACATCACTTCCACCTCTACACTCACCATGTTGATTCCTACCAAATTTCTGGCAAAGTGGGTTAGTACGACCACTATTTACACTACCCTGGGACTTAGAGCCTGGCGCCCTTTCTCGATTATCATTTCTGAACTTTGGCACTGGTGCACTAGATGAAGATGGAGTTGGAGCAAAGAAATTCTAATAGAACAGAGAATGGTTACCATCCTCTGACCTTGGCTAAGAAAAATTAAAGCTACCTGTTTAGGCCATTTTATTCTCTCTCTCTTTCTCCTTAAGCTTTTGTTCCTCAATCTGTTGAACATGTTCCATAAGCCTTGGTATTTCCATCTCCTTAATCAATATGGAAGTTCTACACTCCTTGTCTATACTTTTAGATATACCAGACACAAACTTACTCATTCTAGACCTATTATTAGCAACCACCTAATGAGCATACCTCGCCAACTGAGTATTCCTTCTCACTAATATTACCTTGCATAAAATTAATAAATTCCATGACCTTAGCTTACCTCAACACTAAAAGAAATAGGCTATCTAAAAAGGTTATGGAAAACTCCTCCTACTTAATAGGCCATGCATCTGTGCCCCTATCCTTCTTTCACTGTTTATACTAGGTGTGAGATACATCCTACAACTGGTAAGAAACCAAATCTACACTCTCAGTAGATGTGACACCCATGATATCTATCACCTTTTAAACCATATCAATAAAATCCTGCAGATCCTCATCAAACTTGGATCACAAAAACTAAGGAGGATTGATTCATGTTAATGACCACCCAAAGTTTTTAAACATCAAGTAAGAGAGAGTCATGGAATATATTTTTATTTGAGTTTATCTCAAAAACACTCTTCTCTCAAATAGTGCAATTGTAAGGTTGGCACATCATATTTACATCATTCAAAACACCCTCTCAACATGTGATAAATCATATCATTCCATGATCATTAGTAAAGAATTCACCCTCTAGTCTTCTATATGAAGTTCATGCATTTAAATAATCCACAACACTTGAAATTAAAGATATCATAAAAGAAGAGGGAGCTTAGTCATTCATGCTCTCAATCAACTTTACAATAAAACCGAAATCATATATACATTGTTAAAGTTCAACTCCATAAAAAATGGTCCAAGACAACATATATTTTCATCAAAACAATTCCTAATGCATACTTTTCAAAACAATATCAAAAACCCTTTTTATAAACATTATTAGGGATTTTTAAACTTGATAAAACAGTAAAACTTATGACCATGGTGTTTAGGGTAGTCCCACATACCTTAATTACGAATAAATCGCAAAGAAATTTGACTGTTTATCCTTGAATGAGGAAAACCTAAGTTGTTTATGTCCTCTTGTATTTTAGTAGATGATTTAAAGCTTTGATAGGATTAAAATGTTTTTAGGAGCCTTAAAGTCATGTTAAAGTGTTTAGAGATGGTTATTGGATGACAAAAGATCATGTTTCCCTTGAATTAACTCAAAAATGGAGTCCCTACACCGCAAAAATATAAGGTTGGTGGCGCCTAACCCATTGTCAAGTCCAAGGTTGGTGACGCCAAGGCTATGGCTAAGTATAAGGTTGGCGATGAAAAGCCTATGGAAAAACCTTTCTAGTGAAGGTACGAGATGGTAAGGCAATGCTTAGCCATCCCCTAAGCTCTATTTTGCGATGCCTACTTAGTTTTGAGGTTCTAAAACACATCCAACACCTCTTACAAAATCGATACATGATCTAAAATCACATGGGGGTCCTAAATATCATTTTAGAATCATCCAAAAGAGTGTTGCGACTACCGGGGGGGGGGGGGGGGGGTCACAATCATATACGCTTGGATACTGTCTCATTCAAATACTCATAACTTCTTACTCCAGGCTCGAATTGAGAAACAGTCGGAGACATCGGAAAGAAGACTTGAAGGGATTCAACATTATATATAGTAGGACACATAAATCTTTATACATTAGGATAAATAGTAGTTTGAAGTTTACCCATGAAAAATCGTCAACTATAAATCAATCGATAGGAATGTGCTCAGCTTTACTTTTGAGTTAGGAGATTCTTATGATGTATATTCATCTCCAAGGATGTTTACACACTAAGGAAATATAATTCACATATTTAAAACTAGAAACCATTACATTCAGGTCCATATACATCGAAAAGATAGTTTAACTTTAGCCCAAAATTTTGGGTGTTACGCCGATATGTCCCAATCTAAGCTAATTGGGGTCAAACCTGTGACCCCAGTTGGAAGGGTGTTAGTCCCATGAAAAAGGGTACTAATTATAGCGATGTGAATCCACTAAATTGATGTCCTAAAGGACCACTACATCAAGCTTAAACTTACCGGTGAACCTTGGGAGGAAGTCAAGCCTAAACTAGCGGGTGACTCCTCAGAAGAAGTCAAGCCTAATCTGATGGGTGACTCCTCAAATCCTATTCTTTATACGTAGTTTAGGAATACAGGGATTGCTACTAATTACTCTACCAAACTGATAGGGAAGCTGACATCCTTGCATTCGCTTTGTGATAAATCCTACTCCCGACTAAGCTGACACTAATTACTGAACTGATCTAAGTTTAATTGAATGGACAAATGATCTTGATAACTAACTGAATAATAATGCTCATTGTTTGTTTGAAATCATTCTACTAATGCTGAAACTTTGTAAATAGCTAAAATCAGGTATTCATAACCCCCAACACAGAATGGAAATAACAATAAGGATATATGAAAGTTTGAAACCATAGTAGGAAATCATTGTTCAAAATTCAACACTTAGGCATTTCATCAAACAAATGAGGATTATGACCTTAAAAATGGGAATGGGTAAAGCATGCAAAAATACCATAGTTATAACACAAAACCATGAATTAGAGATTTAACATGGAAATTTTATTTTTGAAACGTGTAAGGGCTATTTCCAATGAAAAACACTTGTAAACATAATGTATAATCAAAATTCAAGAAAGCTTCATGGAGATAATTCATCATAAATAAGTAAATTCATAATTTAAAATGTAAAAATGGGTTCTTGGACCTCATGGGTGAAAAGGTCCCATGGATGAACATCAGACATACCTTGAAACTTAAATCTTGAAAGATAAACAAAAATCTTTAAGCTATCTTAAAGGTTCTTGGATTAGGGAAATGATTTCCTAATTTCCTTGGAGATAAAGGAATGAGATTTTTGAACTTTGGGATGATTAGGGTTTCTTCTTGAGAGAAAATTGGAAAATTTAGGGCAAATGATACCCTAAGTAAAGTTTAATCTCGTGTCTTTATGAATTGGGTCGATGGAAAAAAGATATGACTACCCCAGGGGATTAAATTTGTAACTAGAACATGGATAAAAGGGTCAGCACAATGCGGTGAGTGCTTCATCATCATAACTAGTGCGGCGCAATGCAATCGCATTGAGCTACTTAATACAAACTCCAAACACAACCCAATCTTAATTCAAAAAAATCAAAACTTACCAGAGACATGCTCCTTACACACCTGAACATAAATTAACTCAAATACAAATGTCTCGGGGTAGGGAGGGATAACTTAAGAATCCTTGAAGTTAAGAGGTCTTAAAAATGACTAAGTTTCCAACACTTGGTGAAATTTTCAGGCTTTAAGACTCTTATGCATGCAACTAGGAGCTGAAATAAGTTAAGAAAAGTACATGGTATTACATGCATGTTGGATATATTTCTGTCATTTTATTATCTTGAAATAAGGTTCCTTTGTAATGATTGAATGTAAAAAAATAGGGAACCACCTGGTAGAATTCTTTATGGAGCCATTGCAGCGGTAAAATATCCACTACAGTCGTTGCCTCCATTGACTCCCTCTCGATTCTTTCCCTTTTCCAAATATAAGGTTTTTTTCCACACAATACTCCTCTTTATGCAAGTGTTATCAGCGGGTTATCCTCTTGGTTACATATAATATATATGAAATACATGGTTCTATTGGTTCCAGACCACAAACAACACTAGTTCTTCCTATAAAATTAATTAGTGTTGTACTCTCATTAACTTTTTTAATTACACAATAAATTACCTTTAAGGTGTTCCACCAATAGTTAGGCACCTAGGTGGTTCACATAAGATCGAATGGAAGTCTATTAGTACTTCAAATCATGATGACATAAGTCGTGGATAAAATTATGGAAATTAAGATACTCCCGGGATCATATTTGATCCTTACATCCACCAGTATGCTTGACTACACACCATCCATCCACACACATAATCAATAGTCATATTCAAGAATTTAAGCATCATAAGGCTAGTTCCATAATTTACCATTAACAACAATACATAGCAATTTTAAGCATGTAACTGCTTTACCAAAAGTACTTAGAACCATATCAAACAACGCGTAACAATCCACTTTCTGTGTTTCTAGTTGACCTCTATCAGTTGAACGTCTTGTCCCAACCTTTTCATATTTAATGATACAAATTGGGGACAACTAGTCCCAATTGAGATAATTGGGGTACCAATTGGAATCAACAAGACACAAATTGTACTCAACCGAGATAAAATATTGAGATGGCACGATAGGAAAAAAAAGTGAGATAGATTGCTAGATGCCTTGTAGCATCCTATGGATTTGATGTGCAGGTCAACTAATCCATCCATAGAACTCTACTAAATATTTTCTCTTGTATAGGGAGATCAGTAACCTTGGCTCTAAGACTATCTTTTTCATGACTCAATCTACTTGACCATGTCATGCAATTAACTACACCTACCCTAGATAAGATAACTCTAAACGACCATTATTCAATCAAACACAGAAGTTACTAGAATAATAACTTAGTAAATTTATGCCAGGCATATAAATAGCTAATCGATAGTTCAAATATAACTTCTCATTTAACTCGTTTACAAACTATATATTAATACATAAATAAGAAAAGTAAATACCAAAAACAACTACAAGTGACTCCCAAAACCCTAGCCTAAACTTATTCAATAACATTAGAAAAGGAGTAAGGACATCCATCACATAACATCCATACATAATAGAGAGGTCAGAAACTGCAGCTGAATGATTTGCATCACTGCCATAGAAACTTCAATTAGCCTACACCATGGATATACCCCTCGATTGGAGATATATTAAGTGTAGCATCAGTACAACCATATACTAGTAAGTATCATCAGCTAACCAGGGTTCGAAATAAATAACACCAATAAAAAATATGAAAAAAAAAACATCAAATAAGGTTCTAGATTATAGCCCCAACTAAGGATTCTTTGACATAATACCTTTAGCTTAATATTTTGTATGTCTTTGTCCTTTGACTTAACATTTTATATATCTTTTTCCTTTGACTTAATAGTTTGTATATATTTGTCTTTTGACTTAACATTTTGTATGTCTTTCTCCTTTGACTACCTAATCTAACGTAACCCTTCCTTTCTTTACATCGACTCATTCTTATACTACCAACAAAGGTTTAACCTATAGTAAAGCAAGCCTATTAGTATAAGAAATCAAGACATCATAATACTACCTTATGTAAATATCATAAGTTTCACCTATCATGCTACATCATAACCGGTTCTATTAGGGAACCATAGATTCTCATCTCTAACCCAGTTTGTACAAGGGACCTAATAACATTCGTAAAATATCTTCCATTAATTAACACAACCAAAAAACACATGTTACATTCAAACATATGAATGAATTCATGAATTCAATATGTTCTCAGCATCGCTTAGTGTTCTCAACATCATCATCGTATACATTCTAATGTGGTAACCCACCTATAGCGTAATATGTATGTCCATAAAGGTGTGGTACCAAACTCATTATCACTTCATATCACACTGTACTAATTTGGTATCCAACCTATTATTTCAACACCTCATCATAGTGCAATGAAAATGCAATAAAGTCATCAAATTACAAGTCATGCGAGAAAGCATCCATAGATGTTTAAATCACAAACAAGCACCTGACAAAAAATTCTAAGTTCTACACAATCGTCTGACCCATTTTATTATTAACCCTAATATTTACATTTATACATATCATAATTACCTCTAAACAAATATCATTATGGGAAGTCGTTAACCAAATTCACATTGTTACCCACCCTTTCCCTGTAACTGTATCCCATCCTTAAGAGTTTTACATTACCTTCTAAGTTCTAGAAATCGTTGATCATGACAATACAACAAGCAATTCCAACTCCGAAACCCAACTACCTAAATACCTTTTTACTCTCTATCTTGTCTCAATACATTTTTATTTACTATCTTATCTTATTAACTCTGGAAAACATTAATCATAACTATCAAGAAATTAAAATTGTATGAGCTCCCCTAACACAATTTAGGTATTTAAAGCATTTATAAATTAGTCGAATTACCTTAACTTCCTATTTTGTCATTTTACCCTATCCCATTCAACATTGTCACTATACTCAACCTTGGAAGATAATATACTATGAACTTTTGCTCCACCTTACTATCCATCCCTTTAATAACAAAACTTTTATATAATATTCATCAATACAATATAATCAAGCCTATCTAGAATTTTATACATGTTCGTCCATCCAACTCCATGATCGAAGGCCTAATGCATGATATTCATGACATTACTATTATCATTAAATTGATCTTACCCATGTCTAGTTGCTATAATTAAAACCTTAGCTTACCTCGTATGCAAAACATGTTGCTTTTGAGAGGAGTGAGTTATCTCATATGTGTTGTATATATTTCTATGTCGGGTTTTCTCTGGGTGAGTCTCAAAACTACTCTTATAAACTTTGTACTTTAACATCTCCTAGTTGGGGAATAGGATTTTTCAAAGTATTTTTGATGTAAGGGGAAACCATATTGAAATAAAAATAAAGAGGGTTTTTTAAAATACGTCGGTTGGTAAATTGCTTCGTACCGCTCTATAAAACTTTTACCGCTACAGTGGTACCACTACATTAGTTTCCAATATTCTAGCCCAGACTCATCTTGGCCTAATTTCCTTGTTCTCAACTTATCCTTGATTTAAACTTTTCTCAGTCCATTTTGAGCCTATTGTTTATTATAAATCATTTTAAAAGAATTTTCACACCTACAAGTTGTTTGGGACATTACTCCTTCTCCCATGTATTTCATATAAAAATGAAGATCAGACACTCATTAACAAGAATTCAACATGCCTACATTGTTTCCTTTGAGTAAGATGTCATCTACGTATAGAACCAAAATGCTACTCTGTCTCCATTCCATTTCTAGTATATGTATGACTCATTTTCACATTGATTAAAACCAAATGTCTTAATCTAATTGTAAAAAAACTATTCCATGCCCTAAATGCCTTGTTTAATCCATAAATGGATTTTTTAGGTTTATGAAACATGTTTTCATTGGAACTTTACATGAAACCTTCTAATTGTGCCTTATAGATGAACTCATCAAGACTTCCATTTAGTAAAGCCGTCTAGACATCCCTTTTCCAAATCTCATAATATGATGAGAAACAATGGATATGAGAACCGTAATGTAGTTAAGCTTAGCTACTAGAGAAAAATGTTTCCTCATAATTAATTCCTTTTTTTTGAGTTAAATCTTTCACAATAAGTGTAGCCTTAAAAGTTTTTACTTTTCCATACACTCCTCTCTTTTTATTATAGATCTATATACAATCAATAGGTTTGACACCCAAAGGTGGTTCGACAATATCTCACAATTGATTTAAGTATTAGACTTTATTTTAGATTACATAGAAACAATCCATATTTCAGCATCTTTGTCTTGTAAGGAGTTTTGTATTAGGCTCCTCAGATAGTCTAATCATGTGATTCTCCAAAGAGCACAAATTATAGAAGTTTTCTAGTAACTCTCCTACTACGACGACTATACACTATAAGATCTGCCAAATCTAGAACTAAATTTAGAACACTTTAAATGTTTTTCTCTAAAATTGTTGATTGCTCGATATTACTCCTAGTACTTTGAGGTTGCAAGATGTTTGAAGTTTGATCTTATGCTACCTATTGCCTATTGACATGTATTTTGTCTTATGCTACCTCTTGCCTATTAACATGTCTTCCACTATATGAACACAGTGGTATGTTAATAACAATTTAGGGAATTCTTCCTCGTATTTTATTGCATGTTATTCTATTACTCAATTCTTGTAAAAAAAGTTTACTTCTAGGAACATGGTTTATTAAATAGTCCTCTTCTAGAAACCTAGAATTTGTTAAGACAATTACCTTTTGTTCCTTAGGATATAGTAAAATAAAATCCATTTTGTTTCTTTTGGATATCCAATTAACAAACACACCTCCGTTCTAGATTTTAATTTATTCGTTTTCCCTTCATGTACTGGAAAATCCCAAACTCAAATATTCTACATACTAGGTTTATGATCACTCCATAATTCTGATGGGGTTAAAGGTACAGACTTTGAAGAAACAAAGTTCAAAATTTAATTTGTTTCTTGTAATGTATATCCCGAAAAATAAAATAACACTTGTGAATAACTTAATATTGATCCAACCATTTTCATAACATTTTCATTTCTTTGTTCTATCACACTATTTTACTATGGTATTTATGGAGTAGAATATTGAGATGTAATTCCTGATTTTGATAGGAACTGAATAATTTTTATAGAAAGGCATTCACCTCTATGATAATATCATAGATCTTTGATATGTTTATTATCTAACTTTTTCAGTTCTATCTTAAATTCTTTGAACTATTCAAAGCATTCTGATTTACGTCATAACAAATAAATATATCTATATTTTGAGTAATCATTTGTAAAATTCACAAAATACTTAAAAATAACTCTTGCTTGTATATTAATAAATTAATTCCAATGTGTTATGCTTTATTTTCTTTGGAAGGAAAATGTCTCTTAGTCATTTTCCTTCTAAACATGACTCACAGGTTGGAAGTGCCTCCCCTTTCAATGAACTCAAAGATCCATTAGAAACCAACCTTGAAATCCTATATATGTTAACATGACCTGAACGTAAGTGTCATAAGTAGGTTTTACTCAATTCCAAAATATGTTTTATTTTATGTGGTTGCTAAATATTATTAATTTTGGTTGAATATATTGAATTATGAGACACATCAAATACAAAGAAACCATGTATTCTATGATTAGAAATTATAAAACACTTATTTTATTTAATAATTGCATAACTATTAAAAAAAATAAACATTAAATCCAACATCCATTATTCTTGAAGTTGAAAGAAAATTCCCTCATATAAAAGGTACATAGAAACATTATTCAAAGCCAAAGGTCTAGAACTACATAATGATTAGGAAATATTTTCTACAACTAAGGTTGGTGTTGGCTCCCCATTTTCTTCAAACATGCTAACTTCATTCTCTGTTAGGCATTGTGTTTCATGAAACCCCTACAAAGAATTGCAGAATTGATAGTGGCTCCGTAATCTATAGAACAAAATCTGGGTAGAAATAACAACTAAATATTTTTAATGATATGTAAAAATTACCTTATTTATTCAGCTTGGCTAGGTAGCCGGGTCATTTTTTCTTATGGTAACCAGGTTGTTAAAAATGATAGCACTAGTATTAGCCACACCATTATTGGCGCCTCCTAGAGCCAAAATCTTACGAGGATTCTTGTTTTTCTTTTGCCTTTTGACATTGAAGATAAAGATGAAGATTTGTCAACCGTGAATATACCATAGGAGGCTTGTTCCTTGAAGATAAATTTTTTTGTTTGCATCACATTTAGCATTATTTAAATGGATAAGCCCATCTTATTCATGCTATAATCTAATAAAAACTGCTGAATATTATCCAGCAAAGTTTGTAGGACCATGTTTACTTGAAAATTTTTATCAATCACTGCACCAAGAATTTCTAGTTCGTTCAATAGACTCACCATCTTTAGAATGTTCTACTTTACTAAAGATCCTTAAATCATTTTAATAGTAAAGAGGTATTTCATGTTTGTCTACTTTGTGGAACGATTCTACTCATCAAACATCTCTTTGAGAGTGTCACAACCCAAAATCCAAGTGTCATGATGGAACTCCTCGCAACAAATCTTGAAAAGTAACTCTATTACCCAAATTGGTACACAAAGGGGAAAGACCAAAATAACCCTAGAGTAAGGTTGTTAGAACAAAGGGGAACAATATAAGTATGATAAATTCAGAAAGAACAAAATTAACAAGATATACATAACTCCCCAAAACTTGATGTCAACAATATAAGAACGTATCTAGGACAACTCAAATACAAATAAAATACATAAGATGTCCAAATATAAGAAAAACTCTGTCTCTGAAATGAAAGTAAAGACATAGTCTATGAGAAGGGTAATAGAATACATCTGAATGCTTGAAAGTCAACCACTAGATTAAAAGCACCAAATATCACCCGAGTCATCCAAGCTGGGGAGCTAGGACCTGCACCGAAAGGGAATAGTAGGCATGAATACCATCCACTTGTACTCAGTAGGTATCATAGCATGATCGAGAAATGTAGATATTAAAAGCTTCAAAATACACATAAATGGCATGTCACCTATAATCAGAAAATGTCCCATAACAGTATCCCACACCACTTGCACTAACCATTCTACTATATGTATATATATCATGTGCATTGTAACGACACAATAAGGCAGGACACAAGTATACATCATAATTGTAATACCCCTTATTTTATAAGCTAGGAGACGAACCATTTTTCCTACGTGTGAAACCTCCTATCTTGTGAGTATCACTTTAGTGCATGAATTACAATGAGTATCCTAGTGATAATATAGCTTATGATACATTAAGCATGTTCATATGAGTCACTTAAGGTAATACAAGCTAAGAGTTTTTGAATCCATCAAGTTTTAGTATTTGATTTTGCAAGGATCATCTTTGAACGAGTATAACTTGATGTTAATGTGGTATTTCTGCATATTTATACCCACCAAATTGTAGATAATTGAATTATCTTTCCAACGATACCAATATTTCCTTAATCCAATACCCGAGTGAAAAGTAATGCCCATTTTTGTGAGAGGCAGTAAGCATAGGCGATTGGTTAGGGGCCGAACCCAAGCATAGACGATTACATGGGAGCCACCAAAGACAATTCCAGGTGGCAAAAACAATCCGTCTTGAGTTATTTTAAAGGGAATTAAGTCTTTAAATACTTCTTACACGTCCCTAAACTTAACCCTACAAAATTTATATCTTCTAAACATACTGCAACCCTATTTTCATCTCAAAGCTCATCATCCAAGAGCACTAAAGGAGAAAAACAACTAGGGTTGCATAAGTAAGCTTGAAGATCCGATATAAAGGAAATTCCTCTGTTAATCCTCAAGAATCTTCCTTCTAAGGTATGCATAGTTTTCATCTATGGATTCAATTCGTTCATAGAGTTCAAGAATCAATCTTTAAAATACAAAAGCTTGGTTGATTGTTGTGATATGACCATACCCATTTTGATGCTTGTTTGTTTTCCTCTTTTTCATTATAAAGTATGATTTCTATATTGTTGGGTGTTGATGATCATGTTGTTGATATTGGGTGATTCCTAAGATAGAATCTTTATATGTTTTTGTGAATTCATGATATCATATGAGTTGGAAACATGTAAATTTGGTTGTTCATGATGTATAATTTGATGAATTCACCTATTCTTAAGATGTTCATGTAAGGTGTTTGATAAAATGCCTAAGAAACTAGAATTAATGCAATATAGCTAAATTGTGACTAAGTGAAGGATTCATGATATGCTCTTATGTTCCAATGACTTCTATGTTGTTAATGTGCCTTGTAAATGTTGTTGGAATACTCATGAACTATTCTTATGAGATTATGCTATGTTTACTTGAAAATCCTTCTTATGAACAAGATGCATGATAACTATGCAATCCACATGAACTTCCATGCTATTAGTATGAGTTGCCAATATGCTTATGCAATGAACATGATATTAAGATTGTGCAAGTACTTTCTTGTGAAATGAAATACTTTCCATGCAATACATTGTTGATAACCATGCATAGTTTGAGATCCCTACTTATGGTATTATAAATTATGGACTCTACTCTTATGATCAAGTCAGTCGTGTGTGTTAGTTTCTTTCCATAGAGTCCTAGGGGTACTTGTACCCGAAAAATATAGCTGTGTGCCTAGAGCCATGTCATGTTTTCATGATACTCTTAGTCAGGCCATGATCTATAGAATTCAGTCAGTCATGTGACTCTGGAAGGCTCTAAAATCCCAGTAATCTCAATAGTCCAGTCATCTAAGTAATCTTAGTGCTCAGAAACTTCAAAAACCCTAGTATTCACAGTCAATCTCAGTAACTTCAGTACTTTTAACCAGTCCTCAGAACTAGGTACATTCCATCAGTCATTGGAATCCAGTAAACTTAGTTTAGCTCTGCTAAACAGTACCACTAGTATCAGTCAAGTTAATCAGTATCAGTTCATCTAATCAGTCCAGTTCATTTATTCAGTTCAGCTTAGTTATTCAGTTTAGTGTCCTTCAGATGGGAGTAGAAGTTAACACCAAGTGAACCCAAGTATAGGAACTCACCCGCCAATTCAGGGTGTAATTCTTAGTAGCAATCCTTGTGTTGTAAAACTACGTAGACAACATAGGTTGAGACATCTTACCCTGTCAACTTAGGGTTGATGAGGTGGCTTAACCCATCAGTTTAGGGTTCCCACCATTCTTATTGAGTACTCACCAGATAAGGGTCACTTATAGCTGCTCTTACCAGTGGTACGGTATTGACACCCCTCTAGTCGGGGCAAAGATTGGACCCTAACTTAGCTATAACGGCATACACGGGGCATTTCGATTAAACATTACCTCCCATAGTTTCAGTAGTAGTGTCAGTCAAAGAACTCAGGGCGTTTTTTAGATTTTAGTATATACAGGACTATCAGATACAATCATCCATGTTATTAGTTTCAGTAACAGTCTCAGTAAAGAACTCAGATAGTTCTTTAGATATCAGTATATACAGGACTGTCAGATATACTCATCCATGTTATCAGTTTTATTTACAGTCTCAGTAAAGAACTCAAATAGTTCTTCAGATTTCAGTATATCAGGATTGTTAGATACAGTTAACTCAGAAATATAATTAAACTCAGACAGTTTCCTTCAGATTTATAGACTGTCAGATACAGTCACTTATGCTATCAATCACAAAAGTTATCAGAACTCATGCTATCAGTACTCAGCTTCAGGACTGTCAGATACAGTTAATCTAACCAGTTCTTCATAATTCGAACTGTCAGAAATAATCATTCCTTTATCAGTAATATAGTATCAGTCTCCCAGTATTCAGTAATACAGTATCAAATCTATCACTTATTAGTGATTTACATATCAGTATTAGTAAACTCAGTCTTTCAGAATCTAATTATCAGTAAATTAATATTGTCAGTATTCAGACTCGATAGTCAGTATCTCTATGCGTTCAGTTACAATTACGTATGCATGTATGTACTCTCACATTTATATCAGTCAGTATTTTTGATGCATATAACACTTTGCATTTATCCTACCTCACTCGTATACTCAGTACATTCAGATGTACTGACGCATTTGAGTTATGGTGTTTTCTCTTATGTTACACCATAGGTTCAGAGGCATGAGCTCCAAATTAGTAGTAGATTCCAGGATCAGTAGTCAGAGTTAGACGTGAGTCCTTATCCTTTGAGGACATGATGATTTTATTTCTATTTCATTTTTCACTTTATTTTAGTAGTTGGAGTTAGTTGGGGTCATGTCCCATCAACTTCTTATTCAGTTCAGTTAGAGGCTTTCGAACTAGATGTCAGATTAGATGTTCAGACATCAGTATTTATATTCCTTTTTAGTATTAATATACCATAGTTTTTTAAAATATGTATTAGTATTGAACCTTATGGCCTTACAGTTCATGTTTCCATATATTTTATAAGATATTATGAAGTTTACAGGTACAGATATCAGTCATTGGTTAGCTTGTGGTCTTTCAGGGTCATGAGCATTGTGTAGCATTCCAGTTCAGTGAATCGGGGTGTTACAAACTTGGTTTCAGAGCCTAAGGTTCAACAGTTTCCTAGGAAGTCTGAAAGCTACATCAAGTAGAGTCTTGTACATGGGCATGTTGTACACCACACTTACGTGCAAGAGTCTATGAGATATTTTAGGAACAGTTTCCCTTCTTTCATGTCTTAAGATCGTGCTATGGAAAGTTTCTTTAAGGAACCCATGTAGATTCATATCATGCACCCCTCATGTTTACTTTACCTTACCTTTAAGGTAACAGAAATAGTGAAGTTCAAAGTCCTAAATATATGGCTTTCTCAGATAGTCCCTACAGTCTTTTATGGGATTAACAACAGACTGAAACAGTATCCCATCAGTTCATTATTGTTCCAAGGTCGTACAGATTTTATTCATGATCATGAGAACTCATTGTTGAACCCAGAAGTTTAGTAGTAGTATATTTGGGATAGTATTATTCTATTTGATCAGATTATGTATTCATGGGGATTAGATCAGTAGGATTGAACAGTACGAGCTAAACACTTAAGTTTATTGACTCAAAATTAAGCATGAAGGTGTGAATGTGATATTAGTAGTATATGAGGAAACAGAATTAGATGATGTGTTTAGTAAGACAGACAAGTGTTAAACATAATGTTGGTATGTGATGGTAGATCAAGTACATAAGCTAGGCCCTCAAATTTTAGTAGTAGAGCCTGTATGTATAGAAAGCAGTAAGGGAAGACAATTCCAGACCCATTCTCATCTCAGTGAAGAGTTTTTCACTTCAGCTATCATGAAACCAACTCAAGCATTGCATACCAACTCTATCGTCATGAACCATGTTCATGTATCTTTTTTTCCATAATCATGTATGAATTCAATTTCCAGCATAAGGAGTCCCTTTTAATACACAGTACGAGTCATGTTCCACAAGAACAATCTACTTTCACGCACTTTCCACAGGATCATGTTCGCCTTCAGTTCCCAGTATAAGGGTTTTAGTTCCAGCTCCCTTAGTATTACGAATTATGTCCCACGAGTACAGAAACTTTAGACTTAGGTCATGAAGATAATGACTCATGTAGGCATATCATGCTTTCCAGTATAGTTAGCTTCCATGAATCATTCTATGCCCTTACAGATTAGGTACATTTAGACTATGTCAGTTATTTAGTTAATCAGATAAGTTAGTGTATTTATGCACTCGTATTCAGCTCAGTTCATGTATCATGTCTCAGTTTCAGATCCTAGCTATTCAGTCATGACTCAGTTCCTAGGTGTATTGCGCATCACCTTAATTTCCATCAGTAGCTCATTCAAGTCAGTATTATTTGAGGAAAATTGTGTCCCAAGGGGGAGATATATCATACCCCCAAAAATTTCATGACATAAACATGCTGCTCTATTTTCTTTTGATGAATCCAGTTTTGGAGAGGGGGTACTCATAAGTTAACTCTCAAACTCCAACTTCAATCGTATGCCATGTTTTTAAGATTCAGTTCAGATCATGATATTCAGTATATCTACCACTTCCCAGACTTAGTTATGTTCTGATTTTTCTGGTTATGCATATGGAGTAATTAATCTCAAACTTATCAATATTATCAGTTCAAGGTAACAGTTTTCCTTAAACTTACTCGTTCTCATGTTCATATTTCAGTGCCAAACTTGGTATACAGTTCCATACTGAGTTTTTAGTTCAAACTTGATACCTTTACCATTGCATGTTCATGAGTAAGTTTATTCATGAATTCACGCATCAGATATATGTGATCAGCTCATTAGTACTTTCAGTCATGCATTCACGTATTATGTCAGTCATATAATTATGGATCAGATATGCATGGATTAAGACTTTTAGTTGTGCATCAGATATGCATTCTCATTTTGACAAAACTTACTTTATTAGAATCCTCAGTCTTATATTCATGAATCAGGTTCCTATGCATCAGATATGCATGTTCTGTATGTTGTGCTCAGCTATCAGTCATGCCATTCATGACCCCATGTTTCAGTAGTATATGTCTTGTACGTACTTTATCATATCATCTCTCCATCTTTAGTTAATTTCCATTCGAGGACGAATGTTCCTAAGGGGGAGATATTGTAATACCCCATATGTTTCTAAGCTAGGAGACGAACCATTTTTCCTTAGTATGAAACCTCCTATCTTTTGAGTAGCACTTTAGTGCATGACTTACAATGAGTATCCCAGTGATAACATATCTTATGATACATTAACCATGTTCATATGATTCACTTAAGGTAATACAAGCTAAGAGTTTTTGAATCCATCAAGTTTTAGTGTTTGATTTTGCAAGGGTCATCTTTGAACGAGTATAACTCGATGTTAATATGGTATTTATGCATATTTCTACCACCCAAATTGTGGATAGTTTAATTAGCTTCCCAACGATAAAAATTTTACCTTAATCCAATACCCAAGCAAAAAGTTATGCCCATTTTTG
This sequence comes from Capsicum baccatum var. pendulum, assembly GCA_030864225.1. Classification (NCBI taxonomy): domain Eukaryota; kingdom Viridiplantae; phylum Streptophyta; class Magnoliopsida; order Solanales; family Solanaceae; genus Capsicum; species Capsicum baccatum. The sequence goes on along the minus strand of CM061560.1, from coordinate 232,577,086 downwards.
TGAGAGGCAGTAAGCGTAGGCGATTGGTTAGGCGCCGCCCAATCCAAGCATAGGTGATTAAATGGGAGCCACCTAAGCCAATTCCAGGTGTCAAAAACACTCCGTCTTGAGTTATTTTAAATGTAATTAAGTCTTTAAATACTCCTTACACGTCCCTAAACTTAACCCTACGAAATTTATATCTTCTAAATATACTGCTAGTTTATTTTCACCTCAAAGCTCGTCATCCAAGAGCACTAAAGGAGAAAAACAACTAGGGTTGCATAAGTAAGCTTGAAGATCCTATTTCAAGGAAATTCCTCCATCAATCATCAAGAATCTTCCTTCTAAGCTATGCGTAGTGTTCATCTATGGATTCTATTCGTTCATAGAGTTCAAGAATCAATCTTTAAAATACAAAAGCTTGGTTGATTGTGGTGATATGATCATACCCATGTTGATACTTTTTTTTTCTCTTTTTCATTATAAAGTAAGATTTATATATTGTTGGGTGTTGATGATCATGTTGTTGATATTGGGTGATTTCCAAGATGGAATCTTTATATGTTTTTGTGAATTCATGATATCATATGAGTTGGAAACATGTAAATTTAGTTGTTCATGATGTATAATTTGATGAATTCACCTATGCTTAAGATGTGCATGTAAGGTGTATGATAAAATGCCTATGAACTAAAAATCATGAAATATAGCTAAATTGTGACTAGGTGAAGGATTCATGATATTCCCTTACATTCCAATGACTTCTATGTTGATAATGTGCCTTGTAAATATTGTTGGAATACTCATGAACTATTCTTATGAGATTATGCTATGTTTACTTGCAAATCCTTCTTATGAACAAGATGCATGATAACCATGCAATCCATATGAACTTCCATGCTATTAGTATAAGTTGCCAATATGATCATGCAATGAACATGATATTAAGATTGTGCAAGTACTTCCATGTGATATGAAATCCTTTCCATGCAATACATTGTTGATAACCATGCATAGTATGAGATCCCTACTTATGATATTATAAATTATGGACTCTACTCTTATGATCAAGTCAGTCATGTGTGACAGTTTCCTTCCATCGAGTCCTAGGGGTACTTGTACCCAAAAAATATAGTTGTGTGCCTAGAGCCATGTCATGTTTTCATGATACTCTAAGTCAAGCCATGATCTATAGAATTCAGTCAGTCATGTGACACTGGAACGCTCTAAAATCCCAGTAATCTCAATAGTCCAGTAATCTAAGTAATCTTAGTGCTCAGTAACTTCAAAAACCCCAGTATTCATAGTCAATCTCAGTAACTTCAGTACTTTTAACCAGTCCTCAGAACTAGGTACATTCCATCAGTCATTGGAATCGAGTAAACTTAGTTTAGCTCTTCTAAATAGTACCACTAGTATCAGTCCAGTTAATCAGTATCAGTTCAGCTGATCAGTTCAGTTCAGTTATTCAGTTCAGCTTAGTTATTCAGTTCAGTGTCCTTCAAATGGGAGTAGAAGTTAGCATCGAGTGAACCCAAGGATGGGAACTTAACCACCAGTTCAGGGTGTGATTCTTAGTAGTAATTCATGTGTTCTAGAACTACGTAGCCAACGTAGGTTGAGACATCTTAACCCATCAGCTTAGGGTTGATGAGATGGCTTAACCCGTTAGTTTAGGGTTGCCACTGTTCTCATTGAGTACCCGCCAGATAAGGGTCACTCACAGCTATCCTTACCAGTGGTGCGGTATTGACCAGTCGGGGAAGAGATTGGACCCTAACTTAGCCATAATGGCATACACAGAGCATATCGGTTAAACACCACCTCCCACAGTTTCAGTATCAGTCTCAGTCAAGGAACTTAGGGCATTCTTCAGATTTCAGTATATACAGCACTATCAGATACAGTCATCCATGTTATCAGTTTCAGTAACAGTCTTAGTAAAGAACTCACATAGTTTTTTAGATTTCAGTATATACAGGACTGTCAGATACAGTAATCCATGTTATCAGTTTTATTATCAGTCTCAGTAAAGAACTCAGATAGTTCATTAGATTTCAGTATATTAGGACTATCAGATACAGTCAACGCAGAAATAGAATTAAACTTAGATAGTTTCCTTCAGATTTATGGATTGTCAGATACAGTCACTTATGCTATCAATCACAAAAGTTATCAGAACTAATGCTATCAGTACTCAGCTTTAGGATTGTCATATAAAGTCAATCAAACCAGTTCTTCATAATTCAAATTATTAGAAACAATCATTCCTTTATCAGTAATATAGTATCAGTCTTCCAGTATTCAGTAATACAGTATCAGATCCATCACTTATTAGTGATTTACATATCAATATTAGTAAACTCAGTCTTTCAGAATGTCATTATCAGTACACTCATCTTGTTAGTATTCAGACTTAGTAGTCAGTATCTCCACAAGTTCAGTTACAGTTACGTATGCATGTATGTACTCTCACGTTCATATCAGTCAGTATTTTTCATACATATAACCCTTTGCATTAAGCGTACCTCACTCGTATACTCAGTATATTTAGACGTACTGACGCATTTGCGCTATGGTGCTTTCTCTTATGTTACACCATAGGTTCAGAGGCATGAGATCCAAATCAACAGTAGATTCCAGGATCAGCAGTCAGAGTTAGACGTGAGTCCTCATCCTTTAAGGAAATGATGATTTCATTTCTATTTCAACTCCTTATTCAGTTCAGTTAGAGGCTTTCGGAATAGATGTCAGATTAGATGTTTAGACTTCAGTATTTATGTTCTTTTTTGGTATTGATATACCATTTTTTTCAATATGTATTAGTATTGAACCTTATGGGCTTACAGTTCATGTTTCCGCATATTTTATGAGATATTATTCAGTTTATAGGTATAGATATCAGTCATGGGTTAGCTTGTGGTCCTTCGGGGTCATGAGCACCGTGTAGCATTCCGATTCAGCGAATTGGGGTGTTACAATAATACATACAAATAGAAAAAAGGAAGAACATATGTATACAATATTTTTATGTACAAATAATGGAAGATAGAACAAATATATACAAGACAAGTAAATTTGGCAATTCACTCACAACATAACACAATAAAGTAATTGCAATGTATATGATGATAATGATGATGATGATGTAGGATCATTGCACAATCCCTATATACAACTATGGAGTAATTTCTCATGATGTAAGATCCATGGGGATTTAGTCAACCCATATATATATATTCTCCCTAGCGCATACCTTGGGGAATGTTTTATAAAATGTCATATTTTTTGTAATAAAAAGGTGTTTCCAGTATTTCTTAAGTGTTTTCATAGTTTTACCATTTCCTTAATGAATGAGTATGATATCAGGATGTATTGCTTATAACTAATCACCTCGCATTTTGGGCTAGAATAATAACCATGACTCTGACGTGTTGATAATCCTAGAGCATTAAATCCTATGCCTATTTGGCATGTAAATAAATTATGTAGTATGTGAATCCATTTGAGCATGAATTTAGACCATAGAAGTCCTTCAACTCAAGGATGAGTTGAAACTATTTCGATCGATTAAATTTTAGTGGACGTTGTAATTTGTGTCTGCTTTCATCAACCATAACTCTCTTTATATGTCGAATTAGAGAGCCTATTATGTGTCAAATGATTGGTCTTCTAGTTAACTTTCCAACGATACTAATTGCCTTTCAAAGTAGTATGTGTCGCCTAACCAATTGCACATGGCCACTGGAAAGCATATGCGGTGCCTCTACAAACATAGGTGATATCATATGTGGCACTTAGTAAATATAGGCTCTATCATATGCGGTGCCTATGTATCTTATGGTTTCAAGTGACTTAAACACTCCATTTTTGGGGTAAAATGGTCCTTTTCCCACCCTCATTCAGCAATAAACATGAAATTTAGTCTCCAATTCTCCAAAATACATCCACATTCATATAAAATTCTCAAGAACACTCCCAAGGGTTTCAAACTAAAAACTCAAATAAATCTAGATTTAACCGTGGGTTTTCCAAATTGATTAGAGATTCAAACTTCCTAATCCACAGGCTTCAAGAAGCACCCATTATTTTTCGAAATAGAGGTACGCGGGGTTTTCCTAAATTCTCATGGGCATAGAAAAATCATATTTTAGAATGGGGTTTTTGAATCTATGTATATATTCATGTATTAAATATTTTAACATAATTGTTTTGGTCTTTTGACCTTTCCCAAAGTGATTTGAGAATATGAATGTATGAAACCATGAACTTAAGAATGAATTCTTATTGAGAGCATGATTTTTGGTGAATTCCCTCTTATTATGAATTTTTTTCAGATTTCTCATAGCATATGAATTGTTTTGCAATGCATCCTTGATAAGCACTATATGAAATAATTGAACTCTTGTTATGATTTAAAGGTGGTTTTAAATGACTAAAGAGGGAATCTAGAATGAATTTTTAATGTTCATAATGCATGTAATAAAAGAGTGCATGGATTTGCTAAAGGCACTAGACCACCATATGTTAATGAAGTTTTTGCATGATTTTGACTTAAGTCTCGAAACACAAATTCTTTTATATCAGTTGCATATTTTTGGTGGTCTAAATTATGTTTTAAATGAAAGATTTAGCTTAATGTATTATGGATCAGAAATCATGAATTGCAAGTCTTAGTATGATGATACCAATTCAGACCAATGTCATATCAGACTCAGACTCATAGACATTTCAGACTATCATGATTTTAGATATTCAGAATATTGCATGTATAGAAAAGGTTAAAAATGGGCATACAGAGATGTTAGGTGGTTCCCTGGAGAAGGCTTGAGTTCAAGAAACTCATTGCCTAAAATCGTGGTTTGATGACCCGAGTATATTATTATACGCTGACTTAAGTATCGTGTGGTATATCAGATTTAAGAACTCCAACCCTTGCGGCATACTCGGGTTGGAGGCTACCCCACCGAGTCAATGTCGTATTCCATATCGCCCGTGGAATATCAGATTTGTAAGGGATACCACCTAACTCAAAAGTAATACACAGATCAAAATTTGAAAGTTACAGACAGTTATATTTTTTCAAAAAGTGCCCATGTGTGTTCAGAAACTATTTTATACATGATGTGTTGATGAAAATTGCTCTCACCTATTATATATACGTTCAAATACTTTATTTTTGATTGCTTTGTGTGCCAGTACATTTGTGGTGAGCCCCCTCCTTCCAGGTTTTGACACACAGTTTAAGGGTCCAAATAAATAGTAGGTATTTCAGATCGCAGAGTAGATTGTGCAGGGGTGAGCCTTCTATATTCCAGAAGGTCTATTTACTTTCAGATATTTATCTTTAGTCATGTTTTGGTCTACTGGGGACCTTGTCCCAGTTTTCAGATAGTTTTGTTTAGTTCATAGTAGAGATTTCGCAGACTGAGTCTGACATTATTATTATCCAGATATATTTTGGATTTCAGTTTTCAGTATTATGATCATATTCAGACTGACCATGTTTCCATATTAGATTTCTATTTATGAATTATCTTTTATTATATGAATATTATGCACGATTACCAGATAGATAGAGAGTGGCCCAGGCAATCACGGTATGAGAATGCTCATCATGGCCAGGGCCTCAGTTAGAGTCATGAAAAATATGGCATCAAAGCATGATTGATGGTCCTAGGGTATCTACAAAATCCTATCAGGTAGAGTATTGTTTATGGGTGTGTAGTGCGCCACACTTATAATTAGGAGACTACAAGGTGTTTAGGAATGTCTCTCTTTCTTTATGTTCTAGTTCATGCTATAGAGTAAGAATGTTCCTTCTTCATACTCTAATTCGTGCTATGGTGTCACCCATATGAAAAGAAAAGTTATCCTAATTTCTACCTCACTCTGGTATTTCCATACATTCTCCAATTACCTAGCAGAAAGTTTAGAAGTCCTATAAAGAACGGGAGAGAAGTTTCCTAGTGTAAAATTATGTCCTCGTTCTTATGAGCCGTTCAGTTAAGACAGGAGTAAGATGTGTATTATTGAGTCATTGAATATTGTGTATGAAGCCTCTATCTCTTGTAATCTTGATATCATAGTGTTCTTGAAAACAAAAGTCTAGTGAAGCCGTGTGAGGCCTATTTCAATTCACTAGCAACTTATTGTTTATCTTGTTGTCCTTACGTTTGTTAGAACTGTATTTCCAATCGAGTAGTAGTATAAGTTATAGTGTTGGTGTCATGACCTACTGGTAGTGAAATTAGACCAAAAAGTTTGTGATATGAAGTCACAAGATTAGAGGTCAGAGTGAGGGTAACTTTTGTAATTAATTATTTATCCTTAAATAATTGTTGATTGACAATGATTTACCCTTTCGTGGTGGTAGACTAATATGGTGGTACCATTTATGAACTATATGTTAGTCCATAGAGGAAGTGTTAAATCAGAATGCTATTTGTTTTCTTCTTTTCAAAATAGAGAAAGAGCCTAGAGTGGATACTTAAGGTGGTTATAGAAACCCCTTATACGCTTTGAATGAAAATGGATAGATTAGACAGTAGGTTATAAGTATAGGCTCATTGTCATATGGGGTATCTGAAGGTAGTCTAAATGCCCATTGGGATAAGTAACTGTGATGTGAGAAAGTTGTATAAGTAGAAAAGATTATATGGTTATAATATAAGATTAAGGTTGATCATGTCTATTATGTGACCTTACCCCTTAACCTTTTTCTCATTGGTAGTTGTAAACTAATACTACTTGTATGAAAGTATGTATTATATTTTTGAAGTATTCGGGTAGAATATCCCAATTTGAAGGATTAGTATATTTAAGTTATGGTGCACTCTTCATTGGTTGTAAATGATTGATGCTAGACTATAGGCTTGAATTTAAATGGTGTAGTGGTGAATAGTGGCAAGAGATTGATAATACATGTTTTGTGGGATTAGATTTGTATGCTTGATGTGTTAAAATACTACATGCTAATGGATTATGAAAAGGAAAACCGTAAGGTCATGATCAATTAATGTGGTTATGAATTTCTAGTGTACTAGTGTTTCTTGATGTTTATTTCATCGTTTCTAAGTGAGGATTGTGTGTAAGGTTTGTTGTAACTCATGTTTAGCACTAGACATTAACTTTGAAACAATTGATGACCATAGAGGTGGATGTGATGATGTCTTGTTTAATGATACTAGTTATATGGAAGTGATATATAGTCTTGAACAGTGTATCCAAGTGCCTAAGTTTATATGATTCACAATGAAGTATGACGTTGTATATGTGATGTAGAATTATGCCTAAGGTAGTATGAAGTTGTAGTATTTTTCTAAGGCTATTACATGTTGTGTGTGGCTACTGTACCGTTGAGTTACTAGGTGGAAAAAAACTAGGTAGATGGTATATGGCATTCTAAATAGCCAAGTTAAGGACCTTTGATTGGTAGCATTGAGCCTTTTGATATGAACTTAATTCTCCTGGTAGAGGAAAATAAGTTTGAAGTTGCTATATTGGTAGACTATGATAGAAATAAAGTGGCTCATTGAAGACTTGTTGATACCCATGTTTGGTGTTATAATCTAAGCTCGAGTCCTTGAAATTCGTGTTAATAAAAATAAGAGTAGAGGCACTAGAGGGAGTGCACTTCAACTTTGGGGATACTCATGAAGATTCGAAGTTAGTAAGTGTTCGAGTAATAGATGATGACTATTGGGATTATAGAATGATAGAGTATGCCTCAGGAGGTAGTATTAGCAGTGGGCGTTCCACTCTCATATGTGGTCTTCCGGGTTAAATTTTATTAACTTTTTGTATTATCATATTTCAGAACCCAGAGTGCAGAGAGTGTAGTTAAGTTTAAATTATAGTAAGGTATCTCCCAAAAACTTAAGATGATGGCTTGAAGCTAAGGGAGAAATGACTAAACGAATAACAAAGTAAGACTATCAGATTCTTGTAGTGATGTCATGATGATATAGAACATCAAAAAGTAAGGGTGAATCTCAACCCATTCATATCTCAGTATTTCTTAGTGATCCACATACCTACTCATGCTTTACGATGTAGTTCCATGATCAGTTCACGTTCATACATATGATAGAGAGTAATGTACTCATGCTTTATAATGTGCTCCATTTCCATAACTCTTGTTTTACACCAAATGATTGGCGAGATTCAGCTTATAGCCATGAATACCCTTAATTCAGAGAGCTTTGGTGAGTCTCTATAGTTGTTTTGCTATTCCTCAGGCCTTAGATAAGTGTCAAGTTTCATATAGTATCATCCCATGCCTCCAGATCTTATGTTCTAACCTTTTTGTTACTCCTCCTTATGCGATGATAGTGGTGGTGAGTAATTATTCCTTGTTGATGGGAGATCATAGTACTCTTGTTTAAATAAGGCCATAAGTATGAAATAAGATTTGTGGCCAAGTTCTTATTTATGTGATGGTAGGTGGAATTTTGTATGTGTATCTTCTTGGGGTAGCTCGTGGGAGTGATATTGAAAGTGGTTTAGAGTATATGTGAAGTATGCCTTTATGAGTGTTTGCTTTGAAGTTCATATGTGGTTATAAAGATTGGCTTGAATGACATGTTGAGATTGTTGTAAAGGAACGCTATATGCGCTAGTGACTTTACAGTAAGAGTTCAGAGTACTCATTGAAGTGGTAAGGCATGTTATACTTAGGATGTGATCTTTAAAGTAGATATAGAAGATTGCATCATATGGTTTAGAATAATAGCATGGTCTGGCATGTTGTATTTTTGTTACTTAGAGTTAGGCTTGATCACAGCGAAGGGATTAAGTTATTTCCGACATTAGTAGAAAGATTTGTCAATGCTCATATGAGAATTTTAAGATGAGTTAAATGAATATGATATTTAAGGAGAGTAGTAAAGTTAAGTTATATTCGAGAAGTATGTTAAGCTTGAAAGTAAGAAGTTGTAATGCCAAAGGCCTGGTAATTCTATCCTAATTCAGCAGTTATATGCCTATGTTCCAGACTGCAGAGTAGTGTCAATGTGGTGATTCCTCAGTTGGATGTCTTGTGTAATCCATACCCAAGATTCATGGCTCCCTATTATTGCTATAATTTCTTTAGAGAATTGTGATGAAGAGATACTTTAGTTAAGTATGGGGGTGTAGTATAATTCATTCTATATAGCCAATAAGTCTGTTTAGCATTTATATTTGCATGTCTTGTTTTCTCGTCTTTGCACTTATTCATGCTACTCAAAATCTCAGACATACTACTATTCCAAGATATAGTATACCAGTAGTTACGAGTATAGCCTATTTCATGCATCATGCATTAAATTTATATTCTGGATGTTTAGTTATGATTCATCTCATAGGTGCCCTGTGCATCGCCTCAGTTTTCTGAGTATCTTAGTGAATTGAGCATTCATAGAGGGACATAGGGTACCAAGGGGGAGATACCCCATTCAGTTGCATGCATAGATTCTTATTACAAACTTCACACCAGTTATTATTGCGTATTTAGCCATATGTTCATACATTAGTTCAGTCAGATATGCATGCATTAGAAATGCATGTTCAATAGAAAAATTCATATTATCAGTGTATTTAGTCCTGCATTCATGAGAACAACTCGGTCACAGATCCATGCATTAGATATGCATGATTCATTATGAGAATTCATCCTATGAGTAGCTTCAGTTGTGTATTCCATGCCTCGAATATGCATGTCCGGCATAAGCATTTAAAACATCAGTAGTTCCAATCTTGTAGTCATGTTTTTGATTAGTGTATTATTTCTTAGGGAACATATCATGTCCGCGTTATCCCATACCCTTAAGACTTCAACATTCTATCCATCATTCGGGGGTGAATGATCCCAAGGGGGAGATAATGTAACACACCGCATTTTGGGCTAGAATAAAAACCATGACTCTGACGCGTTGATAATCCCAGAGCCTTAAATCCTATGCTTATTTGGTATGTTAATCAATTATGTTGAATCCATTTGAGCATGAACTTAGACCATAACGGACCTTCAACTCAAGGACGAGTTAAAACTATTTCGATCAATTAAGTTTTAGTGGATGTTGTAATTTGTGTCAGCATCCATCAACCATAACTCTCTGTATATGTCGAATTAAAGAGCCTACTATATGTCTAATGATAGGTCTTCAAGTTAACTTTCAAACAATACCGATTTTATTAAAATCCAACACCTGAGAAAGAATTTATGGTCTTTAAAGTAGTATGCGTTGCCTAACCTATCGCACATGGCCACTGGAAAGCATATGCGATAGCATATGCGGCGCCTATGTAAACATAGGCGATATCACATGCGGCGCCTATGTAAATATAGGCGATATCATATGCAGTGCCTATGTATCTTATATTTTCAAGTGACTTAAACACTCCATTTTTGGGGTAAAATGGTCCTTTTCTCACCCTTATTCAGCCATACACACGAAATTTATACCCCAATTCTCCAAAATACATCCACATTCATCTAAAACTTTTCAAGAACACTCCCAAGGGTTTCAAACTAAAAACCAAAATAAATTAAGATTTACCCATGGGTTTTCAAAATTGATTAGAGATTCGGAATCTCCAATCTACAGGCTTCAAGAAGCACCCACTATTTTCCTAAATAGAGGTACGGGAGGTTTTCCTAAATTCTCATGGGCATAGAAAAATCATGTTTAAGAATGGGGTTTTTGAATCTATGTATATATTCATGTATTAAATATTTTAACATCATTGTATTGGTCTTTTGACCTTCCCCATAGTGATTTGAGAATATGAATGTCTGAAACCATGTACTTAAGAATGAATTCTTATTGAGAGCATGATTTTTGCTGAATTCCCTCTTATTATGAATTTTTCTGATTTCTCATAGCATATGAGTTGTTTCGCAATGCATCCTTGAAAAACACTATATGAAATAATTGAACTGTTGTTATTATTTAAAGGTGGTTTTAAATCACTAAGGAGGGAATCTAGCATGAATGTTTAATATTCATAATGCATGTAATGAAAGAGTGTATGGATTTCCTAAAGGCACTATACCACTATATGTTGATGAATTTTTGCATGATTTTGACTTGAGTCTTGAAACACGAAGTCTTCTATATCAATAGCTTGTTTTTGGTGGTCTAAATTATGCTTTAAATGAAAGATTTAGCTTAATGTATTATGGATCCTAAATCATGACTTGCAAGTCTTGGTATGACGATACCAATTTAGACCAATGTCATATTAGACTCAGACTAATAGATATTTTAGACTATCATGATTTTAGACATTCAAAATGTTGCATGTACAAGAAAGGTTAAAAATAGGCATACAGAGATGTTAGGTGGTTCCCTGAAGAGGGCATGAGTTCAAGCAACTCATTGCCTAAAACCATGGTTTGCCGACCCGGGAATATTATTATGCGCTGACTTAAGTGTCGTATGGCATATCAGATTTAGGAACACCAAACATCGTGGCATACTCAGGTTGGAGGCTTCCCTGTCGAGTCAATGGAAGATTCCATATCACCCGGGGAATATCAGGCTTGTATTTGATACCACCTAACTCAGAAGTAATACACAGATCAGAATTTGATGCGTTACAGATAGGTTTTATGTTTTCAAAATCTATTTTATACATAATGTGTTGATGAAAATTGCTCTCACCTATTATATATATGTTCAAATACTTTATTTTAGATTGCTTCGCATACCAATACATTTGTGCTAACCCCCATCCGTCCAGGTTTTGTGACACAGTCTAGGGGTCCAGATAAACAGTAGGTATTTCAGATCAGAGAGCAGATTATGCAGGGCTGAGCCTTCTATATGCTAGAAGGCCTGTTTACTTTTAGATATTTATCTTTAGTGATATTTTGGTCTATTGAGGGCCTGGTCCCAGTTTTTAGACAGTTTTGTTTAGTTCATAGTATAGATTTCATAGACTGAGTCAGACAATATTATTATCCAGATATATTTTGGATTTTAGTTTTCAGTATTATGATCACATTCAGACTAACCATGTTTCCATATTAGATTTCTATTTCTGTATTATCTTTTATTATATGAATATTATGCATGATTACCAGATAGACAGAGGGTGTCCCAGGCCTTCACTGTTCTAGAATACTCATCACGGGAAGGGCCCCAATTTAGGTCGTGACAAACTAGGTATCAAAGAACGGTTAATGATCCCAGGATGTGTACAAAATTCCATTGGGTAGAGACTTGTTTATGTGTGTGTAGTGCACCACACTTATAAGCAGGAGGCTACCAGGTGTTTAGGAATGTTTCTGTTTCATCATGTTCTAGTTCGTTCTATAGAGTCAGAATGTTCCTCCTTCATACTCTGATTCATGCTATGGTGTCACCTGTACGAAAAGAAAAGTTATCCTAATTTCTTCCTCACTCTGGTGTTTCTAGATACTCTCCAATTACCTAGAAGAAATTTTAGAAGTCCCACAAAGGATGGGAGAGGAGTTCCCTAGTGTAAAATTGTGTCCTCATTCTTATGAGGCATTCAGTTAAGATAAGAGTAAGATGTGTATTGTTGAGTCATTGAATATTATGTATCTAGATTCTATCTCATGTAATCTTGATATCATTGTGTTGTTGAAAACAAAAGTCTAGTGAAGCCGTGTGAGGCCTATTTCAATTCACTAGAAACTTGTTGTTCATCTTGTTGTCTTTGTGTTTGTTGGAATTTTATTTCCATCTGAGTAGTACTATAAGTTAGAGTGTCGGTTTCATGACCTATTGGTAGTGAAATTCGACCAAGAACTTTGTGATATGAAGTCATAAGGTTAGAGGTCAGAGTGAGGGTGACTTTTGTGATTAAATATTTATAGTTGAATCACTGTTGATTGAGAATGATTTACCCTTTCGTGGTGGTAGACTAATATGGTGGTACCATTTATGAATTGTATGGTAGTCTGTGGAGGAAGTGTTTACTCAGAATGTTATTTGTTTTCTTCCTTTCAAAATAGAGAAAGAGCCTAGAGTGGATACTTAAGGTGGTTATAGAAACCCCTTATAGGCTATGAATGAAAATGGCTAGATTAGCCAGTAGGTTGTAAGTATAGGCCCATTGTCATATGGGGTATCTGAAGGTAGTCTAAATACCCATTGGGGTAAGCAAGTGTGATATGAGAATGCCGTATAAGTAGATAAGATTGTATGGTTATAAAATTAGCTTAAGATTGATCATGTCTATTATGTGACCTTACCCCTTAACTTTCTTCTCATTGGTAGTTGTAAACTAAGACTACTTGTGATAAAGTATGTAGTATATTTTTGAAGTATTTGGGTAGAATATTCCAATTTTAAGGATTAGTATATTTATATTATGTTGCACTCTTCGTTATTTGTAAATGATTGTTGCAAGACTATAGGCTTGAATTTAAATGGTGTGGTGGTGAATAGTTGCAAGAGATTGATGATACATGTTTTGTGGGATTATATTTGTGAGCTTGATATGTTGAAATAGTATGTGCTAATGGATTATGAAAAGGAAAACCGTAAGGTCATGATCTATTATTATGGTTATGAATTTCTAGTGTACTAGTGTTTCTTGATGTTTATTTCATCGTTTCTAAGTGAGGATTGTGTGTAAGGTTGGTTGTAAATCATGTTTAGCACTAGACATTAAGTTTGAAACAATTCATGGCCATGGAGGTGGATGTGATGATTTCTTGTTTAATGATACTAGTTATATGGAAGTGATCTATAGGCTTGAACAGTGTATCCAAGTGCCTCAGTTTATTTGATTCGTAATGAAGTATGACGTTGTATATATGATGTACAAGTATGCCAAAGGTGGTATGAAGTTGTAGTATTTTTCTAAGGCTATTACATGTTGTGTTTGGCTACTGGTACCGTTGATATGCTAGGTGGAAAAAGTCTATCTTGATGGTATATGGTGTTCTAAATAGCAAAATTAAGGACCTTTGATTGATAACATTGAGCCTTTTGTTATGAACCTGATTCTCATGGTAGAGGAAAATAAGTTTGAAGTTGCTATGTTGGTAGACTAAGATAGAACTAGAGTGGTTCATTGGAGACTTGGTGATACCCATGTTAGGTGTTATAATCTAAGCTCGAGTCCTTGAAATTCGTGCTAATAGAAATAAGAGTAGAGGCACTAGAGGGTGTGCACTTCAACTTTGGGATCAGTGTATTCTTTCTTAGGGAACATATCATGTCCGCATTATCCCCTACCCTTAAGACTTCAACATTCTATCCATCATTCGGGGATGAATGATCCCAAGGGGGAGATAATGTAACACCCCACATTTTGATCTAGAATAAAAACCATGACTCTGACGCGTTGATAATACCAGAGCCTTAAATCCTATACCAATTTGGCATGTTATTCAATTTTGTAGTAGCTGAATCCATTTAAGCATGAATTTAGACCATAGAGGTCCTTGAACTCAAGAACGAGTTGACACTATTTTGATCAATTAAGTTTTAGTGGACGTTGTAATTTGTGTCATCTTCCATCGACTATAACTCTCTGTATATGTGAAATTAGAGAGCCTACTATGTATCAAATGATAGGTCTTAGAGTAGGTTAGCGCAGGTGACGTTACATAGTTTGGGTGGTGGATTTCTAGTTGAACAGTTCAAGGTAGTCGTTCAAGCCCAGATGTACATTCTCCTTTTAAGTAGGGTCATTGATTTTGCTTTGAATGTAGTGAGACAGGTTATATGGCCAAATATTATCACCATCATGTATTAAAAGCTACTTCTATTTTAATTATGAGAGGTAGGGGTGCCACTAAAGGTGCAAAGAGAAGACGTAGTGGAGCCTTTGGTAGTGGTCATGATGCTACTAAGTCAAGTGATGGTCATAGTCAGTGCTATGCTATACCATCTAGACCTGAGGCAGAGGTTTCAGATGCTATGATCAGAGGTATCATCCCTATTTATTCTAGATCTATATCTGCGTTATTTGATCCTGTGTCAACTTTCGACTATGTGTCTACATATTTTTCTTTGGGATTTGATTATGATAGTGAGCCTCTTGTCATACCTATTCATGTGTCTACCCCATTAGGTGATTTTTTTTATGGTAGATCGCGTGTACTAATCTTGTGTTGTGATTTTTATTAGGCATGAGACTTTTGGTAGATTTTCTTATGTTAGATATGGTTAATTTCAATGTTATTTATGGTACGGATTGGTTGGCTCCTTATTATGTTATCCTAGATTGTTATGCTAAGACCGTGACTTTATATTCTCTAGGGGTGCCAAAAAAGCTTGGAATGGTGCGATTCATTCGAGTCCTAAAAGGATCATATCGTATATTCAAGATCATAGATTAGTTTATAGGGGATTTTTGTCTTATTTGGCTTATATTTGTGATACAAGTGTTATTTCACCTCCTTTTCTGTATTCTATTCGTATTGTATGTGAGTTCATGGATGTGTTCCCTACTAATTTTCTTAGTATACCTCCAGATCATGATATTGATTTTGCTATTGACGTTGAGCTAGCCACCAACAATATTTTTGTTCCTTCTTATACGTTGGACCCAGATGAGTTAAAGAAAATAAAGGATCAGTTACAAGAGTTGTTGGATAAGGTATTTAACTAACCTAGTTTATCACTTTGGTGTTCGTCTGTCTTGTTTATGAAGAAGGAGGATGGATCTATGCAGATATGTATAAACTATAAAAAATTAAACAAGGTGACATTTAAGAATAAGTATCATATTCCTCTCATTGATGATTTATTTGATCAGCTTCAGGGTGTTATGGTGTTTTCTAAGATTATTTAAGATTTGGTTATAACTAGTTGAGGATTAGAGATTCGAATATTTCAACGACAACTTTTTTGGCTCAATTTGAACATTATGAGTTCTTGGTTTATTCCAAGATTAAGGTTGAGCATGAGAAATTCCCTAGCTACGTTTATGAAGTTGATGAACTAGGTATTTTGACCATATCTCAACTTTGTTGTTATTGTATTTATAGATGATACTTGGTTTATTCCAAGATTAAGGTTGAGCATGAGAAGAATTTGTGTATTGTGCTTCAGAGATTGAGGGATGAGAAGTTGCAGGCCAAGTTCTCCAAGTGTGAGATTTGGTGAGAGATTGTTTCTTTCTTGGGTCATGTGGTGACTAAGGAGGGTATTACTGTTGGTCCAACCAAGATTGAAGCGGTTCGTGACTGGCTAGACCTACTTTGCCCATCGAGATTTAGAGTTTTCTTGGCTTGGTAGGTTATTATTAATGTTCTATTGAGGGTTTCTCTTCTATTGCACTCTTTTTGACTAGATTGGCTTAGAAAAAGATTTCTTTTCAGTGGTCTAATTCTTGTGAGGAGAGCTTTCAAAAGCTCAAGGATTTGTTGACTTCAGCTACTATCTTGACATTACCCAAGAAGGGCGTGCATATCATTGTATTTTGTAATACTTTGGGTGTTGGTTTGGATGTTGTCTAGATACAAGAGGGAAAGTGATTGCTTATACTTCTCGTCAGTTAAAGCCCCATGGGAGGAATAACTCTACCAATGATTTGGAGTTGTGCACGATTGTTTTTTGCCTTGAAATTATGGAGGCACTACTTGTATCAAGTCTGTTTTGAGATTTTCTCGGATCATCATAGCCTTTAGTACTTCTTCACCCAGTGGGATCTTAATATGATGGAACGTCATTTGCTTGATCTACTCAAGGATTATGATTTAACTATGCTCTATCATCCGGGCAAGTCTAAGGTCGTTGCGGATACCTTAAGCCAAAAGTCGACTAGCATGGGTAGCTTTGTGCATCATTTGACCCAGGAGAGGTCTTTGGGCTTAGAGGTTTAGTCTTTAGCTATCCAGATGGTTAGGCTTGATATTTCAATACTTGGGTGTGTTTTGGCATTTTTTGAGGCTAGATTTTCTCAGATGGAGTAGATTCAAGATCATCAGTTTGATAATATGGGATTGAGATCAGTTCAAGATAAGGTGTTGAGTGGCTAGGCCAAGGAAGCCTCACTTGATTTGGATGGTGTATTAAGGATTGGGGGTCGAGTTTGCGTGGCAAAAGTGCTGTGATTGGATCTTATTGATTTTGGATAAGTCTCATTGTTCCAAGTATATTATCCATCTAGGAGCAACTATGTTGTATCGTTATTTGAGACAACATTACTAGTGGAGTGGTATGCAGAAGGATGTAGCAGATTTTTTAGCTTGTTGCCTTTGTTGTCACAAGGTTAAGGTTGGGCGTTTGTAGCCTAATGGATTGCTTCAGATTTACCCTTTCAAGAGTGGAAAAAGGAATGAACTACTATAGATTTCATGGTTGGATTGCCTCATACTTTCCATGGATCTAAAACTATTTGGGTTATAGTAGATCGATTGACCAAGTCTGCATATTTCCTTCCATTGTAGGTCTCCTTAAGTGTTGCGAGGTTAGCTCATATATATATTTGCGAGATTGTGTGACTTTATGGAGTGTCGATGTCTATCATTTCAGATCGGGGTTATGTGTTCACCTTACACTTTTGAAAGAATATTCATGATAAAATGGGTACACGGGTTGACCTTAGCACAACATTTCACCCCCAAACTAATAGTCATTCTGAGCAAACAATCTTGGATTGAGAATATATGCTTCGCGCATGTGTGATGGATTTTTGTGTCTGGTGGGAGAAATATTTTGCTTTGCCGGAGTTTGCTTATAATAACAGCTACCATTCTAGTATTGATATAGCTCCTTCTGAGGCCTCGTAAGGTAGGCTTTGTTACTCTCTAGTGGGTACATTTGATATTTTAAAGGTAGACCTCTAGGTACAAACTTGCTTTATGATTCCTCGAATAGAGTCTGGATCATTCAGGATAAGCTTCGTACAACTCAGAGTAGGCAGAACTGCTATGTGGATCATAGACTTCGTGCCTTGAGATTCGTTGGTTATTGATTGTTCCTTCGAGTCTTACCCATGGAAGGTGTGGTAAGGTTTGGCAAGAGGGGCAAGCTTAGCCCCAGGTATATAGGTCCATTTGAGATTCATCGGATTATTAGTGATGTGGCTTATGAATTAGGTTTGCCTCAATATTTTCAGTTATTCATCCAATTCTTCATGCTTCTATGATTCACCATTACATTTTGGATGAGTCTCATGAAATTCATTGGAACTCAATCTAGTTAGACGCGAGAAAAATCTTTTGTTGAGGAGCCAATATCATTTTTGACATTGGCATTTGATCAAACACATGTAGATTAAGACTTTAACATGGGGATGCTTTTAAACATGATGAGGCAGCATAATTACATGACAAAAACAAAAAATTAGGGGTTTATCCTGAATCGCATGAACATGATGTGGGAACTATAATATTCAAAACATACCATAATCCATTCCACTTGAAAACAATTATAATCTTAACTTGAAAATTGAAATAACAAGATATTCATGGAGATAATTCAACATAATCACGTAAAAACTCATAATTTACTAATAAAAAGGGGTTCTTCGACTCCATGGGTGAAAAGCGACCATGAATGAATATCACACATACCTTAAACCCTTAAGCTTGAAAGAGAAATATCAATCTTGATTCTTTATTTAATGTTTTCGGATTGGAGAACTTTAATTCTTGGTTCTTGGAGAGGAAGTAGTGGGATTTGATGATCTTGGGGGAGGAGAGGGTTTGTTTTGAGTGAAAATTGGAGAAAATGGGAATATAATGTCCCAACTGAAGCTTTAAGTTGTGAATTTATGAATTGGATTTATCGGAAAAGACTTAATTTCCCCTTATATATTTAAATCCATAATTGAAATGTGGATTAAATGGTCACGACGATGTGATGCTATCACAATGAGCTGCTAGAATCGTGATTCAAACATGATCCAATCCTCGTTCAAAAAATTTAAAACTTCCCCAAGACATGCCTCTTACACCCCTGAACTTGAATTAACTCAAAAACCAATTTCTCGGGGTCGGAAAGATCAATTTAAAAATCCTCGACATTAAGAGGCCTTAAAAATGACTAAGTCCCTAACATTTGGTGAAATTTTTCAGATTTTAAGCCTCTGATGCATGCAACTAGGAGCAAAACTGAGCTAAGAATAATACGAGGTATACATGTCATCTTCTTGGGAAATAAACAACCCCTTTTATTGTCAAATTTATATTGAAGAAGGGAAGCGTGAGTTAGAAAAAGCAAAACAAATTTAGCCTTTAAGAGCAAAACTTTTTCTACCTTTAAGAGCACAAAACTTTTTTTCTTTTAGAGCACCATTTCATAAGAAATTTTTCTTACTTTTATTACTTATTTATAGAAGACCAGTAAATAAAAAATAATATTACTTCTTCTATAAAGCTTCTTTTCCTTTTCAAATTTGATTAGTTAATCAGTCAAAGTATGAACTTAGATTTATTAAATGAGGCTTTCAATTATGATATTAATTTGTAAATATATGAATTAATAATAACACAATAAATTACGTATTGTTCCACTAAAATTTGTCATTACACATCTCGATTTAATTGTGAAAACTACCGAACACCTTATTTAACTCTCCATGTTAAAATTATTGACACCCATCAGTTAAATCAATTTTCTATAAAAATTAATTCATTGATTAATTTTAGTTTTTATTCTTATGCTTAACATATTTCATGTGACAAATATAAAATCCATTTGCAGTAGTTTTACGTAAAGGCTCAAAAGCAACCATAAATAGGGTGTTATCAATCTCGAATCCGAGACATGGTTCTATCAACTAATTATTATTTCAATAATATTATTTGTTACTCTCCAATATATCGGAAATGTGTTAACCCACAATAGAGACTCGCCTTTTGATTATTAAAATAATGAATTAAATTACATTAATCATAACAGTTATATCAAGATTAATTGCATAAGTACATGAAATGGTCTAGAGAAGTTGTTTTATTAATATTTAGAACCAAACAAACATCTTTAATTGGTTCATTCAATACAAACGAAATGTGCTAGCACAAGAAGTTGGAATATAACCACTCCAATAATCAAGATTAAATTGAATTTAATCTTTTGGTACAATCATCAATGTACTTGTCCTACTTCGTCATTGATTATGAACATTAATTTATAACTTATAAGAATCAACAATTATATCTTTCATTCAAGAGTTAAATAACTCCATACACAAAATCATCTTCTTATAATTAAAGGACACACATGGTAACAAAATGATCTATTCAAATAAAGACTTAAGTAATTTAACTAAATAAATAAATTATCTTTACACGGGATGAAAATAAACTACTATAACATAAACCACATGGTTAATAGTTTATATTCATACAATAAAGGTTAGTTAATTAAAACAGATGTTATTGATCATAAATTTTGGGGAAACACCTTAAAGAATCTACTTGTCACAACATTTCACTCTATACTAGTTTATGATACATGCATTTCACGTATGACGTGTTTTAAAAGACACCAACACAAACAATGAAGTATAAAAATATTATTTTTCACCAAATAATTATTATAATGTCAATTATGTCCAGCATATAATGAACTTCTTTAGGTAAAAAGGTGTAATATCCCAAGACTACCCCTAGACTTCACACGGTGCTTAGGCCTATAAGTAGTCCAAGCTAACTAGTGGCATTTGGCATGACCCTGAGTTATATTATAAATATTTTAAAATCATGAGAAAAAATTGTAAACTGAAAGGTTAGAGGTAAAATTTGTGAAGCAAACCCAATACTATCAACATCAACAAAAAGTCATTTAAAAGGTAGTAATAAACTGAAAGCATTTACTAAGTCTAGACAAGCCTCTAAACACACAGAAGCATCACTAGGACAGACCCAAGATTTTATGAATTCTGAAATGGACATAAAATTAAAATATTGAAATAAAAAATATGGGGACTCACTAACTGATGGGAGTAAGCAACACTTATCATAGCAAATCTTTATATTGAGGGCGAATACCAGTACCTACATTATGATAGGATGTAGAGTACAAAAAGTATGTCGTCAATACTTATGGAATTTAATGAGTATAAATGGGATAAATGTATCATATAGAAGTAATATAATTCATAGTATGAAATCATGCATGATAAGTGTGTACGACTCACCATTATCATTAATTATCACCGGAAACTGGAATGTCATAAGATAAAGAGTATCAAAACATAACTTAGAAAAAATAATGAGCTGTATACACTTATATTGTAAAACTAATTTACGGTTACGGATTATTTTAACCGACATAATAACGCAAGATAGCATGGAGTCTTGATGTTCGGTGTATTTATGCATTCTAGCGCTACTATTCTAGCCTATTTAGCCTTGTTTTGAGGATGATTCATGTGATTAATGGGTCTAGAATGATAAAAATAAGCATTTAGGTTTTTAATTATGTGCTTACAATGTTTAATGGTTATTCCAAATGATTTTTGATTCAATATGAGGATTTAGAGTTCAACCGAGAAAATTAGTGTAACTAGCTTGGGCTAGGTGTTTTTCTAGTCTATTGTGTGGGGTTATAATGTGTTTTAATGAGTTAATAAGGTTGTTATTATGTATTTATATGTGAAAAAACTAATTTATAATGTTCAAGGGTCAATTGAATCAAGAAAAGAGTCAAAACAATGAGCTAAAGATCAAAGTGAATGCAGCATAGTCTTAGCTCATGTTTCTAGTTTATTATTGAGGATGTTGTGTTGTTTTGATCTCTAAATTTTTGTGTTTAATTATATAGAATACTTTTGGAATTGACTATTGTGATATATGAAGTATTTAAAAGATTTAAATCATGTGTAGATAACTCAAAAAGGCTTGGAATGCAGCATGGAAGCACAAAACACAGCTTGATGCAAATTTGGACACCTAAAAAGTATTCGGAGAGTGAGGGCACGTAAGAATGTCTATATCCACTTGAATCATACCAATGGATTAATAAAGAACCCAAAACAATGAACCAATGAGATTTAGATGCGACTAAATGCCCTTCAATGCGTTAATCACTAGGTTCACAGCCGACCAGAAACTATTTTCTTGTTCAATTATTCTACTATAAATAGGACCTTATCCACGTTTTTATTTAATTTTGGACATCTTTAGATAAGAGGAAGATGCTCTGTACATTATTTAGGTTTTATCATTCATTAATTTAGTTTCTTTCATTGTTTGTATCATCAATCCAAGTGATTGGATGATAAATATTTCTATTAAAGGCTAAAACTCCCTTTCTGGTGTTAAGGCCAAGATCATGATTATTTCATTTTGAATTAAGTTTGTTGATTTTTTTTATCATTATTGGTTTCTTGTTTTAACTATTTTATGAATTATCTACCCTTAGAATACATCAATTGTCAACCTTGTGATCTCATGAGAGGGAATAGGGAGATAAAACAAGGGAATAAGCAAAGTAGGGTTCTTGTTTATTTAAAAAATAAGCGACTTGAATTAGCATCTAGGACAGGGATGTACTTAGATGCCTTACTTGATTCACACATTGGAAAATAGCCTAAATCACCTAATTGGATTATTACATACCCACTCAACGATGTAGTTGTAAGGTTCAACTTCGGTAAAGGATTAGAGGTTGGGAAAATATAATCATGCAATTAACCCTACGAATCAACAACCAAGATAATCAAGTTAACAAATGAAGTTCAAAAACATAGTTTGATTGTTCGAAAACCATAACTCTGGGTTTCTATCCATTGATTATGCTAAGTCATTATTTTTCCATATTAGTTTAGTTTATTTTTAGTTTTCTAAAACTTTATTGTTTAATTTTTCTCAATCGTTGAACTATAATTGGATAATCGGTGAATGCAATTCCCTAAGAGACCAATACTTGGTCTTTTTGAAGCCACTTTACTACTTGATAGGATCACGTAAGTGCTTTAATATGGATAACTAAATAAGAAAGGAGTGTGAAAGTAAAAAAGATTAAAGGTGAAAGTGAAGTTCCAAAGAAGTGTTAATTGTTTGTTTAATTTCAATGGTTAGGAGTTAGAGAAAATGTGAAAGAAATTTCAGCTTTTGTTGCCCTATTTTTGTTACAATGAACCTGTTTTGGCCCTGAACAATTTTTGACAATGTGCACCTCAACCAAGGCGAATAGCTTTAGTTGAAGGTAGCTACTATAGAGGTGCGTAACAAGAATTGGGGTGTGAAGAGCAGAAAAAGAATTGAAACTGTGATGTAAGAAGAAAAGTACTCCTACCGCAGTTTTGTTAATGTGCTTGAACAAAATTAGGGTGAAACAATTGATGTGCGAAGATAATAAAGTGAAAAAATTGGGTTGATAAAATGTGATTTCAATTAAAAGATGGTTATGTATTAAAGAACTTTGGGATATTAGTCACTAATTCCTAAATAGTTCTTACTCGTCCCTTATCCTATGTTACAATTATGAAAGACCTAATTGATCCTACATTTCAACATCCGAATATTAGTGGAGTATTACATTAAGGGTAAGCTTATGGTTCATTATCTATTATGTATGAATTCTTTGTTGAGAGTGAGTGATTAAATTTGGATATTTCTCTTATTATAAATATTGAAAAACTGTGAGAGATATGGGAAAAATTTCTTGTTGTGAGGGTGCATGCAGATGAAAGTTCAGATTACTTATTGTGTTGTTTGATTGCATGCTTTGATTAAGTTTTCCAATGAATTGAATGTCAATGTAGAGATGATGAGGTTTGAAACAAATTGTTCATGTGCAAAGGAGTATTCTTGACACGTTAGTGTAAATTTCCAACGATAGCATGACTCTTAGATTGTGATTAGAAGATTTAGTGATTGTACTGCTTGAAGTTGTTTGAGGACGAACAAGGTTTTAAGTGTGGGGTGGTGATCTTGGGAATATTTATATGTCCAAAGACCGCTATCTATCCATAATTGGACTTATTTTGAGAATAAAAATTTTGTTAATTATATTTTATTTGATGCAAAATTGTGTTTCTTGGCTAACCAATGTGATTAGTGATACAGAGTAAATTTTCAAGGGATTCAAACAAAAATTACACACATATTATGAAGTGATTATTTATCGATGGTGTGGAATTAATCATGTTGATGTGAAAGACCATTTTTAATCGAGTCCAAGAACAAGTGTAGATGAACGAGGGCAAGAATAAAAGAAGCAGCTGAAAAAGACTGATTTACGAGATTTAATCATACATTTGGGGTGAAATTTCAGTGACACAATGCAAAATCGATGAATCATGTCATACCTTAAATTCTGTGCCTTAGCCAAAATTTCAGAAGAAAATTCTAGAACATCAACATAAAGTTGATGCGTCACTTCAATCAGTGAATTTGGTGACTTAGTTAAATTTTCAGATGGTATTTCCAGTGAAACGATGCGATGTTGACGTGTCGCGTCGTGTATTGTGAATCGAGACTTAGTCGGATATTTGAAGTGAAGTTCCAGTGCATCAATGCTATATTAATGCGACACGATGGCCTTATTGATGCAATTCATGATGCGCCGCGTCATCAGTCCAGATCTGGTGAAATTTTCTCAAGTATAAAAGGAACATGTAAGCACAATTCCAACACTTTTTTCAACCATAGCAGCGGCGAAAAAACATAAAATTCTCTCTTTTAGGGTTCTTATTATTTCTTTTGAACTTCTTTACTTTAAGATTAATTTTGGGTATGATTAATTACATATTTATTTTTGATGTTTAATTCAAACATGAGTGGTTAAATACCCTTGTTCTAGGTTGAAGCCAAGAACATGATCACTCTTTGATATTCTTTATCGTAGTTTCTTTTTGGATTATTATCTGAGTTGTTCTTAATTTCTTTAGATTACTATTTTGATCTGTGGCAATCCTTAGAATAAATCTATATTTCTATGTAAATCCAGGAGGAGAATCTTCGGATAGAACGAAGAAATTAAGGAGAAAGGTTCTTATCCTTTTATTAAATAAGGGGTTTGAATTAGCATCTAGGATAGGGATATACCTAGAACCCTTGCTTGGTTCAATTACAAGAAGACAACTTTATGAATCTAGAAGAATTGTTGTATCTCTGTGGGAGTGATAGTTGCAATATTCAGTAGATAGAAGATTTGAGTTTGGAAGACCAAGATCGTAGCATAAACCTTGCGAATCAACAACCCTATAATTAATTAGACTGGGATAAGAATAGAGATTTATATGATTGTTCGAAATACCTCAACCCTAGAATTCTCACCATTACTATTTACAATTGTGATTGCCTTGCGATTGTTACAACTTGCTATTTATTGTTTCTTAATTAATATTTTTATTCTTAAATTCTAAATCATATTGATACCTTGCAACACTTAATACCTCATTGTCTAAAACTAAAAGTTGGTTAAATTTCTAGTTGGTTAGTCCTCTTGGGAACAATATTCGACTGTCTAAGTCACTATATTACTTGTATGATCATGTGCACTTGAGCGTGCGTTGGAGTCCCATCGAGTTTGATTTATATTCCTCATTAAAAGTACCCAATATATTTTTCCAGAGTATAAAGGCATGACTAAGTAGAATCCAATGTATAATCCCCACTGGGAGGACCTGATATATGCTTTCTAAGGGTATAAAGGCATGATTATAATGGAATCATGAACATAAATCCAAAAGTCTAAATGAATTTATGGTGCCACCTCATTTTTAGTTTTGGGAACTCTAAACCCATGTATGCTCGATGCTTAATACTACCACTAAAATTACACTAAAGATCGTACCAAATGAAGTTCATCATGAAGTAAGCATAACTAGTTTATATGTATTAAAACCATGGGTGCTTAAACGTTAATTTCATAATCATAAGTCAAATTCATGAGTTTCATAATGAACCTAAGCCCGTGGTATGAATTTCATGTATTGTAGTTTATAGCAATTCAAAATCAAGTAATTTTTACTAAGCCATGGAATTTCATTCCAAATGAGATATTAAAAGTAGCATATGATTAATGATACAAACTAGATGGTAAATAAACCAAAAGGTCATAAACAATGTAATAATGCAAAAACAAACTCATTTAGGAGCATGGAATTTAAGGTCATGAAAATTAGGCTTAAACCCTAGTTGATAACTCTGTGATTCATTAAAAAAATGATGTTTTTGGCACAAGAATGAAAGAAATACTTGTAGAAACCCCACATAGTTGAACTTGATTATTTTTGGAGGAAAATTTGAGTTTAGGGACTTGGAGGTTGAATTTTTAAGAGAAACCCTTGCTTTTATTTTTCATGAGAGTTTAGGGGAGAATAAACGCTTCAGAAGTGTCTTTCTAAGTGTTATGGATGACTTTTTGGATTAAGATAGGTTTTGGTAAGGTTAAATATGGCTATAATGATAGAGTTGACCTTAATTTTTAAGGGAAAGGTGAAAATTATATGCTTTGGTTAGAGTTGTGCTTTGAATGGCTCATCAAATTATACCAATTTGTGCCTTACACGAACCATCGAATGGAACTCAGTCGTATCTCACGCGGCTTATCACGTGACCTAATCAATGACAAATTGGGGTGTGTTGCATGAGGCAAGGATGATATCTCCCAAATAACAACATCTATAAAGTATAACATGGTCAACCTAACAAAGTTTGGGGTTAAACCCACAGGAAATATGACGATCCTTGTCAAGAACTTGCTGATGTAGTTAGAATGTGCAAAACGTAAATGAGGGAATTTTTTTATAACAACAGTAATAGTAACAAATCTTCAAAACTTTAGGTTGAAATAAATATGACACTAATATTTGGATTTTTTTCCTCGTGACTTAATAACTCCACATAATTATCTTGCTCGTCAAACTATCTCGGTGCCTTACATATAGAATTTTACAATTTTGGTTTCACCAACTGTCTCTCAGCATCGTTTGGTGAATTTCACTTATCTCCTCTCGATTTTAGAGTATCTCTTTCTGGATCATAGATTAACTATCTCCTCTTGGTCTTAGTTAATTTGATGAAGGTTGGTAGCTTCAAATTACTGTTGTTATCTTATTTTCCTAATCACAACCTCTCTTTTGAGTTAGAATTGAATAATGTAGGGATCTTAGAATCTAAAGCCTGTATGAAGTCAATCAATATGAATAAAACCACAATACATGAATAAATATTGAGCAAGAAAAACTTCGCACTTCCTCTACTCCGTTATTCCATCAGGGTTCCCACAATGCTAGTTAAGAGGTTTAGTCGCCCATATTCTCAAGAAACCCATACAAGGCATGATTGTAAGAATGTGAATAATCTCACAATAAATTAAGAATGAAAACAAAAATCTCAAATTAATCTCATACCATAAAAGTCAAGAACAAAAACTCCAAGATCAAAATTGTATCTTAGGACTCAAAAGTATTTAAACATATTTATGGGTTCATAAACTAATAACAAAAAATAAATGGGGGTATTTATATGATATAGAAACCTAAAAATTATATCAACAATAAAATGGTAAAACTATGTCGGCACAGACCTAGGGACCCACTTATGAGCTGTAGGTACTACCTACGCACCCAGGGTGGGTTCGTATGTCTTAGAGTAATCAATAGGTTGCAGATCACCAACCTATGGGGGTTCCTAAAGTGGTCGTAATTGGTACTTACTCCCTATAGGTTCCCGACATAACTCTCTAACCCAAAAATCAACCTTTCAGGACTTTCTACCAGCACTGACAAGGATATTTATGATGTACATAAGTACCACTTATGGCCTGTAAGTGGGTCCGTAAATGGCCTTCACAACTAGACTTTATTTCTTTTGTCCTCTTTTGATCCTAAACCTATTTCTAGTAAAACAAACACAAAAATGAACTACATATAACAAAAGGACCTAAGTACTTGCATAATTTTCATTTTTAAGTATCAAAAGTGTCATGGAATCATAGCACATCAACACCCTCAACTTAGAATGTTTGTATTCCCTCAGGTAGCTAACATATAACAAAGACATTACAATGATTAACTAAGAGAAACCAAAGACACCTACGACAGTCAACTCAACCTTTATCTCAAAACTCTTACCCCCTCATATTTCCAACTTTTCAAAACTACTGTGTGGATCTATGTAGCACAATAATATAACACAAAGTAGTCATGTAATGGCGTTACATTATCAACAAATAACTAAGATAATATGCAATTTGCACTACCCAAACAAATAAGAAATTGATAACACAACTCATGTACCCTCTCTGAAAAAAAGTCCCAACTCTCACAATATCATTTTGACAATGCAAGGGACTATGTCTAGACACTCACGCTCACAAAATAAGTTCTATAAATGTGCATAGAATACCATAGGTTATCCTTATTTTCTATACCTTAGTTTTTCAAATATTTGGACTAGGATCATTATAGGACTTTATTTGACTTGTAATGTAGGATTCGGGCAAGTATGGTACATTTGGTATCTAGTAACTCACCCTCCTTGACACTACATATACGTTTTGGCTCCACTTCTCAACCATTTTCTTTTATTTCTCCCATTTCATCTTTTATTGATTATTTTGGATTGGGTCTGGTTTTGTTTTTTCTTTTCATTTAGAGTTTTGTTTTTCAAGTTTTTTCTTTTCTCTCTCTTTTTTTCATCTACCACACCCAACCTTAATTTTTTTACCTTTACATTAAACACCGTTCTTCATACCTAAATTTAACTATGTACCCCTATGATAGCCACCCTCAACTTAGTTTATTGACCAAAATTAAGATGCACAGTGTCTAAGGAGGGACCATGTAATACCCTAGGAAATTTTTTGTTGAAATTTTGTGTGTAAACGTGTTGGGTTCTATCTTATAGAATGAATTATAAATTCTCTGTGCGGAATGTATTAGATTATGACCCACCATTGCATAGAGTATATAATAAGATTTCCAACGATATGTGGATCATCCAAAAAGGACACCCGAGCGACGAGTTATGAACATTTCGATCGAACCGTGAATAGTAGTGAACAGTAAAACATGCAGGAAAAAGTACTGAGGCCTGGCGTATTTTCTATCCAACTTTAAATGATCATAAGTCCTTGTACATAATGATCTAGGTGATCTAATATATATCAACGGAAAGCTCTGCGAGTTCTCTTTCCAATAAAATTGGTTTCATCCAATTTTTCTATCGGAGTAAAACGTTATGGTCGATCTATTTCAGCCTAACAAAAGTGAATTTTTAGGTCAACTTCAAATGATAATAACTCCTAGTACACAATGATCTGGGTTAGATACTATATATCAACGAAAAGATATGAGATTTCTCTTACTAATGAAATTAGTTTCATCCAATTTGAATATCGGAGTAAAATTTTATGGTTGATCTACTTCAGACTATCAAAACAGTCCACCAAAGGACAGATTCGAGAATCTTTTTTATTTTTAGGAGCGTTTTGGTCATTCTCCCTCACCCAAAATCCGTCCAAACCCTATATTAAAGCCTATTAGAAGTATTATATGTTATATTTCATCAAATTCCCTCAAAAAGAAAACCCTAAGCTCCTACATCCAACTTCAAGAACCTCCAAAGTTCACCATTAATTCTGCAAATTTATTCATGATTCCAAGTTCCTAGTTCAAGAACCTCCAAAGTTCACCATTAATTATACAAATTTATTCAAGATTCCAAGTTCCTAGTTCAAGAACTCCAAGAAACATCATTCAAAGGCACGACTAACATCTCAAAAATGAGTATCGATCTAAAGTTCATCATTCAAGGTATGTGGGGTTTTTCAATAAGAACTCTCTTTCATTCTTGTGCCCAAAAGTAATTTTCTTTAAAAAGACATGATTTTTATTTGATTTTTATGAATTTGAAGCATGAACCCATATCTTATGATGATTATTATGAAATCTTCATGTTTATGATTTTGAATGATGAATATATATGTGTGGAGATATAAAGCATGAATATTGAACAATATTTATCATGATTTTGATATTTGGATCACGAATCCCAATTAGAAATTGTGTTTTTTTGAGAATGTGTGTGTTATAAGCACGTTGATGTTAAATATTTGAGATATTTTGAATGTTTTGACCTTTTGGTCTTAATGGAGTTGTTTTGAACTCGAGTGTGAAAGAAATCCACAACGTGGTTGATTTTGATAGATGGGAACCATGATGGCTCCCAATATATATTTATGTATTACTGAAATTGTTTTATTATGGATTGTCTTTGAATTGATCTAAGCTAAGTTCGGGAGAAATCTTTAGCACCAAGTGGGAGGTATAAAGCAACCTTAATTCCCTAGAACTGTGTGCCCCCGTAAGAGTGAGCCTGAGGCTGATTTATATAGTGATCACTAGTTTGTGTAGATTTGATATTGATAGTCCTACTCCTATGGAAAGGATAGGACGGCTCTCCCCAACGTGGGTTGTACGTTGGAGTCCTTGTAGCTCACATGGTTTATGTCAGTTATAGGATCTCCCAGTGTGTGTGTGTTTTCTTGTGTCTATGGTGAATGGTGAAGTGATTTGAAAGTGGAATTGTGAAAGTTATTCTTTCGAAAGATTTAAATGATATTTACATTATGAGAATTGATATTCTTGATGAAATGAAAGTGATTGACAAATTATATGATGACTCACATGTGTTATTGTACTTATTTCATCCTCTCATGATTATGATGATTTTCTTCGGGCTATATGAGTCTTTCATATATTCTGCATATTTTTTATAAATATTTATGATGATGATGTTTATAAAACTGCATACACCCCCATATACTCGGTTCCTTTCCATGGTACTAACCCACATCGAATACTCAACTGAATCTGAGACTGAGATTAAGCCTATCTGACGGGTGATCTCTAGATCTGACTAAAATGGCTCTAACTCTTTGCCCGAGTGTCGGATTTGGGCGACTTTGGTATTGATAGAAAGTTTATTCAATTCCATACATGAAAACAGTTGATATTTTTTAAATTCTATATGGTTCAAAATATTTCTCACTTGGGAAGACACTTCTCAATCTTTGAAGGTCAGATTTATGCTTCACAGAAAATGCTCTAAGGCTCAGACTATGAGACAATTTTGTGGGGTCTTACAATATCTCCCCCTAGAAACATTCATCCTCGAATGTCGCTTGATAGGCTAAAAATACTAAACGACTGAACTTACTCAGGGAGCAAAAGCATCTGAAACATGACTATGCAACTAGAACTACTGATATTCTGAACTTTCATATTGGACATGCATATCTGATGCATAGATTACTCGACTGAAGCTACTCATAAGCTGAATTCTCATAATAGACATGTATATCTCATGGATGGATGCATAACTGGGCTGATCTCATGAATGAATGACTAAACACACTGAAAAACTGAACTCTTTCTACTGAACATCCATATCTAATGCATGAATGTCTGATTGAACTGACTCTTGAAAGCATGACTGGCTATGCAATGATCACAGATGTTAACTTCATAAGGAGAGTCTGAACATGCAAATAAATGAGTCTAAGATCATGTGACCATCGTAATATCATGGGGTATCTCCCCCTTGGGACTCTATGTCTCTCTAAACATACTTTTCTAAAATATTTAGGCAATCACGGGGCACCTACGAGCTGGTT
Source organism: Capsicum baccatum var. pendulum (assembly GCA_030864225.1). Taxonomy (NCBI): domain Eukaryota; kingdom Viridiplantae; phylum Streptophyta; class Magnoliopsida; order Solanales; family Solanaceae; genus Capsicum; species Capsicum baccatum. The sequence continues at coordinate 232,545,608 of CM061560.1, read as the reverse complement.
CATGATTGACAGACTTAGATCTGAAAGTCATGCATGACTCATGCTGACATATAAACTCAAAATGGAATCAAAGGATCTAGCAATGCATATCACAAATTTAAAGGACTCATAACATACCCATATCTATATCAGGGAACTTTTTCTGATCATGCAGAGCCTGAAACGCACAGAGACTGTTCTGACACTGACCACTATAGGCACAGGAAGGGGCACTTTATTAAAGAAACTCTCTACCCCTCTAAGCTAGTACTCTACACTCTCATATTCTATGTCCTATCTCACCACACCCAAACCATACATCACTACCGACTCTACACACACCTAGGTAGCTCTTTCCAGACTCTCCACAAAGCAGATTGGTACAAACACCACTAGCACTACTTAGGGATTTGGAGCCTGGCGCCCTATCATAATTGACTTCCCCAAACTTTGGTGCGGGTACACTAGCTGAGAATAGAGATGGGACTGAAAATCTCTGACTAAGCTGAAAACGGCTACCACCCTGGGAGACAGCCTAAGAGAAACCTTGACAACTTGTTCTGACTCTCTTACTCACTCTTTTTTTATCTTATCTACCTCAATTTACTGCACATGCATTATCTGCTTATCAAGGTCCATATCTCTATTGAGCATAGCAGTTCTACACTCTTTCAACACTAAACCGGATACACCAGTCAAAAAATTACTCATACTCGCTCTAGGGTCAGCTATTAAGTTAGGAGCATACTTAGCTAACTAGTTAAACTTAAGACAATACTCTTTCAATGTCATATAGCCTTGCCTTAGGATCATGAACTCTTGTACCTTAGCCTCTCTCATCACTAGCAGGAAAAACTTTTCTAAAAAGGCATCCTAAAACTCCTGCCAAGTCATGAGAGTTGCATCCTCCCCTTTACTCTTCTTCCACATCACAACCCAATCATGAGTAATATCCTTCAACCTATAAGATGCTAACTCTACACTCTCCTCTTCAGAAATATACATAACCTAGGTGATCTTCTTTACCTCCTCAAGATAAAGCTGTGGGTCCTCACCTGCTACTGACCCATAGAACTCTGGCGGGCTCATTCTCATGAAATCTCTAATTCTAGCTACGGCTGAACCCCCATCTTACTAAGGTGAGGCCACAGCCAGACGGTTACCCTTAACATTAGTCAAAGCATTGGCTAGCACCTGAAAAGATTCCCAAAACTCTGTATGTGACACATTCTTATTCTCAAGATCTACTGGCTGAGGGGGTTGATCAGCAACCCTATGGACATTATCTCTGGGAGGAGGCATCCTCTGTAAATGGAAGAAAGAGGTGGATTAGACTAAAGATCAACTTGAGCTCATGCTCAATCGCACAACATGAATAATGAAAGAAGGGAAACTGCTCCTAAAAATATCTTATAGCCTCTTGTACTTAAATATGGCGCGCAACACACCCATGAATAAGACTCTATTAGATGCGGCTTTTCAGACTCCATAGGACACTATTAAACCTTAGGCTTTGATACCAAGTTTGTAACGACCTAATTTTTTGGAAATGGAATATCACACGGTGCTCATGATCTCGAAGGACCACAAGACAACCCTCTATAGATATTTGTATCTGAACACTACATAATATTGATAATAAATGCGAAAACTGGCCGTAAGGTTCAAAACTTCTAAAAATACTCAAAATTGAAAACTAAATACTAATACATCTGTCTGAAAAGCCTCTATATTGTCTGAACTATGGAGTTGATGGGACATGTACTCAACTAACTCTGTATACTAAAGTTAAACCAAATCTGATACAATAATGATAAAAATAAGGATCATCATCAACTGAAGAGGACTCACTGCTATGTCTACTACCGCTGAATGGGATTGAGCTGCTAAGGGTACTCTGGATCTCGTGCCTTTAAACCTATTGTATTAAATAAAACACCATAGCACAAATGCATCAGTACGGGAATGTACCGAGTATGAAGATGAGGTAAAGCTAAATACAAGGATTTATGCATGAACAATTACTTAACTTAATAATTATGAGAGTATTGAATGAGAACACATGCATGAATGCATGAACCATAACTAAAATTATCATGACTCGAAGTACTGAAACTGATTAACTAAATTTACTCATATCAATGAATGAATTCTGAGCTTTCTACACTCGACTGACTGCATCGGAGATCAAACCTCTCTAAAGGATGATTCCAAAATCTAATATCAATGATAAGAAAAGATCATATCCGAATCTGACAGCAAGAATACTCAACTGAATCTGAGGCTGAGATCAAGCCTATCTAATGGGTGATCTCGGGATCTGATAATGAGATTACTCAACTAAATCTAAGACTGAGATCAAGCCTATCTAACGAGTTACCTCAAGATCTGATAATGAGTTTACTTAACTAAATTTGAGAATGAGATCAATCCTATCTGATGGGTGATCTCAGGATCTGATAATGAGATTAATCAACTAAATCTGAGATTGAGATCAAGCCTATCTGATGGGTCACCCCGGGATCTGATAATAAGATTACTCAACTAATTATAAGACTGCGATCAAGCCTATCTGACGGGTGATCTCTAGATCTGATAACAAGAATACTAAACTAAATTTGAGACTGAGATTAAGCCTATCTTACGGGTGATCGCTAGATCTGATATAGAATAACTTTATATGTGACCAAGCCTATCTAACGGGTGGTCCGTCAATTAATGAAACTATCTGAGTTCCTCACTGAGATAGATAACTATATCTAACAGTCCAGTTTTTTTAAGATTGATACTGAAACTGTAACTATGGGAAATAGTCACTTAACCGACATGCCCTGAATCTCAACTAGTGGGGTCCAACCTGTAACCCTAGCTGGAAGGGTGTCAATACCGTTCCATGGGTAAAGACCTATTTGGTCAAGGCTATCTAATAAGTGACCCTCGCAAGAAGTCAAGCCTAAGGAAATATAATAGTCAAGCCTATCTAACGGGTGACTAGCCTTTCCTGATGGGTGACTCCAACATCCTGCGCTGGCTATGTAGTTCTGGAGTTCAGGGATTGATCCTAAGGACTCTGCCTCTCAAACAGGGAACCGTCATCCCTGCCCTCGTTCGGTGCTAGCATCTACTCCCAACTAAAAGACTCTGAACTGATTCCTAACTGAACACAAACAAAGCTGAATCTGATACTGAACATGTTTCTCAAATGATCTGACTGAGTTAAGCTGAATTCACTTGGTTCCGTATCTGACGGAATACTACTAAATCTCGTTATTTGATTGAACTACACTGAGCTTTGAATAAAGTACTCGAGTACTACAGAGGTCAGAACTGAACACTTGAATACTACTAAATCTGAGTTGGGTACATAACTGAGGTTAGATTACTAGTTATACTGAGATTACGACAATTACAGAGATTACTAAGATTTCTTAAGTTTTGTATTTGTCTGAGAATATAGAGTTCTATAACTCGCTGAGTTCTGAGAATCATGGATCAACTAGAATTATCGTGAAAACTGAAATGGGCTCTAGACAATAGTTAAATTGTCAAGTATAAATACCCCCAGGACTGGATAACATAAAAGTTAAACATAATCATTCTTTAATAATGAAGACAATGGACAATCACTCACCATCACAATCACTAAGACATCACTTCAAGCATTTAGGAATCCTAACCGTGTAATAACATGGGGGGGACATGCTATTGGATCATACTCCATTCAACAAGGCCTTGAATCAAGCAGTTCACACATATTTAATTCTTGGCATGTACCAGAGAACACATAATTGTGGAACTTCTTGATATCATGTTACAATTAATTCATCAAACATGTAGCATGTATTAAAGTTTTAGCATGTATCACAGAACACAAAATTGGGGAATTTCATGCCATCATACCACAATTCATTCACTAAGGCTTTTCAACAAACACTTGGCATGCATGGGCTTACACACAATTGGGGATTTCTAGTCAACATGCTATAATGGCTCTAATTCATTCACATTAGCATTTTATCAAGCATATGGGGATCATGTTTTGCTTATTCAACAATTTCTACATTTAATTGACATGAACACACCACTTAACAAGCAACTTGAAGAGGGTTTATCATGAATACCACATACTAGGGTCAAAGCTTTAAAACCTTGTAAACAAACTTGAATCACAACTCAATAATAGCGTGAACATCAATTTCAACTCACATGAATCATGAAAACTCATAAACATACAAGCTTTGAAATTCAGGAAAAGGGTTCTTGAGCTTCTTGGATAAAGGGGACCTAAGAATCAATATCTGCATACTTAGAGAAACTCTTTCCTGAAAGCCCTTGGAGAGATTCTTGAATTCTTGATTTCTCTTGGAGAAGAAGAAAGGGTTTTGATTTTGTAGAAACCCTAGCTCTTGTTCTTTAACAACTTTGAGAGAAAATAATGATACTTTCGGTGAAATGAGGCCAAAACCCGTATTAAGGAGTATATATAGGGGTTGGGGAAAAAACCTTTTCACCCTTGGAATTAAACTGAGAAATCTCGATTTTACATGTTGGGACAACGCACCATAATTGCACCAGGTAACTGGAAATTGGACAATTGGGAAACTGCTTGATGGCGGGACTTGGTGAAAATCGCGTTGCCACCTTGGTTGCGAACTGGAATGGGACTGGGACATGGTAGAATCGTGTTGGTGCACTGGAAATTGACAATTTTGAAATTAAGCCTTGGTGCGACATGTCATAATTGTAGAGGCTCACTGGATTTTTACAATTGCCATTTTGCATGGCTCCGCGACGCGGTAAAGTGCCAGGTGGCACACTATCTCACTAAAATGGCTCTAACTCTTTGCCCGAGTATCGGATTTGGGCAAATTTGGTATCGACGGAAAGCTTATTCAATTCTCTACATGACAAAAAGTCAATATTAGGGAAATTCTAAATGCTTCAAAATATTTCTCACCAATAAAGACACTTCTCAATCTTTGAAGGCCGAATTTATGCTTCACTGAATACGCTCTAAGGCTCAGACTATGAGGCAATTTTGCGGGGTCTTATAATATCTTATCATGCATCCTTTGAAGTACAATCCTCAAATGATTCACATAGTCAACTTCACTTTAGGAATAAACCAAGATACTATCTACAATCATAAAGGAGTCGACATATGATTGAAAGACCCAATTAATCAAATCTATGAATATTGTTGAGGCATTGTTTAATACAAAAGACATGACCAAGAACTCATAATGATCGTATCTAGACTGAAAAGCCATCTTTCAAACATTTAAAGATCTAATCTTCAACAGATGATAATCGGATCTTAAATCACTTGGAAAAACACCAAAGCTCCCTAAAGATGGTCAAAAAGATCATCAATGCAAGGAAAAGGATACTTGTTCGTAACCTCCATATTGTTTAACTACTTATAATAAATACACATATGCATAAAACCATTCTCATTCTTTACAATTAAGATGGGCATACCCTAGGAAGATACACTAGGTCTAATGAACCTCTTACTCAACAAATCTTGCAACTACTATTTTAACTCCTTCAACTCTATTGGGGCCATCCTATATAGAGGAATAAAGATGGACTTAGTGCCCGGCTCTACATCAATAGCTAAATCAATATCATAATCTAGAGGTGTACCAAAAAATCTATAGAAAACGCATCTGCAAACTTACGAACAACTCAAATAAAATTTATAAAAAGTGGTGAGGGAATGCTAGTATCATGGATTTGAGCTAAATAAGAAAAACCTTTCTCTTTATCATGAGAAGAGCACATAGAAAAGATCTAACACCCTTCACACCGAAATTAAGTGTACCCTTCTAAGAAAACATCGGCACACCCAACACAGTTATAGCCATAGTCTTAGCATAAAATTCTAAAATATTATGAATGAGATAACTAATCCATACACATGATAAAATCAAAATCAACCATATCTAGTATAATCAAGTCTACCAAAGTTTAACTGCTTGCAAAGGTAACTATAAAATATTGGTACACTCTATCCACTACTAAAATATATCCTATGAGTATAGAAACATAAAGAGACATAGTAAGAGGCTCACACATAGCATCAAAACCACAATCTAAAGTTCATCATTCAAGGTATGTGGGGTTTTTCAACAAGAACTCTCTTTCATTCTTGTGCCTAAAAGTAATTTTCTTTACAAAGGCATGATTTTTATTTGATTTTTACGAATTTGAAGCATGAACCCATATCTTATGATGATGATTATGAAATATTGATGTTTATGATTTTGAAAGATGAATTTATATGTGTAGAGATATAAAGCATGAATCTTGAACGCTATTTATCATGATTTTGATATTTGGGTCGTGAATCCCCCTTAGAAATTGTGTTTTGTTTTGAGAAAGTGTGTGTTATAAGCACGTTGATGTTGAATATTTGAGATATTTTGAATGATTTGACCTTTTTGTCTTAATGGAGTTGTTTTGAACTTGAGTGTGAAAGAAATCCACAATAGAAATATTCTGCATATTTCTTATAAATATTTATGATGATGATGTTTATACAGCTGCATACACCCCCATATACTCGGTTCCTTTCCATGGTACTGACCCACATCTTCAGATGTGGGCTGCATTTTCTCGGAATGTAGGTTCAGGTGCTCAGTTCCAGGTTCGACAGTGATTCTTCGGGCAGACTATTCTACATCCTCTGTTGTGGTGAGTCCGCATGTTCCAAGGAAGTAATGTCTGATGTTGGTTTCACGGAATTGTTTACATTTGATAACTGAGTATGAGTCAGTTGGGGAATGTCTCAATGGCTCCCTGGTTTTATTAATTTTCTTAGAGGCTTGTCAAACTAGTATAGATGTTGGGAGTTGACTAATAAGTCGCATTTTGTTATCTTTCTGAAATTCTTTTTATCTTGGATGATGATTACCCTGTTGATATTTGAGGGTTATTTATGGAAACCCAGTTGATTTGTGTTGAAGTGAATGAAAATGGCTCAAAGGGTTAACTTGGGGAAACTCGTAGCCTCAAGCACCGTGTGACGTTCTGGGGCCAATTTTTCAGGGCTTTACAATCTCCCCCTTAGATCAAAGTCACAATCCAATACTTGCGGACATAACCTCATATCAAAACTATTACCACAAACCTCAACACAAAAGGGATATCAACATATACATAAACTCTAAACTATCCCTAATAAACTATACTCGGAAGGCCTTACTTTCTGGAAATTCTACTCTTAACTTTCGCTAGCCTCTACAGCCATTACCCTACAACTCACACTCTCATAAGCATACATATCCCCACCCATTACGACATAAAAATTCACTCACTACTATTTAACATTCTAACATTAGACCATTAATCACATAAACTTAAATCATGATAAAACTTTTAAGACTATACCAAAAGGCACATACTGCCTACCTTTATTTCCTCAATTCAGCTCTAAGGAACATCACACAACAACTCCTTAGTCTTTCCCATACTAAAAAATCAAAGAACATATACTAGGTACATGCGACACTTATAACATAAAATCTTACCTAACGCCATACTATCGATGGGTGTATATTATTCATGCATACTTACACCCTTATCCACTTAATGACTCAACCACAATTCATCAATCTTAACACTAGTCTTCATGACTACTTTTATCTATATATATCACAATTTTCCATTCCTTATTTCGCAAGTTGCAAACCTAGGATATTTAAAATCTCGAGCTACTATTCTCATAACTACTTTCCAAATCTAATATTCGAGCCTATTGTCTATCAATGCCAATCATATGGAGCATGACATAACTAGACTAATTGATCGAATAGAAATATCAACCTAAGCCTAATAATTCACTTAACGATGGCTCATAAGTTTATACTCTCCACGACATTACTACTACACCTCAAAATCTACTACAAACCTCCTCACATGAAGTACCAGCTTACAATAACTAGAGGAAGGAAAATTAAGGGGGTAAAGTCACATAATAGGGATAGTCGATCTTAATCTTACATTAAAACCCATTATGATCCTATAACTATATTTCACTTTCTCACATCATAGTTACTTAACCATGAATACATCACAACTACTTTCAAAATTCCATATACAATAATGAGTCTTTACTTATAACTTATTGGCTAATCTAACCGAACCATCATAACTTTCTATTCTGAAATTCTTCCCTATTTTGAATAAATAATGATCTTAGCCAGCCACTTCCTTTACAGAATACCATATAGTCTACAATTAGCCAGCCACTTCCGTTACAGAATACCATATAGTCTACAATTATTACTACCACATCAATCTATCACTATAAAATGGAAACCAGCTCTTTGATCCATGATTATTTAACTAAAACTATTTATTTACACAAAAGTCACCCTCACTCTGACTTCTAACCTTGTAACATCACATCATAAACTTTATGGCTATCTCACTACCAATAGGTCATGACACTTTAAGATATACTACTACTCAGGTGGAAGTATAGTTCCAACATTTCTCTACACATCATTACCCTTAAGCATGGCATATGAAATGTGAATTTTGAAAGAGGATTGAATACACTTCGTACCTTAGTCTAAAAAGTATGATTTAACCAGGATAAAGGTTAAAACTCCCTGAGACTGCACCATAGGAATCGCATGGTGCTTAAAATCCCAAAGGACTACAAGTTAACCCATTCATAGTTCCTATAGTGAGCACTCAATAATAATAATATTGAGAATATATGCGAAAAATAGGCTAAGATTGCCATAAGGTTCATAAACTGAAAAGAAATACTGAATACTTATAATAATACTGAAATAGTCTAGTCTAAAAGCATCTAACTGTCTGAATATAAAGTTGATGGGACAAATCACCAACTAACTCTGACTGCTAAACTGTAACACCCCGTATTTCGGGCTATAATATAGACCATGATTCTGATGCGTTGATAATCCCAAAGACATAAATCCTATGCCAAAATGGCATGAAAATTATTTGCGTAGTATGTGAATCTATTCAAGATTGAATTTAGACCATAAAGGTCCTTTGATTCAAGGACGAGTTGAAAACTACTTCGATCGATTAAGTTTAAGTGGACATTATAATTTGTGTCAACTTCTATCGACCATGAATCTTTGTATATGTCGAATTAGAGAGCCAACTATGTGTAAAATGATAGGTTTTTGAGTTAGCTTTCCAACGATACCAATTTTTGCTAAAATCTGTCACCCGATCAAAAAGTTATGGCCTTTCAAAGTAGTATGCGTCGCCTAACCAATCGCACATGGCCACTGGAAAGCATATGCAATAGCATATGCGGCGGCTATGTAAACATAGACAATAGCATAGGCGGCACCTATTTAAACATAGGCGATAGAATAGGCGGTGCCTATGTAAAATTAGGCTATAGAATAGGTGGCGCCCATGTAAACGTAGGTGATTACATAGGCGGCGCCTATGTAAACATAGGCGATATCATATGTGACGCCTATGTAATGGTTTCAAGTGACTTAAACACTCCATTTTTGGGGAAAAATGGTCCTTTTCCACCCTTATTCAGCCATAAACACGAAATTTAGTCCCCAATTCTCCAAAATACATCCACATTCATCTAAAAATTCTCAAGAACACTCCCAAGGGTTTCCAACTAAAAACCCAAATAAATCAAGATTCAACCATGGACTTTCAAAATTGATTAGAGATTCAAAATCCCCAATCCATAGGCTTTAAGAAGCACCCATTATTTTTTGAAATAGAGGTATGCGGGGTTTTTCTAAATTCTCATGGGCATAGAAAAATCATGTTTTTAGAATGGGGTTTTTGAAACTATGTATATATTCACTTATTAGATGTTTTAAAATCTATGTTTTGGTATTTTGACCTTCCCCAAAGTGATTTGAGAATATGTATGTATGAAAACATATATTTAAGAATGAATTTTTGTTGAGACCATGAATTTTGGTGAATTCTCTCTTATTATAAATTTTCAAAATTTTCATAGCATATGAATTATTTTGCAATGCATTCTTGAAATGCACTATATGAAATGGTTGAACTCTTGTTATGATTTAAAGGTGGTTTTAAATCACTAAAGAGGGAATTTAGCATGAATGTTTAGTGTTCATAATGCAAATAATAAAAGAGTGCATGATTTTCTAAAGGCACTAGACCACCACATGTTTGATAAAGTTTTTGCATGATTTTAACTTGAGTTTCGGAACACGAAATCTTTATATCAGTTGCATATTTTTGGGTGGTCTAAGATTTACTTTAAATGAAAGATTTATCTTAATGTATTATGGGTCAGATATCATGTCTTTCAAATCTTGGTATGACGATACCAAACTCAAAAAATGCCATAACAGACACAGACAAATACAGAAATTAGACTTTATCAGTTTTGCATTTTAGAATTTCAGAAGATGCACATGTGTTTTGAGAAACTATTTTATGCATAATGTTTGATGAAAATTTGCTCTCACGTATTATATATATATATGTTCAATTACTCTATTTTGGATTGCTTCACGTGCCAGTGCAATTGTGCTGAACCCCCACCTCCTTCCAGGTTCTGAGGCATAGTCTAGGGGTCTAGATAAATAGTAGGGATTCCATATCAGAGACCGGAGTTTGCAGTGGTGATCCTTCTATGATTCAGAAGGCTTGGTTATTTCATATTACTACTATTAGTTAGGTTTTGGTCTACTGGGGGCCTTATCCCAGTTTTCAGACAACTTTGATTAGTTCATGGTAGAGATTTCACAGACTGAGTCAGACATTATTATTAAGATATATTTTGGATTTTAGTTTTCAGTATTATGATCACATTCAGATTGACCATGTTTCCATATTAGATTTCTCTTTTCGTATTATCTTTTATCATATGAATTAAGTGCATGATTACCAGATAGATAGAGAAGGGTGTTCCAGGCCTTCAGGGTTTGGGATGCTCATCAGGGCTAGGGCCCCTACTCGAGTCATGAAAAACTTGGTATCAGGGCACGGTTCATGGTCCCAGGGTGTCTTTAAAATTGCATTGGGTAGAGTCTTGGTTATGGGTGTGTAGCACGCCACACTTGTAAGAATAAAACTACTAGTTGTTTAGGAAATATTTCCCTTCTTTGTGATTTAGTTTGTGCTTCAGATTCTGAACTATCCCCTAATCATTGATCACTTGTATTTCAGAAATACAGTTATGCCTCCATATCGTATCATCGATCAGAATGCTCAGGCAGATGAGGTCTGTTCCACCCATAGGATGCAGACCCGCAATAGAGCTCACACTCAGGAACCTGTCCCTACTCTGGAAGTCCCTCCAGTCCTGCCTAGTCTAACTCAGGCTCTGTGTACTGATGGTAACCACCCTCGACTGCTTAGAGAGATATTTCAAATATAGAATTCAGACGGTCTATTCATATGATGACATAGTTAGTAGCTAACTAGGCTCAACGATCAGAAGATATTGGGTCTGCATCTGTTATGTCTGATGCTAATAGGGTCAGAAATTTCATGAAAATGAACCCACCTAAGTTCACTGGATCCAACTTGGAGGAAGGTCCACAGGAGTTCGTGGATAAGATAGAAACAATCTTTAAGGTAATGCATGTGGATAAGGTTGAAGGGGTGGAACTAGAAACTTATCATCTTAAGGATGTTGTCAATCAGTGGTATACTGACTGGAAGGATACAAAAGGTGAAAGTGCTGAGCCCACAGTTTGGGGTGAATTTGTGGAATCTTTCTTTAATCGATTCTTTCCTCTGGAGTTGAGGGAGGCCAAAGCGAAAGAGTTTATGAATCTAAAGCAGGGCATGTATGAGTGTCCAGGAGTACACTTTGAAGTTTAATAAACTAGCTCGCTATGCACCAGAGTTGACTAGTAATGTGAGAGCCTAGATGAGAAAATTTGCATCCATCCTTTCTGATAACCTGGTGCTTGAGTGCCAGGGGGAAATATTGAATAAGGAGTTAGACTTTTCTAGGTTGACTGTTCATATGCAGTAGGTAGAAGAGAAAAAGAAGAAGATCTAAGAAGCTAGAGAGGTGGAAAGACAAGCGAAAAGAGCTAGATCAGTCGACCAGAGTCACAGTCATCCTCAGGGCGGTAAGTGGGGAAATAAATGGTAGAAAAATAAGAATTGGGGTAATGCGCAGTCTAATGTCAGTGCTCCAGTACCTCGACCACCAGCAGACAGATGATCTCAAAGTTTTTAGACTAACCATGGAACCAGAGCTCAGGATACTCGGTCATAGGGTAGTGTGGCTTAGCAACATCGTACTTTTCTACAGTGTGAGACTTGTGGTAGAAATCATTCGGGATGGTGTCATTCAGGCTTGTTAGTGTGTTATTCATGTGGTCAGCCAGGTCACTTTCAGAGGGAATGTTAATCTGCTAGAAAAAATATTGGTGGTGCAAAGTCTCAGGCAAATTCTTTGAAACCACCCCTACCTTAGAAGGGCACCACATCAGTTGCTGGGATTAGTCGCAACCGGTTATATGCTTTGACCAACAACCAAGAGGTGGAAGCTTCCCCATATATTGTTACTGGTACGTTACAATTCTTTTCCTGCGATGTTTATGTGTTACTTGATCCTGGGTCTACTTTATCCTATATGACCCCTTATGTGGTTATTGGTTTTGGATTTGAGCCCAGTGTGATTTCTAAATCCTTTGTTGTTTCCACCCCGGTGGGGGATTCTATTATTGCTAAGAGGGTGTACAGGGGTTGTGTTATGACTATTGGTAGCTGGGATATGTTAGTAGATCTTACAGAGTTAGATATGGTTGCTTTTGATCTTATATTGGGAATGGATTGGCTCCATTCGTGCTATGCCACATTAGATTGTAGGACTCGAAGGGTCACTTTTTCTTTCCTAAATAAACCAATGATAGAGTGGGAAGGATATTCTTTAGCACCTAGAGGGCACTTTATATCCTATCTCAGAGCCCGCAAACTCATTTCTAAAGGTTGCTTGTACCACCTTATCTGAGTTAAGGACTCTAATGCTGAGAGTCTTCCTCTTTAATCTGTTTATATTGTAAAAGAATTCCCAGAAGACTTTCCAAATTATCTCCTAGGAATACCACCTGATAGGGAGATTGAGTTTGGTATTGTTGTATTTCCAGATGCTCATCCTATTTTTATTCTGCTATATAGAATGGCTCATGCAGAACTAAAAGAGTTGAAAGAATAGTTAGAAGATCTCCTAGATAAGGGTTTTATACACCCAGTGTGTCTCCTTGGGGCGCGCCTATACTTTTTGTGCGAAAGAAAGATGGTTCCTTTCATATATTCATAGACTACCGTCAGCTGAATAAGGTCACCATTAAAAATAAATATCCTCTTTGTAGGATTGACGACATTTTTGACCAGCTTCAGGGTGCCAAGTGTTTTTCAAAAATAGACCTTCATTTGGGTTATCATCAGTTGACAGTTAGGGAGTCAGACATAACCAAGACTGCCTTTCCAACCTGATATGGTCACTACGAATTTCTAGTCATGTCCTTCGGGTTGACTAACACCCCTATAACCTTCATGGAACTTATGAATAGAGTATTTTGTCAATTTCTTGACTTGCTCGTCATTGTATTTATTGATGATATCCTGATCTATTCTAAGAGTAAAGAGGATCACGCCAATCACCTCTGAATTATTCTTCAGACCCGTAAGGATCATCAGCTGTATGCCAAATTTTCTAAGTATGAATTCTAGTTAGATGCCATTGCCTTCTTGGGGCATATTGTGTCCAGTGATGGGATAAGAGTGGATCCCTAGAAATTTGAAGTAGTGAGAAAATGGCCCAGACCCACGACTCCAACCGATATTTGGAGGCTTTTGGGTTTCGCGGGGTATTACAGATGGTTCATAGAGAGTATTTCTTCCATAGCTACTCCACTCACTAAATTGACTCAGAAAAAGGTGAAGTTTGTGTGGTCTGATATGTGTGAGAATAGTTTTGAGAAGTTGAAAGACAAACTGACCACTGCTCCTATTTTGACCCTTCCCGAGGGTGTAGATGGCTTTGTGGTATACTGTGATGCATCCCATCTGGGACTTAGTTGTTTATTGATATAGAATGGTAAGGTGTTGGCTTATGCATCTAGATAGTTGAAGGTGCACAAGCGGAACTACCCCACCCATGATTTAGAGTTACCGGTTGTGGTGTTTGCACTTAAGATTTGGCAACACTACTTGTACGATGTTCACGTTTATGTCTTCACTAACCGCAAGAGTCTGCAGTATGTTTTCTTATAGAAAGAATTAAACCTCAGGCAGAGGCGCTGGATAGAGCTTCTGAAAGACTATGATATCAGCCTGCATTACAATCCGGGCAAGGAAAATATTATAGACGATGCCTCAGTAGGTTTTCTATGGGCAGCCTTTCTCATGTAGAAGAAGGAAAGAAAGATATGGTGAAGGATATGCCTTGCTAATCTGGTAGTGGGACTCTTAGATTCTGAAGATGGACGGGTGATTGTTCATGAGTTATCTAAGTCATCCCTTTGTGCTGAAGTTAAGGAGAAGCAGGTTGAAGATCCTATCTTGATGCAAATCAAGAAAGATGTGGGTCAACAAAAGGGTATGTCATTTGAAATTGGTGGTGAAGGTATGCAGAGATTTCAGGGTAGGTTGTGCATTTCGAATGTTGATGGACTGCGAGAAAGAATCCTTGATGAGGCACACACTTTGAGGTATGTCGTTCACCCAGGCTCTACTAAGATGTACCATGATCTGAAAACCTTATATTGGTGGCATAACATGAAATGTAATGTAGCTGATTTTGTGTCCAAGTGTTTGAACTGTCAACAAGTGAAGATAGAACACATGAGGCCAGGTGGTACTTCTGAAGAGATATCCCTGCCTTTATGGAAGTGGGAGATGATAAACAAGGACTTCATTACAGGACTTCCGAGATCCCGAAACCAGTATGATTCTATATGGGTGATTGTAGATCGTTTGACAAAGTCAGCCCACTTTTTGCCTGTAAGAACTAATTATTTGGGAGAAGGTTAAGCTAAGAATTACATTGAGGAGATAGTTCGGTTGCATGGGGCACTAGTGTCCATTATATTCAATAGAGGTATGCAGTTTTCATCTCAGTTTTGGAGATCTTTTCAGAAGGGTTTAGGTACACAAGTGAATTTGAGCACAACTTTCCACCCTTAGACGGATGGGTAAGCTGAGCGTACCATTCAGACCCTCGAGGATATGTTGAGGGAATGTGTTATTGATTTCAAAGGTAGTTGGGTAGATCACCTACCACTGATTGAATTTTCTTACAATAATAGTTACCATGCTAGCATCAAGATGACTCCTTTTGAGGCTTTGTATGGAAGGAGATGTAGGTCTCCGATAGGATGGTATGAAGTTGGTGAGACTCAGTTGTATGGGACTAATCTTGTTCATCAGGCAATGGAGAAAGTGAAGATCATTAGAGAATGACTCAAGACTGCTCAAGGTCGTCAGAAGTCCTATGCCGATGTTCGGAGAAGAGAATTAGAGTTTAAAGTTGCTGATTGGGTGTTTCTCAAGGTTTCTCTTATGAAAGGAGTTATGCGGTTTGGAAAAAGGGGTAAATTGAGCCCTCACTATAAAGTGCCATATCAAATTCTGAGAAAGATTGGTGCAGTTGCTTATGAGCTAGAATTGCCTGCAAGTTTGGATTCCATTCATCCGGTATTCCATGTATCCATGTTGAAGAAATGCATTGTAGATTATTCTTTGGTATTGCCAGTAGAGGATATCAGAGTGATAGATTCCTTGTCTTACGAATAAGAGCCTGTTGAAATTTTATATTGCCAAGTTCGAAAGTTGAGGATCAAAGAGATAGCCTCAGTGAAGGTATTGTGGAGGAATCAGAAAGTTGAAGAAGCAACTTGGGAGTCAGAAGATGACATGAGAATTAGATATCCCAATATGTTTTCTTCGATGGATGATGAGACACAAGGTACTATTCCTATCTTATCTTTCCTAGTCCTTATTATGCTTGAAATTATGTCTGTCTGTGTCCCGTATCATCATTTGGGGACGAATGTTCCTAAGGGGGGGATAATGTAACGCCCCGCATTTTGGGCTACAATATAAACCATGATTCCAATGTGTTGATAATCCCGAAGCCATAAATCCTATTCCAATATGGCATGTTAATTATTTGCATAGTATGTGAATCCATTCAAGCTTGAATTTAGACCATAGAGGTCCTTTGACTCAAGGACGAGTTGAAAACTACTTCGATCGATTAAGTTTAAGTGGACATTATAATTTGTGTCAAATTCTATCGACCATAACTATTTGTATATGTCGAAGTAGAGAGCCTACTATGTTTAAAATGATAGGTTTTGAGTTAGTTGTCCAACGATACCAATTTTTGTTAAAATCCGGCACCCGAGCAAGAAGTTATGGCCTTTTAAAGTAGTATGCATCGCCTAATCAAGCGCACATGGCCACTGGAAAGCATATGCAATAGCATATGCGACGCCTATGTAAACATAGGTGATAGCATAAGCGGGGCCTATGTAAACATAGGTGATAGCATAGGCGGCGCCTATGTAAACATAGGTGATATCATATGTGGCGCCTATGTAATGGTTTCAAGTGACTTAAACACTCCATTTTTGGGGCAAACTAGTGCTTTTCCCATCCTAATTCAGCCATAAACACGAAATTCAGTCCCTAAAAATTCTCAAGAATACTCCCAAGGGTTTCAAACTAAAAATCCAAATAAATCAAGATTCAACCATGTATTTTCAAAATTGATTAGAGATTTGGAATCCCCAATCCATAGGCTTCAAGAAGCGCCTATTATTTTCCGAAATAGAGGTGCGCGGGATTTTCCTAAATTCTCATGGGCATAGGAAAATCATGTTTTAGAATTGGGTTTTTGAAACTATGTATATATTCACGTATTACATGTTTTAACATCATTATTTTGGTCTTTTGACCTTCCCCAAAGTTATTTGAGAATATGTATGTATGAAAACATGTATTTAAGAACGAATTCTTGTTGAGAGCATGACTTTTGATGAATTCCCTCTTATTATGAATTTTCAGATTTTTCATAGCATATGAATTGTTTTGCAATGCATTCTTGAAAAGCACTATATGAAATGGTTGAACTCTTGTTATGATTTAAAGGTGGTTTTAAATCACTAAAGAGAGAATTTAGCATGAATGTTTAATGTTCATAATGCATGTAAAAAAAGAGTGCATGATTTGCTAGAGGCACTAGACCACCATATGTTTGATGAAGTTTTTGCATGATTTTGACTTGAGTTTCGGAACACGAAATCTTCTATATTAGTTGCATGTTTTTGGGTGGTCTAAGCTTTGCTTTAAATGAAAGATTTATCTTAATGTATTATGGCTCAGAAATCATGACTTGCAAGTCTTGGTATGACGATACCAAACCCAGAAAGTGCCATAACAGACACAGATAAATACAGAAATGAGACTTTATCAGATTTACCTTTTTAGAATTTCAGAAGATGCCCATGTGTTTTTAGAAACTATTTTATGCATAATGTTTGATGAAAATTTGCTCCCATGTATTATATATATATATATATGTGTGTGTGTTCAATTAATCTATTTTTGATTGCTTAGCGTGCTTGTGCAATTGTGCTGACCCCGTCCTTCCAAGTTCTGAGGCACAATCTAGGGGTCCAGATAAACAGTAGAGATTCCAGATCACAAACCGGAGTTTACAGTGGTGAGACTTTTATGATTCAGAAGGACTAGTTATTTCATATTACTACTATTAGTTAGATTTTGGTCTACTGGGGGCCTTGTCCCAGTTTTTAGACA
The DNA here is from genome assembly GCA_030864225.1 of Capsicum baccatum var. pendulum. Taxonomy (NCBI): domain Eukaryota; kingdom Viridiplantae; phylum Streptophyta; class Magnoliopsida; order Solanales; family Solanaceae; genus Capsicum; species Capsicum baccatum. The sequence continues at coordinate 232,527,836 of CM061560.1, read as the reverse complement.
ACTTTGATTAGTTCATGGTAGAGATTTCGCAGACTGAGTCAAACATTATTATTCAGATATATTTTGGATTTTTGTTTTCAGTATTATGATCACATTCAGATTGACCATGTTTCCGTATTAGATTTTTCTTTCCGCATTATATTTTATTATATGAATTATGTGCATGATTACCAGATAGATAGAGAAGGGTGTTCCGGGCCTTCATGGTTCGGGATGCTCGTCACGGCTAGGGCCCCGACTCGGGTCATAACATAAACATTCTGAACTACTGGAATGCTAAAATAAATAACTCTATCCTCAAAATATGAGGACTCACCACTATAATTTCTACTAACAACCTGAGCTGCTAAGTTTAGTCAGGGACCTAAGTATCCAAACTTATGATATGAGACATCATAGCGCAAAGAAAGAGTATGCGTCAGTACGTGGAATGTACTGGTATGCTAGATGAGGTGAGGCTAAACTGCATGGGCTCATTTACATGAACAATAACTGGTAGAATGATATGAAAATAACTGAATGAGAATACATGGATAACTGAAACCACTATAAATATTAATTATACAATATTGTGCATATACATATATATATATATATATATATATATTGTATCTGATATCATACTTAAAATGAATATTAAATTTTAATAAGTGAGTGACTGAAATATGAGATTACTGATAACTGTATTACTGATAACTGGGTGACTATTTTTGACAGTCCTGATTCTGCAAAGCTGAACTAAGTTCTATACTGAGTCTAAAACTAAAACTACGGGAGGTATCATCTAACCGAAATGCCCTATGTTAACATAATTTGGGGTCCAGCCTGTAATCCTAATTGGAAGTGTGCTAATACCGTACCACGGGTACTAACAGGCTAAAGAGTCACCCTCATCTGGCATGTGCCCTAATGAGATAGGTAATACCCTCATCTGGCAGGTAAACACTTTATCAACCATCAACTGGCAGTTTGATATCTCAAACTATGCTGGATACGTAGTTTTGGAATACAAGGACTTTTACTAAGGATCACACCCTTATCTGGCAGGTTAGACCCCATCCTTGGGTTCACTCAATGATGAATTCTACTCCCAACTGAATGACACTACTTATTAGATAGAACTGAACTGGGCTGAGTTTCACTGAGTTTGGTAACTGACTGAGTACTACTTTTTTATGACATTTCTGAGACTATTCTGTAACTACTATAATTCTAGGTAAACAGCTAGATTTTTGGGTATTGAATACCCCTAGGACTCGATAGCATCGATTGTAAAATATGCCAAAATCTTGAAAGCATTACATTAATTACTTATTCACTTGTGAAGCATGAACTTGTACGTGAATGGCACCACATGATTACATGTCATGAATTCACTTCTCAATTTACATAGCCATTCTATCAAACACTTGGGAGCATAATTAATGCACATGGAATTCATCAAGATATAAACATCATGGCCACAACATTCAACTTTCAATTCAAGTGCCATCATGAGGATCACATAATTCTACATTCTTACAAATTAATTCACTTGACACTTGTATAAATCTTGATTTGAAAACCATACAACGATACATATATGAATACAATTCAATTCAAACATATATATCATGAAGTCAATAAACTTGTAGTTTTAAAAGAGGTTCTTGAACTTCAAGGGCGGAATGAAACCCAAGGATGAACACCTAACATACCTTGATTATTAATTTCGTGAAGATTGTGATGAGTTCTTGAGATTTGATTCTTGAGCTTGATGAACCTAGGGCTTGTTCTTAAGAATAATGAGTGTATTTATCCCTTTAGGATAATAAATCTCATATTTTATATGAATTGGGTGAGGGTAATAGGACCTAAATTCCCTTGGAAACTCAGAATTTAACGCACAAAATTTGCCCAGTGACGCAATTGGCCCCGTACCGCGTCGATAGGCCAAATGCAGTGGCCAACACAACGCGTCAAGATCACATTGGCTTGCTATTTTTCCCATCCAAACATGACCCAAAAAAAGTCTGAAAATTCTGAAACTTACGAAATATGACCTATTGACATCCCTGATCCTGAATCAACTTGAAAATCGATATTCTAAGGTTAGAAAGATGAAAAATAAGATCAATCAATTTTGAAGGATAATAATGCTTCTAAGTCTTAACACTTTGCTGAATTTTACTAAGTATAGGACCGCTTCTTACAAGCTATATGGGACTGAATTAAACTAGAAATTTTATGGGGTCTTATAATATCTCCCCTTAAGAACATTCATCCTTGAATGAGACTGGCTGGAATAAGAATACTGATAGATTAAGTTTACATGTTGAACATGAACAACTGAAGCATGCCTACATGACTTAAATTGGTAATAAACTGAGTTTTCATACTAAACATGCATAACTGATGCATGATTACATGGCTAAACTGATCTATGAATGCATGACTGTCATGCGGATGATATGCAATGATAATAGATACAAAGTTTGTAATGGTAATCTGAGCATGGAACTGAGTAAATCTAAGGAACAGTATTACCTTAACCTGTGTCTGAGTTTGTGGAGAAAAGGTGAGGATATTTGGTTCACATATATTTCTCTACTTCCAAAGTAGATCCCTCAATAGACTGAATCCACCAAAGAACTTTGACCAAAGGAACTTCTTTGTTCCTCAATCTATAAATCTGATAATCAAGGATTTTGACTGGTACTTCCTTATAAGAGAGGTTGTTTTAAAAATCTATACTCTCTATAGAGACTACAACTATTGGGTCACCCATGAACTTCTTTAACAAGGAGACATGAAACACTGGGTATACTGAAGATAAGTCTGAAGGCAATACAAGTTCATAAGCTATCTTTCCTAATCGACTGAGAATTCTATAGGAACCAACGTATAAAGGACTAAGCTTCCCCTTCTTTCCAATTCTCTTCACTTCCTTTATTAGAGAGATTTTCAAATACACATAATCACTAATATCAAACTCGAGATCTTTTCTTATCACATCAACATACAATTTTTCTCGGCTTTGAGCCATCTTAAGCCTCTCCATAATCAATCAAACTTTTTCTAAGTCATCAAATACTAAGTCAGGCCTTTCCAATACAGTCTCTCCTACCTCAAACCAACCAATGGGAGGCCTACATCTCCTCCTATAAAGTGCCTCAAATGGATCCATCAGCATACTGGAATGATAGCTATTATTATACAAGAACTCAATCAAAGGTAAGTAGTCATCCCAACTACCCTTAATGTAAACAACACACGCTCTCAACATATATTCTAAAGTCTGAATGGTACTTTCTACTTTACCATCTTCCTGAGGATAGAAGGCTGTACTGAGGTGGACCTGGGCACCAAGACCCTCTTTGAAGGTTTTTTCAAAAGGTGATAGGTTAACTATGTACCTCTATCCGAAATGATAGACAATGGAACCTTGTGCAACTTAAACAACTCTCTGATATAGAGACTGGCATAGTCCTCGGCTGTATAAAATGTATGAACTAGAAAGAAATGAGTGGATTTGTTCATCCTATGTACAATGACCTAAATTGAATCATGTTGATGATGAGTATGAGGAAAACCTGTCATAAAATCCATGTTCATTTCCTCCCACTTTTATGTGGGAATACTTAAATCCTGCGTGGACCCACTAGGATTATAATGCCCAATCTTAACCTACTGACATGTTGAGAACTTAGCTACTACTCTGTAATGTCTTTCATCATCCCACTCCACCAATAGACTTCTCACAAGTTTTGGTACATCTTAGTGGCACTTGGATAATCGAGTAATGTGCACCATGCTTTTCCACAACAATTTACTGTCTTATGCCATGCATACATGGCACATACAATCTACCCTGGCAACGCAACACACTATATCCCTCTTGGGAGAAAACCTCTACTTTCTGGTCTCTGACTGACTCTTTCAACTTAACTAAACTGGGATCTTTGTCCTTCTTTTGTTTTACTTCGGAAACCAAAGATGATTCCAAACTATTCAGCACCCAAACATTACCCTCAGCCGAATCAACAAATGGACACCTAGTCTGGCATGATAATGAACTTCCTGAGCTAACATCTTCTTATTATCCTTAATGTGAACAGAACTACCCATGGACAACCTACTGTGGGAATCTTCCACTACATTGATGTGCCTGGGTGGTATAGAAGACTCATTTCATAATCTTTCAACAACACTAACCACCTTCTCTGATGCAAGTTAAAGTCTTTCTGATAAAATACATACTTCAGGCTTTTATGATTTGTGAACGCATCAACATGTACCCTATACAAATAGTGCCTTAAAATCTTTAATGCAGACACTAGAGCTGCTAACTCAAGATCATACGTGAGGTAATTCTTTTCATGGGGATTAAGCTGTCAAGAGGCATAGGCTACAACCTTACACATCTGCATCAAAACACAACCCAAACCAACTCTAGAAGTATCACAATACATAATAAATCCATCTGCACCATCGAGCAAAGTCAGAACTAGAGATGTAGTGAGTCGAGTCTTCAACTCCTAAAAACTATTCTCATAAGAATTTAGCCACTGGAATTTGACTTTATTCTGAGTCAATCTAGACATGAGGGATGCAATAGATGAAAATCCTTCAATAAACCATCAATAATAGCCAGCCAAACCTAAGAAAATCCTGATATCTGATAGAGAGATGGGTCTAGGTCAGATTCTCACTGTTTTTATCTTTTAAGGATCAACTCTAATGCCATTACCGAAAACTATATGACCAAGGAAAGCTACTAAACTTAGCAAAAATTCGCATTTACTTAATTTGGAAAATAACTGATGGACTCTGAGGGTTTGTATTACTATTCTGAGGTAGTCTGTATGATCATTTTCACTGCAGGAGTAGACAAGAATGTTATCAATGAATACTATGATGAACAGGTCCAAGTACTGCTTTAACACATGGTTTATCAAGTTCGTGAAAGTTGTTGAGGCATTGGTAAGACCAACTGACATAACTAGAAATTTGAAGTGATCATTCCAAGTTTTAAAAGTTATTTTCAGAATGTCACATTCTCTTAATTTGACCTGATGATAGCATGATCTAAGGTCTATCTTAGAAAAGTAATTATCACCTTAAAGTTGGTCAAATAATCATCGATTATGGGAAGTGGATACGCGTTCTTGACTGCGACTTTATTCAACTGACGGTATTTAATACACATTCTGAAAGAACAGTCTTTCTTATGCACGAATAAAACTGGTGCGCCCACAGGGAAATACTGGGCCTGATGAACCCCTTATCTAAGATATCCTTCAATTGTTTTTTTAATTCTTTGAGTTTATTTAGAGCCATTCTGTGTGGAGGAATAGAGATAGGCTGAGTATCTGGAAGAAGGTTTATTCCAAAGAAAATTTCCCTTTTGGGAGGAACTTTGGGAATATCTTCGAGAAACATATCTAGAAATTCACATACTACTAAAACTAACTCAAGATTAAGGGTCTCAAAACTAGAGTCTTTTACTTGAATGAGATGAAAGACACATCCCTTGGATATAAATTTTCTCACTCTAAGGTAGGAAACAATTTGACCCCTAAGTGCTGAAGTACAACCCCTCTATTCTAGGAAAGGTTTATTCGGGAACTAAAAATAGACAACTCTATTTCTAAAGCTAGCTGAAGCATCTCCTGACTAAAGAAAATCCATACCAAGAATGACACCAAAATCTATCATCTCTAACTCTACTAAGTTTACTGAAGTAGCATTTGAGATGTCATAACTTGGCAGTTCCTGTATACCTGCCGGGCTATGATAGACTTACCCACTAGGGTAGAGTCTTAAAAGGGCTCTGCAAGGATTTTAGGACTGACTCCAAAGTCAACAGCTATGTAAGGAGTTACAAAAGATAAAAAAGCTCCTGGATCTAGCAAAGCATAAACATGTAAAGTATAAACTTGTAACATACTAGTGACCATATCAGGAGAACTTTCCTGATCTTGTCGAGATTGAAGTGCATAGAGTCTATTTGGGCGCTGCCCACTAGTGGAATTGAAAGTGGAACCATGCTGAGATGGGCGACCGAACTAAGCTGGGAGACGATTGTACTGACTCTGTGAACCTGACTGAGGACAATCTCTAATTTTATGACCTAGATTTCCACATCCAAAACACATATCACTGCTAGCTCGGCAGATACCTTGATGGTTTATGCCATACTTCTAGCAAAGAGGATTTGTTCCAGCACTGCTAGCATTACCCTGAGATTTAAAGCCGTGTTCCCTATCTTTATCACCATTTCTAAACTTAGGCACTGGAGCACTAGCTGAGGATGGATCTAGAACTGAAGATTTTGGGTAGAATTGAGGAAGATTACCACCCTCTAACTTAGGATGAGTGATGTTAAAGCTACCTATTCTAGCCCTCTTATACTCCTTCAAGTTTTTCTTTGTCTTTTGATCTTCTATCTGTTGAGCATAGACCATCAACATAGCCAAGTCCATATTATTAATCATCATTGCAGTCCTACACTCCTTAACCATACTTTTAGACACACCAGACATGAACATACTCATCTTAGATCTGCTATCAGCTACCACATAAGAAGAATATCTTCCTAACTCAGTAAACTTGAGAGAATACTGTTTTACGATAATGTTGCCTTTCTTCAAGTTAATGAATTCTAACACCTTAGATTCCCTCAACTCTGATGGGAAGAACCTATCTAGAAAGGCAGTAGCAAACTTCTCCTATTTTATAGGCCCTGCATCTGCGGCCCTATCTACCTTTGATTGCTTAAACCATGTATGAGCCACATCCTGCAATTGATATGCAGCTAACTGAGCATTCTCACTAGCAGTTAACCACATAATAAATGTGACATCTACACCATGTCAAGGAATTCTTATGGGTTCTTCTCAGTCTTAGACCCTGAAAATGATGGAGGATTGATTCGAGTGTAGTCCCAAATTCTAACTGCAGCTGTATTGGATACTGGGTTGGACTAAATAGTAGCTGGGAGTTCATTTTGGGCTTCTACAAAATGAGCTAGAGTAGTGAAAGCTACTCTGAATTCTGTGTGAGAGACATACTCGTCTAGGGGATCTACCAGAATAGGTATAGGTGCTGGATGGTTTTTAGATCTTTCGTTAGACTTTTTGGGAGGCATATTCTGTAAACACAAGGAAAACTTGGATTATACATAGATTTTAAATTGAGCTCATGCTCACTCGCATGATATGAATACTGAAAGAAGGTAAACTTTTCATAAAAAAACACCTCGCAGCCTCTTGTCCATAAGTGTGGCACGCTACACACCCATGCACAAGACTCTCCTTGACACGGCTTTGAGACTCTCTAGAAATATTTAGAACCTTAGGCTCTGATACCAAGTTTATAAAGCCTCAAGACTGCACCCTGGGCATCACACGATTCTTACAATTCCGAAGGACCAATATGATGCAGTGGCCAATGCAACGCGTCAAGATCGCATTGGCTTGCTATTTTTCCAATCCAAACATAACCCAAATGAAGTTTGAAAATTTGAAAACTCAACCAATATAACCTATTGACATTCTTGATCATGAATTAACTTGAAAATCAACATTCTAAGGTCGAAACGATGAAAAATAAGATCATCCAATGTTGAAGGCTAATAATTCTTATAAGTATTAACACTTAGCTGGATTTTTCTAATTCTGGGACCTCTTATTACAAGCTATATGGGAATGAATTGAACTAAAACTTTTACGGGGTCTTACAAAGGTATACACTCAATTTAATATGCCTTGAAGCACTAATAGACTCCTCTTAAGTCCTTGTACTATCTCACAACTTTATGGATAACTAAATCAGAGAGAACCACATTGCTGGAAGAGCTAGACTTTTGGACTTGTATCGCCTCAACAATGAGGCACGACCCATAAAATTAGAACAAGGAAGGAATTTGGATAACTCTCTTATAGACAACACTATAGCAAGAACTAGAGTATGAAAGAATAAGAAACAACTCCCTAATGTTCGGTATCCTCTGAATTATAAGTGTGGTGCATAACACACCCATAAGCAAGACTCTACTAGACACGACATTGCAAAATATTGGGACTATGAACCGTGCTTTGATGCCAAGATTGTCACGACCCGAATCAAGGCCCTGGATGTGACAGTCATCCCGAACATTAGAGGCCCGAGAGGCCTTCTCTAACTATCAATCATATACAGAATTCATATACTGTAAGGAAATGTGAAAAACATAGCAAAACAAAAACATGGTCATACTCTTTTACTTCAACTGAACAAGAAGAATATAAGTTCATGACTATTAAAAAAATATGAGACTGATCTTTGAAATCTCTAACAACATGAAAACGACTTTAGTCTAAAAAAAAATTGAGACAAGGCTCCCGGTTAGACCATGAATCAAAATAAATAACAATGTCTTGTAAACCCGGCCTTATAGAGTAGGGGAGGCTCACCAACTGCAAATCTTAGATACACCAATCCACTGCTTAGTGGGACCCTAAGCCTGAGCCTCAGATCCTGAAATATAAAGGGTTAATACAATTGTACTGGTATGTGAAATATTAAAAAATAACGTGTTTTATATAACATAATGAGAGCCTTTCGTAACAAATGAACATAATACATAAGCAAAACCATATGGGCATACATTAATGAACTTCAAAACACTTCCTTGAATCCATGACTCACTCTTCAAATTATTCCAGAGATAGATGGATCACCCTACATACATTGTAACCCACGGGCTATGTGGATCTTGCCCATAACCTAGAGGCCAGACCCCCAAATCCAAGTTTGCCACAAGGATGGGGAAAATCATGAAAAGTTATGCCCACTTTCTGATATACCATGTAATCTCACTTGCTGAATAGCACATAAAAAAACCGTATCAGTAAAACACGATTTCGGGATAAGAGTAATCTGAACTCAATCCTTCTTCGGGTAACCAACTATCTCCCTTTAAGCCTAGCTTTTTATTCTTTAAAATCATGCTTTATATCTTTACAACATTTTCTACATTCATTTTAAGGGAAATCCATAATAGGTTTCATCATACCTAGACTTACAATTCATTACTTATCTTATCATAAATCATAGTCTTTTTTATAAAAGAATTCATTTATATGGTCAACCCCAAGGATTCGAAGGGTTCATGAGCACTTTCTTAATTCAATTCACTTACAGACATATATAAAATAATTCCTCAAAAATACATTATCATGTGGTGGCCTACCTTCTTTAGAAACACATGCATCTTTTTTATTAGTAAAAACAACACTTGTAATTAAGGAGAGTTTCCCTCTCATCATGTCATAACCTATGTCAATTACAACAATAATAAGAGGCTTACTTTCAAAATACTAGTTTATGTATTTGAAATAATCCACAAAACAAATAGATAATATTTTCACACCATAGCGGGAAGATGTTGTTCATGATCTCAATTAAATCTTTCAAAAAGACAATCTAAAACACGTGCATACATAGTTGTAATTCAATTCTATATGAAGGAGTCCATAACCAGCATATACTTTCATAACGAAACCATGATGCATATCATTCAAATGTTATCAAGAACCTTTTTTTGTAATCATGATTGTATATCTTTAAATTTAGTAAAAATGTTAAAACTCATGCCCATGGGTTTAAGGATAGTCCCACATACCTTAGATTACATAGTTTGAAGGATAGAACCCGAATCTTGATTTGGTTTTCATAGAAATCTTAACTTAAGAGCTTGACTCTTGATCTTTGGGTGTTAAGAGTTTTCTTGAAGAGGAGAAGAGAATAATGATAGAACAAATGCTCTTTGGTGGCTTAAATATTGTGTTTTGTATGATTTTGGGTGAGGTAAATGACCTCATTGCCCTCAAATATTAGGAATAGAAATTGGAAAATAAGGGACCATGCGATGGAGCATGTGCCACGGCTTTGGAGCTCCGGAATGGAGCGTGCGCCACATGCTCTATCGTGGGATCCTTCAAGGGTGGAATGAAGTGTGTGTCGTGGCTAATCGCGTGACCTCACTGCATCTCTCATGAAAATGGCTATAACTTTTCGCTCGGGTATCAGATTAAGGCAAAATTGGTATGATTGAAAGCTGACTTAATTATCTATAATTTATTAGGTATTAAGCTGCAAAATTCTACTTGTTTCAAAAGTTATACACTTTCAAAGTAAACCCTTGTAAAATTGAATACAAAGATTTAGCCGAATCAAAGGTTCTTAGCTCAACTTCGCTCTATGTGAATTCTATGAAGACTTTTCACCTCGAAAGTACTCCAAACGTGAGGATAAAGATCATAACACTTAATATCACTTAGAAATAAATTCTTTTAGAGCTTACACATATAGGAACAGCAGTCTGATTTCTAGTTTAAAAATACGGGGTGTTGCATTGAGGATGAGTACAAGTGAATACGGGCCAACCTATGACTCGTATAGGGACCTAATGAGTGATCACCAACAGAAAGAAGTTCAGGAAATGACATAGCTAGAATACTGAAAACAAGTCATAGTCATTGAATATGACCCGTTGTGTATCATCACTGCCTACTTATTTTATCCTGCTTTGCTTAGGATAAGTTTATTATATCTATAAATACTGTAATTGCTTTCTTTTTTAGGGTTACATACTTTTACATTGTTTTGAGGTTCAGAGATATATTATGGATCGTGGAATAATTGACATTGGTTTTTAGGGTTCTAATCAATTTGATATTTTAATTTTTCATATTCTTGTAAATGCACAATAATACTGAAAATGCAAAATATATATGTAGCATTGTCTTTGTAAAAAAGAAAAAAGAAAATTAATGATATAGTCAAAATAGAAACATACATGCATATAACATGCAAAATGTTTCCCACCAAAATTATTCTATAAATATATATATTCTATAATCAAAGCTTTAGGTATATTCGAAACACTATGATGCCACCATTACACCTAGACATTTGTGGCCAACTTCCTCCACTTCTACGCGGAGGAAAGGTGGCCTACTAAAACATGTTTTTGCCCCATTACAAATATATTTGGTTATTGTATATGTTTGTTGTAAAATAAATAAAATATTTTTATTATAACATAACTGATAGAAAATCATCTTAAATAAAGTCTAACCTAATATAATAATAGTCCATAGGGTAAATAATTTTACTATGTCCATTAAAAATTAATAAATTATAAAAATTTTCAAAATAATTTTATACACAATTATGTCGTAACCAAAGAATATTCCATAAACATCAAAAAATGAATTAGAAATATAATATAATATCATTTACCAAATTCTAATTATTATCAAATATTTTAGATGAATTCAATATTAATAACATTCTCAATTGAAGTGTTCACGAACCAAACCACCTACCACAACATGTCATAAATAGTGGGTGGCAACTATCGAGAACCTCGCTATGCATGAAAGTTCAGTAAATAACCTGAAGGGTCATTACAATATTAATTCAACCAAGGAAAAAACAACTCACATTAGAAAATGATCAAATATACACCAGAACTTTGTGGAAATGATTAAATATACCTCTGTACAATGCTGAAGGATCAAGAATAAAAAATGTGACTTATTTTTATACAAAAATAAATCTAAAATTTATTTTTTTCACTTCCTTCCACCAAAAAGGGTATAACTTCTTCATTTATGAAACGATAATGGTATAAATGAAGCACTATTTTTCTGACAAGCGTTCTATCGTATCAAAATCACAATGTTAAGGGAGATGTTTTGCACCCTCTACCATTTTTCACGTATATGCATTAAATGAATAAATTTACTCTACAGGAATACCACTGTTGATGATTTAATAGAAAATGAGAATTTTATATACTTTGAATATAAAATGAGGACACCATTTCTTAATTCTTCCATTCATTTATACATACATGACACATGTAACACCCCGCATTTCGGGCTAGAATAAAAACCATAACTCTGATGCGTTAATAATCCCAGAGCCTTAAATCCTATGCCAATTTGGTATGTTTATGTAGTATGTGAATCCATTTGAGAATGAATTTATACCATAGAGGTCCTTCAACTCAAGGACGAGTTGAAACTATTTCGATCGATTAAGTTTTAGTGGACGTTGTAATTTGTGTCAGCTTCCATCGAATGTAAGTCTCTGTATATGTCAAATTAGAGATCTTACTATGTGTTAAATGATAGGTCTTCGAGTTAACATTCCAACGATACCAATTTTCCTAAAATCCGACACCCGAGAAAGAAGTTATGGCCTTTCAAAGTAGTATGCATCGCCTAACCAATCACACATGGCCACTAGAAAGGATATGCAGCGCCTATGTAAACATAGGCGATATCATATGCGGCGCCTATGTAAATATAGGTGATATCATATGCGGAGCTTATGTAAATATATGTGATATCATATGCGACACATATCTTATGGTTTCAAGTAACTTAAACACTCCATTTTAGGGGCAAAATGGTCATTTTCCCACCCTTATTCAGCCATAAACATGAAATTCAGTCTTCAATTCTACAAAATACATCCACTTTCATCTAAAATTTCTCAAGAACACTTCCAAGGGTTTCAAACTAAAAACCCAAATAAATCAAGACTCAACCGTGGGTTTTCAAAATTGATTAGAGATTCGGAATCCCCAATCCACAGGCTTCAAGAAGCACCCATTATTTTCCAAAATAGAGGTACGTGGGATTTTTCTAAATTCTCATGGGCATAGAAAAATCATGTTTTAGAATGGGTTTTTTTAATCTATGTATATATTCATGTATTAAATATTTTAACATCATTGTTTTGGTTTTGACCTTTCCCAAAGTGATTTGAGAATATGAATGTATGAAACCATGTATTTAAGAATGAATTCCTATTGAGAGCATGATTTTAGGTGAATTCCCTCTTATTATGAATTTTTTCAGATTTCTCATAGCATATGAATTGTTTTGCAATGCATGCTTGAAAAGCACTATATGAAATGATTGAACGCTTGTAATGATTTAAAGGTGGTTTTAAAATCACTAAAGAAGGAATATAGCATGAATGTTTAATGTTCATAATGCATGTAATGAAAGAGTGCATGGATTTGCTAAAGGCACTAGACCACCATATGTTGATGAAGTTTTTGCATGATTTTGACTTTAGTTTTGAAACACGAAATCTTATAAATCAGTTGCATGTTTTTGGTGGTCTAAATTATGCTTTAAATGAAAGATTTAGCTTAATGTATTATGGCTCAGAAATCATGACTTGCAAGTCTTGGTATGACGATACCAATTCATACCAATGCCATATCAGACTCAAACTAATATACATTTCAGACTATTATGATCTTAGACATTCAGAATATTGCATGTATAGAAAAGGTTAAAAATAGGCATACAGATATGTTAGGTGGTTTTCTGAAGAGGGCTCGAGTTCAAGTAACTCATTGCCTAAAACCGTGGTTTGCCGATCCGGGTATATTATTATACGCTAACTTAAGTGTCGTATGGCATATCAGATTCAAAAACTCTAACCCTTGCGGTATACTTGGGTTGGAGGCTTCCCCGCCGAGTAAATTACGGATTCCATATCGCCCATGGAATATCAGACTTGTAGGGGATACCACCTAACTCAGAAGTAATACACAGATCAGAGTTTGAGATTTACAGACAGGTTACATATTTTCAGAAGGTGCCCATGTGTTTTTCAGAAACTGTTTTATGCATAATGTTTGATTAACATTTGCTCTCACGTATTATATATATATATATATGTTCAATTACTCTATTTTGAATTGCTTTGCGTGCCAGTACAATTGTGCTGAACCCTTCTTCCTCCCAGGTACTGAGGCGCAGTCTAGGGGTCCAGATCCTCTGTAGAGTCTACAGATAGGGTTGTCTCAGAGTTCAGTTGGTGAGCCTTCTTTGCTTCGGAAGGCCTAGTCATTTAGGCATTTATTTCAGTATGGTTTTTGGTCTGCTGGGGGCCTTATCCATGTTATTTAGATAGTATGTCAGTAGAGATTTTGTTGACTGTTGCAGATGTTTATTAAATATATTTGGGCATGTTCTCAGTCCTTTAACTATTTTAAATTATTGATCATGTTTCTGTATTATTGTTTCTCTTCCATTTTACTTTGATCATATGAATTATGTGCATGATTACCAGATAGACAGAGGGCGTTTCGGGCCTTCGGGTTTGGGAATGCTCATCATGGACAGGGCCCCGGTTTGGGTCATGACAAACTTGGTATCAAAGCACGGTTCATGGTCCCAAGGTGTCTACAAAATCCCATCGGGTAGAGTCTTATTTATGGGTGTGTAGTGTGCCATACTTATAAGTAGGAGGCTACAAGGCATTTAGGAATATCTCTCTTTCTTTATGTTCTAGTTTGTGCTATTGAGTCAGAATGTTCCTCCTTCATACTCTAATTCATGCTATAGTGCCACGCATACGAAAAGAAAAGTTATCCTAATTTGTTCAAACTTCTATCTCTTGTAATCTTGATATCATTGTGTTGATGAAAACAAAAGTCTAGTGAAGCCATGTGAGGCCTATTTCGATTCACTATTATAGTTGTCTTGTCATTTATCTTATTCTTCTTTAAAACACAAAAATCAAAGCCTAGTGAAGTCGTGTGAGGCCTATTTTGATTCACTAGCAAATTCCTATTCATCATGTTGTTCTTGTGTTTTTTGGAACTGTATTTCCACCCGAGTAGTAGTATAAGTTAGAGTGTCAGTGTCATGACCTATTGGTAGTGAAATTAGACCAAGAAGTTTGTGATGTGAAGTCACAAGGTTAGAACTCAGAGTGAGGGTGACATTTGTGATTAAATATTTATAGTTGAAAAACCATTTATTGATAATGATTTACCCTTTCATAGTGGTAGACTAATGTGGTGGTACCATTTATGGATTATATGGTATTCCATGGAGGAAGTGTTGACTCGGAATGTTATTTGTTTTCTTCCTTTCAAGATAGAGAAAGATCCTAGAGTGGATATTTAAGGTGGTTATGGAAACCCCTTATAGTCTATGAATGAAAATGGCTAGATTAGCCAGTAGGTTGCAAGTATAGACTCATTGTCATATAGGGTATTTGAAGGTAGTCTAAATTCCCATAGGGGTAAGTAAGTGTAATGTGAGAAAGCCGTATAAGTAGATAAGATTGTATGGTTATAATATAAGCTTAAGGTTGATCATGTCTATTACGTGACCTTACCCCTTAACCTTCTTCTCATTGTTAGTTGTAAACTAATACTACTTGTGAGAAAGTATGTAGTATATTTTTGAAGTATTTGGGTAGAATATCCCAATTTGAAGGATTAGTATATTTATATTATGTTGCGCTCTTCATTGGTTGTAAATGATTGATGCTGGAGTATAGGCTTGAATTTAAATGGTGTGGTGGTGAATAGTGGCAAGAGATTGATGATACATGATTCGTGGGATAAGATTTGTAAGCTTGATGTGTTGAAATAGTACGTGCTAATGGATTATGACAAGTAAAACTGTAAGGACATCATCGATTATAGTGCTTTTGAATTTCTAGTGTACTAGTGTTTCTTGATGTTTATTTCATAGTTTCTAAGTAAGGATTTTTCATGACCCGAACTGGGGCCCTGGCCATGATGAGCATTCCCGAACCCGAAGGCCCGAAATGCCCTCTGTCTATCTGGTAATCATGCACATAATTCATATGATCAATGTAATACGGAATAGACACAACAATACAGAAACATGGTCAACAATTTAAAACAGTTAAAGTCCTGAAAACATGACCAACAATATTTAATAAACATTTGCAACAGTCTGCGAAATCTCTACTGACATACTATCTGAATAACTAGGACAAGGCCCCCAGCAGACCAAAAGTCATACAGAAATAAATACCTAAATGACTAGGCCTTTCGAAGCAAAGAAGGCTCACCAACTGAACTCTAAGACAACCCTGTCTGTAGATTCTACTGAGGATCTAGACCCCTAGATTGCACCTCAGTACCTGGGAGGAAGGGGGGGTCAGCACAATTGTAATGGCACACGAAGCAATCCAAAATAGAGTAATTAAATATATATATATATATAATACTTGAGAGCAAATTTTTATCAAACTTTATGCATAAAACAGTTTCTGAAAAAACACATGGGCACCTTCTGAAAACATGTAACATGTCTGCAAATCTCAAACTCTAATCTGTGTATTACTTCTGAGTTAGGCGGTATCCCTTACAAGTCTGATATTTCACGGGCGATATAGAATCTGCCATTGGCTCGGCGGGGAAGCTTCCAATCGGAGTATGCCACAAGGGTTGGAGTTCCTAAATCTGATACACCACACGACACTTAAGTCAGCGTATAATAATATACCGTTATTTCGAAAAATAATGGGTTCTTTTTGAAGCCTGTGGACTGGGGATTCTGAATCTCTAATCAATTTTGAAAACCTACGGTTAAATATTGATCTATTTGGGTTTTAAGTTAGAAACCCTTGGGAGTGTTCTTGAAAATTTTTAGATGAATGTGGATGTAATTTGGAGAATTGCGGACTGAATTTCGTGTTTATGGCTGAATAAGGGTGGAAAAAGGACCATTTTGCCCCCAAAACGGAGTATTTAAGTCACTTGAAACCATAAGATATGCGCCGCATATGATATCACATATATTTACATAGGCTCCGCATATGATATCGCCTATATTTACAAGGCGACATATATAATATCGCCTATATTTACATAGGCGCCGCATATGCTATCGCATATGCTTTTCAGTGGCCATGTGTGATTGGTTAGGCAACGCATACTACTTTGAAAGGCCATAACTTCTTACTTGGGTGTCGGATTTTAGTAAAATTGGTATCGTTGGAAAGTTAACTTGAAGATCTATCATTTGACACATAGTAGGATCTCTAATTCAACATATATAGAGAGTTATGGTCGATGGAAACTGACATAAATTACAACATCCACTAAAACTTAATCGATCGAAATAGTTTCAACTCGTCCTTGAGTTTAAGGACCTCTATGGTCTAAATTCATGCTCAAATGGATTCACATACTACATAAACATGCTAAATTGGCATAGGATTTAAGGCATTGGGATTATTAACGTATCAGAGTCATGGTTTTTATTCTAGCCAAAAATGTGGGGTGTTACATTATCTCCCTCTTGGGATCATTCGTCATCGAATGATGGATAGAATTTTGAAGTCTTAAGGGTATGGGATAACGCAGACATGATATTTTCCCTTAGAAAGAATACACTAATCGAAAACATGACTATAAGATTGGAACTACTGATGTTTTAAATGCTTATGTCGGACATGCATATACGAGGCATGGGATACAAAATTGATGTTACTTATAGGATGAATTCCCATAATGAATCATGCATATCTGATGCATGGATCTGTGATTGAGTTGTTCTCATGAATGCAGGACTGAATACACTGATAAGCTGAACTTTTCTATTGAGCATGCATTTCTAATTCATGCATAACTGACTGAACTAACGTATGAATGTATGGATAAATACACAATAATAACTTATGTGAAGCTTGTAATAAGAATCTATGCATTCAACTGAATGGGGTATCTTTCCCTTGGTACCCTATGTTCCTCTATGAATGCTCAATTCATTAATATTATTTGAAAACTGAGGCGATGCACAGGGTACCTACGAATTGAATCATAACTGAACATCTGGAATCTCAATTTAATGCATGATGCATGAAATGGGCTATACTCGTAACTACTGGTATACTCTATCTTGGAATAGTAGCATGTCTGAGATTTCGATTAGCATGAATAAGTGCAAAGATGAGAAAACAAGTCATGCGAATCTAACTGCTAAACTGACTTATTGGCCATATAGACTGAATTATACTACACCCTCATACTTAACTGGAGTATCTCTTTATCACAATTCTCTAAAGAAATTCTAGCACTAATAGGGAGCCATGAATCTTGGGTATGGATTACACAAGACATCCAACTGAGGAATCACCATATTGACACTACTCTATAGTCTAAAACATAGGCATATAATTCCTGAATTAGGATAGAATTACCAGGCCTTTGGCATTACAACTTCTTACTTTCAAGCTTACCACACTTCTCGAATATCACTTAACTATACTATTCTCCTTAAATATCATATTCATTCAACTCATCTTAAAATTCTCATATGAGCATTGACAAATCTTTCTGCTAATGTCGGAAATAACTTAATCCCTTCGCCGTGATCAAACCTAACTCAAAGTCACAGAAATACAACATGCCAAACCACACTATTATTCTAAGCCATATGATGTAATCTTCTATATCTCCTTTAAAGAGCACATCCTAAGTATAACATGCCTTACCACTTCAATGACTACTCTAAACTCTTACTATGAAGTAGCTAGCGCATATAGCGTTCATTTACAACAATCTCAACATGTCATTAGAGCCTATATTTATAACCACATATGAACTTCAACGCAAACACTCATAAAGGCATACTTCACATATTCTCTAATCCACTATCAATATCACTCCCACGAGCTACCCCAAGAACATACACATACAAGATTTCACTAGCCATCACAAAAATAAAAACTTGTCCCCAAATCTTACTTCATACTTATAGCCTTATCTAAACAAGCGTACTATGATCTTCCATCAAAAAGGAATAATTACTCACCACCACTATCATCGCATAAGGAGGAGTCCCAAAAAGAAGGTTAGAACATAAGATTTGGAGGCATGAATAATACTATATGAAATTTGACACTCATCTGAGGCCTGAGGAATAGCAAAACAGCAACAGGGACTCACCAAAGCGCTCTAAATTTAGGGTATTCAGGGCTATAAGCTGAATCTCGCCAATCATTTGGCGTAAAACATGAGTTATGGAAATGGAGCACATTATAAAGCATGAGTACATGACTCTCTATCATATGTATGAACGTGAATTGATCATGGAACTAAATCATAAAGCATGAGTAGGTATTAGGATCACTGACAAATACTGAGATAGTAATGGGTTGAGATTCACCCTTACTTTTGATGTTCTGTATCATTATGACATCACAACAAGAATCTAAGAGTCTTACTTGGTTATTAATTTAGTCATATCCCCCTTAGCTTCAAGCCATCATCTTATGTTTTTGGGAGATACCTTACTAGACTTTAAACATAACTGCACTCACTGCACTTTGGGTTCTGAAATATGACAATACACAAAATTAATAAAACTTAACCCAAAAGACCACATATGAGAGTGGAACGCCCACTGCTAATACTACCTCCTAAGGCACACTCTATCATTTTGTAACCCCAATAGTCATCATCTATTACTCGAACACTTACTAACTTCAAATCTTTATGAGTATCCCTAAAGTTGAAGTGCACGCCCTCTAGTTCCTCTACTCTTATTTCTATTAGCATGACTTTCAAGGACTCGAGCTTAGATTATAACACCTAACATGGGTATCACCAAGTCTGTAATAAGCCACTCTATTTCTATCATAGTTTACCAATATAGCAACTTCAAACTTATTTTCCTCTACCATGAGAATCAAGTTAATATTAAAAGGCTCAACGCTATCAATCAAAGGTCCTTAACTTGGCTATTTAGAAAACCATATACCATCTAGCTAGTCTTTTTCCACCTAGCAACTCAACGGTACCAGTAGCCACACATAATATGTAAGTGCCTTAGAAAAATACTTCAGCTTCATACCACCTTAGGCATACTTCTAACATATACAACGTCATACTTCATTATGAATTATATAAAATTAGGCACTTGCATACACTGTTCAATCCTATAGATCATTTCCATATAACTAGTATCATTAACAAAGAAATCATCACATCTACCTCCATGGCCATTAATTGTTTCAAACTAAATGTCTAGTGCTAAACATGATTTACAACCAACCTTACACATAATACTCACTTAGAAACTATGAAATAAACATCAAGAATCACTATTACAATAGAAATTCATAACCACAATAATCGATCATGACCTTACGGTTTTCATTGTCATAGTCCATTAGCACTGTAACACCTCGCATTTTGGGCTAGAAGAAAAACCATGATTTCAATACGTTGATAATATCGAAGCCATAAATCCTATGCCAATATGACATGTTAATTAATTTTGTAGTATGTGAATCCATTCAAGCTTGAATTTAGACCATAGAGGTCCTTCAACTCAAGGACGAGTTGAAACTATTTCGATCTATTAAGTTTTAGTAGATGTTGTATTTGTGTCATCTTCCATCAACAATAAATCTCTGTATATGTTGAATTAGAGATCCTACTATGTGTCAAATGATAGGTCTTCGAGTTATCTTTCCAATGATACCAATTTTGCTAAAATTCGACACTCGAGCAAAAAGTTATGGCCTTTCAAAGTAGTAGGAAGCACCTATGTAAACATAGGCGATAGCATAGGCAACGCCTATGTAGAGGTTCCAGGTGACTTAAAATTTCATTTTTGGGGCAAAATAGTCCCTCTCTACCCTTATTTAGCCATAAACACAAAATTCAGTTCCCAAAGACCCCAAAACACACCTTCATTCATCCAAATTGTTCAAGAACTCTCTCTAAGGTTTAAAAATAAAAAACCAAATAGTTTAAGATTCAACCATGGGTTTTCAAAAAAATTGAAGATTTGGAATCTTCGCAACCTAGGCTTCAAGAAGCACCTATCATATTCGCATAAAGAGGCACGTGGGGTTATCCAAAAATCTCATAGGTGTATTTTTTATGAACATGCATGCTTTTAAATGGGGGTTTTCAATCAAATGCTAACAACTTGCTTTCAATATGATTTCTAAGTTATCTTTCTTTATGTCATGGGAATTGTTTGCCTATATACTTCAATGGTTGAAACATGCATATGTGATTTGAGATTTTCCATGGAAGTTTGATAAATATGAATGATAAATTTCTTTTAAATTCCCATGATAGTGTCTTAATACCCCATATCATATTGCAATCAACAAAAGAGAGCATAAATTTGAAATAACTATTGTTCACCACTTATAAATGATGAAGAACCTTGGTTTTTACATGGTTATGCATATGTGGAAGTGATATTGAGGAATTGCAAGTCGGGTATGATGATACCCTACAGAACATGATATGTGATTAAATCTGATAAAATTTTAATGCATTGATTTTACATAAGAAAGGTGGATTCTCGAAGAAGGTGTTTGAGAGTAAGGGCTCATCGCTTGAAAACGTGTTTGCCAACACGGAGATTTGGTACCAGTCTAAGTAATCTTGTGTACTTGACGTTATGTCATTCCCAAATTGGGACAATAGGTAGGAGCCCGGGCTAAGTGATCTTGGGCACTACCATTGGGTCGAGATACCATGCTATGTGATCTTGTGTGTATCTCCCTTACTTATACTCTAATCTCGGCGGTAACCGAGGTTAGACAGTTGGTATAAATTATGTAGGGTATTTCACCTAGCTTAGTCGCATTTCATTGTTGTTGAGAAACTATTGCATTACACCCCTGTGTTTTCAAATAATTTGATACGAAATTACTTTATAATGGCTCTCAACTATATTTTGTAAAAATATTATATTTTTTTTGATATCTCTATCTGCTAGTATTTTTGTGCTGACCCTCTCCCCTCTCCAACCTCTCAGGTTTAGAGGCCCAGTCTAGGGGTTAAGAGAATCAGTAGATCATTCAGACAGAGTTGCAAAGATAAGTGGTGAGCCTTCTATGTTTTGAAAGGTCTTATGTCCTGCAGTCTTTTTATCTTATATTTAGTTTTGGGGTCTATTGGGGGCCTTGTCCCAATTTATATATAGTTACTTGACTCAATCATTTGTTAGAGATTTTCGCAGACAGTTGTTTAGAGTTTCATTGATGTTGGGGGAACCTTATCTCCCCGTTATTGTTTCTTTTCATATTTATGACCATGTTTTTGAATTATTGTGTTTCTTCTGCATTACTTTGATCATATGAATTAGGTGCATGATTACCAGACAGATCGGGGTGTTTCGGGACTCCATGGTTTGAAATGCTCGTCACGGCCAGGCCCTGGTTTGGGCCGTGACAAACTTGGTATCAAATCATGGTTCATGGTCCTAGGGTGTCTGGAAAATCACGTTGGGTAGAGTCTTGTTTATGACTGTGTAGCGTGCCACACTTATAAGCAGGAGACTACAAGACGTTTAGGAATGTCTCTCTTTCTTCATGTTTTATTTCATGCAACAGAGTCAGAATGTTCCTCCTTCATACTCTAATTCGTGCTATAGTAACGTCCATACAAAAGTAAAATCATCCTAAATTCTTTCCTTACTCGGATGTTCTTAGACCAGTCACATTACTGGGGTGATTCAAGTGCTGATATTTAGTGTCTAAGTGGTATTGTCCCTTCGGATCGCGTCATATAAGATCTTAAAATTATGCAAGGACTTGGGAAGAGTCCGTTATTGCTTCTGAGTGTATGGGTTCTAGTGTGAACCTTGATCTTGATGAAATCGTGCTTTTTAGCCTTTTGTATTGAGTATATTCAGCCCTTTTCAAAAATTTATGTTGCAGATGTCATGCTTAAGGGAAAAGATGTGTAGTAGGAGTGTTGGAAGTGTATTTCCACCCAAATAGTAGTATAATTTAAAGTGTTAGTGTCATGACCTGTTGGTAGCTAGTAGCGTGTGTAGATTATATCATAATTTGTGGGGAAATATTTAACTCAGATTTTTATCTATACAAAGTAAGATGTGTATTCTAAGATTATGGAATATTGTGTGACAATTTTCTATCTCTTTAAAATATTTGATCATTGTGTTGATGAAACTAAAAAGTCTAGTGAAGCCGTGTGGGGCTCTTTCGATTCACTAGCATAGTTGACTTTTCATTCATCCCATTTTCATGTTCAAAATACAAAACCAAAGTCTAGTAAAGCCGTGTAAGGCGTTTTTCAATTCACTAGCAACTTGTTGTCCAACTTCTTGTTCTTTCGTTTGTTTAATATATGTATGGATGAATCTGTTTGCATGAGATAAAGTTGGTAATGAAGTGATTCATCCTTGTGTGTTATTAGTAGACGGTAGAGAAGGAGTTGTTGGTCAGGGTGATTTGTTGGTTGCTTGAATGTGAAAATGGCTATATTAGCGAGTAAGTTATGATTATACACTCATGGTTGTTTGAGGAATTTGAAGGTAGTGTAAATGTACGCTTGGGGTAAGTAATTGTGATGTGAGAAAGTAGTATAAGTAGATATGATTGTACAGGGTTATAATATAAGGATAAGGTTGACCATGTCTATTATGAGGCTTTAACCCCGTTGACCCTCTTTTCATTGGTAGTTGTAAACTAGTGCTACTTGTGAGAAGGTATGTAGTAATATTTGGGTAGAATGTCCCAATTTGATGGATTAGTATATTTATATTCTGTTGCATTGTTCATTAGTGGTGATGATTGATACTAAACTATAGGCTTGAATTTAAATGGTGTGGTGGTAAATAGTGGCAAGAGTTTGATGATGCATGTTTTGTGGGATTAAATTAGTTGGCTTACGATGCTGAAATAGTACATGCTAATGGATTATGATAAGGAAAACCGTTAGGTCATGATCGATTATTGTGGTTATGATGTTCTAGTTCACTAATGTTTCGTGATGTTTATTTATAGTTTCCAAGTGAAAATTTTGTGTAAGGTTGGTTTGTAAATCATGCATAGCACTAGACATTAAGTTTGAACAGTTGAAGTTCATATAGGTGGATGTGATGATTGCTTGATCAATCATGTTAGTTATATGAAAGTGATATAATAGGCTTGAACGGTGTATGAAATGGCTTAATTTTAAATTGATTCATAATGAAGTATTATGTTGTAGGTATGGTGTAGAAGTATGCCAAGATGATATGAGGTTACGGTATATTTTTCTAAGACTATTACATAATTTGTGTGGCTAATGGTACCATTGAATTGTTAAGTGGAGAAAGAGTAGTTAGATGGTATATGGTGATCTAAATAGCCATGTTAAGTGTTAGAATCTAAGTTTGAGTTTTGAAGGTTGAACCTATATAAATAAGTGTGCAAGCATTATACTATGACTATTGGAGGCTATGGAAAGATAGAGTGTATCACAGAAGGTAGTCATTCGGGTTAAGTCTATGATATGCATGTATTATCATTTTTTTTTCTTTCAGAACCTAGAGTGCAGTAAGTGTAGTTCAGTTAGAATCTTGTAAGGGATCTCCCAAACTCTAGACGATGATGACTTGAAGCTAAGGGGGATATGATAGAACGAATAAATAAGTAAGGATCTCAGATTCTAGTAGGGATGCAGTATGATTTAGAACATCAGAAAGTGAGGGTGAATCTCAACCCATTCCCACCTCAGTATTTTTTTGTTATCTAGATGCTTACTCATGCCTTACGATTCAGTTCTGTGATAATAGTTCATGATTCTGGTATATGATAGGGAGTCACGTACTCTTCCAGTTCCAAGATAATGAGTTCTAGTTCATTCAAGTAGTTGGAATCACATTCCTTATGTTATGAACTCTAGTTGAGGTCATGTAAATCATGGCGCATGTACTCACTTTTATAGTGTGTTCAGTCCCATATAAAGATCTTTTCACGCTTGAAGGTCTTATGTTTTAACCTTTTAGTGACCCTTCCTATGCAATGATAGTGGTGATGAAGTAAATGTTCTTGTTGATGGAAGATCATAGTATGCTTGTTTAGATAAGGCCATAAGTATGAATTAAGATTCGGGGCCAAGTCTTTGATACATGTGATGGTTAGTGGAAAACTTTGTGCGTATGTCTTAGGGTAGTGCGTGGGAGTTATATTGACAATAGTTTAGAAACTATGTAAAGCATGTATTTATGTGTGGTTGCCTTGAAGTTAACATGTGGTTATAAATTAGGCTTAATGACATTTTGGGATTGTAGAGGAAGGTCGCAATATGCATTAGCGACTTCATATTAAGAGTTCAGAGTAGTCATTGATCATATTAAGAGTTCAGAGTAGTCATTGAAGTGGTAAGGCATGTTGTACTTAGGATGTGATCTTTAAAGGAGATATAGAAGGTGGCATCATATGGTTTAGAATAATAGCGTGGTCTGGCATGTTGTATTTTTTTTGTGACTTAGAGTAAGGCTTGATCACTGCTAAGGGATTAAGTTATTTCCGACATTAGTAGAAAGATTTGTCAATGCTCATATGAGAATTTTAAGCTGAGATGAATGAATATGATATTTATAGGGAATAGTATAGTTAAGGGATATTCGGGAAGTGCTCTAAGCTTGAAAGTAAGAAGTTGAATTGCCAAAGGTCTGAAAATTCTATCCTAATTTAGAAGTTATATGTCTATATTCTAGACTGCAGAGAAGTGTCAATGTTGTGATTTCCTCAGTTGCATGTCTTGTATAATTCGTACCCAAGATGCATGGCTCCCTATTACTACTAGAGCTTCCTTAGAGAGATTGTTGAAGAGAATACTCTAGTTAAGTATGAGGGTGTAGTATAATTCAGTCTGTATGGCCAATAAGTCAGTTTAGCTGTCAGATTCGCAAGACTTGTTTTCTCGTCTTTGCACTTATCCATGCTATTGAAATCTCAGACATGCTACTATTTCAAGATATAGTATACCAGTAGTTACGAGTATAGCCCAGTTCATGCATCATGCATTAAATTTAGATTCCAATTGTTCAGTAATGATTCAATTCGTAGGTGCCCTGTGCATCGCCTCAGTTTTCTGAGTATCTTAGTGAATTGAAGATTCATAGAGGAAAATAAGGTCCCAAGGGGGAGATACCCCTTTGAGCTGCATGCATAGATTCTTATTACAAGCTCCGCACCAGTTGTCATTGCGTATTCAGTCATACGTTCATACGTCAGTTCAGTCAGATATGCATGTATTAGAAATGCATATTCAATAGAAAAAGTTCAGTTTATCAGTTGTATTTAGTCCCGTGTTCATGAGAAAAACTCAGTAACAAATCCATGCATCAGGTATGCATATTCATTATGAGAATTTAGCTTATGAATAGCTTCAGTCATGTATTTCATGCATTAAATATGCATGTCCGATATAACAATTCAGAACATCAGTAGTTCCAGCCATATGGTCATGTTTTAGATCAATGTACTCTTTATTAGAGGACATGTCGTGTCCGTGTTATTATAGACCTCTAAGATTCAACATGTTCTTACCCATCATTCGAGGACGAATGATCCCAAGGGGGAGATAATGTAACACCCCTCATTTTGGGCTAGAATAAAAATGATGATTTCAATGCATTGATAATCCGAAAGCCATAAATCCTATTCCAATATGGCATTTTAATTAATTGTGTAGTATGTGAATCTATTCAAGCTTAAATTTAGACCATAGAGGTCCTTCAACTTAAGGACGACTTGAAACTATTTTGATCTATTAATTTTTAGTAGATGTTGTAATTTTTGCCAGCTTCCATCGACCATAACTCTTTGTATATGTCGAATTAGAGAGCCTACTATGTGTCAAATGATAGGTCTTCGAGTTAACTTTGCAACGATATAAATTTTTCTAAAATCCGACACCCGAGCAAGAAGTTATGGCCTCTCAAAGTAGTAGGCGGCGCCTATGTAAACATAGGCGATAGCATAGGCACCACCTATGTAAAGGTTTTAGGTGACTTAAACACTCCATTTTTGGGGGGAAAATGATCCTTTTCCATCCTTATTTAGCCATAAACACGAAATTCAGTTCCCAAAGACCCCAAAATACACCTTCATTCATCCAAATTATTCAAGAACTCTCTCTAGGGTTTCAAAATAAAAACCCAAATAGTTCAAGATTCAACCATGGGTTTTCAAAACAAATTAAAGATTTGGAATCTCCGCAACGTAGGCTTCAAGAAGCACCTATCATATTCGCATATAGAGGTACATGGGGTTATCCAAAAATCTCATAGGTGTAATTTTTATGAACATGCATGCTTTTCAATGAGGGTTTACAAACAAATTCTAATATCTTGCTTTCAATATGATTTCTAAGTCAACTTTCTATATGTCATGGGAATTGTTTGCCTATATACTTCAATGGTTGAAACCATGCATATGTGATTTGAGATTTTCCAAGGAAGTTTGATAAATATGAAAGATAAATTGCTTTCAAATTCCCATAATAGTGTCTTGATACCCCATATCATATTGTGATTAAAAAAGAGAGCATGAATTTAAAATAAATATTGTTCACCACTTGTAAATGATGAAGCACCTTGGTTTTTACATGGTTATGCATATGTGGAAGTGATATTGAGGACTTCCAAGTCGTGTATGACGATACCCTACAGAACATGATATGTGATTGAATCAGATGAAATTTGAATGCATTGATTTTACATGAGAAAGATGGATGCTCGAAGAAGGCGTTTGAGATTAAGGGCTCATCGCTGCAAAACGTGTTTCCCGACACAGAGATTTGGTAATAGGCTAAGTAATCTTGTGTACTTGACTTTATGTCATTCCCAAATTAGTACTATAGGTAAAAACCCGGGCTAAGTGATCTTGGGCACTACCATTAGGTCGAGACACCATGCTATGTGATCTTATGTCTCTCTCCCTTACTTATACTCTAATCTCGGTGCCAACTGAGGTTAGACAGTTGGTGTAAATTATGTAGGGCATTCCACCTAGCTCAGTTGCATTTCATTGTTGTTGACAAACTATTGCATTACACCCATGTGTTTTCAAATGATTTGATATAAAATTGCTTTATAATGGCTCTCAACTATATTTTGTAAAAATATTATGTTTTGCTTTGATATCTCTGCGTGCTAGTACTTTTGTGCTGACCCCCTCCCCTCTCCAACCTCTCAGGTTTAGAGGCCCATTCTAGGGGTCAAGAGAGTCAATAGATCATTCAGACAGAGTTGCAGAGACAAGTGGTGAGCCTTCTATGTTTCAGAAGGTATTATGTCTTTCAGTCCTTTTATCTTATATTTAGTTTTGGGGTCTACTGGGGGCCTTGTCCCAGTTTATATACAGTTACTTGACTCAGTCATTTGTTAGAGATTTTCGCAGACAGTTGTTTAGAGGTTCATTGATGTTGGGGGAACTTTATCTCCCCATTATTGTTTCTTTTCATATTTATGACCATGTTTTCGAATTATTGTGTTTCTTCCGCATTACTTTGGTCATATGAATTAGGTGCATGATTACCAGATAGATAGGGGTGTTTCAGGCCTCCATGGTTTGAAATGCTCGTCACGGCCAGGCCCTGGTTTGGGTTGTGACAAGCACGTACTATTTTAACACATCAAGCTTACAAATCTAATCCCACGAAACATATATCATCAATCACTTGCCACAATTCACCACCACACCATTTAAATTCAAGCCTATTGTCTAGCATCAATCATTTACAACCAATGAAGAGTGCGACATAATATGAATATACTAATCCTTAAAATTGGGATATTCTACCCAAATACTTCAAAAAAATACTACATACTTTCTTAAAAGTAGTATTAGCTTACAACTACCAATGAGAAGAAGGTTAAGGGGTAAGGTCACATAATAGACATGATCAACCATAAGCTTTTATTACAACAATATAATCTTATCTACTTATACGGCTTTATCACATCATACTTACTTACCCCAATGGGCATTTAGACTACCTTCAGATACCCCATATGACAATGAGTCTATACTTACAACCTACTAGCTAATATAGCCATTTTCATTCATAGCCTATAAGGGATTTCTATAACCACCTTAAGTATCTACTCTTGGCTCTTTCTCTATTTTGAAAGGAAGAAAACAAATAACATTCTGAGTCACACTTCCTCCACGAACTACCATACAATTCATAAATGGTACCACTACATTAGTCTACCACCACGAAAGGGTAAATCATTCTCAATCAACTGTTATTCAACTATAAATATTTAATTACAAAAGTCACCCTCACTCTGACCTCTAACCTTATGACTTCATATCACAAAATTCTTGGTCTAATTTCACTACCAATAGGTCATGACACCGACACTCTAACTTATACTACTACTCAGGTTGAAATACAGTTCCAACAAACACAAGAACAACAAGATGAATAGCAAGTTGCTAGTGAATCGAAATAGGCCTCACACGGCTTCACAAGACTTGTTTTCAACAACACAATGATTTCAAGATTACAAGAGATAGAAGCTTGATACACAATATTCAATGACTCACGAATACACATCTTACTCTTGTCTTAACTGAATGCCTCATCAGAACGAGGACATAAATTTACACTAGGGAACTCCTCTCCCGTCCTTTGTGGGACTTTTGAAATTTCTGCTAGACAATTAGAGAATATCTGGAAATACCAGAGAGAGGAAGAAATTAGGATAAATTTTCTTTTCATATGGGTGACAACATAGCACGAATTAGAGTACGAAGGAGGAGCATTCTGACTCTATAGCACGAACTAGAACATGAAGAAAGAGAGACATTCCTAAATGCCATGTAGCCTCCTGCTTATAGGTGTGGCGCGCTACATACCCATAAAGAAGACTCTACCCGATGTAATTTCGCAGACACCCTGGGACCATGAATCGTGCTTTGATAACAAGTATGTCATGACCCGAACCGAGGCCTTAGCCGAGATGAGCATTCCCAAACCCGAAGGCCCGAAATGCCCTCTGTCTATCTTGTAATCATGCACATAATTCATATGTTCAAAGTAATACAGAATAGACATAATAATACAGAAACATAGTCAACAATTTAAAATAATTAAAGGCCTGAAATCATGCCCAAAAATATTTAATAAACATCTGCAACAGTCTGCGAAATCTCTACTGACATACTATCTAACTAACTGGGACAAGGCCCCCATCAGACCAAAAACCATACTAAAATAAATGCCTAAATGACTAGGCCTTCTGAAGCAATGAAAGCTCACTAACTGAACTCTGAGATAACCCTATTTGTAGACTCTACTGAGGAACTGGACCACTAGACTGCGCCCCAGTACCTAGGAGGAAGGGGGTCAGCATAATTGTACTGGCACACAAAGAAATCTAAAACAAAGTAATTGAACATATATATATATATATATAATACGTGAGAGAAAATTTTCATCAAACATTATGCATAAAATAGTTTCTAAAAAAACACATGGGCACCTTCTAAAAATATGTAACCTGCCTGTAAATCTCAAACTCTGATCTATGTATTACTTCTGAGTTAGGTGGTATCCCCTATAAGTCTAATATTCTACGAGAGATATGGAATCCTCCATTGGATCGACGGGGAAGCCTCTAACTCGAGTATGCCGCAAGGGTTGGAGTTCCTGAATCTGATACACCACACGACACTTAAATCAGAAAATAATGGGTGCTTCTTCAAGCCTATGTATCGGATATTCTAAATCTCTAATCAATTTTGAAAACCCATGGTTAAATATTGATTTATTTGGGTTTTTAGTTTGAAACCCTTGGGGAGTGTTCTTGATAATTTTTAGATGAATATGGATGTATTTTGGAGAATTGGGGACTAAATTTCGTGTTTATGGCCGAATAAGGGTGGGAAAAGGACCATTTTGCCCCAAAAATAGAGTGTTTAAGTCAGTTGAAATCATAAGATATGCGCCGCATATGATATCACATATATTTACATAGGCACCACATATGATATTGCCTATATGGCGCCGTATATGATATCGCTTATATTTACATAGGCGTTGCATATGCTATCGCATATGCTTTCTAGTGGCCGTGTGTGATTGGTTAGGCGATGCATACTACTTTGAAAGGCCATAACTTCTTGCTCGGGTGTCAAATTTTAGCAAAATTTGTATCATTGGAAAGTTAACTTGAAGACCTATTATTTGACACATAGTAGGCTCTCTAATTCAACATATACAGAGAGTTATAGTAGATGAAAACTGACACAAATTACAACGTCCACTAAAACTTAATCGATCGAAATAGTTTCAAATATCCTTGAGTTGAAGGACCTCTATAGTCTAAATTCATGCTCTAATGGATTCACATACTACATAAACATGCCAAATTGGCATAGGATTTAAGGCTCTGGGATTATTAACGCATCAGATTCATAGTTTTTATTTTAGCCTGAAATGTGGCGTGTTACAGGATTGTGTGTAAGGTTGGTTGTAAATCATGTTTAGCACTAGACATTTAGTTTGAAAAAATTGATGGCCATGGAGGTGGATGTGATGATTTCTTGGTTAATGATACTAGATATATTGAAGTGATCAATAGGCTTGAACAGTGTATGCAAGTGCCTAAGTTTATTTCATTTGTAATGAAGTATGACGTTGTATATGTGATGTAGAAGTATGCCCAAGGTGGTATAAAGCTGTAGTATTTTTCTAAGGCTATTACATTTTGTGTGTAGCAGATGGTACCGTTGAGTTGCTAGGAGGAAAAAGACTAGCTAGATGGTATATGGTGTTCTAAATAGCCAAGTTAAGGACCTTTGATTGATAGCGTTGAGCCTTTTGATATGAACTTGATTCTCATGGTAGAGGAAAATAAGTTTGAAGTTGCTATGTTGGTAGACTACGATAGAAATAGAGTTGCTCATTAAAGACTTGGTGATACCTATGTTAGGTGTTATAATCTAAGCTCGAGTCCTTGAAAGTCGTGCTAATAGAAATAAGAGTAGAGGCACTAGAGGGTGTGCACTTCAACTTTGGGGATACCCATGAATATTCAAAGTTAGTAAGTGTTTGAGTAATAGATGATGACTATTGGGGATACAGAATGATAGAGTGTGCCTCAGGAGGTAGTATTAGTTGTGGGCGTTCCACTCTCATATGTGGTCTTTCGGGTTAGGTTTTATTAATTTTTTGTATTGTCATATTTTAGAACCCACAGTGCAGTGAGTGCAGTTAAGTTTAAAGTCTAGTAAGGTATCTTCTAAAAACTTAAGATGATGGCTTGAAGCTAAGGCGGAGATGACTAAATGAATAACCAAGACTCTCAGATTCTTGTAGTGATGTTATTATGATGTAGAACATCAAAAAGTAAGGGTGAATCTCAACCCATTCCTATCTCAGTATTTCTCAATGATCCTAATACCTACTCATGCTTTATGATTTAGTTCTATGATCAGTTCACATTCATACATATGATAGAGAGTGATGTACTAACACTCTATAATGTGCTCCATTTCCATAACTCATGTTTTACGCTAAAAGATTGATGCGATTCATCTTATAGCCATGAATACCCTAAATTTAGAGTGCTTTAGTGAATCCCTGTTGTTGTTTTGCTATTCCTCAGGCCTCAGATGAGTGTCAAGCTTCATATAGTATCATTCTATGCCTCTAGATCTTATATTCTAACCTTTTTGTGATTCCTCCTTATGCGATTATAGTGGTGATGAGTAATTATTCCTTGTTGATGAAAGATCATAGTACACTTGTTTAGATAAGCCCATAAGTATGAAGTAAGATTTAGGGCCTAATTTTTATTTATGTGATGGTTAGTGGAATTTTGCATGTGTATGTTCTCGGGGTAGCTCGTGGGAGTGATATTGATAGTTATTTAGAGAATATGTGAAGTATGACTTTATGAGTGTTTGCTTTGAAGTTCATATTTGGTTATAAAGATAGGCTTGAATGACATGTCGAGATTATTGTAAAGGAACGCTATATGCACTAGCGACTTCATAGTAAGAGTTCAGAGTAGTCATTGAAGTGGTAAGGCATGTTATACTTAGGATGTGATCTTTAAAGGAGATATAGAAGATTGCATCATATGGTTTAGAATAATAGCGTGGTTGGCATGTTGTATTTCTATGACTTAGAGTTAGACTTGATTGCGGCGAAGGGATTAAGTTATTTCTGACATTAGTAGAGAGATTTGTCAATGATCGTATGAGAATTTTAAGCTGAGTCGGATGAATATGATATTTAAGGAGAATAGTATACTTAAGTGATATTCGAGAAGTATGCTAAGCTTGAAATTAAGAAGTTGTAATGCCAAAGGCCTTGTAATTCTATCCTAATTCAGGAGTTATATGCCTATGTTCCAAACTATAGAGTAGTGTCAATGTGGTGATTCCTCAGTTGGATGTCTTGTGTAATCCATACCCAAGATTCATGGCTTCCTATTACTGCTAGAATTTCTTTAGAGAATTGTAATGAAGAGTTACTCCAGTTAAGTATGAGGGTGTAGTATAATTCAGTCTATATGGCCAATAAGTCAGTTTAGCAGTTAGATTCGCATGACTTGTTTTCTCGTCTTTGCACTTATTCATGCTACTTGAAATATCAGACATGCTACTATTCCAAGATAGAGTATATAGTAGTTACGAGTATAGCCCATTTCATGCATCATGCATTAAATTCAGATTCCAGATGTTTAGTTATGATTCAATTCGTAGGTGCCCTGTGCATCGCCTCAATTTTCTGAGTATCTTAGTGCATTGAGCATTCATAGAGGGACATAGGGTACCAAGGGAGAGATACCCCATTTAGTTGCATGCATACATTCTTATTACAAGCTTCACATCAGTTATTATTGCGTATTTAGCCATACGTTCATACGTTAGTTCATTCAGATATGCATGCATTAGAAATGCATGTTCAATAGAAAACTTCAGCTTATCAGTGTATTCAGTCCTGCATTCATGAGAAAAACTCGGTCAGAGATCCATGCATTAGATATGAATGATTCATTATGAGAATTCAGCCTATAAGTAGGTTCAGTTGTGTATTCCATGCCTTAGATATGCATATCCAGCATAAGCATTTAAAAGATCAGTAGTTCCAATCTTATAGTACCACCCCACATTTTGGGCTAGAATAAAAACCATGACTCTGACGCGTTGATAATCCTAGAGCCTTAAATCCTATGCCAATTTTTCATGTTTATGTAGTATGTGAATCCATTTGAGCATGAATTTAGACCTTAGAGGTCCTTCAACTCAAGGACGAGTTGAAACTATTTCAATCGATTAAGTTTTAGTGGACGTTATAATTTGTGTCATCTTCCATCACCATAACTCTCTGTATATGTCGAATTAGAGATCCTACTATGTGTCAAATAATAGGTCTTCGATTTAACTTTCCAAAGATACCAATTTTCCTAAAATCCAACACCCAAGAAAGAAGTTATGGCCTTTCAAAGCAGTATGCGTCGCCTAACCAATCGGAAATAGCCATTGGAAAGCATATGAGATAGCATATGCGACGCCTATGTAAATATAGGCGATATAATATGCGGCGCCTATGTAAATATAGGCCATATCATATGTGGCGCCTATGGAAATATATGTGATAGCATATGTGGTGCATATCTTATGGTTTCAAGTGACTTAAACACTCCGTTTTTGGGGCAAAATGGTTCTTTTCCCACCCTTATTCAGCCATAAACAAGAAATTCAGTCCCCAATTCTCCAAAATACATCCACATTCATCTAAAAATTTTCTTGAACACTCCCAAGGGTTTCAAACTAAAAATCTAAATAAATCAAGACTCAACCGTGGGTTTTCAAAATTGATTAGAGATTTGGAATCCCAAATCCACAGGCTTCAAGAAGCACCCATTATTTTCCTAAATAGAGGTATGCGGGGTTTTCTTAAATTCTCATGGGCATAGAAAAATCATATTTTAGAATGGGGTTTTTGAATCTATGTATATATTCATGTATTAAATGTTTTAACATCATTGTTTTGGTCTTTTGACCTTTCCTAAAGTGATTTGAGAATATGAATTTATGAAACCATGTATTTAAGACTGAATTCTTGTTGAGAGAATGATTTTCAGTGAATTCCCTCTTCTTATAAATTTTTTCAGATTTCTCATAGCATATGAATTATTTTGCAATGCATCCTTGAAAAGCATTATATGAAATGATTGAACTCTTGTTATGATTTAAAGGTGGTTTTAAAATCACTAAAGAGGGAATCTAGCATGAATGTTTAATGTTCATAATGCATGTAATGAAATAGTGCATCGATTTGCTAAAGGCACTAAACCACCATATGTTGATGAAGTTTTTGCATGATTTTGACTTGAGTTTCGAAACACAAAATCTTCTATATCAGTTGCATGTTTTTTGTGATCTATATTATGCTTTAAATGAAAGATTTAGCTTAATGTATTATGACTCAGAAATCATGACTTGCAAATCTTTGTATGACGATACCAATTCAGACTAATGCCATATTAGACTAAGACTAATAGACATTTCAGACTATCATGATTTTAGACATTCAGAATGTTGCATGTATAGAAAAGGTTAAAAATGAGCATACAGAGATGTTAGGTGGTTCCTTGAAGAGGGTTCGAGTTCAAGAAACTCATTGCCTAAAATCATGGTTTGCCGACCCGGGTATATTAGTATACGCTGACTTAAGTGTTGTGTGGCGTATCAGATTCAGGAACTCCAACCCTTGCAGCATACTCGGGTTGGAGGCATATCCGCTGAGTCAATGGCGGATTCCATATCGCCCGTGGAATATCAGACTTGTAGGGGATACCACCTAATTCAGAATTAATACACAGATCAGAGTTTGAGATTTACAGACAGGTTACATTTTTCAGAAGGTGCCTATGTGTTTTTCAGAAACTGTTTTATGCATAATGTTTGATGAACATTTGCTCTCATGTATTATATATATATATATATATATATGTTCAGTTACTATATTTTGGATTGCTTTGCGTGCCAGTAAAATTGTGCTGATCTCCCCTTCCTTCCAGGTACTGAGGCACAGTCTAGGGGTCCAGATCCTTAGTACAGTCTACAGACAAGGTTGTCTCAGAGTTCAGTTGGTGAGCTTTCTTTGCTTCGGAAGGCCTAGTCATTTAGGCATTTATTTCAGTATGGTTTTTGGTCTGTTGCGGGCCTTGTCCCAGTTAGTTAGATAGTATGTCAGTAGAGATTTCGCAGACTGTTGTAGATGTTTATTAAATATTGTTGGGCATGTTTTCACCCCTTTAACTGTTTTAAATTGTTGACCATATTTCTATATTATTGTGTCTATTCCATATTACTTTGATCATATGAATTATGTGCATGATTACCAGATAGACAGAGGGCATTCCAAGCCTTCGAGTTTGGGAATGCTCGTCATGGCCAGGGCTCCGATTTAGGTCATGACAACACACCCCTTAAAGAAGAATACACAAATTGAAAATTTTATTGTGTCATCCTTTGAATATAATATATTGAGAAAATTCACTGTTTCCATCATAAACTATAAACGAAATTGCTGAGATGCACTCCAACTTAAAGAGGGGTTCTATTACCCCCGTACTAATTAAAATTGTATTTGTGGCAACCTTAACGCCTACATGACACACTGCATGAATCAACACATTAAAGGTCCACATATGTACCACGTATGTGCCACATAAGCACTAAGGTTGCCAAAAAAATTATTTTACTAAGTCTAGGGGGAGGGGGTAATAGGACTCCCTCTATGTTCGGGTGTATTTCAGCAATTTCTCTTATAGTTCAGGGTGGAAATAATGCTTTTACTCTAATAAATTTTATTATTGGAAAAAAATAATAAAATAGTAAAATATAAACTAAGTGATAAATCATAAGTTGATTTTCTAAACTATATAAGTAAATATTGATATCTATTTTTAATATAGTAGACAAGAAAAAGTGGACCTGTGAGTATTATTTTATTGCATCAATTTTTGCACGGTACTAAAAAAAGTAGAACGCCAAAAAATACAAAAACTTTATGAAATCATCTTAAGATTCTTGTAATTTTCTCCTCTCTCTCTCTCACTCGCCCAATATATATACCCACAAACACAAAAAAAAAAAACTAGGGTTACGGGTACGCCGTCTTATCTTCTATCCTCTCACAATAATGAAACAATAGGGCTCTTCTTCTATGTTCAACAATTTTGATAACAGTACAAAATATGGAGAAAGGGTTTTCAAATTCTTTAATCCTAAAACAAGTGCACAACAACTGGTGTGTAAACACCCTCCGGTTTCCCATCCACACCCTCATGATATTTGATTCTTTGGACTACTTTTCTTGAATTTTTTATTCTTGTTTTTTTTTTTTCATTTTTGAGATGTGGTCAGTGGATGTGGAAGGTGAAGACTTCGATGAGATTTTGATATAAAAAATACGAATGAAAAAAAATACATCGTATCTTTAACTTTCTTTTTTGTGTACTTTTCCTCTAATCCTTTTTTCTATGTTCTAACATCCAAGTATTTTATCTATGATTCCTGCAGGCCTTTTTCTTAAAATATTTTAAGTAATACTTTTCGAAGATATAAGATGCGAAAAAGGGAAGGGAATTTTAAAAGAAGAGAGATACCTTTTTGTGATGATACATCTAATGTTTTATATATGTTAAATCTACTAATTTCTAATCAGTAGTATGCACAATTATTTTGTTAATAGATGACAAATATTTATATATCATTTCAAGTGACCATATTATTAGTGTTGATGGAAGTAACATCACTATAAAACTGAGAATGCCCGAGATTCTATTATGTAGTTTCTGAGATAGTTACATACTTGAATTTTACCCTGTAAAGTACCAAAATTTGAGTTATTTACAATACTTATACTTCGGATAATGATTGATTTTATGATAAGGGTCAATCCGATTTAAGAAATAAATTTCAACATTCTTTTTGTTTTCTTCATAGAAAATTCCCACAAGTTTTGTCAATTACATGAACGGAAAGTTAAAAAGGAAGGTTTCCCTTAGAGATGGGTTTTACAGTCTGTGGCCTATTGAAGTGACCAAAATAGGAAGTGATTTTAATTTTCAATATGGATGGAAAAAATTCATTGTGGATAATACTATAGAGTTTAGAGACTTTTTAACATTTGATTATGATTGGAATGGAGCACTTGACATAAAATTACATGGAAAAAATTGATGTCAAAAGAAATAATATGGAGGTGAAAAGAAAGAGGAACAAATGAATGTGGAAGATCGATCCAAAATAGATCAAACAGCGAAGATTTTTGCTAGTGTTAGCAGTAGTGGTTCTTCTTCTGGTGATAATTATGAGGATTACATGGAAGTAGAAGACCAAGAGAGTGAAATGGAACCACGTACAAAATATGAATACGAGGAAGAGGAAGAAGAGGAGGAGGAAGATGAAGAAGAGAATGAATACGTTGGCACATTTAAGAAAAAAATGTCACGTTCAGAAGGTAGATACAAATTAAATATCTTTAGATGTACTCTTGTTACATTTTATATATATTTAATTCAATTCATTTTTTATTGGTATGTTGCTACAAAAAATGACGTTAGTGTATCTTCGAAAATGATTTTAGAAAGGATTTGTTGTTTGGTTCGCAGAGAAACCGATCGTAAGGGTACCTTTTTGTTAGTCCTTTTGAATAGTGGAGAAGAATAAGTTTGAACCACATCTTTACATAATTTTTGGAGTAAATGCTCTATTTTCACCCTGAACTATATACGAAATTGGTGAGATACACTCGAACTTTAGGAGGGTCCTATTACCGTCGAACTAATTAAAATCGTATTTTTGGAAATCGCAGTCCCTACGTATCACATATGTGGCACATCAATGAATCAACACACTGAAGGTCTAGGCACTAAGGTTGCAAAAAATATGATTTTAATTAGTCCAAGGGGTAATAGGACGCTCCTAAAGTTTAGGTGTCTCAACATTTTCATGTATAGTTTGGGGTGGAAACAGAGCATTTTCTCTAATTTTTATGTATCTTTAAGGTCTTCTTTTATTTAAAATTCATTTTCACGAAAGTGCCACCATGTAAAATGAAACAGATAGAGTGTGTGTGAGTTTTCGTGAGATTTTTGTTTATGAATCTGGCAAATTAACAACTTTCTTAATTCACCGATCAAAAGGGCCATGACCAATTTTCTACAGCGCAACTCAACCAAAAAATCATACTTCATTGCGAAAGTACGAGTAAAAAGGAGAGATCAACTGGTAACTAAAAGTTTTTAACTATAGATTCTAGTGAATGATTTTATAGCTCTCTTTTATCGCATTCATTTAACAACGTATTTGTTCCTAATTGTAGTACGTTCCAGTTGATGTGCTAAAAGACTACAAACTTGACATCCCTTCCAGCATGACCATTTGCGAATATGTCTAGTTGGCGGATGGCACAGATTATGCATTTGAAATCGTATGGGGAAAGAAGACGTCTGTATTTGTGAATTTGTGAGAGAAAAATGCAACAACGGCTTTTACTTACAATTTCATGTTCTCTATGAAGGATCAAGTTCCCATCCCAACAAGAAATATAATAAATAGTTTGTTGCTATTTTGAATAGAATTTTAATTTTCATGGCCTTAAGTGTTGTTGTATGTTGAAAAATTTTGAACACTATAGGTTGTTTGTTGTCAAAATAATAAAGGTTGTTTTATGTTGTATTATTGTTTGATAAATGAACTGATGACTATTGCAGTTTGATCTTAGTCAAGAATTATATATTTGCAATTATTTATCTTTACTGGTTGTAACTTGAATCCCTTTAAATGGTTAAAAGTTAAACTCCTATTGATGCCAATTTTATATATACAAATCTTCTTGAAAGTAAACACTTTCATTAATTTTTTTTTTGGTTTAAAAATCTTGTTCATACAAATGTAAATCGTTAAAGAGTAAGTAGTTTTTTTTATTTATTTAGAAGCACAACATGTGCCCCAATGGGCTTGTTTGATTTTAATCACGGTTTACACATGTAAATATTTCTGTTGGGTTGGATGTGAAGTGAAACTCTAACTCCACTTACAAAACTAAGAGTAAAGACTAAACTCTATTCTACTAATTATAGGTCTCCGATTCTTTTCAAAACTAAGAGTAAAGACTAAACTCTATTCTATAATATTTTTATGAAAAATAAATTGTTAGAGAGAAAACACTTCACATGTTTTGGTGCACACAATGTTCTCCTCACATGTTTGTTTGATATTACTCAGCGCATCTTGATTAATTGGATCATTTCTTTTTGGATTCCTATCCCAAACTTTTCGAGATGTGTTTTTGAGTGTTCCTTGATTATTTCGCCCGCGCATCCTAATTATTTTCTAATGTTAAACTGTGGATTTGCTTCTGTGGTGGCTCAAAGAAATGTCAAAGAGAGCAACATTTGGAAGAGGGTAAATATTTTTCTTTTTGTAACACGCCGCATTTTAGGCTAGAATGTAAACCGTCATTCCTTTGCGTAAAGGTTCCAAAAGACATAAATCCGATGCAAATATAGTGTGTTAATCAATTATGTAGTGTGATAATCTAGTTGAGAATGAATTGAGGTCATAGAGGTCCCTTAACCCAAGGACGAGTTGGAAACTTTCATATCGTTCGAGTTTGAATGAGCATTGAAACTTGGGTCAACTTCAATCGATAATAACTTTTTGAATATATTGAGTTAGAGGTACTACTATACATCAAATGAAAGGACTTCGAAATATCTTTCCAACGATACCAATTTTGTATTAATCCAACACCCGAGCAAAAATTTATGCTCATTTTCGTGAGAGATAGTAAGGAAATGGGCACCGCCTAAGTCATTGCCAAGTGCCAAAAACACTCTGTTTTGATTATATCAAGGGTGTTGAAGTCATTTCACATCTCTAAACCGTCCCTAATTACTCCAAATTGTTATAAGGGATATTTAAACACATTATTTACAATCCCTAATCCCTAAATCATCCAAGTTACAATCCAAAGCCCTCTTCCATTCCCAAGAATAAGATTCAAGTGTTTTTCACAAGAAATCAAGGAATTCAAGCTTAAAGGTCCAATCTTTTCACAATTTCGTCGTCACTAAGGTACATAAGGTTGTCCTAATTTCATGGGCATGATTTTGATACAAGTTTTAACCAAGTATTTTAATAATTTCTTAAGTACTTATGAGATTTAAATGGGGATTCATTTTAACACAAAAATGATGTAT
Organism: Capsicum baccatum var. pendulum; assembly: GCA_030864225.1. Taxonomy (NCBI): domain Eukaryota; kingdom Viridiplantae; phylum Streptophyta; class Magnoliopsida; order Solanales; family Solanaceae; genus Capsicum; species Capsicum baccatum. The sequence continues at coordinate 232,486,989 of CM061560.1, read as the reverse complement.
TATGATATGGTTTTGAGAAGAGTATTTAAAGATCATGGGGTTGTTTTCTTATCAGTTTTGATTGTTGAATTGTGGATATGTGATTTAAATTTTGAAAAGCGTTATGAATATGAGTTGTGAATCTTTAATCCGCATAATGATATTTATGTGCCCCATATGATATTAATATTAGACTATTGAGAGCATAAATTTTTTAAAAGTCCTTTTCATGAAAATTGTGTTTGGCTAATGTTGTACTACTTTATAAATGATAAAGTTTATTGGATAATTACGTGTGGAGGAATCTATATTCATGTGTTTGGTGTATGGGAGTCTTGTTGGTGTTCATATAATGACTTGCATAAAAAGTACGGAAGAATTGCCTCGGATGAAAAGAAGAAAAGAATATTTTAAGCATGAGACATGATTTTCCTTACATCAAACTTAAAGCTTGACGGATATGGGTTAGATGGTTACCTGAAGGAAGCACTAGTCAGATGACTCTATGCTGGAAATTGTGATTTGCCGATATGGGAACTTGGTACCTTGATATGCGATTTTTTCTACCTAGTACTTTGTCCTCCTAAATCGAGACTTATGGTTTGGAGCGCTACTTTGTGATCTTGAGCCCAACCACGACATAATGACTTGATTGGGGTTATGACACCCTACTGTGTGATCTTGTGTGCTATTCCCTCACTAGCACTCCAATCTTGGCTACAACCGAGATTTGGTAGTCAGTGGAAAATGTGAAATTATAGGGTGTACCATCTAGCTTAATAGTGCTGCAGAATTGTTTGAAAACTCTTTATACTATTCCCATGTTTTTTCCAAATAATTTTTGTGTTAACGTGTTTTACAATAGCTCTAACCTATGTTTTATAAAAGTTATATTTTATTTTTAGATTACTCTATGTACCAGTACAATTGTATTGACCCCCTATATTTCAGGGTATGAGGCTCAATCTAGAGGTCTTGCTAAGCCGTAGAGTTTTCAGGAAAAAAAAAGTGCACAGTTGGTGAGCCTTGTTTATTCCAAAAGGTCTATTTCTTTCAAATACTTGTTATTTATTTTGGTTTAGGTCCACTGGGGGCATTGTCCCAGTTTCAACAGTTGTTATCTTCGTATGTACTAGAGATTTTGCAGACTGAATTAGATATTGTTGGATTTATTTCTTTATTGTTAAATTGAACTCAAGGTATGACCATGTTTCCATAATGAATTATATTCTGAATATTCATTTTATTATATGGACGTTCTGTATGATTACTTGATGTAAAAGGGAGCTTAGGCCTCCATGGCTCGGGATGCTCGTCACGGTCAGGGCCTAGTTCAGTTTGTGACAATCTTGGTATCAGAGCATGATTTATGGTCCCAGTGTGTCTACGAAATTGCGTCGGGTAAAGTCCTTTTTATGGGTGAGTAGCGCGCCACACTTATAAGTAGGGGGCTACAAGGCATTTAGGAATATTTCTCTTTCTTCATGTTCTAGTTCATGCTATAGAGTCAAAATGTTCCTTGGTCATACTCTAGTTCATGTTATGGTGTCATCCGTACGAAAGTAAAGTTTTCCTGATTCTTTCCTTACTCTGATGTTCTTAGATATGTCTCATTGTTAAGGTGATTCAAGTGCATAAGCTTAGAATCTAAATGATGTAGTCTTTTCTGATTTAGTCATATACGATTATGAAATTTCACAAGGACTTGATCGGAGCCCATGAGTGCTATAAAGTGTATTGATTCAAGCCTATACCTTTATCTACATCAATCATGCATTTAAGCCTAAGGTATGAAGTGTATTCAGTCCCTTTAAAAATTATTATTGCAGATGTCATACATGAGGGGAATGATGCGTAGTAGAATATTGGAACTGTATTTTCCACCCGAGTAGTAGTGTATGTTAAAGTGTCATGACCTATTGGTAGTGAAATGATCCAAAAATTGGTGATATAAAGTCACAAGATTAAGAGCCTTAATGAGGGGGACTTTTGCATACAGAGTTAGCTTAGTTGCATAATTGTTGATTGAGGAGTGGTTTGCCATTTTATAGTGATAGATTAACATAGTAGAAATAATTGTAGATTGTATGGTAGTCTGTGGGGGAAGTGTTTGGCTTTGATTATTATTTAATAAAAAAAAGGATCCTAGAGTGGATAGTTATGGTGGTTATAGAAATCTCTTATAGGCTATGAATGGAAACAGTTAGATTTACCAATAAGTTATAAGTATAGACTCATTTTTGTATATGGAATATTGAAGTTATTTGTGATGTATGCATGGGTAGGTAACTCTGATGTAAGAAGGTAGAATATGTTGATAAGACCGTATTGGGTTCTGTTATAAGATTAGGATCGACTATCCCGATTATGACTTCACCCCCCTTTTTGATTGTCTTTGTTTTAGTAGTTGTAAACTAGAACTACATGTGAGAAGGTATGTAGTAGATTTTGAGGTATAGTAGTAGTGTCGTGGAGGGAACGTGATGGCAGGTAGTAGTTAAATGAAATAAAGTATTTTGGGTTGACTTCCCAATTTGATGGACTAATATAATATGTTGCATGTTTCACCGGTGATACGTGATTGTTGCTAGACTATAGACTTGAACTTTAGATATAGAATGTGGTGGTAAGAATAGTAGCTTAAGGTTAATGATATATGTTTTATAGGAATGAATTAGTAGGATTGATGTTATTGTGAGAGAGCCTAGGTTGATAATTTATGTAAAGTTTAAGTGGTATTTGTGAGGTATATGTGTATATGAGGACTAGTGTTAAAATAATAAATGGTGGGTGAGTCATTAAGTGGATAAGGGCATAAGTATATCAGAGTGAGTTCCACCCACTTTGGTAGTATGGCATTAGGTAAGATTTTATGATATAAGTTATATGATTAACGGTCTAATGTTAGAAGGTTAAGTAGTGGAGAGTTCATTTTTATGTGATAAGGAGTGACAGTGTGCATGTTTATGGGACTGTGAGTTGTAAGTTGACGATAATAGAGGATAGCAAGACAAAAAATTTAAGAGTAGCGTTCTTGGAAAGTAATGCCTTTAGAGTATATTTAAAAAGGGAAAGTTTAGTATTTATGTGTATAAGTGTTTTGTGTACCTAGTTTGTGTTCTTTAAATTGTGGTATGGAGAAGTTTGGGGAGTTGTTGTATGGCGTTATTTAGAGTTGAATAGAGAAAATATGAGAGGTAAATATGCGCCTTTGGTATAGTTTTAAAATTTTTGTTAAGATGCAAGTTATGTGATTAGAGGTTTAATCTAAGTATTCTAAGGAGTTGAAGATGAAGTGTTGTGTGCCTAGAAGCGTGGTTGTCTATGCCCATGATAACGTTAGCCATAAATAGATGACTTTGGGGTTTGAAGGATGTTAGGATTAGTGCACTTGAAGGGTTTGTTCTAGAATAAGAATGAATTTAGTGTCCTTGTAAAAATCTATGGAGGGGAGTTTACGTTCATGTGTATATTGGTAACCCTTTGTGATTAGGTGTGTGGATATCGGGAGGCTCAGTACTTCAAATAGTCTCCATGTTCCTCGAATGGTTAGCGCATCTTGTTTATGTGAGTATGGGTTGTAGGGTGATGGCTATAGAGGATAGCAAAAGTAAGAGTAGTATTTTTGGAGAACAAGACCTATAGAGTATAGTTTATCCGTTAGAGATCAGCGGTAATGTATATAGTGGTATATCTCTTGTGTTAAGAGTTGTGGATATATATTTGATGAGAGGTTATGTCAGCAAGTCTAGGATTATGAATTTGATTTAAGGGGGAGATGATGAGTTAAAGTAGTTCTCAAATTTTCTTATGGTGTCAAGTTTTAAGTAAGATTCATGATAAATCTATTATAATTCAAGCAAACTCCTCCTACTCAGTCTACGAGGTCACTCTTTTAATGCCTTATGTTATGTATCCAAGTCCTACCTATGTTTGAGCACTCTATGTAACTCATGACATGTCCCGACTTCAGAGGAAGAAGAAATAATGTCCCTCGATAATCAAGTATTCTAATTATCCAAGCTCTATGTTATGTTTCTCATGAACAATAAATCTATGTCCCAAATTATGATTGATTCTATGGAAATATGTTTTCGTATGTTAATGATTCATTTTATGTTGGGATTAACAAATTTGATAAAGTTGTGCTAACTCATGACTATTTCAGTTCTGAAAATAAAAAGCGATAGCTTCGAGCTGAAGTCCTTGCCTAAATCGTCGACTTCATGAACTCCATGCTCATGTTATAAGACTCATGATGTAATCTCTCATGTTTCTCACTATGGTTGTCCTAAGAAATCGTGCTATGTTGAATTTATGCCAAAATGACTCTCCACTTGTGATCTAAACACTTGATATATGAAATACTCTGTGATTGTACCGTATCTTCAACTCATGTCCCACCTTGAGTATGGAAATAAGTATATGTCATAATCGAATTGTGTTACTCGCTTTCATGATGCTCTTGCTCAAATCCTTTAATGACCCTCTGTATGCTAGTTTGATGGTGGTTGTGGAAGCGTAGAAGTATGTTAGGTGGGGGAGTAGATGTCGTTGTACATGAAAAATATCGATGCGATTTCTTGAGCTAAGGTTAGAAGAAAGGGGAAGAAGGAGATGAATATTCTTTATGTGAAATAGTTAGGAGGGAAGTATGTGGCGAGAATCTTAGTGAAAATGATTGAATTTGCAAGTCTTAGTGGAGATGTCCATGAAGTGGGGTGTAGTAGTGGTAGGCAGAAATTTTGTGATTGATGAAAGCACAAACCAATGTGCAATACAATTAGTATTCTTTGAATTAAGACTTAACGTTGTTGGATTATAGTGATGAGGTGAGATGATTTCTTAATGTGATGTAGAGCACAAGGTCCCTTAGTTTAAATTAGCACCTCTTTCCTCTGAGTTAGGCTTCAACATAGAAGTATTATATTATGGGACACAAATTCTTGTGGTTAAATGTGTTACAGGAGAATTGTAAGTTAGAAATAATGAAGTACGTTAATAAATGTTAGGGTATAGATAAGTAGTGTTGCTAAGTATAGGTCTTTTCGTTGTATCTTGTAAGATGGAGAATGTTAATATTCATATATTCTGCGAGAAGCATATCTCATCTCTTATACCAATCTTAATCAGGCCGAGGACTCTTAGAAAAAGTTATGTTTTACAATGTTTTGATCATGTGCCATAAAATACATGCCAAGATTTATGTCGATGCCAAGTTTCGCTATCTCGGGTTTTGTGCTTACCCATTTCCCTAGGGGTTATCATGAAGATCGTGTGATGCCTTTTCATACTTTTTGTTGAGGAACGATGTTCGAAATCACTATTACGTTCTTTATTCTACACTTTTAGAGTTTCAAGAAGTCGCTGCCCATCATTTGGGGACAAATGATCCCAAGGGTGATATAATGTAACACCCCGCATTTCGGGCTAGAACATAAACCGTTATTCCTTCATGTAAAGGTTCCGAAAGCCATAAATCTGATCCAAATATAGTGTGTTAATCAATTATGTAGTGTGATAATCTAGTTAAGCATGAATTGAGGTCATAGAGGTCCCTTAACCCAAGGACGATTTGAAAACTATCCTATTGTTTGAGTTTAAGTGAGCATTAAAACTTGAGTCAACTTCAATCGACAGTACCTTTATGAATATATTAAATTAGAGGTCCTACTTATATCAAATGAAAGGTCTTCGAAATAGGTTTCCAACGATACCAATTTCGCATTAATCTAATACCCGAGCAAAATGTTATGCTCATTTTTGTGAGAGACGGTAAGGGTGTGCGATTGGTTACTCGCCGCCCAACCAAATTTAGGCGATTGACAAGGTGTCGCCCACCCTGGTTGGTGCGATAGATTGGGCACCGCTTAAGTCAGTGCCAAGTGCTAAAAACACTCCGTTTTGACTGATATCAAGGGTGTTGAAGTTATTATACACCCCTAAACCGTCCCTAATTACTCCAAATCATTATAAGGGATTTTTAAACACATTCTTTAAAATTCCTAATCCCTAAATCATCCAAGTTACAATCCAAAGCCCTCTTTCATTCATAATAATAAGATTTAATTGCTTTTCACAAGAAATCAAAGAATTCTAGCTTAAAGGTTCAATCTTTTCATAATTTCGTCGTCACTAAGGTACGTAGGGTTGTCCTAATTTCATGGGAATGATTTTGATACGAATTTTAAACAAGTATTTTAATAATTTCTTAAGTAGTTATGAGATTTAAATGGGGTTTCATTTTAACACAAAAAGCATGCATTATGATATGGTTTTGAGAAAAGTATTGAAAGATTATGGGTTTGTTTTCTTATCAGTCTTGATTGTTGAATTGTAGACATGTGATCTAAATTTTGAAAAGTGTTATGAACATGAGTTACGAATATTTAATACCCATGATGAGATTTATGTGCCGATATGATATTAATGTTAAACTGTTAAGAGCATGAGTTTTTTAAAAATCCTTCTTATCATGAAAATTTTTTTGGGCTAATGTTGTACTACTTTATAAATCATGAAGTTTATTTGATAATTACGTGTGGGGAATATATATGCATGTGTTTTGTGTATGGAAGTCTTGTTGGTGTTCATATAATGACTTACATAAAAAGTGCGGAAGAATTGCCTCAGGTGAAAAGAAGAAAAGAATATTTTAAGCATGACGCATGATTTTCCTTATATCAAACTTAAAGCTTGATGGATAAGAGTTAGATGGTTACCCAAAGAAAGTACGAGTTAGATAAATCTCTGCTGAAAATTAGGATTTGCCGACACGGAAAGTTGGTGCCCTTCTATGTGATCTTGTGTACCTAGTACTTTGTCCTGCCAAATCGGGACTTATTATTTGGCGCCCTACTTTGTGATCTTGAGCCCAACCATGACATAATGATTTGATTGGGGTTGTGGAACCCTGCTGTGTGATCTTGTGTGCTCTTTCCTCACTAGCACTCCTATCTTAGCGGTAACTGAGATTTGGTAGTCGGTAAAAAAATTGAAATTGTAGGATGTACCATCTAGCTCAATAGTGCTGCAGTATTGTTTGAAAACTCATTATACTATGCCCGTGTGTTTCCATATGATTTTTGTGTTCACATGTTTTACAATAGCTCGCACCTATGTTGAATAAGAGTTGTATTTTGTTTTCGGATTATTCTGTGTACCAGTATATTTGTATTGACCCCCTATATTTTCAGGATCTGAGGCTCAGTCTAGTGGTCCTGCTAAGCTGTATAGTTTTCAGGCAGAGCTGAAGTGCGCAGTTTGTGAGCTTTCTTTATTCTAGAAGGCCTATTTCTTTAAGATACTTGTTATTTATTTTGGTTTAGGTCCACTGGGGGCCTATTCCCAGCTTCAGATAGTTGTTATCTTCATATGTACTAGAGATTTTGATGAATCAGATGTTGTTAGATTTCTATCTTTATTGTTAAATTGAACTCAGGGTATGACTATGTTTCCGTAATGACTTATATTCCGCATCTTATTTTTATTATATGGACATTGTGTATGATTACCAGATGTAGAAGGACGTTCGGGCCTCCATGGCTCGGGATGCTCGTCACGGCTAGGACCTAGTTCGGATTGTGACACTTTTCCATTATGATAGAACGATGACTCTCCTTGTATGCCTTTCTGTCAAGGATGGAGTAAAATGATCAATATAATCCAAGAATACTTTTTATGTTTTATTAAATTGATGAAATTGTAGTTTGGATAATTTATCTTCTTGTATTAATCATTTACTAATTGATATTTACATTGAGCCAGAAGACCAATGTAAAATTTTTATTTTTTCTAATTTAAGAGTGGTTATTTAATTTGATCATTCTCTAGTACGTTATCAATGATCTTCATTCTTTTATTTCGCATATATACAATCACTTAATTATAAAATATACAGTAGAGTATAGTAAATCACAATTTTTTAGAACATCAAGTATTTGAAATAAACTAATAATTTGCCAAATAAAAATTATTTATTTCCTAATTATTAATAGCATGTCTTTTTTAGTTTTGTTATTTATGAGAATACATACATACATACATATACACAGGCACACACACACAGACTAATATATATATGTGTGTTGCAGGTGTATATCACATCAATAATAATAAACACATAAAAAATTAAGGTTTTACTATTAAAATGTAAATTCAAAATATAACATGACTTCTATTCCAATATACTGTCTTCCTTGATAAAAATAGATGAATCACAATATTTTATCAGTTTAATTTTAGTTGTCATGTATATTAGAAATAGTTGTTCCCAAATACTAGCCATTTTAAAAATCAAGAGTGTATTAAATATTTTTTCTAACTTTGCTCTTAGGGTTAATTATTCTACAATTAATAGACACATAAATAGACATAGATTAATATGGGGTATGTGAATCAAAATATGCATGAGTTTGTGTATATTTTAAATGTCAAGAACTGGGGCAGCCTCTATTTGCAACCCACGCAAGTCCTGAGTTGGAAAAACTCCTATTTTTTTTTAGTATTTTCATAGTTTTGCACCGAGGATAATGCATCATCTTATAGTTGGGGATGGGGGTGTACAAAAGTCGAGTGTTTTTGTTTTCGTGTTTCTTTTCCCACGAATGCACTATATTAGTTAGAACCTACGTGATTAGAAGTTTTTACTTTTTGTGATGTTGTTTTGATGGTTTTGTAACTACTTTAAGGGAACTTAGTGCGGTCTGATTTGAATAAGCATTCTTACCTGTTATAAAAGTTGTGTTTACTGTGATACCTCTCTAAAATCTTTTTTTATATAGTGTTTGGATGTATTAGACTATAACCAATGTAGGATCTAGAGATGGCATTAGATGATATCCTCATCGAACAAGTTATAATATGATGATTAACTATATGTGTTATGTGATCTTGTGGGAAGGAGAACAAAGCGCACAAGATGAAAACTTTCTGATGTTCTTTCTTTCTTTACAATGTTCCATATATACACTCAAAAGGAATAGGATAGAAGCTTCTAATTCTATAACTAACTATACAGGTGTCCTACACACTATTGGTTGAGTTCTAACAACAAAAAATCAAAGTAATTCTATACATTTATCAAGGGTGTAATGGACAATTCTACACATTATGATGTAAATGGATGAATTATCTTGGGCTTCTTGTAATGGTAAGTGTTGGGCCAGAGATGGTTTTGTAATGGAGGCCCAATGCTCTTGATATAACAGATGAAAGCTGAAAAATCTTTGTCGGAGCAAATCTTTGTCATTTTATTTGATATTGACGATGATCAAACTTTGGGAGAATTTCTATAGTCAACCTCCCCCCTCAAGTTGGAAGAGAGTGAAGAAACCTCCAACTTGGTGAGGAGAGATCGACGAGGAAACCTGGAGAGAGGCTTAGTGAAGAGATTTGTGACAAGGGACTGAGAAGGGAGGAAATGGAGAGAAATTAAACCAACGAGAAATTATTGTTGAACAAAATGACAATCGATTTCGACGTGTTTTGTTATTTCATGGAAAATTGGGTTTTTGGCAATGCAGATAGCAGCTTGGATATTATTATGCAAGGGTATAGAAAGAGATGAAGTGATGGTGAGGTCAGAGAAGACGAACAAGCCAAGTCAACTCAGCAACGACCCCGCATAGATCGGTATCCCACCTCAGCTGAAAATAAAGAAACCAAAGACTGTTTCTTGGATTTACAAGAAATGGGGGAAGAACCAAGCTTGATGAAAAAGTCGTTGACTAATTTTCGTGAATCCGGGCAAGATCCACAATCGGCATCGCAATAAGCAGTGAGATCAAATGATGAATCCGATCAAAAGTGAAGTCCCAAGCTGGGATTCTCAGCAAGATAGCGTAAACAATGTAAAGCAGCATTATAATGAGGGACCCTCGAAGTCTGCATATACTAGCTTAAAGAATGAATAGAGAAGCTCAAATCCGGATAAGTATGGGTGAGGAAATTCAGTTTTCTCACAAGACAACGCTAGATAGTGGGATCGGGCGACAAATCTCCATTATCAAGTCGAAGCTTAGTAGATGGTTCCAATGGAGAAGGTGAAGGCTTTTGATCAAGACAATGGAATTCAGCTAAAAGAGATCGAAGGTAAATTTTCTTTGAGTGATTATCAGTCCAACTGGTTCACAAATAAATTCTATTCCAAGAAAGAAAGAGGCAAAACCAAGATCCTTTATCTGAAATTCTGAGTGTAGGTATACTTTGATAGCAGAAATCTCAAAAAAATCATCATCGGTAAGAATAATGTCGTTAACATACACAGAAAGAATACAAACACCAGAAGAGGTCCGTTTAAAAAAGAGTGAATACTCACTGTAGGAGTAAGAGTACCCTTTGAAAGTTAGAGCACCAGTAAGATGTCCATACCACTGGCGTGAGACCTACTTGAGACCATATAATGACTTCTGTAGGCAGCAAAAAAGGGAAGGATCAGTGGTATGCATGCTAGGAGGAAATTTCATATAGACCTCCTCGTATAGATCACCATGTAAAAAGGCATTATTGATGTATAATTGAAACAAAGACCAATTCCTTTTAACAGAACTGTCAAGAGACATCTTACAATGATCATTTTTACCACAGGGGAGAAAGTCTCGGTATAGTCAATCCCTGACCTATGAATATCTCCTCGTATTACTAAATGCGCCTTGTATCTTTCAATAGTCCCATCTGATCGATGTTTTATTTTGTAAACCAATTTACAGGCCAATACGCATTTTCCAGGTGGGAGTGATACAACTTCCTAGGTAAGATTAGATTCCAAAACAGCAAACTCCTTTGACATTGCATCCTGCCAACAAGGGTAAAGAGAAGTTGAAAAAATCTAGCAGGTTTAGAAGTTTGACAAAATGAGTGAATAAATGATTGATTAGAAAAAGAAATGGTGGAAGAAGGCAAATCTGAAAATGTAAGAGGAGTGGCAAAACAAGAAGGAGTTAAACTAGTGAGATAAACTGCGTTGCGCCAGTAGTCATCCTAATGTTTAGGAGGTCATGTATTCCTAGTGGACTGTCTTGTAGGGATAGTGGGAGGAGGTGGTGGGGGTGATGTAGGAGTTGATATAGTGAATTTATAAAACCGATGATTTATCTTGTGAACACTGAGTATAGATACCATTTCCTAGATACTATAGATACTATATTAACAAGATATATAATTGATGATCCTGAAATAACTTGATCCTGAATTACAGAAATCTATTTATCATTTATTGATCAAAAATTTGATACGAATTAAAATTGAATTTCTCAACTGGTGGATGATTAATTAATCAGAAAATCTGATCATTTAATTCATAGTGATACAATAATTATGATGAAACTGAAAACATGATATATCTAATCAAAATTGAACAAATTGTACTAACAAAAATGATTAGACATACAATAGAATAAATCAAACAATCCATTCATTATAAGTGTCATTCCAAACATCTTGTTAATGATATGATAAATTGATGAAGATTTTATTATAATAAATTCATTTAACAAGGTACTATTCTGTCTATGTGATATTAATCGTACAAAGTGAACTGATGGAGATAATTTGTTTAAAATGGAGTATTTATATGGGTAACAGGAGAATTAGGATATGGTGGTGAGATAGGTTGTTGTGAAGGATCCGAGGGTAAAGGAGTGGATGATGGAGGAATACAGAAAGATGGAGTGTTATCAGTGAACACTAAACCATGATTACAGTTTATAGGTACAAGAGGGGGATAGTTAACATCCCTTGAAATAAAAATCTTTTGAGTATCAAGATTCAGAAATTTGTACCCTTTTTTGATTAAAAAGATACCCTATGAAAATGCATTTGACATCTCTTGGATCAATTTTGGATCTTAATTGAGTGAGGGTGCTATCATAACATAAACAACCAAAAGCCCTTAGTGAGTGAAGATTTGGTGATTTAGAAAAGAGAACGTGGTAAGGTGATTTGAAACCTAATACCCTAGAAGGTAATCTGTTTATCAAATGAGTTGCAGTCAAAAGGCACTCTCCCCAATAAGGAATAGGTATGTTAGATTGAAAAAGGAGGGATCTACAAACTTTCAATAAGTTTTTGTGCATCCTCTGAACAATCCTATTTTGTTAAGGGGTGGATACACATGTGGTCTGGTAAATAATACCTTTTGAAGAAAGAAAGTCTGAAGTAGATAAACTAGTCCTAAGTTCTTTTGCATTACCAGACCTGATAATTTTAACTTTTGTGTCAAATTGTTTCTCTACCATGGCTAGGAACTGTTGTAAAACATAAAAAAACATTGCTTTTGGTTTGAAAAAGGTATGACCAAGTCCCCCTACTAAAATCATCAACGGTGGTCAAGAAATATTTGTGGCCTTCATGAGTAACTACTTTATAAGGTCCCCAAGTATCTATATAAATAAGTTCAAAAACTGATTTGGTTGAAATGGAACTAACAAGGAAGGGGATCTTAGTTTGCCTTGCCTTAGAACACACGTCATAAGGTAGATCAATAACAGGTAAACAAGTAACAGGGAAATCAGAAATATGTTTCATACTAGAAATAGGAAAATGCCACAATCTTTAATGCTATAGGCTTACATTAGAAATGGATTGACTAGAAAAAGACAGAGAATGAGATTCATTGCAATTGGCAGTAAAAGAAACATCTCTAAAATTTTGAAGACTAAGTTGATTACAAGAAGAATAGAAAACTGAATTTCTTGAAGGAAATGATCCACACTGAATTGAATATGTTCTAGGCTTGGTAGGACTTGACTTTAGTAGGTATAATCCATCTCTAACCTTCCCAAGAACTACTGTCCTCTTCATTGAAGGGCCTAAAAAATAGCACCAACAGAGAAAAATAAGAGTGAGCATTAATGTTGTGTACCAAACCTATAGAATGAAAGTAGGTTAAACTTAAAATTTGGGACAAAAAGGACATTATGAATGATCAGATCTGAGAAAAGAGCTACACTGCCTTTATGTATGACCTTCAATTTATGTGAATTAGAGAGATTAACATATAAGGCAGTAGGTAGAGCTGTAATCCTTGATTAACAAAGAGATATCATAAGTCATATGTTTCAAAGCACCAGAGTATAAAATCCAAGAGGATGAGCCAATCTTAGATAACAAAGAATGAGAAAAAAAAGTGAAGAGAGGGGTAATTATACCAACACAGTTGGCAAAACCAGTAGCTTCAGAGTATTGGTTGCTCTGTTGTCCATTCTTCATATCCTAAAATGGTGACAAAGTTGATTATATTGTGCAGGACTGAAACAATTTTCATGACCTATATCCTCCATGGCATCAAAACCTAATATCTGATTATTATTTTGTCTACCCATAGAATGACTCTTTTCACTGTTGTAATGCCTATTAATAAGATATCCAGTGTTATTGTTTCCTTTCCTTCCCATGGATTGAATGCTCTCTTGCCCTCCATATTGAGCCTTCTTTGATTTGGTGAACTTAAAATCTGTAGGAAATACTATTAACCTATAACACCTACCACTGTTATGATTTGAGAGCTTGCAATGATTATAGAACTTTCCTCCTTTGGTTTTGATAAAAGTAGATTTGGACTTGTCCACTATTCCATTAAAATTTTAAGGGTTTGAGGCTCTTGGGTTTGTGTTGAATCTGTTGCTGCTTGCCAAGAAAGCTGCCTCAGAAGTATGGGCAGAAACATGAATCTATCTTTTCTTTTCATCTTGTATGAGCAAAGAGTAGGCATGTGGTACTGATGGCAAAGGATCCAGCATAAGAATGCTACTTTTGACCCCTGAATAGGTCTCATTCAGACCTATTAAAAATTGGATTAGTCTTCCATCTTGATGAGATTTCAGGTTTTAAGCTTTCCTCCATATATGCAGCTGCAAGAATAATGATCAAAGGTATTAGGTGCATCTAATTCATCCCATATCTTCTTTAGCTTTGTATAATAATTAGCAATATTGTTTGTTCCTTAGACTGTATCACTGAGTTCCTTTTGAAGTTGATAAAGTTGTGCACCATTACATTGGCCAAACCTAGCTGATAGATTTTACCAAATTTCTTTTGCAGTTTTTGAATATAGCACAGAATCTGCAATATCCTTTGCAAGGGAGTTCAAGATCCAAGAGATTACCATATCATTGCACCTGCTCCATGCTTGGTGCTGTGGTGAAGATAAAAACGGTTCATCTAGTGAAACATCAATGAGACCAAGTTTATTCTTGGATGGGAGTGCTATAACTATGGTACAACTCCACCTAGCATACCCCTTACCATAAAAAATAGAGTTTACTAATTGCATATTCGGAGAATCAGATAGATGAAGATAAAAAGGGGTTAGAGAAATCCTGATGAGATTATACTGTTGGTGGTGCAACCACACTCTCCTGAGTATCTTTCATGGTGTGAAAGAAGATCTGGGAAACAAGATGTAGAACAAAATCAACAAAAAATTTACCGCTCTGATACCATGTAGGAAAGAGGACAAAACGCACAAGATGAAAACTTTCTGATGATCTTTCATCCTTTACAATGTTCCATATATACATCCAAAAGGAATAGGATAGAAGCTTCTAATTCTATAACTAACTAAAGTGTCCTACACACTATTGGTTGAGTGCTAACAACAAGGATTCAAAGTAATTCTATACATTTATCAAGGGTGTAATAGACAATTCTACACATTATGATGTAAAAGGATGAATTATATTGGACTTCTTGTAATGATAAGTGTTGGGCCATAGATAGATTTGTAACGGAGGCCCAATGCTTTTGAGATAAGAGATGAAAGCTGAAAAATCTTCGTCGGAGCAAACCTTTGTCATTTTATTTGATATAGATGATGAGCAAACTTTGGGAGAATTTCTATAGTCAACAGATCTGATGCACACGTGGAACACACAGATCATGAGATTAGTCAATACAACCTTAAAAGAACCAACTCAAAAACCTTAATGTGAAATTACTAAAATACCCTTAACTTATAAAATGCACTAATTTCTTATTTATTTATTTATTTTCTCAAGAAAAATAAAAAGACAAGTCCTACAAGGGACGTAATTGCCAAAGAAAAATTTATTACCCAAACGGCAAACTCTTAACACCATACACAAAACAAAAGCCACATCTTTTACCAACCAACGTCGTTCCCTATGAAGAGATGTGCTACGTACTTTGACTATTTAGAGGTGATCTCGCTGATTAACATGAGAAATTCAATACAGTGATGTCATCCAGCTTTGGGGATTTTCTCCTTCTCTTACAAATTTTAGGCATGATAATTTGTGTTCTTTACTCTATTTATTTTTTTTCTCGACAGATTGCTGTCATTATCAAACCTGCGTCATTAATTGAACGATATTTTATGTTCCTCACTCTATTTAGTTGTTTTGTCTCCATAGATTGCGGTAATTATCAAACCTGTGTCGTTCCCTGTGAGGAGATGTGCCACGTACTCTGACTATTTAGAGGTAATATCGCTAATTAACATGAGAAATTCAATACAATGATGTCATCTAGCTTTGGGGATTTTCTCCCTCTCTTCCAAATTTTAGGCACGATATTTTATGTTCCTCACTCTATTTAATATTTTTACTCCACAGATTGTTGTCATTATCAAACCGGCGTCATTCCCTGTGAAGAGATGTGCTACGTACTCCGACTATTTAGAGGTAATCTCGCTGATTAACATGAGAGATTCTATGCAGTGATATCATCCAGTTTTGGGGATTTTCTCCTTTTCTTCCAAATTTTAGGAATGATATTTTATGTTCTACACTCTGTTTAGTTTTCTTTCTCCACAGATTGTTGTCGTTATCAATTTTCCTTTTTTCTTCAATTCACAAATTCAGGTACTATCTGCACTCTGTTATTCGACTGTTGTATGTGCACAGTTTACTGGCAGATTACATGTATGCGTGCTACTGCTCCTCAAACACCCGTCCTGCCTTTCAAAAAAAAGGACCACTGTGTGTGTTGATTGTATTTTGCCAGCAGATTGCTGGTAGTTTCAACTTTAATAAGTGAAAACTTACAAATTCTTTTCAGGGGATGCAGTGTATATAGCAAAGTCAAACTCCCCCGAAATGGATTTGTAAGTTTTCACCTATTTTGTTCCTGTACGAGCACAATTTGTCTATGTTAACTCACCGACGTTATTTCAATTTCGGTTCTTGTGATTTATCTTTTTTCTTTTAAAAAGGAAAAATAACATCATATTGACCTAATTAATGCCTAACAGGTACACGCAAAGAGCTGCTACTATTTTATGCGTTATACACACCTCCTGTACTTTTGGTCTCCTCTCGAATTTCACCAATCACATTTTACTTTGTCTGTGTATTTGCAGTAGTAGATTTTGATTAGTTTTATGTTTCTTCTTTCTTTATTCATCACTCTATCTTGTGTTGCTCAGACTCTTTAAAATAATTGATGGGTGCGTATTGGATTCTTCAAAAGTTTGTATTTTTTGGAGAATCCGATACGGGTGTAATATCAATGAATCCACGCAACTTAGAATCTTTCTATATTTTAGTTTCATGTTCTATTTATATATATATGCTGGTCGGTTGTCTGATTTTGTACTAAACAGGTTTACTTGTTTTTTCGAGTATTCCAGCTAAGTTGTTAATGCTATAGATAGCAGTCCAAATATATAGTTTGCCACAATATGATCGAGTTATACCACATTCATAAATCATAAGTTATTAATAGGACTTGACATTATCTTGGTGGTTTAAATGCAGATAAGGAAAAGATGTAACAAATAAAGAAACGAAAAGTCGCAATAGATGAGGATGATTAAGAGTCATCGTACTGAGAATCCAAAAGAAGACCCCTTCGCTATTGTATATGTGTCATTTTTTAAACGAGATTCTTTTCTATTCTAGCCTATTTTTTCTGTTGAGTTTCACCTACTATGTTTCTTTTATCTTATTTTCAATGCACTTATTAAAGATAACCAAGATTGACAAACTCTTAATTGCATAGTAGATTAGTTGACTCTACAATCAAAAAAGAACAATAAAAATTTATTTTCATGACCCTGCTCTAATGACATTACTTCTGGGAAATTAGAAATTGGAATTTATGTATTATAGTGAAAATAAGGTGAATGGGTTTCAATAATCGTAACCAGTAACAACTACAGTGTTTTGTTGGGAGATAACATTTTTTGTACATCTTCTATACCATGTTAGTCTTTTTCTGGCAGATTACCATCATTACCGGTGTTGCTTCCCATGCAATTCACTGTCAACGAGTTGTATGTTTTCACCTTTTTAAACTCTTGTTAGCATCCAATATGTATCTATTGACACAACTATATTAGATCCGACTAAGATACACACCCCTAAACGTCCTAATATTCTTTTGTTCAACCATTGAACTAATTATGAACTTTCAAAATGACTTTTTTTCCATTACTTCTCAAATACATAATTTGTTTTCAACTTCTCTATGTCAGCCTTTTTTCTAACTGGCAGATTACTGTCAAGTTTCAATACTACTTTCTGTTAAATCCTTAGCAAAGAGTCATCACCTCCAATTCTGACAATCTGGTTACTCCTGTACGTATGCCGTGTTACTCCTCCTTAACCATATTGCCTTTCGAATATGAACATCTTTACACTACATCAATCTTTTTTCTTTCAGTGCATATTATTATCATTGTAAGTTTTGTTTCTCTTTCAATTCACAATTTCCGTCTACATAATTTTTCTTCCCTGTGTACTAGTTAGATGTTCAGGTTATTGACTCTACCAGTGACAACCATCTCTGGCTAAAAAGAAATTGTAAGTTGTACACTTCCATTCAGCTTCTAACATTTTAGACCTTCATTGACAACCATATGTTTAAGTTTGTATGCCTTGTTCATCTATTATACATTTAAAGTTGGGTGAAGAAAAGGTATGTTGTAGCCATTTCCCTTGCATCTGCACGGCATAAAAATACCATGCTTAAGTGAATTTTATTTTTACTATAAAAAGACTGTTTTTTGTACCTTGTTTTGGATGCCACCCGATTGACGAGTATCTATCATACTTTATGCTTTTGTGCATCTGTTATACTCTACAAGCTACCAGCGATAAGTACCCATAACAATTTAAGAAATTGAAAGTTGCAGTCACTTTCCATTCATTTGTGCTGCTTCTAGCATTAATCAAGTCTATGTGAAATCGTCTGTTATAGTTTGAACGTCATGTCCATATGTTATACTTGATAAGTTGAAAAGGACAGCTGCCTAAGGACAAAAAAGGACTGCAACTTGTTGCTACTTCCCATTCATTTGTCCCTCTTCTAATGTTATTCCCCCATGTCTTTCTTCCAAATCTGCAAATGATATGTTCCTTTGGTAAAAATGAATTGTCACTAGAATTCACTTCCGATACCACACACATAGCCACCATTTATTCTATCCGTCATAATCCACCGATATTCGTATTTATTCAAATGGTAATAAACGAACCACCCCACACTGAAAGCTAGACCTGGTGGTACAGAGAACCTTAACAACAACTCTCTTCCCCTCACCCAAAATTCAAAAAATAACTACACCGCCAAGACACTTTTAGATTAGTGTGTGTGTTTCTACTATTTGATAACATATTAGTTTAGCAATACAATAGAATAAGACAATTTGAAATAGAATGGATATTATCACTTAAAGTATGCCATAATCATCAACATTTTCTGGATTCATTGTATAATACAATTGTTCATGCGTTACATATGCTCAATCTCAGCTCATGTTAGTTGAGAACAAACTTATAGTGCCAATAGATGAAACCATTACAACTCAATGCCCGATTATATTACAATAACTACAGTACTATAAGTAGTCATGCTACAAAGACATGAATTTTCAACTCTACAAGATAATGTAATTTCCTTCGGACACAATGTATGCTTCATATTTACTTACTGTATTTTGACTTTCACATTCCTTAACCCATCATAATTTATCACTGCCAGGATTCCTCTGATGGATAAAATTAATATAAACTATACACATCCAATTCCCAGGAGTAAGTGTCAACATGCATAATTTTGTAAAGTTTAAGCTTTTTACGAGTTTGTGGTATCACACCTAATTTTACAATTTTATTTTGGTAAAACACTCATTAAACTACTTGTAGTGCCCAAATATTAGATGTTTACAGACGTCTCCCAAATGTGGATTCAATAACTGCAAGAAACACAAGAACAACTGAGAATAGAAATTTCTACTAGAACTTCACTTGATCCATTATACAAAGAATTAATATGAGTACATTGGTTTCTGTATAAATATTGTTTTATCACATGCATGGCGTTTGAATTCAAATTTCAAATACAAATACAATTACATGTTTTACCCACATTAAAGATGTGCCAATTTAACCTTCAAATCAATTATGTTGACAAACAATTATAGTATGGCAATTAATGTAATTTACACTTAAGTTAATTTAACTTCCTTTATCCATTTATGATCATGAAAATAATTAGAACTCCTACAAAGGTCCCCTTGTTGGTGTGCATCATGCAACAAAATGATATATTTCTTGGATAGAGTACTATTGATACACACTACAAAAATTCAAAGATGAGAAATCAGCGGTATAACTAACATGGGTAACATATTGACTACTTAATTCAATTGAAAAGGATTCATTTAGATATTCCAAATAATAATAAATTACAATACACTGATTTTTGGCGAGGAAAGCTCCATAAACTGAAAGTCTAATTAAACTTTGAGAAAATACATAAATACCCCCTGATCTTGTCCAAGTTTTTCAAAAAGACACCTAAACTTTAACTTCGATCTATTACCCCACGATTTCTTTTTATTTCATTACAAATACACCATTTTTTGTCGAATTTCAGTCATAACAAAGAGAGTAAATGCACGCACCAATCAGGTGCTGCCACGTGTTAAATATATTTAATTTCATATTTTATTTATTTTTTAATAAATTTTTCCTTTTTATTTAATTTATCATCCCACCCTACCCTCTTTTCCACCACCCACCCCATCTAGCAACCTCCCCCCACCGTGTCTAGTTCCCTCCATTAAAATAGAGCTTACAGCTCCTGCACAATCTCCATTTTATGGATCTTTAATCTCTATTTTTATTTTATTTATGACCCCACCCCACCTCGTCCAACATCTCCCTCCCCCATTCCCGTCTAGTTTCCTTCATTAAAATTGAGCTTAAAACTATTGTGCAATCTCTATTTTAGTGGAGCTTTAAGCTTCATTTTTATTTTATTTATGACCCCACCCCATCCCCACCCCCACCTCCACTCCATCCAACGTCTCCCTCCCCATCCCCGTCTAGTTACTTTCATTAAAATAGAGATTGTGCATCAATTTTTCTTTCTAAAATTATGGTGATGATGATGTTGTTGTTGTTGCTTTAATTGATGTTGCTGCTGTAATTGATGTTGTTGTTGTTGTAATTGATGATGATGTTGTTGTAATTGATGTTGTTGTTGAGTTATGGTAATGAAGAAGAAGTTGGGGAAGACGACAATGGGGAAGAAGACAATGGTGGGAAGAGGGATTGCGGGGTGAGTGGTGGGTGGTGGGTATGGGGGTGGGGTGGTGTATGAAATAATTTTAAAAAATAAATAAATATTGATTTTTTTTTTTAAAAAAATTATATATCAAATTTTTTACACGTGGCAGCTTTTAATTGGTAGAAAAAGTTAAATTTGGCACGTGTATACATGTAAAGGGTCAAAATAGTGTGTTTGCAATGGAATAAAGAATAATCGTGGGGTAACAGGTTTAAGTTAAAGTTTAGGTGTCTTTTTGAAAAATTCGGACAAGATCAAGGGGTATTTATGTATTTTCTCTCAAACTTTGAAAAACTCATTTAAATCCTACATATAAAATCTTAACACCATTCCCCAACTTGACTGTTGGCCCAACTTCGCTACTAATAAAAATATATTTTAAATGAAGAACCTACATTACAACTGATTCAAGTAAACAAATGAATGATTGAAACTGGAAAGATGAACACCAAAATTATTCAAAGGAAGTGAATAGTGTGTGTAATGGTGGTCAGTAACGGTTTGCCTCAAGACAATTGATTCAATGCCAATGCTAAAGAATACCATAAAGCATCAGTCTTACTGCAACCATAATTGTCTTTGTAAAATTGTAATAGTCAACAAATCACTATAACAGTGCATTTTCATGAATAGTAAGCACTTTGTGCTACAATAAAGTGTCGCGAACAAAACTTATTAGATAGTCAAGATCAATTATCAACATGGATAATTAATGACCGACATGTCACACATGCAACACACATGCTGAAAAGTCTAGCATATATAAGCACATAAAAATTATGTTTTTACACTTAAAAATATAACACGACTTCCAATCCATTATACAGTCTTCCTTAATAAAAATAGATGAATCACAATATTTTATCAGTTTCATTGAAAGAGTTGTTCCCAAATACTGTGAATTAATTGGTTTTTCATCTTTGACCCAAGCATTAATTATTATATAATTAATAGACACACAAATAGATAAAGACGATTATAGGGTATATGAGTCAAATTATGCATGAATTTGTGCATATTTTTGTTGTCAAGAACTAAGGGGGCCTCTATTTGGAACCCTGTTTGGTATTGACTGAGAAAAAAATCCTGTGTTTTTATATTTTGATAGTTATGCAATGAGGATAGTGCATCATCTTATATATAGGGGTGGGGGTGTACCAGAGTCGATGGTTTTTGATGTCGGGTTTCTTTTCCCTCGACGACACTATCATAGTTAGAACTTACATGATTAGGTGTTTTAACTTTATGTGATGTTGTTTTGTTGTTTGTGTAACTTAGAGTAATTTAAGAAAACTTGGTGTAGTCTAACATGAATAAGCATGCTTACCTATTTTAGAAGATGAGTTTAAAATGATAATTCTCTTAAATCTTGTTTTATGATATAGTGTATGCATATATTGGGTTGTAACCAATGTAGGATCTAGGAATGGAGTAAGAAATTGTTAAAAGGATAGCTTAGATGATCTAACATGAATTGAATATGTATTAATTTAGATAAAAGCCCTAAGCCATGAGTTAGAGAGTTATATTACCTAGTCAGTGAGTGTGTGATCTAGAATTTTTCCAGTTAGTCACATTAAAAGATGAATGATAGGAGGTTAGAAATGGATCATTGATTATATTTAATTCAGTCAACTTTAGCCTAAAGAACCAACCAAATGAAACAAGTATCTCTTGATCTGTAATTTGAGCCTTAAGTGACCACTTTTCTTTTTTTAAACTCTTCACTTTGCTACTTCAATCACAATGAATTTGTCTTGGCCCTGGTTCTTACTTGAAAACTATGTAACTCAACTCAGGCAAATCGCCAAAGTTGAGGATCGCTACAATAGGGGTGTGTAGATCGACGCGGGTATGAAGAAAAAAGTTAAAGAAAAAAAGAGAGAAAATGATTTGGGAGTGAATAAATAAATAATTGTCTATTTTTTTAGAAGGCAAAACCACAACCAAATCTAAAAATATTGTAAGAAGAAAAGGGAGAAAAAGAAAGGGTAGCCAATAGTAGTGCACCACCAAGTAGGAATAAGTCATTGTACCCAAATGTATCCTAGAAGTCCCCAATTATAAATTACAAGCCTAGAAAAGAACCATTGTGATCCAAATTTGACTATCCGATGAAGCATAGTAAATTAGGGAAAACCTGTGGTATCCAGTGCACACAACCTGACTTTCTTGTGGTAGTGTGAGATTTGATGTAGTCCTAGTAACATATTTCTTTGCATATACTTAGTGAGTGAGGACTTCTTTGACATGAGGGAATAGGGATTGTAGTCTGGTTATTGCTTATTTATGTAGTGAAGCGACCGATGCGTTGGGTGTTTACTTATAATGTAATGTCATGTTCTAATTTCATTGTGTTAAGAGTCCTTCTAATGCATTTGGACTGCATTGAGAGTTTTTATAAAAAAAAATTGTAGGGTGTAGAATACTTTGATTGTTTGTATGTGCAATTTTGAATGAGTTTTGAAAAAAGAATTGCTGCCTAAGTTATTTTATTTTTTTCTCTATGTAAAGTGTCTTAGTTTGATTAGGATTTTATTTGCTTAAGGACAGGAAAATGTTCAAAGTTTAAGGTGATTATGTGATATATAATTAGGGAACTTAAGATGATGAAAATAATGAAGACTTGCAAATCCAAAGGTGTTTTATCTAGATATGATGTGGTTGTTTAGGTTTGTAATAAAATAGGGTTGTAAGTGATTGGAATGGAGAAAGAAGAAAAAATTACACAACTGATGGAAGACAACCTAGGCAATGACTCAGCGCATCATGATATGACTCGTCGTCCAGGTCTTTAACAGACCAAAATGGTTATTGTTTAGAAGGATGAAGAGATAGGATAACCACAACTCACAGTGATAGACTACAAGTCATAAAGAGTGTTATTTTGAGCAAATATCACAATGTACTGGGTGATGCCTATTTAATACTAGTAGCGTTAACTGTAGGCTATGGTCCTCGTGTCTGAAAAGGACTCATGCTAAGTAATTATTCTAAGCACCAGGGGAAAAGATCTAAGAACATGAGGATGATTACAAGTGAATATGGGTCAGCTTACGACTCGTATAGGGACCTAATGAGTCGTCACCTCTTTAGGGTACGTGTAACACCCCAAAAATCCATACCAATCTTAGAACCATGCTTCAAGCTCATGAAAAATCAAAAAACATGTTTTGGTATTTTTATAAGTCATTTGGACATATATTAAGTCCTAAAATAGCTCCTACATTGTAGAAAGTCAAAACATTCCTTAGCAATTAAATTCTTGTGAAGAAAATAACCAGTCATCTTCAAACACGCATAATATTTCTAATACTAAGAATTTTTTAGCTCAATACCCACTAACAGATATATAATTTAATTAGCTTTCCAACGATACCAATTCTGCCTTAATCTGATGTAAATGTTATGCCGATTTTACCAATGAGGTATCTGTCTGCCAATACGCAATGGCCTAAGTGACAGCCCATCACATCAGTGATGGCCCATCACGCTAGACCGTCACTCTTAAGTATAAAGACCAAAACTTGGCCTTTTTGTGAAGGTTGGAGTGATGGCCAGTCACGAGAGTGACGGTTTGTCACCCGGGATAGTTTTGCACTGTCATGACATTTTCAAAAGGTTTTTTGGTTTTTTTCCACTCTTTTAACCCTAAAACTACGTTATTTCACCCTCTAAACAAAAGTTATCAAGCGTAAATACTTTCCTAACCTATCATAACTCAAAAATCATCCATAATAAAGCAAAAAGGGGCGATTTTATTCTTCCTAAAACCAACTAGGGTTCATCAAATTCAAGTGCAATACAAAGAAATTTATCCAAGGCTTCAACATTCAGGTATGTGGGATGTTCATCCATGGGTACCTTTCAAATATGGAGCCTAAAAACCCTCTTTTTAATTAAATAATGGATTTTTATCTTACTACGAACTTTCGTATATTCAAGATGGATCAAATTCATAAGTTTCCATATTGATTTGACTAAATTTACATTAAAGAGTGATTTTTATGCAAATTTAGATTAACCCATGCTGTAAATTCAAATCTCCCATATCATATTCAAGTAAATTTCAAGTTATGTTATCACATTATGAATTCAGTCACGTAACTATGTGGTTTCCCTTGTGTTAAGACATTCTTATGTTCAAGTTAACATTTGTCACATATTTGATGAAATGTCTATTCTTTGAACCTTTGAACGATGATTACATACTATAGTATTTCCAGTTTGATATCATATTTTTATACTCATTCAGTGTTGGTGGGTTATAAACACCTGATACCTACGTGCTTTAGTGATATCATATTTTCAAGTAGTGATTCTATCAAACCATGTATATTACTACTTTCTCAGTTGACATGATCATATGAACATTATCATAAATAAGCATTTAGTCATGTATAGTTTAGTTTAATATAAGTGTCAAATCAGTTGGGTGTAGGATTTAGCACCGAGCGAATCTAAGGATGGGAGCTCACCCATCAGTTCGGACTAGGTCCTTGGTAGTAGTACCTAAGTTCCAGAACTGTGTATCCAACGTAGAATTATGAGATGTCACCCCCTAGTTTAGGAATAACACTATATTAGGGGTCACCTACCAGTTTAGGACTAACTCTTTAGTCCTTCAGGACACCAGATTAGTGAATCCACATAGCTAGTGTTAGTACCCATGGCACGGTACTGACATTGTTCCCACTAGGGTTACAAGTCGGACCCCAATTATTTCAAATTGGGGCATGTCAGTTAGGTGATACCTCCTACAATCTTAATACAGTATTTAGTTTATTTTCAGTTCAGGTTTGCTTAACCAAGTGCATGAATTTTTAGTTATTCTGTTATAAAGCTTTTAGACTTTCAAATTACAGATTTATCTCAATAATATATATCTATATTCTTGGTCTTGTATTCTAAGATACTATATATTTATGCATTCATGAACAGTTACCTTATTTACTTTTGTCTATCCTCATCTTATATACCAGTATATTTAAAGTATTGACCGTATACTCTTCTTTGTGCCATGATGTCTTATATTATAGGCTTGGAGGCTTATTTTCTCGACCTTAGTTAGATAGACCAGTTTTACTAATCAGCCTAGTAGTGATTCCTCATCCATCGAGGACATATTATCTCTTATTCAGTTAGTTCAGTATTTTATTATGTTCAATCTGTAAAAGTTATTTGGGGTCTATCCCATCAACTCCTCAGTCAGTTAGAGTGTTTCAAACAATCATATAGTCAGTTAGTTGGTTAATTTTTAATCTATCTTATCAGTTATTTCAGCTAGATAATTAAGTTTTCAGTATTTTACCAGATGTTTCAAACTTGTAATTTATTTAATATTCTAGTATTCAAATTTTCATTACCTTCTTAGTTTATCTTCCACACATATTTTATATTAATATTTTATTCATTGATCATAATAGGTACCAGCTCATGGGTTAGCTTGTGGTCACTTGTGATCGTAAGCGCCATTGTTGTGACAAGGGGGTAGCCTCGGGTAATGACATAACTTAGTATCAGATCCTCAGCTTTTAAAGTATCCTATGGAGTTTGAAATAGGTGTGAAGCGCGCCATACTTATATATAAGAGAATACGAAACGTTTGTAGGAAACTTACCCTTCTTTTAGTTTTTATGTCATTCAAACGAGCATGAGCTCTATTTAAACTCTCTTTATAACTCATACTTCATTCTATTTATAGACAATGCCTACCATAAGAAACAAAAGATGAAGGAACAGGGATCATCCTGCACCACCACCTATTTAGGATAATCCCCGGAACAACCATGTTTCTCAGACTGAGTTCAGGTCCGCTTTTATAGCCTTGCCCATTCTGTAGTTGCTCAGAACAATCAGCGGGCTGATGCTCCAACCAATACGGTGATGAATACGACTGCAGGTAGGATTTAGCATTTTACTCTAATTAATCTCATTTTGATTTTGGGATCAAAGTATGAGAAGGATTCGCTAAAGTTTTTGGATATGGTACAGAAGGTGACTGATATCATGGGTGTCACTTTGAGTAAGAGGGTAGAGTTGGCTGCATATCAGTTGAAATATGTAGCTCACACATATTTTAAACAGTGAAAGAAGGGTCGTGGTGTTGATGTAGGGCCCGTTGAGTGGGAGGAGTTTGCCACAACTTTCTTAGACAGGTTCTTTCTACTAGAGTTGAGGGAAGCTAAGGTGCAAGAGTTCATTAATTTGAATTAAGGTAATATGTGTGTAAAGGCATACTTGCTTAAGTTTACTAAATTGGTGAGGTATGCTCGTTCAATAGTAGATAATAATAGGTCTAGAATGAGTAAGTTTGTATTTGGTGTATCTAATAGTGTGGTCAAGTAGTGTAGGACCGCCAAGTTGATTTAAGAGATAGATTTATCTATATTTATAGTTTATGCTTAGCAGATTGAGGAGGAGAAGCATAAAGAGAAAGAGAGATAGAACAAGAAGGCCAGAACATGTAGTTTCAAATTTTCTCAACCAAGGTCGAAAGGTAGTAAACATTTTTAGTTTTGTCAAAAATTCTCATCTCCATCTCCATCTTCAGCTAGTGCACCAGTGCCTAAGTTTAGGCATGGCAGTCGAGATAGACCGTCAGGCTTTATGTCCTAGGATAGCATGAAGAGTGGTTGTACTAATTCGTTTTGTAAAAATATGGTAGGAATCATCAGGGTGTGTGTAAGGCTGGTGTTGATGCTTGTTTTTGGTATAGAAAGTTAGACCATTGGGACATTAGTCTCATGGAGGGGAAAGGATCTATGCCAATAGGGCCAGTCAAATCTATCATCAGGTCTAGTAGGCCACCCAAATCAGTAGGGGCCTACTCATGTTATGCCTTAGTTGGTTGTGGATAGAGAATCGTTCTGTTTCAATTTCCCAATGAGCCAGTCATTTAATGCAGGGGCAGTACTTCAGTGCTTAGTGGGTATATTGTTGATATCTTAGAGCAAGAAAGATGATATCTAAAGTATGTGTTTACCATATTGTTCGAGTCAAAGACTTTAGCTCTAAGATTCAAGCATCGAGTCAGTTTTAGCAGTAAGGGAATTTCCTGATGTTTTCACTGAAAATCTTCAAGGAGTTCCTTCTGAAAGGGAAATTGACTTTGGAATAGATCTCTTTCTTGATATCCAGTTATCTCTATTCCACCGTACCAAATGGCTCTAGATGAGCTTAAGAATTTGAAAGCATATTTAAAATATATCTTAGATAAGGGTTTCATTTGAACTTGTGTCTCTCCATGGGGTACTCTAGTCTTGTTTATGTGTAATAAAGATGGTTCTCTTAGAATGTGCATCAATTACCATCAGCTGAACAAAGTCACAATCAAGAATAAGTATCCACTCCTTAGAATTGATGACTTATTCAACCAACTTCAGGGTGCCAGTTATTTCACTAAGATATCAGATCTGAATATCATCAGTAAATAGCAAAAGAATATGACATTACAAAAATATCTTTTACAACTCAGTATGGTCACTTCGAATTTCTAGTTATGTCTTTAGGACTAACGACTTCCCTAGCAGGTTTCATGGAGTTGATGAATTGGGTGTTCAAGCAGTACTTGGACATGTTTGTGATAGTCTTTATTGATGACATCCTTGTCTATTCCTATAGTGAGAATGTTCATGTAGACCATCTAAGAATTGTGTTGCAAACCCTTAGATCTTACCAGTTGTTCGCCAAATTCAGCTAGTGGAAATTTTGGATAAGATCAGGAGCTTTTCTTGTCCATATTATTTCTTATGATGGCATTTGAGTTGACCCTCAAAACACCAAAGTAGAGAGAAAGTTGACTAGACCCATCTCTCCATCAAATATTAGAAGTTTTTTGGGTTTGGCTGGCTATTACAGGTGGTATATTGAGGGATTTTCTTCTATTACATCTCCCATATCTCGATTGACTCAAAAGAAGGTTAAATTTAAGTTGTCAAATCCTTGCGAGAAGAATTTTCAAGAGTTAAAGACTCGACTCACATTTGTTCTATCTTGACTATGCTAAATGGTTCAGGTGGATTTGTAGTTTACCGTCATGATTCCAGAGTTGGTCTTGGTTGTGTATTGATGAAGAGAAATAAGGTCATAGCCTATGCTTCTAGACAACTTAAACCCCTTGAGAAGAATTATCCTACTCATAATTTTGAGTTGGCAGTTGTTGTTTTTGCCTTGAAAATTTGGAGACATTACCTTTATGGGGTATAGTTGAGAAGAGAAGTTCAACATATTTTTTTCTTGTTATGTTTGGAGTAAAGTGGTTAAAAAATTTATAGAATAAAGTATGAGAAGAAAAATTATTAAAAAATTAAAATTGATTTAAGATTCATCATTTTAAGGAACAAATAATGCACTATTTACTCCTTATCTCTTTTTTTTTTACTTTACACATTACTTTTCTTCTTTCTCTTGATCTCTTTTCTTTTTTTGAAAAAAATATAAGGTAAATACAAATATACATTATATAATAATTAGGTAGTTTTTTTTAATTTTATATACACACACAAAAGAAAGTTTACAATATTTCAAATGAGATGACAGAAAAAATAATGATGTAAAAAAATTTCTTGAATTACTATTTTTGAATGTGACCAATCATGTAAATATTCCTTTTTACTTTTTCTTTAAAATAAAGGACAAAGAAATTCATAAGAGAAGATTACTTACCTTCATGGAGCACATGAGAAAGAGTAGAAAACTGTAATAGTATACTTGTTTGATAATGACAACTCATTACCTTTTTGTCATGATTCAAACCGAGGCCCTGGCCGAGACGAGCATTCCAAACCATGAAGGTCCGGACGCCCTTCTCTATCTGGTAGTCATACACAAATTCATACAATAAAAGAAGATGTGAAAAATATAACTTAATACAGAATTATGGTCATACTCTGAACTCAATTTAACGATAAAGAATTTAAATTCCAACAACTCTAGACAATATCGAAATCAGTCTGTGAAATCTCTATTACATGCTAAAACGACAACTGTCTTAATCTAAGAGAAGGCCACAGTAGACCCAAAACCAAAAAAATAACATAATCTAGAATAAGCAGGTCTTCCAGAACAAAGAAGGCTTACCACTGCATAGTTTGCTTCTCTCTGAAATCTCTACTGCTTAACCGGACCTCTAGATTGAGCCTCAGACCCTGGAAGGTAGAGGGTCAATACAATTATACTGGTACACAGAGAAAATCCATAATAATAATTTTTATTCAACATATATGAGAGCAATTTAAAAAAGTTCATAAATATATCATATGGCAAGAATCACATGGGCATATTTAAAAGACTCTATAAAATCATCTGTACTCTGTACACATCTTTATTTTACTTCTGCACTAGGTGGTACACCCTACAACTCTGAAATTCCATGAGCTATATGGAATCTTCAATTAACTCGGTAGCCAAGCCCCTAATCCAAGTTTTCTGCAAGGGTCAAAGTCTCTGTCTCTACTATGCCACAGGGTCGTCGCTAGCATACAATAATAATATACCCATATCGGCAAAATACGATTTTAGACTAAGAGGTACTTGAACTCGAGCCTTCTTCCGGTATCCACCTAACCCTCTTTAAGCCCATTTTTAACTCTTTAAAATATTTCATTCCCTGAAATCAAACTCTGAAAAATTGTAGCTCTGTTATGGCATACATTTATTTGGTATCATCATACCATTGACTTGCAAATCACATCTCTGAGCTATTAATAGCATATTATAATATCTGTTTTCAAAACATAAGTTTTGGGACCACCATATCAATAAATCAATTCAAAGAACTCTTTCTTGAAACTCATGTAAACACATGCAAGAAACTCTATTTTTTCGTCATTTCAAATACACTAGGTGGTCATATCAAAGTTCTCAATCACATGCAATTCTTTCTCTTTAATACAATAATATAGTTATTCAAGAAACACCCTCTCATCATCTTTAAATGATTCCCAAATACTATGATATGGAGAAAACCATTTTCAAATCATAAATCATGCATTTAAAACCATTCACAATAAGATCATAAGCTTAAATTCATTATAAGAGAGGGATTTCATACATATACATATACGAATAAATAAATTTTAAGGGGAAAAGACCTAAACACCAAAACAACATTGTCATTAAAACATTCATGATGCATAATTAAAACATGGATTCCAAAACCCCTTTGAAATTTCGTGCTTCATAATCTTTAAATCATATTCAAGTGTTTCAACAAGTCCATGTAGTTGTAGGATAAACCCCACATACCTTATGTTGCTTAGGAGGAAGAGTGGATTCTGAATTTCACCTTAGTTCTTGAAACTATTGACTTGCAAGGATGAGCTCTTGGTCTTAAAAAAAAGGCTAGGGTTTTCAATTGATGTTAAGAGAGTAATTTTTCATGAAAACCAACCTAAAGTACTGATAAGATGCTTTAATCTCGCATTTTGGGGGTATTGGGATAAGGAAAAATGGCTTAATTACCCTTAAAAACTAAATCAACTGGGCTTCGACGCGATTGGCGACGCGACACGTTGATGATAGGCGAATTTACGTGCCTATATCAATATATTTTGCCCATATTTTAGCCTAGTTTTGAGAACTAATTATCTATTTCATGCACTTTTAGTCCTTTTTCCTATAAATGAGCTAACGAACATGATTAGTAAAGTTTCAGGTATAAATGATGCAAAATTCAGCATTTTATGGCTTACTTGACGCAAAAGAAAGCTCACGAAGGAAGGAAAGGGAGTTTACACGCCTAAGGACCAAAACTGCTGCATGGAAACTCTGTCCCGGGCCAAAACAGCATTTCTGAAGACTCTGGGGACCTGGACCAAAACTGCTGCATGGAAAATCTGTCCCGGGCTAAAACAGCAATTCTGAAGACTTTGCGGACTTACAGACACAAAGCTGGATTTTTACAAAGATACATTAACCTAGCACAATTAGGTTATGTATGTCACTAATCTATTTGGATTATGATATTGTAACCTTACCCTCGTATATTTGGGTCAAGGATTTCATTAGTATATTAGGATTTGGTTATTTATTTCATTAGCTTAGTAGGAGTAGGATAAGAGTATTATAAATACCCTATCATACTAGAGATTTTTAATGAATCAATCAACTATCAATTAATCTTCTTACAATTCATTCTTAAACTATTAATTTTCTTCCATCCCTCTCATCTTCCACTACAAACACTTCTAATCTACTCTTCTATTCTTAAATTCCACAACAAGAGAATCATTACTTGCTACGGAATCACCAAAACGACACGCCTAAACACCTACTTTTCACGCCATCCACCATGCATAACGTGATATCCTTCGCATTCATGGGTAACTAAACCTCTTAGTTGGGGTTATGGAAGCCGAATGAGTTACTATCTATAGCTATGAGTTTGTGAGTTCAAGACAAGTATATTGCTTATATCATTACGCTCTTCATCTTAATCTACATTCTTTGCGGTTGCAAACGCAAGAATACACCAGTCTAACATTTAACTTGTTCGAGAGAAAGGTTATTTGTCTGGAAAAGAGATAATGTCAAGGTAGTAGGATACCCTTTCCTATTAAAAAGCTAGTGCCGTAACTGGACTAACCTCTTGGAGAATTTGTACCATTAGACACGCTTTAAGCTCGAGAGAGTTAAAGTGAAATAGTCCTTGTTGAGGTCGAGAGACGCTTGGATTTACCATCGACTACAATTCTCTATAAGCAATTGCATGTCAAGACTCTACACACTCATAGCCAATAGAGACGTATACCTCAGAAGGTGGACATAACCCCAACGCTTCAATTCTCATTGTTTCACAACCTACGAAATACTCTCTTTTTACTTTGCTATTTTCAGCTTTTATTTTATTACTTTGGTTACTTATTACAATCCCCCCTTCTTAGGAGACTTGCACCAAAAGTTTATTAATTTTACTTACTTGTTGGCCAAGCTATTCCCTGTGGGATCGACATCCAACCCAGGTTGGGTTCTATATTTGCTAATGACCGCTTTACACTCAAACGAGAGCTGTAGATTGAGCGTTATCAAAAATTGGCGCCGTTGCTGGGGAATACGAGTGTTAATCAAGTTCGTGATAATTACTAGACCCTTTGGTCAAAGATTCTCGTACTTTTACGTTTAGTTTTTGTTTTTGTTTATTGCAGGTTTTTCTTTTAGTGAATGCCCCATACTAGAAGTTCTGGTCAACCGTTATTACCAATCAATCCTGAACCACAACGAATTAGAAGAATGGAAGCACAAGCTGAAATCGACAGGATGGCTGCTCAACACGAGCAAGCAAGATTAGCTGCTCTTGTCGCTGCTCAAGTCCAACACCAAAACATTGATAATACTGGGTGAGCAACAAATCCTGACGATGAAGATTTAGGTGATGACGAGTTACTAAACCCTAGGCGTGATGCTGAAATTATAACACCTGCCAATCGAAGAGGTCGACAAGCTCGGTACTGATATGATCGCCAACCTTTGCAACCAGCTTTCGACGATGATGATGATGATCTTGATGGTGCCGGAGCCACTGGAGCTATAATTCCACCACCATTAGCGCCCGGAGCCAAATTCAACATCACTAGCACCATGATTCAGTTATTGCAACTCAAGGGGTTATTTGGTGGACTAGCAGGCGATGATCCGAATGTGCATCTCATCAACTTTATTTCTACATGCAAGTCTTTTGACAATCCTGGTGTTGGTCAGAATGCTATTCGATTACGTCTATTTCCATTGTCTCTGTCTGGGGAGGCAACATTATGGTTGAATGGGCTGACTCCTGATTCTATTACAAATTGGAGGCAATTGAGAGACGCTTTCCTAGAAAGATTCTTTCAACCATCCAAGAGGGCTCAATTGAGAGATGAAATCAGCAACTTTCGTCAGCTTCCCTCTGAAGCTCTTTACGAAACATGGGAGAGGTTCAAAACAAAGCTAACGAGATGCCCAAACCATCACATGACTAATGTTCACCTCATGGAGATCTTGTATAGAGCCTTGAATTCAGTAACTAAACCAGTGGTGGACAACGCAGCTGGAGGTTCTTTTATGGACCTTACCTTTGGTCAAGCAAGCAATATGCTAGATCGCATGATGAAGCAAAGTAGAGCTTGACATACCAGGGATTCTGAGGTAGCAAGCCCCACTTTATCTATTGGCATGTCCGCAGACCAAAGAAGAAGAGAAGAAGAACGTGATCAAGATATGGCGCACATGAAAACCCAAATGGATCTTCTTACAAAGCATCTATTAGGGAAGACTGAAAAAGTAAAAGTTATTGCGTCAAAAGGAAGAGACGAATCTGATTCGGAAGAGGAGGCCAACTACTTGAACAATCAGGGGGGTTTCCGTGGGAATGCCCAAGGAAACCAAGGTCGGAACTATTATGATAAATCTGGAAACAAAGACCAAGGTAGTTGGAAGAACAAGAATGAAAAGAGTGGTTTGTACGTTCCCCCTGGTAAACGTGACACCACCACATCTAACTCTATGGAAGACATGATGGCTAAGTTATTTAAAGGAGTGGAAGCAACAAGCGCGGGAGTTAAGGAGGTAATTGACGATTTGGCCTCCATGAAGCAATTAGTTGATTCTCATTCCACTTCTATCAAGCAAATAGAGCAGCAATTAAGCCAACTTTCAGCAGCATTCAATCAAAGAAAGGCTGGCACCTTACCGAGCAATACATTCCAAAACCCATGGAATGATGGGTCATGCATGGCCATCACTACCAGGAGTGGTAAGGTGCTGGAAACTTCAGCAAAAGGCAAGCACGTGGTTGATGTAGCAGCAGACATTGACGGCACACCTAGTGACGCTACAAGAGAAGAAGCCGCAACAACTACTTCAAACGTCAAGGATGTTTTACCTAGTGACGTGCAGCCTGAGAAAAATGATAAACGGAAGCAAGAGGAGAAGAAATCCATGGAGAGAACACTTCCATACCCACCACCACCTTTTCCATAAAGATTGAAGAAGGCGGCTGATGACACTAAGTTCAGCAAATTCATGACTATGCTCAAGCAGCTGACCATTAATGTCCCATTGGTAGAGGCACTTGAACAAATGCCTGGGTATGCGAAGTTTATGAAAGATCTTTTGACTAAGAAGAGGGCAGCAAGTTATGAGCTGAAATAAGATGTGTATCATTGTAGTGCAATTGCTACCAGATCGATAGTTCAGAAGAAGGCCGACCCCGGAGCTTTCACTATTCCTTGCACCGTCGGATCTTTGGACTTTGCTAAAGCATTGTGTGACCTAGGAGACAACATCAACTTGATTCCATTATCAATCTACAAGAAGTTGGGGTTAGGAGATCCTACACCAACTAATATGAGGCTTGTTATGGCAGATAGGTCGGTAAAACGACCGGTTGGTATTTTATGCGATGTCTTGGTAAAGGTTTCTTTATTTATCTTTCCAGCAGACTTTGTCATCTTGGATTGTGAAGCAGATTCAGAGGTTCCCATAATCTTGGGACGCCCCTTCCTTGCTACGGGAAGTGTGCTCATAGATTTGAGAGCTAATGAGCTTTCATTCCGAATAAATGATGAAGTGGTGCGCTTTGATGTTTGCAAATCAATGAAGCAACCCAAAGATCTAAGTGTATTTTCTGTGGCTGATGTTGTCTTTGATGATGAGAAAGAGTTACTTGCTGAAGAGCGAATTCTTGATGATCCTTCGGAGGTTTTGCTCATGAAAGGAGAGAATGATGATGCTGAAATTTCTGACGAAGATATTTGTGCTCTATCGGGATTAGGGACATATCGCTATACCCCCAAGAAGCTAGATCTTGATCTCAAGAATCGACCCACACCACCAGCTAAGCCATCTATTGAAGAACCACCCACGTTAGAATTGAAGGAGCTGCCAAGCCATTTGAAGTACGCATTCTTAGGAAGCGGAAATACACTTCCACTCATAGTGGCAGCCAATTTGGGTGAGCAACAAGTTGCAGCTCTTATTGCAATCTTACGCAAGTATATTAGAGCTATTGGATGGACCATTGCGGATATCATTGGTATTCCACCTGGGATTTGCACTCATAAAATTCAGCTTCAAGAAAAGTGCACACCCACCATTGAACATCAAAGACGTCTAAACCCACCAATGCAAGAAGTGGTGAAGAAGGAGATTATCAAGTGGTTAGACGCAGGAGTCGTGTCTCCTATTTCAGATAGTACATGGGTAAGCCCAGTACAATGTGTTCCCAAGAAAGGAGGTATGACGGTGGTTACGAATGCAAAGAATGAGCTTATTCCACTCAGTCCCGTTACTGGATGGAGAGTATGCATGGACTACCGCAAGCTGAATTCTTGGACGCTCATGGATCACTTCCCCATGCCATTTATGGACCAAATGCTAGATCGATTAGCGGGGAAAGGATGGTTTTGCTTTCTTGATGGTTATTCAGGTTATAATTAGATTTGTATTGCACCAGAAGACCAAGAGAAGACAACGTTTACATGCCCATATGGTACTTTTGCCTTCAAACGTATGCCATTCGGGTTATGTAACGCACCAGCCACCTTTCAACGTTGTATGATATCTATTTTCTCTGATATGGTAGAAGACACTTTGGAGGTATTTATGGACGACTTTTCAGTTGTTGGTGAGTCTTTTGAAGCGTGTTTGGCAAATTTGAGCATGGCATTTCAAAGATGTGTAGAGTTCAACCTTGTACTGAATTGGGAGAAGTACCACTTCATGGTAAAAGAAGGAATCGTTCTTGGGCACAAGATCTCCGAAAGAGGAATAGAGGTTGATCGCACCAAAATCGAGGTAATAGAGAAGCTACCGCCTCCAATTTCGGTGAAGGGAGTTCATAGTTTTCTTGGCCATGCTGGGTTTTATCGTAGATTCATCAAAGACTTCTCCAAAATTTCTAGTCCATTATGCAAACTATTGGAGAAAGATGCAAAGTTTGACTTTAATGATGATTGCTTAAAGTCATTCGAATGCCTTAAAGAAAAACTCATTGAAGCCCCTATCATGGTAGCACCAGATTGGACGCTCCCGTTTGAAGTCATGTGTGATGCTAGTGGTGTAGCCGTTGGTGCTGTTCTTGGGCAGAGAAAGGAGAAATTGTTTCATCCTATCTATTATGCAAGTAAGGTCCTAAATGAAGCCCAACGGAACTACACTGTTACTGAACAAGAGCTCTTAGCGATTGTGTAT
Organism: Capsicum baccatum var. pendulum; assembly: GCA_030864225.1. Lineage (NCBI taxonomy): Eukaryota > Viridiplantae > Streptophyta > Magnoliopsida > Solanales > Solanaceae > Capsicum > Capsicum baccatum. The sequence goes on along the minus strand of CM061560.1, from coordinate 232,450,305 downwards.
GCGTTTGAGAAGTTTCGTGCCTATCTATTGGGTACAAAGGTGATCGTTCATACAGACCATGCAGCTCTTAGGTATCTAATGACGAAGAAGGATGCAAAACCAAGGCTGATTCGATGGGTGTTGCTGCTGCAAGAGTTTGATTTCGAAGTCAAAGATAGAAGAGATTGCGAGAACCAAGTGGCTGATCACCTATCGAGACTTGAGAATGAGTATGTGGCGCAACCAGAAAATCAGATTGATGATGCATTCCCTGACGAGGAGATACTAGCGACAACAATGGAGAAATTACCATGGTATGCCGACTTTGCAAATTTCGTGGTGAGTAATGTGTTACCTTACAATTTATCTTACTACCAAAGGAGGAAGTTTATGCATGACGTTCAGCACTACTATTGGGACGAGCCTTATTTGTTTCGAAGATGCGCGGATGGTATCATTCGACGATGTATATCCCATGAAGAAGTGCCTACTATATTGGAAGCATGCCACACTTCGCAAGTTGGAGGACATCATGCAGGGAATCGAACGGCAAGGAAAGTCTTGCAAAGTGGTTATTATTGGCCTGCAATATTCAGAGATGCATACGACTATGTGAGAAGGTATGACCAATGCCAACGTCAAGGTGCTATTTAAAAACACCATGAAATGCCCATGTCCAAAATTCTGGAGGTAGAACTCTTTGATGTGTGGGGTATTGATTTCATGGGTCCATTCGTGAATTCGTTTGGAATGAAGTACATCTTGGTTGCTGTGGATTATGTATCGAAATGGGTGGAAGCTGTAGCATTGGCCGACAACGAAGGAAAGCGTGTTGTAGCATTTTTAAAGAAGAATATCTTCTCTCGCTTTGGAGTACCTCGTACTATCATAAGTGATGGAGGATCTCACTTTTGCAACAAGATATTCAAATTTGTATTGGCCAAGTATGGAGTCAAGCAACACAAGGTAGCTACGCCTTATCATCCCCAAACCAGTGGACAAGTTGAGGTTTCCAACCGCGAGATCAAGCAAATCCTTGCCAAGACGGTTAATGCGAATAGGAAGGACTGGTCTCGAAAGCTAGATGATGCACTATGGGCGTATAGGACTGCATTCAAGACACCCATTGTCATGTCACCTTATCAGCTAGTTTATTGGAAGGCTTGTCATCTACCCATCGAGCTTGAATACAAGGCATTGTGGGCATTGAAGCACTTGAATCTGAATTGGGATGATGTGAAGAACCTGAGGTTGGAGCAGCTGAACGAACTAGATGAATTTCGTCTCCATGCATATGAAAGATCGGATTTATACAAGGAGCGGATGAAGAAGTATCATGATCAGCGGATTGTTCGACGAAACTTCCAAAAAGGTGACATGGTACTGCTCTTTAACTCCAGACTCAAGCTCTTCCTAGGTAAGTTAAAATCGAAATGGTCTGGTCCATTTAAAGTCATTCAAGTCTACTCGTCTGGAGTAGTCGAATTGGAAAACAATGAGGGTGTTATCTTCAAAGTGAATGGCCAACGTGTCAAGCCATATATCGGTCCTCTTGACTCAATAAATGACATGGCCATCACTTATCTCGACGAAGTCTAAGTACTCGAGATTACTACGTTGAGCCACGACAATAAATAAGGCGCTAGATGGGAGGCAACCCATCATTTTACTGTTTTGTCGTTTTATCATTTTATCGTTTCGTCATTTTAGTATTTTTTCTTTTTGATAAATGAAAATCCAAAAATAAGAGTCGTGCCACGACCAAAACTAAGGCGCTTGGTGGGAGGCAACCCATCGTACTAATCGTTTTCATTTGTTTTGAGCAAATATAGGTGCAAGTAGTATTCAACGAGGAGGTCGATTTCAATTGACGATTTGGACGCATTGTATGGTAAAGTCAGTAAGTTAGGAATGGTGATGCATAAGGCTATGAATTGAGCCTTTCTCACATCATAATAGGCTTCGAGGAAGGCTAGGCCTTGGTAAAAATAGGCCACGAACGATGCACAACCTATTCTATAGCCTAAGGACTCGGAATCTAGTGTGCTATACACTATGCGCCGCCTATTCCTAGGTATGCTTTTGACTATGCGCCGCCTATGCTATGGCATTTGAGATACTGAGACCAAATGCCATAGACTATGCGGCGCATATGTCTACAAATGCCATAGACTATGCGGCGCATATGTCCCATTATGCCATGGACAATGCGCCGCATTTGTCATTTATATGCCGAGAGATATGCGCCGCATATGTGGTGATCTTGTCCCCAAATCCGATTGTAAATGGGTCATAACCCGACCCATACTCTTCCTATATAAAGGGGACTTGGTTTTATAACACAACCACATTAGAAACAACCCTAAAGGCGCCGCATAATACTCCAAATCCTCTCAAAATTTTCTTCCTTTGTTCTTCCAATTCACAACAACTTCTCCACAATCTTCAAGCAAGTAAGTACTCTCTTATTCTTCATCTATTTATCGTAAGTACTACGTTGCTACGCTTATTATAAATTGCTAAATCATGTGAGATTGATGGTGATGTTCATGTGTTTGGATAATTGTTGCAAAATCGTGTGAGTGAATATCTACGTAGGGAATTCTTGACTTGTTTTCGACTTGAATTTTGTTTCGATAGCATTGTTATGATAATTGCTCAATTGATATGGTTATGAATATTGCTTAAGATTGTTGTTTGGATGCTTACATGATAGACTATCCCGGCCATCGGGATAAGGTTATAGTGCCTATCGACTTAGGGGGTTGTGCTTATTGTAAGAATAACGATTCCATGTGGTAACCCCTATGTTGTAGTGTTGATATATCCACCATGAAAGTAGTCCAATGGCTGCAAATAAGTGATGTAATGCTGATTTTCTTGTCGGAATAAATCCTAATACGTATGTCGACGAAATCTGAGTACTCGACCACTTTCACTTCACTGATTTGTGCTAACAAGACTAAGTGTGGGGTGGTACCCCTAGTGCTTGCATATAGATTGTATCATGTGAGATTGTGCTGCAACTTACGTTATTTCTAGTCTCAGGTACAATGGCACCTAAAGCAAGGCAAGACAAGGAGAAGGCTACCACGTCCCGCAAGGACAAGAAGAGAAGTCAAAAAGACCAAGGAGAATCATCATCAGCACACCTACCTCGCAGAATGTTCGGAATAAAATGGGTTCTTGAGGAAGAAGCCAAAGCATGGTACAGCAGCAACAAAGAAAGGAAATATGTGCACGTCGACTTGATCAACAAGGAGACCTTAGCAAAGAAAGAGCCGCGAATGTTGGCTAAAATAATGGCTTTGAAGCTGGATTTCATCTTCCGTGACATGGGAGAGTGCAATCTTGACTTGACGAGAGAGTTTTATGCCAACTGGTCGCCAAACACAACAGGCAACGAAGTCAAAATTCGGGGCCAAGTGTTACAGCTTACAGCAGATTGGATCAACTCTTTTCTTGGCTTACCTTCGGTCGACACTGCACCATACAAAGAGCTGTACAGCAGGCCTCCTTACAGAGCAATCCGACACACGCTTTGTGGAAGCAGATCGATGGCAAGATGGGGCAGACATAAGGAAACAGGCCATCACAACACCTTCCCCTATGCTCCACTAAATAGGGAAGCAAGAATCTGGATGCGCATTGTCAACTCATGCCTTATTCCTGGGACTCAATACACCAAGATATCGAGAGATAGAGTGTGTTTGGTCTATGCTTTGATGACAAATGTCCCTATCAACTTTGGGGCAATCATTCGATCTACCATGAGGAAGGCCAGACTCCACAGAAGATCCCATTTCACATTCGGCAATTTGTTGACAGCAATGTTGCGGAAGGAGGATATAGAGGAGGAACCAGCTGACCACAAACTCCCACATAACCCAAACAAGGTTGACCTCACAAAGGTTAAAGATGCTGAAACAACTCATGGAGTCAACCTTACTACTGCGGAGAGACATGCTCGTGATGAGAGTTTCTTCCGTCATCTCTATGGCATGACACGATTCACTATGATGAGTGGTGGACGTATTCCAACTGCTGAAGAGCTCCAACAGCTGGACCACGACTACCCAATGAATAGGCATGCGCGGGAGATGTATGGAGTGGGCGTATATTTTGAGGAACCTCTGGACGATGACGTGCCAACTGATGATGCTAGACGCTTGCCTGATTCTGATGATGAGGAGAACTCTGACGACGACTCTTATGATGATTCCGACGAAGGGGGTATGACCCCCGACATTGATGAAGGGTCCGACTAACCAGGTTCTTCGCATTTATTTTCCACTGAGGGCAGTGTCCCGTCTAAGTGTGGGGTGGCAGAATCCGCATGCTATACTTCCTTGTTTGCACCTATGTTTGTATGTTTGCTTGTTTACTTTGTTTTTTTTGAGTCCATTTTTTTGTTTTTTTTTCGTTTGACGTTTTTTTTAATTTTTTAGGAGTCAAATTTTTCTAGCTACGCATGAAATTATTTTGATAGGCAGCATGAGATTATAACAAGAGCATGTGCTACTATTGTGACTATTGAGACGTTTAGGCTCTAGTTGTGACTTATTATGTGATATTGTGTGATTCAATTCCTTCAATTGTTGGATCGAGAGTCTATATTACTTCCAATCAAGTCGACCATGTGCCTTGTGTGTGAGAGATTAATAGTACATTCTATGTTTGTGGCTAATGCTAGAACTTGCCTGGTATGTATGCAAAGCGAAAATAAGGAATGTAAGTTTAGGATATGATTTAGGCATTTCTTTGGCAACTTATACATGTTTACCTTCAGTTTTACCTACCCATGGACATCATCCTAGTTAAACCCTTTTGAGCCTTTAGCCTATTTCTTTGACAACCTTGTATGTAAGCCTAGTCCATTTTCTTTCAAGACCGTAATTTGATTCAAATTCCTAAGTGCTTTAAAGTGAAAAAGTCATGTGACAACATAAGAGGAAATTGGGTGAGTATGATGCTTTAAATTGTAATGGTTCTTGAATGTGTTATGAAAAAGAAAAAAAATGCTATCATAAGAGGTATGTTGTGAAAAGAAAAAGGAAAAGAAAGCTGAAAAGTGAGTTGTGCTTAAAATTGAAAAACAAAAGATGAGAACAAGGGTGGAAGAATAAAAGAAAGAAAGGTTGAAAGAAAAAAGTGTCAATAATACAATGTGATGTATTAAAGTGCTTAGGAACTTAGTCACTATTTCTGGCCAAAATAGTTGGTCCTACCCGTCCCTTAGCCTACATTACAACCATCAAAAGACCTACTTGATCCTAATCTTAACATTCCGACATTTAGTAGAGTACTACATTAAAGGCAAGCTTATGGTCATTAGTTGCTACATATGAATTCTTTGTGAGAGTGAGAGCAAGGACATTTTGATATCCATGTTTGAAAAATATGCTATATTTGAGAGTAATTATGGGTACTATATGGTGAGACACACATGGTTGATGAGTTTTGGATAGTTGTATATGATTCTATGTACCGTAACGTTTGCATGCGAGTTGATCACCATCACGAGTCTATGCTTGAGGTTAAATTATTTCTACTTATAATCAGAAAGCTACTCTTTGTTGATAATTATTGTGCTTGTCTTGAAGAATGTTTTATGTTGTTGCTGTAAAACCCTAAGTTGATGTTTAGAAGGACATGATATTTTGTTCGAGGACGAACAAAGCTTCAAGTGTGGGGTGTTGATGATAGGCGAATTTACGTGCCTATATCAATATATTTTGCCCATATTTTAGCCTAGTTTTGAGAACTAATTATCTATTTCATGCACTTTTAGTCTTTTTTCCTATAAATGAGCTAACGAACATGATTAGTAAAGTTTCAGGTATAAATGATGCAAAATTCAGCATTTTCTGGCTTACTTGACGGAAAAGAAAGCTCACGAAGGAAGGAAAGGGAGTTTACACGCCTAAGGACCAAAACTGCTGCATGGAAACTCTGTCCCGGGCCAAAACAGCATTTCTGAAGACTCTGGGGACCTGGACCAAAACTGCTGCATGGAAAATCTGTCCCGGGCTAAAACAACAATTCTGAAGACTTTGGGGACTTACAGACACAAAGCTGGATTTTTACAAAGATACATTAACCTAGCACAATTAGGTTATGTATTTCACTAATCTATTTGGATTATGATATTGTAACCTTACCCTCGTACATTTGGGTCAAGGATTTCATTAGTATATTAGGATTTGGTTATTTATTTCATTAGCTTAGTAGGAGTAGGATAGGAGTATTATAAATACCCTATCATGCTAGAGATTTTTAATGAATCAATCAACTATCAATTAATCTTCTTACAATTCATTCTTAAACTATTAATTTTCTTCCATCCCTCTCATCTTCCACTACAAACACTTCTAATCTACTCTTCTATTCTTAAATTCCACAACAAGAGAATCGTTACTTGCTACGGAATCACCAAAACCACACGCCTAAACACCTACTTTTCACGCCATCCACCATGCATAACGTGATATCCTTCGCATTCATGGGTAACTAAACCTCTTAGTTGGGGTTATGGAAGCCGAATGAGTTACTATCTATAGCTATGAGTTTGTGAGTTCAAGACAAGTATATTGCTTATATCATTACGCTCTTCATCTTAATCTACATTCTTTGCGGTTGCAAACGCAAGAATACGCCAGTCTAACATTTAACTTGTTCGAGAGAAAGGTTATTTGTCTGGAAAAGAGATAATGTCAAGGTAGTAGGACACCCTTTCCTATTAAAAAGCTAGTTCCGTAACTGGACTAACCTCTTGGAGAATTCGTACCGTTAGACACGCTTTAAGCTCGAGAGAGTTAAAGTGAAATAGTCCTTGTTGAGGTCGAGAGACGCTTGGATTTACCATCGACTACAATTCTCTATAAGCAATTGCATGTCAAGACTCTACACACTCATAGCCAATAGAGACGTATACCTCAGAAGGTGGACATAACCCCAACGCTTCAATTCTCATTGTTTCACAACCTACGAAATACTCTCTTTTTACTTTGCTATTTTCAGCTTTTATTTTATTACTTTGGTTACTTATTACAATCCCCCCTTCTTACGAGACTTGCACCAAAAGTTTATTAATTTTACTTACTTGTTGGCCAAGCTATTCCCTGTGGGATCGACATCCAACCCAGGTTGGGTTCTATATTTGCTAACGACCGTTTTACACTCAAACGAGAGCTGTAGATTGAGCGTTATCACACGTCAATGCCATCGATGCGATACACAACGCGTCGCACCTTAATCGCGCCAAGCCTCAGTAATTTTTCCTGGAAGTCTGTATAAAATTAACCAATGCGATGGGAGACGCGCCTGCCATAATCGCATCGGTCCACTATTTTGGGACACTAAACAAGGTCTAAGCGCGGTCCAAAAAATCTGAAACTTGTCCGAGATGTACTATCAACTTACCCCATCGTGTATCAACTTAAAAATTAACCATCGGAGGTAGGGAAGGTCATAAAATAAATCCTCAAAGATTTGGAGATCAAAAAGAGACTATGTTCTTTTGATACTTAGAAAAATTTTCAAGTTTTCAACTCTATAAGCATGCTACTAGGAGATAACACATGGAGGATTTTTGCGGGGTGTTACATTATCGCCCCATTAGGATCATTTGTTCCCAAATGATGACGTAAAACACAGACAAGCACGATTTAAAGCATTCTAAGGGCATAGAAAGAACAACGCAAAGATTGTACCTTCTGTTTCGTCATCCACCGAATCAAAAAGGTTTGAGTATCTAGCCCTTATATAATCTCCTGATTCCCAAGTAGCTTCTTCAACTTTCTGATTTTTCCACAACACCTTAACCAAAACTATTTCCTTGCTCCTCAACTTCAAGACCTGATGCTCTAGAATAGCAACGAGTTTCTCCTTATAAACCAAGGAGTCCTTCACATTGATCTCCTCTATAGGAAACACTAAAAAATGATCTCCAATACACTTTTTCAACATGGATATGTGAAATACAGGATGGACCGAAGCCAGACTTGCAGGAAACTCTAACTCATGAGCAACCCTACCTATTTTTCTCAAAATCTGGTATGGCCCTATATATCGAGGACTCAACTTCCCTTTTTTCCCAAATCGCACAACTCCCTTCATTGGGGAGACTTTAAGAAATACCAAATCACTAACCTCAAATTCTAGATTCCTTCTTCTAACATTAGCATGGGATTTCTATCAACCCTGAGTTGTTTTAAGTAACTCTCTATTAACTTTCACTTACTCCATTTCCTGATGAACAAGATCAGGCCCAAACAACTACATTTCACCCACTTCATACCAGCCTATTAGTAACCTATATCTTCTCCCATACAATGCCTTAAAATGAGGCATCTTAATATTGACATGGTAGCTATTATTATACTCAAACTCTATGAATGACAAGTGATCAACCCAACTACCTTTGAAGTCAATTACACAGGCCCTTAATGTATCTACAAGGGTCTAAATAATGCGCTCGACTTGCCCATCCATCTGAGGGTGGAAAACCGTGCTCAGGTTAACTTGGGTACCTAAACTCCTCTGAAAGAATTTCCAAAACTATGAAGGGAATTACGTACCTCAATAAGATATAATGGATATAGGTTCCCCCATGCAAACAAACTATCTCCTCAATGTACAACTTGGCATAATCATCCCCCAAATAATTAGTCCTCATGGGCAAAAAGTGAGCTGACATGGTCAGTCGGTCCACAATTACCCAGATAGAATCATACTAGTTTTGGTACATCAGAAGTCCCATAATAAAATCCATATTGATCATCTCCCATTTCCATAGAGGCAAGGCTATCTCCTGGGAAGTACCACCTCGACTCAAATGTTCCACTTTAACTTGTTGGCAATTCAAACACTTAGAAACAAAGTCAGCCACATCATGTTTCATATTATTCCACCAATATATAGTCTTACGATCATGGTACATTTTAGTAGACCCTGGGTGAACAACATATGTCGAAGTGTGAGCTTCGTCAAGGATTCCCTCTCGCAGACAATCCACATTTGGAACACACAACCTACCTTGGTATCTCAAAATTCCATATCCACCAATTTCAAAAGACATCACCTTCTGTTGACCCACATCTTTCTTAATTTGTATCAAGATGGTATCTTCGGCGTACTTCTATTTAACTTCAACACAAAGGGAAGATTTAGCTATCTCATGAACAACTGCTCCTCTATCCTCGTAATCCAAAAGTTGGACTCCTAGATTTGCAAGTCAGTGAATATCCTTTACCATTTCCCTCTTCCATTCCTCAACATGAGAAAGACTTCCCATAGATAATCTGCTAAGGGTGTCGGCTACCACATTTTCCTTGCTCAGATGATAGTGTAGGATCATGTCATAATCGTTCAAAATCTCCAACCAACGCCTCTGCCTGAGGTTCAAATCTTTCTGCAAGAAAACATACTGTAAACTCTTATGGTCAGTAAATATATCAATATGTACTCCTTAAAGATAATGCCACCAGATTATAAGTGCAAACACTACTACCACTAATTCCAAGTCATGCGTAGGCTAATTTTGCTCATGCACCTTCAACTACCTAGATGAATAAGCCACCGCCTTACCGTGTTGTATAAGAACACACCCAAGTCCCACATGGGACGCATCATAGTACATAACAAAACTTTTTGTACCTTTCAAAAGAGTTAAAACAGGAGCATTTGTCAACTTTTCTTTCAACTTCTCAAAACTATTCTCACAAGAGTCAGACCACACAAACTTCACCATTTTCTATGTCAACTTAGTAAGTAGAGCCTCTATGGAGGAAAAAATCTCTACATATCTTCTGTAGTACCCTGCCAAACCCAAGAAGCTCCGAATGTCGGTTGGAGTCATGGGTCTGGACCATTTTCTCACTGCATCAACCTTTTGGGGATCAACTTTAATTCCCTCACTAGATATAATATGCCCTAAGAAAACAATAGTATTAAGCCAGAATTCATACTTGGAAAACTTTACATACAACTTATGATCTTTGAGAGTCTGAATGATAATTTGGAGGTGATTGGCATAGTCCTCCTTACTCTTAGAATAAATCAAAATATCATCAATAAAATTAAGACAAACAAATCTAGAAAATAATGAAACACCCTATTCATTAGGTCCACGAAAGTTGCAGGGGCGTTACTCAATCCGAAGGACATAACTAAGAATTCATAGTGACCTATCAAGTTTGGAAAGTTGTTTTAGAAATATCTGACTCTCTAAAATTCAAATGATGATATGCCGAACGAAGATCTATCTTTGAAAAACATCTAGCACCCTGAAATTTTTCTAAAACATCATCAATTCTAGGAAGCGGATATTTGTTTTTGACAGTGACCTTGTTTAACTAATGGTAATCTATACACATGCGGAGGGAACCATCTTTATTACGTATGAATAACTCAGGTGCACCCTAAGGAGAAACACTAGGGTAAATAAAGCCTTTGTCAAGAAAATTTGTCAACTGCTCTTTCAACTCTGCAGGAGCCATTCTATAATGCGGAATAGAAATGGGACGGGTATCCGGCAACAAATCAATACCAAAATCTATCTCTCTATCAGGTGGTAACCCTGGGAGATCTTCAGGAAAGACTTCTAGAAACTCATTTACCACAGGGTCTGACTGAAAAGAAGGGCTCTCAATATTAGAATCTTTTACTCAGATCAGATGATACAGACAACCACTAGAAATAAGCTTACGGGCTCTAAGGTAAGATATAAAGTTCCCTAAAGGAGCTAAGGAACTCCCCTCCCACTCTATCATAGGCTCATTCAAAAAGAAAAAAGTAACCTTTCGGGTTCAACGGTCTAATGTGGCATAGCATGAATGGAGCCAGTCCATTCCTAAGATAGCATCAAAGTATACCATCTCTAGCTCTATGAGGTCTGCCACAGTGTCTCAGCTATAAATAGATATAAAACAATTTTTATACACCCTTCTAGCCACAACAGAATCAACCACCAGAGTTGAAATAGAGAAAGGTTCTGCAATTACATCATGGTCAAACCCAAAATCGATGGCCATATATGGGGTCACATAAGACAAGGTAGACCCGGGATTAAGTAATACATACACATCATGAGATAAAATTTGTAATGTACCCGTGACCACATCTGGTGAGGCTTCTGCCTCCTGGCGGTTTGACAGAGCATACAACCGGTTGTGACCATTTCTGGTAGCTTAAAGGGTGACCTTGGGCGGCGGTGGTGGAGCAAAGGAATTAACTTGTGACTTAGCTCCCCTAACATTACCTCTTATTGTCGGACAATCTCTCTGGATATGGCCTAGCTGGCCGCACAAATAATATACCATGGAGCCAAACTGACGTCTTCCTAGATAATTTCTCCTATATCTTCCATAGCGCGGGTATGATCGAGGAGTATGAGCAATACTCCCCTGAGAATGGGTACCCTACACTCTCGACCTATAACTAGACTGATAATTCTGGAATCCTAATCTGCTCGAGGTCTGGGCACTAGAGCACTGGAGCACTGGTTGCGGACTGAGCATTACCCCAATTCTTTTTCTTCTCCCACCTATTCCCCCAATTACCATCATATTGCTAACTATAATTTTGGTCGTCTAGCCTGGCCCTTGTGGCTTGCCTATCCTTTTCCCTTGTCTCAGCCACCTTCTTCTTCTGATCCTCTACCTGATGTATATGCACTGACAGTCTGGAAAAGCCTATATCCCTGTTCAGCATTGCCCCCTTGCATTCTAGCACTAAGTTATTGGAAAAACTGGATGCAAATTTTCTCAATTGGGATCTCATATTTCCTGCCAACCCCGGAGCATAACGGGCTAGTTGGTTGAACCTCATAGTGTACTCCTTGACGCTCATTTTTCCTTGTTTTAGATTCATGAATTCTTTCGCTTTGGCCTCCCTCAGCTCCTGAGAAACAAATCGATCTAGGAAGGCTTTCATAAATTCACAACACACTGAAAGCTTGACATTCTCACCCTTCGAATCTTCCCACTCAATATACCATTGGTTTGCCACATCCTTTAGTTGATACGCTGCCAACTCCACACCTTCAACTTCATTCACGTGCAAACTCAAAAAATCTTTTCCAACTTATCAATAAACCCTTGAGAGTCCTCTTTAACTTTTGAGCCAGTGAACACGAGCGGGTTCAATCTCATGAACTGACCAACCCGAGTAGTTTTAGACATGCCAAATACCAACCCCATATCTTTAGACTGACGGGTCTGAGAGGCTACTAATTGTCCAATCATATGAATGGACTACCTAAAATCAGCATTTGAAATGTCCTTCTAAGAGGAATAGGGATGGTTAACATTTATCCTTGGGGCCCGAGGGGGACTGGTCAAAACTGGAGGTAGTCACGAAGTAGGGACAGGTTCTGGGGGTTGAGCTCTATTATGAGTCCACATCCCATGAGTTGGACGAACCACTTCTACTTGAGCATTCTGCTCATTGATTCTATGGGGAGGCATGGTGATTTGCTGAAAGACAAGAAATCATTAATTAGGAGACTTACAGACTCAACAGCACGAACTAAATCACAAAGAAGGGAAACATTTTGAAACGCCTAGTAGTCTCCTTCCTATAAGTGTAGCGCGCTACACACCCATAAATAAGACTCTACCCTATGCGATTTGCAGACACCCTGGGACCATGAACCGTGGTATGATACTAAGTTTTTCATGGCCCGAACTGATACCCTGGCCGTGATGTGCATTCCGAACCATAAAGGCCTGGATGCCCTTCTCTATCTAGTAGTCTTGCACAATATTCATACAATAAAAGAAGATGTGGAAAATATAACTTACTACGGAATCATGGTCATACTCTAAAATCAATTTAATGATAAATAATTTAAATTCCAACAACTCTAGAGAATATCTAAACTAGTCTGTGAAATCTCTATTACATGCTAAAATGACAACTGTCTGAATCTGAGACAAGGCCCCCAGTAGACCCAAAACAAAATAAATAACATAGTCTAGAATAAACAGGACTTCTGGAATAAAAAAGGCTTACCATTACACAGTTTTCTTCTCTCTGAAATCTCTACTGCTTAATCGGACCTTTAGATTGAGCCTCAAACCCTGGAAGGTAGGGAGTCAATACGATTGTACTGTTACGCAGAGCAAATCTAAAATAATAATTTTTATTGAACATATATGAGAGCAATTTAAAATAGTTCATAAATATATCATATGGTAAGAATCACATGGGCATATTTAAAAGACTCTATAAAATCATGTGTACTCTATAACACATCTTTATTTTACTTCTGCGCTAGGTGGTACACCCTATAACTCTGAAATTCCACGGGCTATATGGAATCTGCCATTAACTCGATAGCCAAGCACCCAACCCAAGTTTGCCACAAGGGTCGGAGTCTCTGTCTCTACTATGCCACAGGGTCATTTCCAGCATATAATAATAATATACCTGTATCGAAAAAAATGGTTTTTGTCTAAGGGTTACTTTAACTCAAGCCTTCTTCGGGTAACCATCTAACCCTCTTTAAGCCCATTTTTAACTCTTTAAAATATTTCTTTCTCTGAAATCAAACTATAAAATACTCTATCTATGTTATGGCATACATTTATATGGTATCGTCATATCATTGACTTGTAATTCATGTCTCTAAGTGATTAATAGCATATTATAATCTCTATTTTCAAAATATAAGTATTGGGACCACCATATCAATAAATCAATTCAAAGAACTCTTTCTTAAAACTCATGTAAAAACATGCAAGAAACTCACTTTTTCAATATTTCAAATACACAAGGTGGTCATATCAAAGTTCTCAATCACATACAATTCTTTCTCTTAAACACAAGAACATAATTATTCAACAAAATCCATCATCGTCTCTAAATCATGCCAAAATACTATGATATGGAGAAAACTATTTTTAAATCATATATCATGCATTTCAAACCATTCAGAATAAGATCATAAACTTAAATTTATCACAAGAGAGGGATTTCATAATTTGTGCTCTCAAATAATCTTCAATCTAAATTTCATACATATACATATACGTATAAATCAATTTTAAGGGAAAAAGACCTAAAGGCCAAAAAAACATTGTCATTCCAACATTCATGATGCATAATTAAAACATTGATTCTAAAACCCCTTTGAAATTTTGTGCTTGATAGTATTTAAATCATATTCAAGTATTTCAACAAGCCCATGTAGTTTTAGGATAAACCCCACATACCTTATGTTGTTTAGGAGGAAGAGTGGATTTCAAATTTTCACTTAGTTCTTGAAACTATTGACTTTTAAGGATGAGCTCTTGATCTTAAAAGAAAAGGCTAGGATTATCAATTGATGTAAAGAGAGTAATTTTTCATGAAAACCAACCCAAAGTGCTGATAAGATGCTTTAATCTTGTGTTTTGGGCGTACTGGTATAAGGGAAAATGACTCAATTTCCCTTAAAAATGCAGATTTTAAAAACTGAATCAACTGGGCTTCGACACGATTCGCAATGTGGTGCATCGATACCATCCGCGCGATACCCAATGTGTTGCACCTTAATCGCGCCAAACCTCAATACTTTTGCCTAGCAGTTCCTGCATAAAAATTGACAAATGCGATGGGCGATGCGGCGTACTAGGATCGCGTTGGTCCACTATTTTGGGACACCAAACAAGGTCTAAGCGCGGCCTGGAAAATTTGAAACTTGTTCGAGTTGTACTATCGACTTATCCTATCGTGAATCAACTTAAAAATTAACTATCGGAGGTCAGAAATGTCGTAAAATCAATCCTTAAACATGATGTATGATGCGTGAACTGAGTTGAATTCATAATTTGCATGGATGTGAATAGTTTACCTAATGGAATGGCCATATTTATGAAACTTTAGATAGTAAAACTAGATCGAAAGATAGAAAAACCATAGGAACTTGCCTGTCTGGCTGCTAAACTGAATTACTGGCTATACATACTGAATTATGTTGAAAGCTTATACTAAGTTTGGATCTCAAATAGTAGATATGAATGTAAAATCATAATATATGCAGAAAACTTATCTGAAACATACTAAAAGTTTTGGTAAAACAATACTGAAGGATTCTAAATACTGAATCAAATGTCTCAAACTAAATCTAGCAGTCCGACAAGCCTCTACTAACTGAATCTAAAGAGTCACTCTGACAGGCCCTAGCTGACTCAAACTATCTGAAATGAATACTAAAACATCTATTAATAAACTAAAAATATGAATAGATAAGTCCCCGAACTATGATGACTCACCAACTACAAAGATGTAGATAAGATGCTCGGAGACCACTCGTGCTACTGAGGCTGAGCACTTGAAATTACATTATGAGACAATGTAGCACATAGACATATATATGGATCAGTACTTTGATGATGTACTGAGTATATAGGGATGAATGCAATAAGTGAGCAATATCATCATAAGTTATAAAATCATGCATGCTAAATGTAAATGCCTTAATAGGCTTGAGTAAAATCTGAAACTGAAGATCATAAATCACAAATAATAAAGCATATACTGTAAATCTTGTGATCCATTATACTTAGTTCTGAATTCTGCATTTTGTTCGTAATCTCAAATCATATAGGTTAAGTGAAATCTGAAAACTTATTCTGAAAATCCTTACTGTTAGGAAAATACTTTTTCAAAATCTTATTTGTAAGGGATGTTATCTTAACCGACTAAACCATGTGAGGTATATAGAGACCAATTTCTAGACCTCCTAAGAAAGGAACCTCGTGTTGGGAAGAGGTGTCATACTCTTGCCAGGGAGTATATCCTATTCCAGTTGATCGATCACAAGCTAAGTCTGTCATTCATAAAGAAATGGGAATAATCTGAGTCTATACCTATGTTAGCTACGTAGTTCTTTGGAATATAGGGCACGCTAATCCAAAACTTCCCACTGGGTGCTAAATACTACTCCCTCTTAAATTTGTATGCTAGAACCATTGGAAATCCAATTTTAAAACTAGCATAAGGATTTGTATAAAAACCAGTTATGCATTTATTTGTGTAAATCTATAAATAAAGTTGTTTTGAGTTTTATAAATCTAATAATTTGTAGTGGATTTCAAAGTTAAACCAATGATCGAAAGATCAAAGCTTCACTGAAAAACTATAAATAATCTGCTCATAAGATGCTTAAAGTATCAACTTTCTTGAAGTAATAATACTAAATCTTGGGATAAATAACCCATGCATCAATAACATGTTAAAACATCTTAAAATTTATGCTTGGTAATATAAACATTTAGAATTCATCATAAAATCTGAAAATTTCCGCAATATCCATGAAAATATGAACATAATCATACAATTACACTTTTAATTCATTGAAAATATCATAAACTTCAAAATAACAATGATGGGTGTAAAACTTAACTTGTATTTCAAGGGAAATAATATATAATTCAGTAAATTTGAATTTAAAATAAATTTTGGGCATAAGGAAGAAAGGATTATCTTTGTTGAAAAACTCCCCATACCTTAATTGATGATCTTTGATGAAAAGCTTGAATATTTGATTCCCATAAATGCTTTGAAGATAATTCTTAGAGCCTTTGTGTTGAAAATCCTCAATCTTGAATTTCTATGGAGAATTAATGAAGGAATTTGGATTTCTTGGGGAGAAAGTTTGATGAGATAGGGTTTTGCTTGAGAGAGATTTGATGAAAAGTGAATGTAAACTGCTTTGGAGGGGTTTAATTCATTGTTTAAGATGGATTGGGGCTGAGATAATGACCAAAGTACCCCTTTTATCTTTTAGATAGAATTGGAAAAACGAACTCATTATGTGAACTGGGTGTCCACCGCGGTGCACCACTATCAAAGTGCCTCACTGGAAAATGAACTTTTGGGAACTGGGCTATGACTGTGACGCGCCACGATCACGGAGCCCTTTAGTTTGTCATTTTGACTACTGGCACGACGCACCAGTATCGCGAGGTCTCATTGGAAATTTCCAAATGAAAAATTGGCCCTCTCCGCAACGTACCAAAATTGCGGAGGTCCACTGGAATTTAACAATCGTCATTTTACGCTTCTCCGAGACTCACTAAGGGCCCAAATCATGGGGTTTTACGACTGGAACTTAAAATAGCCATAACTTCTTACTCGGTTATCGAATTTAGGCGAATATTATATCATTGGAAAGTTTATTCAATTTACCACACAATGGGAGGTATAAATCTGAAGAAATCCACACTATATAAATAGTATTCATTTTGGAAGCTATCCCTTAACATTCTAGGGATGAATGTAAACTAAGAAAGGTACAGGGTATTACACGTGTTAGGGATCATTCATCGAAAGATACTTGGGAATCATGAACTTGAACATGGAAATATCTTAAACATAGGAGCATAGCATACCTACATTACTAAATCAATAATTGGGGATTCAACATGGAATTCACTTGAAATAGGACATGATAAACTAAAATTCATAGCTTGGAGAGGTCAAATCTTGTGTAGGATCATACATGGGCTAAATAACATTTAAATCACCATGAAAACATGAAATTCAATCTTTCTTGAACATACAAAATACTTTAATGATAGGAAATTCATTCTTTAATTGAAAGAAAAGGATTTTGGGGCTCCATGACTGAAAGGGGACCATGGATGAACTCCCACATACCTTAAACCCCTTAACTTGGGAAAAGAAACACCATTCTTGAAGCTTTCTTAAAGGTTTTTGAATTTGGGAACTTGAATTCTTGGTTTCCTTGGAGAGAAAGTAATGATATCGATGTTTTTAGGGGATGAGTAGGGTTTTCTTGAGAGAAAAACTGGAGAAGATTGGCAAAATAATGTCCTAACTGGTGCCCAAATTGTGTTATGAATTATTAGGTTGAGGTGGAAAAAGACCCAATTACCCCTCAATCATTTAAACCAAAAATTCGTAACTGCAATGTGGATTAAAGGCCCATCACGATGCAGTCTTATCGCAGTGTCTTACTAGTTCTGACGAAAATGATCATAACTTTTTACTCAGGTATCGGAATAAGGAAAAATTGGAATCTTGAAAAGCTAATTCAATTATGTACAATTTGGTGGGTCTTGAGCTAAAAAATTTGATGTACATAAAAAGTTATATACATTTAAAGTCAACCCATGTAGAATCAAATACTAAACTTTGGATGAATCAAAGGCTCTTAGCTCAACATTATTTTAAGTGATTCCTATGAACATTCTTCACCTCATAATCACTTCACACACTAGGATAAAGATCATTAGATATGAATTCAATTTTAAATCAAGAACTGGACAAAAACACCTTCACCGTGATGTACGTGCCAAAAAGAATGCCACTACGATGTGGCCCTAACGTGGTGACTTTCTAGATTCGTGATCCAAATATGACCCAAACCGTCTTTGAAAAATCTAAAACTCCCCCGAGACATACTTTTTACATCCCTAAATATGAATTAACTCCAAAATCAATATCTTGGGGTCAAGAAGAACAAGTTAAAAATCCTTGAAGTTAAGAGGCCTTAAAATGACTAAGTTCCCAACACTTACTGAAAATTTCAAGCCTTAAGCCCCTTAAGCATACAACTAAGAGCTAAATCGAGCTAGGATTAGTACGGGGCATTGCATGTTTGTAGATTTAATAGAGATTGATATGGTGGATTTTGATGTAATCTTAGGGATGGATTGTCTTCATTCATTATATGCTTCTCTGGATTGTATGACTCAAAAGGTCACTTTTTATTTCTTAAATGAATCAATGATAAAATTGGAAGGAATTCCCCAGTACCAAAATGGAAGTTTATATCTAATCGTAGAGCCCAAAATTTAATATACAAGGGGTTCTTGTATCATCTATTTTAGGTTAAGTATTCTAACTATGAAAGTCCCTCCTTGTAGTCTGTCCATGTGGTTAATGAATTTTCCAAAGTTTTTCCTAATGATCTTCCTGGGTTTTCTCCCAATATAAAAATAAACTTTGGGATTGATCTTCTACCAGATACTTATCCCATTTCTATTCCTCCTTATAGAATGGCTCCGACAGAGCTGAAAGAAATAAAGAAGCAATTAAGGGATCAACTTTACAAGGGTTTTATTCATCCTAGTATTTCTCCTTGAGGTGCTCCTATGCTTTTTGTGCGAAAGAAAGATGGGTTACTCTGGATGTGTATAAACTATTGTCAGCTAAATAAGGTCACCGTGACAAATAAACACCCTCTTCCTTGTATAGATGATCTCTTTGATCAACTTTAGGGTGCTAAGTGTTTTTCTAAAATAGATCTCTATTTGGGTTATCATCAATTGAAGATTAGGGAGGTGGATATTTCTAAGACTGCTTTTCAAACTTGTTATGGCCATTATGAGTTCTTGGTTATGTATTCTAGATTTAGTAATGCCCCAACTACTTTTATGGACCTTATGAACCAAGTATTTGATAGTTTTTTGATTTATTTGTTGTAGTTTGACATTTTGGTGTACTCTAAAAGTGAGGAGGACATCGCAGTCACTTTCAAATTGTGTTATAGACCCTTAAGTATCAAAAATGTATGCAAAATTTTCTAAGTGTGAAGTTTGGCTAAGTGTTGTGACGTTTGTTGGGCATGTTGTATCCAGTGAAGGGATTAAAGTGGATTCGTAAAAGATAGAGGCAGTTAAGAAGCGGCCTAGACCCATAACTCCAACCGATATTAGGACCTTTTTGGGATTGTCAGGTTACTATAGGATATTTATGGATATTTTTTCATCCTATGCTAGACCGCTTATGAGGTTGACTCAAAGAAAGGTAAAGGTTTTTATGGTCAAATGCTTCTGAGGGAAGTTTTGTGAAGTTGAAGGATAGGTTGACTTCTACTTCTATTTTGACCCTCTCAAGGATACTGAGGGGTTTGTGGTTTATTATGATACATCTCATGTGGGTGTCAATGAAACACAAAAAGTTTGTAGCTTATGCGTCTAATTAGCTTAAGGTTCATGATATAAATTACTCGATGTATGATCTGGAGTTGGCGGCTGTGGTTTTTGTGTAAAAAATTTAGCTTCACTATTTTTATGGGGTGCTTGTGGATATTTATTTAGATCATAAGCAATTACAACATGTGTTCACATAGAGGTAATTGAAACTCAAGCAGAGGCAATGGCTCGAATTACTTAAGGATAACAACATGAGTATTCACTACCATCCAGGTAAAGCTAATGTTGTTGCTTATGCTCTTAGCAGCTTGTCTAGTGGGATGTTGGGGTGGAGAAGAGAGGATTGGTAAAGGATATTCTTCAGCTAGACAACTTAGGGGTTTGAATTTTGGACTATGAAGATGGGAGAGTGGTCGTCCAGGAAGTAGCTAATTCATTCCTAAGGAGAAGCAGGTTCAGGATCCCATACTTATGCAAATCAAGGATGATGTGGATCAACATAGAATTATGTCTTTTAAAATTTAAGGAGAAGGCATTCTAAGATATCAAGGGAGGTTATGTGTTATTAATGTAGATAGGTTATGGGAAAGGATTTTAACCGAAGCCCATGTTTCCAAATGTACAATTCATCTAGGTTCAGCAAAGATATGTCATGACTTGAAAGAAAATTATTAGTGAAATAATATGAAAAAGGATGTGGCAAATTTTATTTCCAAGTGTATGGTTTGTCAACAAGTGAAGGTTGAGCATTTGAATCTAGGTGGCATTTCTCAAGACATAGTTCTACCCATCTGGAAGTGGTAAATTATTAATATAGTTTTTGTTACCAGTATCCTACGGTCTCAAAATTAATATGATTCCATTTGTGTCGTTGTGGATAGAATAATCAAGTCCTTTCACTTCTTGTTTGAAAGGACTAATTACACAGGAGAGGAATATGCAAAGTTATTCATTCAGGAGGTAGTTCGGTTACATGGAGCCCCAGTGTCTATTATTTATTAATGAGGTGTGCAATTCTCTTCTTATTTTTTGCATTATTTTTAGAAGGGGTTGGGAACTCAGGTGAACTTTAGTACTGCCTTCCACCCTTAAATGGATGGACAAGCAGAGAGTACTATTCAGACTCTAGAGGATATATTAAGGGCCTGTGTGATTGACTTTAAAGTAAGGTTGGTTGATAACTTATCTTTTATTGAATTTGCGTATAATAATAGCTATTATTATAGCATCCAAATGGACCCTTTTGATGCCCTCTACGGTAAAAGGTTTAGATCTCTAATTAGATGGTGTAAGGTGGGTGAAACTAGGTTGTTTAGGCCTTACTTGGTACATTTAGTGATAAACAAGGTGAAGGTGATTTGAGAAATACTTAAGACTACCTAAGTTGCCAAAAGTTTTATGCAGATGTGAGGCGAAAAGAATTGAGTTTGAAGTCGATACATGGGTGTTCTTGAAGGTTTTTCCTATGAAAGGAGTTATGAGATTTGGAAAAAAAGGAAAAATTAGTCATCATTATATTGGTCCATGTCAGATTGTAAGAAGGAACAAGAATATTTCTTATGAACTAGATTTTGACAAACTTGGCCTCGACTCACTCCATTGTTCATGTGTCTATTCTCAAATAGTGTGTGGGTGATCTTTCCTTAGTGGTTCTCTTTGAATATATTGGTGTTAAAAATTCATTTTCCTTCGAGGAAATCCCAATTGAAAACTTGGATATGCAAGTTCAGAAATTAAGAATTAAGGAGATATCTTCGGTGAAGGTGCTTTGGAGGAACCAAAAAGTAGAGGAGGCTATTTGGAAATCAGAAGAGGGTATGAAAGCTAAGTACCCGTTCTAGTTTCCAATGTTGGACAAAGGTTCTTAAGGTATGAATACTAATCCTTCTCTTGTTGCATTTTGAGTTTGTTCATGAATGCCTCTATGTTCTTCTGTTACCGTACTAAGTGTGTCCTTAACTCTCATTCAGGGTTGATTCATCTCAAGGGGGGATAATGTAGGACCCCAGAAATTTTGACAATTTTATTTTGAACCCTCTCTGATGTTTAGAAATGATTTTTCAATCAAATCATGTTAAAAAAGGTAACAAGACCAATAGGGAGAGTTTTAAAATTTTTAAAAAGCATTCGGGGTAATTTTGGGACCTCAAATAAGTGAGGGTCTGCAATAGCGATGTGCCACGCTGCAGTAAGGGCATGCTACACCCTTAGATTGGCGTTATAAGGGCGTGCCATGCCCAAGGGCACAAAATGCAAATTTTTGTTTTTCTAGTTTGAAGTGAGGGATTTTTTGTATTTTACCTATTAAACTAATCATATTAAACGTCCTTTCCAGCCCCATAAGCCAGAATAATAAACATATCTCTTCTCCAAAAACCCTCAAGAGCAAAGTAGGAATTTCTCTTCAAGGATTAAGGCTCAAACTTAAGCTCTCTTTATCAAAAAGGCATGTTGAACACCTTCTTATTTTTAATTATCTTTAAATTATGAAATTACTTGGCATTCATATGTTTTAATGGTTGATTTAAACTAGGGTCGAGGTAAATTTTATTGTGGAAGCTTTAAACTAATTTCTTTAGTTCTGAATGGTTTATGTGTGTGGAATTAGGTTTTGAAACTGAATTAGGTCATGTAAATAGGGTGGAATTGGTATTATGGTGTAACAATAATATGGAATTTCATGATTAATGACATGAATCTCAACCCATAATACAATTTGATTTTTATACAAGGATTTCGTAGTGTCTAAACTATTTATTAGAAAATTGTATAACATTAACTGATGAAAAGGTAAAAAGGTTTCAAAAACACCCTTGGGGCTATGGTTATGAATTTAAAAATAGGAATTTAGAGTCTAAATAGTCAAATGGATATGGTATGACATAATTGGAATGACTTTCAAGTCTTGGTATGATGATACTAATGTGAAAGTTCCCTAATAAAAGACTCCATGGATAATGGTATGTGAATTTTTTTTTAATTGGGCTTAAAGAAAATAGTGCAGGTTCACCGAGATAGTGTAGTCCCGGGCGGACAAACACTTGAAAACACATTTGCCGACGTTGGTTGGTACTGTCCTGAAATATGGATGATCGTTGTGTGCTTGCTTCACGCAATAGTAAATAGTTATTTTATTGGGACGTTATTATCTATTAGTGACTTTATCCTAATCCTTGATCCATGCTACTAACATGGATTGGGGACCTTCCGGCAGGGAGATCCTAACCCATATAGCTTGTGGGTGCTTGGACATTAGTAAAAGCTACATAGTTCAGGATTTAATTTTGAAATAGTCATGTTTCATATTCATTAAACCCTACCCAGACATTCTATTATCTTGATGGTTGTTGAACATAATTTTATGATTGGTTTTTGGTAAATGTATATTTTATCCCTTTCCTTAGGTTGCATGCCAATACTCGCTGTATTGACCGTCTTTGGATGCTACATCATTTCATTATGTAGGTTCGGAGGCCTTTTATTATGACCTGTGTAGCATTAGGTGGTTCGGTACTCTTATTGGACAACTGGTTAAGTGGTTAGCCCTCCATCATTAAAAAGGATTTCTTTCATTTTAGTCTTTTACTATTTCAATACTTTTAGTTTTATTTCAGCGTAGTCAGGGTTATGTCCCGACTTAGTTGGTATTCCATCGTTAAAGGCTTTGTAGAAAGTGTTGGGTTGTTACTTTATTAGATCCGATTTTAACTTATAAACCTAATATTTTGGTTTTCATAAATTTTTCTTTATTCTATGGGTTAGCTTTCGCAGTTTCCTATTATTTCAATGCTCATGAGGTAAGTCTAAGGAGTCATCTCAGGCCTTGATTTGTTTGAGATGTCTGTCACGGGCAGGGTCCCAGTTTGGATTGTGAAAACTCTATTGCTTCACCCTCAATGGCTACATCTAAGTAAGGGACCATAGTTTTGAGTTTAATGTCACCCGCTCAATTAATTGATTATCATGGCCCAAAGTCCAAGGGTCATGATGGCGCTTGTCTCAGTAAACCATGATAAGTAAGACTCTCATACCAACTGATATGAAAAGGGAAATAATAACAATAACCCGAGGTAAGACTCCTAGAATGAAGCCAAACAATACAATATGATAAAAGAGAAAGAGAGTAACAAAAGATATCATACCATAATCCCAAAACCTGATGTCACTGTGTAAGAACCACTAGTACAACTCAACATCCAAAACAGGAACAATTTTATCTCTGAATACAATAAATACACAGTCTAAATAAATAAATTGTAGTAGTCAACCCAGAAAGCAAGAATCCAACCGCTGCCTCGAATAGCTCTGGAGTATTTCCCGAAACCAACCACCGCGAGGTGAACTCGAACCAGGGTATGCATTGAAAAGGAACAGTATCGGTGAGTACAGTCCACTTGTATATAGCAGGTATCATATGCCAACTAAGCAAAGTAGAAATTAAAAAAGAACACAAGATACACACTAAGGGCACATTACCTGTAACCCAAAAATGTCCCAAATGATAGCCCACACCGTCTCCACTAACAATTCTAATATCTACATATATTGAAAATACAACTAGGGGAAAAGGGGAACACAAAAATATATATGAACAACAAACACAAGGGTAAGTACAACAATTGGTGGATAACAAGTGAAGACAAGAATACAATCACATATAAGCACAATAATGTAAATGCAATGAAGATGATGGTGATAATAATGATGTGATGCATGAGGTTGTTGCACAACCTTCGTATACACCTATGGAGATAATGTTTCCCGATGATTGTCAACCTGTATAAAATTAATATCCAACACCATACCCATATATGCTCTCCAGCATATCCTTCGGTAGAGGTTTTTTAAGATGTCATATTTTCTGTTAGAAAAAAATAGTATTTCAGTGGTGGTAACAATGTTTCATGAATGTATATATATGAGGATGTAATTCTCACAATAAACAAGAATAAGAATTTCCATATCCAACCAATATACCAACTACGTGAGCCAAAAATCCATTTATTAGTCAAACTATCCATGAAACCCACATAATCCATATGCCAATAGAATGCAATGTAATAGAAATACACCATTGATACCACATTAGGCTTTTTCAACCAAAAAAACATGCTTAATTTCATGTACACAAGCCAACAATATCATCTAAGACCTCACACTATCACATATAGCAAATAATGTTCTAAAACCATCAAATAACATCAATATATAGGCCCCCACACGGGCACAACACGATAATATAGCCATTTTCATGGTTAGTTACCATAGCCTTAACATGCTTTGGTATCAAAATTAACTACCCAACCCAGTCTAAAGAAAGTTAAGTTATAACCTACCTCAAATATCAAAAATTGATCTTCAAGCCATCAATCTGAAGCCTTTACTCCTTACGAATGGACTCGGAATTAACTAAAACATGAAAATATATGATCTATGCATCAAAAGAAAGACAATAATATCCATATTTCCTATTTTAAAGTCGAGATAAAATGAACCCCCAAAATGAGTTTTCAAAAATGAAGGACAAAATTAAATCAATGATACCCATATTGACTATTTTCAAGTCGAGGTCAAAATGAACCCCCCAAATGAGTTTCGAAAAAAGGACAAAATAGAAATTTCATTTCAAAAAAAAGTTCCCCATATTTAAAAGTCTACAACTGAAAACCCAAGTGAAAACGAGTTTAAAATGAGGTCCAAATTAAAGAAAAATTATGTTTAAGCTTTACCGACAAAATTCCCAAAAATTCTTTTTGAAATCAAGAATTTGAAGTTGTTTTGAAGTTAAAATTGAGAGAAAATTGATAATTATAAGATTAGAAACTTACCAAAGTGAAAATGGGGTTTGAATCGAACAAATACAAGTTTAGGCCTTCTGAGCCAAAATCCCTAATTTTTCACTTTAATCCACGTTAAAATAAGAATTAGATGATAAAATTTGAGTAAAGTAGTTGAAGTAGGTGTTAATAAGCTTACCCAAGCTTAGAAAAGGAAAAAATTGCTCAAAAACGTGAAACCCTAAGTTTCAAGTCTCAAAAATGGAGAAACATGGGTGTATATAGGGTCCAAGTCTCTACAGACACCAAGGAATTCATCTGAAATCCCTTGAATGCAAACGACATATGCCACCCTATCAAATTTGATGCTACGGACTCAATGGCAATATCAGATTTTTAAAAAATATTATTTTCACAAAGTCGACCCCTAATCTAAAATCAAAGTTCCAGATATGTTGGTGTAATTCATTTTGCCATCTAATCCATAGATTAATAAATGTTGTTCAAAGACAACTGTAAGTCTTTTTAAGCCACAAAAAACAATAATTTCACATAAGTCACACTGAAATGCATTGTGAATTGTGCCATTCATCCCCACACCCTATAAATGCCATAAAGAAACCACGGGGAGGGGTAAAATGGTCAACTCACATAGAAATAAATACTAAATTCACATAATTCATGTCATTACATCATTCACCACTAAAAATCTTGTTCGTCCTAGAACTTGAGCCAAGGGAAAAAACCTGAATCAGCAAAAAGCTGGGGATAAGAACTAAGCATATTAAACTTGACCACCCAAGTAGCCGTATCTACTGGTCGATGTCCCCACTGGTCCTTAACCACTGGAATAACTCTAGAATATAACTAACTAACATCTCTAGCGAAGATGGAGATAGGCTCCTCAATGAAAGACAACCTCTCATCTAACTAGACTGAATTCTAACAAATCACATGAGAATCATCCAAAAAGTAATGGCAAAGCATGTAAACATGAAAAAACTAGATGAACAGTTGATAAATCTAGGGGAAAAGACAACTCATAAGCCACATCACCAACAAACCAAAGAATCTTAAGTGGGCCAATATACCTGGGGCAAAGCTTTCCCACTCTCGAACCTCATCACACCCTTTACGAGTGAAACTCGAATAAAAACTTGATCACCAACACCAAACCTCAAGGAACAATATACCTGAGATGCTTGAAGTCTATCCTAAATGATCTGAACTCTATCCAAGGACTCATGAAACAAGTCCATACCTAGAGATTTCATCTTTGAAACCTTGAACCAACCAACTGAAGAGCGATAATGCCTATCAAACAACACCTCAAAAGAAACTATATCAATACATCAATGGTAGCTATTATTATATGCAAACTACATCAAGGCTAGATGTTGCTACCACTGACCACCAAAATCTATCACCTAAGTTTGGAGCATATCCTGCAAAACCTAAATAGTCCATTTGATAAACTGTTGGTTTGGGGGTGGAACACTATGCTAAGATCACATCGAGTACCTAACTCATCCTGAAAAGTACTTCAAAAGTGAGATGTGAATACTGAACCTCGATTTGAGATGATAGACACAAACATGCCATTATAAGACATCGTAAAAGCCTAACTTATTTTAGCTTATTATTGCATACTAAAAGGGTCCAAAACTTAGAAAATTTCACTATGTTTTAAGGCTTAGTCATTTCCAAAACTCCTTAAACATTGATGGATTTAGTTTCGAACTTCCCAGCCTTAGAATGTCAAATTTAAGGTTGATTCATGATCGAGGATGTCAAAGGTACATCTTGAGTGAGTTTTAGAATTTTTAAATGAGGTTCGGACCGTGTTAGATGTTCAAAATAGTAAGGTATCGTGATGGAACCACACCGCGATAGGTAGTTTACTCAAGCTCAGGGTCGCATGGCATTGGTTGCTTGTCCCAGCTAGGGTCGCATCGTGTTAGCCGCTGGATCTATCCAGGGGTCTCGCCACATTGGGTGGCCTCCTCTAGCTTTTTTAATCCCTATCATTAAGGGCATTTGGGTCAATTTCCCCCACCCAAACTCATCAATAACATGAGATTTAGGGTCTCTAGGTACATTATTTGCTCTTTATTCACAAATCCTCTCAAGAGAAAACAATCCACTCTCAAGATCAAACCCTAGACTCTTCTAAATTCAAGCTCAAACTCAACAAACCATCAAGAACCTCCACAAATTCTGAAGAATGATTTTAGAATAGTTGTGTGCCCTATCATTCCAGTCAATTACCATAAATAGTTAACATAGTTCAGTCTGGTATCTAGTATCTTACAGTTAGGAGTAGGATTTACCACCGAGCAAACCCAGGGATGAGGGCTCATCTGCCAGTAGTGGGTGTGACCCTAAAAAGCAATCCCTACATTCCATAAATATGTAGCCAGTGTAGGTTGAGACTTTAACCTACCAGTTGAGGGTTAACACCTATCTCATTAGGGTACCTGGTAGTTGAGGGTAACCCTTAGTCCTTCGATACAACACTTTTGTGGATCCATGTAACCATGTGTTAATACCTGTAGCACAATATTAACTCCCTTCCAACTGGGGTCACAGGTTGGACCCGAATTAGCTCATTCAGGCATGTTGGTTAGATGATAGCTCACACAGTCTCAGTCCAGTATTCAGCTCAGTAATCAGTTTTAATATTGTTGACCATAGCATACAAATGTTAGTTATCTATTTTTCAATATTTAGTATCTCAGTTTACAGATTATATTTAGAATATGTATTATGCTTGGTCAAGCATTCTCAGTCTTAATAGAGTTCATGCATTCTACTCAGTACATCATGCTATTAATTTAGACATTTATTATGTATGCATATGAAGCCATAAATGTTAGGCTCACCTCATTTAGCATACCACTACATTGAAAGTATTAACCGCATACTAATTTTTTGTTCTATGATGTCTTATTTCATAGGCTTGGATGCTCAGGTTCCCGACCGTACTTAGATATTTCCAGCATATCAGCAGTAGTAGTAGTGGTGAGTCATCATACTTAGAGGATCGATTATGTTTATTTTAGAATTTCATTTCAATTTAATAGTCAGCCGGAATTAGTTAGGGACTTGTCCCATCAACTCCATAGTCGGTTAGTTAAAGGCTTTTGAACACTTTCAGATAGCAAGCAAGTTTTTCATTGCTTTTATTCAGACAAGTTGTTTTTAGACCAATTACTTCAGTGTTGTTTTATTTCTTGAAACCTTATGGAAAATTCAGATAGTTCGCTCATGTGTATCTTTTATTATCAATTTTATTCAGTGCTCACAGCAGGTACCAACTCATGGGTTAGCTTGTGGTCACCTATGACCATAAGCACCATGTGGTGTCCAGGGTATACTCTCGGGGAATTTCAAAATTGGTATCAGAGCCTAATATTTTATAGTGTCCTAGGAAGTCTAAAATATACATTGAGTAGAGTCTTGTGCATGTATGTGAAGCGCTCCACCCTTATGGACAAGAGGCTACAAGATATTTTAGGAAAAGATTTTTTTTTCAGTATCCATGTTGTGTGAATGAGCATGATTTCAATTTAAACTCTCTTCCTAATTCAATCTTCTTTCCATTTAAAGAATATACCTCCTAGATAGATAAACGAAAAAAGTAATAGAAATTAACCCGCACCTCTACCTATTCAAGAAGATCCCCTGAATAAGCACATCTGTAGTGCCGAGTTTAGAGTTGTATTCACTACACTGGCTGACTTTTTAGCAGTTCAAAATAATCAGTAGGATGGTATCCCATCCAATCTAGTCGCTAATTCAGTTGCAGCCATGAATCACGACTTCACCCTAATAAATCCTCCTTTATTTTTGGGATCCAAGTCTGACAAGGATTTGCAGAAATTCTTTAGCATGGTAAAGAAGGTAATAGGAATTATGGGGGTAACTTATAGTAAGGGTTCTAAATTGGTTGCTTACCAATTGCAAGATGTAGCTCAAACCTGGTATAAGCGGTGGAAGGGAGACAGAGGCGTAGATGCAGAGCCTACAGAATGGGACGAGTTTGCTATAGCTTTCTTAGATAAATTCTTTCCATTGGAGTTGACAAAAGCTAAATTGTTATAGTTCATCACCTTGAAGTAAGGCAACATGAGTGTGAAAGAGTATTCCCTTAAGTTTACTTAGTTATCCAGGTATGCTCCTAATGTAGTAGCTGATAACAGGTCTAGGATGAGTAAGTTCATGTCTGGGTTATCTGATAGTATGGTCAAGGACTATAAGACCACAATGTTGATCAAGGAGATGGACTTATCTAGATTGATAGTCTATGCATAGAAGATTGAGGAGGAAAAGGCTAAGGAGAGAGAAAAGTAGAATAAAAGGGCTAGAAAAGGTAGCTTTAATTTTACCCAATCGAGGTCAGGGGTAGTAACTGTCCTTAATTTCCTCATAAATATTTAGCCCTAGCTTCATCTTAAGCTAGCGCACCAGTGCCCAAATTCAAAAATAATAATAGGGATAGAGCGCCAGGCTCTAAATCTCAAGGTAGTATGAACAATGGTCGCAAAAATCCTCTTTTCTAGAAGTGTGGCAGAAACCACCAGGGTCTGTGTAGAGCTTGAAGTGATGTATGCTTTGAGTGTGGCAAGCCAGGCAATAGGATCAGGAATTGACCATATAGTGGTTAGTAGGGTCAGCTCAGTTGTCTCCCAGTCTCATCTGATCTCCCGACTCAGTAGGGTGTCGCTTCCAGTGCCACCAGTAAACAGCGCCGAAACAGGCTTTATGAACTTCAATCTCGACAGGATCAGAAAAGTTCTCCTGATGTGGTTATTGGTATGTTGAAGGTCTTTAATTTATAGATTTATGCTTTACTATATCCTGGAGCCTTTCTTTATTTTGTAACCCCCCATATAGCTGTTAATTTTGATGTCAGTCCCGAAACCTTAACCGAACCTTTCTTAATATCCACTCTAGTAGGTGTTTCTATTATAGCTAGGTAGCATTAGAGTTGACCCTCAAAAGACCAAAGCTGTGAGAAACTAGACTAGACCTATCTCTCTATCAGATATCAGGAGTTTCTTGAGTTTGGATGGATATTACCAATGGTTTGTTGAAGAGTTTTCATCTATTGTATCCCCCATGTCTAGATTGACTCAAAATAAAGTCAAGTTTCAGTAGTCAGATTCTTATGAGAAGAGTTTTCAGGAGTTAAAGGCTCGACTTACCTCAACCTATGTTTTGAACTTGTCTAATAGTTTCGAGGGTTTTATCATGTACTGTGATGCTTCCAGAGTTGTTTTGGGTTGTGTTTTGATGCAGAAAAGGTAAGGTCATAGACTATGCTTCCAGACAGCTTAAGACCCATGAAAAGAATTACCCTACCCATTAATTTGAGTTAGCATCTATTATGTTTGCCTTAAAGATTTGGAGTCACTATTTGTATGGGGTGCATGTTGATACGTTCATGGACCACAAAAGCTTGCAGTATCTATTTCATAGAAATATTTCAATCTCCATCATAGAAGGTGGTTAGAGTTGTTAAAAGAAAATAATATGAGTGTTTTGTACTACCCGGGCAAGGACAATGTAGTGGCATATGCCCCAAGTAGATTGTATATTGGTTGTGTTTCTTACGTTGAGGATAATAAGTAGAAGTTAGTTAGGGAATTTCATCATCTAGCCAGATTAGGTGTTAATTTGGTTGATTCAATTGAGGGTAGCATGTGGGTTCAAAATAGTTTGAAATCTTCTTTGGTTGCCGAAGAGAAAGAAAAGCAAGATAGGGATCCCAGTCTGGTTAAGTTGAAGGAGTAATTCAGAGATCAGAAAGTAGAGGTTTTCTCCTAAGGGGGAGATGGTGTGTTACATTTCTAGGTTAGACTATGTGTGCCAAGTGTAGATGAGCTGAGACAGCAAATTGTTGCAGAATTACATGGTGTCACTCTATTCATCCGGAGGCCAAGAAGATGTACCGCAATCTGTGGGAAATCTATTGGTGAAGTAGTATGATGAGGGATATTGCAGAGTTTGTAGCTAAGTGTTCGAACTATCAACAAGTTAAGGTTGAGCACCTGAGGCCTAGTGGTACCTTAGATGAGTTTAGCATTCCCACTTGGAAGTGGGAAGAGGTGAACATGAATTTTGTGATAGGTTTGCCTGGTACGCATCGTCAGCATGATTCGATTTGGTTTATTGTAGATAGAATAACCAAATCAGCCCATTTCTTGCCATTTCATATTTCTTATTCAGCCAACAAAAATGACAAGCTCTATTTTAAAGAGTTGGTTAGGTTTCATGGAGTCCCATTGTCTATTATTTCAGATAGAGGTACTCAGTTTACCTTTAACTTTTGGAAATCTTTTCAGAAGGGTCTTGGCACCCAAGTTCATCTTAGTATAGATTATCATTCTCAAATAGATAGTTAGGCAGAGAGGACCATTCATACCATAGAGGATATATTAGGGTGTGTGTTCTTGATTTTAAGGGTAGTTGGGATGATCATTTGCCATTGATTGAGTTTGCTTATAATAATAGTTATCACTCCAGCATTCAGATGGCTCTGTTTGAGACTCTCTATGGAAGGATATGTAGATCTCCTATTGGTTGGTTTGAGGTAGGTAAGGCTATAGTATTAGGGCCTGATTCAGTATTAGCTACACAGGAAAGAGGTTTAGTTAATCAGGAAGAGGCTTAAGACAGCCCAAAGCCGACAGAAATCCTATGCAGATGTGAGGAGAAAACATCTTGGTTTTGAGGTTGGTGACTTGGTACATTTAAAAATCTCTCCCATGAAGAGAGTGAGAAGATTTGGCAAAAAGGTGAAGCTCAGTCCCCGATATGTTGGCTTTTATAAAATCTTGAGCCGTTTTGGGAAGGAAGCATATGAGCTTGAGTTGCCTGTAGATTTGGCATCTGCGCACCCAGTATTCCATGTTTCTTTATTAAAGAAGTCTATTAGTGATCCATCTATATTTGTTCCTTTAGAAAGTAAAGATGTTCAAGATAGCCTTTCTTACGAAGAGATCCTAGTCGAGATTCTACATCATCAGATTCAGAGACTAAGGAACAAAGAAGTTTCCTTGATCAAAGTTCTTTGAAAGAATTAGTCTGTGAAGGGAGACAATTGGGAAGCAGAAGTAGATATGTGAACCAAGTACCCTCACCTCTTCTCCGCAATCTTAGACTCGGCTTAAGGTAACATCTTTTCTTAGATTTCCTGTTTTAAATTCTCAGTTCCATCCATGTAATCATCTTCATGACATTGCATACATTCGCAAATTAATTCAGTTATATATATCATGTTTCAGGCTCAGTCACATAGCCATGTTTTTAGTTATGCACATTCAGCAAGTACTCTCAGTATCTCAGCACTCTCAGCTTAATCAGTCTCATTTAAGGACGAATATATCCAAGGGGGAGATATTGTTAGACCCCATAAGATCCTAGCTTATTTCAGCTTATTATTGCATGCTAAAGGGGTCCAAAACTTAGAAAATTCCAGTAACTTGTAAGACTTAGTCATTTCCAAAAATCATTAAACTTTGATGGTTTTAGTTTTGACCTTCCCGGCCATAAGATGTCAATTTTAAGGTTGATTCATGATCGGGGATATCAAAGGTACATCTCGGGTGAGTTTCAGAATTCTTAGATGAGCTTTGGACTGTGTTTGGATGTTCAAAATAGTAAGGTATCATGATGGAGCCATTGACCTAGGATCAGGGTCACTCCACGTTGGTTGGTTGACCCAACCAGGGTTGCGTCGTATTGGCCGCTGAACTAGCCAGGGGTCGCGCGTGATGGGTGGCCTTCTCCAGCTTATTTTCTCCTCATTATTAAGGGTATTTGGGTGAATTTCCCACACCCAAACTCATCCATGACATGATATTTAGGGTCCCTAGGTGCATTATTTTCCCTTTATTAACAAATCCTCTCAAAAGACAGAAATCCTCTCTCAAGATCAAACATTAGCCTCTTTAAAATTCAAGATGAAACTTCAACAAACCATTAAGAACCTCCTTGAATTCTTCAATTAAAGTATGTTAGATGTTCATTCATGGGATCTTTTGACCCATGGAGTCCAAGAACCCAATTTCAAGTTTAATAAAATGATTTTTAATTGTTATCATGAATTTTAATGATGAATTCCCATGAATTTTGATTTAATATTTTGGTTATACAAAATTTGTTGTTGAAGTTAAACCCTAAAGGTTTGAATGATGCTTACTCATTTGTTTATACCTTCAATTGTGATTTAGTATCGTAATCATGATATTACTACATGCGTAAAACTATTCCCATGTTTAAACAATGAATTGTAAATATTTGATGAAAGGCCCAAAGGAATGAGTTTTGAATAGTGACTACTTATCATGTCTTTAAGGTTTTAGTACGGTGTTGTTGTTATTGTTATCGAGTCCTGGAAATTTTTAATACCCAAAATATAGTTGCTTACCTATTTTTCAATATTTGCAAAGTGATTTTAGAATAGTTATGAGTCTTTTCATTCCAGTCAGTTACCATAAACAGTAACATAGTTCAGTCCAGTATCTAGTATCGTTCAGTTCGGGGTAGGAATTAGCACCGAGCGATCACAGGGATGGGGGCTCACCTTCCAGTAGAGGGTGTGGGCTCACCTTCCAGTAGAGGGTGTGACCCTTAGTAGCAATCCTTGCATTCCATAACTACGTAGCCATCGTAGGTTGAGATGTTAACTTGCTAGTTGAGGGTTGAAATCTATCTCATCAGGGTACCTGCTAGTTGAGGGTAACCCTTTGTACTTCGGGACAACACTTTAGTGGATCCATGCATCCATGTGTTAGTACCTGTGGCATGATACTGACACTCTTCCAACTGGGTCACAGGTTGGACCCCAATTAGCTCATTGGGTCATGTTGGTTAGATGATAGCTCCCACAGTCTCTGCCCGAAATTCATCTCAGTAAACTGTTTTATTTTTTCTGACCATAGCATACAGATGTCAGTTATATATTTATTAGTATTCAGTATCTCAGTTTAAAGATTATATTCAGAGCATGTGTTATTCTTGGTCATGCATTCTCAGTCTTTACAGATTTCATGCATTCTACTAAGTACTTCATGTTATTCATTCAGATAGTTATTACGTATGCACATGAAACTATGCATATTAGCCTAACCTCATTTTGCATACCAGTACATTCAAAGAACTGACCGCATACTCATTTCTTACGCTATGATGTCTCGTATCATAGGTTCGAATGCTAAGGTTCCTGACCACACTTAGACATTTCCAGCACATCAGCAGTGGTAGAAGTTGTGAGTCGTCATACTTCAAGGATCGATTATGCTGATTTAAGAATTTTATTTTAGTTCAATAGTCAACCGTAGTTAGTTGGGGACTTGTCCCATTAACTCCATAGTCAGTTAGTTAGAGGCTTTCGAATATTTTCAGACAGCGAGTCAGTTTGGAATTGCTTTTATTAGTTTTCAGACAAGTTGTTTTCAGACCTATAGTTCAGTGTTGTTTTAGTTGTTGAAACTTATAACATATTCAGATATCTGCTAATGTGCATCTTTTATTATCAGTTTTATTCAGTGCTCACAGTAGGTACCAGCTCATGGATTAGCCTGTGGCACCTGTGACCGCAAGCACTGTATGGCATCTAGGGTGTACTCTCAGGGCGTTACAACTATGAATACGCATAACCTCATGAATTTATATATGGTCTAACCTCTTTACATCAAAAGAAACCAAAATCAGGATGAAATGAGCAGATTTGGTCAATCAATCCATGATGACCCAAACACTATCAAAACCATTAAAAGTGCAAGGCAACCCAGCAACGAAGTCTATAAGGATTTATTCCCACTTTCACTCAAGAATGGGTAACCTCTGAAGCAGATCACCTAGTCTTATATGCACAACCTTCACCAATTTGCAACATAGGAAATGAGCTACAAAATTCGCTATATCCTTCCTCATACAATCCCACTAGTAATGTCAACTCAAGTCACGATACATCTTTGTCACACTGGATTGATAAAATTCCTGGAATAATAGGCCTTCTGCAAAATCAATCTAAGCCAATTACCCACTCTCGGCACACAAACTTGGCCTCCAAATATCAAAACCCTATCTAAATCAAGTGAGGCTCAATTGTCCTCATTACTCAACACCTTATCCCGAATCAACCTCAATCCAACATCTTCAAATTAATATGCTTGAATCTGCTCCATCAAAGAAGACCTAGCCTCCGAAAATGCCAAAGCATGCCCAGGTGTAAAAATGTCAAGCCTAACAATCTAGTTAGCTAAAGACTGAAGCTCTAAGGCCAAAGGCCCCTCCTAGGTCAAAAGATGTGTCAAGCTATTAATATTAGTCAACTTTCGGCTTAAGTCCTCCACAACTACATTAGCCTTGCCTGGATAATAGAGAGTAGTCAAGTAATAATCCTTAAGCAACTTAAGCCAACGGCACTGCCTTATATTTCGACATCACTGGGTGAAAAAGTATTGAAGGCTACAATGATCCGAGAAAATCTCACATTGGACTACATATAAGTAGTGCCTCCTCAACTATAAGGAAAAAAACACGCACAACTCCAAATATGGGTAGGGTAATTCTTCAAATGAGGATTCAACTAACGAGAAGCATATGTGGTCACCTTACCCTCCTACATCAACACTGCACCTAAACCAACTCTTGAAGTATCACATAATACATTGAATCCCACACCCTTCTTGGGAAAAGTCAAGCTAGAAGCTGAAGTTAATAAATTCTTGAACTTTTGAAAGCTCGCCTCACAAGCACCAGACCATTAAAAAGAAATATTTTTCTGGAGTCAATTTGGTCAACGGGGTTGCAAAGATGAGAAACCCTCAACAAAATACCGATAATAACCTAGCAATGCAAACAAAACACCAAATTTTAATGGGACAAATTTGGCCTAGACCAATCACAAACCATTGTAATCTTGGCTAGATCAACCATAATACCATCCTTATTCACCACATGACCCAAGAAAGAGACAGAATCCAACCAAAACTCATACTTGGAGAACTTAGCATACAAATTCTCATTCCTCAACCCTTGAAGCACAATCCACAAATGCTTCTCATGATCTCTCTCTATTGGAATAAATCAAGATATCATCTATAAATACAATAATGAAGGAGTCAAGATATGATCAAAGTACCAGGTTTATCAACTCCATGAAAGAGGTTGGGGCATTGGTCAAACCAAAGGACATGATAAAGAACTCATAATGACCGTACTGAGTCTAAAAAGTTGTCTTTAGAATATCTGAAGCTCTAATCCTCAACTAGTAATACCCAAATCTCAAATCAACCTTTGAAAAAATTGAATCACCCTGAAGCTGGTCAAAAAAATCATTAATACAAGAAAGAGTATACTTATTCTTAATTGTCACTTTGTTCAACTGTCGATAATCGATACACATACACATAGAACCAACCTTCTTATTCATAAATAAGATAGCCGCACCCCAAGGCAAACCTCAACAACTCCTACAACTAATCCTTCTATTCCTTCAACTCTAATGGGGCAATCCTATAAGGAGGAATAGAGATATGCTTGGTGCCCTCCCCAATATCAATGAAAAAAATCAATAGAAGATCAGAGGAATACAAAGAAAATCTATAGGGAACACATCTATAAACTCATGGAAAACACAAAAAGAATCCAAAGAAGGAGGTGAAGCAATACTAGTATCACGAATATGAGCCAAATAAGACAAATATCCCCTCTCAACCAAGCGATGAGCCTGAACATAAGATACGACCCTCTTGGAACAAAAATAAAATACACCCTTCAATGATATCCTTGGCATACCTTATAGAGCAAAAGCCGCGGTCTTAGCATAACAATCTTGGAAAGCATGGTAAGGAAACAAACAATCCATACCCAAAATGATGTCGAAGTCAACCATATTCAATACAAGCAAATCTACCCAAGTCTCACGCCCAGCAAAATCCACAACACAGGATTGGTACACCTACTCCACCACTAAGGAGTGTCCTACAGGGGTAGATACATGAATAGGCATGGTAAGAGGCTCAGTGGTAAAATCAAAACCCAAAGCAAAATATGCAGACATATAGGATAAAGTCAATCTCGAATCAAATAACATAGATGTTGATCTGAAGCAAACAAGGATGATACCTGTGATAACAACGTCAAAAGCCTCTGCCTCTGGTCTAGCGGGTATGGCAGAGCAATGTCCAAGACCACCGACTGCCTGAGTATCCCTCCGACCACCATCGCGAGTACTATTACATCTACCTTACCCATCTCTAGTAGAACCTCTACCTCTCATAAATGAAATAAGAGTAGCTTTGAACACATAAAGGGGACAATCCTTGGCCAAATGTTTAGTCTCATAATACATATAGCAACATCTATGACCCTACTTAATAGAAGGAGGTACAGTTGGATCAAAATGTCCACCCTAAACTATTTAACCAGAAGATCCACTACCTAAACTCTATAAAGTTGCCTGCACTGGTCTACCATAATACCTACGAAAACCTCTGAAATCTCTGCCTTAAGAAGTGTGCCCTCTGAACTCTCTCATATGGCATACCTTCTTGGTGCCTCCCTAAGATGCTCAAAGAATACCCTCGGTCATCTTAGCATGATCCATTATACTCTAAAAAGATGCTCCAAACACTACAATTTGAGACATAGCTAACTGAAGAGAAATATCCTACCCCTTCACAAACTTCCAAATCATCTCAAAATCTATGGAAATACTGGCATTGAAATATCTAGAAAAGGCATGAAATCATGCCTTATACTCTGCAACAATCATAAAGCCCTGCTCTAGGTGATTA
The DNA here is from genome assembly GCA_030864225.1 of Capsicum baccatum var. pendulum. Lineage (NCBI taxonomy): Eukaryota > Viridiplantae > Streptophyta > Magnoliopsida > Solanales > Solanaceae > Capsicum > Capsicum baccatum. The sequence continues at coordinate 232,411,848 of CM061560.1, read as the reverse complement.
AACTAATCTCTCACCCGATCCCTTAGACTGTACAACACAAATCAATCTAAAAAGACCTCAGCAAACTGGTCCCAAGTCATCTCAAGAGAATTAAGAGTTCTGCAACTAGGAAGTGACCTCCACAAATCTCTAGCATTATCCTTTAATTGATAAATAGTACATTCCAAACCATGCGACTCAAGTGAACCTAGGTTATGCAACTTCTCATGATAGTCAATCAAGAACTCATAGGCATCCTCTCCTAAAACACCACTAAATATAGTTGGAACTAAATAAATAAATCTCTCAAACCTCTTTTGATCCTTAGAAGATATAAGTACTCAGAATAATAGGAGGCATAGTGAATCTAGCTAGCTGAGATCCCATCTAAGTAAGTAATATAGACCAAGGATGAACTCCTAAAATTGAAATACAATACTCAGATATAGGTGCTAAAAGAGGAAAAATAGTCGGAATCTATAGAGTACCAAAAGCAGAAGTAGGTACCGTCGGAGGATCCACACACGGGGATGGGGGACCACTATAATAAAACTCTAGCACATACGCAGGTGCAATACTTGGAGTTAGGGGAACACCAGATAAACTAGAAGGAGCACCCTCTAAATGGGTCAGGAAGCAAATCAACATCTCCTTTAAGACTGGGGTAGAAGAACTTGGTGGGACCGAAGTAGGATCCACATCTCCAACACACTTAACATGGGCCTCGGGGTGAAGTCCCCAAGCACTGTTTCTATATGGGGAAGATCCATGTGCCCATACACTACCTCGAGCACATTCACGACTCACAACTCGCCCTCTAGATTGGTCTCTCTTCGAATAAAGGCTCAATATCTCTAACCTCTTGAGATTTAGTCATTACCAGCATAGAAAAAAGTGAAATATGACTTATAACACAAGGTATAAAGGATCACACAATAAGGAAAAAAATAATGATAACTTCCTAAAGATATCCTGTAGCCTCTTAAAGATAGATACAGACGTATACATACTTATCTACCAAACTCTTTTAGACATTCCATTCTTACACTATTGAGACTAATAAGTTTGGCTAATCTGATACTAATTTATCACAACCCAAAATACAAGGGTCATGATGGCACTTGTTGCGGTAAATCTTAACAAGTAAGCCTATCACATAAAATGATATGAAAAGAGAAATAATAATAATAATAATAATAATAATAATAATAATAATAATAACTTAAGGTAAGGCTCCTAGAACAAAGTCGAATCATACAATATAATAAAATTGAAAGAACATAACTAAAGATATCATACCAAAATATGGTGTCACAGTGTAAGAACTAGTAGTATAATTCAAGATCCAAAACATAAGATATCCAAAACAAGAACAGCTCTATCTCTAAATACAATAAAGACAGTAGTCAAATTTGAAAGAAGGAATCCAACCACTACCTAAAATAGCTCCAAAGTATAACCCAAAGTCATCTACTGTGAGGCAAACTTGAACCAGGATCTGCACCGAAAGGGCACAGCAAGGGTCAGTATGGTTCACTTATGCTCAGTAGGTATCATAGACCAACTGATCAAAGTTGAAAATAAATCATAAGAAATACACACCAAAGTCATATTACCTGCAACCAGAAAATTTCCCGAACAATAGGCCACATCGTCTCTACGACAAGTTCTAATATCCACACATATAGAAAATACATGTAGGGGAAAAGGAGAATAAATACATATATATGAACATCAAACATAAGTAATGGTAAGTAGAACAATGGGTGGATAACAAGTCAACACAGGAATACAATCACACATAAGCACAATGATGAAAATGTAATGAATATGATGATGATGATGTGATGCACGAGGTTCTTGTACAACCTTCATATACAACTACGGAGCTAAATCTTCTCGATGTAGGACCCATATGGATTTCATCAACCCGAATACAATCCTTATCTAATACCCTATCCATATCTTTTCTCCAGCACATATTTCAATAGAGGGTTTGTAAGATATCCTATTTTCTGTAAAAAAAAAAGGGAATGTTTCTAGTATTTCCATGGTGGAACCAATATTTCATGAATGTATATGATATGAGGATGTAATACTTACAATCACCCAAAATAATTTTTTATATCCAACCAATATATCAACCATGTGAGCCAAAAATAAGTCCATTAGTCCAACCATCCATGAAACCCACATAATCTATATGCCAATAGAATGCAATATTATAGAAATACACCATTGATACCACATTAAGCTTTTTCAACCAACAAAATATGCTTAATTTTATGTACACAAGTCAACAATATCATATAAGACCCCACACGATCACAAATAGCAAATAATATTTCAAAACAACCAAATAACATCAACATATAGTCCCTCACACAGGAACAACACAATAATATAGTTATTTTCATAATTAGTTCCTGTATTGACATTAACTACCCAACCCAGTCTGAATAAAGTTAAGATATAATCTACCTCGAATGTCAAAAACTGATCTGCAAGCCTTAAATCCAAAGACTTTACTCTTCATGAATAGATATAAAATCAACTAAAACATGAAAATACATAATCTATGCATCAAAGAAAAGCCAACAATACTCATATTGCCTATTTTCAAATTGAGGTCAAAACGGACCCTAAAAATTAGTTTTCAAAAAAGAAGGACAAAATGTTAATTTAATTTCAAAAATAAGTTTCCCATATTTTTAAAAGTATATAGTGAAATCCAAGCAAAAACGAGTTAAAATGAGGTTCAAATTAAAGAAAAATCATGTTTAAGCTTTATCGACAAAATCTCTAAAAATTCTTTTTGAAATCAAGAATTTAAAGTTGTTTTGAAGATAAAATTGAGAGAAAACTTATAATTATAAGATTACAAACTTACGCAAGTGAAAATGTATTGAAACAGGATTTGAATTTACAAAAATATAAGTTTCAAGCTTTCAGGGCCACAATCCCCAATTTCTCATTTTATTTTGCGTTAAAATAAGAATTAGATGATAAAATTAGAGTAAAGTAGTTAAAATAGGTGTTTAGAAGCTTAAACAAGCTTAGAAATGGAGGAGATTTCTTAAAAGTATGAAACTCTAAGCTCCAAATCTCAAAAGGGGGAAATGGAGAAATATGGGTGTATTAGGGTGTATGTCTCCACGGATCCTTCAAAATTTATTTGGAATCCTATGAACGCAAAAGAAATATGCTAACCTATCAAATTCAACACTCCGGACCCAATGGTGTTATTAGATTTTTGAAAAAAATACCATTTTCATTAATATGCTCCATGAAATCCAATTTCATAATTTTCCGAATCGAGGGTCGAAATGAGATTTAAAAGTCATGAGACAACACCAACTATGTTGCCAATCTAAAATTAACATTCTTGATCTACTGACACAATCTATTTAGTCATCCTATGTACAAATCAATAAATATTGACCAAAGTCAACTACAAGTCTTTTCAAGCAATCAAAAATCACAATTTCACATAAATCGCATTGAAATGCATTGAAAACCATGTCAATCATTCTCAAACCTCAAAAATATCATAAAGCAGTTACGGAAAGGGGAGGGGGTTAAAATAACCAAATCATATAGAAATGAATATTTTACATACATCGAAATTTGAGTCATACATTGACTGTGGACTTCATCAATTTTTCATAGTAACTAATGAGTGTTGCTCAAAATGCCCTCCAAATATAATTTTAACTTGTGACCATTCGCTTTAAATTTTTCTCCACCATCGGTCTGCTGAATTTCAGTTGATTCATATGAACTAACATCTGTAACATTGTAAGGACCTATCCACCAAAATTTTAATTTTCTTCGAAATAGCCTTAGTCTACTATTGTAAAGAAAAACTTAATCTTTAATTTTGAATTTCTTTTTTCAAATTTGATTTTCATGTTATTTTTTTATTTTTCTTCAAAAATATTGGCATTTTCATAAGCTTCCAATATCAATTCTTTCAACTCATTAATTTTATAAAAATCTATTTATTCTAGTAGCATCAACACCAAAGTTCAATGCTTTTAATATCCAAAAAGTTTTGTGTTCAAATTCAACGGAAAGATGGAGATCCTTTATAATAACTAATCTATATAGGATAATACCAATTGGTATTTTGAACGTTGTTCGATATGTTCATAATGTATCATCTAATTTTAAAGATCATTCTTTTCTTAAAATTTCAATCGTCTTTTCAAGTATTCTTTTTAATTCGTGGTTGAAACATTAAACCTACCTTGAGTTTGAGAAAGATATGTTGTTCCTATTTCATAAGTCACACAATAGTTTGACAATAATGCAGAAAATTATCTATTCATGAAGTGAATCCCTTGATCACTGATGATGACTCACGCTGTGCCAAAATTTGGTAAAAATATTTTTGAAATAAACTTATGCATAGTTCAAGCATCATTTTTCTTGATAGGTATGGCGTCAACCCATCTTGAGACATAATCCATAGCCACAATAATATATTTAAAAGAATAAGATGAGGAAAAAAAAACCCAATAAAATCTATTTCCTAAACATCAAAAATTTTACATGTCTGTACATATTGTTATGGCATTTCATCACTCTCGGTGATGTTACACTTATCACATCATGCAAAGTATTCACGTGCATCCTTGGAAAGTGTCGGTCAAAAAAATCCTACTTTCAGAACCTTAAAAGCAGATCGATTGGCTGCATAATGTCCTCCAAATACTCTACCACAATGATACAATATTTGATTTATATTTTTTTCAGGTACACATCTTCTAATGATATTATCTGCACAAAATCTAATCAAGTAAGCTTCATCCCACAAACAATATTTAGCACTAGATATAAGTTTTTTTCTTTATTGATAGGAAAGGATCTTTTGGTATCCATTTTTCAATCAAGTAATTTGCAATATCTACAAACCAAAGTGGTTAAGCCATAATTAAATTAACAGAGAGAATGATTTAATCAAAAACCTCTTCTTTTATTTCACAAGACTCAAGAGAGGGGTTTTATAGGCTTTATAAATGATCCACTACCTGATTCTCTTTTTTTTTTTAATCTTTTATTTCAAGGCCAAATTTTTTAAGAAGTAAAATCCATCTTAACAATCTAGGGTGAGTGTCCTTCTTTGCTAAGAGGTATTTTAAAGTTGCATGATCAGTAAAAATAGTGGTCTTGATTTCTATCAAATTAAAATAAAATTTATCACCTCTGTTAGTAATACTTTTTTGATTGTGGCATAATTCAGTTGAGCCTCATTCAACTTTCTATTTGTATAGTAAATGGGATAAAAATTTAATTCTTCATTTGGGCTAACACAGCTTCCACGATCATATTACTAGCATCACACATGACCTCAAAAGGTTAGTTCTTATCTGAAAATAGAACTATATGCACAGTTAATAGTTTCTCTTTAAGAATTTCAAATGCTTTCAAATAATCACTTGAAAAATCAAAATTAACATCTTCATTAAAAGGTTAGTTAGAGGTTTTGAAATTTTTAAAAAATCTTTTATGAGTTTTCTATAAAAACCTACAAGACCAAGAAAAGTTCTAATGCCTTTAATAGTTGTAGAAGGAGGTAATCCTGCTATGAAATTAATTTTTACATCATCAACTTCTATTATCTTTGCAGAGATTTTATTTCCTAAGATAATTTCCTCTGTCATCATAAAATGATATTTTTTCTAGTTAAAAATTATGTTTGTCTCTTCACATCTTTTAAGAACTAGGATCAAATGGTGAAAATAATCTTCAAATGTCATGCCAAAGAGTGTGAAGACATCCATAAAAATTTCACAAAAAATTTCAGTAATGTCAAAAAAAATTATTGATATGCAACGCTGAAATGTAGTAGGGGCATTATATAGACCAAATGATATTCTTCTATATGCATATGTTCCATGAGAGCATGTAAAGTTTTCTTATCTTCATCTTTAGCTACAATAAGTATCTGATTGTAACCTAGGTAGACATAAAAATAGTAAAAGCCATATCCTGTAATTTATCTAACATCTGATCAATAAAACGCAAAGAAAAATAATCTTTTCTGGTGGAATCACTGATACGTCTGTAATCAATGAAGAATCTCCACCCTATCACCATTCTAGTAGGTATTAGTTTATTATTTTTATTTTTTATGATAGTCATACCTCTTTTTTTTACACTACCTGAATAAGACTTACCTAAAACTGTCAGAAGTAGGGTAGATGATACCGGCTATTAGAAGTTTTATTATTTTATATTCACCACTTCTTGAATTGTTGGATTCAATCTCCTTTGCAATTGAATTATTGATTTATAATTGTCCTCTATGAGAATTTTTTATGTGCAAATATTTGAATTAATTCTCTTGATATCTACTATAGTCCATCTCAAAGCTCCTTTGTGTGTGTAGTATTGCAGCAAACTATTTTCCTATTCTGTATTTAGAGAAGATGAAATAATTACTAAAAATAATTCTTTCTAAAGATAAACATATTTTAAATGAGATGGAAGAATTTTGAATTCAATTTTTTATTAAATTTTTGTTGGCTATAACTCATCATCCTTAGAATCTTCTTCTAACAATTCAGCTTCTTTTTCCATGATAGGATCATTATCCTGTATGGTCCCTAACATGGCCAAACCTTTTTTCAGTGAGTCTGAAACTAATTGTCCATTCTTGAATTCATCTTTTAGATCGCTAATTATATCAATTAAAAAACATGAAGATGATGTCTCATCTCCTAAAAATCTTAGCATCTTTCGCATATCAAAAATCACTCTTTCTTCATCTACTTTTAAAATTAATTTTCCTTGATGGACATCTATGATAGCTCTAGTAGTAAAAGGAAATGATCTAACTAAGAATATTGGTTCATTAGGACATTTCTTTAGTACTATGAAATCTATAGGGAAAACAAACTTATCTACTCTTATAAGAATAATTTCAATTATTTCCTTTGATTTTTAGTACTTTGATATATAAATTGAAGAGAAACACTTATGTCTTATATTTCACTAAGATTCAATTTTGTAAAGATAAAAAAAGGCATCAAATTTATTGAAGCTCTAAAAACAAAAAGTGTCTTTTCAAAATATATGCCTCCCAAAGTGCATGGAATAGTAAAACTACCTAGATCACCAAGTTTTTATGATAGCTTATTTTGAAGCATTACACTGCATTTATTTGTAAGCGTTACCACAAAAACATCTTCCAATCTTCTTTTGATTGACAAAATTTCTTTTAAAATTTTTGCATATAAAGGTATTTGTAATAAAGTATTAGTGAAACGAATACTAATGTGAATTTATTTTGAAATGTCTACAAACTTTGTAAATCGACCATCAAATTTTTTTCATTTTATTTTTTATGGAAAAGGAATTGTCACAGGGAGAGAAATCATTTTTTCAACTTTTTGATACTTTTTTCTTAACTTCTTTTTATTTTGATGGTTCAAAGGGTGTTCCAACATTCTTTCCCATGTCTACCTATTGTTTTGATTGTTTTTTTGCTTGGCAATCAGCATAAGGTCCATCAAGTTCCTTACCTTATCGTACTGCAATGGCCTTAAGATACTCTTTTGAATTTTTTTTTGTGCTACTTCGTAAGTGATCTTGACTTTTTTCTGACACAAGAGCTTCCAATTGGCTTATATGAGTTTTCAAATTTGTAAGGGTTGAACCATGATTTTCAATCTCTTTATCAGTAGCCTTGATTTGCTTGTACAAAAGGTCATCAGCTTGAATAAGCATGTTGAGGACATTGCTGATATAAAGTTGCTTTTTGATAAGGTTTGAAGTTTGATTGTCCACAACTTTGATATAAAAGGTTGGGTGAATTTTGTACATGCTGCTTTCAGGAAGCTTGAGAGTTTTCGGCACTATTTGGATTGGTCCACTGAAATTGTCAACCTTTTGTGCCATTGGACTTTCAAAAAGATACGACCTATATCCAGTGATGCTACCTGCTCATCATTTTGGTTAGTAACTTGACATTCATAGTTTAGATAGCTTTCTCCACACGTATCATAAGCCTCAGATTGGCTTGATTGTTGTGTATTTACATGAAAGAATTCAAATTTCTGTGTCAAAGAGGCAATTTGTCAGATTAATGTATTTAAAGCATCTACTTAATTTACATTAGCAGTCTTCTTGATGATTACACGATCAGATGGCCAATGAATAATATTTTCAGAAATTTCATTCAACAAATGCAATGCCTCTTCAGTTGTTTTTTCCATTATGGAGACACATGTAACTGTGTCAATCATATTTCTAGATGAAGGATTTAGACCATGATCGAAATATACAATCCCATGTATTTGTCACTACCATAATGTGGGTGTTTTCTTAGAATTGCCTTTAATATTCCCTAAGCTTGAAAAACTAACTCAGTATCAGTGTGCAATAAATTAGATATATCTTATCTTAATTTTGTTGTTTTAGTAGGAAAAAATATTGGTTTAAAAAATTTTGAGTCATCTAGTCCATATGATAATAGAACCTTGAAGCAAACTCTACAACCCAGTCTTGGTATCTCTTTTTTTAAAAAAAAAAAAACCTCAACTTTATTGATTCATGAGACATTCTATTATACTTAGCAGTTTCAACAAGTTCTAGAAAATTAATTAAATGGCTGTGGATTTTCACTTGGATCACCAATAAAGATACAAGATTGTTGAATTATTTGAGCCAAAGTTGTTAGTTGCCAGTGGTGACTTTCTAACACTTGATTCACTATTAAAGAGTTCTAGTCTAACATAATTCCTTAGGATTCTCTGTGCTACCCTCGGTGACACTTTATCAAACTGATCTTCTACATGAATTGGTGATGGGATCTTTGATGGATTTATATCATCTCCTTGTTGGTGTTCTATTTGATAACATGTTATATCTTAATAAGCTATTCATGCTTTCCTGTGGTCACAAAGATTTCTCAATTTCAGAATCATAATTGACCAACTCTTTCATGGAAGAGCAAGTCATAAACAATCTAAAATTTAAAGTTCAATAAATTAAATAAATCACTAACAAAATTCCTTTTTCTCTTTTTGCTTAACTTAAAAATTATTTGGTTAGTAAGTATTCAATGATACAAGCCCAACAAGTCCTACTTAATAATTATAATAACAATAATAAAGTAGAACTATTAATACCAACAATAATAGCAATAATAATATTTAATAATAATCTTTGTGCTATTCCTTACAAAGGCACCAAAAATTGGACGTGACCAATATGTATAGGATTTTGTTGCTCACACTCTGTCAAATTCTAATATAGTTTATGATATCATCCCACAGAGATTGAAAGATCTATGCTACAGATTTGTAATATCTTGACAACTATTTGAGAGAATCAAATTGATGAAAGGTGAAGTTGGAATTATAGGTTACTTAAAATTAAATTAAATCACTTTTAAAAGATTAATAATTGAAAAAGAGTTGGGAATCATTGAATTTACTTGATAATATTCTCACAATAAAATCTCTGTCTCCAAATATATTTTTTTTCTAAAGGATAATTGCGTATTGCTAATACAATTATATATTGTCACTGAAATAAATAATTAATTAACACTCCATGAGGAAATGTCAATTAACTAATTTTATTCCAGTAACTATTAAATCAAATATTCTCTTGCCTGATTGAGCTAAAAAGGATAAAAGAACTCTTTCAATTAGTCCTTAAATCAATAAATTTATTTGAGTCAATCCCTCTGTGAGAATCAAGACTAAAAGAAAGAAACAAGATCAAAGATTTTGAAATAATAGGTAACTAAAGACTACTTTCACTCCACTATTTTACTCATTAGATATCAAATATTATTTTTTCTTCGTGAGAATTACAAAATTAATATAAAGATAACTTAGATATAAAATAAATAATATTAATTGAAAAATATCACTTAAGCACATTTGAAATTTAAGTGAAAATCTTCAGGCCAAGATGTGTTGAGACTGAAATAGTATTATAAAAATATTTATCAAGGTTCACCAACTATCCCAATAAAAAGAGATTACTCTCTTATGAAGAAAAAAATTTAAAAAGAAAACAAGAAATATTTTTTCTATTAGAAAATGATTAGCGAAAGAGACCAAGATCAACTCTTTCTTTCTCCTTAGAAAAACTAGAAAGAAAGAGACAATATTAAATAGATGATAATTAGATGTCTTCCTCTACAACATATGCCTATTTATAGATAAATTTCTACTTATGCCTTGATGAGAATTACAAAATACTTTCAATATATCATCAGATCTTGATGAGAATTAACATGATGATTTATCATGAAATCTTGGTGACATTTTAGCATAACAATTATCATGAAATTTTGGTGAGATTTTATCATGAAACTTTGGTGAGAAATTCAAAGGTCTTTACGTGAATGTTCATGATTTTATCTTTCTTGTTCTTGTGTAGTCTTTGACGAAATTGTAGTGAATAAATCTTCATTTCTTGTCTTGTATCTTCATCTTTCTTTTTCTTGTTTCTCATGCATTCTTCTCTCTGCAAGAATTGTTAGAAAATATAGGAGAACTAAATATATTTATTCATGCTTTTTATGTAACATTATTATTTTTATATATTAAAATGCATAAATATTTTATATTCATCTTAGTTGAAATTGAGGAGGAGGATATCTAATCTGGGGTATAATTTTGGCAAAATGTTATTGTATGTTGTGTTTTAGGAGCCCATCCCCCTTTAATGTGGTTAGTAGTTATATTCAGAGGATATGGGAAAAGTATGGTATTAATAAGACAGTCATGCTAAAGAATGGTGTCTTTTTTGTTAGATTTGATTCGAGGGAAAGGAAAAATGAAGTAATTGACGGTGGAATATACCACTTCAACAACAAACCTCTTATAATTAATGCTTGATCTCCTGATATAAAGTGCACCAAAGATGAATTGAATATTGTTCCTATTTGGATAGGTTTCCTGTCTAGATTTTAAAATATTAGAGTCCCAAGGGGTTAAGTAAACTTGGAAGCCTGATTGGTAAACCTATAGTGATGGATAAGAATATAGATAAGGAGAATGGATTAAACTATGCTAGACTTTTGGTGGTAGTTGAAAAATGGACTGCATTGCTAGATAATATGTAGTTTAAGTCTAAGAAGGGGTTACTAATTGACCAAAAGGTCTCATATGATTGGAGGCCAACATTATGTGACTACTGCAAGAAGTATGGTCATTTAGAAATAGTTTATAGGAAGAAGAAAAATCATGTGCCTCAAAGGTATCAAACGGAGAGATAGATGCATCAACTAGTTGAGGAACAGGTTACTCAGAGAGTGGATACTGAGCAGAGTAAGGCATTAACTACTCTACAAAGCCAACAAGTGGCACATGTAACCCAAATATAAATTCTAGGAAACACTTTGTCGCAACTCGAAAAATTATTTAGGGTGGTAGGGTCATATCAATGAGGAGTGGTAAGAGTCATTTGCCAGAAGCTCAACTGCTATCTTAAAACAATGCTTTTCAAGCCTTAATAGAAGAAACATGTTTCAATAGAAAGGTTGATATGGTAGGAAGTAGTTCTAATCCTCAAATGGGGATGGCTAGTATGTTAAGTTGGAATGTGAGGGGAATAAATACCCCTAATATGAAGAAGAAAGTCAAGTTCCTCTATAATAAAAAAAATGGCTTGGTAGGCTTATTGGAGACCAAAATCAAGATGCCTAGGATGGACAAAGTAGCTGAAACAATGCTTGGAGGTTGGTCATTTATCACAAACTTAGATTGTAATTATAATGGGAGAATTTGGCTCACTTGGAGGCGTGATTACTTCACAATATTACCTGTTAGCATGCCTGCTCAACTGATCACTTATGAAGTAGTCTATATACCTAAACAATTATTTTATTACTTAAAAATTGCATATGCTCATAACGATAAGTAAGAGAGGAAAGAGATATGTAGTGACTTAGTCAAGAATAATGCAACATACAATAAGCCATGGTTGCTTGTCGGTAATTTTAACTCAGTATTGAAAGCTGAAAATAGGGAAGGTAGACATCCTGTGACATAGGCAAAAGTAGTGGATTTTCATCAATGTGTGGAGAAATGTGAACTATTTGAGGCATCATTCTGGTAATTCTTTCACTTGGAATTACAGAAGTGATCATCAAAGGATCTTTTCAAAAATTGACTGGATACTTATTAACCAAACCTAATTGGATATTGTGTTTGTTATTAGTGCTAGATTCCTACCTGAGAAATCAATGGCCATTGTCTAGGTAAAATTACTTTGGATGAGGATACACCTAGTTTGAAGAACCAGTTTAAATATTATAATGTATAGGTACAACACTCTAAAATCCTACACATAGTTGGTATAATTTTGAGAGAAAGGATCCTAGGTTTTAAAATGCTTCAAGTAGTGAAAAAGTTGAAGGTATTAAAGAATCTTTGAGGAACTTAGATGCTCAGAACTTTAAAAACATAGTCACTGAAGTATAGGTATATAGACAAGCTCTATAATATGCTTAAAAGTTGTTATAAGAGGATCCTTTGAGATTAGAGTACTAGATGGATAAAGAGATCAAGTATTAGAAGTTCAGGAAGTCCTCCTACATGGATGACATGATTTTGCAGCAGCAAAGTGAAGCTACTTGGTTGAAGTTAGGTAATGATAATACTAAATATTTTCATTTAGTTCTTAAACATAGAATATTGTAGTAGGGCATAACTCAGATTAAGAATGAACAAGGTGATTTTAAACATGATTCTCAAGATACAGCTAATGTATTTTTTGATTACTACACTAAATTGTTGATAAGGAAGAATCAGTTTAATAAAAAAGTTATAAATATTATTATTCGACCGGGGCCAATACTTAGTACAGTAGCAAGTTAGCTTGATACAACCCTTCACTGGTAAAGATGTCAAGAAAACAATGTTTAGCATTGATAGTAATAAGATCCCAAGGCTTGATGGTTAAGGAGGAGGATTATTTAAGGCAACTTGGTCTAAGATGGGTGCAAATGTTATTGATGCAATATTAGAGTTTGTTTAGGCAGGTAAACTGTTGAAGCAAAGCTCTAATTCCAAAGTTTGCCAGGCCTGGGTTTGCAAGTCAGTTTAGGCCAATCTCCTATTGTAATGCAATATACAAATATATGTTCAAATTAATTTTTCAAATACTAAAGGATGTTATTTGCCACTTAGTAGCATAAAATCAGACTGTTTTTGTTAAAAGAGGTCTTGATACATAATATACTAATTTTACATGATCTTTTGAGGCACTACACAAGGAAAACCTTAGCTATATGTTTGATAAAGATTGACCTGAAGAAGTCCCATGGCATGGTAGATTGGGATTTTCTCAAGGAAGCTTTGAAGGGGCTTGGTTTTCTAGCAAAATTTGTACAGTTAGATATGATTTGTGTCCAACTACTAGGATTTATGTGAAGGTATATAATGAGATTCATGGTTTTTTTAAGGTAGAAAAGGACTAATACCGAGTGATCCTGTTTCTTCCTTTTATTTGTCTTAGTCAGGGAATACCTCACAAGAACTATGAAAACAATGAGTTGTCTTACGGACTTTATTTACCATCCCATACGTAAGGATTTAGGATTAACAAATCTTATTTTTGTTGATGATTTAATGGTTTTCTGCTAAGAAAGTTTAAAATCAGTGAATAGAGTGATGGAGGCTTTGACAAACTTTAGTGTAGTCACAGGCTTGGAGGAAAATATGAGTAAGTCAAGAATCTTCATGGCAAGGATTACTGATGCGGTTAAGAGTCAAATTCTGGAGGAACGGGCTTTAAAGGAAAATTTCCTATAAGATATCTTAGATTGCCTATGTTATCAAAGAAATGGAGAAAATTAGAGTATCAATAACTAGTGGATGAAATCATTACTAGAATTACTAAGATGTAATACCCAAAAAATCCAAACCAATGTTAGTGCCATGTTCCAAGCTCATGCATAATACCTTATAGTTCTTCGGTAATTTTACAAGGGAATTTGATGTATATTAAGGCATCAAATAACTCACAGCTATTAAACGAGTCAAAATAATCCATACCGATTGAATTTTTGATAAGAATGTTGCTTTAGTCAACTTCAAATGAGTATATATTTTATTCTACTCAAAATTTTCCATCTCAAAACCCGCCAAATTGTAGGAAATTGAATTAGATTTCCAATGATAATAATTTCACCTAAATCCAATAATCGGTTGAGAAGTTATGGCACTTTTAGTGAAAACAGTAGCCCAATGTGATAAGGCCGCGTCACAGTGATGGCCAAAATCATGTTCGTCCTTTTTTAGTGTATCACCATGATAAGCATCGCATCATACCAAGGGACATTTTTTCTCTCCTCACTTTCCAGTGAGGCACCGCGATTGGCACCACATCGCTCCAAGGTGCCATTTCAGAATTGTCTATTTCCAGTGGTTCAATGCGATTTCACCGCGTCATGCTGCTAGGTAAATTAGGGATTTTTCCTTTTTTAGTGGCCAGGCACGATTACACCGCATTGCGCCGGAAGCCAAAATTGGGATTTCTAGTCCAATTCTGAGTTTTAATTTGCCAAGGGCATTTAAGGCATTTTTTTCTTCACCTTATTCTGTCAAAACGCAGGATATAACTCCCAAAAGACCATTATTTCCTCAATTTTTTCACACTCCTCTCAAATTAAAGTAGCCCTCTTTTTAATACAAAATCCTATACCTCAATATTCAAGATCAAATCTCAAGAATTGACCATCAATTTTCACAAATTCGTAAATCAAGGTATGTTTGGTGTCCATCCTTGGGTTCCTTCCACCCTTGGAGTTCAAGAATTCTTTTTGAGAATTTAAATTATGTATTACATTCTTGAATTGAATTGTGTTCATGTATGTATTGATTTTATGGGTTTTAAACTAAGAAGATTATGAATTTCAAGTAAATAAAATAGCATGTGTGTTGACTTATGTACTCCTCATGTCATAACCCATGAATTTTGAGTTGAATGTTGTAGCCTTTATATCCCTATGTTATTCTTTCTCATATACAAGAATCATGCTCCCCAAGTGTTTGACAAAATGTCTATGTAAACAAATTATGCATGATATCCCAATTGTACTACTTTTGAACATGTGATATGGTTCCATTATTTATGCTATTGAGTCCTGGGGTTATTGTATCCCCGAAATTAGCTTCTTACTTAGTTTCCAATCATAATCGAATGATTTGGTAGTATCCTGAATAGTAGCATTCGGTTAATTAATAGAATCAGCATGAGTTTAGTCAAGCTTATTACGGTCTAGTGATCAGTGTTGATTTAGTTGGAAGTAGGATTCAATACCGAGAGAACTCAGGGATAGGGGCATTCCTGCCAGTATAGGGTTTGATCCTTAGTAGCAGTCCCTGAGTTACAAAACTACGTAGTCAGCGTAGGGTAAATCGTCTTCCTTCCAGACAAGGGTTGACGTAACCATATACATCTCATGAGTCTACCTAACAGATTAGGGTTGACCCATCTAGTGTTAGTAACCCGTGACACAGTGCTAACACCCTTTCAACTTGGGTTACAGGTTAGACCCTAAATCAGTCTATAAACGGGGTATGTCAGTTAGATGATAACTCCTACAGTCTCTGTTCCAATATGCAATATTCAGTATTCAGTATTCAATATTGAGTATTCAGCATTCAGTACATAACTCAGCTCAGTTCTACACAATCATAACTTTTAGTTATCAGCAATCAATTAGCAGAAATTTGGCACTTCTATTTTAATCTAATTCTGACAGACAATGTATGCTTGGTATTACAGGTTCATTACCTTCATTAGTCCCAGCCTTGCATATAATCTCATCCAACCACTTCATGATATTTAGTTATTATTATTACTCATACACACAAACCCAAGCATATTAGCCTAACCTCACCTAGTATACCAGAATATTGAAAGTACTGACGCATATTCTCTCTTTGTGCTATAATGTCTCATATCATAGGCTCAGACGCTTGGGTAACCGTACTTAGCTAGAATAGTCGATCAGTCGTAGTTATAGTAGTGAGCCCTCATCAATTGAGGACGCGATACTTATTTTATCTTTGCATTATTTTAGTATTTTAGTTATTTCAGATATCAGTTATGAGTTAGTTGGGGCTTGTCCCATCAACTCATTTATATTAGATATTTAGAAGCTTTTTCAGACATTCTCAATTAACAGTTATTCTACAAAAGTATTTAGTTTTGACTCAGTTTTATGAACCTTATGGCATTTTCAGTTTAACTTTTGCATATGTTTCCATTATTATTACTCAGTGCTCACAACAGGTACTAATCATGGGTTAGCTTGTGGTCCTTCGAGGTCGTAGTCACTGTGTGATGCCCAGGGTGTAGTCTAAGGGCATTACAAACTTGGTATCAGAGCCTACAGTTCTAAAGTTTCCTAAGGAGTCTGAAAGTCGCGTCAAGTAGAGTCTTGTGCATGGGTGTGAAGCGTGCCACACTTATGGGCATGAGGCTATGAGGCATTTTAGGGAAAGTTCCCTTCTTTAAGTGTTCATATCATGCGAGTGATCATGATCTCAAGTTAAACTGTCTTTATAATCCAAATTTTTATTTTTTTTATAGAATATGCCTCCTAGAAATACTAATGAAAGAAGAATTAGGAACCATCCAGCACTTCTGCCCACTCAGGAAGATACACTGAATGAGCACATTTCTCACACAAAATTTAGAGATAATTATCCACCCTAGCCTCTTCTGTGGCGGCTCAAAATGTTTAACCAGCAGTTGTTCAGGCTAACCAAGTGGCTAATACTACTGCAGCTAGAATTTGGGACTTCACCTAGATTAACCCTTCTTCATTTTTAGGGTTTAAGTATGAGGAGAACCCACAAAAATTTCATGGCATGGTGTAGAAGATAACATACATTATGGTGGTAACAACTAGTGAGAGTGTTGAGTTAGCTACCTATTAGTTTCAAGATATAGATTATACATAGTTTAAGCAGTGAAAGGTAGATAGAGGCGCAGATGTAGGTCCTATAGAATGGAAAGAGTTTGTTACTGCCTTCTTAGATAGGTTCTTTCCGCTGGAGTTGAGAGGGGCTAAGGTGTTAGAGTTTATCAACTTGAGGCAGGGCAACGTGAGTGTAAAGTAGTATTACCTTAAGTTTACTCAGCTAGATAGGTATACTATTCATGTGGTGGCCAATAGCAGGTCTAAGATGAGCAAGTTCATATCTGGGGTATCTGACAGTGTGGTCAAAAAGTGTAGGAATGTGATATTAATTAAGGAGATGGACATATCTAGGTGTATAGTCCTTGCTCAATAGATTGGAGAGTAAAAGACTAAGGAGAAAGAAAAGGAGTCTAAGAGGGCTAGAACTAGTAGCTTTAGTTTTGGTCAACCGAGGTCAGAAGGTGGAAACCGTCCTCAGTTCCGCCCAAAATCTTCAGTCCTATCTCTATCTTTGGATAGTGCACCGATGCCTAAATTCAGGAATGATAATAAGGATAGGGCACCAGGCACTAAATCTTAGGGTAGTGTAAATAGTGCTCAAACAAATTCTCTTTGTCATAAATATGGCAGAAACCATCAGGGTGACTACAGGGTTGGACGGGTAACGCCCTAAATCTGGTACTCGGAATGTTACACGGCGCCCATGATCCCGAAGGACCACAAGCTAACCCATGACTAATATATGTAAACTGAGTAGTGAATAATAGAAATAAATCATAAATGCGGAAACATGAACTGAAAGTCCATAAGGTTCAATACTAGTAATAGCTGGAAAATAATATGATATAACAATACCAAAATAACTGAGATAATTGTCTCAACATACCGTAGTCTGAAAGCCTCTAAACTGTCTGAATAAGGAGTTGATGGGATATGTCCCCAACTAACTCCAACTACTGAAATAAACTAAAAACTAAAATAGTAATGTGATCATCATGTCCTTGAAGCATAAGGACTCACTTCTAGCTCTGATCGCTGAACTAGGATACTACTAGTTCTCTGGAGCTTGTGCTTCTAAACCAATGGTATAAGACACCATAGCACAAATGTGTCAGTACTTTGAATTTACTGGTATAAAAGTGAGGTACGATGAATGCAACAGGTTCATATGCATGAACAATACTGACTGACTGACTAACATGAACACGATAATACATACATACATACATAACTGTAACTGAGATCATGATAGGACTGAATACTGATTTTTGAAAAATTATTCTACTGACATTGATATCTGAGTCACTAATGAGTGAGAAACTGATACTGTATTACTAAATACTGAGGGACTAATACTATGTTACTAATACATGGATAATTGTGTCTAACAGTTCTGCTTATGAAGAACTGGTCTGGTTGACTGTATCTGGCAGTCTTAAAGCTAAATGCTAATAACATAAGTTCTAATAACTGATATAACTAATAACATAAGTTACTATATCTGACAGTCCTGAGCCTGATGGAACTAGCTAAGTTCCGTACTATATCTGAGTAACTGAATCTGAGATCAGTCCTGTCTAGCGGGTGATCTCTATATCTAATGATACTGATACTAATTAACCATAGTTGAGATCAGTCCTATCTGGTGGGTGATCTCGGGGTCAATTTATAATGATAAAGATTGACTGTATCTGACAGTCCTAAATCTATACTACTGAGTTGAATTGACTGTATCTGACAGTCCTGATTCTATAACTGAAACCGTGGGATGTATTCATCTAACTGACATGCCCCGTACATTTAAATGGGGCCCAACCTTTAACCCCAACTGAAAGGGTGTTAGTACCGCGCCACTTGTAAAGACAACTGTTGTAAAGTCAGTCCTAATCTAGCGGGTGACCCCTGGGATCAGTCCTATACATTTAAATGCGCTAACGGGTGATCCTTGAGTATGTCAGTCCTATCTAACTGGTGAAATCTTGTACCTATGATGGCTACATAGTTCTAAAATTTAGGGATTTCTTCTAGGGATCTCAGTCCTATCTAGAGAGTGAGTCCCCATCCCTAGGCTCGCTCAGTGTTGAATCCTACTCCCATATGAAAGACACTGAACCAATTAACTGAACTGAGCTGATTAATTGAACTAAACTGATACTAGTGGTATTATATAGTGAATCTAAACTAAATTTACTGAGTTTCATTGACTGAAGGGATGTACTGAGTTCTGAGGACTGACTGAGAATACTGAAGTTACTGAGATTACTCAAATACTGAAAATACTGAGATTTCTGAGATTTCTTGAGTCACATGACTGACTGAGTTTTATGGATCATATCTTGACTGAGGAGATCATGAAAACATGATATGGCACTAGGTACACAGCTAAATGTTTGGGTACAAGTACCCCCAGGACTCGATGAGAAGAAACTAACATAGCATGGCTTACTTGAACGCATGACCAACAATACAATTCATAATTCATATATTAAAGTACTTCATCAAACACGTGATATACATAAGTTTGTACATACATGGGGATTTCATGATATCATACTAGTTGGGCATTGTTCCTTTATCTAAGCACTTAATCATACACGTGGTAGGCATAGCACATGTAGACAACATTATAAAACAAGTAATCATCATGATTCATCTCTAATTTCGTCATCCTAGGTTTTATTTATAGGTTCACATGAATATATATCTATACAAATAAATTTCATACAAAATTGATCAGCCAACATGGATTGAATTCAATTGATCATTCTCAACATAAACAAAACAAACCCAACATGAAATTCATAAAGAAATTCATAAACTTAAACTTAGAAAAGAGATTTCTGGCTTCATAAATGAAAGAAGACCATGAATGAACACTACGCATACTTTACTTCATGATTCGTGAAGATTGACGGTGAAACCTTCTTGAATTTGAATCCCTAATAGAAACCCTAGCTTGTTTTTGAGAGAAACTACTATATTTTGGGTGACAAATAGATAAATCATGTGTTATTGGGTTTAAATTGGGGTAAAAAATTGACCCTTTTAACCCTTGGATGCGTCTTTAATTTTTTGAGAAAATTTCCTAATTTTCATCCTTAGCGCGATGCGCCACTATCGTGCCAAGTCACTGGAAAGTGACAAATGGGAAATTGCACGGTGGGGCAACGTGGAGCTATCGTATTGCCACCTTGTATGTGACCTAGAAGTTTGGCGCGATACACCTCTATCACGGAGCAACACTGGAAATTGACAATTGCCATTTGAGCTATCTCCGCAATGCACTGAAGACTTAGATGATATACTGTCTCACTAAAAAGGCTCTAACTCTTCACCCGAATGTTGGATTCGGGTGAATTTGGTATCGATGAAAAGCTTATTTGATTCCCCACATTGATGAAAAGTGAAAATATTGAAAATACTATATGTACAAAAGTGGATTCATCTTTCAAAGAAAGCTTCTAACATTCTTGGGAAACTTTGTAATCTAGGAAAAGTATGGGGTATTACAATATCTCCCTCTTAAGAACATTCATCCTCAAATAAGACTGAGTGAGAGGAAAAGAATACAACCTGAAGTACATACTAAACATGACAGGCTGGAACATGAATTCATGACTGACATGATTGATGGTTGAATATAACATACTGAACATGCATATCTGATGCATGACTAATAAGATGAATTCATGCATATCTGATACATGACTGATAATTGACTATGATTGCATGACTGAATATTATGATGAATTGAATTTTATCACAGTGAGAATGCATGTCTAATGCATAATTACATGCCTAAACCAATATATGAATGCACGGCTGAATATGCAAAGGTACTTAGTACCAAGTTTGTTATGAACACTGAACATAAAACTGAGTAAGACTAAGGAGAAATGTTATCTTAAACGGAAATTCTAATGAATCCGAGATCGTCTTACTAAAATGCATGAGCAGAAATACGAGAACCTAACTGAGTCTGGTCTGATAGGTGACATACTAACTGAACATCATGAATGGAACTGAGCCTCTGAATACTTGGACCAAAGATGAGGTTGGGACTTTGAGGGTCAACTTATGAATACCCTCTACTCTAAACTGGATTCTTCATGCAAACAGAAACTTTATTTAAGGCATAAAAACGTTGGGAAATAATGGGGTATATCCCCCTTAGGACACTATGTCCCTCTAAGAATGCTTACCATACTGAGATACTGGGTCATGCACAGGCCATCTACGGACTGATTCATGACTGAATAATTCATGCTAAAAATCTTAAGGCAAAATAAGAGAAAGAGGTTTAGCAATGCATATCATGAGTATGAAGGACCTATAACGTACCCGAATCTATGCCGGGGCAATTTTCTTGATCAGGGCGTGTCTGAAGAGCATAAAACCTATTCTGAACCTAACCACTAGTGGTACTGGAAGTGATGCCCTACTAGCATAAATCGTTTCCCTTCTGAGCCCTTACTCTGTATTCTCGTAGCCTGTGGCCTAGCTTTCCACATCCATAACATACCTCACTGCCTGCTCTATATATACCTAGGTGATTCTTACCATACCTTTCACAAAGTAGATAGGTAAGACTCATGTTCTTACTATCCTGGGCCTCAAATCCTAGCGAACCATCATAACCATCTTTCTCAAGCTTGGGTACTGGTGTACTAGATGAAGATGGAGCTGGGACTAAAAGTTTATGACTATACTGAGAACGGCTACCACCCCCTGACTTAGGCTGAGCAAAATTGAAACTACATGTCCTTGCCCTCTTATTCTGCTTTTCCTTCATCTTAATTTGAGCATGGGTCATAAGTCTGGATAAAGTCATGTCACTATTCAGTATGGAGGATTTGCACTCATTAACCATGCTATCACTCACCCCTGACACAAACTTACTCATCTGGGCCCTACTGTCTGCAACCACATGAGGGGAATATGTAGCTAATTGAGTAAACTTAAGAGAATACTCTTTCACTATCATATTGTCCTACTTAAGGTTGATGAAATCTAGCACCTTAGCTTCTCTAAACTCTAGGGGAAAGAATCTATCAAGGAACGCGGAAGCAAAATCTTCCCACTCAATTAACCCTACATCGTCTGCCCTCCCTGACTTCCACTGCTTGAAACAAGTGTAAGCAACATCCTACAACTGGTATGCAGCTAGCTCAACACTCTCAACAGTAGTTGCCCTCATGATGTCAGTCACCTTCTGAACCTGATCTAGGAATTCCTAAGGGTCCTCATCTGACTTAGACGCAAAAAATGATGGAGGGTTCATTCAGGTGAAATCCCAAATCTAGGTTGCAACTAAATTGGCCACTGGGTTAGTCAGGACAATAGTTGGTCATTCATTATAAGTAGCAACTTACTGAGCAAGAGTAGTGAATACAGCCCTAAACTCCGCAGGAGAAATATATTTTCCCAAAGGTTCTTCGGGCTGAGGAGCTGACTGATTCTCGTTTCTTTAATTAGGAGTCATGTTTTGTAGAATAAAGGAAGAAATGAATTAGACTGAGAGTTTAACTTTGAGCCTATGCTTACTGGCACGACATGAATACTAAAAGAAGGGAAACTGTTCCTGAAACACCTCATAGCCTCCTACACATAAGTGTGGTGCATAACACACTTATGTACAAAACTCTACTAGATACGGATTTCAAAACTTCCTAGGAACTATTGAACTTTCAGCTCTGATACCTAATTTGTAACGCTCTGAATCTGGTACCTAGAATGTTACACGGTGCCTATGACCCCGAAGGACCACAAGCTAACACATGACTGATATTTGTAAACTGAGCACTGAATCATAGGAATTATATCATAAATGCAGAAAAATAAACTAAAAGGCCATATGGTTCAATACTAGTACATAACTGAAAAATAATATGGTATAATAATACCAAAACAACTGAGATAATTGTCTGAACGTACTATAGTCTGAAAGCCTCTAAACTGTCTGAATAAGGAGTTGATGGGACATGTCCCCAATTATCTCCAACTACTAAAGCAAACTAAAAAAAAATAGTAATATTTTTATCATGTCCTCGAAGAATAAGGACTCACTGCTAACTTTGATCGATGAACTGGGATGCTACTGGTTCTCTATAGCTCGTGCTTCTAAACCAATGGTATAAGAAACCATAGCATAAATGCGTCATTACTTTGAATGTACTAGTATGAAAGTGAGGTAGGCTGAAAGCAACAAGTTCATATGAATAAACAATACTAACTGACTGACTAACATAAAGAAGAGAATACATACATGCATACGTAACTAGAACTGAGATCATGATAGGATTGAATAATGAGTTCTGACTACTGAGTCTACTAACATTGACATCTGAGTCACTAATAAGTGAGAAACTAATACGGTATTACTGAATACTGAGGGACTAATACTATGTTACTGATACATGGATAACTGTGTCTGACAATTCTGATTATGAAAAACTAGTCTGGTTGACTGTATGTGACAGTTCTGAAGCTTAATGCTAATAACATAAGTTTTGATAACTAATATAAATGATAACATGAGTGACTGTATCGGATAGTCCTAAACCTAGTGAAACTAGCTGAGTTTCATACTGTATCTGAGTAACTGAATATGAGATCAATCCTATCTAGAGGGTGATCTCTATATCTGATGATACTGATACTGTTTAACCATAGTTGATATTAGTCCTGTCTGGTGGGTAATCCCGGGGCTTATTTATAATGATTAAGATTGACTTTATCTGACAGTCCTAAATCTATACTACTGAGCTAAATTGACTGTATCTGACAGTACTAATTCTGTAACTAAAATTATGGGATGTATTCATCTAATAGACATGCCCCATACTAAGCTAACTAAGGTCCAACCTATAACCCCAGCTGGAAGGGTGTCCGTACCACACCACTGGTAAAGACAACTGTCGTGGAGTCAGTCTTAATCTAGCGGGTGACCCTTAGGATCAGTCCTATACCTTTAAATGCGCTAACGGGTGATCCCTGAGTATGTCAGTCCTATCTAATAGGTGAAATCTCGTAACTACATTGGCTACGTAGTGAAGGAACTTAGAAATTGCTTTTAGGGAACTCAGTCCTATCTAGCGGGTGATCCCCATCCCTAAACTAGCTCGGTGCTGAATCCTACTCCCATATGAAATATACTGAATTGATTAACTAAACTGAGCTAATTAACTTAACTGAACTGTTACTAGTGGTATTATCTAGCGGAGCTAAACTGAATTTACTGAGTTTTGTTGACTGACGGGATGTACTGAGTTCTGAGGACTTATTGAGAATACTGAAGTTACTGAGATTACTGATCTACTAAAATTACTGAGATTTTTGAGATTTCCTGAGTCACATGACTGACTGAGTTCTATGGAACATAGCTTGACTGAGTAAATCATGAAAACATGACATGGCTCTAGGCACACAGCTAAATGTTCGGGTACAAGTACCCCTAAGACTCGATGAGAAGAAACTGACATAGCATGGCTTACTTGAACACATGACTAACAACAAAATTCATAATTCATATATTGAAGCACTACATCAAACATGTGATATGCATGAGCTTGTACATACATGGGGATTTCATGATATCATACTAGTTGGGCATTGTTCCTTTATCTAGGAATTTAATCATACACATGATAGGCATAGCACATGTAGACAACATTATACAACAATTAATCATCATGATTCATCTCTAATTTCATCATCCTAGGGTTTATTTATAGGTTCACATGAATATAAATCTATACAAATCAATTTCATATAAAATTGATCAACCAACATGAATTTGAATTCAATTGATCATTCACAACATAAAAAAGAAACCAACATGAAATTCATAAACAAATACATCAACTTAAACTTAGAAAAGTGATTCTCGGGCTTCATGGACAAAAGGAGTCCATGAATGAACACTATGCATACCTTAGTTTGTGATTTTGTGAAGATTGACGGTGACACCTTCTTGAATTTGAATCCACAATAGAAACCCTAGCTTGTTCTTGAGAGAAACTTGAGAGAAACTAGTATATTTTAGGTGAAGAATGGCCAAATCACATGTTATTTGGTTTAAATAGGGGTAGAAAATTAACCCTTTTAACCCCTGGAAACGACTTTAATTTTCTGAGAAAATTTCCTGATTTTCATCCTTGGCGCGTGCGCTACTATTGTACCAAGTCACTGGAAAGTGATAAATGGGAAATTGCTCAGTGGCGCGATGCGGAGCTATCACGTTGCCACCTTGTCTGAGAACTAGAAGTTTGGCACGATGCACCACTCTCATTGAGCAATACTGGAAATTGAAAATTGTCATTTGAGCTATCTTCGTGATGCGCTGAAGACTATGGTGATACACTTTCTCACTAAAATTTCTCTAAATCTTTACCCAGGTGTTGGATTTGGGCGAATTTAGTATCGATGGAAATCTTATTCGATTCACCATATGATAAAAAGTGAAAATCTTTAAAATACTATGTGTACAAAAGTGGATTCATCTTTTAAAAAAAGCTTCTAACATTCTTGGGAAACTTTTCAAGCTAGGAAAAGTATGGGGTATTACAAGCAGCGACGTGTGTTTTGGGTGAGGTAATCCAGGCCATTGGATTAGAAAGTGTCCTCAGGTGGGTTTACAAAGTTAGCATAATTGTCCCTCATTTCAATCAGATCTCCGATCTTAGTAGGGTGCCGCCTCCAGAACCACCAGTGGGCAATGCCCAAATAGGCCCTATGTCATTCAGTCTCGATAGGATCAGGAGAGTTCTCCTGATGTGGTTACTGGTACATTGCAATTCTTTTATTTACATATTTATGCTTTGTTAGATCCTGGAGCTTCTCTGTCTTTCGTAACTCCTTACATAGCCATCAACTTCAGAGTCAGCCCTAATATCCTAACAGAGCCTTTCCCAGTCTCTACCACAGTGGGTAAGTCTATGATAGTTCAGCAGGTATACAGGAACTTTCCAATTATAGTTTCTCAGAAAGTTACTTCAGTAGATCTTATAGAGTTAGAGATAACATATTTTGACATCATTCTTAGCATAAATTGGCTCTACTCATGTTATGCCTCAGTCAATTGTAGAAATAGAGTAGCTCATTTTTACTTTCCAAATAAACCAGTCCTTGAATGGAGGGGTGGTACTATAGTGCTTAGGGGTCATCTTATTTAGTACCTTAAAGCAAGAAAGATGATATCCAAAGGGTGTATTTACCATCTTATCCAATTCAAAAACTCTAATTTTGAGACCCCAAATCTTGAGTCAATTTCAGTAGTGAGGGAATTTCCAGATGTTCTCCGTAAAGATCTTCCTGGAGTTCCACCTGAAAGGGAAATTAACTTCAGAATAGACCTTCTTCCAGATACAAAGCCTATCTCTATTCCACTATACAGAATGGTTTTAGACGAACTTAAAGAGTTAAAAGAACAGTTGAAAGATCTCCTAGATAAGGGATTCAGTGGGCCCGATATCTCCTCGTGGGGTGCACTAGTCCTATTCGTTCTTAATAAAGATGGTTCTCTCAGAATATGTATTGATTACCATCATTTGAAAAAAGTAACAATCATAAACAAATATCCACTTCCCAGAATCAATGACTCGTTCGACCAACTTCAGGGTGCCAATTATTTTTTTAAGATAAACCTCAGATCCGGCTATCATCATCTTAGAGTCAGAGAATGTGACATTCCAAAAACAACTTTCAAAACTCGGTATGGTCACATCGAGTTTATCGTCATGTCCTTTGGTCACACGAATTCCCCAACAGCCTTTATGGACTTGATAAAATAAATGTTCAAGCATTACTTGGACATTTTCATCATAGTCTTCATTAATGATATTCTTGTCTACTCCCATAATGAAAATGATCATAAAAATCACCTAAGAATAGTATTACAGACTCTCATAGCCCATCAGTTGTACACCAAATTCAGTAAGTGGGAATTTTGCCTATGATCAGTAGCTTTCCTTAGTCACATAGTTTCCGATGATGGCATTAGGGTTGATCCTCAGAAGACCAAAGTGGTGAAAAACTGGCCCAGACCTATCTCCCTGTCAGATATTAGGAATTTCTTGGCTTTGGCTAGTTATTACTGGTGGTTTGTTGAAGGTTTTTCATCTATTCCATCCCTCATTTCTAGATTGACTTATAAGAAAGTTAAGTTTTAATGGACAGATTATTGTGAGAAAAGTTTTCAGGAGTTAAAGACTCAACTCACTACAACCCCAGTTTTGACGTTACCAGATGGTTCAGATAGATTTGTTGTGTACTGTGATACTTCCAGAGTTATTTTGGGATGTGTTTTGATATAGAATGGTAAGGTTGTGGCCTATACCTTTAGACAACTTAAGCCCCATGAAAAGAATTACCCTACCAATGATCTCGAGTAAGCAGTTGTTGCATTTGCCTTAAATATTTGGAGGCATTATTTGTATGGGGTGCATGTTAATGTGTTCACAGATCACAAAAGTTTGCAGCATGTGTTCTTGCAGAAGGATTTGAATCTATGTTAGAGGAGATGGTTAGAATTGCTGAAAGAATATGGCATGAGTGTTCTGTATCACCTGTGAAAGGCCAATATAGTGGAGACGCCCTCAGTAGGTTGTCCATGGGTAGTGTTTCTCACTTGAGGATAGTAAGAAGAAGTCAGTTGAGAAAGTTCACCAGCTTGCCAGATTAGGTATTCATTTGGTTGATTCAGCTGAGGGTAGCATTTGGGTGCAGAATAGTTCAGAGTCTTCTTTAGTTGTCGGGGTAAAAAAACAGCAGGACATGGATCCCAGTTTAGTTAAATTAAAAGAGTCAGTCAAAGATCAGAAAGTAGAGGTTTTCTCCCAAGGGGGAGATGGCATGTTATGTTGCCAGGGTAGACTGTGTGTGCCGTGTGTTGATGAGTTGAGACAGTAAATTCTTGCAGAAGCGCATAGTGCGCATTACTCTATTCATCCAAGGGCCACTAAGATGTACTGTGACTTGCGGGAAGTCTATTGGTAGAGTGGTATGAAGAGGCATATTGCAGAGTTTGTGGATAAGTGTTATACTTATCAGCCGGGGAAGATTGAGCACCAAAATCCCAGTGGGTCTATGCAGGAGTTCAGTATTCCCAGTTGGAAGTGGGAGGAAGAGAACATGGATTTTGTGACAGGTTTGCCTCTTACTCATTGTCGGCATGATTCAATTTAGGCCATTGTAGACAGGATGGCCAAATCAGCCTATTTCTTGCCAGTCCATACTTCCTTTTCAGCTGAGGACTATGTCAGGCTCTATATTAGAGAGTTAGTTAGTTTACATGGTATCCCGTTGTCCATCATTGTAGATAGAGGTACATAGTTCACCTCTCACATTTGGAAATCTTTTTAGAAGGGTTTTGGTACCTAAGTTCACCTTAGTACAGCCTTCCACCCTCAGACAAATGGTCAGGTAGAAAGAACCATTCATACCCTTGAGGATATGTTGAGAGCGTGTGTAGTTGGCTTTAAGGGCAGTTGGGATGACCACTTGCCTTTGATTAAATTCGTGTATAATAATAGCCATTATTCCAGTATTCAGATGGATCCATTTGAGGCCTTATTTGGAAAGAGATGTAGATCTCCGATTAGTTGGTTTGAAGTAGGTGAGGCCGTGGTAGTGGGGACTGACTTGGTGTTTGATGCCTTAGAGAAAGTACAGTTGATTAGGGAGAGACTTAAGGCATCCTAGAGCTGACAGAAATCATATGCAGATGTGAGAAAGAAAGACCTTGAATTTGAGGTTGGAGATTGTGTATTTGAAGATCTCTCCCATGAAGGGAGTGAAGAGGTTTGGAAAGAAGGGGAAGCTCAGTCCCTGATATGTGGGCCCTTACATAATTTTGAGTCATTTCAAAAAGGTGGCTTATAAGCTTGATTTACCTGCAACCCTAGCATCAGTGCACCCAGTATTCCATATCTCTTTGTTGAAGAAGTGTATTGGTGACCTAGTTGTAGTTGTTCCTTTAGAAAGCATAGATGTTCAGAACATCCTTTCTTACGAAGAAATTCCAGTCCAGATCCTTGATTGACAAATTCATAGGCTAAGGAACAAAGAAGTTTCTCTAGTCAAAGTTCTTTGGTGGAATCAGTCCATTAAAGGAGCCACTTGGGCAGCAGAAGCAGATATGTGGACCAAGTACCCTCATCTTTCTCCACAAACTCAAACTCAGGTTAAGGTGTCACGACCCGAACCATGAAGGCCGAAGAGCCCTTTTAACTTGTAATCATATAAACTATTCATTTATAAATAGGAAATGTGGAAATAAAATCTGCTATGGTAACATGGTCATAATCTAAATTTAGCTTAATAATGAGGAATAAAAACCAATATCAACTAAACAGCATCTAAAAACCATCTGCGAAATCTCTACTACATGATAAATAACAACTGTCTGAAAGAAACTAGGCCTTCTTAAATATAGAAGGCTCATCAACTGGTACTCTTCTCTCCTGTTTGATGAAATCTACTGCTTAGCAAGACCCCTAGACTGTGCCTCAGAACTTGGAGAGAGGAGGGGTCAATACAGATGTACTAGTACGCAAAGTAATCCAAAATAAAGCTTGTATATATACAAAATAATTAGAGAGCAATTGGTCAAAATATCATACATGAAATAGTTCTAAACACATGGGCACTTTCTAAAATCATAAATCATTCTAGTCAATGCAATGCCTGATCTTTGTATTACTTCTGAGTTAGGTGGTACACCCCTACAATTCTAAAATCCCACGGGCTCTATGGAATTTGCCATTGACTCAGTGGGGAAGCATCCAACCCGAGTATGCTGCAAGGGTTGGAGTTTCTAATTCTGGTACGCCGCACGGCACTAGGCCAGCGTAATATAATACACCCAAATTGGTAGATCACAATTTTGGAAAATGAGTTGTCTGAACTCATGCCTTCTTCAGGGATCCACCTAAACTCTCTTTATGCCCAATTTTATCCTTTGCTGAATCAAGCATTTTTCTAGTTACAATATCTAAAAAGTCTGATTTCAAACATGGGTTCTATTTTGTTCTGAATAATCATGGCATAATCTGGATTGGTGTCGTCACACCAAGACTTGAAAGTCCTACTTATGATCCATAATGCATCAGGCATGATTTTTTCATTAAAACATAGTTCAGACCACCCAAACATGCAATTTAACAAAGGGAATTCATGTTCCGAAAATATAATTTGAAACTATGCAAAATTCCCATCCTTTCAATAAATAAGTGGTGGTCATGTAATCTTTAAAAAACCATGAAACCCTTCTCATTATATAATTATGTTCAACATTCATTAACATAAACAAGCCTCTCTCTTTTGAAATCAAAATCATAATCCAAATATAACATTATTCAAGACATACCATAACATGCTTTTCAAGACGCATTCAAACGATTTCATAGTATATCATAAGCAAATGAAAATCATCACAAGAGAGGGATTTTTCATGAATCATGTTCTCAATCCAATCATCAACCTTAAAACACTTGCTTACAATATATATATATATAATTTGAAATCAATTTGGGGGAAAGCCTAAAGGCCAAAACAATACCATCAATGCTTCTAAAGCATGAATATATTCATAAATCTGCAAAACCATATCTTAAAATCAAGATTACCATACTCAAGAGATTTTAGAAAAACCTTGCATACCTCGATTATTAAGAATAATGGTTGATCCTTAAAGCCTACGATTTGGGGATTCTAAATTTCTGATAAATTTTGAAAACCCACGATTGAATCTTGAGTTTCTTGGAGATGAAGTATATGAACTAGGGTTTTTGTTTTGAGGGAAATCTTGAGAATGTCGAATATTATGCTTGTAGAGGTCTTAATCTCCTATTTGGGCATTTTAAGAGACTTGAAAAAAGACCAAACTACCCTTGTAAATTTCTGAACAAAACTAGAAAAATTTAAACTGGGAACCCTATCTTATGGTCCACCGCGATGCGCCACTATCGCGGTGGCTCACTGGAACTTAACAAATGGGAATTTGACCCACTCCGCGACATGCCACCATCGCGAAGTCTCACTGAAAATAGGCCATTGTCATTTAAACCCTCTTCGCGATGCTCCAACGACAGGAAGGACGATGTTTTACGACTAGGACTTAAATTAACCATAACTCCTTCACCGAGTCTCCATTTTTGGACGAATATACAAAAATTTAGATAGGAAAAACTTCCAGCCGTTACAATATTCCTCCTTGGGAACATTCGTCCCCAAATGTTGACGCGGGACACAGACAAGCATCATTTCAAACATACTAAGGCATAGAAAGAATAAGGCAAGGATTGTACCTTTATAACGCCCTGAAAATGGGTTCTGGAGCGTCACACAGTGCTTGAGGCTACGAGTAGCCCCAAGCTAACCCTTTGAGCCATTTTCATTCAGTTCAACACGAATCAACGGGGTTTCCATAAATAACCATCAAATATCAACAGAGTAATCATCATCCAAGAATAAAAGAATTTTAGAAAGATAACAAAATACGACTTATTAGTCAACTCCCAACATCTATACTAATCTGACAAGCCTCTAAGAAAATCAATAAAACCAGCGAGACATTGAGACATGCCCCAACTGACTCATACTCAGTTATCAAATGTAAGCAATTCCGTGAAACCAACATCAGACATCACATCCTTGAAACATGAGGACTCACCATGATAGAGGATGTAGAACAGCGTGCCCAAAGAATCACTGTCGAACCTGGAACTGAGCACCTGAACCTACATTCCAAGAAAATGCAGCCCACATCCGAAGATGAGGGTTAGTACCATGGAAAGGAACCGAGTATATGGGGGTTTATCCAATTTTATAATCATCATCATTATAAATATTTATAAGAAATATGCAGGATGTATGAAATACTCACATAGCCCGAAAAAAACCATGATAATCATGAAAGGATGAAATAAGTACAATAACATATATGAGTTATCATATAATTTGTCAATCACTTTCAGTTCATCAAGAATATTAATACTCATAATGTAAATATCATTTAAATCTTTCGAAAGAATAACTTTCACAATTCCACTTTCAAATCACTTCACCATTCACCATAGACACAAGGAAACACACACACACTGGGAGATCCTATAACCGACATAAACTATGTGAGCTACATGGAGTCCAACGTACAACCCACCTTGGGGAGAGCCGTCCTATTTTTGCCATCGGAGTAGGACTATCGATATCAAATTCACACAAACTAGTGATCACTATATAAATCAGCCTCAAGCTCAGCCCTACAGGGGCACGTAGTTTTAGGAAAGTAGGGTAGCTTTATACCTCCCACTCGGTGCGAAAGATTTCTCCTGAACTTAGCTCAGATCATTTCAAAGACAATCCACAACATAACAATTTTAGTAATATATAAATATACATCGGAAGCCATCATGCTTCCCATCTATCAAAATCAACCACGTTGTGGATTTCTTTCACACTCGAGTTCAAAACAACTCCATTAAGATCAAAAGGTCAAATCATTCAAAATATCTCAAATATTCAACATCAACGTGCTTATAACACACACTTTCAAAAAAAACACAATTTCCAATAGGGATTCACGACCCAAATATCAAAATCCTGATAAATATCGTTCAAGATTCATGCTTTATATCTCCACACATATAAATTCATCTTTCAAAATCATAAACATCAAGATTTCATAATAATCATCATAAGATATGGTTTCATGCTTCAAATTCATAAAAATGATGCCTTTGTAAAGAAAATTACTTTTGGGCACAAGAACGAAAGAGAGTTCTTGTTGAAAAACCCCACATACCTTGAATGACGAACTTTAGATCGATAACATTTTTGAGATGTTAATCGTACCTTTGAATGATGGTTCTTGGAGTTCTTGAACTAGGAACTTGGAATCTTGGATAAATTTGCAGAATTAATGGTGAACTTTGGAGGTTCTTGAAGTTGGATGTAGGAGCTTAGGGTTTTTTTTTTTAGGGAATTTGATAAAATATAACATATAATGCTTCTAACAGGCTTTAATATAGGGTTTGGACGGATTTTGGGTGAGGGAGACTGACCAAAACGCCCCTAAAAATAAAATAATTCCCGAATTTGTCCTTTGGTGGACTGTTTTGATAGTCTGAAGTAGATCAACCATAACATTTTACTCCGATATCCAAATTTGATGAAACCAATTTCATTAGAAAGAGAACTCACAGAGATTTCCTTTGATATATAGTAGATCACCCAGATCATTATGTAAAAGGAGTTGTGATCATTTAAATTTGGAGCAAAAATACGCCAGGCCTCAGTACTTTATCCTGCACGTTTTACTGTTCACTACTATTCATGTTTAGATCGGAATGTTCATAACTCATCTCTTGGATGTTCGTTTTAGATGATCTATACATCGTTGGAAAGCATATTTGATACTCTACGCAATGGTGGGTCATAATCTAAGACATTCCACATGAAAAATTTATAATTCATTCTAGAAGATAGAACCCAACACGTTTACGCATAAAATTTCAACGAAAAATTTCCCGGGGTATTACATCATCTCTCCCTTGAAAACATTCATCCTCAAATGACGCTAGACATGCCAAGATTAGATAGGGAATAGAGCATACAGCTGAAACCATTTGTTAGACTCATCACCACATCGTTTCTCACTTCGAATGCATAAATTCAAGAAACTACAGCTGAACACATAATAAATGTCAGCTGAACTATTGCAACTTTTTTCAAAAGTGCATGATTTAGGAAAGAACGGTACCTTCGGCTTGATTGAAGTTCGCGAAAAATAGGTGCGGGTACTTGGATCGCATATCCTCCTCAGCTTCTTAAGTTATACCCTCAACAGATTGGTCTCGCCACAATACCTTGACCAAGGAAACTTCTTTGTTCCTTAGTCTTTGGACACTGAAATTAAGAATCTCAATAGGAATCTCATCAAAAGAAAGATTTTCTTGAATGTCAACACTCACAGAGGAATCCACTACCACAGCATCGCTAATATGGTTTCTAAGCATGGAGACATGGAATATTGGATGTACAGAGGACAACTCGGAAGACAACTTGACCTCATAAGCTACCTTACCAACACGGCTAAGAATTTTGTAAGGACCAACATAACGGGGACTAAGCTTCCCCTTCTTTCTGAATCTCTTCACCCCTCCTCATGGGTGAAATTATCAGATACACTAGGTCACCAACTTCAAACTCAAGGTCTCTCCTTCTAACATCCGCATATGACTTCTGACGACTCTGCGCATTTTTCAATCTTTCCTTAATCAACTTAACTTTTTCTATATCCTCAAAAACTAAATCAGGACCAATCAGAGCCGCTTCACCCACCTCAAACCAACCTATGGGTAATCTACACTTCCTCTCATATAAGTCTTCAAACGGAGCCATGCCATTACTAGAGTGAAAACTGTTATTGTAAGCAAACTTTATCAACGGTAAGTGATCATCCCAACTTCCCTTAAAGTCAAGTGCACAAGCTCTCAATATATCCTCTAAGGTTTGGATGGTCTGCTCAGCCTGACCATCGGTCTGTGGATGAAAAGCAGAACTCAAAAGCACTTGGGTACCAAGACTCTTCTGAAAAGCTTTCCGAAATTGCGAAGTGAAATGAGTACCCCTATCCGAAATGATAGACAAGGGAATGCCATGCAGTCTGACTAGCTCTCGGATATACAATCTAGCATAATCCTTAGCAGTATATGAAGTATGAATAGGCAAGAAATGAGCAGACTTAGTCAACCTATCAACCACAACCCAAATGGAATCATGATGGCGTCGGGAAGAAGGTAAACCAATCACGAAGTCCAAATTTATCTCTTCCTACTTCCAGGTGGGAATACTAAACTCTTGCATCATACCACCAGGTTTTTGTTGTTCAACCTTAACCTGTTGGAATGTTGCACACTTAGCTACAAACGCTGCTATATTTTTCTTTATGCCACTCCACTAATAGATTTCCCGCAAGCCTCGGTACATCTTTGTGGCACCAGGATGAATAGAATATCGCGCCCCGTGCACTTCAGCCATAATCTTCTGTCTCAGATCATCAACATTCGGGACACACAATCTACCCTGCAATCTCAACACACCATCTCCCCCTTGGGAGAAAAGCTCTACTTTTTGATCTTTGACTGACTCCTTCAGTCTAACCAAACTAGCATCTAAGTATTGCTTTTCCTTTACTTCTGAAACCAAGAAGGATTCGGAACTACTCTGAACCCCTATACTACCTTTAGCAAAGTCAAACAACCTAACCCCCAATATAGCCAAATGATGTACATCACGAGCCAACCTTTTCTTACCTTCTACCACATGCGAAACACTACCCATGGACACTCTACTTAGGGCATCCGCCACAATATAAGCCTTGCCCGGATGGTACAGCATACCTATATCATAGTCCTTTAACAATTCTAACCATCATCTCTGCCTAAGATTCAATTCTCTCTGAGTAAACACATACTGCAGACTCTTATGATTAGTGAAAACATCAACATGGACACCAGACAAATAGTGTCTCCAGATTTTCAAAGTAAACAAAACAGCAGCCAACTCAAGGTCAAGGGTGGGGTAATTTTTCTCATGGGGTTTCAACTTTCTAGAAGCATAAGCTACAACCTTACCCTTCTGCATCAATACGCAACCCAAACCAACTCTTGAAGCATCACAGTACACCACAAAACCATCAACACTGTCAGGCAAAGTTAAAATAGGGGCTGAAGTGAGTCGAGTCTTCAACTCCTGAAAACTATTCTCACAAGATTTGGACCACAAGAACTTCACTTTCTTTTGGGTCAACCGAGTCATAGTAGATGCTATAGAGGATAAACCCTCAACAAAATGGCGGTAATAGCCAGCTAAACCCAAGAAACTTTGGATATCAGTCGAAGAAATAGGTCTAGGCCAATTTCTAACAGCTTCGGTCTTTTAGGGATCAACTCTAATACCCTCGAAAGAAATGATATGACCTAGAAAAGCAACTGACCTTAGCCAAAACTCACACTTACTGAACTTGGCAAACAATTGGTGATCTTTAAGGGTTTGCAAGATAGTTCAAAGATGATCAGAATGTTCATCCTTACTATAGGAGTACACCAGCATATCATCGATGAACACTATGACAAACATATCCAGATATGGTCTGAACACTCAATTCATGAGGTCCATGAAATCTGTTGGGGCATTAGTTAACCCAAAAGACATAACAAGAAACTCAAATTGGCCATAACGAGTTCGAAAAGTAGTTTTGGGGATGTAACGCTCCCTAACTTTGAGTTAATGATAGCTGGAATGAAGTTCTATCTTTGAGAAATAACTTGTACCTTGCAATTGGTCAAACAAGTAATCTATCCTCGAAAGGGGGTACTTATTTTTTATGGTGACTTTATTCAGTTGGCGGTAATCAATGTACATACGCAAAGAGCTATCTTTCTTTCTTACAAACAATACAGGAGCACCCCAAAGAGAAACACTGGACCTTATCAAAAATCCTTATCTAGTAGATCTTTGAGTTGCTTTTAACTCCTTAAGTTCTGCAGGGGCAATACGGTAAGGAGGAATAGAAATGGGCTGATTATCGAAAAAAAGATCAATCCCGAACTCTATCTCTCTATCAGGAGGTATCCATGGGAGATCATCCGGAAAGACATCAGAACACTCATTGACGACGTTAACAGACTGGAGAGTTGGAGTCTCAAACTTAGTGTCTTTGACCCTACCCAAATGGTAAATACACCCCTTGGAAATAAGCTTTCTAGCTTTGAGGTAAAAGATAAAATGACTCTTATATGACATAGAATTCCCTGACCACTCAAACATGGATGTACCTGGAAATTAAAACTTGACCACCGGGTCCGACAATTAATAGAGGCATAAGAAGAATATAGCCAGTCCATACCCATAACCACATCAAAATCTACCATGTCTAAATCAATCAGATCAGCCAACAAGACTCAATGAAGAACAGTAACAGGACATTTTTTATACACTTTTTGGGCAATAATCGAATCACCCACTGGGGTAGAAACTAGGATAGGCTTAGGAATAATCACAGGACTCATTTCAAAATTCACAGCAATCAAAGAGGTAACATATGAGAAACTGGATCCAGGATCCAACAAAGCATACACATCAAACTAAAATATACGAATCATACCAGCAATAACATCGGGAGAGTCCTCCTATTCCTGGCAGGACGGTAAAGCATAGAATCTATTCTGGTGCTGCCATCCAGCATTGCTAGAAGAGGCACCCTGAGCTGGGGCTGGGCGAGTCGCTGGAACTGGAGCACTAACAGTCTGAGTCTTGGTCTGAGGGCGATAGTTACGACACCCTTGTCCATCCTGTGGACAATTTCTAACTCTGTCACCACACAAGACACAACCCCTCTTCTCACCCCAACACTTACCCGAATGAGCTCTACCACACTTAGGACATTGGGGACGATTTGGCTTACTGCCAGCACTATACTGGGGTTTGGATGCATATAACCTGCTACTTTGCTCCTGCCTACCTCTAGGCACAGGAGCACTAGTAGATACGGTGCTGGCATAGATGAACGATCCTGATACTGAGGGCGACTCCCTCTCTGCGATCTAGTCTGACCTTATCCGTGCTTCTCAACCAAGCTCTCTTATTCTCTCTCATTCTATCTCTCTCCTTAATCTTGTCTGACTCAATCTATTGGGAATGAGTCATCAGCCTAGAAAGATTCATCTCACTATTCAATATAGCAGACCTACAGTCCTTAACCATATAACTAGACACTCCAGTCACAAAATTACTCATACTAACCCGATTATCAGCCACTAAGTTAGGAGCATAGTTGGCCAACTGATTGAACTTTAGACAGTACTCCCTAATAGTCATAGAGTCCTGTCTCAGGTTCATAAACTCTTCCACCTTTGCCTCCCTCATCTCCAAAAGGAAAAACTTATCCAGGAATACATCCTAGAACTCTTGCCAAGTTGTAGGGACAGCTCCCTCACCTCTACCTTTCCTCCAAGCAACAACCCAGTCATAATCAAGGTCTTTCAACCTATACGCAGACAACTCCACACTATGTTCCTCAAATACATGCAACACCTGAGTAATCTTCCGCACCTCTTCTAAAAAAACCGTGGATCCTCATTAGACTTGGATCCATAGAATTCTGGTGGATTCATCCGCATAAAGTCACGGATCCTGGCAACAGCTGAATCACCTCCCTGCTGCTGTGGATCCAGGGCCGGGTTGGCCTGAATATTTATAGTAACAGCTTAAGCCAGTGCCTGAAAGGCTGCCCAAAATTTAGTATGAGACACATTTTCATTCAATGGGTAAGTTGGTTGAGGTTGCTGACCATCATTATTTCTTCTCGCTCGACGTGGAGGCATATTTCTGAAAGAGGAGAGCACGAATCAATAGCTGAAAGAGGCACTTTAACCACGATAGGCTTCTGAAAGAAAGAATCACACTTTTTCCTAAAACGTCTTATAGCCTCTTGCTCATAGATGTGGTGCACTACACACCGATGATCAAGACTCTACTTAACGCGGCTTGTCAGACTCCTTAGTACACCTTACAACCTTAGTCTCTGATACCAAGTTTGTAATGCCCCAAAAATAAGTTTCGAAGGGTAACACGGTGCTTGAGGCTATGAGTAGCCCCAAGCTAACCCTTTGAGCCATTTTCATTCAGTTTAACATAAATCAATAGGGTTTCCATAAATATCCCTCAAGTATCAACAGAGTAATCATCGTCCAAGAATAAAAGAATTTCAGAAAGATAACAAAATATGACTTATTAGTCAACTCCCAACATTTATACTAGTCTGACAATCCTCTAAGAAAATCAATAAAACCAGCGAGCCATTGAGACATGCCCCAACTGACTCATACTCAGTTATCAAATGTAAATAATTCTGTGAAACCAATATCAGACATCACGTCCTCGGAACATGAGGACTCACCACGATAGAAGATGTAGAACAGAATGCCCGAAGAATCACTGTAGAACCTGGAACTGAGCACCTAAACCTACATTCCAAGAAAATGTAGCCCACATCCGAAGATGTGGGTCAGTACCATGGAAAGGAATCGAGTATATGGGGGTGTATGCAGTTTTATAACATCATCATCATAAATATTTATAAGAAATATGCAGGATATATGAAAGACTCACATAGCCCGAAAAAAATCATCATAATCATGAGAGGATGAAATAAGTACAATAACACATGTGAGTCATCATATAATTTGTCAATCACTTTCAGTTCATAAAGAATATCAATTCTCATAATGTAAATATCATTTAAATCTTTTGAAAGAATAACTTTCATAATTCCACTTTCAAATCACTTCACCAGTCACTATAGACATAAGGAAACACACACACACTGGGAGATCCTATAATCGACATAAACCATGTGAGCTATATGGAGTCCGACGTACAACCCACGTTGGGGAGATCCATCCTATCCTTTCCATCAGAGTAGGACTATCGATATCAAATCCACACAAACTAGTGATCACTATATAGATCAGCCTTAGGCTGGCTCCTATAGGGGTACGTAGTTCTAAGGAAGTAAGGTCACTTTGTACCTCCCACTCGGTGCTAAAGATTTCTCCCAAACTTAGCTCAGATCATTTCAAAGACAATCCATAACAAAACAATTTTAGTAATATATAAATATACATCGGGATCCATCATGCTTCTCATCTATCAAAATCAACCACGTTGTGGATTTCTTTCACTCAAGGTCAAAACAACTCCATTAAGACAAAAAGGTCAAATCATTCAAAATATCTCAAATATTCAACATCAACGTGCTTATAACACACACTTTCTCAAAAAAAACATAATTTCCAATGGGGATTCACGACCCAAATATCAAAATCATGATAAATATCATTCAAGATTCATGTTTTATATCTCTACACATGTAAATTCATCATTCAAAATCATAAACATCAAGATTTCATAATAATCATCATAAGATATGGGTTCATGCTTCAAATTCATAAAAATCAAATAAAGAAAATTACTTTTGGGCACAAGAACGAAAGAGAGTTCTTGTTGAAAAATCCCACATACATGAATGATTAACATTAGATCGATACTCATTTTTGAGATGTTAATCGTGCCTTTGAATGATGGTTCTTGGAGTTCTTGAACTAGAAACTTGGAATCTTGATTAAATTTGCAGAATTAATGGTGAACTTTGGAGGTTCTTGAAGTTGGATGTAGGAGCTTAGGGTTTTCTTTTTGAGGGAATTTGATGAAATATAACATATAATGCTTCTAATACGCTTTAATATAGGGTTTGGATGGATTTTGGGTGACGGGGAATGACCAAAACGTCCCTAAAAATCAAATAATTCTCAAATCTGTCCTTTGGTGGGCTGTTTTGATAGTCTGAATTAGATTAACCATAACGTTTTACTCCGATATCTATATTAGATGAAACTAATTTTATTAGAAAGAGGACTCGCAGAGCTTTCCATTGATATATAGTAGATCACCCATATCATTATGTACAAGGAGTTATGATCGTTTAAAGTTGGAGCAAAAATATGCCAGGCCTCAGTACTTTTTCCTACACGTTACTGTTCACTACTATTCACGGTTCAATCAGAATGTTCATAACTCATCGCTCGGGTGTCCATTTTGGATGATCCACATATCGTTGGAAAGCTTATTCGATACTATACATAATGGTGGGTCATAATCTAAGACATTCCACATGAAAAATTTACAATTCATTCTAGAAGATAGAACCCAACAAGTTTACGCACAAAATTTCAATGAAAAATTTCTCGGGGTATTACAACCTTCCATTTTATTATCCATAGGATCAAAAAGGTCTGGGTATCTAGATCTCATGTCAACTTCTGAATCCCAAGTTGCTTCTTCAATTTTCTAATTTCTCCACAAAACTTTAATTAAGGCTATCTCTTTATTCCTCAATCTTCTAACTTGGAGATCCAAAATTTCTACAGGCTCTTCTTCATAGGATAAGGAGTCTGCCACTTTGATTTCTTTGACAGGCAACACTAAAGAATGGTCTCCAATGCACTTCTTCAACATAGATATATGAAATACCGGATGAACAGAACCCAAACTGGCAGGCAATTCTAAATCATACGCAACACCACCTATCTTTCTCACAATCTGGTATGTCCCTACGAATCGAAGACTCAGCTTTCCATTATTCACGAATCGCATAACTCCTTTCATGGGAGTAACCATGAGAAATACCAAATCTCTAGCCTCAAACTCTAGATCTTTTCTTCTAACATCGGCATAGGATTTCTGATGACTCTGGGATGTCTTAAGTCGTTCTCTAATGACTTTCACATCCTTCATTGCCTGATGAACAAGATTAGGCCCAAACATTTATGTCTCACCCACTTCATACCACCCTATTGGTGACCTACATCTTCTCCCATACAATGCCTCAAATTGTGCCATCTTAATACTAGAATGGAAACTATTATTATACACAAACTCCATTAGGGGAAGGTGTTCCACCCAACTACCTTTAAAATCAATTACAAATGCCCTCAATATGTCCTTAAGGGTATGAATGGTGTGCTCATCCTGCCCATCAGTCTGAGGGTTAAAAGTAGTACTTAGATTCACTTGGGTACCTAAACCTCTCTGAAAAGATCTCCAAAATTGTGAAGAAAATTATGCACCTCGATCGGATATGATGGTCACAGGTGCCCCATACAAACAAACTATTTCTGCAATGAACAGCTTAGCATAATCCCCTCCCGAATAGTTAGTCCTGACAGGCAAAAAGTGGGCTAACTTGGTCAGCCTATCTACAATTACCAATATAGAATCATACTGGTTTCGGGACTTCGGGAGTCCTGTAATAAAGTCCATATTAATCATCTCCCAATTCCATAAGGGAAAGGCTATCTCTTGGGAATAACCACCGGGCCTCATATGCTCTACTTTAACTTGTTGGCAATTCAAACACTTGGAAACAAATTTAGCCACATCACGCTTCATATTATTCCACCAATACATAGATTTTAGATCATGGTAAATCTTAGTAGAGGAACAACATACCTCGAAGTGTAAGCTTCGTCAAGGATTCTCTTCCGCAAACTGTCAACATCCGGTATACATAATCTACCCTAATACCTCAAGATACCATCACCACAAATTTTGAAGGACATCACCTTCTGTTGACCAACATCTTTCTTTATCTGCATCAAGATGGGATCTTTAACCTGCTTCTCTTTAACTTCTACACAAAGGGAAGATTTAGCTATCTCATGAAAAACCATTCCCCCATCTTCAGAATCCAAGAGTCGCACTCTTAGATTTGTAAGTCGGTGAATATCCTTTACCATCTCCCTTTTCTCTCCCTTAACATGAAAAAGGATGCCCATAGAAAACTTACTAAGGACATAGGCTACCATATTTGCCTTGCCCAATTGATAGTGCTGGCTCATGTCATAGTCCTTTAAAAGTTCTAACCATCACCTCTACCTAAGATTCAATTCTTTCTGGGAGAAAACAGACTGTAAACTCTTGTGGTCAGTAAATATATCAGTATGTACCCCATACAAATAGTGCCACCAGATCTTAAGTGCAAAAACTACAACCGCTAACTCCAAGTCATGAGTGGGGTAGTTCCGCTCATATACCTTCAACTGCCTAGATGCATAAGCTACTACCTTACCGTGTTGCATAAGAACACACCCAAGTCCAACTCAGGACGCATCACAGTATACAACAAAACCTTCTGTACCCTCCGAAAGAGTCAAAATAGGAGCAATAGCCAACTTGTCTAACAACTTCTCAAAACTATTCTCACAAGAGTCAGACCACAAAAACTCACCTATTTCTGAGTCAACTTAGTAAGTGGTGCATCTATGGAAGAAAAACGCTCTACAAACCTTCTGTAATAACCCGCCAAACCCAAGAAGCTCCAAATATCTATTGGAGTCATGGGTCTGGGCCATTTTCTCACTGCCTCTACCTTTTAGGTATCAACCTTAATCCCCTTACTAGACACAATATGCCCCAAGAAAGCAATAGCTTTTAACCAGAATTCACACTTGGAGAACTTTGCATACAGCCTATGATCTTTGAGGGTCTGGAGGTTAATCGGAGGTGATTGGCATGATCCTCCTCACTTTTGGAATAAACCAAGATATCATCAATGAAAACTATGACAAACAAGTTTAGAAACTATCAAAAGACCCTATTCATTAGGTCCATAAAGGTTGTAGGGGCGTTAGTCAACTCGAAGGACATGCCTAGGAATTCATAATAACCATATCTGGTTCGGAAAGCTATTTTGGGAATGTCTGACTCCCTAAATTTTAATTGATGATATCCTGAACGAAGGTTTATTTTAGAAAAAACCTGAAGTTGGTCAAACAGATCATCAATCCTTAAAACTGGATACTTACTTTTGATAGTGACCTTGTTTAACTGGCGGTAATCTATACACATACTCAGGGAACCATCTTTCTTTCACACGAACAGTATAGGTGCACCAAAGGAGGAAACACTAGGATGGATGAAACCTTTATCTAGGAGGTCTGCTAGCTGCTCTTTCAACTCTTTCAACTCTGCTAGAGCCATTCTATATGGCGGAATAGAGATGGGATAGGTGTTTGACAACACATCAATGCCAAAATCTATCTCCCTATCAGGTGGTATTCCTGGGAGATCATCTGAAAAGACTTCAGAGAATTTATTTACTATAGGGATAGACTGAAGAGGAAGACTTTTGGCAATAGAATCTTTAACCTGAATAAGTTGATACAAAAAACCGTTGGAAATAAGTTTATGGGATCTGAGATAAGATATGAAGTGCCCTCTAGGTGCTAAAGAGGGCCCTTCCCACTCTATTGCTGACTCATTTAGAAAAGAAAAGTTAACCTTTCGATTTCTACAATCTAGTGTGGCATAACACAGATGGAGCTAGTCCATCCCTAGGATATCATCAAAAACAACTATATCAAGTTCTATGAGGTCAGCCACCGTATTCCTACTAAGAATAGACACAACATATTTTTTATACACCCTCCTAGCCATAACAAAATCACCCACCAGAGTGGAGATAGAGAAAGGTTCAGCAATCACATCGGGCTCAAACCCAAAAGCAACAGCCACATATGGGGTCACATAAGATAAGGTAGACCCAGGATCAAGCAACACATATACATCATGGGAAAAGATGTATAACGTACAGGTGACAGTATCTGGTGAGGCTTCAACCTCCTGGAGGTTGGTCAAAGCATATAACTAGTTGCGACCGCACTCGACAGCTGATGTGGCACCCTTTTGAGGTGGTAGTGGTGCGAAAGAATTTGCCTGAGATTTTGCACCACTAAAATTCCTTCTAACAGATAGATAATCCCTCTGAAAGTGACTCGGCTGACCACATGAATAACATACGAATACGCCCAACTGACACCTCCCTGGATGATGCTTACCACAAGTCTCACACCGTGGATAAGGATGGTACTGCTGATCTATACTACCCTGTGACTAGGTATCCTAAGCTCGGGGTCCATGACTAGTCTGAAAACTCTAAGATCATCTATCAAATGGGGGTATGGGTGCTGGGGTGCTAGCTGCAGACTGCACGTTACTCCAAAACTTCTTTTTTTACTATTTACGGCCCCAGTTACCACTTTGTGGCTGACTGTGGTTCTGATCCGCTATTCTGTCTCTCTTTGCCTGCCCGTCCTTTTCTCTATATTCAGCAATTTTCTTTTTCTTATCTTCTACTTGCTGCATGTGGACTGACTGCC
This sequence comes from Capsicum baccatum var. pendulum, assembly GCA_030864225.1. Classification (NCBI taxonomy): domain Eukaryota; kingdom Viridiplantae; phylum Streptophyta; class Magnoliopsida; order Solanales; family Solanaceae; genus Capsicum; species Capsicum baccatum. The sequence continues at coordinate 232,367,184 of CM061560.1, read as the reverse complement.
TAGAAAAGTTCATATCCTTATTTAGCATCGCCCATTGGCATTCGAGCGCTAGATCATCGGAAAGTCCAAATGCAAATTTCCTCATCCGTGCCCTCATGTTACCCATTATTTCTAGTGTATAACAATCCAGTTGGTTAAACTTTAGAGTGTACTCCTAGATATTCATCTTCCCCTGATTAAGATTCATAAATTCCTCTGTTTTGTCTTCCCTCAACCCTAGAGGAAAGAATCGGTCAAGAAAATCTTCAAACTATGGGCTCATCACTCTCACCCTTTGCCTCTTCCCACTCATAATACCATTGTTCACTATATCTTTAAGCTGGTATGCTGTTAACTCAACCCCTTCTACCTGGTCCATATACATCACTCTAAAAATTTCCTCTATTTCATCCACGAACTCCTGTGGGTTCTCTTCCACCTTAGTGCTAGAAAATTTGGGCGGGTTCATTATCATGAACTGGCCCACCCTAGTAGCCTCCAGAGTAATAGATGAAGACCAAGTATCCTACGACCTCTGAGTCTGTGCAGCTACCAGTTGTGCAAGCATGTGAATGGATTGTCTGAATTCTGCATTCAATATGTCCTTAAGAGAGGACTAGGGATGATTAACATTTGTTCTTGGAGCTCGAGAAGGATTGGTCAGGACTGGAGGTACTCCCAGAGTAAGAACAGGTTTTGGGGTGAGAGATCTATTACGGGTCCACATCCCGTAAGTGGAACAGACCTCATATGTCTGTGCATTCTGATCGATAGTGCGACGAGGAGGCATGATCGATTTTTCTGAAAAGTAAGAGAGAATTGATTACAGGCAGATTAGACTCCAAAGCATGAACTAGATCATAAGGAGGGGAAACATTCCTAAACGCCTAGTAGCCCCCTTCTTATAACTGTGGCTCGCTACACACCCATAAACAAGACTCTACCCGACGCGATTTCGCAGACACCCTGGGACATAAACCAGGCTCTGATACCAAGTTTGTCACGATCTAAACCAGGGCCCTAGCCATGACGGACATCCCAAACCATGAAGGCCCGAGAGCCCTTCTAACTTGTAATCATATACACCATTCATATATAAATAGGAAATACGAAAATAAAATCTGCTATGGAAACATGGTCATAATCTAAATTTAGTTTAACAATGAGGAATAAAACCCAATATCAACTAAACACTGAAAACCGTATGTGAAATATCTACTACATGATTAAATAACAACCGTCTGAAAGAAACTAGGCCTTCTGAAATATAGAAGGCTCACCAAATGGTACTCTTCACTCCTGTTTGATGAAATCTACTACTTATCAGGACCCCTACACTGTGACTCAAAACCTGGAGGGAGTGGGGTCAATACAGATATACCGATACGCAAAGTAATCCAAAATAAAGCTTGTATATATACAAAATAGTTGGAGAATTGGTCAAAATATCAGACATGAAATAGTTCTAAACATATGGGAACTTTCTAAAATCATAAATCATTCTAGTCAATGCAATTCCTGATCTTTGTACTACTTCTAGGTTAGGTAGTACACCCCTACAATTCCAAAATCCCATGAGATGTATGGAATCCACCAGTGACTCGGCGGGGAAGCCTCCAACCCGAGTGTGCCACAAGGGTTGGAGTTTTTAATTCTCGTATGCCACACGGCACTAGGCCAGCGTAATATAATATACCCGAATCGACAAATCACAATTTTAGGCAATTAGTTATCTGAACTCATGCCTTCTTCAGGGAACCACCTAAAATCTCTTTATGCCTCATTTTATCCTATTCTGAATCAAGCGGTTTTTTAGTTTCAACATCTGAAAAGTCTGATTACAAACATGGGTTCCATTCTATTCTGAATTATCATGGCGTAATCTGAATTGGTGTCGTCACACAAAGACTTGCAAGTCCTATTTTTGAGCCATAATGCATCAAGCATGATTATTTCATTAAAACATAGTTCAGACCATCCAAACATGCAATTTAACAAAGGGAATTCATGTTCTGAAAATATAAGTCGAAACTATGCAAAATTCCCATCCTTTAAATAAAAAAGTGGTGGTCATGTAATCTTTAACAAACCATGCAACCCTTCTCATTATATAATTATGTTCAACATTCATCAATATAAACAACCCTCTCTCTTTTGAAATCAAAATCATAATCCAAATATATCATTATTCAAGATATTTCATAACATGCTTTTCAAGATGCATTCAAATGATTTCATAGTATATCATAAGTAAATGAAAATCGTCACAAGAGAGGGATTTTTCATGAATCATGGTCTCAATTCAATCATCAACCTTAAAACACATGCTTACAATATATATAGAATTTTAAATCAATTTAGGGAAAGCCTAAAGGCCAAAAGAATACCATCAATGCTTCTAAAGAATGAATATATTCATAAATCTGAAAAAACCATTCTCAAAATCAAAATTTCCATACCCATGAAATTTTAGGAAAATGTCGCGTACCTCGATTATAAAGAATAATGGTTGATTCTTGAAGCCTACGATTTGGGGATTCCAAATCTCCAATAAATTTTTAAAACCCACGATTGAATTTTGAGTTTCTTGGAGGAGAAGTATATGAACTAGGGTTTTTGTTTAGAGGAAAATCTTGAGAATGTTGAATATTATGCTTGTAGAGGTATTAATCTCCTGTTTGGGCATTTTAAGAAACTTGGAAAAAGTCCAAACTACCTTTGTAAAATTTTGAACGAAACTAGAAAAATTTAAACTGGGAACCCGATCTTATGGGCCACCGCGATGCGCCACTATCGCGGTGGCTTACTGGAAATTGACGAATGAGAGTTTGGCCTACTACGTGACACGCCACCATCGCCGAGTCTCACTAGAAATTGACCATCATCATTTACACCCTCTCCGCAATGCACCAAAGATAGAAATGATGGTGTTTTACGACTAGGACTTAAATTAACCATAACTCCTTCAGCGAGTATCCATTTTTGGACGAATCTACAAAAATTTAGCTAGGAAAACTTTGGGGTGTGACATAATGTAACATTATTCTTAGAATTTCTCTTTTCCCATGCTCAGTTTCATTTGCATATCATTCTCATGTCAATCATGCGTTCATAGAAATAGTTCAATCATGCATCATATTTCAGTTTCAGTTATGTAATCACGTTATCATCGTGTATATTCAATATGTAACCAAAGTTTCACAGTGCTTTCAGTCTAACCAATCTCATTCGAGGACGAATATTCCCAAGGGGGAGATATTATAATACCCCAAAAATTCAAACCAATGTTAACGCCATATTCCAAGCTCATGCATAATTCCTTATAGTTCTTTGGTAATTTTACGATTAAGTTTGATGTATATTAAGCCCTCAAATAACTCTCAGCTATTAGATGAGTCAAAATAATCCTTACCAATTGAATTTTTGATAAGGATATTGCTTTAGTCAACTTCAAACGAGCTTATCTTTTATTCTACTCAGAATTTTCCAGCTTAAGACCCATCAAATTATAGGAAATTGAATTAGCTTTTCAATTATATCAATTTTACCTAAATCGATACTCGGGTGAGACGTTATGTCACTTTTAGTGAAAAATAGTAGCCCAACGCGACAAGGCCACATCGCGGTGATGGCCAAAATCATGTTCGTCCTTTTCCAGTGTGTCACCACAATGAGAACCATGTCACACCAAGGAGTATTTTTTGTGCTCGTCACTTTCCAGTAAGGCACTGCGATTGGCACTACGTCGCGCCAAGGTGCCATTTAGAAATTGTCCGTTTCCATTGGATCAACACGATTTCACCGCATCGCGCCACTAGGTAAATTCGGGATTGTCCCTTTTCAAGTGGCCCGATGTGATTACACCGCATCGCGTTGGAAGCTTAAAATAGGATTTCTAGTCCAGTTCTGAGTTTTAATTTGCCAAGGGCATTTAAGTTTTTTTCCTTCACCTCATTCAGTCAAAATGCGGGATTTAACTCCTAAGAGAGCATTATTTGCTCAATTTTTTCACACTCCTATCAAATTAAAGTAGCTCTCTTTCAAGAACAAAACTCTAGCCCTCAAGATTCAAGATCAAATCTCAAGAATTCATCATCAATTCTCACAAATTCATAAATCAAAATATGTTTAGTGTTCATCCTTGGGTTTCTTCCACCCTTGAAGTTCAAGAATCCTTTTTGAGAATTTAAATTATGAATTACATTCTTGAATTGAATTGTGTTCATGTATGTGTTGATTTTATGGGTTTTAAACTAAAAAAATTATGAATTTCAAGTAAATAAACTAGCATGTGTGTTGACTTATGTACTCCTCATGTCAGAACCCATGAATTGTGAGTTGAATGTTGTAGTCATTATATCCCTATGTTATTCTTTCTCATGTACAAGAACCATGCTCCCTAATTTCTTGAAAAAATGTCTATGTAAATAAATTGTACATGATATCCCAATTGTAATGCTTTTAAACTTGTGATATGGTTCCATTATTTATGCTATCGAGTATTGGGGGTATTGTATACCCGAAATTAGCTGCTTCCTTAGTTTCCAGTCATAATAGAATTATTTTGTAATATCTCGAATAGTAGCATTTGGTCAATTAACAGAATCAGCGTGAGTTCAATCAAGCTTAGTACAGTCTAGTGATCAGTGTCGGTTCAGTTAGAAGTAGGATTCAACACCAAGCAAACTCAGGGATGGGGGCATTCCTGCCAGTTATGGTTTGACCCTTAGTAGCAGTCCCTGAGTTACAAAACTACGTAGTCAGCGTAGGGTAAATCGTCTTCCTGCCAGACTAGGGTTGGCATAGCTATATACATCTTATGAGTCTTCCTTCCAGATTAGGGTTGACCCAGCCAGTGTTAGTAACCCGTAACACGATGCTAACACCCTTCCAACTGGGGTTACAAGTTGGACCCTAAATCATTCTATAAATGGGGTATGTCGGTTAGATAATAACTCCTACAGTCTCAGTTCCAGTACTCAGTATTCAGTATTCAGTATTCAGTATTCAACATTCAATACAGAACTCAGTTCAGTTCTACACGATCATAACTTTCAGTTATTAGAAATTCAGTACTTCAGTTTCAGTCTAATTTAGATAGACGATATATGCTTGGTATTTCAGGTTCATTACCTTCAGTAGTCCCATCCTTGCATTTACTCTCATCCAGCCACTTCATGATATTTAGTTATTATTATTATTCATGCACACGAACCCATGCATATTAGCCTAACCTCACCTATCATACCAGTACATTCAAAGTACTGACGCATACTCTCTCTTTGTGCTATGATATCTCATATCGTAGGTTTGGACGCTCGGGTTCCTGACCGTACTTAGCCAGATCAATCGATCAGCCGCAGTTAAAACAGTGAGCCCCCATCCATCGAGGACGCGATACTTATTTTGTCTTTGCATTATTTCAGTATTTCAGTTATTTTAGATAGTAGTTGTGAGTTACTTGGGGTCTGTCCCATCAACTCTTTTATTTCAGATGTTTAGAGGCTTTCAGACATTATCAGTTAGCAGTTATTCTACAAATATAATCAGTTTTGACTCAGTTTTATGAACCTTATGGCATTTTCAGTTTTACTTCCGCATATGTTTTCATTATTATTACTAAGTGCTCACAGCAGGTACAAGTCATGGATTAGCTTGTGGTCCTTCGAGGTCGTAGGCACCGTGTGACGCCCAGGGTGTAGTCTCGGAGCGTTACATACGATCTACTCTAAATAGTTGTCTTATGCAGGTAGGATTCAAGGGATTAACTCAGTCTTTTTTGCAATATACAATTTGTGGGGAGAAATTTTATCCTTCCTTAAAGCATACTGAAGGAAGTTGATAGGAAGTGTAGGGAGTTCATATGGGGTTTACAGCAGATAGAAGCGAAAGTATCACTTGATGCTTAGGAGGTAATATGTCATACAAGAAAACTGGTGGTTTTAATGTAAAAAATTATAGATTATGGAATATAGCATCTGTTGGCAAGCTACTATGGCAGTTGATAGTTAATAAGGAATCAATTTGGGTGAAGTGGGTACACGAGTTGTATAAGGGAAAGCATGAAAATGTTTGGACACATAGAGTTCCTCCTGACTACACCGGTACAGGAGGAATTCATTTCCTCAAAGTTAAAATGTAGACATGGTATGTCAATAACAGATATTAGTTGCAAGGGAGAGGGGTATATTTAGTTACTCGAAGCTATTTGGAGTTGCTAGGACCACAAAGAAGGTTTTCAATTGCTGAACTTATTTGGACTGCAGTGGCACAACCAAAACACAGAATGATTGCTTGGGTTGCAACTCAAAACAGGTTACTCACTAAAGCTAGAATGCAGAAATTGAACATCCCATTGTTGATTGTGTGCCAGTCAAGTGCAGAAGACAACAAATCATTTATTTTGACATTGTGATTGGTTAAAAGAGGTCAAGTAAGGACTAGGACAATGGATAGACATTACAATTCAGGTTGGGAAAGTGAAGAGTCTTATTAACTACTAAAAGAAGATGTAATAAATTTATGAAGGTGGTTTTAGCTACTATCTGGGGAGTTGTTTATTATACTACATGAAGAGCACGAAACTACAAGCAGTTCAAAGGAGTGTTAATCCAACCTGCAAAAGCAGTGATACTGATTAAGAGTGATTTTCTTATTAGATTAAAGTCATTTATAGGCTCAAAGAAAGCTCGTAGTAATAGGAATTTTTTGTATAGTTCATAGAATTAGTTGTTTCTTGTTTTGCTGTTGAATAAGGCTTGATCTTGCTAGCACCCTTCCTAGGAGGTGGTTAGGTGGTTAGGTGCTCTTAATTTGTAATCCTATTGTTGATTCATTATAATAATATTTCACAGTTGTTACCAAAAAAAATGAACAATACCCACCATAGTTGTACTTCTTCTAATAAGAGCAACCATCATTAATAGCCAAACACACACTTTCTCCTCTATTTTTCACTTTCAGAATACTCCCTCCATTAACAATACCCACCAACAAACCTTCATTCTACTCCCACAACAACCAGTCAACGGAAATCCCAGAATTCAGTCGGTGTTTTCTTCAACAGTAAAATGTAAAAAAAAGAAAAGGAAAAGGGACGGGACAATCGAGTTTGCTGGAATTTGGCTCTTGTTAGGTCCCTTCAAGCTCCATTTTTAATCAAGTAATTTTGGTGGTTTCAAATACAACTGAAGCTGTTGTTTCTATTTCGGGAGATTCGTTTTCTATCGGAAAAGCTTTGAGGTCCAATTCATTTGCCCTCATTTTATTACTAGTTTCATATATTGTGTTAGTGGTGGTTTGTTCAATGTTTTATTATGGTATAGTATATAGACATATGTCTTTTAAGTTGACGCTTCAATTTATATTTATGATCTTAAACTTTGAATATTCATGAGTAGATACTCAAACTTATATAAAATTGAATAAGTAGACACACCCATTTTATATGACATGGTACATATAGGACACCACTAAAAACATGAATTGATTATGTTGGACGCATGTAACTATTTATTCAGCTTTATACAAGTTAAAGTGTCTAGTTGTGCACCTCTAAAATTGAAGGATATGAATGAAAATTAAAATCAAGTTAAAAGACACATTTATTATCCGTTTTATTAGCCTAGATTTGCTTTTTTGTTGGAATATGTTCATGTTTGTTTGAGTTTTGTTCATATCTTCTGTTATATTTTTTGGAAATACTAAATTGGGAAAATAAACAATTGTAGTATGAAATTGGTAAAACGTGGATCTGGTAATTGGTTTGATTTGGCAAAAAATTGAAGAATGAATAATTTCTAGTGCTAATGATTAGGTTTTCTTTATTTCACTGTATAATTAATTAATTCGGATGTCCACTCGATAGCGATCATGTTTTACGACGGGCATTGGGTAGACAAATTCTAGGTTGAAAATTATTTATCGTATTGATTCAAATGTATTTGTTCGTTAGAAAATGTCTTGAGATACTGTATTGGATGATCGTTCGCGAACAAGATTCGAAACGTCGGGTGAAGCATAGGTTAAGAAATATAATTTAGGTTGCATAAATTTATTTTTTACATTTTTTAAATTTCTTTTGGACTGTATAATTGGACTGGACTTTCTTTTCGCTTTGAACTCTTTGTTTGTTTGTTTGTGTCTTTTGTAAAATTTATTCATTTATAGTTTTAGTTAAGTCGATATGAGTCAACAAAGAGATTGTGTTAAACCACGGGATGGAGGGGTGTCATACACCTTTCACTCGATCAATAGAACTCGTTAATCGAAATCTCTGTTCGCCATCGATATTTTTAAGAGTCAATTATTTTAAAAAAAAAAAAAAAATTTAAAGGTGACTTGGCACATTAAATCAATGTTAAGTGACAACTTCGAGTTGTAAATACATTTTTTTCAAAATATTTTTTTAATCATTATCAATAATTAAAAATCTTTTTAAACTTTAATAAATAATGTTTTTGATAAGAAAAAAAAGGGTGCGACAAATGTACTTATCCAACTTATTTGGAATGTGGGAATTGGAACCAAATTAAATTTATTACACTCGTTGTTGGAGAAAGAATGACATGTTTTGACTTGACATGAAGTTTTAAAAAATAAAATATATTTATGAATTTTGTGATCTTAAATTAAATTTATGTCAGATGTACCAAAATATTTTTTAATCATGTTATCTTAAATATATCACGTGAAAAGTTGAAATTAAAATATTATAAAAAAAAAAATTATTATTTTTAAAACAGATTAAAGCAGAAAATAGGTCATTCTTTTTTTAAATAAAGAAAATATAACTATATCCACTTGTATTTAAGAAGAGAAAGTAACTCAATTCTTTTTTTAAATGAAGTATAACTATATCCACTTGTGTTTAGGATTTTTATTTTTAATTTAAGATACATTTAAAATGAGGATTACTTTGATCTTTTTATTATTCATTTTATCATTATTCTCTCTCTTTACAAATATAAACTAAACCACCTATCATGAGAAAAGAAAATTACAAAAAAATATACTCCTTCCATCTCAATTGTTTATGTTACTTTGTTTTTTTTGGTTTTTTTCAAAAAAGTTGGCTCTTTCCTTCTTTGATATTTTCAAATTTTAATTTTTCGGATGACATGTTTAAGATCATAAAATTAAAAAATATTTTAATATATTTTACATATATTTAGTTTAAGATTACAAGATTTAAAAGTTATATTTACTTTTTGATGTTAGGCCAAAATTATATATTTTAATCATCATCTGTCTAATATTTAATATTTTTATTTATTTTTTTAGCATTAATTTTATGAATTGTATTTAATATTATATTTTGATGTATAAAATTAAATTGGTGTGAAGATAAAAAAATTTGAAGTTAAAACAGGTGAAAGACCAAAAATTATTAGACGAAATCAGGCAGACAACTTAATGAAATTAATTTATTAAAAATAATCAAATATGAACATTTTGAAAGGAATTGAAATACGTCTGCTCAATGGTACGCCGCCTAATTGGTGTGACACGCCGCTTTATCAGCGTGACACCGGAAGAGCCCTCTCCGTAATTAATTTAAGTTGGACGAATTCTAATTTAGTTTTAGTTAAATTTTAGTGATTAAGTAGAAATATATAAGCGGAATTACATAAAAGAGTTGTGAGCAATATTTCTTGAATACAAAGCCAAGACTCAGAAGTAAAATAAATAGAGGAGATTGGTGTTGCGGATAAACCAGGTAGCTCACCACAAGATCTACAAAAGTCTGCAACATAATCAAACTTCTCCTCGTACTATATACTAGTAGTGAGATTAGAACCTACACCCAAAAAGGTACAACAAATGCAACATGAGTAAAAAACACGGATGCCCAATAAACTAGAAACTACAATGAATATTGCTTATGGTGGGTACATGTAATAGGCAGTCAATGATTTGTTGATATTTACTTTCAATTTACTATCTTATCCTGATTCACTTGTGTATTGCAGCATGCAATTTGATCAACAGCAGCACGAAACAATTTGTTATTAGCTTAGAAACTGATGAAATCAGAGTAGTCGAAGATAGAGTGAGCAGCATTTCTTAATTTTTTTTTGTCAGCTGGCATATCCACAACATTTAACAATTACCGTGATTTTTTACTAGGGTGACCAAGTGGAGCTTGCTCGTTTTATGAAAGATACGGTCAAGAATGAGCTCAGGAGATGTTATGAAGAAGTGCAAGAGCTTCTCCATTCGGCATCTGGACCCAAGTTGGCGCTACTAATTGACAGGAAGGTTTTAATGTACGCCTTAGACCCAAGTCTTCGTGTAATGTTGTTGAATTTGAGCTTGAATTGCCGTGCAGTGGTTTGCTGTCGTGTTTGTCCTTTACAGAAAGCTCAGTGAGGTCCTTACACCACGTTGGGAATTGTCAAACTGGGTTGTGGTTTCTTCACGTTGAAACATGTTTTTTAAGTATTAACGTGGACGCAATCACCAATTTTATCAACCTTTCATGAAATGGAAGCATTGTTAATTTCTGTTGTCACATCTACCTGGGAGCTTAAAAGTGTGTACATATTATGATAGGTTTTATCAACTCTGTTCCTTATCTCACTGTATCACTTTGTAATAACCTTGGCATATTTGTATTTCTTGAAATGCTTTTTTCGGGATTCAAAATTCGTTGTCAACAGCAGGGGGGGGAGCTACAGTGCTTTATGGAGGTTCGGCCGAACCCCCTAACTTTTGCGTAGACCCTGTATTTGTAACTACAAAATTCGAAAAACATATATAATTATATACGGCCGAACCCATAGACAAACATAGGCTGTTAGTCCAGTGGTAACAATTCGTACACTTCTATTTTTTTTTAAAAAAGAAAACATAAACTGCTAATAAAGTGATCTGCATTCTTGTAAATACTTATTTTCTCCCTTCACATATGTGTTGTGTTACTCTCTGTAGGGAAAGTTGGATCACGAAACTTCCTCAGAAAAGGAAGACTGATAGTTGCTCAATTATGTACACTAGCGGAGCTACTGGAGAACCAAATGGTGTCATTCTGAGTTCTGACTAATGTTGCTTTCAGGGGAGAAGTTCTGTCAATGGATCAAATTCTCGTTGAAACAGACAAAGAGGTAATCTTGAGTTATCCCTTCTGTTTGGCTGAATCAGATAACAACTTTCCTGCTGGTTTATATACTTCCGAACATATTCTATTAATTCAATAAGAGCTTAGTATGATCTCACTCCTATCAATTTGTGTCATTTTCGGGAAACGGGGGAGGATGTGTACTTTTCATTCCTCCCACTAGCTCATATATTTGATCAAATAATGTAGACATATTACATATACAGAGATGCTTCAATAGGATTTTGGCGAGGCGTAAGATGCTAATATTCTTTCTACAGTGAATTACTTATAGCTTTTTTTTAAGCTATAAACTTGTTGTGCCTTTTAAGCCAATTGATTCAAATTTATGCTTGCATCTGAATAAGAGGACATTTGATACTTGATTGAGGATTTTGTAGTGTTAAAGTCGACTATATTCTGTGGTGTTCCAAGAGTATATGAAAGGATATACAGAGGTTCCTAATCTACTAGACTACTATTCAGTAAACAAAGTTTGGGCTTAATATTTTACATCAATAAGTTTTTGGTTGTGGGCAATTCAGGTGGGATGGAAAAAATTGAAGATGTAGGTACATTAAAGAAGCTGCTTTACCACTACGTACACAACTAGTACGTCCTCTTATAACCTTTTAAATATATTAAATATCCTTATTTGTTTATTTGCTTTGGCTAAGGTTATACATTAGCTTGAGGTCGTTGTCTTAATTTGAAATTCAGAACCCACAGAATTTAAATCCTGGCTCCGCCTCTGGTCAACAGTTTGGTTTCTTCAAGAGACCATTACAGTTTAGAGTTTTGGTTATATTCTTTAAGCTACAAATAAGTAACACTGTTATGTTCATGAGGTTAGGCTGAGCTTTTTGACTGTCAAAACTTGTAGGCAGAAGAGATTTAGCGACTTCCCGTTGGCTTTCAGGTAACCAGCTGGGTTAGGAAGGGGCCATGGAGAATTACTCTTAGTATTGGTGATGGGGCTAATGATGTGAGTATGATTCAAGATGCTCAAGTTAGTGTTGGAAGGCAATGCACGAAGTGATGTCTAGTGATTTTGCAATAGCTCAGTTCCGCTTTCTCACTGATTTATTGCTTGTCTATGGACGCTGGCCATATCTTAGAATATGCAAGGTTTACCTTCACCTGGTCTTCTGTGTGCAAACTAGTACAGTCTGTACTGGTAGTTATGTGATATGGAAGCTCTATACATATTTCTTTTACAAGAATTTGATGTTTACACTCAGTTTTGGTTTACCTTCTGCAGTGGACTCTCTGGTCAAAGGTTACTACGATGATTTGTTCCAGTCTCCCTACAATGTCATCTACACAGCGCTTTCTATTATTATTCTTGGGCTTTTTGAGAAGGTGTCTGATTTTTTTTTAGTTCTTTAGGAATGTATACAGTGATGACTTACGGTGTTGTTTATACACATTTATTGTGCATTTAGGATGTCAGTGCATCTCTCTCCAAGAAATATCTTGAGTTATACAGGGAGGGAATTAGAAATACATTCTTCAAATGGAGAGTTGTGGGCTACCTGGGCTTTTTTTGTAGTACATCAATCGGTAGTCTTGTATTGTTTCATAACTGCATGGAATGCAATGGCTTACGCCTGTGTTGTTGTAACTGTCAATTTGTGTCTCCTTATGATGTGCAACACAATTACAAGATGGCATCACATTAGTGTTGGAGGGTGCATATTATTGTGGTTCATTTTCGTCTTTATATACTCGGGTATCCACTTACACAAAGAACAGTTGAGTTTCCATACATTCTTGATATGTTCCCAAGATAAATTATTTACTTTCTAACGTGGTTGGTTTTTATTCACTACAGGAGGGTATCTATGACTTTTAGTCATCTTTGTCCGGATGAGCACACTTTATTTATACCTCGCGCTGCTTCTTGTAGCAGTTGCGGCACTTTTTGTTGACTTCCTATACCAGGGTTAAGTCACAGGAGTAAGTTTTCTTTTTCGAATTAATATTGTGTTACATTGCAGTATAGCACACTTTGCTAGATTGTTCTTATACATTGCAGTATAGCACACATTGCTAGATTCTATACATTGCAGTATAGCACACTTTGCTAGATTGTTCTTTTATTTAAACTTGCTTTAAAATTCACAAGTAGGCTGCCTCTCAAGGTTGTATCACTGTCTAAACAAAAATATGAAAATGTAAATTCAGAAGGTAGTGACTACTGATATATCTGAAAGCAATTGCTTCCCATGGGAGTACCTGTCTTCATGTATTTAATGCCAGCACATTTGCGAAAAATCTTGTGCCTTGAGTCGTCTTTATGTCTAACAATATTATTTTCATTTCATTTTTCACATAAACTCATTTGAACGACCAATATTTGTTATCTTTTCTCTCAGCGTTGTTATGGTGATTGTGATTCTATGATAACTGCACCAGAACTTCTTGAGCTTAATATAGTTTTTAAGAATGAGCAGCAGATTATAGTAAACTGATGCAATTGCTTCTCACACGCATTGCCAACATAGATCTACTCTCTGTTGTTTGTGACTTCTATGCTGCAAGAACATGGCACTGCAAGTCCCTAGGCAGTACAGCCTGCTTGATACATTTAAAATAAACCCTTTCTAGTCTAATTTCTTTTACAAATAAATGGGAAGGACATGGGGAGTCAAATTCCATCTTTATGGTGGAAGCTTGGAACTCACCCGGTGAACACCTAAGTAGCTCACCTTAACACTACTAGCTGCATGCAGTGGCGGATCCAGCTCATAGTGAGGGGGTTCCCCTTCGGCGGAAAATTATACTATGTATACAAGCTTAAAATTATTTTTCATGTATATATAGTTAACGCTGAACCCCTTCGACTAATTATTTCGTTCACATTTTTTTATTTTGAACCCCCTCAATTAAGATGCTGGCTCCGCCACTGGCTGCATGCTTCGTTTCAGGGTAAAAAGATGGTTTTGCGCCATATGTATCAGATTATTCTGGGAATACACAAGCACGAGATTGACAATAGCAGGATTGGTTTATTGGAGATTAGTAACTGTCATAATGCAACTTCCTGGACAGAAATCGAAGCATATTGGTTTCGCCTTTGATTCTCCCGGCTATGAGTCATTGTTTTCATCTCAGGCTGGTGTCTAGGCACCTCAAAAGGAGCAGGATGTGGCCCAGAGGCAAAACATGATGAGAACACGGCCGAAGGCACCTAAAAAGAGATGAGTTGCTGAAATTGTTCAGATGATCTTCTTTCACCTTTCACTCACATTGTTAATTTTTCAGTTATAGTTGCTAGCTGGGTTAGTGAAATTGTAGCAAAAATTAAGCTGAGAAGAAACAATCGAAAATTGTACATTATTAAATGTTACCATCCCAAACGCACACTCAGCAACTTCATCTTGTATCTATGTATTGATAGTTCTGATATTATATTTTTTATGCAACATTATTCATAGCAATCCATGCTTCACAATCAGATGGACCAAAAGTGCATAATTCAATTTCAGAGAAAAAGTGCAATTTTTCGGACAATATTCTTAACAAAGCATTAAGGAGGACCTGCAATCTATCTACTCAAATTTCAAACTTAACATCACCAAAATCGTATCAGAAAATTGAAAAGAAAAATCAAATTCCTCCTAATGAATAGATCCAATCCTCGTCGCAATTGTAGCTACCAATAATCTTATACTTATCCGCGAGCACCATGATACCAATTCATCTCAACGTCTCCTCCTTCAAATCAGATAATAAAATCAAATTCTTCGAATCAATTATTGAGATCTCCTTGTTCTCGTCATGAGTATTTGATAAATATACCGTATTTGTTGATACTTCTTGATATTCCAGTTGTATGGGAAGTTGTTGCACCCACTCTTCTGTTTCGGCACTTTGTAAAACCCAAACTTGCATTAGACTAAAATCTTTTAAAGAAATGGCTGCTAATTTGCCATCAATTTCAATCAAGTTAAAATTCAACTCTATGATAGTCTGATATACTCTATCAGACTAAAGTGAGATAGTTCTGATTTCTTCTGTCCTAACATTGAACTCTGCTATCTCGAAAAAGTTCTGATTTCTTCTGTCCTAACATTGACCTCTGCTATCTCGATTTTCGAGCAGTTCAAATAGTAACCAACGAAAAAAATAAATAACTCCATCAATATAAATTCCTTCTGGCATCAATGGGTAAAAGTAAGGTATGGTTTTGATCTCTCTCCATGATTCACCCTTGCCTACAGTGAAAACCAACTCTGTTTGATTTTTTTATCCCATAAAGTGTCATCAAGACTTTATGCCTTCTTTTATCAGGGTCAAAACCTAACGAATAGTGACAATGATAACTCAAATCCTCGTCAACATCTCGAGGAGGAAGAACTCTTGTTTCTCTTGTATTAGGGTTGCAAATAATAGCAATCCGAAAACAAGCACTCCATATGCAGAACCAACCTTTAGCATATTCGAATTTAGGGTAGTTAAGGCCATCCAAATTCTCAAGTGGAATGACACAAGCTTCGATTTGTCCCAAACTCGGGTCTATGGTGCAAATATTTTCTTGACCACATATTTGTAGGAATAATTATGTTCTATGGTCAGGACCAGATATAGAGGGCCGAGTATAATAGAGGTCAACAAAGTTGGGATCTATTATTAAAGAATTCCACTATCTGGAAATACACTTGAAACGAATTAAAGATTTGATGGGAAGTCTAGAGAGTATATTGAAAATAATATCTTTAGAAATTTCAGATTGTCTTTCGGCATTATTCTTAATCTTCTTCACTTCCATGAGAAATGGCTCTATTATGTTCAGCTAGGTTTTCTTTTTCCTCCCCCTTTTTGGACCTTTAATGTGTGCGTATCAAAAAAAAAAAAAAAAAAAAAAAAAAATGTGTGCGTATCAATTATTCATCCACTTATATAGAATGTTCCATGTAAAACCTTGTTGTAAACTAATTGTTCTTCTCCTTTTCCTTCTAAGATTTGTATTGTTTTTTTATTTACGATACCATAATAAAAAGTTCAGAACAAGAACTTGAAATTTGAAACCCTAACAAAAAGAAAATACTGCGCGTAGTGTAAATAATACTTCCATACTTAACCCCAAAAAAAAAAAATACTTCGTTCACTTTATTTGTTCAGTTTAAATTTTGTATGTGCAATATCTATATTAATAATTGATATAAATATTTTACCACAATATCTATATTAATTGATTGATGTTTAGTCTTAAATTTTGAGAAATGATTTGGAGATCAAGTACTTGATGTTTAGGATAGAATATGAAAAAAAATATTATTTTTTCTTGATATGCCAAATATGACAAGTAAAGACAAAAATATAGTTTTAATCTAGAACAAGTAAAAGTGATCAAAGAAGGGAGTACATGATAAGATCTTTAAATATGCAAGTTCTTATAAATAGTCTTTCTACCCGTTCAAATAAAGGAGTAAGGTTCGTACACTGCCTCTCGAACGAACGAGACCCACTTATAAAACTATATTAGATTAGGAGTACGCGTCTCGCGCGTGTACCTCACTTTATTGAGTTCAAACGTTACTGTAAATGAGATATTTGTTTAAATAATAAAGATGAATATAATAATTAAATTCAACATCTTTTGGAGAATTAATTTAATTAAATCTAACCTTTGCCAAAAAAAATCCTCAAACCCGATCGACATTCATCTACACCTGTAAACTGCAATAAAATAATACGATGATAGAGACATCAAAACAATATAATTAAATCTAAGTTTTACACAAAAATTTTCTCAAAGCCGTCCGACACTCATCTACCATCTGTAAACTATAACCAAATAATACCACAATAGAGATATGAAAATAATACAACTAAAATTTACCTTTACACAAAAAAAAAAACCACAAAACAGAGATATAAAAATAATACAATTAAACCTAACCATTACCTAAAAAAATTCCTCAAAGTCGACCGACATTCATCTACTACCTGTAAATTCATCGACCTATAAATTACAACAAATAATACAATAGTCATCACAAAACTTCAGTTTTAATAAAAACAATTCTTGTCTAAGTGAAAATTTTGACACTAAATAATGACTTGAATGAAAATAAAGAAGATAAGAATTCTATTATGTTGACAAAAATAGTGAAGAAGTTGAGGGTTAAAAAATTAAGCATCCATCAATCTAGACAAGCAACCAAATCAAGTTAGATGGGTATCAATCATATTTTCAAAATAAGTAAACCGATTTCTTCTCTAGTTTAACGTGCATCTCAATATTTATAAAAGTATTTTCTTAATAGATCAGTCCTATTTTAGGAATATTTTTCTATCCAATTTTTGGAGTATTTTCTAATTGATCAGTACAAAGAAAAATATTAATTCATATTCCTTTGATATATTTTAGGAGTCTCATATATTTTAGGAATCTAGTTAATATAATAAAAATAATTAAATAATAAATAAATAGTGAAAATACAATTTTGTGTAAAGAAATTTTTTTTAATGAAGGACAAAAAGTTCAAATCACTTTTCTAAAGGGTCTTCACACTTTTAATATATTATAGATATAGATTATAGATTATAGATATAGATATAGATTATAGATTATGGATTATATATTATAGATTATAGATAGATATGTTTATACTATGTTAAAAGTATAAAGGGCCTTATAAATATTGTTCAAACTTTTTGCCCTTCATTATATTAAAAGTCTCTGTTTTAGACAAAATCCTCTTTTTCCTTCAATTGTTATTTAATTATATTTATAACATGGGCTCCTAAAATATATGGGTCAAGGCTTTAAAATATATGATAAGATATTTTCTTAAATTAAGAGTATTAAAATATATGATAAGAGATTCTAGATTTGTTCAATTTACCGTGTCTAGGTTCGATGCTCTCAATATGATCATGGAAGTTTTCTTCTAGACATTAGCAAGGGTAAAAAGAAGGTATGATAAACTTTGTTTGGAAACTAGAATATGTATTATACTACCCACAATTCTACCTCTATTATGAAATATAAAGAAAGAACAAGAAGAATAAATAGAGAGAGAAGAGGGACACTTCTTTATTTCTCTTGATGGATCTTGATAGACATTCACTATAATGTAAATACACTTATAACATTCTCTCTTGAATGTCTAATTAATAGATAATGTGCCTCATTAAAACCTTACTAGAAACAATCCAGTAAAAAAAATCTAGTGAAGGAAAAAGAGTACATATCTCTAACAATACACATATAGGCTGCCTCATTAAAAACCTTCTAAGAAAAACCCAGTGGGACAAAACCTAGTAAGGGAAAAAAAGTACAACGCGTATTAACTCCCCCTAATGAGATCATCCTTAAACCTTTGCATCCCGATCTTAAGCACCATCTTCTTGAAAAGTTGCAATTGGAGGAGACTTGGTGAATAAATCAGCCACATTTTCACTTGAACGAATTTGTTGCACGTTAATATCACCATTCTTTTGTAACTCATGAATGTAGAAAAACATTGATGAAGTGTGCTTCGTTCTATCTGCTTTTATGAATTCTCCATTAAGATGTGCTATGCATACTGCATTATCTCTGTATAATACTGTGGGTACATTGTCACAATTTAAACCACATTTTTCTCGAATGAGATGTATCATGGACCTCAACCATACATATTCTCGGCTTGCTTCATGAATAGTTATTATCTCAGCATGGTTTGATAAAGTGGCTATGATAGATTGCTTTGTATATCTCCAAGATATGGTAGTATCCCCACACGTGAACACATAACTTATTTGATATCGAGCTTTATATGGGTCAGGTATGTGCCCAATATCAGCATAACCAACAAGATTAAAACTACAGGCTTTAGAATAAAATCATATGTTTGATCGTATTTCGATGTCTTCTAATAGGAGCAGAACTATATCTTGTTAATAAATTAACTGAAAAGGCTATATCAAGCCTTGTAGTATTTGTAAAATATATTAGTACACCAATTGGACTAAGATATGGCACTTCAGGACCAATCCAATTTGGTATATTTCACATTTCAACAAATAATCTTATTGCTTTTGAAAACTCTCCAAGAGTTTTAATGATTTTCAAGCTATAAGCTTATACAATATAAGGATTCTAAATAAGTTTTTCAGAAACTTTTATAAGCTTCAAATATTTTAAATCCTTAGAAAGTTTCATATGAATTTGTTAAGTGAAAATATTCAACATGTCATATGTGACATCTTCCAAATCAAATAAGTTTTACACTTACCAAGATGTATCATTTCATGTCAATTAATGAATGTTTCTACATCAGCATGCTTAAATAAGTGTAGAATTCAAATCCTCGTAATCTTTTACAATATTGCGCCAATATCATATCAAAGATATCGTTAATGATATATCATTTTGTATCGGTTCATAATGCAACATAACATTTTGAGATCTCATTACTTCATTATTTTCAGGTACCTGAACCTTTCATAAGGTTTTATGAAGTGTTATGTCGTAAACTCTTCAAAAGCACATTGCCTCCTTATTATGATTATTTGCTCCTTATCCTTTTCAAGGGTTATTTTATTTGGAATCGATTAGTCTACCACGCTTCACACATACATACAACACAAAATAGGAGTATTTGCAGCTTTAATATGAGATTCTTTCGGCATTTGACTTGAATTATCTTTTGAATGAGGATCTGATGATAATTCCTAACATATTTCATAGCTGCATATAATCTCCCTCTTATGTTAGGAAAACTAACATACATCATCCATTTTATTTGAGGATTTCATCTTTGTGAATCTTGGTATATTCATTAATCGTATACCGCACATCAAAATTATTAGATGAAATAGTTGGTTCCTGACCTTGAACCAATTAAGAGGGAAGAAATAATCATAATTTATTGGTCTAATGCAGCAAGTGCTATTGTATGCAACATATCATATTTCAGACCAACACATGGAGCTTTGTTCTTATTAGTAATGGTTTAGCTATTTATCAAAGTTATTCAATGCTAAACCATCATCATCAAGATGAATTGTCTTGATTACATAATCTGAAATTTATTCTCTTAACTTAATTTATTGAGCAAGCAATATTTATGAATGTTAAACGGCAGGTTGACAATAAATGTACATGTGATCATCTTATATGGATGCATCTTAATAGATCACATGACAGGTGAACGGGCCCATATTCACCTTTTATACTTTTCTGATTTACAGAATTCAATCTCAATATTAGTTGGTCCAACCAACTTATCACTAGAGCAAGCGACATAAATAATTCTCGAAGAATCTTCTAATTCTTCAATACATGTATAATACTCAATATGCACATCTTCGAGATGTCACAATTGTTCACATCAATTTATGAACTTTTATTCTAGTAAACTCCAAGTTTACCATGACATGTACTTTTTTCTTTAGTAAATTTCAGATTTACTATTCAAGAATAAATTTTAGATTTACTACTTTAGAAGTAGATTTCAAAATAACTTTTCTCAGTTATTCTGCCTCATTCGGAGGTGATTTCTGATACCATCACAATCAAGTGCACGTTTGCATTAATAAGGTTCTCATTCCCCAGGAATGGAATGTAATTGTGCCTTAAGCCTATCAAATTATGATAGCTTATAACCTCTTTCATGATATTGCTACTTCGGGAGCAAATCGAGGCATAAATATGATAGAGAGAATTTGCCTATATTGCTACCACATTCACTTCAGGAATGAAGCAAATTATCAGCTTTCAGACGTATCATATATTGCTACCACATTCACTTCTTGGTATGAAGCATATTCAATGGACAAGTTTCATGACTTTTCATCAAAAACACATTATTTTGCCTTAGCCATCATAATATCATCAATATGGTGCATTAAGATTCAAACTCAACGTCTTACCCATATAAAGACGTCTGAGGCATAAATCAATGGGACTTGAACCCAACATATCATCATCCCTTTTGATAATATTGTTCTTGAGAAATACATTTAAAACATAAATAGTTTCAAACCAATTATTTTTTCTCAAATCCAATAATAATTATATTATTAGTAGCAAAAGATAGATAATATAAGAAATTACTAACCTTGAAATTACCTTTAGATTTATAATCTCATCTTGTTTGGAAGAGTCTCGTACTGATAACGTGTTATGAAATATAAAGAAAGAACAAGAAGAATAAATAGAAGAATAAATAGAGAGAGAACAGGGAGATTTCTTTATTTCTCTTGATGGATCTTGATAGACATTCACTATAGTATAAATACATTTATAACAACCTCATTTTTTTTATAGTTCCGTGCATGAGTTTTAGGGATTAGATCCCCTACTACTATTTGATCTATGGATCTTCAATAGACGTCTTTGATGTGTCATGCGAACAAAAGATCTGACTTGAAATTGTTTTACCGTTCACTATAAATTTCTTTAGCGATAATATTGTTTTACAATTTCTTACTATTGAAATTATCGTAGGGCAAGGAGAGGATAAAACACACACAAATTTTATTCCTACCTTACGAAGATAAATGAAATCAGTTTTAGGACGACTAAATATTTAATTGGCAATAAGTAAGAACTTCGATACACAATTAATTATAGATAAATAACATAAATTTTAAGATTTTGCTCCATAATTATCTTCTCTCTCAAATTTTTAAGTAATACTCTCTCTCCCGAATTTTGAAACTGCATATACATAACAAACTTACCATATACATAACAACTAACTCATTTAATGAAACTGCATATGCATAACAAACGTACCAATACATTACAAACATATACATAACAACTAATTGATTTAACAATACATTATATTCTGATACATGCATATCGATACATAACAGAGATACATTCAAATACATAATTCTTATGTATCCATAGCATAAAAAAGTATTTTGATACGTGATTTCGAAGTATTTGATTCAACGTTGGGATTCCGCCAATGCTCAAATCGTCGAAGTATTTTTGAAGCTCGTCGGAGGTGAGAAACTTTTGAGATTTTATTAGATTTTTGATTGAGGGAAAAAGGGAAGATGAAGCGGCTGATGGGTGGCTCGATCACCGGAGCAGCAACGATTGTTGGTACGATCTCATCAGTCGGATGGGTTGTTGATTTGTTGAGGTTTACTCCGGTTCATCGGATCTGGAGCTCCTCAGCGGAGCAGTGACGAAGGCAAAGAGACGGGGTTGGTGGGGTGCGCCGACCAGAGAAGAGTGGGATGCGGCGACTGTGGTTTGAAGTGTTTTGGTTTAACCTTTTTGTTGAAACCTTTATGAATTTCTCTAATTTTTCGATTGTTGTTTTTGTGTTTGTTGATGTTTATCCTCTTGATAATGTCCTTAATTTTTAGGAGGCGTTTGAGCAGCATTAGGAGTTAAAATGGAGAAGTGAGTTATGTATCAGATAATTGGAAAGCGCAAGTGTGAAAAGAGACTTTTATTATTAATATTGTGGATTGATATTTTAAATAATATTAGCAACTTAAGGTGTAGTTTTAAGTAAATTTTTCATTATTTATTAAAGGGATATAATTTCTCATCAAAATATCTCTCTGATTCACTATTTTGTTAGCCAAACTAGCAACTTTAAATAAAAATTAGGGATCGACGTGCAACACATTCACCTAAACTTCATTATAGAAACAATTAAAGAAAAATAAGATGAGTCCAACTATATATTACGTTCCAAATACTATAGAATTACTAAAAAATAATCAATTCCAAAACCCTCAAAATCTGAATGTAGAAAACAACTTCAGGACACCCTAAAGAATAGAGGCTATCTGGATAATTAAAATCGACAAAATCATCTCTTGTACCATATCCTAACAGATGTTCGATATAATTAGATAATGGAGTCCGTAACGGATCAAATGTATGTTATTTTTTTTAATCCTAATTTATGTGTCATAGATGAAATTTAGAAAGTCCACCAACTTTTCTGTATAATTTTTAAATATTATAAGTTATTAATTATTGATTTATAGTATTTTTTACATAATTTCAGATATTATATGTTACTTTTTTTGTCCTAATTATGTGGAACTGATGAAATTTTTGAAAAAATTAATCAAATTTGTTATATAATTTTAGATATTTTAAATTATTAATTTTATGATTTATACATTTTCTACGTAATTTCACGTAATATATGTTACTTCTTCTATCAATAATTTATATGACATTGATAGAATTTGAAAAGTCAAACAAATTTTTTATACATCTTTCAAATATTCTAATTTGTTGATTATGTGATTTATATTCCTTTTCACAAAAATTTTAAATTATATATCCCAATTTATATTGTCCTGGAAGAATTTCAAGTTAACCAAAATTTACTATGTGCCTCCAAATACTTTAAGTTTTTAATTATTATAATTTATAATTTTTTAATTATTTAATTTCTTTACACAATTTTCGAGTATATAATAAATTTTTTTTAAAAATAAAATAATTAATTAAAACAGAAAATATAAAATTACAAAAATATTCTCAACCATAAGCAGACAATGCTTCAGCTGACTGCTCACTCATGATTATATATAGTAGCAGTAATATATGGCTGCTAGAAAAATAGCTCCTAATTTTCCCTACACTTCTATATGTCAGAAAACCTTTGGTCGACATTATATCATAATTTTGAAATTTCCGACTCTAACATTAAACTCTTTTATGCATATAATTTATTTTTACAATAACCGAAGAAATATTTATATCCATCAATGCATGCTCCTCCCTACACTAATGAGAAAAAAATAAAGTGCACTTTTGATCTCTCTGTGACTTCGCTTGTGCTTAGAGTGAAAACACCAATATCTTAAAGGATATGTAAATAGAAAATCTAATACAAAAACAAGAGGCTTTAGTTTTCTATGTTCCACGTACCTTCAGGTGTACAACTAACATATATAGTTTCATAAATAGAGTCTCACAAGAATAGAATATACAAAAACAGTAATCCTAACTTGATAAGTAGAGAGGAGGTTTTCGATGCCCGTAACTTCATCAAGCATATGACATAATCCATATCTTCTAATGACATTATTTAATGTAACCACCCCAAACACACTCAGCAACTTCAGCTTGTATCAATGCATATCAATACACCCTCCGTTCATTTTTACTATATCTCCGTTTATTTTTACTTGTCACGTTTCTCTTTACGAGAGTCAATTATCGAGATCTCCTTATCCTTATTTGCGAGCTCCAGATTTCAATTCGTCTCAACATCTCTTTCCTCAAATTATATGATACAATCAAAGTTTTCGGATCAATTATTGAGCTCTCCTCGTTGTCGTCATGACTATTTTTAAAGCAAAAGCGTGATAATGAATATACTGTATTTGTTGATACAACTTGATCTGTAGTTGTATGGGAAGTTGTTGGACCCATTCTCCTGTCTCAGCACTTTGAAAAATCCAAACTTGTATAAGTCTAAAATCTCTTGAATAATTAGCTGATAATTTTCCATTTATTTCTATCAAGTTAAAATACAATTCTATGTTAGAATAATTGCATACTCTATCCCCCATAGTGAAATAGTTCTTGTTAGAGCAAGTGCCCTATTGATCTGTGACTTTAATGTAAGAGTTGTCTATAGATGGAAAGGGTTGTCTGACGTGTTCCAAGGATGCAGTAAAACAGGAAGTAAAAAACACAATAATTTTTACTTGGAAAACACCCGGCTCAAAAAAATGTAAAAAACCATGACCTATACCTCTACAGGATTTAACCCCAACTTTACTAAATAACTCTGAGCCTCAACAACGATTGATTACAAAACTCTTGTAACCAACAACTAGGAATTATAAACTCTAATTCCTATACCTCAATAACTGAAATTATAAAATCTAATTCCTATAACTCAATAACTGAAATTATAAAATCTAATTCCTATAACTCAATATTTGAAATTATAAAATCTAATTTCTATAACTCAACAATCACCCTTGAGGCCTTGACCGTTGAACCCACTTCGAGTTATCCCAAACTTGAAGTTGACTCAGCTCAGTATTGTCCCTAAACAATCAATCTAGGAAAGCAATAAATTACAACTCAATAAGAACAATATATTTAAACTGACTCATCAACTGTAAAGCTTAATCATGTGAAACAGGTTCATCAATTTGTTCCTTTGTACTGGCAGCACTCAATCTTCAGTCAGAATTTTCTCAATTATGAACTTTCTCAATTTGATCGTATTAAGCCTTTTCTCTCTTTGTAAGTGCGCAAGTTACTCTGAATGATACATTTTTTTATTTAAGCACAACTCTCCAAAGAGTCATTCTTTATTTCAAACTCCTCCTTTAATCAGAACTCTCATTGGATAGAGTTCTACTTCAAGTGAGATTCCTTCTTCAATTTCAACTCTTGTCTCCTTAGTGTTGTAGTCAAACTCCAACTCTTTAAATCAACTCATCTTCAAGTATTTTACTCAACCACAACTTCTTCAATTTCTCACGTGATCAGTAACTTGAGTATATCAAAATTAGGCTTGCTCATTCATGTAATACCCCATAAAATCCTAAGTCCGAAATTCATCTCGTTTAGCTTTTAAATCTCTTTACAAGATTCAACACTTAGAAAATTTTGGCAAGTATTCCAACACTTAGCCTATTTCAAGCCTCCGAACTTCAGGGATTTATTTGACGACCTTTCCGACCTCCGTTTTTGGATTTTCAAGTTGCGTTGCGATCGGGGAAGTCAAAAGTACATCCCAAGTAATTTTGGAATTTTTGGACTAGAGTAAGGGAACGTTTGGGTGCCCAAAACAGCAGCACCATGCGATTAGCATGCGTCGCATGCTCTATAGCATGCTCCAGAAATTTTCAGCATTTCAGGGTAAACTTCAAACGATCATAACTTTTTGTATATATTTAACTGTGAGAGCTTCTACATATCAATGGAAAGATCTTTGAGTCCTCTTTCAAATGAAATTAGTTTCATCCAATTTGAATATCGAAGTAAAAATTTATGATCAATTTACTTCATCCTATCAGACAGTCAACAAAGGGACAAGTACGTCTTTCTCTCTTTCTTTAGGGGCATTTCGGTCATCTTCCACCCCTATATATACCCCTTAACACCAAATTATTTTCAGAAAAATATACTTCTTTTCTCTAATTTTCTCAAGAACAATAAGAGGGGTTTTCAATTGAGGACCCAAATTCAAGAATTTTCTCCGTCAATCTTCGTAAAATCAAGAATTAAGGTATGTGTAGTGTTCATGGGCGATGAATTCTCCCACAGTTATAGTTTTAGTATCAGTCTCAGTAAAAGAACTCAGATAGTTTATCATAATATCAGGACTGTTAGATACAGTCAACTCAGTTACAGTATGGAACTCAACTAGTTCCACCATCATTAGACTCTCAGTTACAACCATTTATGTTATTAGTTATTAGTATCATGTTATGATAGTTTTAGTCTCGTAATCATGTATGTATTCTCACGTTCATATTAGTCAGTTAGTATAGTTCATGTATATGAACCCTTTGTATATAGCGTACCTCACTCGTATACTCAGTACATTCAGTTGTATTCACGCATTTGCGCTATGGTGCTTTCTCTTATGTTACACCATAGGTTCAGAAACACGAGCTTTGGAGCAGCAGTAGTTGACCAGTTCTAGCTTTCAGCGTCAGTAGTAAGTCCTTATCATGCGAGGACATATTTTGGCTTGTCATTTCATTACTCAATTTTATTTTATTATTTTATTTCAGTTTTCTAGACGGAGTTAATTGGGGACATGTCCCATTCAACTCCTTATTCATATAGTTAGAGGCTTTCAGACGATTAGTGTATCTTCAGATTTAGACTTTAGTATTTTCAGTTGTTTTGTTATTGTGATACCCCTTTTAGATATTATGTTTCATTCAGTATTGAACCTTATGGCCTTACAGTATTATGTATTCCTCATTTATGCTCTATATTATGTAGTGTACAGGTACAAATATCAATCATAGGTTAGCTTGTGGTCCTTCGGGGTCATGGGCACCATGTAGCATTCCAATTACCAGAATTGGGGCGTTATAATTCATTCCTGACTTTAAGCAATCTTCATCTGCATCTATCAGTGAAACCTAAAACCTGCCTTCTTATGCTTGGACCAGCTCAAGTAACATGGTCCATTCATGTGTTAGCCATCAAAAACTTCATTGATATAACAAAGAGTCATTCAATTAGTATGTTTTCTATCTTGCATAGACTTCTTCA
Organism: Capsicum baccatum var. pendulum; assembly: GCA_030864225.1. Classification (NCBI taxonomy): domain Eukaryota; kingdom Viridiplantae; phylum Streptophyta; class Magnoliopsida; order Solanales; family Solanaceae; genus Capsicum; species Capsicum baccatum. The sequence goes on along the minus strand of CM061560.1, from coordinate 232,339,915 downwards.
ATCTGCAGAATCTTTCCCTTCTACACATAGGACTCTTCAGGATATGCTCAAAAGTGAAACTCTTTCTTTCCATAGGACTCCTTTTTTAACTCAACTTGCTTTCCCTTTATCATCAAGTGTTTGAATCAAATTCAACTTCTTCAAATTAGCATATGTCTATTTTCTTTAGTTTATTAGAATTAATCACTCATCTGGTTCTTTATTTCTTTCACCCTTGTCTTTAATCATCGATGATTTTGCAACTAGTTCAGCTACATGAGAATTTGTCAGTTTGTCAATCATCAAAACTACATCGTACCCAACAAATTCCCCCTTTTTGATGATGACAAATCTCTTGTTTTTGTGCATTCAAACATCTTCACCTGTAGGCACTAAAGTATAAAACATTATAATGACACAAGTTAGTCAATGGGTTATAAACATTGCACAACCCTCTTATCTTCCCTCTTTTGGCATTATTGAAAAACCATTTTAATGCAATAATATACTTGCCAAAGTGATTTTTTATACAATTCATGGCCACCAAGGCTATCACAAAAATAATCAAACAAAGACGTTAGCCAACATAGTAATATATTAAAGAGAGCAAAAATATGAGTCAATTTAGCAAAGATAACCATTCCATTTAACTACCAGAGCATATTCCACATTAAACCGAAGCTAGTACTAAACAAACAAAAATTAATAAGCATTAATAAAAAAATATGGTATAAAAGTGGGATATGACAAAGGATATAAATAGTGAGTAGCTGATGAGGAAGGTGGAATAGGTGTTATCAACTTTGTTAATTGATGAATGACTTCAATATTTTCACTCCTCTATCAATCAAGGTCAAGCTTCAAAGTCATGATCCTAGCCTTAAGGATCTCTTATTCCACTTCATGACTGTCATGTGTAGCTTCTAGTTTAGATTTTTTTCTCAGCTAAATCATTTCTTTATTATCAATTATTTCAAATGAGTGTTAGCCCTCCTTATTGAAATAGGTAGGGCAGCATGATTCATCTTTTCAAGAACATCCATTGTTGTTTTATAAGTCAAACCTGAACTAGGTGATAAGTCCCCCCAAAAATAGCCTATTAGGAACTAAAAGTGAGAGAATGTCCCTTTTTATTCTTCAGAAACATATGTTGCATGTGATTGATGATCAAGTTTGGAAAATTCATGATACACAAATTGATATTTTGGTTGAGAGAGAAGAAGAAATTTTTGGTGTAGAATTAACACATTTGTGCATAACCATTTGGAGAGAGTCAAAGAAAATTTGGTCAACCAATTCGCCAGCATCATAGGACAAGGGGAGGATGAAGTGTGAGGAATAGAATAGGTGTACTCAACTATTTTAACTTAGACAACCTATTCTTATGTCAGTGTAGAGTATACTTGATAAGAAGAACTTTGTGGTCACAATTGCTTGCTTGTACCTATTTTTCTGCAAAATCTAATGCAAAATTAAGTTAGAAGAGTCAAAATTTGGAATTGAGACACATAACTAAATGTGCAAGATTGAATCAAATAATATTTTAGCTAATAAGATTAAAAAGAAAAATGGTTATTCTAGTTAATCATTGAGGGGAGTTCATGCAATTTTAATCATCCCTAAGTCTAACCTATTCCTTTCAAAATACTCTCTACTTAGTACCTTTGGTGCATCTCTAGTCAATTAAGTAACCCACATAGTCAACATTTTTATATCCCTCAAGAGTGAAATTACTTTTCTTTGAATACCATAGTCTCAAGCCATTGATTCCTATAAGATATCTTAAGATTCTTGTGACCACACCAATTCTTATGAACTACTAACAAAATTATCAGCAGCTTGTGTTGGTGTCATTGATGTATCAATTTCTTGATTTTTTGTTCCCCCTATCAATATGCTCTCAGTCTGTACAATAGTTGGACCAGGTGGTACAATATGTTTCTGTGCATGATCATCAGTTTCACTGTCATCCCTTTTTTTATAAAGAGGATCAACCTTACTTTCCCTTACACGAGCACCCCAAATCTGACCATCTTTAAAAGAACTTTTGGTTTAGTTCTCCTAATATTTTCAAATATAGTAATGGTTCTCTTTTTACCATCTCCAAAAGATCCATTCCCCCTTTAAATATGGTAAGTGAAAGGAACTTTATTTGCTTCCAGTCTTATGCCTTGAGCAAGCTCTATCCATGTACTAATTTTGGTTGCCTCCTTTCACTCTCACCTGCAAAACAAATTAGGGATTAACTTTAGGAACCCAGACAAGCTTGGGTCCTTTCATATAAGAAAAAGGATGTATGAGGTTCCTTATGGCCCATTGAGGCAACAGGTTATATAACCTTTTTCTCTGACCAGTTTTGATTTTCTTGTTAGCTTGTTCTAACATAGAACTAGATTCATTTGCTAGGCTTAGGCTTCTTGATTTGATTATTACTGTAACTAGACATTCAGTGGTTGGATGTCCCAGGTTACCACAAATATAACACAAATCTTTAATAGCATTTGAACTTTTATAAAAGCCCAACCCAACATTTTTATTGTGGGTTCTTTAACCTAGCTTATGAATAAGTCTTGAAGAATATGTCCATCTATTAGCTCTTTGAAGATCAAGTTTTAATTTAGAAACTTCTTGACGTAGTTGACTAATCTTTTCTTTTTCACAAAAGTATTCATGTTTAATCTTAGTCAATTCTGCCACAATCTTTTCTTGTTCCTTACTCTTGACCTTTTTGTTTTTAGAAAGAGACAGTTTTAGAACTTTAGATTTGAGGGTTAGGTTTGATGAATCAAGTCTGCTAACTTGCTCTTTAAGAGGGCAGTTTTTCTTTTTAAAAGTGTTCTTACAAGTTTCCAAATCAATAAAATCAAACTTGAGACTTGCAAGATTGTTGAATAACTCATTCCTATCAGAAGTTAATTCTTGGAAATCATCAATTAGAGCACTTATTAAGGAAGCAAGTTTCTTTTTAGAAAATAAATGCAGCCTCTTTCGGAGTTCAAGAATACTTACCTCAGAGTTTTTATCATCTTCTTCCATGTCTGAATCTCCAATGGCCATGAGACCAGTTTCATCATCTTTTTCATCATCTGATACATAACTTTCAGATGCGCTATTTATATTTTCCATGTCCATCTTATAGGTATTTAAATTACCAACTAACTCATCAAAGGACATTCTAGTGAGATCCTTAACTTCTCTTATGGATGTAACTTTGATATTCCACTTAGACTTTGGTAGGAATCTCAAGACCTTCTCTACTTGTTCCTCAGTAGATAAAACCTTTCCTAGAGATGATAACTCATTTACCAACAAAGTTAACCTAGTTATCATTTCTTGTTGTGACTCATTTTCCTCTATTTCGAAAGCCTCATATTCAGTGAAAAGTAATGCAATCTTAAATTTTCTCACTTGGCTAGTGCCTTCATGTGCATTCACCAATGCATCCCAGATTTATTTAACAGTGTTGCAATTAGATAGTCTATTGTACTTGGCTGGACCAAGACCACAAACAAGAATGTTTTTGGCTTTTTCATTGTTTTGTAGTGCAACAAGATCTTCTGGGGTGAATTCACTCCTTACCTTTTTCATTTGTTCCCCATCCACTAACTTCATGGGAATTGTTGGTCCATCAGTAATTCTATCCCATAATTCATAATCCATTCTTTGAAGATACGTTTCCATCCTAGTTTTCCACCAAATAAAGTGAGAACCATCAAAGAGTGGAGGTCTAGTAGTGGATTGACCTTTACTGTGACCAGTAGGTGGTACAAAATTCATCATAGTGATCTTTGTCTTAGGTGTTAACCCTTTTTAAGAAAACCTCTCTCTGATACCACTTTTTAGAGTACGTGCCCCACTGATCAGTGACTTTAATGTAAGAGTTATCTATAGATGGAATGGGTTGCCTGACGTGTTCCAAGGAAGTAGTAAAATAGGAAGTAAAGAACATAATGATTTTTATGTGGAAAACACCCGACTAAAAAAAGGTGTAAAAAACCACGAGCTATACCTCTACAAGATTTAGCCCCAACTTTACTAAATAATTCCGATCCTTAAGAACGACTGATTACAAAACTCTTGTAACCAACAACTAGGAATTATAAACTCTAATTCCTAGATCTCAATAACTGAAACTATAAACTTTAATTCCTATAACTCAATAACTGGAATTAAAAACTCTAATTCCTATAACTCAACAATCACCCTTGACCGTTGAACCTACTTTGAGTTATCCAAAACTAAAGTCGACTCAGCTCAGTATTGTTCCTAAATAACCAATCAAGGAAAGCAATAAATTACAACTCAATAAGAACAATACATTTAAATGACTCATGAACTGTAAAGCTTAATCATGTGAAACCGGTTTGTCAACTTGTTCCTTTGTACTGGAAACACTTGTATCTTCAATCAGAATTCTCCTAATTATGAACTTTCTCAGTTTGATCATATTTAGCCTTTTATCTCTTTGTAAGTGCACTAGTTACTCTGAATGATACATCTTCTATTTAAGTACAACTCTTCAAAAAGTCATTCTTTATTTCAAAATCCTCTTTTAATCAGAACTCTCAGTACATAAAGTTCTAATTCAAGTGAGACTGCTTCTTCAATTGCAACTCTTGTCTCTTTAGTGTTTTAGTCAAACCCCAACTCTTTAAATCAACTCATCTTTAAGTATTTTACTCAACCACAACTTCTTTAATTTCTCACGTGATCAATAACTTGAGTATATCAGAATTAGGCTCGCTTATTCGTTCCTTACTTTAAGCAATCTTTGTCTGCATCTATCAGTGAAGCCTAAAACCTGTCTTCCTATTCTTGGAACAACTCATGTAACATGGTCCATTTATGTTTCAGTCATCAAAAACATCATTGATCTAACAAAGAGTCATTCAATTAGTATGTTTCCTATCTTGCGTAGACTTCTTCAATCTGTAGAATTTTTCTCCTTTTACACATAGGATTTTCAGGATATGCTCAGAAGTGAAACTCCTTCTTTCCATAGGACTCCATTTTCCACTCAACTTTCTTTCCCTTTATTATCAAGTGTTTGAATCAAATTCAACTTCTTCAAATTAGCATATGTTTATATCCTTTAGTTTATCAGAATTAATCACTCGTCTGGTTATTGATTTCTTTCACCCTTGTCTTTAATCATTGGTGATTTTGCTACAAGTTCATCTACATAAGAGAGTGCGTATGTAAACCAGCTTGACTGACATGTTTCATATTACTTTTTTAGTTTGTCAATCATCAAAACTACATCATACCCAACAGTTCTTCTGTTGTAACATTAAACTCTGCTATCTTGATTTTAGAGCAGTTCAAGTTATAGCCAATGAAAAACTAGATTATCATTTATGTAAATTCCTTCTTGCATGCATTAATGGGCGAATATAAGGCTTGGTTTTCATATCTCTTCATGATTCACCCATGCCTAGAGTGAAAACCCATTGTCTTGTTGATTTTTTAATCCCATAAATTGTCATTAAGACTTTATGCTTTCTTTTGTCAGGGTCAAAACCTAAAGAATAGTGACATTGATAACTTAGATCCTTGTCAACTGATACAATGCTTAGAAGAAAAGAGTAATCAAGTAACAAGAAGCAGTTACAGCAGTGCAAAAAATTTAAAAGACAGTTATTACCGTGCACTCACAAAATTAGTTACTACTCTGTTCACCAGTTAGTTACTTAGTTGTTAGCTAGTTAGTTGTTAAGATACTAAGTGTAACTAATCTTAGCCAAGTGAGAATTATAAATACTCTGATGTATTCAGTTGTAATATTCATTCAGATAATATACATTCAGTTTCTCCCTAATTTCTCTCTTCTCTAATTTTCTTGGCTAAAGTCCTGAGTTTAGTTTCATCTTCTTCCAGTAATTTACTTCTAGATTAACAAATTCCACTTCAATTACTTGTTATTGCATCAATTGGTAGCAGAGATAGGTTTTCTCAGCTCAATCAATCATAGTAGCTCGCGATAAAAACCCAGATAAATCTATTGAAGAAATAGAAGGCAAGCTTTCTCTGATTCAAGATCAGTTAAAGAAATTAATGGAGGGAATGTCAAGCATTTATGAGAGAAACATTCAAGCTAATAAGAAGCTATTAGGGATCAAAGAAACCCTTGGATCCACGCTGATGAAGGAAAAAGATAAGGACCAAAGAAGAGCTGAATCTTCAATTATCAGAAGGTTCCCAGTAGGTATGCAGCCTGAAGGAAGGAATAGGGAAATTCATGGAACTGGCAATGCAATGAGAGGTAATGGACAGTTCTTTTCTCGATATTCTAAGCTAGAATTCCCTTATTTTTCTGGCTCTGATTTGCATACTTAGTTATACAAAGTTGATCAAGTTTTTTCTATGGAAGAAATTTCTTCTGAACAAAGGGTTAAAATAGCCTCAATTCATTTAGATGGTGATGCCATTGCTTAGCATAGATCATATATACTATTGATCGTTTTGTATTTTTGTACAAAACGAAGAAGGATATCAGGAGTAGAGGAAGTAGGAGGAGTAGGAGAAGATTTTGTAACTCGTTTACTTTTGCTCGCATGAAGAGATTTTGGAAGGGAAGCTTCTTCCTGATTTTTCTTCTGTTTAGTATGAGGAGTTCGAGGAGTGGGTCAAATAAGAGCAGGTTCATGGAGATTGTGGTCCTCAACAACGACAGGGGATGAAGAAGGCTTTCTTTTAGATCTGGACTTTCTGGAGATCAAATTTGCAATGGCTTCATCATCAGTATCGATAATTTGGAGTGAGGTTAGAGGTAGAAGTGAGGGTTTTGAGAAGGATGATGATGGTGAAAAAAATTGGGCAAAAGTGTTTGGGAAATTTATGAATGCGGCAAAATTTGATAATTTGATGAAGATGGGAGGAAGGATTAGAGGTGGTAAGTTGATATTGGGATGAAGGATAATTACGGAGAAGGGATTTATTAAAGAGTTCGAGGCAGCGGTAGAAGAGGAGGATGCCATAGTGAGAAAGAAGTAAAAATTAATTCTTGATTATGAATTTGTTTGAGATTGAATGAATGTCAAGGGAGAGAAAACAGACGTATTTAAGGTTAAAGAAAAAAGAAAAAGCATAGGGAAACTGTATCTGACAAGGAAACATAATGATGATATTGTTCAGTGTTGATGGGAAAGTAGTAGCAGCCTTTTTGAAAAAGTAGGACTCTTGAGTTTTGGTGGTTTTGGGTGTAGTAAAGAACCTGTGGCATACCCGTTTCTCTCAATTCATTTATAAGTAAAGTATACCTATACCTTAATCTTCTGAAATAAGATGGACAAAAATTGCTTAAGTATTCTAGCATTTTTGCAAAATCAATACATGAATAAGTCAATGTACTCTAAAATCTTGGAATTAGGATATACAACTAAATGTGTAAGACTGAATTAATCAATAATCACATAAGAGCAACTTATTCTAGGCAATCATTGAGGGATATTTATGTAATTTTAATCATACCAAGGCTAATCTATTTTTTTCAAAATGCTCTCTACTTAAGTCCTTAGTAAATATGTCAGCAATTTATTCATTAGTGGAACAAAACATGATTGATATCAACCCTTTTCAATATTATCTCTAAGGAAGTGATATCGAATATCAATATGCTTAGTTATTTTATGTTGTACAGGATTTTTGGCATTTATAACACTAATGTTAACACAAAAGATGGGAACACATCCAACATCTATACCAAAATCTAGGAGTTGTTGTTTGATCCATAACAACTGAGCACAACAAAATCCTGCAGCAACATATTCAGCCTCAGCAGTAGACAAGGCTACTGATTTTTGTTTCTTAGTGGACCAGGTAATTAATCATGATCCAAGAAAGTGTGCCATGCCTGTGGTGCTCTTCCTGTCCACCAAGTATCCTGTATAGTTAGTAGCAGAGAATCCTACCAAATTAAAGTTATTACCTTTTGGATACCATAGGCCAAGATCACTGGTTCCTTTGAGATATCTGAAGATTCTCTTCACATATTTTAAATGTGATTCTTTGGGATTTGCTTGAAATCTTGCACATAGCCCTACACTGAACACAATATCAAGCCTGCTTGTTGTAAGATATATCAATGAACCTATCATCCCTGTGTACATCTTTTTCTCCATATCAAGACCTCTTTAATCCAAATCAAGTTTTGTAGCCATGGCTATTGGAGTGTTGATCTCTTTTGCCCTTTCCATGGAGAATCTTTTGAGGAGTTATTTTACATACTTCTGTTGATGGACCATTGTTCCAGATGCTGTTTGTTTGGTTTGCAATCCCAAGAAGTAATTTAGCTCCCCATAATTCTCATCTCAAATTCACAACTTATGAGTTTTGTAAAATCAAGAGTCATGTTCATATTTATAGAGCCAAAAATGACGTCATCTTTATATACCTACACAGCCAACATATCTTTTGTATTAGTTTTCAAGATGAGAGTGTTGTCAACTTTACCTCTAGTATGTCCATGCTCCAATAGAAACTTTGACAATTTCTCATACCAAGCTCTTGGATCTTGTTTTAACCCATGCAAAGCCTTATCCAATTTATACACACGATCAGGAAACTCCTTGCTTTCAAATCCTAGAGGTTGTTTAATATATACCTCCTATTTGAGAATACCATTCAAGAATGCACTCTTAATATCCATTTGATAAAGGATGAACTCTATATAGGCAGCAAAGGGAACAAGTAATCTAATAGCTTCAATTTTGGCTGCAGGAGAAAAAGTCTAATCAAAATCTATGCCTTCTTATTGGTTGTATCCTTAGACCACCAATCTTACCTTATTCCTTATAACTGTTCCATACTCATCAACTTTATTTATATATACCCACTTATTCCCAATTACTGTTCTATCTTTTGGGAGAGAAACTAAGTGTTATGTTTTGCTTCTCTTAAACTGATTTAACTCTTCCTGGATGGCTAAGATCCAATCAGCATTAAGCAGTGCTTCAGTAACCTTTTTTGGCTCAATTTCTTATAAGAATTCTTTAAAAGCACATATACTTGTTAATCCAGACCTTGTAGTGATCCTAGAAGTAAGATCAGTGAGAACATTCTCAATAGGATATGATCCTTGATACTTGTAACCTTTTGGAACCAAGCCTAGTAAGCTACTAGGATCACTACAGATATTTTGAGCTGGGGTATTTGGTGGCTCAGTTCCCCCAATGCCTCCAGAATTAGTTCCCCCTATTGAGGTGCCTTCATGTTTGGTAGCTCTAGTCGATGAATCGGGTTGTGTAACCTATTTCTTAGAGTGACTTTCTTTCCGCAGGTTAGTCTTAACATAGGATTCATCAAAAATTACATACATGTTTTCTCCAACATAGTTTGTTCTATTGTTTAGAACCCTATAAGCCTTACTATGAAGTGAATAGCCTAAGAAGATTCCCTCATCACTTTTAGTATCAAATTTTCTCAGATTATCCTTTTTATTATTGTGAATAAAACATTTACAACCAAAAGTTCTAAAATAAAAAATGTTTGGATTTCTTCCTTTTAGTAATTCGTAGGGATTCTTCTTTAGAATAGGTATGATCATGCATCTATTTATGATATATGCTACAGTGCTAATTACGTCAACCTAAAGGTTTTTTGCAAGATTTGCTGTAAGCATCGTTATTCTAGCCATGTCTTCCAAGATTCTATTTTCTCTTTCTACCACTCTATTTTGTTGTGGTGTTCTGGGAGCAAAGAAGTTATGATCTATACCATTTGCTGAATAGAATTCTAAAAATTTAACATTCTCAAATTTTGTACCATGGTCAGATCTTATGGAAACTAATGAAGTGCCCGGTTTCATTTTAATTTTCTTGATGAAAATTGTAAAGACATCAAAGGAATCATCTTTAGAGGATAGAAACAATGTCTAGCTGAATCTAGAATAATCATCAACAATCATAAAAACATACCTTTTTCACCTCTATTTTGAAGTCTCATTGGTCCACACAATCCTATATGAACCAAGTTCGAACACTTGGTAGTGCTGAGATGGTTCTTTGACTTAAAAGTAGATCTTACCTATTTCCCCCTTACACAGGCACCACATAAATTTTATTCTTTAAACCTGGTCTTGGGAAAACACAATACCATATCTTTGCAGTTACCTTAATATTCAATTTTGATTCTAGCAGTACCCTCAATACCTTTTCAACTTGTTCCTCCTCAGTGATGACTTTTCCCAAGGAAGTCAGCTCATTTTTTAAGGCAGTAACCCTTGTCATTATCTCATGTAAGAATTTATTTTCCTAAATGCCTCATATTTAGTAAAACGAATAGAAATTCTGAATTTCCTTACCTGAGAGGTACCCTGATGTGCATTTACCAGTGCATTCCAAATTTTCTTAGCAATGGTGCAAGTTGACACCCTGTTGTATTCAGCAGGTCCTAATCCACAGATTAAGATGTTCTTAGCCGTAGCATTTTTCTTTAATGCCACTAATTCATCAGCAGTAAATTCACTTCTTACTTTCTTGACTGGTTCACCATCAACCAACTTAACTGGAATAGTAAGACTATCAGTAATCCTATCCCATAATTTATAGTCTTCACCTTGGATTAACATCTCTATCCTAGCTTTCCACCAGATAAAGTGAGAACCATCAAAGAGTGGAGGTCTTACAGTTGACTAACCTTCATTGTGACCAGTAGGAGGTGCGAAATTCATCATTGTGATCTTTTCTTAGGTGCTAGCCTTATTTAAGACAACCTCATTCTGATACCACTTGTTAAGAATGTGTGCCCTACTGATTTTAATATTATACTCTACTGGTTGCCTATCTGTGGAACAAGTAAGCTAATGTGGTTCACAAAAGTAAAAACTGAACACAATATTTTTACATGGAAAACACCCGGCTCAAGAAAGGTGTAAAAAACCATGACCTGTACCTCTACAAGATTTAAACCCAAATTCACTATTTCTATTGAGCCTCAACAATCAACAAATTACAAGACTTCTTGTAAACTAGGAATTAAACTTCTAACTCCTATTTCTACAAAAACACAAATCTTCCCAAGATAAGTGTTCCCAAGTATTTGAGTTTCCTAACTTGAAGAAACAACTTCTAACTCAGTTTATACTTCACTGAGACTAGAACAAAATACTCATTACAACTCAAAGAACCTACCTATTACAAATTCTACGACTTGCTAAGTATGGGACCAGGTTTTTCTTTAAGTAAGTGAACTGTTTTGCTAATTGTTGACTATTTTTTCATTGCATGAATGAAACTTGGAATCTTGTTTGTTGTATTTAAGCCAACTCCTTACTGATTCCTTTAGTTGATGAACTCTTTTATATTCAATAGGACTTCTTAGTTTCACTCTTTGTTGCTGTTGTCTCTCTCTTCTTAACTCAATAGGACTTTTTTACTTCGTCTCCTCTTATAGCTGGACTCCTTGGTCAACTCAACCTCTAAGTATAGCATATATCTTTTCCTCAATCTTGTTGCTGTATGTGATAAGCATTAGTAACAATTTTGAGCTTCCTTGTGTATCTACTCTTGTCTTAACACCTTGTCAGCCTTGAATCAACTTCAATATGAAGTACATGTGAGAACCATTACCTTCTCTTTATTTACTTGTGTGGAAAAACTTGCACAACATATTTAATTCATATGTCCATCATCAAAGCTTTACATTCCCTAACAGCAAGGCTTGTGATATTTCTGTGCAGTCTGTTATTGTGGCTGATGGTAGGCAGGTGCAAACTACTTCTGTTTGTAAGAACTTACAGTGGTTGCTTCAGGGTACTACTTTTGCATCTAACTTTCTGTTATTGCCATTGGGCAATGTGGATGTTGTATTGGGTGTGAAGTGGCTAAAAACTCTTGGTAGAATTCTTTTTTACTTCAAAAACACGACTATAGAGTTCAGATATCAAGGGAAGTAACATGTACTGTGAGGAGCAACTAGTCACCTCAAATCTTCAGAAGCTAGTTCCTTACTCAAAGGTGGAGAATCTGAGGCTCAGTTCTATATGACAGATATCATTAATGTTGCGGTTTCTAACACATATTACTACAACATTCAAGATACATAAGGGACTAAGATACATCCTGAGTTGTCTTCCCTTGTACATCAGTTTTCTATCATTTTTTAACCTCCAACTACATTACCACCTCATAAAGGTTCTTTTGATCATAAATACCTCTTATAGATTTAGTAATTACAGTCAATAAAATACCATATAGATATCTTGGTGTGAATAAGGACATTATTGAAAAGTTTGTTCACGAAATACTTAATCAAGGAGTAATTCAGCATAGTACTAGCCCCTATGTGTCTCCTATTGTGTTAGTTGGGAAGGAAGATGGTACATGGAGGTTATGTGTAGATTATAGAGAGTTAAATCAATTAAAAATCAAAGACAAATTTTCTATTCCTAGCATTAAAGATTTTTTGGATGAATTATGTGGTGCACCTATGTTTTCAAAAATTGACTTGAGAGCTGGATATCACCAGTTTTGAATTCTTGATAGTGATACACACAAGACAACCTTCAAAACTTATGAAGGGCATTATGAATTTTTAGTAATTCCCTTTGGTTTAACCAATGCTCCTTCTTCTTTTCAAAGCTTAATGAATGTTGTTTTCAAGCTCTTATTAAGAAAGTATATATTTGTTTTCTTCGATGATATCTTAATCTTTAGTAAGTCTATGTAATCTCATATAACTAATGTTCAGGGGGTGTTTGAGCTTATGGTTCACCATCAGTTGTATGCCAAAATGTCCAAGTGTGCGTTTGGAGTTTCTATAGTTGAATACTTAGGCTATGTGATTAGTGCACAAGGTGTAGCTACAGATCCTAAGAAGATACAAGCTATTCAAAAATGGCCTATTCCTAGGAATCTTAAACAGTTGAGGGGTTTTATTGGTTTAGTAGGATATTACAGAAGATTGATAAAAGGTTTTTGTTATATTTGCATACCATTACATGACCTTCTCAAGAAGGAAGGATTTTTATGGACTGAGGATGCTACCAGAGCATTTGAGGAGCGTAAAAGTGACTTGGTCTATACTCCTGTGTTAGCTATATTTGATTATGCTTTAACTTTTGTGGTTGAAACATATGCTAATGGTAAGGGTATTAGAGTTGTGTTGATGCAAGAAGGGCATCCACTTGCTTACGTTAGCAAATCTTTAGCACCTAAATATCGGGCTATGAGCGTTTATGATAGAGAGCTATTGGCTTTGCTATTTGCTGTCTCTAAATGGTCTCACCATTTGTTAGGAAGGAAGTTTATTATCAAAACTGACCAAAAAGCACTCAAATACTTACTGAATCAGTCTATTCATACTGAATTTCAAGTGGCTTGCATATCCAAGTTAATGACATTTGATTTTTGTATTGAGTATAAAAAGGGGTTGAAAATAAAGTTGTCGATGCTTTATCCAGGAAACATGATGCTGAGAAGTTAGCAATCTCTGTGTTAGGTCCTCATGGTGATTTATTGGATAGAATTAGACATTCTTAGACCACTGATCAACACTTACAAGATATCATTACTAGAGTTCAGCTTTCACCTTATAAATCTTTTCACTTTTCTTAAAAATCAATTGAGGTGGAAAGAAAGGTTAGTGGTCTGTAATGATGAGCAGAAAAAGAAGGATATTATCTCACTATGGAATAAATCTACTCAAAGGGGGCACTCTGGCTGGATGCCACCATTAAAATGCTCTAATCTTTATTCTATTGGAAATACTTAATGTACGACACTAGGAACTTTGTTAATCTATGTGATATTTGCCAGAGGCACAAATATGATATGGCTACAAGTCTAAGTCTGCTGCAACCCTTACCTGTACCTGATGGTATTTAGACATATATCTATTTGGATTTTTTTGAGGGGTTTCCGAAATCCAAAGGAAAAAAGGTAATTTTAGTAGTAGTAGATAGACTGAGCAAATATATTCATTTTGTGCCCTTAGCACACCCATACATAGCTCAATCGGTTGCTTAATGTTTCCTTAACAACATTTTCAAACTACATGGTATACCCAACACACTAACGAGTGATAGAGATCCTATCTTCCTTAGTAGTTTATGGGAAGAATTATTCAATTTACAAGGTGTTCAGCTGCAGAGATCTAATGCATACCATCCTCAAATGGATGGTCAAATAGAGGTGTTGAATAGAACCATAGAGACATACTTAAGGTGTTTTTGACCTAAAAATCTTAAGGATTGGTTGTCTTACTTGGCATTGGCTGAATGGTGGTATAATACCACCTATCACACTACTATTAAGTGCACACCTTATGAAGCTTTATATGGTCAGAAACCTTCTATTTATCTTCTCTACTTGACTGGAGAAGCCTCTACTGAGATGGTTGACAGATCATTGGCTGTTAGAGAAGCTGTTATAGAGTTTTTGAGGTTCCATATACACAGGGCTCAGCAAAGGATGAAGGACATTGCTGATAAACACAGGACGGGCAGATCATTTACGGTTTGTAACTGGGTCTACTTGAAACTTCAACCCTATAGACAAGTGTCTTTGGTTGTGCGACCCTTTGCTAAGCTAGCTACTAAGTTCTATGGACCATATATTGTTGATGCTAAGGTTGGTGCAGTAGATTATAGGTTGTTGCTTCCTTCTGATTTTCTCATTCACCCATTCTTTTATGTTTCTCAATTAAAAAGGTGTCATGAAGTTCCTTACAACATTCAGCATCCTCCTGTTATTCAGCTGTCAAGTCCACATTGTCCTCAACTTGGAGCTATTCTAGATAGAAGGTTGATTAAGAGAGGTAATAGAGCTGTTGATCAAGTTCTTGTGAAGTGGTCAGACATTGCGGATTCACAGGCTACCTGGGAACTTGAGTCTGAATTGATGCATAGGTTCCCTACATTTTATCCTTGAGGTCGAGGATCTACTTTAGCAAGGGGTATTGATACATTGTTGAGAAGAAAAGAGTAATCAAGTAATAAGAAGCAGTTGCAGCAGTGCAGAAAATTTAAAAGACAGTTATTACTGTGCATTCATAGAATTAATTACTACTCTGTTCACCAGTTAGTTACTTAGTTGCTAGATAGTTAGCTGTTAAGATACTAAGTATAACTGATCTTAGCCAAGTGAGCATTATAAATACTCTGATGTATTCAGTTGTAACATTCATTCAGATAATACACATTCAGTTTCTCCCTAATTTCTCTATTCTCTGATTTTCTCGGCTAAAGCCCTGAGTTCAGTTTCATCTTCAACATTTAGGCGAGGAAGAATGTTGTTTCTGTTATACTAGGGTTGCAAATAATAGAAATCCGAAAGCATGCACTCCATAAGCAGAACAAACATTTAGCATACTCGAATTTAGAATAGTTAAGGCCATCAAAATTATCAAGTGGAACGATGCAAGCTTTGGTTCGACTGAACCTCGGGTCTACGGTGTAAAAATTTCTCGACTCCATATTCGTAGGAATATGATCAGGACGGGATATAGTCATAGAGCGGTGGATGTGTTATTAGAGAATTCCATAATCTTGAAACACACTTGAAACGCATTAAAGATTAAAGATTTGATGGAAATCTAGAGAACATATCGAAAGTAATATCTTTAGGAATTTCAGATTGTGTTTCAGAAATAATCTTAATCTTCTTCACTTCCGTGAGAAAAGCCTCTATTTTGTTCAGCTAGTTTTTTTTTTTTATCTTCTCGATCTTTTGGAACTTTATGTGCACGTATTCATCCACTTAAATACAAATTTTCCATTTTAAAATTAAAACCTTGTTGTAAACTACTTTTTCTTCTCCTTTTCCTTTTAGGATTTTGTATTGTTTTTGATTTACGATTCCATAATTAAAAGTTTAGATAGAACTTGAAAATAACAACGTAACAAAACGGAAGTACTGTGCGTAGTGTAACAATACTTCCGTTCATTTTTACTTTTCCTGTTTGAACATTATGATCATTAAAATTTTATACTATCTGGTAGGAAACTTAATGAATAGTAGTAAGGGGACGAAAGAAATTTTAATGTTTGTGTATTGAGATTATAAATAACATGCGGTTGCACATAAGCATAGCAAACCTTTGACGTAATCAAATTTTGGATAGTTTATAAAGGCATCTAATTCCTCAATAGAAAAACAAGATTAGTATTTAATTTTAATGTCTGACAACTTTCAAGTAGCGTAAAAAAAAAAAAGGCATCTCGCGTTGATTGCAAAAGGAAAGACCATCAATCAAGTAAAAGAGTTCACCTTTGAGATGTATACAAGGAACAAGAAAAGAAGGCCATTTTCAAGATCTCTCGGAATCCTTATTTTTGGGATTTTCCAGTGTGATTAAGCCACATTAAGAGACACCTTAATGGTCCAACCTTATTCTTGGAAAAGAGATATTTCACGTACAACTTTCAAGGATCAAATATCCTGGGGTGCCTTATAGTTTTGAATCTTCCAAACGGCTAGTAGGCCAGTCTCCACTTTATAAGACAGAAGATTAAGAAAGATACACATACAATCTTCTCCAATCTTTATTCTACTTTCATTAAGCATTGTATATTTATATTCTCTAGAAGTTTGCTGTGTATTCAAAAAGAGAAGAAATAAAAACATAGCCGGTGAAGTATTCTACCAAAAGTGAGAAAATGAAGAGAAGTGTGAGTATAAGCCAAAAACTTTACTCAAATCTTGTATTTATTTTATTCACCAAAAGAAGAGCTAGTAGAATTCCTTGCAATCCAAGAACACTATAAAAAAACACGTTATTTACCCACGTTTACGAAAACCATGGCAAAATTAACCAAATAATAAGAACTTCCCTATGCATAAAAAACCGTGGCAAAAATTTCGTGGCTAACACGCGCGGGTATTATTTTTCCACTTTCTGCCTAGTTCTCTCAAAAGCGAACTCCTTTTCCTCCAAATTCCATTTACTCTAAACCATCCAGTTTTGAATTTGACACCAATCCAGTACAACCCAGCTGCTAGAATGAAAATCAATTCTTCCGAAAAATTAACTCTTCTTCACTTCAATAGCAACGAAAAGTGGTGAAATTACTCCTTCCAGGTAACAAATCTTTGCAGTTTAGAGTTTTTAAGGTCAAAATTGAAAATAACGTTCTATATTTTTCTTTTTATTGAAGTTGTGAGCTTACAAAATCAGCAATTTGATTTTTGTGTGCGTGGATTTTCTAGTTTTTAAGAATGAGAATTTTGATGGATTTTCTAGTTGTTAAGAATGAAAATTTTGATGGGTTTTATGAAATTTGCAATATTGATGGTTTTTATGTGATTATTTTGGGAATTTCGATGGATTTTATGAATCTGCAATTTTGATGGGTTTTATGTTAATATGCAAGAAAAATAGATCTTTTAAAGTTTCATAGGAGTATGATATAAACTAGTATTTGAGATATTCCAAACTTTTGACAACTTCAATAAGTAGAGAAAGGGTTTGGTGCTTCTAACTCTAACATTACTAGACGAGTAAATTCATTTTGATACGAAATACGAAATATATACATATAGTTTAGTAATCGAAATGTTGTTGATAATTTGATATTTCTGGTGGAAATTCATTGAGCATATTTCATATGGATTTTGTCAGAAGTTCCAGTAGTTAAGATTTAAGAACTAGACCATCTCTAATTAGTAAAAATCTTGTCACTCTTACAAATTATGTACAAGGAGAATCACTTTTCCAGCTTCATAACCTACAGAAAATAGTCAGATGAAATGTATCTTCTACCCCTGAGCTAACAGATTACTCGGGATCATCCATCTTCACTCTTCAGACTCTACAGTAAAAAGTAACACACTATTAGGTAAATGAAGCAGAGAACATTCGAGTGAACTTCCTAACGACCAAAGTCATCTCTCATATAGGCCCATACCATGTATTGCTTCCATATTGTCTTCCTTGTAAACACCGAGAGCTGATCCATTGACAGATAGAAGCATTTCCCCAGGCTTAGGCGGCCTTAAAGTTTTGGGAGTCATCCCAACAGATAATCTGCTATTGTTGGCCTGTAGCCAAAAATATGTTACTCTATGATTATTGACTCTAGCACAAAGTAGTTGTGAAGAAATCAACAAGAAACTTGTGCTGATGCAACTTTGGAAAGAAATTAGCTTCATTAAAAGGTGGCTTCATATAACCATCACATGCTTACGTACAGTAATGACACTAGTATCATAACGTTGTTCCTAAAGCATTAATCAACTAAACAATGTTGTATATCTTAAGAGAGAACCTAGATGTGCAGTCATACAGAAGGAGAAATAAATAAGGAAAATATTGCTTCATACTATAAGGTCTATGTGTCAAATGAAATATTTTCCAACCCTACATCCCGTTGTTTAAGAAGCTTTTAAGAATAGAATAAATAAAATCAATTGTTAAGAAGAGAAAAAGCTAATACAAACAAGTAATAACAACAATCCGCAAAGAAATTATATTATAGCTACGCACACCAGGTGTCTGCATAGTATCTGGCAGATCAAGCATTTAGGTATCTGATGGCGCTTCCAAGACCAAAAATAATTGATTAGTTGTTAAGAAGGCTTTCAGAAGTACCTACTAAATGTTTCTTACTTTTAAATCTTAAATGCAAGAATTTAGCTATACAGCCAAAAAGGAATCATCATGCAACCTAAGTTACTCGAAATTTGGTATTGCAACATGTAACACCACACAAAAATCGTCCATGCGTTAACTCGTGGTAATATGCTCTTAGAGTTAAATGACTAGAATTGTGTCAAAGAAACTTAGTCTCATTTTTTATTTTCAAAGTGAGTAAAGTTAAAACCATATATAATTACCCTAGTTTCGACGTTTTATCATGTGGAAAATTGAATGAGCTTTCCGTCGATATAAGATTCACCCAAATCCGATACCCGGGTAAGAAGTTATGGCTAATTTAAGTTCTAGTCGTAAAACACCGTCATTTTGGTGCTTGGCGCGTCGCGGAGGGGGTCTATTTAGAAATTGTCAAATTCCAGTAGCATAGCGCGATTGTGGCGCGATGCGCTAAAGTTTCAGGTCCCAACCAGTGGGATAATGCGATGGCTCCGCGTCGCGGTGACCTTAAGAATCCCACTCATCAATTTTCAGTGAGCCACCGCGATTGTGGCGCGTTGCGGTGGCCCAAGAAATCGGGATCCCAGTTATATTTTTAGTCCGTATCATTAAGGGTATATTGGGTATTTTCATCCCCTTATCAGCCTAAACACGGGCTTTAATTCCAAATGACCTCATTATTGATATTTTCATCAAAAACCATCAAGGACACTCCTTAGGATTTCAAACAAGAAAACCCAAATAACTCAAGATTTAATTGTGGGTTTTCAAGATTGATTGAATATTTGGAATCCCCAAATCTTAGGATTCAAGAATCTCCACCAAATTTCTAAATTGAGGTACGTGGGTTTATCCTAGAAACTACATGGGCTTGTAAACACTAGAACATGATTTAAAGATTATCAAGCATGAATTTAGAAAAGATTTTTTTTGAAATACATGATTTATTATACATTATGAATGTTTAATTGTATTGTTGATTTGGTCTTTAGGCCTTTCCCCCTTAAATTGATTTACATGTATATGTATATGTATGAAAATTTAGATTTAAGATTGTTTGAGAGAACAACTTATCGAATCCCTCTCTTGTGATGACTTTAAGTTTATGATCTTAATGTCAAGGATTTGAAATGCATGATTTATGACTTGAAATTTATTTACTCAAATACCATAGTATTTTGAGCATGATTTAGAGATTTAAGAGAGGGAGTTTCTTGATGTAAATATATTTTGTTAAAAGAGAAAGATTTGCATGAGAATAAGAGATTTGACATGACCACCTTGCATCATTGAAAGTTTGACAAAGAGAGTTGCATACATGTGTTTACATGAGTTTTAGAGAAAGAGTTCTTTGAAAAGATTTATTGATATGGTGATCTCGAATTTATGTTTTGAAAACAGAGATTGTAATATGCTAATAATGTCTCAGAGATGTGACTTGCAAGTCGATGGTATGACGATACCATAAGTATGTATGCCATAACAGAGTATGTTTTCAGAGTTTGATTTCAGAGAATGCATGTTTTAAAGAGTTAAAACTGGGCTTAAAGAGGGTTAGGTGGTTACCCAAAGAAGGTTTGGGTTCAAGTAACTCTTAGCCTAAAATCGTGATTTGCCGATCCGTGTATATTCTTTTTACGCTGGAGATGGCCATGTGGTGTAGCAGAGTCAGAGACTCCAACCTTTGCGGTACACTTGGGTTGGAGGCTTCCCCGCCGAGTTAATGGAGGATTTCATATAGCCCGCGGAATTTTAAAGTTGTAGGGTATACCACCTAGTGCAGAAGTAAAACAAAGAATGTCTTAGAGTTCAGATGATTTTCTTTCAGAGTCTTTCAGAAATGCCCATGAGATTTTTTACTATATGATATGTTTATGAACTATTTTAAATTTCTCTTATATATGTTGAATATAAATTATTATTTTGAATTTACTCTGCGTACCAGTACATCTGTATTGACCCCCTACCTCCCAGGTTTGGAGGCTCAGTCTAAGGGTCTAGCTAATCAGTAGAGTATTCCAGAGAAAAGTGATCCGTGTAGTGGTGAGCCTTATTTGTTCCAGAAGACCTATTATTTCAAATTATGTTTTCCCATTGTTTTGGTCTACTGGGGGCCTTGTCCTAGTTTTCAGAATAGTTTTGAGATGTAGTAGAGATTTTGCAGGCGGAGTCAGATCTTATTCAGATGTTTTGAATTGTAACTTTCATTCTCATGTCTTGAAACTTAGAGTTAATGACCATGTTTTCATATCAGATTGTATTTCCACATATTGTCTTATTATATGAATGTTGTGCATGACTACTAGATAGAGTAGGACATTCAGGCCTTTATGGTTCGGGATGTCTGTCACGGCTAGACCCTAGTTTGGGTCGTGATACAACATGAATTTTACCATGACATAAACTACAAGAAATAATAGAATGAAGTGCCATAGAACATACAAATCCCCTGATCTGGAGGTTTTCGACACCATAAGAAATACTGGTTGTTATTATTTATTTGTGGTGTGCCATCATATTTCTTAAATTACCATATACAGATGTTTATCTGGTTATCAAATCTGAAATGATATTTTATACAGGGTAATTATGGAAGCTCTCAAGGTGGATAGTCTTCAAAAGCTCTACTCATCGTTGGAATCGATACTTCGGAGAGACAGGTAAGATATATAACATTATGGTTTAGGTTTTTTTCTGTCATCTCTCTCTCGTCTGAAATGTGTTTAATGTTGAAGTATGAATTCCATTCATAATATTCAATTGGTTTATCAGAAAAGATGTCTTCACAGTAAGTTTATCATCTATGTAAAAGCATGTCTGTTTTGGAGGTCTCCATTATTTTTTTGTTTTCACTGCTTTTTTGTTACCTCCTAATCTTTTGGACTTTTTATTTTTATGTGGAAATTGAACTTGGGAATTCATCTTGTCCGGTTGTAAATATTTGATTGAGTTATCTTCCTTGAACTCGAAAAGCTAACTTTGTTCTCTCTTATATTTTTAAAGGTGTACTTGTTGTACTATTTATTTTATGTTACGTATGCTTTCTTTATTATTTGCTATGACTTAATTGCCATGTCTTATTTAATGTTGTATTCTTCTTTTCAAACTGCTTTGTTATGCTTTATTACCTAAGTTTATTAAGATCTTGGACTTATTACTCATGTATTTTGATTTTTCATATTTGAAATAGCTTTATTCCAACATGATTGACAAGAGGGATTTGAAAGCCAATTAAATCTGAAGAATTCTCAGATGGTGTAGTCCAATTTTTGGACTTTGCATTTTCAAAAGTGTCTGTAGATAAAAAATTTCATGTCCTTGTAATACATGTGGATTTTATGCTATGAGTAATAGACCTGAAGTGCTTAGTCATCTTCTTCAAAAGGGATTTTCAGAAAATTACACATGTTGGTTTATGCATGGCAAAAAGCATATAATTTACAATGTAGCATCAACATCCCGATTACAATCTGAGTCGGTTAGACAATACCAATACAAGATATGCTAAAGGATACTTTTGGTGTCTTTGATGATAATAATTTTCAAGATTTTGGTCCATCAAATTTACTAGATAATGACTATTTTTAGGGTGCTGAAGTCCAAAGTCAGGAAGAGAGAGAAAATTAAGGAGTTGTTGGAGGATGGAAATCAAGAACTTTATGATGGTTGTGCAAAATATAATATATTGTCATTCATTGTTCATCTTTATCATATTAAGGTCTTAAGTGGTGCAACTGATAAAATATTCTCAATGATTCTTGACCTGTTAAAGGATGTTTTTCCCATGAAGACTGCCATCATCATTTTATGAGTAAAAAAAGATGATCAAGAGGTTGGATTTGAGCTATGATAAGGTAGATGCATGTCCGAATCATTGCATGTTCCAATGGGGAACACCTAAGGATATGAATAGAGATAAATGCAAGAAGTGCAATACTTTCAGGTATATATTAGATGAAAATAATGTTGGCACAAATGCTGAAATTGATGATCAACAACAAAGAAAACCAAAGCCAGCAAAAATATTGCAGTACTTTTCACTTATACCTAGATTGAGAAGGTTATACATGTGCTCTAAGACTACAAAACTCTTGAAGTGGTATGGTACAAAAGCTAATCAAGATGGGTTATTACGACATCCCATAGATGGCAAAGCATGGAAACATTTTGATTCATTCTATCCTGACTTTGCTTCAGAGATTTTTAAGTGGATGGTTTCAAACCATTTGGGAATATAAGCTCTAATGTTAGCATTTAGCCTGTGATGTTGTACATTTATAACTATCCTCCATGGTGTTTTATGAAGAAAACTTGTCTTATCATGTCGATGATAATTCTTGGTCCTAAAATACCTGGTAATAGCATTGATGTTTACTTATAACCTTTAGTTGCTGAGTTGAATCAGTTATGGAGTGGTGTGAGTGCTTATGATTCCTCAACCAAGGAAATATTTTGATTATGTGCTGTGTTGATGTGTAGAATAAGTGATTTTTCAGGTCTTGATAACTTGTCTGGATGGAATACACATACATTGCTTACTTGTCCATCATGTAACTTTAACACAGATTCTATTTAACTTAATGTTGGTAGAAAAATTACTTTATGGGACACCATCGGTATTTGCCACATGATCATAAATATAGGTACAACAAGCAGTCCTTTAATGGTTTTGAGGAACATAGACCTGCGCCTATTCCACCATCAGGTTCAACCTAGTTAAGAAAAATTGAGGGGAGTCCAAAGAGGCCTCGGGATGATGGTACAAGTGAGATTGGTCCCAAATAATGGAAAAAAGTGTGTTTTGGAACCTACCTTATTAGGAGAATCAACTTATTCATCATTGTCATGATCCGATGCACATAGAGAAGAATGTTTGTGATAATGTATTGTTTACTACACTTAGTGACAAAAAAAATCAAAAGACAATTTGTAGGCTTGTAAAGACTTGCAAGAAATAGGAATTAAGGAAGAGCTTCATCCACATTCGAATTCTTCTAATAAGTTTCCTCCAGCGTGCTTTACCATGAAGAAAAAAAAGAAGGATATCTTCGTAAAAGTTTTAAAAAATGTCATGTTTCCTAATAACTATGCATCAATTATTTCTAGATGTGTTGATCTTAAAAAACACAAAATCTCCAATTTAAAGAGGCATGATTCCCACATTTTGATGGAGCATCTTTTGCCAATCGCTTTTAGAAGATATCTTCCTAAAAAAGTTACTTCAGTGTTGATTGAGTTATGCAACTACTTTAGGGAAGTATCAAGCAAGGTTTTAGATGTTAAGTATATAGAGAAACTCCAACAACGAATTTGGTTGAATCATTGTAATATGGAAGTGATATTTCCTTTATTTTTTTTCTCTATTATGGTTCATATTGTTATTCATATTGGAGAACAAGCTATTCTTGCTGGTCCTGTACAAGGTCATTGAATGTACCCAACTGAAAGGTATATTCTTTGCTTGTTAAATTGATATATTTTAATTTTTTTTCTAATCCTACAATTCATTTTAATATATTATTAGGGTACTTGGCCACTTCAAATCGTATATTCGAAACAATTCCATAGCAGAAGATTGTATAACTGAAGGGTACATTCTAGATGAATGTTTGTATAACTGAAGGGTACATTTTGGAGGAATGTCTTACCTTTTGTTTTAGATATTTGGAGGATTGTAAAATTAAAACAAGGTTTAATCGATCAAGGTGTAATGATGATGACAGTGAGATTAATGGTAATAGTGAATCTGCTATCTTGTCAAAGTTGTTTCCTACAATAGGCAAGCCTGTTGAGGCCATTAAGACTATACCCATACCTTCACTGGAATTCATACAAGCTCACCGATATGTGCTAACTAACTGTGAAATAGTTGATGTATTTTGAGAGTACGTTACATGGTATTTTATATTATCCTTTTTATTCCAAACATATTTTTATACCTTAATACATGAATTACCATTACATTAAGAGAGTTTAGAGTTGAGGTCACTAGAATGCATCGTGGAAAAAGAAACTCTTCAAAACTTGTGGAAGACTATGTGCACAAACACTTTCACCAATGGTTTAAGGAATATGTAAGATTTCAAATATTTCATTCCATTTAAAACTCAAACTCTCATAAAGTATATGTAATAGTCCTATTATATTTTTAAATAATAGGTTGGACGTCAAGATGGTGCAAATATTATGCCAGAAATTCAATGGCTTGCACTTGGGCCAAATAATGTTGTAAGGAGATTCAAGGAGTATAATATTTATGGATTTAAGTTTCGTACTCTGAGGAAGGAGCATGGATTGAAAACACAAAATAGTGGTGTTGTTATGTCTGCTCTTACCAAGAGATTTTCAAATAGTACAGATTCTGTTGAACAATCAAGTGATGATATGTACTATGGTAAATTGGTTGACATCATAGAGGTAAATTACTATGGTAAGTTAAATATTTTTTATTCAACTGTATTTGGGTTGACAATACACTTAAAAAAGGAATCAAGATAGATCAATTTGGGATAACAAGTGTAAATTTTTCCTGTTTGATATACACTGGTGCAAACGAAACAAATTAACCATTTATACTTACAACTGATGCTAGGATGGTGTACTATGTTGATGATCTGATTGATGAAGAATGGTGTATTGTTTGTCATATGAAGCCGAGGGATATATATGATATGGGAGATATGGATTTCATGGATTTAGAGGAGCCACCAATGGAGGACATACCTTTTTGTGAGCAACATTTAGAAAATATTGAAGACTTACCATTAGTACGAGATGATCCCGATGGACAAGATGAAGATGAACTAACTCAATATAATTATGAAAGTGATAGTGATGGAGATGGTGATGATGATGGTGATGGAGATGATGAAGGGATTTTAGACTAGTTTAATTTCCCTATTATGAAATTGAAGACTTACAATTAAGATGCATATTTTGTTAATTTTTATTTCCACCTTTCTATTGAATGTCTCCTTATTCTAGCATTGTTTCTTACAGTACTTTTTCAATTGATTTTGATTACATTGTTGATTTCTTATAGTCCTATTTCAATTAATTATGGTTATTGATTTCTCCTTATTTCATTATGTATTATCTCTTACCTTTATTGTTGTCTCTAAGTTTTGTATTCTCTTTTAAGTAATCCCTGCTTTATGTAATCAAATACCAATCTGACATTATGCTGGTGTTCTATTGGGGAATTGCATATTGTGAAAATCTGGCATGATAATTAGTTTATAGGCGTTGGATATAATGATGTAAAGCAACTCACTCAAGCTACTTTGGAGTAGCTGATGCTATGCTGGATATTCGTAGGCTGTCGACAGAAGACACATCTTGGATCAGCTACTTAAGCTGTAATGAGTGTTCAGAAATTCTATCAAGATATAAGTGTTAACCAAATCTATACGAGCTGAAATATTAGAACATTCTAGCCCTTCTAGCATAATTATGATCCATCTAGGATATATACTGTAACACCCCGCATTTTGGCCTAGAACGGAAACCATCATTTCTATGTGTAGATGATAAAAAAGCCATAAATCCTATACAAATTAGGCGTGTTAATCATTATGTAATGTGTAAACCTATTTCAGAATGAATTGAGATCATAGAGGTCCCCAAACTCAAGGACGAGTTGAAAGCTTTCCTATCGTTCGAGTTTGAGTTAGCATCGAAACTTGGATTAATTTCAATCAACCATAACTCTTTGTATATAAATAATTAGAGGTCCTACTATATATCAAATGAAAGTTCTTCAGATTAGCTTTTCAATGATATCAATTTCGCCAAAATCCGATACTCGAGCGAAAAGTTATGGTCATTTTTGTGACTAAGACAGTAGCATCGCACGATTAGCATGCGACACACGCACCCAATTTCCAGGTGTTGTTTTCGCATTTTTAAAGGGAAAAGTGGTATTTTCCACCCCCTATTCAGCCATAACACGGGATTAAATCTTCCAAACACCAAAATAACATTATTTTCTCTCAAAATCACCAAGAACACTCCTTAGGGTTTCAACCCAAAGATCAATATATCTCAAGATTTAACCATGGGTTTTTCTTAATTCTTCAATATTCGGAATCCCCATTACGAGGGCTACAAGAAGCACCCATAAATCGTACGTATAGCATCCTAAAAGCTAGAGTTGATTCAAAAGCTCCTAATTTAAGGTATGTGGGGTTTTCCTAAAATCTCATGAGCATAAAAATCTTCTTTTAATTATACAAAGGGTTTAAAAATCATGATTTTAAGAAAAAGGTTTTGGATTTATGATTATAAACATGTTTTAGAAGTCTTTATGATATTATTTTGGTCTTTAGGCCTTCCCCCAAATTGATTTGAAATTATATATATATGTAAGCATGTGTTTTAAGGTTGATGATTGAATTGAGAGAATGACTCATGAAAAATTCCTCTCTTGTTATGATTTTACTTTACTTATGATATGCTAGGAATTGTTTTGAATGCATCTTGAAAAGCATGATATGAAATATCTTGAGTAATGTTATAATTGGATTATGATTTTGATTTCAAAAGAGAGGGTTGTTTATGTTGATGAATGTTGAACATAATCATATAATGAAAAGAGTTGTATGGTTTGTTAAATATTACATGACCACCACATTATTATTAAAAGAATGACAATCCTTTCATAGTTTTGACTTATGCTTTCAGAACATGAAATCTCTTACACTATTTGCATATTTGGGTGGTCTGAATTGAGTTTTTGATGAAAGAATCATGCATGATGTATTATGGCTCAGAAATAGGACTTACAATTCTTGGTGTGACGACACCAACTTGCAATTCTCGGTGTGACGACACCAACTCAGATAATGCCATGGTAATTCAGAACAGAATAGAATGCATGTTTGAAATTAGATTTTTAGATTTTGAAACAAAAATGATGCATGTTTCAGAACAGGCTACAATTTGGCATAAAGAGCACTTAGGTGATTCCCCAAAGAAGGCACGAGTTCAGACAACTCATTGCCCAATATTGTGATGTATCGATCCGAGTATATTATTTTACATTGGCGTAGTGCCCTGTGGCGTATTAGACTCAGACATTCCAACCCTTATGGTACACTTGGGTTGGCAGCTTTCCCACCGAGTAAATGGAGGATTCCATATAGCCCGTGGAATATTAGACTTGTAGGGGAGTGCCACCTAACTCACAAGTAATACAAAGATCAGAAACTGCAATGACAGAAAGGTTTTATGTTATCAAAAATGACCATGTGTTTAGAAATTATATCTTTCATGATGTTTATGAATAACTCTCAACTATTTTATTTATATAAAAGATTTATTTTGGATTGCTCTGCATACCAGTACACTTATATGACCCCCTACCTCCATGGTCTAAAGCTCAGTTCAGAAGCCCTGCTAAGCCGTCGAGTTTTCAGACAGCAGTGATGTGTGCAATTAGTGAGCCTTCTTTATTCCATAAGGTTTATGTCTTTTAGATTATGTTATTTACTTTTGTTTAGGTCTACTGGGGGCCTTGTCCCAATTTCAAACAGCTGTTATTTTCAGATATAGTAGAGATTTTGCAGACTGGTTCAGACACTGCCTAGTTGTTGTTGGGCTTTACTTTCACATTATAAATTAAGTTCAGACTTATGACCATGATTCCATTTCAGTATGTATTTTCCACACTTCCTATTTGAATATGAATGGTGTGTATGATTACAAGTTAGAAGGCCTCTCAGGCCTTCATGGTTTGGGATATCCGTCACAGCCAAGGCCCCAGTTCGGATCATGACATATACATAGGCTAGTTTAGTACTTATAAGGATGATTTATCGATTGATAGAGTTTGTAATTATCAAGATAAGGTCAAGTAATGATAAAACTTCAACTCCTATAATGTCACCTTTAGAGTCCTAGATATTCTTTCTGATTGGTTTGTTTAGTTTGTCTTTGGATATATGATAGCCTAGATTGATATCCTTTGCTTACTGTATTCTATGGTTTGTATTTTGCTGTATTTTAAGTTATTTCTCATAACTTACTGTATTCTATGGTTTGTATTTTGCCTTTGGACATTTTTTCCATGGATAAAACCGTGGCTAATTGATATAATGGAAAAAAAAGATTGCACAAATTACCCATGGAAAGGCCGTGTCTAAACGTATTCAAAAACTATGGTTATTGAAATGTTACCACAGATGTTAAAACTGTGGGTAATTTACTCGTCACGCCCCTGTTGGATACACCTTTAACCGTGGCTAAATAAGAGTTGAAGCGCTATAGGGTGTGTACTCCAACTATGGGAATACTCACGGGGATTCAAAGTTAGTAAGTGTTCAAGTATTATGTGATTGACTATTAAGGCTATAGAAAGATAGAGTGTGTCTCAGAAGGTAGGATTAGCAGTGAGTGTTTGTTCAGTTTAGAGTCTAGTAAGGTATCTCTCGAACTTAAGATGATGACTTAAAGCTAAGGGGGAGATGATAGAAAAAGTAACCAAGTCAGGCTCTCAGATTCTAGTAGTGATGTCAGTATGATATAGAACATCAAAAAGTGAGGGTGAGACTCAACCCATTCTTATCTCAGTATTTTTCAGTGATCCCAACACCTACTCATGCCTTACTTTTCAGTTCCATGATCATAGTTCATGTTCATGTATATGATAGAGAATCACGTGCTTTTCCAGTTCTAAAATGAGGAGTTCCAGTTCATTCAGTAGTCGGAATCACATTCCATATGTTATGAACTTCAAATTGAGGTTATGCAGCTCATGACTCATGTACTCACTCTTTATAGTGTGCTTAGTTCCCATAATTCTTGCAATACCCTTTATAATTGACGAGATTCAGCTTATGGTCATGTATGCCCCAATTTAGATCACTTTGATGAATCTTTGATGTTGATTTGCCATTCCTTCGGCCTCAGTTAAGTGTCAAGTCTCGTATAATATCCTCCCATGCTTTAAGGTCTTATGTTCTAACCTTTTAGTGACTCCTCCTTATGTTATGATAGTGGTGATGAGTAATTGTTTCTTGTTAATAGAAGATCATAGTATGCTTGTTTTAGATAAGGCCATAAGTGTGAAGTAAGATCTGGGGCCAAGTCTTTGATATATGTGATGGTTAGCGGAAATTTATGTGTGTATGTTCTTGGGGTAGTGCGTGGGAGTTATATTGATAGTGGATTAGATAATATGTGAAGTACGTCCTTATGAGTGTTTGCCTTGGAGTTCATATGAGGTTACAAAGATAGGCTTGAATGACATATTGAGATATAAGTGGAGGAACGCAATATAAGCTAGTGAATCCATATTAAGAGATCAGAGTTAGTCATTGAAGTGGTAAGGCATGATATGCTTAGGGTGTGATCTCTAAAAATTTATATATATATATATATATATATAGAAGATTGAATCATATGGTTTACACTAGTATCGTGGTGTGGCATGTAGTATTTTGTGATTTAAAGTTTGTCTTGATCATCGTGAGAGGACTTATGTTACTTTAGGAATTAGTAGAAAGATTTATCAATTCCCAAGAATTCTAAGTTGAATCAAATGAGTATGGTATTTAAAGGGAATAATAAAGTAAGGGCAAGTCAGCCCAGAATTCAGTTTCATAATGGAAATTTAAATGTTTCAGATCAGTATATTCTTTCTTAGAAGACATATCATGTCCACATTATTCCATACCATTAAGACTTCAACATTCCTACCCATAATTCGGGGATGAATGATCCCAAGGGAAGATAATGTAACACCCCATATTTCGGGATAGAATAAAAACCGTCGTTTCTATGCATAGATGATCCAAACACCATAAATCCTATGCAAATTTATCATGTTAATGAATTATGTAGTGTGTGAACCTATTTAAGCATGAATTGAGATCATAGAGGTCCCCTAACGCAAGGACGAGTTGAAAACTTTCATATCATTTGAGTTTGAGTGAGTGTCGAAACTTGGGTCAAATTCAATAGACCATAACTCTTTGTATATAATGAATTAGAGGGATATATATTAAATGAAAGATCTTCGAATTAGATTTCCAACAATACCAATTTCGCGTAAATACGATACCCGAGCAAAACGTTATGGCAATTTTAGTGACTGGGACAGTAGCATCATACGATAAGCGTGCGACACATGCCCTATCGTACGCACCAAAATTTCAGGTTTTGTTTCCGAGTTTTTAAGGAAAAAATGGGTATCTTCCATCCCTTATCCAGCTATAACACGGGATTAAACTCCCAAAACACCAAAATATGATTTTTTTTTCTCTCAAATTCATCAAGAACTCATCCTAGGGTTTCAAACTAAAAATCCAAATATCTCAAGATTTAACCATGGGTTTTTCTTAATTCTTCAAGATTCAGAATCACCATTGCGATGGATACAAGAGTCAGCCATCAATAATACATATAGCATCCCAAAAGCTAGAGTTCATTCAAAAGCTTCTAATTTAAGGTACGCGGGGTTTTCTTAAAATCTCATGGTATGGAAATCTTGATTTTAAGAAAGGGTTATTTAGATTTATGAATATATTCATGCTTTAGAAGCATTGATGATATTTTTTTGGCCTTTAGGCTTTCCCTCAAATTGATTTAAAATTATATATATATTGTAAGCAAGTGCTTTAAGGTTGATGATTGAATTGAGAGCATGATTCATGAAAAATCCCTCTGTTGTGATGATTTTCATTTACTTATGATATACTATGAAATCGTTTGAATGCATCATGAAAAATATGTTATGAAATGTCTTGAATAATGTTATATTTGGATTATGATTTTGATTTCAAAAGAGAGAGGGTTGTTTATGTTGATGAATGCTAAACATAATTATATAATGAGAAGGGTTGCATGGTTTGTTAAAGATTACATGACCACCACTTGTTTATTGAAAGGATGGGAATTTTGCATAGTTTTGACTTATGTTTTTGGAACATAAATTCCCTTTGTTCAATTACATGTTTGGGTGGTATGAACTATGTTTAAATGAAAGAATCATGCATG
Source organism: Capsicum baccatum var. pendulum (assembly GCA_030864225.1). NCBI lineage: Eukaryota > Viridiplantae > Streptophyta > Magnoliopsida > Solanales > Solanaceae > Capsicum > Capsicum baccatum. The sequence continues at coordinate 232,308,412 of CM061560.1, read as the reverse complement.
ATGTATTATGGCTCAGAAATAGGACTTGCAAGTCTTGGTGTGACGACACCAATCCAGATAATGCCATGGTAATTCAAAACAGAATAAAATGCATGTTTGAAATAAGATTTTTCAGATGTTGAAACTAGAATAATGCATGATTCAGAACAAAATAAAATTGGGCATAAAGAGAGCTTAGGTGGTTTCCCAAAGAAGGCATGAGTTCAGAAAATTCATTGCCCAAAACCGTGATTTTCCCATCCAGGTATATTATTATACGCTGGCCTAGTACACTATGGCATATCTGACTCAGACACTTCAACCCTTGCGGCACACTTGGGTTTGGGGATTCCCCGTTGAGTCAATGGTGGATTCCATATAGCCCGTGGAATATCAGACTTGTAGGGGAGTGCCACCTAACTCAGAAGTAATACAAAGATCAGAAACTGCTTTTGAGAAAAAGGTTTTTTATGTTTTTTTCAAGAATGCCTATGTGTTTTGAAAATTATATCTTTCATGATGTTTATGACTATCCCTCAACTATTTTATTTATATAAAAGCTTTATTTTGGATTGCTATACGTACTAGTACATCTGTATTGATCACCCTCCCTCCAGGTTCTGAGGCACAGTCTAGGGGTCCTGAAAAGCAGTATATTTCATCAGACAGGAGTGAAGAGTACCAGTTGGTGAGCCTTCTATATTTCAGAAGGCCTAGTTTCTTTCAGACAAATATTATTTATTATAGTTTTGGTCTACTGGGGACCTTATCCCAGTTTTCAAACAGTTGTTATTTTATCATGTAGTAGAGATTTTGCAGATGGTTTTTGAACGATGTTTAGTTGATATTGGATTTTATTCCTCATTGTTAAACTAAATTTAGATTATTACCATGTTTCCGTAGTAGTTTTTATTTTTGCATTTCCTATTTATATATGAATGATGTATGTGATTACAAGTTAGAAGGACTCTCGAACCTTCATGGTTCGGGATGTCCGTCACAACCAGGGCCCTGGTTCAGGTCGTGACAAAAGATCTTTGAAATTTTCTGTGACAAAGTTCAAAGAGATAAGAATTACTATATTTCTACTATAAGAAGTTACCATAGAGAAGAATTTGAGAACAAAAGATTTGAAGACTTTTGTAATAGTCAAAGTTATACTCATAATTTATCTGCTCCAAATCACCTCAACAAAATGGAGTTGTGAAATGCAAGAATATAAATCTTTAAGACATTGCAAGAACCATGATCTATGAACACTCTCTACCTCATAAATTATGTCTAGAAGATGTAAGTACTTCTTTTTATATTTTAAACAGGCTTCTTATTACACCAATTCTGCATAAGCCCCCCATGAACCATGAACGATAAGAAATCCAACATTGGGTACTTTCGCTCTTTTGGTTGCAAATGATTTATTTATAATAATGGCAAGGAAAACCTTGGTAAGTTTGATCCTTGAAGTAATGAAAATATTTTTATGGGTTACTCTAACTCTAGTAGATCTTATAGAGTTATCAATAAATGTACTCGTTGTATTGAAGAATTTTTGCATGTTATTTTTTATGAATATAATTGTATTATTGAGAATATTAGCAATGTAGATGAATAAATAAATAGGGAAGAGCTTCTGAATCTACTTCTAAAGAAGTCGACTCCTCAAAAGAGTCGACTACCATCATAGCTGATCAATCGACTAAGTTAATTGCCACTTTTGATCATTTTGTAATAGACAATGTCCCAAAAGGATGGAAAAGCAGGCCTGATCACCCAAAGAAACTTATTATCGGGGATCCTACAGAAGGTATGAATACAAAATCTTCAATCAAAAGAAATTCAAATGTTGCACTTATATCTCAATTTGAATGAAAGAAACTCAATGAAGTTTAGATGATGAAAGTTGGGTTAAGGCTATGAAAGAAGAACTTGAACAATTCGATAAGAACAATGTTTGAAATTTAGTTTCAAAAACTGAGAGCACCTCAATCATTAAAACTAAATGGATATTTAGAAACAAATTGGATGAATCAGTTAAGGTGATTTGAAATAAAGCTCGTCTAGTGGCTCAATGCTACTCACAACAAGGAGTCGATTATGATGAAACTTTTGTAGAAGTGTCAATGTTAGAATCCATTCAAATATTAATTGCTTATACTTCTCATAAAGATTTTAAAATATTTCAAATGAATGTCAAAATTCTAAATGGGTTTATTGACGAACAAGCTTTTGTAAAGCAACCTCCTGATTTTGAAAATTCTGAATTTTCCTATCATGTGTCTAAACTATCAAAAGCTCTTTAAAGTTTAAAACAAGCTTCTAGAGATAGGTATGATTGATTGAGTAATTTTTTAATAAATCATAATTTTATATGATAAAAAATAGACACAATTCTTTTCATAAAAAGAACTTCTTCTAAAAATCTCATAATTCAAGTTTATATTGATGATGTTATTTTTGGAAGTTTTTGGAAGTACGGATTCTGAGCTGTGCAAGGAATTCTCTAAGCTAATACAAAGTTCATTTGAGATGAGAATGATGGGTGAGTTAACATTCTTCGTGGGTCTACAAATTCATCGATCAACTAATGAAACATTTATTTGTAAAGTAAATGCAGTAAGAAACTTATTAAAAATTTAGAATACAACAACAAACCTAATGTAATCCCACCAAGTGGGGTATGGATAGGATAAAATGTAAGCAGTCCATACCGATACTTTCGAAGAAGTAGGGAGATTAAAAGTTTGGAATAAAGTATGTCAAATTCTCTAGCACTCCAATAAGCTCTACGTGTATTTTTTTGTGTGATGAGAATGGTAAACTATTGATGAAAATAAATATAATGGTATAATTGGCTCTGTTCATTACCACATTGTCAGTTGACCAGATATTTTGTTCAATATTTGTAAATATATAAGATTTAGTTAGCTTTCAAGGAGTCTCATTTAACTACAGTCGCACGCATTATAGGATTATTTTATTGAGACTGTTTTATAGTATCCTAAATATAATGAATTTAAACTAAAATATATTTCAGATGCAAATTATGTAGGTGACAAAGATTATACAAAAAGCACTAGTGCCACCTGCCAACTCAGGAAAAACTCTCTTATATCTTGGAACAACAAGAAGCAAAATTGTACTTCTTTATCCACCTCTAAATCGGAATATACCTCCATGGGTGTATATTATTCACAAATTCTTTGGATGACTCACAACCTCAGTGACTATGATATTTCTATTAAACTTATGAAAAATTTCTATGAAACTTTAGTATTATTTGCTTGTCTAAAACTTCTGTGCATCATTCTAGAGCCAAACATATTGATATTAAGAATCATTTTATTAGATATCATGTTTTAAAAGGTGATATTGAATTATTCCTTTTTAGTATTGAATTTTAGTTAATAGATATTTTTACAAAATCCTTATTGAAAGAAAGATTTTATTTTCTCTAGCAATCACTTGAAATTATTCCAAAATCTTTTTAAATCGGTGTAGCTCCTTATCTGACATTTGAATTTGAGTATAAAATTAGGCTTAACTAATTATTTGATTTAATTGACGTACTTTCCTTTATTACTTCATTTTAATTGATACGAATTTTGTGTACATGCCTTGTCCATAGGCAACTGTAAAAGTTCTTGTTTCAAAGGAAAAGAAAAAATCTCTTCTCCTGCTCCTCTTGATTTTGATTCCTCTGATCAAAACCTTCCTCAAGATTCATCTGAATCCTCTCATTGACTTTTGTGTAAGCATCCCTTAAATTTTGATGAATATGAAACCTCTAAAAAAAGTAAAATTCAATTTTGATAGTTCCTTAAATGTTGAATAGTGTATCTGAATATTTTAGAATCTCTGCATTGCCTCATCAAGTAGATGTTTTAAGTTTAATGTAGGGTAAATATATTCTCCACCACTCATAAAATTGCGTATGAACCCCTTATTCACGTGTTTGATGCCAACTTACGCTCAACGTGATGATTAGTTGGAAAGTTTGGTTATGGGTAAGTGTATCTTCTTAGACTATAGTATGTTTGATTCTTTATTTGGTTTTTCTTGTTTTGGCTTCTCCACTTCCTCTAAAATTCCTTGGCCTATCGATTTTGATATCCATTTTGAGCAAACAAATAAGTCCATTTCACTAGAGTCGTCTGAACCTCTCCCCTCATCCCTTAAACCAAAAAACTTGTCCTTTGAGGCTACATTCATTGCCTACATTTTGGCTACCAATCTCCTCCCTCATATAGGCTTTCTCTCTACTCTTTCTCAATGTGATACTTGGTTAACTAACTGTCTTCTTACTCAGCATAAAGTCAAGCTTTCATCATTAATTATAAACTTTGTGATTGAAACATCTCTTGATCCCTCAAGTCTTTCATATGGTTTAACTACCACTCATATTCTAGAAGCAAGAAATATCCCTCTTGAGAAAGTTCTCTCCATTTTAATCAAATAATGCTATAAGTCATTTATCAACCTGTCCTATGTTTGAGATGATTACACATAGGTTACAAATAATGATAATGGTCCTATTAATTATCCCAGTTTTCTTAAATTCAGGCCTCTTTCTCCTAGTGATGTTGGTCCCTCTTCCATGTCCTTGATTATTCTCAATTGCATTATTGATTTAAAATTAAGTTGGATGCACTTAAGAATATCCTTCAAGCATCTCACTTCCAGATGGACAAAATTTAGGCCACTGATAAGGGGATGATTACAAATGTTGCTAAAATTCATCTCAAGTTGAATTAAGTAATCAAGAAATATATCAAAGTTGTTGAGAGGATTCACACTGCTATTGATAATACCTCCACCACTATCATGGATCAGTTCACCACCTTTAAAGATGCTACTGCATAAAACTTAGCATACTTTGTTGGTCGTGCTGTTCCTCCTCTTGCTCCTCCTTATAAAGGATTTATGTTGGATTGTTTTTTTTTATGGTTAACTACGGTTTGTATCTGCTCGTAATCCCATGAATGTTTATTTTAGTTTTAACTTAGCTCTATCTATCTTGGTTATTATGCATATATTTAGTGTTGCCTCTTCCTTTTGGATTGATGTAAAAGGGGGAGAAGTGCAGGTACAGACAGGTACAGAGTCAACTATATAGTAGATGCCACCATCTAGGGGAGCTCTGTCTATCTGTAACACCCTGATTTTCTGAACCGAAATGCTACACGGTGCTCATGATCCCGAAGGACCACAAGCTAACCCATGAATGATATCTGTACCTGTATACTGCATAATATACATAAAATACAGAAACATGAACATGAAAGGCCATAAGGTTTGAACTGAATAAATGTCTAATAACAAAATGTTTGAAAAAGGTATAGCAATACCAAAATAAGTCATAAATACTGAAAATCATGAGATCAGAATCTCTAATCTGACATCTAGTCTGAAATCCTCTAACTGAACTTAATAAGGAGTTAAAGGAACATGTCTCTAACTAACTCCATCTAGCAACTGAATAGTAAATATAGCAATAATCATATCATCCTCGAATGAGAAAGACTCACTGTAAACTCTGAACACTAGAATGCTACTGCTAATCTGGAGCTCGTGCCTCTAAACCTATGGTGTAACATAAGAGAAAGCACCATAGTGCAAATGCATCAGTACATCTGAATGTACTGAGTATACGAGTGAGGTAGGCTAAATGCAAAAGGTTATATGTATGAACAATGCTGACTAATATGAATGTGAGAATACATACATGCATACATAACTATAACTGAACACATGTATATACTGACTACTCATTCTGAATATTGAAAATATGAGTGTACTAATATTGAGATACTGAATAGATGAACGACTATTTCTGAAAGTTCAAATTATGAAGAACTGGTCTGGTTAACTGTGTCTGATAGTCCTGAAGCTGAATACTGATATCATGAATTTTGATAACTAATATGACTGATACATAAGTTCAAAAAACTGATATAACTGTGATGATCGGCCTAACCTATGTAACTGATACTGAGCGACTGTATCTGACAGTCTATGTTCTGATGGAACTATCTAAGTTTCATTCCACTTGAAGTAACTAAATCTGAGATCAATCCTATCTAGTGGGTGATCATCAGTATACTGATAATAATGATGATTTAACTTAGTATGAGATCAGTCCTATCTAATGGGTGATCTTTAAATCTAATGATTTTGATACTGATTAATCATAGTTGAGATCAGTCCTAGCTAATGGGTGATCTTGAAGTCTATTTACAATGATAAGCATTGACTGTATCTAACAGTACTGAATCTGTACTACTAAACTGAGGTGACTGTGTCTGGAAGCCCTGATCCTGTAACTAAAATTGTGAGATGTGTTCATCTTACCGACATTCCCCAAGCTAAGCTGACTGGGGTCCAATCTCTGACCTGACTGGAAGGGTGTCAATACCGCACCACTAATAAAGACATCTGCTGTGGAGTCAGTCCTAATCTAGTGGGTGACTCTTGGGATAAGTCCTATACATATAAATGTGCTAACGGGTGACCCCTAAGTATGTCAGTCCTATCTAACTGGTGACATCTCATACCTACGCTTGCTATGTGGTTCTGGAACTTAGGAATTGCTTCTATGGATCTCAGTCCTAATCTAGAGGGAGAGTCCCCATCCCTAGGCTCACTCGGTGTTGAATCCTACTCCCATCTGAAAGACACTAAACTAAATAACTGGGCTGAACTGAATAACTAAACTGAACTGATTAGCCGAACTGATACTGATTAACTAGACGAGTCTGATGTACTATTCTGAGGTGGTCTTCATGATTGTTTTCACTACGGAAGTAAACAATAATACCATTAATGAAGACTATAACGAACATGCCCAAGTACCACTTGAACAGCTGATTTATCAAGTCCATGAAGGCTGATGGGGAATTTGTAAGACCGAAGGACATGACCTAAAATTCAAAGTGACTATACTGGGTTTGGAAAGCTATTTTCGGAATGTCACATTCTCTGACCTTGAGCTAATAATAGCCTGATCTGAGGTATATCTTAGAAAAGTATCTTGCACCCTAAAGTTGGTCAAACAAGTCGTGATTCTAGGAAGTGTGTATTTATTCTTGACTGTAACTTTGGTCAACTGACAATAGTCAATACACATTCTGAGAGAACCATCTTTCTTATGCACAAATAGAACTGGTGCGCCCCACGAGGAAATGTTAGGTCTGATGAATCCCTTATCTAAGAGATCCTTCAACTTTTCTTTCATTTCCTTGAGTTTAACTGGAGCCATTCTATATGGCAAAATAGATATAAGTTGAGTATCTGGAAGAAGGTCCATTCTAAAGTCAATTTCTCTTCAGGGAGGAACTCTGGGGAGATCTTCAGGGAATACATCTGGAAATTCCCTGACTACTGAAACTAACTCAAGGGTTAAAGTTTTTGAGTTAGAGTCTTTGACTCACACAAGATGGTAAATACACTCCTTCAATATCATCTTTTTGGCTCTAAGGTACGAGATCAACTGACCCCTAAGAGCTATAGTACTATCCCTCAATTCAAGGACTGGTTCATTTGGGAACTGAAAATGAACTATTCTATTTCTACAATCAATTGAAGCATAGCATGAGTGGAGACAATCCATGTCGAGAATGACGTCAAAATCCATCATCTCTAACTCCACGTGATTAACCAAGGTAACTTTCTGAGTTATTATAATCGGACAGTTTCTGTATACCTATCTATCTATAATGGAAATGCCTACTGGGGTAGACACTAAAAATAGCTCTGCTTGATTTTTAGGACAGACTCCAAAGTTGACAGCTATATATGGAGTTACAATAGAAAGAGAAGCCCCAAGGTCTAATAAAGCATAAATATATAAGTGAAAGACCTGCAACATACCAGTAACTACGTCAGGATAATTTTCTTTATGTTGGCGGGACTGAAGACCATATAATCTGTTCGAACACTGACCACTGGTAGCACTGGAAGCATCACCCTACTGAGTTGGGCGACCGAATGGAACTAACGACCGATGGGATTGTACCTATTGGTGCACATCCCTACCTTTCTGAGCAACTTCCTGACACTCCCAAATTTAATGATCTGACTTTCCACACCCAAAGCACATATATCTAGCCACTCTACGCTCACCCTGATGGTGTCTGCCACATTTTTTAGATAGGGGATTTATACAAGCACTACTAATATTGAAGTAGGACTTAGAGCCTGGTTCTCTATCTCTATCGTCGTTTTTGAATTTGGGTACTGGAGCTCTGGCCGAAGATGGCACTGGGACTGGAGATCTTTGGTGAAATTGAGGGTGGTTACCACCTTCTAACTTTGGCTGACTGAAATTAAAACTACCCATCCTAGCTTTTTTCTTTTCTCTCTGCCTCTCCTTAATCTTTTGCTTTTCTATCTATTGAGTATAGACCATTAGCCTCGAAAAGTCCACCTTACTAATAAGCATTGTAGTCCTACACTCCTTGACCATACTATCGACACTCCGAACACAAATTTGCTCATCTTGAACCTGTTATCAGCTGCCACATAAGGAGCATGTCTAGCTAACTGAGTAAACTTGAGGGAATACTCCCTCACTCTCATGTTTACCTGCCTCAAGTTAATAAACTCTAACACTTTGGCCTCCCTCAACTCCAATGGAAAGAATCTATCTAAGAAAGTTATGGCAAACTTTTCCCATTCTACAGGCCCTGTATCTACACCCCTGTCAACCTTCCACTGCTTAAACTCAATATGGGATTCATCCTGCACTGGTATGCATCCAACTTAGCACATTCACTAGATGTCATCCCTATAGAATTCGTGACCTTCTGAACCATATCTAAGAATTTCTATGGATCCTCTTTAGACTTAGATCTCGTAAAAGAAGGAGGATTTATTCGGATGATAACCCAAATTTTTGTTGCAGTAGTATTGGCCACTCGGTTCGCCAGAACAACAGCTGGCTATTCATTCTATGCTGCTACAGATTTTTCTAGAGTAGTGAACACAACTCTAAATTCTACATGAGAGACATGCTCGTCCAGAGGATCTGCCTTGATGAACTGAGGAGCTGGCTAGTTTTGTGTTCTTTCTCCGTTATTCTTGGAAGGCAGTTTCTATAAACGGAAGGAAGAAATGGATTAGATGGGGAGTTTAACTTAAGCTCATGCTCACTCACATGACATGAATACTAAAAGAAGGGAAACTTTTCCTAAACGCCTTGTAGCCTCTCGTCCATAAGTGTGGCGCGATACAAACCTATGCATAAGACTTTACTTGACGTGACCTTCAGACTTTCTAGGATACTTTAAAACCTTAGGCTATGATACCAAGTTTGTAATGCCCCAAGAGTACACCCTGGGCATCACACGGTGCTTACAGTCCCGAGGGACCGCAAGCTAACCCTTGAGTTGGTACTTGTTGTGAGCACTAAATAATAATATCATAATTGCAGAAAACATCTAATATTTCTATAAGGTTTTATCACTGAATCAATACTGAAATATGAATCTATATAAAAACTGACTGAATCTGATTAAATACTGATAAACGGACATGTCAACTGAAAATTCGAATAATGAATAACTGACTCTAAAGTCTGAAAAGCCTTTAAAACTGACTGACTAAATATGAGTTGATGGTATAGGCCCCAACTAACTCTGCTAACTACTGAAATAGAGGTATGAAGTAAAATAATCTGTCCTCGAATGATGAGGACTCACCACTGCTATTGTACTGCTGATATCCTAGGAAGTGAAGTCTAAGCGCAGTCAGGGGACTGAGCATCAGCACCTATGATATAATACATCATAGTGCAAAAGAAAGTTATGTGATCAGTACTTTGAATGTACTAGTATGCTAAATACTGACAAAATACTGATATCTGTATGCTTTGGTTAAACAACTCCAAGACTGTATAACTGAATTGGGACTGTAACTAAGACTTCATCTGAGACTATGGGAGGTATCATCTAACCAATATTTCTAAATTTGAGCTAATTGGGGTCCAACCTATAACCCCAGTTGGAAGGGTATTAATACCGTATCACGGGTAATAACGCTGGCTATATGAATCCATTAAACTGATATAATGTCCAAAGGACTAAGGGTGTCAAGCCTGAACTGACGGGTGACCCTTGTGAGATAGTCAAGCCTAATCTGATGGGTGATTTCTCATATCCTACGCTGGCTACATAGTTCTGGAGTATAGGGATTGCTACTAACGACTCTGCCTATCTGATGGGGAATCCGCCATCCCTACACTCGCTCGTTGATTAATCCTACTCCTAACTGAAAGACACTGAAATACTAGATTGTTCTAAGTTTAATTGACTGATATTTGACTATTCTAATAATGCTCATAGTATGTTCTGAAGACTATTCTGTAATATACTGAGACTAGGCTTCTTAAACAACTATGGTTTTCGGGTATTCAATACTCCCGGGACTCAAAAACAACAATGGTAAAATGATACTAAAACTTGGGGACAAAGCATGAGTCTTTTATTAAATCAATCACTCTTGTAGGCATTTTATCAAAATCTTGTAGTTCATGGTTAGTACAATCATAGGAATGTCATGGAACTTATGGAATAACATGAATTCAACATAATAGATCTAAATTATAGTTTACTTTAATTAAATAATAATATAAAAACATGGAGGATTGAATGATATCAATAATTTCATGGTAACATGGTATAAAATCAATAGTACATGGAGGTTCATGGATGAAATCATAATTTAAAATCAAATAACTTGAAAAGATTATAATTTGGTAATTAAAATAGGATATTTGGACTCCATAGATAAAAGGAATCCATGGATGAACATCTAACACACTTGGGATAATGAATTTCCTGAGGTTCTGGGAGAGTTCTTGAGGATTGGTCTTGAATTTGAGAGTTAGGGTTTCTTGTTCGTGAAAAGGATATTTTTTATTGTGAGGGGAATTGAAATAATGATGACTACTTAGGGTATTTAGGGGTTAAATTTCGTGTTTTAGGTTAATTAGGGCCGTGGAAAAGGACCCAAATACCTTTAAACGAATATAAAAATGCAAGCTGAAAAATAATTATCCCAATTTTTGGCCTTGGCGCGATGCTCCACTATCGCGCCAAACCACTAGAAATGGACAATTTGGATCTGGATAAACATTGCGATGCAGAGCTATTACGGTAAGCCTTTTTAATGCCAATTTGGCCACCTCCGCGACGCGCCCCGATCGCGGAGGCCCACTGGAAATTGCCAAACTGGAATTTAGCTTGCTTCGTGATGCACCAACATCATGGAGTCATACTGAAAATTGACAATTTGCATTTGGACTTTCTCTGCGACACGCTAAGGGTTAAAATGACGATGTTTAATGACTGAAAATTAAAATCGCCATAACTTCTTACCCGGTTATCGGATTTCGGTGAATTTTATATCGTTGGAAAGATAATTGAATTTCCTATGCAGTGGTATGCTATAAACTGAAAAATGATGAGTGTTTCAAAACTTTTTTATATGAATACTCATGAACTGGGACTTAGATTATGCTAGGGAAATATGGGGTGTTATACTTTTACTCGGAGAACCATCAACCAAGCCCCACTTATTTCTACCTAACAATGCTATTCTAATGGATCTAATCAAAAGAGAATAGTTATCCATACCAGACAATTGAAAGGAGATAAAAGCTATACCACTTGAATCACCGGGTGCAAGGTATAATGGATGAGAATTTTCAATCTGTACCCCTATTCCAATAGTATCTTCACCTGCAAAATCAGTTTGATTTATAGAAGATCCTTGAGCGTTGACTCCGTTGGTGGCCATTACTACCGTATGTAAAGAACTTTAATCTTGATTGAATTACGGAAGCTTTTTGGAGAGTTAATAGTAAGAAACAATTCAAGAAGAAAACAAAATTGAAAAAGAAGTTGTGAATCACAAAGCTTTAAGCTCTGATAACATGTTACAATTAGAGGAATTAAGAAGAGACATATTTTAGGAGAATAAGAAGAACCATAGAGAAGGAATGAGAGAGTTTCTTTATTACTCAAAACCTAGGCATACACAGTTAGTTGTAGCTATATATAGAGACTTGTACACGACTTAACTAACTCTCATAATATAACTGCCTTATCATAAATAACTTAACTGACAAGTGGAAGTCTCTTATATCTTCACAGTCCACTGATCTCTTTACTTAACTGTGGGTTCCTCATAGGGATTATTTTCTTGTAGTTAAGATTTTCATTTTATTTTAAAATATGTGAAATCAACTTTACTTTGACCTTTTTATTTTTTATTTCATTACAATGCTTGTTTGGTATAGATATAAATGTTCTCGATAGAGATGCTTGTGAAACTCTCACTTAATCAGCTGCTTATTGTTTGGATGAACTTTGATATATAAATAAATAAAATTCTTCCATTTTTAAGCGCCCCCCCAAAAAACTGTACAATGTACCAAAAACTAATAAACTAAATTGAATATCTAGAGAAAATAAAATGACGAAGAGTATATATAATATTCTTGCCAACTTAATCTTTTCTTTTATCTTATCTTATTTATCTATTTATTTATTTTATTTGCAATAATGAGCTCTTTAGTATGAGAAGGAAGCGAGTTGATGTTAGTCCAAAAATATGTTCATTTAATTATTATTTATTTTATATTTTAATACTTTAATTTTAACCTTTTTGATTATTGCTTATATTATTTTGTATTTAACCTTATATTTTGATGTGTAGACATAAAATTTTGTGAAATGAAAAAGAATTGAAAAAATAGTCCCTCTAATCCGAATTAAATGAATTGAAAACAAATTGACTTAGGTGGCAATCAACGAGGTAACAATTTTAATAAGCAAAATCAACGAAATTAGCTATTAGAAATTTGCAACTTGGGAATTTGATTTTTGTCTATTCGTTTTGCATTTGGTTATTAGTTTAGAACTTTTCTTTCATCTATAAATAGTCTATAAACATGTTTTGAAAGGAAGCTTTTCATCGGGTGAGTGCTAAGAGTCACGGTGAGGGCAAGTATTATATGGGTTTTATATTTAATTTTCTTTTCCTTATTATTTATTTTATGTTATCCTTTGGATAATATATTGCATTTCTTTCATGCCTATGCGAAACTAAACTTCTTGTTTGTGGTTCTTTCATGATCATTGTTATTCGAATATTTTCAGTTAATTAGGTTTCTATCATTGAGTTATTTATTTATTCTTGATCTTAATTGTTTGATGAAATAATTAAACATTATTTGTGGTTCATTAATTGAATTTGGTGGAGAGAATTTAGAGTTCTAAAAGCAATAAATAAAGCATTTTCACGAACCTCTAGACAAAAAATCATTTTGCTGTCGATGATAGAAATATGCCTTTTAGTCTCGCGAGTCATGATTGCCATGTTCTTTTGCAGCATATATCCCTCTTGCACTTAGTGGTATGTTATTCAAAGAAGTGTGTGAACCTCTTATTGAATTATTTTTATTTTTTTTGTGTTCTTGGATCAATGCAGTTGAAGATTGATGAGTTGCAACATATTGAAGAGAAAATTCTTATTACACTTTCCAAGTTAGAAAAGGTCTTTCCTCCTTTTTTTGATGTCATGATGCACTTCCCTATTCATTTATCTAGTAAAGCTAAGATTTTTGGACCTATTCATTAGCGGTGGATATATTCTATTGAGCGATGGCTATATTTATTAAAATCACTCATTGATAATAGGGCATGTCCAAAAGGTTTTATTGGAGAGGGTTACCTTGCAAATGAAGGTATGACCTTATGTTCAAGGTATATGCATAGAATTGATACGAAATTCAATTGTCCTAAACAAAATTATGATGGAGGTTTAAAAAATTCTAATGGAGTTTTATCTATATTTTGTCAACCTGGCGAAACTCCAGAAAATAAAGATCCATGTGATCTTGAAGTAAATGAGTTGGAACAAGCATATATATATATATATATATATATATATATATATATATATATATATATATATATATTCCGAAGAATTGTGATGAAGTCTTATCATATCTCGAGTATGGAGATTTCTTTTGTATCATCTTGTTTTTCTAATTTTCTTTAAGGTATTATCATTTATATGACATTTATGGTTAACCTTAATTTTGTAGAGTTTGCAAATATGAATACTGCTCAAGACTTGTCAGATATAGAATAGGACCGAGAATTTATTAATTGATTTAAAGATAGGGTGATTAATATTAGCAATACATAAATATTAGATTTGACATCTTAATGTTGTATTACTCATTTCAAAGTATTAAATGTAATACTATGTTTAGGTTGTATAATTGCATAAAACAAATAATAGTCAGCTCATGGAAGATTTTCGCTCACTTTCACGTGGTCCTACCAAATATTTAACACATTGTAATGGTTACATTTTAAATGACATATATTTCATGTACAAGATCATGATTGAATGTTAAGGACTCAAAACTATGGCATTGTTGTAGCAAGCAAGAATGATGAAGATAGTGAGAAGTTTCCTTACTATGGAGTTTTAATAAATGTGATTGAATTGAAATTTATCTCGGAAGAAGAGTGATTTTGTTTTGATATAATTGGTTTGATGTGTATGATCAAATAAAAGGAATAAAAAGAGATGAATATGACTATATAAGTGTGAATCTGGGTAGATTTTTGAAAATAAATGAGCCTTTTGTTTTAGCGGATCAAGCATCGCAATTGTTTTATGCTACTGATAATTCCAACAAAGGTTGACATGTAGTGAGGAAGACTGAATCTCGTGATTCCTATGGGATTGTGAAACAAATGGATGATGATGTTGAAGATGACTTAGAAAGTCTATCACAAAAGAAATATAAAAGAACTGATGGGGTGAAGTATCTGATAATTACTTATTGCAAAAACTTCTATTCTTTTAGCATTAGAATTTTAACTTATAATACTTAGTGTATAGGTTTTGAGTTTTTGCAAAACACAAAGACTACTTTGACTGTATTTGTTAGTTCACTGGATACGAAGTTTTCGTTCTATTATTTTTTTACTTCTAGCTCTTTTTGCAGGTTCAATATGAAGATTGAAAATAAGGATGGATCAACTATGAAGAATACTATCTATTATACATTTTGCACACCTAGTGCGATTGGAAAGGGACGAGGACGAGGGCTCAAATCTTTGATAACAAAAGGGAAAACTCTAACTAAGAGTTCATTTTATCAGACTAATAATCTATTTAAGCAGTACATCCAAGAAGTTGAAACAAGAAAGGTTTTTCAAATCTTTTTGAGTTATTAATTGCATAAATAACTCGAATTAAGCACCATAGCTTATTTTTGATCGACCAAAATAGCTTGTTCTTCAAGCTTATTTTTGGTATTCCTTCCTTGTGCAACAAAATCTAATTCCTCAAGTATTAATAAATATGATTTATGTCACTACCCAAACCGGGGCCTGGTCGTGACAGTCACCCCAAACCTACTAAGGCATGAGATGACTTCTTAGCCTTACATCATAAGCATAGTAATATAAAGAATTTGTGGAAGCCAACTCATAAAATAAAAGAGTTTGATAAATAATGAAATGGAGTTTGACACCAAATCCAAATACAAAAAATAATAACTCAAGTAAAGTATTGTCCATGTCCTAAGAATAAAATTCAAAACAACAACTCACATCGTCTACGAAGTCTCTAACTTTAAAAATAACTCCTAAGTTGGGACATGACTTTGACTATATATAAAAAAGAAATATCATTACAGAAATAAATGTGTAAAGTACAAATTCCTTTTGGATGATGGAGAGTTCACTACTTCTCACCAGTCGTCCACTAGGATAAGGAACAACCTACATCATGAAATGATGTAGTATCACAGGATAGTCAGTACGGCGAGTACTAGCATGCAACCCAAGAAAAGGGATAAGATATGTACATTTACCAAAAAAAGTCATAAATCACTTGTACCACAATTATACATATATATAAGATCACGAGATAAGCACAAGGGGCATGAAACATGATAGTTGAAAAACTTAATCCTGAACTGTATAGTTCATATTGATCTAAAGGCACCCACGCGCTATATGGGTACAACTCCCCATCTCCCGCTAAAAGAGCCTCATTTCATGTTAGACTCATGTACCGAGTAATTAGGCTAAAACCACCAATAGTCAGTTAGTCTCCCAAATATAAACTGTGTAAAGCAAACACAGTGGTCATCCGTATTTCTGGACAAGACCTCCCAACATCGACAAACGTGGTTCCCAATGTTGGTACCCCTAGGACTACACCTTCTCAGTGACCTACACAATTTCCTCTAAGCCACTATTAAAATAGTTTTACACTAACACCAATACTAGTCAGAGAGTCCTTATTTAAGGCATTTTATGAATTTGGATTGTCATACCAATAGACTTGCAAGCTATTTCATAACCATAATCCTTTTAGCCATTAGACTCCAATTTCTAATTTAAAATCTAAAAACATAAAACCCAAGATCATTCCATAACCTTTTCATTTACCATTTAATACAATGCAATATTTGAAAAGATAAATTAAATTATGTATAATCCTTATTTAAAGTCAAGATTATAGTGTGGGTTGAGGTTCATATCATTACCATGCCAAAATTCATCAACTTTGTGAAACCCAAGTTACCACATTTCACCATTATCACAATGCACAAATTCACTTCACAATTTGTCATTTAAAACATGAATAAACTATTTAGAACAAGGGGAAAACAATGCAAGTGTTAACAAATAAAAACCTCAACCCTAGATGAATCAATAATTCAAAAACGCATGAATATCAAGTAAATTGATGCATTAATATACTAATTGAAATAGGGAGCGTCCAATATGGCTTTTTGCCAGAAGTTATTTGGGAAAAGCTTGAATCCTTAACTTAGCTTGAACCTTAGCTTGAAATCGATAACATATTTACGAATCCCAATCTTGGAAATATAGCATCCCACTTTTCTTTACTATCGTGGACTTTGATACATTTAGAAATTAGGTAGAAGAATAAAGTTTTTAGCTTTAGGATTTCACACTTGTACAGGTCCCTTTCAGTACCACGGAAAGCATCCCTATTAATAAGGTAAACCTAGGTTAAAACTGCTTCAGACCATATGAAGACATGGATTCATTTCCCATACCCTTGATGGTGAAATTGGAGATAAAAAGTTAAGAATAAACGATAATCTTTGACCTTTCTTGAAACTCTAGAATGGGAGCTTGGGTTTTTGGGAAAGAAGATAAATTAGGGATTAGAGAGTGATTGTCATTCTTTGGATGAATTTGGGGATTAAAATGGATTGAGAAAGTTATATAGGATGAAAGGACAACTTTTTCTTTGATTTAATGTTGGAAAAATATGTTTTTAAGTTAGGTAAGGTTGGGGTCGCACCGCTGGCCCAATTGTTTGGCAGAAGCTTTGCTTCATGCGACCCATTGCGCACCTTGGACAGTGTCTCACTGAAACATCCATAACTTTAATCCAAACAAGGATTAAAAAACGATTACTGGTGTTGGAAAGGATACTCTTAGGGATTTAATTTCATATATAGTAGGACACCTAGATTGTTATATCCAAAGAGTAATAGTCGTTTGAATTTGACCCAAGTAAAAACATATACTAAAACTCAATCGGTAGGAAAGTTCTCAACTCAACTTTAAGCTAGGAGATTTTGTAACTTCAAGTAATATCCAAAACTGATTATACCCTAAATAATTGATCATAACACTTATTTTCAGCTAATAATTTTGTTCAAGCTTATACACGTATGAGGAAAAACTCAAATTCTAGCCCAAAAATGTGGGGTGCTACATTTTATCCCTCTTGGAATCATTTGTTCTTAAATGATTAATAGCAACTTAATAAATATCTAGAAGTATGGAATATGGAATGTAACTTAGGAATCCTCCCTCAACATACATAGGCATCAAAAAGAGCTCCATGTCATCATCAAGTTAATAGTGTAAGCATGAATCATGAGAAACGAGATTTAGCATAGATATGATACAGGACATGAGTTTATGGAACATGATCATTTCAATGTAAGGTGTGAATTTTTCGAAAGTCATCATCCTAATTAAGATTGATACAAGACATGAAATAGGGACATAAGAATAGAAGCATTCTCTACCTCTAAGGATACATCTAATAGCCCTTAAATATAGCAATACCTCTCAACTATTAATTCAGCTATGAATACCACACTTCATTGTTTTAATCTTATAATTCTCCTGCAAAACACATACTACAAGATCGTAAGTCTAACTGCATATTTCTTCCATATTAAAGCCTGAACCAAAGTTGAAAGGTGTTACCTTAAGCTATGGGACCCTATACTCTACATCCCTCCAAGAATACCACTCCATCTTATCACTATAATCAAACAACATCATAGTCTTAATAAAAGGGTACTAGCAACATAACACAATGGTTTGTGTATCTATCAATCACACCATTCAATCCTATCCTTACTACAACACTTTATAAATCTCCCCATCCAAACACAGCTAATCCAATCATTTCCACAAAGATTTTCACCACATATTCCCTTCCTAACTATTTCACATAACAAAAGTTCATATGTAATACCCCAAGAACCCAAACCAATATTAGAACCATGAATCAAGTTCCTGAGAAATAAATTATAGTGCTTTAGTAGTTTTATGAGAGAGTTTGATGTATATTAAGGCCTTAAATAAGTCCTAGCTATTGGACGAATCAAAATATCCCATAGCGATTGAGTTATTGAGAAGGATGTCGCTCATCACAATTATGTCACGTTGCGATGATCCCCAAAATCACTCGTCCCTTTCCAGTAGCTCACCACGATTGGCCAGTGTCACGCCAAAAGTTATGGTAGAATATGTTCTGCATTGCAGAGTAGTGCAAATTCACACTCGTCTATTTCCAGTAATGCAACGCGATAGAACGCCAGTGTCGTGCCGAAAATTATAATGTAATAGGTGTCGCGTCGCGGAGGAGTGCAAATTTGAACTCGTCTATTGCCAGTGACGCAACATGATAGAACCGGATCATGCCAAGGTGCAAAATTGAGATCAAACCTTTTCCAGTGATACAATGTGATAGCACCGCGCCGTGCCAGATTACAAATTCACACTCATCCTTTTTCTAGTGGCACAACGCAATAGCACCGCATCGCGCCAGAGTGTAAAATTGGAATTCCAATTTAAATTTTTAAATTCCCAAGGGTAGTTAAGTCTTTTACCAAGCCCTCAATTCGTGAAAACAAGAGTTTAAGCCTATTCTAAGCCTCGTACACTCATTATTCACCAAAATTTCTCTCCAAGAAAACCCTAAAGCTTCACCTTTCAAGATCAATTCCCACAAAAATCCACCAAGAACTTTCAAGGATTCTTTAATTAAGGTATGATAAATGTTCATCCATAGGTCCTTTCCACCCATGGGGTCCAAGAACCCAATTTCAATTTCAAAGTTGTGATGTTTACTACTTATTATGATTTTAACCATGAATCAGAATGAATTTTGATTTTGCACCATGTTTACATGTAATTGTTGCTGTTATTAATCCCCACACATTTGAAATGTCATGTTCATTGAATTAAACCTTAATTGGTCATTTTGATAGTGAAATCATTCTGTTACTTAACAACAACAACAACAACAACAAACCCATTGTATTCCCACACAGTGGGGTCTAGGGAGGGTAAAATATACACAGTCCATACGACCACCTTTGGAGAGGTAGAAAGGCTGTTTCTGATAGACCCTTAGCTTGAGACAAAAAATAATAAACAAATTCACAATAAAGCATGAAACAAGATGGAACAACAAAAATAAGACACCTATACAGTAATACCCTATACTAACGAACCAAAATCACCCCTACCCTCATACCCTACCCCAAAGCTTTCATAACTACTTACCACGACCCCTCATATGCACTAGCCTTCTATCATAATTATCTTTCTCCAAACTTTTCTATATAGGGTCATGTCCTCAGTAAGTTGTAACTACTTTATGTTACATCTAATCACCTCTCTCCAATATTTCTTCAGCCTACCCCTACCTCGTCTTGAACCATCTAATGCAAGCCTCTCACACCTACAAACTTGGGCATCCGTGCCCCTCATCATCATATGCCCAAACCATCTCAACTGAACTTCCCGCATCGTGTCCTCTATTGAAGCCACTCCAACCTTCTTCTGAATAATCTCATTCCTAACCTTATCACTCCTAGTAAGCCCACACATCCAACGCAATAATCGCATTTTTGCCACCTTCAATTTTTGGATATGAGAGTTCTGCACTAGCCAACACTCCACTCCATATAGCATGGCTAGATAGATTGCCACTTTGTAAAATTTGCCTTTAAGTTTGGGTGACACCTTCTTATCACACAACACTCCCGAGGTGAGCTTTACTTTATCCAACCTGCCCCAATACGGTGGGAGATCTCCTCATTAATCTCTCCATTCCCCTGAATCATGGACCCAAAATACTTAAAACTATCCCTCCTATAAATAACCTGGGAATCTACCTTAACTACCACCTCGCCGTCCTTCCACAAGTCAATAAACTTGTATTTCATATACTATGTTTTTCTCATACTCAACCTGAACCCTTTAGACTCAAGGGTTTGTCTCCAAACCTCTAATTTATCATTCATATCTCTATACGTCTCATCAATCATCACTACATCATTCGTAAAAATGATACACCAAGGCACCTTTTCTTGAATATGTCGCGTCAACACATCCATCACCAATGCAAACAAAAATGGGCTACGAATCAATCCCTGATGCAACCCTTTTAAGATAGGGAAATGCTGTAAATCTCCTCTTATTATCCTCACCTAAGTCTTAGATCTATCATACACGTCCTTAATCGATCTAATGTACACCACCGAGACCTCACTCATCTCTAAGAATCTTCAAAGAACATCCCTAGGGACTTTGTCATAATCCTTCTCCAAGTTGATAAACACCATGTGAAGATCCTTTTTCCTTTCCCTAAAATGTTCCACCAGTCTCCGAACCAGGTGAATTGCCTTCATCGTCGAGCGACCGGGCATAAAGATAAACTGATTCTCTAAAATAGACCCTATCCTCCTCAACCTCCACTAGACCACTCTCTTCCAAATCTTTATAATGTGACTCAAAAACTTAATACCCCTATAGTTGTTGCAACTCTAGATGCCACCCTTGTTCTTATATAAAGGAATCATTGTATTCCACTTAAAAGCCTCAAGCATTTTTGCAGTCTTGAAAATGTCATTAAATAATTCGGTCAACCACCTTAAACCAGGCCCACCAGTAAACTTCTAAAAATCCACAGGGATCTCGTCTGGCTCCGTCGCCCTACCCCTTTGCATTTGGCAAATAGCCTCACTGACCTCCTCTACCTTAAAATGCCTACAATAGATAAAACCATGACACTCCTCTAAGTTCTTCATCTCCCCTAACACAATATCTTTGTCCCCCTCATCATTAAAGAGTCCAAAAAATATGTCTACCATCTTCACTTAATTTGGATGTCCTCCACTAGCACAGTACCATCCTCCCCCTTAATGCACTTCACTTGATCAAGGTCATGAACCTTCCTCTCCCTAGCCTTAGCAAGCCTAGGCAACCTTTTTCCCCTACCTTTCTCCTCCAACCCTACATACAAGCTCTTAAATGCAGCCTTCTTAGCAGCCATAACTGCTAACTTAGCCTCTTTCCTAGCTAACTTGTACTCCTCCCTATTAAAACTATTTCCACACTTAGCTTAAACCATGAATTACAAGTGTTTGATGAAATGCCTACAAGAATGAGTTTTGAATAAATTCTTACATATCATGTCTCCAAAGTTTTGGTACAATCTTGCTATTATTGTTATCGAGTCCTGGGGGTTTGAATACCCAAAATTTAGCTACTTACCTAGTTTTTCAAGATTTATAGAATGGTTACCAAATAGTTATGAGCCCTTTATTTTTAGCCAGTATTTTAAATAGTTAAGCATAGTCAGTCCAATATTTCAAGTCTTTTAGTTAGGAGTAGGATTTAGCACCGAGCAAATATAGGGATGACGGCTTCCCCATCAGTTAGGCAGAGTCATTAGTAGAAGTCCTTGAATTACAAAACTACGTAGCCAGTGTAGGATATGAGGAGTCACCCATTATTTTTGGCCTGACTCTGCCCAAGTATCACCTGTCAATTTAGGCTTGACATCCTGGTTGTTTAGTAACTTCATGGATCCACACAGCCATGTGTTAGTACCCGTGGCACAATACTAACACCCTTTTAACTGAGGTCACAAGTTGGATCCCAATTTGCTTATTGGGGCATGTCGGTTAGATGATAGCTCCCACAGTCTTAGTCCAATATTCAACTCAGTAATCAATTTTAGTTTTGCTGACCCTAGTACACAGATATCACTTATCTATTAATCAGTATTCAATATTTTAGTTTATAGGTTATATTTAGAACATGTGTTAAGCTTGGACAAGCATTCAGAGTCTTTACAAATTTCATGTATTCTACTTTGTACTTTATTTTATTTATTCAGTCAGTTATTACTCATGTACAAAAAATCATGCATATTAGCCTAACCTCATTTCGCATACCAGTACATTTAAAGTACTGATTTCATACCCATTTCCTATGCTATAATATTTAATATCATAGGTTTGGATACTTAGTTCCCTGATCGTGTATAGGCATACTAGATTATTAGCTATAGCAGTGGTGAGTCCTCATACTTCGAGGACATAGGTTATTTACCTTAGTTTACCTTTTTAATTTAGTATTTTCTATTCATATAGAGTTAGTTGAGGGTTTTCCCATCAACTCCACAGTCAGTCAGTTAGAGGTTTTCAGACACTTTCAAACATTTATTTAGTTATTCAATGCTATTGATAGTCTTACAATATTATTTTTAGATAGCTGTTTTCAGTATTTCAATTCAGTATCATTTTTTGTATTTAAACATTATGGCCTTTTTATTAAGTTCTGCACATATCCCTTATCATTCTATTTAGTGCTCATAGTAGGCACCATCATAGGTTAGCTTGTGGTCTTTCAGGGCCGTAGGCACCTTGTGGCATCCAAGGTGTACTCTCGAGGAATTACAAACTTGGTATCAGAGCCTAAGGTTTTAACGCATCCTAAGGAGTCTAAAAGTCATATCGAGTAGAGTCTTGTGCATGGGTGGGTAGCGCACCACACTTATGGACAGGAGGCAATAAGATATTTTATGAAATATTTCCCTTCTTTTAGTTTTAATATCGTGCGAATGAGTAGGAGCTAAATTTAAACTCTTTATCTAATTCAACTTTTCCTTTTGTTTATAGAATATGCCTCCTAGAAAGACTAATGGAAAAAGAATCGAAAACCAGCCTGCGCCTCCGCCCATTCAGAAAGATCACTTGAATGAGCATATTTCTTATACAGAGTTTGGAGCTGCATTCACCACTCTAGCTCACTCCGTAGTAGCCTTAAATGTGTGGATAACTATTGTTCAGGCCAAACTAGTGGCCAAAACTGCTGCAGCCAGAATTTAGGACTTTACCTGAATGAACCCTTCTTCATTTTTGGGATCTAAGTCTAAAGAGGATCCACAGGAATTCCTAGACTTGGTGCAGAAGGTAATGGATATTATGGGGGTGACTTCCAGTGAGTGTGCTGAATTGACTGCTTACCAGCTGTAGGATGTAGCCCATACCAGGTTTAAGTAGTAGAAAGGGAATAAAGGGGCAGATGTAGGGCCTATAGAATGGGAGGAGTTTTCTACAACCTTCTTAGATAGATTCTTCATGTTGGAGATGAGGGAAGCAGAAGTGTCAGAGTTTATCAACTTGAGGTAGGGCAACAGAGTGTGAAGGAGTATTCCCTTAAATTTACTCAGGTGGATAGGTATGCTCCTTATGTGGTGGTTGATAATAGGTCTAAGATAAGCAAGTTTGTGTTTGGGGTATCGGATAGTATGTTCAAGGAGTGTAGGAACACAATGTTGATTAAGGAGATAGACTTGTCTAGGCTGATGGTCCATGCTTAATAGGTTGAGAAGCAAAAGACTAAGGAGAGAAAAGGAGAGAGTAAAAGGGCTAGGATAAGTAGTTTTAAATTTTCTCAGCCAAGATTAGAGAGTTGTAACCATCCCCAATTCTGTCAGAAATAATCATATCTAGCTGAATCTTCAGCTAGTGCTCCTGTGCCAAAGTTCAGAAATGATAATTGAGATAAGACACCAGGCTCTAAGTCCTATGGTAGTGTAAACAGTGATCGTACAAATCCCCTTTGTAAAAAATATGGTAGGAACCATCAGGGAGAGTGCAGGACTGGCAGTGATGTATATTTTAAGTAAGGTAAGCCTAGCTATAGGATTCAGGAGTGTCGAGTGGTTTCTTAGAAGGGAAGGGATGTGTGCCAACTGGGGCAGATGCATAAGTCCTTGGCTCTAGCTGATCGCCCGACTCAGCAGGGCGCCACCTCCAGTGATACTAGCGGTTAGTTTCAGAACAAGCTCTATGCACTTTAGTCTCAACAAGATCAGGAAAGGTCTCCTGGTGTTATTACTGGTATGTTGTAAGTCTTTTATATACATGTTTATGCTTTTCTTAACCCTGGAGCTTCTCTTTCTTTTATAGCCCCTTATATAATGGTCAATTTTGGAGTTAGTCCCAAAACCTTAATAGAGCCTTCCTATGTATCTACTCCTCTAGGTAAGTTCATTGTAGCCTGGCGGGTATTTAGGAACTGCCCAGTTATCGTGTATTAGAAAGTCATATCAGTAGACCTTATAAAACTAGATATGATTGGCTCTATTCATGCTATTCCTCAATTTATTATAGAAATATGGTCATTCATTTTTAATTTCCAAATGAACCAGTCCTTGAGTAGAGGAGTAGTAACATATCGCCTGGGGTTCAACTTGTTTCATACCATAGAGCGAGAAAAATGATATCCAAAGGATGTGTCTATCATCTTATGTGAGTCAATGACTCTAGTTTTGAGACTCCCAATCTTGAATCAGTTCCAATGGCAAGGGAATTTCTAGATGAGTTCCCTGAAGATCTTCCTGGAGTTCCTCTCGAAAAGGAAATTGATATAGAAATAGACCTTCTTCTAGATACTCAGCCTATTTTTATTCCACCATACAAAATGGATCCAGCCAAACTTAAAGAGTTGAAAGAATAGTTGAAAGACCTCCTATATAAGGGATTCATCAGGCCCAGTATTTCCTCATGAGGAGCACCTGTCCTGTTCATGTGTAAGAAAGACGATTTCCTTAGGATGTACATCTACTATCATCTTTGGAAGAAATTCACAATCAAGAATAAATACCCACTTCCTAAAATAGATGACTTGCTCAACCAACTTCAGGGTGCCAGTTACTTTTCTAAGATAGACCTCGGATCCGGCTATCATCAGCTCAAAGTAAGAGAATGTGACATTCTAAAAATAGCTTTTCAAACTTAGTATAGTCACTTCAAGTTTCTAGTCATGTCCTTTGATCTCACAAATGCCCCAGTAGCCTTCATGGACTTGATGAAGCGAGTGTTCAAGCAGTACTTGGACATGTTCATTATAGTTTTCATCGATGACATTCTTGTTTACTCTCGTAATGAAAATAATCAGGCAGATCACCTCAAAATAGTATTGCATACTCTTAGAGACCATCAATTGTTCTTAAAATTCAGTAAGTGTGGATTTTGGCTAAGATCAGTAGCTTTCCTTAGCTATATTATTTCCGGTGATGGTATTAAATTTTATCCTCAAAAGATCAAAATGGTGAGAAACTGGACCAGACCCATTTGTCCATCAGATATCAGGATTTTCTTAGGTTTGGCTAGCTATTACCGATAGTTTGTTGAAGCATTTTCATCTATGGCATCCCCCATGTCCAGACTGACTCAGAAGAAAGTCAAGTTTCAACAGTCAGATTCTTATGAAAAGAGTTTTCAGGAGTTGAAGACTCGACTCACCACAACCCTAGTTTTGACATTACCATATAGTTCAGATGGGTTTGTTGTGTACTGTGATGCTTCCAGAGTCGGTTTAGGGTGTGTTTTGATACAGTGAGGTAAGGTTATAGCCTAAGCCTTAAGACAGCTTAATCCCTATGAAAAGAATTACCCTACCCATGATCTTGAACTAGCAGTTGTTGTCCTCACTTTAATGATATGGAGGCACTATTTGTATGGGGTACATGTTGATGTGTTCACAGACCACAAAAACTTGTAGTATGTATTTTCGCAGAAAGATTTGAACTTGCACCAAAGGAGGTGGTTGGAGTTGTTAAAATATTATAACATGAGTGTTTTATCCAAGGAAGACCAATATAGTAGCGGATGCTCTCAGTAGACTATCTATGGGTAGTGTTGCTTACGTTGAGAATGGTATGAAGAAGTTTGTTTGGGAAGTTCATTAATTCGCTAGATTCGGTAATCATTTGGTTGACTCAGATGAGGGCAATGTATGGGTATGGAATAGTTAGGAATCTTCTTTGGTTACCAAAGTAAAAGAGAAGCATGATAGGGATCTCAATCTACTCAAGTTAAAAGAGTCAGTTAGAGATCCGAAAGTAGCAGCTTTCTCCCAAGGGGAAGATGGTGTGTTACGTTTCCAGGGTAGACTCTGTGTGTTGTGTGTAAATAATTTATGATAGTGAATTATTGCAGATGCTCATGGTGCATGTTACTCTATTCATCCAGGGTCCACTAAGACGTATCGCAATTTTTGAGAAATCTATTGGTGGAGTGGGATGAAGAGGGACATTGTGGAGTTTGTAGCTAAGTGCTCTACTTGTCAATAGGTCAAGATTGAACATCAAAATCCCAGTAGGTCTATGCGAGAGTTTAGTATTCCCACTCGGAAGTGGGAGGAAGTAAACATAGATTTTTTGATGGGTTTTCCTCGTTCTCATCATCAGCATGATTCGATCTAGGTCATTATAGATTGGATGACCAAATCAACCTATTTCTTGCTAGTCTATACTTCTTTTTCAGCTAAGGATTATGCTAAACTCTATATTAGAGAGTTGGTTAGGTTGCATGGTGTTTCGCTATCTATCATCTCAGATAGAGGTACTCAGTTTACCTCTTATTTTTGGAAAGCTTTCAAGAAGGATCTTGGTACCCAAGTTCATCTCAGTACAGTCTTTCACCCTCAGACAGATGGTTAGTTAGAGAGGACTATTCAAACCCTTGATGACATGTTGAGAGCATGGGGCATTGAATTTAAGGCCAGTTGGGATCACCACTTTCCTTTGAATGAATTCGTGTATAATAACAACTATCATTCTAGTATTCAGATTGATCTATTTGAGGCCCTGTATGGAAAGAGATGTAGATCACTAATCAGTTGGTTTAAGATAGGTGAGACCATTTTGATAGGGCTCAATTTGGTATTTGATGATTTGGAGAAAGTTTAGTTAATCAGAGAGAGGCTTAAGGCATTCCAAAGCCGACAGAAATCTTATGCAGATGTGAGGAGAAGAGATCTCAAATTACAAATTGGTGATTTCATTTATCGAAAAATCTCTCCCATGAAAGGGGTAAAGAGGTTTGGTAAGAAG
Source organism: Capsicum baccatum var. pendulum (assembly GCA_030864225.1). Classification (NCBI taxonomy): domain Eukaryota; kingdom Viridiplantae; phylum Streptophyta; class Magnoliopsida; order Solanales; family Solanaceae; genus Capsicum; species Capsicum baccatum. Next base: position 232,280,917 of record CM061560.1, on the reverse strand, counting down.
GGGAAGCTTAGTCCCCGATATGTTGGCCCTTACAGAATTCTGAATCATTTAGAAAATGTGGCTTATGATCTTGAGTTACCTGCAGACTTAGCATCAGTGTACCCGGTATTGCATATCTCTTTGTTAAAGAAGTGTATTGGTGACTCAGCTTTAGTTGTTCCCTTAGAAAGCTTACATGTTCATAACAGCCTTTTGTACTAAGAAATTCCAGTCAATATCCTTCATTGTCAGACTCGTAGACTAAGGAACAAAGAAGTTCACCTAGTCAAGGTTCTTTGGCAGAACCAATCCGTGGAGGGTGTCACTTGGGAAGCCAAAGAAGATATGCGGACCAAGTACCCTCTGATTTTGGGCGTATTTACATGCCTAAACACCATGATTTACCCATGTTCTAGCTAAGTTTTGAGAATAAAATATATAATTCTTGCACTTTTAGTCCATTTTCCTTTAAGTGAGCTGACCTACGTGATTAGCATGTTTTTCAGGTATTAATGATGAAGATTTCATCACTTTATGGAATTGAGCACAGCAAAGGAAAACTTCACATTAGAGGGAAGGCAGCTTTTGGAAGCTTGTGGACTGAATGTGACGCATGGAGAATTTGTCCCGGGCAAAATTAGTATTTCTAAATACTTAGGGATGCAGAAGTAATTTAGTAGACAAGGGCATTATAAAACCCCTATTGCTGAATTTTTCCGCATGTTGTTATCATTATTCAGTTTACAGATTCTGTATGTTTTGGACAGAGAAAAATGGCTAAGGCTTGAAAGATGGAAGGAGAGAACGACGTTCTTCTCTCACCAATGCTAATCATACCCATAGCCGAGATTACTCTAAGTTGTGGTATGATGATTATGTCTATTGTGATTTCCATTGAATCCATGAGTAGCTAAACTTCTCTATTAGGGTTATGAAAACCTTGTAAGATACTATCTATTAACTATGAGTTTGTAAATTATTGATATGTATGCTACTTATATCATTACTCTCTTCGTTTTAATAGAATTCTCATGGTTGCAAACATAGAGAACACACCATTATAGCATTAACTTGTTTGAGAGAAAAGTTACATGTGTGGAAAACAGAGTGTGACAGGGAAATATGGCTTCCAACCTCTATTTACACGTTAATGCCTTAACCGGATTAACTTCTTGGAGAATTTGTACCATTTGTTATACACTTTAGGATCGAGAGAGTTAAAGTGAAATAAATCCTTGATGGTTGGGAAACACTTGGATTTAGAATTAGAATACGATTCTCTATAAGTGCATGCATGTCTAAATTCCGCGTTACTCATAGTTAATAGAGAAGTAGAAACTACAAGGTGGACATAACCCTAACTCATCATTCTCTGTGATTAAATCTTACTACATACATTGTCTCATTTGTTACTTTGATAATTCTAGTTCAAGCCAAAACCAAACCCCTCTTTTCCTTGGAATTTTCGACCAACAGTCTACTAATAATTGCAATACTTAGTTACCAATTCCCTATGGGATTCGACACCCAACCTAGTTGGGTTCTATATTTGACCGCGACCGCTTACACTTTCTAACGAGAGTTGTAGTTTGGGCGTTATCACCCTCATCTATTCTCCGGAAACTCAGACTCAGCTTAAGGTAACAATTTCCCCTAGAATTTCTCTTTTTTCCATACTCAATTCCAACTGCATATCATTCTCATTTCATTCATGTATTCATGAAACTAGTTCATTCATGTGTTATGTTTCAGACTCAGTCTTATAATCACATTTTAAGCATGTATATTCAGAATGTAACCTTAATTCCTTAGTACTCTCAGCTAAACCAACCTCATTCAAGGATGAATGTTTCCAAGGGGGAGATATTATAATACCCCGAGAATCAAAACCAATATTATAACCATGCTTCAAGCTTATGAGAAATAAATTATAGTTCTTTGGTAGTTTTATGAGAGATTTTGATGTATATTAAGTCCTTAAATAACTTCATAGCTATTGGGCAAATAATAATATCCCTTACCGATTGAGTTCTTGAGAAGGATGTTACTATAGTCAACTTCAAATGAGCATATCTTTCGTTTTACTAAGAATTTTTTAGCTCATGACCCACCAATAGATAGATAATTGAATTATCTTTTCAACGAAATCAATTTCACCTAAATTCAACACTCGTCGAGAAGTTATGGAACTTTTTTGTGTTAGTAGTAGCTCATCGTGATTATGCCGCATCGTGGTGATCATACTCGTCCCTTTCTAGTAACTCATTGTGATTGGCCAGTGTCGCGCCAAAAATTCCAGTGAAATAGGTGTTGCATCACAAAGGAGTGAAAATTTGCACTCATCCAATTCCAGTATCATGACGTGATAGAACCACATTGTGCCAAGTTGAAAAATCAAGATCATCCCTTTTACAGTGATGCAACGCGATAGCACCGCATCATAATAGAATGTAAATTAGCACTCGTCCTTTTTCCAGTAGAACAATGTGATAGTACAATGTCACAACGGGGTGTAAAATTGGGATTTCTAGTTCTGAGTTTTAAATTTCCAAGGGTATTTAAGTCTTTTCCCAAGCCCCCAATTCGTGAAAACAGGAGATTAAACCTATTTTAATCCTAGTACGCTCATTATTTACCAAAATTTCTCTCCAAGAAAACCCTAAAGATTCACCTTTCAAGATCAATTCCCATGAAAATCCACCAAGAACTTTCAAGGATTCTTCAATTGAGGTATGTTAAATGTTCATCCATGGGTCCTTTCTACCTATGGAGTCCAAGAACCCAATTTCAAGATCAAAGTTGTGATTTTTACAAGTTATTGTATTTTTAACTATGAATCCCCATGAATTTTGATTTTGTACCATGTTGACATGTAATTGTTGTTGTTATTAATCCCCACACGTTTGAAAGGTGTTGTTCATTGAATTAAAACTTAATTGTTTATTTTGGTAGCGAAATCAAGCTATTACTACAAGTTTTAAAACTATTTTCATGATTAGCTTGGACCATGAATTACAAGTGTTTGATGAAATGCCTACAAGAATGAGTATTGAATAAATTCTTACATGTCATGTCCTCAAAGTTTTAGTACAATCTTGCTATTATTGTTATCGAGTCCTGCGGGTTTGAAAACCCAAAATTTAGCTACTTACCTAGTTTTTCAGTATTTATAGAATGGTTATCGAATAGTTACGGGCCCTATATTTTCTGTCAGTATTTTAAATAGTTAATCATAATCAGTCCAATATTCAAGGTCTTTTAGTTGAGCGTCGAATTTAGCACCGATTGAATGCAGGGATGAAGGTTTTCCCACTAGTTAGGCAAAGCCATTAGTAGCAGTCCTTGCATTCCATAACTACGTAGCTAGCATGGGATATGAGGAGTCAGCCATTAGTTTAGGCTTAACTCTTCCCAGGTGTCGCCCATTAATTTATGCTTGACATCCTGGTTGTTAGGTAGCTTAGTGGATCCATGCAGCCATGTTATAGTACCCGTGGCACATATTGACACCCTTCCAACTGGGGTCATAGGTTGGACCCCTATTTGCTTATTGGGGCATGTCGGTTAGATGATAGCTCCTACAGTCTCAGTCCAGTATTCAGCTGAGTAATCAGTTTCATTTTTGTTGACCCTAGCATATAAATATCAGTTATCTATTTATCAGTATTCAGTATTTTAGTTTACAGGTAATAGTCAGACCATGTTTTAGGCTTGGTCATGCATTCTCTGTCTTTATAGATTTCATGCATTCTACTCTGTACTTCATGCTATTCATTCTGTCAATTATTACTCATGCACATAAAATCATGCATATTAGACTAACCTTATTTAGAATACCAGTACATTCAAAGTACTAATCGCATACCCGTTTCATGCACTATGATGCTTAATATCATAGGTCTGGATGCTAGTTTCTTGATCATGCACAGGCATACCAGATTATCAGCTGTAGCAGTGGTGAGTCCTCATACTTTGAGCACATGGGTTATTTACCTCAGTTTATCATATCAGTTCAATTTTTTCTATTCAGTCGAAGTTAGTTGAGGCTTTTAGACACTTTCAGTCAGTTATTCAGTTATTAGATGCTATTGACAGTCTTACAGTATTATTTTTAGATAGATGCCTTTAGTATTTCAATTCAGTATCATTTTTCATATTTAAACCTTATGTCATTTTCAGTTAAGTTCCACACATATTCCCTATCATTCTATTTAGTGCTCACAGCAGGTACCAGCATGGGTAACTTCTGGTCCTTGGAGGTTGTAGGCCCCGTGTGACGTCTAGTGTGTACTCTCAAGGCATTGCATCATATCACTCCTCCCTCTTTATCTATAACCTTCAGTTGTCACACCTAAAATTTTCACAATAAAAAGAACTTCTACTCTCTTATCTAAAACATGACTATTATTTCATACCACTACCATCTTATCACAAGGAAGGTCATTGAGGGACTAGAGTACAAGAAACAGAAAAGGTGAGTGACCCTATTTAGTTGTAACTTATATTTTCTACACTACTCAAGGCGGAGACTGGAATGTAAGATATGACCCAATAAGCATGAAGGACTTCATATAACAAACACCTAGATAAAAATAGAGGGTCGAAGCATGGACATAGGTTGTATAGAGAACCCAGACCTTTGGCATAGGCACAATTCGTACACATAAGATATTGGTAAAATGTTCTCTTAAACTGAAGTTGGAGGAATTTTCCAGAATAAGAATAGATTTATCATGACTCTTACCTAAAACTCACTACCATGAGAAAATTCAAGATCGACCTTAGTTCATAATCTCCCCCTTAGCTCAAAGGTCACTATGTGAAAAGGACTTACAAACTCTACCTTATGTTCTAGTCAAATAATGGAAATGATACATAATAACTCCATGGTTCACGATAATGAGCATATGTAATTTCATACTCCATTTCTGTAATACCCCATACTTTTTCCTAGCTTGAAATTTGTCCCAAGAATGTTAGAATATTTTTTTGAAAGATGAATCCACTTTTTTACATATGGTATTTTTAATATTTTTACTTTTATTAATCTGTGAAATTGAATTATCTTTCCAATGATACCAATTTCATCCAAATACGGTATCAGAGTAAAAAGTTATAGACGTTTTACTCAGAGCTATCAGAATTGCCCAGGTGCGACGGCCAAGTTGACAGACCATCGACCAAGCGAAGGACCATCGCCTTTTCTGTCTTAGCCAAGGCAGTGAGGCAACCTTCTGGATAAAGTGTGAAAGACAGGTTGGCAAACTGTCGAACTTGCGATGGACTATCGCCCAAGCCGTCGCTACCTAGGCAGTGAGACCCTATTCTAGTCCACGTGCAACGGTCGAAAAGACAGACCATTGAGCCAGCGCCGGACCATAGCATGAGCCATCGCATATCCCGCTCAGTTATTTTAAGTTATTTTAATAGGGGTATTTTGGTTATTTACCACCCGTTTATATATACCCAATTATATCCGACCTCAACTCATTTGTTCATTATTATTTCACAACAACAAAATTAGGATTTTCTCTCTAATATTAATCTCCAAGGATAAAATCCAAATCTTCTTCAAGAACTAAGAGATTTCAATTCTTCAAGTTCAAGAACTTTAAGAAACTCATTACCAGGTATGCATAGTGTTCATTAATGGACTCCTTTCGTCCATGAAGCCCAAGAATCCCTTTTCTAAGTTCAAGTTTTATGGATTTCCTTTTTGAAAATTCATGATTGAGTTGCTCTTGTTCATGTTTATAATGAGTAATTGAATTCTATTCCATGATTGGGTGATAAATTTATGTGGGTTTGATTAGTATAAATATAGATTCATGCTAACCTACACCTAAACCCTTGAATGATGAAATTAGAATTGAATCATGATGTTTAATTGTGGTATAATGTTCTTTACACATACTATGCCTACCATGTGTTTGATTAAATGCCTAGATGAAGGAAAATGCCCAACTAGCATGATATCATGAAATCCCCATGTATGTACAATTTTATGTAGATCACATGTTTGATGAAATACTTCAATAAATATATTTTGGATTATGATGTTAGTTATGTATTCAAGAAAGTCATGCTTTGTCAATTTCTTTCCATTGAGTCCTAGGGGTACTTGTGCCCGAACTACTAGCTATGTTCCTAGAGCCATGCTATGTTTTCACGATACTCTCAGTCAAGCTATGATCCTTAGACTTTAGACAGTCTTATGATTCAGGAAATCTCCATGATCTCATGAACTCACTCAATTGTCAGATATCAGTAGTATTCCATTAGTCAATGGAATTTAGTAACTCAGTCTATGTTCAGTTCAGTAAATCATGTTCAGTGTCTATTCAGATAGGAGTAGAAATTAGCACCGAGTGAACCCAAGGATGGGAACTCACCTGTTATATGAGGATGTGATTCTTAGAAGTAATCCTTGCATTCCAGAACTATGTAACTAGTATAGGTTGAGACATCATAGCCTACTATATAAGGGTAGATGAGGTGGCTTAACCTGCTACATGAGGGTTCCCACCATTGTCACTAGAGTTACCTGTTATATTAGGGTTACTTATACGTTGTCCTTACCAGTGGTGCAGTATTGACACCCTTCTAATCAGGGTATAGATTGGACCCTAGCTCAGCTATTATAGCATATTTGGAGCATGTTGGCTAAACGACTATATCCCACAGTTTCAGTATCAGTATCAGTCAAGAACTTAGATAGTTCTTCAAATTTTAGGACTGTCAGATACAGTTAACTCAGATATAGTACGGAACTCAGCTAGTTCCATCAGATTCAAGACTATCAGATACAGTCACTCATGTTATCAGGTATATCAATTATCATTATGTTATGTTATCAGTATTTAAATTTAGTAATTATGTTATCACGATATCAGTGTTACTTTTTGTGTCTCATGCATGTACTCTCATGCTCATGATACTCAGTCTTTTATTATATTTGTTCATGCATATGAACCTCATGCATTCAGCTTACCTTACATGCATACTAGTACACTCAAAGAACTGACGCATTTGCACTATGGTGTCTTATACCATAGGTTCAGAGACACGAGTTCCAGAGCATCAGTAGTTTCCAGTCTCAGCAGTCAAAGTTAGAAGTGAGTCCTCATCTTTTAAGGACACGATCATCATTTTATTATCTCGTTAATTAATTTATTAGTTGGAGACATATCCTATTAACTCCTTACTCAGACAGTCATGTTTAGAGGTTTTTCAGACTATAATATGTTCAGATAGCTTATTTCAGTTTTGTTTTGGGTATTTCATACCTTATCTATATGTTATGATTTATCAGATCATATGTTACAGTTTTGAACCTTATGTCCTTTCAATTCATGTTTTCATATTATACAGTATGTATGTAGTATACAGGTACAAATATCAGTCATGGGTTAGCTTGTGGTCCTTCAGGATCATGAGCACCGTGTAACATTCCAGGTACCAGATTCGGGGCATTAAAAACTTAGTATCAGAGTCTAAGGTTCAATAGTGTCCTAGGAAGTCTAAAAGCCACATCTACTAGAGTCTTGTGCATGGGTGTGTTGCACACCACATTTATGTGCAAAAGGCTATAAGATGTTTTAGGAACAGTTTCCCTTCTTTCAATATTCATGTCATGCCAGTGAGCATAATCTCAAGTCAATCTCTCAGTCTAATCTATTTTTTCTCCATATTTTAGAACATACTTCCCAAGAGAAAAACCTACTGTGTCCAGGAAGATCCCTTGGATGAACATATTTCTCATGCAGAGTTCAGGGCCGCATTCACTACGCTTGCTCAGTTAGTTGCTGCTCAAAATGAACGACCAACTATCAATCTGGCCAACCCAGTGGCCAATTTAGCTGCAGCCAGGATTTAGGACTTCACCTGAATGAATCCTCCATCCTTTCTTGAGTCTAAGATAGATGAGGACCCTCAGGAATTCCTAGATCAAGTGCAAACGGTTACAAACATAATGGGGGTTATGTCTAGTGAGAGTGCTGAGCTATCTGCATATCATTTGCTGGATGTGGCTGAAACTTGGTTCAAGCAGTGAAAGTCAGAGAGGGCAGACGATACAGGGTCAGTTGAGTGGGAGGAATTTTCTTCAATGTTCCTTGATAAATTCTTTCCCCTAGAGCTTAGAGAAGCTAAGGTGCTAAAATTCATCAACCTTAGGTAGGGAAATATGATAGTGAAAGAGTATTCTCTTAAGTTTACTTAATTAGCCAGATATGCCCCTTATGTGCTTGCAGATAGCAGGGCAACGATGAGTAAGTTTTTTTCAGGGGTAAATGATAGCGTGGTTAATGAGTGCAGATCCACCATGCTGAATAGTGACATGACTTTATCTAGGATCATGACTCATGCCCAGTAGATAGAGGAGTAGAAATTTAGGATGACGGAGAGGCAGAATAAGAGAGCAAGGTCAGGTAGTTTCAACTTTGCTCATCCTAAGTAAGAAGGAGGAAACCGTTCTTATTTTTCATCATAAGTCATTATTTCCAGCTCCTTCTTTATCCAGTGCTCCAGTTCCTAAGTTCAGAGAGGGTAGCAAAGATAGAGCTCCAGGTACTAAGTCCTAAGGCAGTGTCAGAAGTGCCCGCACCTATCCTCTTTGCTAGACTTATGGCAAGCACCAAAGTGTATTTGCAGAGCTGGCAGTGGTATTTTCTTTGGATGTGGCAAGCCAGGCCATAGAGTCATATACTTTTCTTATACAGGTCCTCAGGGTCAATAGAATCACTCCTCAGCTCAGTCTGGTCACCCAAATCAGCAGGGTGCCACCTCCAGTGCTACTAGTAGGCAACGCCCAAAGCGTCTCAATGCTCTTCAGTCCTAACAAGATCAGGAATATTCTCCTAATATGGTTACCAGCTATCATTAGCTCAGAGTCAGAGAATGTGACATTCTGAAAATAGCTTTTCATACTCGGTATGGTCACTTAGAATTCTTAGTTATGTCTTTGGTATTACCAATGCCCTAGCTAATTTCATGGACTTTATGAATTGTATATTCAAGCAGTATTTAGACATTTTTGTCATAGTTTTCATAGATGGTATTCTGGTCTATTCCCACAGTAAGCGAGATCATGCAGACCATCTCAAAATAGTACTTCAGACTCTCAAAGATCAAGAACTATTTTCCAAATTTAGTAAGTGAAAATTTTGGCTAAGGTCAGTAGCATTCCTTGGCCATATCATTTCCTATGATGGAGTTAGAGTAGATCCTCAAAAGACCAAAGCAGTAAGAAACTAGCCTCGCCCTATCTCTCCATAGATATTAGGAGTTTCTTAGGTTTGGCTAGCTATTACAGGAGGTTTGTTGAGGGATTTTCTACTATTGCATCCCCTATGTCCAAATTGACTCAGAATAAAGTCAAGTTCTAGTGGTCAAATCCTTGCGACAAGAGTTTTCAGGTGTTGAAGTCTCGACTCACCTCAGCTCCAGTTCTAGCATTACCAGATGGTTCAGATGGGTTTGTTGTATATTATGATGATTCTAGAGTGGGTTTAGGTTGTGTCCTCATGCATTATGGTAAGGTCATAGCCTACGCTTCCAGACAGCTTAATCCTTATAAGAAGAATTATCCTACTCATGATCTTGAGTTACCAGCCGTGGTATTTGCCTTAAAGATTTGGAGGCATTACCTATACGGTGTTCATGTAGATGTGTTCACAAATCATAAGAGTCTTTAGTATGTTTTTTCTCAGAAAGATCTCAATCTTTATCAGAGAAGGTGGTTAAAGCTCTTCAAATATTATGACATGAGTTTCCTTTATCATCTAGGAAAGGCTAACATAGTGTCCGACACTCTTAGTAGGCTGTCCATGGGTAGTGTTGCTCATGTTGAGGACTCTAAGAAAAAGTTAGATCAAGAAGTCCATCAGCTTGCGAGACTAGGCATTCTCTTATTCGATTCTTCAGAGGGCGATATATAGGTTCAGAGTAGTTCAAAATCATCTCTATTTTCTGAGGTGAAAGAAAAGCAAGATAGAGATCCTATCCTAGTCAAGTTAAAAGAGTCAGCCAAAGATCAAAAAGTAGAGGTTTTATCCCAAGAGGGAGATGGTGTTCTACATTGTCAGGGTCGTCTATGTGTCCAGGTGTAGATGACTTAAGGCAGTGAATTCATACAGAAGCGCACAGTGCGCGCTACTCTATTCATCTAGGGGCTACAAAGATGTACCACAATTTGTGGGAAATCTATTGGTGAAGTAGGATAAAGAAAGATATTGCAGAGTTTGTGGCTAAGTGCTCTACATGTCACCAAGTAAATATAGAGCATTAGAAGACTAGTGGGTCCATGCAGGAGTTCAGTATTCCTACTTGGAAGTAGGAAGAAGTGAACATGGGTCACCATAGATGGAATGACCAAATCAGCCCTTTTTCTTCAAGTCCATACCTCTTATTCAGCTGAGAATTATGTCAAACTCTACATCAAGGAGTTGGTCAGATTTCATGGTGTTCCTCTATCTATTATCTCAGACAGAGGTACCCAGTTAACTTCTTATTTCTAGAAAGCATTCCAAAAGAGTCTTAGTACCCAAGTTCATCTTAGTACAGCCTTTCATCCTTAGATAGATGGTCAAGCAAAAAGTACCATTCAGACTTTAGAAGATATGCTAAGGGCATGTGTAATTGATTTCAAGGGTAGTTGGAATGACCACTTGTCTTTGATTGAGTTTGCATACAACAATAGCTATCATTCCAGTATTAATATAGCTCCATTCGAAGCTCTCCATGGTAGGAGATATAGATCACCTATTGGTTGGTTCAAAGTTAGTTAGGCCTCAATCATAGGGCCTAACTTGGTGTTCGACGCCTTAGAAAAATTTCAGTTAGTTAGAGAAAGACTTTGGGCTGTTCAGAGATGAAAAAAGTCTTACGCTGAGGTTTGTAGAAATGATCTCGAGTTTGACATTGGTGACATGTCTATCTAAAGATTTCTCCCATGAAGGGAGTGAAGAGATTCAGCAAGAACGGAAAGCTCAGTCCCTGATGTGTCGGTCGCTTCAAGATTCTCAGTCGCTTTGGCAAAGTAGCTTATGAGCTAAAATTTCCTTCAGATCTAGCGACATTTCATTCAGCCTTCCATATTTCCTTGCTCAAGAAGTGCATAGGTGACCCAACGGTTGTAGTCCCTAGTCAGAGCATAGATGTTCAGAATAGCCTCTCTTATGAAGAGATTCCAGTCGAAATCCTAGACTATCAAACTCGTAGACTGAGGAACAAAGAAGACCCTCTAGTCAAAGTTCATTGGCAAACTCATTCCTTCGAAGAAGCTACTTAGGAATCAGAAGCAGACATGCATTCCAAGTAGCCTCTCCTCTTCTCCGCCAACTTAGATCCAGTTCAAGGTAACAGTTCTCCTTAAGCTTACTCATTTTAATGTTCAGTGTTTATCATAAACTTGGTATCAAGTACCATTGCATATTCAGTCATGCATTCGTGTATCAGCTCAGTTATATAATTATACTTCAGACATGAATTCTCATTGTGAGAAACTTAGTTCATCAGAACACCGAGTCATGCATTCATGATTTAGTTACACATGCATCAAATATGCATATTCAGTATGTTATGTTTGTCTATTTAGTTATGTCAGTCATGAGATCATGTTTCAGTTGTTCATGTTCAGTATGTACGTCAGTTCATGTTCTTCCCCTCACTCTCAGTGTAATTCGAGGATGAATGTTCTCAAGGGGGAGATATTGTAATACCTCCTACTTTTTCCTATCTTGAAATTTGTCCCAAGAATGTTAGAAGCTTTCTTTGAAAGATGCCACTTTTGTACAATTTCTTCCAAATCCAATATCGGAGTAAAAATTTATAGACGTTTTACTCAGAGCTATCAAAATCGCCCAGGTGTGATGGCTAGGTTGACGGACCATTGAGCTAGTGACAGACTGTCACCTTGACCATCATAGCCAAGGCAGTGAGCCAACCTTCTGGATAAGGTACGATGGACAGGTTAGTGGATTGTCTAACTTGCAGCGGACCATTGCCCAAGCCGCGCTACCTAGGCAGTGAGACCCTATTTTGGTCCACGTGCGACAGTTGAAAAGATGGACCGTCGATCCAGCGATGGACCATCGCATGAGCCACCATATATCCCGATCAGTTATTTTAAGTCATTTTAATAAGGGTATTTTGGTCATTTACCACCCGCTTATATATACTAGTTATATCCGACCTCAGCTCATTTGTTTATTATTATTTCACAATAATAAAATTAGGGTTTTCTCTCTTAGATTAATCTCAAAGGATAAAATACAAATCTTCTTCAAGAACTAATAAATTCCAATTCTTTAAGTTCAAGAACTTCAAGAAACTTATTACAAGGTATGCATAGTGTTCATTCATGGGCTTCTTTCGTCCATGAAGACCAAGAATCCCATTTCTAAGTTCAAGTTTTATGGACTTCCTTTATGAATTTTCATGATTGGGCTGCTCTTGTTCATGTTGATAACTAGTAATTGAATTCTATTCCATGATTAGGTGATAAACTCTATGTGGGTTTGATTAGTACAGATATAGATTCATACTAACCTATAGATAAACCCTTGAATGATGAAATTAGAATTGAATCATGATGTTTAATTATGGTATAATGTTGTTTACACATACTATGCCTACCATGTGTTTGATTAAATGCCTAGATGAAGAAAAATATCCAACTAGAATGATATCATGAAATCCCTATGTATGTACAAGTTTATGTAGATCATATTTTTGATGAAATGCTTCAATAAATGTATTATGGATTATGATGTTAGTCATGTATTCAAGAAAGTCATGCTTTCTTAATTTCTTTCCATCGAGTCCTGGGAGTACTTATACCCGAAATATTAGTTGTGTGCCTAGAGCCATGTCTTTTTTTCATGATACTCTTATTCAAGCTAAGATCCTTAGACTTCAGACAGTCTTATGACTCAGGAAATCTCCATGATCTCATGAACTCAGTCAGTTGGCAGATATCAGTAGTATTCCCTCAGTCAGCGAAATTCAGAAACTCAGTCCATAGTTAGTTCAATAAATCATGTTCAGTGTCTATTCTGATGGGAGTAGAAATTAGCACCGAGTAAACCCAAGGATGGGAACTCACCTGTTATATGAGGGTGTGATTCTTAGAAGCAATCCTTACATTCTAGAACTATATAGCCTGCATAGGTTGAGACATCATAGCCTGCTATATGAGGGTAGATGAGGTGTCTTAACCTTCTCTATGAGGGTTCCCACCATTCTCACTAGAGTTACCTGCTATATTAGGGTTACTCACACGTTGTCCTTACTAGTGGTGCGGTATTGACACCCTTCCGATTAGGGCACAGATTGGACCCCAGCTCAGCTATTATAGCACATTTGGGGCATATTGGTTAGATGACTATTTCCCAAAATTTTAGTATCAGTATCAGTCAAGAACTTAGATAGTTCTTCAGATTTAAGGACTGTCAGATACAGTTAACTCAGATACAGTACGGAATTAGATAGTTCCATCTGATTTAGGACTATCAGATATAGTCACTCATGTTATCAGTTATCAGTATGTCATGTTATCCGTATTCAGATTCAGTAATCATGTTATCACAGTATCAGTGTTAGTTTTTATGTCTCATGGATTTACTTTCACGCTCATGATAGTTGGTCTGTTATTAAATTTGTAAATGCATATGAACCCCATGCATTCAGCTTACCTCATATGCATACCAATACATTCAAAGTACTGATGCATTTGTGCTGTGGTGTCTTATACCATAGGTTTAGAGATAGAGTTCTAGAGCATCAGTAGATTCTAGTCTTAACAGTTAGAGTTAGAAGTGAGTCCTCATCTTTTGATGACACAATCATCATTTTACTATCTCGTTAATTAATTTATTAGTTGGATTTAGTTAGGGACATATCCCATCAACTCCTTATTCAAACAATCATGTTTAGAGGCTTTTTAGACTACAGTATGTTCAGATAGCTTATTTCAGTTTTGTTTTGGATTTCATACCCCATCCATATGTTATGATTTATCAGATCTTATGTTACAGTTTTGAACCTTGTGCCCTTTCAGTTTATGTTTTCATATTATACAGTATGTATGTAGTATACAGGTACAAATATCAGTCATAGGTTAGCTTATGTTATTTTGAGGTGAGCACCGTGTAACATTCCGGGTACCAGATTTGGGGCGTTACAATTTCCTCCATCTACTAATGAAGTTAATCAACCAAAGAGGTTGAAATAAGTAAAAAATTTCAAATCTGTTGAGTTCGTATGATTGCATATATAAATCGAGTATTAGTAATATGATTTGCTTTCTCTAGGTATTATTCGAAAGGGACCTAAAGAAGACCTTAAAAACTTTATCATGTATTCTAGTCAAGAAATGAGAGTTATACATAAAAAACTCAATGATTCTTGAGAAATCATATATGCAAGTTCATACTCCATTTCCTCCATATACTAATCAAGTGAAGCAATGCACCAAAGAGGTTGAAAAAAGTAAGTTTTTTTAAATCTATTAAGTATTTGTCCACATTCATCAAATCATGATCAATGTAGGGGTTTCTAAAAGTTTTTCAAAAGATGCTCAGTATTTGTCCACATTCATCACATCATACAAAAGTAAGTTCCTTCTTAGGGGATTCTAAGAATATTGTGGGTATTTAATACCTAGATGTTTGTTCTCCTTGTTGGGAATTTATAAGAATAATTTGGGATCTAATCAAGAAATGTGATCAATGGATAATAATCCTCTAATTCTTGGGAAAGAAAATATGCAAACCAATATTTCATTGTCTCTATCTATTGATCAAGTTATGAAACACGCCTAAACTATTGAAATAGGTATGATATTTTTTAATTCATGTAGTATTAAATTTGTAGCACTGAATTTTATTTCTATAGTTCTTACCAAATTATGCTATTGTAGGATCATCTATTCCTGGAAAGATAAAAAGATTTTAAGGGAGCAAGTGAAAGGAAGTTGCATTACTTAAAGTCGGTTAGAATAGTTGGAAAAAAAATAGCAATCTATTTTTGAGACACTTGAAAAAATTAATTTGTGATAGTAACATCTGTCCATTGGATTGATATTAAGAAATAAAATTTGGATCAAATATGGGCAATTATTGAGGTAATAAATTTAGTTGATAGTATGACTAATTATTTGGACCTTTTCTTTTGTTTCGTTCTAACTTATTTGCGTTTTTATTAGTGTAGGACAAATTTGAGAGTGTTTACATGAAATATCATCATGATCATATCCATGGATGGATGAATGAGTTATGAAATAAATGGAGAGGACAATTTCATAGTAAGTATGTGAAGAATAAGTCAATGATACATGCTCTTAATTTTAAACCAGGGATAGTAAAGAAAAAAGACTGAGAGTGGTTAGTTAAGAAACATTTTTGTCCTGAAAGTTTTCAGGTGTTCCTAGTGAAGAATATGAAACTTTTAGTTTTGAAAATTGTACTTCAGCTTTTGTCTTTAAGCTTTGTTTTGTAGTTCTGTATTACTTGATTTACAATGGTTTGTGGAGTGACTTCTTTTTTCTGAAAAATGCAATGGTTTGGTATATTTTTCTCTGTATTACCTATTAGCGTTGCCCTATAAACTTAATTTGTTGCTCTACGTGAACTTCAATAGTCTTTTGCCTGGGACAATTCTTGCTACCAAGTTATATTGATTGTTATAGCGTTGTTGTTATAGTACTTTCCTAGATAGTGGATGAGTAATACATTCAACAAAAATGTGTTCAATATATGCATTCTTTTCTAGTAATACATAAAAAAGAGTTTGTTATTTTAAGCTAGGTTTTTTAATCAATTCAATTTTCTTGCTGATGCAATGTATTCTTGTGATTTGTTTTGTATCCTGCAATGCATTTCAATAGTAATATTAAGATTCTTCTTTAAAAATATAGGCAAGAAGCATAAGGAATACAACAAACTGAGCTAATTTGATAATGCTTCATCATATTGGTAGCAAGCCTATTTGAGAGATAATTTATCAATAGGTAGTATCATAAATTATTTTCCTAAAGAAAATACTGATGAGGTATTATTTAACATGTTTCTCTTTGATGCAAAGGGAGGGGAAGATGGAAAGCCTCTAGATTTAATGACTAATTTCTTTGATACTCATAATAAAGACAACAAGCTTGCTGAACCTAAAGCAATTGAAAAACGTGTGTTTGGTAAATTGAATATGTAAATTACTTATGTTATTATGAGTTGTGATATGAAATGTCCTTTTATATATTTTGTAGGCTCTGATCAAAGAAATTGTGAAAGCAGAGCCATCTCTACCTAGCATAGAGATTGTAGAAAAATACTGTGGACCTCAAAATCGTAGTCATGTAATTGGCTTTGGTGGTGGAGTAAAAGTGAAAGATATAAAAAGCAGCGCTTCTTCAAAGACTAAATTATTGTTTGCTCTACGTTCAACTTGGAAGAATAATAAATACTTAAATGAGAAAACTAGATCTTTGAATGAGGAAAACAAATTCTTGAATGAGTGCTTGTTTACCTTACAAGATGAGATGGAAAAAATAAAAAAAATACAAGAATTCGTTGCTACTCAATAATCACATATCCCTCATACGACCTCGCTCATTTCAAAAGAATGAGCATTGGTTATATTTCTAACCAAGTAAGTAATAATATACCCCAATTTTTATATTTTTTCATTATTTTTAACATTAATAACTATTGCAAAACTTAAATCTATTGCAATTCATTACAAAGATGGTTAACATAGATGAACCAACTAACAAGGATATAGCATTCTTAAGCTCCTCTATTCCTTGCCTTATTCGATTAGACAGTCTTTCCACTACTATTTCTGGTCCAGCTTTTAGGTTTCCCTAAGCAGAGTTTGCCAATTAAAAGTAAAATGATCATACCACATATTGGTGTGTATTTTATCATATATTAGGTTAAGTGCTTAATAAAAATACAGTTACCTTGAAAACTGGACCAAATCCTCCCTCCCTGAGTTTGTTTTTGACTTTGAAGTTGTTTGTTGCTGTGGCAATTACCTCAAATTCAATCAATGGAAGTTCAATTGGATCTTCTTTATTTAAATTGCCAACCCAGAAAATTCTGATTGTGTAGTCTTTTAGAATGTAGCATGAATCACCAAGACTAAAGCTTCTGGTTCCTTTCCTTTTCTGTTCTGTTAAACTAAGTAAACAATCTAATGATCAAGCTAGAAATCTTAGAAATCCACTCTGTAGTTGCGTTAACATAACCATTAAGGTAATTTGATTTGTCATAAGTATTTTTCCCTTGTTACCTATTTGATAAATCTTGTGCTTGAGAAAACCAAATAGTGTAACCCCCCAAAAAAGATGGGAAAATACTGCAGAACATATAATTAGTGCTCTTTTAAGCTTCCACTTACTTGGAAAAACTAAAAAACATTTTATTAAACTGTTGTAGTATATGGAATACATCGTAAAGTTAGTGTACAATAAATTAATGTAATAGTTACGTAACTATAAGTAGGCAAGCCAAAGCACAACTTCTAACTGGTAGTCTAGTATTTCTATGTTAATAGTAATGTATGCAACATCTGGCGTAAGTGGTCTCAATATTCATAGAGGAAATTTATACGCTACCTTTGAAATAAGTTAATGAATTGTCTAGTTGGTGTTGTTAGGTTATCATATTGTAGAGTTCATGGGTTCTAATCGGTTGCACAGTTATAAGACTTCTTCTCAGATTGTAGAGTTCATGGGTTCTAATTAGCTGCATAGTCACAAGCTTCCTTTTATGATTACAACAGTATGTTACCAGTTTTAATTGAAAAGGAAGCATGTATTTTTTCATATTCATCTCATAGTTGGACTTAGTTTTCAACTCTATGTACTTGTATTATCCATTGGATAAGACTGTTGTGTCCAAATTCTATAATTTAATGTCACTATGCCCAAAAATTATTAATAATTTATGGTAAAGTAACAGTCATGTTTCAGTCATGATAAAAAGGAATAAAATGTCATTTGGTTTTGTTTTAGTGTATCGAATGCATACTGGTCACACTCACCTATACCATTGGTTTGGTGTAGGATGATCATCATCAATATAATAACCTAACTTGAGTTGGGGTCGAATCCATGAGGAGTGTAACTAGTATTTGATTCCTATGTATTGTTGAAAGATACTAGTTAACCCGCAATGTAAGCATAAAATAATACATAAATTAAAAATGGGGGTATGGTTTGAAAGGTTATTTGAACAAATTCCAATTAAACTACCAATTTAGAGCAACAATTATAGATAAGATTCCAATAGGAGAATAGTCTTGGGATTATGTCTTCCTAGGGTCAAATAGTGCATGGGTACATGAGAATCAAATGCAAACTCTAGTTAATGAATATATGGGTATGCTAGGTTAGGAGTTTTGATGTTAGGTTTGTAACCAAACACCAAAATATCACCCAAGAATCCTTTCCAATACCTCATGGGTGTGGAAAACAAATCAACCTACAAACTCAATTGGGCATCCCTACTTCTAGGAAGATGCCCAAGACATAGTAAATTCATAATCCATCCTTATTTCTAAGACTATGTAAAGGAATAAGCTAACATCTAATTACTGTTCACAAATACTTGTCACCAATATCTCTCTTCCAAGGATGTTATAGTATCTAAAAGAGTAATCACATCCCTTTTTCAAGGATAAAGTGGGATTTTGGAAATTTGGGGCTTTCACCCACAAATTCCAATTCAACAATCAAGTATTAGTGAAGCCCAACATCATTAACCAAGAATCTACACTAACAATCAAGACCCACACACATTTGTACCCTATTTCAGCATAACCCCAAGCTAGATGCTTAGCTACTCATGAATGTTGGGAGTGGAAATATTCTCAAATTGACATTCAAAGCTTCCATTGAAAGGCAAAGCAAGGGTATTCTCAAATTCAACTTCAATAACAACTAAAATCCGTGGAAAATTAACTATAATAATCTTTCCTAATTTTGTAGGGTTTTTATATTGCCAAAACTTGAACTCTAGTTAAAGATATCCCAAAATTGAAAGGGTTTTTTTGCCCGTTGAAAGATTAGAACCAGCTGTGGGAAATTACAAATCTGTCCCTGGGCAATTTTGTTCTCCATCGCGATTGCCAGTGCTTGATCGCGATCGCAACTCCTGAGATCGCGGTGAACCCATCATGATTGCTAGCTTTGACTGATTTGTCCTACGCGTGATTGCGATCCTCAGACCATGATCGCGGTAACTGAGAATCAATTCCTGCTCCGAATTTTTCAGCTTTTGCACTAACTTTTCCCGTTTTGTTCTCTTTTTAGCTCACTTCACTTGTTTTCCTTTGTTTACTTGTAAACCTACAAACCATAGGAATTAGTGCATTCAAATAGAAAATTTGACTCATTTGTATGATTTAATCATAGTAGTATGCACAAATTTGAATGTAAATGAGTGGTAAATTTGCCACTCATCAACAGCCCCAACTTAGCCTTTGCTTGTCCTCAAGCAACACTACTTCTTACTCAATAATACTATAAAATTTTAAGCGATTATATAACCAAATAATCACAATGACTTAAAACTTGATTAATACCAACAAGTAGCTCTTAAACATAGGCAAAGCTATTCTCACAACTTCCCTCAACATGAAGCACAATCTCAAAGATGCAAAAGACTTTAAAGAACAACAATGCAACAGTCACTGACTCTCTAGAAGTGACTCTCTATCAATAGCAACTCAACTATACTCCTTTGCCTCATTTTTGGAAGATGACAATTTCACCCACATCGATTGGTTTACATGCCTCCTTACAAAAAAATTTCCACTCACCAAAGTATCTATCATGCAACAAGGATTAAAATTCAAACGCTCACCCACACAAAGATTTTCTCAATGAAAACAAGTAACATACCATATGCTTGCCGTTATTTTCAATCGCCACTACTTTGAATACACTTGGTTGGAGATCTCAATGGGCTTTTTCAAGCTTGTAATGTAGGCTTGGGGAAAGGGTTTGATATCATTTGGGAACAAAGTTACTACACTGTCCTTGAACATCTATATCACTCTATTCAATTAAACTTTGGACCATGGGCCACTTCATTTGTTTCTAACTTCACACATGCCTACTTTTAATACCTTGATTTACCCATCTCTTTGAAAGAATTTTCTTCTCAATTATTTCTTTTGTACAATCTGTACTTTTCCTTCTTTTGATGATTTTTTTTCACTTTTTCTCTTACTCTCTTTGCATAAATTTTAGGCATCCACTTATACTCTCATGGCCCAAGGTCGCCTATTCCAAGACTTACCACTCCCAACTTAGGCTATTGGCCTGAAGTTGCATTTTCAAGTTCAAGGTGGGTAGAGTTCAGAATGTGGTTACCAAAGAAAGGCTTGAAGGCTCAAAATGGGTGACTACAGATACTATTCCGTGAAAGAGTAAGCTATTTAGGCTAAAGTGGGCTCCTATATTCACAAAGAAGGCCTAAGATCATTTCACCAACCAAGCATAGTCATAATTAGCCTTGTGAGACTAACGGGGAAAGTTCTAGATGATACAAGAAAGCATGAGAGTTAAACAACTATGCTCACCGCATATGACATGCAAACTTTTTAAGGAGGCTCAATTACATCTCCTATTAGACACCAAAGCAGATATTTACCATGTACGATAAACTAAGGACTTTGGAGTCACAAAAAGAGGTAAAGCTTTGTTACAAAATTATTCACGTCCGTTCCCTTGGTTTTCAAAATTTTTGGATGGAGGGGGTTCGCATTTACACCATGGAAAATTTGCTATTGAGGACACCAAATCAAATCATCGTCTCACATTTTGACTCTCATGAGGGAAAACCATATGGCTACTCAAACTTCACCATCGGTATACGAGTGATCCAAAAACTACAATGCTATGGGTACTTAGACTTTCCTACATCTATGGCTCCAAACCTAATCACGATGATTTTCCCTTAAGAATGTCGTCACTCAATCTATCATAGGAAAAGTCTTATCTGACATCATCACAAACAAGATAAAAATAAAATAAAAATCCTAGAATGAAACAAACAACTAATCCATGAAATGTAGGCACAATCAGGGTGCCCAATTATTCCAAACCAAAATAAAAATCATCCAAATCAACATAAAAACATCCAACAAATATCTCAATAATATAGTTCAAGGAAAAATAAATGAATATAGAGATGGGCACCCCCAACTAAAATCTTGTAGTGACCTTACTACATAATCAAGAAAGCATAAATAGAGTAAAGTGTGCTCCATGTAACTGTATCAAGGACTATCGTCACCCTCAGTCTCCGTATCACCACCAACATCATCTAAATCTGACCATGTAGCTGGGACCTCATTATTACTCTCAGATCTTGGAAAAGTAAGTCTAGCCTTGGGTTTCAGGATCTTTCAAAGGCCCTTCACCCCCTTCCACATCTTCATGAAAAATTTATCTCTCTTTTTATCCCTCTTCTTCATCTTATCAAGAGAATACTTGAGCTCTTATTATGACTGTGCCAAATATGAGTAGGCATTCTCAAGAATAAAAATAGTGGCTCCTTGCTTCTTCTGGTGCTCCCTATATTACTAGTAATCGGACTAAGAAATATGAGAGTGATGGGTAGTGGAAGGCTCTCCCGATCCCATAGGCAACCTAGACACAAGCTCTTTGATTGCTCTCATCTCTAGTGAGATCTCATTAAACAACCCTATTATGGATGGCCTACAAGAGTTGATGTCCTCATCTATCAACTTGCCTAAGTCAATCTTACTCTTCTTTCTCTTACAATGTGCACATTTACCCAGAATCTAAAGAGGGTAAATAGGGGTCTTTGGGTGCACCCAATTATCTCCTAGGTACTCTTCAACCTCGGCTCTCATGTAAATCTCAGTAATTAAGGATGGGAATAAAAGCAAAAAGCTTTCTTTGAGATTGAAATATCGCATGTCTAGTAGAATAAGACGCCCAACATTCAGAGAAATCTTATCCAAAATCTGAGCTCTCACATCAATGACACATTGATGCATGGCAAGGTCGGGCAACAGATAATAGCCAACTAAATCTGAGCCTCGATTGTGAAGTTATGCAATGATATCCCCATCTTCATGGTGTCCCACGAAACCTCTCTACCAAGACACAACTTATCAGCAAGTAACTCTCATGTTCATAACCTTTATCTTCCTATGGATTCATGTCAACATCCGGTAGCCCATGTATGTCATTTATCTGCTCCGCTCTAAAGTGAACTTCCTTTCCTCGGATCCTCATAACTGGGTTTGAGATAGAGACAACAATGAGGTTTGTAATGCTTATTTTCCTGGCATGGATACGGGGTAAAGTACCTTCACCCAGTTGCCACCAAGCTATCATGAAAGGTCGGGAACTTCTCCAGCACCCTATCCAAGTAGAATCCTCTCTTTGGGAGTAAATTGGTTCTGGGAAAGTTGACAAAGTACATATTTCGGTACTTAGCATCCATAAAATAAGTTTGGTCATAATCTTCCATCTTGAACTTTAGAAACCTAAGAATAAGACAAAAGCATTAATTATCCACATTTACATGTGAAAAATATGATATGTTATTAAATTAAGCTAATGGGATAGTATATTTGAAAATTTTAAGCATAAAATGGACTTGAAGGATTATTGGTCAAAGATGAAAAATAGCCTCAGATGTTGCCTATAAGGCCCCGAGTCTTTACCCCAGACACTACACGGTGATTATAATCTCAAAGGACCACAAGATAACCCATGACTGGTACCTGTAGCAATAACTAAATAATAATACGGTATAAATGCAGAAAGTAGGTGGAAAGCTGGCCATAAGGTTTAATACTGTAAATAAAACTGGATATGGTATCACAATACCAAAACTGAACATCAATACTAAAAATTGAACAACTGTCTGAAAATACTCTAGTATGGAAAGCCTCTAAACTGTCTAAACTGTGGAGTTGATGGGACAAGTCCCCAACTAACTCCGACTATTGAAAATAATACTGAAATACTGAAACCAACCATGTTCTTAAACTATAAGGACTCACTACTACGCTGACTGCTGAAAATCTGAACTGCTAAGGGTGCTCTGAAGCCCCTGCATCTGAACCTATGATATAAGACATCATAGTGCAAAATAAAAGCATGCGTCAGTACTTTGAATATACTGTTATGCTCAGTGAGGTGGGCTGAAATGCATGGCTTCATATGTATGAACAATAATAACTGAATAACATGAGTATGACTGAATAAGTATACATGCATGAATACGTATACAGAAACTAAGATCATGATAATACTAAATACTGAATCTGAATACTGATTAATTATTATCTAAGTATGCTGATACTGAATTACTAATAACTGAATGACTATCTTTGACAGTCCTGATTCTGTGGAACTATATTGAGTTTTGTACTAAGCTGAGTGACTATATCTGATAGTCCTATATCTGTAGAATTGAACTGAGTTCTATTCTGAGACTGAGACTAAAACTGAGAATATGGAAGGTAATCATCTAACAGACATGCTCCTCTCTAAACTAATTGGGGTCCAATCGGTGAACCCATTTGGAAGGGTGTCAATACCGTTCCACAAGTAAATACAAGTTGTGAGTTAACCCTCTCTGACTGGATTTTGTTAACTGACTGAGTCTACCTAGGTCTGATCTCAAATTACGACTGAATTACGAACACTACTGAGATTTCTCAGGTTTCTATAACTGGCTGAGTTCTACTGATCGAGTGACTACTGAGATTACTTCATAAATAATACTAGATCAAAGTAAACAGCTAAATTGTCGGGTATTAAATACCCCCAGGACTCGATAGCATGAAAATAAAGCATCACATAATCTTTCTTAGCATAAGCATGCACAATGAATTCATAATGTATCTATAGAGACATCTTACCAAACTCTTGCATGGTATAACTTGCAAATAAGCAAGCATGACATAATTTCTTTCCCTTGTTAGTTCACATGAACAATTCATTAAGCACTTGGTGAGCATATATATACACATAACACTAAACAACAAGTAGACATCATAATTCAAATCCACATTGAGAATTTCAAGGGTTTTACTTAGATACTCATGATATTACATACATATCAATTAACCTCACATAAAACGTATCATAAAACATGGATTAGAATCCCATTTAATCATTATAAACATGAACATAATCAAACCCAACATGGAATTCATGAAATCCATAAACTTAAAGTTTAAAAATAGTTTCTTGGACTCCAAGGGTGGAAGGGGACCTTTGATCAACACTTCACATATCTTAGTTGATGAATTTGTAAAAGTTAATGGTGAGTTCTTGAGTTCTTGATTTGAAATTTGAACACCTTGGGTTCTTGTTCTTGAGAAATTTGTGAAAGAATGAATAAAATTGCTCTCCAAAGGGTTTAATTTCATGTTTTAGGGGCTGAAGGGTGTGGGAATAAAACCTAATTAACCCTGAGGATGTGGCTTTTTAATTCCTGTAAACTGTGTTACCGATGCGCAAGTCGACACACCACATCATTGGTATCAACGCGATATCCAATGTGCCATGCCGAGTCCATTTAAGTTTACTGGAATTTGAACTGAAGCTAGAGAAAAACTATCTTATCAACACGATGGTCGATGTGATGCATCAACCCACCATTTTGGGCACTCAAACAAGGTCTAAACGAAGTTTGAAAAAACTAAAACTTGTCCGGGAACCTCTATTGATATTCCTGATCAAGAATTAACTCAAATATCACCATTTAAAGGACGTAAAGGTTATGAAATAAGATTGGCGACTTTTGAAGGCTAAAATGGCACTAAGTCTGAATACTTAGTTAATATATTCGAAGTTTGGGACCCCTAACAAGCTTAAAGGACTGATTTAAGCTATAAATTTTGTGGGGTCATATATTATCTCTCCCTTGGGAACATTCGTCCTCGAATGAGACTAACTAAGTTGAGAATATTGGTAAACTAAACTTACTTACTGGACATGAATATCTGACACATGATTTCAGGGCTAAAGTTACTAATAGACTGAATTATCACACTGACCATGCATATAACTGAACATGATTCTTGAATTCAATACTGGAATTAATGATAAGTTGAGTTTATATATAGCTCATACATATCTGATGCATGGGTAAATGGTTGAACTGACTCATAAGCGTATGACCTTATATGCAGCAAGCTTGTAATGGAGATCTGAACATGAGACTGAATAAGCTTAAGAAAAACTATTACCTTGGACTAAGTCTGAGTTTGTGGATAAGAGGTGAGGATACTTGGTTCGCATGTCTGCTTCAGCTTCCCAAGTATCTCCCTCAACGAACTAATTTTTCCAAAGAACTTTGACTAGGGTGACTTACTTATTCCTCCATCTGCGAATCTTATAGTCAAGGATTTTAACTGGTATCTATTCATGAGAGTGGTTTCTCTGAATATCTATGCCCTCTACAGGGACTATGATTGTTGGGTCACCTATGCATTTCTTTAGCAAGGAGACGTGGAACACTTGATGAACTGAAGACACATCTAAAGGCAACTCAAGCTCGTAAGCTACCTTTTCGAAATGGCTGAGAATTCGGTAAGGACCAACATATCGGGTACTGAGTTTTCCCTTCTTACCAAACCTCTTCACTCCCTCCATAGGAGAGATTTTAAAATACACATAGTCACCAATCTCGAAGTTGAGATCCTTTCTTCGTATATCTACGTACAATTTTTGTTGGCTCTGAGTTGTCTTAAGCCTTTGCATGATTAACTAAACTTTCTCTAATGTATCAAATACCAGGTCAGGCCCTATCACTGCGGCCTCACCCACTTCAAACTAACCAAAGGGAGATCTACATCTTCTACCATAAATCGCCTTAAACGAAGCCATCTAAATACTGGAATGACAGCTTTTGTTGTATGTGAACTCAATCAAAGGCAAGTGGTCATCCCTACTACCTTTAAAGTCAATCGCATACGCTCGCAGCATAGCTTCTAAAGTCTGAATAGTCCTTTCTAATTAACCATCTATCTGAGGATGAAAGGTTGTAATGAGGTAAACTCGAGTACCAAGACCTTTTTGGAAAGCTTTCCAGAACTGAGAGGTAAACTGGGTACCTCTATCTGAGATAATAGACAAAGGAACACCGTACAATCTGACCAACTCCTTGATATATAGTTATGTGTAATCCTCAGCTGAGTAAGAGATATGGACTGGTAGAAAATGGGCTGACTTGGTCTTTCGATCTACAATGACCCAAACTGAATCATTCTAACGACGAGTACGAGGTAAACCCATCACAAAGTCCATGTTCACTTCTTCCCATTTCCAGGTAGGAATATTAAATTCCTGCATGGACCCACTAGGCTTTTGATGTTCAACCTTAACCTACTGACATATTAAGCATTTAGCCACAAACTCTGCAATATTCTTCTTAATCTCACTCCATCAATAGACCTCCCATAAGTCACAATATATCTTAGTGGTCCCTGGATGAATAAAGTAGTGCATCATGAGCCTCTACAAGAATTCACTACCTCAATTCATCTACACCTGGTACACACAAACGGCCCTGGCAATGCAAAACACTATCTACCCCTTGGGAGAAAACCTCTACTTTCTGATCTTTGACTGATTCCTTCATCTTGACTAGACTGGGATCCCTATCCTACTTTTTCCTTACTTTGAAAACTAGGGATGATTCTGAGATACTCTGTACCCAGACACTACCTTCTTCTGAAACAACTAACGGACACCTAGTTGGGATAGTTGATGAACTTCCTGAGTTAACTTCTTCTTACTGTCCTCAACATGGGCAACACTACCCATAGACATTCGACTGAAAGCGTCAGCTATTACATTGTCCTTTCTCGAATGATATATGACACTCATGTCATAGTCTTTTAACAACTCCAACCACCTTCTCTGACAAAGGTTGAGGTCTTTCTAAGAGAATACATACTACAGGCTCTTGTGATCCATGAACACATAAACGTGCACCCCATATAAGTAGTTTCTCCAAATCTTTAAGGAAAAAACTACTG
Organism: Capsicum baccatum var. pendulum; assembly: GCA_030864225.1. NCBI lineage: Eukaryota > Viridiplantae > Streptophyta > Magnoliopsida > Solanales > Solanaceae > Capsicum > Capsicum baccatum. The sequence continues at coordinate 232,253,896 of CM061560.1, read as the reverse complement.
TTGCTAACTTAAGATCATGAGTAGGATAGTTTTTCTCATGGGGCTTAAGCTGTCTAGAGGCGTAGGTTATAACCTTACCTCTCTGTATCAAAACATACCCTAAACCAACTCTAGAGGCATCACAATACACAACAAATCCATCTAAACCATCTGGTAGGGTCAAAACTTGAGTTGTAGTAAGTCGAGTCTTCAACTCCTAAAAACTCTTCTCATAGGAATCACACCACTAGAATTTGACTTTCTTCTTAGTCAATCTGGACATAGGGGATACAATAGACGAAAATCCCTCAATAAACCATTAGTAATAGCCGACCAAGCCCAAGAAACTCCTAATATCTGATGGAGAGATGGGTCTAGGCCAGTTTCTCACTACCTGAGTCTTTTGGGGATCAACTCTAATACCATCACCGGAAATGATATGACCAAGGAAAGCTACTGACCTTAGCCAAAATTTACACTTACTGAATTTGGCCAATAATTGATGATTTCTAAGAGTCCGTAATACTATTTTGAGATGGTCCATATGATTATGTTCACTGCAGGAGTAGACGAGAATGTCATCTATGAAGACTATGACAAACATGTCCAAGTACTGCTTGAACACACGGTTCATTAAGACCATAAAGGCTGCTGGAGCATTGGTAAGACGAAAGGACATGACTAAGAATTCAAAGTGACCATACTGAGTTCTGAAGGCTGTCTTTGGGATGTCACATTCCCTGACTCTGAGCTGATGATAGCCTGATTTGAGGTCTTTCTTAGAGAAATAAATGGCACCCTAAAGTTGGTTAAACAAGTCATCGATCCTGGGAAGTGGATATTTGTTCTTGATCGTGACTTTATTTAGCTGACAATAGTCTATGCACATTCTAAGAGAATCGTCTTTCTTATGCATGAATAATACTGGTGCACCCCACGGGGACAGATTGGGCCTGATGAATCCCTTATATATGAGATCCTTTAACTACTTTTTCAATTCTTTGAGTTCTAGTGGAGCCATTATGTACGGCATAATAGATATGGACTGAGTATCTGGGAGAAGATTAATTTCAAAATCAATTTCCCTTTCAGGAGGAACTCCGGGAAGATCTTTCGGAAACACATTTTTGAATTCACAAGCTACTGACACTAATTCAAGAGTAGGGGTTTTTGAGTTAAAGTCCTGGACCCAAACAAGAAGGTAAACACATCCCTTAGCTATTATTTTCCTAGCCCAAACATAAAAAATAAGTTGACCCCTAAGTGTTAAAATATTACCCTTCCACTCAAGGACGGGCTTATTCGTAAACTGAAACTAGACAATTATGTTTTTAAAGTCGATTGAGGCATAGCAGGAATGAATCCAATCCATGCTGAGAATGACATCAAAATTAGTCATCTCTAATTTGACTAAGCCTACTGAAGTGACTCTCTGAGATATCATAACCATACAGTTCCTGTATACCCACCTAGCTATGACAGATTTACCTACTGGAGTAGAAAATAAGAAAGGAACTACTAGAATTTTAGTACTGACTCCGAAATCAACTGCTATATGTGGAGTAACAAAGGACAAAGAAGCTCCTAGATCTAGCAAAGAGTAAATATTCAAATGGAAAACTTATAACGTACTAGTGACCATATCAAGAGAACTTTCCTAATTCTGTCGGGATTAAAGAGCATTGAGTCTATTTGGACGTTGCCCACTGGTGGCACTAGTAGAGGTACTCTGCCGATTCGAGCGATTGGACTGAGCTGGGGGACAATTATGCTAACTCTGTGAACCCACCTGAGAACACTATCTGACCCTATGACTTGGCTTGCCATATCCGGAACACACATCACTGCCAGTTCTGCAGATACCCTGGTGGTTTCTGCCATACTTCTAACAAAAGGGATTGGTTCGGGCACTGCTAACACAACCCTGAGGCTTAGGGCTTGATGCCCTATCCCTGTTGCCATCTATAAATTTTGGCACTGGAGCACTGGTTAGGGATAAAGATGGGACTGCGGATTTTGGGCAGAACTGAGAATGATTCCCACCCTCTAACTTAGGTTAAGAAAACCTGAAACTACCTATTCTTGCTCTCTTGTTCTCCCTCTTCTTCTCTTTATTCTTGGCCTCTTCTATCTACTGACCATGGTCTATGAGTCTGTATATGTCTATCTCTTTTATCAGTATTGCAATCCTACACTTCTTGACTATACTGCTAGACACCCCCGACACAAACTTGCTTATCTTAGATCTGCTATCTGCTACCATATATGGGGCATATCTGGATAACTGAGTAAACTTGAGAGAATCTCTTGTACTATCATATTACCCTTCCTCAGGTTTATAAACTCCAGTACCTTTTCTTCCCTCAACTCTAGCAGGAAGAACCTATCCAGAAAAGCAACTGCAAACTCCTCCCATTCTATAGGCCATATATCTGTGGCCCTCTTTGCTTTCCACTATTTGAACCATGAGTGTGCCATATCCTGTAACTAATATGCAGCTAACTCATCGCTCTCAATAGCAATCACCCCTATAATATCAGTAACCTTCTGCACCTGATCAAGAAATTCTTGAGGGTCTTCATTTGACTTAGACCTGGTAAATGATAGAGAGTTCATTTAGGTGAAATATCAAATCCTGGCAGTAGCAGTATTGGACACTGGGTTGGCCAAAACAAAAGTTGGACATTCATTCTAGGCTACCACAGAATGAGCTAGGATGGTCAAGGCTTCTTTTAACTTAGCCTAGGAGACGTGATTATCCAGAGAATCTGGTTGGACGAGCTGGGGTTCTGAATGGTCCTTCATTCCTCCTCCATTAGTATTCTTTGGAGGCATAGTCTGTAAATAGAAAAGAAACTTAGATTAGAAGGAGAGTGTAACGGAAGCTCATGCTCACTCACATGACATGAATACTGAAAGAAGGGAAACTATTCCTAAATACCTCGTCCTCCTTTCCATAAGAGTGGCTCTCAACACACCCATGCATAAGACTCTACTAAATGTGGCTTTTAGAATTTCTAGGACACTGTTGAGCCCTAGGCTCTGATGCCAAGTTTGTAACACCCCGAGCATATACCCCGGATGCTACACGGTGCTCATAATCTTGAAGGACCAAAAGTTAACCCATGACTGGTACATGCTACAATAACTGAATAATAATAAGGTATAAATATGGAAAATAGGTGAAAAGTTGGCCATAAGGTCAATACTATAAATAATACTAGATATGGTATCACAATACCAAAATTGAATATCAATACTGAAAACTGAACACCTGTCTGAAAATACTTTAGTCTAGAAAGACTCTAAATAGTCTGAACTGTAGAGTTGATGGGAAAAGTCCCCAACTAACTCCGACTACTGAAAATAATGTTGAAAACAACCACGTCCTCGAACTATGAGGACTCACCACTACACTGATTTGTGAAAATCTAAACTGCTAAGGGTGCTCTGGAGCTCGTGCATCTGAACCTATGATATAAGACATCATTGCACAAAAACGAATCATGTATTAGTACTTTGAATGTACTGGTATGCTCAGTGATATGGGATAAAATGCATGGGTTCATATGTATGAACAATAATAACTGAATAACATGAGTATGACTGAATAAGATTACATGCATGAATAAGTATACTGAAACTGAGATCGTGATAATACCGAATACTGAATCTGAATACTGATTAATTTTTATCTACGTATACTGATACTGAATACTAATAACTGAATAACTGTCTCTGATAGTCCTGATTCTGTGGAACTATACTGAGTTTTGTACTGAGCTGAGTGACTATATCAGATAGTCCTAAATCTATAGAACTGAACTGAGTTTTATTCTGAGACTGAGACTAAAACTGAGACGACGGGAGGCAATTATCTAATTGGCATACCCCTCTCTGAATTGATTGGGGTCCAACCTGTAACCCCAGTTGGAAGAGTGTCAATACCGTGCCATGGGTAAAGACATGTTGTGAGTTAACCCTCTCTGATAGGTAGCTCTTTCATTAATCCTCGTATGTAATATCTGGAGAGAAGATATCTTAACCTACGCTACCTACATAGTTCTATAATACAGGGATTGTTACAACAGGTCAAACCCTCTACTGGTAGGAATTCCCTCATCCATAGGTTAACTCGATGCTAAATCCTACTCCCATCTGAATAGACACTGAACTGATTTCTTAGTTCATACTAGGCTTGACTGGACTATTACTAATTATACTGTCTAACTGAACTAAGTTCACTGAGATCCATTAACGGATGGAATACTACTGGATTCTATTAACTGGCTGGGTCTACTGAGGTATGATCTGAGTACTACGACTAAATTATGAACATTACTGAGATTTCCTGGGTTTCTGTAACTGGCTGAGTTTTATTGATTAAGTCACCACTGAGATTACTTCGTAACTGACACTGGCTCTAAGTAAACAGCTAAATTATCGGGTATTAAATACACCCAGGACTCAATATCATGAAAATAAAGCATCACATGATCTTACTTAGCATAAGCATACACATTGAATTCATAATACATCTATAGAGACATCTTACCAAACTCTTACATGGTATAACTTTCAAATAAGCTAGCATGACATAATTTTTTTCCCTTATTAGTTCACATAAACAATTCATCAACCACTTGGTGAGCATACATATGCACATAACACTAAACAACAAGTAGGCATCATAATTCAAATCCCCATTGACAATTTCAAGAGTTATACTTGGATCCTTATGATATTACATACATATTAATTAACCTCACATGAAACGTATCATAAAACATGGATTAAAATCTCATTTAATCATTATAAACAGGAACATAACCAAACCCAACATGGACTTCATGAAATCCATAAACTTAAAGTTTAAAAATAGTTTCTTGGACTCCAAGGGTAGAAGGCACGCATAGATGAACACTTCACATACCTTAGTTGATGAATTTCTGAAAGTTAATGGTGAGTTCTTGAGTTCTTGATTAGAAATTTGACCACCTAAGGTTCTTGTTCTTGAGAAATTTGTGAAAGAATAAATATAATTCCTCTCCAAAGGATTTAATTTCATGTTTTGGGGGTTGAAGGGTATGGAAAAAAGACCTAACTAATCCTGAGGACGCAGCCTTTTAATGCCTGTAAACTGTGTTAACAATGTACAGGCCGACGCGTCATGTTATTAGCATCGGTGCAATAGGAACACACCACGTCGAGTCCATATCGGTACACTAGAATTTGAACTAAAGCTGGGGAAAAACTATCTTATCGATGCGATTGTCAACATGATGCGTCAAGATCGCGTTGACCCACTATTTTGGGCACTCAAACATGGTATAAACGAGGTCCAAAAAATTTGAAACTTGTTCGGGAACCTCTACTGACATTCCTAATCATAAATTAACTCAAATATCAACATTTAAGGATGAAAATGTCATAAAATAAGATTGCCAACTTTCGAAGACTAAAATGGCACTAAGTCTGAATACCTAATATATTCTAAGTCTGGGACCCCTAACAAACATAAAGGACTGATTTAAGTTAGAAATTTTTGTGGGGTCTTACACCGCCATTGTGGGCCACTGATCTGTGATCACATTAATGTGATTGTAATTCTGTTATCACGATCGTGCCAATGTGCTAGCAGTCTAGTCACCTTGATCGCACTAACTGAGGCATTATTGGACCAAATTTCTCAAAGTTCAAAACATCCAATTTCAATGTCCATTTGTGTTCCAAATCAACACTTTGCATAATGAACATGAAACATAGTCCCTAGATGTTCGATCATGACCTTAAAACATACAAAAATAATTAAGGAATTCGTTTGGGCATTTAATTGAAAACTTGGTGCGCATATTCATTTTCTATCATTTTGAATAATTTTGGGTACTCAAGACTTCCCCAAGTACGTGCACACCAATATCAATAGTGAACCACACCAAACAAACACAATTTAAACAAAGATTCAGCATGTAAATCACAATTTTAGGCCAACCTTAAAACATGAGTTCTAAGGCCTACATTACTTAAAAGAGCGAATTTGAAGCACATACCGGATTTAGAGATGCAAAGGGGATGCTTATACACTTTTGGATGCCCAAAATACACTCAAAATCAACTGGAATTTGAGGGAGATTTGAAAGAAGTTTGGGGTAAAAGGGGGTGTCAATCCATTTAAAACTGGCATTACTGGAATTGCGGTCAAAGTTCTGTGATCATGGTTACACGATGATTGTGATAGCGATAGCATGCGTACCATGATTGCAGAAACTAAGGGTAATTTTTGTTCCTCTATTTTCCCCTATTTAGCTCACTACTCAAATGAGCCACACGTCCTTTTTCTCAACCTCATTCAAAACACCATATAGTACTACAGCTCCATGGATTAATCTCAAACAAAAATAAAACCTACTCTAACAATCAAAATTCAAAAATACAGGCCACTTTGGTGGTATTTGTGGGTTTTCTCCCACCTAGCACCTAATTTATCATCGAGGTACTACGTTTTTTAACTTCTAAGTTGGATCTTTGAGGGACCCATCGTGTCCACTACATCAATGACAGACACCACTTGTAGTTCTATTAGTTGTTTTTTATTTTTATGCACCCAAAATGAAACCTCATCATTTTGAACCCAAAACTTTATTTCTCCTTGCTCCATATCAAAAATTTCTCTCCTAGTTGCCAAAAGGGTATCCCAAGGATAATGGGTATTTCTTGGTCAATTTCATAATCTAGGACCACAAAGTCCACTGGAAAAAATGAAATGAACAACCTTGACCAAGACATCATACAAAACTCCAACTGGTTTCTTAATATAGTGATCCGTAATCAAGAGCCTCATTGTTGTGGTAGTAGGAGTTCCCAAACCTAGTCTTTCATAGATTGGATATGGCATAAGATTAATGTTTGCACCAAGGTTACACAAGTCTTTCTTGAATTTGTGTGTCACAATGGTGCAAGGGATTGCAAAGGCTCTCGGATCTTCTTATTTTCGACCATAGCACTAGTCATGATAGCACTACAACCATGGGTAACTTTAATTGTTTCACCATCCATAAGGTGCTTGTTTGACATCAATGTCTTTATTAGCTTCGCATATATCAGGATTTCTTGAATACCTTCTAGCAACGGGATATTGATTGAAAGATTGCTAAGATTAGCGAGGAACTTCTTCAATTTAAAATTCTCCTCCTTTTTCTTGAGCCTTTGAGGGAAAGAAGAAGGGATTTTCATTGGAGACAACAAGTCACATTGTAGCTCATCACCTTTGACTACCTTAGGATCTCCCTCCTTATCAACCATCTCTTCAATTATCATCGGCTCTTCTTCATCCCCTTCTTGAGATTTTAGAGCCTCATAATTTGACTCACCCCCATGTTTTTTATTTGTGTTCACTAGATCATTATGAGACTTTTCTTTGACGTCAACCTCTTATGCATCAAGTTTTTACTGCTCTGGGTGACAATTGCTAAGACTTGAGCATCATTTTTTGGATTTACTACTGTATCACTAGGGAGGCTACCCTTGGGTCTAACATTGAGTGCGATTGAGATTTGGCCAATTTGGGTCTCTATTTACCTTATTAAATTGGAGTGGGATAAAACTGTTTGGTTGATTTCAAAAAAGTCTCCTTTAATTCTCGGACCATCTTGTCCATTCTTTCCACTCTTATCAAGATTCTAGCAAGTATATCCTCGGCTTTAAACTTTTCGGGATCCCTGGAATTTGACTCTTTGCTCTTTACTTGGTCATAGGGAGGCACATATCTATCATACTCCCTTTACTTATCCCTCCAATCATGATGTCTATCTCTATCTCTATCATGCCATTCTCTTTTTCGATTATAATTGGTCCAACCTTAGTTTCCATTTTGCCTTTGGTAGGATGGGCGAGAACCCCTTGAGTAGTTTGCGAAATATCTAATTTCTTCATGGAGACTCTTGACTTATTCTTCATCATATCCTTTGGATTCCATGGAATTTACCATATTTGTGGGTACACCCATCAAATGCTTTGTAAGGAGGTCTAATTGTGTCATTATTTTGCCATATTTTCCTCTCTCTTTTTTTCTTTCTATATTTTCTCCTTATCCATATAGGAGGTGGTAGGGGAACCTTTAGCTACCTCGTTTTCCAATGTTTTCCACCCCCTATTTTCCTTTGTGATTTTCTCAAGCATAGTTGAAGCCACTTCATATAACAACTTCACAAGTGATCCACCATCCGCGTTGTCCACCGCGGTGTTATTGAGTTGGTCCAACACCCTATAGAATATTTGTATAAGCATCTTGTCTATTACCTCATGGCTAGGACATTGCTCAAGCTTTTTATTAAGCCTCTCCCAAACTTCATATAGAGGCTCTTCGATCAATTGAGTTGACAAAAATTAATGATTTTGTCTTGCCATTACAATATCTTTGATGGTGGGAAGTAACAATCCTAAAAAACATCAGTAAGCTTGACCCACAATACGATTGACCCAGCTAGAAGGTACCTCAACCACAACACCGACTCACTCATTATAGATAATAGGAAGAGGCGTAGTCATATGGATTCTTGTGAGATGTGAGCAATGTCAAATGGGGCACACACTTCCACAAAAATTTTTAAGTGCAAGTTTGGTTCCTCATGAGCTTGACCCCCGAAGAGTAATTTCATTTGAAGCATCTGTAACATCACATTTATGATGTGGAAGACACTATTCCCCATATTCAGTGGGATACGAATGGCACTAGAATGCCCTGCATCGTGACGATAATCTTCATCATCAAGGGGCCCATCAAAGGTCCCAGCAATACCTGCATGATCGCTCATTGTATTGTGGACACTATTGAAATAACCTCAAAGAAACAAAAAAAAACAACTAAAATAAATAAAACACAATACGGGTAAACCCAAAGTCATGATCAATACCATAGAAGAAAAAACTAAGTTACACTCCCCAGCAACGGTGCCATTTTGATCACACTCACCTATACCATTGATTTGGTATAGGATGATCGTTTTCCATATAATAAGCCAACTTGTGTTGGGGTCAAATCCATGAGGAGTGTAACTAATATTCGATTCCTATGTATTGTTGAAAGGAGAAAATACATCATTTCACCCTTGAACTTGTCTGCATAACTTACTTTAAACCTTAACTACACGGGTAATTATATACCCCCTTAATAACTTTTAAGTGAATTTTATACTACCCTAAAAATATTATACCAATCTTACTACGGAGAATGCAGTACACCCGCGCCACATTTGAGCCACGTCAGAGCCAAATAAATAATTTTTTAAAGATAATCCATCAAATCAATCATCAATATATATATATATATAAAAATCTTATTTCTAAAATTTCTTCTCCACCGTCCCAACCCCACACTGTCCCCACCTCTCAACCCTTTTCCTTCCTTTTCTTGAATCTGTGATTCTCTCCACACCCCACCCCCAAATCCAACTTCACCATCTTTCCCTCCCCCTAAATAACCCAAAAACCATCTCCTTCCTTTTTATTGAATCTAAGAGAATTATCTAATATATGTGAATGAAGGAAGAACAGAACAGATGGATGAAAATAAAAGAAAAAAATGTTGACAAAATTGGGGTCTAATTCCTAACGTGTACAGATAAGTGAAAAATACATATAGAATGGAGTTACTTGTTAGAAAAGTGGAGGGTCCATGTGTATTGTTGGATTTGGATTAGTTGAAAATTTAATTTTTAAATTAGTAGATTGAAAGTTTGACCATTAGTTGGTGTTCTTTTAATTTCTAACTTTTTTAAAAATATTATTTAAAAATTTCAATAAAATATGCCTCAATCATGAATTAGTTAGGTTTGTTAAATGAATTTGAAAAAAAATAAAGGAGAAGAGGTGGGGTGAGGAAGATGAAGGAAAGAAATTTTGTAAAATTTAAAAGTGGACCCCACCCTTTTCACTTTTTTTACGCACTGAATTTTCTGAATTTTGCCACGTCAGCTATTAGGGAGGTATAAAATGCACTTTGAAGTTATTAAGGGGGTCCATAATTACCAATATAGTTTAAGTTCTAAAGAAAGTTATGCAAACAAGTTCAGTGGTGAAATTATGTATATTCTCTTGATGAAAGCTACAAAGTATTTACTCGCAATGTACATATAAAATAAGACATAAATTAAAATAGGGGGTATGGTTTGAAAGGTTGTTTGTACAAATTCTAATTAAACCACCAATTTTAAGCAACAATTATAGATAAGATTGAAATAGGAGAATAGTTTTGGAATTATGTCTTCCTAGGGGCAAATTGTAATGCACCAAATCTAATACCCAGAACGCTACACGGTGCTAGCAATGTTGAAGGACCATAAGCTAACCTATGACTAATATCTGTAATTGAGAACTGCATAATATACTGTATAAATGCAGAATAAAAGGGCTGAAAGTCCATAAGGTTCAAATATCTGATAAAAATAACATCTGTAAATACGGTATATCAATACCAAAATCGAAATAAACTATCTAAACATACTAGTCTGAATGCCTCTAAACTGTCTAAATATAGTGGATTCGATGGGACATGTCCCAAACTAACTCCATCTACTAACACTAAAATAATAAAGTAATGAAATAATCATGCAATCCTCGAATGATATGGACTCATTGTAAATCTACTCTTGCTAGCTAAATCTAAAGCTAAGTGTGATCGAGAACTTGAGCGTCCAAACCTATGGTATAAAAGACCATAGTGCAGAAGAAAAGTATGCGTCAGTATGTCTGAATGTAATGGTATGCAAAGTGAGGTAGGCTGAATGCATCGGTTTCATATGCATCAACATTAATAATTGACTAAATAACATGAATGTGGGAATACATGCATAAATATGTACTTGTAAATAAGATTGTGATAATACTGACTACTGAGTCCGAATACTAATAACACGAGTTTCGTAAAACAAATATACTGTTAATTGAGTGACTGTATCAGACAGTCCTAATTCTAATGGAACTAGCTGAGTTCCATGTTAAACTAAGTGACTATATCTGACAGTCCTAAAGCTGAAGAACTATCTGAGTTCTTTTACTGAGACTAAGACTGAGACTGTGGGATATAATCATCTAACCGACATGCCCCAAATCTAAACTGGTGGGGATCCAACCTGTAACCCCAGTTGGAAGGGTATCAATATCATGCCATGGGTAAAGACAATCTGTGAGTTAACCCTCTCTAATAGAGAGCTCTTCCGTCAACCCCTCCTAGTAGGAAAACTCAAATGAGATGTATAATCCCTAGACTCGTAAGGGTACATCTCAACCTATGCTGGCTATGTTATTCTAGAATGCAAGGATTATTTCTAAGGATCACACCCTCTACTGGCAGACAGGAGATCCCTCATCCCTAGGTTCACTCAGTGTTGAATCCTACTCCTAACTGAATAGACACTAAAATGATTTCATAGTTCATACTAGGTTAACTGAGATGTCACTAATCATGTTACTGACTGAACTGGACTAATTTCACTAAGTTCCATGGACTGACGGAATACTACTGAGATTTGATAACTGATTGAGATTATTGAGTACTGTGAAGGACTGGACTAATACTGAATTTATTGAGTTTTCCTAAGTCATATAACTGACTGAATTCTAAGGATCATGGCTTGACTGGGAGTATATTGAAAACTGATGATGGCTCTAGGCACATAGCTAAATTGCCGGGTACAAGTACCCCAGGACTCGATAGCATAAAACTAACAAGACATGACACTTCTTTGAATACTTAACCATAGGCCACAATTCATAATACAATCATTGGGGGGTTTCATGAAGCACTTGATATTCATAATCTTGTACATGGATAGGAATGCATTCAAACATATCATAATTTCACAATTCTAGTCTCATGAGCATTCCATCAAACAACCATAAGACGTAGATTTAGCATGGAAGTTATTTTGAACATCTAGTTGTAGCCTAAGTTCATCATTTAGATCAACAAAGGGTCATAAAACACAATTCTACTCACTTCGACATTTTATCAAATACATGGGATGCATATACTTAGGATTGGGCATGAACACTAAACTATTTCATCATGGCTACTTTAATCAACTCAATTTCATGAAATTCAATCCACATACTAACATAATATCAAGGAATATATTAAGATTCCATCATGGAAACCATACAAATCAAGCAAATGGATACAATTTCAATCCACAACATGAACACTTTTATTTAAGCTTTAAAAAAATGGTTTCTTGAACTCCAAGGATAAAAGGGATCCTTGGATGAACACTTTGCATACCTAGGTGGATGATTTCTTGAAGATTGATGGAGGAAAGTTAGAATCTTTGGCTTGAAATTGATCACCTAGGCTTTCTTGTTATTGAGCAATTGTGGAATAAGGAATATATTTAGAAAAAAAAAGCTAGATTTTGTGTTTATGGGGGCTGAAGTTTGAGGAAAATGACCTAATTACCCTTAAGGACGCAGTCATCTAATGACTAAAATTGGGCACTGACACATTGAGCGACATGGCGCGTCAATGGCACCAATGTGATACTCGATGCGTCGCACCATGATCGCGTCAAGCCTCAATACTTTTGGCTCTGGCAACCTGCAACAATGTTTACAAACATGATAGGCGACGCGGCACGCCAAGATCATATTGGTCCACTATTTTGGGACACCAAACGTGGTCTAAACGAGGTTCGAAAAATCCAAAACTTATCCGGGAACACCTAGTGACCTCCCTGATCATGAATTAGCAAGAATACCGACCATTAAAGGACAATATAGTTGCAAAATGATATTGCCAACTTTCGAAGGCAAAAAATAAACTAAGTCTGGAAACTTAGCTAGAATTTTCTAAGTCTGGCACCCTCTTGACAAGCTTAAAGGACTGAATTAAGCTTAGGAATTTTGTGGGGTCTTACAATATATCCCTCTAGGGAATATTCATCCTCGAATGGGACTGACTTAGATGGGAGAAATGATAAGCTGAAGTACATACTATACATCAACAACTAAAACATGAGTACATGACTGACATGACAGATAAGCTGAATGTATTATACTAAACATGCATATCTGATGCATGAATAGTTGACTCAATGAATGTATAACTGGGATTACTGGTAAGATAAATTTATCAAGATGATCATGCATATCTAATGTGTGAATACATGACTGAACTGACACATGAACATATGACTGAATATGCATTGGTAGTTTATACCAAGCTTATAATGGGAATCTGAGCATGAAACTTAATACCAAGTTTGTAATGGAATCTGAACATGGAACAAAGTGAATTCATGGAAGACTATTACCTTAAACCAAAAATGTTGATGAACTCGAGATCACTCACTGGGCATGCATGAATGGGAACATATCTGAGCCTAAAATGTGGTATATAAACTGAATATCGTGATCTGAACTGAACACCTTGAATACGTGGCTTGAGGCTGAGGTCGGAGTTTGAGGGTCAACTTATAAGTATCTCTTACTCCTAACTGTATTCATTATGAGGAGAGAGAGTGGCATGTTTATATCATCAAAGTTTGGGGAATTATAGTGTATCTCCCCCTTGGGACATTAGATCCCTCAAAAAATACTAAATTTGCTGAGATACTGAGGAAAACTTGAGAGATACAAAAGGAACCTATGAATTGAATTATGACTGAATATTTGGGATCTAAAACTAGATGTGATAAATGAACTAAGCTGAGAATGCAACTACATGGTTGGTCCATCTTAGAATGATCACATTTGTAGGACTCCAGATAGTATGACTAGATGGAACGAAGGGAAACCACACCATCCGAACTTGTTCGCCTGACTGTAAAATTGAATTACTGGCTACTTAAACTAACTCATACTAAAAACTTATACTTAACTGAAGTACTTCTCCAACACTCTTTCAACTATACTCTCCACCTTAGTACAACACGCCACTCAAGACTACCAAAAACATTCACATGGGTATTAAGCATGACTGCTTAAATATACTGCTCATTTGATTAACTAAAGGACTAATAAATGAATACTAGGTCAGAAAGACTTAACTGAACTTAGTATGAACAACTAGACTAAAATTGTAGAGTATAATGCATAGAAGGTAATAACTGACTGGGTAACATAAGATAACTGAGCATGAGTGAGTAAAAACTGTATTACCTTAAGAATGCAAGATTGGGCATCTAATATATTTAGGAAACATTCTGTAAAATGGGGTACTGAAATACTAATAACTAAGTAACTGATGGACATATGCTATGGTCGGGAAATCCTGAAATAAAACTGAATTACTGAACTGATTATTGGGCTAGGACTAGGACTGAGATTGTATCTAAGATAGTAATTGAGACTGTAATCGTAACTAAGACTATAACTAAAATTGAATGCTAGTTTCTAATAACTGAGGATTAGACTGGTACTAAAGTACTAAATTCTGATGGCTATGTAACTGATAGCTGAAAGACATGGTCCTGCAGGACTATCTGAGTCCTTTACTGAATATTGATTACTGAACTGATGTTGTAACTGAGGCCTGAGGGATAGAGCATCAACACCAAGGATTCCTCAAGGAATCTAAACTAAGAGTATACGTGACATAATCTAAGTTTGGCTAATCACTAGGAGTGGAGCATGAGTCATGAGCTGCATGACCTGATCCTGGAATTTCTATATTCATGGGACATAATTCGTAACACTGGGTGAACTGGAACTCCTCATACTAGGAACTTGAAACACACACTATTCTATAAAAAGCACATGGATATAAGTTGTATTCATGGGACTGAAACGTAAAGCATGCATAAGTATTGTGATGGTTGAAGAACAAAACTATGCACTAAGGTAGGAATGGGTCAGGAATCATCTTCCTTTATGAATTTGCTACACATATTGGTATTAATACTGGAACTTGAAGGCCTGACTTTCTGACATATCATAACTGAACAGTCCTTGTATACCTGTCAAGCTATGATGGGCTGACCCAATGGGTGGAGACTGAGAAAGGTCCTACTAATACTTGGTATGACCTTAAAGTTAACTGCTATGTAAGGAGTTACAACAAAAAAAAAATCTCCTGAATCTGAAGAAACATGAACATATAAATAAGGGATCAGTAACATACCAGTGGCTACATCAGGAGAATTTTCTTGATTCTTTCGGTACTGAAGAGAAGACAGTCTATTTGGGTGTTGCCCACTGATAACACTAGAATTTGCACCCTGTTGATTTGGGTGACCGGACTGGGCTAAAGGATGATCGTGCTGACTTTAAGGGCCGGGTTTAGGACAGTCTCAGACCTTATTAGCTGACTTACCATATTCAAAACACACATCACTAATGGCTCTACACACCCTCTTATGACACTTACCACACTTTTTACAAGGTAGATTAGTAAAACTCCTGCTCTCACTACCCTGGGCTTTGTAACCTGGTGCTTCATCCCTATGATTGTTTTTGAACTCTAGTACTGGCACACTAGCTAAGGATGGAATTGGGATGGAAAACTTCTGACTATGCTTTGAACGGTTACCACCCTAGGACCCTAGCTGAGAAAAGCTATAGCTACCTATTTTGGCTCTCTTATTCTCTCTCTTCTTCTTCTTAAGCTATTTCTCTTCAATTTGTTGAGAATGGACCATAGGCCTAGATATATCCATCTCTTTAATCAACATCACAGTTCTGCACTTCTGAACTACTCTACCTGATACCTCAGACCCAAACTTGCTCATTCTAGATCTACTGTCTGTTACTACATGGGGAGCATACTTGGCTAACTTAGTAAACTTGAGGGAGTATTCTTTTACGCTCATGCTACCTTGTCCTATATTGATGAACTCTAACACTTTGGGTTTATCCTACTGTAGGGGAAAGAATTGATCTAGGAAGGCAATACCAAACTCTTCCCACTCTATGGGCTCTGCATCTGTACCCTTGTCTATCTTTCACTACTTAAACAACGTATGAGCTACATCTTATAGCTGATAAACGGCTAACTTAGCACTCTCACTAGAAGTCGCTCCCATGAATCTATGACTTTTTAAACTTGGTCGAGGAACTCCTATGGATACTCTTCATATTTTAAACCTAAGAATAGGGGAGGATTCATTCGGGTAAAGTCCCAAATCCCAGCTGCAGTAGTATTTGCCACTGAGTTGGTCGAAATAGCAGCTGGTCATTCATTTTGAGTTGTGATTGACTTGGCTATAGTAGTAAATGTAGTCCTGAATTCTTCATGGGAGACATGATCGTCCAGGGGATCTGCCTGAACGTGTTGAGAGGCAGACTGATTTTTGTTTTTTCTTTTGGGAGGCATGTTCTGTTAATGTAAAGGGAGAAATGGATTAGACTGAGAGTTAAATTTGAGCTCATGCTCACTAGCACGACATGAATACTAAAAGAAAGGAAACTGATCCTAAAACATATTATAGCCTTTTGTACATAAATGTAGCGCGCAACACACCTATGCATAAGACTCTACTAGATATGGATTTTCAAACTTCCTAGGACTCTATTGAACCTAGCTCTAATACCAAGTTTGTAACACCCCAAATCTGATACTCGGAATGCTACACGGCGCTAGCAATCCCGGAGGACCATAAGCTAACTTATGACTGATATCTGTAACTGAGCACTGCATAATATACTGTATAAATGCAGAATAAAGGGGATAAAAATCCATAAGGTTCAAATATATGATAAAACATAACATCTGGAAATATGGTATATCAATACAAAAACTAAAATAAACTTTCTAAACATGCTAGTCTGAAAGTCTCTAAACTATCTGAAAGTTGTAGAGTTAATGGGACATGTCCCCAACTAACTCAATCTACTAAAACTAAACTACTGAAATAACAAAATAATCATATCATCCTCAAATGATAAGGACTCAATGCAAATCTAGTACTATTGGTTGAATCTGAAGCTAAGTGCAATAGTGAACTTAAGTGTCCGAACCTATGGTATAAAACACCATAGAGCAGAAGAAAAGTATGCATCAGTATGTCTAAATATACTGGTATGCAAAGTGAGGTAGGTTGAATACATGGGTTTCATATGCATGAACAATACTAACTGACTGAATAACATAAATATAGGAATACATGCATGAATACATAACTATAAATAAGATCGTGATAATACTGACTACTCTGAATACTGATAACATGAGTTTCGTATAACTAATATACTGTTAACTGAGTGATTGTGTCTGACAGTCTTGATTCCGATAGAACTAGCTGAGTTTCGTACTAAACTGAGTGACTATATTTGATAGTCCTGAATCTGAAGAACTATCTGAGTTCTTTTACTAAGACTAAGACTGAGACTGTGGGAAGTAATCATCTAACCGACATGCCCCAAATCCGAACAAGTGGAGTTCAAACTTGTAACCCCAGTTGGAAGGGTGTGAATATCGTGCCATAGGTAAATACAAGCTGTTAGTTAACCCTTTCTGACAGGGACCTCTTCCGTCAATCCCTCCTAGTAGGAAAACTCAAATGAGATGTCTAATCCCTAAACTCGTAGGGGTATATCTCAACCTACGTTGTCTACGTAGTTTTGGAATGCAAGTATTGCTTCTAAGGATCACACCCTCTACTAGTTAAGAGGTGAGCCCTTATCCCTGGGTTCACTCGATTTTGAATCGTACTCCCTAATGAATAGACACTGAACTGATTTCCTAGTTCATACCAGGCTTGACTAAGTTGTCACTGATCATGTTACTGACTGAACTAGACTGATTTTACTAAGTTTCATTGACTGACGGAATACTACTGAGATCTGATAACTGACTGAGATTACTGAGTACTATCAAAGACTTGACTAATACTGAATTTACTGAGTTTTCATGAGTCATGTGATTGAATTAATTCTAAGGATCATGGCTTGACTGGGAGTATATTGAAAACTGACGCTGGCTCTAGGCACACAGCTAAATTGTCAGGTACAAGTACCCCCAGAACTCTATAGCATGAAATTAACAAGACATGACACTTCTTTGAATACATAACCATAGGCCATAATTCATAATACAATAATTGGGGGATTTCATGAAGCACTTGATATTCATAATCTTGTACATGGATAGGAATGCATTCAAACATATCATAATTTCACAATTCTAGTCTTATGAGCATTCCATCAAACAATTGTAAGACATAGATTTAGCATGGGAGTCATTTTGAACATCTAGCTGTGGCCTAAGTTCATCATCTAGATCAACAAAGGGTCATAAAATACAATTCTACTCACTTATGCATTTTATCAAACACATGGGATGTATATACTTAAGCTTGGACATAAACACTAAATAATTACATCTTGGCTACTTTAATCAATTCAATTTCATGAAATTAAATCCACATGCTAACATAATATCAAGTAATAGATAAAGATTCCACCATGGAAACCATACAAATCAACAACATGGATACAATTTCAATCCACAACATGAACATCTTTATTTATGCTTTGAAAAAAAGGTTTCTTGAACTCTAAGGATGAAAAGGATCATTGGATAAACACTTTACATACCTAGGTAGATGTTTTCTTGAATATTGATGGAGAAAGCTTGAATCCTTGGTTTAAAATTGATCACCTAATGTTTCTTGTTATTGACCAATTGTGGAATAAGGAATGTATTTAGCCAAAAGAGGGCTAAATTTCGTGTTTATGAGGGCTGAAGGTCGAGGAAAATAACCTAATTACCCTTAAGGATGCGGTCATTTAATGACTAAAACTAGGCACTGACGCATTGAGTGACGCAGCGCGTCAATGGCACCGATGCGATACTCGATGCTTCATTCCATGATCGCGCCGAGCCTCAGTACTTTTGGCTATGGAAACCTGTAACAATGTTAACCAACACGATAGGCAACGCGGTGTGCCAAGATCTCATTGGTCCACTATTTTGAAACACCAAACATGGTCTAAACGAGGTCTAAAAAATCCAAAACTTATCCAGGAACAACTATTAACCTCCCTGATCATGAATTAGCAAGAATAGCGACCATTAAAGGATATTAAGGTTGCAAAATGAGATTGGCAACTTTCAAAGGTCAAAAATTAACTAATTCTGGAAACTTAGATAGTATTTTCTAAGTTTGGGACCTCCTTGACTAGCTTAAAGGACTGAATTAAGCTTCAGAATTTTGTGGGTTCTTACACAAATAGTGCATGGGTACATGAGAATCAAATTCAAACTCTAGTTAATAAATATATGGGTAGGCTATGTTAGGGGTTTTGACTTTAGCTTTTCAACCAAACACCAAAATATCACCCCAAGAATCCTTTCAAATACCTCATGGGCATGGCAAACAAATCAACCCACAATCTCAATTGGGCATCCCTATTTCTATAATGATGCCTAAGATATAGCAAATTCACAATCCAACCTTATTTCTAAGACTATGTAAAGAAATAGCTAACATCTAATTATTTTTCACAAATACATGTCGCCCATATCCCTTTTTCATGGATGATAAGGGATCTAAAAGAGTACTCACATCCCCTTTTTAAGGATGATGTGGGATTTTGGAAATTTAGGGCCCAAGATATCCCAAATATGAAAGGTTTTTTTTGCCCTTTGAAAGATTGGAATCAACTGTAGAAAATTACAAATCTATACCTAGGCTATTTTTTACTACATCGCGATCGCCAATACTTAATAGTGATCGCAACTCCCGCAATCACGGTGAACCCATCACGATCACTAGCTTTGACAGATTTGGGTTTTGCGCGATTGAGATAACTGAGGGTTAGTTCCTTCTCCAAATTTTTGGCTTTTGCACTAACTTTTCCCATTTTATCCTTTTTTTTCAGCTCACTTCACTTGTTTTCCTTCATTTATCTGAATACCTGCAAATCATGGGGATTAGTGAATTCAAATGGAAAATTTGCCTCATTTACACAATTTAACCATAGTAGTGTGCATAACTTTAGATGTAAATGAGTGGTAAATTTACCACTGAACACATACCATTAATGATAGACTAACCTTATGGGCTGACTTAAGAGGGATAACTGCAAGCTCTCAAAACCCCAAGTTATATATGGGTGATTATAATGTAATTTTAAGTAGTAAAGATAGGTCATAAGTATATCCACTACAAGATGTAGAGGTCAAAGACTTTAATGAGTTCTTGGTTGAAGTAGGGGTAACATTGATGAGGTCCACATGGTGTGATTTCACCTGGTCCAATAGAAATACTTGTAGTTAAATAGATAGGGCAGTATTGAATATTGAATAGTTCATGAATTTCCATCATTTGGAAATGTGGTGATGGTACCAGGAGCCTTTGACTATTACCCATTGAGTATTGATCTTGATAACAGCCTTATATAATTATAAAGCCTTCTATCTCACATCTGAGGTAGTGGTATGGACTGTGTACACTTACCATCCCCAAACCCCACTTGGTGGGATTGTACTAGATATATTATTATTGTTGTTATTGTTGTTGTTATTGTAGTTGATCATCCAAATTTCTTTCCTAAAATGCAGCTAGCTAGGATAAATAGACACAGTAATAGTCTGAAGGGGTATGGTAGAATCTTAAAGAAGTAAGAGTTGAACTGCAAGGAGTAATAATACTGAATTCAAAGGTGTTGGTCCAAAGGTTAAAGAACTTTGAAAGTAGATAAAGTAACTTTGGGAGTTTATGATAATCTAGGTAATATAGCTCCTAGCAGAGAGGTAAAGAAGGAGTTGAAGCTGAAACTTGAGAAGTAGAGTCTGATTGGGGAAGGTGATATGCAACAGAAATCAAGAGTACAATGGTTAAAAGTAGGAGATTCCAACACTACCTACATTTTTGCTAAATTAAAGAATAGAATGGCCCAAAATGCTATTACCAACATTCCTCGAGAAATAGAATTACACTCTAAAAGTTATTGAGAAAGAAATAATAATGTTTTACAAGAATCTGCTGGGTCAATCTTCTCATACTCTATAGATTGTTAACACAAGTATAATGAAGCTAGGTCCTACCTTCAATAGGGACCAACAAAGGTAGTTAGCAAATAGAGTAACTAGAGAAGATTTAGTAAAAAGGACACTATCAACACTTAATTTGAAAAATAGATACCATTTTCTTTTTTATTTAATTTTCTAGGGATTGGGAGAAAAGGGTAGCGTATGGGTTAAAGTGTAAAAATAAAAAATTTTGGCACCCCTTAAGTCTTTAAAAATACTGTTCACACCCCACTTTTTTATAAAATACCAAAAAAATTCTCTCTCCTTGATAAGTCATCAATTTGATGACTTGCTAGCACCTTTTAGGCCGAAACTATCATGCTTTTTGGTTTATTTGATGGTAATATCTTAATTAATGCTCATTTGTGTAGGTAAAGGTTAAAAAGGGAAGATGAGCATATCATTCAAGTCAACAAGAGTCCAAATGTGAAGGAAAATAGCCATCTTCTTAGGAGCTGCTTTCCATCTACTCTCTATCTGTTCTCTATCCGCTTTGGATCTACTCAAGCAGATCAAGAGCAAGGTGGCAATTTTGTAATTTTGTCAAATAAGCAAGTGGGGATTATTTAAAAGGTCTTGTAGCTTATTTTCATTAATCATTCTACTACTCTATCTCCCATCTTTAGTCTAGGGTTTTTGTAGTTTCTTCGAGCTTGGAGCAAGACTTGTACTAATTTTGAGCTAAGAAGATATTAGAGTGAATTCTATGTGTAGAAGATTCATTGAATTCTAACGTGTGGTTTGCACTCTCTTTATTTTCTTATGGATAAATTTGATGGAAATATTGGTTTATTTGTATTTATTATCATTATGAGTTGCTAGCTCTACCTCTTGGGTTATGCTTGATTAGGGTGCAATTGTGTGTGGGTTGTGATATTTTTGTGTAGATTTGACTTTGCTAATGATGGGTTCTACTATTGCTTGATTAAAATTGATTGGTATTTGATGGTGAATTCCCCAAATACCCAAATGAGTTTGATAGGTGAAAGCTCCAAAATCTAGAAAGCTCAAGCCATCTTCGAAAGAAGGGTTTTGGGTGAAATTTAGGAACCTATATCATCCTCGAAAGAGGGATACAGATACCAAAGCTATTGTAGACAATTATGTGCATAGATTTATAATCTATCACTATCTTAGAAATATGGGTGGTTGTAAAGTTAACTACACTATGGGTATCATCCTAGAAATAGGGATGCCTTGATTGAGGTATTGGGTGGTTTTGATTGACACACTTGTTAGGTTCTCGAAAGAGCCAATGGATGAAATCTTTGTGGTTTTTTTGAAAAACTAACCTCCAGGACATTATACCTAGCCTACCATATAATTCATGATTTGAATTTGCATCGAATTATCATGTTCCCTTGCACATCTTGGCCCTAGGAAAGCATAATCCCAAGATCCATTTTAATTAATTATACTCTAGTTGTTCTTAGTCTTGAATTACTCCCTTAGAAGCCCAATAATTACTTTCACGTATGACATGATTGAAAACCCCCAAATCATTTTGCACCTTCGGTTTGAATTAGGCAAGCACTTCTATTTCTAATTAACTCAATCGCCACTCACATTGTTCCTCGTGGATTTAACCCCAACTTTTGTTGGATAAATATATTGAAAATGACTGCCTTGCACTAAATTGATGTATAAGTTGAGCATTATCAAAAATGGCCTCGTTGCTAGGGAAATAATTTGGCGTATTGAGTTAGTTTGAAATTTTTGCTTACTTGCTTGGGTTTAAATTTGTAAATAATGTGTTTATTATTTTCTTTTGTTTGTTGTCTTAGGTAGATTTTTATTTTTGTTCATTTGTTACTATGGAATATTGGAATGAACGTGAGTTTGGTGGTCGGAAATCCTATCATGACAATCCATGTCCAAATTGTAATGGACCCCACTTTCAGCAAGATTATAGATATGCTCCCCGGAGAGAGATATGTGCACCATCTCGATCTTATAGGGAGCAATATGTTCTTTGTGTGGTGATCAAGATGGACATGGAGTGAATGTCTAAATGACCCTTCCCCCCATTATACTAACCCAATTCTAGTTCTTCTTATGATTTTAATAGGTCTTATGAGAAGGAAAACAAGTAACGAAGCACGAAAAGTAGTGGTGTTGAAGCATTATTGGAATTGACAACAATGGTGGAGGAGGAAGCAACCATTATACACAAGGAATTTAGAGAGAAATTCAAGAAGGTAGAATATGTGAGCATGGAAGTTCATACTTCAAACACCACAACCATGGCTGCTCTTCTAAATGAGCATGATATTAAAGACTCCTCGATGATTTCCCAACCAACTAAGCCGAACATGAGAGATGATGCCAAAAAGGAGGACATGGTACTAGAGTCGAAAGAAGAAGCCAAGAAAATCCCTTATATTGACTCTAGTAAATTTTGAGGTGAGGATACCAAAATGGAGAGAACTCTAAAATTAGGGAAAAGACCTTATTCTAACCATTTCTCAACAATAAGCGCAGTGGAGTTGATGAAAATCAATCGATCCGAGCAAATATTGAATGGTGGTAAGAATGAGTTGTTTCCTTACATCCCAAAGTTTGACTTTCCAAAAGGGTATAATAAGACCCCAATCTTGAAGGCCAATAAGCTTAAAGATTAATATCCATTTAGTGGATTTTTAAGATTCTCACCGTTGCCCAACGAGTCCACACGAAAGTTAGATACAAAATTGGGCAAACGGTTCAAGTCTTCAAAGTGGCATGATAGAACATTCATCATTATTCTCTCACATTTTCCCAATGCACCTAAAAGATGTAATGATCAAAATTTGGGCTGATAATTCAAATCGTCTAAGTGGAGAGATAAAGGATGACTAAATGGTGTCATGCGCGACGTTAACTAAGGAGCTTCTTGGGAGGAAATCCAAAGAATTTTTCTTGGTAGTTTATAACATTTTTTATTCAATTTTAAGCTTGTTTTTTAGTATTTGAAGGTGATGGAATAAGTTGGAAGGGATAAAGTAAAGTTTGGGGGCTCAAAACTACGTCCCGAGCCAAAGTTAAGCTAGTATTTCACGCCAAAATGGGTTGTACCAGCTTGGACCTGCGTTGGACATGCTTGAGCAATCCAAGCATAGGCCAAGAGAAACTTGGATGTAGCTGGGCAGCATCTATACTGGCTGGACCTGCTCTATACATGCTTGAGCAGTCTAGGTGCCGACCAGCAGCATATGGGGCGTAGATGGCTCACTATAACACTGCCTGGACCTGCTTCAGTAGACCAGGCACAGGTCAGCCATATTCAAGATGCAGAGAGCCTCAACACAGCTGGGAATAAGTTGGTTTTACCTACAGCAATCCAAGCTTAAGTCCGGCTATGGCACACGCAAATGGACGGTCTTTTGAGATAAAATTGTTGAACACTGCACATGAATTCACAAGTAAATGGGCTTTCTTTGGAGCTAAAATTGTTGAGCATTTCACTTTTCTTCAACCTTAATTCAAACACTAGTATTCTTAATTCAAGAATGGAACCCCGGATAAGTATCTTGGACTCTCTTTTCATCACTATCCTCTCTTAAGTAAGCCTACAAGGTATGATCTTTACAATGCAAATGGTGATCACATTTCATGAATTCTTTGGGTTTAAATTTATTTATTTGAACTTAATTTGGAAAAATATAATTGTTAGGATGAACATTTTTGAACCTATGCCTTGTTTTACATTGTCCAAGGTCAATACTTGCTTTGATACACTAGTACACACCATGTGTTCGACGAAACACCCACTTGTAGTTTGTTTACTTAATTGAGTGGTGGGTGATTTAATTAGGTTAGTATGATTACAAATGCTATGTTTGGTGATGAATTGGTATATTGAGCTTGCTCTCATATGTTGTCATTCTATTTTTCAATCTTTTACCTTTGTTGTACGCCACATGTTTGTTAAAATACCAATAAGAGAGGAATGCATTATATGCTTGTAATAGTTAATGTGAACTTTTTTTGGGGCATTTGGTGATCATTTTTGGATCATAACTTTGAGTTCGAATGGTCTTAAATATTTGATAATCGATGATTTTTGGGTTGAGATTGTTGATGAATGTTGCGCCCATGTTTGATCGATCAATGTGAGTTTCATAGCATTCACGAGTGAAGTATGAGTAACCCAAGAGACATGAATGATTGCCTTTCCCTATGATAGATTGGGTGACGCCTTTCTTAAGGGCATAGGATCGAATATGATCCTATTGGTGCCACGAATGTTTTATGAGCTAAATGGTCGATATGTGAAATTGTGAGGAAAGAATCCCATGAAGCGTAATGATAATGATAACTTGCATTCACCTAGATTTTTCTTTAATTATTTAGGAAGGATCAAAAGTTCAAAAATGATTTCCATATGTCATTGGCAAGAAATAGCATTATTTTGAAAAAAACTAAAAATATAATTTTCTTTGTGAAAAGATCAACGACGTTTGTGAGCTTTCTTTTGAGTGGGACCATTAAATTCTATTTTTTTTCTCTCTCTTTACAAGGATGAATCTTTGACTCAGAGTTACTTGTTAAGCTCAAATTGTTCAAATTGATCGGGAGATTAACTCTTTTCTCTATGAGTATGATACCATGTGTGGTAAGATCTTTGAATAATTCTTTTACATATGTGTAGTTTAGAACTTTCCCCAAGTGTGTTCTAAGTAAAATTCTAGACAATCTTGGTTTGGAGAATGACCCAAGGCCAATGTTGACTTGTCACATAGCTAAATTTCCACCTTAACATTTTTCCCTAGTTAATCTATTTTGAGCCCTTTTACCCATTTTTCCTTCTTTTTGTAATGATAACCTTGCTAAAACACATAAGCCTTTTTTTAAACCTTAATTTTGGAACCTAACCTCCTTTGATGCATCGAATGATTCAAAGAAATGAAATGTTGGTGAAAGCCTAAGCTTGGGGGATTTGTGTAGTTGTGAGTGTAATGTAAGGGTAGTTCAAACCCCAAGTTTGGGGGGGGGGGGGAATTGGCTAAGATGATCCAAGAAAGGTGTATGTAAGGTGTTCTAATTATATGCTTAAGAAACAAGAGACACACTCAATGATAAATTTGTGTAGCCTAACCCATATAATGTGAAGAGATATGAGGCAAATGTGGGGGCTACGAAGCACTTAAAGTTAGCAAATCTCTTGAAAAGTCCAAAGAATTGAAGAAATAAAATGGTGGATTTGAATTATTTTGTAAATGATAATCATAAAGGTTGAATAATTAGGAGAATAAGGTGGAGATTTTTTAAATTTTAGGGGTAGTAAGGGTTTAGCATTTGAAATGAAGGAGGTATTTTAGTCACTTGATCTATATATATTTCCTCCCACACTTTAAAAACTCATCTTGACCCGCAAGATCATGGTGATTCCAAAGTAAGTAAGTCTACATTAGTGGCGAAAAACCCAAAGGGCAAGCTTATGGTTCTACTCATTGTACTTGAATTTCTTTGCGAGAGTGAGTGTGAATTCTTTCATCATTTGAGATCCTATGTGTGGATCTACAAAATTACATCCTTGGATTTTAAATATGAGCTTATTGAAAAATTTTGGTTTACATGTTGCTATGACGTGTTTGAAAAGTCTTTTTAGAGCTTTGTTAGCATGTTCCTTTAGTATAGCTTTCTTTTGGGTGGATTTGAGTCGAATACCCTATCTCATTGAACTATTCTTGGTTGCTTGAGGATAAGCAATAGTTTAAGTTTGGGGTGTGGAGTTGAAAAATAGACACCATTTTCTTTTTTATTTAATTTTCTAAGGTTTGGGAGAAAAGGGTGGCGTATGGTTAAAGTGTAAAAAAGAAAAAGGTTTTGGTACCCCTTAAGTCTTATAAAAATACTTTTCACGCCCCACTTTTCAATAAAATACAAAATAAAAATTCTCTCTCCCATCGTCTCTACCATTGTTTTTGCTCCCATTCGCCACTTTTGATTTGTACCTTGTGTAAACATCCAAGAACTTTAATCTTCAACTTGAAGTAATTTCTATTTATCTCCCGAGTAATTTGTGCTCCACATTGATGGGTTTTTTTCTATTTTTTTCTATTTTAGTTTGTACCGATTTAGCTTCTTTGGGAGAAAAAATTGAATTTTTTTTAAAATATGTGGGTTGATTTTACTGAAAATCTTTGTTTTTTAGTTGGCATTTATTTGAATTTTGATGGATAATTGATGGATATCGATTATCCTTTCCTATTGCATGGTGAAATTTTATCTCTAATTTCATCGTACAATGAGCCAGGAAATCTGATTTTGCATCAAAGTTTTCTTCAATGTAATGGTGTTGTAGATGCATGTTCCTATTGGGCATTCCCTAGTTTGAATCATATGTTGTATTTTTTCTATTAATATACCGTTGGGTTGATTAGGTATAAGTTTAATTTGGACAAAAAAATTAAAATTCGTTTGAAAAATGGAACTTGATTTTACTGAAAATTTGTATTTTTAAGTTGATAATTGTGTGATTATACACTGTTTTTGATGGTTTATGATTTCCCTTGACGATTGCACTATGAATTTTCTTTTTCAAATTTCCTCGGTTAGCATGCTTAAAATCTGGGTTCCTTCAAGCTTTTCTTCAATATAATGGTGTTTTAGATGCATGTGCTTGTGGGTGATAATTTGATCATACTGTATTGTTGTTCTGTTAATAGTCAATTGGTCTGCTGGAGCTGTTGTCATGTTAATAGACTATTAAGTCGATTAGATATTGTTTTTGCTACTATAGTTGAGAAAACTTTCTCTTTAAATGTAGATAGTAAAAAATGGCTAGAGGTGATAAACGCAAGGCTGTAGAAGTTGAAAGATCTAAGAAAAGAAAAAAAATGAGTAGTCGGTGAATTGGAGAATAGAAATTTCAACGACGAAGTTGTTCAAGCTTCGGGTAGAGATGAGCAGGAGGAAATGGAAATTGAGCATAGGATAGATGAGGAAGCATTGATCTTGCCCTACTGTGCAAGGTTTATTTTGACTGAGAGGTATGACCTCGCCAAAGTCATGGATGATGTTGGATTATTTTCGACAAAGATATATGTTAGGTCTCATTTGAAAATGTATTACGAATCTAAACAAGTGGTGGTTGATCAATGTCAGAAGTCGAGGTTTAAGAATTCATGTTTTGGTTGTTTATGGGACTTGCCAGAGCATATGAAGTTCAATGGACAACTTGTCCACTATACACTTCTTCGTTGAGTTCAACAGGACAACATGTTGCATAAAATATGGTTCTGCAGCAACGATAGGCCTACATGTTTTGGCCTAAAGGAGTTTGTGATAATCACGAGTTTAAACTGTGGTTGTTATCCCCGTGATACAAAATATCTCTAAGCGATGGAAGAGGGTAAAACTTTTTCAAAGGGATTGCGAAAAAAAGAGTGTAAATGCCAAGAGATTATTGAAGCTCATTAGAGGTGGGAGGATGGACAAGGAGGACAAGTTCAAATGCTCCTTGGTTTAGTCCATGCAGTGCATATTGCTTGCATACGACTTGTCAAAAACTATGGACATAGACACCATAAAGATGGAGGATAACTTGAACTTCTTTGAGAGATACCCTTGGGGTAAAGAATCATTCACCTTGACTATAGACTATTTAAAGAATTGGATAGAATTCACCAAACAGAAGAATACATATGTGATAAAGGGAGTTTCATCGTACTCACTCTACGGATTTTCTTGGGCATTTCTGGTATTGATTATAAACCATTGAAGTAGATAATTCTATGATGTAATTTATTTTTGGTGTCTATACTATACTAACTGATTTATATATTTTTGTTTTCCTTTTAATTTTATATTTAGATATACGAAGCCTTTTCCGAGCTCGGCAGGGAAAATGGTAAATCAATAGAAGAGACGCTGCCCATTCCCCGATTGCTCAAATGGCACACCTCAAAAGGCAATAAACAAATTGAAGGTAATCCATATTTGAACCGATGGAGCACAGAGGTATGAAACTATTTTTCTCAAGAATATTTTTAACAATATTGTGTTGCTTAGTAATCACATTTGCCTATCTATTTGTAGGGAGTGCACCCGTACCTTATCCCCGCAGTCCGTTATATAAAGCAGCACTACATGAAAAGGTTTAAAGCATTCACAAACAAGTTGAATAACACTTTCATTGATGTCTTAAAGTCCCATCTGGAGGGTGTGACTATCATAAACTCATCGGAGGACGGTAAGGACGGGTATGATGAACTGGATTTGGGTGAAAATTTGATTTCAAGGCATGCCACTCATGGTGCAAGGACAAGTAAGTTGAGATCATCAGGAAAGACAGTGATGATTGGAAATTTGGATGAGCACTGTTTAGGCTAGAGGATTCGATGAAGGAAATTGCTGATTTTGTGACACAGGAGAGGTTAAGGAGAGCAGAAAAGGAGAACCAGAAGAAGAAAGAAGAAGATAAAGGTAATATCTCCTCTGTATATTATAAAAGTTGGATATTTTATATAATCATTTTACCTATAATAATATCTATAGCATTCTTCATTAACTGATAGCATAGTTTATTATAAAGGGTAAATACTTGAAAATGCAGGTGTGCAGTGATGATAGGCGTATTTACACGCCTAAAGTGCTATAATTTACCCATATTTTAGCTAAGTGTTGAGGACAAAATATATAATTCATGCACTTTTAGTCCTTTTTCCTGTAAGTGATCTAACAAACGTGATTAGCAAGTTTTCAGGAATAAATGATGTAGATTTCAGCATTTAATGGATAACTTGACGCCAAAGGAAGCTTCACGAAAGAAGGGAAGGAAAGCTTGGACGCCTAGGACCAAAAGTGATGCATGGGAAACCTGTCCCGGGAAAAAACAGCATTTTCCAAGACTTTGGGGATCAGCAGTAACCTATAAGGATTAGGATAATGATGCAGTAATTTATTAGGATTAAGATAAGTACGCAGTAGCCTTATAGGAATAGGATATGGGTATTATAAATACCCTATTTTGCTGCAGTTTTTAGACACATCATTATTATCATCATTCACATTCTAATTCATTCATCTACAACTCTAAACAATTTGCTTTCAATTAATTCTTATTTACTTTCTCTTCATCTATTCGTCTTAAATTTTCACAACAAGAGAAACGCTACTTGCAAGGTCTTCACGTCACAAGCCATACCAAACCCTACTACACGTGAGATCTTTATTTTGGTATAATGACAATGGCTATTGTGATTTCCCTTGCACTCATGAGTAGCTAAACTTCTCTGTTGGGGTTATGGAAGCCTTATGAGATACTATCTATTGCTATGAGTTTGTGAGTTCTTGACACGTATGCTACTTATATCATTATTCTCTTCATCTTAATGCAAATTCTTGTGGTTGCAAATACATAGGATACGCCAGTATAGCATTAACTTGTTCGAAAGAAAAGTTATATGTCTAGAAAAGAGATAATGTCAAGGTAATAGGGCACCAACCCCTGTTAAAAAGTTAGTGCCATAACTGGATTAACCTCTTTAAGAATTTGTACCGTTAGATACGCTTTAAACTCGAAAGAGTTAAAGTGAAATAATCCTTGATGGTCGAAAGACGCCTGGATTTACCATAGAATACAATTCTCTATAAGCACATGCATGTCTGAATTCCACATAACTCATAGCCAATAGAGACGTATAACCCATAAGGTGGACATAACCCCAACTCTCAATTCTCATTGATTAACATCTTACTAAACATTCTTCCTTTTTACTTTGCTATTCTCCGTTTTTACTTTGTTATTTTATTACACTATTGCACGCTACAAAATCCCCCCTTTTACGAGACTTTCACCAAAAGTCTACTAATCTTTGATTACTTAGTGACCAGCTATTCCCTGTGGGATTCGACACCCAACCCAGTTGGGTTCTATATTTGACAGCGACCGCTTATACTCTTACGAGAGCTGTAGTTTGAGCGTTATCAAAAATTGGCGTTGTTGTCGGGGAATACGGTTGTCAACTAAGTTTGTGATAATTACTAGACCCTTTGGTCAAAGATTCTCGTACTTTACTTTTAGTTGTTGTTTTTGTTTTCTGAAGTTTTTTTCATCCAGTGCATGCCCCATACTCGAAGTTCTGGTCAACCATTGTTACCTTTCAATCCTAAACCACATCGTATTGGCAGAATGAAGGCTCAATAGGAAATTGAAAGAATGGCTGCTCAACAGGAATAGGCTAGACTACCCGCTCTGGCCGCCGCTCAAGTGCATCAATAGAATATTGATAATCCTGGGCGAGCAACAAATCCTGACGATAAGGATCTAGGTGATGATGAGTTACTAAACCCTAGGCGTGATGCTGAGATGGAGACACCAGCCAACAGACGAGATCGTCAAGCTAGGTTCAGGCCTGAATGCCGAGCCATACCATTCGATGATGATGATAATGATCTTGATGGAGCTGGTGCCACAGGAGCCATTATTCCTACACCATTGGCACCCAGAGCCAAGTTCAATATCACGAGCACCATGATTCAGTTATTGCAACTCAAGGGATTATTCGGTGGACTAGCAGGCGATGATCCAAATATGCATCTGATCAACTTTATTTCTACATGCAAGTCATTCGACAATCCTGGCATTGGACAGAATACAATTCGATTGCGCTTATTTCCATTGTCTTTATCTGGGGAGGCAACTCTATGGTTGAATGGGTTGACTCCTGATTCTATTACAAATTGGAGGCAATTGAAAGACGCTTTCCTAGAAAGATTCTTTCCGTCATCCAAGAGAGCACAATTGAGAGATGAAATCAGCAATTTTTGACAGCTTCCAACTGAAGCCCTCCACGAAACAAGGGAGAGATTCAAGAAGAAGCTTATGAGGTGCCCAAACCATCACATGACCAATGTTCACTTGATGGAGATACTATATAGATCCTTGAATTCAGTAACTAAACCAGTGGTAGATAATGCAGCTGGAGGATCATTTATGGACCTCACCTTTGTTCAGGCAAGTGATATGCTAGACCGGATGACAAAGCAAAGTAGAGCTTGGCATACCAGGGATTCTGAGGTAGCAAGCCCCACTATATCTATTGGCATGACTGCAGAACAAAGGCAAAAAAAGGAGGAACGTGACCAAGATATGGCGCACATGAAAACATAGATAGATCTTCTTACAAAGCATCTATTATCAGGGAAGACCGAAAAAGTCAAAGCAGTTGCATCAAAAGAAAGCGAGGAATCTGATTCTGAGGAAGAAGCCAACTACATGAACAATCAGGGAGGTTTCCGAGGCAATGCCCAAGGAAACCAAGGTTGGAACTATTATGATAATTCTGTAAACAAGGACCGGGATCAAGGTAGTTGGAAGAACAAGACTGACAGGAGTGGCATATATATTCCTCTAGGACGACGAGAGGCTACTGCATCTGGTTCGGGAAATATGTCAACGGGAGATATGATGGCTAAGCTGTTGAAAGGAGTGGAATCAACCAGCACGGGAGTAACTGAGGTAATAAATGACTTGGCCTCAATGAAGCAATTGGTTGACTCATATTTCACTTCAATAAAAAAGTTGGAACAACAATTGAGTCAAATTTCAGCCACATTAAATCAAAGGAAAGCTGGCACCCTACCGAGTGACACAGTGCAAAACCCAAGAAATGATGGAACACGCATGGATGTTACTACCAGAAGTGGTAAGGTGCTGCAAAATTCATCCCAAAGCAAGCAAGTGGCCGGAGCTATCGTAGAAGATGACGTCGTCAAAATTGATGACGACATTCATGTCGTCAGTCCTCGACATCCACAGCCTAAAAAGATCTCTGAACCTAAGCATGATGAAAAGAAAGTCGTGGAGGAAACTATTCCCCTTCCACCACCACCTTTTCCTCAAAGATTAAAGAAGAGAGCGGATGATACAAGGTTCAATAAATTCATGATGATGTTAAAATAGTTGACCATTAATGTTCCATTGGTTGAGGCACTGGAACAAATGCCTGGGTACGCTAAATTCATGAAGGACCTTTTAACAAAGAAGCGGGCAGTAAGCTATGAGCCGGCAGATAATATTCATCATTGCAGTGCAATTACCACAAGGTCCTTAGTACAGAAAAAGGCAGACCTTGGTGCTTTCACTATTCCTTGCACGGTTGGATCTATGAATTTTGCTAAGGCATTGTGCGATTTGGGAGTAAGCATCAATTTGATGCCACTATCCATCTACAGAAAGTTGGGGTTGGGCGACCCTACACCAACCAATATGCGGCTCGTGATGGCAGATAGGTCGATAAAATGACCTGTTGGTATCTTAAATAATGTGTTGGTGAAGGTTTCCACCTTCATCTTTCCTGCAGACTTTGTTATTCTGGATTGCGAGGCGGATTCTGAAGTTCCCATAATCTTGGGACGCCCTTTCCTCGTGACTGGAAGTGTGCTTATTGACATGAGAGCTAATGAGCTTTTATTTCGGTTAAATGACGAAATGATCCGTTTTGATGTATGCAAAGCAATGAAGCAGCCTGAAGATATGGATGTGTTCTCTGTAGTTGTAGTTAATTATAAGGATGACAAAGAATTATCTGTAGAAAAGCAGCTTACTGATGAGTCACTATTTGATGAGCTGCTGAATTTTGAGCGTGAGGAGGCTCAAGAACATGAAGAAACTATGTGTGCTCTAACAGGAATAAAGTCCTATTCTCATGCCCCTAAGAAGCTGGACCCTGATCTTACGAATCGACCCTCACCAACAGTGAAGAAATCCATTGAAGAGCCCCCAGTGCTTGAATCGAAAGAGCGCCCCAATTATCTAAGGTATGCATTCTTAGGAAGTGGAGATACACTTCCTGTGAGTGTGGCAGATGATTTAAGTGAACATCACGTAGAGGCTCTCATCTCTGCTCTGAAGAAATACAAGAGAGCTATGGGATGGACTATTGATGATACAATTGGTATCCCGCCTAGGATATGTATCCACAAGGGTCATCTCGAAGAAGATTGCATGCCTACAAGTAAGCTTCATTGTCGTCTGAATCAATTCAGAAAACGGTCCACCATCTATCTCGATGAAGTCTAAGTAATCGAGATAGCTATGTCGTGCCACGATAATAAATCAAGCGCTTAATGGGAGGCAACCCATCATTTTTAATTGTTTTTGTTGTTTTTGTTTTCCTAGGATTTTGTCGAGCCACGACCAAAACTAAGGCGCTAGATGTGAAGCAACCCATCGTTCTAATCGTTTTGGTTGTTTTTGAGTAAATGTAGGTACAAGAGAGGTAAAGGAGGAGATTGGTTTCAAATTTTGATTCGGAAGTAGTGCATGTTAAAGGTGGTAAGTTAAGAATGAAGAAGCAAAAGGCTATGGGTGAGGAATTTCTTATGAAAATATAGGCAACGAACAAGGCATGGCCTATGTAAAACTAGGCCACAAACAAGGCAAGGCCTATGCTATGGCCTAAGCTCTCGGATTCTAGAGTGCCATAGCATAGGCGCCGCCTATGCCTAAGAATGTCATAGCATAGGCGCTGCCTATGCCAAAGCCTTTTGTCTCTGAATCTCATATGCCATGGCATAGGCGCCGCCTATGCTCAACTAGGATTTACAAAAGGTGCCGCCTATAGGCAAAGAATTAGGCGCCGCCTATGGTCACTGTTGGTCTCCAAATCCGATTCCAAATGGGTCAAAACCCGACCCAAGCTTGTCCTATAAATAAGATCTTAGTCTTAGAACAAAAATGCATTGCCAATCCAACCTAAACGCCGCCTACCTCTCCAAAATCTCTCAAAAATTTTCCTTTTTGCTCTTTTACTTGGCAAGAACACCTTCCGAGGCCATCAACCAAGTAAGTACTTCTTTGTTCTTCTTTTATATTCCGTAAGTACTACACTACTATGCCTATAATGAATTGTTAAATCTTGAAATAGTAGTAGTGATTTGAATGTGCTTGGTTTGTTATGATACATCTAATTGAGTGAAAGAATACATGTGGGTGCTCTTGACTTGGTTCCAACTTATATTTGATTTTGATACACTGTCATACTTTTGCTGAATCGACATGGTGAAGTTAATTGCATAATCTTCAAAATTGAATGCTTGAATGTTTGAATGACTCATTCATCGAGATAAAGATCTTGATTGAATACAAGCATAAGATGTTGTGATTATTTTCTATACCATAAACTTGATTCAATCTCTACATGGTTGTCGTGTTCCAAAAATGCATTAATCCAAACCATAAAGGATGGTCAAGATTACATGACATAGAGTTGAAAAGAATAGTTAAAGACAACATGCAAGTATGACTGTGCTGAACATATTGTTGCAACATATCGCCTATATGTATGTCGATGAAGTCTGAGTAATCGACATTACTCACTTAAGTAGTTTGTACAAACAAATCAAGTGTGGGGTGGTGCCACTATTGTCTGTTTTTTGATTAAAGCTTCCGAGATGAAGCTAACATGACTTTATTGAGATCTCAGGTAGAATGGCACAAAAAGGACAACAAGGAAAAGAAAAAGCGCCCACCACACAGAAAGGTAAGAAAAGAGGAAGAAAAGAGCAAGCTGAATCCTCCATGCTGCAAATACCTCGACGCACTCTTGGAATCAAGTGGGGTACTTATGAGGAACTTCTGAGCATGATGACTCTGATGATGATTCCGACGCAAGGGGTATGACCCCAGACATAGAGGAGGAGTTCGACTAACCAGGTTCTTCTTATTTATTTTCCACTGAGGGCAGTGTGTCCCGTCTAAGTGTGGGGTGCTGGTATTTGCATGCTAACCTTCCTTATCTGCATTTGCATTCATTTATGTTTGGTTTTTTTTTTTTTTAGTAGTTAAATTTTCTTAAAAAATTTTAACTTTGCATGAAATTGTTCTGATAGGCAGCATGGTATTACGACAAGAGTCTGTGATAAAATCATTACTATTGAGACGTTTATGCTCTAATAGTGACTCATTATGTGATAATTTTATGATTCAATTCCTTCATCTGTTGGGACAAGAGTCTATACTGCTTCCAATAAAGTCGACCATATGCCTTGTGTGTGTGAGATGATAGTATATTCTATGTTTGTGGCTGATGTTAGAACTTGCCTGGTATGTATGTAAAGCAAAATAAAGAGTGTGAGTTTAGGAGATGATTTAGACATTTCTTTGGCAACCTATGATTGTTTACCTTACCTTCATTTTATCTACCCATGGACATCATCCTAGATAACCCCCTTTGAACCTTAAGCCTATTTTCTTTGACAGCCTCATATGTAAGCCTAATTCATTTTTTTTCAAGACCATAATTTGATCTAAATTCCTAATTGCTTTAAATTGTAAAGTCATATGACAAATAAGAGGAAATTGGGTGAGAGTGATGCCTTCGAATGTATTGGTGCTTGAATTAGTTATGAAAAAGAGTGGCTATCATAGAGGTGAAAACTAAAAAGTTAGTTCTATTTAAAAACGAATAACAAAAGAGGTGAGAAGGGGTGGTAGATTAAAAGAAAGTAGAAAGGTTGTTTGAAAGAAAGCATAAATGGCATAATGTGATGTATTAAAGCGCTTAGGAACATAGTCACTATTTCTGGACAAAATAGTCCTACCCGTCCCTTAGCCTACATTACAACCTGTAAAGACCTATTTGTTCCTAAGCTTAGCATTCTGATATTTAGTGGAGCATTACACTAAGGGCAAGCCTATGGTCATCAGTTGCAACATACGAATTCTTTGTGAGAGTGAGACCAAGGATAATCTTATACCCATGTTCGAAATATATACAATACTTGTGAGTGATTATGGGTTATATTTTGTGAGAGACACATGGTTGATGAGTTTTGAATGGTTGTGTATGATTCTCTGTGCCTTAACTTTTGAATACGAATTAACCATCATCACGAGTCTATATTAGAGGTTGAATTATTTATAGAAGTGATCAGAAAACTACTCTTTGTTGATAATTGTCGTGCCTGTCTTGATGAATATTTTGTGTTGTTACTGTGAAACCCTAAGTGGATGTTTAGATGGACTTGATATTTTGTTCGAGGACGAACAAAGCTTTAAGTGTGGGGTGTTGATGATAGGCGTATTTACACGCCTAAAGTGCTACAATTTACCCATATTTTAGCTAAGTGTTGAGGACAAAATATATAATTCATGCACTTTTAGTCCTTTTTCCTGTAAGTGAGCTAACAAATGTGATTAGTAAGTTTTCAGGAATAAATGATGCAGATTTCAGCATTTTATGGATAACTTGACGCCAAAGGAAGCTTCACGAAAGAAGGGAAGGAAAGCTTGGACGCCTAGGACCAAAAGTGACGCATGGGAAACCTGTCCCGGGAAAAAACAGCATTTTCCAAGACTTTGGGGATCAGCAGTAACCTATAAGGATTAGGATAATGATGCAGTAATTTATTAGGATTAAGATAAGTACGCAGTAGCCTTATAGGAATAGGATATGGGTATTATAAATACCCTATTTTGCTGTAGTTTTTAGACACACAATTATTATCATCATTCATATTCTAATTCATTCATCTACAACTCTAAACAATTTGCTTTCAATTAATTCTTATTTACTTTCTGTTCATCTATTCGTCTTAAATTTTCACAACAAGAGAAACGCTACTTGCAAGGTCTTCACGCCATAAGTCATACCAAACCCTACTACACGTGAGATCTTTATTTTGGTATAATGATAATGACTATTGTTATTTTCCTTGCACTCATGAGTAGCTAAACTTCTCTGTTGGGGTTATGGAAGCCTTATGAGATACTATCTATTGCTATGAGTTTGTGAGTTCTTGACACGTATGCTGCTTATATCATTATTCTCTTCATCTTAATGCAAATTCTTGTGGTTGCAAACACATAGGATACGCCAGTATAGCATTAACTTGTTTGAAAGAAAAGTTATATGTCTAGAAAAGAGATAATGTCAAGGTAATAGGGCACCAACCCCTGTTAAAAAGTTAGTGTCGTAACTGGATTAACCTCTTGGAGAATTTGTACCATTAGATACGCTTTAAGCTCGAAAGAGTTAAAGTGAAATAATCCTTGATGGTCGAAAGACGCCTGGATTTACCATAGAATACAATTCTCTATAAGCACATGCATGTCAGAATTCCACATAACTCATAGCCAATAGAGGCGTATAACCTATAAGGTGGACATAACCCCAACTCTCAATTCACATTGATTAACATCTTACTAAACATTCTTCCTTTTTACTTTGCTATTCTTCGTTTTACTTTGTTATTTTATTATACTGTTGCACGCTACAAAATCCCCCCTTTTATGAGACTTTCACCAAAAGTCTACTAATCTTTGCTTACTTAGTGACCAGCTATTCCCTGTGGGATTCGACACCCAACCCAGTTGGGTTCTATATTTGACAGCGACCACTTACACTCTTACGAGAGCTGTAGTTTGAGCGTTATCATGCAGGTCCAAAGTTAGAATTCATCAGTGATGGCTATTCACAATGACGGAGGCATTAAAATGTGCTCTTTGATGCAACAGCTTTGGAACAGGCCTCGATCAATGCTAATAAGGTGATGATCCCTAATAATGCAGCTGTTGTAGAGAAGGAAAATCCAGCTGAAGACAATCAAGAAAAAGAAGAAAAAAAATAAAAAAACTGTTTGTGAAAAAAGAAAATAATCTTGATGAATCAGCTGATGTAGAGAATGATAATAATGATGAACGGAGGCAGAAGGAAGAAAAAAAAATAAAGACACTATTTGTGGAGAAAAAATAATAAAAAGATGGAGAGAAAGTAGAAGAGAAAGAAGGAGAAGGAAAGAATAGGAGAAGGAGTAAAGGAAGAAGAAGAAGAAGAAGAAGAAGAAGAAGAAGGAGAGAAGATAGCAGTAGTAGAGAAAGAATAGAGAAAAATATAAGAAGAAAGAGGAGAAATAAGTTAAAAAGGTGTTACGGGTCTTACCCAAGTCCAAATGGGATGTTAATGTTACTGAAATTAGAGAAGCAAAGGATCTTGCTGGAATGACTTTGGATGAACTTGTAGGAATTCTCAAGACTTATGAGATGCAGATTGATGAAACAAAAAGGGAAAGGTAAGCTCTTGAAAAGTGATGAAGAAGCTAAATTGACATATAACACCCCGAGTCTGCACCTCGGATGCTACACGATGCTTATGACCCCAAGGGACCATAAGATAACCCATGACTTATATCTGTTGTGAGCACTAAATAATAATACTGTAATAATGCGGAAAATAGGCTGAAAGGCCATAAGGTTCAGAATCTGAATACTGATAGAGAATAATAATTGTGATAATATCTGATAAAATATTTGAAATCTGAAATACAGTCTGAAATAGTCAAGTCTGAAAAGCCTCTAACAAAACTATCTGAATGTAGAGTTGATGGGACAATCCCCTAATTAACTTCGACTACTGAACTACTAATAAAATGGAATACTAAAATAAAAGCATGCCCTCGACAGATGAGGACTCACTACTGAAACAGCTGTTGATAACTGAATCTGTCTATGTGTGGTCAGGAACCTGAGCATCTAAACCTATGATATGAGGCATCATAGAACAAAGAAAGAGTATGCATCAGTACGTGGAATGTACTTGTATGCTAGATGAGGTAAGGCTGAATGCAAGGATTCATATGCATGAACAATAACTGATTGAATAATATAGAGTAATTGAATATGAGAGTACATGGACAACTGAAACTGCTGTAAATACTGAGTATGCAATACTGTGCATATACGTGTATACTATAACTGAGCTTTTACTGAACCTGAGTTCTGAGTTCTGATAATGATTAACTGATATCTGAGATTACTGATAACTAAGTTACTGAAACTGATTGACTGTGTCTAACAGTCCTGATTTTGTAGAACATAACGAAGTTCTATACTGAGACAGAAACTGAGACTATGGGAGGTAATCATCTAACCGACATGCCCCAAATAAGATAACTGGGGTCCAACCTGTAACCCCAGTTGGAATGGTGTTAGTACCATACCATGGGTAATGACAAGCTGAAGCATTACCCTCATCTGGAAGGTACACTAATGAGAATGGTGGAACCCTCAACTGGCAAGTTAAAACACCTCATCAACCCTGAACTAGCAAATTTATATCTCAACCTACGCTATCTACATAGTTCTAGAATGCAAGGACTGCTTCTAAGAATAACACCCTCTACTGGCAGGTGAGCCCCCATCCTTGGGTTAACTCGGTGGTGAATCCTACTCCCAACTGAATAGATACTAAATTGAACTAGACTGATACTGAGTTCTGTAGCTTACTGAGTTCACTGAGTTCTGTTAACTGGCTGAGTACTACTGATTCATTTCATGACTGAGACTATTTTATAACTACTGTAGCTCTAGGTAAACAGCTAGATTTTTGGGTATTAAATAACCCCAGGACTCGATAGCATGAAAGTAAAGCATGGCATGATCTTGAAAAGCATAACAATGTCCACTTGTTCATAATTCATTTGTAGAGACATTTTATCAAACACTTGTAGTGCAAAACCTTATACATGATTGGGACCACACAATGACATGTCATGATTCCACTATTTACTTCACATAGGCATTTTAGCACACACTTAGGGAACATGTATTATTTCACATGGTAATGGCCAACACATGAACATCGTGAATACAATACTCAATTGCAAATTCGAGGGTTTAGCATGCAATTATATAATTCATCATATAACTATTTTAATTTCATGGAAACTTATAATTAATCATGAATTAAAACCCAACTATTATCATGGACATGAACATAATAAATTTCAAGCATAAAGTTCGTAAATCTGAGATCTTGTAAGTTTAAAAAAGGTTCTTGGACTTCATGAGTGAAAGAAACCCCATGAATGAAAACCTAACATACCTGAGAAGATGGGTTTCTTGAAGCTCTTGGTGATTTTCTTGAGGATTGCTCTTGATTCTTGAAGTCTAGGGTTTTCTATTTTGAGAGATAATGATCTTGATTTAAGAGTAATTGAGTGAATAATGATGTAATAGGCTATTTAGTGCATT
The DNA here is from genome assembly GCA_030864225.1 of Capsicum baccatum var. pendulum. Taxonomy (NCBI): domain Eukaryota; kingdom Viridiplantae; phylum Streptophyta; class Magnoliopsida; order Solanales; family Solanaceae; genus Capsicum; species Capsicum baccatum. The sequence continues at coordinate 232,212,992 of CM061560.1, read as the reverse complement.
AATCCCGTGTTTAGGCTGATTAGAGATTTTCGGAATTGACCAAATAGTCCATGAAATAAAATCATGGAAATTGAAAATCTTAATTTTTCACCCTGGTGTAACGCGGTACAATCATGTTGGCTCACTATAAGGTAGACAACCGGGAACTAGACTGATGGCATGATACGATTCCATCGCGGTGCCTCACTGGATGCGGATTTGCTCCTTAGCTCAATGCGGTGGTATCGCGTTACCACACTGTAAAATGACTATTATGAAATGGAACATTTGCGCGATGTGCCATTATCACGATGATACACTGTATTTTGACAATTTTTATTTGGCCTAGCTCTGCGACATGGTGATGTGGCATTTGGCACACTGTTTTACAAAAATGGCTATAACTCTTAACCCAGGTATCGAATTTGGGAAAATTTTATATCGTTGGAAAGATAACTGAATTTTCTATGCAATGGTAAGCTCCAAAATGAAAAATACAGAGTATTTTAAAATTTTTATATATGAATACCCATGTACTGGGAGATAAACTAAGCTAGGGAAATACGAGGTATTAAAATATCTCCCCCTTGGGAACATTCGTCCACGAATGAGACTGATTAAGCTGAGAGATACTAACGGACTAAGTTTATACACTGAACATGCATATCTTATGCATGGAATACATGACTGAATCTACTGATAAGTTGAGTTTTCATACTAAATATGTACATCTGATGCATGAGTACATGACTGAACTTATTCATAAATGCATGATTAAATATGCAAAAGTAATGAATACCAAGTTTATAACTGTAAATGAACATGGAACTGAGAAAATCTATGGAAGATTGTTACCTTAAGTTGAATCTGAATGAACCTGAGATCATTTACTAAACATGCATGAACGGGAACATGAGAACATAACTGACTCTAAAACATACTAATGAACTGAATATCATAAACTGAACTGATTCCTTGAATACATGTCATATGGCTGGGATTGGAATGAGAGTCAACTTATAAGTATTCATTACTCCAAACTGGATCTTGCTGCGTGAAGAGAAACTGGAAGGTTTAGGACATGAAAGCTTGGGGGTTATAGTGCATCTCCCCCTTGGGACATTATGTCCCTCGAAAAATGCTGACTTGGCTGAGATACTGAGGAAAGGCTGAGACAATGCACGGGGCACCTACGAACTGAATCATAACTAAATATCTGGGATCTGAAATTGAGGCATGATACATGAACTGGGATGAACTTGCAACCACCGGGATGCTCTATCTTAGAATAGTCATATTCATGAGACTTCAAATAGTATGACTAGATGGAAAGATAGGAAACCATATAAAATTGTTTGCCTGATTGCTAAACTGAATTTATGGCTTTTCGAACTAACTTATGTTGAAGACTTATACTTGACTAGAGCATTTCTTTGACACTCTTTCTATAAATTTCTAATGACTTTAGAGAGCAAGGAAGTTTTGCATTGTCTGAATAAGACATCTGAATAAGAAACCACGACATGGCTAAAATTTTTTACTATGGATCAAGGCCTACGAAACATCATCTAATAAAGAGTTACTAAGCCTTATGCACTACAACTACTAACTTGCAATCTTAGCCACGTTTCTCGGCTATTCCTCAACTATAATTTCTACTTCAATACCATTTTTTACTTGAGGCTATTGAAAATATTTACATGGGAACTGATAACTCTTCCTACTGAGGTATGAGCTAGACTGGCTTCTCCCACTATGTTCAAGCTTTCTTAAATCTCTTAAATGCATTTATCCACTTACATACCAACTTGACATTCATGCCTATCTTCATAACTACAGTCTCATGTAAAATAAGCATGCAACAATCTTTTCATAACATGAAATGTTTACTCTCTCCCATCTAAGCAATTGTTCATCACTATATCATTTCATAAGGTAAGTTCACTGAAAGGCTAAAACATGAGGACTTGAAGCATGAATAGACACTATACCAAACTTGACACTTAACTAAAACCTGAAGGATAGAATATCAACATCATTGATTTATCAAGAGATCTAGATTGAGGATATACATGACATGATCTGAATTAAGCTGATCATTAGGAGTGTAGTATTAGTCATGGAAACTGAGCATGCTGTAAAGAATAACATGAGTACATGAGTCATGAGCTGCATGACTTGAGTTTGGAATTTCCTAACACTAAGAGAACTGGAACTCCTTATACTAGGAATGGTAAGCGTACATGATTTTCGATAATGTGAACGAATATGAGCTATGATCGTAGAGATGACATGTAAGGTGTGATTAGATATCATGATAGCTGAAGTACAAAACTTTGCACTAAAGTAAGGACAGGTTGGGCATCATCCTCTCCCACTTCTTTTCTACACATACTGATATTACTACTAAAAATCTGGAAGCCTGACTTGGTTACTTGTTCTACCATCTCCCCCTTAGCTTAAATTAGTTATTCTAAGTCTGTCAACCACTTAATAAACTTTAAATCAAACTGAAACCACTTTACTCTTTAGCCTGAGATTTAACAATACTCATGAACACTAAACTCATTCTGAAGGACTACACCTAAAATGTAAGGTCCACTACTAGTACTTTCTTCTAATATACGATTTTTAGTTTTCTATTGCCCCAACAATCATTATATAGCAACCTAAACACTAACTAACTTAGAATTCTCAACCATTCTTTCTACTAGTTTAATCTAAACAAAAACTTCAAGCTTAAATCAACTAAAACTGAGGTACTACTCCTTCATTCAATGATTGGCCCATCAGTAAACTGAAACAGAATGACTCTATTGCTGAAATCAACTGAAGGGATTTTTTGAAATACTGTAATCGAGCAATTTCTGTATACTCGTCTAGCTAGAATAGATTTACCTACTGGGGTAGGCACTAAGAAAGGTTCTGTTAAGATTTCTAGTCTAACTTTAAAGTTGACTGCTATGTAAGGAGTTACCAGAGACAAAGAAGCTCCTGGATCTAATAAGGCATAAATATGTAAATGGAAGATATGTAACATACCAATGGCCATATCAGGAGAACTTTCCTGATCTTGTCTGGACTAAAGTGCATAAAGCTTCTTTGGGCATTGCCCACTAGTGGCACTGAAAGTGGTACCCTGCTGATTTGGGTGACCGAACTGAGCTGAAAAATGATTGTACTAACCCAGTGAACCTAACTGAGGACAATCTCTGACTCTATGGACTGGCTTGCCACACCCAAAACATACATCACTGCTAGCCCTACACACATCCTTATGATTCTTATGACATTCCCCGCAAGGTGGATGGGTACGACCACTGCTCACACTACCCTGGACTTGAAAGACTAATGTCCTATCCTGACTGTCATTCCTAAACTTTGGTATTGGTGCACTAGCTAAACATGGAGCTGGAAATAAAGATTTTGGATAAAACTATGAACGATTACTGCTTTCTGACTTACGTTGAGTGAAATTGAAACTACCTATTCTATCTCTCTTGTTCTCACTCTCTCTCTTTATTCTTGGCCTCTTCTATCTGCTAAGCATGGACCATAAGCCTGGATATGTCCATCTCCTTAATTAACATCGTTGTTCTGTACTTCTTAACCATACTTTCTGACACCCCAGACATGAACTTGCTCATTCTGGACCTACTGACTACTACTACATGGGGAGCATATCTGGCTAACCGAGTAAACTTGAGGGAATACTCTTTCACACTAATATTACATTACCTGAGATTGATGAACTCTAACACCTTAGCTTTTCTCATCTCTAATAGAAAGAATCTATCTAGAAAAGCAGTAGTAAACTCTTCCCACTCTATGGGCTCTGTATCTGTGCCTCTGTCCACCTTTCACTTCTTAAACCACGTATGAGCCACATCTTATAGATGATAGGCGGCTAACTCAACACTCCTACTAGAATTCACTCCTATCATACCGTGACTTTCTAAACTTGATCGAGGTACTCTTACATATCTTTCTCTGACTTAGATCTTGAGAATAGGGAAGGATTCATTCGAGTAAAATCCTAAATCCTGGATGCAGCAGTATTGGCCACTAGGTTGTCTTGAAAAGTAGTTGGCCGTTCATTCTGAGATGCTATGGAATTGGCTGGAGTGGTGAACGCAACTCTAAATTCTGCATAAGAGACATGTTCGTCTAGGGGATCTGCCTGAACGGGCTAAAATATTAACTGATTTCTAGTTCTTCTTCCATTAGTCTTTTTGGGAGGCATGTTCTATAACCAGGAGGAAGAAAAAGATTATACTGAGAATTTTTCTTTAGCTCATACTCACTCGCACGACAAGAATACTGAAAGAAGGGAAACTTTTCCTAAAAATATCTCATAGCCTCTTGTCCACAAGTGTGGCACGCTATAAACACATGCACAAGATGCTACTAGACGCATATTTCAGACTCCCTAGGACTCTGTTGAACCTTAGGCTCTGATACTAAGTTTGTAACGCCTCGAGCCTATACCCCAGATGCTACATGGTGCTTACGACCCTGAGGGACTACAAGCTAACCCATGATTGATATCTTCTATGAGCATAGAATAATAATACTATAATAAAGCAGAAAATAAGCTGAAAAGCCATAAAGTTCACAATCTGAATACTTATAAAGAATAAAAACTGTGATAATATCTAATAAAATATCTAAAATCTGAAATACTATCTGAACTAATCTAGTTTGAAAAGCCTCTAATCAAACTGTCTGAATGTGGAGTTGATGGGACAAGCCCCCAACTAACTCTGACTACTGAACTACTATAAACTAGAATACTAAAATAAAAGCATGCCCTCAATGGATGAGGACTCACTACTGAAACTATTGCTGATAACTAGATCTGTCTATGTGCAATCAGGAACCTGAGCGTCCAAACCTATGATATGAGACATCATAGTGAAAAGAAAAAGTATGCATCAATACGTGGAATGTACTGGTATGCTAGATGAGGTAAGGCTGAATGTAAGGGTTCCTACTTATAAACAATAACTGACTGAATGATATATAGTAACTAAATATGAGAGTACATGGATAACTGAAACTGCTGTAAATATTGAGTATGCAATACTGTGCATATACATGTATACTGTAACTAAGCTTTTAATAAAGCTGAGTTTTGAATTCTGATAACTGAGTAACAGATATCTGAGATTACTGATAACTGAGTTACTAAAATTAATTGACTGTATCTGACAGTCCTGATTCTATATAACTGAACTAAGTTCTACACTGAGACTGAAACTAAAACTATGGGAGGTAATCATCTATCCGACATGCCCCAAATAAGATAATTGGGGTTCAACTTGTAATCGCAGTTAGAAGAGTGTCAGTACCATGCCACGAGTATTGACAAGCTGAAGAGTTACCCTCATCTGGTAGGTACTCTAATGAGAATGATGGAACTCTCAACTGCAGGTTAAAACACCTCATCAACCCTTAACTAACAACTTAATGTATCAACCTACGCTGGTTCTAGAATGCAAGGACTACTTCTAAGGATCACACCCTCTAATGGAAATTGAGTCCCCATCCTTGGGTTCACTCGGTGTTGAATCCTACTCCCAACTGAATAAACACTAAACTGATTATACTGAACTGAACTAGACTGATACTGAGTTCTATAACTGACTGAGTTCACTGAGCTCTGTTAACTGGCTGATTACTACTAATTCGTGTCATGACTGAGACTATTCTATAACTGTAGCTGTAGGTAAACAGCCAAATTTTATGAGTTTTGAATATCCCCAGGACTCGATAGCATAAAAGTAAAGCACGGCATGATCTTGAAAAGCATAACAATGTCCACTTGTTCATAATTCATTCAAAGAGACATTTTATCAAACACTTGTAGGGCATAAGGTTATACATGATTGGGTCCACATAATGACATGTTATGATTCCACTATTTACTTTACATAGGCATTTTAGCAAATACTTTGGGAACGTGTTTTATTTCACATGGTAATGGACAACACTTGAACATCAGAATACAATACTCAATTGCAAATTCAAGGGTTTAGCATGCAATTCATATAACTCATCACATAACTATTTTAATTTCATGGAAACTTATAATTAATCATGAATTGAAGCCAACTACTATCATGGACATGAACATAATCAATTTCAAGTAAGAAGTTCATAAATCTGAGATCTTGTAAGTTTAAAAAGGGTTCTTTGACTTCATGGGTGAAAGCAACCCATGAATGAACACCTAAAATACCTGAGAAGATGAGTTTCTTGAAGCTCTTGGTGATTTTCTTAGGGATTACTCTTGATTCTTGGAGGCTAGAGTTTTCTATTTTGAGAGAGAATAATCTTGATTTGAGAGGAATTGAGTGAATAATGATGTAATAGGCTATTTAAGGCATTAATCCCTTGTTTAGGTTGATTAGGGATTTTGGGAATTGACCAAACAGTCCTTAAAATAAAATCACGGCAGCTAAAAATATCGACTTTTCACCCTGGTGCGACGCGGTACAATTGTTCAGGCTCACTAGAAAATAGACAACTGGGAACTAAACTGATGGCGCAATGCGGCGCCATCGCGGTGCCTCACTGGATGTGGATTTGGTCCTTGGCGAGACGCAGTGGTATTGCATTGCCATATTGAAAAATGACAATTATGAACTGGAACATTGGCGCGATGCGCCATTATAGCAATGACACACTGGATTTTAAAAATTGCCATTTGGCTTGGCTCCGTGACGCGATGATGTACCATTTGGCACACTATTTTACAAAAATAGCTATAACTCTTCACCCAGGTATCGGATTTGGAAAAATTTTATATCGTTGGAAAGCTGACTGAATTTTCTATACTATGGTATGCTCTAAACTGACATGTACTGGGAGTTAAAATGAGCTAGGAAAATATGGAGTATTACATTGCTAAATAGCAGGTGGCATTTATAACCAAGAACTTTAACAGAGTCTTCAAAAAAAATGGAACAAGTAGAAAAAAAGGTCCACCGACAATCCAATTGGATATTATAAGTGTGGCAAGGCTAAATATCGAATCCGAGATTGTCCTATATGGGAAATTGAATGGATAAAAGAAAGAGCTGAGAAGAAGTTGAAAGAAAAAGCTAAGAAAAGGGAAAAGAAAGAATGTTCTATGGTTGCTACTTGGGGGTCTGACTCAAAAAAATCAAATGAGGAAGAGATTGATAAAACTGCTCTCATGGCCATTGAAGATTAGACACGGAAGAAGATGGTACCTCTGAGGTTAGTGTACCTGAACTTAAAAACAAATTGCATCTATTTTCTAAATGAAAGTTTGTTTCTCTAATGAGTGCTTTAATTGATGACCTTAAAGAAGTAAATTCTGATAGGGATAAATTATTCAACAGTCTTGTAAGTCTCAAGTTTGACCTAATTTATATGGAAACTTGCAAAAACACTGTTGAAAAAAAAAACACTCTCAAGGAACAAGTCAGTCATCTTGGTTCTTTAAATCTGATTCTAAAATCTAAAATCTTCAAACTAACTTTTTCTGAAAAAAAGAGTGAAAAATGTTGAACAAGAAAAAATTGAGTTTGAATTGACTAGGGTCAAACAAGAATTCAGTGATGAAAAGGACAAAGTAAAGAGGTTAAGTAAAGAAATCTCTAAACCAAAATTGATCTTGAGAGGGCTGCCAGATAGACAAATTAGGTGAAAAAACTCACAATGAAAATATTGGATTAGGATTTTATAAGAGGCACAGCGTTACTAAGGATATATGTTATATATGTGGCAGCCATGATCACCCAACTACTGAATGTCCAATTACTGCTAAAAGCAGATCTAGGAGTACAAGGTTGGCTATAAAATCTGACTTCATAAAAATCTAGAAAAATAAAATAAACAACAGACCTGGTCAGAGGAACAAGTCATACAACATGATGCCTCGATGGGCTAGAAAAAATTCAATTTACCCTTTTTTCTCATAAGAAAGGACCCTAGCTTGTCTAGGTTCCAAAATGTAAGCATGAATGTTTTTTGTAGGAGAAAGTGAAAGAAAGCAAGGAGCACTGGTACTTGGATAGTGCTTTCTCAAGACACATGATTGGTGATAAGGAAAAATTCCTTTCACTCTCCAAAATAAGTGAAGGGGGTATTCTTTAGTGATATAAAAAAGGGAACCATTATAGGAGTTGAGAATATTAGGACCTCTAAATCAAGGGAAATAGAAGATATCTACCTTGTGAAAGTATTGAAGCAAAATCTTCTTAGCATATCACAACTCTGTGATAAAGGTAACAAAGTCATCTTTTTGCACATGTTAAAGTCAAAAGGGCAGATACCAAGGAGGTTATACTTACTGAAAAAAATTAAGAATGTGTACAAAGCTGATATAATAAATATGACAGCAAAAAGGCTGACTTTTTTAGTGCAATAAAAAATGATCCCTTCTTGTTTCACAAAAGACTTGGACATGCAAGTCTAAAATAATTAAACAAATTCTCTTCCAAAGACATGGTGTTGGGCTTTCCCAAAACTATATTCAAGGATGAGAAAGTCTGTAGTGTATGTGTAAGGGGGAAGTAGGTAAGGTCCTCATTCAAATCAAAGAACTATGTTAGTACAGTCAGGTGTCATTACCTGATCTATATGGATCTTTATGGTCCAATGAGACTTCAATACAGAGGTGGAAAAAGGTATGTCTTTGTGATTGTTGATGATAATTCCAGGTTTACCTAGACACTCTTTTTAGCTTCCAAAGAAGATGCATTTGATGTATTTTACATGTTCATTAAGAAAATGGAAAAGAAGCTAGGCACTTTCTTAATTTTCATAAGATCTAATCATGGTATAGAATTTGAAAATATATTTTTAGAATTTTGTTCCAGAAATGGTATAGATCATAATTTCTCTGATCCCAGAAAACCTCAGTAAAATGGAGTAGTATACAGAAAAAATAGGATATTAGAAGATATGGCCAAAACAATTATGCTTGCAGAAAATCTTGCCAAAGATCTTTGGGCTGAAGTAATCAGTACTGCTACATATATTATAAATAGAAGCATGATCAGTCCTATTCTAGAGAAGACTCCCTACGAATTACTAAAAAGAAGAAAGCCTAACAACTCTTACTTTAGAACCTTTGGTTGTAAGTGGTTTATTCATAATAATGGCAAAGAGAATTTAGGAAAATTTGATACTAGAATTGATAATGGAATTTTCCTAGGATATTCATATCATATCATATCAAAGCATATAGGGTCTTAAATAATAGAACAAACTGTGTTGAATAAAATGTGCATATAGTATTTGATGAATCTTGTACTGAGACTAACATGCAGGAAGAAAGTGACTATAAAGAAAAGTCGAAGGAACAGGTTATACAACTTGGTCCATCAACTAGAGAATTCGAATCTGGAGGCACCTCAATAAAGGGAACTAAATATGGAGGCATGTTGACATGGGGAACTAAGCCATCATCTATTCCTTCTCTAACTATTCATGTAAATCCTAGAAACTCTCAAGGATTGATTCTAAGAGGATTGTATTAAGGGTCATATCCTATAAAAAATATTCTCACTGATCTCACCTTAGGAATTGCCATAAGATCAGGACTAAGGATCATGTGTGCTTTCAAAGCCTTTTTATTTTTGGTTGAACCAAAGAAGGTAAATGAAGAACTTCTTGGTGCTGGTTGGATCATAGCCATTCAGAACGGGCTTAACTAGTCTAAAAAAAGCAAAGTTTGACACTTAGTTCCACCTCTAAAACACAGAATCGTGATTAGAACTAAATGGGTGTACAGAAACAAAGTTGATGAACATGGAACAGTTACAAGGAACAAGTCCAGATTGGTGGTCCAAGGATATAATCAGTAAAAAGGAATAAATTTTGAAGGGACTTTTGCACTGTGGTAAGACTTGAGGCTATCAGACTTCTTGTGGCCTTTGCTGGTTATAATTAATTCATACTTTACCAAAAGGATTTCAAGAATGAATTCTTGAATGGTATTCTTAAAGAGAAAGTTTATGTGAAACAACCTCCTAGTTTTAAGAGTAAGGAACTTCCTGACTATGTTTACAAGCTTGATAAAGCTCTGTATGGACAGAAACAAACTTTAAGAGCTTGGTATGAGAGGTTGTCAAAATTCCTTTTGGATCATGAACATACTAGAGGTAAAATTGACAAAACTCTCTTTTTAAAAACTAATGGGAAAGATTTGTTAATAGTGCAGGTATATGTTGATGACATCATATTTGGCTCTGCAAATATCAACATGACTCATGACATTGCCAAACTTATGAGTTGAGAATTTAAGATGAGTATGATGGGAGAGATAAATTTTTTATTAGTCTTGCAAATCCAATAATCACCTTCTGGAACCTTGATTCATCAAAAAAGTATATGAGAGAACTTTTTAAAATATTCTCCATGGAAGAAGCCAATGAAATCAACACTTCAATTGTTACAACTAATAAGCTGGATATAGATGAAACAGGTCCATCTGTGGATCAAAAGTTGTTTAAAAGAATGATTGGGTCACTGTTGTATCTTACAGCAAGCAAACTTGATCTTGTGTTAAGTGTAGGATTATTTGTAAGGTTTCAATCAAATCCTAAGGAGTCTCATCTAAAAGGTGTGAAGAGGATCTTCAGATATCTCAAGCGAACCACTGATCTTAGTTTGTGGTACCCTAAAGGGAGTAATTTTTAAGTTGATAGGTTAATCTAATGCTGATTATGTAGGTTATTTAGTGGATAGAAAAAGTACTATAGGTATGGCATACTTTCTTGGATCATGTCTAATTACCTGGTCCGCTAAGAAACAAAACTCAGTAGCCTTGTCCACTGTTGAGGCTGAGTATATTGTTGTTGGTTCATGTTGTGCTTAATTATTGTGGATCAAACAACAACTCATGCATTTTGGTGCGGATGTAGGTTGTGTTCCTATCTTTTGTGATAATACAAGTGCAATAAATATTGCAAAGAATCATGTGCAGTGTAAAAGACTAAACATATAGATATTAGACACCAATTTCTTAGATATAATATAGTAAAAGGTCTTATATCCATCATGTATTGTTCTACTGAGGACCAAATAGCTGATATTTTCACTAAGGCATTGAGCAGAGAGAACTTTGAAAATAACATATTAGAATTAGGGATGATTAAGATTGCATAAACTCCCCTCGATGACTGACTACAAATCTCAGTTCTTGGTTATGTCATAACTAAAATATTGAGTAATTCGATCTTGCACATTAAGTTTTGTGTCCTAATTCCAGAATTTTGAATAACCTGACTAAATTGTGTATTTAATTGTTCAGAGATATCGGTTCATACAAGTGATTTTGGCTGTTTTTTGAAACCCACCAGGTATGATCTTCATTAATCTTTTCTAAAATCATCTTGATGAAATAGCTAAGCTTATTTGATCCCTAAACTATTCAAGTCTATAACAGACAAGTCCTAAGAGTCTATTTTTTTCAAAACACTGCAAACACTCTCCCACTATACCTCTACTTCAACTACAACTCCGTTGTCATGCCTTATATATAACAAATTACCTCACCCAAAAATCAATACTTATACCTATCTCTCTTTTTTTATAAAAAGTGTGATTCTCCCTCTTTCTCCATGACTTTCTCTTTATCTTCGTCTGATACAACCAACTCCAAACTACCCAGTAAAAGGAGGCGTGTTGCAATGCCTATTCCTACCCCTACCTTTTTTTCTCCAGATGTGTTGTGTTGTTCTATGAGAATGGGCAAATAGGTGGAACATCTTACTTTTAAATCTTCTTCTAAATTCGATCAGTCAAAATCCCTCTCTATTTTTAAGAAATAGGTTGCAAAACTTGTTCCTTCTGAATCCTCTGATTTTGAGAAAAATCGGGATGCTCTTACTAAGAAAGATACAAACATTAAGATTGAGAAAACTCCTAATACCCTCAATCATCAAATGACTCATATGAAACTAACTGATTCAATGAGGAGTCTTGATAACTCTATGAAAAGGTTGAGAAATATACTTGTTGAATTGGAACTGGAAGAGGATCTGGAATGTGAAACATCTAAAAATGCTCAGCCTACTGACTTGGAAGTTGCTCAATCTGAATTCAAACTTGCTTGAGTTGTTCATAACACTGAAAAATAGAGCTCCTTGCTAGAATCGATGCTCTCCAAAATGTTCTTGCTAAAATGAATGTTGCTCTGGTAATAGCTCAGGCTGATCATGAGGCTGAGAGAATAATGCTTCTTGCTAAAATCAATCGTCTTCGGGTTGATCTTGCTCATGCACACACCATAAATATTGATCTTATTCGTCAGTGGACCTAGTTGCTTCCTTTTTTTCTTTCCGCCTTCACCAACTCTTAGAGCCGTAGGATTTTTTTCTTTGTTTTATCTTTTTTTTTTTGGATTTATTACATGTTATCATATGCTGGTGTTTTTCAAGATATAGTTTTTATTTGCTTGTTACACTCAATCTTTGTACACTTTTATGCATTATTTGTCTTTTCTTTTATATTATGCTTGTTTTAGTGATAGCCTCGCCTCGGTAGCCATAGATTATTAAACGTCTATTTTTTGGTATTGGCTTATCTTGAACCAGCGTTTTGATGATATCAAAAGGGGGAAGATGAGTTGTGCAAATGTTTATAACTAATGACTAATTTGTTTCATTTTAGTGCCTTCTCTTGACTAGGTGTTTCAAGGAATATAATGAAAGCATCAAGGCAGTAGGTTTATCATCATCAAAAAGGGAAAATTTGTAAAATCAATGAAGTTTTGATGATTGACATGTAAATGAAACATGTTACTCAAGCTGGTCTAATCACATGAAGACAAGGGTCAGATCTTACTAGGGGATATAGACAAGTTTTCTTGAAGTCAGGAACGGATAAGCTCTCTTAATGAAAGTGTAATGATTGATCCCGTGTGAAAGAAGAATTGGTGATTAAGTAAGAGGTGGTGATTGAGTAAAACACTGGAAGATAAGATGGGGAAAGAGTTTCACTCAGTTAAGAAGATTGGGTTGAAAAAGGATTTTGAATAAACAACAAACTCTGTTGAATTGAAGAGTCCAAAGGAAGACAGAAGACGGTTGACATTGAAAGACTCTTTGCAAATTTGTTTATATATCGAGGGAGTGACTCAATTGGTTACACATGAACTTACAAAGAAAGAAACACATCGATAAATTATCTATGTAGTTCACCATCTTAAAGATTTCATCATTGAACCTATTCCAAATAACTAGAGTTAAGGAGTCTTAGACTTTATGTATTAGGATAGGTTTTGAGTTGAATTGAGAGTTCATTTCTAGTCTCAGTGGAGTATAAACTGAGGTAGGAATATTGTCTTCAAGTTGGGGAACTCGAGAAACACTCACCTTGGGGAAGGTTTAAGTTTTGTAAGAAATAGGAGTTACAGTTTAATTTCTAATTTACAAGAGTCTTGTAATTTGTTGATTGTTGAGACTCAGTTGTTTTAGTGGAGTTGGGTTTAAATCCTGTAAAGGTACAAGTCATGAGTTCTTACACCTCTTTGAGTCGGATGTTTTTCACGTAAACATCACTGTGTGATTTACATATTGTTTTAGCCAGATAATAGAATCTATTATCATTAAAATTCTAACTCAATAATAGATTGAATGTTTTTGAGTAATATAGTAAACTGATCAAAAAAGAATCTACGTCATTAATTTCTAAATATTGTTCATGAAATTAATTATTGATCTTAATATTTCTTTGGTTTCATAGGTTCACCGTCATTTATGGTGTTGGGACAAGAAAAGTTTCAATCTGAAAAAAATGGTAATCCTGCATTTTTCAGACATGGAATAAGGAAGAATGTTTTTGCCTGCAAGAATGACAATAATTGTAAAAAATTATTTCCTCCTAAAACTATAGCAGATTGTCTGGCTGGAAAATGCCTTTGTAGTGGATAATAAGCCAAAACTAAGGCAAGTTTTGAGTTATAAGAGAATATTTTATTTTTTTATGGGAAGTGCTAAATGGCCATAATATTTTTGTCCAAATTTGGCCACAATTGTGAAAAGAGTTACATAGCCTTGTGAGTCTTTTCTCAAATAAATTTCCACATAGGGTAAAAATGTCAAAAGATTAATAATTTTTTTGCCCAAATTTGGCCACAATTGTGAAAAGACTTACATAGCCTTGTGAGTCTTTTCTCAAATAAATTCTCACATAGGGTAAAAATGTCAAAAGGTTAACTAGTTTATAGTGTGAATCTAACTTTTTTCTATTATGGTCAAATTACGGCAAAAAATTAAAGCAGTCTTCTCCAAAAGGATGCTTTCATTTTCTTCATTTTAATTCATGTTGAGGAGAATTTATGATATCGGTTACGAATAAATCTAATATATTTTTTTGTTTTAATTCTGTATATGTGTTGTTAATTCAATCATATTTGAATGGTCTCTTCTAAATTGACCTCTTTTTAATTAAACCCTGATATAATATTCATCAAAAAGACATTGATTATCTTTCTAAATTGTACAATTCCTTTAGATCATATCTATAAATGTGAATCCAATTATAATAATTGGATAGTATTAACTTAATATCGCCATGTAGGAATCCATAAGCATTATTCTTAATATGTTAAAAGGGTATATGCATGTCATCTGTGTAATCTAATACATTGTACTTAAGATTTTTGGAGGGGATTTTAAAGAACCACTACTAAAAATAGGCCAAATATTGAGGGACAAAATCGACGAACAGAGAAAAATCAAGAAAAATCCGACAAACTTTACAATGTCGAAACATGATTGCACAAAAGATAAATAACAAAGAATTCCTTCGGGTACAACCAAGAGAGTTCATCAACTAAATAAAATATACAATTCTCAATTTTTATTGAAAATGTGATATAAAATATATTTATGTCAATATTTGTCCGTTGAGTTTTCTCTTGTTTTTAATAGTGAACATACAAATTAACTACATTAGTTTATTTGTAGGTATTCATAAAAATAATTCTTATTTTAACACTGATAATAAATGCAATATTAATTAATTTTCTTTTTCACGTTCCAAGGACCTTGACTGAATTGAATTTGTTGCTTGACCATATCTTCTTGATGTAGAAATTTAATTAGTGCATTCAATTGGTAAGTTGTTGTATCATGTTATGAATCCGATTAGCCACATGACCAAGGTAAAGAGTGTGTTAGAGATATTCAAGAACTTTATATGGGACCCTAGATGAGGAAGAGACATGCATTCATAGAAAAAAATACTCAAACTCATAATACTTTCTATTAAATTATATACATGTCCTCAGGGGCTGCTCAAGTGTATTGGGGCTTAAGGCCAAATTAAAATTGGAGGCAACTTAGAATTAAAAATTTATATTTTTTATTTAAATTCTATTTTTCTAGCTTTTTCAGATGCAAAGTCGTTAATAATTTTTTATAATCGATTTCTTCTAACAATTCTTTTTCAATAGATAATATAGCCAATCCACTTAATCTTTCTTGAGACATTGTTGATCTTAAATAAGATTTTATAATTTTTAATTTTGAAAAGCTTCTTTCCGCTGAAACGACTGTTACAGGAATTGTTAACATTATTCTATAAGCAATATAAGCATTTGGAAAAGAATCAAGTCATTTTATTTGATTGAGTATCTCGATTAGAGTATTATCTTCTACTTGTATGATTTTCCTCAAAAATTTTAATTCGGAATATAAGTCTATACCGTCAATATCAGAGTGAGTATTATGTTTTAAGGAACATTCAAGATTAAGACAATATTTTTTTAAATTCTCGTCATATAATGATCGCAATTTTTTTTCATTAAATAAAAAATCAAAAATACTTTCATATGCTTCAAATTGTTCAAATCTATTTTGAAGTGAAGAAATGGTTTGGTCTACTATATATAAGAAGTAATCAACTCTAAAAGATTCTTCAAGAGATTTTATAATTTCATTATCGACATTCTCATCAAATTGTTTCTTTCTATAATTACACGTTTACTACGAAATTCAGGTTCTATATTCATCTCTAATGCTATTTTCTTAGTTGCAATCATAGCATTTATAAATATTTCTTCTCTATATTTTTTGAAAAAAGAAACAAGACCTCGTAATTGATCTATGGCAACATCAATATGCATATCTTTTGACTGTAAGCTTTTGCTAATTGAATTAACAGCAAATAGTATATCATACCAAATAGTCATACCTAATAAAAATTCAAAATTTTTAAGATCATAAATTACTAAGCAATTAGCTTCACTTTTAGTTTTTGGATCATCACTAACTTCCACTAATTTCAATAAAGCATCGCTTATTAGTGGAGTTTGAAATCTTATTGCTTTAATACTCTCTATACGACTTTTCCAACGTGTTTGTGATAATGATTTAAGAGTTAAACCGGATATTCTATCTTTTAAAATTTTTCATCGCTTAGTGGAAGAAGAAAATAGTGAATATATGTGTTGTACCATTCCAAAGAATGATATAGCTTTTGTACAATAATTAGCCATATCACATATTACTAAATTTAGATTATGACAACCACATGGTGTATAAAATGATCTAGGATTTATATCAAGAAGTCTTTTTTGCACTCCTTGATGTTTTCCCTTCATATTAGATCCGTTATTATATCCTTGTCCTCTTAAGTTATCAACATCAAGCCCAATACATTTTATTTCATCTAAAATAACTTCAAAAAGACATTTTCCACTTGTATCATCCACTTTTAAGAATTCTAAAAAATATTCGACAATTTTTATTGGAGTTGTTTAAATATCTACACTCCGTAATATAAAAGACATTTGCTCTTGATGACTTGTATCCGGTGTGCAATCGAGTATAATGGAGAAATACTTTATTTTTTTAATTTTTTCAATAATTTTATTCTTGATTTCACTTGCCAACAATTTTATTAATTCATTTTGTATATTATGCCCAAGATAATGGTTATGAATTTCATCATGCTTGATTCTACAAATATGTTCTTGCATGATTGGATCAAGTTCTGCAATCATTTCAATAAGACTTAAGAAGTTTCCACTATTTTCTTGGTAAATCTTTTTGTTCTTTCCCCTAAATGCTAAATTATTTTTTTCAAGAGTTTTTATGACTAAAATAATTAGTGACAATACATTTTTCTAATGTTCTCCACCTCTATTAACTTGGTCTTGCATATATTTATCAATTGTTTTATTGTTGTGCAATCAAACTTCTAAATCAATCCATGAACTCATATTGATTATATGTTGGTTGGTCATTTCATGAGTTCTAAGTTTAGTACTAAGATTTTTTCAATCTCTACTACTTTCACTAGCTTATTGTTCTTAACATTAAAAACAGTGTTAAACAACTTCCAACAAAAATAAAATACTTTATTCAAATCTTTGGAATAAACTAACCATCTTCTTTCATGTCTTTCTCCATTAGCCAATTTTTGAAAATAATATGTAGTAAAAAAATGTCTTGAAGATTCATCCTTTGGAAAGTCTATGTCGGTAATTCTAATTAGTCCCTTTTCTACTAATAGATCTCTTAACTTAGTATCTACATTATTCCATTGACTAGGATCATAAATATTTTTAGGAATATAGTTATTCGGTTCATTTATAAGTTCTTAGTCTTATTGAGAATCTACAATTGATTTTTCACTAATTTCTTTTTTTTCTTCTTCTATTTGGATTATTTCATCATCTAACTCAACTAAGTTAGTGACTTGTTCATCTAAAGAACATTCTCCTAAGTTATTTGGTTTAATTTTGATATTATTTGTCAAAAATTTATCAAGAGATCCTTCTTGAGATTTTATCAAATTACCAACTTTCCTTTTTCTTTTAAGTTTTGAATGACCGCATTTATTGTCACGGCCCAAAATCCCATCGGGCCAGACTGGCACCCGAAGTCGAGAAGGCCCGGGAGAACCCGTTCAAATACCTGTACTTTCACTTACATGTCATCAAAAATTTGGGCAGCACTTCGTTGCATATAAAAGGGTCTAATTACCTGTATCAGCACAACACGCACAAACATATATACATATATATAATACTTGGCCGTCGGGGCCACCCCATATACGAATATAACATCACTATATAAACTTCCATGACTTTACCCTTCTTTATGTCTACAAAGCCTCTAGGATATACATGACATAACTAGGGTCGGGACAAACTCCCGCCCACACATGACTCCTGTACAATAACAAAATATAAGGAACTGACTCGGAAAACTCCGAAGTAAACTGGAGCTCACCAACAGTAGCTGTATGACCTGGCTCCTACTGGTGCGGTGTATGAGCTGAGGTACCTGTGCCTACAGCATGAAATGCAGGTCCCCTATAAGGAACGTCAGTACGAGATATGTACTGAGTATGTAAAGCTGTAAATAATCATATGTGATATGGGGGATCAAGAAAATCAGACACAAGTGAATAAATCATAATAGAAGTGAACCACACTTCATAAACATTTTTAGGATCATGAACATTATCATTAATCTGAATTGGGTTCTTGAATTCAAACACATTTGTGGAACGGTATACATTCGTTCATTTCATTCTTTACAATTATTATTCGCCATTACCTCCTCCTCCCGAACCTCCAACCACCTAACAATAATCAATACTGTACCGTACTGTGACCATTAGGCTGCCCCCAGTACATATCAATTGGGATCGACCCATGCTAGGCTTATGCCCCTGGGATACCACCCATAAACACATAAAAGATTTTTCCAATAACTTAGTTCAAAAGCTTTGAGATTATTACATTAGTGTTCATGCCAATATAGTACCTTTGGAACAACGATACATCAATAGGAATCAAGTAATAGGCCTTCTATACAATAACGATGTAATAAGGACTCATTGGTACATCAACAATATGTTTCAGAATCATCAATATCACAACAATGAAATAGGAGCCTCTTGGTACATCAATGAAACATTTTGACACTTTATAGAATGGAAACAACTTCATTGGTAATGTAGAACAATACATGTGTTTGGATAATCATCGGAATCTTACTTGATGGAACATTGGTGTTTCCATGCCAAAGAACATCGTTAGAGTATGTTTTACATACCTCGTTGTAGATTCGGATACCAATTCAACACAACTTCCCGCCTTTACAAATCACTTATCTACAATGAAAGATTTGGCATCTAGTATTAGTAACCCAACACTACAATTCTCTTCCATAATCCCATACAACCAATATTTGCAAAGCATTCCAAAAACCAACTTGAACAATAGGTTTATGTGTATATATATATATAATCATCATTTCAATACCACATCATCAATACCACATCATTCCTTCACAATTCAACATAATCCAACCATGCACAAGAATGATCCAATATCATTTCCAATCATCTTTCAATAACAATCAAATAACATACTTCTTATGCTCACATGCATATATATATATATATACATATCCATATAAATAACACCAACATAATTTACATCCTTACCATAGAATGGCCCTTTGTGTTTTGAAGTCCTGTTGGCACAAATAAGGGGTGCTTCTCGAAGCCCTTGAGACGATGAACACAACTACGGAATCAATTTGGACTTTCCACGGTTGAATCACAAGTACTTTGAAGGTCAAATTTGGCTAGGGTTTGTTCTCTCCTATGATTGATGATGGATATGAGTTTTTGAACTCATATACATGTATATATACACATATTCCCGTCCATAATACCATAGAAAATGACCAAAGTGCCCTTAAAATTTAAATAATGTCAAATATGTCCTCCGGTGGACTGTTTTGACAAGCTGAAGTAGATAGACCATAACTCTTTCCTCCGATATCGGATTTGGGTGAAATTGGTATCATTATAAAGATAATTCAAAGTTCTTTCATTTAATATAAATTAGGCCACCCAGTTCGTCCTGTACAAGGATTTATGATTATTTGAAGTTGACCCTAAAAATCTGTTTTGAGAGGCTGAAGTAAAACGCGTATAACTCCTTACGCAGATGTTGAATTTGGATGAAACCAATTGCATTGGAAAGAAGACTCAAAGATCTTTCTTTTTATATATGGTAGCTCTCCCAGTTAATTATATTGAGGGAGTTATGATCGTTCAAAGTTGACCCAAAAAACTGGCAGGCCTCAGTATTTTCCTGCTAATCTACTGTTCACAAAAATCTGTTTTGAGAGGCTGAAGTAGAACGGGTATGACTCCTTACTCAGATGTTGGATTTGGATGAAACTAATTGCATTGGAAATAAGACTCAAAGATCTTTATTTTGATATGTGGTAGCTTGCCCAGTTCATTATATTGAGGGAGTTATGACCGTTCAAAGTTGACACAAAAACTGGAAATTTTCCTGCAATTTTACTGTTCACATCCCGGCCACCGTTTTATAGTTTCGAGCGTGCTCGCTTATATCCGAAACTTATCCGTTTTTGAAAATCTTTATATCGTCGAAAAGCTTATTCAATAACCTTCGTATGGAAACATCGACGGGCAAATTCTGGTATAAATAAGGTCGATTCCTATACACATATAATCAAACTATACACTTGAAACCATCTCAAAATAATCAATACTCATATATACCTAACTTAGGATCAATACATATACTCCAACACATATAACAATGGCTAATGCACATAATTAAGTACGGGGTGTTACATCCTTCCCCCCTTAAGGACATTCGTCCTCGAATGTGAATGTAGTTATTTAGCCGAAACAAGTTCGAATTCATAATTGATATTCACGTCATCATATAGATATTATGCATATGTAAAAACTTACTTGTTAGTGTCCCAGTTCCACTCCTTGCACTTCTTTTTCATCTTTGAACAAATAAGGGTATTTCAATTTCATTGCTTCCTCCGCTTCCCATGTAATCTCTTCCCTTTGTTGATTTCTCCAAAGTACTTTCACCGATGCTACTTCTTTATTTCACAACTTCTTAACTTGACGATCTAATATAGCAATAGGCATCTCCTCATAGGTAAGATCTTCTGTTACTTGCACATCTTCTGTAGAAGTAATAAGGGATGGATCTCCGATGCACTTTCAAAGCATCGATACATGAAATACTGGATGCACTGATGAGAGTTCCTGGGGTAGCTCTAATTCATAAGCAACTTGCCCACATCTTCGAATAATCTTATACGGGCCTATATATCGTGGACTCAACTTTCCTTTCTTGCCAAATCTCATCACCCCTTTCATTGGCAATACCTTCAAAAATACCCAATCGCCTAACGAAAACTCTAGCCCTCTCCTTCTACTATCCGCATATGACTTGTGTCGACTTTGGGCTGTTTTCAACCGTTGCGGAATCACCTTGACTTTTTCTATGGCTTGATACACAAGATCCGGTCCGAACATAAGAGTTTCACCCGCTTCGAACCATCCTATTGGTGATCTACACTTCCTCCCATATAAAGCTTCATATGGTGCCATTTTGATACTTGAATGATAGCTATGATTGTAGGCAAACTCAATAAGAGGTAAATGATCATCCCAGCTGCCTTTAAAATCTATAACACATGCTCGTAGCATATCTTCAAGTGTTTGAATGGTGCGCTCTGCTTGTCCATCCGTCTGAGGGTGAAAAGTTGTACTCAGATTCACTTGTGTTCCCAAACACCGTTGGAAAGACTTCCAAAAGTTTGCAGTAAATTGAGTTCCCCGATCTGATATAATAGAAGTTGGCACTCCATGTAATCGGACTATTTCTTTAACATACAGCTTCGAATATTCTTCAACTGTGTAAATGGTCTTAACGGGTAAGAAATGTGCGGATTTAGTAAGCCTATCCACAATCACCCATATAGAATCAAATTTCCGAGCTGTACGAGGCAAACCTGTAACAAAATCCATGTTGATCATGTACCACTTCTAAGTTGGAAGATCTATGCATTGCATATCGCCTCCGGGCTTTTGATGTTCCACTTTAACTCGTTGGAAATTTGGACATCCAGCTACAAATTCTGCTATGTTCCTTTTCATGTCATTCCACCAATACATATCTTTCAAAACTTGATACATTTTGGTTGATCCTGGATGAATGGAATACCTTGAAAAATGTGCCTCTATCATAATCTTCTTTCTTAGCCCGTCTACATTCGGCACACACAATCGGTTTTGGCACTGAAGTACTCCTTCTCGCGTAAGCTCAAATGCCTTGGTTGCACCACTCTGAACATTCTCCTTAAGCTGTAATAAAATAGGATCTGCATATTGCTTCTCTTTGACTTCAGCTACTAATGAAGATTCCGCAGCATTATGTACGATAAGCTCTTTGTCCGGAGTTTCAAGAAGGCGAACTCCCAAACTAGCTAACTGGTGAAGATCTTTAATCATCCCTTGCCTTTCTATAGGCATCATCATAGCCTTACGACTTAACGCATCAGCTACTATATTCTCTTTTCCTGGATGATACAAAATATCGACATCATAATCTTTTAATAGTTCCATCCACCTTCGTTGCCTCGGATTTAGATCCTTCTGACTGAAAATATATTGTAAGCTCTTGTGATCAGTATATATATCAACATGAACCCCATATAAATAGTGGCGCCATATTTTTAAAGCAAAGATAACCGTTGCCAGCTCAAGATCCTGTGCAGGATAATTTTTCTCATGTGGCCGCAATTGTCTAGAAGCATATGCTATTACTTTACCATGCTGCATCAATACACATCCTAAACCAATTCTAGAAGCATCACAATACACTGTATACCCTTCTGTACCTTCTGGAAGTACCAACACAGGTGTAGAAGTCAACTTATTTTTCAATTCTTGGAAACTCTCCTCACACGTATCATTCCATTGAAACTTGGATGTTTTATGCGTTAGCTTGGTTAAAGGTGCTGAAATGGAAGAAAAGTCTTTAACAAACCTCCTATAATAACCAGCCAACCCGAGAAAACTACGAATCTCCGTCGGCGTTGTGGGCCTTGGCCAGTTCTTCACAGCTTCTATCTTTTGAGCATCAACCTTTATCCCTTCCCTAGATACAATATGACCCAAAAATGCCACCGACTTTAACCAAAACTCACATTTAGAGAACTTTGCATAAAGCTTACAATCACGAAGAGTCTGCAATGTCTGTCGTAAGTGATTGGCATGGTCCTCTTTTGATCTAGAATAAACTAGAATATCATCTATAAAAACTATCACAAATACATCCGGGAATGGCTTAAACACCCTATTCATCAAATCCATGAAAGCTGCAGGTGCATTTGTTAGCCCAAATGACATAACTAGAAACTCATAATGACCATACCTTGTTCGGAAAGCTGTTTTGGGTATATCTTTTTCTTTGACCCTCACTTGGTGGTAACCTGACCTCAAATCAATCTTAGAAAAGCACTTGGCGCCTTGTAACTGATCAAATAAATCATCAATTCTTGGGAGAGGATATTTATTCTTAATAGTCACCTTATTCAATTGCCGATAATCAATACACATCCTCAGCGAGCCATCCTTTTTGCGTACAAATAACACTGGTGCTCCCCAGGGGGACATACTAGGCCTTATAAATCCCTTCTCTAGCAAATCTTTCAATTGCTCTTTCAATTCTCGCAATTCTACTGGGGTCATTCTATATGGAGGAATGGAGATTGGTTGGGTTCCTGGTATTACATTAATACCAAACTCTACTTCTCGTTCAGGAGGCAAACCTGGAAGATCTTCAGGAAATACATCAAGAAATTCATTTACCACCGGAACAACGTGAAGAGTTGGTGGCTCCGCTTCTATATCCCTTACTCTAACTAAATGATATAGGTATCCCTTGGAAATCATTTTTCTTGCTTTGAAATAAGAAATAAATCTACCTTTTGGTGCGCCAATCTTACCTTGCCATTCAATAACTGCTTCATTCGGAAAATGTAAATACATCTTTTTTGTACAACAGTCAATTTTGGCATAACAAGACGCCAACCAATCCATACCCATTATAACATCAAAGTCTACCATTTCTAGTTCCATGAGATTGGCCATCGTGCTTCGACCACACACAGTTACTATACAATCTTTATAAACTCTTCTAGCAATAATAGATTCCCCAACCGGGGTAGACACTTCCAACGGCTTATCTAACAATTCGGGGGTTCTTTTGAACTTTCCAGCAACCAAAGGAGTAACATATGATAATGTAGAACCAGGATCAATTAGAGCATATACATCAAATGAAAATATGGACAACGTACCCGTAACCACATCTGGGGAAGCCTCTAGATTCTGTCGATCTGCTAAAGCATAAGTGCGATTCTGAGTCCCGCTGGAACTGGCGACTCTTGTTTCATTTCTAGCGTGACCCACGGGTCGTGCGCCTCTACCAGAATAAGATACCGGTGACGATGATGCAACAGCTGATCCCAAAGGTCGTGCTACACCACCTGCGCCCCTTCGTGGGCATTCTCTCATCATATGCCCCATCATACCGCACCAATAACAAACATTTGTTCCCATTCGACATGCGCCCATATGATTCCTTCCACATTTATGGCAT
Organism: Capsicum baccatum var. pendulum; assembly: GCA_030864225.1. Classification (NCBI taxonomy): domain Eukaryota; kingdom Viridiplantae; phylum Streptophyta; class Magnoliopsida; order Solanales; family Solanaceae; genus Capsicum; species Capsicum baccatum. Next base: position 232,188,550 of record CM061560.1, on the reverse strand, counting down.
GGCTCTCGAGGATGTCTCAGTTGGATCATATTCCTTTGCCCATGATAACCCGCTGATCACGAACTATGACCCTCACTTCTTTGCCCAATTTGACTGCCTCTGAACCCCTGATGCTGTGGTGGAGCACTAGCTGCAGAATAAGAAAATAATGGCCTAGGTGGTCTAGCAGAAAATTGAGGTCTAAAACCTCTCTGTGGAGCCATAAACTGCCCTGTAGATCTGGACCTCTTAGAAGATCCGCTTTCAAATTCCTGCGTTCTTCTTCTCTGCCTCTGATCTTCCATTTTCTGTGCAAATGCTTGGATCCTAGCTATATCCATATCTTTATTCAGTGCAGCAATAGTACAATCCCTAACCAAATACGGATCCAATCCGTTCACATACCGATGAACTCTGTCATCCATAGTAGCTATAACATTAGGAGCATATCTGGACAAGGAATTAAATCGAAGACTATACTCCCTCACACTTGTATTACCCTGCCGAAGATTTAAGAACTGATCTGCACGGGCCTGACGAGTCTCATATGGAAGATAATGATCAATAAATGCCTCTTTGAACTCTTTTCAAGTAGCTGGGGGTGCATCAATTCCCCTCAACCATTTCCAGTCTTCATACCAATATATAGCCTCACCTTTGAATCTATACGCGGCTAACTCCACTGTCTCTCTGCCCGATACATGCATCACCTCTAGGGTCCTTTGGATCTGATCAATAAAGTCCTGCGGATCTTCATTAAGATCGGATCCGGTAAAAGTAGGCGGATCCATCTTAAGAAAATCTTGCGTCCGAAGACTAGCCGCCCTATCAGTACCGCTAGAACCCGCGACAGGAATGGCTTGCCCTTGGACTTTCCCAGCAACTATATGAGTCAAAAGTTGCACTGCATTTCTAAGATCTTGATCAACAACATTAATAGGTGGCTCTGGGGATATAGTTCTCCTCCCCCTTATTTCTTCTGGACTGGGGGAAGTTTCTGATGCATGCTCAGCTGGAGCCTCACTTTGATTAGCTGGTATAGTGGGTGACTTACTAGTCCCCTCTCCGCCAGCCACATCTACTTGCTTACCGGTATTCTTGCTTCTGGTAACCGGCATCATTACTATAATAAGAGAAACAAACTGATTCAGTGGTCAACTATGACTTCATATACAATATAAGCTCTATCGCACGATCTAAGACATGAAGAAAGGAAACAATTCCTAAATGTCCATAGCCTCCTGTTTATAGATGTGGTGCACAACACACCGATAAACAAGACTCTACGTAGACACAGCTTTGTAGACTCACTAGGACGAACCGCTCTGATACCACTTTTGTCACAGCCCAAAATCCCATCGGGCCAGACTGGCACCCGAAGCCGAGAAGGCCCGGGAGAACCCGTTCAAATACCTGTACTTTCACTTACATGTCATCAAAAATTTGGGCAGCACTTCGCTGCATATAAAAGGGTCTAATTACCTGTATCAGCACGACACGCACAAACATATATACATATATATAATACTTGGTCGTCGGGGCCACCCCATATACGAATATAACATCACTATATAAACTTCCATGACTTTACCCTTCTTTATGTCTACAAAGCCTCTAGGATATACATGACATAACTAGGGTCGGGACAAACTCCCGCCCACACATGACTCCTGTACAATAACAAAATATAAGGAACCGACTCGGAAAGCTCCGAAGTAAACTGGAGCTCACCAACAGTAGCTGTATGACCTGGCTCCTACTGGTGCGGTGTATGAGCTGAGGTACCTGTGCCTGCAGCATGAAAAGCAGGTCCCCCGTAAGGGACGTCAGTACGAGATATGTACTGAGTATGTAAAGCTGTAAATAATCATATGTGATATGGGGGATCAAGAAAATCAGACACAAGTGAATAAATCATAATAGAAGTGAACCACACTTCATAAACATTTTTAGGATCATGAACATTATCATTAATCTGAATTGGGTTCTTGAATTCAAACACATTTGTGGAACGGTATACATTCGTTCATTTCTTTCTTTACAATTATTATTCGCCATTACCTCTTCCTCCCGAACCTCCAACCACCTAACAATAATCAATATTGTACCGTACTGTGACCATTAGGCTGCCCCCAGTACATATCAATTGGGATCGACCCATGCTAGGCTTATGCCCCTGGGATACCACCCATAAACACATAAAAGATTTTTCCAATAACTTAGTTCAAAAGCTTTGAGATTATTACATTAGTGTTCATGCCAATATAGTACCTTTGGAACAACGATACATCAATAGGAATCAAGTAATAGGCCTTCTATACAATAACGATGTAATAAGGACTCATTGGTACATCAACAATATGTTTCAGAATCATCAATATCACAACAATGAAATAGGAGCCTCTTGGTATATCAATGAAACATTTTGACACTTTATAGAATGGAAACGACTTCATTGGTAATGTAGAACAATACATGTGTTTGGATAACCATCGGAATCTTACTTGATGGAACATTGGTGTTTTCATGCCAAAGAACATCGTTAGAGTATGTTTTACATACCTCGTTGTAGATTCGGATACCAATTCAACACAACTTCCCGCCTTTACAAATCACTTATCTACAATGAAAGATTTGGCATCTAGTATTAGTAACCCAACACTACAATTCTCTTCCATAATCCCATACAACCAATATTTGCAAAGCATTCCAAAAACCAACTTGAACAATAGGTTTATGTGTATATATATATATATAATCATCATTTCAATACCACATCATCAATACCACATCATTCCTTCACAATTCAACATAATCCAACCATGCACAAGAATGATCCAATATCATTTCCAATCATCTTTCAATAACAATCAAATAACATACTTCTTATGCTCACATGCATATATATATATATATTTATACATATCCATATAAATAACACCAACATAATTTACATCCTTACCATAGAATGGCCCTTTGTGTTTTGAAGTCCTGTTGGCACAAATAAGGGGTGCTTCTCGAAGCCCTTGAGACGATGAACACAACTACGGAATCAATTTGGACTTTCCACGGTTGAATCACAAGTACTTTGAAGGTCAAATTTGGCTAGGGTTTGTTCTCTCCTATGATTGATGATGGATATGAGTTTTTGAACTCATATACATGTATATATACACATATTCCCGTCCATAATACCATAGAAAATGACCAAAGTGCCCTTAAAATTTAAATAATGTCAAATATGTCCTCCGGTGGACTGTTTTGACAAGCTGAAGTAGATAGACCATAACGCTTTGCTCCGATATCGGATATGGGTGAAATTGGTATCATTATAAAGATAATTCAAAGTTCTTTCATTTCATATAAATTAGGCCACCCAGTTCGTCCTGTACAAGGATTTATGATCATTTGAAGTTGACCCTAAAAATCTGTTTTGAGAGGCTGAAGTAGAACGGGTATGACTCCTTACTCAGATGTTGGATTTGGATGAAACTAATTGCATTGGAAAGAAGACTCAAAGATATTTCTTTTGATATGTGTTAGCTCGCCCAGTTCATTATATTGAGGGAGTTATGACCGTTCAAAGTTGACACAAAAACTGGAAATTTTCCTGCAATTTTACTGTCCACATCCCGGCCACCGTTTTATAGTTTCGAGCGTGCTCGCTTATATCCGAAACTTATCCGTTTTTGAAAATCTTTATATCGTCGAAAATCTTATTCAATAACCTTCGTATGGAAACATCGACGGGCAAATTCCGGTATAAATAAGGTCGATTCCTATACACATATAATCAAACTATACATTTGAAACCATCTCAAAATAATCAATACTCATATATACCTAACTTAGGATCAATACATATACTCCAACACATATAACAATGGCTAATGCATGTAATTAAGTACGGGGTGTTACATTTATACTTTCTAGTTGACATTTTAATATTCTAACAAATATTCTAAACACTATCTATAATATCAATTCATAAAATAAATATAAGAAACCAAAGTAATACTAGAAAGTTAAGAATAATATTACCCAATTTAACAAATATGAAGATTTGATTTCAAAATATTTTTTGGATGCTCTCTTCAGACTTCAAATTAAATTAGCAAAATCTTTAACTTTTGAATTATTTAACTCAAAATTCTGAAATTTAAGAGGGAGAAAGTAAATATTAAGGAGAGAGAGTCAGAGAGAGAGAGAGTAAGATATGAATCATGAAAATTGAGAAAAAGGATTAAAAGTACAACTTTAAAAACAAAAAAAGAGAAAAGATATCTTTTCCCCCTGAACTTGTCTTCCAAACTCACTTTAGCACTTAAACTTAACTTCTGTTTATTTACCCCCCCCCCCCTAACATCTTTAAAGTATATTTGTTTCACCCCTCAAAACTGAATACCACTCCCATGTCAATGCTAAATCAGTGCCACATCAGTGTCAGGTCATTGCCACGTAAGAAATTAGGATTTAAAAAAAAAATCCCACACACATACTATTTTTATGTATTTTATTTTAAAAAGCAAAAAATATATATTTACTATTTATATATATATATATATATATATATATATATATTAAATAATATATATATAAATAATATACATATATATATAAATATTAAATAATATATATATAAATAATATACATATATATATTAAATAAAAAATTCAACCCCCCCCCCCCCCAATCTTTCTCCATTCCAGCCCCTCCCCTTCTCCCCCCCCCCCCCCCCCCCCCGCTCTTCTTCCCTTTCAACCCCCCCACCCTCCATTCTTTCTCCCCTTCTAGCCCCCACCCCCCACCCATCATCTTTCTTCCCTTTCAGCCCCACCCTTCCAGCCCCCCACCCCCGTTCTTTCTCTCTTTCAGGCCCCCACTCCCACCCTCTTCTTTCTTATTCAAACACAAAAATACTTTCATCAAGTTAAAATTAATTTTTTAAAATTGTCTTATTATCAAAAAAATTCAAAAGTAAAAATCAAAAGAAATCTCATTGATGATAAGTGATTCAAAAATAAAATCATCAATTTAATTTAATTTTTATCTAAATTTTGAGGGAGTTGGATTGAAGGTTGAGACGGTATTCAATGGAGAAAATTATTAAATAGTGTTTTCATGTTTGTTCTTGGGTGGTGTTAATGGAGGAAAGTGAAAATATTAAAGAAAAGTGTTATTCTTGGGTGGTGTTGTTAATGGAGGACAATGAAAAAAATTAAAGGAAAGTGTTGTTCTTGGGTGGTGGTGTTAATGGAGAAAAGTGAAAAAAATTAAAGGAAAGTGTTGTTCTTGGGTGATAGTGTTAATGGAGGAAAGTGAAAAAATTTGAGGTTGTTAATGGAGGTTTGAGTATTGTTGTTGATTATGATTTGAAGAAGAAAGAAGAAAAAAGTGTCCATTTTTTATTTTAATTTTAATTTAATTTTATTTTATTTTTTAATTTTTTTATTATATTTTAAATATAAGATTACTGAAATTAATTTTTTTAATAAATAAATGCACCCCTTTTTTAAAAAAATGTCACATCAACTTTAGAGGTCAAACAAATACACTTTAAAGTTGTTAAGGGGGTAAATAAATGAAAGTTAAGTTTAAGTGCTAAAGTGAGTTTGGAGGACAAGTTCAAGGGGGAAAAGATGTCTTTTCTCAGCAAAAAATGATCAACGGTTCTTTTTTTTTTTCATGAAGTCATTTCATTTGCTTCAAAAGTCCAATGTAATGATTGATTTTTTACTTTATTAATATATAGAAAAGCAGTCCACTATTGGACTGCCAAGTGTTAATTAAAACAAAAAGATATTTCTCCTCCAAAAGTTCTATCTTTAAAATAATTTTTTTTAATTTACTTCATAATTATAACAAAATAGGGCCCCCAAATGTGGGGGCCTAAGGCAATTTCCTTTTTAATTACCTTATTGAGTCGGCCCTGCATGTCCTAATATGCGCTATGTTTAGAAGCTAAATAATACAGTTTCTAAATCATGATGTGGGAAAAAAGTATTCAAAAAGTAAAAGTCTTACTTCTTTTATAAGAGGTACACAAATCTTTCTTGAAATATCAAAATTTTCTCAAAAAACCTTCTATAGTCTTAATCGATTCAAAAATGTATCTAGAATAGTCGATAACTCTAAGCAAGACATATTCAAAGAAGCGATATTTGTTCAAAATCGACCAAATCAACCCTCGATTAGTAACATCCACATTCGATGATAAATATATTTTCGAAAAGTTTTCAAAGTGAGTAAATCAAATCTAATTAATATCAATTTCTAATTTTGATGTCATTTACTCATCCATTTTGGCATTTAAAGTTCCATAACGATTTTATCAATGTTTAGCAAAATCAAGAGATTTAATATATGAAATTAGGTATAAATTAAGTATGATAATCAGAAAGTGATAAAGAATCATTTACATTATGAAGTCTCCTCAATCCATTGTTTTAGCTGAAGATCTCAGCCAAAAATAGCCCAAAGGAACTTTAAAATAGTTATTGTATCAAAATAGCTACTCATATAAATCTCAACAAATTTAGTATCAAAATAGTTACTTATATAAATTTCAACAAATTTAGTTACGGATTATCGAAGGAACTAGTTTTCCCAGCTAATATTCACAACTTTCAACTTCACATTTAATTATTCAAAACATCTCAACCAATCTTGAAATGGGATGATTTTGATTCATATGAGTCCAAAATCACCATACATATCTTATAACTAATTTAATAACAATTTGAAGCTCCTTTGTTTAATGTGGTATTAGTTATACCCAGAAACAACATCAAAACACAAAACACGAACACACACGATCAAAATTCATCAAAATCTCATCGTGAAAAAATGAAACTTTTCAATAATATCAAAGTGCTTTTCAGACATAGTCCAATTAAAAAATTCAAATTTGGATTTCGAGTGCCCGATATTGTAATATTCTGATCGTTCCTTAAGCCTAAATCTGTCTTTTGAGTGGATAGAGATGGATTTCAAAGTGATTGATGTTTATATTATGTTGTATTTATCTAATTTATACATTTTGTATATAGAGCATTGAATAAGCTTTCCATCGATACCAATTTCCTCGAAATCCGACATTGGACGAGGAAGTTATGGCCGTTTTACTAAGCGATGTCGGAATCTCCAAGGCCTGACGGTGGACCTGAAGGACCGCCAAATCCTTGGTGGACCTTCAATTGTCCCGTCAAGCCAAGGCAGTAACCCTTTTTCTGGCCATCGTGCGACGTCCAAAATGGTGGGCCGCCAAAAATTTGACGGACCATCAAGGGGACCGTCAAGTCGAGGCAGAATGTCCCGTTTCTGGCCCCTAAGTGACGGACGATCTGGTGGACCGTCAGTTTACTAATGTATCGTCACTTCGACCGTCACTTTGAGGCATAATGTCCTAGTTTTGGCACTTGAGTGACGGACGATCTGGTGGACCATCAGTTCCTCTGACGGACCGTCAGTTAGACTGTCACAGACCCAATCAATAATTTTTTAAACTCATTTTTTAGGAGTATTTTGGTCATTTCCACCCATTTTGGTCTTGTATATATATATCCAAGTAGAGAAGAGAAGTTCATTTTTTTTCCTTTCTCTTCCATAACCCTTTAGAAACTAGGGTTTCTTCCAAAATCCTAAATCAAGTCTTCTCCAACAAATTCAACCAAAGATTTCACCAATTTGTTCAAGAATTAAGTTCTCCAAGTCAAAGGAATCAAGAAACTTAGCTCAAAAGTGTAAAGAAGAGTTTCCAATCAAGCTTGTTCGTCTTAAAAATCATAATTCAAGGTATGTGGGGTTTGAACAAGAACACTTCTTTCATTCTTGTTCCCAAAGATTTAATTTCTATTGAATTTCATGATTTTTGCAAAGTGGGTTTATACCAAATTACTTTATCAAGGATTTATGAGATTTGAGTTAAACAAGATTGACATATGTGACTACTTCATTGTCTTATTAAGAATTTATGCCATGAGTTTTATATTGTTATCATGAAATGATGATTTCTAAGTGATTTATGATAAGTGTCATGATTTATGTTTTTCCATGATAAATTTAACTATTGATCTATATATTGATATTGAGCTTAAGAGTCAAGAATGAGTCCTATGATGTTTTCTTGAAGTTTTGATATTTGATATGATTTAATAAGTAAGCGTACTTAATGTTTAGGAAGATTGTTTTGATTTGAGTCGAGTTAGAAATACACAATTGTTTTGAATTAAACATGAGAAATACTTATTATTTGGTCTATATGGTAGACCCTTGAGTTGATTAAGGTAGATTTCCTAACGTGTTCTGAGCTTAAGTCTGGGAGTAGTATTTAGCACCAAGCGGGAAATATGGGTTTGGCGCATCCTACTTTCCCAGAACTACGTACCACCGTAGGATTAAGATTAAGGGGCAAAGGCCAAGACAGTGATCACTAAATTTAAGGTTCTACTCCGATGGAAAGGATAAAACAGCTCTCCCAAATGTGGGCAAGACGTTGGACTCTATGAAAGCTCACATGGTTTATGTCGGTTATAAGAAACTCCCAAGTCCATAATAGTCTAAGTTTATTGAGTTACCAAGTTACTCTAAGTTATGAGTCAAAGAGTTTGAGTTGAGTCCAATAATTTATGAAATTTATGAAGCATGTGTTATTATTGATGATTTATGGAAATTACGTTTTAGAAAATTCAAGCGAAGAGAGTCATTATTGTCAGCATGCATGATTTTATATTACATTTATGATATTATTTTAAAATGTTGCATACACCCCACATACTCAGTATATTCCCAAGTACTGATTTCCATACTCTTCTGTGTTCTATATTTCCTCGTGATGTAGGTTCAGGTTCTCAGTCTCAGTAGCGACAGTGATCTTCGAGTTCCTTCATCTACATTTTTGTAGTTGGTAAGTCCCCATGTTTCGAGGACCTATGTCCCTGATTTTTTCTTGTTAATAGATGGTTGTTTCCTTTTAGACCAGTACGAGTCAGTTGGGGGATCTGTCCCAATGGCTCCTCAATATTATGTAGTAAAGTCTTTGTCAGACTAGAGTACTAGTATGTGCAGAACTTCAGTATTTTGATTGTACAGGACAGTATCTCTTCGTATTCCAGTGTGTTCATGGCATGATTATTCCTTCTTACTCTAGCTTGATTTTTGTCGTAGTGAGTTCTGAAAGTGATGACAGCCTTAGAGGGTTAGCTTGAGGCCACGTGTGGTCTTAAGCACCATGTGGCATCCCGAGATGGGATCTTAGCGCGTTACAAGTTTGGTATCAGAGCCTAAGGTTCAAAGAGTCCTAGGGAGTCTAACAAGGCTTTAGAAGTTGAAAAATCTGAGAAAAGAAAAAACAAGTAGTCGATGAATTGGAGAATAGAAATTACAGTGATGAAACTGTTCAAGCTTCGGGTAGAGATGAGCAGGAGGAAATAGAAATTGAGTATAGGATGGATTAGGAATCATTGATCTTGCCCCACTATGCAAGGTTTATCTCAATTGAGAGGTACGACCCTACCACAGTCATGGATGATGTTGAATCATTTTCGGCTAAGATATCCATTAGGTCTCGTTTGATAATATTTTATGAATTCAAACAATTGGTGATTGATCAACATCTGAAGTCGAGGTTTAAGAATTCCTATTTTGGTTATTTATGGGACTTGTCAGAACATATGAAATTCAATGGAAAACTTTTCTACTATACACTTCTTTATCGAGTTCAACAGGACAACATATTGTGTGAAATATGGTTCTGCATCAATGACATACCTGCATTTTTTGTCCTGAAGGAGTTTGCACTAATAATGAGTTTAAACTATGGGTGTTATCCCCGTGATTCAAAATATTTCAAAGCGATGGAGCCGGGTGAAGCTTTTTTCAAAAGGATTGCCAAAAAAAGGAGTGGAAATCTCAAGAGATTGTTGAAGCTTACTAGAGGTGGGAGGCTAGACAAGGAGGAGAAATTCAAATGGTCCTTGGTTTGGTTCGTGCACTGCATATTGCTTGCGCGCAACTTGTCAAAAATCGTGGACATAGACACCATCAAAATGGTAGATTACTTGAGCTTCTTTGAGAGAAACCCTTGGGGTAAGGAGTCATTCACCTTGACTCTAGACCATTTAAAGAAGCGGATAGACTTCACCAAGCAGAAAAATACATATGTGATAAAGGGAGTTTCATCGTACACGCTCTACGGATTCCCCTTCCATTTCTAGTATTGATTATAAACCACTAAAGTAGTTTATTCTATACTGTAATTTATCTATGGTGTCTATACTATACTGACTAATTTATATATTTTCATTTTTCCTTCCATATCTCAAAAGACGCTAAAATAATCGAAGGTAGTCCATATTTGAACGGATGGAGCACAAAGGTAGAAAATATTTTTATAAAGAATATTTTTAACAATATTGTGTTGCTTAATAATCACATTTTCCTGTTTATCTGTAGAGAGTGCACCCGTATATTATCCCCACAGTCCGTGAAATAAAACAGCAATACATGAAAAAGTTTAAACCATTCATGGATGAGGTGAAAGATATATTCAACAATAGCTTGAAGGCTCATCTAGAGGATGTGACTTTTATCACCTCATCGGAGGATGGTGAGGACGGGTATGATGATCAAAATTTGGGTGGAAATCAAGGCATGTCACTCGTGGTGCGGGGAAAACTAAGTTGAGATCAAAGACACCGATGATTGAAAATTTGAAAGAGCGCATGTTTAGACTAGAGGAGGCAATGAAGGATATTGTTGATTTTGTAAAAGAAGAGAGGCCAAGGAGAGAAGAAAAGGAGAGGCAAAAGAAAAAGAAAAGAAGATGAAGGTAATATCTCCTTTGTATATTATAGAAGTTGCATATTTTATATAATCCATTTTATTTATAATAGAATCTAAGTCATTCTTCATTAACTGATAGCATAGTTTATTATAAACGGTAAATACTTGAAAATGCAGGTGTGCAGGTTCAAAGTCAGCATTTGTCAGTGAAGGCTATCCATGATGACGACGATATTAAAGAAGTTCTCCTTGATGCAACAGTTTTGGAACAAACCTCGATCAATGCTAATGAGATAATGATCCCTGATGATACATTTGTTATAGAGTAGGAAAATTCGAATGAAGACAATCAATAAAAACAAGAAAAAAACTAAAGAAGCTTTTTGTGAAGAAGAAAACAATCCTGATGAATCAGCTGGTGTAGAGAATGATAATCCTGATGAAGGCAAGCAAGTGATAAAAGGAAAAATGAAAAAATTATTTGTGAAGAAGAAAATAATGAAGAATGTGGAGAAAAAAGTAGGAGAGGAAAAAGAAGAAAAGAAGAATGCAGCAAGAGAAGGAGTAGAGAAAGAAGAAGAAAAAGAAGAAGAGGGAGAGAAGATAGCAACAGTAGAGGAAGAACAGAGAAAAGAAGAAGGAACCATGGCAACAATAAAAGGAGAAGAACATGCATCGACAGATATAGATGATTTTCTTAAGGGAGTTGTTGATGACATCAACAACATGCAGGTGGGAGACAAAAATATTCAGGAATCACAAAACAATGTATAATTTTTATGATGTTTATTTGTGGAAGAAAAGACAATATTAAGATTTTTATTTTTCAGCTCTGGATGTGTAGAGATGAACAATTTTATTTTTGAAACTACTTTTATAGTTTATGATAAACATTTTATAGTTTATATAGTCAACGTATCATTACTTTTACATAAATGTCATCATTGATTATAGACTCTAACTAAAAGGTAAAGCATATATAGTACAGTGTTGTATAGTCAATGAATGAAAAAGGTAAACCATATATAATATAAGTGAAAAGTAGTCTATTAATAAAAGAGACACAATACATTCAATCTCACTACACCCCCATTACATATTTCCAAAAATTTATAATTTTTAGGACCTTCTCATTTTCTTCAGTCATATCCAACCTATGCTTAAGTTGATCCCTTTCAATTTCGACATCTTTCAACAATATTTTTAAGTGATCAATCTTGTTTTTTGATTTCCTATTTAATGTCATTAGAATATTCTTATTTTCTTAAAATTCTCTAAGCCTTCCCAACATTTTAAACTTTGCAACGCCTTAAAATTTTGATTCCTTGAAATTGCAAGGAATCTATTTGAAATAAGAGCATCCATCATTATCCTAAAATAACGACGATAAATACGTAAATTATATTATGTGATGAACATAAATAAATTTTTATTTACATAAAAACAAACCTTTCCAACCACACAGTTGTAGAATTTTTGACCCGGATTCTTGTCGGTTCGTGATGTCTTCAAAATAGCGGGATTACCACAATGATAAAATTAGCACTTTTGGACGTTTGAGATGACTGCGACATTATTATTGTTGAAGAAAAATAAGAAAGTGATGAATAACTGAATATGGAGGAGTTCAAAAAGGTCTCTTTTATTTATATAGTAGGGTTACCAAAAGCTGACCATCAGAAAATTGTACCTTTTGGTAAAGGATCAGACCATTGGGAAAAATTCAAATGGTTTATCATTTACTTCAAAGGGGCTCTAAAAATGTTTATGTCTTTTATAATTGACTACGATAAATATGGATTATATACTGATGTCTTCGTTGATGATTCAGTATATAAACTTATTATCGATTTAAACTGCGGTCGATTGTTGACCAAAGCAAGATTCTATGCTCAACTTACTGAATATATGAACAGTTTAAAATAATGACAAAAAGGAGAAATTAAATTAAATAAAATTAAAGTATGTTAATTAACATTATTTAAACATTGTAAAGCAATTTAGATACATCAATTGTGACACCTAATTACTTTTGAACGTAATCAAGTGTCATCTAAGGCACGTTGTAGTCGTAGATCATTGAGATGAGACTAAAAGGAGAGAATTAAAATAAAATAAAATAAATATGAATCATTCAATCACTAAATAACAACTACATATCATGACATAAGACTAGACGAGTGTAATGAGCATAATTAAGAGTGATGGTTGTCACTGTGGGTGTTCAATGGACAAGTAGTGCTTGAGAACAAGAAGTCCTTTTCAATGCAGATGCTTGTTCTGAGTAATTGGTTGTTATTATCATTACTATCCCTTATACTTATTTGATAGAGTGTCAAATTATTTTGTACTCTCATATGATGATATTTAGTCACTTTACATTGCATGAATGATGTTTATTTATTTATTTTATTTTATTTCTTCTTTTTTAATCTCATCTCCTTTTAATATAGACTTAATTGGTCGATACATGACTATTAACATAGTCTGGTATAGATAAAGATAATTATCTATAATATATGCAAGATATCATCATAGGTCTATTTTCAAAGGATGTGAGATTGACAAAAGGAGAAATAAAATAAAATAAACATTATTCACGTAATGTAAAGTAACTAAATATCATCATATGAGAGTACAAAATAATTGGACACTCAATCAAATGTGTATAAGGGAGGGCAATGGTAGTAACAACCAATTACGCAAAACGAGCGTCGGCATTGAGAAGGACTTCTTGTTCTTAAACACTACTTGTCTATTGAACACCTACAAGTGACAACCATCACTCTTACATATGCTCATTACACTCGTCTAATCTCATGTCATGATATGTAGTCATGATATATAGTTGTTCTTTAGTGATTGGATGATTCATATTTATTTTATTTTAATTTAATTTATTTTATTTCTCTCCTTTTTTAGTCTCATTTCAATGACTACGACTACAACGTGCCTTAGATAACACTTGATCACGTTCAAAAGTGATTGGGTGTCATTGATGTATCTAAATTGTTTTACAATATTTGAATGGTGTTAATTGACATACTTTAATTTTATTTAATTTAATTTTTCCTTTTTTGTCATTATTTTAAACTGTCCATATATTCAGTAAGTTGAGCATAGACCCTTGCCTTGGTCGATAATCAGCCTCAGTTTAAATCGATAATAAGTCTATACAATGAATCCTCAAGGAAGACATCAGTATATAATCCATATTTATCGTAGTCAATTATATCCTTAATATTTTCTATCTTACATTTAATGAAATAGTCTGTAGAAATGTTTAAACATATTGTACTAGTAAATCATCAACAAAGACATCAGTATATAATTCATATTTAGCGTAATCGATTATATCCTCACTATTTTCTTTCTTACGTTTAATGAAACAGTCTTTAGAGAATTTGAAACACACCGTACTGATGAATCATCAAAAAAGACATAAAGTTCATTATACATAAATGGAAAAAGAAAACACAAACTTGTTAAATAAAAGTTCATTTCATGAAAATATACAAATTTTGGGACAAAATTTCGAAAAAAAAAAAGACAAAAAGAAAAGCTTTCATTTACAAAATGGGGCCAATATGAAAGCTTCCGCAGTCAACTACATCATTCTAAACTACACTAAATTAGGGGGAAATAGGGGGTGATGAGGTTATAAGGGTCCAAGTGAAGCCTCTCAGCTATGGCCCAAAGAAAATGGGTCATCCGCCGGAGCTCCATGTCCAGCCGCCGCTGATCAGCTGCAAGACCCTGGAAAAGAAAATCCAGGTCGCTCCTCAGATGGAGAAAATCATGGTTATGGGTTGTCATCATCCTGCGCATGGGATGAAGAAGGTACCTGCTCCTTACTATTTTTTTCTCTACTCTTATCTTTTTGCTCAGTGTAGTAAAAGTGGGTTTAGAATCGACCACGACTCTCTTTAAATAGACCAAAGGAGAATAAAATCGACCAATAGAAGCTATACACGTATAGAGGGAAGGTGAAAAGACGTGGGGGAATAGGTAACGAAAATTTGTAGCAGTCGCGACAGTCGAGTCACTTCAAAATAGTGCCTTTTTTCGAAGCATCATTATTACATTGAAATGTTCAGTGTACGAAAAAAAGGGTTTCATTAATAGACCACTCGAGAGGTGTATTATTTATTTTGTACTTTAAGTTATACTCTGTAGACCACGCATAGATCTTTTATATATTATGAGTCTAGTCGATGTATAATGTGTATAGTCGATTTCATACATAATAAAATTTAATAGATAAATTTGGATAGGATTTTTCAAAACGACACATTTTCCAATGTTTCATTATTATTTTGAATTCAATAGTGTATGAAGAAAAGGATTTGATCAATAGACAACGTGAAAGGTTTATTATACACTACGTATTAAATATTACTCTGTAGACTAAATATTGATTTACTATATATTATGAGGCTAGTCGATTATTGTAGTGTATAATCTATTTAGTATATAGTATATAATAAATGAATTAGGATCTATAATGCACAAAAAAATGTCGATTTTGAATGCAGTTCATTACCTTTGAATACAGAATACACATTACAAATTGTCCAGTGCATTTGACAAAACAAAAAAAATACAACGCCAATTCTATTTTCCTATGTTAAGGCTACATGTTATTCTCTTATGCCCTGAATTTTTGCACTTGGAGCACTCATTCCTTTTCTTGGGCCTTAAAGACTCCAACACACCCTTAACATATTTCACCCTCCTCCTCCCTAGTTTGGGATCAAAATCGGGTGAAAGAACTTGCATTTCTAAATACTCCCGCGCCACGCTCCATTCTGACTCTAAACGTACTACACAAATAGATTCCAGGTATGAAAGGAGGTATGATTCTTTAGAATATATGAGCAAAGAGTAGTGGTAAATGCTAGTACCGTAATCATCCCCGTGCTTCAAACTCAACGCTGCCATTGTATGAGCGTATAGCAATTTCACCAAGTCGTAGTTTCTTTAAGAACAAGACCTTTTTGATAGATTACCTTTGGTGGAAGGACCACAATCAAGCACGGTGAATTCATCGGTGATTTCATTTATGTTACTCATACACAATTTGTCTTCCTCGGTTATGTTTTTCCTCAAGCTCTTCTCATCTACGGGAACAAATGAAGTTCTTGAATTTTTCACCTCCGCATACCTCTTCTTGAATATTTTGCCAAACCTATGTGCTATTGGATTAAAGATGTCCACCACTAGATACTCTCTTTCATCGAGCAACATTGCGTTGAGCAACTCGGTGATGTTTGTGGTCATGACATTGAATATATTACCTAAAAAGTGAGCCCGACTCTACTTTTTAAATCTAATTTCATGCTTGAGGCAAGCTGCTGTGCGGGAGCATTTTTCTTTAAGGGCATTAAAGTAGTCATTAAAATCCTCCAACGTGTATACCTTGCCCGCATGGTAGTAAAAATAGATATAATCTGCACAATGGTGATTTGTTCGAATATTTTCACTAAGATGCCTCATACAAACACCATGATACGCAGACGGATAATGCCTTGCGAGGTTGTTGGCTATGCTTACGTGTCTGTCGGAGATAACGCATAATTCTGATTCGTCGACAACAATGGCCTTAAGATTCTCAAAGAAGAAGCCCCACGACACATCATTCTCCTTATCCACCACACAATATGCTAAGGGGTAGATATGTTTCTGTGTATCTTATGCGACAGAGGACAGTAGCACACCCTCGTACTTGCTGGACAAATGCTTTCCATCAATGGTAATGACCTTTCTCATGTGTGCATATCCATGAATGAAAGCCCCAAATGCCATAAAGTAGTACATAAACTTTCCTGACTCCTCCTCGACCATGAGGTAATTTATAGACCCGGGTTGAGGCTATTAAAAATATATAAAAAAAATGGGCAGCACTTCATATCTGTGCTCAGGTGTTCCTCAAACTATGTTCTTTGCAATGATGCCTTCCATCCAACACTTCCAATAGCCTAGCTAGCTATGTATCTTCCTAAATACGATCCTCTGGAGCTCTTTCGAGCTTGGACCATTGTTGTTGTTGGGTACTATGTAGTTTTGATGATTGACAAACTAACACATGAATGAAACATATTACTTGAGTTGGTCCACACATAGGAAAGCAGATTTCCAGTTTCACAGATAGATGCAGATAAGATTTCTTAAGGACAAGAATGAATAAGCAAGCCTACTTCTGATATACTCAAGTTACTGATCATGTGGGAAATATAACAAGTTGAATTTGATTCAAACACTTAATGTAAGGGAAAGCAATTTGAGTTGAAAAAGGATTCCTACGTGAAGAAGGAGTTTCACTTCTGACTATATCTTGAAGAGTCCTATGTGTGGGAGTCCTACGTGAAGAAGGAGTTTCACTTCTGAGTATATCTTGAAGAGTCCTATGTGTGGGAGTAGAAAGATTCTGATAAATAAACATGTGCTGATTTAAAAGATTTGGAGTTTTACTACAACACTAAGGAGACAAGAGATGGAATTAAAGAAAGAGTATCACTTTAAGTAGAACTCTATGCAATGAGAGTTCTAATTAAAGGAGGAGTTTGAAATAAAGAATGATTCTTTGAAGAGTTATGCTTAAATAGAAGATGCAAGTCAGAATAATTCACGCACTTACAAAGCAGAAAAGCACAATCAACAAATTGACTTCACGAAGTGCTACTCAATCACTGAAGAAACACATTGAAGAACCTGGTCCTAAGTATAGAATCTAGCTAAGAGTTTTAGCGTTGATTTTTAGAGTTGGTCATTATGTTTGAACTATTGATGTAATATTAGTTTCAGTGTGTTATAAACTGAATTAGGAGCTAGTCTTTAAGTTAGGAAAAACTCAGAGACTATAGGAAAGCATACCTTGGGAGGTGTGTGTGTAGTTAGGAATTAGAGTTTATAATTCCTAGTTGTTGAGTTATAGGGATTAGATTTTATAATTCCTATTTGTTGGTTACAAGAGTTTTGTAATCAGTCATTGTTGAGGCTCAGAATTATTTAGTGAAGTTAGGAATAAATCTTGTAGGGGTGCAGGTCGTAGTTTTTTACACCTTTTGAGCCGGGTGTTTTCCACGTAAAAACCATTATGTTCTTTACTTTTTGTTATACTGCTTCCTTGAAACACGTCAGTGGAACACATCACGCAACCCGTTCCATCGATAAGCAACAGTTAGGCAAAAATAAGATAATCAATAAGGCACGAACTCTAACAGTTGTCGATAAAAAAGTTCAAACAAAGTGCGGCAATGACATCAGTGTTGACATTCTTGTTCTTTCTCGTGACATAATCAACACCACAACTATGCTCTCCCATGTACTTGTGGATTTGAAACCAACCTGATGCTCTAATTGCACATGCGCGCACCATCCACCGGCAAGTAGGATCTACACACCTCACCCTGAAGTATTTCTTACAACTCTTCTCTGTTGTGTAATTGAAATACATTTTCACCGATGCCTTATTCAAGAAAAGCTTCAATGTTTTCTTGTCCTTGAATGTTTGTCCTACTCAAAGATTAGTGTCGTCGGAGAAAGAGTGGCTTGCTTATGGTCTGAACTACCCCTCTTCAACTCCTCCATACACCTCTTCTTCAAAATCTTCATAATTATCCCATTCATGACCACCCATGCAATCGTATTCCATTGATGTATCATCCACTATCGGGGCTGGGCGTGGAGATGGGGCTGATGTGGAAGCTTCTTTTTGGGAACTTCCAATAACTTTAACCTATAATATAGGCTTGGAATTCTTAAAATCAACGGAAAGCATGTATAATTCCACGTGCCTATCATTCCTTATAATGTTGGATAGATTTTTCCTCTCTCGTTCATTAAGTAACTAATGACCACATCGCTTGGATCACAACTTAATTCACCGTTCTCCATTATGCTTTTAACCAAATTGGTGTATAAACCATTGCGATGAAGGGCAATGGACACTGTCTCCATAGACGCGGTTTTCCAAACCCAATATTTAGGAGTCTCCTCTCATTCACCAGAAAATACACCACCAACAACCACGTATTCTATAATAGATCTGATATACCTCGATGATAGTATTTAATAGACCTAAGTAGAGTTTTATGATCCTAGACTTAATAGACTGTAGTATTCATCTTCTTACCTGCTTTTCGTACAGTACTTGATCATGCCTTTTTTGACGACCACCAGAATAATCCAATAGATTACAGCTTAGAAACATCCTGAGTAGTGTTGGAATGTTGCTATTGAGCCTAGAATTAATTTCAAAATGCGGGACTGATTTTCAAGCTTTTTGTATGAAAATGGATGAAAATATTGGGCTAAAAATATGAGAAAATGGCTTAAAACAATGGAGGTAATGTAACTTTCCGATGAATGACGGAAAAATCAACAAAAAGTTATCGAAAAATGGATGAAAAATCGCGGGAAAATTGGCAAAATGGTGATTGGTAGTGGAGCTTGGTTGAGAAGCTTGAGATTTTTTTAAAAAAAAATAAATATTCAATATTTATATTTTTGGACATGAACTAAAGTGTAGTTTCTAAAAAATAGGGGCTGAAATGGGAATGGAACTAAAATGCATACTTTTAAACTTGACTGCTAGGGTTAGCATTTTTTGGTGGACCCATTAGGGTGTTCATTTTCTCAATTTTTCAATACTTTTGTCAAAATATCAAAATAAGTTCTCAAAGTGAACTTTTAGCAAACTCTCCCAAGTAATTGTACAAGAAGTTACCTTCATGAGGTAACAAATTCTCAAGGAATATTGTTATCACAGTTATCACTGTCTAAATTTACCTAAAACTTCTTTTAAAAGTAAATATTGCTACATTGTGTTCCAACTCTTTGCCTCTTACATATATCTATAATCTATATCTATAATCTATAATCTTTAATATATTAGAAGTGTGAAGACCTTTAGAAAAGTGATTTGAACTTTTTGTCCTTCATTAAAAGTCTTTGCTTTAGACAAAATCGTCTTTTCACTATTTTTTTAATATTTAAAAGTTGAAAATTAATTAAATATATTTTTGATGAAAATCTACATATATGGTAAATAAAAATATAAAAAGAAAGCTCTAAAGTATATAACAAAAGGAAATATTTAATAAAACTTTTACTTTGGAAAAGTTTTTGTCGATAAAATAGGAAAAGGAAAAACTCATAGTTGTGCCATTATTATTTTAAAACGGCATGGAAAAAAAGACTAAAAATAGGAACGAGTATAAAATTGGTAAAAAGAACTAAGAATCGACTATTTTTGTTTGGGTTTTGTTTGTTTGGAATGAAAATGTTATTATCTTCTTATGTAATTAATTGCTAAGAAATAAAATTGTTAATTATTACCTTATACAAAAAAAAAATTATAACTCTATTTAAGTGATATTTTCAATCAAATTTTACAAGAAACATAAATATTGGCTTGTTGTATTTTTAATTTTCTTCTTATTTTGATTTTTATTTGAGTCATATTATTGTATTCATTAGCATCATACTCTTTGTCTTTCTTTATTTGATTTTCAGTTCACTTACTTTTGTTTGTCTTTACTTTTGCAGGTTCCAAAACGTACGTAGGGGAAAAACAAATTCATGTATAGAATTTTCTTATTCAATGAAATCTTGATAGTATCTATGATTAAGATGATAAATGTGTTTGTGATTTGAGATAAGTTTTTAAAATTTTAGTATATTTTTGAAGTTTACGATTACAAATACAAAAGTAACGATCCAT
This sequence comes from Capsicum baccatum var. pendulum, assembly GCA_030864225.1. NCBI lineage: Eukaryota > Viridiplantae > Streptophyta > Magnoliopsida > Solanales > Solanaceae > Capsicum > Capsicum baccatum. The sequence goes on along the minus strand of CM061560.1, from coordinate 232,168,065 downwards.
TAATCACTTGAAATTTCTGATGGTAAAATATATATGTACTTACAATAAAATATATATTATGTTCACATTATTATATTAAAGTGCAAAAAATCTTTGAGAAGTAAAGTGTAAAGGATTTTTGAGAAGTGATTAGAACTTTTTGCATTTTATTAAAAATCTTCGTCATAGATAAAATCGTCTAATATTAAATAATTAAAAATTACAAGTGCAAGGCGCGTGCGCCTAAACTAGTTATATTATATACCAATAGTTATTAATGTTTTTCCAAAATTTTATTCTTAAAGATTTCTGACGACGATCGAAGTTACAAGTGAAGATGCAAGTTTAGAAAATGCACAAGCTCATTGTTATTTTGCTAAGAACGTTATGTAAAACTTGACATCATATTCTACCTTGGGATGTTAATTGGTTAAGTTTTTCTTGTTTAGCAAATATTGAAACTATTGACATCATATTCTAGCTCGGGATGTTAATTGGTTAAATTTTTTTTCCTTTTTTGTTAAGCTAATATTGAAACTATATTTACTCGTTATCCTTTGACATTTTCAAGAGCAATTTTATATTTAGCAATGAAATATATATAAATTTTATGATTTCGGTGTACTAGGGAAACACTCTTCTCTCGTTATTGACTCTGAGTGCTCGAATAAGAAAATCAAGTTTGATTTTGAAAGTTCACTTGATGTCAAGAATGATAAATCTCTGTTCCAATCTCTCAAGGATAAAACAAATGTGTGTAGGACGATTTTTGATTTAGATCTCCTGGTATCTCTCTCTTGTCCTATTAAGGAATTATTTGAAATTCAAGGGTGGGAAAACATCTTTTCATCTTCGAAAGTTGTTTTTGAGCCTCTTGTTCGACTTTTTTATGCTAATCTCAGGTTTTCTAAAACTGATGAACTCGAAACTTTAGTGTTAGGAAAAAGAATATTTTTGGACTATTCGTTATTTGATGATATCTTTCATATTAAATGTGTTGGTAACTGTCATTCTTCCAAGAACCTGTAGCCCTCTAATTTTAAAGTTTCCTTTGAATAGGCAAAGAAAAATCTTGCTTTGGACACAACACTGGGATTTTACCATCTCAATTAGCTCCTTAGGTTTTATCTTTTGAAACTGGTATTCTTGCTCACATTGTTGCAGTGACCTTATTTTAGCATGTTGGTTCTCACTCAACTCTATCCCAGAGGGATACTCTGTTCACCTACAGTCTTATCAATAAATGTAAGGTTAAGTTGTCTTCTTTTATAATCAATTACATGATTGAATCTGCTGCTAATCCCTCCAGTCTTCCTTGTGGGTTGATAACAACTCGCATTCTCAAAGCAAATCATATAAATCTTGATGACTTCTCTCCCATATCTTTAAAGCAATGCTATGATTCAAAAACTCTTATCGGTATGGGATATGTTCGCTTTGAAAAGTCTTGGTCACTGAAAGTTGAAGGAGATACTTATGTCATCTCCAAACCTGATATTTCCACTTATATTCCATCATTCTCTTTAGAAATTATCTGATTTGGAGACAAACGTTGATGAACTTACGGACCTGTTGGTAGCTACACACTTTCAAATGTAGAAGGTTTATGAAGTCACCCAGGAAATAGGTACAAATGTTGCTCATCTAAGGATTAAAACTAGATCAGGTGATCAAAGAAGCTATCAGGGTTGCTTCCAAAATTCAGGATAATTATGACACCGTGATTGATGTTTGAACATTATCTCCTACTTCTTAATCGTTATTTAGCCCAAAGAGCCCCATCAAGCTATGTGAAAAAGTCTGATTTGTCTGAACTAGGGACTAATTCACAATTTGTTTTTGTTTTTGTATGACTACGTAACTGAGCATAAGGTCAAAACAAATAATGTGTTTTGTCTCCCTGCCCTTTTATCCCATATTATGCTAGAGTAGACTATGTCCTATATTGCCTATGCTTTCCTTGTTGATAATGCCAAAAGCGGAGCTAACTACTTTCAGGAGTAGTCTACTCAAGGGAAGGTCAGCAATTTTTCAGGAGCAGTCAACTTAAGGGGAGGCCTCACAAATATCAACTTACGTCAACAAATTAAAAGGAAAGTATACTACTACATTCAAAATTTGACATTATCAAAAAGAAAGAGATTGTTGAGATATAATTTTAATGATGACTTTGGTTTTTGTGCGGGACAGTAGTAAAACAAGAAAGAAAATCGAAGGAAAAAGCAACGGCTATGGCATTAAAGATTTACAAGTATCAAGGAGCAAGATGACTAAGAAGAATTATGTAAGAAAGATATAAATTTTCAAGAAAGCTCATTGAAGATTGGAAAAACAAACAAATAAGGAAGAATAGAAGAATGAAGAAATAAATGCTCAAAGCAACAAAAGGTAAAAAACGTCCAAAAGCCTATGTCCAAACAATGTCTAATTACACTGTTGCTCTTTAACCCACTAAGTGTAATTAGGCATCAATTTTTTCTTCAAAACCTTAATTTTTCCTCCAAATACACATTTGTTAATTAATTTAATCACTCATTATAAGGAGAATCTTTAGGTATTCGTGACCATGCTTGCCAACAATTAATATATTTAATATTTTTAATATTTTTTTTAGTTCTAGATTCTAATTTTAATACTTCTTCCGTCCCATTTTACTCGTTCTAAATTTTCTAATTTGTTGTCTCATTTTATTGTCTTTTTTTATTTATCAAGACAAGACAATTTTCTTTTTCCATTATACCCTTAGTGTAATTGATTACTCCTTATTATTAGCATTCTTGAAAAACATTGCAAAGAAGAGTATCATTAATAAGACACAATTAAGAGGGGCAAAATAATAAAGTTACATTACCAATCATTGTTTTCTTAACAACTGTGTCATCCCAATTTGGGACGGGTAAAATTAGACGGAGAGAGTACTTATTTACGAGTAAACTTGCATTTAAAATTTATTTTTGTTCCTCAATTTTTATCCTTCACTAAACATCAAGAATATAAATTAATCAGTACAACTATCTATTATCATATTATTTTGACGAAAGAATTACATAATTATAGAAGTTTCAAATGTTTTTTTAATTATAAAAGTTCAAAAAAAAAAAATGAAGTACCTAAATGTGGAAGATTTTTATTTTTTCTCAACTATTTATCAAGTAACTTTTTTCATAAATTTGCCAAAAGTTTTCCCTGCAAACCATCTCCCCTTCCCCCACCCCAAACCTAAACTTCAGCCTACATATCCCTAGCACGCATTCTATTAAGTAAATTTTTTTATAATAATTTCTTATTTTAAAATAATTTACATCCTTCATAAAATTGTTACTAGTCCTTCAATTTTAATAGTTTTGTTTTGTTAGACTATATAAAATAAAATATTAGTAGTGATTTTATATAAAAATAAATTGAATATTTATTATTTTATTATGTCCAAATCAAAAGTGATTAAACTAATTATGAAATTATCATTTTTGTATTCATTAAAATGAGGATTACCTTAATTATTTTATTTTTAAATGCAAGTCGCCTGATTCCGCTACTTCTTTCCGCTACGCCCCTTAGCGATAGCGTACATATAGCTAAAGGTAATAAAAGAATTATCTTGAACAAGATATTAAAGTCGAGAGGTCATGATATTAATTATGAAAATATAAAGATAAATAATAAAAATAGAAAAATACACACACACACTCACACACACACATACATACATACATACATACATACATACATACATACATACATACATATATATATATAAAATTGAGACTCAATATGTGGATATAACAATTAGTCTATTAAAAAATCTATCTTCAATTGAAAATTTGAATTGAGACTCAATTTGTGTATGTACCAATTAGTCAATTTTAATGTTTGATTGTAACTAAAAACTTAAATTGCTTCAATTTATATAACTCTAAGTAACACGGGATTGAATTGAGATTAGTTGGTGGATTTAACAATTAGTTAATCATATTGTTTGAATTTAATTGAAAAATAAATTGCTTTAGTATATATAACTAAGAGTATTAAAAAATAATTATTGAGACACGGTTTGTGGTTGTAGCAATTAATCAGTTTTGCTTGTAGATCCGTGGGACTTATCTTTTGTCCCGTGATCTCTCTCTCTCTTTATATATTTCTTTTCTATTATATAGAAGAGGTGGTTTCGACCACCTCTCATGTAATTATCAAAAAATTTCTTCACTCTCACTTAATTACATATCATATCCCAATATATAATAATTCAATCGTTTCATAATAATGATTTAAATATTTAATATATTCTATTAGTTTATATTAATTAACTATAACTACATATTGGAAGTAAAAAAAATTTATTTATTTAATTGACTATCATGTTCAGAACTAATTTGTTACCACGAATCACAATAATTAATAACTTAAAATATTTAAAAGGAATATAGAAATTTTATTGACTCTCATTATTTTAGCAATGCCACATAAATTGAGATAAAATAAAAAATATTGCAAATCATAATAATTAACAACTTAAAATATTTAAAAGATATATAAAAATTTTAGTTGATTCTCAAAATTGTGTCGAAGCCACATAAATTGAGACACAAGGAGTAAATATATTATTTAATAATTACGTAAAAGTTATTATAAATCAAAATAATTAATAAGTTAAAATACTTTTTTAAAAATAGATAAAAGTTCTATTCAACTCTCAAAATTTTATCGGTGCACCATAAATCATGACAAAATAAAAAATCATGTTAATTAATTGCAACTAAATATTTAAAGTAAATCAATTTTATTATTTTAATTGACTTTTATATAGAAAATTAATATTTTTATTTATTTATTTATTTTAGTAAATTTAAATTTTAAAATTATTTTTTCTTATATAGAAATATTAATATTTAAACTTAACTTTAAATTTTTTAAGTACAAAAGCAATAAATTTAATTTAATAAAATAAATTTCTAATGAATATTTTCTTAGAATTTGTGTTGGGTCAATATTTATCAAGTTAAAAATAAATAAACAAAAATATATAGTAAAATTTTATTATTGTGAAAGATAAATATAATGTACTATCCAATAATGTTTAATAATATCATATTTTGCATATGCAAATATAGCATCCCATATTTAATTAATATACTATTTCGGTGAATTATCGATGATTATTATTGGATATGATAAAATTATGTTAATTTTTATAGTAATAACATAATCAATCACTCTTAATTAATTATTATGAGTCATCTAAGTATTAAGAAAATAAATAATATTTAATGAAAAATAAAATAGATATAAAATGCGAAATTAACTCTTAATGTTTTAAATTAAATTTTCGTCTTTCGAATGATGATTTTACTATATCACTCATTATTATAAGTTATTTATGTATTAGAAAAATAAGAATAACAAAATGATATGTCAACATAAAATATTTGATTGACTATCAAAATTATATTAGTGCCACATAAATTAGAACGGGACAGGAGAAGATATAAAGCAACATATATGATATATATATATATATATATATATATATATATATATATATATATATATATATATATATATATATGTATGTATGTATGTATATATATATATATGTATATATAATTGAAGATAATTTTTTGAATCAAAAATTGAAATATATGAAATAACCTTAAAACTTATAACCAAGTGTTTATTTGAGAAATAATGTAACATTTAAAATATTAATAAACATTATACAAATAACGTAGAATACATCAAATTATTGAAAAAAGATTAAAAGGTAAAGAAGATATAAGATAATCGTGAGTCAAACTTTGACATAAATATTTAACATAAATTAAAAAAATTGAATTGCTTCAATTTGTATAGCTCAAAATATATATGATTGAATTGAGAATTAATTTGTGGACATAACAATTAGTCAATAAAAAATCTATTTTCTATTGAAAATTTGAATTGAGACTCAATTTGTGGATGTAACAATTAGTCAATTTTAATGTTTGATTGAAATTGAAAAATTGAATTGCTTCAACTTATATACTAAGTAACACGAGATTGGTCGGTTTGAAAATAAATGAATTGCTAGTCATAGAATATTATTCTCGTCAGACGAGAATTGAAACCCAGTTGGTGGATTTAACAATCAGTCAACCATATCGTTTGACTTGAATTGAAAAATAAATTCCTTTAGTATATATAACTAAGAGTATTACAAAATAATTATTGAGACTCCGTTTGTGGTTGTAGCAATTAATCGGTTCTAATATTTGACTTTAATTAAAAAAATTAAATTGGTTCAATCTATATAACTCTAAGTATTCTAAGATTGAATTGAGACTTTGTTAATGGATGCGACAATTAGTTAATTCTAATGTTTCACTTTGATTGAAATGTTAAATTGTTTAAATTATGTAACTCTGAGAGTCTGAGTATAATTAGATTGAATTGAGTCTCAGTTTGTAGATGGAACAAATAGTTAGTTCTAGCGTTTGACTTTAATTGAAAAATTAAATTGTATCAATTCGTATAACTTCAAGTATTATAAAATTGAATTGATACTCAATTTGTGGGTGACAATTGGTCATTCCTAATGTTTGACTTTAATTTTATATTAAATTATTTTCATTTATGTAACTCTAAATATTATAAGATTGAATTGAAACTCAATTTCTGCATTAAATAATTAGTCAATATAAATGTTTGACTTTGATTGAAAAGTAAAATTGCTTCAAAATGTATAACTCTAAGTGTTGTACAATTGAATTAAGACTCGATTTGTAACACTCCGAGAGTACACCCTGGGCGTCACACAGTGCTAACAGTCCCAAGGGACCACAAGCTAACCTATGAGCTGGTACCTACTGTAAGCACTGGATAACATGATCATAAATGCGGAAGAATACTGACATGCCATAAGGTTTTAATAATTGAGTTCAAAACTAAAATATGAATCTAGAAAAAAAACTATCTGAATTTGATAAAACGCTGAAATCTGAATAAACTGAATGACTAACTGTAGTGTCTGAAAATTCTCTAAACTGGATATTGTGAGTTGATGGGACAGACCCCAACTAACTCTTCTAACTACTAAAATAGAGACATGAAATAAAATAATCTGTCCTCGAATGATGAGGACTCACCACTGCTACTGTAATACTGATACCCTGAGAAGGAAAGTCTAAACGCGGTCAGAGAACTGAGCATCAGCACCTATGATATAATACATCATAGAGCAAAAGAAAGGTATGTGATCAGTACTTTGAATGTACTGGCATGCTAAATGAGGTAGGCCGATATGCATAGTTTCATGATCAGAGCTAATGATTAACTGGATGTGCATGTAAAGCATGGAGTACTGAATAGAGAGCATGGAATCTGTAAATACTGAAAATGCATGAAAATTTGTAAATACTGAGGATGCATGACTAAGCATATAACATGAACTGAGTAAAATCTGTAAACTAAAATACTGAAATAATTGAAATCCGTATGCTTTGGTCAAACAACACTAAGACTGAATAACAGAACTAGTACTATATCTGAGACTGTATTTGAGACTGTGGGAGGTATCATCTAACCGACATTCCCCAATTTGAGCTAATCGGGGTCTAACTTGTAACCCTAGTTGGAAGGGTATTAATACCCCATATTTATAAGAAAGAGGCTACAAGATATTTTTAGGAAATTATCTCTTTCTTTCATAATCTATCATGCTTACTATATCTCTATCTTCTTTTTAACTCATGCTCTTATGTGATAGTTGAATATTCCTCCTCGTCGAGCCAATACATACAAAAATGATAACCAGCCACCCCAGCCCACCGATCCTCTAAATGAGAATGTATCCCATACTGAGTTTTGGGCTACCTTTCAGGCGTTGGCCTAGGTAGTGACTGCTAATATTCAAGAAAACCATCAAGCTATAGTTTCACTTCAGAATAATGGTGATCTAGTAGCAGCCAGAATCAGAGATTTTATGAGAATGAATCTGCCAGAGTTCTTTGGGTTAAAAGCAGGTGAGGACCCACAACTTTATTTAAAGAAGGTAAAGAAGATCACACAAATTATGCATATTTTTAAAGAGGAGAGTGTAGAGTTGGCATCTTATAGATTAAAGGATGTAGCGTATGGCTGCATAGTTATATGGAAGAATGGTAGAGGTGAGAATGCAACTCTTATAAGTTGGCAGGTATTTCGATATGCTTTTCTAGATATGTTCTATTTGTATGAGCTAAGGAAAGCTAAGATAGAGGAGTTTGTGAATTTAAGGTAGAGCTTAATGACAGTAAAAGAGTACTGTCTTAAGTTCAACCAGTTGTCTATGTATGTCCCTGATACGATGGCTGATCCTAGGGAAAGTATAAGTAAGTTTGTTAGTAGAGTGTCCAACTTAGTAGTTAAGAAGTGTAGGATTGCTATGCTTATTGGGGACATGGATCTTTCTAGATTAATGATTCATGCTTAGCAGATTGAGGTAGAGAAGTTGAAGAAAAGAGATAGAAATAATAAAAGGGCTAGAACCGGGCAGTTTGAGTATGGCCAGGCTAGGTGTGGAGAGAGAAATCATTTGTACTTTCAGAATCATTCATCTATGTCAGCACTATCTTCAGCTAGTGCTCCCACTCTAAGAGCTAGACAAGAATAATGAGGTAAGTCTTTTATGTTCAGATCTTAAAATAGTGTGAGTGGAAAGCCTAGTTATCCTCTATGTGCTAAGTGTGGTAAGAATCACCCTGGTGAGTATTTAGTTGTATAGAAAGGTTGCTATGGTTGTGGTAAGTTGGGTCAAAGAATCAGAGAGTGTCTGCATGCTAAGAAGAGAAATAGAGATATTCATCCGCAGACTTAGGCTACTAGTGCTCCAGCTCCTTTAGGTCGCCCAGTCCCTCCGCAAGTTGCATCATCCAGTACCGATGGTGGTCAGCGCCAGAATTGGTTTATGCTTTACCATCCCGTCAGGAGCAGAAGAATTCACCAGATATTGTTACTGGTATGCTTCATGTCTTTTATCTTAATGTTTATGTGTTGTTAGACCCTGGGTTGAGTTTCTATTATGTGACTTTATTAATTGCGGTGAATTTTGAAATAAGTCCTGAAAAGATCTTTGAGCCCTTCTTGGTTTCTACCCCAATAGGTGAGTTAGTTGTTGCTAAACAGATCTATAAAAAGTGTCTTATCACTGTCCTTCATAAATCCATGTTAGCAGACTTAATAGATTTAGATATGGATGACTTTGATCTTATTCTTGACATGGATTGGCTCCATTCCTATTATGCATCCATAGATTGTCACACCTGAGTGGTGAAGTTTCAGTTTCCAGATAAGCCAGTCTTTGAGTCGAAAGGTAATTTAGTGTCTCCCAAAAGTCATTTAATATCTTATCTTAAGACCAGAAAGTTGATTTATAAAGGTTGCATTTATCATCTAGTCCGAGTCAAAGACACTAAGTCTGAAACTCTAATAGTTCAGTTAGTCAGTGTAGTCAATGATTTTTCTGATGTTTTTCCCAAAGATTTTCTAGGGGTACCTCCCGATAGGGAAATAGACTTCGGTATTGACCTTCTTCCAGGTACTCAGCCTATTTCTATTCTGCCTTACTATATGGCTCCAATTAGACTTAAAAAGTTAAAAGAGCAGCTCAAAGATCTTTTAGATAAAGGTTTCATAAGGCCTAGTGTTTCTCCATGGGGCGCTCCCGTCCTATTCATGTGAAAGAAAGATAGTTCTTTGCGTATGTGCATTGACTATCATCAACTAAATAAAGTTACAGTAAAAAACAAATATCTTCTTCCAACAATTGATGACTTATTTGACCAACTCTAAAGTGCAAGTTATTTCTCAAAGATAGACCTTAGATCTGGCTATCATCAGCTTAAAGTAAGGAAATATAATATTCCAAAGATAGCTTTCAGAACCCGTTATGGTTATTTTGAGTTTCTAGTCATGTCCTTCGGTCTTACAAGTGCCCCAGCAGCCTTCATGGACTTGATGAACACTCACAGAGTGTTCAAATAATATTTGGACATATTTGTCATAGTCTTTATCGGTGATATTCTTATCTTCTCCCGTAGTGAGAATGATCATGCAGACTACCTTAGAATTGTATTGCAAACTCTAAGAATCACCGATTGTTCGCCAAATTCAGCAAATGTGAATTTTGGCTAAAGTCAGTAGCTTTTCTTGCTCTTATTGTTTCCAGTGATGGTATTAGGGTTGATCCCCAAAAGATAAAAATAGTAAGAAATTGGCCTAGACCTATCTCTCCGTCAGACATTAGGTTATAGATATTTTGTTGAGGGTTTCTCATCTATTACATCTCCTATGTCTAGATCGACCCAAAATAAAGTTAAGTTCCAGTGGTCAGATTCCTGCAAGAAAAGTTTTTAGGAATTGAAGACTCGACTCACTTTAGCCCAAGTTTTAGCATTACCTGATGGTACAGATGGTTTTATGGTGTATTGTGGTGCCTCTAGAATTGGTTTGGGTTGTGTTTTGATGCAAAAAGGTAAGTTTATATCCTACGCCTCTAGACAACTTAAGCCTCATGAAAAGAATTATCCAACCCATGATCTTGAGTTAGCTGTTGTTGTGTTTGCCTTGAAAATCTGGAGACATTATCTTTATAGGGTGTATGTTGATGTGTTCATGGATCACAAAAACTTACAGTATGTATTTACTCAGAGGGATTTGAATCTTCGTTAGAGAAGATGTTTAGAATTGTTGAAAGATTATGATATGAGTATGTTGTATTATTCGGGCAAGGCCAATGTAGTGGCAGACACCTTTAGTAGATTGTCTATGGGTAGTTTTGCTCATATGAAGAATGATAAGAAGGATTTAGTTCAAGATGTTCACCAGTTAGCTATATTGGGTGTGAGATTGGTTGATTCAGCTAAAGGGAATGTTTGGGTTCAAAGTAGTGCCAAATCTTCTCTAGTTTTAGAAGTGAAAGAGAAGCAAGATGAGGATTCTAGTTTGGTCAAACTAAAGGATTGAGTTAAGGAAAATTTATTGGTGGAGTGGTATGAAGAAAGATATAGCAGAGTTTGTAGCAAAGTGTGCAACTTGTCAAAAAGTTAAGGTAGAGCACTAAAGACATAGTGATACGTTGAAGAGTTTGGTATCCCCACTTGGAAGTGGGAAGAGGTTAATATAGATTTTGTGACTGGTTTACCCTATTCGCGTCGTCAGCATAATTCGATTTGGGTTATTGTAGATAGATTGACTAATTCAGTGCATTTCTTACCAGTTCACACATCCTAAACAAATGTAGATTATGCTAAGTTGTATATCAGAGAGTTAGTTAAATTGCATGGAGTTTCTTTGTGCATCATCACAGATAGGGATACTCAGTTTACCTCTTAATTTTGGAGAGCCTTTTAGAAGGGTCTTGGTACCCAAGTTGATCTTAGTTCAGCTTTTCATCCGCAGACAGATGGTCAGGTAGACAGGACTATTCAAACCCTAGAGGACATACTGAGGGCATATGTTCTTAATTTCAAAGGTAGTTAGGATGAACACTTACCATTGATTGAGTTCGCTTATGATAATAGTTATCATGCTAGTATTTAGATGGCTCCATTTGAAGCTCTTTATGGGCGAGTCGTCAATTGGTTGGTTCGAAGTGGGTGAGGCCGTTTTGATTGGGCTAGACATGGCGTTTGAGGCCATGGAGAAAGTTTGGCTGATTCGAGAAAGATTGAAATAATCCTAAAGTCATCAGAAATCCTATGCAGACATAAGAAGAAGAGATCTTGAGTTCGAGGTTGATGATCTTATGTATTTGAAAGTTTCGCCCATAAAGGGGGTGAAGAGATTTAGGAAAAATGGGAAGCTTAGTCCCCAGTATGTAGGTCCCTTCCAAATTTTAAGTTGTGTTAGGAAGGTAGAGTATGAGCTTGAGCTACCTACAGATTTATCCTCAGTTCATCCAGTATTCCATGTGTCCTTGTTCAAGAAGTGTATGGACGATTCAACCGTTATAGTTCCTCTAGAAAGTACAGATATTCAAAATAGCCTTTCATATAAAGAAGTTCTAGTAGAGATTCTTGATCATCAGATTCATAGACTAAGGAACAAAGAAGTTCCCTTGGTCAAAGTTATGTGGCAAAATCAGTCCATTGAGGGTACTACTTGGGAAGCAGAAGCAAACATGCGTACCAAGTATCCTCATCTCTTCTCTAAGAACTCAGATTCAGCTGAAAGTAATAATTTTCCTTCATTAAGTTCTTTTCCATCCTTAGATTCAGCTATATAGCTATTTTTATATTATTTTTATATTCAGTTATACAGTTTATTTCAGTTGTGTATGATAGCTTATAGCCTTATATTCCTTAGTACTTTCAGCTTAACTAGCCATATTCGTGGACAAATATTCCCAAGGGGGAGATATTCTAATACCTCATACTTTTCCTAGCTTAATTTCGCTTCTAGAATATCGAAGTCTAGCTTTAAAAGATGAATGACTTTTATTCCATGTGTAATTATCCAGATATAGGTAATCCATTGTATAGATAATTGAATAAGCTTTCCATCGATACCAAATTCGTCTAAATCTAATACGCGGTTGAGAAGTTATGGTGATTTTAGTGAAGCACTGTGCCACCTGGATACTCACCGCATCGCGGAGAAGGTTAAAATCCCAATTGTCAAATTCCAGTGGCCCTCCACGATAGCCTCGCATCCAAAGAAGCCTTATTTCCCATTTGTCTATTTCCAGTAGCTCCCCACGATGGTGGCACATCGCAGAGATGGCCCAAATGACAAATCAGTAGAACGTCGCAATAGATCTGCATCGCGGAGAACTTTCAGGTCTCAGCTGTCATTTTCCAGTGAACCACTACGATAGTGGCGCGTCGCGGTGGCATGTTAATTCGAAAAATATTGCTTTTCTAGTTCTGATTAAAAGTTCAAAAAGTGCACATTGGTCTATTCCCAAGCCCCCAATTTGTCCAAAACAAAAAATTACGCATATCCTAATCACTTTATGCTTATTTTTATCATTTCTCTTTCAAAGCAAAACCCTAGAGCTTCAAAGCTTCTTCTCCAAGAAAATAAATTCCTCCATAGTTTCTCCAAGAAAGCTCTAAATTAAGGATTCCCAAGACAAGATAATCAAGAACTCATCTTCAAGAACCCAATAGGAATCCAAAAATTCAAGATTTCTTCATCTAAGCATCTATCAAGGTATGTGGAGTTTATGAACAAAGATCTTCTTTCATTCTTGTGCCTAAAACCAAGTTTTAAATTACAAATTCATATGATTTGAATGAATATACATGAGATTTGAATTAGGGTTCATACTCATTATTGCTATTTGCAAGATTATGAGTTTTTGAGAGATTTTGAAGATGAATTGCATGTTTATTTTCATATTTTCAAGCCTATTGCCGTAAATTTCAGATTTTGAGATGAATTATCATTGTTTTCATTATCAAGCATGATTATTACGATGTTTTGACATGAACTTGATGCATGGGTTATTAAGCCCAAGTTTATATGTTGATATTTCAAGAAAGATGATGCTTTGAGCATCCTATGATCAGATTAATTATAGATTTTTAGTAACAATTTGATCTTTTTATCCTCAGATAAGTTTTGGAATCCACTTTACATATTTACTACATATTACAGAATTCTGAACAACTTTATTTATAGATTTAATCAGACAAAAGCATAATTGGTTTTAGGATAAACCCTTATGCTAGTTTTAAAGTGGATTTCCAACAGAATGAGCACAGCTTAAAGGGATTAGTATTTAGCACCGAGCGAAAAGTGTGGGATTAGCGTGCCCTATCTTTTACAAAACTACATAGCCAACGTAGGTACAGATTATCAGATTATTCTCACTTCAATATAGATGACAGTTATAGATGTGATCACTTAGTTCAGGTTATACTCCTTGGCAAGAGTATGACACCTCTCTCATCGTGAGGTTTTCTCCTTAGAGGAACGAGACATTGGACTCCATGTTAGCTCACATGGTTTATGTCGGTTAGAAGAACCTCCCTTCAGATAAAGTATTTTCCCTACGGACTACAGATAATAGAAAAGAATAACAGAAAAGCTTTTAGAAAACTAAGTGTAAAGGCTCACAATTTTATTCAGATTATGCTTTACAGAAAAATAATAGTTACAGATTTCAACTTTCAGATTTTAGACATAGAAGTGTGTCCTTTCTACACTTAGACAGTCTGATTTAAAGACAGAGCATTAGCACAACTTTTAGAAATAAATGTTATGACTCACTAGATTTTCAAAGTATGATTTGCTATTCATGATTTCAGATTTCAGTATTTCAGATTCCAGCTTATGTGAGTTATTTACATTTATCATGCATTGTTTTACAAGTTATGATGATGATATGATATTTCACTTATGCATTTCACCCTCATATACTCAGTACATCCTCAAAGTACTGGTCCACATATATGTCTATGTGATACATTGTCTCATAATATAGGTTCAGGTGCTCAGTATCAATAATGTGAGTAGTTCGAGCATCTCTATCTACATCTGATAGTTGGTGAGTCCTCATAGTTTGGGGATATAGTCATTCAGTTTATTTTTAGCTTATCATTTTAGATGATTCAGTATTCTTTTTAGACAGTTCGGGTTAGCTGGGGCTTTGTCCCAGTGGCTCTCTCGTTATTAGTAGTAGAGGCTTGTCAGACTGCTAGATATTATTCAAACTTACAGTATTGATTTTCAAACATTACATTTGGATTATTCTCAGCTATCTCAAATCTTTCCGCATTCAGTATGACTTTTATGTCTATATTTCTATTATTATGAGATTCAGATTAAGTAGAAGGCAGACAGGGTTAGCTTAAGGATATCGTAGTCTTGAGAAATGTGTGACACCATGGGACCAGGTTTTGGGGCATTACATATGGATTAATATAAAATTTATGATGTCTTACATGTATATTTATTTCAATGGTGCCAAACTAGAACTGATATCATGAAATGTTGACATATTAAATTGATTTCTTGCCTCACATATACACATATTGAATGAATTTGTTATGTTCATGTTGATTTGATTGTGAGCATTATATTCTCATTTCATACATCACATTAATGAGAAATTGATACCATTGAGGAACACTATTTTGAAAGAAAATAAGATATATTCATAAAGACCTTAATCCATGATCACAAGTTTGAGAGATGGTTGGAGACTTTGAGATAGTATATGAGTTGTGAACCTTCCATGGGTCATGTTTTGGGAGCATTGAGGCTTTATAGGTGTATACAGAAAGTCATCCGATGACTTTCAAACTATTCATTTCATATGCATCTTCTGTATTTCAATTATATGTTCTGTTGATGTGTAATTAATTCCTATGTACCTTTGTGAATACCTTTTGATTATCGCATATATTTAGAACTATTAGTGAATACGGTGCGAGCTACTATTTGGGAAATTTTTATGTCAGCAGGTGATGTGCTCAAAGTACTTTCTTTACCTGTATTATTTTTTACTTTACTCAGGCGGCCTATGATACCTACTGAGTACAAGTGAATCATACTCACTTCTATTATTCCCTTTTGGTGTATATTTAGTATGACTACAAGACAGGATAACCGATCGTGCTATTTTGTGCTGATTCAGGATACTGGTGCTCTCTAGAGTTCAAAGCTGACTTTTAGACCTCCCCTTATTCTTTTCATGTCTTTATTTTATATTCAAAGACAGACTAGTTATCTTTAGATTCGGTTATGTTTTAGATGTTCTTATACTGATGACATTAGGTTTGGGGAGTTTTTATGACATTTACTTCAGACTTCTGCTTATTTTGTATTGTGTCGACCTGAATCACTTTGTGAAGTCTCATTTATTAACTCCATCTAAGATTTTTCCTTCTTCTTTCAATTGGATATTTGACTTACCTACTATGGATAGATCTCGGTAGTTGCCATTATGACCTCAATTTTTGAATAATCACATATTTGACATTGGAAACAAAGGCAATTTGGATGGAAATTTGGATAGATAGATGAATGAGATGGTTGGTTTGGATAATTAGATTGAGTTTGTGCAGAAGCAGGTGCCTTGGAAGTTCTGGGAAGAAGCTAAAATATGTTAAGCTTCTTCATTTATTCGTTCTTCTTCTTCTTCTTCTCGAAGAAGTCTGAGTAGGTCGATAGAAGTAATAGGTACAATGTGTAGGTTAAGAGGTGCACCAAAAAAAACAAAGGAAAAATCAAGACCATAGAGAATTTATAAGATAAAATCATCATCAAGACAATTTGGGAGCTTTCAGCAAAGGTATCATCTAGATCTCATTTCTTTTCAAAATATTCAAGAATAGGAAGAGATCCTTTTTTAAGAGAATGAAGTTGCCATTTGAGTTGCCTCACACGGGATTTTGGTTGGGTTTGAAAAAGGCACTCAATTTTGTTTCATGCTTCAAAAGAGGACTTGGCAGTGATTACATAAGGAAGAAGGGGATTTGAAATTGTTTGTTTGAGCCAAAAAAGGATATACAGATCACATTAGTTCCATTCCTCATATTTCAAATTTAGAACGTTACAAATGGTTTAGCTGGATTATTTTGGGACGTTACGATAGCAGGTGGTGGGTTGTAGGATAGAACAAAAGAATGGAGATGGAAGATTTGAAGTGTATTCATGACATTACTCTTCCAAATCTGAAGATTATTTCGATCAAGTTTCTGAGAGATATTCGGTAGTGATAAGTAATTTTATTGAAAGATGATCCTTGTGTGAGAGTGAGGCTATTGTTTGTATTTGCAAAATCAGCCATATTGGATCGATGGATCCTGATATCATGTAAAGAAGTAAACGTATTAAAGATGGAAGAATAGTGGAGTTCGCAGACTCCGGTTAAATTTTCTACTGAGTGGAAGATCTTATTTAAATATCCATTCTATATAAGGATCCTGTAAGGACCTGTTTGGTAGGGTGGATTATTTTCATAATCCATGCATTAAATGGTGGGATTACTTAATACATTGTTTGGTAGCAATTTTGAAGCTATGTATAACTAATACATGAATTAGTTATACACTATACATAGTATAATAAGATGTATAAGTAATACATCCAATTTGGTGGGATTAGTAATCCATGAATTACAATCCATGAATAAATATGTGTCAAGACAAAAATGTCCTCAAATTTCTTTAATTTTTTTTCTAAATCTTTTCAATTTATTCAATGTGAGTTATTTCTTTTCAATTTATCAAGATAATAATATTCCTTCAAATAATTTTAGTCATAAAAAAACTACTCCATTAACTTAAAAAACACTTATTGGTCAGAATCCGAAATTAAATTGCATGATTACATACAAGCTTTAATTTTGTTAAATAGGATATTCATAAATAAAAATAATTTTTCTATTTAGCTTTAACACCTCCACGGAACACAAATTTATGTTAATAATAATTCTATTGTCTCATTCAAAAGTTACACGTATCTCCCTAGAACATAAGAACATCACAAAGTGGAAACAACAAAAAAATGATGAACAAATAAAGAAAAGATAACAAAAAAAAAATATTAGTGAATGATTGAATCTTAAAATTCCAAAGTAAATAATTAGTTATATTTTTACTTTTTTTTTTAAAAGAATAATAAAATTTTGCAAAGAAAATACACAAATTTATAATATGTCAAAAGGTATTTTTGTAAACAAATAATATTCTTTTTAAAATATAACAATAATATTGTTTTCAATACATCAAACCAAACACTGCGTAAAAAATAATTCCAGTATTACTAATTCCTGTATTACTAATCCTTGTACTACTAATCTCAACATTACTAATACAACCTATTCAGTATTATCTTATACACTCTACCAAACGATCCCTAAAAGGATTGATACTATTCCTATATTCTGTTTAATCTACAATTTTAAGACATACAGAACAAATCATAATAATAATGTGAAATACACCAGCTAATCAATATTATAGAGATATCAGGAACAAGATAAGGTTAATCAATAATTATTCCGTTAGTTCCTATCTACACGATTGATGTCAGAGAATTTTTCAGTTATAGTAAACTACTCAAATTAATCATTATTTCTCAAGGGGTGTGCAAAGTTCAAACTAAACAAGTGTACGGAAGGAATATCTCCATCTTAAAATGCTTATCCTGTTTTTAATTGACATATTTCATGAGAAAATATTAATTAGGAGAGTTTTTATCAATTTTACTCTTATTTATATTTTAAGATAAATTCTCTCTTAATTGGATATTTGATCTATTTATAACGAATGAGCAAGTCGATTTTGTTGAACATGGATTCAAGTCCAAGCGGAATAGAATCTATGCCCTTCTCTAAAATGCCTGACTTTGTTAAGTAGCTATTTTACTTCCCTTTTTAGATAGGTTTTCCGCTTTCAATCGTTCTTTCTTTCTTTAGGTTGTAGGTTATATATGAAGCTCCAGTAGCAATGGTTCCAAAGGTGTATACTGATGAAAATAAGATTCATACGAGAAAAGCCTCCAATAAATTTATGCATTTTGCTTGCCTTGCCATTTTCTTATGTTTTTCAACAGGAGACTCAAGTTGAAACCTAGGAGAGGAGACTAGGCTGAAGTAATAAGACCTAACTTGAAACTATGTACCGTATTTTGAGCAATCATAACTGATCACTATATATTCATCTTGCCAAAAATCACTAGTGGAATAACTAGTACAAGTATTTTGTAGTCTTCAAGAACAATTACTACTCAAGATAAAATGAGAAAAATAATTAATTGTCTTAATCATTTAAAATCACAAGTGTTTTGAGCCAAAAAATTTTAGTAAAGACGACAATTGTTTTTATACAGAGGAAGTATAAAATTAAGATCAATATGGAGGTTCTAAACTTCATATTTTAGGCGCATCTATAAATTCATGTTGCCAATCTTAATACGCTAAAGGGCCTGTAAGAAACAAATATTGAGTCAAGAAAATTATTAATCAAGACAAGAAAAATTGAGTAATAAGTGTAGTATTTGATTACAAGTATAATCAGCGTTACAATTTCTATGACAATTCCTCCAATTCTTCTGACAATAATACAAATTTTATAGAAGTTGAATTCAATTTAGATTCAAGTGCTTGAGTAGCTTGGTCTTGAATCTTCGAGGGTGTTTGGATTGGTTTATTTTGAGGGGTTGTTTGGTAGACTGTATATAATGCATGCATTATTTCTTTTGTATTATTAATATCTTGTTTGATATATTTTTTTTAAGTCAACATATAACTAATGTTACACTCTATTTTGTATTGAGATATGTATTACTAATACCATCCTTTTACATGTATTAGTAATACAAAGGATTTAGCACATGCATTATCTTGATTAAAGACATTATTACCCCTCAAATACCATCCCTGAAATATCTAAACTTGCTCCATTGATACTGATTTTGTAGCTTAAATTGTTAGGACGAACCCTAATTTTCTTCATGTGGCTTAGCATTTCAGGGATTCATTCATGTTCACCAGTTTGTGTACAGTAACATTATATCATTGAATGCCATACAAGATAGAGAAACACTCTCCTCCTCCAACTTTTGCAGATGTATCAATGCTTTTCCATTTTGACACTGCCAAACATAAAAAGGTACAAAAGCACCATCTGTTTTATCATTCTTTATCTTCTTTGCTCAGATATTGAAGTTTTTCTTTTCCACAATCTGGAATCTCAATGAAACTTTAATCATAAAACAAAATCACCCAGAAAAATCATGGCAGCAAAAGAATTCAAGAATTTCATAAAATTGTTTTTTATAGAGAGAATTTTTGTAACCTAACATTTTCATAAAAATTATACAAGACATTTTATTTCTAAAACATCAAATCAAATAATGTATAAGAAATTCCATCATAACTAATACAAATATAACTAATACCAATATTATTAATGCAAGTATTACTAAAACATCATATTGAATATTATTTTTATATACTCTACCAAATGACACCTAAATATTTTAGGCTTTTAAGATTTATTTTATTTTATTTTATTATTGAGAGTGTTTGGAAAAGACAAAATGAAGGGAAAAAGAAGTATAGAATATACTAAAAGTCAAAAGTTGGGCATTTCTAACTTATGGCTTTTAGCATTTAGCTTTTAACTTATAAACTACTTAAAAAGTCGATCCAAACATCCCCTTCGTCTTACACTTGATTTCAATTATTTGCCATGAATCACTGGATGATTGCCATGAATAATAAAAACAGATTAACAAACAAGTGACTTGATCTTGAATGACTTAATATTCGTCTTTGTTCTTGATCTTGAACGTGGTTGCCAACAAATGTAGCTTATAGAAAATTTGCGTCCTTGATCCACGTGCTCTTTTTTTTACTTTTTGTTCTTAAATCTTCTTCTTTTTATGAGTTATGAGGATCCTATTTATAGCTGTAGAGGTGATGCAATTGTGTGATTTGATTGATTGGTTTGAACTAATCAATCACATTCACACGTTTACAAGCTCCAATCTGATTGGTCAGAACATGCCATCTACATACTTGATATGATTTCAGTTGCTTATTTATTTGACTTGAATTGTTGCACAATAAGACACATGACATGATTTCACTGGCTCATTTATTTGACTTAGTTTGCCACCCTATTAAACATGTGACATGATTTTATTAGTTCATTATAAATTTGTCTTGAATGCCGTATTATTTGAAATGTGACATGATTTTATTATTTAATTATTTTGATTAAAATATCACATGATTGAACATATAATGTGTTTTTAGTGGCTTATTTATTTGACTTGAATTGCCACCTCATGTGACAAATAACATGACCGTATACTTTAGTATGGGATAATAATGCTATTTGAACTATGGGCTATTTAAATAGGGTCGTCGTTTGGAGTCAAATAGACTAGCCTAAAATTAAATGATTAATCCTATTTATCAGCCATATAATTGTACTGTTTTCTTAAATTTAATATAGTCCAATTTAAATTCAATAAAAAATTAACGACAAGGTACACAAATCCCAATTCTTTAGCAGTTAACTACTCTCTATTTCTATATTTTTTTTAAATTACATAAAACTTTTGATTTTGAAGTAGCCGGATACATCTCATTGCCTCGGATAGATCACTTTTCAATACATAACTAATCAATCATATTTTTATGAATCATTATCATAGATCTCATCTCGATTCATAAATCTAATGAATCAGTAACACAAAAATGCATTTCGATACATATTTTTTGTCATATTTTCAATCAGATATATCATTCTTATGTATATGTATAAAAAATTATTACGATACATAGCATTTGTACTTTTTTTAGCTGGTCCCCTGATGTATCTTTATGTTCTTCACCATCCTGCCATTAATCAGATACATTAGACTACGTAGCAACAACAAGAAAATTCGTCAGATAAATAGATTTCATAGAATTCTCTGAACGAAGAAAACAAACATACCAAATTATAGGGGGTGCAGATAACTTGTGTGGTAAAATAGATCTATTATAAGTAGAATGGATCTATTTTTATTTGTGCGTGGATATTTCTTAACTTCTCTAAATATTTTTAGTTTGAGTTTATTTATGTTAGTTTTATCGATATTCATATCTTGGGGGGTGATTATATGGTAATTGGTTAAATGTTTTACTATAGTATTCTTTATTTTTTTTCCCTTAGTTTTTGTAATTCTTCTATATTATTTTGAAGGTATTCTAAATATTCTATATCTTTTGTTTCAAAATATCCAATTCGATTATCTTTCATAAGTTTTTCTAATAATATTATTTCTTCCATATTTTGTCTCCAATATTTTAAATATTCATAGTCTATCATTTTATCCTGTAGTAATTGCAGAGTTACAAATTTCTGTATAATAATTTATCCTAATTGTAATGTATATCTAATTCTAGATTTTCAATGCTATTTATTATCTTGTGTTGTTCTTCTCGTAGCGAGTTTTTAAATTATATAAACTATCACATGCATTTTTTCCTAAATTTTCTAGGGTTTCTTCTATCCATATTAATTTTTCTTTTAGATTCTCCATTATTTTTCTAATTCGGTTTCTATAATTAATTTCTTCATTTAGATTATCTTGATTTTCTCTAGTTTTTCTAATATATTATAATATTTCTTAATCTGAATAATATCCATCTGGGTAATTATCCAGGTATAACTATTCTATCCAATTTATAGTTTCAATTTCATAGTCTAATACTTTTTCTAATACTATTCTCTTAATATCTATAATTTCTATATCTCTAAGTATATATAAGATTAAAATTTTAAGATTATCTATCATTTAAAATTGGTTAAATATTTTAGTATAATATTTTTTTGTTGTTTGTTTTAATCTCATTAATTCTTCTATATTTTCACTAAGAAATTGTATATATTTTATATCTATTTTTCAAAATTCTAAATATACATAATTTATCATAGTTAGTGTGTGAGTTTGGTATGTAAGTATTTATAAGAGAAGTTCGGTAGGTGTGGTATATAATTAATTCTAGTCATAAAATATCTATCAAATATTTTTTTCAGTATGATTTTTCTTATATCTACTATTTCTATATCCTTAAGTACATATAAAATGAGTATTTTAAATTTATCTACTATTTCGTCGGATAAATAATTATCCATTTTTCATAAAATTGTTATTTTCAAAATATTCCCTTCAACCATGTACATAACAAAATATGATCACTTTAGATTGTTATATACTAGATTATTCTTAAATAGCATATTCTTCGGTCACTATTAGCATGGTAATCTGGATACTTTTTCCTTAAACAGCGCCTCTACTCTGGTTACTCCCCTATCACGGCTTTCTTGCTTCACCGGTTTCACCTTTAGGATGGCATAGTTTTTAGAGATTTTTCTTCTTTTCCACTTTGCTAATAAACTTCTTAACATGCTATTTTTTGAATAATTCTACTATAAAGCAACTAACATGAACTTATTTTATCATATCATGATTGTTAGGAATTTATGAATTTAGCTATTCATAATAGTAAATGAATATACCTGTTCTGGTAGGTTTGGTAATTCTAAGATTTTTTCCTCCATAGATTTTTCCATTAAAATATACCTGTTTTGTAATAAATAAGCAAAATATTTGTTGTGGACAAGAGATTTTGTGCTTCAATGTATGAAGGCTTACCTTCATCTGAGCGAATGCTCTTCCATTTATAATACTTAAATCAAATATTTTACACTGTTCTAACTGTACACGTATCTACATACTATTCCTAATCTTTTAGCTAAAGTCTTAAAAACTTAAAAAGGTCAAAAAGCCTATAGTAGACTAATAATGGTACCTAACCTAGTAAAGACTAACTATACAATGTCTTTTACGTAAAAGAAATCAAAAGCTATAATAATTCACATGTTAAAAACTATAAGTCATATGTCCTTTTCATATCTTTAATGACTTTTTGATAACTTTGTCTTCTTTTCTTTATCCGTGGTTGATTTTCCTTTGTTGCTGTATCTATCTTCTTTTTATTGCTCTGTATCTGCATTATTGCTTCACATCTTGCATCTTCTAGCTGTCGTTTTTATCTTCTTCTATTCCAGTTGAACTTCTGGGATAATATTATCTTCTCCATTACATTTTGAACATTAATGGTCTGGATATTTATGTCCAATTAACTTGCAATATCTGGTTAATAATTCTTCCGAAATAAATTTTTCTTTAATGACTTCGGCGATAGATTTTTTCTCTGAATTGAGTAACGTCAAGATCCATTGCCTAACGTCTTCCATATCTGATTCTCGTAGTTCCTTTGAATTTGAGTATACTATTACATTACCTCTTGAATAATAACTCCATATAGGATTTCTGTTGCGATAAGTGTTTGCTAACTCTTAAAGAATCGTGGATAGTCCAATAATTCTCTTATTTGCATAAAAATTTGGTATCTCAATTCTAGGTATTTCTAGTTATTGAGTAATATCTTCTGGTATAATCATATCTCGGGTCATTCCTATTTTTACAACTTGTATAGGTGATTTAACTTCATCATACAATATCTCTGCTGGTGCTGTGTAAAATTTTATAAGAAATAGGTTACCTTTGGTTATCCTTTTAAAAATATTGAATGACTCATATATTTTTGGTATAGTGGATATTTCATTTCCGTCTTGGGTATATATGGTACTAAGTAGTCCATATTCGTAACAGATTTTAACTAGACTTGGTTTGATTTTGGGTAAAACAATTAACTTATTGTATCCGGTTAGCTTCTGGGTTATGTAATTCGTATGTGGTTCTTGGATGTTTATAGCTCTGGGGTTGGTATTTAAGAAGGTTTGTATTTTGTAAATATTTTCTATGTATGTTCGGGCTGTATAGTTGTAGGTATTTTTGTCTTAATTTAAACTATCTCGGTATGTGGTAATTTGTGGTGGTATGAACATAGGATCTTTTGGTGTATTTGGAATAAATGATTTATCAAATAGCGTATTTAGGTTCATATTTGTGTTTTTCCTAACTCCTTTGCTTGTACCTGCAGAAGTAGATTGATAAACGTTATGAGTTTTATGGAGTATCCCAACGTCTCCTTCTAGCTCTGAAATTTTAATGTCTTCCGATCGGCATAGCTCTGCACACTGCTGAGTTAGCTGATTTGTAGCTTCAGACTTCAGTTTTACTTCATTAGTCTTTAGCTTTTCTATTTAATTTCATTGAAAGCGTAGTTAGGGTGTTGAATATCTTTTCTAGAGTATCCTCTTCTATTATATCAGTCTGTGTAGCTTTGTCTTGATATGTAATCTGCAATAACATTTTTGTTAGTACTAATTACTTCAATTGTAAATGTGAAATTTAATATATTCAAGACTAGTCTCCGAATCTCGTTTGTTGTAACTGAATTTTGTATTTTCTTTGTTAGCCACCAACGTACCTGTGTATTATCTGTTCGTACAATAAACTTGTTATATACAGTATATGGCTCAAATGCTAATAAACATTTATATAATGAACATAATTCTTTTCTATTCATTTCCCATTTTATTTCTGTTTCATTAAACATACTTGAGTAGTATCTACAATGGTGTTCTAATTTTTCTTCTTCATATCTATATTCAAGTACTCCTCCATAACTACATTCACTAGCATCTGCTTCTACTATATATATAAATTTTCTATTTTCGTTTGGAAATTGTAATTTTGGTAATTCTTTACAAAGTATTTTTATTTTTTGAACTTATTTTTTATCTTCTTCATTGTAATTATATTCTACATCCTTTTTTAATTTTTTCTGTAAAGGCTTTAGGTTTTCTGCTAATTTTGGTATATATTCTCTTACTTGTTTTACTAATCCTAAAAATTATTGTAATTTATTTTTTTGTATCTAATTCTTCTTTTGAATTTATTATTTTTTATACTATATGTTGTTGCATTTTTACTCCACTTTTATCTATTTGTATTCCTAAAAATTCTATCTGATTTTTCATAATTTCAGCTTTCTTTTCACTTAAATTTATTCCCGATCTTTCTATTATATCCGTGAATTGTTCTAATAATTTTAAATGTTTTTCTTTGGTTTTTGTATATAATAGTATATCATCTATATATACTATACAATTAGGCAATTGTTTAAAATAACTATCCATAAAATGTTAATATCTACCTGGTGCATTTTATATCCAAATGGTAGTACATTTCATTCATAAAATCCTTGTGGTACCGTAAATGCGGTTAATTCCTTAGATTCTTCTTCTAACTTTAAATGGTAAAATCCTAATTTACAATCAAATTTACTAAAGTAATTATATCCTTGTATTTGTCTTATTTTTAATATCTTATTTGGTATTGGGTAATTATATGTCATAGTTTTTGCATTTAAATTTCTATAATCAATAATCATTCCACTTTTTCCTCTTTTTTGTTCACTATGTTTATTTACTATAAATGTTGGGCTATTATGTTTACTATTACTTTTTTGTATATATTATTTTTCTAATAATTCTTCTATGTGCATTTTAAATTCTTTTAAATCATCAAAATTATATATTAATGGTTTTTGAGTTATTATGCTATTTTTATCTATTAATTCAATTTTTATAGTGATTTTATGTTTTTTCCATCCTTTTAATAGATCTTCACTATATAATTATTCTAATTTTTTCTTAATTATTTCTATCTTACTTATTGAAAATATAGATATTTCCTTTTTATTTATTGAAAATACGATCAATTCTATTGTATCTTCAGTATTTTTTATATTTTCTAATTTTTGTGTAATTTTTTCACTTCCTTCTATCCAATCAGTTTTCTTTCTTATTTTATTAGTAACTCTTTTTTCTCTTACTTTCTGTTTATATGGTTTTGTAAACCACCAATCCGTTCTAGTTATTATATGCGGGTATAATTTCTCTAAAAACGGCATTCCTGAAAGTATATCTTTTGATGTTAACTCATAATTATAGATTTCTTCTATTGTTAATATTTTATCCCATACTTGTGTTTTTACATTCTTAGCTTTATAAGTAATTAAGCTTTCTTCGTTACTAAATCCTTTAACTATTATTGATGTCTTTAATTTATCCCATTTACTTTTTGGTAAAGAATTATATCTACATAAATTAGCTTCTGCTCTTGTATCTATCATAGGCGTATAATATCTACTGTAATACTCTTCTACTACTATCTTCATATATTTTCATATCACGTTAAAGCTCTTCTTAAGAATAATTTCTCTCTGTTATATGTTATAGATAATTGTGTATGCTCTATATTATATGGTTTTACTTGTTCTAGCCATTTTATTTCTAATATTATGTCTGCTTTTTGCATTTCTTCCTTTATTTTAAATTCTATTTTTATTTTTCTAACTCCTATTGTTGTTTCTTTTTCTGCTACATTTTTAGTGTTTATTAAGCTTCTTCGTAGATCTGGGCATATATTATTGTCAGATTTTATTTTCTCACTTTTTATTAGATAACTTGCCATATAATTTTCTTCTTGTCCTGTATTTAAGAGTATTAAATATTCTTTTTTCATTTATTGTTCCTGTTATGTAGTATTGGTTTAAATTAGTTGTTGAACTTGTTTCATAACTTGTTCTTTTTGATGAACTTGATGATTCTGGTTTTTCATAAGCTATTCTTTTTGTTGTGCTTATTCTATCATTTATTATTTCTAAATTTTCTTCTATATTTATGTCTCTATAACTATAATCATTATTATCAATTGCTTTTACAAATTGTTCAAAAGGACTTTCTATTTGTATTTGTTAATTTTATTTTTTCCTGTTATTTTATGTTTTGTTGTTTATAAATATAGATTTTTACATCTTGCTGTAAATATTTTACTTCCTGGGGTTAGTTTTATTCCTGATATTTTCCAATATAATACTAATGATTTATCTATATTTTTATCTGTTATTGCTACTGAATAATTTGCACTTATTATAAATTTAAATTTTTGGTATATTAAATTTCCTTTTATGGCAGCTATTATACTTTTTTCTATAGGTTTTATAATTCTATCATCTGCTAGGTATAATTCTATTGGTGTATCTATTCCTTCTCTGAAACATGCTTTTATTAATATTTCTGTACATCCTAGGTGTACGTATTTTATTGGGTCTCTAATTTTTTATATTGTTTATTTCTTTATTAATTATCCTTTTTGTTATTAGTGGTATACTAGCTTTACCTTTTGCATATCTACAGTCTATTACATATTCTTTTTGGCTTACTACATAGTATTTTTCTTTTCTTTTACTAAATATATTTTTTATTGTTGGTATTTTAAATATTTTTTCTACACTTAAATATAATTCTTTTCCTTTTATTTCATCAAATATGTGACTATCAAATATTATTTTTTGATCTGTTCCTTCTTCATTTAAATATTCTTCCTTTGTTATTATTTTTATATCTTCTTCAGTTATTTAATTCATCTAATTCACTATCTATTTCATTATCTGTTTCATTCTCTGAAATTTCATATATACTATCTTCACTTTCTAATTCGTAATCTATATAATCTATCTGCATATATTCTGTATTTTCTATTTTTATTTCTGATATTTGTTTATTTTTTGGGTTTTTAGGTAATTTGCAATCTCTAGCTAAATGTCCTAATTTTTCGCAATTATAACAAGTACATTCTTTTATAGATTTCTTTTTCCTATATGGTCTTTTATGTTTATAATTTTTTACATAATATCTTTTTCTTAGTTTCTTATATTTGTATTTTGATTTTTTGTATTTCTTATATTTCTTATGTCTTTTTCTTTTCTTATAATATCTTTCTTCGCATCCAAATTGAGGTGCTATTTTATCTCTGTAACATGCTAAATTTGTTATTAATGTTTTTTTCATTTTTATTTCTTCTCTACATTTTTCACATAGGTTTCTATACCATTGTTGTAAAAATTTTATTCTTGCTCCTAAAGTATCTACTATTTTTGCTTCATCCCAACTTTTTATTATTTTTGAACTAAATGGTTCAGGTAATTTATTAAAATATAATTTTCTTATTTCTTTAGTTTTGAGAGCTTGTATGCAGGGTTACAGGGGAAAGGAGGGGAGAAAAAGTTGTTTAGACTCGCTAAGGCTAGGGAGAGGAAGGGTCGTGACCTCGACCAGGTGAGGTGCATTAACGGGGAGGATGGTAGAGTGTTGGTGGAGGACGGCCACATTAAGAATAGATGGCAGTCGTACTTCCATAGGCTCTTGAATGATGAAGGGGATAGAGCTATTGTGTTAGGGGAACTGGAGCACTCAGAGGAGTGTCGGGATTTTAGTTATTGTAGACGTTTTAAGGTAGAAGAGGTTAGAGAGGCTGTTCGCAGGATGCGAAGGGGTAAGGCGACGGGGCCGGATGAGATACCGGTGGAGTTTTGGAAGTTCGTTGGAGAGGCTGGTGTAAGGTGGTTGACTGGATTGTTTAACGAAATCTTCAAGACGACAAAGATGCCCGAGGCTTGGAGGTAGAGTACCATGATCCCTCTCTATAAGAATAAGGGTGACATCCAGAGTTGCAATAACTATAGGGGGATTAAGTTATTGAGTCACTCTATGAAGATTTGGGAGAGAGTGGTCGAGGTGAGGCTGAGATGGATAGTGTCTATTTCGGAAAATCAGTTTGGATTTATGCCAGGCCGCTCAACGACGGAGGCAATTCACCTGGTACGGAGGCTGGTGGAACAGTATAGGCAAAGGAAGAAGGACCTGCACATGGTGTTTATCGACCTGGAGAAGGCATACGACAAAGTCCCCAGGGAGGTGCTAAGGAGATGCTTGGAGGTGAGTGGAGTCCTGCTGGCATATATCATAGCAATTAAGGACATGTATGATGGAGCAAAAACTCAGGTGAGAACGGCGGGAGAAGACTCAGAGCATTTCACTGTCTTGACAGGATTGCATCAGGGATCTACTCTTAGTCCCTTTTTGTTTGCTTTGGTGATGGATGTGTTGACGTGGCGTATTCAAGGGGAGGTGCCTTGGTGTATGCTTTTTGCAGACGATGTAGTTCTGATTGATGAGACTCGAGGGGGAGTGAATGACAAATTAAAGGTGTGGAGACAAACTCTTTAGTCTAAAGGGTTCAGGTTGAGCAAAAGCAAGACAGAGTATTTAGAATGCAAGTTTGATGACGTGAGGCTGGAGAATGAGGTGGTAGTAAAGCTGAAATCACAGGAGGTATGTAAGAGGGATAGTTTCAAGTATCTCGGGTCCATGATCCAAGATAACAGTGAGATTGACGAGGATGTCTCGCATCGTATTGGGGCGGGATGGATGAAGTGGAAGCTCGCGTCGGGGGTATTGTGTGATAAGAAGGTGCCGCCCAAGTTTAAAGGCAAATTCTACAGGGTGGTAGTCCGTCCGGCCATGTTGTATGGAGCGGAGTGTTGGCCAGTTAAGAACTTCCACATCCAAAAAATGAAGGTGGCAGATATGCGGATGTTGCGCTGGATGTGTGGGCTGACTAGAGGGGATAGAGTTCGGAATGACACTATCAGGGAGAAGGTTGGTGTGACTCCTATGGAGTGCAAGATGCGGAAAGTCCGATTGAGATGGTTTGGATACGTGAAGAGGAGGGGCATGTATGCCCCGGTTCATAGGTGTGAGAGGCTAGCGTTGGATGGTTTTAGGCGGGGTAGGGGTAGACCGAAGAAGTACTAGGGTGAGGTGATTAGGCGGGACATGGAGCAGTTACAACTCACCAAGGACATGACCCTAGATAGGAAGGTCTGGAGGACGCGAATTAGGGCAGAAGACTAGGGCCAGTTTGGGTCGCTAGTGTAGGGAATTACTTGGTGGGGGTATTATTCTTGTTATGATTCCGTGTTCCATGTTTTACTACGAATCTGGGTGCTTTCCTCTGTTTTCGATTACTTATGGGTGCCGTATTTATGTTATGAAATCTTGTTCTGTGCTTTACTATGTATTTGTGTGGTATCTCGTGTCTTGAGCCGGGGGTCTATCGGAAACAGCCTTTCTACTTCTTTAGAGGTAGAGGTATAGACTGCGTACATCTTACCCCCCCCCCCCCCCCAGACCCCACTAGGTGGGAATACACTGGGTTTGTTGTTGTATTTCTTTACTTTCTTCTATACTATATGTTCCTTTATAATAATATTCTTTAAATGTGCAAGTATACTCATCTATGTAACACATATTACATATTGCTAATTTTAACATTAAATTCCTATTTGTATCTTTCTCTTCATTTTGTTCTTCTTCTGTTGTTGTCATGCTGCTAAATTCGTCTTTTATAGCTATTTCATATTTTTTTAATAATTCTATAGGTGTTAATTTAGTTGTAGTTGTTGATGATGTTCCTTCTGTAGGTTTATCAGTTCTTAATATCTTCTTGCTATTTTCAGTTAAATTTAAAAACCATAATTTCACTGTTTCTATTAGTGTTCTTTCTATATATTCTAGTGTATCTGTTACGTTTATATTATTATCTAATAATTATTGTCATATATCATATCCATTTATTGTATTACTTTTTCTGTATCTATTACACAATCTAAGTCTAAAAAGTTATAATTTTTATTAACTATTTGTTTTAGTGTCCATTTTTCATATTCATCTTTTAGATTATATCTTTTAAATTTATTCTTATAATATGTAGGTTTTCTTATTTCTGATGTTCTAGGTATTATATTTTCATCTTCTTTTTTATTAAGAGTATTTATTTCTGTGTTTCTATTTTCTAAGTTTTCTTCATTAATTACTTCTTGTTTTTCATTGATTTCTAAATTTTTTGTATTTGTTAAGATTTCTGTACATGTTTCACTACCTTCCGAATCATAATTATCTGTTTCTTCAACATCTATTGTATTTATTTCTAATTTTTCTTTAAATTGATTTATTTCGTTTAATAATTTTTGTTCTATATCTTTTTCTTCTTTTTCTTTCTGTCCTTTTTCATACAAATCTTTTAGCATTTGTAGTTCTTTTTCTAATTCAGCAATCCTACTATTTTTAGTTTCTTCGATTTTTCGTATTTCTTTTGTAGTTTGTTATTTTATTTTTCTATTTCCTTTTTCTATCTATTTTTTCATTTTCTTTTTCTATTCTTACCATAGCTGTCAATTTACCTTCTAATTTTAATTCTTCTTTTTCTAATATTAAATATAAATGTTCACCTATTTTCTTATACCTTCTTCCTAGATTAGAAAATACTATTTTTATTTTTAATCCTTTATGATTTTCATATATTTTTTCATCTATTATAAATTCTTCTTTGTTCTTTTTTTATTTAATTGTTAATAGATAATGCTGGTATGTATATTCTAGGCTATCTATTGTCGATTCTAAATTTGATATTTCTTCTTTTTGTGTATTTATTGAGTTTTTACTAACTCCGACAATTATGTTATATTATAGTCTTTCTATCATTATTTTTAATTCTTTACGTTTTTTAGATATTATTTGCTTTAATTCTTTATATTTTGGTAATTTTTGTACTTTATTCATCTAAATAATATTTTGGGAAATATCTAAATTTAGTTTTATCAAATAAGTCAGTCATAATTAATAAATTAATCAAATAAATCCATCCAAATATTAGGTGTGGTATTACATAATTTTTCCAAAGTAGAATACTTATAGGGGCAAATGCACGTTAATGTTTCATGTAACCTGACATAGTACTTAGATTTTTTGAGTGGATCGTAATCAATCACCATTAAAATTAGGCTAAATATTAAGAGACAAACTTGACCGAGGCTTATCGATTATAGGACAAAATTAAGGATAAATCGATAGACTTGACAATGTTGGAAAATAGTTGCTTAGAAGATAAAATTGGCGTAGTCTGTCATCTAAGATAGTCGAGTTACCTGATACATGTTGTTGATGGGAGGTGGTAGGTATCTCGTGGAATTAGTTGAGGTGCCCGCAAGATTGCTCGGATATCACGGTTATAAAAAAAAATCTGTCATCTAAGATAAAATATACAGATATTGATTTTTATGAGATATCGGTGTAAAAATGAATTAAAAAATCAAAGCAGTCCTCATTGTCTCAGAAATTATAAAAAAATAAAATCATCAAAATGAAATATAGCTATAAGATTATCGAATTTAAAAGTGTATCATGGCATTGAAAAATTTGATTATTAAACCTCTGATGCTTTTTGATTAAAAAAAAATTGTATTTTCTAATTGTCCTTTTCAATTGTTTTTTTTTTTGTTTGCTTTATTAGAAACGATAGGCAATCATCAATTTTCATTAACAAAAATCGATGAAGATCCTTAATTTTGATTTACAAGTAATCACATTTTTCATGCATTTTTACGTAAAATTAGCCGAACGTCCATCAACTTATTCTTTAGAAAAATAAAAGAAATCTAAATTTCGCTCATTTTTTGCACGGAAGTAGTAGATAGATTTTTTATTTTATTTTTTAAAAAAAGAAACATTGGCTTTTTCATTGTTTTGTAGTTTTGTCCATCAGTTGTCACTTGTGTTTACTAGTGAGCCTGTAAATTAATTAAAATAGTTTAATAGTATATAATAGGGAATTCATGAATATAATTAGGGGCTCTTGACAAAAAGATCATTTTGGAAGTGTTAATGTATTTTTTAGACACAATTCTTGATCAATCGGTGTAAAGTCCACTATTTATGATGTCGTCCTTTGAACTTTCAAAGATGACATCTCTTGCACTCAAGTTTTTAAAAATACGAAAATTCCCGTAGCACCAAAATCTTATAATATATTCAACCCTAGCATCGTAGTTTTATAAAATACAAAGTAGTCACTTTCTTAAATATATTATATTCCTATTTAGAAATTAAAAAAAATCATTTTTACCTCAAAAACCTCTCTGTACAGGTCGATTTTCGACCAAAATTTGAAGCTTTTTATCAAAAAATTACCCCAAAAGATAAAAACCTCCTCAAGATCTGCCATTGTGGACTTTCATTGTTGTAGAAGTTCAAAAAATGTCATTCATTATTAAAGTAGCTCGTTTTTCCGACTACCTCTTTTTGGGTATTTTTCAGCGACATTGTAGTAGTTTATTTCACCATTCCATTAAGCATAGTTGAACTGTTAAGAGATCCATACATGTGGTTTCTTCTTTTGTGTGAATTTACAATCATCAAGCAGTGAACAATAGTCTCAACTATTACTAAATTATTATGTCGATTGCTAAATATATTGTAGTAGGCGATGATTATAATGGAGAATGGGAGGAAACTTCAAAATGCTGAAAGTGGAAGTCTCTAAGTAAGGTGACAGTGTCCACTGTGCATCACAATGATACGTATGACAACATGGTTGGGAGAATAACAGAAAGCGGAGAATTAAATTGTGGGCCTAGAAACTTGATCATTAGTTATTTGATGAATGCCAAAGGAAAAATCCATCCATCTTTCTTAACAAATGATAGGCATTGGGGTTGTACATGCTTGATGTTGCCCGTAATGGTTCCAAACCAGTTTTGGGGGTAAAAATTGTTGAAAGATATGAAAAAAGAAGAAAATGACCCACCCGCACCCCCAGATCCTACTCAACCAGTAGTTGATGAGGATAAATTTTAAAATGAGGACACTGGTGATCATGATCAAATATATATTGATAAACCTTTAAGTGATGATGAAGAGCACTATAAATATGTTGGGAAGACTAGTGGAGCACAATCCAACCACAACTTCAGTGATGGAACTAATTTTTACATTGAAAAAAAGAAAGCAAGTAATGACTAAGATTGTTATTAAAGAAAGCTTCGTAAGAAAGTCATTTTGTTTTTAAATCCACAAAGAGTTGTGCATGATATTATAAGGTGAAATATACATCTCCCAATTGTGGATGGATAATACGAGCCAATAAGTGCAGCACTTTGAATAGGTCCTAGATTTGCAAATATGTCAGTGTTCACATGTGCAAGGTCAAACATATTGTAGGAAACCACAAGCAAGCCCCAGTTGTATGGGATGAATATGACATGACAATGGGACAACGCCAACAGAAATCAAGAGGATTTTTTTTACAGAATTGCGGTGTAGTCAAGATTGTTGGAAGTGTTGGAATGGTGGCATAATTGCGAATTACGTTATCAGGGATACACCGGAGCACGACTATGCTATTCTAACAGCCTATACCTACATGGTTAAAATTGTAAATCTGGGTTCCATTAATGCCATTCTAGATGAATAAGAACAGAGGTTCAAATATTATTTCTAGCTTACGGACCTTCATTTTGAGGATACTCTCACATAAGAAAGGTCAATTTTGTCGATGATACACATAAATCCGACAAGTATGAGGGTGCATTATTGACTGCCGCCACACAAAATATCAAAAAACACATATATCGTATTGTATTTTGTGTGGTGGACAAGAAAAATGCTACATTGTAAAAATTCTTCTTTAGGAAGCTACAACTAATATTAGTCTGTGATCAAAAGTAGAGCATCATCTCTAATAGGAACATAAGCATAGCTAATGAAATTGCCAAAGCCTATGAGCATGCTTATCATGGTCTATGCATGCTACACCTCAACGAAAATCTTTAAAAAAAATTACCGTTGTGGAGACGGCCTTGATATCTTCTTTGATGTTGCCAATTAATTTAGTATCATCGTTCTCAATGATCATTTTCAATACTTAAAGAGTAGATATTCCATAGTTGGTGCATGTCTGAAGGAAATTGGACTTGAAAAATAGATCAGGATATATTTTCTAACCAACAGATACAATATAATGATGACAAACATCTTCGAGTTGCTTAATTCTATCTTTGTGGCTGAAAGAGAGTATCTTGTATCTGCTATATTTGATTCCATTTCTTATAGATTTGTAAAAATATTGAGGCATAGAAAAGTGGCCAAATCAAAAAATAAATTTGTGCCCATGATGAGAAAACAAATAATGGAGAAGATGAGTGAAGGAAACTCGCTACATATCAATAATGTAAATAGGAAAGAGAATAAATTCGCCATAATAAGCTACGATAAGAATGTCAAATTCAATTTAATTTACATCAGAGAATACAACTTGTGAAATTACTATGTCCTTGCACTATAAAAGCCATCTATAGAGAATACAACTTTTGAAATTACTGTTTCCTTGCACTATGAAAGCCCTTAGACTAAAGTATGATAGCGAATATGGTGAAAGCATCTACGGGTATTCCACGCCCACGTATCTAGTTGAGTGATACTTGCTCACATACTCAGAACCTATCATGTTGTCCTTCTAGATTTGAAAAGGAATGTTGCCCAAGATTTATTAGACATAAAATTCCTGTGCTTGATTGTACTCACAAACTTTGATAGAAGAGAGCGAACCGTATTTACGGTATCACGAAATCTTCATGGTTGAAGGCCACCAAGAGAAGAAAAAAATGTTTCATATGCAATATACCAGGCCACAATAAAATAACGTGCCTATCGTGACCCAAGAACGAGCTCGTGATGGTACTTGTCACAACCCAATCTTTACAAGTGAGCTTGTTTCCCTAAATCCAAAAAAAATCTCAACATAAGAAGAAATAAAGCAAGATAAGACTTCTACATAAACTCAGGCTAACATAAAAAAATAATAAATCAGAAGTCTAAGAAGTAATATAAAACCTCCAAAATTTGATTTCACAAATGTAAAAGCATCTAATACATGACGGAATTTGAAAATACATAGTTATCTCTAGAAGTGTTATAAAGACATAAATAAAGATACGATGAGGTTTCAAAAATGCAACTCTAAAATCTAGAGTGCTCCAGTACCTTGGAAATTCACCAACTCAGTAGAACGAACTCAACCTCCGTGTGTCGTACTTGAGCTAGGATCTACACCAAAAGGCCATAATAAGAGTGAGCACGGTCCACTTGTTCTCAGTAGGTATTATAGTTCTACTGAGAAAAAAATAATATAAATAAAGAGAAGTATAAGCACGTCACCTACAAATAGAAAAGTTTCCAAAGGTATTTTACATCGTCTCCACTAACAGTTCTAATACTTAAATGAAGCAACATAAATATACACGAAAAATATACGAGGGCTAAACATAAGTCAAGAAAAACTAAAAGAATCGAGAAGGATGCATATTCTATGAAATACAATGTAATGATGATGGGACAAATTTGAAATGACTTTTTGTATACATCTACTGAGCTCGAAGATCATAAGATAGGATCCATGGAGGGAGGGGGTTGCAATCTATATACTATAACTCATCTTTTAATCTCAACCCACCTCTCCGTCTCGTGTTCATGGAGAGGATTTTTATAAAAGCATATCGTATTTTCTTTCAAAAATAGTGTTCCTCAACGGTATCGGTATCGTATGAATGTATATGTATGGAATGATAATGTAATGCTCACAATCAAATCATTATGAAAATATCCAATCCATCACTACATATATAAGTGAGCCTAGAAATCAACTTAATATTTTCACAATTTATGATTATCAATAATTAAGCACCTTTGGAATAAATATGTATATCAGACATTATTAATATCATATCAAGCTCTAACTAGGGCATTTATATCATAATAAAGGCAATCAATACTCAATAAGGCTTATAATAGCAATTCAAAACTCCACACGGGTATTATATCTAGAGTAAATGCATTTAAATGCACAGATAAGGCCAATGATGTCATATAATGACACCACACAAGCAACGCACAATATCAGATATCACAAGTTAATAATAAAATTTAAGGCCCCACTCGGGCACACAACAATAATAATAATCTCAAAATATAAACTCCATAGTTATTTTCCCACCCATAACATGTTTTACTTATTTATGAACTACTCAGTTCAATCTAAAAGAAGTTTAAAATTCAAGAGGGAGGTGAATTAAAAATTTCTGTAAGTCGACTATTGAGCCGTTATAGTCGACTTGCCTGCAAATTAACGCACTTCACAAAATAGACTAGATTTAAATAAATAGACAAGTAAATAATCAATTTGAAGTAAGTACACGAAGATTTATCCCTATTCGAAACTCCAATGTGGTGCCTACTTCTAGTCCTCTTGGGTTTCAAAGTTTTCTTAGATCTTTCAAAGTCGGGCTCAAATACAGTGATGATAAACAAGTTCCAAGGAATTATTTTGTTCTCCAGATATTGTGACACAACCTCAATTTTTATTACAAAGTTGACTCAATCCTATTTTTTATATAACTCTTGTAAACTAAGAAGTACAAAACTTTGTGAGACTAAGATTAAAACATTTTGAGGTTCTTTCTTAAAGTTGTGTAGTATCTTCTGTCCTTCTTTTCGGCTTTTATAGTCTTTTTCTGCATTTGCTCATTTTCTTCATAAGGAAACCCAAGTGATTTTTTCTCAATCAAGGATTTGAGTTGATTCCTTGATTGAGGGATTTTGCAGCTTATGGTATGTCCATATCAGATATGTCCATACTTGGTGAGGTCTTTCTTTCTCACAACCCTACATGTCCATACCAAATTTATTCATGTAGAGGGTGTGATATCCTTTCTTTTAGTCTTGCCGTGAGGTATGTTTAATCATTCTTTGATTGCCTTGTCCAGCGATATCTTTAGTTGATGTGGTTCTTGTTTCCTTGTCTAGTGACATCCTTAATTGATGTGGCTCCATATTTAGCACCGTCCTCTTTGAGAGGATATTTCTTGCCTTTGTGCGAGATATCCCCCCATCATTAGCGATCTCTAATATCCTTTGTGCGAGATATCCTTCCATCATTAGATATCTTCAATATCCTACAAATATCCACTCATTAGTTTGTCATTATTAAAACATAAATCATAAATATAGGGGGCTTACAATCTTCCCCTTTTTGATAATGAAAAACAATATTAAGCATCAGTGAACTTCCCTGACAAAGTAATCGGCTTGCCCCCTGACTTGCAAGCACTTCTGATGTTCCATTATTCCTTGAGCAATAGTCCACTCTTATACATTGACAGTCAACTTGCTCCCCTTGACTTGCAAACACCTCTGATGTTCCTTTCTTTCTCTCCTTTTGGGCATAATAAAAAAGAACTACATAACAACAAAAAAAGAATAGCAGTAGACATATAGCATAAAAACAATCTAACTGATTATCAAACGACTAGACAAAAGCAAAAAAATATGGCAAATAATATGTTAAAAAATCATCTTACAACCCAGCAAAAACAATGGACAAGATCCCCTTTTGAATAAAAAGTCAGCATTGACCGTTTATCCAGAAAGTATGTTAGGGTATTGTGCATGTTATGGTAGAATTTGTCATAGGATTTTTTAATGTTTTTAAAGAAGAATGAGTAGTAGTTCTGAATAGAAATATCACGATCATCATTTGAGGAGTTGACTTGGGGCTTGAGGGAGTCCATGTGAGTGAACACTCGAGTAAACAACTTGATGCTCTTTTGTTTGAACCCATCGAGGGCCAGCCAAACCGAGCCTATGACAGTGTTGGTGCTCTTCCCAAGGTCTAGTAGTTTGGAAGTCAACTCCTGAAGCTGTATTACACCTTTCTTAATATATTTGAAGCGATCTTTGATTTCCTCCAATTCCTTCAACACAGTAATCGTGGAGTTAGAAAATGACTTGCGTACCTTAGGGAGTTCAAATTTTACTCGAGTAAAATCCTTCTTGCACTATACGTTATAAACCAAAACATATCCCATACTAGAAAAAGTTTTAGAGTCATAAGTAGCAATGACTTCTACTGGGGGTAAGCAGAGAGATCAATAGAGCAAAAGAATTTGAGTAATTAGTAGGCTATACGGTAAACTGGTGGAGGCATGAACATTCGTTGCACTCTCAAGCATATAGTCACGAATCCAGGTTGCCCAATTTATCTTGTGCTTTTTCACCAGATAATATAGGACAAATACATCACGATAGCTTATATTGCTAAGGGAACCCTTCCTTGAAATTAGTGTGGGAGAGATTATGTGGGCCATGATGCGATAGTTAAAACACAGAGAAAAAGGACCAAAATTAGATGATATTGTGTCCGAGTCAGATAGGATCCTTTTTGCTTCTTCAAAAATTACCTTAAAATCTTTAGGCCAGTTATCATTTATAAAAGGAGTCACGCCAGAGAACATTGTATCAAACACCTTCTCGAACAAAAACTTTTTTAGGATGATTCTTATTCCAAGCACAAGAGTCTCAAGTTCGCCGCTGTCAGGAGAAAGGTGAAGATTTTTATAAATCATTCAAACTAGATCCTCATAAACCTCAAGT
Organism: Capsicum baccatum var. pendulum; assembly: GCA_030864225.1. Classification (NCBI taxonomy): domain Eukaryota; kingdom Viridiplantae; phylum Streptophyta; class Magnoliopsida; order Solanales; family Solanaceae; genus Capsicum; species Capsicum baccatum. The sequence goes on along the minus strand of CM061560.1, from coordinate 232,128,478 downwards.
CCACAGAGACAAAAAACCAGGGATAAAGTTTGAAATTTAAAGAAGTGACTGGCATTACAATGAGCATCTTTTAATTGACGGAGATTGATTATGCGACCGGGAACAATGGAATAGTTTTTAAAGGTAGAGAGTTTGTGTTTTTTAGAGATTGTACAGAACTTGTGCATGTCCTCTGAAGGTAAGGAGTTTAGGGAGGTTGCACGAGATTTCTTGGCGAAGGAGGCTGGGCTGGGAGCAAGACATTTTTGGATGAGAGTTGACTGTTGAGAATCCGATGAAGATTCGTTAGTTGACTAGAAGAGAAAAATAAGGTTGTCAGAGAGAGTTTTAGGAAGGTATTTTGAAAAACTAGCCATTGAGCCAGTTCTGGTCATAGAATAAGAGTGGAATTAGATTTTAGAAGGGCATAGAAAAAGAAAAATAAGGAATGGGTAAGAGAACTGAGGGGGAGAGGGGGATGTAGGGAATGAGGCGGCGATTCAAAAAAGGATATGGTGGGAAAAGATAAAATTAGGTGAAGTAATGGCGTGACTAATGGAACTGAAAGGACAAAAGAATGAGGGATATTGGAAAGGTAAAAGGGTGCAGTGGCGGTAGAGGTGGCGTGAAAAGCAAGGAGAAGTAATGATGAAACTTTTTGAAAAGCAATTTTTGTTTAAAATTTTGAAGTAAAAAGAGAGATTTTTCAAAATTAAAACTCTGAAGTCATTAATATAAAGAATCCCAAGTCTTTTTATAAGGTAATAGAATCTTTCCTCTAACAAGGGTTTCATAAAAATATCTGTCAATTGATTTTTGGAGTCAACAAACGTTAAGAAAATATCTCTATTTTCTACATGATCTCAAATAAAATGATGCTTAATATCAATATGTTTAGCCCTAGAATAATGCACACTATATTTAGACAAACTACTAGCACTAGTGTTATCACACATTATAGGAACAGATTCAAATGACAAATTAAAATCAAGTAGTTGAGGCATAATTCATAAAATTTGAGTATCACAACATCCAATGACTATGTATTCTGCTTCAGTTGTTAAAAGAGAAACTGAAATTTATTTCTTGTTGTTCTATGAAATCAGGGCATCACCAAGAATTTGATACGTTTTACTAGTGCTTTTTATATCACTTTTATTACCTGCAAAGTCAGCATCCAAATATCCAATTAAACTAAAATGAGAGGATCAAGGGTAATATAGTCCAATATCTTAAGTTCTTATGAGATATCGGATGCTTCTTTTGATGGAAGTTAGATGAGACTCTTTGGGAGTCGACTGAAACCTAGCACATTACATACACTGAACATAATATCTGGTCGACTAGCGTTCAAGTAGAGTAGTGATCCAATCTTTTCCCTGTACATCTTTTCTAGATGAGTCTAAATTAATATTTATGGATGGAATTATTGAAGTTCCATAGGCCTTTCCCTTTTCCATGCCAAACTTTTTGATGAGTTTCTTTGTGTACTTAGCTTGGCTGATGAAAGTAAGTTTTGGCATTTTCTTGTTTGTAACCTCAACAAAAATGTGAGCTCTCCCATGAGGCTCATTTCAAATTATCCTTTCATTAGATTTGAGAAATTCTCACACTAAGAGATGTTAGGACTACAAAAAATGATATCATCAACATAAATTTTCACAATAAGTAGATTTGAGTCAAGCTTTTATATGAACAGAGTTTTATCAATTTTACCTCTTTGAAAATTATTATTCAGTAAAAAAGTACTTAATCTATCATACTAAGCCTTTGGGACTTGTTTGAGATCGTGGAGTGCTTTTTGATAATTTAAAAATATGATTTGGATGAGCGAGATTTTCAAAATCGTGGTGTTGTTTTAAAAAGACTTCTTCATGGATGAATCTATTTAAGAAGGCACTTTTGACGATCATTTGATATAAATTAAAATATTTGAAAGCAATAAAAGCTAGTAAGATTCAAATTGATTCTAACCTTGCTATAGGGGCAAAGGTTTCATTATAATCAATACTTCTTGTTGAGAGTAACCTTGAGCTACAAGTCTGGCCTTGTTTCTGATAACCTTTACCTTCTTCATTAAATTTGTTTTTGTAAACCCATCTAGTTCCAATTACTGAGCAGTTCTTGGGTCTTTTAGTTAGAGTCCAGACTTTAACTTCGTTCGAATTGGTCCAGCTCTTCATTTATATCCTCGACCCAAGATTCATCTTTAAGGGCCTCATCAATCTTTTTTGGTTTGATTTGAGATACAAGGGAAACAAACACTTTTTTTCTTAATGATGATTTTCTTTGCATCCTATCATCTGGATTTCTAATGATAAATTCATTTGGATAGCTAGCATTGTGTTTCCATTCTCTTGGAACACTTGGTTTACCCGTTTCTATTGTGGGAGTCGACTCTAGAGGGGATATAGTTGACTTGTCTTGTGATGGTTTGAGAGTTGTGCTAGTATTGGCTCCAGGTTATAAATCACTCACTTGTTCTTCATTAGTACTTATACTTATAGGAGAGTGGTTAGTTTCATCAAAAATAATATGTATAGATTCCTCAACACATAATGTTTTTTTTATTGTAAGATCTATAAGCACAATTGGTAGGAGAGTACCCAAGAAAAATACCTTTGTCACTTTGTGGATTGAATTTTCCGAAGTTATTCTTATCGTTGTTGTGTATGAAGCACTTGCATCCAAAGAGATAAAAGTAGCTAATGTTTGGATTTTTCTCTCTCCGCAGCTCATAAGGTGTCTTATTAAGAATAGGTCTAATGAGGCATCTACTGATGATGTGACATGTTGTTCTTACTGCATCTGCCTAAAAGTGATCTGGGAAGTTATGTTCTAACAACAAGGTCCTAGCAGTTTCTTGGTGAGTCTGATTCTTTAGTTCCACCACACCATTTTATTATGGAGACTGAGGTGATGAGAAATTTTGAGAGTATCCGTTCTGAGCACAGTATTCCTCAATAGCCTTATTTTCAAATTCTCCTCTATGATCGCTTTGAACATACGTAATGAAGTGTCTAGCTTCTCTCTGTATTTTTCTACAAAAGATTTCAAAGTTTGTAAAAGGCTTCATGTTTATGAGCAAGAAACATAAGCCAAGTAAAATGGAAATAATCATCAACTATAACAAAATTATATCTTTTTCCACCAATACTTGCAGACTTAGTAGTGCCAAACAGATCCATGTGGATTGTTTGAAGGGGTTTGGTAGTAGAGACAATGTCTTTAACTTTAAATGATGTCTGGGTTTATTTACCCAATTGGTGAGCATCAAAGATGTGATCCTTCTCAAACTTGAGTTTTGGTAGACCTTTCACTAGTTCCAGTCTAGACAGTTTCTCAATGATATTCATACTAGCATGCCTAAGTTTTCTGTGCCACAACCAAGTGTCATTGGTTTGCACAGTGAGGCAGTTTAAGGTAGTAAAGTCAAGAATATTTAAGACATAAATATTATCAATGAGTTCACTGATAAGAGAGGTGTCTCTTTTATCATGTTTGATGGAACAACTTCCAGCTTTGAAGGAGACTCCAAATCCAGCGTCACACAGCTGAATGATATTGAGCAAGTTATGTTTGAGGTCATTAACTAAATACACTTTAATAAGTTCACATGAGGAGTTGATTTTTACTGAGCCGTCTCCGATGATGTTGCCTCTAGCGTTATCACCAAATCTGATTGATCCCCTTTTTATTTTCTTAAAAGCACAAAAATTTCTTTCTTTCCAGTCATATGTCTAGAACATCTGCTATTGATGACCCATATTCCCTTTTTGTAGCTTTTGTAGGCATGTTCCTCGCTCGATTTTCCTTTTGCCATAAAGCACATATTGGTTGCTTCTATTTCTTCTTTAGTTTCATCTTTATCACTCCAAGCTCCAAATTTTGATTCTTTATAGAAGATTTTTTTCTTAATTCTGGACAATTTTGTTTGAAGTGGTCTAACCTTCCACAGTGATAGAAACGATCATCATTTCTTATGTAATCATTATTTTTGACTCGAGATCTTTACTGTCTTAGCTTCATGAATTTCCTTACTCCTCGATTTATGAGAGTCATTCCTTCGCTATTGTCTTTTTCTAGAAATCCTCTTCTTCAGTTGGTGTAGCATTGAAAGCTACTGGTTTCTTCTTTTCTTCCTTGTTATACCTGTTGATGTAATTTCGTTCATATGCAATAAGATTACCTCTCAATTTGTCATACATCATGTTGTGAAGGTCTCTATCTTCCAGGATAGAAATTTTAGTTTCCATACTTTTGGGAGGCTTCTAACTATCTTCTGGACTTACAGGCTGTGCAGATAGATCATCCCCAATGATTTTAGCTCACATATAATTTTTCTATATCTGGTAAACATTGCTTTAATGTTCTCATTTTCTTCCATCTTACACAGCTCGTACTCATTGACTAGGGCAGCAATCTTTGACTTTTTGACTTTGGTGGTTCCTTCATACGTTACCTCCAATTTATCCCACATTTCTTTTTCAGTCTCCCAAGTTGATATCTTTCCATATTTTTCTTTGCTTACTGCACAAAGAAGCAAACTTATAGCTCATGCATTAGTTTGAATTACCTCTTGTTGTTCTTTAGTGACTTCAAAGTTCTTGATGTCTTCTATATCAACACTGATCGATTCTTTGTCTTTGTCCTTGTCCTTATGATTTTTCTTGAGTCTTGGGATTGGATTTGGTCCCTTCTTGATGACAACCCATGCTTGGAAGTCATTTGATTGGACAAAGATCCTAAATCTGTTCTTCCAATAAGAGTAGTGTTGTCTGTTGAAGTATGGTGGTCTTGTAGGGGAGTGACCGTCTTGAAGAAAAGCACCGAAAATTTTGTAGTTTTCCATTTGATCTTTGTTCGCATGCGGTTAAGCAACACTGTTGGTGAGACCTGCTCTGATACCAATTGAAATTCAAGAGGGAGGTGAATTGAAGATTTCTGTGAGTTCACTATTGAGCCTTCACAGTTGACTTGCCTGCAAATCAACATAATTCACAAAATAGATTAGATTTAAATAAATAGACCAGTAAATATTCAACTTGAATTAAGGACACAAATATTTATCCTGGTTCAGAACACCCATGTGGTGCCTACTTTTAGTCCCCATGGGTTTCAAAGTTTTCTTAGATCTTTCGAAGTTGGGCTTGAATACAACGATGATAAACAAGTTCTGGAGACTAATTTTGTTCTTTAGATCTTATGACACAACCTCAATTTGTATTACAAAGTTGTCTCGATCTAATTCATTATATAGCTATTGTAAACTAAGGAGTACAAAGCTTTGTGAGACTAAGACTGAGACACTTTGAGGCTTTTTCTTGAAGTTGGGTAGTGTCTTTTGTCCTTCATTTTAGCTTTTATAGTCTTCTACTGCATCTGCTCCTTTTCTTCATAAGGAAACCCAAGGTATTTCTTCTCAATCAAGGATTTGAGTGGATTCCTTATTGAGAGAGTATGTACCTTATGGTATGTCCATATCAGATATGTCCATACTCGATGTGGTGCTCCTTTCTCACAGTCATACATGTCCATATCGGATATGTCCATGTAAAGTGTGTGATCTCATTTCCCTTTGACTTGTCACGAGTTATGTTTAATCATCCTTTGATTACCTTGTCTAGCGAGATCTTTAGTTAAAGTGGTTCTTGTTGCCTTGGCTAGGGAGATCCTTAATTGATGTGGCTCCATATTTAGCACCATCCTCTTTGAGAGGATATTCCTTGCCTTTGTGCGATATATCCTTCCATCAATAGAGATCTTCAATATTCTGCAAATATCCACTCATTAGTTTATCATTATTAAAACATAAACCGTAAATATAGGGGGCTAACAAAGTTAAGCCATTACCTACCTCAAAATGGCAAAATCCAAGCCTAAAGTGCTTCAACACGGGCTTTCTACTTTTGAACAACCTTAAAATTAAGTACAATATTCAATTATAGAATTTACGCATTAAAAAATATAATGATACCAATATTACCCATATTTGAATTGGGTCCAAAATGAATTCAAAATAAGAGTTCAAAAATGAAAGGGGTAAAATGAAATTTTCTTTTAGAAATAAACTCCCCAGGATTAAAGGAATCTATAGTTGAAAACTCATATAAAAATGAGTTAAAAATGAGGTTCAAATTAAATAAAAACTATTTTAAAGCTTTACAGGTAAAATCCTCAAAATCTCATGTTAAAACCACGATTAAAGAGTGTTTTGATGATATAAATCAATAAAAAGTAATGGAATTGAGGTTTTGGAGCATACCCAAGTTTAAATGGTGAAGAAAATTCAAAAAATTGCACAAAATAGAAGCTTAAAAGTCCAAAAATAATGAAAATCACAAAATGGGCTTAGTACAGGTTGACCGCTTTAACGGCTAAATAACCACTAAAGCGATCACCGCTTAAGAGACCCTTGGATGCTTAAGAGGATTCTGCTTTAGTGACCAATTGATCGCTTAAGCAGTTGCAGCAACTGATGCCTGGCACCAACAACATAGCAAAAAGGCTAAGTTTTTTTATTGAACCCTCGGGATTTGTTTGAAATCCTGTGAATACAAACAAACTATTCTACTAGAATATTTTAACATTTTGGACTCAATGAAAATATCATATTTTTTTTAAAAAAAGATCATTTTCAACAAATTAACCCCCGAGACCCTTATAAGTCTTATTTTCCTAGTTTTTAAAATGGAGGGTCAAAACACAAATCGAAGGCTTCAACCGAAATCAACCCTGCTACTAATCCAAATTTGATATTATAGATCTAATGAAACTATCTAAATTGTCATCTAACAATCAAAATATCAAATATTGATCAAAGTCAACTATGAAACTTTTAAAGCCTCTAAAATCACAAACTCTCCCAAATCATTTCTGATCGCATCAAGAACTGTGCCAACCATTCTGCACCCCATAATCAACATGTAGCAACTACAAAGAAGGAAAAATGATTAAAATTCATAATAAATAAAGTTTCACACTTCAAGTCATTATAATGCCAGTTTTGGGACAGTATCCCACTTGATTAGTTTTTGCATACTTTAATGTGCATTGTTGTAACTGTCTCTAAATATGTAATGCCACTTTTATTTTAATCAACTATCTCCCATTTTAATTACTCTAATAGATACTCACTTATAAATCCTGCATGTGGTCTATGATATGCCAATGCATAACTATGGGACAATCTATAATAACACACGACCTTAGTCTAGGATCAATAGCTGAAACTCTTGTTTCATAAAATCGAGGAGATGTAATGATAATAATTTTAGAATATTTTATACCCATCCAATCAAAATGCATGATAGTCTAATCATCTACAATACACAAATGTCACCTCCATAAGGCCATTACTGGTTGGCTGAGATTCTTTTCCCCCTTCTGATACGCCCAAATTACAACTCTCATTAGAAAGTATAAGTGGCCACTGTCAAATATAGAAATCAACTAGGTTGGGGTCGAATCCCACAGGTAATACTGTGAAAACTAAGTGTTATGTTTCTTAACAGACTGTTGATCGAAGGTTCTGGATAAAAAAGGGTTTTACTAAGTAACAGTCTCGAAATATTTGTGTTAAATAGTGTTTCAATTAGTGAGTTTTATTGCAAGTGTTAATTCAATGAGAGTACACAAATCAGAGTTATGGTCACAAAGATGTTCAAGCAGTCGGGGTTGTGAGTTACCTTAAATTTCCAATTTATAACTTCAATTGTAAGAGTTGCTGAATTCTAAAGTTTACCATTTGTTTTTCAACTTAAATGGATAGTTTACCCTTTAATTATTTCGAACTTAAATAATATGTTGGTTTATTCAACTAGTCTCTCATGTAGGTCAATCCTTGTTAAGGCATCAACCCATAACCCAAAGGTTAAAGTCTTTAGATTTCATGTAAACCTCTTTTTTTCCCAACATACACTTTTTTACTCAAACAAGTGATGTTCTTGGGCTCACCCTTCAAGTTTGCAACCAAGAAAGGTCATTAATATGAAGAAGAGTTTATACAATCTCAATTCCATATGGAAATTAAGTGTTTTCACAACCCCAATCAGCTATTCACATCAAGGCTCCCATAGACTTAGTTATGGGAGCTTAGCCACACATCTCAATAGAAGAAGAAGAAGTCATTGTATTCTTCATAAATAAACTAGTAAATTACTTACAAAATTTACACAAATTGTTCTAGAATCTTCAGTGAAAAATGAATAAAATAGCTAGATCCACAATAGTAGCTTGAATCTCAGAGAATAATGCATTACAATAGGTTTTTCAAGGTGGAAATATGATAAAAGATACCCAAATAAAACCTAAGCTGGGTATTTATATGTTCCCAGGCATTAACGATTTGAAATTTATTAATATCGCGTCAAAGTTGATGGTCATGTTGATGGCCCGTCGGTATCCTGACGGCCCATTATGTGAACCATCGTTGATGGTCTCAAGCTGATAATTTCTGGTTAAAGTGTGACGTCCAACTTGATAGTCCGTCACTGGCCTGATGGTCCGTTGCGTGAGCGGTCGCTTGATCACTTGAGATGCCATTCACTGTTTTAGCTTGACGGTCCATCAGAGGTCCAACGGTCCATCACTTAGACCGTCGCAGGAGTCATCTACTTGGTCCATTCTATTTCACTTTGATGGTCAGCGTAATGGGCCATTGCTTGGCTAACGGTCCGCCAGTTTGACCGTCGGTGTCCTTTTTCTGCTACTTTTTCAAGTTTCTTCTTTAGTTAAATCCTTGACCTGAAAACACTAAAATTCAGTATCAAATACAAAAATAGTTGCTTGAAAACATACAATTATCCCTTGAAAAAAATGTAAAATATTTCGTCAAAATCCAAAACAGCAATACCCCTAACTTAAGGATAATTGCTTGTCCTCAAGCAACTCAGCACCAAATCGCATACATGAACAATACAATGATGGAAATTTAACAGTTGAACTAGATTTCACACAACCACTCAACTGTCATCTCACTCATATGGTTTCAGCATATCAGGATCTACAACTGGCATTATTTATAATTTAGCACATACACAAATATGGATGTAATGTCCCACATAGATCAACAAAATTAAGCATAACTCATATTGCCCTCACAGTCAACGAATTCCACCACTCATTATTCATTTAAATTGTGGACGAAAATCAATACTCTCACACTCATCAAACAAGTTGCAAATATAGCATACATACTAATAGGCTTGCCCTTATCATCTAATGCTCCCTTATGGTTGATTCACAAAGATCAAACAGGTCTTTTTCAAGCATGTAATGAGGCTCCGGGGTTAGGTGAGGACAAATTTTAGTACAAGTGACTTAAATTTCAAACTTTACTCTCTTTGACCTTAATTTCTAATCACTAAGACTACTATTTTTCCAGCTCATTTACAATCTCTGTTATTCATTCACACTTTTGCCATAAACCTTTTTTTTATAAGCATCAGTCACTCTCAACTTATGTTGATACAGTCAGTTAAGATGCACAATATCTAATCAGATCAGGGTCGGATGCTTCATTTTAACTCCAAAACGCTCTTTCATTAAACCGCTAATGTCCCAAAAGTAGCCACCCTCAACTTAGGTGTTTTACCTAAGTCAAGGTGCACAATGTCCAATATTGAACCAGGGCCAATGGTGGTATCATGGTACTTGTTATCCCCTAGAAGTCCTCCAAACAACCCCTTGGGATTAAGCAGTTGTATCATGGTACTTGTTATGTTGAACTTCACCCCTGGTGCCAATGGTGGTGGAATAATTGCTCTGGCCGCACTAGCCTCATCCAAATCTGTGTTATCTTTCTCATCGGGTGCAAACTACACAGCAGGTTGTCGGTTTGATCTTACTCTAGCTGCTCGATTTCTATTTACTGGCACAGCTACGTTCTAAACATGCCTCCTATTTGTTGGGTTGATCGAATTATCATCCCCCAAATCTTCCTCACCAGGATTAGGGACACGGCTGGTTGACCATCATTCTATTGATTAACTTATGCTCTAGCCAAGGCAGCTAGTCTCAGCTTCTTGTTGCTCTTCCATTCTGCCGATTATATGTGATTCAGGATTGAAGGGTAATAATGGCTCTCCTGAACTTCTGGTGCATGGCATAAACAACAATGAGCTTGTAATGAATCAAAAACAACAAATAAAAATAAAATTTAGGAAACTTGACCAAAGGTCAATTAACAATCACAAACTTAATTGACAATTGTACTTCCTGGCAACGGTGCCAAAATTTGATATGCCCAAATTAGAACTCTCGTTAGAAAGTGTAAGCGGTCGCTGTCGAATATAAAACTCATCTAGATTAGGGTCAAATCTTACAAAGAATACTGTGCAAACTAAGTGTTATGGTTATTAACAGACTATTGATCGAAGGTTTTAGATAAAAGGGGTTTTTAACTAAGTATCACTCTCCAAATGTTTGTGTCAAATAGTGTTCCAATTAGTGAGTTTTATTGCAAGTATTAATTCAATGAGAGTAGACAAACTAGAGTTATGTTCACTAAGATGTTCAAGCAGTCAGGGTTATGAGTTACCTTAAATTTCCAATTTATAACTTCAATCGAAGAGTTGTTGAATTCTAAAGTTTACCTATTTGTTTCTCAACCTAAATGGATAGTTTACCCTTCAATTCTTTTGAACTTAAAGAATATGTTAATTTATTCAACTAGTCTCTCATGTAGGTTAATCCTTGTTAAGGCATCAATCCATAACCCAAAGGTTAAAGTCTTTAGATTTCATGTAAACCTCTTTTTTTCCCAACATACACTTTTCTACTCTAACAAATGATGTTCTTGGGCTCACCCTTCAAGTTTTCAAACAAGAAAGGTCATTAATACGAAAAAGAGTTTATACAATCTCAATTACGGATGAAAATTTAGTGTTTTCACAACCCCAATCAGCTATTCACATCAAGGCTCCCATAACCCTAGTTATGGGAGCTTAGCCACACATCTCAATAGAAGAAGAAGTCATTATGTTCTTCATAAATAAATTCAATAAATTACTTACAAAAGTTACACAAATTATTCTTGAATCATCAGTGAAAAATGAATAAAATAACTAGATCCACAATACTAGCTTGAGATCTCAGAGAATAATGTGTTACAATAGGTTTTTCAAGGTGAAAATATGATAAAAGATACCTAAATAAAACCTAAAGTGGGTATTTATATGTTCGCAGGTACTGGAGATTTGAAATTCAAACTCATTAATGTCACGTCGAAGTTGACGATCATGTTGACGGCCCGTCACTTGAACCGTCGCTAATGGTCCCAAGCTGCTACTTTCTGGTTAAGGTGTGATGGCCAACTTAACGATCCGTCACTGGCCTGACGGTCCATCACATGAGCCGTCGCTTGATTACATGAGATGCCATTCACTGTTTCAGTTTGACGGCCAAGTTGGCGGTCCGTCAGAGGTCCGACGGTCCATCACTTAGACCGTTGCAGGAGACATCTACTTGGTCCATTCTGTTTAACTTTAATGGTCACCCTGATGGGCCGTCGCTTGGCTGACGGTCGCCAGTTTGACCGTCAGTGTCCTTTTTCCGCTACTTTTCCAAGTTTCTTCTTCAGCTAAATCCTTGACCTAAAAAAACTAAAATTCAGTGTCAAATACAACAACAGTTTCTTGAAAACGAACAATTATCCCTTGAAAAGGATGTAAAATGCTTCATAAAAAATTGAAACATCACCTTCTCTATTGGTCTATAAAGTAAAAACTCGTTTATATCTTCTATAATCAAGAACAAACAATTAAATTCAAAATTCAATAGGAACAATGGTGAAAAGAGTTCAAGCACAAAGAATTGTAAGAAACCTCGACAAAAACAAAAATCACCACCATCGTCCGTCTATGCATGACCTTCTTCTCAAAAATGACTACCAAAGACTATTTTGAGGGCTCGGCAAGGATTGAGCATGAATGAAAATGCATATTTGGTGAATCAATTACTTTTTATGCATTTTTCTGGAAAGGATGGATATCAGTCCAAATGATCTTACCAACACCACTACCCGCGCCAGCTCTCTAGGTCTTAGTTTTTTTATCAGTATTTCTACTGTCAATGTTGTTCACTACTAAGCTTTCACTTATGAAAGTGGTAGATGAAAGCTTTTGGACTTCCATATAGGAAAGTTGTTTTTTGTACTTTTTGATGGTATGGTGCATTGTGGTAGATTTTTTTGTTGTGAGAATGATGTAATAATTATGTAGTAAAGCAAATATTACTGAAATTTCAATTTATGTACATGTTCTTGTTTTCCCCCATTTTCAAAATTTTATGCAATTTTCTTCTTATAGTCCTTGCCAAGGATCAACTGCTAACAGCTGGACATCTAATCAATCGATATCGTCAAACATAATCCATTAGCAATAAATTGATTATAAATCAATAGTTACTATTAAGAAGAGTGACACTAAGCATTTGATATAGCCTATCTAAATTTTCATTAATGGAAACATGAGTTAATTTTATGAGTCCGACAAATTGCAATCTACAAAATGATATATAATACACCTGCATGGTTTATCATAATACGTATAGTCTATCATGGACATTCTACACCTTCGATATTCACTTACTAATGAATATAGCTGAGGCATGAATGTAGCTTAAGAAATTCAAAAATAATTAAATTATGAATAAAGGACTTGCCCCCAATTAAATATTATGGAACAACTTAGTTATATTATATGGGATTCCCCGTCAGGTAGTTACATAATTCAAAGAGTTTAAGAACAAGTAATGGTCCATAGATCAAGAATAATTAGCTAAACAGAAAATTAAAAAAAATATATTTTTAATTGTCTTTTTAAGACACATCCATACCTCGGTCTATATATATTGGTAAGTGAGTATCGACTATTCACAAAGTTTATCTTGGACCTCAGCTATAAGATATTGACAACGACCGGTTGAGTATATACTTATTTTATAGTTTGGGGTTTGAAGTTAAGGGTTAGCTTTGAGTTTTGGAGTCAGAATTTGAGGTTTGGATTCTTTTTTGGGTGGGGGGTGGGGGGGGTGTGGTTTTTATGTGTGTTCAAATTTAAAAAATTATTATTTAATAATAATTTTCTAGAGTCTATCCCCGACTACCGATCAATGATAGATCTTTGTGCAATATGTTTATTCGTCTTTAGTGATATATGCTTAATCAATGCTATTATTTAGCAAACACTGTGTGGTTTATGATAGCTGAGATGTACTACACAAAAATGACTGTCTACTTTAACAGTAATAATTCTCCAATGGTAATAATTCTATAGCTCAAACATATTTCTCCCCTTGTCTATATAAACCCCTCAAAAAGAAATCTCCTATTCATTTCAATTTTCATCTATCATAAATATCTCAATCATTCAAAAGAGTCTAAGCAGAAAATTTATATGTTTGTTTATTTGGTGAAAAGGCTATCTTAAGATATCACGCAACGAAAATAATTCAGGTCAAAAGTTCTATAGTTGTAAACTTGAAAAGATATTCTTCTAAGCCTTTTAATATTTTATTTTGTAAAAACAATCTAATAATTTATACTTTTGATTAGGAAAATGGTGGATGCAAGTATTTTAAGTGATCTGAGTCGCACCACACCTCGTCGGTAAATCTAATAAATTAGAGCCTGAAATTATCCGAAACATCAGTATTTCGTTGCTTTACCTTATTCAAATTTAAAATACAAGAAAAATTAATGAAATTTAAAAGTAATATGTTCATGCTTAGGACAATGCTGAGAGAGTCTGAATAGAGAACGGATCACCTAAAAGGATTGATGAAAGACAAGGAGATGAAGAGAGGATAGTAACAACTTCTGATTCAGCCTCTAAGGAGTCTATGACTGGGTATTTTGCCTTGTGTGAATAAGGTACAAAGAATTTCATGTAGTCCTCATACACCTCACTAAATATAGGGACAATGTATGGATGTGCAACCTAAAAATAATCTAAACATTAACATGCACCTTAAATCTTTGAAAAAGAATTGATAACCAAGTCAAAATTCATACCTCTAAAGCTCCCAATTGGTTGAAAGGATCACCTTCGCAAATCAATCGATTTCAATTGTGTGCCATCTTAGGATCCTTAGGATAGGCAAAGGACGTCATCTAATTTGCCTCCATTCTTTCAAACCGAAGAAAAAACTTCATATATCAAGACCTGCAATCACACAAAAAATAAAAAGGGAGCAAATAAACAGCATAAATTTTGTAATCTACTAGGTTGTTGGCTTATAATTATTACCATAAATGCCCAAGGGAAGTCGTATAGGACACAGGATGCATTCCTCCACTCCTCACATGTAGTGTGTTATTTGATCCTATCAATCTTGTTCTTAAGGTATTCCAAAGTCAAGTCAAACCTTACCTTTCTCTACTGGTGCTTCTCAAAAAAATTCAACAAATGCACTATTTTAACAAAATTCAAGTCCATTGTCTTGGAACCGTCCATAGCAAGCAGAACAGTATGCAAAAATCAAACAAGACAACATTTCAACTTGTCATCCTTGTTCAACCTATTCCCTCTGAGAAGCAACATCAAACTATCTCCTGTTATCTTTTTTTTTCGACTAACAGTTCTACAAAAAGCTTTACCTTTTGCATAATCCATTTCAATTTTTCTTCACGGGAAGGAGTTCAACAACTTAAACCCATCATTAATGCAAACTCATTCAGGCCAAAACATATTGGCTTGTCATTAACTAAAAGTCACATCTCGTGCTTTTTCTTACACGTAACACACCGGAGTAGCAAATAGTGTACCATCTGACCATTAAGTTTATTGAAATTTTCTGACACCTCCTAAAATGTTCAAACCAGGATTTCTTGAACCTTTTCTTTAAATTTTAATCAGTTTAATTTCTCTTAATAATAACAAACAATGATAACCTTGACCTTACTGAAATTTTTGCTAGAAAACTTTCTAATTCATCAAGCCAAGTAGTCGTATCATATTATCAACATCTATGTGCTTTTCACAATGAGAAAAGAACAGAGATCATCATCAACATTTTTTAAAACAATCTATTGCATATCAGATTGTCCAGAACCATTTTGATCTCCTTCATCAATATACTCATAAATCTTTGAAAACCCATCTACATAAGAAATATTTTCATCGTCTACCCTCGTCTTTTTTTTCATCACGCGCACTCTCTTTGCTATTTCTTTTTTCTACTAGACGAATCAGTGATTACGTTCCTTCCTCTTCCTCTACTTCTAACCATTTTTTAAGATATACGTATGAATAAAAAATTAATACATGTCATGTCCCCGTTGTTGATTACAATTGACATAAAAGCTATAGTAAACGAAGACTAGTCTAGTCCACAAAATTCAATGAACAATAACAGCAAAACCCTAAAAAATGTATGAACAGGAATGAATTTATCCAGCAAAAGAAGTTATTGAATAAAGCAACAAATTAAAAATAACACAAAATTTTGACTCGAAAATAAATGAAAATTGAAATTTCTTTTCAAAAAAATCACAAATTTACAACTCTAGGATTAAGAAAATCACGAAGTTCTCACAAAATTATATTGATAAAGAAACTAAAAATGTATGGGAGAAGATGAAAACTTACTTGGGAATAACAAAATTGAACCTCTGAGAAAAAAGAGGAATTGCTTTGGAGAGTCTGATCAATTTAAAGCATGAGGAGAAAGCGTTAATACTGAGGAAGGAGAGTATTTATTGCATTTAATGAATTGGATGATACCAATGTGTATTTTAAAAGACTTAAAAGCCACACATCTAACTTTTAAAATTATAAAATATCCTTCAACCCCTCATCGATCCCATGTCTTTTTTACCATCTGATTTTTCACCCTAAAAAAAATAATTAAAAAAAGTAATAAGTGTTCTCTTTATAATTGAGTTTGGAGAAATGGCATGTTAGTCATTTATCTCATGTAATTATTATTTAAGAACTGAATAAATTTAAATATTAATTAACTATCTTTTTATAACCTTACAAAGAAGTTGATTTGAATTGCACCGCTCTTTAATTACCATATTTTTAAGATTTGAAAATGTATTGAGTGTATTCAATTGGTAAGGTACTCTGGTAAGTTCCTATACCATCTATATCTATATATACTAGGACCGATGTTGTAAATTCATACTGTAGAAAACAAAAATACTCATTGAGATTTGAAATATAAAAATTATGTTGAAGATGATGAAGAAGGAATCAACTATTGTGCTCACTATTACGTTTGTGTTCATTTTGCTAGGTTATTATTCCCCTATCTCTCTTTCATTCTCATTTTTGTATTTCTAGTGCGTAAGTCAGTAACTTGTGATAGGAAATCCAAAATTAACATAAATGTATATTAAAAAAAATAATTATCTTATATATATAATATTTTTCTGCGAGCAGATTTGAATGAACACCATTCAATTTCTATATGTTGTTATGAATTTGATTATTGAGCTTAACTAACATTTTTTTCATGGATTAATTTATATGTTCACCATCATGTTTGGTGTTGGGAGATCAAACATGTAATGTACCAAGTGATTGTAATTCTGCATTATGCAAAGGTGGATTTTATATATGTTTTGGAGGGACATGTACGAGCGTACACTCACCAAATCTAATTACTTGCAATGCTGATGATGATTGTGTTAAGAATTGTCCTCTTGGATCTAGATGGGATTCTGCTAAGTGTAGAGAACATTTTATCTTATTTTAGCTTGTAGAAAAAATAAATTTGTTTAGTGGTTTGTGGGGATGAGCAATGTTACTTCACAAAATTTTATTGGATAATAATATAATAAATAATGCTTTCCTTGCATTTTTTAATCAAATTGTTTTTCAATTAAGCAATTCTTAGACTTCAAAATTCTCAAATTGTTTTTTAATTAAGCAATTCTCAAACTTCAAAATTGTATTGAGTTCCACTATCAATAACAATAATTTTATATTTCAATTACAATGAATATATCATCAATCGTTTGATTTTCTATTTTTATTAGGTGTAGTAGTCAAGATTCGCTTCGCGTATGACCCATTTAACTAAAACACCGAGTATCGAGAACTCTATTGTTCCTAGCTTGAACCATAAGGGATTGACTAAGAAAAAATATTTTTAAGAATATGTGAAAAATTCAAAAATATATAATTACCTAATTTACATTGGAACAATATACCCCTATTTCAGATCATTAGCCCAAAAACAATCTACTATACAACATTACATATCACGTAACACATTTATGTCGTCCTGTACACTTTCTAGAGCTTAGAAATCAAGTCATATGACCTTTAAATCAATTAGAAACCCTTTGGGATGTGTCGAGGGACTTAAAATAAAGTTTTGGGCACCTAAAATAATTAGGTAACGCGTCAAAGGATCTCCACTTTGGGTTCTGCTGCATCATCAAACTTCAGAGTGATTGAAACAGACCTTCCTGCATTGGAGGTCGTGATGCACACCCTGTAGCTCACAACTAGCCCCAGATGCACAACCCAGACAACTATGTGGACTGTGCGGCGTGCCCATGCTCTTTCAGGTGGAAATCTTTCCCCACTTCATTCGTTAAGGGTGTTTTCATTCTAATTTTTTTTAAGAATATCAATTTTTACGACTTAAAACTACTCCATGACACGATTAACACCTAGAATTTCACCATACAACTCCTCTCCTATCTCAAGAATTCCAAGAACACCTTTCCAAAGCTTTTAGAAAAGAATCTAATAGTTTTCTCTAAGGTTCTTTGATTTCTCATGCATGTAACTTGTAACGCTAACCTTCATTTCGAAAATCCTGTTAATCCTCATAAGCATATCTCAATTTTGGTTTAGTTCATGAACTAAAGCTTGGGTTTTCGAATGGAAACCTAGAATCTAGTTTCTTAGTTTATTGGTGGTGTTCCCTGAATCCTTTATGAAATTTCTAGAAATCTCAAAAATTGAATTCGTCCTTTGATTATACCTCTATTTCATGTTCATGGAGTTTAATTCGAATCTTATGAAGTTTATCTCATGTTTTATGAAAGTACCTCATATTTTCTTTGAAATAAAATTTACAGATTTATCTTATGAGTTTTTGATAATTTTGAAAGAAAATGTCCTTGTATCTTGAAACTTAATCTAACATGTTTTCAGAAGATTTAGAATCAAAGTTCACTAGCAGAATATTTTTGATAATTGTGAGAATAGGCTCACTATACTTTCATAATACAACTTCGAAAAAGATTCACCAGCATGATTTTATTATAATATGAATATATATATTTTTTGAAAGGATAACACATAAAAGGGCATGGGGTTAAGGTAAACATATATGGTAACTAACAGAAAAAGCAGAAAGACATATATGGTATACATACTTGTATGTAACTAGCAGAAAAAAGAAGATAAACGTGCGTCTGCGCGCGCACACACGTATATGTATACATATTGAAACTTTTTTTCTCGTGAATTGGAATAAAAAATTTAAAGATACGTTTTTCTATGTATTAAATCTTTGAAAAAAATCACAAAAATATGTTATTCAAGAGTTATTATAACAAAACCTATCAATAGTTTTAATTTTTCAAGGATAAAGATTGAAGAAGATGGTGGACAAGTTAAGAGGAGAGAAAAAAAATTAAAGAAGATACTGAAAAAAATCAAATAAAGTGGCTAATTTTTAAAATTAAATCAAAAAATAAAATTAAGAGCTCAATTAAGTCAACCAAAATTTAAGCTAATTAGATGAGAGAGATTAATTACATGATATACAAGCTAGTATATTTATGAGGGTCCAGTTAAATAATAGTTTTTTAACTAACTTTTGATTATGTCATGTAATTATTTTGAACTTTAACGCAAGTTTAATGACATGAGGCTGGAGAATGAGGTGGTAGTAAAGTTGGAATCACAGGAGGTATGTAAGAGGGATAGTTTCAAGTATCTCGGGTCTGTGATTCAGGGTAACGGTGAGATTGACGAGGATGTCTCGCACCGTATTGGGGCGGGATGGATGAAGTGGAAGCTCGCGTCGGGGGTGTTGTGTGATAAGAAGGTGCCGCCCAAGCTTAAAGGCAAATTCTACAGGGTAGTAGTCCGTCCGGCCATGTTGTATGGAGCGGAGTGATGGCCAGTTAAGAACTCCCACATTCAAAAAATGAAGGTGGCAGAAATGCGGATGTTGCGTTGGATGTGTGGGCTGACTAGAGAGTATAGAGTTTAGAATGAGACTATCAAGGAGAAGGTTGGTGTGACTCCAGTGGAGTATAAGATGCGGGAAGTCCGATTGAGATGGTTCGGACACGTGAGGAGGAGGGGCATGGATGCCCCGATTCGTAGGTGCGAGAGACTAGCTTTGGATGGTTTTAGGCGGGGTAGGGGTAGGCCGAAGAAGTACTGGGGTGAGGTGATTTGGCGGGACATGGAGCAGTTACAGCTCACCGAGGACATGACCCTAGATAGGAAGATCTGGAGGACGCGAATTAGGGCAGAAGGCTAGGGCCAGTTTGGGTCGCTAGTGTAGGGAATCACTTGGTGGGGGTATTATTCTTGTTATGATACCTTGTTCCATGTTTTATTACGAATCTGTTTGCTTTTCTCTGTTTTAATTACTTATGGGTGTCGTATTTATGTTATGTCATCTTGTTCTATGATTTACTATGTATTTGTGTAGTATCTCGTGTCTCGAGCCGGGGGTCTATCGGAAACAGCCTTTCTACTTCTTTAGAGGTAGAGGTATGGACTGCGTACATCTTACCCCCCCCAGACCCCACTATGTGGGAATACACTAACTTTCTCTTGAGAAAAGACATTTTCTCCATCTCACAACATAACTCTCAAAAAAATCTAAATCCAACAATCTCCAATTGAAAGAGTGGATGGGTGGGAGATAAAGAACTGAGGAAAAGAGCCTAACAAAGATTTCTTGCTTTGAAAATTTTACCAATTAACTATTGAGAAATTGGTAACACATCAAAAAAGGAAGAGAACAACTAGAAAAAATGAAACCAAATTATTGGAAGTAGTTGAAGTCTTTTAAGTCAAAACAGAACAAGTAGAAGTAGTGGAGTTTCTCTTAGAAAATGATGAAAAATAAAGATGGGAAAACTAGAGATGTGGAAGGAAAGAGAGAAAGTGTTCTGGCTAAATTAGGAGATATATTAGGATCTAGGGGTGTTCACGATTTTATTAAAAAACAAATCGAACTGCAAATTAAATCAATTTTAAAAACTGACATTTTACCGATAGTTATGTGATTTGGTTGAACCGATAGAAATTTATATATATATATATATATATATATATATATATATATATATATTATTCATGAATAAAATATAAATATTTGTTACATTTTAAATTTTAATCATGAATTTAACTTTAGTTATAGCATTTTAGTCATATGTATCCATTTAGTTGACAATTATGAGATTCTAAATGATTTTCACACTTTGAATGACAAACGATACTAATTGTGAAAATTATCTTGTTGTCTATGGAAATTTACAGGTGAATTTCATTAAATTATAGATAATCACTAGTTTTGAACTTTCTTTTTGGTCCCTATTGAGGAAAAACAATTATATGTTCACCTGTTGGGGGGTTTATCATATTGTTCTCTTATATGTAATTTCTTAATATGTTTATGTAGAAGCGTTCATATGGTGTTGTTCATTATTTTACCTAACTATAACACTAAATTGACAACTTAGTTTCAAGGTGGAGGCACAACACTCGATTGACATCTCATCTGTTGAATTGAATTTGTTTTTTTTAGAATTCAACTTTTATCATTTATCACACAAGTATGATATCACATATAAGTAGAACAAAAGAGGAGCATGATAATTAATATCATCGAGTATAAATGAAGATATAACAATTAGACATTAACAAGTCAAGATATAGAACAAACAGATAGATAATGAGTTAATATGGCAATACAAGAACAACATAAACACAGTAAAGCAAGTGCAATATATAGGATGATGATAATGATGATGATGATGAGAATGAGGATAATAAGGATGCATGAGATTGACACATAAACTTGTGGTTGGCACACGGCCTTGGTGTTGGCACACAGCCTCCATATTTTCAGTGTTTCTAGTATTTTTAGTGTTTCCAGTATTTCAATATTTATAGTATTTTCTAAGCACATATATAACATAATATACAAATCAAGTACACATACATGACAACAAGTAAATATAAAATAGTAAAATAAACAAGCGAAATTATGCATATGATGACATGAGAATGATGATGCAATGTTCACAATCATACAAAATGAGTATTTCCACAAGCAATCTAAATGGTGTATTTTTCACAACCAATTCATATGATGTATTTCCACCACCAACCACAATGTTACTATTCCACCATCACATGAGTCAACATCTCCTCACTATTTCCACTATCCATGATATATTTATTTATATATATATATATATATATATATACTAGTCTCATTTGAATCGTGTTGAGCTTGAGCCCAAACTATATTAACATTTATATCTATAAAGATTTTCTTACTTTTTTATTAATTTGCTTTTTGTTTGTTTTTGTGTAATACTATATTAGTTAAAAGTAGTTCAAAAATTTCTCAATATTTCTAAAATATTAAATCACATATTCGTTTCAATTTTTATATTATTTTTTTTAGTTCGTTTTATTTCAGAAAAGAATGTCTCTTTTTTTGGGGGAACTATTTAAGACTACAAGATTAAAAGATAGTTTGATCCTTTCTACATATATTTAATTTAAAATCACAAAATTCAAAAAATATTTATTACTTTTTAAAACTTTGTGCTAAGTCAAAAGCAGACAAATTTTGTCCCCACATTATAATCCCCTCCCTCCTTCCCCTTCCCCTACCCCTAATGTTTTTAATTTTTATTTTTTTTAAAATGCATGCATTAAAGCTTTTCTCCTTTTTTATATTTTACTAAAATTTTTTAATTAAAGTCTTTAACGATCTAAATTGAATTTTGTCTTATGTTGAATTAACTTCATTATTTTTTCCTCAATTAAATTATATTGGCTAACAAATTTTTTAATAAAAAAGTATTGTATTTAAATAATATAAAAGATATTTGATGCTACAAATGATTGTATATATATCACAATACATCAAAAGCACCACAATAGGCATTTCTAACGACATAATACAATTATTCACATGTATTTCAGGCTATCAACATCACATAAGACCTCGCACGATTACACATATTACAGGATATCTAAGATTCAGCAATTATATCACATATAGGCCCCACATGGACACAATATATAGATAGCCATATTTCATGATTAGTTCTCACCTTCAACATGAATTTTGTATCAACATTTACTATCCAGCCCTGTCTGAAAGAGTTAAGCTAAAATCTACCTTGAATGCCGGAATCGGTCAACTACACTTTGAACCCACGACTGTACTTTTCACAAACTATCTCAAAATCAACTAAAATCAAGAAATATAGAATCTATGCATTAAAACAAAGTCAATGATACCTATATTGATTACTTTTGATTCGAGGTCAAAATGGATCCCTGAAAAGAATTTTCAAGAAAAAGAGTAAAATCATAACTTTACTTCAAAAATGTGTTTTCCATATTTTTAGGAATCTACAACTAAAAACCAAGTCAACTCGAGTCAAAAACGAGGCTCAAATCAAAGAAAAATTATTTTTGAGCTTTATCGAGTAAAAATCTTTGAAATCTGTGTTAAAATCAAGAATGGAAGTTGTTTTGAAGGTTAAATAAATGAAAAACTAGTAATTATAAGATTAAAATAGTATTCAAATAAAAAGGAGTGAAATTGGGTTTTAAAATTAATCCCTAAGATTTTTGGGGTTTTGAGAAATTAATCAAGGAATTAGAGTAAGAAAGGATGAAACCTCACCTTAAATTTCATAATAGAATGAAGAAATAGATGTTAATCTATCTTCCCAAGCTCCCACAAGATTCACTTTTAAACTATCACACTATTTTATCGTTTAACTCTCAAGAGAAAGGGTGAAAGAATGGGCAAAAAAAGGTTATTTTTATACACTGCACCAAATTTTTCTTTACAAAAAAGAAAAAATTACAGAAAGTGACAAACTCAAGACTATAATTACAATAAATAGCAACACTTTGTCAAAATTGTCTTTTTCTATTTTCACTCCATTATTTCACTTTCCTCTAATCTAACTGTATCTTCTTTTCTCTTTTTTCTCAATTTTTCCCTATTTTTCTCAATTGTTGATAAATATTGAGCTTCATCAAATAATTTAAATTGATATTTACATTTATTGTATGTTATCTCTTCCATATAATTGATATGTTTTTTATTTTTTTATTTTTTTTAACCTTGTTCTTTCATTTTTTTAGGGGTTTTTGTGAATTTTCCATTTTGTAACGAAGATTTTTTTATATGTTGTGTTTTGTATCTCTTTCGAATTTTTGTGGGTTTTTTTGTATCTCTTTCAAATTGTATGTTGTGTTTTGTGAATTTTTGTATTTTTTAACACAAGTAAACATAGAAAATATGAGATCAAAGCATCATAATGATCCGGAGAAGATTACAGAAATTATGAAGCAGAAAGGATTGAGAAAACCTTCCTATCCAAACCCCAAAAAATGCAAAAATCTGTGAAAAAAAGAAAGTCAGACGAAACTAGAGAGACATGTAAAATACCAAGTCCTATTGATCAAAATTCATATGAATATGAATCCAAAAAAAAAGTGATAATGGTATTTGTATTTGTACTTATATAGATTATGGGTCATATGCAGGTATATGTAATTTTTAATATACATATGATTATGCTTATATTTGTTTTTCAGTTTGTAATATATTTATTTGTAGTATTTTTTTTATTTAAGATATGTAGTATGTATTTTGTGTTGTTCAGTCATATGTATATGAATGGAGTTGTACTTGTTACTGTTAAGATATAAAATTATATATGTTGCTATTAAGGTATGTATTTGCTACAATTAAAATATGTAACTATTTTTGTTACTGTTAAAATATGTGTTTGTCATTGTTAAGACATCAGGACAGGAGTTGTATTTGTCAACGTTAAGATATGTATTTGATCTACATTTGTATTTGTTTGTTCAATATTACTATGATATATATTTTATAAATACATATGAGTTTATTTATGTATTCTGAAATAAACATGTATTCTGAAAATACATATGCAGTGATATGTGTATTTGTTGTAATGTAATATATATGATGTTATAGGAAATATATGTATACTATGTATTTTGTATTTATTTTTTTTTGTGAGAAGAACATGTTATTAGAGTGCGTGCCCTACCAATTTTAATATTTTACTCTACTGAGTTTCTATCTGTGGAACATGTAAGCTAACGTGGTTCACTGAAGCAAAACTTGAGCACAGTAGTTTTACGTGAAAAACAGCCGACTCAAGAAAGGTGTAAAACACCACGACCTGTACCTCTACAGGATGTAACTTCAACTTCACTGTAATTCTTGATCCTCAACAATCAATAAATTACAAGACTTCTTTTTAACTAGGAATTAAAACTTCTAACTCCTATTTCTACAAAACAATAATCTTCCCAAGATAAGTATTCTCAAGTCTTCGAGTTTTCCAACTTGAAGACGTTAATCCTAACTCAATTTATACTTTACTGGGACTAGAGATTACAACTCAATATGACTCAATGACCAACCTATTACACAAAGTCTATGACTCTAAGGAAAGGACCAGGTTGCTCCACTAGCTTCTTCAAGTTATAGAACTGATTTGCTGATTGTTGACTATCTTTTTAGTGCGTGAGTGAAACATTTGAATGTCATTTGTTGTATTTAAGTCAACTCCTAATGGAGTCCTTTAGTTGATGTATTCTTTTATCTTTAATAGGACTCCCAGGTAGTTTCACTCTTTACTATTATATCTCTCCCTCTCTCCTTACTTGAATAGGAATCTTCTCTTCTATCTCATAGGCTTTGCAGGACTTCTTAATCAACTCAACTTCTATATGTTGAACTCATCTACTTCAGCTGATGTGATAAGTGTTGAGAGCATGTTACTTATCTACTTCTATTTTTACGCACCGTCATCTTATTAGTAGTCTTGCCTGTAACTTGTTCACTTTTGTGGAACAGCTTGCACAACATGTTTCATTCATGTGTACATCATCAAAACTTCACATTCCCTACAAAATTTTCCATTTTTGATGATGAAAAACTTAGCAGCACCGCATCCATTATAAAATCCTGACACACTCAATAAAGAATTAAAATAGAGGATCACAACAGAATGAAATAGGTTAGTCATTGAGTTATAAGCATTGTATAATCTAATTTTCCCCCTTTTGACATCATTGAAAAGTTGTTCCCAACAAGTGATAATTGTTTAATAATTCATGGACACTGGGGCTATCACTAAAATAATCAAAACTCGGAGAAAAAGAACAACAATGTATTACGAAAAAACAGAAGTAGAACACTTGAAGCAAAAAGCCCATTTCATTCATAGAATAGGATAAAATTATAATAACCCAGTAACATAAAAAAAAGAAACAACATAGACCAAGACACAACAAGAAAAATATGCCTAAGGCACTAAGAAGGGGCTTAAGTGGATGAGGGGGAGGGGATAAGGGAGGTCAGTTTCCTAATAACATCAGCATTCTCAGCTCTTTCCTTTTCTAAAATAGCTGTGAGGGAAATAATTTGAGCTTGAAAGACCCTTCTCTCATCCTCATGACCAGCCTATGCAACCTCCAATGCAGCCTGAGCAATCTCCACCTCAGTCTATTTTGCAGCAAGGGCATTTCTTATCCTTTGCATAGGGTTATCAGCACTCCTCATGGAAACAGGTAACATCATGTGGTTCACGCTCCCTATGATATCCTTTGTAGTCAGTGAAGACCACACTTGGACAGACACCCCATACTCCTCAAACATAGGGGTGGGCCAGAATTTATAAGAAAGGGCATGTCCATTTATTTCCTTAAGGAGAACCCTTTGCATATGCTTCAATATGAGTCGAGGCAAGTCAATTTTCACCTCAGTATCCAACAGTTCCATGAGAGTAAGGCCAAGAAAACTAGCCACAGTTTTGTTTCCTTCCTAGGGATGATTATCTTATGCATTACATCAAAATAGAGTTGGTGGAGTGGAGACATCTCCCTCTTAAGAACTCTTCTATGAGTGATCAGGTAAGGATTTCAAGATAACTTTCTAAATATGTTAAGAGCAGATGCAAGAGTGTCAAGAGGTAGCCAAGTGCCCTTGAAATAGTAACCCCACCCCCAGAAGGAATATTCAAGGTCCTAGAAATGTCAGCTACATAAAGGTTCATTGTAACCTTTTGAACAGTAGTAGAAAACGTCTCACCAATGGCCACCCTATTTTTGTAGAACTCATATACTTCAGGTTTGGCAAATCTCCTCTGAAGGTCACCCTGAAGGAATAGGTATGACTATCCTTGAAACTTCAATTTTTCCAATAAAGTCTGCATATCAACACCCCCAAAACCACTAATAACCCTCCCCCCCTCTAGCTAATTTGCGCTTTTGAAAGTGAAAATGGTGTTCCTCAAGAGTATCTTGATGTGAGGTTGGTTCTGGAACCTCAAAATTAGGATCCAACTCAGTAGCAGCAGCCGGAGGTGAATCAGAATCAGATGAGTTACAAGGAACGGGTTTCTTGACCTATTTCTTTAAATGAGTAGAAGACTTAGGAAGAGAAACTGTGAAGAATGGGGAAGCTTTGACAGTAGAGTGGATTTTGAAGAAGGGGAAACTTTTAGAGCAGGTTTAGAAAATGATTTTCGATAAAAAGAGGGTTTTGGGACTTTTGCAATAATTGTCTTCTTTCTTCTGAGTGATCAAAGAAGAAGATCAGGAGAAGTCTCACGAGGAGGAGTGGGATCATATGTACCCACACGTTTCTTTTTACTAGCTTGAAGTGCTTCTGCGAAGAAAATATCTTCTTGTTTCTTTTTGCCTCGAGTGTGAGGAGTTCAAGAAGTAGAGACAACAGGGAAGGGTTCTACATGAACAATGTCACAAACATCGATGGAGATAGGAGAGGATTTTTTTAGCTTAGAAATGGACCTTTTTGGGATTAGGTCTACGATTGGAATATCATCTCGATCAATAGGAATATTGTCTTGATCAAGAATTTAAAGAGGGATAGGAGGTGGAAGTGAAGGTTCAGACAATGGTGGAGGGTTAGATGAAAATTTTGTAAAAGGGTTTTATAGATTCTTGAACATAGAAAATCAGACAACTTGATTGATATTAGGGGAGGAATGAGTGGAGGTAAGGTGATATTTGGATGTAGTATAATGGTTGTTGAAGGAGTAGTAGTGGAGTCAATAGATGGCTTAGAGAAAGAGGATACCATGGTGAAGTAGATATAAACAGTGATTTATTTATGGTTATGAGAGTGGTGAATAAGGGAAAGAGGAGGAAACGTATTTAAGGTAGAGAAAAGGAAGATGAATCGTGGATGAATTGTACTTGGGGAAGGAAACATAATGATGAAGAGGGTTTGTTCTGATGGAAAAGGTCTGGCAGCTTTTTGAAGGAGAAGGATTTTTGGTTTTTGGTGGTTTAAGTATAATGGAAGGGGCCATGTAGACAACCTGTTTCTCTTTATGCAATTATGGGCAATCAATAATCATACCTGAATTTTGAAGAGAAAATGGACAAAATGCCTTGATGTTCCATGCTTTCTGTAAAATCAACACATAGCTGAGTCAATTTACTCTAAAATCTTGGAATTATGATACACAACTAAATGTATAAGACTAAATTAATCAACAATCACTTAAGAGAAGCTTGTTCTAGTCAATCATTGAGAGTGATTTATACAATTTTAATCATCCCCAAGGCTAACCTATTCTTTTCAAAGTGTTCTCTACTTAAAGCTTTAGTGAATATGTCAACAATTTGTTCCTCAGTAGAATAAAACCTAATTGATATATGACCTTTTTCAACGTTATCTCTACGAAAGTGATGTCTAATATCAATATGCTTAGTTTTTTTATGTTGAACAGGATTTTTGGCTATGTTAATGGCATTTGTATTATCACAGAAAATAGAAATACATCCAACATATATACCAAAATCCATAAGCTATTGCTTAGTCCATAACAGTTGAGCATAACAAGATCCTGAAGCAATATATTCAGCTTCAGCAGTAGACAAGGCCACTGAATTTTGCTTCTTACTGGACTAGGTAATCAAACATGATCCAAGAACGTGTGCCATACCTGTGGTACTTTTCCTGTCAACCAAATATCCTGCATAATCAGCATCAAAATGTCCAACCAAGTTGAAATTACTACCTTTTGGGTACTATAAACCAAGATCACTAGTTCCTTTGAGATATATAAACATCCTTTTTACAGATTTTACATAATCCTACACTAAACACAATATCAGGCCTTCTTGGTGTAAGGTATAGCAATGACTCTATTATCTCTCTAAACATTGTTTGCTCCACATCAGGACTTGTTTCATCCACATCAAGCTTTGTAGCAGTGGCAATTGGAGTGCTAATTTCTTCTGGTTCTTCCATGGAGAATTCTTGAGAAGTTCTTTACATGCTTATGCTGATGGATCATTGTTCCAAATTCTATCTGTTTTATTAGCAATCCCAAGAAGTAGTTTAGCTCCCCTATTATGCTCATCTCAAATTCACAATTCATGAGTTTCGCAAAATCATAAGTCATGTTCATGTTTGTAGATCCACAAACAATGTCATCTACATATACCTCTAGTATGTCCATGCTCTAGTAGAAACTTTGACAATCTCTAATACCAAGCTCTAGGAGCTTGTTTTAACCCATACAAGGCTTTATCCAGTTTATATACATAATCAGAAAAATCCTTACTTTAAAACCCTAGAGGTTGTTTAACATAGACTTCTTCTTTAAGAATTTCATTCAATAATGCACTCTTAACATTCATTTGATATAGAATAAACTCCATATAGGCAGCAAATGCAACAAGTAATCTAACAACTTCAATTTTAGCTACAGGAGCAAAGGTCTCATCAAAATCTATGCCTTCTTCTTGATTGTATCCTTGGACCACCAATCTTGCCTTATTCCTTATAACCATGCTCATCTACTTTATTTCTGTACATCCACTTAGTCCCAATTAATATTCTATCTTTTGGAAGAGGGACTAACTGTCATACTTTGCTTCTTTCAAACTGATTCAACTCTTCCTGCATGGCTATGATCCAATCAGTATCAATTAATGCCTCATTTACCTTCTTTGGCTCAATCTCTGATAGAAATACCTTGAAGGCACACATACTTCTTAATCTAGACCTTGTAGTAATCCCAGAAGTGAGATTAGTAAGAACATTCTTAATAGGATGTGATCCTTCATACTCGTAGCCTTTAATTACCAAGCCTAGTGAGCTACTAGGATCACTGCTGATATTCTGAGTTGGGGTAGTTGGTGGCTCAGTTCCCCCAGTCACTGTGCCTTCAGATTCAGTTCACCCTGATAAAGTGTCTCCATGTTTGGTAGCTCCAGTCAATGGACCAGGTTGTGTAACATGTTCCTCAAAGTCACTTCCTTCCTGCAAGTTAGTCTTAACACAGGATTCATCAAAAACTATATGCATGCTTTCTTCAACACAGTTTGTTCTGATATTTAGAACCCTATAAGCCTTACTATGAAGTGAGTAACCTAAGAAGATTCCCTCATCACTTTTGGCATCAAATTTTCCCAGATTATCCTTTCCATTATTATGTATGAAACATTTACAAGCAGAGGTTCTAAAATGAGAAATGCTTGGCCTTATTCCTTTTAGTAATTCATAGGGAGTCTTCTCTAACATAGGTCTGATCATGCACCTATTTATGATATATGTTGCAGCACTTTTTGCCTCAGCGCAAAGGTTTTTAGCAACATTTGTTGTAAGCATCACTGTTCTATCCATATCTTTCAAGGTTCTATTCTTCCTTTCCACCGCTCCATTTTGTTGTGGTGTTCTAGGAGCAGAGAAGTTATTATCTATACCATTTGCTGAACAAAATTCTAAGAGATTGAAATTCTCAAATTTTGTACCATGGTCAGATCTTATGGAAACTGATGAAGTGCCCAGTTTCTTTTTAATTTTCTTGATAAAAATTGCAAAGACATCAAAGGCATCTTTTTTAGAGGATAGAAAAAAAGTCCAGGTGAACCTGGAATAATCATCGACAAATTCAAAAACATACCTTTTTCCACCTCTACTTTGAAGTCTCATTGGTCCACACAAGTCCATATGAACCAGGTCAAGGCACTTGGTAGTGCTAACATGGTTCTTTAACTTAAAGAAATATCTTACCTTCTTCCCCCTTAAACAAGCACTACATAAATTTTCCTCTTTAAACTTGGTCTTGGGTAATCCCAATACCATATCTTTGGAGGAAAGTGTGTTTAGTTGCTTCAGACTTGCATGTCCAAGCCTTCTATGCCAAAGGAGGGGATCATTTTGTATTGCACTTAGACAAGTCAACTTTGGTCCTGGTATTGTCATTATGTCAGTTTTGTACACATTTTTGTATCTTCTAGCAGTGAGCACAATCTCCTTGGTGCCCATTTTCTTGACTTTGACACCTGCAGAAGTGAAAATAACTTTATTACCTTTATCACATAGTTGTGAAATACTAAGCATGTTGTGCTTCAATCCTTCTACAGGATAATCATCTTCCAATTCTCTTGACTCAGATGAGCTAATTTTTTCAACTCCAATAATGATTTTCTTTTTTTCCATCACCAAAAGAAACTCCTCCTCCATTGATTTTTGAGAGTGAAGGGAACTTTTTCTTATCACCAATCATGTGTCTTGAGCAAACACTGTCCAAGTACCACTGCTTTTTGCTTCCTTTCACTTTCTCATACAAAATAAATCAATGGTTAGACTTAGGAACCTAGACAATCTTAGGTCCTATTTTATGAGTAAAAGGATGAATCAGACTTCTTCTAGTCCATGCTAGCAACATGTAGTGCAACCTGTTTCTCTTAACTGAACCAGTTTTTTTCTTTTTGGTCTGAGAGAATTTATTTGCCAGGTTCAGTCTCCTTTTAGTAGCTACTGGACATTCAGTGGTTGGATGTTCAAGGTTGCCACAGATATAACATAAATCTTTAGGATCAGCACTACCTTTGTGGAATCCCAAACCCGCCTTTTCATTGTGAATTCTTTCACTTAGTTTATGAACAATTCTTAATGAGTTTGTCCACCTACTAGATCTTTCAAGATCAACTTTCAGTATAGAGATTTCTTGACTCCGTTTGTTTATCATGTCAGCTGCATTACTGTACTCAAGTTTACACTTTTCTAGTTCTAGTTTAGCACTTTCTTGTTCTTTACTCATGGATTTTTTTCCATTTTTAGTGAGAGTAAATTTAAGGATTTCAGACTTAAGATCATTATTAAAAGAATCAAGTTCTACAACCTGTTTCTTGAGAGTATAATTTTCATTGTCAACTATAACTTTACAAGCCTTTAATTTAATGAGATCAAATTTAAGGCTTGCAAAACTGTTGAACAGCTCATCCCTATCAGAAGTTAATTCTTAGAAATCATCAATTAGTGCACTCGTCTAGGAAACAAGTCTTGATTTAGAAAACAAGTGTAATTTTTCTTTAAGTTCAAGTATGCTTACCTCAGTAGCATCATTTTCTTCATCTAAATCTGAATCTCTAATGCCATGAATGCAGTTTCATCAGCTTTAACGTCATCTGAGTTAGACCCCCAGGCTACTATCATTGCATGTTCCTCCTTCCTTTTTTCCTTTTCTTTTAATTCCTTTTCATCCCTTTCTTTTTTCCACTTTATTTCCCAGACTGGACAATCTCTGATCTGATGATCAGTCTTACCACACTTGTAGCATCCATTTGGATGGTTATTTGAATGCTTCTTGCTACTTATTCCTTTCTTCTTTTTGAATAATTTGCTGAAGTTCTTGGTTATGAAGGAAACTTGTTCCTTATTAAGTTCAAATTCATCATCACTATTAGAAGCCTCCAATGCCAAGATTTTCTCAAGAACTGCTTATTCTTTGGTTCTATCGACTTTTATTTCATAAGTTCTCAATTTCCAACCAATTCATCCAATGTCATGCCTACAAGATCCTTATTAGCCTCCCTAATTGTAGTTACCTTAACATTTCATTTTGTTTTTGGCAGTACCCTTAGTACTTTTTCAACTTGTTCCTCAATGATGACTTTGCCCAAGAAAGTCAGCTCATTTATTAAGGTTGTAAGCCTTGTCATCATCTCATGTCGGGATTCATTTTTCTTCATCTTGAATGCCTCATACTCAGTAAAGAGAAGGAAAATTATGAATTTCCTTACTTGAGAGGTACCCTCATGTTCATTTACCAATGCATCCCAAATTTGCTTAGCAGTGGTACAAGTTGAAACCCTATTGTATTCAGCAGGTCCTAATCCACAGACTTGGATGTTCTTAGCTTTTGTATTTTTTCATAGAGACACCAAGTCAGCAGCAGTAAATTTACTCCTTACTTTTCTAACTTGTTCACCATCAACCATCTTCGTTGGAATGGTAGGACCATCAGTAATCCTATCTCACAAATCATAGTCTTCACCTTGGATGAACATCTCCATCGTTACTTTCCACTAGATAAAGTGAGGACATCAAAGAGTGGAGGTCTAGTGGTTGACTGACCTTCACTATGACTAGTAGGAGGTACGAAATTCATCATTGTGATCTTTTCTAAGGTGCTAGCCTTTTTTAAGACAACCTCACTTTAATACCACTTGTTAGAGTGTGTGCCCTACCAATTTTAATATTTTACTCTACTGAGTTTCCTAGCTGTGGAATATGTAAGATAACATGGTTCACTAAAGTAAAATTTGAACACAGTATTTTTACGTGAAAAACACCCGGCTCAAGAAAGGTGTAAAAAAACACGACCTGTACCTCTACAGGATTTGACTCCAACTTTACTATAACTCTTGAGCCTCAACAATCAACAAATTACAAGACTTCTTGTAAACTAGGAATTAAAACTTTTAACTCCTACTTATACAAAACACTAATCTTCCTAAGATAAGTGTTCCCAAGTCTTCGAGTTTCCTAACTTGAAGACGTTAATCCTAACTCAGTTTAAAATTCACTGAGACTAGAGATTACAACTCAATATGACTCAATGACCAACCTATTACACAAAGTCTATGACTCTAAGTAAAGGACCAGGTTGCTCCACTAGCTTCTTTAAGTTGTAGAACTGATTTACTGATTGTTGACTATCTTTTTAGTGCGTGAGTGAAACACTTGAATGTCGTTTGTTGTATTTAAGCCAACTCCTGATGGAATCCTTTAGTTGATGTATTATTCTATCTTCAATATGACTCCTAGGTAGTTTCATTCTTTATTATTGTCTCTCTCTCCTTACTTGAATAAGACTCTTCTATTCTATCTCATAGGCTTTGCAAAACTTCTTGATCAACTTAACTTCTAGATGTTGCACTCATCTACTTTAGCTGATGTGATAAGTGTAGAGAGCATGTTACTTATCTACTCCTATTTTTATGCAGTGTTATCTTATTAGTAGTCTTGCCTGTAACTTGTTCACTTGTGTGAAACAGCTTGCACAATATGTTTCATTCATATGTCCATCATCAAAATATCACATTCACTAACACATGCAATATAGATTTCAATAATTTTTGGCTCTGTAGGTGCTGCATGATTAAATATTCATGGCTAGAGTACTTTCAAAGTTTGTACCATATATAGGATGTCACACGATCAACGATATTGAAGAGCGTATTTTTGCAGGGATTGAATACATCAACAAATGTATCATTTACTATATTTCCTACATGAACGCCAATTGTGACCTATAAATCCACATGAACTACACAAATTGATGTTTTTACTTTGCGAACATATCTCTTTCTGATTTTCCATAATTTTTCTTTGGAGGTCTTCTAGGGGGCTGCTTGTATTTTGGGGGCAGAACTACCTCATCCAATATGCTATGTGGAATCACCAAGTCATCTTTATGTGGTAAAGGATAAATTGAAATATCATGTGTTCTAAATACTGTTTTTGACTTGTATAGATCAGAGCAATAGAATTCCCTCTTAAAATTCTTGTTATTCAGGACAACACAAGCATGTAAAATGTACATGGTATCTCGTCTAACTGAAATGCATGACAAGATCATTTTTTTCTTTGAGGCAAACCATAAAATACTTCTCTTTGTCAAGTATTGTATAGACATACTCTGTGGCTGGTACAACCAGAAATTTTTTAAAGAAAATTAGTTAAAAAAACTCAAATTTAGTTGGACATTTGTATTTTTAGTTCAGCATATGTATTTGTTAGATCTGCATATGTATTTACAAGTGCGCATATGTACTTACAGGTCTTTAAATGTATTTTTTAGCTCTTTTAGATTTATATATGTGTTTTATGCAGAATTATACATATATCTTCATAACACAAATAAAAACACATTTTTTAATGAAATCAAATACATATATACATTCTGTCAAAGGGGTAAATTAACAAATACTTAAAATTCATTCTTTCAAAGGAGTAAAATAAGTCATAATATATAAATGTCAAAATAAAATACAATCACATTTATTAAATATACAAATGCAACTACAACATACAATTAAACTCATAAAATACAAATGTCAAAATAAAATACAATTATATTTATTAAATATACAAATGCAGCTACAACATAACATACAATTACAAATAGAACTACAACATACAACATATAATTAAACTTATAAAATAAAAATGCCAAAATATAATACAAATGCAACCACAATTCAGATAAACTCATTTATGTTCATTTTTTTAGATTGTATTTATATTATAATTATTGTTCGAATAAACTCATAAGTTATCACAGTGTTCATGAAAAAAATAGTTACGTTATTCTGAATATATAATTACAATCCGAAAAAAACTATATAACTGGTAAACACGTATCGATCAAAATCACATTTTTGATCAAATATGAATTAAGGTCGAATATCATTCAAATTGAACAATAATAGATTTAGATAAAATTTTCAAAATAGACATCGAAAAGGAAAACTTCTACATTGAAAAAACTATTTCGCACAAAACAATCGACTATTCTAAATTTATTTAAAATTTCATATACGAACACAATTTTTTGATTCAATACCTGCAATCGCAATGTTGTTGCTTTTTTTTCTTGAAAATTATAATTTCATCAATTAATTCACACAAAATTTGTTCAAATTCAAATACAAACTCAATTTTTTTCAATACCTGTACTCGTAGTTTTTTAAAAAAACAAATTAGACGCTTATCAACTCCAGATTCTTCAATCTGTTTTTTTGAAATTGATTTGACTTACTGATCAGGAAAATCGCCTTTTGAATTTTGAATTTTGAATTAGGTGTATCTGAAAATTTTGCCCATGAAAGGGGTGAAAAGGTTTGTGCCCTCTCAGGGATACTCAAAATTTTAGAATGACATAGATTCAATTTAGAGAACTATTCCAACTGTGCATCCTCAGTTTTCTCTGCATTCCTAGCTCAACTAGTGACATTAGAGGACGAATGTTTTCAAGGAGGAGATATTGTAATGCCCCAAAATTTCAGCTAACAGTAGAACCCTACTTCAAGATCTTTAGAAATAAAGTTACTAATTTGGTAGTTACATGATCTAGTTTTATGAGTATTAAGGCCTCAAAAGTGTCCTAGCTATTAGACGAATCAAAACACTCCTTGCCGATTGAATTCTTGAGAAGGATATTGGTATAGTCAAATTCAAATGAGCATATCTCTCATTATACTATGAATTTATGATATCATGACCAACCAATAGATATATAATTGAATTAGCTTTCCAACGATACCAAATTTGCCTAAATCCGATACCGGAGCAAAAGGTTATGCCCATTTTACTCCAGCATGTCAGCCTGAAAAATTGAGTGATGACATTTTTGATAACTTATCACAAGTGTGATGATTTATCACAAATGTCGTCAGCCTTAGGCAGAATCCATCCCCCAGTGACGATATTTCTGATAACTTATCACAAGTGTGATGACTTATCACAAATGTCGGCAGCCTTAGGCAGAATCCAGCCACCCAATGATGATATTTTTGATAACTTATCACAAGTGTGATGACTTATCACAAATGTCGTCAGCCTTAGGCAGAAATCCATCAAATCCAGCCCCCTAGTGATGACATTTGTGATGACTTATCGCTAGTCGACAGCCTATCACAAATGTCGTCAGCCTTAGATTTTCAGCAACTGGAAAGTAGTTTAGTAAGGGTATTTTGGTCTTTTTCATTCACTTTCCATGACTTATAACCCTCAAGGAACGTATTATCTTCTATTCTCTTTAGTTAAACATCTCAAAATTCTCTGCACACCTTCAACCACAAGGTTAGGGTTTCAACATAAAAAACCAATTATCTAGAGATTCAATCGTGAGAATTCGATAATTCTTGCATATTTGAATTCCTCATTAAGAGGGATACGAGGAAACCCAATAGTTAATGAATAACTTTCCAAAATTTTTGAAGTCATCCAAAAGCTCCAAGTTTAAGGTATGTGGCTTTGAACAAGAACACCCTTTTGTTCTTGTGCCCAAAAGTTATATATTTTCGTAAAGTATTTCGTAAATTCATGGAGAATTCCTATCATGTTATTATATTGTGAGTTTTATGAAACTATGTCTTAACGAAGCTTTGAGTTGTAATATTATTATGCATATAAATGTTTTAAATTATCAATTTATGGTTTAAGTTGCATAATTCAACGTCTATACAATGTTTTGAGAATTTCAAGTCCTATTATTGTGAGTTGAACCTTATGGTTAAAGCATGAGTTTGAGAATGAGATGTTAGTGATTTTCAAAGAATTTCAAGAAGTGAGTTTTGATTATAAGTTAAGATAGAAATCCACATTCTTGAGTTTGAAGTAAAGGGGATGCATTTTAGCTCCCATTAAATATATATATATTGGTGAATTATTTTAAGGTGGATTTTCTAAAGGTCTGAGCTAAGTAAAGGAGTAGTATTTAGCACCGATTTGGGCTTAATTCCGAAGTCTCATGCCCCAAAACTATGTGCCCCCATAGGTTCTTGATATACCCCAAGTGGGTTAAGATAGTGATCACTAAAGTTAAGGTTTTATCGGTTGGAAAGGATAGAACAGCTCTCCCTAACGTGGGTAAGACGTTGGACTCCATGTAGCTCACATGGTTTAAGTCAGTTAAGAGAAACTCCCTAAGTTCCTAAAGTTCTCTAAGTCCTAAAGTCTTCCAAGTTTCAAAGAGTTTTAGTCTTAAAGTTACAAAGTTTTGAAAGTACAAGTGTTTTGAAAGCTATGGTCCTAATAATTTCAAGTGTCATGATAATTTGAGATTTTAAGTAAAAGCATGATGATCTATGAGTCATGTGGCATATATTTATTTCAAGCTATGTGAGTATGTTTTACACCATACAGGTTTTCTATAAAAGCATATGATATTGATTATTTTAATTGCACACTCCCCCATATGCTTAGTACATTCCCAAAGTACTGACCCATATATTTTATCTCTGTTCCATCTATTCTCGTAATGTAGGTTCAGGTGCTCAGTCTCAGCCTCGCCAGTGATCCTTTCGAGAACTTCTATCTACATGTCAGCCGTGGTGAGTCCTCATGTTTTGGGGACCAATTATTCTCAGACTTCCAGTTTTATTTAGTAGTTGTTTAATTCTTTTCAGTTGAGTATGAGTTTGTTGGGGACCTGTCCCAATGGCTCCCTAGTTTGGAGTAGTAGAGGTTTGTCAGACTAGTCATCAGATTACCAGTATTTTTAGGTTTTTTTTAAGTTGCAGTTTGTTCAAACCAAGTATTTCATTAATATTTTCTTACCATTTTATATTTCTACGTTAAAGTTCATGCATTCTACCTCTAAGTAAGTAAGTATATGTAGCAGGCTCAAAGGGTTAGCTTGGGGCTACTTGTAGCCTTAAGCACCGTATGACATCTTGGGATCCATTTTTGGGGCGTTACAGCTCTGTAGTTGTTAAAAAAGTCTATGGGGGGGGGTATCCTTTGGTGGTAGAGATACTCTTATAAACTTGATAAAGTTGTACATGGTCGATTTTGATATCATTCTAGGGATAGATTGTTGCATTCGTGTTATGCTTTCTTAGATTGTCGGACTCGTAGGGTCATGTTTAATTTCCTTAATGAGCCGGTCATTGTATGGAAAGGTGGTTCCTTATAACCTAAGGGGAGGTTTATTTCTTATCTTAAAGCCCAAAAGTTGATTTCAAAGGGGTGATTGTATCATTTGGTCCGAGTTAAAGATTCTAACTCAGAAGACCCTTCTCTAGAATCTGTTCTCGTGGTTAATAAGTTTCCCGAGGTATTTCCCAATGATCTTCCTGGTGTTTCTCCCGATAGGGAAATTGATTTTGGGAGTGATCTTATTTTGAACACTCGTTCGATTTCCATCTTTCCTTATCGAATGGCATCGACGGAGCTAAAAGAGATTAAGGATCAATTTTAAGACCTCTTAGATAAAGTTTTAATTTGTCCTAGTGGGTCTTTTTGGGGTGCTCCGATGTTGTTTGTGCACAAAAAAGATGGTTCGCTTCGTATGTGCATTGATTATTGTCAGTTGAACAAAATAACAGTAAAGAATAAATATCTTCTTCCTAGGATAGATGATTTGTTTAATCAACTTCAGGGTATGAAGTATTTATCTAAGATTGATCTTAGAATGGGTTACCATGACCTTAAAATTAGGGATGCGGATATCCCTAAAACTGCCTTTAAAACCCAGTATGGTCACTATAAGTTTCTTGTCTTGTCTTTTGGGTTGACCAATGCCCCATCAATATTCAAGGATTTGATTAATAGGCCTTCTGTCCGTTCTTGGACATGTTTTCTATGGTCTTCATTGATGACATCTTAGTCTATTCTAAGAGTGAGGTGGAACGTACCAACAACCTCCGTGTTATGTTGCAAACTTTAAAGGATCATTGTTTGTATGCCAAGTTCTCTAAGTATGAGTTTTAGTTGAGAGCCATAGCTATTATTATCTCTAGTGAGGAGGTCATGGTAGACCCCCAAAATGATGTGGTGGTTAAGAAGTGGCCTAGACCTATGACTTCAATCAATATTCAGAGCTTCTTGGGTCTAGCCGATTACTATAGAAGATTTATAGAGAGTTTCTCAACTATAGCTACCCCATTGACTAAGTTAACCCAAAAAAAGGTAAAGTTCTTGTGATCAGATGCGTGTGAGGGTAGTTTTGGGAATTTGAAAGATAAGTTGACTTCGGCTCCAATTTTGACCTTGCCCAAATGTAATGATGGATTTATGGTGTATTTTGATGCTTCTCATACTGATCTCGATTATGTGTTATTGAAATATGGCAGGGTGGTAGACTATGCTTCTAGGCAATTGAAAGTTCACGAAAAGAACTACCCTACTCACGACTTAGAGTTGTTAGTCGTGGTTTTTGCATTAATGATTTGGTGACATCATCATTATGGGGTTCATGTTGATATCTTTTTCGATCATAAGAGTCTTCATTATGTGTTCACTCAAGGAGTTGAACCTCAGGCAAAGAAGGTGGCTTGAGTTATTGAAAGACTATGATATGAGTCTTCATTACCACCCCGGTAAAGAAAATGTAGTCGTTGATGCTCTTAATAGTTTATCCATGGGAATTTTGGCCCATGTGGATAAGGACAATCTTGAATTGGTGAAGGACGTTCACCATTAGGCTAATCTTGGAGTTCGACTTATAGACTTCGAGAATGGTGGTGCGTTTATGCTTTCTATATCTCAGTCATCTCTTGTTGTTGAGATAAAGAAAAAGCAAGTATTGGACCCCGACTTGATGAGGATCAAGATTAATGTGGGTCAACACAAAGTTGCGGACTTTGTGATTGATGGTGATGGTATCTGGAGATACCAAGGTAGACTATGTGTTCCCGACGTTGACGGATTGAGGGAAAGGGTCATGGCCGAGGCTCATGAATCCCGTTATGTTATTCACCCCAGTTACACCAAGATGTATCATGATCTTAGAGAGTTCTTTTGGTCAGATAATATGAAACGTAATGTGGCTAGTTATGTGGCTAAGTCTGTGGTGTGCCAACAAGTAAATATTGACATGAGGCCTAAGGGCTTGTATCAAGAAATTGCATTACTTAAATGGAAGTGGGAGGCAATTAATATAGATTTCGTTACCGGTCTTCCTTGATCTTAGAATCAATGTGATTCTATATGGGTCATTGCTGATTGAATACTTGGCGGAAGATTAAGCTAAGTTGTACCTTACGAAGTTTGTGAAGTTGCATGATGCTCTGGTTTTGATCATTTTGGATCATGGTCCTCCATCCCCATCTTATTTTTAGAAGTCGTTCCAAAAAAGTTTGGGTACTAAAGTGTGCCTTAGGACCACTGTTCACCTACAAACGGACGGGCAAGTGGAGAGGACCATCCAAACATTGGAGAATATGTTGCGGTCTTGTGTGATTGAGTATGGTAGTATTTAGTATGACCACTTTTCTTTCATTGAGTTCACCTATAATAATAGTTACCACTCTCGTATTGGCATGGCCCTTTTTGAGGCATTATATGGTAGGAGATGTCGATCTCCTATTGGGTGGTACGAAATTGGCGAGGGTAAGTTGCTTGGCCCCAATTTAGTTCACCAATCCTTAGAGAAGGTAAAGGTAATTTGTGATAGATTGAAAACTGCTCAAAGTCACCAAAAGTCCTATACGGATGTAAGGCGTAGGGACTTAGAATTTAGTATTGGTGATGGGGGATTCTTAAAAGTGTCTCCCATGAAAGGAGTGATGCGGTTTCGTAAAAAGGGAAAGCTTATTCCTTGGTATGTTGGTACCTACTTGATTGTGAAGAGGGTCGGCAATGTTGCCTATGAGTTGGAGTTGCCTTCTAGTATGAACTCCACTCACCTGGTTTTCCATGTCTCTATAGTGCGGAAATGTATGGGTGATCCTTCGTTGATTGT
This sequence comes from Capsicum baccatum var. pendulum, assembly GCA_030864225.1. NCBI lineage: Eukaryota > Viridiplantae > Streptophyta > Magnoliopsida > Solanales > Solanaceae > Capsicum > Capsicum baccatum. Next base: position 232,087,518 of record CM061560.1, on the reverse strand, counting down.
TCCCTTGAGGGATGTTGACATCTCAGACTCTTTGTCCTGTGAGGAGATCCCGGTGAGAATCTTAGATCGGCAAGTTCGCCGGTGGAAAACAAAAGAGATAGCTTCAGTGAAGGTTTTATGGAGGAACCAAAAGTTTGAGTAAGCTACATGGGAAGCGGAAGAGGACATGAAGTCCAAGTATCCGCATTTGTTTCCCATTCCAAAAACGTGAAATGGAGGTATATGTTAATCTCCTTACCTTGATTTATGTCTTTGATAGATAATGGGTTGAAGTCCCCAATGTTTGAATTAAATTATGTCTTTCTAGACCATGGGTTCAAGTTCATAATGCTTTGAAATCATGTGTGTCCCTGTTACAATGGGTTTAAGTCCTTAGTATCTTGAGTTGATTTGTGTCATTGGTAAATGATGGGTTCGAGTCCCTAAACCTTGAATTGAACAAATATCCTTGATAAGTTGGTGGATTGAAGTCCCTAAGTTGTGAAATGAGTAAATGCTGATAAGTAAGGGGTTTAAGTCCCCAGGCTTTGAAATAAATAAGTGTATTTGATAAATGATGGGTTTGAGTCCCAAGATCAATGAAATGAAATGGTTGTTTGATGATGATCATAATATACGTTGTGTTGTATCATTGTTGTGTGCTTTGTCCTAACTTGTTTAAAGGTATTTTTGATGTGTGATAATGTGTTAACTTATGTTATACTTGCCTTACCTGTCATTCGCGGATGAATGATCTAACTGGGGGAGAATTGAAATACCTAGGTTTTCAACCATGAGAAGAACTTATTCATTGGGTATCTTTGAGTTGGGTATGACTAGGGGCATGAGTCGTGCCCCTTGGATACGAGTCGTATCCTCTTTCCCTCTTCCCTCTCATATCCTAGGCAGTGTGGTGATGGTTACTCACTGTCCGAGGTACAAGTGACCCCCTCCTCAATCATACCAAAGGGTATGAGTCGTACCAAGTGAGTTGTATAGAGTTTGGACTTGAACTTTGAGTAGACTATTTTTTATATGGTTGAAGCATATGAGTTAGGGGTTGATTATTACCCATTGGATACGACTCAAGGGTGTGTGCTCATACCATTAACAGTGTAGGTGACATAGGAAAAACATATGGTACGAGTCAGGGTACCACTCGTACCCTAGGGTACAGTTCCTTTAGTGAGTCGTACCCTTGGATGGGTCCATTTTCCAACTTTTAACTAAGGTCCTTGTGGTCATTTTCTATTCCTAAAACCCCAAGTCCCGTCAATGTATAAGTTCTTGTAGCTTTCTAAACATCCATTTTGATGGATCAAACACCCTAAACACTCTCTCAAACTCATCTTTGAAGAATTGGAGGCTGGGGTTTCAAGGGTGATCTTCAAAAGGCAAAGTGAAGTCAAGACTCATGGTGAATCAAGTTGCCTAAGGCATGTAACTCTTCCCCTTGATAAATAACTCCAAACCCATGTATTTTACACTTGTATTAGTATGTTTACATGGTGATTTTGAAGTCAAATGAAAATGGTTTTGTTGCCTAATGATGAATGATGTTGACTTTTGCTTAGATTTGTGTTTATACATATTATTGATGATGATTTCCACATGTGAGTGCTTTTTGTATGTGGTATAACATGTGAGTCTTGAGTAACTCTAATCTTAATGATTTCCACCATGAAAGTGGCCTTGGTAAAGGTATGCACACAATTTGTTCGTGATAATGTCTAAGTGAATTGTCTAGTCTTATGTTGATGATGTTTTAAACTAGGGTAAAGACCCAACAAGTATGAATAATTTTTGAATGATATTGTAAAATTATTATGAACCATGTATTGTAAAGTGGATGATCTTGTTAGTTGATGGCTAATGAGGGGTTAAAGTCCCTAGATATGAAAATGAACTTAAACTGTGTATTGAACTAAAGTGTGGTGAGAATGTGGTATAAGATTGCTAGTGTAATGTGAATAGTTTTTTAGGGTCTTGATGACCTTAAATTGAATTGTGTGATGAATTGAATTAAGGCATTGGCCTATTTAAATGGTTGATCAAACGCTCTCATGAGGATCATGTGGTCATGTATGGTGTTGAATTGTCTAAATAGGTTAAAGTCCTTAAGTGTGAATTGAATGGATGATGATGTATGGACAAAGGGTTGGAGTCCCAATGTAGACTAAGGATAGTTGTAATGACTTGAGGTTAAAGTCCCTTGCCTAATAAATTAGCTTGAGGTTAAAGTCTCTTGCCTAATGAAATCGTTTGTGGTTAAAGTCCTTTGCACAATGAGATATCTTAAGGATAAAGTGCCTCGCCACATGAAATGGCTTAGGTTAGAGTCCCCTATATAATACAGCATGAGGTTAGAGTCCCTTTCCTAATGTGTGAGCATGTGGTTAGAGTCTCATGCCCTAATGAATGTGTGTGTGGTTAGAGTCCCTTGCTTGAATAGATGTGTATGTGGTTAAAGTCCCTTGCTTAAGGAGTAAGTACATGGTTAGGGTCCTTTGTCTAGATAATATGTGAATATGGTTAAAGTCTTATGCCTAATGACTATCGTTTGAATCTAAGTGTGGAAGGTCAGATTCCTCCACTTCATGTCTAATAAATGAATGTTCAAGAATGTTGCTAAGCCTTGATTTCTTTATTACCATGTGATATACCTATATTTAAGGATAAGTGTATGAATATGATTAAATATGATATATTCACTTGTTGTTGAATGATGATGCTATTTTATCCTTATTCTTGAGTTACATGCCAGCACTCCAACTGCTAACTATCTCCGGACGCTATGTCCCTACGTGACATAAGGGCTGGAGCATCATCATCTCTTCCTGCGCAGTAATTAGGTTATCGAAGCAATTTATGCATTGACTTTAGAGTGGTGAGCTTCCTTACTTCGTAAGACATTTCTTCTTGGTCTCCTATCCTTAGACTTAGTCTTATTTTGATTTGGCTTGGCTATTATCGGGGGCTTGTCCTGACATATACATTTTTAAACATCGATTTGAATAGAGGTGTTGTGGATGACTATGGACTTGGGTATAATGGTTAGTTTGATTAATCTAATGAAGTGTCTAGACATGTTTAAGTTATGACTTGTAGTATGTTTTCTGCTATCTTATTATATGGTCCAGATTCACCTGACCCTTGTGATTGATGTGATGGTTAGGTTGGGTTATCGAGGTAGCCTACGTTTTATGTGGGCTTGAGGTGCCCATACGACATGGCCCGGTTTCGGGTCGTGTCAATACATTTGTACTAAAAAATGATCAATTATTGAAGGAGAATCACCACCAACTATTTTTAAATAAAATGAGAATATTGGGGGAAGTTGAAGATGATAATGAACATTAATTACTCTCTCTTTCCTCTTAAATTAATATTAATCATATTGTGTAAATGGGTCCTAAATACATTTGGTCACTAACTAATGTCTATAGAATGTAATTAGTAAAATTTTGACCATGAAGTTAGTTTGGAGGTTAGTTAGGAGGAGTCTAAGGTGTCTATATGTGAAGTTTTGTCTATTTTAATTTGGAGGCCCAACATTTGGTGAGATAGTTCCTGCTTTGATACCATGCAAAATTAGATTGTGGGCCTTACTCATTGTTGGTGTATATACTACAGTAATTAAATTATAGTTGAAATTAAAATGAAAATAAATAAATAAATCTTCAAGATGAGGCACAAATATCTCGCTCTCTTAAGGAGATTCAAGCCCGCTACGACATAATCTACACCCATCCAACAGAGTATCTCTTGGCTTGTCCCCTCCAGGATACAACAGTCCATCAACATCATAACTTAAGCAACTCTGAATAAGTTGAAAGTCCAAAGCTCCACCATAAAAACACGTTCCTTCAGCATATTAAAACTCGCTTTTGTATAGTGAATATAGTTAAAGACTTAGATTATTTTTCTTTGTCTCAACACTCTCTTTCACTAATAAAATTACTCTCTTTTGTATAGTGAATAGAGTTGTAGACTTAGAATATAATTTTTGTCTCAACTCTCTATTTTATTAATGAATTACAATATTTCCACACTTGCCTTTATTCCACATATCTCACAATATACTACAAGTCATCTCTCTTCTAAATACAAGAAAGAAAACACTCTTTTATATAGGTGTAGAATTCCTTTCATCTAATAAATGAGAGAGTAGTAAATTATTAAGTGAGGAAGATAAATGCTCAGATGCTACATAAGTTACATGACATAAAGAGGTAAAATAATGAGTGAATAATAAACAATATGTTACAAGATCTAATGGTCATTTAGGTCACAAGAATGTCAAAGAAAAAAATGGTCAAGTTCATCCAACAATCAAAAATATTAAAAGCCACATTCTATCACAAATTAATGTGAGTAATGAAATATAATGCTATCGTGAACATCGACATTCAACACAAATAGGATATGGTAAAATTATATGACAAATACATCAAGTTCATCCAACAATCAAAGAATTAAAAGCCACATTCTATCACAAATTAATGTGAGTAATGAAACATAATGCTATTATGAACATAGACATTCAACACAAATAGGATATGGTAAAATCATGCACGTTAATATTTTAATTCAGTATTAAATTACATTGTCACAAGATGAGATAATTGAGATAATTCTTTTTTATTGAATATATACACGGTTGTTTACAACAAACTGCAAAAAAATAGGGAGATAGTATAGCTAATGTATAACACTAACCCGCGTATCCTAAAATATAGCTAATTGCACTTATTGTCCTAATTTATCTCTAACATCCCCCCTTAAGCTAAGAAGGTTTGCCTAAGATTCTTAACTTGCCTTTAATGAATTAAAATTGGCTGGTGGACAAGGGCTTAGTAAATATATCTACCAATTCATCGATAGAGGGTATGAACTGCACTATATATGACGAGCCTTGACTTGTTCTATGGCAAAGTGAAAATTAACTTCAACATGCTTCATCCGAATCTTAAAATATAGATTAACTGCTAGATATGAAGCTCTAATGTTGTCACATCAGATGATTGTGGGGTGATGGGTTGGATATTTAAGCTCTTGAAGAAGAGAACGAAGCCAAATTATTTCTTCTTTGGTATTGGTGAAAGATCGGTATTCAACCTCGATTTATGATTGAGCAACTGTTGGTTGCTTTTTGGCTGACCAAGATATTCCCATATACACTGCAAAACCTTATGTGGACCTCCTATCATTCTGGTTGCCTGCCAAATCAGCATCACAAAAGGCCTGAAGTTGGGAGTTAGTTGAGTGAGTAATAAACAATCCTTGATGCAAGGTGGCTTTAACATATCGAAGAACACGTTTGCAGGCTGTCCAGTAAGTGGTTGTTGGTGCAGATAAAAATTGGCATAATCTTTTCACAGAAAATGCCAAGTAAACCTGTCATCTGGGTCGGGTAAGCCCATTTCGGCCCATTATGATGGCCCGACCCAGTCTGACCTAGCCCGATGGGACTCTGTGTTATTGGGACGTCGATCCTGGACTGGGCCATCTCAATTAACAGGCCCAGTGGACCGGCCCAGTAACAAAATCAGACCAGGTCCACCGGTTACCCGGATCGGTTTGATAAAAAAAAAATTATTGCTGCTTGCTGGGTCAGTCTCCAACGATCAAATGGACCGTTGGCCCAACAACTATAATGTCGTTTAGGAGTCCAATGACCATCTCGCCAATTTTCCATTATTTAAAAAAAAATCAAAAATTTTCTATAAATACCCTACAATTTCAAATTATTTTTCACACAAACAAATTCTCTCAAATCTCAGTCTCGTCAAATATTCTAATTATATTCTAAAGTGCTTAATTTTATTTTTAAATTCTGCGATTACAAATATCAAGTGAAAGTTTTCTAAAGTCGCAACTTTCGGATACTTTCAAAATTTGGTATTATCATTCCATCTGTTACCTTTAATTTTTAATTAGTGTATTGATTATTGAATATTTATTTTTATTATTTTTGAGTATTTTAAATATTTTTTAGTTTAATTTATAATATGGATAAAATAAGAAACCTCGGTAAAAGTGTTAAAAATTTTGTCCCAGAAGTGATAGTGGTAATAAAAAATGAATTGGTGGCAGTTTTTGTAGAGGTAGTTAAATTACTAGATATACTCGTGTGCCTCCGGTACCAGTTAGTCAACCTTTTGAGGAAGAAATAGTGTAGATGCTCACGATATGGATTATGTAGAAGCTCAGAAAAATTATGGTATAGAAAAAGAAAATGAAGTAGATGCGGTTAATTTAGATGTAGATGATAAAAATATTGGTGAGACACCTGAAGTAGAAATAATAATGTTAGATATGAATCGGTTAATCTCCATCCCCGTCCACCCCGTGCCCCTGCAAAAACTCGTAGAAGAACTAGTATTGCATGGAAATTTTTTTCAAAAATAGAAGGAGAAACTAAGGTGAAATATTTGTGAACTTGTATATGAACATAAAACTAGAGGCAATAAAGGAGGTACGTGTTTGTTGATGAGACATTTAAGAGAAAGGCACGTAAGAGAGTTAAGTATCGCACATGGTGGTGAGGCTGTTGGTGGACCAGCACAAACTAGATTGAACCCAACAATCAGTCAATTAATTAAGAATTATAATAAAATAAAGGACTAAGAAGAAATAGCGAAAATGATAGTTGTGGGTTGTTCGCCTTTCACTTTTGCTTTTTCGGATGCTTTTATTCATTATATTCAAGCAATTTATAATCCTATGTTTACCAGTATTCCTAGAAGTACTTGTCAAGCCGATATTTTTAGACTCCATGCACAATATATTTATTATTTATAGAATTGCTCTAACTTCTGATCTTGGTCGTACTGTTAACAAAAATGATTATTTATAACTACTTGTCTCTGGATAGATAGTAATTTTGTTATGCAAAAACGTATTCTGGCATTTTTGTATAATGAAGATCGTAGACACACTAGAAGATTTATTTCTAAATCTATTTCTAAAGTTGCAAAATATTATGGTATTGAAAGAAAAGTTTTATGTATGGCTGTTGATAATACATCTAACAACAAGGTTGTTGTTGAGTTGTTGAAAGTTGAATTTTCTCCGCCGTTATCCAAAATATTTCATGTTAAGTGTGCTTGTCATATATATAATTTAATCGTCAGAGATGGTCTTGAATTTTTTGATTTTTACATTGAAAAGGTGTTGGATTTATTCAAGCAAATAATTGAAAAGCTAGAGTAAAAGAATTTAAAATCAAATGTGAACAAAATGGGCTTAGATCGATATTTATGCCTGAAGAATGTGATACTAGATGGAATGCTGCTTATACTTATTTAAAAATTTGTCATGCTTATAAAGTTCCTATTACAATAACTTTTAATCAATATTGTGGTTCTTTTCCTAAGTCTATGCTAAATGATTCTAATTGGACTGCAATTGATGATCTTGTGGAAAAATTTTACATAGCTACGGTTGAATTCTCTAGTGCTTATTATCCTACTGTTTGTAATATTTTAGCTTATTTAGCCGACATTTCCTATTTGCTTAATGAATATAAGAATAAAGAAGGTCACAAAGAAGCTATTACTGCTATGATTGCTAAATTTTAAAAAATATCTTTTTTTGCTTTCCCCAATTTATTTGATTGGTGCTATAATAAATCCATGTATGAAATGTAATACTATGGACGAATTTAGTTCTATTATTTAAAATGCTTTAGATATACAGTTTGAAGAAGAACCTTCTTTGTTTATGGCTATGAGTGATGCGAACAGCTATATGGAAGCATTATATAACCATTATGTTGATTTAATTGATAGACATACCAAAAAATATCGCTACAAATGTCACTCGTCAAGCTCCCGAGGAGCCATCATCTTCTAAAAGGCAAGCGCATAATAATTATCCTGATTATTTTTTTGATTTAAATATTTGGGACAGGGTGCAGCCTTCAACACACAGATCAACTTTTCGGGAAGAGCTTAGATATTTTATTTGACAGCCGATAGAGGATCGTAAAGCAAAGATCTGCGCGCTGGATTGGTGGAAGAACAATGAAAGACAATATCCAGTGCTTTCAAAATTAGCTAGAGATATATTGAATGTTTTAATATCAACCGTTGCATCAGAAAGCGCTTTTAGTCAGGGACGACAATAGCTTGGAGACAACCAACACTCATTGGAAAGCAATGCTATGAATGTTCCAGTTTGCCTTAGATATTGGATTACAGCGGAACGAAGAAATCAAGGAATGAAGGAGGAGCCGAAAGATGAACAGAATCTTGAAGAAGTTATGACTTCAAGAGAGAACTCAGCACAACCAAGTCCAATGCATGGTTTAGCCTTTACCCCCATTGATTTTGACTTTCCTGTGGTAGTTTCCGTTAATATTAACATGTATAAGTTGGAAAAAATAATGCAAAATTTGTAGACTTTTCATTCATTTAAATTATAAGCTTTGGATCATTTTGGAATCAATAAAATACAACATTCATTCACTCCTTACTTATTATTTTTTTCATTTAAATTAAACTTCTAGTATAAACTAAATACTTATAATATATTACTTCAAACTTTACACTAAGTATTAAACATAGCAAATATATATACATATAATGAAAAATAAAAATAATGTTAGCAAATATTACTCAGACAACTAGTATTACCATATAAAAATAATATAAGTTTATCTTTTAAGTGTTGTATGTAAAATTGTAAATTTTTTAATATATGTTCAAAACTTCAAGTATTATTATATTAAGTAGTATACATTGTAATCTTGTATGCATATATGTGTGTATATTTTCTAAAGTACTATAACAAGTAATGTATATATCTTTCAACTTTCAAGTGGTATTTTAAGTATTATATATTCTACATATATGTATATATACTTTCTATAGACTCTAAAATAGTATATATTTAACGTATACATGTGTATATATTTTAAAAAGTAGTATATATATAGTGTATATATGTTATATGTATATTATTTCAAGTGGTATTTTAAGTAGTATATATTCTACATAGATGTGTATATATTTTCTATAGACTAAAATAGTATATATTTAATGTATACATGTGTGTATGTTTCTAAAGTAGTATAATATGTAATGTATATATGTTATATGTGTATATATTTTCTATAGATTCTAAACTAGTATATATTTAATGTATATATGTGTATATGTTTTCTAAAGTAGGATGTATTTTGTGTGTTGTATGTATATTATTTCAAGTAGTATTTTAAGTAGTATATACATTATATTGTACGTATATATGTGTATATATTTTCTATAGACTCTAAGCTAGTATATATTTAATGTATACATGTGTACATGTTTTCTAAAATAGTAAATATTTAGTGTATAAATGTTGTATGTATATTATTTCAAGTAGTATTTTAAGTAGCATATATATTATATTGTATGTATATATGTGTATATATTTTCTATAGACTCTAAACTAGTATATATTTAATGTATATATGTGTATATGTTTTCTAAAGTAGTACTTATTTAGTGGATATATGTTGTATCTATATTAATTAAAGTAGTATTTTAAGTAGTATATACATTATATTGTACGTATATATGTGTATATATTTTATATAAACTCTAACCTAGTATATATTTAATGTATACATGTGTATATGTTTTCTAAAGTAGTAGGTTTTTAGTGTATATATGTTGTATGTATATTATTTCAAGTAGTGTATAAATTATATTGTACGTATATATATGTATATATTTTCTATAGACTCTAAAGTAGTATATATTTAATGTATACATGTTTATATATTTTCTAAAGTAGTATAGATTTAGTGTATATGTGTCGTATGTATATTGTTTAGCGTATTTAAAATGTATAGGTGTGTATATATAGTATATATTGAAAAAAAAAACATGTAAATTCAAATTTTAATTAATTATTTTTACATTTTGACTGGTTTTGACCGGTCAAAACTGGATTCATGCTAAGTGGGCCAGTCCCGATCTATTTTCAGTATATTTACTATTTGGGATCGAACCGTACCATCCCATTAAGAATAACTTGGTATCGGACCGACCCAGGAACCGATAAAAAAAAGTGGGCCGATAACGGTTTGAATCGGCCCGGCCAGATTGACATGCATAATGCCAAGTCAGTACGTGTTAGACAACCATATTATAATGCACCTACGGTTCTCCCGTAAATTTTGGGATCAACTAGCGGCTCGCCTTCATAAAGTTGCAGATTGCATGTGCTAGCCATAGGAGACTTGATAGATATGGCATCTTCTATGTGAGTAGTAGTGAGAAGATCCTGAAGGCATTTTTATTGAGAAAGAATAATACCATTGCTGAGAGATCTAACTTCAATTCCCAGGAAGTAGTGAAGTTTTCCAAGATCTCGCAACTTGAATTCTTTAGACAACTGAATTATGCAAGCGTGAACTGCATTGGAGTTACTCCCTGTGATGATAATATCATCGACATAAATGAGGATATAAATATCATCATTGTTTTGGTGTTTGATAAAGAGTGAGGAGTCGGTATGAGAGCCTGCAAAACCAATGGTTAGAAGATAAGAACCCAACCTATGAAACCAAGCCCCTGGAGCTTGTTTAAGGCCATAAATTGATTTCTTCAATTTACACACATAATCAGGACATCGTTGATCAATACCGCCGGGAGGTTGAGACATATATACATTCTCTTCTAAGGTTTCACTGAGAAATGCATTGGAATTGTCCAATTGCTGAAGAGTTCATTTATTAGAGATTGCCAAGGAAAAAATAACTCGGGTTGTTGTAGGCTTGATAACTGGACTGAAAGTGGCATCATAATCTGTTCCTTCAACTTTATTATAGCTTTTGGCTACCAAGAAAGCCTTGAAACACTAGATACTGCCATCAAGATAGTGTTTGATTCAGAAACCCCATTAACAACCCACAATATTAGAATTTGATGGTTTCGGAACAAGTTCCCATATTTTATGTTGTATCAAAGCAGTTATTTTAGAGCTCATGACGTCTCTCCATGATGGAACTTTAAGTGATTTTGTGTAGAATGTTGGTTCTTAAAGAGTATACAGGGAAGATAGAACTTTACCATCCAAAACATACATGAAAACCAATGTCTTTTTCTTAGGATTTTGCCTCAGAACCATTGAGTGACTACGTGTAGGTGGTTGTGATGGTTCACTAGAGGTTGGAAGGACAGGTAGGTGCTGTTGTGCAAAAAAAACTAATAGTATATTGAGAAGAGCTAGAAGATGATGTTACAATTGAGTTAGGTGGCGGTATTTATGCAATTGAGGTGAGCCAAAAAGTGGAATTAAATTGATCTGGAGGAGTGCCTAGAATAGAGGAATCAGATAAATTTTTCTCCTTGATAGAGTTTCATCAATACATATATGTCAACTGAGATAAATTTTATTATATGAGGATTGAAACAGACATACCCGTGATGGTCCTTTGCATACCCAAGAAAAACACAAGCTGCAGCTTTGTAGGAGAACTTGTGTTAATTGTACGATCGTAACAAAGGATAGACAATGCAACTAAAGACACGAAGAAATTCATAATCTGGTGGAGTTCCATAAAATTTTTCAAATGGGGAGACACGTTGAAGAACTTGAGTAGGGAGCTTGTTAATTAAATATGTAGCAGTGTGCATAGCGAAGTTCCAAAATCTGGATGGAACTGCAGCATGAGCAAGCAGGGTGAGACATGTATCCATTTGGCATCAGATTTTTCTTTCAACATGACCATTTTGCTGATGGGTATGAGGGAAAGTGATAAGCTATTGAATATCATTTTTCTTCATATATAATTATTGACAGGACGAAATTCACCACCCCAATCTAGTTGGAAATTAATGATTGTGGTTTGAAATTATTTTTTAACCAATTTATGAAATTCGAAAAAAGTAGAAAAAATTCATTTTTTTATTTAATTGGAAATAACCAACAATAACAAGAGAAGTCATCCACAAATAGAACAAAATACTTTTCTCCATAAAAGGATAAGTTGGGAGCTAGTCCTCATAGATCACCATGAATCAATTCCAATGGTTTACTAGCAATAGAGCCAGTGATAGGTAAGGAAATCTAACAATGTTTGCCTAAACGACAAGCTTCACAGAGGCTTGATGATTTTATTGAATTACTAGGTAAACAAAACTTATTAACATTAAAGGAGACAGTTGATTGTTGAGGATGACCAAGCCGAGCATGCCAATCAAGTGCAACAGTCCTTACTGATTTAAAAGCCTTGGTCTGGCTTGTAAGGTCCTTGAATGTAACAATAGGAAGCCTGTAAACTCCGTCAATAGCTGGTCCCTTCAAAAGCACCTGTTTATTTGTCTGATTCTTCACAGTAAACCCATCAGAGTCAAATTTAAAGGAGCAGTGATTGTCTTTGGCAAATTTATTAACAGACAACAATTATTATTGTAAGGCGGGTAGATGTAAATATATTTCAAATAAAACCGATTATTACTATAAGATAGTGTAGTGTGACTAATGTTTTTAATGTGCAAACCATGTCCATTGCCTATAGTGACTGTGTCAGTCCCTTTGTACTCCTTGAGATATCAAGTGCAGACAAATCAGGAGTCATGCGATGAAAAGCAACAGTGTCAGGAAACCATCATTGGAAGAAGCATTAACATTTGTGGCATTGGTTGTGATATTTATCACAATTATAACACTTGCGATACCACTTAGCCTGATGATTGTTGAGCCCACAGATCTAACAAGGATTAGGAAACCATTTTTTGTTTTCAGTTGAGGATGCACCATTATTTCTGCAACTATTATTTTTCTGAAAGCTCTGATTAAATGGACGTGCAGATGAAGTGTGTTGTTGAGCAACATTGGCAACAACAGATACTGGTTTGTGAGAGTTCTACAAGAGGATCTCATGAGCCATAAGTCTACCAGAAAGATCAGAAAATGATACCTGTAACTTTTCTGCAGATAATGTTGCAATGACAAGATGATAATTAAAGGAAAGTAAGCAAAAATAGTGGTATTAAATTCATCAACAGATACAGATCGACATGCAGCCACGACAAGCTCGTCAGCATAGCTTTAGCTTCGCGAAGAAATTGAGCCAGTTGTTTGTCACTAAGAGTCATGTTTTGCAAGGTGATATGTAATTGGACTCTTCTAGCACTGTTGCTTCTGTCAAATGCATTTGAAAGAGCAGTCCAAGCTTCAAAGGCAGTATCTAAACCAGTCACATAAGTTAAAGATGATAGGATCCAACTTAGTAAGAGTTGGCCTTCTTGTAACCACTTTAGATAATCAAAATTTGGTCTTGATTGATTTGTTGTGGCTTTGATAATGGCGGACGGAGGTGTTGGTGTACCATTGATATGATTGAATAGATTGTAACATTTGATGGTAGGAACAAATTGAGTTTTTCATGTCAGGTAGTTTGTTGGTTTGAGTTTTATGGAAAAAGAAAGTTGAGCATGAGGTAAAGTAGCAAAAAGACTTGGAATGGTTAATGTCGTTGATATTGTAGAGATGGAATATGAAAGTTGAGAAGAATTTGATTCCATGGTAGGCTTCGGTACCATGTTACAGGATGAGATAATTGAGAGAATTTTGTATATTTTCTATTGAGTAGGATAACTGAATATATACACGGTTGTTTACAACAAACTGCAAAAAAAATAGGGAGATAGTATAGCTAGCGTAAAACACTAACCCATGTATCCTAAAATATAGCTAATTGAACTTATCTATCCTACTTTATTTCTAACATACATTAACACTCACACCTCAAAAGCTAACTCAAAGAGAAAAGGACTATTAAGCCTTTATCATCACTTGAAATTTCTTTTCTCATTCTTTAATACTCCCTCCGTTTCAAAAAGAATGACCTACTATTCTTTTTAGTCAGTTTAAAAAAGAATGACCCCTTTCCTTTTTTGTCAATACTTTAATTTTTATTTTCCACATGGCATATTTAAGACCACAAGATTAAAGGACATTTTGGTACATTTGACACAACTTTAATTCAAGGCCACAAGATTCAAAAGTTTTCTTTATTTTCCTAAACGTTGTGCCAAATCAAAGTAGGTCATTCTTTTTTAAACGGAGGAAGTAGCAAAAAAGTTTATTTGGGCATTCACATATACTTTTTGAGTGAATTAGTTAAAAGAACTCCTTAATTATCATTATTTTGTTGGGTAGTGTTCTTGTAACTCCATTACTACAACTCTTTTAAATTTATGTTTTAAAAAATCTGATTGAATATATAAAAAAAAAATGTATGGGATAAATTTTTAAAAGGCACATGTGAAAAAGGTCAAAAAATCAACACGGAATCAAACACAAAGAAGAGTAAAAAGAAAAAAGAATACAAAAGCAACACGGAAGCAAAATTAGATTTGTTCTTGAAATGTTATTTGCTTTTTCAATTGAGATAAAACGATACTTTGAATCAAAGTTTAATCAAAAATATAAAGGTATATTATCTCCTGCTTCAACTGATAAATTCAACTAAAATAGCTATATCGTCAATTCAAAGGAGAAAAATGAATTTGAATATAATGTTGATTCAGGCGAATTTACCTCTTACAATAGATGATTAAGAAAACTCTGTAACAATGATTTGCCCAGAAGGAAAAGAAGAAGCTCAACCTCTCCAACTGTTTTGAAACATCTCAAAATGTGATGTCATAGACATAAGAACTTCTACAATTTTATACAAGTCTGAATATGTTAATACACTAGCTGAACTGAAAGATAAGAAAATAAAATAGAGAAAAGAAAAGAGTCCACCTAACATAAGAACAATTGAAGGGGTTAATTTAAATAAAGAAAACACAAAATGAGGATTATTTAAGGAGCTTCTAACCTATTCACTCAAATATTTGTTTCCACTTATGCTGTCATTGGCAATTCTTTGGAGGAGTTTCTGAAACATAATTTTTCTGGTATTAATAATGTTTCCACTTATCCTCCGGCACAACTTAAACCCTCATCCGACATGCTCAGCCATTTGAAAAAATCTCACATGTTTCGAGAAATTTTAATTGTATAACAACAACATATCCCGTGTATTTGCACAAGTAAAGTGTTGGATGGTAGAGTTGTCACGCTCCAAACCCCAAGAGGTGCGATTGGCACCCAATGCCTCACTTGATTGAGCAAACTGAAAAACACCCAACCAAATAACACAACTTGTGACAAATCGAGGCCAAAGAGGCCCAAATGACACCAATCATTCATAATACAGAACAAGAAAATAACAAAGCAAACCGACGAGATCGATTTAAACCACAAACTGTACGCAGTGTTATAATAAAAATTCTCAAATTTAGACTCAAGGACGAAAGGCAACCTTAACCACCCACGGTGCTACAAGAGTGTACACATTACCTTTATCCCATTGAAATAGAATCGTTGATTTTGATAGACCCTTTCAAATAAAACATATCCAACCAATTTGGAAAGGAGAATACAAAAATAAGAATACTAACAATAACAAATTAACACGGAGTGAAGCGCAATATACAACATACAAAGGAAAGATCAGTATGAGAATAAAATAATGTGATATACGAAGCACAGAGAAATATCGGTGATACCCAAAACAACTAAAAATAAAAAGAATAATAGTTCATTGGGCAATTTAAGCAGTCACTCTCACGTGGCACCTAGGAAAAAAGATGATTCTATCAACTACACCGCCAAGACCAACAACAACTCTCCCCAACAACACTAGTGAACATCGACACCATATCCTCCAAATCTTAACACAATGCACTTCCATTTCTCAGCTCAAACAAGTACACGCCTATACTCTTCGTACAACAACTTCACTAGACCACCCCGACACACTTTTCCTCTACAGCAGAATTCTCCATTACGCCTCGTTGAATGATCTTGATTATACTTTTAAACTCTTTGGTCATTTACAAAACCCGAATTCGTTTGTATGGAACACTGTTATTAAAGCATGTGCATATAGTAATGATCGTAAAAGTGAAGCGTTTCTGCTTTTTCATCAAATGGTCAAGAATCTTGAGCCTGATAAGCATACTTTCCCGTTTGTGCTTAAGGCTTGCGCTTATCTTTTCGCGCTTTCTGAAGGGAAACAAGCACATGGGGTTGCGTTGAAACTTGGGTTTGGTTCGGATGTGTATGTGAATAACAGTTTGGTTCATTTTTATTCGAGTTGTGGGTGTTTGAAGGATGCGCGGAAGGTGTTTGCTAAAATGCCTGAGAGAAGTTTGGTTTCGTGGAATGTTATGATTGACGGTTTGGTTAAGTCGGGTGAGTTTGAAAATGCGTTGAGAATGTTTGAGGACATGCAGAAGGTGTTTGAGCCTGATGGGTATACGATGCAGAGTGTTCTTGATGCTTGTGCGGGGTTGGGTGCGTTGTCGTTAGGGATGTGGGCTCATGCTTATCATTTGCAGAAGTATGAGAGCTATTTGGATTTTGATTTGCTTGTGAATAATTGTTTGATTAATATGTATTGTAAATGTGGTTCGTTGGATATAGCTGTTCAGGTTTTCGAGAAGATGAGTAGACGTGATTTGAATTCTTGGAACGCAATGATATTAGGATTTGCAATGCACGGGGATGTTGAGCGAGTGTTTCGTTGTTTTAACCAAATGGTTAGTAAAAGAGTAATGCCTGATTCGATCACATTTGTTGGTGTATTGAGTGCTTGTAATCATACGGGCTTGGTCGATGAGGGTCGTAGATATTTTGATAAAATGGTTTCCGAGTATAAGATTAGGCCTGTCTTAGAGCATTATGGTTGCCTAGTTGACCTTCTGGCACGTGCGGGGCATATTGATAAAGCTCTTGATGTTGTGTCAAACATGCCAATGAAACCTGATGCAGCAATATGGAGGAGTCTTCTTGATGGTTGCTGCAAGAAAAATGCTGACATAGAGTTCAGTGAAGAAGTGGCTGGGAAAGTAATTGAGTTGGAAGGTAGTGATACTAGCGGAGTTTATGTTCTTCTGTCAAGAGTATATGCAACTGCTAACCGATGGGACGAGGCTGGAATGATTAGGAAATTGATGACCGATAAGGGTATTAGAAAAGATCCAGGTTGTAGTTCCATTGAGATTAATGGCGGTTTCCATGAATTTTTCGCTGGAGATACTTCTCATTTGCATACTAGAGAAATTTACGAGTTTTTGGATGTTATAGAAGAAAGACTCAAATCAGCAGGATATGTTCCTGACCTGTCACAAGCATCAACAGTTGATGAACTTGATAATGGGAAGAGACAGTCACTTAAACTGCACAGTGAGAGACTTGCCATTGCTTATGGACTTCTGAAACTAAAACCAGGTACTCCGTTACGCATTTTCAAGAATTTGCGTATATGCAGTGACTGTCACAATGTAACCAAATTGATTTCAAAAGTCTTTGACGTTGAAATTATTGTTAGAGATCGTGTACGGTTTCATCACTTTAGGAATGGGTCCTGTACCTGCAAGGATTATTGGTGAAAACCCAAAATTATGTATACAAACATTTATAAATGCAATTGTCAATTCATACGCTTCTATCTTGGACTGCTAAATTACCCATTGTATGTTGAAGATTTATATACATGAAATACCACCCCAATCAAAAATATAATTCTAATTAATATGGCTCGAAACTTTTATTTCCAAACTTAGCATAATTTCCTTGATCATCAGACAGAGAACAAAATTCTAGAAATATAAACCATATAATAGGTAGGTATTCTTCAAACTTTATCTAATAACTACTATGTAAATTAAGTTTTCAGTCTCTATAGAATTGGTTGAAGGAGCTTTATTCCCCATGAAAATATTTTCACTCTAGGTCTCAAGTTGTAGCCTATACCTGCAAACAAGAAATTGAAAAAAATATCATGGCATCAAAATACAACCTCCAAATATCAAAGAAAGCATCAGCTCAATTGATTTCATAACATTCCTAAGCAATTGAATTACCGTTGTTTTCAAACTAATTCTTGCGTTTTGGAGAATCCTTCTTCAAGTGTCCCTTCTCGTTGCAAAAGAAGCACTTCAGGTTTCCATGATTCGGTGATTTCTTTCCCTTTTGTTTCCCTTCATTTGGTCCTATTCCTTTATAATCTTGTGATACTAAGTGAACAGATAGCGATCCTTCTCTCTTTAACCGTTCCTCCTCTTGAACACACATTACAATGAGTTCATCCACGGTCCATTTCTCCTTATTTGTGTTATAGCTAATTTTAAACGGACCGAATTGTGAAGGAAGAGAATTGAGAATGAATTGCACCAAAAAGGATTCAGAAATGATCATATCCATCGATTTAAGTTGTTCTGCCATATCAGCCATTTCCACAATGTGCTCGCGCACACCGCTAGTCCCATTATATTTCTTAGTAGTAAATATTTCCATGAGCGTACCTATTAGTGGTTTATCAGAAGCCTTGAATTCTCGCTCAACAGATGCCAAGAACTCTCTTGCTCGAGTAGAATCTGGTATTGATTTCTTGATGTTCTTAGCAATCTTACTCTTCATGATCATGAGGCTTAAGCGGTTGGAGTGTTCCCAAGTAGCATAATTGGTGCATTCTTCCAAAGGTTCATCAATTCTGAAACACAAATCTAAATCCAAACATCCCAAAGTAATTTGTAATTGCTCCTTCCATTCACTGAAATTTGAACTGTTCAACTCTGGAATACTGGACATATGGTCTGAAAGAGAATCTGGAGTAATATCTGGAAGAAAAGAAATGTTACAAGTCAGTAAATATTTATGTAAAAACCTAAAACATAACTAATTCACTTTGTTTATCCTTTGCACGATTAACCTAAAAGTGATCATTTTCTTTTGTTCACTTATTACAGCTTATATGTGATAAATAATATTAAAATTGTCTCCAAGTATCTTCACGATAATGTTAACACCTTCGAGATTTAAAAGATAATAAAAAACGGCAGTCCAATGCACAAAGCATTCCACATTCACGCTAGATTCAAGGAAGGGCCACACCCAAAAGGGTGTGGATGTAGACAACCTACTCTAATGCAAGCATTAGTGGCTGCTTCCACAGCTCAAACTCGTAACCTCTAGGCCATGGGAGACAACTTTACCCTTGCTCCATTTTATTTATGTTGTTTGGACTCTTCAAAAATATAGACAGGTGTGTGTCGGATACTCCAACAATGGTGAATTTTTTGGAGGATCCGACATTGGTGCGACAACACTTTTTGAGAGTCCAAGCAACATAGCCTCCAAGGATCCCCTATCGATTTGGCACCTTCTAGTTGTAGTTGGTTTTAAACATGTCTAAGCTACTCATAATAATCTTTTCGGATTTACACTCAACACAAGGACAAAATCTTACACAAACCCTATGTAAAACAAGCTGATGTCATTTTAATGGCAATGAACATTCTAGTCCATTTGGAACCAAAATGCTCAAACAAATCATGAACCTGAAAATTCAGAACTTCCACAAAATGTTGCAAACTCAAGACAAGTAGAAGTCTCACCTTTAGTTGAAAATGGCAATACAATAACATTCATAGTCGTATTGTTGGGAGGAAGTTGCAAGCTGAGAGGATAAAGCTTCCCATTCAAAGGACTCTTAGTACACACAATAATTTCTTCAAGCCCTGTTGCATCCTCCAACGTCTTAGTTAGCTCCTCAACAGTATTTCCATCAAAGGTTATGCAAAGTTCCTCCATTTCCTCATCAACTTCTCCAAATTCATTAGCAATATAGTAAAATATAAACCTCCCATCTCCCAACTTTGCAAAAGAATCACTTGACTGAAAAAAAAAAAAAAAAAAAAAGGGGAGAAAATTGAGTACGATAACAAAATCACGGAATTCATTAGAGGTGGCAAAACCTAGGGTAGATCAAATCTGGGCAAGCCAAAACAGATCAAACCAATAATTGGGTCATGATTCAACCAGTCCAGTATTTTGTTGGATCAAAGTCCACTCAGGATAAATACATGAGAGGTCCAATATTTGCCCCCCAAAAAAAATCAAGAAGCAAATAAGGTCAAACCCAACTCATCCAACCTCCTTTTCTTTTTTTAATTTTGTTTTTGGAGAAAAAAAAAGTGAGAGCTAATATGTTTTTGATGAATCAAAGCCCGTAAGGTGATTGTCAAAGATCGAGCAACAATATTGCGGGACAATTAACACCCCTCCAGACTTGCCAAGCCAACAGTAACATGGACAAAAAAATATGCGCGCCAAACATTGGGACACACACAGTAACATGGGCTCGACACTGATTGGTCTAACTCAACAATAGAAGTTAGTTCATAAGAAAGAGAATTGTCGAAACAAATAACTTATCCCTCAACCAGTGTGGGACCCTTAACACTATCTTTCTTAAATTCTTCCAAACTTATATGATCTCCAATCCAAAACTGATTTTGTAAGTTTGACTTTAAATTGCATTTTGACCCGCCCCTACTATTTTGACCAATTTTAACTCAATAATTTGATGGGTCATTTCGACCTCAACCCGTTGGTCGAGTTAACAGAAGGGTCAGAATCCAATTCGTTCAGCTCAAGAAGAATCCACATTCTAATTAAAGCTGGAAACTTTAGTACCTCTTGTCTAGAAAAGCTTGAGGATTCCGATGAAACAACAGAGGAAGATGTGGATTCAGAAGCACATGAATCTGAAGGAAGACCCAATGGTGATGGCCTCTTAGGAACAGAGGAATTACCCAAGCTTTCAATAACATGAACATCCCAAAGCACCCAATCTTGTGTAGCCGTCTGATAAGGAATATCATGAGTCACAGTGTTCTTCCATGGAAGAATTCCACCATTACCCCTCAAAAATTGCCCATATCTAGTCCTAAGCTTCACATGATTCCCTTCTCTAATGGGTTCCCATTCGATTGAAGAATCGAGTCGATTAGGAAGAGTCTGCAGGACTTTCCGACCAGTCATACCCAGAAGAGTGGACTGATTTGATGCTGTGAGGTATTTGCCATAACAACTTTTAAGGCGAATAACGTTGTCGGTTTTCTCGACGAATTCAACGGTCCATTTTGCATTATGGGAAGCACCGTTACGATCTTGGGCGACGGATTCTCCGTCTTCCAAAGCTGTTAAGTACTTGTAATGGCGACTCTGTAGACGGATGGCTTTTGCTTTTTGGAAAAGCTCCATTGCTGGTCTTCTAGTTAGAGGACTCTGTCAAAACAAATGACAGTATTAAACATCAGACGAGAAAATGTTTACTAACTCTTTTCATTTTCATTATCACCCTTTTTGTGTTTCAATTTATGTGAACTTATTTTAACAGGCACAAAGTTATTAAAAAAAAAAAAGATTTGGAATTTGTGAATCTGGGAAAGAGTAGAGTGTAGACTTAAGATTGCAACAGGAGTGAAGGAGAACCAATTTTTGGAGTTATGCCTAGTAAATTTACAACGAGAGCTATATTCTTACTAGGAAGATTAGTAGAAATCTATCGCGAAAAGAAGAAAGACCTATACAAGATGTTTATTGATTAAGAAAAAGGCATATGAAAGAGTGTCACACCAGGTCCTTCGGTAGGTACTGGAGAAGAAAGGAATTTGTATTAAATATATAAATTCCGTAATGGATATGTATGAAGGAGACGTCACTGGCGCTGATAGGTGATACATAGAAACTTTCCATAACAATGGGTTTACATCAGGTAATGGGCATTGGGTCTGTACTTCTTTACAGGAGTTATGGACAACTGACAAGCTAACCAACACAATATAACAGGAGATCCCAGGGTGTAAGTTATTTGCTAATGATTTTGTGTTAGTTGACGAAATTAATGAGGGTGTCAACCAAAAGTTTGAACTGTGTAGAAGCACGTTTGAGAGTAGGGATTTTCGAATAATTACATGTAAAAAGGACCGAATACATGCATTGTAGGTTTAGTGAGATGAGAGAAGTTGATAAGAGATTAGATGGGATTGCAGTGTCGAAATATAAATAATTTAGATATCTAGGCTCGTTGTTTCAAGAGAGTGGGATAATAGATGAAGATGTTACTCATAGAATGAAAACTGGATTGTTGAATGGAGAAATGATACCAAAATGTCATGCAAAATAGAAGGATATCTGCCAAAATAAAAGGTAAGTTCTATGGAGCGCTTTTTTTTTTTCACGCTTCATGAGTTTAGTACTGATCATATGCTTGTAATAGGTAACGGCAACATGTATGACGTAACAATGGAGGAAGTAGAAGATAGTAAGAAACAATAGTATCACCTTAGGTGACAAAGAGAAACTAAGACTTGAATGCATAGACATGGGAGAACCCAAATCCAAGGTAGAAAGTTCATCGGAAACCGATGAAAAATTGGAAACCATCGTCAAATAATCCGTCAATGATTCATCTTCCGGCACATCCACAGGTTCAACATTCCACAAAATCCAATTATGTGTAGTAGCACTATAAGGACTATCATGAGTTACTCTGTTGCTCCATCTTAGTGTCCCTCCACTTGCACTTAAAAATTTCCCTCCATAACCTCTTAACTTCACTTGAAATCCATACCTTAATGGTTCCCACACAATTCTCACATCCTCCATATTTTCAGGTGATGTTTGAAGAACCTTCTTTTCCCCTGCCATTAATGAGACATCATATTAAAACATGGATTCGGGATTTTAATTTCATGAGTTTGAATTTTCTGATCTCGCTATTTATTCGATTTTGTGCTTTAAGCATATTTTGTATTTATCTAGAGTAAGCTAAAGGCACAATGGAAAGAAAAAGATTCATATAGATGATAGTTACTATTTGATGATAGGTTTTAAGACTCTTATGGAGCTTCAATGCTGTAGATAAAACTAAATCATTCAAAAAATATCTCTATATGTAACTTTCCATAAAAAAATAGAATCTGCAATCTTGAAAATAAAACAAGTTATCTGTCACTACTCACAACAACAACTGTCTGCGTACATAAGTTAAACTCAGAATTGATATTTTCTCCTGTCTCAATTTATGTAACACTTCTCATTTTCTGAGAATGAATTTGACCCATCTTTGAAGCATAAATCAAATTTGATGATCAACTAAATACTTAAAAATCAAAATTTAAATATTCTAAAACCATATATACGAGAAGTATTATAAGTTGCAACACCTGTTAGGCTCAAAAGGAATGGCTCGTCAGAAGCCGTGAGATACATGCCGGAGCTACTTCTCAGCCGTATAAGGTGCCAGTTTTCGGGGTCGGCGAGTTCCACCAGCCACCTTGCTTTTCTTGATAAGCCATTTCTGCTTTGCCTTATAGTTTTTTGATCATCATCTGCTACTAAGTATTTGTTTAAGTGGCTTCTAAATCTTACTGCTTTGGCTTCATAGAATAGCTCCATTAGGACTAAACTTTTGTTAATAATGGATTAATTAAGCAAAGGGGATGTCAAATATATATAGAGGAACAAGATATTAATCCTACTGATGTCACTTATGAGAGGAAAAAGATAGCTTTTGTTGGATAATGATTCTTGCGTTCTTCTTGCCAATTTGATTAAGCAAGAGAGACAAGGTTACTAAAAACTATTATAATATCGTATAATGTATTACTCGTGGATTGAATAATATACTATATATATAGTTGATTCTTCTTTCTATAATTTTCTGTTTTATTGGTGACTTATGAATGGTCAAACTTAAATCAAATTACAATAATATTTTGAGTTATTTACTTATAGTCTGTTTGATCAAAGTTTATGGGAAGTCAAAGATTTTTATCTTTTTGTTTCAAAAAAATATTTACCTCGGAGAAGTAAGGAGTTTGACCAAAGTTTTTAAAGGAAATAACATTAAGTGTTACTGAAAAATATAGTAGTTTTTTTCCATAGATACTTTTAGAATCTTAATCAATCACATTCAGTTTGAAAAATTAATAGATAATTTATCTATTTGTGTTCATTTTATCCTTGATATTAACTAAATACTATATATTCAATATTCAATACATTTCTAAAAGTATTAAATGTATTATATTCAAATGGTGATATAGTAAAATAACTCCTATTATTTATTATTTTTAAGGTGTGTATCAAGTCAGTATTCAACAAATATTGTTGAATTGAGGGAGTACTATAATGCTCCTTGATAAAAGCGATTTTCAAGTTGATTAGTCAAATTCAAATGATTACTCTTCAAAAGTACTTCTTTCAAAAATAACTTTTCGAAATAAGCAGATTTTGTAATCTTGACCAAATATATTAATTTTGTCGTGGTTTAATTTATTTAAAAAACAATACTAATAATAAAAATTAAATTTTCCTTGAAAATATAGATAAGAGGTCATGGCTTAAATCCGTCACCTCCTGATCACATGATAATAACTTTATCAGTTATTCGAAGGCTCTCCTTCAGTTATATCATCATTATATTGATTTAAAATCATGACATTAAAGATCTTGGCTAATGCTTGAGCGCCTTAAAGGGGTGGGAAATGATGGAATATATGAAAAGAAGACGCCATGGAATAAGACTAAACTAAAATAGTTGATAGTGAAGATGCAAACCTTTGAATTCATTGAAAGAACAAATAAAAATTTTCAATTGGTGGCTAATGTTGTCTGAATCATGGTGTAAAAGGGCAAAAAAAAAATGGTGTAATTAATCATCCACGCTTTTGAAAAGGACGTGAGGAAAGTCATTAGATTATAAATAAATAAATAAAGAAAAAAGAAGAATAGAATGTTTTACGTAATACTAACTTTAACTAAGTTAAGAATATGTTGATATGGACACATGATCAATTTAGCTTTTTCTATTAGATAGATGATTGTTACATGTCATTTCGTATATAGTTAGAGGATTACTACGTATTATTATATTGTATTGTTTTGGTAAGAGAATAGGTATAAGTAGTTAAGTGTCCATCGAACTATATCGAAATTTCAGATTACACACTCTATTTTTACGGAGTCTTAGTACCATATTCATCCCTCAAACTATTTTTTTCTGTATTTCTTTACACTTTACGTACTGATGCGGAGCCGTCATATTTTAATTTTATTAGTTGTGGTAATATACATGTGTTCTCCAGTCATATGTCATTGTGGAAACTGGGAAGTACGTTATAATAGCGGATCTTGAAGCTGACATCATCATTTTAGGGTTTGTGTTAGAATTTTTAATTTTTAATTTTTGGCTTAATTTTATCATTTGGCTTAAAATCAAGTGTTTTTAAATACTTTTTATTTTATCAAAATACTACAAAATACTTAAAAGTTATTTTGACTTTAAAACACTTAAAATAAATCAGTTCATGCTCTATTCTGATAATGCCCTAGAATGTTTAAATGAGTTTATTTTTCGAATTTGGTGTTTAGTAATTGAGAATTGAGGTTCAATTAAATTCGATTTCTTACCAAAAACAAATAATTAAAGAGATAATATATTCTCCAACAAAAGTGATTTTCATAGATAAAGTTCAAAATCAAAATATCTGATTGACTTCATTATCATCGTTATTGATTAGAATAGAATGTATGAATGTTGAGAGGTGATATATTATGTAAGATTTGTTTGGAGTCTTGGGACAGAGGCATGATTCGTGTATTTGAAATTATATCTTGTGTTTTATCTTGAGAAATAAACTCAAATTAACAAAATTCAACTAAATTATTAAATTTTTTTCCAAAATAAATAAATAAGGATAATGATGAGAACTAACTAGACTAGAACGAAAAGTAATAATTAATGGTGAACGCATGGTATAGTAGATGTCGAATATCATATTGAAATTGAATTTTGGTTACTGTGATTTTTTGGGGGTGCTTATCGGTTAGTTTAATTCAACTTTGAGTATTATCAATTTGTAAACAAGCTAATAGTGTGTTTGGTCAAGCTTATTTTTCTTTAAAAGTACTGATTTTTTTTTTTTTTGAAAAGTAGAAAAAAAAAAAAAAAAAGGTGTTTGGCCAAACTTTTGAAAGAAACAAATGTTTTAGGTGTAGAAAAAACGGTTTTTCATAAGTTAAAAAAAAAAAGTAGTTTCTTCTTATAAAAGCACTTATTTGAAAATCACTCTTGAAAAAATACATTTAAAAGCGCTTTAAAAAGTTTGGCCAAATAATAATTGCTACTTAAAAGTGTTTTTTAAATTTATTGACCAAACACAAACTATTTCTTACCAAAAGCACTTTTTTGAAAAGCACTTTTACGAAAAACACCTTTTAAAATAAGTTGATTTTAGAAGTTCAACCAAACAGACTATAAATCAATAATCGAACCAATAGAATATTCACTGTCAATTTTTCAATATTTAAGTTTTGGTTCTTAACAATTTGATTTCTAGTTTAACCGATGAGAAAATGCTCTTATATACATATGTCTTTTCACTTACTCTTATTATCATTTGCTGAACCAAATTTGCTTGTTAAATGAGACTCAATGAAAATAGAATGACAATTATGTCATTAAATAGTTATTAAATTAAAAAAATGATATTTTTTTGGAGCAGAGTTATAAGAAAAGTATGCCACATATATTAAGACGAAGAAAGTAGTTTGTTGTGTCACAATATTTGTTGCTTATGCTCAAAGAGTCTTCAACTTTATATTTGGCAAAATGACCTTGTGAATCCTTGTACTATGTTAGTTTTGTAAGTTAGACTCTTCTACTTTCATGTTTTTCATCTGAACCCCTGAACTCATTAAAAATCAACTTTTTAAACACAATTTCTGATGTGGCATCCTATGTGGCTGGGACCACATAGGAGTGTGTGTTTTACACTCCAGCCGCATGTCAGCCAAAAAATTAAAGAGCCCCAACGGTCAAAAAGGGTTTCAACACCCATTATAAATGCTCATCCTTCCTCATTTGCTTCCAACACCATTGTTGGAGCAATTTGAGCATTTGTTTCATCTGTTCTTCTTCATTTTTTCTCTCTCCAAGTTCTTGTTCATTAATTTTTTTTTTTCTTGCTATGCTTGTAACATTGGAAAGTTAATTTTTTATATAATTTTTTGCAACACCATGACAGTTCGAATTTGTTATTATGGACTTTACGCGGAACTTAAGATGTTAAGAACACCAACCAATCTGGGAAGAATGTTTTGGGGCTATCAAAAATATCAGGTTGGTACTGGTTGTGGATTCTTTCAATGGGCCGATGAAAATGAACAATATAAAGGTAGACATCGAAGGCAACGAAGACAACAAGGACTGGGAAGATATGGAAGGCACAGAAGATATGAAAGACCAAGCATTAGTATTGATATCACTATTATCATTATCGTTGTCATGTGGTTTCTATCTGTTGTATTATTTAAGTTGGCTTGATCTATGTAGTTGGTATGTACAATGAAACGAAATTAAAATTTAATGAGAAACACCATTGCCAACATAAAAATCTGCAATATATAATTGGCATCAAAATACTTGTCTTAACAACATCAAAATGCTTGTCTTAACAACAATGGACCAGAAGTCTTAAAAAATTATCTTAACAACACTTGGGATCAATACAGAAAGAGAATTACATTAATGTGTTGCTTGAGTGCTTGTTGTGGATTGATTCTTGCTGGCTTGAGTGCTTGATGTGGCTTGAGTGGTTGGAGATGACTTTGCCTTTGATCTTTTGCTTCTTTGTTGTTGTAGCTGTCTTTGAGTTATTGTAGCTCCACCTTTCCACCTTAGTCCATTTGGTTTGAAACCTAAGTCAATATTGGTTGAAACTGAACTAATAAGTGTTGGACTATGTAATACTTTATCAGTATTTCTAGACTGTAAAAATAAAAAAAAAATCAGTTATTCATGCACTAATTAAAACCAATTAAATGTAAAGTACATTATATGAAACTTATCCTCTTTACCATACTGCCACTTGGTCCAAACAGCACACCAAAACCTGCTTCTTTTGACTTCTTTTGCCTTGGTCTTTTATATGTCAGATTTGCACCACCTCTTAAAGTTGTACTAGTCTTTATCTTTTGTGCACCAACACCACTAGTAGACAACTGAGTTGTAGATTGTGTAGCAGTAGCACCCACTGCTGAAGTGGTAGTGGGCATCACAGCAGCTGCAGGCCTTATATCAGCTGTTGAGGCACGTTCAGGCCTCACACCACCAACTGATGCAGTATTTGCATGTCTTCATGCAGCTGTTGGTGCACTATGAGCATTTGCAGGCCTTCCTGAACATGTTGGTGCACTTTGAGCATTTGAAGTCCTTTCTACAAGCCTTTTGTTGCTTGATTTAGCATTTACAGGCATCTTTTTAGCTGTTGAAGCATTTGCATCTCTCTCAGCAGCAGCAGCTGCATTACTAGTGTTGGCTTACACACTTGGTTGACTGCCACAGCTACTACTGAAATCTTTTTTCTACAAAAAAAATATGGAAAGGTCAAAAAAACATTCAAAAAGAGTAAAATTCATCAATAAGAAAAACTTTGTCTTACCAAAGTTGAACATCCTTTCTTGTTGTGTCCAATACACTTGCACACAGAACATGTCATTTTTCTTCCTTTTCTTGAAGCATTTCCAAACTTCTTCTTAACAGCTTCATCCTTAGCTTTCTTTATATTTTTACCTGGCCTTCCTGGTATGGGAGTAATCTCAGGTGGCTCAATTAGTGGTCTTGTGCTTCTTGGACACATGTTAATATTTGTCATTGGTTGAATATACTTTTCATATGCCTTCAGGTATGTTTCCCTTTGATACCAGTGATCAACATATGACTCCACACTCTATCCCTTGTAATGCATTGCAGCAATTGCATGTGCACAGGGAATTCCCTTTAGTTGCCAAGATCTACAACTATATTTCTTCCTCTTCACATTAACAACATGTGTATAAGGTGGATTACCAATCTCAAAGCCTATATCACCATTAAATCTCACCTCACACTTAGCTGCATATTCAGCATTCTCTGTAAGAACTTTCATAGCCATTGGTGATACATCAGGGATCCATTTTTCACAAAAATCTCTCATTTGATTCATTCCTTCCATGACTTTGCATCTTGTTTCCTCCAACATAGTGATAATTGTCTTGAATCTAGCAGCTAAAATTCAACTATTAAAAGTCTCACACATGTTGTTTTCAACCACATCACACCTGCTATGTTCCTTAAAAAAAGCCCTACACTATGTCTCTTTGTTGTACTTGAGCAAATCTTCCACAATTCCAATACCCAACTCACTCATTTCATTAAGTTTTTTTTTTGCAAGTACACTTCAAATGGGGCCCTTGCAATCTGCTAGAATTTTTTTCTCCTTTCCTCACCACTCCAAACCTGCTTCCAGTTGACCCATATATGTCTAGCACACCATCTATGCTCAGCATTTGACAGTAGATTAGTAAGTGCCAAATGAAGACCCTATCAAAACATGCAAAACAATAGTTAAACATTAAAGACATCATTGCAGTAAACTAGTCAGTAATAAATAACTGAAAAATATGAACAGATGAAGAGTCATATCTTCTGCATATCAGACATGACTGTCAACTCTTCACCCTCATTTTCTTCAAGTTTCAAATCATGGCTGATGCACCTAAGAAACCATGACCATGTGTCCTTGGTTTCTTTATCAACCATATCCCATAATACAGGGTATATTTGATTATTTTTATTTTTGGAAATGCAAGACAACAAGATACCTTTACATACATCCTTGAGAAAGGCACCATCTAAACCAATTATTCTTCTGCAGCCCTCTTTCTATCCACTTTTAAAGGTCCCAAAGCAAATGTAAATGCCCATAAACACCTCTTTTCCAGGAACTGCATTCTTGGATGTCCTAATAGATACAGTGGTACCAGGATTGGTGGTCCTCAACTATTCAGCATAGTCATACAACCTAGAAAACTCTTCAACAAAATCACCAAAATGTTCATTCATAATTCTGATTTTTGCCTTTCTACAGGTTATTTTACTAACATACAGCCCATAGTCCTTTCTTAAAAGTACTTGAATCTGATGCAATTTTATTGATGGATCACTCATAATCCTATCTTTGTAATGCTTACTAATCCACAAAGGGTTGCAAATCTTATTTCTTGTCCTTTTAGAACACTTGTGTACAGGGAAGTAAGTTTTCACAATAAAAAATCCTGTGTTATCAATACTTTCAAAAATAACCCAAGGACAACCCTTATGCTTACACTTAGCCCTTACCCTTTACTTCTCATTAGGTTTCAACTTAAGGTTCACACCTTTTTGAATAGAGTAACTCTGCAGTGCCTCTCTAAACTCAACAGCATTCAAAAAAACCATATACAACTGAAAACATACCTTCTTTCCAGTTTTATCAAAGTATATCTTGCTAGAAGAAGTTCTAGGTAGTGGATCTACCACTTCATCATCATTAACAGGATCTTATTCCTCTTCATCACTAATGTTACTACCCGAATCTGAACTATCAAAATAAGGGTCATCCCCACCCAGTTTACCTTCATATCTAACCCCTTTGTTCTTACAGATATCCTCAAAACTAGCATCTATATCTCCTGGTCCAGATGGTATCTCATCTACATTCACCCTATCAGCCTTTTCTTTTGCTTGTTTTTCAATGTTAGCCTTTCTAACTTGAAGCAACTCTTCATCAAAATCGCTCAACTCCTCAATGTTTTTATCAACATCATAAAGTGAATCACCATCAGAATCAGTCCAATCAAAATCTAATTCAAAATCAGATGTTTGGAGATGGTATGTGGAGAAATCATTAAATTGACCTTCACCTAAGTCTTCACAAGAAACCTTAGCCTTTCCTGTTTCTACCTTAGGAGGCTGATTTTTATTTGTATATTCATCTTCATTTATATCCAATGGATGAGATGAAGACACATCATCCTATCAGGTTCAACAGGGGATGCCACATCACCATTATTAAGTTGTAATAATAGTGGAATGGCTGCTACATCATCATTAACAACTATAGGTTCACTAATTTGGTGAACCACATATACATCAACCAAATCTCCAGATTTTAAACAACTGATAAGGCTTAAAATATCAACATCATTTTCTAACTTGTAATAATAGCCTTTTTTGTTTACTCTACACCAAAAGATTTTAATTTTTTTCACACCTAAATTTGCTGCTAAGTTATGAAACAACATAACATAAAACTCATCAACATCTACTCTAATGTTATCAGGAATACGAATTCCATTTATATACCTCAAATCAGGGTCTGACAAAAAGACACCCTCATATGTGAATTGAATTGTTACAATTATATCTATTTATTTACAAAATCTGCACAATGACAACATAACACATACATTAGGCAATTATCCACAAAGCCCTAATTTTTAAACAAAAAACTAAGGAATAAAAATATCAATTCTGATTTTACCCAACAAACTCTAAAGTGTAATTGAAATAACAAAGTATGCCATTAAAGGCACAAAATAGTTATACCCACGTTTAATAGGAGCATTAAACAACAAAAAAATCAAAAACTCTAAAATTTTTGGACCCAATTCTGAATTGACCAAAAAAACTCTAAAATTTTATCGAAATAACAAAAAATGCCATCGAAGGCATAAAAACAGCAACATATAGTTTTTATACGAGCATTAGACTATAAACAAACCAAAAACCCTAAATTTTCGATCTCAATTTTTCAGTTTACGAAAAACTCGAAAATCTAAAATTCTAATCAAAATCAGATATATGCCATTGAAGTCATATCATCACTACAAATACTAACTACAACAACACTACATGCGAAAAAGAATAAAATTACATAAAAAATTACAGAAAAATATTTGTAATCTGAAAAACTCTAAAATCAGTAGAACGGACCACCATTTAATCGACTACAAGCTTCATAATAAACAATCACATGCTATAACTACACCAAAATGTTAAATACTTACAAGGATTGCAACAACAATCACCAACTATCGGCCTAAATTACCCTAAAATCGTCCTAATCTTTCAGTTTCGGATGAGAGAGAGAGAGGAGAGGCGAAGAAGAAGGTGTAACATGACCTAAATTTTAGGTCAAATTTTACTATTTATACTCTACACACGTTATTTCATACGTGGAAATTATTTTACACAAAATTAATGACGTGGCAACAATTGTGCAACACGCACAGCTGAGTCGACCAACAAAGGGTTTAAAAAGTTGCTTTTTTATGGGTTCAGGGGTTCAGATGACAAACATGTAAGTAGAAGCGTCCAACTTACAAAACTGACATAGTACATGGGTCCAGAAGGTCATTTTGCCTTTATATTTTAAACAGATTCAAAAGTCTTAGGTTTACATCATCAATAGAAAAGAAGGAACAATAAACAACACCCAATACTCATTCAAACAACAAGAATGATATAAATTAACACATGCATCAAGTCATTTTAGGGAGAAAAAAAAGTTAATTTATGATTTAACAACAGACTAGGAGGAAAGTAAGAATTTAATAAACAGGGTTTGTATTAAACATTTAAAGAATTTAATATAAAATAGTATTAATATAAGACTAGTTATTTAGATGTTAAAACTTTGATTATTTTCTGTTTGACTGAAATATTTTTTTAATGTAATTAATTAACGAAGAAAATTATTTGTACTTTCTTTTGAATATTTCTATATGTATAAGCCCATAAGGTGTTAGTATGAAACTTAAGTAATTATTTGCTATTATATGAGTATATGTAAGTCGAGGTCAAACAAATTATAATTATCAATTTACTGAAATCATATTTTAAATATCAAATTAATTTAACATGATAATGATATAATATTTTAAATCAAAATTAAAGATCAATTTTTTAAAAATATTATATTATATAATATTTCAAAAACAAAATTACAGACCAAAGCAATTTAAATATTATACTATGTCATCCCTAGTAATATGTTTTGGTGACTTTTCTACATGCTTTGATTAACTAGATTAGTATACGCGCTTTGCGCGTGACCTAAATGAGTAACTTATTTGACAATAACTATTATTTTAAAAATAGAAAAATTTAGGTAGAGATTATTTTTTTATTTTTCATTCGGTGTCCGATACCCGCATTGGAGCCCGATTAATATGAATTTGCACCGGATAGGGCCCAATTCGGGGGGTAGCGCTCCCTACCAAGAATTTTTTCATACTCAGGACTCGAACTTGAGACCTCTGGTTAAGTGAGGAGCAGTCTCATCCACTGCACCACATCCTTTGTTGGTGGATAGAGATTTACTTCTATTGTTGTTCAACTTTATAGGCATGTTGGGCTAACTCTTGTCAAGCTTCATTATATAAAAGAAATATAATACTATCATATAAGCATGATAATATAACATAATTATTTGTAAGAAATTAACAAAAACAAGTATAATTATGATAAAATAGAAGATGACAAATCTAAATACTGTAACGAAAGAAAATCTCTATCTTTCGGCTCGAAAGGGCACCAACGATCGTATTATCATACAGGATAGTTGAGACAAAAGCTATGTTATTTTGCGTGGAGCTTTTTGAACTAAAAATCATCTATTGAAAGACTAACAATATCATAATTTTGCCACAACATCTATTACAAATATAAAAAATAAATAGTGAAATAAATGGAATCAAATTTTTAAAAACATAAAGAAAACTACACATAACACACTACAGGGGGATGTCAAGAAAATAATAACAAAATTAAAATCTAACATGGAATAATTCAGAATAAATCTAATAACCTGCTCTATATAGGTCTTCAATGACGAATGAAATTAAATAGATTTACCAAAAGCTATATGTACCCAAAACCAAATTGAATACTGCAAAACCAAATTAAATACTGCAACTACTCCAAAAGAGAATGATAACTTAGCATTACAATAGAAAATCAATGCAACATCATTCTTAACAACAACACCTAGAAGGCAAAGTTTATAGCTACAACTACAACAAAAGAAATTTCTTAATTCACAAAGCAGCCTCTAACTGATCATCCATAATATTTGAATATAGAAAGACTGCTAATGAATAATTTTACATCATTTTTAACTATAACATCCAAAAAACAAAAGTTGTAGCTACAACAATAGCAAAAGAAGAGTCTTAATAACTCTATATCATTCTTAGCTACAATATTCAGAAGATAAAAATTATACCTACAATTACAGTAAAAGAAAAGTCTTATTTCGCTAGGCAACCTCTACCTTATCAACACCCACAAAATCAAATATAGGAAGACCACTAAGGAATTCATCAAGATCATAAAAAAAAAAAATCAATTACAAATTAAAAATACGATAATGTGGTACCAATAAAAGTTCATGTAGATTATTTATATTAGGAAAAAAAAACTAAACTTCAAGCCTTCTAATATTAGGACGTTGAAATTAACAAAAATCTCGACTACTTATTTTTTCTTTTTGAACCACTCCTCTCATTTAGGAACTTTATTAATATTTAATTATATATAGGATCTTTTATTTAATTAATAAGTATAACAAAAATCCTTTATTTAATTAATAAGTAAAGTAAAAAAAAATGTCAGAGTCCACAATGACATGAGAATATATATTATGTTAAAAGTCCTTATTTTTTGTATTTTAAAAGTCTGTATTTTAGGAGTTTTTTCATCTATTTAATATTTAATATTATAAATATAATTTAATAATAATTTGAAAAAAAAAAAAAGAGGTTTGTCCATTACAAAAGTATTTTAATGAAAAAATTTAAATTATTTTTAATGATCTTCATACTTTTAGTATATTGTAGATATAGATGTAGATGTAGATTGTAAATGTCATTCTTTCATAGAAGTGGTGGATTCATAAACTTTAGTTGTCTTTCCATATATTTAGGAGTCAACTTCACA
The DNA here is from genome assembly GCA_030864225.1 of Capsicum baccatum var. pendulum. NCBI lineage: Eukaryota > Viridiplantae > Streptophyta > Magnoliopsida > Solanales > Solanaceae > Capsicum > Capsicum baccatum. The sequence continues at coordinate 232,052,825 of CM061560.1, read as the reverse complement.
TAAACTTTTCATATATTTAGTAGTCACCTTCACGTACAAATTTTTCTTATACTTGAGAGTCCTATATATTTACCAACATTAATTCTTTTAATTATTAATTCTCTTAACATCTCATACCATATTGTAGAACTCTTTAATTTTAAGTCTTATAAATATATTTAATTAATAATTTAAGAAAAATATATTATCAAATAATAATAATAAAACTTAAATTAAAAAATTACAATAACAATATCAGAATAAAAGTAATAAGTTATCTACTTATTTTATTATTCATTTTTTCCTTTTTGAACTTATCCTAGGAAATTAGTATTGACGTGTACTTCTTTGCCCAGAAAAACGTGCACTTTCTTTTTCAAGTTTTTCCTCCCCTTTTACCATATACTTTAGGACTTAATAATTACTATTAATTTTTCTAATAGTTCTTACCATATTTTTTATTATATCATATATTTTAATATTTTTAAATTTTTAAAACTTACCATATATTTTAAAATTTCTTATTTAGAATATTATAAATATAATTAAATAATAATTTTACGAAAATAGTAAAATGACCATTTTATCTATTGTGGAGACTTTTAATGAAGGACAAAAAATTTAAATTACTTTTCTAAGAGTCTTCACACTTTTAATATATTACCAGTTTAATCGCGTGTGTAACGTTTGATTATTTAAAATTAAATAATTTTATCTATTGCGGAGATTTTTAATAAAGTGTAAGAATTCAAATCACTTTTCAAAAATCTTTCACACTTTAATATAATAATGTAAACATAAACATATACACATATATGTTTTTCAATTTCAAGTGGTTGATGGATCATCAGTTTTACATTTGCGTACCTCTTTCCCTTGTTGCCACAGACTAAGAGAGACGCATTAATTTAAACCATATTTGTGTTACGATTATTTTATATATATATATATATATATATATATATATATATATATATATATATATATATATATATATATTCGTTCCTTATTTTTAAAGTCAAATCTTTACAAATTTATTGATTACATTCTATTACGTACTTAAAACATTTAAAAATCTGGAACTTCTTAATTTTTTCTTATTCTAATAGTTTTATATTTAGATTTACATTTTTCAAATCTTCGTAAAATCAAATTTAGTTGATTTATAATTTTTAAACTAATAGAAAAAGTGTTAGTTGTCATTAATTTTAATTACTTCTTATAAGAAAAAATTTTACCATAAATATATTTAATTAATTTTCAATACTTAATTAAAAAAAGATATAGAAACTCTGATGTCTTCTAATAAGAAAAAGTTTTTACCATAAATATATTTAATTAATTTTCAACTTTTAAATATTAGAAAAAAAAGTGAAAAAACGATTTTGTCAAAAGCAAGGACTTTTAACAAAGGGCAAGAAGTTCAATTCACTTTTCTAAGGGTTTTCACACTTTTAATATATTATAGATATAAATTATAGATAATAGGAGTGTTTTTAGATATACTAATCCACTAGGCTATACTTTTTTCTCAATGAAATTTAGCCACATTAATTAGAAAGAAAAAAGGGCTTAAATCTAAGGATGTCTTAATAAAATTAGTGGTTTAAAGTTAAATTTAATCTGAGACCTTATAAATATACATATACATAATAAATAAAAATTAATGTTGCTTTTTCGTATTTTTTCATAATTGTAGTTGACACCTAATTTTTGTCCTCCACAACTAAGTTTAATCTCGAGTTTCAAATAAAATCACAATAATTATTTTATCCGAATAAACGCATTCTAAAATATTTATTTATGCTAAACTCGTCATCTAAGTGATAATTATACATTTTCGCATTTACATTTACGAGATTGTACAAATGTTGTTATTTAAATAAATATTTTCCTCAAAATTGAGTGTTTACTGAGATCAAGCTTGAGAATTAATTCAAATGGTTAAAATCTCGTTTTAAACATAATTGATTCTCAAAAATAATTCATTTGAATAAATATGTGTTTGATTTAATTGAATCAAGAAGCTCGGGATTAAACAAAGTCTTAATTCGTATCGAATTTTGATTTGATTTAGTCAATTTATTAAATATGACCATAATTGAAATCAAATTGGCCACAATCGCAATGCAGTTGACCAATCTAATTTTCAATTTGATCAAATATACAACAACAACAACAACAAACCCAGTGTATTCCCACCTAGTGGGGTCTGGGGGGGGGGGGGGGTAAGATGTACGCAGTCCATACCTCTACCTCTAAAGAGGTAGAAAGGCTGTTTCCAATAGACCCCCGGCTCAAGACACAAGACACCGCACAAATACATAGATACATAGATACATAGTAAAGCACAGAACAAGATTTCATTACATAAAAACGGCACCCATAAGTAATAAAAACAGATATAAGCACACAGGATCGTAATAAAACATGGAACCAGGTACCATAGCAAGAATAATACCCCCACCAAGTAATTCCCTACACTAGCGACCCAAACTGCCCCTAGCCTTCTGCCCTAATTCGCGTCCTCCAGATCTTCCTATCTAGGGTCATGTCCTCGGTGAGTTGTAACTGCTCCATGTCCCGCCTAATCACCTCACCCCAGTACTTCTTCGGCCTACCCCTACCCCGCCTAAAGCCATCCAACGCTAGCCTCTCACACCTACGAACCGGGGCATCCATGCCCCTTCTCATCACGTGTCCGAACCATCTCAATCGGACCTCCCGCATCTTATACTCCACTGGGGTCACACCAACCTTCTCCCTGATAATCTCATTCTGAACTCTATCCCCTCTAGTCAGCCCACACATCCAACGCAACATCCGCATTTCTGCCACCTTCATTTTTTGGATGTGGGAGTTCTTAACTGGCTAGCACTCCGCTCCATACAACATGGCCGGACGGACTACCGCCCTGTAGAATTTGCCTTTAAGCTTGGGCGGCACCTTCTTATCGCACAACACCCCCGACGCGAGCTTCCACTTCATCCATCCCGCCCCAATACGGTGCGAGACATCCTCGTCAATCTCGCCGTTACCCTGGATCACGGACCCGAGATACTTGAAACTATCCCTCTTACATACCTCCTGTGATTCCAACTTCACTACCACCTCATTCTCCAGCCTCACGTCATTAAACTTGCATTCCAAATACTCTGTCTTGCTTCTGCTCAACCTGAACCCTTTAGACTCAAGCGTTTGTCTCCACACCTCTAGTTTGTCATTCACACCCCCTCGCGTCTCATCAATCAAAACTACATCATCTGCAAAAAGCATACACCAAGGCACCTCCCCTTGAATATGCCGTGTCAACACATCCATCACCAAAGCAAACAAAAATGGACTGAGAGTAGATCCCTGATGCAATCCTGTCAAGACAGTGAAATGCTCTGAGTCCCCTCCCGCCGTCCTCACCTGAGTCTTCGCTCCATCATACATGTCCTTAATTGCTCTGATATACGCCAGCGGGACTCCACTCACCTCCAAGCATCTCCAAAGCACCTCCCTGGGGACTTTGTCGTATGCCTTCTCCAGGTCGATAAACACCATGTGCAGGTCCTTCTTCCTTTCCCTATACTGTTCCACCAGCCTTCGTACCAGGTGGATTGCCTCCGTCGTCGAGCGGCCAGGCATAAATCCAAACTGATTTTCCAAAATAGACACCCAACACAGTGGCCCAAAACTTCTATCTCCAAAACAATAACAATAAGGGAAATTTTTAGAAATAGCAATATGTATTTTGTATTTCAGTAAACTGTTGCTATTTAAATACATATACAATCAGATATTTCCTTCCTAATTTAATGTTAATCTGTTTGAGTTAAATAAGGAAAAAGTTGTATCTTAATTTATGGCACATTTAATTTTACAGATTCATTTACCTTATAAAACTTTTTTTTACCACAACTGTTAAATTACAACTATTAATTGAAATTAAAAAAACGTTTTCCATATGCAGCAACTCAAATCAAATTCAAAATATAGATTCAAATTCAAAAACGTTTTCCTTCATGTTATTTTTTTTGCTGATCGACTAAAATTTTGAAGAAAATATTGAAAATACAATGGTCCAATTACAGGAATTGATCAACTAACTTTTTTCTATTTGTGGTTTTCATAAAATTAAAGTGCAAAATTGCTGAAAACTTATAACAAATTTGTGTAACAGTCGCAGAATTAAAAAATTTGAGATCGTATATGAATTTTATCAGTTCTCGCAAAAATTGGTTTAAGCGAATTTTTTTCTCAATTTTAAATTTGTTCTTGTTGTTCTGTTATTTGAAAGTTGAGATGCAATTTTTTTACATTAAATTTGAATTTTAGTTTAGAGTAACTAATCGACTAAAATTTTTTTCTGTTTGAATTGCAGTTTTGTATATACGAATTAGTTGTTTGATATAGTACGTATTGGAGATTTAAACAAACTTGATTCTATTTGTGATTTTCATAAAATAAAATTGCAAAAATTTCTGAAAAACTTGTAACAAAATTGTGTAACAGTCGCGAAATTCAAAAATCTGAGATCGTATATGAATTTTACCAGTTCGAAAAAAAAAATGGTTTGATCAAAATTCTTTTTTTAAAATTCAAAGTTACATGTGTCGTTATGTAATGTGAAAATTGAGATACAATTGTTATACGCTAAATTTAAATTTTTGTCGATGATAACAAGTGAATAAAAAATTTCTTTTCGTTGATTCATTTTGCAGTTTCGTATATACGAATTAGTTGTTGTATATAGTACGTATTTGATATTTAAGTTTATTTTTACTATTTTTTTGTGTTTTGGAGATTGACAATGGGAAGTATACATGTTCTTATTAAACACTCTTATAAATGGACATATAAACAACATTATGAAGATTACATATGTTTCCAGCTATATGTATTTATAATATACATATGCAGTACATTTATGTGTTCACTGACAGTTTCATATGTTTTCAGTTGTGTGTATTTATAATATACATATGTAGTATTTTATGTGTAAAAAGCATGTATTCTTATATGTATTTTTTCAATATGTAGGACATATATTTCCTTTGACATATGGTGTACTTGATTCTGGAAATGATGCATCTTGGACTTGGTTCTTTGAGAATCTGAAGGAAACATACGATGAAAGAAAACATATGTGTGTAGTTTTTTATCATAATGCAAGCATCATAAAAGTTGTTAGTGGTGTGTACAATGATGTACCACATTATGCATGTATGTGGCGTCTATGAGGAAATGTACATTAATATTATTATAGTTTAAATGTTGCAGTTATAGTCTAAATGTTGATCTGTTAAATTGAACTTGTTATTGAACTAGTTATAGTTAAATTATAACAATTTTTTTACTGAACTTGGTTAACTTAATTCATTATGAATATATTATACAAGACATATAATATTATTGATTTATACCTAAGAAACTGAAAGCCACACTTATCATATGAGAATCTATTAAGTACCTATGCCCATCTATAAAAACTAAGAATAAGTTAACATACCTTTGTGTAATAAATAAATAAAAATTAAAAATACATATAAAGACATATCAATTACGTAATCAAAACTTTAATATGTATGTTTTTTTTTAATATATGCATTAATCATACGTAAATATGTATTATTCATAGATATATACGCACAATTGAAAAAAAATCTATGGATAACTCATAAATACATATCTGCTTAAATACATATGTATATCTGGTAAAAAAATATATGTATTAAACTGGACAACTATATATACATATGCATAGCCGAAAAATGCATATTTAGACAAATGGATATATTTATATCCATAGCAGAAAATATATATTCAGACTTGTAAAAACCATATGCAATATTCATATATACGTATGCATTATGCATAAATATATGTGTGTTAATAATATATACATATGCATTATGCATAAATACACATGCATTACTCAAAATACATATGCATAAAATGGAAAATACAAATGCATATATGAAAAATACATATAATAACTGAAATATACATATTAATTACTCAAAAATATATTCAAAACTGAAAACCACATATTCATACCGACATATGCATAACAGTAACATAAATTATCCAAGAAAAATTTCATTTTATAGTTTAAACATCAAAAATCTAAATATCATATAAAATGAACATTAAAATATCGACTGTCAACATTAAAGTAACATATGAAACCTAAGAAATATTCAATTAAATTTTCGTCCACCTAAATTTAACTGTTATCAAATACAACAAATTCTCCCTAATTGCGCTTGGACCACACAGTTCTTCTTCTTCTTCTTCTTCTTCTTCTTCTTCTTCTTCTTCATGTAGACAACAAAAATATTATTATTACAAAACATCTTGTACTGATTTTTCGTTAACATATACTTAATAAAATCTTCAGTGTCATTGACCGTATGACATCCTATATGTGGAGCAAGTTTGGACAATACTCTTGTTATGTATATCTGATCACGCAACACCTTACACCACAAAAATACAATTATATGTAAAAACAGTGACACATATGCATTTATGAAATACATCTTACAAGTTTCATTATACAATATATCATAAAACTATCATATATATTTTGTGAATACATCACTGTTCCATATCTAAATTATCGAACATCAAAATACAAACATTGTCATCATCTCAAGAATAACAAATACAAGTGAGCAATAAATACAAATATTAACAATAACAAAAGAAATATATCTAACCGATAACAAATACATTTAATATGCTTCAAGCAAATCAAATACATATGTATTTTATTTATATATAACTGGTACAAAACTCATGCTTATCAAGAAGAAAGAAGTACATATCGTAGTCAAAATCTAATGAATAACAAATACAACTTAAGATAAATACAAATCTTAGCAATATGTATTCATATAAATATATCTAAATTGTGACATGTATATACTTTACATTTCAAAACAGTGGCACTTTGTATTTAAAGAATACATATTATACTTATATTACAACATATACATATCTATTTTATGAATACATGAATGGTCCAGGCTAATACTCGCCGGTAAAACACCATTAATTACCGTCGTTGTCAGCCACTGTCATGGTAAAATCCGCCGGATAGACCTTCCCTCTGTCGAAAATTCATCGGAAAATGCCAAAACCGACGAGTCCAATTGAAGCCACCAGCCCACCCATCACCGAAAACGACATCCCTTGGCTGGAAGAACACCAAAAAAACACAAAACACCAAAATAAAAAAATGAAGAAAAAATTCAAATTTTGTGCATTTCACTAGTGTCTAACTTATACCAAAGTCACAATTTTTAACATATTCTCGCTAAAAATTCAGCCATATTAAACCGTACCAAGCAAAAATCAGCTCATTAAGCCAAAATAATAGCTATAAAACGAAAAAAAAAGATTACCTAACAAAACTGATATGAACGCCAAGTCTGCGATGAACAACGGAGCAATCAATACACAAGAAGATCCCATACGTCATCGATGCCCAAGTTGGATTCTTAGCATTGCAATCGAAACACATCTAACAAAACAAATTAAAATTTGGAATTAAAAATCATGTAGAAAATCAATCAAAATTAACGGATCTAAAACAGATCTGAAGAAATTCTATGTAATCAACAAAATTCACTATAAAAAGAGTCCAAAAGGGTTAAATAAAAATTAAAAGAGGAAACCTTATTTTCAGGCTTGGATTTGAGCTTTAGAAAAACAACGTTTTTATCGATGAAGTTCTTGAAAGCATGGCTATATAGAAATGGAAAATTCTTCAACTTCTCAAATAGAGATTGATAAGAGAGAGAAAAAATTGAATTTGCAAAAAAATTTATCGAAGAAAGACATTCGGGAAATTGAAACTGATAAATTGGCGTGAAAAGAGGATAATGTAAAGGAAATGGCGTGAAAAGAGGGTAATGAGTTAAAGTCACGTGCTTCTCAATAAAAAGGGTAAAATATTGTTACTTTTGCTATTAGTTGTAATTTTGAGAAAATATTGCTATTAATTGTAATTAATGTCTTAGGTATGCTAGTTTGTGTAATTTTTCCTAACAACAAAGCATGTAGCATCCCAATTACTACAACTAACCGCCCCAACAGGCCCAATCCCCATATCATCTGACTCGGCCCGTTCTTATCTCCTCTATTCTTCATAAAGAAAACAACAAACGACAATATCAACAACGAAGCAACAATAGCTTCACAAAATCTGATCCGATGACGATGGAAAAACCTCCAAACAACTTTAACCAAACAACCTCAGAAAATAATTGAATCATTCTAACGACAACCCGATATCAACAACGGCTAATTCCAACGATCTGGGGACCCGACCCGGGATGCAACAGCTCGGACTTTTGTGATTTTGAAAGTCAAATTCATACAATTTTCATATGGTTACAGCTCAATCCAAAGGGAATCCAAATTCATACCCCATGAAATTTCCTAAAATGCCCGCGAGAGTGTCTATCCCACATCGGTTGAGGACCAAAACTCAATCGAAAAGTTTTCCTATAAAAGGCTCTCTTTGGAGCAAAATGAGACAAATCTCGGAAGGTGGGATAAACCTTTGAGCAAAATAACAATTTATTTTTTAGTAAAAAATTTTGCTCCTGGAAATTCATCGACTAATTAAAGTTCCCGAGTTGACGATGAAGCTTTTCGTTAATGCTCATGACCCCATTTTGCTGCCCAAAAAAGGTAATATTTCGCCTCTTTTAATTTCGATATCTTTTTCTTGTCATTCTTAGTGTATTAGTCTTATGTCGTTGTAGTTGCTAATGCTAGAAATGCTGGGATATTCGTTGTTAAAGTCTTTGAAAGCCATAGGCTGTTGTGATATTTGATTTTTTCAGTAATAGCCTTTTCTCCACTATTTTACTCCTATTCTTATTTCCATCCAGGCAATGAAACAAGCTAGCCCGTATCTGAATGTCTTCAATGGATGGTTGTTTTTTTATGTAATTCTGATTCCTCAGTTTATGCGTATGACTGATGTGCTATTCAACAACTATCACATCACTTCTGTCAAAGATTGAGGCTTTAGGGAATGATTCTCATTGTAGATAACCCTGTTCGTCCTTCGACATGCAGATGCTTTCTTTTTCTTTCTAAACTAGCAACCTTTTCTGTATATGAAAATATGTGAATTTGTGCTTATTTTCTTGCTGTCTTAATTTGTCCTTGGTGGTTGTGTTTCTAAAGCAATGAACCTGATAAGGGGAAACAATTGAGTTGTGTGGATTAAGTCTGCTATTTCATTCTCTTGATACTTTCGTTTAGGCTAGTGTAGAATTTTACTTGATTTACTCCTTGCTAAATGATGAATTATGGGTTCTGGTCTATTCTCTTTCCTCAGTGCACCTATTATGTACGTAGGATCCTATATGTCGTTTCAGTCACTAAGAAGTTGTTTTGACTGCCTTATCTCTTTTTGTGCATAGCAAAACAATCTTCGTCTTTTCCCTGACTCACAATGTCAAGGGAAATAGAGGGGTTAGTTCATAGGTAGAGAAGGTCTCAACCCAAGATTCCTCCATAACCCTCTTGACTATATGTGGTTATTTGCTATATGTGTTTCTTCGAACATAGTTAAATCCCCTACTAAGTCGTTAAAAATTTGACTTTGCATAATCCTCAAAAAAATATTTTCTTAATCAATCCTCCTCTCAATAATCAATTTTTCTTTCAGAGTTAGTCAAAAGAATCACGATCAAATAACCACAAATTAGCGGACATTTTAGATGCCTTAAAAATCTTCTTAAAATGTTAATAGGAACCTTTTACCCCAAATTTTCTTGAAAGTCTAAGTCTTTTTTTGTTTTGGGACTTGGGATTTTAAAGTTTTCTTAATTTCTTTTCAAATAAATTAAGTGGCAACTCTGTTTGTTTTGAATTTTTCTTTAATGTTTTGAAATAGTTTTAAAAGTCGAAACTAATGTTTTTCAACTCTTCGAGTTAAAAAGGGATAAAACAAAAATGGGGACTCTGCTGAGGATATTATTTAAGTTCTAACCAAATATTTGAATTGGCTTCTTTGACTAATTATTAAACTACTTATATGTGTTATATGTTTAAATTCTGCAAAATTTAACTGTTGCATTTCATGGCATAATCCCGCATGATGATTATTAAACTATTTTGGGATTTCGTGTATGTCCCGACCCCTGTTGATCGACTCCAAATCAAATATTAGGAATACGATGGTTTACTGGTACATTAGGCGGTCGGAGGTTATTCGTATTTCCAAACTCAAGTTGTCCTCTTGGAAACTTGTGTCCAAACCCACTTTAGACATCCAGGATAGAGCTAAATCAAAATCCTCTATTAGGCATGAGCCTAGGACGACCCAATGCCCGAAGGGGTATTGGGCCCATTAGAAAAATTGTTATGCGTCTATTGGCCACAAGTCAATTAAAGACGAATCATATTTATGTGTTGAAGAAATATATGTTATTTAATTCAATCCATTATTCTTTGGGGTAGGGGAAGGCTTACTTTGTTTGCTTTCGCGTAAGGATGCCTCAATCATACACTAATTGATGGAGGAATTAAAATGAGCCAAGCAAGAGGCTGATCGATTTGGATGATTGCATCATTTCTCAGACTAATGATGTAGAGCACAGTTATACGGAAATCGTTTGATCATCAACAGATATCGTCAATGAGTGGACAAAGCTAAGAGGGTAAAGACTGATAGAAGAGCATTTAGGAACTAGTATCTCTTGCGTGAGACATTGTTCTTTTTCTCATATTAGTTTTCCTTCCTCTAAAAATTGTATCCCTTTTGTGCAATTTTCGTAACCATTTTTATATATCTATGTAGATTTGGAGGATAAGGGATTGGTTTTAAGAAGCATATGTTTCCTTCAAAATTTCCTAGGTCAACCCTTGGCTCAAAAAGGTCACCCCAAAGAGGATATGCATCTATTATAATGTTATTATGTGATATACTGCCTTATGTGTTTATGTGCGTTTGTTTGAATCAAAGACAAATTTATCCACTAGGTTCCCGTGGATCAGTTTGCCTATGAGGCAAACGACTCTATGTGGTTACTTATTAAATATTTTGCATTATTTATCATATATGGAAACTAACACATCTGTCATTGAGTTATTTTACTTTATAGATAATAGAAAATTACTCCGTGTTGAAACAAACTGACAGAACATCCTTACTTCATCTGGTCAAAAGTTCATAAAATCCCATCCTCTAACCATTATTCAAAAATGGTTGAAAGCGATGAAGATAATGCATTGGCCATCGAGGACAATGTAATAGCGGAACAAAGCGAGATGATCGCTGAACTCACGAGAAAATTAGAAATACTTCAAGAAGAGAGGAACCGTATTAGAGATTAGGCTAATCTGGCCATCACCGTCAACGCTTCCGCCTTCGGAGGACATGGTACTCCACTCTAAATTTCTCCCCTCAGTACACCGATTCTTAGGAACCATCCAAATATCATATCGTCCACCTCTGCTTCCCAATTACACATAAATCCTATAATCAATAATCTTCCAATTCATGTTGTCCAAAATACCAATTGAGAAAATAATCCAAAGGCCTACAATCCACAAAATTTATCCATAAATCCATAAAATCTGTCTCCAATCCACAAAATTCATTCCCAAATCCACAAAATCCATTTTTCAAACCCACAAAACCTACTCCCAAATTCACAAAATTCGCTCCAAAGTCTACAAAATCTCCTTCAGATTTTACCAAACTATTCTCAAATTCCACAAAGCGTTATCAATTTCCAAAATGTCGTTCCTCCCCACCACTCAATCTCTTCTTATCCTCAAAATCAAGTTACCCTCCTAAATCCTTCTCATGTCATCATATCCCCTGACATCTACAATCTCTTTCCCAATTCTGAGGTAGATCATTATGAGGAGAAGGAAAATTAGTGGAGGACTGAGCATGAAAAGAAATTGTTATCCTTAAATGAAGAGATTATAAGGATCAAGGAATCTCATGGGGCAGGTGACAATGATGCTTTGGGGTACGATGATCTGTGTGTTAACCCTGGAGTAGATCTACCAGAAGGATGCAAGGTTCATAAATTCAAAACATTCAATGGTACCAGAAACCCTATGGCTCATTTAAGAAGGTATTGCGATCAGATGGTCGGGGTAGAAGAAAATGAGGCGTTACTAATGCGTTTATTCAGTCAAACCTTTGGATTGGTTCACATCTCAGGATCTAGGAAGATGGTCCGGCTAGAAAGCATTGGCTAAAAGCTTTCTTGATAGGTTTGTATTTAACGTTGAAATAGTCCCTGACCAATACTCACTAGACCCGATCAAGCAGAAGAATGATGAGTGTTTCTGAGACTATGCCTTCTGTTGGATAAAAGAATCTGCTAAAATACAACCTCTCATGTTTGAGGAGGAAATGGTGTCAGTTTTCTCTCGCGATCAAGAGGGAGAATTTTACACTAAGATGGTATCCGCGGTTAGGGCAACTTTGCGGACTTGATAAAAATCAGGGAATCGGTAGAGGAAGGCATTCGAACAGAAAAGATTGTCAAAACCCCAACATCATCTGAGTCTTCCGTGTTACCAAAAAAGAAAAGAGTAGATATGACTGGGATCTCTATTGATTATATTGCTAAATTGAAGGAAAAATTTAAGCCTAGGAACATTCTCTCTTCTCCACCGTTATCAAGTTTTCAACATGTATTCTACACCCAACCCCAGTACCAAGATTCATTTCCAAATATTCAATCCCAATACCAAGCTCCATAACCAAATATTTTACCCTAATACCAAGTTCTGCAACTGAATTATCAGTCTCATGTTCAATCTGTCCTTCCAAACACCCGAACAAACGTTCAAGCGCCTCCAAATTATCATCAAGTACCTTTTCCTGCTAATCAAAACCATTATAACCCCCCCTTCCCTCCCACGTCCAAACCTCGAAAAAAGACATCCTCGAAACTTCACGCCATTAGCTGAAAGTTGCACCCAACTCTTCGGAAGATTAAAGGACGTCGGTCATTTACGACGTATACAATCAAAACTTATCAATCCTAATTCTCAATTTTATCGTGCCGATCAAAATTGTGGCTATCATTCGGGAGCGGCGGGGCACAGTACCGAGGATTGTGTTAACCTGAAGCACAGGATCCAAGACTTAATAGATCAGAAAGTCATCACTCTCTAGTCACCGACATCAAATGTCAACAGTAATCCATTGCCTAATCATGGGGGAGCCGCAGTTAACATAATCGAAATAGAGGGCGAATGGGGTCTAGCAAGACCATCACTAAGGTGGATTCAAAAAATTCCAAAAAGATAGAAGGAGTGGAGAAGACAGAGAAAGTCATGGTTGTCTTGAGTGTCTTGGGTAAGAATTTGAAAGAAATTATTGAGCCATTATGGTCCCGGAAAAAGCATTGTTGAAACCTAATTTTTGTCTTCCACATTCCAATTTAATTTTCGAATTTCTCAATTTTAAATAGTTTTAAAATATTTATTTTAAGTTATTTTGAAATAAATTTCAACCCTACCTTTGAATTTAGGTAAAATTAATATAGTTAGTGTTTAATTCTACATGATTATATAACCCGTTAAAGAAAATACTTTAAAATTTATTCAGAGTGAAAAATTTTGATTAAATTGCAAATATTCTACTTTTCTCAAGATCGATTGAAAATAAGAAATTGATGACATAATTAGTTTCTTAATTTTTATTTATTATTATTATTATTATTATTATTATTATTATTATTGTGTAGACACATAGTTTTTGACCCTCCTCAAGCTTAATATATATTTTTCGGTATTAAATAATTCTATTTGGTTCGATATTATTTTAACTCTTATTTTATTTTAAATAAATTTTTAGTTAAAAATAATTAAATAAATAAAGTTACATTTTGAGATTTTTTTATTATTATTTTAAAAAAATCAAAAATATATTTTTCTTTTAAATTTTAATAAATAAGCTAGTATTTTTATGTTACCTTAATTATATTTATTTTTGACTATTTATAAACTATTATTGTATTTTATTAAATATAAAATTAATTAGTTATTATTATATCATTATTATTTTATTTATTTATTTATTTTGTTTATTATTATTATTATTTTCTATAATAGTAATTTAAAAAAAAATTAAAATCCTAACTACCCAACTGTTCCCCCAAGACACCCCTTATTTAAGGATTCTTTCTACAAATCAGACATTGAAGATCAGAAAATAGAATAAACTAGAAGCTATGTACATTTTTTTATTTGGACACTGTATTAGACAACAACTATCAGAAAAATCAGAGACTATCATCAGATAAAAAAAATCAGAAACTAAAGAGGAGAAAGAATCAGAATTCGAGCTTCAAAATTTCGCTTGAGGTTTCCGATGAATTTCTTTGAGTATTGTTCAGTCTAATTCATTATAGGTTTTTCTTTAACTTTGTAATATTTACATTACAAATCTACTGTAGAAAAGCATGAATAAAAATATTCAAGTAATTTCATTACATTATTTAATATGTGAAATTGCTTAACTGTATGAATTTTTTTGTTACATATTACGTAAATTGAATTATTGAATATTCATAGTTGTACATAAAAAGAAAATTGTATTCACACATCTGTGAGAACACACAGATGAAGAATATGGATACAGACGGTGAGGAAAAATATACCAGTAAAAATATAATGAAAAATGATCACTACCAAATACACTACACCCACTAGGGGTGTTCATGGATCGGTTTGGATCGGTTATTGGTCAAAATTATAGTCAAATCAACTTAGTCGAGTTTTAAATTTCAAAAACCAAGCCAACATAAGAAAATAACCGTCGGTTTGATTCTTGTCGGTTTTATTTGATTTTTTCGGTTTATAACTTTAACTAATGATAAAGTTGAAATTTTGAAAAAATCAAATCCAATCAAACATAGTGTTGTGCCCTAATCTTGAAACTAAAATGTCAATTTAGTGTTATGCTTAGGCAAAGCCACGAACAACACCATATCAACGCTTCTACAAAAAATATTTAGAAACTACATATAAGAGAACGATATAATAAACTCCCCAAAAGGTGAACACATAATTTTTTTGCTCAATAGGAACCGAAAAGAGAAAGTTCAAAATTAGTGATTATTTATAATCTAATTAAATTCACTTGTAAAATTTCCTAGATAACAAGATAATTTTCACAATTAGTATCATTTGTTATTCAAAGTGTGAAAATCATTTAGAATCTCATAACGTACTGTCAACTAGATGAAGACATATGACTAAAAGTGCTACGGTTAAAGTTAAATTCATGATTAAAATTCAAAGTGTAACAAATATTTATTTTTTATTCATGAATAATATATAAATAATTTATATATATATATATATATATATATATATATATTGGTTCGATTTGGTTATTTTATTGATTATTTTAGAGTAAAATCAAAACCAAACCACATAAGTATCGATTTTTAAAATTTTAAATCAAACCAAACCAAAAATCAATATTTTTAATCGGTTTGATTTGGTTCGCGGTTCGGTTTGATTTTTAACCAAACCATGAACGCCTCTAACACCCACTATGTACACTGTATTTTTCTCTTCGAAATACACCTTCACAACACAAGACACACAAATATGCACTGTTACACATGCACAAGTATATAAAAATTAATGAAAGAAATAAGTAGAGGAAACGATTTCCATCGAAAGTCGTTCAATTTTTCTCACCGAAAATACAAACCCAGTGGTTAACTAATAAAAAAAATCGTCTCCTTCCTTTTTCCGATAAATTTCCATCAAAAATTTACCGAAAACATGTCCAGCAGTCTCTAAATCCATTTAGATCCGCCAGAAATATATCGCCACCAACAGTTCCGGCCAACACTCATAATCGAATGAAAAATAGTAAAATCAAGGAGAAACCAATGAGAGAAGAGAGGAGAGAAAAGACGAAAAGAAGAGAGATCGAGAAAGAGTGATCAAAAAAGAATAAGTAGTTTCTGAATTTTTCGGCGAGAAACTCGCCGGAAACTGATCGAAAATCGACCAAAACACCGTCAAAATCTCCCGAAACCCATTCCAACCACCGACAACACCACCCTGGGCTAAAAATGGCTCAGATCTGACCCTTTTAGATCAATTTCCGCGGTAGCTCGCCGGTAAAACGCCGCCGATAGACTGCCGCTACTCTTTTTCCTTTTCTTTTCGCATATCCGGCGTCAAGCGACACCACCAGTCGCACTGGTCCTATTCCCAATTTTCCGACGACCCGTCGATCCCCTCCCTTCTCCCTTTCCTGTCGTTACTCCGACATCCTCTACTGCTGCCATAGATGTAAAAAGAAGAGAGAATTAGAAAACTTATTATTGAATACGTATGTGAGAGGAAAAGGGATTTTATATTTCTTTCTGGAAAAAAAAATACCCAAGTCTCCATATTTAAGTATAATATAAATTATTTTTATTTAATAATTAGTGAAAAATGAAGTATGAATAAATTTGATACTAATAAAATTTATTATTTATTTCAAAAATTTTCGTTTATGATTTGTCTTATAATATATAATTTGAGTTTATTTAATTGAAAGAGATTAAATTTTGGAGATAATATTAAATTTAGCGTAATATAGGTAGATTTTGTATATTTTATTATTTTATTAATAGAATTTAATAATTATTTATTGATTTAATGAATTTCGCTTTAATTTATTATCAAGAATTTAGGTAAATTTTAGACGCGTTTTAAAATATTCATCTCACTTAAGAATGCGGCATACACATCTTTTTGAGACATTTTAAAATTCAAAGATGCATTAATGCACCTTGACAAATATTTTTCTAAAATTAACTTTTCACCGATATAAGATAATAGATAAGTTTTAGAATAAATAAAATGAGCAATTTTAGGCCTTAACATAATTTATTAAAATCAAGATAAGTCAATAAAAGCGACCGTTCTAGAACCACGGGACTCGAGGGATGCCTCACACTTTCCCCTCGATCAACATAATTTCTTACCCGATCTTCTGTTTTCGTAGACCAATAAAGAGTCATTCCCTTTTGATTAGGAATTTAATAAGGTGACTTGGAAAATCATAACTCAATTCCAAGTGGTGACTCTGTAAATAAAATAATCTCTATTCAAAATCGTCATTTTAATTGGAAAAATCCTTCGACTCGATCTTTCGAGTGAAAAAAGGGTGTGACATATTGAAAAAAAAAGAAATAAAATAAAACAGTATTCCATTAAATATTTATTTTAAAATTATTAAATTCGAGAAATTTGTTAAATTAATTAAAAGAAATTTCGTCTCGACTTTATTCGAATTTACTCAATTAGGGCTGTTAATGCTGTTTCATTAACATAAAATAACCTCTCCTTCTTTTTAAATTGGGCCAGCCCTTTCCATCAGCCCATTACATTCAGCAGCCCAATGCATACAAACGCATTGGGCTTTTCTCCCAGCTTACCAGCCCACCAAATAACAACAAACCGACCCGGCCCAGCCTTTTCTCCCTTAACAGCTTCCAAATAACTCCAACCTCAGCAATTAACGCTCCAACAACAACCACCATCCAAACGCATCAATAACAGCCGACATCGGCGAATAAAAAACTCCACAAAAAAACGCAACAGTAAAACCCACTCAACAACATCGTTTACAGCGTTCAATATCAACGCAACAACACCCAGCAAGTAACGATAGCCAGCAACAGCAAAATCCCAGATACCCAATTACCATTTTTGCCCGCCATTCAGCCGTCCATGGAAAAAAATAAATGGTTTTCATCTCTCTCAGTGATTGATTAACTTTATCAGGTAAAGAAATTAATTCTCAACAGCTTTTTGTTTTGTCTCACTGTGGATTTCAATTTCTCAAAAAATAGTTTCAAAATTTGGACTTGAAGTCCATATTTTCAAAATCTGAAGCCCTAATTCTTTCCCTATAAATAGACGTTGAGAGATAAGGGTTGGAGGAGGATTTTGGGGGGGCGAATTGAGGATTCAGGAGGCGCGTGCTTCTAATCCTACGTAACCCAAAAAATACGTACTCAAAACTCAATTCCGACGAAAGTAAGATTCGGAACTTAAGCTCCGGTGGTAAAGTCGTCGTATACGCATTGTTCCGGTTCGCTGCTCCGGAAAAGGTAATACTCTCTCTGTTTGAACTTGTTCTCACTATTTTGAGTAGAATTTTGTGTGTGAGTTGGCTTTTGATATATTTTGTATGATAGCCGAAGTCTTGATGTGAAGTCTGAGTCGTCTTAATAGGAAGTTTGATGATGTTATGTTTGTCAATAAGAGTAGATTTGACTGCATCTTTGAACAAAAAATGTAGTATTTTTTCTCTTGAAGAGTCTAATAGTGGTAAGAAGTTAGATCGTCTCTTGTTCGTCATATCTTGATCTATTTGAAGTGAATTTGAATAAACAGTGATCCAGTAGTGAAGGACAGTGAACCAGACCTTCATATTTGAGTGGTTTATGTGAAATTCTTTTCATTATCATTTTTTTCTTTCTAAAATTAGTCCTTATCTCTACCATTAATACGTTATACAAGGATAAAGATTATCACTTTGTTTAAGCTTATTGCAAATTTTTTCAGTAAATTAATTGGTCTTATCATACGTATCCTTCATTTAGCATGAAATTAATTTTGTCACCTTCATTTTCTTTATATCCTCAACTAGAAAGTGATGTCTCTTTGATTGTATTAGTATGAGAAG
Organism: Capsicum baccatum var. pendulum; assembly: GCA_030864225.1. Classification (NCBI taxonomy): domain Eukaryota; kingdom Viridiplantae; phylum Streptophyta; class Magnoliopsida; order Solanales; family Solanaceae; genus Capsicum; species Capsicum baccatum. The sequence continues at coordinate 232,034,146 of CM061560.1, read as the reverse complement.
AGCTTCTTCCTAAATGTTTTAAACTGATCGGTGTCAATATGCATTTTTAAAATATATCAATTGGATGTACGAGTGACCTCTTGAATTTGGCATCGTGAAAACGTGTTAATCCGGTATTTTCTTCCTGCTTCTGAAAATTTCATGCGTTCGAGCATATTTATTTTGTCTTCTTTTATGGATTTAAGTATGTTATGGATACCTTGAATTTAACATCCTGTATGAAGTGTTCATGTGGAGATATACTATAATCTACCGGGATCTTTTAATATCAATGCAATTGGCTTGATTGGAACAAATTGATTAGACTTGATTAATGTTCAATGTTCCCGAATTTAATGATGCTGAGTTTGCTGAAGTTAAAGAATTCTCCCTTTCTTTGTAGACGTTATTAATCCTTATCTTTTCTTTATTTTGCATGAACTCTTCCGGATGAGTCCGATGGGACTCCCCATATCCTTGCATTCGAACGCCGTGTCGAGCCTCATTGGACTGATATACATAAGATAGCACAAGTATACAAGCTGGTATACATGGAAAACAGTAGCTGCATATTATCACACGATGATTTATGATGGAAAGTGAAGGGGAAATAAGCAGTCCTCGACGCTGATAAACAGTGTATATGCAGTGATATATACAAAAACGTTGAGATATATACAGCTGGTGTACATTTCAGAAAATGGACCCAAAGTCCATAATTCAAAGCCCAAAAATGGGAACCTTTGTTGATGGGCCAATTAAGGGCCCAATTTCAATTCTTGTATTGCTTTTGTAGCTTGTATTGTTTATTTGTGCTAACTAACATTTGTAAATTAATTAATCTAGGTAGATTCCCTAAGATTTTGTCATTTTATTTTATCTTAGTTTCCTTTACTTAATTCATGACTTTTTTCACCTAATTTATATTGTTTAAGACGAATTAAAATTGTTTCCTTTGATTTTCTCCTTAAAACAAGTCTTTTAAAAGTGAGTAATTTATTTTCTTCAAACTTAAGAAACTAAATTTTCTTATAAATTTTAACTTTTCATGATTAATAAGAGTTCTCAATTTAATACTCTCTTGACATTTTTCCAAAGTTATTTTCTACAACATAATCGACTTTCTCTATAATAAATAATAAGAAGAAAATAATTTCGTAATCTTTTCTTTCTCCACGAAAAAATCATTTTCCTCTTAAGTCCGAAAAATTACAATTTAATTCAATTCAAATAAATTGTTTTCTCCTTTGAATATATAAATGTCAATTTTTGTTTAAATAAATAATTTTAATATTTTCTATAAAATCAAGTTTTTGCAAAAATTAGCCACTTTAATTAGTGAAGTTAGTTGTTTTTGGTAAACCGTTTTAAACGGACAATTGTAAATGCCTTAAAAAATTCTTAGGGTGTTAATTGAACACTTACCCAGAATTTTTTTTTTAATATTTATTTTTATTTTTGAAGTTTCGACTCTATGAATTTTCTTAAAATTATTTTCAAATTTTCTTGAGTCTTTTGAAATAGTTTTAAAGAAGGTCAAAATCATTTTCTCAACAAATAAAATTCGAAAAGGGACAAAACAAGCATATAAGAGATACTGTGTTTGAAAGATGTTTTAGTTTTTGTTTCCTTGGCTTATTTGTAATCGCCTTTATGATAGTATTTGTTTTATGATGTGCAATTTCCTAGAATCCCTTTCCTTTTATGTACGAACTATGTTTGACCTGAATTCCTAGGAAAGGGTTATGTAGGTGGCCTATGTCGGCTTCGATCAACCCCATGGGTGAATTTATCCTTTGCTTTTATGTATGAACTACGTGATGACCTGAATTCTCAAGAATGAAATACGTAGGCGACTTATGTCGGCAAAGATCAACCCATTAGATTTTTCTATATATCCCTAGCATAGTACTGAACTACGTTTGACCTGATTTCTGCTTCAACAGGATACGTAGGCGCCCCAATGTCTCGATCATATAATACCAGAAAATGGAAACTGAAGCAGAATTTTTGAGAAGGAATCTCGAAAATTCACAAGAGGAAGATCATCATCCAACAAGGAGAACGAAGACTAACAAAGACTTCAGATCCTCTCAAGCTGAAATCATCTCAAACAACTTTAAACTAGGCAGAAATTTTGAGGAAGGCCTCAAAATTTTCACTAAACACTGGAATATATTTCAATTCCCCAGTACCAGTGGTCAAAGTCGAGCTGTAGAAATCACCAACTGCGACAAAGTCTAGGTAGACTAAATCTTCGGATATGAAAAAACTTTTGATAGAAACCCTCAGCGATGATGATGAATCCCTGGAATTCCTCCATCAAACGTCGGATACAGTCAGAACCAAGAGAAAGATATTCGTTGAGCTAGTACATGATATGACTGGAAGAGATTTTCTAAATGTTTTAGAAACTAGTTTTTAAAAATTAAGACTACTTCAAAAAATCTATGCAAATCTTTTTACTTAGTAATTCCCTAGGCATTTATTGGAACGAGGAGTCAGGGTGGAAGTCCCAACATGACGGAGTACCCAAAAGATGGCAAGGAGCAAACTAAGGATCGAAGGAGGTCAACATGGAGTAGTATCGACTAATCATTTTTCTGTAGATGCAGGGATCAGTACTCAAAAATGGAAATCTTTTTCAAAAAATACCCAAGCGAGTTGTGAGCCAAACCAATGCACATAATGCTCAAGAACGGTATTTTGGGTAGCCCCAAGGACGGATTTAATATCTATTTATCAAGGACCTTTTGAATTGTCTATCTCATTTCTTGAGACCATGAAGGATAAACAAAGATGCCTTATTTTCTTTATGGATATTGTATTTAGGATTCTTTGTATAAAAGCAGTCACTAGCATAAGCGACTTTGTGTCTATTAAATATTTACTTTAAGCGCAGGTTCATTCAAAGGAGTCGGCACAGTAAATACAACAATCAAAAGGATCACTCAATAGGAGGAAGAGCGAAAATTCTTCCTCAAAATTCATTGAAATGAAAAGAATGGTATTTGAGTGACCCCCAAAAGGGCCATTACCCATTCATTTATATAAGATAGGTCTTCTATTTAAATATTTCTTCGAAAAGAGGATAAACAGCAGATTAAGCCATTCAGATTATGATGCCGAGTATTTGTCATTTAAAATTTTGCAAATTTGACTATTGTCACCAGTAAGAGCGGCACTGTGTCTACTAACTGTCTACATTGAGTACACGTACATGTAGAAAGAAAAAATGTAGGCAAACGAACTCAGGTAAAATTATTTTCATTGTCCGGGAGCCATGATACAAAAGACCATCAATATTTAATATTTGTTGACACGCGAGACACAAACTCTGGGATCGAGGATATCATCAGTATTTAATATCTGTTGACATGCGAGACATAGAAGGGGAGCCTTGGAGTAACTGGTAAAGTTGTTGTCATGTGACCAGTAGGTCACGGGTTCAAGCCTTGGAAACAACCTCTGGTAGAAATGCAAGGTAAGGCTGCGTACGATACACCCTTGTGGTGGGGCCTTTCCTCGGACACCACGCATAGCAGTAGCTTTAGTACACCGGGCTTCCCTATTTGCCACGCGAGACATAAACGCCGGCGTCGAGGATATCATCAGCATCTAATATTTGTTGACATGCGAGACACAAATGCTGGCGTCGAGGATATCATTAGCAACTAATATATATTGAAACGCGAGATACAAACACTGGCAGCGAGGATATTATCAACATTTAATATTTGTTGAAACGTGAGACACAAACGCTGGTGTCGAGGATATCATTAACATTCAATATCTATTGACACGCGAGATATAAATGTTGGCGTCGAGGATATTATCAGCATTCAATATCTGTTGACACGCGAGACACAAACATTGGCGTTGAGAGTATCATCAGCATTTAATATCTATTGACACGCGAGACACAAACACTGGCGTCAAAGATATCATCAGTATTTAATATCTGTTGACACGCAAGACAAAAATGCTAACGTCGAGGATATCTCATTATTTTATGAATCAACATCTGAATGTATCAAGAGCACACGATCTAAAGGAACGCCTTTAAGTTACTATCTGAAGACGGGTGATATATGAGATTTCTTAGAAATTGACAATTTGAGGGTTATCTATAAGTCATATTATTTGAAATAGGATAGCGTGCAACATTACCTATGATTTGATAGCCCATAGGTCATCTGTAAGCCACAATGACATCCTAACTGGATAGTGTGCAAGGTTACCCAATAATTGATAGTCCAAAGGTTATCCATAAGTCGCAACTAAATCCTTATTGGAGAATATGCGAGATTATCAAATTGATAAGTCCAAGGGTCTCTATAAGCCGTGTCATATCCAAGATCAATTATGTGCAGGATTACCCAAAGACTAGCTATTTGAGAGATATCTATATGTCATATTGTATCCAAGGTCGGATGATGTGTGGGAATATCAGAGAGCTAGCGATTGGAGGGATATTTGTAAGCCATCTCTTATCCAAGGTCAGATAATGTGCAGGATCACCTAGAAGCTAGCAATTCAAAGGATATCTATAAGTCGCCTCACATCCAACATCAAATAATATGCAAGATTATCCAAAGATTGACAATTCAAAAAAAATCTATAAGTCGTATCGATACAAAAGATACGCAATACTTACCCGACGTCATATGCAAAGAATCATTGAAAATAACCGGAGAGGTTATCATTCCACATACAACAAGAATTACAAGTGACCAAAAGGATTGCTGCATCAACATAAGATTACACAGTTGCCAGACCCATTCTGTATAAAGTGTCGTCGATGTCCAAAAAGGCCACCCCACTTTGAAGACATATTCACTCGATAAATGAGCTAATGATACAATAATCAAGAGGGTTGTTGTGTCTGCTATTACAATTTATTTCCTTCCAAATAGGTACTCGAGGGGATAACTTTGCCTATTAGGAGACAACTCACGTGGAGATATAGTAAAAGACTATGTATCTCTTTCGTGATTTATGTATAGCACTAATAGTTTTTGTTTGAAACATTGTCGAGAGCATCCGAGAGAATGAAAATCTCAAATCAAGACCACAGGTGTGGATGACTCCAGATAGGACGCAGTACAATGCGGAACTCTTTTTTAGCAGTAAAACGGGACATAGTTGAGAGAAGGACATCAAACTCTCTGGAAGCTAGCTAAAGGATGATCACCACCACCATCCAACCAAGCCCTTATTAGAAGTCATGTGGGTATTCTGGTTTCAGCTTCACCTTTAGGACATTTCTAAACTTATATCGAGGGTAAATTTCTCTTTCTTTCAAATTCGGGTGACAACATACTTACAAATCTGGAAATTATGTCCAAGTAATTTCTTACCTACGGATGTGAAGGATCTCACATTCATAGTCAAGAGGTTATGAACCTCTTTTCCGCAACTCAATCAACTTGTCACTCATCTCGCGCCAAAGATCATCTAAAATAAAAGACTATATTTTCTACCGATCGAGTCGAACGACAAGTAGTCTAATTCCCAGAGTCATGGGGATATGTAGGCTATGCTCTTTGTTGAAAACTCGAATGCATTCCAACTGCCCCCAAATCCCTTTATTCTCTAGCTTTTTGGTTTCATCAGAAGCTCAAAAACCGAGATAGCTTGTGAATTTTTTAAAAATCATGGTTTAAATCAAGCTTTATGAACTAAAAGTGGCCTGAATTCTTATGTAACTTGAGATATGTAAGAAACCTGATATCGAGGTCCGTCCATAACTCCAAAACTCGTGCGAAAACCAACCTCTTTCAGAAATAAATTTTTGGTCGGACAAAATTAGGAACATCAAACTGATACAAGATCGACAAAGGAGACACAAAACAAACACCAAAATAGTCCACAAGTTGGAAGAACCGAGGACGTCTTTGTTAACCACTCTCGTATTCACTACAACAACAATGAAAACACAATAACAACAAGATATTAAGGTGTTCAACACCTCTAAAATCAGTGAGCCAATAAACCAGATTAACAACACAAGCACAAGAATGAGAAGAACACAAAGTCTTGGTTTTGGGACACCAAACCCGAGAATAAACAATAACAACAATGAAATAGATAGATAGATAGATAGATAGGTAACTTGACATACAAATATAAAAACACTATAAATCTAAGTGTATATTAAAATCAAAGACCCAAGAATTCATACAAGTAAGACCAAGCTATCTGGTGACCTCAAGAGAACAGGATTCCCAAGCAACCAACGTTTTAAAACTAGCACCAACACAAGTGATATCCTCACTTGTTTACAAGGAATCCACCTTGCAAGACTCTCTCTAGAGCTCTCAAAATATCATTAAAGTTATGATAAAATGACCTAATACGTTTTACTTATAGCCTAGGTTACAACTTATTACAAAATGACTAAAGAGCCCTTAATGAGCCATGGCAAAGAGGCGGCCTTAGAGGGTGCATATTTGATGGGTTTGAAGTGTTGGGACTTCTTCTCTACACTTCAAAGCTTGTTCCATTAGTTGGGCAGCCACCCGAGCTCGAGTCTTTTGAAATTGGTCCACATTCACTATCGTACTTGTATCATCCTCCTCTTCTTGAAAAAGAATTCGACCTCAAATCCGAACCTTGTAAAATAATAGGATGGACAAGAAAATACAAGTTCCTCAAGGTATGAGGGTTAGGATTAGTGTAATCAGCCTTAGCATCTTGCCAAGGTGGCTCAAACTTCACATACACCCAAACATCCCTCTTACCCGAACACCCTTCCAAGAAAGAGTAAACTAATCTATCTATATAAGTATGACAAGAAATAAGGAACAAGAGTTGCTCATCAAGTGGAAACCATAGACTCTTCTTGGAACAACAAATAGGCTTGAAATCTAAGATAAAAGGACATAAATTCCATTCACATTCAAGTCATTCCAAAAGACATCCTCATCACCATACTTCAAATGATCATTAGGATCAAATGAGTGGAGTGTCCATGGACACGGGTTTAGGATGCATTTCCTTTTCCCAATACTACCACTAGTACAATCATATATCTCCTCTATACTAGTATGGTCTACAACAAAAACAACTAAAGGGTCATCCATAGTCAATCGGCCAACATGTTCAACATCACCATTTTCATACACAAGTTGGTCTTCATGACTTCCATAAGACAATGTACTAGCACTTTCCACAATGGCCTCAACACTAGATGGATCAAATAGTGTATCCATAATCTCAAGTTGTACATTATCATCACCAAATGGAGGCACATTTGGCTCACCTAAAGACAAATTACCATTCACACTTAATTGGCTACTAGCCTCATTCACTAGAGTGCAAGAGTTAGTTTGATTACCTTGTTGCTCATGTGTAGCATGTCCACTCACAGGAACTTGATTAGGAAGGCTTGGATTCTCTATCAAGTAATCCAACTCCTTGCAAAAAGAGCTTTTCGTCCCTTCCATTCTTCCTTTCACTCAATCCATTATTTTTTCCATTCTCTCCATTCGGCTACTAAGGTCATATTTCATACCCATTATGGAAGCCATCAAATCGTTCATGGTCACCTTTTTCAATGCCATAGTACCTAACAAAAGAAATTCTAAAACAAAAACACAAAAATAACAAACTAGTTAATGTTAGAAAAGAAAAAATGCCCACAAGCTCTCAAGCTCTCACACTTTGAAATGCCTCTCAATTGGCCTCACAAGTGTTGGTAACTCGTTTATATTCCAAAGAGATTACTTGGTACCAGTTGAGGCTCGAGGTCAAAATAGATTCTCTTTTCAAACAACTCAAAGAAAATACGTACGGACTTGAACCAAGAAAAAACAATGAATTTTAAAAAGATAAAAGCACACAAAGAAACGTAGACACTAATAAACGGACCCAAAAAATAATTTACAACCTAGTAGATAATTACTAGTTTATTAATTAGCAATAGAATCAGCAAAATGCAACTAAGAAACAAAGATTAGAAACTAAGAAATAAAAAATTTGAGCCTAAATTTGTCGTGTAAATAGTAAAAATTGGCGTGGCAACCATGTATTGGTTGTGGTCTTAACAAATTTTATTTTCCAAAATTGAAAGTCTTGAACAATTTGTGATTTGGAATTGGTGGGAATTGATTTAGGAGGGAAACAAGTCTTGAAATCCTATTGTCAAATTCAAAAGTGGAAGACTTGACTTTTGTGTACCATCCCCCTTAAAACAAGGTTCTTAAAACAAGGAAAGCTGTTGGGAAGTGATTGACTAGTTGACGAGTGATGGTAAGTCTTTCAAGGCTAACAAGCTTTCACATTTTTCTCTTCAACTTTATAGATCTAGTATTCACTTTATTTTAACAAGTCTTGAAAGGGATGAAGAACATCAAGAATAACTTCAACGATCACCAAGAACACAATAATCCCAATAACCAATTCCAATAACAACAAGGCCAACAAATCACAGCCAAGTCCACCAAGATGACAACACAATCGACTAAGGCTTTAAGTTCACAACAACACTTACACAAATGCAAGCTCAAATTTAGATCTTGACTCAAGAGTGTTAGTGATGAAGAAAACTAACGCTTGAAATACCAAGACAAACAAAATGACTCCTAGATCTAATGTTCAATTCTCGTCCAAACACAACAAGAACATAACAACTTTCGACCAAGATTCAAACTCAAGAACACTACTAAGATTGATCTTGTGAGAACAAAATCAAGTCATGCGCTGAAACCAAATGATACAAGATCGACCAAGGAGACACAAAACAAACACCAAAATAGTCCACAAGTTGGAAGAACCGAGGACCCTTTTGGTGACTACTCTCGGATTCACTACAACAACAACGAAAATACAATAACAATAAAATATTAAGGTGTTCAACACCTCTAAATTAAGAGAGCCAACAAACTAGATTAACAACATAAGCACAAGAACAAGAAGAACACAAAGTCTCATTTTTGGGACACCAACCCCGAGAATGAACAACAACAACAACAATAAAATAGATAAATAGATAGATAGATAGGTAACTTGACATACCAATGTACAAACACTATGAACCTAAGTGTATATTAAACACAAATACCCAAAAATTCATACAAGTAACACCAAGCTCTACTGTGACCTCAAGGGAACAGGATTCTCAAGCAACCAACGTTTCAAAACTAGCACCAACACAAGTGATATCCACACTTGTTTACAAGGAATCCACCTTGAAAGACTCTCTCTAGAGCTCTCAAAATATCATCAAAGTTTTGAGAAAATAACCTAATATGTTCTATTTATAGCCTAGGTTACAACTTATTACAAAATGATTAAAATGCCCTGAATAAGCCACGGGAAAGGGGAGACCTTGGAGTGTGCATATTTGATGGCTTTGGAGTGTTGGGACTTGTTCTCTATACTTCAAATCTTGTTCCATTGGTTGGGCATCCACCCTAGCTCGAGTCTTTACGTATTGGTCCACATTCACGATCGTACTTGTGTCACAAACTCCCTTTGCCCAGGGTTATTTACATCCACCCTACCCAAAGGGAGGGGTCAGTTGTTGACACCTAATTTTTGCCCTCCACAATTAAGTTTAATCTCGAGCTTCTTCGATTTTCAAATAAAATCACAACAATTATTTTATCCGAATAAACACACTCTAAAATATTTATTTATGCTAAACTAGTCATCTAAGTGATAACTATACATTTTTGCATTTACATATATGAGATTGTACAAATGTTGTTATTTAAAAAAACATTTTCATCAAAATTGGGCGTTTACTGAGATCAAGCTTGAGAATTAATTCAAATTGTTAAAATCTCGATCTAAACATAATTGATTCTAAAAAATAATTCATTTGGATAAATATGTGCTTGATTTTGTTGAATCAAGAAGCTCGGTATTAAACAAAGTATTAATTCGTATCGAATTTCGATTCGATTTAGTCAATTTACTAAATTTGACCATAACTGAAATCAAATTGGCCATACTTGCAATGCAATTGACCAACTTAATTTTTAATTTGATCAAATATTAATAAAATTTGGCTAAATCCTAAATTTTAATCGGGGGTTATGTTTTTAAATAATCCCCAAAATTTCAATAATCCTATTACCCAACACAGTGGCCCAAAACTCCCATCTCCAAAACAATAACAACAAAATATGTATCAGCTCAATTACTACAACTTACCGCCCCAACAGGCCCAATCCCCATATCAGTAGATCCGACCCGTTTCTATCTCCCCAATTCTTCATAAAGAAAACAACAAATAACAATATCATCAACGAAGAAACAACAGCTTCACAGAACCCAACTCGACGACGACGAAAAAACCTCCAAACAACTTCAACCGAACAATCTCAACAAATAATTGAACCATTCCAACGACAACCCGGCATCACCAACAGCTAATTCCAATAATCTGGTGACCCGACCCACGATGCAACAGCTCGGCCTTTTGTGATTTCGAAATTAAAATTCGTATAATTTTCGTACGGTTATGGCTAAGCCTTTATCCGAAGGGAATCCAAATTCGTACCCTATGAAATTCCCCAAAACATCATTAAGAGTGGCTATCCCACATCGGTTAAGGACCAAAACTCAGTTAAAAAGTTTTCCTATAAAAAGCTCTCTTTGGAGCAAAATGAGACCAGTCTCAAAAAGTGGAAAAAAACCTTTGAGCAAAACCACATTCTATTTTTTTAGTAAAAAAATTTTCTCCGAGAAATTCGCCGACAAATCAAAGTTCCCGACGATGAAGGTTTTCGGTGGTGATTAATTCCGACGAAACTCGTGGCCCCATTTTACTGCTCCGAAAAAGGTAATATTTTGCGTCTTTTAGTTTTGGTATCTTTTTCTTGTCATTCTTAGGGGTTGGTTGGTTGGGAAATTATTATCCGGGATAACTAATATCGGGATTAGTTATTCGGGATAACTTATTCCATCATGTATATGGGATAAGTTATCTCATCACTGATGATGTAAAGGTGTAAATGATGGGATAAGTTATTCCACCATTGATTAGTTTCTCCTACCAAACACTCGTTCAATTGATCTTTATATTTTATCCTGGGATTACTTATACCTCAAACCAAACGACCCCTTAGTGTATTAGTCTTATGTCGTTGTAGTTGGTATTGCTAGAAATATTGGGATATTCGTTGTTAAAGGCTTTTAAAGCCATAGGTTGTAGTGATATTTGATTTTTTCAGTAATAGTTTTTTGTCCACTATTTTACTCCTGTTCTTATTTCCATCCGGGCAATGAAACATGCTAGCCTGTATCTGAATGTCTTCGATGGATGGTTGTTTTTTTATGTAATTCTGATTCCTCAATTTATGTGTATGACTGATGTAGTATTCAACTACTATCACATCACTTCTGCCAAAGATTGAGGCTTTAGGGAATGATTTTCATTGTAGATAACCTTGTTCGTCCTTCGACAAGTAGATGCTTTCTTTTTCTCTCTAAACCAGCAGCCTTTTCTGTATAAATATTTTTGTATATGAAAATCTGTGAATTTGTGCTTATTTTTCGACTGTCTTAATTTATCCTTGGTGGCTGTGTTTCCAAAGCAATGAACCCGATAAGGGGAAACAATTGAGTTATGTGGATTAAGTCTACTATTTCATTCTCTTGATGCTTTCTTTCAGGCTAGTATAGAATTTTACTTGATTTACTCCTTGCTAAACGATGAATTATGGGTTCCGGTCTGTTCTCTTTCTTCAGTGCACCTATTCTATACATAGGATCTTATGTGTTGTTTCATTCTGTAAGAAGCTGCTTTGACTGTCTTATCTTATTTTGTGCATAGCAGAAAAATCCTCATCCTTTCCTCGACTCACAATGTCAAGGAAAATACAGGGGTTAGTTCACAGGTAGAGAAGGTCTCAACCCAAGATTCCTCCATAACCCTCTTGACTAAAAAGCCTTGTGGATTTGTCAAGGAGAAGAAAGAATGGTGTTTCTTTAGGTATGTTGTTTAGGTTGCTCTTTTGATTTGTAATTTTCCTTTCACTCTTAAAAACGGATGTGTTGTTTATCTCTTTTGTGCAATGGACTAAGTCGAAGCTTTCTCGATTCCTAAGCAAAGGGGAAGGGTAGGACGAACGAAGTGAATCGAAGCAGTGTGTTTTCTGTAAGTTTTTTTCTACTTTATACGTTGGTCATGTTGATGTTTTGAAATTATTTATCTTATGTATTCGTCACGAACTCATTTACTAGAATATGTTCATGAATATATCATTAGGAAATCAATCGGATCATATCTTATGTGTGAATTGTTATGTTTTATTTTGATTAGGATGATTTGGGTTGTCTGAACATGTTTATTCCTATCTTAAAACTCAATTTATTTGTGTTTAAAGATCATGGCAAGTTCTCTCCTAAGTGTCTCTTTTTATGTGGAATTAAGGATCTCTCCATAGAACTTTGAACTCTAATCTGTCAAGGAGGGTGAAACAAATAACAAACCTTTATTTTCTAGTGTTTTTTTTAGATGTCATGTTCTTGGTGAAGTACTTTAGATAATCTTCTATCCTTGTTCAACATCAGTAGCATTACATTATTTTCCTTTTATTGGGTTCTAATTCTTATCATTTTCTTTAGATGTATCATCCGCCTTGAGTCCAAAATGGACTCAATTTCTCCTTGCATTTTCTTCATGGGCCATTGAGGTGCACCATCCCTATTGGTTCAACTCCGAGAGTAATTTAAAAAGTCGGGTACGTGGCGTACAATTGCAAGAAGATGGAAGAAGAAGAAACGGGTTAAAAAACTCATTGTCAAAGTAGCTAAGAGACTCGAAAAGTCTCATTTTTCCTTATTTATTTATTATTGCTTTATATACTTTTAGTTATTTATTTACGTATTTATTTTATTTATTCATTTAGGGCCTTGAAGCCTAAGTTGTAAACTAATACAGGTGAAACGAATTTTGGGCCAAAAGGTTCAAAAAGATAGTTTAGGACGGTTATGGGCTAAAGCCCAATATTTAAACTAGGACTGGTGAAGATGGGCCAAAAGTTCAATTAGATTAGGACAGGGTTGATGTATTTGGGCTGAAGAGCCTAAATCGCTTATCTCTCCCCTTTTCCTTTTTCTATGTCTATTTGCTATATGTGTTTCTTTGAACCTGATTAAATCTCCTACTAAGTCATTAAAAATTTAACTTTGCATAATTCTCGAAAAAATATTTTCTTAATCAATCCTCCTCTCAATAATCAATTTTCCTTTTAGAGTTAGTCAAAAGAATCATTTTCAAATAGTCCGGATAACCGCAAGTTAGTGGATATTTTAGGTGCCTTAAGAACCTTCCTAAAATGTTAATAGGAGCCTCTTACCCGAAATTTTCTTGAAAGCCTAAGTCATTTTCTGTTTGAGACTTAGGATTTTAAAGTTTTCTTAATATCTTTTCAAATAAATTAAGTGGCGACTTTGTTTGTTTCAAAATTTTCTTTAAAGTTTCGAAATAGTTTTAAAAGATGAAATCAATGTTGTCCAACTCTTCGAGTTAAAAAGGGAAAAAACAATTGTTATTTTTAATGTAATATTATATTTCACATAGTAATGTTATTATTTATAATAGTAAGGATTGATTCAAGTTAATAAGACGTTAACCATGTGTTTTCAATATATTACTTTCGATGTTATTGTAACCATATTATTTATTATTATAAAGACTTGAGTAGGTAAATTCAAAGTGTTAAAATATTTCGATTGAATGATAGTTTTTTCTTTTTACTATATTCAATATTGTCAAAAAGAAAAGAAAATCACAAAATTAATAATTAAATTTTTTTAAGGTCATGAGGTTTTGGGGGTCTAAAACAAAGGTTTTATTAGTCTCACGCTTGAGTCATCCCTGCTTAAATCTCATTGTGCTAATTGGTAAATGTAGTGACAACTAACATTTTCTAAATAATAACTGATTTCATAAAGATGGACTTTAGAATGTTAAATTGATGAATGAGATTTGGTCTTGGACTTTACTATGCTTTAAACTTTAGCTTTGGGTAAAGGGCACCCACTGACCATTTTTAAAATAAATAGTCAATATTTGATTAATTTGTCAAATAATGATCAATCGGTCAAACTATTATCATTTAATAGTTATTGGGCTACTTTGACCCTCTCCTTGTTGGATCATTTTGATCCACTTTTTAAAAGGTTTTTTTTTTTTTAGGTTTCGCTTTATCCATCTAAAAATTAATGGTCCATGTTTGGGCTATTGGACATGGAGTTGTCAGTTGGCCTAAACTAATTCCAAAAATGATTAGTCGGGACTGTATCAATATGGTATATGAATTATATCAACATGGTATAATAATTGTATTAATATGGTACAAGAATTGTATTAATATGGTATACATACTATATAGAATGTGCGTAAAAACGGTATAATAGTTGTATAATATATCTATCTATATATTTACACACACGATGTGTATCATTGTTGATAGAAATTGTATCATTATTGTATAAAATATGAACATGTATAAGATGTGTAAAGAAACTGTATAATTATTATATATAACATGTATCTAAATAATTATTGCAGCTAGGGATTGTATAAACTATGTGTAGAACTATATAATTATTGTATATAATATTTTTTTTAATATATGATATGCATAGAAATTGTATCATAAGTTATAAGATGTGTGTCTTTGTGTTGTTGATGAAAAGAAATAAGAAAATTATGCATGTTAGGATAATTTTAGTGTTTCATGCGAAAACAATATTAAACAATAAAATTTAAAAAGACAAAAAAAAAAAAAAAAAAAAAGGCAATAGCAGCCGACGAAAATGCCGAAATGATTACCTTTTGAAATTGTCAAATCAGTGGCTATTTTGATAGAATTAGTTTTGACCGAGTGGCTATTTGGGTTTTTTCCCCTTTAGATTTTTCTCTCTTTTTCCTAGAGTTAGGGTTTAGCACTATTCTTTTAGGGTTTACAATTATAAATTTAATATATATATTTTGTATACTTATGGATAAAATATATATATTATAATTCTTAACGGTTTAATAATTTATTTAATAAAAAAATTAAATAATCCATCCCCGTACGCTAATTTATTAATTATAAAATTTTAATCCATTCACCGATTATAAATTCAATATGGCAGTTTAAATTTGAATAGCGCTAGTTAGCACTTAGTGCTTGAATGTAATAATTGGTACTAGTATTAAATAGGACTGTTAGTTATCAAAAAAGAATCATGTCCTTTATATGTGCTGATCTTTAACTTTTGTTTTTCAAATGGATTCCTCTAATTTTTGTCTTTTAAATTGATTAGTCTTTCATTTTCGATTAATGATTAAACTTATGTCTAATAGGGTTTCAATTCTTTAACAACGCGTAGCCTAATATGTGAAATATTATGATGCAAAAT
Source organism: Capsicum baccatum var. pendulum (assembly GCA_030864225.1). Classification (NCBI taxonomy): domain Eukaryota; kingdom Viridiplantae; phylum Streptophyta; class Magnoliopsida; order Solanales; family Solanaceae; genus Capsicum; species Capsicum baccatum. The sequence continues at coordinate 232,018,798 of CM061560.1, read as the reverse complement.
AAACTTATACCCACTGTAAACTTAGAACCCTCCCCCCTCAAAAAAAGAACTAGAATAAAAATTGCAAACCAACAATAAAATAGAGGCAAAGAGCAAATGACCCCATTTAAGTAGATAAAACTTCACATATAGCTAATTTAGACCTAATACCGGAACAAACTATGAAATCAAAGCTAAACTACGAAAGGAGAAATGAAAGATAAAAGGATAGATGGAAAGCAAGTAAAGATAGACACAAGATAGGAATTGAAAAGCAAACAAAGGGTATATTAAACCCTTAATCCTCAATTCAAGCCACCTACAAGCACCTAACTCTTACATAGACCACAAGAAAATCGATAACAAAGTGTCAATATAAGTTAATCCAAGCTTGCCTGACATTCTCAAAAGAGTATACCTTCATAGTTCATTGAAATCTACCTTAAAAATGAAAGAAAGCTCCTATTTATAGTCTAGGGCTAATTATTACAAGTTATGGGCCCAAAATGACCCATTTGCAACAAAAGTAAGGCAACCCGCTTTAGCATCCGCTAGAGAATACGGGGAGCATGTGGGGCATATCCTAGGAGCGTATGCAACTATTTTGACCTACTTTAAGCATGTCAAGGGCAGGTTGGGAGTACCTATAAAGCAAATGGGGCGTATGTCACCTTAGGGGGCTTTTTAGACCTGTCTCTCACTCCTTTGACCTCTTCAAGGTCCCTCGACCCTCCTTGAAATCATCATCCATTTGACATTTTTTAATAGCACTAAGGAATCATCAAATGCCTTTAACATCATAAGTATCTCATCCAAAGGTCCGGAGGCAACTTGAATTGTATCATTCTCTCCTTCTTGAAAAAGATTTATCCTGAATCTTCAACCTTAAAGCACAAGAGAAGAACAAACAACCAATACATCCTTGAAGCACGAGGGTTAGGACAAGGGTTAATATCAATATATCTATGCTAAGGAGGCTCACATTTGACATACAACCAATGATTCTTTGGTATCAATAAAATAAATTTATTATACACTACACAAAGATATTGGCTATACAAACCCTTATGAAACAAGGAAACAACCAAGGTTGTAAGACATAAATGTTTCATTGTTTTACCAAAAATTCATACCAAAGAACTCCTACCTCTATCTAAAACAAATCCAACATCAACATGGACATCATCAAAGGCAAAGAGGTAGTAAAGAAAGGTATAAAATAGATGACTCCAGTCCAAGGTGTTTTCATACTTAAGAGCAGCAAGGTACTCAAGGAAGCTAGTAATCAAGTCACTAGAAGTTGGAACAACCATAGCATGCTCCTAAAAATCCTTCCTATTACTTCAACTTATCCAACCACACAAGTATAACAAGAATTAGGAAACAAAAGTTGCATATCAAGTACACACCAAGGACTCTTCCTAAAACCACAAATAAATTAGATACTTATATTGCAAGACCTACACAATTCAAGTTCCAAAGACAAATTTCCTAAAAGAATATTGGAGACACAAATACTCTCATGATATAACATGATATCAATTAACTATAAAGGTCTATCCAATATGAGAAAAATATTATCATACCTCCAAGGATTACTAGGAATATGAGGGGGTAGGTACATACCTTGAAAACAACGCCTTGAATTTTTTCTCTTGTCCTTCGTAGGTGCTTTACAAAGGCATTCCCTTCCATGCATCAACTTAGACCAATAGGCTTGATCTTTGTGCCTCTTTGTTGGAATTTATTTGGGAGGTAACTCCTTCTTTTGATCCATGGATTTAGATGTTTCACCCCTTGTCACAAAGTATTCATCGACCCATAGGAGTTTGACTAGGTTCCTCCTTTGAGTCAATCCTTCATCAACCTTGGAGTCTTTGAGTAAGAATTTTTCTAGGCCTTCAAACTTATGCTCATGAAAGGTCTTCTTTGAATCCTCCTTCGAACGCATTATCTTATGAACCTGTAAGAGAGAAGTGTTGGTACTAGGAAAAATACTAGTTCCATGGTTAGCATTTAACAACGGCTTGGTTTAGACAAGTTCCACAACTAAGTGTTCCTTGTATACCTTCTTCAATTCAATCCTTGGCTCAATATTTTCACACAACTCCCCTTCTTGATCCAAGTTCTTCTCCCCTTTCTTAAGGCTACCTTCTATGAAGGTTAGATGTCCTTCCATACTATTCAATATTTGGTTTATTTCCTTAATTATTCCCCATATAGACTTTGATGTCTCACTCTTCATGGGACTTCAACCTTTCTTGAGCATGGTACCTAACAAGAAAAGCACTAAACAACAAAAACAAAAGAAATTAGTTAGAGTTGAGAAATCAACCTCATAAGCTCTCTTATCTCACACCTTTGTTTTGGTCTCTCAATTGGCATCGCAAGCATTGAAAGATCGTTTGTACTCTAACTAGAATATTTGATACCAATTATGGCTTGTGATCAGAATGGATTATTTTTTGAAATTGAAAATAAAACTCAAAAATAAACTAATGTACTTGAATAAAGAAAGAATGATGAAAATAAAAGAGAAAAGTACACAAGAACGGACAAGAAAGAATCGAACTCAAGAACTAATAGATCAATTATTCGTTGTTAATTAGTGTTTAAGAATCAGAAAATAAAGTTAAGAATTATGAAATGAAGTTAGATTGATGGAACCTTGCAAGAAGTGAGTGAAAATGCTTGATATGCGCTTAAAATAAGCAGTCGCGGATCCGGAGCAGACTTGACACATGTCCAATGCACCTTGGGCGCATATGGATGGTTAGCTACTGGTTTGGGCTGCCCTTAACCTGCTTTAGCAGATTGGGTGCACTTCCAAGGCACCTCCAAGGCAGATGGCCTGAAATTCAACTTGTACAAGGCCAAAAATGTTCCTTTAGTGGTTCCTCTTTTGTCCTCTTCTCTTGGAATATTCCTTTGTACTTTGAATATGTTTTTATACCAACACTTTTTCACACTTTTTTCCTTCTCTTTCTTGGATCAAACAACAACTTTTGAATGAATTTTTCTCTTGAAGATATGAATATCCTCATGAACACCAAGAATAATTTTGAAAATCCAAAATTCACAACTTCTTCATTTCTGCTCGGAATTCCACGAAATTTTAACCCTAGGTTTTAGTCAACATAAGGAACACATTACAACAATCATTGGCCTTCAAGTCATAACCAAAAATTTTATATTTTCAAATCCACTTGTATTTTCTTCAACCTTCAAAATCATAAAAATGATGAATTTTTTAAACCTTTCCAAATGGCATCATATTTTAACCCAACATTCCTTTCACTATCGAGAACACTTTTTTTTATAAATTCAACCTCAAATTTCAACCAAAAGTTTGTGGATCTAAGAATTCATTTCTTCTCTTTCTTCAAATTCAAGACAAAAAGGGTCGGTTCTTCTCAAATGCACTCAATCAAGCCACAAATTTCAAGGTTCCAACCCTAGTAACACTAGAGGGAACAAATATAGTGCATAAACAACAAAAAGGACTCAAAAACACAAAAATAAAATAGGATTTTTAGTAAAAACATTTTTGACACTTTTTTTGTTTTCAATTTTCTAGATAACAAGGCCCAAGATTGACTTCGTGGAAACGAAATCAAACGTGGCTCTGATACCAAATGATACCGGAACAAACTACGGAACCAAAGCTAAACTACGATACGATAAACGAAAGATAAAAGGATAGATGGAAAACAAGTAAAGATAGATACAAAATAGAAATTGAAAAGAAAACAAAGGGTATATTAAACCTTAATCCTAAATTCAAATGACCTACAAGCACCTAACTCTTATGTAGACCACAAGGGAAGCAATTTCCAAGCAACCAATGTTTCTAAACAAAGTAGCAACACAAGCTAATCTATGCTGCCTCACACTCTCAAAAGAGTATAACTTCATAATTCATCAAAATCTACCCTAAAAATGAAAGAAAACTCTTATTTATAGTGTAGGGCTAATTATTACAAATTATGGGCCCAAAAGTGATTCATTTGCAACAAAAGGTAAGCAACCCCGCTTTGGCATATGCTAGAGCATGTAGGGAGCATATGGGGCGCATCCTAGGAGTGTGTGCTACTGTTTTGATCTGCTTTAAGCAGGTGCAGGGCAGGTTAGGTGCACCTCTAAAGTAGATGGGGCGCATGTCTCCTTTGGGGGCTTTTTAACCCCCTCTCGCACTCTTTGGACCTCTTTAAGATCCCTCGACTCGCCTTGAAGGTAATCATCATCCATTTGGCATCTTTTGAAAGTACTAAGGAGTCGTCAAGTGCCTTTAACATCATAAGTATCCTATCCAAAGGTACGGAAGCAATTTGGATGTATCAAGACCCCTCTTAACTAACTTATTAATTTAAGTTTTGATAATTACATTTTATAGATTTTGTTACTATTTCAGTTATAGAGATTTTAAAAAAGGAGCGATTCACTCATTTATTCTCTCCAGCATCTCCTATTATTTTCTAACATCCCCATTATTATCAACTATTAAATTCAAATCCTAAGGAATACATCTGTGAGCAAATTTGAATATCATGATTGTGTTGATACCCATTATAATATATAATACACAATATATAAAAATCAATATATGTATATAGAAATGATTATACATATATGTATATTCATAATGTATATATGAACCAACACCTAACAAATGTATATACATGTGTATATGAATATATATATATACACCAACACAGAACAAACTTGTATACATATATAGTAATACAAAAGTATACATATATACATCAAAAAAATATGCATTCAATACATTCATATGCATATATAATATATAAATGAAAAAATACCTTTACATTAAATTTTGTCATCCATTTGCATCAAGCAAAATAATTACTTGAAACCCTAATCAATACTACAAATATGAAGAAATCGGATGAAAATTAAAGACAAATTGATGAAAAATAACTTAGAAAATAGTATCTCCAAAGAAAAAGTAACCATGTGCGCTACTTTTAGATAAGAGAAACTTTTTTTTGTTGAGACAAGTGAGAGAAAAAATCTTTAATTTTAATTAGGTCAGACAGGTGAGAGAAAAAAAAAATCAATTAGGTGAAAGAAAATATTTTTACTTTTCATTAGAACGGTATATATGCTAATTTTATTTGTATATGAGAATTAAAAACGGTTAAAGAAAAGGGTAACCATATACGATAATTATTTTAAGAGAAAATTATCCCCTATAGTATTATTAGATCTAAAATAATAAATTTTAGCAACATTTTTAGATAATTGTATTAATAGCAATTTAGTTACAGGTGATAGCAACTTATTAAAAGATATATTATTTTAAATGTATTTTTAAAATTCATTTAATTATATAATTTAAAATAAGTTTCATATTTATAGGGTTGTGATCAATATCCACTAAATTAAGTATTGATAATTATGGTAAATATATATTCTCTTTCTCCATTCTAATACTCAACCTTTCAAAAATTTATTGAAAATTCTGATTCCATTAATTTACTCATATAATATTCATATTTTTCCCTTGAAAATGCAAGATTGAAAAAAAATTATTTTCGTATAATATTCATCTTCTTCATTGAAAAAAAATGGGTTTAAAATAATATTCATCTTCTTTCCGAAAAAACATAAAATTAATATATTTATTTTTTTTTCATTCTCCATTGTGAATCATTATTCAACCAAAGATTTGTTCTCCTTCATCAGAAATTCTCTTTCTTCTATTTTTCCTTTTGTTCTATAAAAATAATATGATATAAGGAGTATTGTCAATTTCTTTATTAAATACTCATTTTTGTATAACAATAAAAGATCTGACAATGAATATTAGAGAAAAAATATTGAACAATCAGCTTGTGTTGATAACAACATAAATAAGGATTTAAATATAGATCGTAATCTTTCGTAAGAATAATATAGTGAAAATTATCTTTTTCGTGTATGAATTCTGTATAGAATCAGTATGAAATAAGTATAACGATCGCAGAAGTTGGTATAGAAATCGACTTTCACCAAATATTATATATTATTATTTATTTTAGTGTATGAAATAAATATACAAACTTGTATTTTTTGAATTATTTCATGTATGAAACCTGTATAATATCAATATTACATTCAAGGTTTATAAAATAGTTTACATGTTATATTTATATGAAATGAATATAATGTGATTGTGATATTCAATTAAGAAGATATACTTAAGATTATAAATTGAATGGAATCAATTTATAAAGTGTTTTCTTACATGTCACATTTGTATGAAATGGATATATAAATTGATATTTATGGATTGCGATATTAAATTTAGGTGATACCAATTTATATACTTTCATACTGAAAAAAAAAATCACGATTTGTAAAGAAAAATTACAGTAAATCTGGTTGGGAAAAACTTAATTGATATCCAATTCATTCAACGATGTGAAATACAAAACAACTGTTAAATTAGCATAACATCAAATAAAAAACTGCTTAAATATAAAAACTAAACTTTGTTGATTAAAATAATTAATAGAAACTCTTAAGGTAGTGTATGAAGATGGAAACTCTTAATGGAGCATTAAAATAGGAGAAAGGAAAAACGGCTAGGGGAATTTGGGGTGGATGATATCAATAATTAAGGATAACTATATTTAAGGAAGGATTATTATATATTAGTTGTATGAAATCTTTATTTTTCTTTTCAGTATTATTTTTTTGTATTTTTTAAAAAAAGAAAAAAATATTTTTATTTTTTATTAATTTATTAGATTTGCTACAACTTGAAAAAGTGAAAGTTATGCTATAAATTGTAATTTTCTAGCTAATAATTGTTATATACGTTTTTTTCCCCTTATTTTAAAAGAGATAATTATAAAATCTTTTTATTCACACCACAATTTTTCCATTTAAGTACTCTATTGGGTTGAGAAAAGACATTGGGCCAAGGAGAAGCCATAGGGCAGATGGCCTTCACAAACGTTAGTTTGAGATCTAGGCTAATGGACTTGTGAAAGGATGGAAACTTTACACAACTAGCCGATCGGTTATAGTTTTCCACTACTGCCTAGCTCAAAAATCTAGAATGAAGAGCACAAATACATACTTTATTTTGAAACTACTTCTGATATACGAATTGAAATTCAAAATTCGCTTCCCCTTTTCTTCTCAATTGCTCTCAAAAATAAAAAGTATCTATCAAGCATAATTTGCTCACTTCTTTGAGTTTGCCGGAAATTTTGTAACTTGAAGTGTCGTTATTACAAAAATATTTGTTTCTTTCTATTCTTGTAAAAAATAATTAGAAACCTTAGAATCGAGGAAATTAATTTTCTTAAGGACATACGATAAGAGGGAAAGGAGAAATGAAGGTGGTATTACAAGATGACGAATCAAACGCTCATCAACAAGGGTAAATATATATAAATATATATATATAGCTAAGGACACACAATGTAAATCTACTTAAAAATAAACAATATTTCATTGCTTATGGACTTTTGAAACTAAAACCAGGAATCCTATACGCATTTTCAAGAACTTGTATCTGCAGTGACTGCCAAAATGTAACCAAATTAATTTTGGAAGCTTTTGATGTGGAAATTGCTGTTAGGGATCGAGTTAGGTCGGGATGGAGCTATAACAAAATTTACAGATTTAGCAGAATTCAATAGTTTTAGCCTAAATATTCATAGTAAGAAAATCATCAAATATATATAAATAATTTACCCAGAATTCAATAAACAAAACTAATGTGATTCATAAACTATAAATTTAATATTCTAGATACGACTCTGTGTTAGGTTCGATCAGAATGGGTACTGTACCTGCAAACATTAATGGTGAAAATAATGCATCAATCTAATTGTCAATTCAGCCGCTTCTCTGTGGGCCTGCAGCATTAAACTTCATGTGACTAAGATTAATTCATAGTTTATTATTGTGAGACTTTTTATTATATAAAAGAGAAATTAGTTGTAATTATTGCATTTTGTGAGGCTGTGGTAGTTCAACTATCCATCCGTTCTGGCATTGGCTATTGCCATCGTGACGATACAGGCGCTACCCTTATAATTTGACAATCAATTAATTTTTGAAAAAGTATTACAAAATTAATTTTTTCATTTTTTAGGATAAAAATGAAAAATTGTGTTAAGTTTATGTCTTTAATATTTTTTTCTTAATCTATATATTAAAATCAAATAATTTATTTATTATAAAACGAAGGGAGTATAATATTGGTAAGAAGTTTATGTATGATATAAAACTTCTGTGCACTTTCTTTGTGTATTGATCAGACCAATCAAAAATCTTGAGTGTTCCATTCCTCACCTTTTTCTCTTACCTTCGATTTTTATTTTATTTTTACAAAAAAATAAATGGGACCAATCACAATTACGTTACGCACGTCATTTTAGCGGTTGTGCAGCTGTTTATTCATGTTGGGCACATGTTGGCTCTAAAGTACAAGTAACAGGCAGTGTAAGGTACCATGCCTTTATTGTTTCAGCTCTTTATTTATTTTTTAGAAACACGATAAATATAACTTTGAACTATGTTTGATGATAGGTATATATTATTCGTCATATTTTGAATATATATATACTCTTAATATTAATAAGATGATTGGTTGGGGTATATATATACCTAAATTATGATAGATTAAAAACAAAAAAAAAAAATTCTCAAATAATTAACTAAATCAACTATTCGGCCCAACAAATTAATCGAATCTCATTTCAAACCAACTCATCCGACCTCTACTTTTGGTTTCAATCCCGTACTTTCTTTGTTTTTTCTCTTAAACGTGAACCCAAATCAAATTACAGTGTTTAATCGCTGTTGTTAGTTGGTGTTTACTGATTGAAGGAAGTGAGATTGGATCGAAGGTGGCCGAAGCTAGGGGTGTGACGATTGTTCGCTGAGGGGGTGCTTCTGAATTGACAGAGACGGTGGCTATGTGATGTTAGTCGGTGGTGGGTAGTGTTTCTAACGAAATTTTGCTGAAAATTGAGACGTAAAAAGTGCAATTTATTTGTTGTTGTTTTGAGTGATATGGGTTAATGATTTTGTTTTTTTTTTGGAATTGATAGTAGTGGGTATCACTGTATCGTGTGTATATATATATCGTTATAGGGGTGAGAAAACCACGTCTGTTAGATAGGCGTCTCTTGAATTTTTAATTGGGACCGTGTCGTGTAGTAGGTTTGAATTAATTATTTGAAATAAAAAATTAAAATAAAAAAGGAACAAATATACCCCTAAACTATTATAAATGATATGTATATAAAGTACATATATGCCCCTACCGTTAGCGTGAAGAACATATACATATATTTCATTAATAATTGGGGCATATTTATTCCTAAAATATGACGAAGAATATATGTATACACTATTTATCATAATTCGAGAGTATATTTATCCTTTTTCCGTTTATTTTTTAATCCTTTCCGATAAAAACTAAGACCTCCACGCTGAAGGTTATTCTTTTTGTGACAGTTGTTTAGTAAATTCTTTTTTCTTGGGATTTACAAAACTTTTGACCCCATAGTTTTAAGATCCTTGGCCCAATCAAAAAATTTATATGCTCTTGCAAAGAATAAGGATGCTATTGGAAACTTCTTGCCTTGAAAAAAAGAGTTGAAGAGACCTGCCGAATAATGAACCAAAATAACCGCACATTCATTATAACATTCGGATTCATGTGCTTTTTAGAACAAGAGGTGTTGGAGCCAGCAGGTTCCCTTCAATTTTCAATTATTCCGTGAAATAGTATGATGATATCAACATCAAAAGAGCAGATATTCCAGTAACTATCATCTTTCTCAGCACTCAAAACCTTATATACAAATGCATAATAATAAAGGAGCTATACGTTTTAAACGGTCTCCATCTTTTCCTGATACAAAAATTCAGCTACACATCCATGTACGATGAAATCCATCTTTTACTCTGAAAAATATCCAGCTACACATCCATCTACTGCATCAATCCGTGTAGTGTTCCTCGAGTTGGCCTACAATGCCTCTGATAAACACCATAACAAGAGGTTAACACCAGCAACAACTAATTCATCTAAAGGCAATAAAGATTCAACCAGAAGTGGAAAAAGAAGGCTGAGTCACCACTATGATTAACTTCACTGTGTATGGGATTCAACACTGCTCGAATTATGCAACGGGGTGAGTGATGAGATTGGATAGTAATATCAATGTTACTATCAGTTGGCTACAGAACACAAGCAATGCTGTCAAACTAAGCATTCAAGCCATCGATTGACAGCCAAATTGATATAACAAAGTAAGCTTTAGACAAGCTTTGAGTAAGTTCCTTAATTGTCTATGCAACGTTGGTTAGAAGGAAATCAAGGGCTGATGCTTTTATTCAAGAATAGAGGCATGAACAACTCAATGAGACATCAGTGACTTTGCTAAATACCGCACAATAGCAATGGTGATAAATCTTTCTTCATTAGTCACACTACAGACTCCATGTAAAAGAACCTCAAGTTATTTTGGTTGATATAAACATTATAGCTCGAGTTGAACAAAATGCTCAAACAGAAACACCAAGCTAAAAAAATCATACTTCCACGAAATGAAACCAAGTTCAATACAAGCAGAAGAGTAAAAGTGTCACCTTTAGATGAAGATGGCAAAATAATAACATTCATATTTGCATTGTTGGGAGGAAGCTGCAAGCGGAGAGGATAAAGCTTGCCGTTCAGAGGAGACTTAGTACACACAGTAATATCTTCAAGCCCCGTTTCCTCCTCCAATCTCTTCCTTAGATCCTCAACACTATTTCCCTTGAAAGTTATGCAAAGTCCCTCTGTTCCCTCTTCAACTTCTCCAAATTCATCCGTAATGTGATAATATATAAGCCTTCCGTCTCCCATCTTAGGCGGCGAATTAACCAAAGAATCACTTGACTGCCAAAAGCGGGAAAAAAAGGGGAGAGACAATTGAGTACCTCATCATAATAATCATCAAATTCACATCTCAAACTAACAGATTCACCAACACTTCTATTTATGTCCTGCAGCATGTGTTAAAAGTAGCTCACTCAAACACCAAAATTTTAAACGGATAATAATAACCATGGTCCATAAGCCAAAAGGGTGAAATATACGCATATCCTATAATATGACATTAATATAAAATCACCTGTAATGGAGCAATTTTAAATCACAGCCGGAATTAGAGGGATAAATTTAAACTTTTTTCCTGAAATAATTTGCACAATTGAACTAGATTCGGCCACACACGGGGGACTAATAATTCCAGGATTATTAGCTATCCCACATCTAACGCGTGATAGCTAATAGCAAGATTTCTTACAATATTAGCTAAAACTCATAACCAAACTGAACCTGCCCCGCCCCGCTCTGCACATGTCTAAACCTGCCCGCCCCACCCCCACCTCGTTGACATCCCTAACCAAACATGGGATAAATGTAATACCAATTTTTATCCCAGATTAGGATCCAAAGAACCCTCAGAGTCAACATCAAGTGCGTTCCAAAATATAGTGGAAGCATAAAATTAAGATACTTCCTAAGGTGCAAATACGAACATTCTGCCGGAAATCTTATTAGCTCGGTTGGTTGATTAGCTAAACTTTCATACCCACACCTTGTAACCCCAACAGCCCCCCAAAAAATAATAAAAAACTGCAAAATCTATATATCATTTTAAAGATCAAAAATTGGAAAATTGAAGTAGTACCTCTTGTCTAGAAAAGTTGAGAGATTTTGAGGACCCAGTAGTAGCAGTAGTAGGAGAACCAGATTCAGAAGCAAACGAATCTGAACTCCTCCCCAACTCCACCGCAGGCGCTGCAGGAACACCATTCGAATGAGGCAATATTTCAACAACATGAATATCCCAAAGCACCCAATCTTGTGTCTTAGTCCTCTGAGGAATATCATGCGTAACAGAATTTCTCCACGGGGGAAGTCCACCATTCCCTCTCAAAAACTGTCCATATCTTGTTCTCAACTTAACTTGTTGCCCTTCCCTAATAGGTTCCCATTCGATGGATGAATCAAGTCTAGCTGGAATCGTCTGAAGCACTTTCCTACCAGTCATACCAAGAAGAAATGGCTGATTTGATGCAGTTAAATATTTTCCATAACAACTCTTTAAACGAATAACGTTATCCGTTTTTGGCACGAACTCGACTGTCCATTTTGCATTTTTTGATGCTCCGTTACGATCTTGTGTTACGGATTCTTCGTCTTCCTCAGCTGTTAAATACTTGTCATGGTGGCTTTGTAAACGAACTGCTTTTGCTTTGTGGAATAACTCCATTGCTGATGTTTTTGTTATACAAGTTGTCTATCCAAAAACAAGCAACAAATATGAATGAAATTATGATAAATTCTGATAACGGAGAGAATTTTTATTAAACAGCTCTTGACAAAAGCAAACAAGACATGAACGTCTAATAATTGAGAGGACTTTTATATAGTAATGTTGTAGAATTTTTTTTTTATTCAAGTATGGTGGACAACAGCAATGTTTATGATGGGCGACACGCTTTAAGATAACCGCGTTAAATATTTGACACGTGAGATTTTTTCCCCCTTTTTTTGGATTTAACCGAGTGAAGTCTTTTTTATTTTTTTCCTATTTGGATTTATCCTTTTTCTTTTTGTATTTAACTGATTGGTGAGGGTTGCAAAAATAGTAAATTGCTCTATCAAAAAATCTATTTGAATAGATTAATAGAATAGATTGAGCTATATTTGGTAGTGTAATTATTTAAATTTTTTATTCAAAAAAATAAAAAAAGTTCTAAAATAAAATAATATGAATGTTAAGAGTAAAACTAGTGGGGGTGCAAAAATAGTAAATTTGCATAACAGAATTGTCTACTATAAATAGATTGAACCCATATTTGGTATTGACAAAATTTATTCTAACTTAAACGTTTTGTTCTAAAAATAAAAACAGTTGAAATTCTTATCAAAAGCTTTATTTTTGATGAGATAGCTGCTCCTCAAAGTTGAAAATATTTTTAAAATTAGCCGTCTTTTATGACTATAAAAATATGCAATTAAAGACAAAAAAAAAGTTGATGTTAAATTTTTTTACATAAAGTATATTTTATTTTAATGAAATAAAAAAAAAAAAAAAAAAAAAAAAAGTATCATGTGAACGTGGTTAGATTAAGTATAATTTTCTTGGATAAACTTTATCGACATCCCTATTTATCTTGTGACTTTTAGTTTGAAGTTTGACTTGCAATACTTAAAATTCTTTTGGTTTGAATTGTATGGATCTAAATAATATAAATAACATAAATATCAAACTCTTTTGAAAGTAATTACATTTTCTTTTATTTCTTTAGTTGATGTATACAAAATATTCTGTGTATATATTAAATTTTTTCAACATATATATTGAATTTTTGTAATATATTGAAAAAATTCATTGTTTTCATCTTAAACTATACTCGAAAAATTTAAGACACACCTAAATTATTAAAGTGATCTAATACACATCTAAACTACTTAAAAGTAAAACTTTTTACCCCTAAATCTGACGTGAAAAAAATATAATTATTTAAATTTAAAAAGACGCGTCTAAATAAAAAAATAAAAATAATAATTAAAAATTAAAAATTCCCTTCCCCCACCCCCAAACATCTTCTTCTTCATCACCCCCACCCCCGAAATCCAACCCCACCCCAACCAACACATCTTTTTCATTACTCCCACCCCCAAACTCCATCCCTACCCCCAAATAAGCAATTTCTTCACACCCCATACTCCACCTTCACCGAATCAATATCAATTTCACCATGAACAAAATCAAATTAAATTTGCTATTTAAACAGCCAAATTTCGAAAACTTTCGTCACACTTCATTAAACACTTGACGAGAATGCCTTCCTAATCCCATTTTGTATAATTGATTCTAAAATTATCTATTGAATAATAAATTATGCCCATGTAGTATAGTCACGATTAGTAAAAGTTCGGTGTGTCGATCTGCTACTAAAATAATTTTCTATCCTTCTTCTCCATCGCCTCTCTTCTTTACTTTACAACCATTTCTTGTTTATTAAAATCTTCATCAAATGCTTCCTTCTTACTCCGACGAGTTGCCGAACACCGACGAAGTCCTGCGTAAACCTCCCAAATCCAACTACAATGACTTTATCAAGAATGCTGTAACCAATTTTCAGTATCAGATTTCTACTCACCCAAGATTCTGGCTTTTTACTTTCTTCTTCTTTTTCCAACTGGTAGTTCTCATTTTCACCTGCAATTCTCCTTTTCCTTCTCAAATTCACCGTCTATTTTCTCCTCTCTCGCGATTGGTCGTCTCTCTCTCACGTTACTCTCTTCTCAAATCTTCCTTTTTTGCTCTCAATTCTCTTCCATGTCCCCCTTATGTGAGTGTGTTAACTATTAATCCATCAAAAAATAGAGGTATGTGTGTATGCATATGTTTAATTTTAAAAAAAAAATGAAAATATTAAATTTTTTATTTTTGTCGTATTCTGCTGACGTGGCGTTGATGTAGCAGACGCATGTGAAACACCACACCATATGCAAGTGGTATAATGTTTTATAGAGTGTAGAAAATTTCATTTTTAAGTAGTTTAAGTGTGTATTAGGTCACTCTTATAGTTTAGGTGTGTGTTAGACTTTTTGAGTATAGTTTAGGGTGAAAATGATGACTTTTTTCTAATATGTTTAGGGAGTTGAAATTTTTTGTAATATTGAAAATATAAGTTGTGTATTTATGCAATTTTTAGATCTAAATATTGACCTATAATGCACGTTTACAATCTAATATAACGTGAAGAAACGTAGCTTTACGATTTGTTATGATGATACCTACTCTTTTCTGTTGCATTTTATTTGTCAATTTTTGTAAAATAAGAGTGTTTTATTATTATTTTTAATATTAAATAATTAAATAAAGAGTAATAGTTAAATTTAGAGTTTCAAAGTATTATTAATAAGATTAAGGTAAAAAGACACTCTATAACATTTTTTAAAATAAATAGCCCAAGTTTGAAAACTTTTCAAAGAGTGACCAATCGGATATACCATTTCCGCTTTATAGTCATTTCTTAATTTGAGTCATTTTGGCCTACGTAGTCTATATACAGTTCATATACAATACTGATACATTCTGTATACAATACTGATACAAGTAATTGCCCTTTTAAAAATATTTCGAATTTTTTTGGCTATAAATTTTTTAACTGATCAAATATTCTGCTTTTATTTTATTATTTAGAAATAATAATTAAATTATATTAAAACAATATAACTGTTAAATAGAATATGTATCTATATAAGATATATGTATAGAAATTTTATAGTTCTATCAAATATGTATATGTATAAAATATATACAAAAAATATATAGCAATTGTATGAAAATTATATAATTATTGTATAAAACGTGTAAAAAAATATACTCTTATTGTATAAATTGTGTATTAAAACTGTATAATTTTCATATACAATATTTATATGTATAAGATATGCATAGAACCTGTATAGAAGTGTGTAGAAACGGTACATAACAAATCAGCAAATTAAAATGGTTAGAAAGTAAAATTTAAATTTCACTTTCATTTTCATGAAAATAATTTAATTTGAAGTGTCGTTTTTGTTATTTCTCCTAAAATTAACTTAGTAAAATGTCCTTCTAATTAAAGTCTTGTTAAAGCATCTGTCAAGTCAACATGACTAAACAAAAGAAGACGGAGGAAGTATGATACCTATCTTTTTGTTTATTTATTTTTATTATATTTGATGTTTGATACCAGATTAATTCAAATTTACAAATTATATATGATTTTTACATAGATGCAATGTTTCCAAATCTCTAATGATAAACAAAGAGATTACAATCATCCTACTGGAACTCATGTTGATTTATCTATCTGATTATTCTAGTAGAATCATTGGAACATAGAAAAAGGAAAAAGGAGGGTAATCAATTACTCCCTCCTATTAAAAAAGAATTGATCTACAATAGCCTTTTTTCTTTAAAAAAAAATGACTTATAATGACCTTTATTTTTTTTTTGTAATATTTTAATTTCAACTTTTCACATGACATATTTTTACTATAAGATTAAAGGACATTTTGATACATTTGACACTACTTTAATTTAAGACCACAAGATTTAAAAGTCTTCTTTATTTTTTTAAACTTTGTGTCAAGTCAAAGTAGGTCATTCTTTTTTTAAATGGAGGGAGTATCATACAAAAGTAGTGTCTGCTATGAATATTCTTTATTCCATCAGCCTAAGGCTTCTCAAATGTAGATCAGAAATGATGAGGCAATAACCAAAAGGAGGTCAATTTTGTAATCTCCTCCACATTTTCTTTTTCAAATATATTTTTTTAAAACAACTTTTTTTTTTTTTTGGTTAATAGGATGATAATATTAAACCAAATTCTAATAGATGAAAAAATCTGACAAAATATAAAAAAAGAAAAGAGCTCAAAACAAAGAAATGCAAAAGCGGGGAAAAATGGATCTTATCCAAATATTACCCAAAGGCTTAACAGAACAAGCTATAGGCTATAGGATTCACCATTCAAGTTAATAGTTAATTTGGGCAAAATTTTAAAATATGCTTAACTTTTTTAGCAAAAGTATCTTTTGAAAAATTACTCTAGAGAGTTATAGTTTGTACTTCACAAATTATTTTTTCTTTTTAAAAAAAAAAAAAAAAACTTTTTCTCTAATCTTACAATAACAGTTTATGTTTGAGATACCATTAGAAAAACAATTTTGGAGAGATAGTACTTTTCTCACTTTTGATTCCGCTATTATCAAAAATATTTTTTTCCCTAATAGCATAGCTAAATCAACTTCTAAATCTAAGACTCTTAAATCTTTATAACTCCATTGGTATATGGTCTTGTATAAACAATTCAAACTCTCTATTAACTTTACTTTAAAAGAGTAAAAAGAAAAAGTAACTTGTTCAATACACTAAAATGGTGATATTTACTTAACTAGTTGAGGAAGCAATGACAATTATATCCTTTATTTACCTCTTTCTCTCAACTTTCTTGTTTGTTAGTAGTTGTTACGTAGTGAAGACTACTACTTCCACTTAATTATGGAGTATGGACATGAAACATAACTCCTACGAAGAAGTATTCATTTGACCAAACTAATAATTCATTCCCATTTAGCCAATAAATCCAAGAGCCAGCACTAAACACAAAATCACATGCTAGCAATGTTAATTATTAGAATCAATTGGAGTGGGGGTTGATGAATGAGATGTCTTCATTTTTAATTGAAAGTTTTTGGATTTAAATTCTAAGTTCGTTACTTTGTCTTAAATTCTTACTCTTTTGATTCAATATTAATAAATTGCCGACATTGTTTAATTTTATGATTCAAAAAGAATGACTTTTCAAAACTCAAAAATGTATTAATTATTATTTTTTCCGGAATCACCTTTTTAATGAGGTCTTTGACTAGTTTTACTTTTTCTAGAAGACTATCTCTAGTTATAAAAAAGATTGGAAAGAATAAAAGATTAATGTCTTCAAATAGTACCTACTTATGACACAATACAAAAATTTATATATTAAACCAAAGAAAATAATATTGAGATTTACCTTTAATGAATTCTAAATTTACGCAACTCAATTGTTTGATGTGTATAAGTTGCAATAATGACCTAATTATGGACTTGGTTACGAGTATGTGCCAAAGGAATTAAACAGTTTTCTAATAAAAGTAAAGAATCCAATATATAGTTATATACCAATTAAAATGTTTAGAGTTTAAGAGACGGAAATATGGTAAGAGTTTTTTTAATTTTATTTTTTGTAAATTGATTTGAGTAGAACGTGTTTTTTTGAAAATAACATTTTTATATCTACAAGGTTTAGGTTTGTGCCTCCGCCCTCTTCCCTCCCGCATTCATTTGTGAGATTTTCTGATTATGTTATTATTTTTTTTAAGTTGATTAAGAAAATCTAGAGTTTTTATTTTCATTATATACACCATATTTGTTACGTATATATATTCTCCACTCTGTCAACATGTCATCTTGCCACCTGTTTGCTTGCTTCATGATTTTACTATATCATTTCTAATTAATTATTATATAATATTTAAGTATATTCTCCTATACCACTCCGTCGACATGTCAGCTTGTCACCTACCTGCTTTCTCCGTGATTTTACTATATCACCCCTAATTAATTATTAGAGGTCATCTAAATATTAAAAAATTAATAATATTTAATTAAAAAGATAAAATAGACATAAAATAATAAATTACCTCAATAAGATTTTTAATTAATTTGACATCTTATATGAGGTCTACTTAGACTTTTTTCATAAGTATTTTTATAACATCTCTTCTAATTAGTTATTATGGTCATTTAATACATGTCTACTTTGCTGCTTCAATCGTGGTATTTGATTGACATTAAAATTATATCAATGTTGCTTAAATTGAAATAGAAGAAAAATTATTATAAATCATAATAAATTAAAACTTAAATTATTTTTAAAATATAATTGGCTATCAAGGCCACACAAATTAGAACATGGAGAATATTATAAATTAGCTAACAACTTAAAATAGTAAATTATAATGTCAAAAAGGTATTATAAATTACAATAGTTAACGAATATCTAAAAACATAATTAATCTGTTATATATTCAAAAAAATATTATTTATAAATTACATAAAAAGTGCTATAAATTGTCATAGTTAATAACTTAAAATATCTAAAAAATAATTAATTTGTTATATATTTTAAAAAACATAAAAAAAATATTAATCACAATAATTAACAACTAAAAATTTTTTAAATATAAAATATTTCATTGACTCTCGAAATCTTATAGGTGTCATATTAAAAACTTAAATTATCATCAACTAAATAAATGAAAGTTTTAATTAAATACTAAAATTACACATATCATGAAATTTTTAAGTATTAATATTGGGCCCATGCGTAGCACAGCTAAGCCACCTAGTCTTATCTTATAAGATGGAATGGGGTGGGAGAAGCAGGGACCTCTCCGTCAACGTGCCTGCTTCTCCTGTCTGCTTCATCAGTTGCTTCCTTCGTAATTTTATTATCTTTTCTCTAATTAATTATTAAAAAATTATTATAAAGTTATCTAAGTATTAAAAAAAAAATATATTTAATGTTAAATTTACTTGACATTTTATATGAAACTCATTTAA
The DNA here is from genome assembly GCA_030864225.1 of Capsicum baccatum var. pendulum. Classification (NCBI taxonomy): domain Eukaryota; kingdom Viridiplantae; phylum Streptophyta; class Magnoliopsida; order Solanales; family Solanaceae; genus Capsicum; species Capsicum baccatum. The sequence continues at coordinate 231,999,620 of CM061560.1, read as the reverse complement.
TGTTTTTTTCCGCAAGTATTTTTGTATATTTCAATTAGGTGGGAATACACTGGATATGTTGTTGTTGCTGTTGAAATATTTTTGTATATTAATTTTGTTATATCAGTTTTAATTAGACGTGTCTGTTGCGTTGTTTTAGTTGTGATTTTACTATGTCACTCCTAATGAATTATTATGACAATTTAAGCATTGTGTCAATTAATAATATTTGATAAAAAAGATAAAATAGATATAAAATGATAAGTTAATTAAAAAAAATTCACATATATTTTTTATAGTTTTGTTGTTATATCACTTCTAATTGGTTGTTGTGAATCATTAAGACACCTAACTTTACTATATCATTCATAATTAATTATTATGTTTATCTAAGCATCATAACTAATTATTATGTTCGTCTAAGTATCATGACACTTAAATTGGAATAGAAGAAAAAATATTATACATCACAGTAATGTAAAACTTAAATTATTTAAAAAATATAATTGACTATCAATGTCACAAAAATTTAAACAACGAGAGCGTTGTATATTATTTAAAAATTACATAAATAATATTATAAATTACAATAATTAATAATTTAAACATCTATTAAAAAATTAGTATATATTTTTAAAAAATATTATAAATCATAATAACTAAAATAAATTTAAAAAGTTGGGCCCGAGCTATTGGTGGCCAGTTTTTATTAGAGAAATATTGTCTTCATACTAGAGGCACTAGAAGCAATGGTTACGTGCCCCGGCACGTATGACAATAAAGTGGACACTTTGCCTACAAGGCAATAAATAATGAGTATTTATGAAAGTTAGCTAATTTATATTTCATCCCTTTTAAATTACTTGTCATATTTTTCTTTAATGAATCAAATTGACATGAAAAGAAATAAATTGAAAAAAACATTTTTTTTTTTTAAATCAAATTGACATGGAAAGAAGTCTTATTTGTAGCACTTTTGGTATAATTCTTTAAATAGTTATTGTTATAATTATAAGTATATTTAAACAATCCAATTCAATTTAATTTTACAAATTAGTCAAATTGACTCTCAACAATACACAATATTATTATAAACTGTTCAATTCTAATCATAATTAGTGAATATCATCATAACTTTTCCAAATCTTAAAAGATACACTCAAAGCAATAAGACTAATGACAAATGACAAATAATAAAAAGAAAATCTTAAGTTGACATAATTAAGAAACATACCTTAGTCATCGTCCTTGGTGAGAAAGAAAAACTTGAATGTACAGACACTGGAGAACCCAAATCCAAGCTTGAAAGTTCATCAGAAACCGATGAAAAACTCGAAACCATCGTTAAATAATCCGTCAACGATTCATTTTCTGGTACGTCGATAGGTTCAACGTTCCACAAAATCCAATTTTGTGTGCTACCAGTATAAGGATTATCATGTGTTACTTTATTTCTCCATGGAGGTGTCCCTCCATTTGCACGTAAATATTTTCCTCCAAAACCCCTTAATTTTACTTGAAATCCATCTCTTATTGGTTCCCACTCAATTCTTTCGTCCTTTATTTTTTCTGGCAAAGTCTGAAGTACCTGTTGATAACATAATTAAATAAATAAATAAATAAATAAATACACTTTTCAATAATTTAAATTTTTTGATAAAATAATTACACAATCAATCATAATACAAGAATAAGTGAAATCCTGGTTCTAGTCTCACAGTTATTCATTATTATATTCTTCTCCGAAAAATCATATGGCTATATACAACCAGTAGTGAATTCAGAACTTCATGTAATGAGATTTAAGAAGGAAAATAAAAATCCATTAGAAGATGTGACCTAATGTAATTTTAAACCCCTTTATTACTGAATTATTTTTTTCCCTTATGTTGAGAAAATTCAACTATATATATATATATATAATACTAATAATAACAACAATTAGAATAAATGACTCAATTTAATATACATAATACTATAGCTTTTATGAAAACCCTTGTGATCATCATAATTCATAATCATCACAACCTAGTTTTGTTCGAGGGAACATATTGAAAATATAATTAAGTAAATAAAAGTATCATAACTGACAATATAATTAGGATAATTAGACTTACCTTTCTTCCGGTCATGCCAAGTAGAAATGGTTCATCAGAAGCCGTCAAATACTTGCCGGAGACACTTTTCAGTCGAATTAAATGTCTGTTTTCGACGTCGTCATCGACAACTTCAACGATCCAGCGTGCTTTTCTTGATGAGCCATTTCGACTTTGTCTAATATTTTCTTGATCATCATCAGCTACTAAGTACTTATCCAGATGACTTTTTAATTTTACAGCTTTTGCTTTGTTGAAAAAATCCATGAATAAACTTTGTTGTTAATGATGAATAAAAATATGAAAGTAGTAGTAATATTGAAGAGGAATAATGGGGTGTAGGATGAAATATAGAAGAATTAAATAATTGTAGTGATTGTTATTTTTTGATTATTATATAAGACGAGAAAAGATGGCTTTTGTTGGATGGTTTTTGTATTCTTTGGCAAAGTGATTAAGGAAGAGGATAGAGGGACAAGAAAGTCCATTTCATATTGTTGTAATATAGTAGACTTCTATAGTTCTATTCATTTTATATTTCTTATATATGGCAATTTATGAGTAGTCAAACTTTAATGATTTTGTCAAGTATAACCTGCGCATATACACGTTCATTTTTATTTTACTTGACCTAAGCATAACTTGCACGTATATTTATTTATTTTTATTTTACTTAACCTATATTTTAGCATATTTTAATTAAATATTTTTTTAATTAAATAATTTTATTAATTATGTTTTTGAATTTTAAATTTGATTATTATTTGTATATTTTATAGTTATTTAATGCTAAGAATAGAAAGAAAAAATATAATAAAATTTTCTTAATTTCATAAATTGAAACAATTCAAACTAAGGGATTATATTTGAAACAATTATTTTAGTATAGGGACCAATTAAAATGAAACCAAGAACTTATAATTGAACATTTTAGTATAGGGATCAATTAAAATAAAACTAAGGGATTATAATATATTAGGAACTGCAAATCATTTTTTATTTCAAATCAATAACTCATGCTTAATATAATTACTTATAGTGATCTGATTGTAAAATATTTTTTCACGCAGAAAGTTATAAAATTTGACATGAAACTAAATTATTAATTTACTTATTCAATTAGGTAATCATGATTAGTGTAAAGATTATTCTGCTAATGGATGAACACCACGTTAGGGATAGAAAACGATGGAGATGTAAAAAGGATAGCCATAGCAAAGACAGAAAATAGGGGAGCGAAGGCAGACCGTTGAATTCATATTAAATGATGAAATTTCGAGGCAAAAGATTGGTAGTGATGATCATCCACGCGTTTGAAAGGATGTCAGTGAAGTCTTTGGATTAGAAAAAAGAGAAGAAGCTTCTACATAGTTATTTCCATCATTTTAATTTACTAGTTTAAGTGTATGCGTCTAGCACATGTAACTTACTTTATTGAGTTTAAATATTACACTAAATATGATATTTATTTAAATAATAAAGATGAATACAATAATTAGATTCAACATCTTTTAGAGAATTTATTTAATTAAACCTAACATTTACCAAAAAAAATTGTCAAAATCGATCGATATTCATCTACCACTTGTGAAACAAAACAATACAATGATAGAGACATCAAAACAATATAATTAACATAAAAATGTTTTCAAAGTTTCCTGACACTCGTATACCATCTGTAAATTATAACAAAATAATACGATAATAGAGATATCAAACTAATACAACCAATCTTTACCTTTACACAAAAATTTCTCAAAATAGAGGTATAAAAATAATACAATTAAACCTAACATTTACCTAAACAAATTCCTCAAAACCGACCGACATTCGTCTACCACCTGTAAATTCATCTACGACTTGTAAACTCTACCACCCGTAAATTCATCTACGACCTGTAAACTACAACAAAATAATACAATAGTGATCACAAAGCTTAAGTAAACCAATTTCTTCTCTAGTTTAACGTGCATCTCAATATTTGTAGAAATATTTTCTTAGTAGAATCCTATTTTTGGAGTACTTTTTTATCCTATTTTAGGAATATTTTTCTAATTGATCACTGCGGGATTAAGTCGGGAATAGAAAGCAAATAGAAATGTGTGAGATTGAGAATAAAAGGCCGAGATTACTCTAGTTTAAATGAGGCGCAAGGGTCATGATGTTGTCACATGGCAAGGTGGTTATATATACATAGCAGAGGAGAGAGAAGGGCAGAAGGGAAATTTGGTAAATCAATTCCTCCCTCGTGTTCTTCTTTTTCCTCCTAATTCACTTCTCTCGTCATCTAAAATCTAACTTTCTTTTCTCTTCGATCTCCTTCTAAATTCTTTCCTCATCTAATTCTGCAGGTTATCGTGGCTATGGTGAATCATTTAGTTAGTTTTCATTAATTGTAGTTTCCATTCTTTGTAATCGAGTTTCATTGTTCATTTTTTCATTCATGAGAAAACCAGAAAATTCCCAAAATATTCTTGTGTGCTTAGTCGTTGTGATTTACTTTAGATCCCTATTGAGATCATAACAAGTGGTAATCACTACAAATATTAATTGATTCTCCTTTCATATATTTTAGGAATTTCATATATTTCAGGAGTCTAATTAATATAATAATAATAATTAAATAATAAATTGAAAAACTAGGGTCTTTTGATGAAAAATAAAAAATTTAAATCACTTTTCTAAGAACATTCACACTTTTAATATATTATAGACCCACATCGGACGAGCTTGATTATGATAACACCATGTCAAATTAAGTTTGGACTTAGCTCCAATCAGAAAAGGTAGTTTAAATGGAGGAGAATAGCTGAAGTCTTATAAGAAATTCAAAAATCTCCTCCCACATTGATGTTAAATTCATTCCATTCACTAGTTTATTTTAGTTTGATTTGAAATCTCAAATTAAAGATTCGTATAACGTAATAAAATATCAATTAAATTTTTTCATCCTAAATATGTCATGTAAGATATCTATTGTAATTAAAAAGTTAATACTACTAAATATAGAAACAAATTTAAAAGAAAAATTAAACAAATAAATTGAAGCTTGAATTTAATAAAGTGAGAATATGATATAGCTTCATTGTATTTGTACTTCATTTTTGGTAGTATTTTTACAATCGTATTTGCACATTGTATGGGGCATAAGAGGGATAAAAATGACTCAATAAAAACCGTGAAATCCTTTCCCCATCAGGTCTCTAGTGGATATCCTCCATTCTTTCATTTTCTTTGACCTGTTCTTGTATATACTCAAAGAAAAAATGTGCATACATAATACAACCAAAGAAAACTCCAGGTCCAAGATTTACGCACTTCTTACTAAAAAAAGACTTCCAGTCTCAAAGTTTGAACTAAAGATTCCTCAATGATAAATTAATAAAAAAATTAGTTTGGGGTGCTAAAATTTTTACTATGTGTGAGGTTCATAAAAAGGATTGAATCATAAAGATTTATTGTACGCAATCTTACCCTATATTCTTGTTAGAGATTGTTTGGATGACTTGAATTTATGACCTTCTAATCACGTGACAACAGTTTTACCAGACTCCTCAAAGTAAGAAATGAATGAATTTTTAATTTTCCACCAGACGGTCCATGCACGTACGCCTTTACCTCTGTATCAGACCAGAAAAAAAAGATGCTATACTAGTGAGGTAATCAAAATGTGATGTGAAGTTATCAAGATTAACACAGGAAGAATATAAGATAATATTGACATCGATTCCCCCTCAATGTCTTTTGAGTTGAGTCTCGATTTGTCTAATGCAGTTTACATTTCCTGTGTGGTTTGCAAATTACTACACAGTGAAAATTTATTCACTGTACACAAAGTGCTCACCCGAAGGACAAAGATTGTACCGATCTAAGGTTATCCTAAGATTTCAAAAAAATATAAGATAACATTGGGCTTATCCTAAAAACGGTACAATTATATTTATATGTGGTCAAAAACACACATTTTAGGGTGTGTTTGGTATGATAGGAACATGTTTTCATAGAAAATAAGTTGATGTTTTACTTATTTTCTTATGTTTGGTTGCTGAGTGAAAAATATTTTTCAAAAAATATTTTATGGTGTTTGGTTGGTGAATAAAAAATATTTTTTTTTCTACCTAAATTTTAACTTTACATGAGCGTGTGACCCTCTAATTAAAAATATAATATATTTTCTGAAACATAATACTTAACTACATATTTTTAATCATTCAGTCAGTTTGTATGAGATGTGACATCAACAATTATACATTCATTTGACCAAACTTAGAAAAAAAAATGTAACTTTTTATTACGTATTAATAAAATAAATTTATAATTACGTATTTTTTATTTTTTTATTTATTAAAAAGTAACTTCTTAATACGATTTATGAAAGAAAAAAGTTAAAAAGAGTGAACTAGGTGGTACTTGATTCGACAAAACGAAATAATAACTTTTTAAAAATTTTTTTTTTGATAAGAAACGTAATACAAAGTTATAGTTTATAAATTGTACTAAAAAGTTTTAATTTACAAAAGTTATAAAGTTTTAATTTATAATTAAAAAAAAACTCAGTGTACTATCACATCACTTCTTTATGTCAAATCATGTAAACGTAATAAATTATTACATTTTATAAAAAACTTTTGTAAAACGTAATAAATTATTACTACATTTTACTAAAATTTTTTTACTGTACACATCCTCAATCAAACCATTAAAAAAAGGTATAAAACGTAATAAATTATTACGTTTAGCCTATTTTGATAACTTATTAAATAGGTGACATATTTTGATCACTTTATTCATATTTTGATTTATTTTGGTTCCAAGTTTTCATAAGTCACATCTCAATATTTTCTAGAAAATGACTTCCCTTGGCCCATAAGGGAAGTCATTTTCTTTCAAATGGAGGAAAATGAGTTCCTTTGAAAAATATTTTTCCAAAGTTATATTACAACCAAATACGAAAAAATAGAAAAATATTTTTCATCAAACATTTTTTTCATCATACCAAACACACCTTTAATCCTATTTCTTTTTAAGTTCGTTAACTAGTGATTTAAATATGGAAAAAAAATGTATATAGCAATTATTAGATAGGAAATTACAACTTATAGAATAACTTTTATTTTTTTCAAGTTGTAGCAAATTTTATAAAAAATATAAAAAATAAAAATGTTTTTTTTTTAAAAAAAATAAATACAAAAAGTAGTTACTGAAAAGGAAAATAAAGATTTAAAACAACTAATATGCAATAATCCTTCCTTAAATATAGTTATCCTTAATTATTGATATCAATCCACCCCAAGTTCCTTTAACCGTTTTTCTTTTCTCCTATATATTAATGCTTCCACTAAGAGTTTCCATCTTCATACACTATCTTCTTTTTATACACCATTTAGTTGTTCTAGTATGAAAGATGACAGTGTTCATTAAATCTTAATTTAATATAAAAGTAGATGAGATAGAATCTCGATTAAAAGAGAGAAGCACATAGTGTATGGAATGAGTATATAAATTGGTATCACCTAAATTTAATATCGCAATCCATTAATATCAATTTATATATCTATTTCATACAAATGTGACATGTAAGAAAACACTTTATAAACTGATTTCATTCAATTTATAATCTTAAGTATATCTTCTTAATTGAATATCATAATCACATTATACTCATTCCATATAAATATAACACGTAATAAACTATTTTATAAACCTTGAATGTAATATTGATATTATACAGGTTTCATACATGAAGCAGTTCAAAAAATACAAGCTTGAATATTTATTTCATAAATAAAATAAATAATACGTATAATATTTGGTGAAAGTCAATTTCTATACCAATTTCTGCAATCATTATACTTATTTCATACTGATTTTATACAGAATTCATACACGAAACAATTTAATAAGTATATACAAGATAATTTTCACTATATTATTCTTATGAAATTACGATCTATATTTAAATCCTTATTTATGTTGTTATCAATACAAACTGATTGTTCAATATTTTTTCTCTAATATCCATTGACATATCTTTTATTGTTATACATAATGAGTATTTTATAAAGAAATTGACAATACTTCTTATATCATATTATTTTTAAAGAACAAAAGGAAAAATAAAAGAAAGAAAATTTCTGATGAAGGAGAACAAATCGTTGGTTGAATAATGATTCACAATGGAACAAATCGTTGGTTGAATATTCTAGTACTTCTACGCAAAAGAGTAGAATCGAATTTTGGTTTAGACATGATTCACAATGGAGAATGAAAACAAATATATTAATTTTATGTTTTTTGAAAAGAAGATGAATATTATCTTAAATTCACTTTTTTCAATGAAGAAAATGAATATTATATGAAATCCACTTTTTTCAATCTTGTATTTTCAAGCGAAGAATATGAATATTATATGAGCAAGTTAATGGAATCAGAATTTTCAATAAATTTTTGAAAGGTTGAGTATTAGAATGGAGAAAGAGAATATATATTTACCATAATTATCAATTCACAATTTAAGGAGAATATTGATTACAACCCTATAAATATGAAACTGATTTAAATTATATAATTAAAAATGAATTTTTAAAACACAATTAAAATAATATATCCTTTAATAAATTGCTATAACTTAAATTGCTATTAATGCAATTATCTAAAAGTATTACTAAAATTTGTTATTTTAGATCTAATAATACTATAGGGGATAATTTACTCTTTACATATTAATTGAGAGATATGCAAAGTAAATAAAGTGAAATAAAGATGGAGCAAAGAGTAATTGAGGGCGTCGTATCAATATGTTGGTTGTTGGATAGAGACTTAGTAAAGTAAAAACCTGCTTGATGCTCAAGAAAATAGTATATTGTCGTTGTATTGCAAGACCAAGTGTTCAAATACAAATAACTTAGTTTGTCCTAGGGCTTTTAGTTGGGCCGGGTCGGGTCAACCTGAAATTGTCTCATTAAATTTAGCCGGTTTGTGGGCTGGTCCAATTCTGGGCAAGGTTAAACGGGCCAATTTAGTTTCGAGCCCAATAGTAAATTTAAAAAAAATAGTTCGGGACCGTTCCACTAAACCTAATTCGGTCCAACCCGCCTAAACCCGGTCAAAATCGGTCCAAAATCCGATCGAAATCGGTCAAAACCCAAAAATAAAATTAAAAGTTTTTTCTCCAATATACACTATATATACCCACTTATATACATTTTAAATACGTTAAACAACATATATAAACTGTATATATAGTATATGCTACATTAGAATTTAAAAAACATTATCCATATACACAATTACACATGTAATCGTGTATATGACTATACGTTTGTTAAATATATATACTACTCTAAATAAAATATATACTACAAGATATATACTATAATATAATGATATATATACTAATTTATAAAGCATATACACATGTATACGTTAAATATATACTACTTTAGAGTCTATAGAAGATATATACACATATATACGTACCATTCAATATATATGTACTACTTTAAATAAACATATACTACAATACACACACACACTATATAGTTATATACTAATTTATAAAACATATACATATGTATATGCTAAATATGTACTACTTTAGAGTCTATAGAAAATATATACACATATATACGTACCATTCAATAAATATACTACTTTAAAAAATATGCAACTTAATATAATAAATTAATAATACTTGATAGTAAATTAGTAATATATTAAAACTAAGTATTTAATTTAAACTAGAAATTCAATTTAAATCATTAAAGAAAAAAAAATTACAAAGTAAGGACTAAGGAGTGAATGAATGTTATATTTTATTGATTGCAAAATGATTCAAAATTTATAATTTACATGAATGAAAAATCTATAAAGTTTTCATCATTTTTTCCAACTCATCCATGTTAATATTAACGGAAACTTGCATAGGATAGTCAAAGTCAATGGGGGCAAAATCATGCATTGAACTTGATTCTGCTGAGTTCTCCCTTTGAAGTTGTAATTTCTTCAAGTTTCTGTTCATCGTGCGGCTCCACCTTCATTCCTTGATTTCTTCGTTCCGCTCTAATCTAATCTCTAAGGCAAACTAGAAGATTCATAACATTGCTTCTCAATGAGTGTCGGTTGTCTCCAAGATGTTGTCGTCCCTGACTAAAAGGACAGGATATTGTGTTTCATTATTCTTCCACCAATCCAATGCGTTGATCCATCGTCTGCGATCCTTTAGCGGAGTTTGAAGATAATACTTAAGCTTTTTTCGATAAGTTGTTGTGTAAATTCCCGCCTTAATACTGTTCCAACAATTTAAATCATAAAAGTAATCAGGAAAACTACTATATACCGGCCTTTTAGAAGATGATGGCTCCTCGGGAGGATGAAGAGCGACATTTGGAGTGATGTTTGTTGGTACAACTAAATAAAGTAAATCAGTATAATGGTTATATAATTTATCTATGTAAGCGTTCGCATCACCCATAGCCGTCCACAAATCTGGTTGTTCTTGTTCTCCAGCATCAGAATCGTTGTTAGTATTTATATCCAAGTTAGAATAAATAAGAGTACTAAAGTGGCATATAATAGTATATTTCATACACGGATTTAGGATAACACCAACCAAAGTAAATAGGGGGAATTGGAAAAAAATATTTTTAAAATTTAACAAACATAGCACCAACAACTTCGTTGTAACCTTCTTTGTTCTTATATTCTTTGAGCAAACTAGAAATATCGGATATATATGCTAAAATGTTACAAACACTAAGATAATAAGCACCGAAAAATTCAAACGTAACTATATAAATTCTTTTCAAAAACTTAACAAGATCATCAATTATAGCCCAATCAGAATCATGTAGCATACATTCAGCCGGATCAGCAAATGAACCACAATGTTGGTTAAAAGTTAGTGTAATAGGAACTCTATATTTATGACATGTTTTTAAAAAATCATACGTAGCATTCCATCTAGTATCACTTTCTTCAGGTATCAATATCGTTGCAAGTCCATTTTGTTCACAGTTAACTTTAAATACTCTAATTCTTTTTCTTCGATTATTTGCTTGAATAAAATCAACAACAAGCCGAATTTTTTCAATATAAATCTAAAAAAACTCAAGACCATCTCTTACAATTAAATTATATATATGACAAGCATATTTATCATGAAATATTTCAGGTAACGACGAAGATAGCTTCTCTTTTAACTTTGTAATAGCAGTCTTGTTGTTAGAAGCATTATCAAAAGTAATACATAGGACTTTATTTTCAATACCATACAATTATGTAACTCTACCAATCGAATCAACAATAAAATCTCCAGTATGTATATGATCTTCATCATACAAAAAACTATAATACGTTTTTGCATAACAAAATTACTATTTATCTAGTGACAAGTAATGGTTAAATAATCATTTTTATTAATAGCACGATCAAGATCAGAAGTTAGAGCCATTCTACATTGAATATTTTTTAACAATGTAGATAAATAAAAATAATATTGTGAATGAAGTCTAAAAATATCGGCCCGCCAAGTACTTCTAGGAATACCATTAAACATAGGATTATAAATTGCTTGAATACAATGAATAAAAGCATCCGAAGAAGGAAAACTGAAAGACAAACAACCCACAACTATCATTTTTGCTATTTCTTCTCGGTCCCTCAATTTACTATATTTCTTAATTACCTGACCGGTTGCTGGGTCCATTCTAGTTTGTGTTGGCCCACCAACATCCTGATCACCTTTTGCAATAAATAACTCTTTTTCGTGATTATCACTTATAGGTCTCATTAACGTACCCGTACCCTCTTGTTTGCCTTCTCTTTTATGCTTATATTTTTGTTGCCAAATATTGCATTGCACCTCAGTATCTGATATACGTGTAAAAAATTGTCATGCAATACTAGTTGTTTTACGAGCTCTTGGGGGACGAGGGGGGCGATTAACCGATTCAAATCTAATATTAACATTTTCTATTGCGGGTGTCTCACCATTATTTTCATCATCTTCATCTAAATCAACCGCATCTACTTCATTTTCTTCTTCTATACTGTAATTTTCCTGAACTTCTACATAATCCATATCGTGAGCACCTACACCTACTTCTTCCCAAAAGGTTGACTAAGCGGTACCGGAGGCAGAGACACACGGGTATATCTACTACTTGAACTACCTCTACCGCCAGTAATTCGCTTTTTACTACCACTACCACTTCCGGAATAATTTTTTTTTACATTTTTAGTGGCGAGGTTTCTTAATTTGTCCATAATATAAATCAAACTAAAAAAATTCAAAATACACAAATATAATAAAATTAAATATTCAACAATCAATACACTAATTAAAAATTAAAAGTAAGAGATGGAATGATAATACCAAATTTTGGAAGTATCCGAAGGTTGCGACTTTAGAAACTTCTACTTGTACTTTGTAATCGCAAAATTCAAAAATTAAATTGAGCACTTTAGGAAATATATAGAATATTTGAATTTTGAGAATTGAGATTTGAGAGAATGAAAATTGTGTGGAAAATGATTTGAAAGTGTAGGGCATTTATAAGAATTTTTTGGGTTTACAAAAATATTTTAATTAAATTTTTATTTTTTTTAATTAAAAAGGGTATATAGCTGTTTTTGGGGCTCAAACGGTCATATAGTCGTTGGGCCCAATGGCTATAAAGCCCAAATGATCAATTTTTTTTTTAAATAAAATAAAAAAAATCGAGCCGGTTAACCGGAGGGCCTGAATCGGGTTTGGTCCAGGCTGGGTTAACCGAGCCCAAAAAAAAATAACTTAGCCCGTGATTCGAAACCCTACAGTCCGTGGGATGATCGAGCCAGGTCATACCGGGCCGGGCCGTTTAGGTGGGCTGGGTCAAATCGGCCCGTTTAACAGGTTTAGTTTGTCCATAAAATTTCGTTTACATATCACTTGACTCATTAAGTTTGAGACATGTTTTGATAAATAGTTGGTGATGAATAGTCCGGATAAAAAAGAAAAACACTTAATAATTCTGAAAGAAAACTCACCAAAGTGATGTTTCATGTGTGTTTTTGATCATTATCTTTTTTTAACAAAAAAAAATTGCTTTAATTAATTCTTTTAATTATCAATATCGAGTGTCATTCATCATCATCTTTTAAAAGGAAAAAAAGAGTGCACATCACACACCATTAGATATTAGCCAAAATTATTTTAATAAATAATTGATGATAGTTCAGAAAAGAAACACAAATACTTCATGATTTTGATAGGAAATTTGAAAATAATACTTCAAATATAGTTTTGATCAGTATCTTTTCAAAAAATTCTAATTCAAAACAAACAACTAATCAATTTACTTTCTCAACTTGATTCAATTTGTCAATTTGGTGCTATTTACCGACTTTTCTTTTTTTAAAACACACATACTAGAGACCATCATATATGTCTAGGCCAAAAAGGATTTAAATATTGTGCACGAATGGCAGTGATGGATAAAACAAATGCAGGAACAAAAGAGAGGAAATGTACATAAGTGGATAATGGTAGGTGTGGTAGGTAAATGCACATATCAAAACTTAAGAGTGGTTTGGTAGAGTGTATAAGAATAATGTAAAATATGGTGTATTAGTAATACTTGTATTTTTCGTATGCAGTGTTTGGTTCGATATATTAAAAATAACATGAATTATATAATTTTAATTTTTTTTTTCTTACATAATACCCTCAATATATATGTTGAAAAGGATGCGAATTTTTTTTGAGGGATAATAGTATCTTTAAGCATGTTAATACATGCATTAGATCCATTGCATTACTAATGCCATGGATTTTGAGGTATTAGTAATACACACCTCAATACACAATAGAGTGTATAACTAATGCAAACATTAGTTATACATAAGATAAAAAGATATACCAAATAAGGTACTATTAATACATATTAAACTAATGCAAGCATTAGCTTTCTTATACACTATACCAAACGACCCCTTAGTGTGATTGCACTTGGGCCTTCAAACTCTAGCTTTTTCATATTTTTTTAAGGTTAATAATTTATTTGTATTTGGTATTCATCATATTAATAAATGCAAAATATGTGTTTGTTATTAAATTATTATCGCTTAATCATGATATTCACATATTATGCTTATCCCATTAACTTAATCAATCAATGATAATATGATTTGATGTAATAAAGACTGAATGCAGACAAATATTTATTAGGTAAAATAATTGCTCATACCAAGTGTCTTCACCTCATCAATTGGATACATGACCTGCATGAAATATTGGACTACCATTATTTAATCACAATTGATTAATATACAATCTCGCCCCATTAAGTATTAAATCAGTTAATTATGAAAACTGATACGATTTGATGTACCGAAAAGGAATAAATATACTCCTAAATTATGATAAATAGTATGTTTATATCTGTCACAATCCCTTTTTAACTCCAAAAAGATTTGATTATAAGTTTCGAAAGGGTTTTTATTATCAAAGTGACAAAAGATGATTTTTGTTTCGAAAAAGGATTATTTACATTTTTTGTTCAGAGTCGCCACTTGACATAATCCGGTGTGCCAAGTCACTTTTGAAAGATCCTTTTCAAAACGTTTTGACTCTGTAAACTGGTTTGCGAAGAGAGACTCCGACTAAGGAATTCTGTTAACCGAGGGGAAGGTGTTAGGCATCCCTCGGTCCCGTGGTTTGATCACGGTCGCTTGGTAGAGAGTATCGACTAATCTAACACTATGGATGTATAAACCACACAAAACACATATAAAAATCAAACAAACAAACCAAATGTACGAATCCCAAAATATAGTGTACAGTCCAATTATACAGTCCAAAAATAAAAAAATATAAATCCTATTCTAAACTAATCCTAAGCTAAACTCCAATACCTTACCCGATGCCTTGGGCCTTCGTCACGAACGTCCTCCGAGTACAAAATACTTCGGGGCATTCCCCGTCAAAATAAACACAAATATCTCGGGGCATTTCCCAGCCGAATGAATACATTTGAATTAATTAAGATAAGCCAAAAAAACATTAACACATATTTAAACATTCAACGCATTCAACAACACATCACTCCTAAATTTTGCCTACCCGAACCTAAATATTTTTACCTATTCAATTCGATGACATTTACGTTCAACATCACAATGAATCAAAATTGATTCGGAGCTAACCTTTTCGTCAATTTTCAATTCCACCCCAACTTTATTTTTATCAATCTATTAAAACATGATCAAATTTATTTCTCAAACCACCACAACCGAATCACCAAGCATCATGATCATAACATCAACATAACAAAAATCCAACAAAACATAATCACATCACACATAATCAGAGCCAATCCAACAAACCAAAATAAATAAAAAGAAAGCGGGTTAAGAAAATGGACCTCAAGTGTCGATTTCAACATATCGGAGATAATAGGGCACCCGGAAAACCTCAATTCGAACTTCGACACATCACAAAATCCAACTCGAATCAAATTCCCAGCTTCTGAATCCAAAATCCCAGAAACAATATGAAGACCAAGACGCGAAACTGAAATCACGTCAATACCCAAACCAGTATACAAAATTCGCAGGATCGAGTCAAATCGAGCGAGTTCAACGGCGAGAAATGCATTTTGAGATGCTTTTGACATTTTTCCGGTGACATAGTCGCCGGAGCAGTAACCAAAAATGCGACCTCTAAATCCTCCTCGATTCTGAATCGTAGATCTCTCTCTCTCTCGCAAATCTCTCTCTCTCTCGCAAATCTCTCTCTCTACCTCTCTTAGTTCTTACTCATGCCATTTTTCCTCTCACTTCTATCTGTGTGTGTGTGATTTAGTGTGTGAATATGGTGTTTGAAGATCTATTTTCTGTGAGTCTCTTTGCACGTTCTGTATTCCCCAAGAAGAAGTAAAGGGAGCAAAAAATGGAGGTCCCCACTTTGTGCGTAATTCTCCCCCTTTTATGTGAATATGATAATGTATATATTGATGGAATAATCTTGTGGGCCCACCTCTATTTGTTGTCTTGTATGTATGAATGAAAAACCAAAAAATGGAAATCCCTTTTCTGTTAATGAATTGGACCATCCACCAACATTCCCAAAGTGAGGCCTCCCTTCTTTATGTTTGTTTCTTTTGTGAATTGGTTTCAAGGTGAATAAAAATGTGAGGGGTAAGGGTTACGTGGGTGGGTGGTGAGGTAGGGTAGGGGTGGTGATTAGCATGAGGTGTAAAGTTGGTTAGCATAATGTGAAAAATGGCTATTCTTGATTGGGTAGGATATTAATTGGTGGTAGGATACATGGTAAGACGGGGTAAACGATAAAAATACTTTCGGGGAGGGAAAAAATTAGGTGTCTACAACATGCCCCCTTTGAATGTAAACACGAAGTGTTTTTCAGACAAAGAAGTAGACACGAGACATAATTTTGTCCCGACTATTATTCAAAAGAAATAGAAGGAAGAAGGACAACCTACCCATCCCAAGTTATGTAGGGATCAAGTACCCTGTGGTTCAAGGATTGAAAAGGAAGGGCTGTACCGAGTTGAAGAGTCGAGTGAGGTTCTATCAAGGTTCCGGTCCGCGGCTCAGTCATTACGTCAAAATGAAAATTACAAGTTAAAGCATAAATGAAATTACAAAATTCCTATCTATACAACTTCTGTTGTTCTCTTGACTTGAGTTTCATCACCTTATTCTTCAGGCGGGCTCCTGATTTGTGATTTCCTTAACTTGTTGTTTGGCTTTCAATTGCTTCACCTTGTTGCTTAACTTTCAATTTCTTCACCCTGTTCTTCAGGCGGGCTCCTGACTTGCTATTTTTCAATCCGTTAACTTTCAACTTTTCACCTTATTGCTTTGTTTTTAACTTTTTCACCTTGTTGCTTGACTTTTAATTTCTTCACTTTGTTGCTTGACTTTCATTTATTCGCCCTGTTCTTTAAGCGGTTCCTGACTTGCGATTTTTGAACTGTTAACTTTCAATTTTCTTCCTCTGGTTGCTTGCTTTTCAACTGCTCCACCTTGTTGCTTGAGTTTTCAAGTATTCACCTTGTTCTTCAGGCGGGCTCCTGAAATCACATCAAAACTAAAAAGAAAATTATCCCACACAAAGAAATGCATCTTTTATGAGTTAATTGGAATGATTCGACTAAAAGGTATGTATTATAGGAATCAAAAGAGATGACTCGACTAAAAGGTACGTCTTATAAGAATCAAGAAAAATGACTCAACTAAAAGGTACGTCTTATAGGAATCAAGGGAATGACTCGACTAAAAGGTACATCTTCTAGGGGTCAAGGGGAATGACTCGACTAAAGAATTCGTCTTATAGAAATAACAAGAAATGACTCGACTAAAAGGTACGTCTTATAGGAATCACAGGGAATGAATCGACTAAAAGGTACATTTTCTAGGGGTCAAGGGGAATGAATCCACTAAAAGGTACGTCTTCTAGGGGTCAAGGGGAATAACTCGACTAAAAGATACGACTTATAGGAATCACAGGAAATGACTCGACTAAAAAGTACATCTTCTAGAGGTCAAGGGGAATGACTCGACTAAAAGGTACATTTTGTAGGAATCAAAGGAATGACTCGACTAAAATGTACGTCTTCTAGGGGTCAAGTGGAATAAATCGACTAAAAGGTACGTCATATAGAAATCAAAGGAACGACTCGACTACAAGGTACGTCTTATAGGAATCAAAGGAGAATGACTCAACTAAAAGATACGTCTTCTAGGAGTGAAGGATCAATTTAAAAAGTGTATCACCTAGCAAATAAAAACTGAAATTCCTGGACAAGAAAGCGTGTCTCCAAGGGATATAGGATGATGATTTTTTACCATGATTTAATTATCAAACCTGTGCAGCAACTTTTCTTCTTGCATTTTTAGAAGTGAGGCATTGAAGCCCTTGATATTTATGCTTTGAAGTCCTTGCTTTGAAGGTAATATGTTTCTTGTTTCATAAAAAAAAGATTGTGAGTTTAAAACACGGTGGCTGATTTGTGGCTTTAGCTTTCGCGATAATCGCTCTTGCCCTCATCATATTTAACCTTGCTTCCAACCATTAGCATATATCATTGAGTTGCTGAATCATTGACCAGAACACAGATTATTAAGTGTGACTGAAAAAAACACAGTATCTCTGCTTGCCATGCTTCTAAGATAGACCCTTTGAACCTTGGTATTTCATGAGTTCTTGACTTTTCTGTTGACGAAACTTTTTGCATGCTCTTTTTTCGGCTCACAATCATGTCTTTTTTATGTGCTAGCTTTTGTCTTGCTTTGTGCAATTAAAGAAGCTGGTAGTCAGTTTTGAAATTTTTTTTCACTTGTTTTGACACGGACTTGATTCAAAGACAAGAAAAGAGAAAAAAGAATGATAATTGTTATTTGGATAACTAACTCAAGAAAGATAAAATAAAAATAAAGAGAAGAAAGAAAAGACAATGAATGTCTCCTTTTGAAACAAAGAAACGAAAAACTCATCTAAAAATGACAGTCAACACTAATGATTATGCCATGCATTTCGGATTAAACAACTTGATCTTTTCATCCAAACTTTCTACCTATTGTTGTTGAGTTAATGGTCTTGAAAATGAGTTGCTTCCTTAGGTCAATTGTATTTAAAACCCGATTCGGCTAGTGGCGCCTTGATAGATTTTTGCCAACAAGCTTCTCGCATTTTCTTTTCCTTAGCTCACCATTGCCTTGTGGTGTCTTTAAGGGTTTTCCACTAATAAGACTCTCTTATCTTCGTTTCCCTTGACTCACAGTCGTCTTACGGTGCCCGTGAGAGTTTTCACCGATAAGACTCTCTCATTTTTATGCTTCCTGCATTTATAGAAGTGAGGCATTGCATCCCTTGATATTTATGCTCTGAAGTCCTTGCTTTAAAGGTAATATGTTTCCTGTTTCATCAAAGAAAACTTGTGAGTTTAAAACATAGTGGGTGGTTTGTGGCTTTAGCTTTCGCGATAATCGCTCTTGCCCTCATCATATTTAACCTTGCTTCCAACCATTAGCATATATCATTGAGTTGCTGAATCATTGACTAGAACTCAGATTATTAAGAGTGACTGAAAAAAACACAGTATCTATGCTTTGCCATGCTTCTCAGATAGACCCTTCGAACCTTTGTATTTCATGAGTACCCGACTTTTCTGTTGATAAAAAGAGAGCGGGTTAAGGAAATGGACCTCAAGTGTCGATTTCAATATATTAGAGATAATAACACACCCGAAAAACCTCAATTTGAACCTCAACACGATACAAAATCCAACTCGAATCAAATTCCCAGCTTTCGAATCCAAATTCCCAGAAACAATATGAAGATCAAGACGCCAAAACTGAAATCACGACTAATACTCAAACTAGTATACAAAATTCGCAGGATCAAGTCAAATCTAGCGAGTTCAACAGCGAGAAGTGTATTTCGAGATGCTTTTGATGTTTCTCCGGTGACACAGTCACCGGAACAGTAACCAAAAATGCGACCTCTAACTCCTCCTCGATTCTAACTCTTCCTCGATTCTAAATTGCGGATCTCTCTCTCTCGCAAATCTCTCTCTCTACCTCTCTTAGTTCTCTCTCATGATATTTTTTCTCTCACTTCGATGTGTGTGTGTGCGATTTAGTTTGTGAATATTGTGTTTGAAGATCTATTTTCAGTGAGTTTCTTTGCACGTCCTGTATTCCCAAAGAAGAAGAAAAGGGAGCAAGAAATGGAGGTCCCCCCGTTGTGCGTAATTCTCCCCCTTTTCTCTGAAAATAATAATGTATATATTGATGGAATAATCTTGTGGGCCCTACCTCTATTTGTTGTTTTGTATGTATGAATGAAAAACCAAAAAATGGAAAATCCCTTTTCTGTTAATTAATTAGACCATCCACCAATATTTCCAAAGTGGGGCCCCCCTCATTTATTTTTGTTTCTTTTGTAAATTAGTTTCAAAGTGAATAAAAATATGAGGGGTAAGGGTTACGTGGGTGGGTGGTGATTAGGATGAGGTGCAAAGTTGATTAGAATAATGTAAAAAATGACTATTGTTGATTGGGTAGGATATTAATTGGTGGTAGGATACGTGGTAAGACGGGGTAAACGATAAAAATGCTTTTGGGGAGGACAAAATTAGGTGTCTACAATATCCTTCATCCTACTTTGGCTACACATATACCCCTACTATTAATGAAATGATACGTATATATGCCCCTCATACTAACGATAGTGGCATATATATACCCAAAGCATGACGAAAGATGTAGAAGTACTATTCATCGTAGTTCGAAAATATTTTTTTTTTTAATTTTAATTTTTTTATCCCACATAATTAACCCAAACCCACAACCAATCCAATAAATCCATCGAACCCAATTTCAAATCAACTCGGTCCGACCTTTATTTTTTGTTCCAAACTCGATACTTCTTTTTTTCTTTCTTAAATGTAAATCTCAATCAAATTGCAGTGATTGATTGTTGCTTCTCGTTGGTGTTTACTGGTTGGAGGAGGTTGAGATTAGGTCGGAGGTGGCCGGAGTTATGGGTGCAACGATGGCTTGCTGACGAGGTGTTTTCAGTTCGACAGAGACGGTAGCTATGTGGTGATGACTGGTAGTTGATAGTGTTTTGCGGACAAAATTTTACTAAAAATTAAAGCGTAAGGGATTTAATTTATTTGATGTTATTTTGGTGTTATAAATTTATATTTTTTTTTTGGGGGGGGGGGGGAATCGATAGTAATGGAGCAAAATTTGTGGGTGTATTTTTTCAATTGAAATGGAGGAGATAACATAATTAGTTGTTGTTCATTGTATTGTTGTTATTGTTAGTGTATTATTGTTGGTGTTATTATTGGAGAATTAGAAGAGGATTTTTGTTATTCCTGGTGGGTGTGCATTATGTGTGTATATCGTTATAGAGGTGGGAAAAATGCGTCTGTTAGATATGCGTCTTTTGAGCTTTAATTGAGACTGGGTTAGATAATGGTTTTGAGTTAATTATTTCAGATAAAAAATTAAAATGAAATTGGGACAAATATATCCTCAAACTGTTATTGTCACACCCCTTTTCCGCTATAGGTGTCGAGTCGAATGGTTTTTCCAATTAAAGTGACGATATTGATTAGGGATTAATTTATTTACAGAGTCGCCACTTGAAATTAAGTTATGGTGTTTCAAATCACCTTTTTGAATCCCTAATCAAAAGGAGATGTCTCTTTATTACGGCTTGCAAAAATAAAAGATCGGGTAAAGAATTCTGTTGACTGAGGGGAAGGTGTGAGGCATCTCTCGAGTCCTGTGATTCAAGCACGGTTGCTTTTATTGACTTATCTTGACTTAACTATTTTGATAAATTATGTTTGGACCTAGGTTCACTCATTTTTTAATTATACTGAAAATGTCTGTCGACATCTTTGATATTGAATAAATTGGTGAAAATTAATTTTAAAAGCTATTTGTCATGGTGCACTATTGCATCTTTGAATTTTAAAAATATCTCAAAAATATGCGTATGCCGCATTCTTAATTGAGACGAATATTTTAAAATGCATCTAAAATTTGTCTAGTGTTAAAGACGTTGGTTTGCCACTTATACATTTGCAACGAATTTATCTATTCGAAATACTAATTAACCTTAACAATAAATTTATGCAAAATTTCATTTAAGGATGATTAATTTATCTAACAAAAATAATTCTCAAAATTTATTAATGACAATGAAATAAAATAAAATAATATAATAATAAAAATAATAACAATAAATAAATAATATTACAAATACAAAATTAACCACATTATTTTTAATTTTATTAAAATCCTCAATTTCTATTCTACTTAAATTAAAGTAAATCCAAATTAGACATTATGAGACAAATCAAACACATAATCACAGAGAATATATAACCGGGGACAAATGATGCACAGATACGATACAAAAATTGATAACACTGTTTACTAACGAATTTCATCGAAATAGTAATAGACGACGACTGGAAAGGGGAAAGGGGTGGTCGCCGGTGATGGGAAAGAGGAAAAAGAGGCGACAATACAACTGGTTCCAATGATTTTTGTTGGTTTTGAGAGGGGTATCCCGGGTGGTGGTGTGACCAAAGTAGCCCATTGGGTTGTTATTCTGCCTCTTCAGAGTTTCGGTGAACTCAGACAGTAATAGGAAGGGACGGGCTGGTCGGATTTTGGAGGTTCCGATGTTTTCCCGACGGAATTTCACCGGAACAGTGAGCGATTGTTTTTTCCGGTGAAATTTTGCCGGACAAATATGCATTTTTGTTCGTTTTCTCTCTGATTTTTTTACTGCTTTCCCCCTGATTCATTCTCTCGTTCTCTCTTTCTTTTATGTTTTTGCGTATGTAGATATTTCTCTACTGATTTTTCTCCTCTTTTCTCATACTGTGTGGGTGTGTGTATGTTTTGTCATGAATCAAAATTGAGGAACAGTGATGTAGTGTGTGTCTTTTGCAGAATATGTATGTAAGTGTGTTAGGTACATGATGTGTTGTTATGTGTACAGTGAATTCATTTTTTCTCTTTTTCTGTTTATTTTAACTTGGTGATACTAACACATAATATTTTAACATCCAATACATCTGCGTACAAATACATATAAACACTTTGTAACTTGATCATATAACATACAATAATAGAAAGTTCACATAATTAATTCACTGCACATACAAAATAATGCAGGAAACCACGTGAACATTTTTATACATGCTTTTTTATAGTAAAATTTATAACATAAATGATATAAGATTGAAGAAGAACCTGTAATGAATTAAATTGAGTAATGAATAAAGAAATTCTTCACCGAAACTCGAACGGAAACTTCGAGATCCCAACTTCACCCTCTTTTCCTTTTTTTTTATCTGACTGTTTTTTTTCCTCTCTGTCTTTTTGTTCAGTGTCTGTAATCTGTGTCAAAGTACGTACACCCGTTTTATCTGAGGATGAGAAAACCTTTAAATAAAGGGATTTGGGGGGAACAGTTATGGATATCAGATAAGAGGGATTTGAATTTTTTATTTTTATATATTTTTTTTAAAAAATTAAAACATATAATAATAATAATAATAATAATAATAATAAAAACAAATAAAGATGAATGAAACATGAAGATCATACGCATCTTTTTCAACATTAACCATGACTAAGCACATGCACGTGCATCACTTCTTTTAAGCATACAAGTCTACTTGTATTGTACTTTTCTCGCAATGGATGACTCATACTCTTTTGGCGCTAATTTTTTCTTCTTCTTCTAACCATGGAGACTATAGATCCTCTGATTAATCTTCATTCAAAATGCTTGATATGGACCTTCTCATTTATGACCAAGGTATTTTCTAATTCGTAAAGTAATTTCCTCAAAACATTCAAGTGAGATGTAACTAGGCCGCCAAACATTTCAACACTTGACTAATTTTTCTTACATGTTTTTTTGCAACTCTAGGTTCTTGATCGAATGTTTCAGCATTAGATTGGGTTTTATGATCTGGCTAAAAATTCAACATGCATATCATATCACTGGAATTGCCATAGAAGAAAAAATGTGTATAGAGAAAACAACAACAATATATATTTAAATAAGAAAAATAAAAGGAACACATATTTTGTTGACAAAAAATATAGAAGGGTTTGAACACAACACTAAAAAAATAATATAACATAGATCCTTAACTGCAACCCTTAAATTATTCAGGTAACAGAAGAAAAACAAAACAAACTACCAAAACTCCATCCTCGTGGAGAGCAAAATAACTTCTGAATTACCGAGCTTGACATTTGGCCATTGATTTACACTTCAGTATTAATGGGGTCTCCACAATCATTACTACATTATCTATTTTTCTTTTTGACCCCGAAAGTATCCTGGACCATTCTGAATTTTCACCATCAAACTCTCTACAAATTAAGCCATCAGCAATTCTTCTGTTCCTCTTAGTTGATTACACAACCTTTTCAGATGAGCCAAAGGATCACCATATCCCCCGTACATGTCTAACTTTGATATTTTGGACTCTAAACGCAAGTGAACATTGTGAAACATGTACAAATCCTTGTCATTACTACTTATATGTTTCTCTTATTTTGCTCCAAATTTCTTAGTTCCCTGGCTATTTCTTGTTATTCCTCATTTCTAAGAGTTTATTACACCTCGTCTCAGACCCTATACCATTTTCTGTGGGTTATCTTGTCTTTTCTTTGAACCTGATATTGTATGAATGAGATGTCAATTTAGCCACAAACCAACCACCTTAATACTATTTTGATTTTGGAGATAACGAATATGTCAAGGCTTTACATTTTCAAAATTTTTTCTTATGAATATCACCGAATCCGATAGGGGTTGCCTACATATCTTATCATAGCAAGAATCATGTTTATGTAGTTCGTGAAATATATGTCGTACAAAACTCAGCCTCAAGACCCCTAAAGGTTCAGGGCTGTTAAGATTTATGTATATTTTTTTATTTTATAAAACTTAGCCTCATGATCTCTAAAGATTTAGGGCTATTAAGATATATATATATATATATATATATATATATATATATATATAAATTGAACTTGAGGATAAGAAAAATAATTATGAAAGAAATCATATTTTCAAAATATTTCCCAATAAATCTATGAATAATTTTTTAAAAGCCATGGTCGTACCCCGAAAAGGGCTTCCTACGTATCCCGCTAAATAGTGAGAATCAAACCATCGTAGTTCATGAAGACCTTAAAAACTATATATATTTTTTAATTTCTTCAACAAATGTTTCATTAAATTTGAGGATAAAATACTCTCTTGTGTTTCACCAAGTTGCCTAAAGTCAGTCAACAATTAAATGGTCTTCCAAATAAATGTCAAAGAGCACGTAGGATGCACATGTTGGTCATTATAAAGAGGGACACCTGTCCTAGACAAATTCGACCCTTGTGCCGAGTCCCGCTAAGTCAAATGCACATAATGCAAATAAAGCAGAACCTAATAGGGATAACCAGATTCTGAGTTTCAGTTCTACTAAGTTTAGATTAATAGGGATAGGTATCTAGATTGGCTTACTCGAGCGAACACTTGAGTCGAGGAGGGACAACTTATTCGGTAGTAGTGCTATTCTGACTTCGTTGTTGATCCAAACCTTGCCTAACATATGTGACTAATAATCCTTCATCAGGTGTCTTGACACTCCGGCTATCTAAAAAAGAAGGTAGGATGCATACTTGCATTCCTTCTATCCTATTTTCAAAGACTCAGAGGGGGTGCGTAAGAGAATACAATTTATAATATAGCTCAACAATATCAAAGCAATAAATAAGCGATAAGTAACACATTAGGCCAACGAACACAATATCAAAATTAATTAAAGCAAGTAAAAGTCAATATTAAAGTGACGATATTGAATAAGGATTAATTTATTAACAGAGTCGCCACTTGGAATTGAGTTATGGTATTCCAAATCACCTTTATGGATTCCTAGTCAAAAGGAGAAAACTCTTTATTAGGGGTGTACAGACCAAACCGTCAAGTCAAATCAAATCGAAGAACCAAACCAAACCGAGAAAAAAAACCGACTTATGATTTGGTTTGGTTGGTTTGGTGTTTGAAAAAAAAAACTGACCATTCTTGGTTTGGTTTGGTGTAAACCAAAAAATGTCAAACCGAACCCAAATCAAACCGACATAATATATATATATGTGTGTGTGTGTGTGTGTGTGTGTATGTGTATATATATGTGTGTGTGTATATATATGTGTATATATGTGTGTGTGTGTGTATGTGTGTATGCTAGTTTAGTCGCACGTGCCTCGCGCGTGTAACATTTATTATTTAAAATTAAATAATTTTATCTATTGCGGAGATTTTTAATAAAGTGTAAAAGTTCAAATCACTTTTCAAAAATCTTTCACACTTTAATGTAATAATGTAAACATAAACATATACACATATATGTTTTCCAATTCCAAGTGGTTGATGGTATCACTTTTACATTTGTATACCTCTTTTCCTTGTTGCCACAGGATAAGAGAGACGCATCAATTTAAACCATATTTGTGTTACAGTTATTTTTTTTATATATATATATATATAAAATCGTTCCTTATTTTTAAAGTCAAATCTTTACAAATTTATTGATTTAATTTTTTCTTATTCTAATAGTTTTATATTTATTTTTAGATTTTTCAAATCTTCTTAAAATCAAATTCAGTTGATTTAGAATTCTTAAACAAATAAAAAATGTATCAGTTGTATGACTTCAAATAAGGAAAGAGTTACCATAAATATATTTAATTAATTTTCAATTCTTAAATCAGAAAAAGATATAGAAATTCTGATGTCTTCTGATAAGGAATTTTTTTACTATAAATACATTGAATTAATTTTCAACTCCTAAATATTAGGACGAAATAGTGAAAAAGATGATTTTGTTTAAATATTAGGAAAAAATAGTGAAAAGTACGATTTTGTTTAAAGCAAGAATTTCAATGATGGGCAAAAAGTTCAATTCACTTTTCTAAGGATATTCCCACTTTTAATATATTATAGATTATAGATATATATATGCATGTATATAATTTAACTTTTTATACATAAAATATTAATTATAATCTACTTTTTAAATACTTTTCAATTAATCTTATTAATTTTCAATATTTAGAAAGTAGATGTGTGTGTGTATATATATATATATATATATATATTCATATTTGGGACTTTAAGTGGTAATATTTATCCATTAATTACTAATAAAATGATCCAAAATTCAATATAAAATTAAAACCTAAACTTTTCACTCTTCATCTTATTTTTTAGTTTCAAGAGAGTTTTTCACTCCTCAATTTTTCATAATTGTGGTTTTTCGTTAGCGCATGAGTAAAAACATACTTGATCTAAACTTCAATCACAATATATTGTCAAAAATAAATATTATAAAAAAAAACCCGAGAAAAACTGAAAAAACCAAAAAAATCGAAAGAAGCGACTAAAACCTAAATCGAAAAAATTGATTTTATGTTGGTTTGATTTGATTTATAGTTTTAATAAACCGACATAATTGGTTTGTTTGTTTTTTTTCAATAGAAAACCAAACCAACTCGACCTATGTACACCCCTACTCTTTATTACGGTATGTAAAAAAAAAAACGATCGGGTAAGAAATTCTGTTGATCGAGGGAAAGGTGTGAGGCATCCCTCGAGTCCCGTGATTCTAGCACGGTCGCTTTTATTGACTTATCTTGACTTTACTATTTTGATAAATTATGTTTGGGCCTAGGTTCGCTCATTTTTTAATTATACCAAAAATATCTGTCTATACCTTTGTTATTAAATAAATTGGTGAAAATTAATTTTAAAATCTATTTGTCAAGGTGCATTATTGCATCCTTGAATTTTAAAAACATCTCAAAAATATGCGTATGTCGCATTATTAATTGAGTAGAATATTTTAAAATGCGTCAAAAATTTATCTAGTGTTAAAGGCGTTGGTTCGCCACCTATAAATTCACAACGATTTTATCTATTCGAAATACTAATTAACCTTAACAAATAAATTTAAGAATTTTTTTATTTAGGAATGATTAATTAATTTAACAAAAATAATTCTCAAAATTTATTAATGACAATGAAATAAAATAAAATAGTATAATAATAATGATAACAATAAATAATAATAAATAAATAATATTACAAATACAAAGCTAACCACATTATTTTTAATTTTATTGAAATCCTTAATTTTCATTCTACTTAAATTAAAGTAAATCCAAATTACACATTATGAACAAATCAAACACATAATCACAAAGAATATATAACCTGGGACAAACGATACGCAGATACAATACACAAATTGATAACACCGTTTACCAACGAATTTCGTCGGAATAGTGGCGGACGATAATGGAAAAGGGGAAGGGGTGGTCACTGGTGAAGGGAAATGGGAAAAAGGGGCGACGACGTGACTAGTTCCGATGATTTTTGCTGATTTGAGAGGGGTTTCTCGGCGGTGGTGTGACCAAAGTAGCCCATTGGGTTGTTGTTGTGCGTCTTCAGAGTTTCGGTGAACTAAGGCAGTAATAGAAAGGGACGGGCTGGTCGAATTTTGGAGTTTCCGATGTTATCCCAACGGAATTTCCAGTGAGCGATTATTTTTTTTCGGCAAAATTTTGCTGGACAAATATGCATTTTCGTTCGTTTTCTCTCTGATTTTTTTACTGCTTTCCCCTTGATTCATTCTTTCGATCTCTCTTTCTTTTATGTTTTTGTGTAAGTCTATATTTCTCTACTGATTTTTCTCCTCTTTTCTCATACAGTGTGGGTGTGTGTATGTTTTGTTGTGAATGAAAATTGAGGAACAGTGATGTAGTGTGTGTCTTTTGTAGAATGTGTATGTAAGTGTCTTAGGTACATAATGTGTTGTTATGTGTACAGTGAATTCATTTTTTCTCTTTTTCTGTTTATTTTAACTTAATGATATTAACACATAATATTTTAACATCCAACACATCTGGGAACAAATACATATAAACACTTTGTAACTTGATCATATAACATGCAACAATAGAAAGTTCACATAATTAATTCACTACACATACTAAATAATGCAGGAAACCACGTGAACATTTTTATACATGCTTTTTTATAGTAAAATTTATAACATAAATGATATAAGATTGAAGAAGAACCTGTAATGAATTAAATTTAGTAATGAATAAAGAAATTTTTCATCGAAACTCGAACGAAAACTTCGAGACCCCAACTTCACCCTCTTTTCCTTTTTTTTATCTGACTGTTTTTTGTCGTCTCTGTCTTTTTGTTTAGTGTCTGATAATCTGTGTCAAAGTACGTACGCTCGTTTTATCTGAGGATAAGAAAACCTTTAAATAAAGGGATTTGGGGGAACAATTATGGATATCAGATAAGGGGGATTTGAATTTTTTTATTTTTATATATTTTTTTATTTTTTAAAAAAATTAAAATATAGAATAATAATAATAATAATAATAATAACAAATAAAAATATATTAATAGATAAATAATAATAATAGCTAATTATTAATTTTTTATATTTAAGAATATACAATAAAAGTTTATAAATATCCAAAATAAATATAATTAAGGTAGTACTAAACTACTAGCTTATTTATTAAAATTTAAAAGGAAAATATATTTTTAAATTTTTTATATTATTTAAAAAATAAAAATAAAATATCCCAAAATGTAACTTTATTTATTTATTTATATTTTAACTAAAAATTTATTAAAATGAAATAAAAGTTAAAATAATATCGGACTAAATATAAATACTTAATCAAGAAAAATATGTTAAACTTCAGGGAGGATAAAAAATCATGTGTCTACAATTATAAATGGTACGTTTACACCCTCAGTCATACTATGGGTACACAATATGCCCTACTGTTAGTTTGAGGGCCATATGTATACCATTTTCACTAATAGTAGAGGCATGTCTGTACCCAAAGAATGACAGAGGGTATATACATTTAATTTATCATAAATTAAAAGTATATTTATCCATTTATTTCTTTGATGTGAACAACGGGTGTCTAGACAATATTTTTGGTAATTACTGGAATATATTTTAATTAAATAAACTTTGAATGTTGACAGTATGATTATTTTCTCTTGCACAGTTAATTGTTTTTACAACAGTTCAATTGCATAGGTATATATATTAGAAAATATGGGTGTTTGACATGAATTTTTATCAGTTTCAATATTTCTGTCTAAATATGTAAATGTATGAGTGTTTGACATGACTTATTATTACTTTCAGTACTTCATAAGTGTTTAGCATGACTTATTATTACTTTCAGTATTTCTATTCAAATACGTAACTTCTTATAATATCAACTTTAGTACTTAAAATTACTTCTCAACGCTTAAAAGTTATCAATTATTTATAATCAGCTAACCAAATCGAACTCCTAGTCACATGGAGTTATTAAAAGCCTTTTTCTACAACTGATGGAAAAGAAATTCAAATAAAACTATAGGTACCTTACAATTTTGAGAAAGTGTTCAATTTTGTTCTTGAATTTCATGACCTGGTCCAAAATTTTCCTCTATTAATAATTTGGATTAAATTTACTTTTGTTGTTATAAAATTGGCTAGACTGGCACTTATTAATTAATGACAGAAACTTTTCAGCATGTCAACTTTTTTTAATACAAGGAAAATGATCAAAATTTCTCTTGAATTATGCAAGAAGATTCCAATTTTCCCATGAATTTTGTAACATAGTCTAAATTTAACCATAATTTCTCTCATATCTCTTTCATCCTTCTACATTGAGTTGTCTCCAATATTACAAACACCACTTTAAGACCACATTGTCATTCCACCAACACTTCTCTCTCCCATTATAACTTGCATAAATTCAACACAAAGCCACCATATTCACGAATTAATTATTTAGGAGGACACGACTCGTATTTTAACCGAAGATGGACCCACGTGCACTCATTAAGCCCTGTGTGCGAGCGTCATGACCTATGTTCAAATATTCATAGCAGCATTTTTCTTGTCACTTTTTCTAAATAAAGTGCATATGTAAAACGCAAGTAGCAAGTTTAGAATTAGGAACTTCAGGGTGTGTTTGGCATGAAAAATATTTTCTAGGAAAATAATTTAATTTTTTACTTATTTTTTCATATTTGTTGATGAGTGAAAAATATTTTTAAGAAAATAATTTTTGGTGTTTGGTTGATTCGTGAAAAATATTTTTCGAAAAATAATTTTTAGTGTTTGGTTGATGAGTGAAAAATATTTTTCGAAAAATGCTTTTTTATATTTGGCCAGAGTGTAAATACTTTTTAGAAAAATAGTTTAATATGCTCCGTCATTCCAACCCCAACAAATCCCTATTCTTTCCAATACTCCCCAACTCGAATAGTAACTTGCTGAAACGTATGAAACAGTGAATTTAGTAAGTTCCTAAATATATATCCAACACACGATAAATATAATCTTGAATACTTTAATAATACTAGTAACACTAATCAAAACTAGCTAACTGTAAAATTAGTATACCACAAAGTCACGTTCATATCTTAAACTTAAAAGCAACTCAACAAACTATAGGAACTAATTTAAGCATAGCAAATAATAATTATATTGAGTACTACTTAACATGTTATAGTTCCAAATGTGAACTTGACCACCAGCTGTGGCAAATAGATCACCATCCCACTGGTGGTCAATAGCAAAGTGTAGATATGGAGCTAGATAAAACAAATAAAGTTATCGTGACTTACTTTAGTTAATCATCTTGCAAGTTCAATGATACCAACTAACATAACAGAGTGCATTCTTACCTTCCAAACATGAACTGCCAATGATAATGAAATTAATAACTATTTTTGAGTTTCAAATGCATTATAACTGAAAAAGATGCTATTGCTCCAAGAGATTCTTACATTACAAAATAACATAAAAGAATTGCATAAGATCATACTTGTGATAAAATACCAAGTAATTAAATACTTTACAGTCAAGTAATCAAATACTAAATAGTAATTAAAATAATTACATTGCATATCTACCTGGTATTCAAATCCCAAATGGTCCACAAAACAGACTATATAGATCACCAGGACATAAGTGCACCAATAATAATTGTTTCCATACCCTATCAAGTTATGTTATTCCAACCTGTCATGTCCCAGAATGATAATGACGAACAAGAACCTTATACACTTACTTTACCCACACTAGGTGAAATACGCAAGATTATAGGACTATAACGAGCAAGATACCCAATATAAACAATATACATATACGAGGGGGGTTGTATTAACAAAACTGTACAATACAATACTACATGATGTCCATGAAGCCTCTAGTCAGTTTAACACGCTATACTACAAGTGACTAGTTGACATAGGGCCCGACATACCCAACTAGAGATCGACCTATACATATAATAAAAAATACTAGACATAGAATGGATCCAGAGAGAGATGGAGCTCACCAAAATATCAGCTGAAAACGACAATGGAGCCTAACATGGACGTCTGCTATCCTGAAAATCTGAGCCTGCATCAATAAACATGGAGTCCTCGAGACATCAGTACATAAATAACAGGTACTGGAATGAAAGCAGATAGAATAATAGTTGGACAAGTGCGGAAGCTCATATGAGTTAGTTATCAAAGTGAAAAAAATATGAACCAACGAGTAACACATATACGACATGAAACTGTAACCTATGCACTAATCTTATCCATACCTTATATAATATTTAGTAAGGCATTTATTATAATATAGAGCCTATAATTTGACTAGGTGATATATTTAACCTATATGTGCTATAAATGATCACAAGATGACCTTCTGAAGAAAATCCGAGGCAAGTATGAAGCATATGTTGCTCAATTACTCGTTGCAATGATATCGTACATATAACTGTAATCACAGTCGGAAATCAGGTACGCCCCGCCCAGGGGATCCCTATGAGGGTTTGCCCGCAGGCCATATATGACATATGTTGGCTCGAGTCAGGAAAAACTAATACATGACGTTCCAGCTAACCCCAAATACAAATGATGCCATAAAAGTGGGGTACGCCCAATGGTTGACTCACTATAATGGTCTGATATTGATCCTGTGCACAAGATCACGTCGAGTTATATACCAAGCCAAACCTATGTACCCTCCCATCGTTAAAGTTTATCAAATAACACCTTGAAGGCCTATCCAATTTAATTTTGAGTTTCTTAAATTTTAAAATAAAATCACAATAATTATTTTATTCAAACAAATGCAATTTAAAATATTTATTTGAGTTAATTTTATCATTTAATTAACGATTATACGTTTTTGTATTTTTATATACGAGAGTGTATAAATTTTGTTATTTAAATAGATATTTTTATTAAAATTAGACTTTTATTGATTAAACTTGAAAATTAATCTAAATGAATAAAGTACTGATTTTAAATATGATTTGTTCTCAAAATATTTTATTTGGAGGAATATTTGTTTGATTTTTATCAAATCAAGAAACTTGAGGTTGATTTGTTACTTAATTCGTGTCGGATTACAATTCAATTTAGCGAACTAATTAAATATGACCTCAATTGAAATCAAATTGTTCCCAATTGTAATGCAATTGACCAATGGATATTCAATTTGGTTAGGTTTTAAATAAGTCGCCTAAATTGTAATTCAATCTTAATCCCCCAAAATTATCTTTTCCTAATTATGATTATTCTAATCCAATTAAATTTAATTAGGGTTATTTAATAATCCCAATTAGATTTAATTGAAGATATTAAATAACCCCAACATAACCCAATTTGAGACCCAACCCGCTAGAGCCCAAAATCCTTAGCACAATTGCACAAATAGCCCCCAGCGGCCCAAATTACCCAAAACCTGGCCCACTTTGTATCATTTTCTTCAGCAGAACAAACAACAATCTCAGTCAACAATATTCAACGACAACAACCGAACCACGACAAAAAACAAAACAGCAAAATCGACCCACCATCAACCAGATTCCCTTCGTTCTTGACCCGAATCCGTCAACCCGCAACCAACCCATCATTTTTATCTTCGTCACGCGCCTTACGCACCAGTGGGATGAGCAAAGGATCCAGAAACCTTCTAGAAACAAGCTAGGTGTCACCCCCAACGTCCAAATTCTGCAAATCTCGGGATAATTGGTACGATTTCGTACATATTTGGATGATTTCCATTGGTTTTGGGAAAAAAATTATTTTGGCCAAATGGGATTGGTCCACGAATTGTAAATTCCTCTCAAGAAACAACAAAATAGGTACAATTTATTAGGAGGTAACCTAATCTGAGTTGAAATTTTTGAATTTCTCTTTTAAAAGAATCCCTAAAATACCTTAATTCTGTCTTCTATATAAGAGACGATGGGGTCACTGTTTTAGGGGTGAGAAAAGGAGTTAAAAAAGCTGGGTTCGAAAAGTTCTTGGGTCCGAAAAGGGGGGAAATTTCTAAAAAAAAAAGCCAGATCGAATAAAAAAAGGGAGAAAATTTGAAGAGAAAACAGTTTCTTTTTAGTAAAAGATTTTTTCTTTCGTTCGTCTTTTTAAAATTTGGTCGATTTAGCGGAGGTTCCTGAATTGATAACACACATATCCGGTGGTGGTGCATCTTGACGTTAGCTCGTTATCCCGTTTTGCTGCCCTGGAAGAGGTAAACTTACTCTCGCACCTTTTAATTTCATCGTTTTCTCCTTCATCCCTTTTCTTCGTAGAATCAGTAGTCGCTTAATCATAACCGTGAATGAGGCTAGTATTGTGTGATGGAGAGGCTATGAAGGCCGTAGGATTTGTATGTGATACGAATTGTTATGCCGCTTGTTTGAATCGATGTTCCCCTCTTGCTTTAGTGATTTTATTTTGGTAGCTCTTACCGTTTCAGTCTATTGTCCATGTTGTTACTGTAGATGTTATCTATTTTTATTGTGATAGTGAATATGTTCTAAAAAATAGGAGTTGTTTGTATGTAAGCTACCTTTGTTCATTTAAGCTTTGAAGGCTTTTGATGTCCCTATTCGGTGCCAATATCTTTGCTGGTGTTAGCCCATTTTTTGTTTAAACCCATCCTTGACATTTTTACCTGTATATGCGTGCCCGTTGTGCTTAAATATGTAAAGGACTTCATGTCCTGGCATAGTCTCTTATATTGATCCTAACAGTAGCCTAAAGATTGTAGTAGCTGCACGACTAAAGTTGAATTATGGAAATTAATTTGTCAAATTAATTTGTTGGAGTATTTCATATAATAATCTGTTATCTTCTCGGCAGTCAGTCTAAATAGGTTCTATTCGTTTTTGGACTCGATTCTTTCCCTGTTAAGTTGGCTCATTTAATATCCATGTTCATTTGGTTTTGGTTGTCGCTAGTTTTCGACACAAGTTTCGCATACAACTGTTGAAATTTCACCTTTTTTAAATGAGGTCTTCCAGCTATACTGTTTCTTATAAAGCAAAGTCCTTTTGGAGTTTATGATTCTTTGAAGTGGTGTCATATACTTAGAAATTTCTTGAATTTGTTTTTCTGTTAACTCTCCTTTTGAAGTTAATAGTTGAGCAATGTAAATAGCGTCGTACGTAGCCATGTATATATTAAGTTTGGATTTGTAAAAGTTTTATTTGTGCATCATTTTCATAAGTTCCTAATCGGTATTTTCTTTGGTTAAGGCGTTCTTCATCAATTCTTCTTTCTTCTATTTCTAACAGATTCTCGTTTGAGGTTTGAATATGTATAAGGATAAAGCTTATTCGCTTTTGTCTGAAATATCAAAATTGACTTGGTCAATGTGTGGCTTTACTTCCAAGAATGAATCTTTGATTGAACTAAATAACTTCCTCCTAGATACTTATGGTCTTTTCTTTTTGATTGGCATTCTCAAATTTGGGTTCATATTATCTCCACTTGATTAAAATGACTATTCCAAAGTGTAGCATGCTCTGTCTATGTGCTTTTGAATCTATTTTGCCATTTTTGAGGAATGTTAGATTAGATCAAATATAAAGTCCATTGTTTTGGAATATTGCCTTTCACTGTCAAATT
This sequence comes from Capsicum baccatum var. pendulum, assembly GCA_030864225.1. Lineage (NCBI taxonomy): Eukaryota > Viridiplantae > Streptophyta > Magnoliopsida > Solanales > Solanaceae > Capsicum > Capsicum baccatum. The sequence goes on along the minus strand of CM061560.1, from coordinate 231,963,953 downwards.
GATATGAACATGTCTTGTTATTTTTGTGATCGACTTTTGATCATTTAAGAACTATGTCATGTCACTGTCTATAGTTAAATATGTATTAACTTTCTTCATATTTTATTTGGTTGATTGTGTAATAACCATCTCTTATTTTTATTTATTTTATTTTTATTTTATTTTGATTGATCATATGCTTACTTCCTTTACTTTTCCTTCTTTTCCTTTTTTCTTTTATATGTATTAATGTGCTTTACTTTTCCTTTTCTTGCATGGAAATCATTCGAGTCCTACACGGACTCTTTTCCCTTCGCATATTCATCATGGGCCAATGAGGCCCATCTTTCGAGTCAAACCCCAAAAGAAAGTCCAAATGAGCCACATGGAATACAAGTAGTAGAAAGAAGAAGAATGAGTTGAAGTTTCGTCCTTGAAGTGGCAAAGAGATTCGGAAGTCTCATTCTTTATTCGTTTATTCACTTGTTGTCGTCTTTTATTATTATTTATTTAGTTCTTTATCTCATTATTTTTTCATTTGGGCCTCGAAGCCAAAGTTGTATTTAATACAGGTGAAGCGAAACTCGAGCCAAAGGTTCGTAAAAATAGTTTAGGACAGGTTATGGGCCAAAGCCCAATACTTAGATTAGGACAGGTACAAGTGGGTCAAAAACCCAATTAGAATAGGACAGGCTATAAATTCTTTACTTTCTCATTCCTTTCCCTTTTTATGTGTTTATTTACTTATTCGTTTTGTTTAGACTTAGTTAAAATCCCTACTAAGTCACCTAAATATATTTTACACAAGTCTTTTCTAAAACATCGATCATTTTCAACAAATCAATCTTTTCAAAGTTAATCAAAAGATGTTTTTTTTCAAATAATCCGGATAACCGCAAGTTAGCGAACGTTTTAGGTGCGTAACACCTTCATAAAACGTTAATAGGAACCGCTTACTCAGAATCTTTGAAACTTAAAATTTTTTTCTGTTTTGGATCGTTTAAAGTATTTTAGAAAGGTTTCTTAATTCCTTTTCAAAATTAAGTGGACTCTCTTCAAAAGTTAAAATTTTTGCAAAACAGAAATGGCGACTCTGCTGGGGATATTTAGCTAGGTTCTAACCAAATGTTTGATTTCGTTTTTTGATTAACTGTTTATGTGTTTATATATTTCGATTTTGTGGTATTTAATTATTGCATCTCATAGCATATTCCTACATTATTCTATAAACTGTTTTGAGGTTTCGTGGATGTCCCGACCCCTGTTGTTCAATTCCAAATAAAGTGTTGAAAATATGATGGTTTATTAGCACGTGAGTCGTCTGATGGTTGTTCGTATTTTCAAACCCAAGTCGTCCGCTTGGGAACCTGTGTTCAAACCCACTCTAGACACTTAGGATAGAGCAAAACCAAAACCCTATTTTAGGCATGAACCTAGGACGACCCAATACCCAAGGGGGGTATTGGGCCTATTAGAAAACTTTTCCTGCGTCTATTGACCCCGAGTCAATTACAGGAGAATCATATTTGTGTGTTGAAGAAAAATATGTTTGTTTAATCCAATCCATTATCCTTTGGAAGGTCGGGAGACAACTTGATTTACTTACTTTCATATATGGATGCCTCAATCGTATACCGATTGACGAAGAAATTGAAACAAGCCAAGCAAAAAATTAATTAATTTGGACAGTTGCATGGCATCTATGGCACAGTTATATGACAATTGTTTGATCATTAACGGATGTCACCGATAACGAGGAGTGGATAAAGCTAAGAGGGCGGAGGCCGATAGAAGAAGCATTCAGGAATTAATATTTTCTATCCCCTGCGTGGGACATCACTCCCTTTCTCATGTTATTTTTATTTTCCTAAAGATTGTATCCTTTTTGTGCGACTTTTGTAGGCATTTATGCCATTTATGTATAGCTTTGAAATTGGGGGATAATGGATTGGCTTTAAAAAGGGCATATATTTTCTTCAAAGATCGTTAGACCTAAACCCTTGGCTCAAAAGGGTTACCCCAGTTAGGATACGTGCCATTATAATGTTTAGGTGATATAACTGCCTTATATGTTATGTGTGTGTGTTTGAATAAAAGACAATTTTATCCACTCTGCTCATGTGGATCAATTTGGCTATGACACAAACAACTCTATGTGGTTATTTCTTGTCAAATATCTTGCATTACTTATCACATATGGAAAATAACACATCTGCCTTTTAGTTATTTTGATTTACAGATAAATAAAACTACTCCGTGTTGAAATAAGCTGGCAGGCATTACTTCACCCGATCAAAAGTGCATAAAATCTCATCCTCTGACCATCATTCAAAGATGACTCAAAATGATGAAGAAAATGCATTGATTATGAGGGACAATGTGATAGCGGAACAGAGCGAGATAATTGATGAACTCACGAGAAAATTGGAAATGCTTCAGGAAGAGATGAACCATACTCTAGATTTGGCTAACCTAGCCATCACAGTCAATGCTCCCACAACAGGAGGACACGGGACTCCCCTCCAAATCCCTCCCCTCAGTACGCCTATTCTCGAGGACCATCCAAATAATATACCGTTCGTCTCCGCTCCTCCACTTGTCCAAAACACCGATCATAAAAATAACCCAGATACTTACCATTCACAAAATCTATCCCTAACTCCACAAAACCCATCTACGAATCCACAAAATTCGCTCCCAAATTCAAGAAATCCACCCCCAAATCTACCAAATCCACCAAATCCACCAAATCTACCTCCAAACCAACAAAATTTATTTTCGAATTAGCAAAATCCTTCTCAGATACCACTAAACTACTCCCAAATTCCATAAAACTTTCCCAATTTCCAAAGTGTTCTCCCCACCTACCAACCAACCTCCTCTCATCCTCAAAATCAAGCTACTCTTCCAAATCCTCCTTATGTCATCGTATTCCCTGATAACTATAATTTCTTTCCTAATCCTGAGATAGACCATTACGAGGATAAGGAAAAAGAGTGGAAGACCGAGAATGAAATGAAGTTGTTGGCTATGCATGAAGAGATTATGAGGATCAAAGAATCTCATGGAACGGGGGACAGTGATGGCCTAAGTTACGATGATCTATGTGCTCACCCTGGAGTAGATCTGCCAAAGGATACAAGGTCCCAAAATTTGAAGTGGTCGACGGTACTAGAAATCCAATGGCCCATCTAAGAATTTATTGTGATCAAATAGTGGGGATAGGAAAAAATGAGGCATTATTGATGCGCCTGTTCAGCCGAAGCTTAAGCGGCGAAGCCTTAGATTGGTTCATGTCTCAAGAACTGAAAAGATGGACTAGTTGGAGGGCATTGGCTAAAGGTTTTCTTGATAGGTTTACGTTTAACACTGAAATACTCCCTGACCAGTACTCACTAGATCAGATATAACAAAATAATGATGAGTGCTTCCGAGACTATGCCTTCCATTGGAGAAAAGAAGCTGCCAAAGTAAAACCTCCCATATCCGAGGAAGAGATAGTGTATGTGTTCTCTTGCACTCAAGAGGGAGAATATTATACTAGGATGGTATCCAATGTCAGGGCAACTTTCACATATTTGGTGTAAATTGGGGAATCGCTAGACGAAGTCATTCGAACAGGAAAGATTCTCAAAACCCCAACATCGTTTGGGACTTCTATGTTCTCAAAGAAGTCAAAGAAGGATGTTGGTGCGGTCTCTGCTGATTCTGTTGCTAAATTGAAGAAGAAATTCAAGACTAGGAATATTCTTTCCTCACCGCTATCACTAAGTTTTCAACCTATATTCTACAACCAACGCCAATATCAAGCTCTACTTCTAAATATTTTACCCCAATGCCAAGTTCCGCAGCCAAATTATCAGTCTTATGTTCAACCGACTTTTCTAAACAACCAAAGAAATATCCAAGCGCCTCCAAACTATCATAAAGTACCTACTCTTGCTAAGCAAAATTAGTATAACCCCCACGTATAAACCTCGAAAAGAAGTCTCCTAGAAAATTCACTCTATTAGCTGAAAATCGTACCCAGCTCTTTGGAAGATTGATGAAAGTTGGTTACTTACAGCCTTTTCTACCAAAACCTGCCAATATCAATTCCCGATTCTTTTAGGCTTCTGTGTATATCATTCAGGAGCGCCCGAGCATACTACGAAAGATTGAATCAATCTGAAACACAAGATCCAGGACTTGATTGACCAGAAGATCATCACTCTTCAGGCACCGACATCAAATGTCACCAGTAATCCATTGCCTAATCACGAGGAAGCTACGATTGGCATGACCGAAATAGCAATCGAATGGGTATTTGGCAAGACTATTACTAAGGTAGATCCGCAAAATGTAGAAAAGATAAAAAGAGTGGAAAGGAACTTGAAAGGAATTATTGAACCCCTTATGGTCCCAAAAAAATCATTTAAGCGTGAAATAGGGTACCAACCAAGAAAGGAAGATGAGATTGAAGATAATTCAAGGATGAGTCCATCCAAACTGTCGCCACTCCTGCACCAATCATTTCTCATGTGTGATATGTCAAATAATGCTGGTCTTGGAGACGGGAAAGGAAATCTATTAGAGGAATTCAATGCTGTACCAGAATATTTCCCGAAGTCCAGTAGGGTGAAGACGGTTGCACTAAGAGAGGCTTTGCAAAATTGGACTTTCACTCTACTCTTAATTTATCGCCCGTCGGAGTAGATGAAATGGCAATTGCTAATGGTTTTTAAAATTAGTGATGATCTAGAGGAGGCCCCGTGATCCATATTTTTATGTCTCAAATTTTTGTTTCGTGTTTTATCGCTTTCAAAAAGGCATGGGCTCACATTTGAGCGGGTAGTGGGCCATAGTTTTATTTATTTTCCAAAAAACCTCCCTTTATTTAAGAAGTTATTTTTAAATATGATTATATTATTATCATCTTGTTATAAGCTAACATGTTTTGTTTTGGTAGCAATAATTTAAAAACCTGCCAATGTCATGTCATAAGAAGAGTTAGATGAATAAAGCAAAGAGAATGATGATGAATGGGAAGAAGGTGATGAGGTGCAGTTAATGAAAGATATAGTGAAATTTGAAAATCGAACGAAGCCCAAACTGGAGGAGCCCTAATCCTACCTGAGATGGATGGTCAAGAGTGGACCAAACCAATCAATTCTGATGCGGTAAAGAGATACTATATTTGAAAGATGTTTTAACTTTTATCTCCTTTATTTGTAATTGCCTTTATGATAGCATTTGTTTTATGATGTGTAATTGCCTAGAATCCCTTCCTTTATGTACGAACTACGTTTGAACTGAATTCCTAAGAAAGGGATACGTAGGCGACCTATGTCGGCTTCGGTCAACCCCTTAGGACAATTATCCTTTCCTTTATGTACGAACTATATTTGACCAGAATTCCCAAGAAAGGGATACGTAGGCGGCCTAAGTCAGCTTCGGTCAACCCCTTAGGACAATTATCCTTTCCTTTATATACGAACTACATTTGACCTAAATTCCCAAGAAAGGGATACGTAGGCGACCTATGTCGGCTTCGGTCAACCCCCTTAGAAAATTTTATCCTTTCCTTTTATGTATGAATTACGTGATGACCTAAATTCTCAAGAATGAGATATGTAGGTGGCCTATGTTGGCTTCGGTCAATCCATAAAAATTTTATATATATTCCTAGCGTAGTCCTAGACTACGTTTGACCTGATTCCTGCTTCAACGGGATACGTAGGCGCCCCAACGGCTCGGTCATATAACCCCAAGAAATGGAAACTGGGGCAGAATTTTTGAGAAAGAATCTCAAAAATTCACAAGAGGAAAATCTTCCAAAAACAAAGAGAACGGCGACTAACAAAGACTTCGGATCCTCACGGGCTGATATCATCTCAAACAATTGGGGCAGAAATTTTTAGGAAGGCCTTAAAATTTCCACCGAATAGTGGAATATATTTCAAATTCCCCAGCACCAGAGGTCAAATTCAAACTTTTGAAGTCGCTAGCTACGACAAAGTCTAGGTAGACTCAATTTCCATCTATGATAGAACTATTAGAAGAACCCTCCAACAATGATGATGAGTTTTGAAAATCTTCCGCCGGATATAGTCAAAACCAAGAGGGACAAAGATTTTCTAAAGCTTTTACAGAAACTTTTGAAACTATTTTTAAGACTACTTTCAAAAATCTATACAAATCTTTTATTTAATGATTGCCTAGACGTCTATTGAAGCAAGGAGATGGGGTGGAGGTACCAACATAATGGGGCACCTGAAAGATGGCGAGGAGCAAATCAAGGATCAAAGAAGGTCAACACGGAGTATTTTCACTCAAACTAATAATTTTTCTGTGGATGCAGGGATCAATACACAAAAATGAGGGTCTCTTTCAAAAAATCCTCAAGCAAGTTTTGAGCCATACCAGAGCATATAATGCTTAAGAATGACATTTTCGGGCAGCCCTAAAAATGGGTTTAATACCCATTTATCGAGGACCTTTTGAATTGTGTATTTCATTTCTTGAGATCATGAAGGACAAACAAAGACATCTTATCCTCTTTTTGAATATTGTATTTAGAAGTTTTCTAAAAAATAGTCGCTAGCAAAAGCGACTTTGTGTCTTCTAAATATTTACCTTGAGTGTAGGTACATTCAAGGGAGTTGGAACAATAAATATAACAGTAAAAGGATCACTCAATAGGAGGAAGAGCAAAGTGTCACCCTAAAAATTCGCCTTGAAGTGAAGCAACAGTATTTGAGTAATCCCTAAACAAAGGTTTTTCCCCATTTACTTGCACCCGGTGGATTTGCTATTTAATCATTTCTTCAAAAAGAGAATATTGATAGCAGAATAATCCATTCAAATTATGATGCTATATATTTGTCATTAAACTATCATAAAGCTTGACAGTGGTCGCTAGTGAGAGCGACATTGTATCTACTAACTATTTACCTTGAGTACAGGTACATGTAGAAATTAAAATGTAGACATATGAATTCAGGCAAAGCTGTTTTCAAATCATCGAAAAAACTATTTCATATCATCGCCAAGAGGGCCATTCATGCCATCACCGAGAGAGCCATTTCATATTCATTCTCAAGAGGGCCATTTCATATCATTGCCAAGAGGGACATTCATGCCATTGCCAAGAGGGCCATTTCATATCATTGCCAAGAGGGCCATTTCATGTCATTGTCGAGAGGGTCATTTCATATCATTGCCAAAAGAACCATTTCATGCCATTTCCAAGAGGTTCATTGAATGCTATTGCTAAGAGGGCTATTTCATATCATTGCCAAGAGGGAAATTGCATGCCATTGCCAAGAGGGCAATTTCATGCCATTGCCAAGAGGGCCATTTAATATCATTACCAAGAGGGCTATTTCATACCATCGCCAAGAAGGCTATCTAATATCTGTTGACATACAAAACACAAACGCTGGCGTCGAGGATATCATCAGCATGCAATATCTGTTGACACGCGAGACACAAACACTGGCGTCAAGGATATCATCAGCATGCAATATCTATTGACACGCAGGACATAAACGCTGGCGTCAAGGATATCATCAATATTTAATATCTGTTGACACGCAAGACATAAACATTGGAGTCAAGAATATCATCAGTACTTCATATCAAGTGACACACGAGACACAAACCCTGGCGTTGAGGATATCATCAATATTTAATATCTATTGACATGCGAGACACAAACACTTGCGACGAGGATATCTCATCATTTTATGAATCAGTATCTGAATGCATCAAGAGCACACGATTTGAAGGGCCTCCTTTTAGTCTCCATCTAAAGATGGGCTATATATGAGATTTCCTAGAAATTGACAATTTGAGGGTCATCTACAAGTCATATTATTTGAAATAGGATAGTGTGCAATATTTCCTATGAGTTGGTAGTCCATAGGTCATCGGTAATCCGCAATAATATCCTAATCGGATAGTGTGCAAGGTTACTTTAAGATCGATGGTCTAAAGGTCATCCATAATCCACAACTAAATCCATACCAGAGAATATGCAAGATTATCAAATTGATAATGTCCAAGGGTTCTCTATAAGACGCGTCATATCCAAGATTGATTATGTGCAGGATTATCCAAGGAATAGAAATTTGAGACATATCTGTAAGCCATATTGTATCCAAGGTCAGATGATATGCGGGAATACCAGAGAGCTAATGATTAGAGGGATATTTGTAAGTCATCTCTTATCCAAGGTCGGATAATGTGCAGGATCAGCTAAAAGTTAGCAATTTAAAAGATATCTATAATTCGCCTCGCATCCAACATCAAATAATGTTCAAGATTATCCAAAGATTGACAACTCAAGGAAATCTATAAGCCGTATCTATACAACAGACGCACAAGACCTACCCGAGATCATATGTAAAAAATTATGATCAATAACCGGAGATGTTATCATGCCACATAGGACAAGCATTATAGGTGACCGAAGAGGTTGCCACATCAGAACAAGATTACACAGTTGTAGGGACTATTCTGCATAAAGTATCTAAGAAGGACACCCCACTTTGAAGACATTCAAATGAGATAATTATGTAACAACTACGAAGGTTGTTGTGTCTGTTGCTGCAAGTTATATTCCTTCCAAACAGGTATATGAAAGGAATGACTTCTCTTTTCAAGAGGCAACTCATGCGGAGATCTGGTAAAGACTAAATACCTCTTCCGGGAATTAGGTTTAGCACTAACACTTTTTGTCTGAAGTATTGTCGAGAGCATCCGAGAGGATGAAAATCTCAAATTGAAACCATCAGTGCGGACGACTTCAAATGGGACGCAACACAACGTAGAACTCTTTCTTAGCAGCAAAACGAGATATAGTCTAGCGAGGGACGTCAAACTCTTTGGACGCGAGCTAAAGGATGATCACCACTACCATCCAACCACACCCCTGTTCGAAGGCATATGGAAATTTTTGGATATTCTGGATAAAGGTTCACCTTCGGGATATTTCTATGCTCATGTCGAGGGTAACTTTCTCTTTCTTTCAAATTCGAGTGGCAATACACTTAGAGTTTTGGAAATTATGTCCAGTTAAGTTCTTTTCTATGAATGTGAAGGATCCCACATTAATGGTTAAGAGGCTACGAGCCTCTTTTTCCCAACTCGATCAACCTATCACTTATTCTGAGTCAAAGATCATCTGAAATAAAACACTGTCTTTTCTACCGATTGAGTCAAACTATAATCAGTCTGATTCCCTATGTCTCGGGGATATGTAGGCTGGGATCTACGCAGAAAACTCGACTGCATTCCTACCTCCCCCCAAATCTCTATATTCTATAGCTTTTTACATCAAAAACTTTAAAACCAAGATAGCTTATGAATTTTCTTAAAAATCGTGCTTACAATCGAGCTTTATGAAACATAAATGGCCTGAATTATCATGTAACCTGAGATATGTAGGAAATCTGATACCAGGGTTCGGCTATAAATCCATGAAAATCGAGCGAAAGTATCCTCTTTCAGATTTGAATTTGTGGTTGGACAAAAATAAGGAACGTCAACCTCCCTTTGGGCCTAAAGAAGGCGGCAGTTGTTGACACCTAGTTTTTCCCCTCCACAATCCAATTTAATTTCTAGTTTCTTCAATGTTAAAATAAAATCACAAAAATTATTTTATTTAAATAAATGCAATGTAAAATATTTATTTGAGTTAATTTTATCATTTAATTAACTATTATACGTTTTAGTATTTTTATATATGAGAGTGTAAAATTTTTTTTAGTTAAATAGATATTTTTATTAAAATTAAACTTTTATTGATTAAACATGAAAATTAATCCAAATGGATAAAGTCTTGATTTTAAATATGATTTGTTCTCAAAATATTTTATTTGGAGGAATATTTGTTTGATTTTTATCAAATCAAGAAACTCGAGGTTGATTTGTTACTTAATTCATGTCGGATTGCGATTCAATTTAGCGAATTAATTAAATATGACCTCAATTGAAATTAAATTGTCCTCAATTGTATTGCAATTGACCAATGGATATTCAATTTGGTTAGGGTTTAAATAAGTCGCCTAAATTGTAATTCAATCTTTATCCCCAAAAATTATCTTTTCCTAATTATGATTATTCTAATCCAATTAAATTTAATTAGAATTGTTTAATAACCCCAATTAGATTTAATTGGAGATATTAAATAACGCCAACATAACCCAATTTGAGACCCAACCTGCTAGAGCCAAAAATACTCAGCCCAATTGCACAAACAGCCCCCGACGACCCAAATTACCCAAAACTTGACCCACTTTGTATCCTTTTATTCATCACAATAAACAACAATATCAGTCAACAATATTCAACAATAATAATCGAACCACGATAAAAACCAAATTAGCAAAACTAAACCGCCATCAACCTGATTCCCCTCATTCTCGACCCGAATCCGTCAACCCATAACCAACCCATCTTGTTTCTCTTTGTCAAGCTCCTCAAGCACCAGTGGGGCAAGCAAAATATCCAGAAACCTTCTAGAAAAAAGTTAGGTGTCACCCCCAACATCCAAATTCCGTAAATCTTGGGATAATTGGTACGATTTTGTACGTATTTGGCTGATTTCCATTGGTTTTGTGAAAAAATTTGTTTTGCCCAAATGGGATTGGTCCACGGATTGTTAATTCCTCTTAACAAATAATAAAATAGGTACAATTTGTTAGGAGGCAACCTGATCTGAGTTGAATTTTTTGAATTCCTCTCTTAAAAGAATCCCTAAAATACCCTAATTCTATCTTCTATATAAGAGGAGATGGGGTCACTGTTTTAAGGGTGAGAAAAAGAGTCGAGAAAGTTGGGGTTGAAAAGTTCTTGGTCCGAAAAGGGGGAAAAGTTTCTGAAAAAAAAGCCAGATCGAATAAAAGGGAGAAAATTTGGAGAGAAAACAGTTTCTTTTTAGTAAAAGATTTTTTCTTTCATTCATCTTTTCGATAGTTGGTTGATTAATCAAAGGTTCATAAATTTATAACACACATATTTGGTGGTTGTGTATCTCGATGTTAGCTCGTTAACCCATTTTGCTGCCCTGGAAGAGGTAAACTTACTCTCGCACCTTTTAATTTCATCGTTTTCTCCTTCATTCCTTTTCTCCGTAGAATCAGTGATCGCTTAATCATAATTGTGAATGAGACTAGGATTGTGTGCTGGAGAGGCTATGAAGGCCGTAGGATTTGTATGTGATATGACTTGTTATGCCGCTTGTTTGAATCGATGTTCTCCTCTTACTGTAGTGATTTTGTTTTTGTAGCTCTTTCCGTTTTGGTCTACTGCACATGCTGTCACCGTAGATTTTATCTGTTTTCATTGTATTAGTGAATATGTTCTAAAATATAGGATTTGTTCGTATGTAAGCTAGCTTTGTTCATTTAAGCTTTGAAGGCTTTTGATGTCCCTATTCAGTGCCAATATCTTTGCTGGTGTTAGCCCTTTTTTTTAAACACGTCCTTGATAGTTTTACCTGTATCTGTATGCCCATTGTGCTTAAATATGTAAAGGAATTCATGGCCTGGCATAGTCTCTCATATTGTGCCTAACAGTAGCCTAAAGATAGTAGTAGCTGCACAATTAAAGTTGAATTGTGGAAATTAATTTTCCAAATTCATTTGTTGGAGTATTTTATATAATAATCTGTTATCTTCTCGACAGTCATCCTAAATAGGTTCTATTCGTTTTTGGACTCGATTCCTTCCCTGTTTAGTTGGCTCATTTAATATCTATGTTCATTTGGTTTTGGTTGTCGCTAGTTTTCGACACAAATTTCGCATGCAAATGTTAAAATTTCACCTCTTTTAAATGAGGTTTTCCAGCAGTATTGTTGCTTATAAAGCAAAGTTCTTTTAGAGTTTATGATTCTTTGAAGTGGTGTCATATACTTAGAAATTCCTTGAGTTTGTTTTTCTGTTAACTCTCCTGTGAAGTTATTAGTTGAGCAATGTAAGTAGCGTCGGAGGTAGCCATGTATATATTAGGTTTGGATTTGTAAAAGTCTTATTTGTGCATCATTTGAAGTTTGAATATGTATAAAGATAAAGCTTATTCGCTTCTGTCTGAAATATCAAAATTGACTTGGCCAATACGTGGCTTTACTTCCAAGAATGAATCTTTGATTGAACTAAATAACTTCCTCCTAGATATTTATGGTCTTTTCTCTTTGATTGGCATTCTCAAATTTGGGTTCATATTATCTCCACTTGATTAAAATGACTATCCCAAAGTGTAACATGCTCTGCTTATTCTTTTTAATCTATTTTGCCATTTTTAAGGAATGTTAGATTAGATCAAATATAAAGTCCATTGTTTTGGAATATTGCCTTTCACTGTCAAATTAATATGAACATGTCCTGTTATTTTTGTAAATGGCTTTTGATCATTTAAGAACTATGTTATGTCACTGTCTATAGTTAACTACGTATTGACTTTCTTCATATTTTCTTTGGTTGATCATGTAATAACCATCTCTTATTTTTATTTGTTTTATTTTTTATTTTTATTTTATTTATATTGAGCATATGCTGACTTCCTTTACTTTTCCTTTTTTTCCTTTTTCTTTTATATGTATTAATGTGCTTTGGTTTTTCTTTTCTTGCATGTAAATCATTCGAATCCTACATGGTCCCTTTTACCTTCGCCTATCCATCATAGCCCAATGAGGCCTATCTTTTGAGTCAAACCCCGAAAGAAAGTCCAAACGAGCCACATGGAATACAAGGAGTCGAAATAAGAAGAATGGGTTGAAGTGTCATCCTTGAAGTAGCAAAGAGACTCAGAAGTCTCATTCTTTATTTGTTTATTCATTTGTTATGGTCTTTTATTATTATTTATTTATTTATTTATTTATCTCATTATTCATTCATTTGGGCCTCGAAGCCAAAGTTGTATTTAATACAGGTAAAGCGAAAATCGAGCCAAAGTTTCGGAAAAATAGTTTAGGATAGGTTATGGTCCAAAGCCCAATACTTAGATTAGGACAGGTACAAGTAGGTCATAAACCCAATTAGAATAGGACAGGGTCTAAATTCTTTACTTTCTCATCCCTTTCCCCTTTTATGTGTTTATTTGCTTATTCATTTTGTTTAGACTTAGTTAAAGTCTCTACTAAGTCGCCTAAATCTATTTTACACAAGTCTTTTCAAAAAAATCGACCATTTTCAACAAATCAATCTTTTCAAAGTTAATCAAAAGATGTTTTTTTCAAACAGTCCGGATAACTGCAAGTTAGCGGACGTTTTAGGTGCCCAACACCTTCCTAAAACGTTAATAGGTGCCGCTTACTCAGAATCTTTGAAACTTAAATGATTTTTCTGTATTGGATCATTTAAAATATTTTAGAAAGGTTTCTTAATTTCTTTTCAAAATTAAGTGGCGACTCTTCAGAATTCGAAATTTTCGCAAAACACTATTACTATTTAGTTTTACTCCTAAAGTGTGATATACATATATATATTGTGTCCTAAGGTCTTCAAGTAAAGAAACTTATGATAATATGGGAGTATCATGAAAATTTAACATAAAGCGGGAAATATAGGTACTTATAAGCTTGATGGTAGAACAAGGGAATGATATGTAAAGAAATATATACAGATTCCGCTTTCATTTTTCCTGAGGTTTTTAATGAGAATTAGACTAACATCAAATGAAAGGAGCATATGACGTTGGGTGGTGCATTAATGACGAGGGAAGGTTTAGCTTTACATACCATAGTCCTTTAGTAACTACGATAGTAATTCGAGCCCCAATTAGTGCAACCCGCGAGAGTATAGCTTTTATCTTTCCAACCACCAACTTCTGCTATCCAATAGGAAACTCACTAGATACAAGGATAATATATAGGTCCATTAGTAACCCGTAGGAATATTTAACAACTTATTCCGATAATCTTCACTTATGCCCGAAATTAATTGAATTCCTTAACAAGAATCCGGAATGAATTCTAACTTTTTCAACTTATGCAATTCAATATTAAATCTGTCCAATTGATAGGTATCTCAAAAACTCTTTTTTTCTCAAAATTCCTCGTGAACCCCTTTCAAGGAGTAGAGCAAAGATTCAAATTAAACATCACTAAATACTTATCTATAATCATATCCAAAAATAGGATAAGAAATTTACCTCTTGGAGTTCAAATTTCCAACTAAAGATTGTTTAAACTAATTCTAGAAATCCTTTGGAGTTTCCACAAAATTCCTTAGCTTATATGCTCCTTAAGGCTACAGGCATCCCTTCTTCGATATCTTTTTCTTTCTTTAAATGTCATAGATGGAAATTAAAACAGAGGAGAAAGTTATGAATTATTCCTCGAATTGCTTCCAGTGAACCCCTCCTTGCCTTTTTTTATAACTCAACCCTATTTTAAGGGAATTATAATGAAAAAAATAAAATAAATAAAAGAAAAGATAGTCCCCACCTACCTTATTGTTAATAATAACCATAGAAAATATATAAGGGGGATATCATTTAATTATTTTAACATCCAACATTGATATAGATAATTATATATGCACCACCCTTCATAGCCTTGGTGTTATGGTTTCTATTATATTAACTTAGATTTAAAAAATATTTCAAGGTGTAACAATCTCCCCCACTTAGGATCATTCGCCCTCGAATGATGCTTGAAGCTTACTCTCCAACCCACCACAATTCAAGACATCTACTAGATCATTTAACTAACTTCGGTCTTGCTTTATTCCATCATAAGGCCTAAAATTTGACTAACTCTTCAAATTTTTAAAAATTTTGCCAGAGTTTTCTTTGTAAATAGGTTTATCGGGTACAAGTCAACTAACCGGAATACATCCTAATATTCTTCACAGAGTGTCACAACATATATAATACTCAAAAAATAATACATAAGGCTCCGCTTGGCCTCAAACTAAAAAATAATAGTACACGAGGCTCTTCTTCGCCTTAAACACCATTAAAAGTCGTAAATAACCATGTAACTTACCTTATACTCTACATCGGCATGATGTTTCCATGTAAATCTCAATACTCATTGGCACAAATCTTGTACCTAAATATATCAGGTAAGAATTAGATATCAACTGAATAAAAAATATAAAGGGACAAGTAGTTTACGAACTTTCTGATAGTTTTTGAAATAAATAAGGGTATTTAGATTTCATATCCGCTTCTGCTTCCCAAGTGGATTCTTCTACATTTTGGTTCCTCCAAAGCACCTTTACTGAAGCTATGTCTCTAGATCTTAAATTTATGACCTGCCGATCCAATATAGCCACGGGGTCTTCCTCGAATGATAAGTCTCCGGCAAGTTCAATACCTTCTATAGGGATGACGCGAAACGACTCTCCTAAGAATTTATGTATCATGGCCATATGAAAGACAGGATGCACTGTAACTAACTCCGGAGGTAATTCTAGCTCATAGGAGGCCTGTCCAATTTTGGGGATAACTTTATAGGGACCAATATAGTTAGGATTCAGCTTACCCTTCTTACGAAATCACATAACGCCTTTCATAGGTGGCACCTTCAAGACCATAAAATCATCAATTTGAAATTCTAAATCTCTACGTCGTACATCTGCATACGATTTAATCCTACTCTGGGTAGTATTCAACTGCTCTCATATCAACTTACCATTTTTGACATCTTGATGGACTAGATCCATACCCAATACCTGTGTCGCCTACTTCGAACCAACCAATAGGTGATCTACATCATCTCTCATATAGAGCTTCAAATGGAGCCATGCCAATGCTAGAGTGATAACTGTTATTATAAGTAAATTCTATTAAAGGCAAATGATCATCCTAATTATCTTTAAAATCCAACAAGCATGCTCTCAATATATCTTCGAGAAACTGAATGATGGGCTCGGCTTGGCGATCTGTCTGTGGATGAAATGCAGTACTAAGGTTCACCTGTGTACCCACGCTTTTATGGAATGATTTCCAAAATTGAGCTTTAAATGGGAAACCTCTATCTGAAATAATGGAAATCGGGGTTCCATGTAGGCGAACAATCTCTTTTACATATAACTTGGTATAATCTTCAGCCGTGCTAGTAGACTTAACAGGAAGAAAGTAGATTTATGTCGTCAACCAATCAACTAATACCCAAATAGAGTCGCGCTCCTAATAAGAAAAAGGTTAGCCCACAAAGAAGTTCATATTAATAACATCTGATTTCCACAAAGGAATACTAAACGTTTGAGCTAGGCCATCGGGTTTCTGATATTCTGTATTCACTTGCTTATAATTGGAGCACTGTGTCATATATTCTGCTATATCTTTCTTTATGTCGTTCCACTAGTAGATCTCTTTAAGATCATGATATATTTTTGTAGAACCGGGATGGATTGAATAACGAGAGAAATAAGCCTCAGCCATAATCTGTTGTCGCAACCCATTTATTTTAGGTAAAAACAATCTACCTCGACACCTTAAAGTATCGTCGCTTGCTAACTCAAATGTTGTGACTCGATGCTGTTGAATTCCCTCTTTGTACTGGAGTTATAAGGGATCATCATACTGCTTTTGTTTAACTAATGCCACGAGTTATGACTCGGCTGAAGTGAGTACAATAACTCCTCCATCTTCAAAATCATAAGACGAACTCCAAGGCTGGCTAATTTGTGAACATCTTTCACTACTTCTCGCTGAACAGGTGAAAATTGTGCTAGACGACCTATGGATAGTCGACTAAGAGCGTCAGCTACAATGCTACCTTTACTTGGATGGTAGAGAATAATGACATCATAATCCTTTAATAACTTTAGCCATCTTCTCTGCCTCAAGTTCAACTCTTTCTGCATAAATAGTTATTGAAGACTCTTATGATCGGTATAGATATCAACATGCACTCCATACAAATAGTGGCGCCATATTTTCAGTCTAAATACAACTACTGCAAGCTCTAAATCATGGGTGGGATAATTCTATTCATGCTTCTTTAATTGTCGAGAACCATATCCTATAACCTTTCTTTGCTGCATTTGGACGCAACCCAAACCAATAACTGAAGCATCATAGTACACCACATACCCTTTTGTGCCCTCTAGTAAGGCTAACACTGGCGCTATGGTCAACCTATATTTTAATTCTTTGAAACTTCTTTCACAAACATCTGATCACTGGTACTTAACCGCTTTCTGCGTCAACCTAGTCAATGGTGAAACAATAGAGGAAAATTCTACCACAAATCTCCTATAGTAACCGTCTAGCCCTAAGAAGCTACGCACCTTAGTAGGAGTAGATAGTCGAGGCCAATTCTTCATAGCTTCTATCTTCTAAAAATCTACTCTGATGCCTTATCTAGATACCACATGACCAAGAAAGGCTACCGAGGTCAACCAAAATTCATACTTAGAGAGCTTAGCATGCAACTGGTGCTCTCTAAGTGTCTGTAATACTGATCTCAAATGATCCGCATGTTCAACTTCATTATATGAATATATCAAAATATCATCTATAAATACAATCACATACATATCAAAAAAATGTTTGAAAATCCTGTTCATTATATCGATGAAGGCTTTCGGAGCGTTCGTTAGTCCAAATGACATGACAAAAAACTCAAAGTGCCCATATCTTGTCCGAAAGGCTATTTTGGTAATATCTGCTTTGCGAATTCTTAACTAGTGGCAACCGGACCTCAAATCGATATTTGAAAGCATTTATATCCCTGTAATTTATCAAATAAGTCATCTATTCGAGGAAAAGGATATTTATTCTTTATTATCACTTTGTTCAGCTATTTGTAATCTATACACATTCACAACGTATTGTCTTTCTTGCATACAAAAGCACTGGAGCATCCCAAGGTGATATACTGGGACGAGTGAAACCTTTGTCAAGTGATAGCCTAAAGGCTATGGACTAATGAAAATGGAATCACAAAACACAAAAACTAGCAAGAACATAAACAGAAAACAACATAATAGAAGGAGATGAAGAAGAAAAATTGCATGAAATTAAAGATAGATAGAAAGACCCTTACTTCTACCAAATGATTAATAAAAGATGGTGTATCAAACCATTAATCACACCTCATCAATAGAAGTTCAAATCTTCCTCTTAGGTGACCCAAAGTACTCAGACTTCCTCAAGCACACCTTTCTAACAAATTTCCCAATACAAGTGAAAAACCAATTTCAATGTTCAAGGGACCTAGTTTCGGATTCTAGGGCTACACTAGAAGGCTAAAGCTAAAAATTAAGAGTAATGCTCAATATCATCAAAAGTCTAATTAAAATAGTATCTAAAGTGTCTATATATACTATTACATAACAATGACTAAATTGCCCTTAATGAGGCTTAGGAAGAGGCGCCCTTGGAGTTTGGTATTTTGAAGTGTAAAGACCACTATGCCTTTAATGAATAGGCACCTATGTGATGTAGTGATCCCTCCTTCTCTTTAATTTGATCAAGGCTTTGAAAAAGATCCAAAAGGGTCTTCAAGCACTTGACAAATCCAAACTTTAACCTTCTACAAGACCTTGAAAACCTTGTGCTCCTTGTGCTTGTATCATCTCAAGTAAATCCTTTAACTACTCTTTTAGTTGTTTCAGTTCTGAAGATGCCATTTTATAAAGTGGAATTGATATCGGTTGGGTACCGAGATCCACTTCAATAAAAAAATCGATCTCTCTGGCAGGAGGTAATCTAGGAGGTTCATCAGGAAACATATCTGAGTATTCTTTCACATCTGGTACAGATTCTAAAGTCGGTGCCTGTTTTTCAGCCTCAATGTCTTTCAATTGGACTAGGTGATACAAACACCCCTTTGCAATAAGCTTTCATGCCTTAAGAAAGGAAATAAAACTCCCTCAAGGCATCATAGAATCACTCATCCACTCTAAGACTGGCTTTCATGGGAAGTAGAAATGGGCTATCTTGGCTCGACAATCAACTGTACAATAAAAAGAGGACAACCACATACTATCACCAAAAAATTATAATGGAGTCGTCTAGTTATAATAGAATATCCTACTGGAATCGATACAAAAAATGGTTCACGTAACAACCCCGGCCCTATTCCAAACTTCTTAGAAAAAAATGGAGTAACATATGACAAGGTAGATCTTGGGTCTATCAAGGCATATACATCATGTTAAAAGATAGATAAGGTACCTTTGACAATATCAGGAGATGCCTCTGAATCTTGCCGACCAGTTAGTGCATACATGCGATTCTGGCCTGCGCTTGAACTGAGCCCTCTGCCCCTACCAGATCCTCTACCTGTTGGTGCCTGAGGACAGCGAGGAAATGAATACACCAATGAAGATAAAGCTGATACAGACTCTGCAGGCTGAGATCTATTATCTCTACCTTTACCTCTGAGCTGTGGGTAATCATGTGCTATATGAACCTCTATACCACACCAATAACATGTGTTTGAACCATACCAACACTCCTCTCTATGTGGTTGGCCACCCTACCTGCATGTAGGTCGAGGTGGCAACCCTCGACTAGCATCCCTCTAAGGTCGTTAGTTTGGTGCTCGAGAAGTCTGACTCCGCTCATACCTATTCCTCAAGAACTGAGTTGGATCATTAGATGTGGAGCGCACAACTGACTGGGTTTGACTAGGTGGCCCTTTACTAATAGAAGCTACATTGCTTCCTTGATAATGGCTGGACGTCCTAGCTCTCTTACTTTACTCTCTCTCTCTATCTACCTCACAATTACACTGATCATCCTCTAACTACTGAGTATGCGACATGATTCTTTCTATGTCCAAATTTTTATTCATGGCAGCAACAGAAAAAAGGTCCTTCAAGGAACCCATAAGGCCATTCACAAAGTAATGAATTCGTGATGCTTGTGTGCTGACAACCTCTGGATAATATCTGGACAACTGTGTAAACCACAAACAGTACTCCTTGACACTAAGATTACCTTATTTTAAGGGTAGAAATTCTTCCTTCCTTGCCTCTCTAAGCTCTAATGGCAAGAAATGATCTATGAAGGCTTTTGAAAAGTCTGTCCAGACTGCTAGGGGAGCTTCATGACCTCTCAAAGTAACCCATATAACATACCAATAAACAACAATATCTTTCAGCTCATAAGTGGCCAATTCAACTGCATTTGTGGCTGATACCCGCATTACCTTATAAATTTTATAAACCTCATCAATAATTATTGAGGGTCCTCTGCAAGCTTAGAACTGGTGAATTTTGGTGGATTAATACAAAGGAAATCTTTGATCTTAGATTCAGCTATCCCTCTCTGAGTAGAAATAGGTACGTCTACATTCTATCTTTGGGCCTGATCGACGCCTAACGTTGTATGCATATGTATCACTCCCTTAAGATCTGGGTTTAAGGCACCTGGTGGTGGGATAGGAACTACTGTTGGTACCAGTGGAGGTGCAGAAATCCCTGTAGGTCCTTGCATCCCAGGCATTTGAGAACCTAAAAGTATAGAACCGAACAAACTTTCTTGAGTCCTATTCAGATCCACTAATACGGGAGATTTCCCGGTAGTGGTAGCCTCCTGAGTAATGCTAGTAGTAGCCTGCTGGGTTATTTTATCCTTCTCTGTAGCAGAAATGGTCTATACCATAAATAAACAGAATAGGAGTTAGAAATAACTTTCTATGACTTATCTCTATTGCACGATCTAGATTATAAATGAAGGTTAAATTCCTAAATATCCATGTAATTCCTTAAATATAAATGTGGCGCACAACGCATCGATAAGAGAGGTCCTACTACACACGGCTACGTAGACTCCCTGGGACACCTGAATCTAGGCTGTGATACAAAGTTTGTCACGCCCGAGAATAATAATGACGGACAAGAACCTTATACACTTAATTTACCAACACTAGGTGACATACGTAAGATTATAGGAAAATAAAGAGCAAGATATCTAATATAAGCTATATACATACACGAGGGAGGTTGTATTAACAAAACTATACAATACAATACTACATGATGTCCATGAAGCCTCTAGTCAGTTTAACACGCTATACTACAAGTGACTAGTTGGCATAGGCTTGACATACCCAACTAGAGATCGACCTGTACATATAATCAAAAATAATACACATATATTGTCTCTAGAGAGAGATGGAGCATACCAAAATATCAGCCGAAAACGACAATGAAGCCTAACACGGTCATCTACTATCTTGAAAATCTTAACCTGCATCAATAAACGTGGAGCCAATGAGACGTCAATACATAAACAACACGTATTGGTATGAACACAGACAGAATAATAGTTAGACAAGTGCGAAAGCTCATATGGGTTAGATATCAAAGTGCAAAACGTATGAGCCGATGAGTAACACATATACGACATGAAACTATAACCTATGCACTAATCTTATCCATACCTTATATAATATTTAGTAAGGTATTTATTATAATATAGAGCCTATAATTTGCCTAGGTGATATAATTAACCTATATGTGCTATAAATGATCTTTCGAAGGTAATCTGATGCAAGTATGAAGCATATGTTGCTCAATTACTCGTTGCTATGATCTTGTAAATACAACTATAATCACAGTCTGAAATCTGGTACGCCTCTCCTAGGGGCTCACTTTGAGTGTCTTTCCGGAGGCCATATATGCCATATATTGGCTCGAGTCAGGTGAAATCAATACATGATGTTCCAGCTGACCCCAAATAGAAATGATGCCATAAAAGGCGGGTACGCCCAATAGATGGGCTCACTATAATGGTCTGGTCTCAATCTTGTGTACAAGATCACATTGAGCGATATGCCAAGCCAAACCTATGTACCCTCCTGTCGTTAATGTTTATCAAATAATGTCCTGCAGGTCTATAATATATGATTTATGATAATGACCGTGTTGCTAACATATACAAGTACAACTATGCTATTACTATTTACTTTTACTCCTAACGTGTGATATACATACATACATATATATATATATATGTGTGTGTGTGTGTGTGTGTGTGTGTGTGGCCTAAGGGCTTCAAGTATAGAAACTTTAGATAATATAGAAGTATCATGGTAATTTAACACAGAGGGAAAGATGATATGTAAGGCAATATAGAGACTCCACTTTCGTTTTTCATGAGAATTATACTAACATCAAATGGGAAGGAGCATATGAGATAAAACGGTGAGGAAAGGTTAGCTTTACATACCTTAGTGCTTTAGTAACTATGATGGTAATTCTAGCCCTAATTAGTTCAACCTGCGGGAGTATAGCTTTTATCTTTCCAACCATCAACTTTCGTTATCCAACAGGCAACTCACTAGCTACAAGGCTAACATATAGGTCCATTAGTAACCCGTAGGAACATTTAACAACTTATTCCGATAATCTTTACTTTTGCCCAAAATTAATTGAATTCCTTAACAACAATCCGAAATGAATTCTAACTTTCCGAACTTATGCAATTCAATATTAAATCTGTCCAATTGATAGGGATCCCTAAAAACTCCTTTTTATCAAAATTCCTCGTGAACCCTTTCAAGGAGTAGAGCAAAGATTCAAATTAAACATCACCAAATACTTATCTATAATCATATCCATAAATAGTATAAGGAATTTACCTCTTGGAGTTTAAATTTCCAACTTGAGATTGTTTAAGCTAATTCTTGAAATCCTTTGGAGTTGCCACAAAATTCCTTAGCTTCTATGCTCCTTAAAGCTGAAGGCATCCCTTCTCTGATATCATTTTCTTTCTTTCAATAACTTTTCTTTCTTTCTTTAGATGTCACAGATGGAAATGAAAACAAAGGAGAAAGTGACGAGTTGTTCCTAGAATTGCTTCCAGTAAATTTCTCCTTTCCCTTTTAATAACTTAACCTTATTTTATGGGAATTATAATTAAAAACATAAAGAAATAAAAGAAAAGACGGTCCCCACCTACCTTATTGTTAATAATAATAATATAAAATATATAAGGGGAATATCATTTAATTATTTTAACATCCAACACTAAGACAGATAATTATATATGCCCCACCCTTCATAACCTTGGTGTTATGGTTTCTATAATATTAACTTAGATTCAAAAAAGTTTATAAGGTGTGACACAACCATTTGCTTATCTACGTTGTCATTTGAATCTTTCGATCATAATTTACAGAGATTTTAACTTTTCACCATAAACACCTTGGCTAAAGTGTTATTTTGTACTAAATGATCAAAAGCATCACCTAGGAACTCTTCTTCATAACCTTCGGTTTCCATCATTTCTTCATACAACCTCGTCACATCTAGGTGACTATTAGCCATCTTACTAATTGTCGTTGCCACTTCTTCTAGTTTTGTTGATATATCACCGATTATATCTTGAAAATTCGAAGAACGGTTTCTTTTGTAAGTTGCCTTGACATGAAAAGTTCCACTCACTATGCAATATCTTTCCGTGGATGGTCCTTCGATATTATCAATGTTTCGTTTTTCTGAACTACAATTCATGTCTATGTCATCAAATGACTTAGCATAATCACCCTTAGCTCTATCATTTCTAGTCACAAGAGACCTTTATCAAACATATCAATCTTCTTGTTGATGAGTTTATCATGACTAAGATGTGCCTACAATACAAAGACAAAAATTCATATCATAATTAAGATATCCACTATAAGCTCCATATAATTTGCCAAATAATTGTTACAATGAATTAAGAAAGTAAAAAACTAACTGCAGAATATACAGCTTAAAACTAACTGCAGAATATACTACTTGACGGAGCAGCAGCAGTGCTTCACAGATATCAACAAACTTGCTAGTAAAATAACTCATTAACCTCTTAATTACTCCTTACAGTGAAACAAGAAGCCCTAACCACTCCTGGAGTTTTATTTTTATATCTAAATGTGATATATTGAAGAAATAATCATTGAAAAATAATATTCGTTACAACTTACTGCAATCAGTAAGTAAGCTGTTGATACTTCTATAGTAAAGTGCTTATCGGCGACTTGTTCTTGAGCTGGTAGATGTAACTTTTAGCTTGGAAAAATTATGGGTAGAATATTTGTGTTGCGGCTTATTTTCGAAGCTTTGTATATTTTAGTTAGGAGGACTCTTTCATTGATTGAAGCGCATGAGGGTGATTTTTCTTTATTATTGTCTAACATTTGTTTTGTACTTGTTCTATCATACTTATGATAGAAACTAAAACGTAAACATAGTTCTTCATGCTATTCCAGATAGTTCAACCAATTTTCATGTACAAATTTTACATTAAAATTAAGACTGCCTAACCTTGTAAGTTAATTTGCATGTCGTTAGTGCTTCTGTAGTACGTGTACTGAATCAAGGTATTTACACTCGTGTATCAAGTACAGAGTCGACTCCATGTCACATATATGCTAGATTGTGTAAACTTATTGACTTCACATATCATTTGAATTTTAGTAGTCACCTTTTTCAGTCTAATGTCAACTTATCTCCAATCTCAAAAAGGGATATGTTCCCTCAATTGTTAGTACAAATTGGAATGGACTATAATGTGCTCCTTCCGTGGACTGTGGAAGTAGCTGAGCGACTAAGAATACCTAGACTTATGATTCATCATACCAATGTTATGCTACACTGTGTTGAGCATTATTTGATGCTTTATACACCTTATGAGAAGGTAAGTTCAGATTTTTAAAGTTTCTTGATTCCAGATTTATCAGAATATTGAAATAAGAAAGTGAACTTTGTAGTTTTTCCACTTAATTCATCAAATAAATGTAAACAAGCATCACTAAATCACAGTAGGCCAACATGCTTTCAAAAGCAATATCTATAATTATATTTAAATCAGCACTAAGGATAAATAATTAGCAGATTTTACTTGAATATGCAAAGCGTAGTCTCTCGAACTGGCCGTAACCATCTTCAAGTTGTCATCCCATCCAAGACCACTCTTGTTTAGCAGAGTTTGGATAATATTTTATGTGTTTCTCGGTGTTTGAGATGATTCTCCACACGCTTAGGTGAACAATCCATTTCTAATTATTCGTTAATGACATTTGAAACACGATTGAATGAGCTGAACCTAAAATAATTAGTTGATTTATTTTCCTGCTTCAGTCCATCTGCTATGATCTCAACATCAAATTTTTCATTGAGTTTGACCATCTAAATTGCTTCTCTCCTTTTTTTGCTCATTGATTTCTATTACAAGTCAAGAAACTAAGTTGAACAAGCAATTTTTTCACAAATTAAAATGAATTGGCGAAGGCTTATAATAAGAAACTAAGGAAATATGAAGTGATGTATTTTATTAAAATGACAACATCCATAATAATCAGAATTCCAAGCATGTCCATCAAGCTGTTTTATATGTGTATACACCTTACATGCTTCTAATTCAAATATTTACCTTACTTGCTTAATTATAGTTTGAAAAGTGCTAATGAAGGGCTTTGCAGCAACAACAGTTGCAAAATATAAGAATGGAAAGCACATATTTCTGGAAGGTTAAGCCGATTCACACACAAAAAATTAAAAAAGAAAGGTCTTCTCCGTAATTAATTGGTAGGACAGTTTAATCTACGTTATTAAGGAATAACTCCAAAAGTACT
Organism: Capsicum baccatum var. pendulum; assembly: GCA_030864225.1. NCBI lineage: Eukaryota > Viridiplantae > Streptophyta > Magnoliopsida > Solanales > Solanaceae > Capsicum > Capsicum baccatum. The sequence continues at coordinate 231,938,467 of CM061560.1, read as the reverse complement.
CAGATTTACTCACCTATTCCTACACCAGGAGATCTCCATAATTAAAAGCACACTGTAGATTATAGAACTTGAACATGAGGAGGCATATATTCAATCATCAGATTGTTAGAATGGCTCTAGTTATGGCCAAATATTCAGATACTCAACCATAAAATAGATGCTAATAGAAATTAAATTCTAAGTGTAATCTTATTTTAATAAATGATGTTAATTCTTTTGTAGATTTCACAGATTACTAGCAGTGATTGGAGGTAAAAGTGAGACAAATAAATTAAAATGGTTACTTTACTATCAAAATAAAGTAGGAATTAATTTTATAGAACTAGAATTACAATTAGAAGATGCTACTAGAATTATAGATCAATTGTGGATCAGAAAGCTTTTACAATTTCCCTCTAAATCTGCAACAACCTGTGAACTCAACATATACTAAAGAAAAAGACCTTTCAACGTTTCTATTAATTTTTTTATTTTGAAGCTTGAACCTACAAGGGACACCAAGTCATCATCATCTCTTGGCTTGCCTTTATCTTTTTTGGGTGTGCGGGGTGTTTTTTAGTCTAGTAACTATGACAAACTCCTTCCAACCAAAATAAACAGGCATCCCACAGTAATTTATCCACACCTCATCCATCTTATCTTTATTTTCATACATAAACCTACGCTGTAGAAGATCATATACCATGGTTATTTGAAAACGAGTATTGTTATCCTCCAGCAAATCAAGATATTGCCCAAAGCAGTTGTCCCTGAAATAAGCATCCAATTTTTAGTCTCAAAGTATCTTTCTAAAGGTGTTAAAATACTTTTCCATGGCTGACTTAACCACAAAATCACTAGTTAAATCTGTGGCACCGTCGCACTGTATTCTCACAGGATAACTATCAATGTTGAAGAATTTAACCAACTCTTCAGTGGAAGGGCTATTAGCATTTGGATCATCTCTTTTGAAATATTCCTCATCCCCATGTTCATTATCTTCTGCTTCTGATTGAGATATTGCTTGTAAAGTAAACTTATAGAGTGGTGAATATAGCCTAGTTGCTTCACTTGTTCCTTTACTTGGACTTAATTCGAGTTCTTTTCTTTTGTAAGCCATATTATCAAAAACTAACAGGAAAATAAAAAGTATTATAATTGATTAATGTATCGTTAAAAAAGGATGACAATAAATCTAACATGTACAAAACAGTAACATAACAATTTTAATAGATCACACATCTGTTGCAACATGTGGGTTATCTGTTGCAATATAGAAGTAACCTATTGCGACAGATGAGTAATCTATTGGAAACAACAAAAAATAGTTTTAATACTGTTGTGATTTCTTGCAATAGATCACTCATCTGGAACTAGATGACTGGTCTGTGCAGTATATCATTCATCTATTGCAACATATGAGTGATCTGTTGGAACTGTTATCAACTGTCAATATTATTTAGATTCTTCCAATAGATGGGTCATCTGTCGCAACAGATAAATGATCTGTTGGAAGAAATCAAAGTCTAGGATATGTCATCTTGCTGGAATAGTTGATAGAATTTCATCCAACAGATAGTTCATCTGTTTCATAAAATGGTTCATCTGTTGCGTCAAATAGTTAATCTGTTGCAGCATATAACTAACCTATTGCAACAGATAAGTAATATGCTGTAAAAAATAAAAATAGTTTCAATACTATTGTGATTTCTTCCAACAGATCACTCATCTGTTGAAACATATGATTGATTTGTAGAGCAGATCATTCATTTGTTGCAACAGATGAGTGATCTGTTGGAACTGTTATTAACTGTTAATATTGTTTAGAATTTTTCCTATAGAAGAATCATCTGTCGCAACAAATTAATGATCTGTTGGAAGAAATTAAAGTTTTGGATATATCGTCATGTTGGAATAGTTGATAGGATTTCATCTAACAGATGGTTCATCTGTTGCATCAAATGGTTCATCTGTTGCATCAGATAGTAAATCTATTGCAGAAAATAATCAGTAGCATTGTTCAATAGAACAAAAATAATATCACCATTTAATATCAACTACATCATTTTTACCAAGAACAACAACAAATCAACCAGTAAAACAAACACAACACACACACACCAAGAACATCAGAGGTGACCAAAAATACCAACATTGTTGTTTTGTCTGTACAAACACAAATAACAAAAATCAAATTTTAAAAAACTCAACAGACACCAACAAATCGAATCAACAATTCGACAACAAGAACTAGAATAACAACAAAAAATTATATTTCACTCCGAAAAGAGAAGAGAAGAAATAGAAATTAGGATTTTCTTTCAACTCCATTTCAAATTTAAGCAACAAATATTGAAATTGTTAACTAATGCTAGAAGAGAAGTTGGCTCAAGTTCCTCTTTTTTTCATAACTAAAAAACCCCAATTCTTACTTATAAAAGAAGAAAAGAGACTATTAAGAACTCGAAACTATTGTCGCCGGAGAGAAATTTTGTCATGTCGATTGACGGTTGAAACTCGAAAAGAAACTCGAAGCTCAACTATTTATCACCAGAGGTTGAAGTCGTCGGGGATTGAAGGGAGAAATTTGCAGAACTGTTGGTTGGGAGAAGTTTGAGAGAAACCGCCGAGAGGAGGAGGGGAGAGAGGAGAGAGGAGAGAGAAGGTTGATTTGGAGAGGAGAAGGGTGTGGGTTGATTAGTATTTTAAAAAAAATTAGAAAGTTTTAAAAATATTAATTAAGTCTACAATTAACTTAATTAAATTTCCTAATTATGTTTGACCCTTTAAGTTGGTCAATGTCACCAATACCATATTCAAGACTTAAAAGACACCTTTTTTTCAATTTTTTCTAGTAACTTGTATTAATTTCATCCTATATGAAGGAAGGTTTTAGCCAACACATGAACTTAACACTTCACAATTATTTAATCTTGGTAATTATGGGAGGAATTCCTATAAAAAAAAAAGACCAAAAATCTATCTAAATCACCCGAATCGTCAAAAAATATCATTTTCTATCACAAAAAATGACCAAAAATCTGTCTAAACCACCCGAATCATAAAAAAATAACATATTTCTTATTGGGTCATTTTTTATAAATCTACCGAATTTCAAATCAATCAACGTTTCTCATTTCTTTTTAATTTCAAAATCATGATCAATTCAGTCGAAAATACTATTTGGTCAAAATAAGATTCAAAAAAAATTTCGTTCAGTAATTCTTGTCACATATTATCATTAGCATACTAATATATATGAATCAAGAACAAATAATAAAATTTTGAAATTTATTTACATATTCTTAATGCAATTTTCAAAAAAAAAATAAAATGTTTATTTAGTCATTAAATATTAAAATTCAAAACACACCACATAAATATTTACACATCTTGAACAACAAATTTTGTCCAACAAATATAGAACAAAAGTTAATTTGGAAAAAAAGTAGCATATTGTAAACTTAAACATGGTGAATATAATTATTGGTACCCCTAGGCCCTAGTTCTACTGATTCGACATGTAATTCAGACACAAAGTTAATACATGCTATCAATAATTAGCGATTACACCTAGTGAAAATTTATAATAAATTTATCCAATATAGAGAAAGACCTAAATTCAATGTATAAATTTATGATTTAAATCATCGATAGATTCTTAAATTTATTTTAAAATTTTACTTGGACACTTTAATTAGTATTAGTACCTATTGAACACTTTTTACTATTTTAAAAACTATTCCTATTAGACATTTTTTTAGTAATCAACAAAAAAAAATAAAAATTGAAGAGTGTGTGGTACACTCACGCTAACGTGACAAAATGCCTAATTATAATATGAGACATAGCTTTGGAGGCCCAAAATAATTATTAAAAAATAATTTTATAAATTAAAAGAAAAAAGTTTTAAAAACAACCCCTAAAGTAAACTCTACCAGCCCAGCACCCCACCACCACCCATCCACTAACCCTCTTCTTTATCTTCTTCCCCATTCTTTACTTTATTTTCTTTTTCATTCTTGTTTTCAAAATTAAATCTCCTTTCTATTCTTTTACTTTTATCTCTTCTTTTGACTATGTTTCGTTTTTAGTTTTGATTTTTTTTTTTTTAATGAATTCATCACACCAAATCTTAGTTGTGAGTTTAATTTATTTTTGGATTTAATTTTATAGATGAAACGAAGAAGGAAGAGAGAGGTAGGAACAATTTTATTTTTTCCGATGAACCAGCTAATTTGATAGCTAAAAATTGTGATTGATCATTGAAAGGCTAAAGAAGAAGAATAGGGAGGAGGAATTAAAAAAAAAAAAAACAAGAAAAACAATGGAGGAAAAAATACGCAAAGAAATGCGAAGAAGACTGGATGTGCGTGGAGTTGATTTTTCTTTATTCAATTAAAAAATTGGTACTCTTAAAAATGCATAAAAATTCACATACAAACCTAGAGTTCATAAGGAAACAACTGGAAGAAGAAATAGACAAGCTTCGTACATCAAAAAGTGCAACACCTAGAGAACCATTTGTATTTTCGCAATGCTGTAACGAAGTAATTGTTGTCAATGCTTATGGTTTGCCCAGTGAAATCTCTGATCAGTTGGAACAGTTCATCAGGGAGAATGTAAAATCTTGACCCAACAGGTAGTCGAGTATGAGAAAGAAAACATACGAGTTGAATGGGATTATCAAGTTAGACGAATTTAGACAGTATATTATGATTCATTCAAACTTTATTAGTTTGTTTTGTCTTGAAAAAATTGTTAATGGTAAATGGTTAGCATAATTTTTTAAAAAATTTATTTTAGTGCCAAATATCAATTAATGATAAAAAATGTAAGCTTTTTCAGAAAAAAAAAAAGGAAAAATTACTATTTTGGATCAATTCTTGGAAGGTGAGAAACATTTTTTCTCCACATCAGAATTTTGTGTTCGCTAGGTAATTATTTTGATTAGTTGAGCTGTTCATAGGTACTATTCTTACTTGAGGTGCGTAAGTAAATTTTTCAGACATCTTTAATAGGTTGTCGATAATTTAAGCCTAATTTATTATTTCCTCTGTTTCAAATTATGTGTCATCATTTTTTTTTAATTCGTCCTAAAATAAGTGTCGTCTTTCTTTACTTGACAACTTTTTAAAGACACAATTATCCTTTTACCCTTATTGGTCCCCCTTAATTAAAAAAAAAATATTGACACATTTTTTTTATAAAGAATAATTTGATAAACTTTACCAAGTCTTCCCTTATTTCTTAAACTCCGTGTCCGATCAAATGAAGACACATAAAATGAGACGGAGAGAGTTTTTCGCTAGAATTTAGTCATAAAAACTATAAAGAACAATCTATATCACCATTAGATCATAACCAATTTATTTTGTTCTTAAAATTAATTTTTAGAAAATAAAAAATTGCCCAAAATACCATCTAAACGATCCTAAACAGTCAAAAACTAACGTGATTTACTACATAGAAGTGAGTACTGCTTACTGGGTCGTTTTTGACGAACCTACCGAATTTCATGTCAATTAAAGTTCGTAAATTTTCAATCTCCAAATCTATGACCAAATTCAAAAGGCAATCAATTCAAGTGAGTCAAGAAAAAATAATCTAATTTATATTCTTATCAAAGTATAATCCTGTTTTCAGATTTAATGTATATAAGATCGATATAAAAAAATAGAGTTTTCATACTTACATCAAATTTTAATCTGACAAACTATCTAAAACTAATCTAAACAACTAAAGAATAACAAAAAGTTACGCCATTCATAGAAAAGCAGTAACTATCGTCCACCAAGTCATTTTTTATGGACCCATCAAATTTTAGGTCAATTGAAGACCATGAAATTCATGACCGCCAAACTATAATCGAATATGGAAAGCAATTATTTTAAGCATACTTGATAATTATACAATTTAACTCAATTTTTATCCTCCTTTTATAATTATCCCATGATCACAAGACATACATTATATCCTCCTTCGGTATGATATACAACCCCTCTTTATTACTAATTCTCTAAGTCTTAATTAATAACATGAAGTCTAAGATATCACGTTTCTTTCTATTGAGGTGGAAATTTTAGTATCTGTTCTCATGACACTACTAGAATTTAACAACTATTGTGACGCTTCATATTGTCTATATCAATTGTGAAGAACCATTACAATAGACTATATTGTAACGATAGAAAAGCGTTGTAATAACCCTATTGCAATAATTTTAAAATATCTATTGCAACACTTATTGGTCTTTTTGCGACGATTTTTAACTATCTATTGCAACTCTTTTTGACACCTATTGCAATGATTTTCAAATCTTTTGCAATATTTTTTGCTACCTATTGCAACTATTGTAATTAGCTATTGCAACGATTTTTGTCACCTATTGCAACGATGAATATATATATATAGAGAGAGAATTATATTAATACAATTAAGGGAGCAGAGAACAGGAAATCCTTTAACATAGAGTCATTACAAAAAAGAGCTTAGTCGCATGTTTTTTCATAAATAACATTAAAGAGTTTCAATATTTACATTTGTCAAATGGTACACAAAAATGCCATTTCTTAACATGTTGGTGAACTATATACTATGGGAACCAGAGCCATCATTGAGTATATCTTCACGTGAGATATCGCTTATTTCCTTTTCGATGAGTGATGGTTCCCTTGCTTTTAGAGTATCTTCTGATAGTTTTATCGTCACAACTATACATCTGCAAGTAGGCCAACATACTTAAGAGTTAAGAATGTAACAAAATGAAACAAAATGATACTTAAAACCAGAAGCAAAGAGGTTCATTAGGATGATGCTGATTCGGCTTTACTGATTCAGTTGAAAAATGCAACAAACAAAGAAAAGTTCAAGTAGGGTTGGTGATACAAAAAAACTTTGATGAGCGTACATATTCCAACAACATAAAAAAGCACTCAATCACAAATACCTTATTTTCGCAGCTTTGGCAGCTTATACTCCAGCTAATGATCTTCAATCACTTAAAATAGAATGTGAATGTAAACCTCGGTGCTATCTTAGTCTGCCTATAAATATTTTGTTCAAATTGGTATTCCTTTTCTTCCTTAGTGATCTGAGAAACTATCTGAGCTTGCTTATCCTGGTCTCTTTTGAAAGCTTCAACATCTGTTTTGGCTTTTGCTGAACTTTCTTGGGAAAGTGTTAAACAATTCTTGTTCAATTTGAAGAATTTTTGAAGTCTTTAAAGTTAAAAATCCATATAATAGAAGAAACTTGCCAACACACTACAAACAGAAGATCGTTTATTTATATGAATTAACAGACCAGGCTTTGATGTTGAGTCGCTGCAATTATCATTTCTGAATATAGAGGATACTGACTCATGGAATTTCCTGCATCATTTCAGCATAAATAACTTCAATTAATTAACAACATGGCAGCTAAATCTCAAGGTAGTGTAGTCACAAAATTTAAATGAAATGAGTCTCGGAGTTGGAATGAGAATAGATAGGTTTATATCTGGCCAAAGGAGGGCTATGTACCAATTCAGTGATAAGATTGCTAGATTAAAGCCCATTTATAATTTTTGTAGTTCTTTAATTTCTGAGTCTAACTAAACAATGACAGCTCAATAAAAAAGTCTTTGTTTCTGTGTACTAGAAACTGAATCTACTTTTGGAGTAAATCGAAGTTTGGTAGCATTACTTAGGTCATGTTATGTGTAAATGCAATTCGGAAAATTTTGCAGTAGGCAAGTAATGTCAAATTAGTAAGTATTGTTTGTCCAGGTATATGTAAATGCAAACTAGAAAAAGAACAGTGACTAAGTTAGCTATTCTAACATTGGCACAACACAGACATGGATTGACTAGAGACTGATTTATCTATCAGTCCAGACTTGCATTGTAAGTTTGACAAAAGCTACAACATTGGAACTACTAAGTGTTAGCCTTATCTAAAACTTGTTCAAAAAAAATATCGATGAACATTACCAATCTATTAAGGACACATAAACACCCCATACCTTCTCTTTGCATTAAGCTCTAGAATTTCTCAATGAAGTTATCTTTGCATAAGCAAGGATAGATCCAATGAGTAAAAGAATTTCAATCAGATTATATATTAACATACTATTAAATGGAGAGAAATATGCCTTTTCTACAAAGATAAAGTGATTGTAATTGAGCAAAAAGGGTAAAGAGAGGTCAACTGAAGAAAACATATCTTTACCAAGTGTCGGCGTCTTTATTTTTGATGGTTCAGATATCTTCAATTGACCAGTGAGTTCATAAGAAGAAACAGTAGCCTTGTTAGCAGGCCAATACAATAATGTTCAAATTACAAATGTAAATAAATCCAAGAGAAATTAAAAAAATCATAACCAGAAAACAATTACTAGTATTTAGTTATTCCAGTATGTGTTTACACAAACAAACAGAGTATCAAGTGTGTCTTAAAGTAGAACATAACCTTGGGTAGTCGTTTTTGCTTAAGAGTCTCTAAATTAACTCCATAATCTGATAAGTCATCTTGAATCAACAAGATCCTTTCCTATAACATAATTGAATTGAATATCTTAGAAAAACGAGAATATGTACTTTATGGAGTCTAGAATTGAATATGAGCTCTCAGAGCATATTGGTAGTTACAAATTGATGGCGAGCAAGATGATGATTGGTGTCGTCATTAGTGTCTGGATGAGAAAGGCATTGCTAATGTGACATACCTCTGCCAGATTTAGAAATTATGGAAGCCGCCTCCACAACCTGTTAGGTTGTGGAGCCTGATTACTCATTCTCTGTGTAATTGTATATACTCCAAGTCATTAATATAAATAGCCTGTCTGCTGTGGAGTTTACCCACGGGTGTTACCATGAAATTAATTCTCTCTCTCTTCTAAAGAACTCTCTGTCTAGTTTTCTTCATTCTCTCCACAGATTTAGTGTGTGTAAACTTCTAATCGAGCCTAACAACTGGTATCAAAGCTTGGGAGATTCATCATGATCACTGAATATGGAAGGATCAAAGTTTGGAATCGAGAAGTTTGATGTATCCAAGTTTGGTTTATGGAAGATGCAGATCGAAGACTATCTGTACCAGAAAGATTTTCACAAACCCTTGACTGGAGTAAAGCCGGAGTCTATGAAGGAGGAGGATTGGAAGCTCAAGGATCGACAGGCGGGCTGATCCGGTTGACTTTGTTGAGAAATGTGGTGTTCAACATCGTTAAGGAGAAAACCACATCCGATCTGTTGAAGGCATTATCAAATATTTACGAAAAACTATCTGCGCTGAACAAGGTATATTTGATGCGTAGATTGTTCAATTTACAGATGTCTGAGAATGGATCTGTTGCTGATCATATAAACGAGTTCAATATGATTGTTAGTCAACTGTGTTCTGTGGATATTAATTTCGAAGATGAAATTAAAGAACTGATTTTGATGTCATCTCCACCCGAGTCTTGGGATATTATTGTTGTTGCGATTAGCAGTTCCTGTGGATCCGAGAAACTGAAGTTTGATGAATCCAAGATGTTGTTGTTAGCGAAAGCATTCGCAAATGAGAAAGTGGAGAATCATCTGGTAGTGCTCTCAATGTTTACCGAAGGGGGAGAGACCAGTCGAGGGGTCAAAACACACATGACAGATCAAAATTGAAGAACCGTGGAAAATCTCCACAAAAATCCAACATGATATGTTGGAATTGTGGAGAGAAAGGACACTTTCGGACAGAGTGCAAGAAACCTAAGAAGAAGAAGAATAAAAAATCTGGAGATGATAATGATTCTGTTAATTCAGTAGAAGACATTGGGGATGCTCTAATCCTTAGTGTGGACAGCCCGGTTGAATCCTGGATATTGGATTTTGGTGCATCTTTTCATTCATCTCCTAGCAAGGAAATTTTTCCAAAACTTTAAGTCTGGAAATTTTAGAAAGGTGTATCTTGCTGACAACAAGCCATTGGCGATTGAAGAAAAGGGGGATGTCTGCATAAAAACTCCAGCAGGAAACCAGTGGACATTGGAGGATGTCAGATATATTCCTGGTCTCAAGAAAAATCTGATCTCTGTTGGTCAGTTGGATAGCACAGATTACGCAGCAGAGTTTGGGAAAGGTTCGTGGAAGATTGTGAAAGGTTCTATGGTTGTAGCACGCGACATACAACTTGGAAATTTGTACACCACCGCAGGGTGTATAAATGTGGATGCTGTTGCTGAGGGTGCTTCCGGTTCATGTCTGTGGCACAACAGACTTGGACACATGAGTGCCAAAGGAATAAAGATGTTGGTCGCAAAAGGAGATTTAGAGAGGCTAAAATCTATTGATATGGGTCTTTGTGAGAGTTGTGTTATGGGTAAACAGAAGCGAGTAAGCTTCACGAAGACTGAGAGAAAGCCGAAGCAAGTACAGCTGGAAATGGTCCATACAGACATTTGGGGACGATCTCCTGTTTCATCACTTGGTGGATCCAGATTCTATGTCACCTTCATTAATGATTTCAGCAGGAAGGTATGGGTTTACTTCTTGAAACATAAGTCAGATGTGTTTACTACTTTCAAGAGGTGGAAAGCTGAAGTTGAAAATCAGACTGGCTTGAAAATCAAATGCCTGAGGTCTGATAATGGAGGAGAATATGACAATTTAGAATTCAAACAAATCTGTGCAGCTGAGGGAATCAGATGGATGAAGATAGTTCTCGGGAAAGCAAGGCAGAATAGAGTTGCTGAAAGGATGAACAGAACATTGAATGAGCGTGCAAGAAGCATGAGGATACACTGTTGGCTGCCTACGACGTTTTGGGCAGATGCTGTGAGCACAACTGCATACTTGATCAACAGGGGATCATCAGCTTCTCTGGGGTTCAAGATTCCTGAAGAAGAACGGACAGGAAAAGAGCTCAAGTATTCTCACTTGAAAACCTTTGGTTGCACTGCTTATGTTAATATTGATCAAGAGAAGAGAGATAAGCTTGATGCTAAAGCTATAAAGTGCTACTTTATAGGTTATGGTTCTGACATGTTCAGGTACAGGTTTTGGGATGACAGGAACAAGAAAATCCTAAGACATTATGATGTGACATTTGATGAAAACGTCTTGTACAAGGACAGAGAGCAAAAGGTTCAAGAAACTACAAAGCAAGTGGAAGTTGAGCTTGAGTTGCCGAAGAGTACACCCAAATATATTGCAACAGATACTCAACAAACTCCAGAGACTATCATTGAGGAACCAGAGGTGGAACAAGTGACACCTGAGCAGGCTGAGAGGAGATCATCCAGGACCATTAGAGCACCAGATAGGTATTCACCATCATTATATTATCTGTTGCTGGCTGATGAAGGCGAACTAGAGTCTGTTGCTGAGGCCCTGCAGGTGGAGGATTCAATCAAGTGGGAGCAAGCCATGGATGATGAGATGAGCTCACTTGAGAAGAATAACACGTGGATATTGACTGAGTTACCTACAGGGAAGAGGGCCTTGTTGAACAAGTAGGTGTTCAGAATCAAAGTAGAACCAGATGGCAAAAAAAGGTTCAAGGCTCGGTTGGTAGTTAAAGGATATTCACAAAGGAAAGGTATTGATTATGCTGAAATATTCTCCTGCTGTGAAATTAACTACTATCCGAATTTTGTTGAGCATTGTTGCATCAGAGAATTTGTACCTTGAACAAATGGATGTAAAGACTGCGTTTTTACATGAAGATTTGGACAAGGAAATCTATATGCAGCAGCCAAAGGGGTTTGTAGTTCCAAGCAAGGAACACATGGTCTGCAAGCTCAACAGGAGCTTGTATGGTCTGAAGCAAACACCTAGACAGTGGTACAAGAAGTTTGACTCCTTTATGAGCAAGAGTGGCTTCCGCAGGAGTGAGATGGATCAGTGTTGGTACTTCAAGAAATACACTGATTCTTATGTATTTTTACTCTTGCATGTGGATGATATGTTGGTTGTAGGATCCAGTATGAAGGAGATAAACTCTCTGAAGGCAAGCCTGTCTTCTGAATTTGAGATGAAAGATTTAGGTGCAGCGAAGCAGATTCTTGGGATGAGGATTTCTCGGGATAGATCTGCTAGCACTTTGAATCTATCCCAAGAAAAGTACATCGAGAAGGTGCTGACCAGATTTTGAGTTAATGATGCTAAACCCAGGACTACTCCATTGGCAAATCACATAAAATTGTCAAAGGAGCAATCACCGAAGACAACTCAAGAGCGGGAACACATGGCACTTGTTCCGTATGCTTCTGTAGTTGGGAGTCTGATGTATGCTATGGTCTGCATTGGACCTGACATAGCACATGCAGTGGTAGTTGTTAGCAGGTACATGGAAAACTCGGGGAAAGAGCATTGGGAACCTATGAAGTGGCTTCTAAGATATCTGAAAGGTACATCCAGTACTTCACTTTTTTTTGGCAATGGTGAAGTGATTCAGCAAGGTTTTGTTGATGTTGATCTTAGTGGGGATGTGGACTCAAACATGAGCACTTCCGGATACATTTACACCGTAGGTGGTACAGCAGTGAGTTGTGCGTTGCTCCTTCATTTACTGAGGCTGAGTATGTGGCAATACCTGAAGCTGGAAAGGAGATGATATGGCTGGCAAATTATCTGGAAGAACTGGGCAAGAAGAAGCTTAAGAAGATTCTTTACACAGATAGCCAGAGTGCTATACAGTTGGTGAAAAACCCGGTCTACCATTCGAAGACGAAGCACATTAGAAGACGGTACCATTTCACTCGCAGGGCAGTTGAAGAAGGTGATATGTTTTTGGAAAAGATAGAGGGTGCAAAGAATCCAGCAGACATGTTGACTAAATGTGTTGATGTTGGTAAACTAAGGTTGTGCAAGACCTTAGTTGGGTTTTTGTAGTTGTGTCTACAGATGTTGCGGTGTGGTGAACATATTGATGATGGAGGAACATTTTTTTATTTTATTTGAGAATGTAATTCTTGGATGACGGAATCAGTCTCCAAGTGGGAGAATTGTTAGGTTGTCTGCCGTGGAAGTTACCCACGGGTGTTACCACGAAATTAATTCTCTCTTTCCTAAAGAACTCTCTCTCTAGTTTTTTTCATCCTCTCCACAAATTTAGTGTGTGTGAACTGCTAATGGGTCCTAACACAACCTACACCGCATAATAGGACAACGGTGTATAGTTATCACCGCAGTGTTCTTCTAAGCTAACAACCTCTATTTCGTTAAGAAAATGATAAATTATTCCAATCTACAGAACTATGTTGCTACAAATTCATTAACATTACCATCTTTGCTGCTTAGTAGATTTGGTTGTATCAGATCCTAGACAACAGATCGTATACCACCTGAATATTGAACGCAAATTCAAAACTTTAAGAAGCAACGAAAAATATTCCAAACAACCGGCAAATGAGTATATACAGAATTAAAACACATTCAGTCCATAGGCATCGATCATGCCATAAAATCTATAAATGATGAAGTACGATGTACACTATACAAATTCACTAAAATTACAATATAGAACGGTGAAAATCCACGCAAATTGCTGGGATCTTAGTCATTGACAATTCTATAAACTCTGAAAACAATTAAATTCAACATAAACTGTACAAATTCACTAAAATTACAGAATAAAACATCAAAATCAATCGTTAATCGCTCGGATCCTCGTACAGATTTGATAAACAAATGATTGAAAAATCAGACCGGACAGTAACAAATCCCTAGATCTAACGACAAAAATTGAAAGTAAAATGTTGCAGAGAGATCAAATAGCGTGATATTTCTTACTTCGTCGCTGAACTAATCAACACCGGCCTGTTTTTATAGACGCCTAGAGGGTTCAATCAAAAGCTTCTTTATGCTTGTAAATTGGGCTATTGTAAATCGGGCTAATGGTAGTGACTGATTTGTGGTCGGAGCACTTGTGGTTGAAGAGGTAGTCAGATTGAAAGTCGGAGCACTAGTGGTCGGAGCATTGGTAGTCGGCACAAGAGTACTAGTTGTCGACTGAGAGTGATTTGAGAGTGAATTTTTTTTGTTATATATTTATTTAATTTTTGTTATACATTTCTTTAATTTTTGGCAGATTTTGTGAAAAATTTGGGAGAGAATAAATCACAACCGATGCAATAGCTTTTTTTTTTTTGTCAATTAAGTGTTGACATAGGTGGCTTTATGGCAACGGTTCAAGCAATCGTTGCTATAAGGCACCCTATTGCAATGGATATCCATCAATAGCAACGGTTATAGCACAAAGTAGTTCTACTAAAACAAATTTTCTTGCAATGGTTGAAAGTTGGAATCGTTGTAATAGATTCTCTATAGCAACGTTTTTTGAACTAATTAATATTTTTCTTTCTACTAGACTTCCTAAAATATATGAGAGACTCCTAAAATATATGGTAGGAGAATTAATTAATATTTTTCCTTTCTATTGTTCAATTAGAAAAATACTCCTGAAATAGTACTCTGTCAAGAAAATACTTCTATAACTATTGAGATGTATGTTAAACTAGAGAACAAACCGATTTTCCTATTGGGAGAATATGATTGATGCGCATCTAACTTGATTTGATTGCATGTCTAGATTGGTGGATACTCTTCACTATTTTTGTCAGCATAATAGAATTCAACATATGTGTATATATATCTTCTTTGTTTTCATTCAAAATCATTCTTTAGGGTCAAAATTTCTGCTCAGACAAGAATTAGTTGGATCAAAATCGAAGCTTTGTGGTCATTATTATATTTTTTTGTAGTTTACAAGCCATAGATGAATGTCGATTGGCTTTAAAGAATTTCTTATGTAAATGTTGAATTTAATTGTATTGTTTTGATATCTTTATTATCTTATTGTTTTATTTTAATTTACAGATACTAGATGAATGTGGGTCGACTTTGAATTTTTTTTTAATTAAAGGTTAAGTTTAATTGTATTATTGTAATATCTCTATTAGTTTGTTGTTTTGTGGTAATTTACAATTCTTAGATGAATCTTCATCGACTTTGAGAAATTTTTGTTTGTAAAATTTAAGTTTCATTGTATTGTTTTGATATCACTTTTATCGTATTATTTTATTACAGTTTACAGGTGATAGATAAATGTTGGTTGGCTATAAGAATTTTTTTATGTAAAGGTTAGGTATGGTTGTATTATTTTGATATCTCTATTATCGTATTATTTGTTATTGTTTACAGGTGGTGGATGAGTGTCGGACGACATTGAAAAAAATTTTGTGTGTAAAGATTAGATTTAATTGTATTATTTGTATGTCTCTATCATTGTATTGTTTTCTTGCAATTTACAGATGGTAGATGAATGTCGATCGACTTTTAAAAATATTTTTGATAAAGGTTAGGTTTAATAAATAAATTCTACATCTTTACATACTTCAAAAGATATTAAATTTAAGAGAAAATGGCCAAAAGACCCCCCAGTCTTTACCCCAAAACCCAACAACACACTTATACTTTGCAGGGGTCTTATGACCCCCCCCCCCCAAACTATTTTAAAGTAAAATATTTACACCCCTCAAAGCTCATGCCCAGATATTATTTCAGGCAATGAGCTGCATTCACTGCCACGGCATACCACGTCATTGCCATGTCATTTTTTTAAAAAAAATTATCTAAAAAATTAATTATTTTAATCTCAATCCATTTCCTCCCTTTCTCTTCTTCTTCTTTTCTTCAATCTCAATTCATTTTTTCCCCTTCTCTTCATCTTCTTTTCTTCAATCTCAAAAGCCAAAATGAAATTATTAAATTTTCTTTACTTTCTCTTTCTATCATTTTCTTCAATTTCATTTGACATAGTTGGATTGCTGGGGTGATTTTTTCATGGAATGACGTTTGAAATTTCTGATTTGGAGATCCCGCGAAGCGTCGCCACCGTCGCCAGAGTTCGCGACTGACAACGTATTTTTCGATCTGAAATTGGCGTCAATTGACGCACTCTTTTTTGGGGCTTCTTGTTGGGTTTTGCTCGCCCAAGGAAGACACATCTTTTGGCATTGACTATGCTCCGTTTACCTGAAACAGCGGCGACACCGCCTTCACCGGAAATCATCAATGGTGGCGCTGGCTTCGAACTCAAATTTTCAGCGATTGGAGCACTGTTTTTTGGGGATTTTTGTTGGGGTGAGCTCGGCTTGAGGTGGCACTCCTCTTGGTACTGGTTCTCTACCATCAAAGTCGTCGGAGTGATGTACGATGTTGAGATTGAATGTTTGTGTGTTGTTTGATCTTTGTTGTCGGTGAATAATTGCTCATGTTGGTTTGTTGTCGATTCTTTGGTTATGAATTGTGTGATGAAGTCGAAAATAATAAACAATATCGATTTTGAAAATTTTAGACAACCTTGAAGTGGAAAATAATGAGCATATCAATTATTAAATTTTCGACGATCTTAAATCCGAAAACAACGAACAATATCAATTTCAAAATTTTCGACGACCTTGAAGCCAGAAACAATGAACAATATAGAATTTACAATTTTAGATGACCTTAAAGTCGGAAATAATACAGAATTTTGAATTTTTCGACGACCTTGAAGTAAAAAATAATGGACAATACTCATTTTAAATTTACAACGACCTTGAAGTCGGAAATAGTGGATAATATCGATTTTAAAATTTTCGATGATCTTGAAGTCGAAAATAATAAACAACATCGAATTTAAAATTTTTGACAACCTTGAAGTGAATAATGAACAATATTAATTTTTAAATTTTCAACGATCTTAAATCCGGAAACAACGAAGAATACCAATTTTAAAAAATTTCGACAACCTTGAAGCCGGAAACAATGAACAATACCGAATTTAAAATTTTCAATAACCTTAAAGTCGGAAACAATAGAAAATTTTGAAATTTTCAGCAACCTTCAAGTCGGAAATAATGGACAATACCCATTTTAAAATTGACGAAGACTTTGAAGTCGTAAATAATGGACAATTTTGATTTTAAAATTTTCGACAATCTTGAAGTTGGAAACAATGAACAATATCCATTTTAAAATATTCTGTGAATCTGAAGTCGAAACCAATCGATTTTGTGCTTGGAGATGAGAAAAATGATAAATTAATTTTTGATGCCATTGATGAGTTCTTGGATGCCATTGTGTGTAAGAAGAAGAAGAATAAAGAAAGAAAATGAAAAGAAATAGAATAATTAAAAATGAATAAAGAAAATAAAGAAATATTAAAAAAAAATCGTTCTCATTCTCTTTAAAGAGAGTGAAACACACTCTCTTGCCATGTCAGCGTTCAGGGGTGTAAATATTCCACTTTAAAATAGTTCAGGGGGTCATAGGACCCCTGCAAAGTATAAGTGTATAGTTGGGATTTGGGGTAAAGGTTGGGGGGCTTTTGGCCATTTTCTCTAAATTTAATTATTATATTCATCTTTATTATTTAAAAAATATCCTATTTAGTATAATGTTTGAAGTCATCAAAGTGGGATACTATATATATATATATATATATATATATATATATAAAAGAACAACTTACGTTACAAAATTACTAAAATTTTCTCCTCTTTAAAATATTATAAATATCCCAACATTTATTATTTTTACTAAAAGTTGAGATACATATTAAAGACCCCTCATTCTACTCCCTTATTTTACTAAATTAAGAACGTTTTTTCTCCTTGTTCTATGCTTCCTTATTCTATGTCATTATTTGAGCGGCGGTTTCAATCCCATTTTTTCCTCTAATTCAAACTTTTGAATTAAGGTAAAATTTTCCCATAAAATTATATTCAATTTCTTTTAATCTTATCTGTCGATTTTTTTCTTCCAAAAATCAATAATTTGGCACTATTTTTACAAAGTATTTTTCGGTGATATTTGTTGAACAAAGTCTTTGAATATGCATTTTTCAGTCTATATTGTTTCAGTCTATGGGGTTAAGCAACCCGTATTTTAGTTTGGCAACCCTGTATGGCCAGTGATTGAGACACATTCTCACACATACAATCGTGTAATGCAGTAATGGCGTGGTTGAATTCTCCTTTGCCTAATCATAACATAAATCCGAGCCTCAATTTGCTAAAGAAAACAGGTAAAAGGGTAAATCTATCCATTTATATGCATAAGGGACAATATCTTTTCCATGATTAATATGTATCTCGTGGTTTTCAAGTATTATTAAAGTTAACACAATAAAATATACATGTTTATAAGCTTATAGATACATATTTTATTATCTTGTATCACTGGTGTACTGCTTATGCATTTATATGTATCTCGTGTTGTTTAACTTTTATTGAAATAAGAATATCAATAGATACATGTTAGTAAGTTCAATGATACATATTGTAATATCTTGTATATTTGATTTTCTGTTAATGTATTTTTTATGTATCTATTGTCTTTTAAGTATCATAGAAATGAGCATATCAAAAGCACATGCATGTAAGATTAAAGATACATATTGTATTGTCTTGTATCTCTGATTATTTCTTTATGCATTTATATGTATCTCTTGTAATTTTAAGTTATATTGGAATAAGCATTTCGAAGATACATAACGTAAGCTTTGAAATACATATTATGGAGGAGGTTGTCTTATATGTATCTGTAATAATTTTTTTTATGGAGTAGGGAATGCAACACAATAAGGAAAGAACACTTGGTTAAAGCGAACTTAGATTTTCGTATTCATTTGAGATACACATCACTTTTGTGCAAGTACGAATCTCAAAAGGCGAAGAATGAAAACTTTAGTGAGAATGACGACCCACCGAGGTAAAGGAGCAGCTTCATACCAAAGAAAAAAAATCGTGTTCTGAATATTGAATAGTTGTGTATTAGTTGGATATTTAAAACTTTTCATGAAGTTAGTTACTACTTTTCACTGTTATATACACTTTAAGTGTTGTTTTTGGGATTTTACAAAATATTTAATGGAAAAGAAGTTCAAACATATCTGTGTACTTTTTATATATTTTTCTTGATGGCTCTTCGAGTTTCTTATGCATTATTATTTTGCCACAGGTTTTAGTAACATTTATATTGACTGCATTTTATATATTTATGTTATGTTGTACAAGATACATATTATTTTTTTTGTATCTCATGTGCTTTTAATGTATCTTGTTTAAAAACTATGGTTGCATAAATATTTACTAGTTTGTATCTCGTTTAAAAATTATGGTGGCATAAATGCTTACTAGTTTGATGGTAAAGATGTTCTACTTTATCTGTGAAATTTTTATATATTTTCCTTGATGGCTGTGCAAGTATCTTATTTATTATTTTTTTGACACACATTTCAGAAATTTTGAAAAAAATTGAGATTTTATGTAAATATCAATAAACATGTCGTTATATAGGTAATTTTTACTATATTAATATCAACAATGCGCAAAAGACTCATATCAGTTGGCAGCTCCCCAAATCTATATATACATGATTAACATTTATTTGTTTCGTTGCACTTTTGGGGAATTGCAAAAACTTTGGTGAAAGAACGTATAGTCAAACTATCCAGCACTAGCATTTGATTGTAAAACGTTTTTCAGACACAATCAATTCAATGTAAATTGAAAAAGGCTCACTTCAAGATTTTCTACACTTGAAATATGTTAAATCTTGCCATTTTCATTATTAAGATGTCATGTCACCAGTAAATTGCAACTGTACCAACAAAAAAAAAATTAAATAAAGAAAGATATAAACCTAATAATTATTGTGACATTTCTATGAATACAAAACGAATATACACTTGGAGAGTTAAAATGATACAACAACTCTTAAAACACAACGGGGAGCTACTCAATACTCTGAAGTGCTGAAACAACTATAAACATCACTTCCTTGATCTAGGAATCGGTTATATGAATCAGTAGAGTCTTGTGGAGTTGCAATGCAACCAAAATCTTTTCATGTGGAACTTAACTGACCTTCAATCGACCCTCATATGTCGTATGTTGCTGTACAGTACTGAGCATATCACCTTGTGATTGCTCCCAAGTATCTTTTCCCTTCACGTGAAATTCTTACAAGGTTCATCAAACTTCATAAAGTGGTAGCAACATTTTCGTGAAGGAGTATGCTAATGCACCCATAAATATGTAGGTGTCCAGCTGGAATGGCCTAACAACACTAAAATATTCATTGCAAAGAAAATCAAGAAGAAAAAAGGTCCTATGAATTTTTTGATATTTGGAAACTGAATATGGAAAGGATTTTGTTTTAAAAGGTGGTATAATAAATAAATTACCCTTTTTGTGGAATTTTATTGTGTTTTTACTATAATGAGTTAGGTTAATTGCTAAAGCTAGTTTAGCCATTACATTCCTTAAATTATGCAACTCAGTTTAATTTTTAAATTTATCTGTAGGATATATCTCACATTACTTATATGTATCATCAAATGCCAAAAGTTGAGATTTTCAGAAATTTTGAAAAAAAATTAAGATTTTATGTAAATATCAGTAAATATGTCGTTATATAGGTAATTTTTACATATATATATATATATATATATATATATATATATATATATAATGATTATCTATTTAGACGCAAGTAGACCCATGATGTCAATTGTTGGAAAGCATTATTCACAATGGAGCATTTCAAAAACATACTGCTTAAATGAATAGTAGATAACACATACGTTTATCCTAGAACACATACGATCTAGCTAGAACGTCTTTGTGAGCGCGTATCATCAAACATGTCTTTGTGAGTGCGTATCATCAAGCAAGCAGTGATTCAAATTAACAATCAAATTGTCTCAATATTTGGATGGGCAAGTATCAAATAGAAAATTGATTCACTTTCTAGGTTAGGAGAATTTTTACATATTTTCTAGTTCAAAAAGGAAAACAAAAATTCATTTGTATTCTAACAAGAAAACAAACGTCTGTTTTCTTTCTTTTCCACCAGAAAATAGAATTCTGAGTTCTAGTTAAATATGGGCCCGGTAGAAGCCATAAAATTAATTAACGAGACTCTCTATTACGGAAATAATTTAAAATTTTGATTTGAATTATTCTTACCATAATATAAATTACAAATCATTCCACTAGAAATTCGTAATAGCACTCCTCGTTGCATTTATATTGTGAAATTCCCCACTAAACACTTGTGCAATTCCCCATGGTAAAATTACATATACTAATCAATAAATTAAATTACAACCGTCGAATTCAATCTAATGATTAATTTCCTTTAGAACACTTCTTAACTTATTTCATGTGTCGGATTCATAACATCCACTTGCAAGATTCGACACAGTAAAAAATCTAAGCTTCTCAAAAAGGCATATCATCAATATTTATATCGAGACATGAATTCTATCAACTAACTTATTATTCACCAATATATATTAATGTCATTCAACCAGGCATATGACCCATTTCAGGATCTCACCTTCAATAAATCAAAACGATAATTAACATTTACAACTCATAATGGTTATATTAAGATTGAGAATATAAGTACATTTAATAGTTTAGAGAATATGTTTTTGCCAGTCAGTTTAAAACATCTATCTCTACTCGGTCTTGTTCAATACATATAAAATGCACTAGTACAAGAAGTCGAACTACACCATTTCTATAATCTAGATAAATTACGCTTAATCTTACGCTACAATTGTACCTATGGCTTTTCCAATTTCCATCCTAGATTGTGAACAAATTTTTTTAATACTTATAAGAATTGATGATTTAATCCTCTGTGTATAACCTAAAATTCTATATACGAAATTATCTACTATATAAGTGAACAAACACATAAATGAATATATGATATATTAAATCTTTTATTAAAATTGATTTAACAATTGTTCTATAATAAATACTATATCTACATACATGGTCAATAGTATATATATATAGAAAAATTATTTAGTTATTTAAAAATAATTTATATTTAAAATATATTAAAAAATCATGTCTTTAAATATATTTTAAAAGTTATGACTTGAGAAAGCTTACTTTGGTAGCCATCCAGAGATATAGAAGTTGTTTTAGAAGATGTTTTATTACTGGGAGAGAAAGGAAAAATCTTTGACTAATTTCTAATCTTGCCCTTTGTTCCACCGCCTTTCTCTCTCTCTATATATATAACATCAAAAGGGGGAACCAATGAAAAACATAGAAAACAACAGCTTCTTTCTTTTCCTTTAACTAACACACTTTCAATATTCTGTCTTATTATTCTTTCTCCCTCCCCCAGCGTTTTCCTCTTCATTCTTTGCATTGATTTTGGTTTAGGTTTGTTTAATCAATTTATAGTTTAACTTGTTGGTATTTATATTATTGATTTTGTTGATTTTTGTATTTTTTAATTAATTAAGAAAAAATTATTTAATTCAGAATATTCTTTAATTAATCAGGGATGTACTTATTTATTTCTGAAAAAATATTTCACACTGCTGAAATAATTTTTTAGGATAGTTTCTTGCATGACTCGAGTATAATTAATATATTAACTTGTTAAAAAGTAGTTAGATTACTGTTATAGTTGTCATATTGATTATAGTATTATCACTGAGGTATTAATAATATTATACACTATTGTGTTATTGTATTGTTAATATTATTAATATAGTATTTTGTTAACAATTAAATAATATTGTTATTATTATTATTTTTCCATTGTTCCCCAACAATATATACTATGATTAATAGTATATATCCCAAACACTTATATATTAAAATTAAATTGCTCTATACTTGCATAAGTTTTGCTTGAAATCCTTATAATTTTATTCGAGATATATAATTATGTAGAATAAGAATACATTTAGTACCCACACATATATATATATCACTCCATACATTATTATTTCTCCATATAAAAGTTCATAAAGTACTAATTATAATCATTTGAATAATCCTCGCATAATTTATGCCCTTGTTATTTCAACTAGTCAATATAATCGCGCTTCACGCGGTCATAAAAATTAGTAAATAGATAAATAATTTTTTTTCTAACTTTAGTAGCAATGAATACATAAAAGTATTATTGTTATTATTAAATGGGAAAAGACATCGTTTCCACCCTAAACTATAGTCGAAAAGTGTAATCCACACCTAAACTATACAAGTGACCTATTACACACCGTAACTATAAAAAAGTGATACTTTTTACACCCTGTCGGGCATTACACCACTTTCATGTGGTGTAGTGTTTTACATGCGCTGCCACGTCAACATAATTCGAAAAAATAATAAATTTATTGTTTTCATAATTTTTTTTTTTTTTTTTAATTTAATTTTTCTCCTTATTCTTCAATGTCTAAAACCCCATTGTTGTCAATGTCCAAAACCTCCATTACACCATATCCACCACGATAAACTTTATCCCACCAACAAAATTACCATAATGATTAATTTCTTCTAACAATGTTCTTCATCCGTAACCCATCGTCTTTTCTTAAAAAAAAAATTCTCAGCTATAATGGCCATTATTGTTTCAAAAAATGACCATTCGACTGTTGGCCTCTGTGTTTTAAATGGTAATGACCAACATATTTCCATACTTTTTCTATTTGTTTTTCAGTTATAATTTTTTTTTAAAACTAATATGGTAGCAAACTCCATTTTTGAATGGATTAATAATTAACAGACAGAGAGGAGAAAGTCAACGATGAATTCGACTTTTTCGTTGAAAATTCACTGGAAAACATCTTGCTACAAAATTTTATATTTTTTTTTATAAAATTTTATTTTGCCCGTTTAAACATCAAATACAATTTGATTTTGACATTGATTCGATGAAGGTGGAGGGTGAATTGTGTTATTTGGGGATGAGGTTGAAATTTGGAGGTGGGATGATAAAGAAACTGTGTTTGTTGGGGTGGGGGTAATGAAGAAGAAGATGGTTTGGGGTTGGGGTTGGAGTTTGGGGGTGGGGGTGATGAAAAAGATGATTGTTTAGGGATGGGGTGGGGAGATGGATGCTGAGGGTTGGGGGAGGAGTATCTTAATTTTTTTAATTTTTTTGCATTAATTTTTAATTAAACGTGTCATTTTTTATTTAAATAATTATGTATTTTTCACGTCACATCTAGGGAGTAAAAAGTATCACTTTTTTATAGTTAAGGTGTGTAATAGGTCACTTATATAGTTTAGGTGTGGATTCGACTTTTCGACTATAGTTTGGGGTGAAAACGATGCATTTTCCCTTATTAAATATGAATTAAATTGATAAATTACACATATAAATCTTTTCATTGAAATTTTGTTGGTTTATTGGTTGCCTCTTTAGAATATTCTATCACTTTTCTTTTTATGTTTTTATGTCGAGTATAAAATCTTAAATTTTAACTTGTTCTCTAATATGGGTTATTACTTGTGTCAATGAATAATTTTTCATCGTAAACTACTTTTCATAACATGCAACTTGTAAGTATTTTAATTTTGAATTTTTGTATTTGTTGTTAAAACCTTTGCTGGAGTAGTTAAAGGTAGTGATATGGATTGCGTATGCTTATCTTCTTCGGACTTCATTTGGTGAGAATATATTGAGTATATTGTTCTTGTTGTATGACACTTCACATAATAAAATTTTGCTAGACATAAAAGAAATTAAGAGGTTATAAACATAAAAAAATTGCATATTAAATAATTGAGAGGTTATAAACATAAAAAAATTGGGAGTTATGAAGATCAAGAGGTGTGAGTTACAAAAATGTCTTTTTATAATAAAATAAATAAAAAATAAGAAAAAGTAAAAAAAAACATAAATAAAATTTCTGATTAAAAAGAAGATGTCACGTCATTCTTATTTGTTTACACTACTTTAATGAGGCATTAATAAAAATCAAGATATAATTGAACCTATATCATAATTAATGTCTTATTTAAATCATTATGTGTGAATCTAAATAATAATGAAAGAAAATAAAAAAGGAAAGAAATAGTAAGGTTGAAATCTAGGAATGCACACCATTTCTTCTTTTCTTGTCCAAAGCTTCTTCTATAAGACGTTCTAATTAATATGAAATGATTTTCAATGTTTGGTATTATGATGTGTTCTTCTTCATCCATTGCTATTATTTTCTTGATATGGGCCTTCTAAATGTTGACTAAGTAAGATAATACTTAAATTGAATATTGACTATGATTTTTTGGATTGATTTTAGTTAGTACTATCTGAAATCCTATAATTGTAAAATAATACAACACAGAAAAATAACTTTTAAAAGCTTAGTATACCAAATTCACATCCTACAAAAAAAGTCGAATAAAAAATATCATTCAAACTATCATAATAACGAAAATACACAAAAAGAATTTTTTTTATTCAAGGATGGATTATTAGCTATACTAAGGATTGTGTCTATTGAATATTTCATATTAGAAAAAGATATATCAACTAAAAAGGTCGGACAAATTTCTTCAATTAATTATCAAAACGGAATATTTACAATTTATCATAGTGAAAAGATATGATATGACTATCACAAAAAATTCTCAATAGAAAAGTATGTTAAAGACATTATTCAAATTTTATAATCCATATCGATTGAAGGAAAAATATATACTAAACAGGTATTACTTAAACGTTCCCAATCGGGCTTCAGTAGTAGCTAGGTTCACAGAGTAAAGATGCCTCAAGAAATCATTTAACATAATTCAAGCATTTGTCGACCCGTAGACTACACCCTTTGATGCTCAAATTCAGATTACTTCAAGTATCCCCTTATTCTGGTGCAGGTTGTCAAAAGTCAAAACGTATAGTGATCGACGCACTATCCAACATGCCAGCAATCCTAGGTCTCGTTTACCAAATATTTGAAAGCCAAATTGCTGAGAAGTGCCTTATCATTTTTTGTTAAGCTCAAACAATCACAAACCACTCACAGATAAAACTTTGATATCTCAATGTTAAGAGTTAAAAGAACAACTTGGAACAGTAAATCATTGGGAAATCACTTTCCTATATACAAAATCATTTAGTTGTATGGTAAACAGAATACTTTTAGGCTTGGAACAAAAATGAAATTTATCAACTTCACTCATCCACTCACCATATGCAAAATTAAGTGCAATTCCACTCTTGTTTTCACACCATAAACACGCATAGGGCTTTAAATTGAAAATTGATAAGCGCAAAAAAAAAAGACATGCATTTCGATTCAATGATTGCATTTAAATGCCAATCAAATACTTATATACTCCCTCCGTTCCATTTTACCCGTCTCAAATTTTCTAATTTGATGTTCCATTTTACTTGTCTTTTTTTTACTTATCAAGATAAAACAATTTTTTTTTCATTATACCCTTAGTGTAATTGATTACTCCTTGTTGTTAGCCATCCCTCAATATTGGAACTAATAACAAGACACAATTAAGAGGGACAAAATGGTAAAGTTACATTACCAATTATTATTTTCTTAATAGTTGTGCCATCCCAATTTAGGACGGGTAAAATAAAACGGAGAGAGTATTTTAGAAAGAGTAATAGAATTCAATTGATACAAAAATGAAACATTATGTAAATGGATCAAGGAAAAAAATAATAACGATAATATCTTTGACATAGATATTGATATTTCGCAATCAATATTACTCTTCATTTCTTTTTTGGACAAAATTAATATATGAAAATTGTTAGAAGAAAAACTTGTTAGAGAGATACCACATTACCTTAGTTTATGTTTCAAACATAAATTGAAGAAAAAACAAATAGATAAACTCTACAATTAGCAAATTGTTATATATTGGTTGATAATTGAAGAGCCAACAACAGACAACAACATGTTGCAGACACTTATTATAATGTTACATATGATACATTCAGATTACCGACCAGTATCGACATGGAGAAAGAATGAAACTATTATACCAGTTAAGAATAAAAAAAATTGTGGTACAGACCAACATAAAAATTATTATGAAAGTCTGTTTGGGTTAATTTATCAGCATATATCATATTACCTTGTCTATATTTCAAACTCAATATCGATAAGAGTATATGATACATGTTCTTTTAAATTTGTACATTAATCTACATTCAAATTGAGGCAACTTTGACAAGCATCTAATTGTCATGCTCTTTCAAATTAAAGACCTGAATAATCCCAAAAAATAACAACAAAATAAGTCAATTAGAAAAAAAAAAACTGCTCATACTTAACCAATGAACAAATCTAAGATTGATATAAATAATATGCAAATATGTTTAGAAGCATTCTCAAAATGATATTGTGAAAACAACATATGAAATGAATAATATAAATAAATTGCTATTACTGTTCCTTATTGTCATTCTTTGATGTTTTACAAAAATGAAAAACTATGAAAATATGTAAACTTTATAATGAGAATATGAGAAGAAATGAAAAGATGAAGAGATTTGTAACCACTCTACAATTATGTTAAATTAGTGAAAGTTATATCAATTGAAATAAATATGATTTAGATTTATGGGAATTGATTAAGCATTTTTGAGGGACTTTATATATAACACATAAATGCAAAATATATGGAAGAAATTCCCAAAAAAAAAAGAGAAAAAAGAAAAATACAAATAAAGGCCATTGAGAGGTGCCACATAAGCATCCTCCAATGTCTCCTTCATATATATATATAGAGAGATTTAAGCACACACTACTAAGAAACGAAAATTTCTGATGGAATAATCAATCAGAAATCCATGGGAAACGTTGCTAACGAGCCAAATTTTGATGAGTTTTCTATCGAACATACGTCAGAAATTTCCATCTTTTTATGACTATTGCATCCAATATAATTGAATAATTCAAGGGACATGGACACTAGGATTTGGAGATGCATATGCTAGAAATTCCTCATCATTCTCCAACTCCAGCATTTCTTCATTGTTTCTAACTATCCACGCCTCAATTCCATCATTCCTTCCATTTTCCACCAGAATAATTTGTTGCTTATTCAATGAGCCTATAGTGTCCATGAAAGGAGCAACAAAAATAGGTTTTCCCCATCCAAAATCAACATCATACAGTCCAAGATTGCACCAACTTGAGAACTTGTAAGTATCTAATACTGGCAACAACTTCCCAACTTGTGTTGCCATATCCAAAACAAAATCAAGAGCATTATCACCTTCTAATAATGCCTTTACGTTTTCACTATTAATATTCTCAAACATCTCTCTCACTATTCCCATCAAGTGAGGCAACTTCACTTCAGTCATTTCTATATAATCACTTTTTGCTAGAAAGATTAAATTCCCAAAAGCGTTAAGCAATTGTGGATAATTTTTTGATCTCAAGTTCACTATATGTGTCACCATGCATATTGGTCTTGAGCTAATTTCCTTTACTCCTCTTGTTGCTGAAATCATGTGCTTCGAAATGAAAGTTGTTAGTGCCTCGATTCGAGTTGGATTAGGTACATTTTCACTAGACACTTTCATCTTAATGGCTTCAATTGCTATGGCATTGAACACGAATCTTCTAAGAAGGGACTTCTCCTCGTTGAAAAGTAACGCGTTCCTAGTTTCCAGAAAATTTTGAGGAAGATTTTGATTCGGGAACAATAGTGATGATGATGTGAAATCAAGAGTCGCGATCTTTTCAATCCCATCATCATCGCCACGTGCAATCATAGCCCATGTGTTGAAAAATTTACTCATGGTAGCTCCATCCAAGAGGTCATGTAACAAGACTCCACCAATTGCAACCCCACCACAATCAAATCTAGTAACTTGGACAGAAACTGGGGTTTCAAGAATTTGAACATAGTTCATCTTGCTACCCATGCTGGCATTTTGTGGAAGGAATTTAATGAGTTGTGGAAGATCAGGGTTTTGAAGGAACTCACCTAGACTAACGCCCTTTACGTGAGCCTCCACGTAAAGAACTCCATTATCATTACAATCCACAAAAGTTGAATTTTTTGAACTGAGCTCGCCAGCAAGCGGATAGAACAACGTTAGTGTCTCCGAGAGGGAATTCTTGAGACGATTATCAATAATATTTTCGTTATTTATTTCTGAAAGTGACTTCTTCTTGTTGTTGTAGAAGAATATAGGTGAGATGCATGTTTCATGTACTAGTTGATCAAATAGGCATCGTTTGTGGTTTCTTAGGTTTGGAGGTGTTGGTTTGGATGGTTTCACTTTTTCCTTGGAGAGAATAATGATTTCCATATTGCTAATCTGTAAGTTAATTAGCTGCTTGTGAATGTGATTCTTCCAAAGTGTAAGCTAGCTTTATTTATAGTTGGAAAAATTCCATAAATTAATATATGAATGGTCTATATCTATAACAACCAAGTAGCTCGCAAGAATTTACCTCCAACATTTACTAAAGCATACCAACAAATAAGTTGGAGAGAAAATAATAATAATAGTAATAATAATAATAATATTAATAATAATAATAATAATAATGATAATAATAATAATAATAATGATAATAATAATAATAATAATAATGATAATAATAATAATAATAATAATAATAATAAAAGCTGGGAGGTTAATAACCTCCCTATTTATTGTCACTACGCTTTATAAAACCCCACGTTAATTTGTTGCAATGGTAATGGAAGGGGTTTATTGAGACGTTTTAATTTGCTAGATCTACTTTTTTTAAAAAAATTTGTTTCGAAAATAATGATATTTTTCCTTTTTTATAAACCAGTATATATTAACAGGGGTAGTATGGTAAATTTATTGCGTTCATTTATTTTTTTAATAATGTGTCAAATCAAAAAATGATAAATAATTTTAAATGAATAGAATATTAGGTCTCGAAAAAAATGATTTGACAAATATGTAACAAATGTTAATCGTAAAATATGAAGAAGAATAATTTTCTTTTCTTGATATGCTGAAAGTGACAAATAAAAGTGAAATTCTATTTTGAAATAACGAACAAGTAAAAATGAATTGAGAAAATAACTTAGATCAGAATAACTAAATTCAAATTTTAAAAATAAACAAACTTAACTAATAATTGGTACATGAGCGATTAAGCAAAGCACTTCTTAATTATTTTCCATTCGCTTTAACTTGGCACTACTTTTTTAATTGAATTCTTATTTTTAGTTTACACTTTTAACGTAACAAGTAAAGATTAAAAAAAAATTCAGTTTTGCCCTCAGCATGATAAAATATTCACCCAATTCTAATACTAAGTTAATTTGAAAGTAGGTAGGTTTTGTTAGAGTCTATGCTGTGCGTAAACTAATTAAAACTCAACCTTTTTATTTAACAACTTTTGTGGATGGTTATATCAACGGATAACTACATAACTTAACAAATATAGACTCTTAATTATCCTATTTAGCCTAAGTTTTAATTAATTATAAATTATAGTCCCCTCTTGCCTATTAATTAGGGGATCTTTCAAAAATAGCTACACTTTGCTATAAAACCCACCTTTCATAGCCACATTTTACATAATTACCATTTATAGTCATTGTATTCAATTTATGCCCGCTGTATTCGATTTTACCGATAGTATGTATTCATATAAAATATGAATACAGTCCCTATTTAGCCGCTGTATTCGATTCACAATCATTGTATTCACTTTTACCCAGTTGTCTGTATTAATAAAAAATATAAGTACACTACATATTTAGTCTCGCCAAAAACACTATCATTTTTTTTATATTTTTTATTTTTGTATTTTCCTCATTTTTTTCTTCTTTTTTCTATTTTATTTTTTTTCCTTTTTGTTG
Organism: Capsicum baccatum var. pendulum; assembly: GCA_030864225.1. Classification (NCBI taxonomy): domain Eukaryota; kingdom Viridiplantae; phylum Streptophyta; class Magnoliopsida; order Solanales; family Solanaceae; genus Capsicum; species Capsicum baccatum. Next base: position 231,907,881 of record CM061560.1, on the reverse strand, counting down.
TTTTTTTCTCTCTTCTATCTCTAACTTCTATTTCTCACTAATTTGTGATCCAAAGCTTCCACGTTGCCTAGCTTCAGCAAAATAAAAATCAGGTATGAATTTAAATTTACTGTATATAAATTTTATAATGATTAAATTTATTTACGTTTGTCATCATCATAAGTAGTTAAACTTAGTGGTGATTCATAGCTTCTAAAGCTTTATTGCTTTGAAGTCTGATACATTTTGAAAGTTATTGGGTTGAGTCCTAATGTGCCATAACAAAATCTTGGGTTCAAATTTCATTGATTTATGCCTAAGACGTCTTTTTATGGATAAGACTTTGAGTTTGAATCTCAATGCATCATATTGATGATATAATGATGGCTAAGGCAAAATAATGTGATTTTTTTTTTTATGAAAAATCATGAGAGATGTCTTATTGAATATGCTTCATTCCTTGAAATGAATGTGGTAACAATGCTTTATGTCTGAAAGAAGACAAGTGATTGAACGTACGAATATAAGCGTGGAAGGACAATATAATAATAATTATCAAAAGTGATAATATTTTCCCATGCTTATTAAGATATAAGATATTTTAGAGAAAAATTCTCTACATTATATGTATGCCTCAATTTGCTTCTGAAGTAGCAAAATATCATGAAAGATGTTATAAGCTATCAAAATTTGATAAGCTTAAGGCATGATTATATTCCTTTCCTGGGGAATGAGAATTTCAATTGTTTTAAGTACATATCCATTCCTTAAGGTGAATGTGACAATATTTAGTAAAGCTTATTAATATAAACATATACTTGATTGTGATGATATCACAACTCACCTCCGAAAGAGGTAGAATAACTGAGAAGAGTTATTTTGAAATCTACTTCTAAAGTTGTAAATCTGAAATTAATCATGTAATAGTAAATCTGAAATTTATTAAAGTAAAAGGTACATGTTATGGTAAACTTGAAGTTTGTAAGAATAAAGGTTCATAAGTTGCTATGAACGATTATGACATCCCAAAGATGTGCATAGTGAGTATAGTATATTGAAGAACTAGAAAATTCTTCATGGACTTTTAATTTTGCTTGTTCTCATGATAAGTTGGTTTGACTAACTAATGTTGGGATTTGATTCCTCAAAATCTGAAAAGTATAAAAGGTGAATATGAGTCCATTCACCTGTCACGTGATCTATTAAGATGCATCGATATAAGATGATCACTTGTACATTTATTGTCAACCTGCAGTTTGACATTTATAAAGTTGCTTGCTCAATAAAATTGAGTTAAAAATATTATTTTCAGATTGTGTAATCAAGACAATTCATCTTGATGATGAGGGTTTGGCATTGAATGCTTTCGATAAATAGCTGAACAATAGCTAATGAGAACAAAGCTTCATGTGTCGGTTTGAAATGTTATATACAAAAGTACTTATATATATCAAATCAATAAATTATAATTAATTTTCCCTCAAAGTTGCTGAATCCACACGTTGTCCCTCTAATAATTTTGATGTGTGGTATACGATTAATAAATATGCCATAATGCACAAAGATGAATTCATCAAAGAAAATGGAAGATGTATGTTAGTTTTCCTAACATAAGGGGGAGATTATAAGCAGCTTTGAAATATGTTAGAAATTATCACCAGATCCTTGTCTTGCGAAAATTTGACTTTTAGAGTCGCCACTTAATTTGTTTGAAAAGGAATTAAGAAAACCTTTATACGATACTTTAAACGATCCAAAATAGAAAAATTGTTTAAATTTTGAAATTCTATATAAGCGGTTCCTATTAACATTTTAGAAAGTTTTTTAAGACACCTAAAATGTCCGCTAACTTGCGGTTATCCGGACTGTTTGAAAACTATCTTTGACTAACTTTAAAAAAAGAAGAAGTTGATTTTTTTGAAAAGAAAGTGATTTTAGGAAAACATTTGTATAAAAAATAATTTTTGACAACTTAGCAGGGGATTTAACCAAGTCTAAGCAAATGAAAATCAAAATCAACACATAAAAAGGGAAAGAGAGAAATTAAAAAATTTAATCCGTTAGGCCTAAATCAATAAACCTGTCCTAAACTAATTTGGGCTTTCGGCCCATCATAAATGAATAAATAAATGACTAAGTAAAAAGAAGGCATTAATAAAAATCGAGACTTTTCAAGTCTCTTAGCGACCTCATCAATGGGTTTTGATCCATTTTCCTTCTTCATCTATCTTCTAGCACCCGCACGCCATGTAGTCGACCTTGGGGTTAAACTTAGAACCTGACTCGAAGAGGTGAATCTCATTGGCCCATTACGAAATGCAAGAGGAGAGAAGTCCATTTGGACTCGAGACCCACTTACATGCCTCATGATTTATGTTCATATTAAGAATGAATAAAGGTAAAAGGAAGAAGACCATATTCAATGAATTAATGCGAGAACAAACAACGCAAGCTTGCGAAAGTAAAGGGATGAGGCAATAAGAAAAATAACCCTGACTTCTAAAATTGAACAAACATTGACACTAATCCATATAACAAAATAAAATAAAGGCTAATTTTTCAAGAAAGAGAATCCTTTTTCAATTAAGACGACATTAGCAAAGATTCATACATCTAAATTATAACCAACATTTTAGAGAAAAACGTGTAACGGCCTATGGTTTATCTTTCTAAGACATCGTTGATTCTCTTTTGAAATTATGACTTAAAGAGAGACACAAATCAAGTCTTTACACACAAAAAGAACACGTATAACAATTCAAAGGGAGTAAGAAAATTAGAATAAAAGTTTAACATCTCTAAAAGTGAAATATCGTTCAACAATCATACTATACATGACTCAAGAATATCTAAATAATTCTATTTGTCCACAAAAATTCGAACTTTCTCATCATTTTGACAAATTAACAACATGCGAAAAAAGAAAAATAAAGAGGAATAAACATCTTGGATGGATGGAAAATAAAGCTAGTACTCATCTCTTTTATGAGGATTTTGAAATCCATTAAAATAATTAGCAAGCAAATAACAAATTCTTAACTTAATCAATTGCTATTTTCACTAAGGCGAAACAAACAATACTAACTATTTTTCCAACATAAAAGAAACAACTTTACATGCTAATAACAAACATATCCGCTAACAATGAATTTAAACATGACATGAATACGTCTTTTGAGCAAAGATCAAAATTTTATACACAATAATAAAAGAATAAAGCTAAAAGAAAAAACAATCAATATTAACTATTTTTTTCAACATAAAGGAAACAACTTTACATGCTAAAAACAAACATAATCACCAATAATGAGTTTAGACAAGACATGAGTACATTTTTTAAGCAAAGATTGAAACTTTATTTATAATAATCAAAGAATAAAAAAAGGAGAACCAATCAATATTAACTATTCTTTTCAACATAAAGAAAACAACTTTACATGCTAAAAATAAACATATTCACCAACAATGAGTTTAGACAGGATAGGAGTACATCTTTTAAGTAAAGATTAAAACTTTATCTATAATGATCAAAAAATAAAAAAAAGAGAACCAATCAATATTAACTATTCTTTTCAACATAAAGGAAACAAATTTACATGCTAAAAATAAATATATCTGTCAACAATGAATTTGAACAAAGCATAAGTACATCTTTTAAGCAAAGATTGAAACTTTATTTATAATAATCAAAGAATAAAATAAAAAAGGCATGTACAATTATTGCTAGCTCATTTTTATACCATGAACATGAAAATAACCATAATATTGATACCACAATGTTCTATGGCCTTCAAGGTCGTCTACAGCAAACAACCCCACCAAACAAAATTATAACTACGAACTATAAAGAAGAAAAAGATGAAGAAGAAGATGATAATAAAATTAAAAAAAGGGAAAGATGTGTTTACCTTTTTGGGGCAGCAAAATGGGACTACAAGCTTTCTTCAGAGTCTTGATTACCACCGGAATTCTTTCAACTCGAGAACTTCGATTAGCCCACGAATTTCATGAAAAAGGAATTTTTTTTACTAATATAAAAAATCTTCTTTGCTCAAAATTTTTTTTTTTCCAATCTTGAGACTTTTTTTGTCACTTAAAAAAATTTCAACTATTTATTCAAAAGCTTTTCAATTCTTTGAGGCTTTGGGACTTGTTTTTTCTACTAAAATAGTGGTAGTATTTATAGGAAAGGATAGAAATCCAATCTTTTCATCCACTAATGTGAGACAAAAAGAATTTAGGGATATTTTTGAGAATTTTGAAAAGGGAACAAAGTGAGTTGGAATCGTACGAATCAGTACGGATTTTTGTGAATTTGAATTTTGAAAACAAAGAAAAATGGATAGATTCGGATATTTTTGGGAAATTTGTGTTCCCAAAATCAATTTGGGTATTTAGGGCTCATTGGTTTCCGTTGAATACTGTTGGTGTCGTGTTTCTTGGCTATTGTCGGTGTTCGCAGGTACGGGTTGGATTGAGTTCAGTTTCGGGGCGGGTCGATTTTTCCGTCGGGTTGTTGTCGGCTTGAAATTGTTATTGTTTTCTATGAACGTCGGTTGTATGTTTTTTTGATGTTGTCATTTTAGCTGTTGTACACTTGTTGATTGTTTATGGAAGAGGAGAATAAAAGTGGGTCGGGTCGTTGGGTATGGGCCACTGGAATGGGTAATTGGTGAAAGAAATGGGTTGTGTTGTTTCTTTTTGTGGGTTGCTGGCTTTTGGTTAAGATTGAGGTTATTTAATAACCCCAATTAGATCCAATAGAGGTTAAAATAACCCCAATTAAATTAGAAATTTGATAATTTTTGAAATTATTTGAAAAAATCTCAATTAGACTACAGGTTATTCAAAAATAATTTCAATTAAGATTTAGCCAATTCTATTTAAATTTTGACCAAATTAAAAGTTAATTGGCCAATTGCATTGCAGTTGTGGTCAATTTAGTTTCAACTATGATCAAATTTAATAGATTGGTTAAATTGAATTGAAATTTGATACAAATTAATGCCTTGTCTAATCTTGAGTTTTTTAATTTAATAAAATCAAAAAAATATATTTATTTATTTATTTTCAAATAAGTTATTTTCAAGAGAACGTGACATTTAAATCAGGGTTTTAATCATTTAAATTTATTTTCAAGATAAACTATGATTAAAATTCGATAGTTCATAAAATAAATGTTTAAGTAACCAAATTATATAATCTCGTATAATTGGATACGATAATATATAATCGCTGCTTAAAATGATAAAATTACCCAGATAAATACTTTAAAAAGCTCTTATTCGGATAAAATAAATATTGTAATTTTATTTAAAAATCGAAGAAACTCAAAATTAAACTTAGTTATGGAGGGCAAAAATTAGGTGTCAACAATCCTCATTCAAAAGATAATTTATGAAAGCATCTCATAACATCTAATATTTAAGCTGGAAGTGCTCCTATTATATGTCCCTAAAGGACAAAGTCTATGCATGCGTGAAGCATGGTAGACCAGTCGGTTCCAAATGAAAAAATCTTTGAAAATATATGGAGCAAACAATCATAATAAGAAGGCAATGTGCTCTTAAAGAGCCCATGACATAACACTTCATGAAACCTTATAAGAGGTTCAGGTACCTGAAAATAATAAATTGATAAGATCTTAAAATATTATGTCACATTGTGAATCGATACAAAATGATATATCATCAATGATATCTTTGATACAATATTGGCGTAATATTGTGAAAGATTACGAGGATCTGAATTCTACGTTTATTAAGTATGCCGACGTAGAAATATTTATCAAGTGATGTGAAAGAATGCATCTTGGTAAGCATAAAACTTACTTGATTTGCAGTCCAGATACTTGAAGATGTCACTTATGAAACGTTGATTATTGTCACTTGAAAAAATTTATATGAAAACTTTTTTTAAGGATTCAAAACATTTGAAGGATATAAAAGTTTCTAGGAAACTTATTTATAGTCCTTATATTACATAAGTTTATAACTTGAAAATTATTGAAACTCTTGAAGAGTTTTCAAAAGCAATAGATTATTTGTTGAAATGAGAAATATACCAATGTGGATTGGTTATGAAGTACTATATCTTAGTGCAATTGGTGCACTCATGTATCTTGCAAATATGAATAGACCTATAGCCTTTTCAGTAAATTTGTTAGCAAGGTACAATTCTGTTCCTACTGGGAGACATCGAAATGAGATCAAATTCATATATAGTATCTGAAGAGACAACCGATATGGGCTTATGTTATACTAACGATTGCAGTCCTGATCTTATTGGTCATGCTGATGTTGGGTACTTATCTGACCCGCATAAAGCTCGGTCTCAAACAAGCTATGTGTTCATATGTGGTGGTACTGCCATATTTTGGAGGTATACAAAGTAGTCTATCGTAGCCACTTCATTGAACCATGCTGAGATAATAACTAATCATGAAGCAAGCCGAGAATGTGTGTGGTTGAGATCCATGATACATCTTATTTGACAAAAATGTGTCTTGAAATGTGACAAAGTACCCATGATTTTGTATGAAGATAATTGCAGCATGCATAGCACAACTTAAGGGAGGATTCATTAAAGGAGAAAGAACGAAGCACACTTCATTAAAGCTTTTCTATACATGAGCTACAAAATAATGGTGAAATTAATGTGCAATAGATTCGTTCAAGTGACAACATGAATGATTTATTCACCAAGTCTCTTCTAATTGCAACTTTCAAGAAGATGTTGTACAAGATCGGGATGTAAAGGTTCAAAGATTTTCTCATTAGGGGGAGTTAATACGCGCTGTACTCTTTTTCCCTTACCGGATTTTGTTCCACTGAATTTTCCTTGTAAGGTTTTTAATGAGGCAGCTATATGTATATTGTTAGAGATGTGTACTCTTTTTCCTTCACTAGATTTTTTTCCACTGGATTTTTTCTAGCAAGGTTTTAATGAGGCACATTATATATCAATTAGACATTCAAGGGGAAGTGTTTGTTATAAATGTATTTACATTATAGTGAATGTCTATCAAGAATATAGATAAGATCTATCAATATCTATTTGAAAATCTAGCAGGATATGAAATATCTAGGAGTAATTTTCCCTATAAATAGAGGAGTTTTCTTGATTGTAAAAGACCCCAAGAGAATTCCTCAACAGAAATAACAATTACTGTCTCTTCTCTCTTTACTTTTGTTCTTTTTTACTTTATATTTCATATCAGGAGCAAAATATTGTTGGTTCCAAATACAACTGGCCGTAATATGAAGACCAACATATTTAAGATAAGATTTTAATTTTATACTCGAACATCAGTATAAAATTAATATAATGGCTGATAGGTATCTAGAAAATTGTAAAAATAAAATATCATTAGGGTTAACTTTGATATTTAGTACTTTCTCCATTTAAAATTACTTATCCCTTTTTTTTTTTAATTTTTATTTTTACTTGTTATTTTTTATATATTAAAAAAAGACAAAAAAAATAATCATATTTTACCCTTAATTTTTTCTTTCCAAACTAGATCATTGATGAGAACCAAAATTACAGCTTTGAATTTGGCATTCCAAACTTTTACATGATCAACGAGTAGAAACACTACAAACAAGCTCTACTAACTAAAAAATGCCCAAGTTGTTTTATCCTTAATTTATTTACTAACACCCTTTGAAATCTCAAATTATTAATTTCAACTGGTACCTATTAATTATAGAGGTAATATTTTAAAGTCACTGTATTCATTTATTTTTTAATGGATGTCTCGAATCAAAAATTGATAAATAATTTTTAACGGATTGAATTTTAGGTCTCAAAAAATATTTTGACGAATAAGTAACTAATGTTAATGGTAAAATATGAAAAAGAATAATTTTCTTTTCTTGATATGCTGAAAATGACAAATAAAAGTGAAAATTTATTTTTAAATAATGGACAAGTAAAAATGAACAGAGAAAATAACTTAGATCCGAATAAATAAAATTCAAATTTTAAAAATAAACAAACTTAATTAATGACCGGTACGTGAGCAATTAAGCAAATCACTTTTTAATTACTTCTCCGTTTTCTTTTATTTGTCACCATTTTCCTAATTGAATTTTTACTTGTCACTTTGAACATATTAACAAAAGAGCCCAAAAAATCATTTTTCCCCTTAGCATGATAAAATATTCGTCCAATTCTAAATACTAAGTTAATTTGAAAGTTTGTAGGTTTTGGCAGAGCCGATGTTGTGAGTAAATGAACTAAAACTCATACCTTTTTATTTAACAACACTGGCAGAGCCTATGTTGTGAGCAAATGAATTAAAACTGAAACCTTTTTATTTAATAACACCTGTGGATGGTTATGTCAAATTTTATTATTTTCTATATTATCTGATAAATACAATATTTAGGTAGATTATAGCATTTTTGTTTTTAAATAATGTCACACATTATAAATTTTAAGAATAAATTTAAAATATTATAAAGAAAAATAATAAAAGATATCGGGATAGAGTATTATTGCAAAAGAGATAGTGAAGATAAACTAAAATTAATAAAAAATAATGGCCTCACACCAGAATGATCAAACTGTGATGTCTCATCATTATATAGTATCAAAATATTTAAGTAACAATTAAAACAAATATATTATATTTAAAGTGATTAATGTAATATATAACGTATACAAGAATCGTCAACAAAATTGTTAAATAAGTGACAATTAATATTAATATTAATTGTTACAATCGTTCCTCCTAATTTTAATGCCTTTATTTATTTATTTATTATTTTTTTTTTCTGTTTGTTAAAATGAGAAAATATTATTTCATTACAAAAAGAAGTGGTGCTATAATTAGAAGCACGACAATATAGGAGCACAATATCGTTGGTTCCAAATACAATTAGCCGTAATATCAAGACCAACACATTTAAGATAGGATTTTAATTTTATATCCGAGTATCAGTATAAACTTAAGAGTAAATTCACTCTTTCCACTCTGCACTATAAATGAAATTGCTGAGACACACCCAAACTATAAATGAAATTGTTAAGACGCACTCGAACTTAAAGGGGGTTCAATTACCCCTAGATTAATTAAAATCGTATTTTTGAAAACCTTAGTGCCTACGTGGCACATACGTGTGTCTACGTGGACCTTCAGTATGTTGATTCAGGTAGTATGCCACGTATTTGCCACGTAGGCACTAAGATTGCCAAAAATATAATTTTAATTAGTCCAAGGATAACAGGATTCCCTTTAAATTGAAGTGTGCTTCAGCAATTTCGTTTATAATTCTGGGTGAAAACAATATATTTTATCTATTACTTAATACAATGGCTGATAGGTATCAGAAAATTGTAAAAATAAAATATCATTTGGGATAACTTTGATGTTTAGTACTCCCTCCATTTAAAATTATTTGTCACTTATTTTAATTTTTAATTTTATTTTTTTCTTGTATTTTTTGACATATTAAGAATGAAAAAGGGATAAATATACTACGAACTATGATAAATGATATATATATATATATAAAGTACGAAGACCATTAGAAAAGTGATTTGAACTTTTTGCCCTTCGTTAAAAGTCTTTGTTTAGACAAAATCATCATTTTACTATCTTTTTACTATTTAAAAATTAAAAATTAATTAAATATATTTATGGTAAAACATTAATTATTTTTAAAAATTAAAAATTAATCAAATATATTTATGGTAAAACCTTTTCTATTCTAATATATATAATATATTTAAAAAGGAAGTTCTAAAGTATATAATAAAAGGAAATATTTAATAAAAGTTTTATTTTGGAAAGGTTTTTGTCGATAAAATAGGAAAAAGAAGGATGAGTTTTTTTTCTTCTGGTTAAACGTTCATACTTGTGCCAATATTATTTTAAAATGGTGTGGAAAAAAAATGCTAAAAATAGGATGAGTATAAAATTGGTAAAAAGAACTAAAAATAGATCATTTTTGTTGTTGTTTATTTGGAATGGAAATATTCTTGTCTTCTTATATAATTAATTGCTAAGAAATAAAATTGTTAATTATTATTTTGATTATTATAATATTGGTTGAGTTGATCATCTTCTCCGTTAATTTCTTATTGCAGCAGTTTGAAAACTACTGTGATGTTTGCTTTGTATTACTTTACATGGTAGGAGATAGAGGAAGGCATATTCAGGTTAGGCCTCCCACATCCTCTTCCCAATTATATTTTGGTGAATATAGCTAGAACATTATGGAAGAACTTCATCTTAGGACAACACAATGGAGGAAACATTGGCCATAACGATGTTTTATTGTATCTTTGCTATTTAGATCCAACATTTAGCCATTTATTTTTGTTGTGATTTTTCAGTTTTAGTTATCCAAGTTGTGCTTAAGCCTAAATGTGAGCGTCAGAACATGATGAGCACTTTGTGTTGCTCAATGTGTGCTTCAATATCGTTATCAAAATTCTAAGACATACTTTTTCTTGGCAATTAATTTCTTTTGAAGAGGCGACACTAAACAATTGATATTTCAATTTTATCATAATTATTTTTCAATTTAATTATTTATATATTTATTATTTGGGCTAAATCTATATCTATAATCTATAATATATTAAAAGTGTGAAGACCCTTAGAAATATGATTTGAACTTTTTACCCTTCATTAAAAGTCTTTCCTTTTGATAAAATCATCTTTTCACCAATTTTTTTTCAATTATTATTTAATTAACTTTATAAAATTAATTTTAATCTTGAAAGATTAAAGAGTCATAAATTATATGGTAAGAGGAAAAATATATGAAAAATAAATTTTGGTACTTCTAAAATAAGATAGAAAAATACTCATAAAATAGGACTCTATTGAGGAAATACTTCTATAAATATTGAGATGCGCGTTAAACTAGAGAAGAATTCGGTTTACTTATTGGAAAAATATGATTGATGGTCATCTAACTTGATTCAGTTGCATGTCTAGATTGGTGGATACTTAATATTCTAATCCTCAACTTCTTCACTGTTTTTGTCAACATAATACAATTCAACTATGTGTATTATATATCTTCTATGTTTTTCATTCAAGTCATTCTTTAGGATCAAAATTTGTGATCACTATTGTATTATTTTATTATAGTTTACAGGTCGTAGATGAATTGACAGGTGGTAGATGAATGTCGATCGGCTTTGAGAAATTTTTTTAGGTAAAGGTTAGGTTTAATTGTATTATTTTTATATCTCTATTTTGAGGATTTTTTTTTGTGTAAATGTTAAGTTTAATTGTATTGATATCTCTATTATCGTTTTATTTTGTTATAGTTTACAGGTGGTAGATGAGTATTAGACAACTTTGAGAAATTTTTTATGTCAAGGTTAGATCTAATTATATTATTTTGATGTCTCGATCATTGTATTATTTTATTGCAGTTACAGGTGGTAGATGAATGTTGGTCGACTTTGACAAATTTTTTTGGTAAAGTTTAGATTTAATTAAATAAATTCTCCAAAAGATGTTGAATTTAATTAGTGTATTCATCTATATTATTTAAATAAATATTCTATTTAGTGTAACATTTGAATTCAATAAAGTAAGGTTCACGCGCGAGGCGCGTACACCTAAACTAGTATATATATATATATATATATATATATATATATATATATATATATATATATATATATATATATATATATATATATACACCTTTTGTCATACTTTGGGTACACATATGCCCCTACCGTTAACGAAAAAGTGACAAATATACCCTCAAACTATGACAAATAATACATATATACCCTCCACCATACTTCGGGTACACATATGCCCCTACAACAACAACAACAACAACAAACCCAGCGTATTCCCACATAGTGAGGTCTGGGGAGGGTAAGATATACGCAGTCCATACCTCTACCTCTAAAAAAGTAGAAAGGCTGTTTCCGATAGACCCCCGGCTCGAGACACGGAATACTACACAAATACATAGTAAAGCATGGAACAAGATGGCATAACATAAATACGACACCCACAAGTAATATACAACAAACAACAACAACAAACCCAGTGTATTCCCACCTAGTGGGGTCTGGGGGGGGGTAAGATGTACGCAGTCCATACCTCTACCTCTGAAGAAGTAGAAAGGCTGTTTCCGATAGACCCCCGGCTCAAGACAGTCGCCACACAAATATAAATATAAATATAAATATAAATATAAATATAAATATAAATATAAAATAACGCATGGTAGTAGGAAACATGGGGAAGCACTCAGATACATAATAAAACATGGAACACCGAAATCGTAACAAGAAGAAGAATAGGAATAGGAATAAAAATAAGAGTAGGAAGAATAACAGGAATAATCCCCCACTCCCTACCCTTGCGCCCCCAAACTGGCCCTAGTCTTCTGCCCTAATAAAGCATGAAACAAGGTATCATAACAAGAATAATACCCCCACCAAGTAATTCCCTACACTAGCGACCCAAATTGACCCTAGCCTTCTGCCCTAATTCGCGTCCTCCAGATCTTACTATCTAGGGTCATGTCCTCAGTGAGCTGTAACTGCTCCATGTCCCACCTAATCACCTCTCCCCAATTCTTCTTCGGCCTACCCCTACCCCGTCTAAAACCATCCAAAGCTAGCCTCTCAAACCTACGAACCAGGGCATCCATGCCCCTCCTCATCATGTGTTCGAACCATCTCAATCGGACTTCCGCATCTTATTTTTCACTGGAGTCACACCAACCTTCTCCCTGATAGACTCATTCCAAACTCTATCCCCCCATTAATGAAATAGTACGTATATATATATATATATATATATGTCTCTCACACTAACGGTAGGGCATATGTGTACCCAAAGTATGACAGAAGATATATATGTACCATTTTCATAGTTAGGGGGTATATTTGTCTCTTTTTTTTTTAATTTTTTTTTATCCCAGATAATTAATCCAAACTCATTACCTGATTCAATAAACCAACTACCCGATCCGATTCCTATTAAAATTCAAGAGACGCCTATCTAACAAACGCATTTTTTCTACTCTTATAAAAATATATACACAAAATACGGTAACACTCACTATTATCAAAATTTTTTTTAAAAAATCATTAACCCATAACACCCAAAAGAAACACCAAATAAATTGAATCCCTCACGTTTTAATTTTCAATGAAATTTTATCGAAAAAACACTATCCATCATCGATCAACGCCACATAACCACTATCTCCATAGAACGAAAATACCCCACAAGTGAACCATCGCCCCATCCCTAGTTCCAGCCACCTTCGTTCTTATCTCTACTTTCTTCAATCAGTAAAGACCAACTAGTAGCATCGATCACTCGTTGTAATTTGATTAGGGTTCACATTTAAGAGAAAAATCGAGGGAGTGTCAAGTTTGAAACAGAAAAATGAAGGTCGAATCAAATTGGTTTGTAAGAGTTCAATGAGCTTATTGGATTAGGTTGTGGGTTTGGGTTACTTATTTTGAATCAAAAAAATAAAATAGAAAAGGGAAAAAATATACCTCTGAACTATGATAAATGGTACCTATATGCCCTCCGTCAGACTTTGGGTACACATATGTCCTTGCTATTAGTGTGAGGGGCATATATGTGCCATTTCATTAATGGTAGGGGCATATGTGTACCCAAAGTATGACGAAGGGTATATACATACCATTTATCATACTTTAGGGGTATATTTGTCCCTTTATCATACCATTAATGAAATGGTATGTATATGTCCCTAACACTAGCGGCAGGGGCATATGTGTACCCAAAGTATGACGGAGGGTATATACGTACCATTTGTTGACACCCAATTTTGACCTCTCGATATGTCTCCTAGACTGCTATTTTATCAAAACTATTAATTTCGAATATTATTATTTTTATGCATTATCCTAGCATCGAATAAATCTTGATGTGTCACATTCACAGTTTGAAAATATACAATTTTTATTTTATCTTATTACTTTTGTATTATTATTTTATATTATATATGATTTACTAATTTTAATTTTTTTTTGCGTGATTTGTTAATATTTATTGAATTATTCAATGCTCAGGCTCATAATTTACAAACATCTAGCTGTTGTCATCATATTCATCATCGTCGTCTTCGTCATCATCATCATCATCATCATTGTTAAATAGCAATCAATTTCATTTAAATTTTTCAATTTATTTGTTTTCTAGCCTAATTTTTTTCTACTCATGACAATTCTAACCTAAATTGTGTCCAATTAGACACAATTTTAATTTTTTAATCTAATTTTGATCAAATTTTAAATATCTCATAACTTTAAATCTAAGTTGTTGACCAAAATTAAACCAACGGCTGAGATCAAGTTTTCTTTATTTCCTTTTTAAAATTACCCAACCTAATCCTAATCCCCCATTTTGCAAATATCCGCCGCACATCCCTCCATCTCTCTCTACTTTCTCTCTTTTCTCTCTAATACAAACCATCTCTCCCTCATGCCAGTGAGCACATCCCCGCTGCCTCTCCCCCTCCCTCTTCTCTCCCTCTCCGAAGTTGACCACCACCGGCAGACCCAACAACAAATTTGGCGCCCCCTCTTCCGTTACTTCTTTCTCTTCACTGGTCCAACCCGCCATTAGCGAGATCATCGCCAATGGAACAACCAAGCATCGCTGCCACGGTTCTTCAACAAAATTCCGCTCTACCCGACAAAACTGCAACAACTATCTATCGGAATGCCTCCGCCGCTCTTCCCCTCCAGCCTGTAACCTTCGCCGCTACCTTATTACGACGAATCATAAACTGTCATCTCGCCTCCCCTAATGCAAGTTAAAATTCGTTAGAAAATCATTAAAGTAATGGCTATTTCACAAATGTGAATCCGTCTCAGGTTTGTGTGCCTTGTTGAAATTTGTTTTAATATTATCATGTTCTTATATCCTATTATTTTTCTCTTAGACAGATTTTAGTATGAAATTTGTGACGTTTGTGACACAAGGTTGACTTGATTCCAGAGGCGAACCCAGGATTTAAGCTTGACGGGTGCACCTCTATATTTAAATATAATAATTAATAGTGTCAAAGTTCGACATACATTTCTTTGAAAACTTATCAATTATAGTATTTTATAAGCAAAATTTTAATATTATTGAATATCATTAATTATATTTAATATGACAAAAATATGTTATTCACCGTACTTAAATTCAACGTACTTTTATATTTTGAACACTAATAGAAAGTTTTTGAAAAATATGAAATTCGTGAGATTTGTTTGCTAGATAGTTGCAACGGGTAACGTTTGATTTAAGCCTATCTCAAACTTTAAATTGTTAATTTTTTAAATAAAAAATAACTCAATGATCAAAAGATTAAAAGAAAATAAATATTATATAGTATAAGCTAGGGAGAATATCTACCTTTTGAAGTTGGAGAGAATCTTGTATTTTGAAATAAAATAAAAAATAGCTCAATAATATCCATAATACATAAAAGAAAAAAGAAAAATTATGAAATAAATGACTACTAAGTAGGAAGTCTTTTTTAATCAAAAGATAAATATATACATTTGCACAATAAGTGTAAAGAAACTTGGAAAATAAAAAAAGGAGCAATAAGAAAACATTGTTGTTGGGGTTCGAACCTGAGCAATCACGCAATAGAAAATTAAAAAATGATAAAAGGAGCAATAAAATGTTGTTGCTGGGGCTCAAACTTGAGCAATCACACATTAAGAGCATTTTTCACTTGGCATACCAAACCATCTCACCAGCCAACCTAGTTGTTATTGTAGGTCACAACATATATTTAACATAATACTCTGATATATATATAGGTATACAAATCATATATACAAAGTTTTTCTCGAGGCTAGCGGGTGCTCAATGTAGGTCCGCCTCTGCTTGATTCTCTTAATTCTATTTGTATTTATATATTTACACTGTTAGATTGTGAAAGCCCCAAATTCGTATGACTGTCTGCTTTAACCCTAATTGTGATGTGGGTTTGGATTCCGCCAATATTAAAATTACAATTTTCTGTTCATGTTGTTATTGTTACAGTGGAATTCTTGATGTTTGATTCGTGTGCTCCATACCCTGTGAATTTAAAATTATGACAAACCCATGTTAGGTTATTTTGGCAATTTTATTATTTGATTTACCTTAACATGCTATAAAATATATTTTTGGTAAACTTGGATTTGATTTTGCACCTAATTAAAATAATTTGATTAGCGAATATTTTTTACATGATCAATTGTTGTATTTTTTTTTTATCAATTTTGTTATATATGGTAAGTATTAAGTTGGACATGTCTGCATTTTTTAAATTATTTTTTGTTTCTTTTTTGTTTAAGAAATATTTTTACTTACATATTTATGCTAAATCTTCTCTTTTTATGTCCCAAATTGATTCAGACTATTTGATTAAGGAAAATAATATTGTAATTGATTGTTTAAGAATATTATTCTTCCATTTTATTTTACAACCCTTTAGTTGTATAAACAAATTCTTTTCATTCTTTAAATAAGACCTTTTCCTCTATACTTTCGATACAAAAAAAAAAAAAATTAAGAAAAGCTCTAAGCATTTATCTAAAAATAAAAAAAATTACTTTATTATTTTAGATTTGCACTTACTGTCGGAGGATTGGTCTTGATTTTTTTGTGGTAATCTGCGCTTTGGCTTTGTGCTGCTTGAAAGTTTTCTTATTATTGTTTATTACCGTCAACCGGTAAGTCTCTATCAATACAATTTTTCTATTTCTGTGGTGAATTTATTGTATTGTGGAACCTTTAGAAAATATGCCTACTGGATCCAACCAAAGTAACTAATGTTGGTTGAATTTAGTTGTCTTAAGTGTCGTGTTTTAGTGCATCCAAACCTCTATGTTTGTTTCGCTACTTTGTTTGTGTCTAACAGATATCACTAAAAGATGTTTGAGATTTGAAGAGTTGCTTGGGAGTTTTGGGAGGGGCTTCCTGTCGCTTTCTTACTTTAGTCTCTCTTTTCTTTTTTTACCATTCATTGATTTGTAATATTAGTATAAACTGCTACTTTGTAATAATGAAATTATGGGGACTGCTTATGAGGACAAGGTTTATGTTTGTTATGTATTTATGTGAATCACTTAGGCAAAACATAATCTAGGATTTATTAATAAATTTGTTTGTCACCTAGAAAGCATGATTTAGAATTTGTAATCATCTTTAGGCTTGTTAAATCAACTTCGAGCATGTTGAAGTAACTTATAACACGTTTAACTAGTTTTCGACATATTTTCTAACGTGCAGTTCAATTTTCAGAATACTGAAACAATGGTTCAACAATTAAATTTTAAATTCCATCCTAATAATAATTTTTCATAATAAGAAAATATCGGTTTCAGCATTTTCGAAATTTGTTTAAATTTTTTTAGTAAAATCAGTTTTTCTTTAAAAATAATTTTCTTCAATCTGTTTAACAATTTTCCGCAATCATAAAATTAGTTTCTGTTCTAAATAATAAGTTTCTGCAATCTGTTTTAACAGTGTATAACAAAATCAATTTCTGTTCTAAATAATAAGTTTCTGTAAGCTATTTTAACAACGTAGTATAAAATCAATTTTGCTTTAAACAATGAGTTTCTGTAATCTGTTTTAACAATTTATAATAAAACCAATTTTGCTTTAAACAATAATTTCCTACAATCTGTTCAACAATCAAAATCAGTTTCTGATAATGATTTCCTCTGATCAGTTTTTCTACAATAATAAAATCAGTTTCTATGTTAAACAACGATTTTCTGCAGTAGTAAAGGGTAATCTCCGTCTCTTAAACTAAATTCTAGCATATTGATTTATATTCACCTAGATGTCATGTCTATAAGATTTAACTAATTAATCTTCAATGTACTAATTAATTGTTTGACATTTAAACATCATGCCTATAGGTTTAATTACACAAAATTGAGTATTGTTGTTTTCAAGTATGTTAATCACCTAACCAACCTTTAATTAATCAAGAGACTTTTTTGACACCATTATGTGCTACTTGTTAGTTCAATGTATTTTGCTTGGTGCGAATCCTTAGTCTATTAGGTCACCTAGCTTTCTTTTGTCTAGATCCTAAATTCAAAATAGTAAGTCCAACGCCTCTTTGACTTTAAGTTGGGACGAGTAGGAATTTAGGGAACACTAGTTTTTGTTATTTGTTTAGAGCGTCTTTAGGCTTAAATAACCAAATTAGGGGGTAGACTTTCAAAAATTATGGTAGTTAATCTGAGCATAATCCGACAATGCGACATACGACATTATCATCCGTTAATAAATCAGACGCTGATTTGAATAATAAAATAATAAATCCTTGTCTAACCGCTTGAAATTATTTTTTCCTCTTTTATTTACTTTGCATGTTTAAAATGTATGAGGCAGTTTAGGTTCTCTTATTTAATAAAATTTTGGTATATTTAGTGTGCCTCTTCTAGCTTCTTGGTTATCTGAGTTATTTTTAATGTGTATTGTCATCACTTAGATAATTAACCCTTAGAAATAATTAAATTAGTTTATTATTATTCTCCTCACTTAGATATTATTAAGTCAATAAAGTAAGCGATTTTTGTTGATCATGTAGAATGTCCAAGTAATATACGAATTAGGCCGGGAACCACATTTGTGGACCTCGAAAGGTGTCTAACACCATTCTTCTGGGGTAATTTGAATCCTTATCCAATTTTTGGTGATGTAGACTAATTAAATAGTTCTTAATTAGCCTAAATGGTGCCCTAACGTACCTTAATTCGTTAGGTGATGACTCTTCACTCTTTAAATATCCTAAAATAGAGTTGTCACATCGAATTTTGCTTTTCGCGAGAAAAGTAGGGCGCGACAACATGACGACTCTGTTGGGGATACTTTGGTTCTAAACATTACGAATTTATGTTTTATGTGAGATTCTACTAATTTTTTTTTTCATAATATTATTTATTTCAACATCATGATTTATTTCTACATGTTAGCCGTTTCCCCTTTCGCTTTATATGTTTATATATCTCCCCATGTCTATTTTCTCCTCTCTTTTTTCTTGTTGTTTTGATATATATTGTCTTATTTTTCGTATCTATTTGATTTTTATATTTTTGAATATGTTATTGTATTTCTTGTTATGTGCTATGTCTTACCACTTTCTATAACAGTCATTTCGCTCATATTTTTCTCCACTTGAAACTTCCTTTATTTTTTTTAATGAATGATTGTGTGGTTGCACGGATGTTTTTTTGTAATATACCCTTTGGAAAATGCCTCGTGAATCGATCGAGCAGTGGTGCATCAACAGTCATGAGCATTTCCACTCTCAAGTTGTCCGTTTGAGGGGATTGTGTCATGCAACTACTTTATTCCTAGATCCTAACCGTTTATTCCTTTACTAAGGAATAAGCATCCCAAAAGCCTAGGATGTTTTGTTTAGAAAGCTTTGCCCTAAGTTCTAAGGGATTTCATAATCCCAAAAAAGAATGCCTCATTACTTATGTACATTATGAGAGATAAATATGAGTAAATGTTATCATTTGCTCTTTGGGATGGGGTAGGCTAACACTTTATTTTTCAGGTTCAATGGAACCCCCAACTTCATGAATTTGACAAAACAAGGTAAATACTGTCTTGGCAGGGGGAGTGTGTGAGAAACATTAGAATTGTCATATCTCCTGACCAGCCGCCATCACTTCGACAAAGCTATGTAGGCCTACAAGAAAGAGAGCCAAGAAAAAGATATTTTTAGAATATAGTTTATTTTTTCTTCTGATTTTCTTGTATTTTTCTTTCTTTCGATTATGAGACAATTTGGTTTAATGAAGTTTTAATTTTCGGGGTTAATCATTTATGAGCAAATACATTGTTATATGGCGTACTTAACTTTCAAACAATGATAGGCCTACCTCTGACTCAAAAGAGGTTCCTAAAATAGAAAACGTCAAATAACGTGCTTATTGGGTACTGTTTTATTTACTTTATGTCACCAACGTACTACTTTTTAAGTTTTGTTGTTTTTGTTATTTTTTCCCTCTCCCTAAAAGTTGATTTGTACACCCTGGCCTACCACACCTGATCAAAAGGGGTTCTTTCTTCTCCCCTTCTATTCCTGCAAGTCATAAGGGGAAAGAAGTAATGAAATATCATCATAATCTAACGAACAAATATGGCTCTAGCATAGAGGGAGAAAGCGTTGTTGGATGAAATAAAATTATACTGAAAATGGAACAAAGGATCTTAGAGTTACAATGAGAGTTGGCGCATATGTGCAATTTAGCCAAAGTGTCTCTCACTTTGAATACCCCTCTAGAACCACAGATTGACAGCCATACCATACCAAAATCATAAATGCCCACTCCAAGTCAGCAAATGCCACCATCTCAATCTCAAACTCTTCCAATTATCGAAAGTCTCCCAAATACCGTTTAAAACAACCAAAACACACCATATGTGCCTACCCAACACATCTAAGATTCCAAATACTCAACTCTTATACCTCCACAAAATCCTTCAAACCAAATTGTCCAAAATATATCCTACCATCATGCATCTGGAAGCCATACTCTAAATCCTATAAATGTTGAAACTGTCACATATACCTACCCTCAGCATATATTTTATCCTTAAAAAAAAACCCTACCATGCAATCTGTGGTTGAAGGGATAAGATAGTTAGAGGGGAGTAAATGATTGAGAGGATCCAACTATGAAGAGTTGTGTGTTCACCCTAATGTTATTTTATCGAAGAGCTACAAACCTCTAAAATTTGAGCTATAGAATGGAACTGGAGATCCCAAGGTGCATATGTGCATGTATTATGACAAACTAACAGGAGCTGGGAAGAGCATAAAGATAAGAATGAAGATGCTCATGAGAAGTTTTAATGGGGAGGTGTAATACCCTGTACTTTTTCCTAGCTTAATTTCGCTTCTAGAATGTCAAAGGTTAGCTTGAAAGATTAATAACTTTTATTACATATATAATTTTTTAGATTCAGATTCTCCATTGTGTGAGAAATTGAATTAACTTATCATCGATACCAATTTTTCTTAAATACGATACTCGGTTGAGAAGTTATGACATTTTTAGTAAAGCAGTGTGCCATTTAGGCAAGAACCGCATTGCAGAGAGGGATAATTTGGAAATTGTCAGTTCTCAATGGACCTCTGCGATTGCCCGTGTTGCAGAGAAGTTCCAAGTCTCAGTCATTCTTTTCCAGTGGCTCACCGCGATGGTGGCGTGATGTTAGGCGTATTTACACGCCTAAAGCACCTTAGTTTACCCATATTTTAGCTAAGTTTTGAGAACAAAATATATAATTCCTGCACTTTTAGTCCATTTTCCTATAAGGGAGCTTACCAACGTGATTAGCAAGTTTTCTATAAATGATGAAGATTTCAGCATTTTATGGACTGGTTGACGCCAAAGGAAGCTTCACGTAAGAAGGAAGGCAGCTTTTGGAAGCCTATGGACTAAAAGTGATACATGGAGAACTTGTCCCGGGCAAAAACAACATTTCTAAAGACTTGGGGGATCAACAGTAACTTAGTAGGATTAGGACAAGTATGCAGTAACCCAGTAGGACTAGGACAAGGATAAAAACCCTATTTCAATAGGACTAGGATATGGATGTTATATAAACCCTATTTTGCTGAAACTTTTCAGTATTCTCCTCTTATCCCCCTTTCTATTCCTTCCCATTCTAATTAATTCTTATTTACTCATTCATTAATTCAAGTCTTTTTCATTCAACTTCCGCTCCTAATTCACGTTACAATTTTTAACAGAGAAAGACGCTAACTCACGGGAAACACCAAGAGGAAAAACGTCAACCTTGTTGTGACGCCACACTCCTCTCCAACGTGAGATCATTCTAGTTTTGCTATGATGATGATGCTTATTGTGATCTCCGTTGCACTCATGAGTAGCTAAACTTCTCTGTTAGGGTTATGGAAGCCTTATAAGATACTATCTATTTCTATGAGTTTGTCAATTCTTGACACGTATGCTGCTTATATCATTACTCTTTTCATCTTAATTGAATTCTTGTGGTTGCAAACATATAGAATACGCCAGTATAGCATTAACTTGTTCGAAAGAAAAGTTACATGTCTGGAAAAGAGAGAGTGACAAGGAAATAGGGCTACCAACCCCTGTTTAAAAGTTAGTGCCGTAACTGGATTAACCTCTTGGAGAATTCGTACCATTAGATACGCTTTAAGCTCGAAAGAGTTAAAGTGAGATAATCTGTGATGGTCGAAAGACGCTAGGATTTACCATAGAATATGAATCTCTATAAGCGCATGCATGTCGTACTTCCGCATAACTCATAGCCAATAGATACGTAGAACTCATAAGGTGGACATAACCCTAACTTAAAATTCTCATTGATTAAAACCTACTAGACATTCTGATTTTCTTTGTTACTTTGATACTTTTAATTCACGCTAAAATTAAATCCCCCCTTTTCCGCAGAACTTTCACCAAAAGTCTAATAATAGTTGCAATACTTAGTGACCGATTATTCCCTGTGGGATTCGACACCCAACCCAGTTGGGTTCTATATTTGACAGCGACCGCTTACACTCTTACGAGAGCTGTAGTTTAGGCGTTATCAAATTTTGGCGCCATTGCCGGGGAATACGGTTTTCAACTAAGTTTGTGATAATTACTAGACCCTTTGGTCAAAGATACTCGTACTTTACTTTTAGTTGTTGTTTTTGTTTTCTGCAGGTTTTGGTTTAGTGCATTCCAAATACTCGAAGTTCGGGACAACCATTATTACCCATAAATCTTGAACCATAACTTATTGGCAGAATGGATGCACAACGTGACATTGAGAGAAGGGCTGCTCAACAGGAGTAGGCTAGAGTAGCTGCGTTGGCCGCTGCCCAAGTACATCAACAGAATATTGATAACCCTGGGTGGGCAACAAATCCTGACGATGAGGACCTAGGTGATGACGAGCTACTAAACCCTAGGCGTGATGCTGAGGTGGAGACACCTGTAAACAGAAGAGATCGTCAAGCCAGATTTAGGCCTGAACGCCGCGCTATGCAGATGCCTTTCGATGATGATGATGATGACCTGGACGGAGCTGGTGCCATAGGAGCTATTATTCCTCCGCCCTTGGCACCCGGAGCCAAGTTCAATATCACTATCACCATGATTCAGTTATTGCAACTCAAGGGATTATTTGGTGAACTTGCAGGAGATGATCCGAATATGCATCTGGTCAATTTTATCTCTACATGCAAATCATTCGACAATCCAGGCGTTGGACAGAATGCAATTCAGCTGCGCTTATTTCCATTGTCTCTATTTGGTGAGGCAACTCTATGGTTGAATGGGCTGACTCCTGATTCTATCACTAATTGGAGGCAATTGAAAGACGCTTTCCTAGAAAGATTCTTTCCGCCATACAAGAGAGCACAATTGAGAGATGAAATCAGCAATTTTCGTCAGCTTCCAACTGAAGCCCTCCACAAAACATGGGAGAGATTCAAGAAGAAGCTTATGAGGTGCCTAAACCATCATATGACCAATGTCCACTTGATGGAGATACTATACAGATCCTTGAATTCAGTAACAAAACCAGTGGTTGATAATGCTGCGGGTGGTTCATTCATGGACCTTACTTTTATTCAGGAAAGTGATATGTTAGATTGTATGACAAAGCAAAGTAGAGCTTGGCATACCAGGGATTCTGAGGTAGCAAGCTCTACTCTATCTATTGGCATGACTGCAGAACAGAGGCATAGGCAAGAGGAACGCGATCAAGATATGGCGCACATAAAAACACAGATGGATCTTCTTACCAAGCACTTATTATCAGGGAAGACTGAAAATGTCAAAGCTATTGTGTCACAGGCAAGAGGTGAATCCAATTCTGAAGAAGAAGCTAACTACTTGAATAATCAAGGGGGTTTTCGAGGCAATGCCTAAGGAAACCAAGGTCGGAACTATTATGATAAATTGGGAAACAAGGACCGTGATCAAGGTAGTTGGAAGAACAAGACTGACAAGAGTGGTTTGTATGTTCCTCCTGGAAGACGTGACGCCGCTGCATCTGGTTTTAGAAATATGTCCATGGAAGATATGATGGCTAAGCTGTTGAAAGGAGTGGAGGCAACCAGCACGGGAGTAACTGAGATAATAAATAATTTGTCCTCAATGAAGCAATTGGTTGACTCGCATTCTACTGCAATAAAATAGCTGGAGCAACAATTGAGTCAACTATCAGCGACAATCAACCAAAGAAAAACTGGCACTTTACCTAGTGACACTGTGCAAAATCCAAGGAATGATGGATCATGCAGGGCTATTACTACCAGGAGCGGTAAGGTGTTAGACAATCCGTCTAAAGGCAAGCAGGTGGTTGATGATATAGAGGAGATTGTTATTGACGCAGATTGTGATGATTCTGTAGAAGTTGAAAATCAGAAGGAGCGTGTTCATGAGAAAACTATTCCTCTTCCACCCTCACCTTTTCCTCAGAGATTGAAGAAAAAGGCTGATGACACACCTGAAAAGGCTGATAATCGGAAGCAAGATAAAAAGTAAGTGGTGGAAAAAACGATTCCCCTTCCACCACCACCTTTTCCCCAGAGACTGAAGAAGAAGACGGATGATACAAGGTTCAGTAAATTCATGACGATGTTGAAGCAGCTGACTATTAATGTTCCTTTGGTGGAGGCGCTGGAACAGATTCCTGGGTACGCTAAATTAATGAAGGACCTTTTAAAAAAGAAGCGGGCAGTAAGCTATGAGCCGACAAATAATATTCATCATTGTAGTGCAATTGCCACAAGGTCCTTAGTACAGAAGAAGGCAGACCCTGGTGCTTTCACTATTCCTTGCACGGTTGGATCGATGAATTTTGCTAAGGCATTGTGCGATTTGGGAGCAAGCATCAATTTGATGCCACTATCCGTCTACAAAAATTTAGGGTTGGGCGACCTTACACCAACCAATATGCGGCTCGTGATGGCAGATAGCTTGGTAAAACGACCTGTTGGTATCTTAAATGATGAGTTGGTGAAGGTTTCCACCTTCATATTTCCTGCAGACTTTGTTATTTTGGATTGCGAGGTGGATTCTGAAGTTCCCAGAATCTTGGGACGCCCTTTCCTCGCAATTGGAAGTGTGCTTATTGACATGAGAGCTAATGAGCTTTTATTTTGGTTGAATAACGAAGTGGTCCGTTTTGATGTATGCAAAGAAATGAAGAAGCTCGGAGATATGGATGTGTTCTCTATAGCTGAAGTTAATTATAAGGATGACAAAGAATTATCTGTAGAAAAGCAGCTTACTGATGAGTCACTATCTGATGAGCTGCTGAATTTTAAGCGTGAGGAGGCTCAAGAACATGAAGAAACTATGTGTGCTCTAACAGAAATAGGGTCCTATTCTCATACTCCTAAGCAGACGGACCTTGATCTTAAGAATCAACCGTCACCAACAGCAAAGACTTCCATTGAAGAGCCCCCAGTGCTAGAATCGAAAGAGCTTCCCAATTATCTAAGGTATGCATTCTTGGGAAGTGGAAATACACTTCCTGTGAGTGTGGCAGATGATTTAAGTGAACAGCACGTAGAGGCTCTCATCTCTGCTCTGAAGAGATACAAGAGAGCTATGGGTTGGACTATTGATGATATAATTGGTATCCCTCCTGGGATATGTATGCACAAGGGTCATCTCGAAGAAGATTGCATGCCTACAAGTAAGCCTCATTGTCGTCTGAATCCATTCAGAAAATGATCCACCATCCATCTCGATGAAGTCTAAGTAATCGAGATAGCTATGTCGTGCCGCGATAATAAATCAAGCGCTTGATGAGAGGCAACCCATCGTTTTTAATTGTTTTTGTTGTTTTTGTTTTCCTAGGATTTTGTCGAGCCACGACCAAAACTAAGGCTCTTGATGGGAGGCAACCTATCATTCTAATCGTTTTTGTTGTTTTTGAGTAAGTGTAGGTACAAGAGGTGTAAAGGAGGAGATTGGTTTCAAATTTTGATTTGGAAGCGGTTCATGTTAAAGGTGGTAAGTTAGGAATAAATAAGAAAAGGCTATGGGTTAGGCATTGCCTATGAAAATCTAGGCAATGAACAAGGCAAGGCCTATGTAAATCTAGGCAACGAACAAGGCATGGCCTATGCTATGGCCTAAGCTCTCAAAATCTAGAATGCCATATCATAGGCGCCGCCTATGCCCAACAATGCTATAGCATAGGCGCTGCCTATGCAAAATCCTTTGGTCTCGGATTCTACAATGCCATGGCATAGGCGCCGCCTATGCCCAACAATGCCATAGCATAGGCGCCGCCTATGCTCAAAAAGGCTTTGCAAAAGGCGCCGCCTATACCAAGCATAGGCAAAGCATTAGGCGCCGCCTATGCTCACTTTTTGGTCTCCTAACCCAATTTTTAATGGGTCAAACTCGATCCAAGCCTTGTCCTATAAATAGAACCTTAGTCTTAGAACAAAATTTCATTGCAAACTCAACCTAAGCGCCGCCTACCTCTCCCAAATCTCTCAAAACTTTTATTTTTGATCATCTAACCTTGCAAGATCATCTTCCGAGTTCAACACCAAGTAGAATGGCCTTAAAAGGACGACAAGGAAAACAAAAAGAACCCACCTCACAGAAAGGTAAGAAAAGAGGAAGAAAAGAGCAAGTTGAATCCTCCGTGTTGCAAATACCTCGACACACTCTTGGAATCAAGTGGGGTACATTTTGAGGAACTTATGAGGATGACGACTCCGATGATGATTCCAATGCAGGGGGTATGACCCCAGACATAGAGAAGGATTCCGACTAACCAGGTTCTTCTTATTTATTTTCCACTGAGGACAGTGTGTCCCGTCTAAGTGTGGGGTGATGGTATTTGTATGCTGTATTTCTTTGCCTACCTACATTTATTTATGTTCATTTGTTTGGTTTTTAGTAGTAGTTAAATTTTCAAAAAAAATTTCCTTTCCTTAAGTTTTTTTTAGATTTTAAATGAAGTACATGAAATTGTTCTGATAGGCGGCATGGTATTATGCCAAGAGTTGTTCTAAAATCATTACTATTGAGAGGTTTAGGCTCTAAGTGTGACTTACTATGTGATAAGTGTGTGGTTTAATTCCTTCATTTGTTGGGTCAAGGGTCTACAATACTCCCAATAAAGTTGACCATGTGCCCTGTGTGTGTGAGATTATACTATATTCTGTGTTTGTGACTGATGCTAGAACTTGCCCGGTGTGTATGTAAAGCGAAATAAATAGTGTGAGTTTAGGAGATGATTTAGGCATTTCTTTGGCAGCCTATTATTGTTTACCTTCTTTTTATCTACCCATGGACATTATCCTAGATAACCCCCTTTTGAGCCTTTAAGCCATTTTCTTTGACAACCTCATATGTAAGCCTAATCCATTTTTTCAAGACCATAATTTGATCCAAATTCCTAAGTGCTTTAAATTGTAAAGTCATGTGAAAAGATAATTATGTTTGAATGGCAAAATAGGTGAAAAGGGGTGATAGATGAAAGAAAGGTAGCAGGGTTAATTAAAAGAAAGTGTTAATGGCATAATGTGATGTATTAAAGCGCTTAGGAACATAGTCACTATTTCTGGCCAAAATAGTCCTACCCGTCCCTTAGCCTACATTACAACCTGTAAAAGACCTATTTGATCCTAAGCTTAGCATTCTGATATTAGTAGAGCATTACACTAAGGGCAAGCCTATGGTCAGCAGTTGCAACATATGAATTATTTGTGAGAGTGAGAGCAAGGAAAATCTTATACCCATGTTTCGAAAAATGGAATACTTGTGAGTGATGATGGGTAATATATTGTGAGACACACATGGTTGATGATTTTTGGGTAGTCGTGTATGATTCTTTGTGCCTTAACTTGTGGATACGAATTAACCATCATCACGAGTCTATGTTAGAGGTTAAATTGTTTCTAGTAGTGATCAGAAAACTACTCTTTGTTAATGATTGACGTGCCTGTCTTGTTGAACATTTTGTGCTGTTACTGTGAAATCCTAAGTAGATGTTTACATGGACATGATATCTTGTTCGAGGACGAACAAAGATTTAAGTGTGGGGTGTTGATGTTAGGCGTATTTACAAGCCTAAAGCACCTTAGTTTACCCATATTTTAGCTAAGTTTTGAGGACAAAATATATAATTCCTGCACTTTTAGTCCATTGTCCTGTAAGTGAGCTAACCAACGTGATTAGCAAGTTTTCAGGTATAAATGATGAAGATTTCAGCATTTTATGGACTGGTTGACGCCAAAGGAAGCTTCACGTAAGAAGGAAGGCAGCTTTTGGAAGCCTATGGACTAAAAGTGATGCATGAAGAACTTCTCCCGGGCAAAAACAACATTTCTAAAGACTTGGGGGATCAGCAGTAACTTAGTAGGATTAGGACAAGTGTGCAGTAACCCAGTAGGACTAGGACAAGGATAAAAACCCTATTTCAATAGGACTAGGATATGGATGTTATATAAACCCTATTTTGCTGAAACTTTTCAGCATTCTCTTCTTATCCCCCTTTCTATTCCTTTCCATTCTAATTAATTCTTATTCACTCATTCATTAATTCAAGTCTTTTTCATTCAACTTCCGCTCCTAATTCACGTTACAATTTTTAACAGAGAAAGACGCTAACTCACGGGAAACACCAAGAGGAAAAACGTCAACCTTGTTGTGATGCCACACTCCTCTCCAATGTGAGATCATTCTAGTTTTGCTATGATGATGATGCTTATTGTGATCTCCGTTGCACTCATGAGTAGTTAAACTTCTCTGTTAGGGTTATGGAAGCCTTATGAGATACTATCTATTGCTATGAGTTTGTGAATTCTTGACACGTATGCTGCTTATATCATTACTCTTTTCATCTTAATTGAATTCTTGTGGTTGCAATCATATAGAATACGCCAGTATAGCATTAACTTGTTCGAAAGAAAAGGTACATGTCTGGAAAAGAGAGAGTGACAAGGAAATAGGGCTACCAACCCCTGTTTAAAAGTTAGTGCCGTAACTGAATTAACCTCTTGGAGAATTCGTATCATTAGATACGCTTTAAGATCGAAAGAGTTAAAGTGAGATAATCTGTGATGGTCGAAAAACGCTAGGATTTACCATAGAATATGAATCTCTATAAGCATATACATGTCGGACTTCCGCATAACTCATAGCCAATAGATACGTAGAACTCATAAGGTGGACATAACCCTAACTTAAAATTCTCATTGATTAAAACCTACTAAACATTCTGATTTTCTTTGTTACTTTGATACTTTTAATTCACGCTAAAATTAAATCCCCCCTTTTCCGCAGAACTTTCACCAAAAGTCTAATAATAGTTGCAATACTTAGTGACCGAGTATTCCCAATGGGATTCGACACCCAACCCAGTTGGGTTCTATATTTGACAGCGACCGCTTACACTCTTACGAGAGCTGTAGTTTGGCCGTTATCATGGCGCATCGCGGTGATGGCCAAAATGGGACTTGTCCCTTATCCAGAGGGCCAACACACTTTCACCACATCGCGTTGGAGTCCCATTTCTCAGTTTTCAAAATCCAGTGAGCCACCACATAGTGGCGCATTGCGGTTGCATGCAAAGTCAGGATTTTCATGTTCTGACAAAAATTTTACAAAGGACTATTTAGTCAATTCCCAAGCCCCCAATTCGTCCCAAACAAGAAATTCAGGCCTATTCTAAGCACTTTATGCTTATTTTTATCCATTCTCTCTCAAAGAAAAACACTAGAGCTCAAAGCTTACTCTCCAAGAAATTAAATTCCTCCATTGTTTATCCAAGAAAGCTCTAAATTAAGGATTCCAAATTCAAGATAATCAAGAGTTCATCATAAAAAGAACAAATAGAGATTCAAGTTCAAGCTTTCTTAGAGATTTCATCAATTAAGGTATGTGGGGTTTATGAACAAGGATCCTCTTTCATCCTTGTGTCCAAAACTATCTTTTACTTACAAATTCACATGATTTTACATGAATTTACATGAGATTTGAATTATTGTTTATACCCATTATTGCTATTTGCAAGATTATGAGATTTCAAGTGATCATTTAGAAGTTGAATTACATATTTCTTTTAATATTTTCATGCGTATTGCAGTAAATTCAAGATTTTTAATTAAAGTATCATTGTTTTCGTTATCAAGCATGATTATTATGTTGTTTTGACATGAGATATATGCATGGGTTACTATCCCAATATTGATTTTTATTATTTCAAGAAAGATTATGCTTTAAGCATTAGATGATCAGTTTATTTTCAGATTTTTAGTTAAGATTTGATCTTTTGATCCTCAGATAAGATTTGGAATCCACTTTACAGATTTATTACAGATTACAAAAATCATATTAGCTTTACTTACATATTGAATTAGATAAATGCATAATTGATTTTATAATAAACCCTTATGCTAGTTTTAAAGTGAATTTCCAACAGAATGAGCATACAGATTAAAGGGAGTAGTATTTAGCACCGGGAGGGAAGTGTGGGATTAGCATGCCCTAACTTCCATAGAACTACGTAGCCAACGTGGGTACAGATTCAGATTATTCTCATTTCTATATGGATGACAGATACAGATGTGATCACTTAGATTAGGTTATACTTCTTGGCAAGAGTATGACACCTCTCCCCATCGTGAGGTTTTCCTCATAAGGGAACAAGATGTTAGACTCCATGTTAGCTCACATAGTTTATGTCAGTTAGAAGAACCTCCCTTGCAAAATAGTTTTTAAGAGAATTTCCTACTAGTAAAGAAAAGCTTTTAGAAATCTAAGTGTAAAGGCTCATAACTTTATTCAGATTATGCTTTACAGAAAGATATTAGCTACAGACTTTAACTTTCAGATTTCGAATATCAAAATGAGTCCTTTCTACACTTAGGCAACATGATTTATAGACAAATCACTAGTACAACTTTTAGAACTTAATGGTATGACTCACTAGATTTATAAAGTATGATTTAATATTCATGAATTATGATTTTTCATCTTTTAGATATTCCAGCTTATGTGAGTCATTTATATTTAGCTTGCATTCTTTTGCAAATTGATATAAATGTTGAGATAATGTTTTACTTATGCATTCACCCCCATATACTGAGTACATCCTCAAAGTGCTATTCCATATATACGTCTATGTCCTACATTGTCTCATAATGTAGGTTCAGGCGCTCAGTTTCTGCAGCATGAGTTATTTCGAGCATCTCTATCTATATCAGATAGTTGGTGAGTCGTCACAGTTCGGGCACTTAGTCATTCAGATTTTTCAGCTTATTAGTTTATAAAATTCATTATTCTTTTAAGATAGTTTGAGTTAGCTGGTGGTTTGTCCCAGTGACTCTCTAGTTATTAGTGGTAGAGGCTTATCAGACTGCTAGCTGGTGGTTCTCAGTTATCTCAGACGAATTTCCACATTTAGTATGACTTTCATGTCTATATTTTCCTTGTTATGAGATTCAAACTTAGTAGCAGGCAGACAGGGTTAGCTTAAGTCTACTCATAGTCTTGAGCATCGTATGATGTTTTGGGACCAAGTTTTGGGGCGTTACAAACTTGGTATTAGATCGTAAGGTTTTTAAGAGTCCTAGGGAGTCAGACAAGCTGCGTTACATAGAGTCTTTATCATGGGTGTAAAGTGCACCACATTTATGAGCAAGAGGCTACGGGACATCCTTAGGAAATCATCTCTTTCTTTCCTGATCTATCGTGCTTACAGTATCTCTATCTACTTTTTAAACCCATGCTCTTACGTGATATTTGAATATTCCTCCAATTCGAGCTAACACCCGCAAAAATAGTAACCAACCACCCTAGCCTACCAATCCTCTAAATGAGAACGTATCCCATGCTGGGTTTAGGGTTGTCTTTCAAGCATTGGCCCAAGCTGTGACTGCTAATGTTCAGGGAAAACATCAAGCTACAGTCCCACTTTAGCAGAATGGTGATTTAGCAGTAGCCAAAATTAGAGATTTCATGAGAATGAATCCGCCAGATTTCTTTGGGTCGATGGCAGGTGAGGACCCACAACTTTCTTTAGATATGGTGAAGAAGATCACCCAGATTATGTATATTTATAAGGAGTAGAGTGTAGAGTTGGCACCCTATAGGTTGAAGGATGTAGTATATGATTGCGTAGTTATGTGGAAGAATGGTAAAGGTGAGAATGCAACTCCTATGAGTTGACAGGTATTTCGAGATACTTTTCTAGACAGGTTCTTTCCATGTGAAATGAGAGAGGCTAAGATAGAGGAGTTTGTTAACTTGAGATAGGGCTCAATGATAGTGAAAGAGTACTACCTTAAGTTCAATTAGTTGTCTAAGTATGCCCCTGATACGATGGTTGATCCTAGGGCAAGTATGAGTAAGTTTGTTACTAGAGTATCTAGCTTGGTATTCAAGAAGTATAGGACTGCCATACTTATTGGAGACATTGATCTTGCTAGGTTGATGAGTCATGCTCAGTATATTAAGGCAGAGAAGTTGAAGGGAAGAGATAAAAGTAATAAGAGCGCTAGAACAAGATAGTTTGAGTACGGCCAGACTAAGTCTGGAGGGGGAAATCATTCGCAGTTTCAGAATCGTTCATCTATTCCAACTATATCTTTAGCTCGTGATCCTGCTCCCAGAGCTAGGAAAGAGCAATGGGGTAATTCTTCTATGTCCAGATCTCAAAATAGTATAAGTGGAAGGCCCAGTTAACCTCCATGTACTAAGTGTGGTAAGAATTATCCTGGTGAGTGTATGTTGGGGCAGAAAGGTTGTTATGGTTGTGGTAAGTTAGGACATAGAATTAGACAGTGCCCGCACACTAAGCATGGAAACAGAGATGTTCGTCCCCAAACTCAAGCTACAAGTGCACCAACTCCTCTAGGTCGCCTAGTCCTTCCTTAGGGCGTATTATCCAGTACCGGTGTCGGTCAGCGCCAGAATTGGTTTTATGGTTTACCATCCCATCAGGAGCAGGAGGATTTGCTAGATTTTGTCACTGGTATACTTTGTGTCTTTTATCTTGATGTTTATGTATTGTTAGAACCTGGGTCAAATTTTTCTTATGTGACCCCGTTAGTTGCAGTAAATTTTGAGATAGGTCCTAAAAAGATCCTTGAGCCCTTCTTGATTTCAACCCCAGTGGGTGAGTCAGTTGTTCCCGATCAAATCTATAGAAAGTGTCCTATCACTATCCTTCATAAAATCATGTTAGCAGACCTAATATAGTTAGATATGGTTGACTTTGGTCTTATTCTTGGTATGGATTGGCTTTACTTCTGCTATGCATCTATAGATTGTCATACCTCAAGATGAGCCAGTCTTTGAGTGGAAAGCTAATTTAGTGTCTCCCAAGAGTCATTTCATATCTTATCTTAAAGACAGAAAATTGATTTCCCAAGGGTGTATCTATCATCTAGTTAGAGTCAAAGACACTAAGTCTGAGACTCTAATAGTTCAGTCAGTCAGTGTAGTCAATGCGTTTCATGATATTTTTCCTAAAGATTTGTCAGAGGTACCTCTCGATAGGGAAATAGAATTCGGTATTAACCTTCTCCCAGATACTTAGCCTATCTCTATTCCTACTTATCGCATAGCTTTGGTTGATCTTGAAAAGTTAAAAGAGAAACTCAAGGATCTTTTAGATAAAGGTTTCATAAGGCCTAGTATTTCTCTGTAGGGCACTCCCGTCCTATTCGTACGAAAGAAAGATGGTTATTTGCGTATGTGCATTGACTATCGTCAGCTGAATACAGGTATAGTAAAAAAATATCGTCTTTCGAGAATTGATGACCTTTTTGATCAACTACAAGGTTCCAGTTACTTTTCCAAGATAGACCTTAGATCCGGCTATCATCAACTTAGAGTAAGGGAATGTGTTATTCCAAAGACAGCCTTCAGAACCCGTTATGGTCATTTTAATTTTCTAGTCATGTCCTTCGGGGTAACAAATGCCCCAGCAACTTTCATGGACTTGATGAATAGAGTGTTCAAATAGTATTCTCTTATGCTAGATTTAAAGTGGATTTCCAACAGAATGAGCATGCAGATTAAAGAGAATAGTATTTAGCACCAAGCGGGAAGTGTGAGATTAGCGTGCCCTAACTTCCACAGAAGTACATAGCCAACGTAGGTACAGATTCAAATTATTCCTATTTCTATATGGATGACAGATACAGATGTGATCAGTTAGATTAGGTTATACTCCTTGGCAAGAGAATGACACCTCTCCCCATCGTGAGGTTTCCCCCATAGGGGAACAAGACGTTGGAATCCATGTTAGCTCTCAAGGGTTATGTCGGTTAGGAGATCTCCCTCCCAGAATAGTTTTTAAGAGAATTACCTACTAGTAAAGAAAAACTTTTAGAAAACTAAGTGTAAAGGCTCACAACTTTATTCAGATTATGCTTTACAGAAAGATATTAGCTACATACTTCAGCATTTACATTTCATATATAAAAGTGAGTCCTTTCTACACTTAGGCAGCATGATTTACTGACAGCTCACTAGTACAAAATGGTATGACTCACTAGATTTATAAAGTATGATTTACTATTTATGAATTATGATTTTTAGCTTTCAGATATTCCAGCTTATGTGAGTCATTTACATTTAGCATGATTTCTTTTACAAATTGATATAAATGTTGAGATAATGCTTTACTTATGCATTCACCCCCATATACTCAGTACATCTTCAAAGTGCTGATCTACATATACGTCTATGTGCTACATTGTCTCATAATGTAGGTTCAGGCACTCAGTTTCTACAGCGTGAGTAATTTCGAGCCTCTCCATCTACATTTGACAGGTTGTGAGTCCTCATAGTTCGAGGACTTAGTCATTCAGATTTTTTTGCATATTAGTTTATATGATTCAGTATTCTTTTCAGATAGTTTGGGTTAGCTGGGGGTTTGTCCCAGTGACTCTCTAGTTATTAGCAGTAGAGGCTTGTCAGACTGCTAGATTTGATTCAGACTTATAGTATTTGGTTTTCTGAGATTATATTCAGATTATTCTTAGTTATCTTAAACGAATTTCTGCATTTAGTATGACTTTTATGACTATATTTTCCTTGTTATGAGCTTTAAACTTAGTAGTAGGCAGAAAGGGTTAGTTTAAGTCTACTCGTAGTCTTGAGCACCGTGTGACATCTCAGGACAAGGTTTTGGGGCGTTACAGGAGGATTGAACATGGTACATGGAACAAGATGTAACGAAATGGGCTAGATGGATTGGTATGGCGTCTGACTTCATGGTGCGATTTGGATTTAATATTGACAATGCTCCTAATTAATTATACATACAGACATTAAAAAAGAAATCAAATGAGTCATTTCGAGATTACACTATGAGGTGGAGGTCTGAGGCTGTAAGCGTTCAACCCCAAATTGATGAATCTCAAATGAAAAAATATTTCACTCGTGTAGAAGATCCACAATACAAGAAGAAAATGATAACTATTCTTGATAAAAGGTTTGCTGAGATCATCAAGGTGGAAAAAATGTTGGAAGAATATCTTAGGAATAGAAGAATCACCGTCCTGGAATCTTTAGAAGCTACCAATAAAAGTTCACAGTCTGGAGGGACCTCAAAAAACCAGCAAAAGAAAAAGATAGATACTGTGATGGTAGTCTAACATTCAAAGAGTGTTCTAAGTTACCAAACCCTATTGCACCTTCATCAATTTACCTACAAACTCCAATACTGTACTTAACATATCCTTACCCATTCCAACCCCCAGTGCCATATCAAACACCACTATACTAAATGCCTACCCCATATCATACACATCTACAATTCCCAAGCCCTACCTATCCTGTATACAACGCCCAACCCGCTCAAGTCCAAGCATCTCAATCGTCTTCTAAACCAAATCACAAACCAAAATCTAACACCAAAAAGAGATAATACACACCTTTAGCTAAACCCATAGCCCAACTGTATGAGCAACACAAAAAAGTGAGCTACGTCACACCTATTATTTTCATACCTATGGGTACTAGGTTTATGCATTATCTCCTTGATCAGATTTGTGACTATTATTTGGAGATGAAAGGGCATCTTATTGCGGACTATTTTTCCTTAAGAAATAAGATTCAGAAATTGATTGACACCAAGGTCATTCAGTTGAAAGACCCAACACCGAATGTCACTTATAATCCTATAAGTGTACAATGACAAACTCTATTTGAGGCTATAAGTATCTTCCGTTGGCTAGGTATGAAGAGGAGATTTTGGAAAGCTTGAGGTTCCTATTTATGATTAAAGAAGAGAGAGGAGCCTTGAGTCAGAACAATTGATAGAAGACTACACTCACCAGCTGGACCTTCACTCCATCCATGCCTCGTCAGGCACTTGGGAGGACTTGGATTTTTTTTCCTTTTTGACATTTTCAAGATTATAATATATAGACTCGATGTTCGAGCTAGTCTACAGTTTTAATTTTTTTTCTTTTTGACTTAACACTATGTTTTGAGATAGTTTAGCATCATTAATAAAAGCTTATTCTCTACTTATCCTTCTTATAATAAACGTACTTTTGAAAAATATTGAATCTGAGACTTTGACAAATAACGAAACCATATAACATAATACATGAAATGGAAAAGGATGAGATCCCCGTGGAATTTATTTGTAAGGTTGAAAACTTTGAAGACAAACCAAGACACTTCTCGCCTGGGCAATTGATTTGAAGTGGGGAGAAAGGTAAATTCTCGCCAAGTTGGAAAGGTCCTTACATGATTTATCGAGTCTTGACAGGAGGAGCACTCATACTTGTAGAAATAGATGTGTCACAACCCGAACTAGGGCCTAGACATGATGGACATCCTGAACCATGAAGGTCCGGACGTCCTACTCTATCTGGTAGTCATGCACAACTTTCATATAATAAAAAAAATATGGAATTTTGATCTAATACGGAAACATTGACATACTATGGATTAAGTTTAACAATAAGGAATGAAATTCGAAAATCACTCACAACATCTGGAACAGTCTGCAAAATCTTTACTAAATGAAAATCTGACAACTATCTGAAAATTAGGACAAGGCCCCCAGTAGACCAAAATAATGGAATAACATAATCTGAAATAACAGGCCTTCTGGAACAAAGAAGGCTCACCACCAGACGGATCACTTCTCTTTGGAATACTCTACTAATTTGCTAGACCCTTAGACTGTGCCTCCAAACGTGGGAGGTAGGGGGTTAATACAGATGTACTGGTACACGGAGAAAATCCAAAATAATAATTTATATTTGACATATATGGGAGCAATTTAAAAAAAATAATTCATAAACATATCATATAGTAAGAAATCTCATGGGCATTTTTTGAAATATTCTAAACGAAAATCATCTGAACTTTGAGACATTCTTTGTTTTACTTCTGCGCTAGGTGGTATACCCTACAACTATGAATATCCATGGGCTATATGGACTCCATCATTAACTCGGTGGGGAAGCCTCCAACCCAAGTGTGCTGCAAAGGTTGGAGTCTCTGACTCTGCTACGCCACACGGCCATCGCCAGCGTAAAAATAATATACCCGGATTGATAAATCACGATTTTAGGCTAAGAGTTACTTGAACTCTAGCCCTTTTCAGGCAACCACCTAACTCTCTTTATGCCCATTTTTAATTCTTTAAGACATGCATTCTCTGAAAGCATACTCTGAAAACTCTAACTTTGTTATGGCATACATTTATATGGTATCGTCATACCATTGACTTGCAAGTCACATCTCTGAGCCATTATTAGCATATAATAATCTCTGTTTTAAAAGGTAAATCTGGGACCACCATATTAATAAATCATTTCAAGAAACTCTTTATTAAATCTCATGTAAACATATGCTAGAAACTCTCTTTTTCATCATTTCAAATACACAAGGTGGTCATGTCAAAGATATCAATCATATGCAATTCTTTCTTTTTAAGACAAGGACGAAATCATATCAAGAAACTCCCTCTCATCATCATCAAAATCATGTTAAATACTTAAATATTGTAAAGATCCCCTTCAAAACATTAAACTAGAATCTCAAATCATTCCAAACAAGTTCATCAACTTTAAATCATCAAAGAAAGGGGTTTCAATAATAATTCTCTCAATCAAATCTTCAACATTATACATATTCATATAAGTTTAATCAATTTAAGGGGGAAAGGCCTAAAGACCAAATCAACAATACAATTAAACATTCATAATGCATAATAAATCATGTATTTAAAAAACCCTTTCTAAAGTCATGCTTGATAATCTTTAAATCATGTTCTAGTGTTTACAAGCTCATGTAGTTTTTAGGATAAACCCCACGTACCTCTATTTAGGAAATTAAAGGATGATTCTTGATGCCCACGGCTTGGGGATTTCAAATTTTCAATCAATTTCTAAAACCCACGGTTGAATCTTGAGTTGTTTGGGTTTTCTTGTTTGAAACCCTAAGGAGTGTTCTTGATGGTTTTTGATGAAAATATCAATAATAAGGTCATTTGGGATTAAAATCCCATGTTTAGGATGATAAGGGGGTGGAAAATACCCAATATTCCTTTAATGAGACAGAATAAAAAATATCACTGGGATCCCGATTTCATGGGCCACCGCGATATGCCACAATCGTGGTGGCTCATTGGAAATTGACGAATGAGATTCTTAAGTTCACCACGACGCGAAGCCATCGCATTGTCCCACTGGTTGGGATCTAAAACTTCAGCGCGATGCACCACAATCGCGCTATGGTACTGGAATTTGACTATTTCTAAATAGGCCCCCTCCGCGATGCGCCAAGCACCAAAATGACAGTGTTTCACGACTAGAACTTAAATTAGCCATAACTTCTTGCTTGGGTAACGGATTTGGGCGAATCTTATATCGGCGGAAAGTTCATTCAATTTCCCACATGATAAAAAGTCTTAATTAGATAAATTATATATGGTTTAAACTTTACTCACTTTGGAAGTAAAAAATGAGACTTGGTTTCTTTGACACAATTCTAGTTATTTTAAGTCTAAGAGCATATTACGACGAGCTAATGCATGGACGATTTTTGGGGGAGGGGGTGTTACATTATCCCCGCTTGGGATCATTCGTCCCCGAATGATGACGCGGAACACAGACAAGTACGATTTAAAGTATTCTAAGGATATAAAAGAATAAGACAAGAATTATACCTTCCATTTTATCATTCACCGGATCACTTAAGTCTGGGTATCTATCTCCCATGTCATTTTATGATTCCCAAGTTGCTTCTTCAACTTTATGATTTTTCCATAACACTTTGACCGAGGCTATTTCTTTGCTCCTCAATTTCCTAACTTGGCAATCCAAGACTGCCCCGGGCTCTTCTCCATAGGATAAAGAGTCTGTGACGTTGACCTCCTCTATAGGCAACACTAATGAATGGTCTCTAATACATTTCTTCAACATGGATATGTGAAATACCGGATGAACAGAACCCAAACTTGTAGGCAACTCTAACTCATACGCAACTCCACTTATCCTTCTCAAAATCTGGTATTGCCCTATATAGCGAGGACTCAACTTACCTTTCTTCTCGAATCGCATAACTCCCTTCATAGGGAAGACTTTGAGAAACACTCAATCACCAACCTCAAACTCTAAGTTTCTTCTCCTAACATCGGTGTAGGATAGTTGTCTACTCTGGGCTATTTTAAGTCATTCTCTAATAATTTTCACGTCCTCCATCGCCTGATGAACAAGATCAGGCCCAAAGAACTGAGTCTCACCCACTTCATACCACCCTATCGATGATCTATATTTTCTCCCATACAAAGATTCAAATAGAGCCATCTTAATACAGGCATGGTGATAACGTTCAACTTACACGTCAATTTGGTGCAAGGTGGTCATCATCAATATTTTTACCCAACTTTTGGAGTCGGGGTCAAATCCATAGGGAACAATGTGAGTGGCGATTAAACTCGTTTGAAACTAAAGTTACAAATTGAATTCAAACACATGATACGAAAAGACAAAATGGGTTTTTTTTTATGACCAACAAATAATTGTTGGTCACTTTAGTTTAAGTGTTTGTAAATCAAGAGTTTATGAAATAACCAAAATTATGTGTACTAGGGCTTCCGGTATATGACAGATACTAAAGTTTGTTCAAGATTCTCACGGTGGTTAGGATAACAAGCTATCTTTATCGATGATATGCTCAAATATCTCTCGACCTATTTAAGTGTCTAATTTCCTAATCCTCTCGAACTTAGGAAATCGCTATTCACTGCCCAGATTTTACCTCAGGTTAATCAACCTTATTACAATGTTGATTATTAAACAAAGTATTTCCATGTTTCTATTGATAATTCACTTCCTACTGTATATGATTTATTTCTCAGGCAAATCAAAGTAGGTGTGTCTACTGTTTGCAACCAACAGACGTTAATTAAAATTTTAGAATTATCAAGAAATCCTAACACCTATTAAATCTTGAGTGTTTGGCACATCATCATGACCTAACCCTAGATCCCATAATTCAGGTTAACGGGGTTTAGCCACTCATTATGCAAAGAACGAAACACATAATTAAATTCATAATTAAGAAGATTAACTTACAGAGATGAATAATAATTAGTGAATCGTAGATTAGATCACAATGCAAATCCCAAAATAATGATAATAATCTCTTCAAAGTATTTGCTTTTTCAAGACAAGAAACTCGAGAGATAAAATATCAAATTACGTCTCTTGAAACTCAAGAGCCAACCCCTAGAAAAACCCTAAACAATGCTTTTTATAGTTAATACTAAATAAGGAAATAAAATTAAAGTTGCAGCTTTTTCTCAAAATAGACGACGACATCCGTGACAGGTTATCAGGAGTCTGACGGCTTATCACAGATGTCGTCATCTTCTCTGCACTTTTCGCTTCTTCTGCCTAAGGCTGACGACGACGTTGATGCCTTATCACCAACCTGATGGCTTATCACGAATGTCATCGCAAAAATGTCTTCAACTCCCATTCTCTGTTTAAGGATGATAACATTCATGACGGCGGATCACACTTTTGACGTCATATAACCAGATGTTATCACAGGCTTCAACTCATGTTTAAGTCCGATGACAACTATGATAGCCTATCACAGGGCTGACGACTTATCACAGATGTTGTCAGCCACACTTCTCTTCAGATTCCTTCATATTTCAACTTCTTTGCTTCTATTCTTGTTGGTTCTCTATCCCACCTGCATAAATTATAAAATCAGACATAAACAAATAATAAACGATAAAATTTGCTTAAGACTTTGCAATTATTCTTGGTTAAAGGTCTTAAATGTGTTAGCAATTGCTCACACATCAGATGGTAGCTGTTATTATAAGCGAACTCTATGAACGGTAAGTGATCTACCCGGCTACCTTTGAAGTCAATTACACAATACCTCAACATATCCTCAAGGGTCTGAATGGTGCGCTCAGCTTGCCCATCAGTCTGAGTGTGGAAAATAGTATTTAGGTTCACTTAGGTACCTTAACCCCTCTGAAAAGACCTTTAAAACTATGAAGACAATTACGTACGTCAGTCAGATATGATGGATACAGGTGCTCAATGCTAGCGTACTATTTCCTCATTGTAAAGCTTGGCATAATCATCTCCCGAATAGTTGGACCTCCCAGGCAGAAAATGTGCTGACTTGGTCAGCCTATCAACAATCACCCAAATCGAATAATACTGGTTTTGGGACCTTGGAAGTTCCGTAATGAAATTCATATTTATCATTTCTCATATCCATAAAGGCAAAGCAATCTCTTGGGAAGTACCACCAGGCCTTATATGCTCTGCCTTAACTTGTTGAAAGTTCAAACACTTGGTAACATAGTTAGCCACATTGAGATTTATATTATTTCACCAATAAATGGTTTTCAGATCATGATAAATATTAGTAGCGCCTGGGTGAATAACATACCTCAAAGTGTGAGCTTCGTCAAGGATTCTCTTCTGCAGACCATCTACATCTGACACACACAATATACCCTGATATCTTAAAATACCATCACCACCAATTTCAAAGGACATGACCTTTTGTTGACCCACATCTTTCTTGATTTGCATCAAGATGGGATCTTCGATCTTCTTCTCTTTAACTTTCTTACGAATGGATGATTTAGCTATTTCGTGAACAACTACCCCTCTATCCTCAGAATATTAGAGTCGTACTCTAAGATTTACAAGTCGATGAATATCATTCACCATCTCTCTTCTACCTTCTTCAACATGAGAAAGACTGCCTATAGACAACCTGCTAA
The DNA here is from genome assembly GCA_030864225.1 of Capsicum baccatum var. pendulum. Lineage (NCBI taxonomy): Eukaryota > Viridiplantae > Streptophyta > Magnoliopsida > Solanales > Solanaceae > Capsicum > Capsicum baccatum. The sequence goes on along the minus strand of CM061560.1, from coordinate 231,865,628 downwards.
GGGCATTGGCTACCGTATTTTCCTTGCCCGAATGATAGTACAGGCTCATGTCATAATCTTTGAGCAATTCCATCCAGCATCATTGCCTGAGGTTCGATTATTTTTGCGAGAAAACATACTGTAAACTCTTATAGTCAGTAAAAATATAAACATGCACCCCATGAAGATAATGTCACCAAATTTTAAGAGCAAACACCACAGTCTCTAACTCCAAGTCATGGGTGGGGTAATTTCTCTCATGCACCTTCAACTGCCTGGATGTATAAGCCACCACCTTACCGTGCTGCATAAGTACACACCCAAGTCCCTCACAAGATGCATCACAGTACACAACAAAACCCTTTGTGCCTTTTGGAAGGGTTAGAACAGGTGCTTTAGTCAATTTGTCTTTCAACTTCTCAAAACTACTCTCACAGGATTTAGACCACACAAACTTCACCTTTTTTGGGTCAACTTAGTAAGTGGAGAAACTATGGAAGAAAAACTTTCTACGAATCATCTGTAATACCTTGCCAAACCCAAGAAGCTCCGAATATCAATTGGAGTCGTGGGTCTGGGCCATTTCACTGCCTCAACCTTTTGGGGATCCATCCTAATCCTATCACTAGACATAATATGCCCCAAGAAAGCAATAACACTTAGCCAGAATTCACATTTGGAGAATTTTGCCTAAAACTTATGATCTCTAAGAGTCTGAAGAATAATTTGGAGGCAATTGGCATGGTCCTCCTCACTCTTAGAATAAACTATGATGTCATCAATGAACACTATGACAAACAAATCTAGAAACTGATGGAACACCTTATTCATTAGATCCATGAAAGTTGTAGGGGTGGTAGTCAACCCGAAGGACATGACTAAGAATTCATAATGACCGTATCTAGTTTGGAATGCTATTTTGGGAATATCTGACTCCCTAACCTTCAACTAATGATATCCCCCAAACGAAGGTCTATCTTTGAAAAACATTCAGCACCTTGAAGCTGGTAAAAAAGATCATCAATCCTAGGAAGAGGATATTTATTTTTAATCGTGACCTTATTTAACTAGCGGTAATCTATGTACATATGAATGGAACCATCTTTCTTTCGCACGAAAAGTACAGGTGCACCTCAGGGAGAAACACTAGGACGGATAAAAACTTTATCTAAGAGATCTGCTAGATGGTCTTTTAACTCTTTCAACTGTGTTGGAGCCATTCTATATGGAAAAATAGTGATGGGGTAGGTGTCGGGCACTAAATCAATACCAAACTCTATCGCCCTATTAGGTGGTATTACTGGAAGATCATCTGGAAAAATTTCAGGGAACTCATTCACCAGAGGGACAGACTGAAGAGAAGGGCCTTCAATATTCGAATCTTCAAACCAAATAAGATGATACAAACAACCCTTCAAAATGAGTTTACGGGCTCTGAGGTATGATATAAAGTGCCCTCTAGGTGTTAAAGAATGTCCCTCCTATTCTACTACTGGTTCATTGAGGAAGGAAAAAGTAATCTGTCGGGTTCTATAATTTAGTGTGGAATAGCATGAATGAAGCCAATCCATCCCTAGGATAGCATCGAAATTAACTATGTCTAAGTCTACGAGGTCTGCCACGGTATCCCGCCCACAAACAGTCATCACATATTTCTATACACCCTTCTAGGTACAACAGAATCTCCCACCAAAGTGGAAACAAAGAAAGGTTAGGCAATCACCTCGGGATCAAACCCAAAACCAATAGCCACATAAGGGGTCACATAAGATAGGGTATATCTGGGATCAAGTGACAAATATAGATCACGGGAAAATATTTGTAACGTATGAGTAACTACATCCGATGAGTCCTCTACCTCTTGGAAGTTGGTCAAGGTGTACAACTGGTTGTGGCCATTTTTGGTGGCCGAAGTGGCACCCTTCTGAGGTGGTGGTGGTGCAGAAGAATTAGCCGATGAATTGGCTCCACCAGCATTACCCTTTGCTGCTGGACATTCTCTTTGGATATGGCCTAGCTGGCCACATGAATAACACATCATAGCACCAAAATGAAATCTCCCTGGATGATTCCTCTCATATTTCTCACATCACGGGTATGTCTGAGAGGTCTGAGCTACACTTTCTTGAGACTGTGAACCTTGTATCCTTGGCCCCTGCCTATACTAAAAATCCTGAGTGCGTTGTCCAGCTGGGGGTCTGGTCGTCGGGGAACTGGCTGCAGACTGTGCCTTACCCTAATTCTTCTAATTCAGCCACTTGTTAGCCCAATTCCCACTTTGCTGCTGACTATAGCTCTGGTCTGCTATTTTGGCTCTCTATGCCAGTCTTTCCTTCTCTCTAGCTTTAGCGATTTTATTTTTCTTTCCTCAACTTGATGCATATGGACAGATAGTCTGGCAAAAACCATGTCCCAGTTCAACATTTCTCCCTAACAGTTAAGCACTAAGTTATCTGTAATGCCAAATGCAAATTTCCTCATTCAGGCTCTCATGTTACCAGTTATCTTTGGAGCATAACGAGCTAGTTGGTTGAACTTCAGAGTGTACTCCTGGACACTCATCTTTCCCTGTTTTTGATTTATAAACTCCTCAGATTTAGCCTCCCTCAGCCTGAGAGGAAAGAACCGATTAGGGAAGGCTTCCGTGAACTCGACCCAAACTGTGGGCTTAGCATGCTCACTCTTTAAATATTCCCACTCATTATACCATTGGTTAGCTATATCCTTAAGTTGGTAGGATGCTAAATCAACCTCCTCTACCTCATCTACATGCATCACCTTAAAGATCTTCTCCATCTCGTCCACAAACTTCTGTGGATCCTCTTCTACCTTAGTACCAGTAAACCTGGATAGGTTTATCCTCATGAACTGGCCCACTCTTGTAGCCTTAGACGTAACAGATATAGACCCAATATCTTCCAATCTTTGAGTCTGTGTGGATACCAACTGTGCAAGCTTATGAATGGACTGTCTGAATTTTGTATTAGATACTTTTCTCTCATGAGGCTGAGTGCGATTAGTCCCCTTCCAGGAAGATCTGGGTGCCCTAGGTGGGCTGGTCTGAGAAAGTGTGACTCCTGGAATAGCATCAATCTCCGGAGTTTGAGCTCTGTTTTGGGACCTCATCCCATGAGTGGGACGGACCTCATCTGTCTGTGCATTCTGATTGATAGTACAACGGGGAGGCATGATTACTTTTCTGAAATGCAAGAGATCACAGATTAGAGGACAGATTAGACTCCAAAGCACGAGATAGATTAAAAAGAGGGTTAACATTCCTAAATGCCTAGTAGCCTCCTTCTTATAAGTATAGCGAACTACATACCCATAAACAAGACTCTGCCCGATGCAATTTCGAAGACACCCTGGGATCATTAACCGTGCTCTAATACCAAGTTTGTTATGATCCAAACTAGGGCCTTGCCGTGACGGACATCTCGAACCATGAAGGCCCGGATGTCCTACTCTATTTGATAGTCATACACAACATTCATATAATAAAAGAAAATGCGGAATTTTGATCTAATACAGAAACAAGGCCATAATCTGGATTAAGGTTAACAATATGGAACGAAATTCAAAAATCACTATGAACATCTGGAATAGTCTGTGAAATCTTTAGTACATAAAAATCAGACAACTATCTAACAATTGGGACAAGGACCCCAGTAGACCAAAACAATGGAATAACATAATATGAAATAACAGAACTTCTGGAACAAAGAAGGCTCACTATGACACGGATCACTTTTCTTTGGAATACTCTACTAATTTTTCGGACCCTTAGATTGAGCCTCCAAACCTGGGAGGTAGGGGTCAATACAGATGTACTGGTACGCAGAGCAAATCCAAAATAATAATTTATATTCAACATATATGAGAGCAATTTAAAAAAATAGTTGATAAACATATCATATAGTAAGAAATCATGGGCATTTTTGAAAGACTCTGAAAGAAAATCATCTGAACTCTGAGACATTCTTTGTTTTACTTCTGTACTAGGTGTTATACCCTACAACTCTGAAATTTTATGGGCTATATGGAATTTGCCATTAACTCGGCGGAGAAGCCTCCAACCCAAGTGTACCGCAAGGGTTGGAGTCTCTGATTCTGCTACACCATCGACTGTTGCCAGTGTAAAAATAATATACCCGAATTAGCAAATCACGATTTTAGTCTAAGAGTTACTTGAAATCTAGCCCTCTTCAGGAAACCACCTAACTCTCTTTATGCCAATTTTTAACTCTTTAAGACATGCATTCTATGAAAACTCTAACTCTGTTATGGCATACATTTATATGGTATCGTCATACCATTGACTAGCAAGTCACATCTCTAAGCCATTATTAGCATATAATAATCTTTGTTTAAAAACGTAAATCTGGGACCACCATATTAATAAATTATTTCAAGAAACCCTTTCTTAAAGCTCATGTAAACATATGCAAGAAACTCTCTTTTTCACCATTTGAAATACACTAGGTGGAAATGTCAAAGATATCAATCATATGAAATTCTTTCTCTTTAAGACAAGGACGAAATCATATTGAGAAACTCCCTCTCATCATCATGAAAATCATGTTAAATACTTAGATATGGAAAAGATCCCCTTCAAAATATTAAACAAGCATCTCAAATCATTCCCAACAAGTTTATCAACTCTAAATCATCAAAGAGAGGGGTTTCAATAATAATGCTCTCAATCAAATCTTCAACATCATACATATTCATATAAGTTTAATCTATTTAAGGGGGAAAGGCCTAAAGACCAAATCGACAATACAATTAAACATTCATAATGTATAATAAATCATGTATTTCAAAAACTCCTTTCTAAATTCATGCTTGATAATCTTTAAATCATGCTCTACTGTTTATAATCCTGTGTATTTTTTAGGATAAACCCCACGCACCTCTATTTAGGAAATTAAAGTATGATTCTTGATGCCCACGGCTAGAGGATTCCAAATCTTCAATGAATTTCTAAAACCCATGGTTGAATCTTGAGTTGTTTGGGTTTTCTTGTTTGAAACCCTAAGGAGTGTTATTGATGTTGTTTGATAAAAATATCAATAATGAGGTCATTTGGGATTAAAATCCCATCTTTAGGCTGATATGAGGGTGGAAAATATCCAATGTGCCCTTAATGAGATGGAATAAAAAATATAACTGGGAGCCCAATTTTATGGGCCACCACGATGCGCCACAATTGTGGTGGCTCACTGAAAATTGACGAATGGGATTCTTAAGTTCACTACGAAGCGAAGCCATTGTGTTGTCCCACTGGTTGAGACCTGAAACTTTAGCGCAATGTGCCACAATCGCACTATGCTACTGAAATTTGACCATTTCTAAATAGGCCCTCTCCGCGACGTGCCAAGCACCAAAATGACAGTGTTTTACAACTAGAACTAAAATTAGCCATAACTTCCTCACTTTGGAAGTCAAAAATGAGACTAAGTTTCTTTGACATAATTCTAGTCATTTTAAGTCTTAGAGCATGTTACTATGATCTAACGCATGGACGATTTTTTAGGGGGGGGGTATTACAGGATGGCATAGTTTGGTCCAACCATATCAATTCAGATGTTGTTAAGAGATATTATATTTCATGCCCTCTTACATTGTACTTAGAACTACGCCTGACCTGATTCCCGTTTAAGAGGGATACATAGACACTCTTATGGTCTTCTATCTCATTATAATAAAATTCTCTTATTTCTCCTTTGTGAGCATTATTACTGGGGCAGAATTTTTGAGAGGACCTCAAAACTTCTATAAAGGTGTGACATTAGCACAACTATGACACTGGGCTAGAAGTTTTGAGACGATCTCAAAAATTCTTACAAGTAATCTTCTGAGATCTTTTATCACAAATAAATATACTGGGGCAGAAATTTTACAGTGGTACTAAAAAATTTCTTGACAAAAGAACAAGTTCTAACAACATGTTGTATTGTATCGAAATAGGTCATAGTCAATGATTCAACAACATTTTGTATTTTTACAATACGCTTTACTTATCACTTTTCAAAAGACAATTATTTTAAAATTAGTTCACAATTATTTATTTTTCTATCCAAGTGAGAACATGGACGAGGCTCAACATCAATCGTCAACATCAAGAAGAGAACACTTCAGTCGATGTAGAGGCACAAATCAACCTCCCCTATTTAACAATCTCATAATTTTTTGGAGTGCAGGATTAACAGGTATAAATGATAGAAATCACTCTAAGACAAACTCTAGAGGCCCGATATCTAATTCAATATCGAGAAGCCTGACAGCTGATCTGACATTACATCAAGAGGCGCGACAACTAATTTAACATTGAGAATCCCAACAGTCAATCCAAATTGCATCAAGAGGCCCAAAAACCAATCCAAAATTTAAAAGCTTGACAACTGATCCAACACTACATTGAGAGACCTGACAGCCAATGCAATATCGAGAAACCTGACAATTGATTTGAATTTTTATTGAGAGGCCCAATAACCAATCCGACATTAAGAGTCCCAACAGCCAATTCGACACTACATCCAGAGGCTAGACAGTCAATCCGACAATAGAAAGCCCGATAGTCAATCTGACAATATAACATATATGCTTTCTTCATTCCCATATGTTTGGATATTTATGAAAATTACTTATTGACCTACATACTCTGACTCTTTTATTTAGTATACTGAAAGGTACACAGGTAACGAAAGAATGAGTAATAAACAGGCGCAATTTTCACTCTTGTTTCTAAAATCTCATCCTATTCATTCATCCGCCGCGCAAATGCAATTTGAAAACTCACTTACCTTTCATATTCATATCCCTCTGTACATCTTTGTTCAAATCCTAATCAGTAATACCATTAAAATTTTCATTATTTTATTTTTGACCTTCCTGTGTTCATAATATCAATGTTCAGCATTATTAGCATGGCACAGTAGATAGCCTCTATGATTTGGCATGCCATGCCATGGTGTAATTTTTGTCTAGTATTATTTTTTTCACTTAAGGGTAAGGAGCTAATGTTCTTTTTACCCTTTCCATGACTTTTTAACATAAAATAATCCCACTCCCATTAGTTTTCAAAGATCAAATCCCTTTATTTCACTTTTAAACACAAAATCCAATAACATTCAAGGTTTCACAGTGCATTCATCATCCGATCTCAAAATTTTAAATTGATTGCAAATTCTTGTGTGTTTCAGGCATGTATCTCTTCTCCAAACATTAATTTTACATTGTAGCATTGATTTAATAGTTTTGCATGTGATTTAGGTTGTGTGTTTTGAGATTAGGTTGAGGGTTTTTTATTGCTTTTGATTGAATAACTTGTCCCATGATTTGAATTGTTTATTCATTCTTTATATTAATATTTTTGGGAATGAATTGATAAATTATATAAATGATTGGGATGGGAAACATGAGTTTCCCCTAATTGGATAAATTTTGGCTTGGAATTGCATGATCCTAAAATCATTTTGTTAATTTGATTTTTATTATGGAAAATTGCATGGTTTAACTTGCTTTTGAACTCAATGTATTCAAATCATGGATAAATGGTTATTTAAATGCATTTGTATGGACTTGGTGGTCATGAATTGGATTTTAATAGATCTTGGCTGTTTATGTGGTTATGTGAATTGTTTTGGCATGTGTGATTTAACATGCAAGTGTATTGTTATGATGATACCAAGTGATTAATGCCTTAATGATCGACTCCTGGTTTAATGGTTGGAATTATGTGCTAAATGGCTTTAATTTAGGTAAAGAGGGTTGTGTAGCTTGTTGTGAAGGTGGAGGTCCTGGGGGGGACCAATACTGGAAATCACGTTTGCCAGCATGGGGGGTCTTTATGATCATGTGCATAGTTCACACATTATATATATACTTTGGAATGGTTGGAGCCTCGGTGGCTTTGGCCCTTCCTCAGATTGTCATGGTTTGTGAGGTTAATATGCCCTAGGACCCTTTTAACAGGGGGAGATAAACCCACATAGACCGTGGGTGCCCTTGGGATGGAATTAGCTACAAAGTACAGGATAATGATTTTAAATCTCATTCTTAAACCTTGTACCCTATCCTGGTATCTTATATATGTATATATAAATGTGTGCATTGTAGTCTTGACTGATTTTTAGACATGGCATTATGTTATCACTTTTTCTGAGTTACATGTCGGTGCTTATTCTACTGACCGTCCTAGGATGCTATATTTTTTAATAATGTAGGGTCCGAAGAAACATTGTTTACCCCTGTGAAGCATTAGGTAGATTAGCACGTTTGTCAAGTAGCTGTGAAGTGGTGAGCCTCCATCCTTCAGAACACCTTATCACTTCCATATTCTTCTATTTTGAGCCAGTACTTTTAGATTATTTTGGTCGTGGTCACGGGCATGCCCTGACTTGTTTGGTATTCTAGTTTTAGAAGCTATTTGGACATATGTGAGTTGGTTGGTTATTGTTTTGAATCTAAGCTTCATTGAGTCATTTATTGAACTTATTATTTTTGTTTAGTTGGCTTCCTTATTATTATTATTATTATTATTATTATTATTATTATTATTATTGTGCTCTTAAGGTAGGGTTAAGGGGTGGTTTTCCATCCATGTAGGACTTGGGATACCCATCACGGATTGGTCCTGGTTTGGTTCATGACAAACTTGGTATCAAAGCATAGTTTAGAGTCATTGGGTGTCCATAAAGTCGTGTTGAGTAGAGTCGTTTTTAAGGGTATGTAGTGTGCCACACTTATAAAGAGGAGGATACAAGGCATTTAACAATGTTTCCCTTTCTTGTGTTCTAATTTTGGGCTATAGAGTCTAGTATTATAAAACTTCTCTAACTCCTAGCTTTCACATCTCTAACTCCTAAATTTTCTAACAACCGCTTCATGGGGACATCTCTAATGTGGAATTCCCCCAGTCTATTTATTTGCTTACTCAATTGGTGACGTCTGAAGTCTTATCAGTAGAATTGTGTTGGTTCTACTGCTCCTTCATCTGAGGTCACTCGGGTTGTCCATTTTATGAGGTTAAATACCCCAACCTTTACAGGCTCTAAGGTTGTGAGAATCCTCAGGGGTTTATGGATGAGATTAAAAATATTTTCAGAGTGATGCATGAAACTAACTCTAAAGGTGTAGAGTTTGGTGCATATCTGCTGAAAGATGTAGCTTACCAGTGGCATGAGGAGTGAGAGTAGTTGAAGGGTGATGATGTAGAGCCAAAATTATGGGATGAGTTATTGGGTGCATTTCTTGATCAATTCTTTCCTCAAGAGTTGAGAGAGTCTACGTATGAGGAGTTTGTTAATATAAAGCAAGGTAAGATGAATGTGAAAGAGTATGTGTTAAAATTTTAGCAGCTATCTCTTTATGGTCTGGAGTTAGTGTCTAGCCAGAGAACTAAGATGAGAAAGTTTTCTTCTAGGTTGTCCCATGACTTGGTATTAGAATGTAAGGGTGTAATGTTGAACGTTGATATGGACATCTCCAGACTTGTGGTTTATATATAGTTGGTAGAGAAAAAGAAAAAGAAATAGGCAAAAATTAGAGAGAGGCAAACTTTGAATTTCAGGTATTTAGAGTAGGGTGGGGGTCAGCAGAATAGTGGGAAAGATGGTTGATAGTGGACCAAGAAAAAGAACTAGGGAAATTTTTATTCTTCTGCCAGTGCTCTTTATCCTAAGATTTTAAGTGATCATCGTTCTCAGGCTAGTGGTGGTTCGAAGGCACAGGGTGCTCAGTCTTAGGATAATGGAGCTCAGTTATCCCCACCTTATCCTCCTTGTAGATTTTGTGGGTAGCTTTCTCGTTGTTATTATGAGTAGGAAAGGAATCGATGTTGTAATTGTAGTCAGCTGGACCAAATGAAATAGGATTGTTCTTCAGCCAAAGATGCCACTAGGGATAATAAAGTTTTGGTTGCCACGTCTTTAACTACTGCACCAAAGGGCTCTACTTCTATTATCTGCATTAGCCAAAATCATCTCTATGCACTTGTTACTCACCAGGAATCTAAGGTATCTTTATATGTTGATACTGGTATGTTATAACTCTTCTATCATGATGTGTATTATTTGCTTGAGTCAGGGTCTACCCTTTTTATGTGACCCCTTATGTGGCTGTGCATTTTTTTTGTCCCAAAAGTATTTTTAAACCTTTTTTTGTGTCTACCCTGCTAGGTGATTCTATTTTGGCTAGAAAAATCTATAGGGGTTGTGTAGTGTCTATCTTCCGTAGGGAAATATTGGTAGATTTGATAGAGCCGGATATAGTAGATTTTGATGTTATCATAGGAATGAATTGGCTTCATTCATGCTATGTGTCTTTGGATTGTAGGACCCAAAAGGTTAGTTTCCATTTCCCCAACGAACCTGAGGAAAGTTTTTAGTGCCTAAAGAGAGGCTTATCTCTTATCTTAGAGCTCAGAAATTGATTTTAAAAGAGTATTTGTACCATTTTGTTTGGGTTAAGGATTCTAACTTTAAAAGTCCTTCCTTGCATTCTGTCCCCTTGGTTAATGAATTTCCTGAAATGTTTCCTGATGATCTTCCTAGGATTTCTCCCGACATAGAGATAGATTTTGGGATTGATCTTCTACCGGATACTCGTCCTAGTTTTATTCCTCATATAGGATGGCTCCAGCGGAGTTAAGGGGTTTAAAGGAGCAATTAAGAGATCACCTTGATTTCACTCGTCTAAGTGTTTCTCTATGGGGTGCTCCTATATTTTTCATGCGTAATAAGGGCAGGTCCCTTCGAATGTGTATAAATTACTGTAAGTTGAATATGGTGATAGTGAAGAATAATTACCCTCTTCCTAGGATTGATGAGCTTTTCGACTATCTTTAGGGTGCTAGATATTTCTCTAAGATTGATCTTCATTTAGGATATCATCAATTGAAAATTTGGGAGGTTGATATTCCCAGGACTGCTTTTCAAACTCGGGTTGATTAATGTTCTTAGTGCTTTCATGGTCTTATGAATTGGGTTTTCAGGCAGTTTTTAGACTTATTTGTTATAGTTTTCATTGATGACATCTTGGTGTATTCTACGAGTGTGAAGGATTATGCCAATCACCTCCAAATGGTGTTGTAGACCCTTAAGGACCAGATATTGTATGTAAAATTTTCTAAGTGTGAGTTTTGGTTGAATCTTATGACTTTTCTTGGGTATATGGTGTCTACTGAGGGAACCATGGTGGATCTACAGAAGGTTGAGGCAGTTAGAAGTGGCCTAAACCCCATAACTCCAATCGACATTAGGAGCTTCTTGGGCTTGGCCGAGTATTATAAGAGGTTTGTGGAGAGTTTCTCTTTTATTACTGCTCCGTCGATAAGGTTGACTTAGCAAAAGGTTAAAGTTTTGTGGCCCGATGCTTGTGAGGGAAATTTTGAGAAGTTGAAAGATAAGCTGACTTCTGTGCTAGTTTGACCCTGCCTGAGGGTACTGAAGGTTTTGTTTTGTTTTGTGCTGAGTCCCATGTGGGACTGTGTTGTGTGTTGATGTAGCATGGTAAGATTGTGGCCTATGTTTCTAGACACCTTATGGTTCATGAAAGGAACTATCCGACTCATGATCTAGAGTTGGAGGATGTGGTTTTTACTTTAATGATTTAGTATCATTATCTGTATGTGGTGCATGTGGATATTTATTCAGATCATAAGAGCTTGCAATATGTGTTCACATAGAAAGAGTTGAATCTTAGGCATAGGCGGTGGTTTGAATTGCTTAAGGATCATGATATGGGTCATTACTTCCATTCAGGTAAAGCTAATATTATTGTTGATGCTCTCAGCAGGTTATCTATGGGGAGCTTATCCCATGTTGATGAGGAGAAAAAAGGATTAGTAAAGGACATTCACATATTGGCTAACTTGGAGTTCGTGTTTTGGACTCTGAAGATGGGGGGAGTTATTGTTTAAAAATAATTTGGGTTACCAAAAGGTCATGGCTTTGGAGATTAAGGGAGATGGTATTTTGATGTACCAAGGTAGGTTGTATGTTCTTGATATTAATGGGCTGTGAGAAATAATTCTAACCGAGGGTCATGAGTCTGAATATACATCTCATCAAGGTTCTACTAAGATGTACCATGACTTGAAGCAGATCTATCAGTGGAACAACATGAAGAGGGATGTGGCAAATTTTGTTGTTAAGTGTATGGATTTTCAGCAAGTTAAGGTTAAGCACTTCAGGCCTAGTGGCATGTCTCAAGAGATAGAGTTACCTATGTCTAAGTGGGAGATGATCAATATGGATTTCATTATGGGTCTTCCTCGATCTCGGAATCAATATTATTTGATTTGGGTCATTGTGGACAGGATGACTATATCCGATCACTTCTTGCCTGTGAGGACTAATTACTTAGGAGAGAATTATGAGGATTTTTTCATTCAGGAGATTGTGAAGTTGCATGGGGAACCAGTTTCCATTATTTTAGATAGAGGTACGCGGTTTTCTTCTCACTTATGGCATTTGTTTTAGAAAGGTTTGGGTACACAGGTAAACCTTAGCACCATTTGCTCTCTTAAATGAGGGCAAGCGGAGCATACTACTCAGACTTTGGAGGATATTCTAAGGGCATGTGTGATTGTTTTTAAGGGAAGTTGGGTTAATCATTTACCTCATATTGAGTTTTTGTACAATAACAGTTATCATTCGAGCATTCAGATGGATCCTTTTGAGGCTTTTTATGGTAGGAGATGTAGGTCTTCTATTAGATGGTTAGAGGTTGGTGAGACTAGATTGTTTGGTCCTAACTTGGTTCACCAAGCCATGGAAAAGGTGTAGGTGATTAGAGAAAGACTTAAGACTGCTCAGAGTCACCAAAAGTCCTAGGCGGATGTGAGACGAAGAGAATTGGAGTTTGAATTAAATGATTAGGTATTCTTAAAGATGTCTTCTATGAAAGGAGTCATGAGGTTTGGGAAAGATCCTAAGGGGGGGGGGATAATGTAAGACCTTTAAAATTTCCATCATTTTTTACCATGTCACAGAGGTTACATGCCAGTTCTTATCCAACTGACCGTCCTAGGACGCTATATTATTTCATAATGTAGGGTCCGAAGACGTCTCTTTTACCTCTGTGCTGCGATAGGTGGATTAGCATGTTCATCAAATAGCTGTGAAGTGGTGATCCTCCATCCTTCAAAAGTCCTTATCATTTCCAAATTCTTTTAGTTTGACTCTGTACTTTCGGATTCTTTTAGTCATGATCGGTGGGGCATGTCCCGACCTGTTTGGCATTCTGGTTTGAGAGGCTATTTTAGACAGACGTGGGTTGGTTATTGTTTTGATTCTTAGCTTCATTGAGTCATTTATTCATCTTCTTATTTCTGTTTAGTTGACTTTTGTATTGTTATTATTATTATTATGCTCTTGAGGTACGGTTAAGGGGGTGGTCCTTGTTCCATTAAGGACATGGGATACCCGTCATGGCTAGGCTTTGGTTTGGGTCGTCACATAATCACTCCGATCTCATTGACCCATGATGGCGTTATTGATGCACCTATTCGTTATCATTAACAGTCCTTAGGAATATCATTCGTTTGTAAATCAAGAACTACACTTGACCTGATTCTCATAGAACCAGAGATATATAAATGAATTAAAACCAAAGTCTTGGCCACACTATTTCAAAACTCCTCTCTATTGCTTCCATTTCGGCAAACCATCTTTTCGGTTGAAAAAATTGGCAACTATATTAACTTTTGTTGCTCGACAATTCTTTTATCATTCTCAAGTAATGAAGGTACAACTGTTGTAACGCCCTAATTTTCTGAAATCAGAACGCCATATGGTGCTCATGATCTTGAAGGACCAGAAGCTAACCCTCTACTGATATCTGTACCTGAGCACTGCATAATATAATATGGTAAATACAGAAAACTGGTGGAAACTTGCCATAAGGTTCAAAATATCTAAAATACTCAAAACTGAATACTGATACATCTGTCTGAAAAGCCTCTAACTATCTGAACTATGGAGTTGATGAGACATGTCCCCAACAAACTCTGTCTACTAAAAATAAACTGAGTCTAATTCCATAATAAAATAAGGATCATCCTCGAATGTAAAGGACTCACTGCTACATCTATTGGTGCTGACTTAGTCTGGACTGCTAAGGGTGCTTTGGATCTCACACTTCTGAACCTATGGTATAAGACATCATCGCGTAAGACAAAAGTATGTGTCAGTACTTTAAATGTATTGGTATGCTAGATGAGGTAAGTCTAAATGCAAGGGCTTATGCACGAACATAGCTTAACTGAATAACATGAGAGTATTGAATGAGGACATATGCATGAATGCTCAAACCATAACTAAAATCATCGTGACTCTGAATATTGATATTTGGATACTTCTTTACAGACGTCTGAACTCACTACTAATACTGAGATACTTAATAACTGAATCTTCTGATATTGATAACTGAGTACTGAAGTTGACATCAGCTCTCTCTAGCGGTTGATCTCTAAAACTGATGATACTGAAGCTAATTAACTGAATCTGCTCATATCAATAACTGAGTTCTGATTTGCTACTATCAACTGACTAAATCTGTGATCAAACCTTTCTAACGGATAATCTCTGAATCCACTAATAATGATAAAGAATGATTGTATCTGAGATCATACCTATCTAACTGAAGAGTTCTGAATCTTTTAATAATTCAAATGACGGACTGAGTTTGAGATCAATCCTATCTAACGGGTGATCTCCGACTCTATTAGTACTAATACTGATTAACTTTATGTGAGACCAGGCCAATCTACCGGGTGGTTCATGAATCTATGGAACTAAACTCCTTAGTGAGATGGATGACTATATCTGACAGTGCTGATTTCTGAGTTCTACTCTGAAGACTGATACTGAAACTGCAACTGTTGGAGTTCTCACTTAACCGACATGCCCCAGCTTTAAACTAGTGGGATCCAACCTGTAACCCCAGCTGGAAGGGTGTCAATACCGTGCCATGGGTAAAGACCTTTGCTATGGTCAAGCCTCTCTCTCTAATGGGTGACCTTGAACAAGAAGTCAAGCCTAATGCAATATGATAGTCAAGCCTTAATCGAACTGGTGACTCCTGGTCCTGCGCAAGCTACGTAGTTCTAGAGTTTAGGGACTATTACTAACGACTCTGCCTCTCTAACGGGGAAGCCGTCATCCCTATACTCGCTCGGTTCTAGTTCCTACTCCCAACTGAAAGACACTAAACTAATTCTTGGACTGTACTAGACCGTGCTAAATATATTACTGATTATCTTACTTGACTGATCTGACTGGGTTTACTTGATTCCAAAAACTGACGGAATACTACTGAATCTCATTATCTGACTGAATAATACTGAGTTCTGAATTGTTTAATTGAATGTTACTGAGGTATGCACTGAATTCTCGAATACTACTAAGATCTGAGCTGAGTACTGAACTAAAGATGGAATACTAATGATACTTGGATTACTGAGATTTCTTAAGTTCTGTAACTGTCTGAGAGTACTGAATTCTATAACTGAATGAGTTCTAAGAATCATGACTTGACTGAGATTATCATGAAAACTGACACGGCTCTAGATTTGCAGCTAAATTGTTGGGTATAAATACCCCCAGGACTCAATAACATAAAAGTAAAACATAACCATTCTTGAATAATCATGACCATGGACTTTCATTCACATCACAATCAATACGATATCTCGTCGATCACTTGAATGTTATACACATGTAAATATATAGGGAATGCATACTAATATCTCATAGTAGTTCAATAAGAATTACACATGGTTAAGAATGCATGCAAATTATCATAATACATTCACTAAGGCATTTCAACAAATGCTTGGCATGCACTAGTTATCACAAACTTGGGGATTTCATGCTTAACAAACTAAATAGGCACTATTATCTTTACTTAAGCATTCTATCAAACATATGGGGAGCATACTTTAGTTATTCCACAGATTCTATACTTAATTATCATGAATACATCAATATCATGCAACTTGAAGAGGGTTTATCATCAACATCATACAATTCATCACATACTAGAATCAACTCTTGAAATTGGTAGTCTAAATCATGAATTAAAACCCAACAATACAAAATTATGGACTCTAATACCATAAATCATGAAATCTCAGAAATACGTAAACCTCAAAATTTTAAAAAGGATATTTAAGCTTCTTAGGTGGAAGGAACCCAAGAATCAACATCTAATATACCTTGCTATGTAATTCTTGAAAAATTCACGGTGAAACCTTGATGACTTGGGTCTTGAGCTATGAACCCTAATGGTTGTTCTTGAGGAAAATTGAGAGAAAACTAGTATATTTGGTTGAAATAATGAGAAATCTTGTGTTAAAGAGTATATATAGGGGTAGCAAAATGACCGTCTTGCCCTTGGAATTAAAATTCAGAACTGAAAAAAATCTCGATTTTACATGTTGGCGTGACGCGCCATGCCAGCTCACTGGAAATTGGATAATTGGGAAACTGAGTCTTGGCGCGACGTGGTGGAAATCGCATTGCCACCTTGGTTGCGAACAGGAAAGCCACCGCGATGTGGTGGAATCGCGTTGGTGTACAAAAAATTGACAACTCTGAAATTAAGCCTTGGCGCGATACGCCATAATTGTGGAGGCTCATTAGATTTTGATGATTGCCATTTTGACTGGCTCCGTGACAGCTAAAGTACCCGGTAGTACACTGTCTCACTAAAATGGCTCTAATCTTCGCCCGAGTGTCGAATTTGGGTGAATTTGGTATCGATGGAAAGCTTATTCAATTTTCCTGGGGATAAAAAGTCAAAATCATAACAATTTCACATGGAATAAAATATATTCTTATTTGAAGCAAGATCTTTGATGTTCTAGAGACGAATTTGAACTAGGAGACGGGTGGGGTATTACAACTATTGATACCCAATTTTGACTTCTTAATGTGCCTCCTAGGCTGCTATTTTACCACCACTACCACTACCACCACCACCACCAATAAGCCAAGTGTATTCCAATATAGTGGGGTCTAGGGAGGGTAAGATGTACGCAGTCCATACCGCTACCTCCGAAGAAGTAGAGAGGCTATTTTCGATAGACCCTCGACTCAAGATAAAGAATAGTAAACAAAGTCGTGATGAAATGTGAAGTAGGATGGATGGCTTAACAGAAGTAAAGAATCAGAAATAATAAAATAGAACTCAGAGTAATACAGAATAGGAGAACTAAGATCCATAAACAATAAGAAATAAGAAATACAAATTTTGAAATGGGGCACCTACCTAGTAGTAACCTACACTCACAGACCAAAACCATCCACCACACCCAAAATCTCCTGACTAGAGGCTCCTACCTATTGACACAGTCCTATGATTACTACCTCGGCTAAATAGGGACTCTCCTAACTACTTGCTATAACTCATGCACTCATCCTAGCCTTCTACTCTTATTTGTGACCTCCACACCTTCCTATCTTAGGTCATGTCCTCGGTAAGCTAAAGCGGCTCTATGTTATGTCTAATCACTTCCCTCCAGTATTTCTTCGGCCTACCTCTACTCCTGCTGAAGCCATCGAAAGCTATCCTCTCATACCTACAAATTGGGGCATACGTGCCTCTCCTCATCACATGCCCAAACCATCTCAGTCTTCCTTCCCGTATTTTGTCCTCCACCGAAGCCACTCCCACCTTTTTCCAAACAATTTCATTACTAACTCTATCCTCTCTTATAAGCCCACACATCCAGTGCAACATTCTCATTTCCGCCACCTTCACTTTTTGAATGTGGGAGTTATTGATAGGCCAGCACTCCGCTCCATACAACTTGGCTGGACGAACTGCCACTCTATAGAATTTGCCTTTAAGCTTAAGGGTCACCTTCCTATCACACAACACTCTTGAAGCGAGCCTCCACTTTATCTAACCTACTCCAAAATGATTAGAGACAGCCTCATCCATCTCTCTATTCCCCTGGATCATATCCCCAAGATACTTAAAAATATCTTTCTTACAAACAACTTGGGAATCCAACCTCACCACCACTTCGTCTTCCTACCTTAAGTCACTAAACGTGCACTCCAAATACGCTGTCTTGGACCTACTCAACCTGAACCCCTTAAATTACAGGGTTTGCCTCCATACCTCTAATTTTTCATTAACACCCATCCGCGTCTCATCAATCAGCACTACATCGTCTGTAAATAACATACACCAAGGAACTTCACCTTAAATATTCCACATCAACTTGTCCATCACCAACACAAATAGAAATGGACTAAGAGTCGAACCCTGATGCAACCCTGTCTCGACCAAAAAATGCTCTGAGTCTTCTCCCGTCATTTGTACCTGAGTCTTCCCTCAATCGTACATGTCCTAAATAGCTCTGGTATACGCCACCAGCACCTTTCTCATCTCCAAGTATCTCCAAAGAACCACCCTAGGGACTTTGTCATAAGCCTTCTACAGGTCGGTGAAAACCATGTGCAAATCCTTCTTTCTTTCCCTATACTACTCCACTAATCTCCTCACCAGGTGGATTGCCTCTATCATTGAGCGAATAGGCATAAAACCATACTGATTCTTCGATATGGACACGATCCTCCTCAATCTCTGCTCAACCACCCTCTCCTAAATCTTCATAGTAATACTCAACAACTTAATACCCCTATAGTTATTGCAACTCTGAATGTCACCCTTGCTTTTATATAACGGTATCATCGTACTCCATCTCCAAGACTCAGGCATTCTTGCAGTCTTGAAAATATCATTAAGCAAATCTTTCAACCACCTTAACCCTGCCTCACCCATAAACTTCCAAAAAATCACCAAAATCTCATCGGGCTCGGTCGCCCTAGCCCTCTGTATCCTACGAATAGTCTTCTTGACCTCCTCCACCTTAAAACATCTACAATAACTAAAATCACGGCTCTCATTTGAGTGCTCCAGCTCCCCTAACTCAATGCCTCTGTCCCCCTCCTTGTTCAAAAGTCTATGGAAATACTCCTGCCATCTTTTCTTAATATGAATATCCTCCACCAAAACTCTACCATCCTCCCCCTTAATGAATTTCACTTGGTCGAGGTCACGACCCTTCCACTCTCTAGCCCTAGTAAGCCTATACAACCTCTTTTCTCCGCCTTTCTCCTCGAACCCTGCATGCGAGCTCTCAAATACTGATGTCTTAGCAGCCATAACTGCTAACTTAGCCTCCTTCCTTTCTAATTTTTAAACCTCCCTACTCTCCCGCGTTTCCTCTTCATCTTTACTTTCAATCAACTTAACATACGCCCCCTTCTTAATCTTCACTTTCTTCTTAACTTCTTTATTCCACCACAAGTCCTCCTTATGCCTTCCTTCCCGCCTCCTCGAAACACCCAACACTTCTCTAGCTGTCTCTGTAATGCAGCTGGCAGCCTTATCCCATCGAACATCCATGTCTCCCTTAAACTCCCACACCCCCAACCCCGCCACCTTCTCCCCTATCTCCAGCGCACTAACTGGCATCAAGCCATCCCATTTAATTCTAGGTCGACTCTCCCCATCCTTTCTCTTCTTGCTCTTCTTGATAATCAATTCCATCATCAAAAGCATGTGCTGGGTCGAAAGATTTTCACTCGGAATGACTTTATATTCCTTACATAAAACCCTATCCCCCTTCCTAAGCAGTAGAAAGTCAATATGAGTCTTGGCTATCAAGCTTCTAGAAGTAATCAGGTGATTCTCCTTCTTCGGAAAGCTTGAATTCACCACCACCAACCTAAAAGTCCTCGTAAAATCCAACAGAGCAGCTCCCTCACCATTTCTATCACCAAAACCAAAATCTCCATGCACATCGTCATAACTATTAATTTCAAATATTAGTATTTTTTACGCATTATTTTAGCATCGAATGAATTTGGACGTGCCATATTCATGGTTTCAAAATATATAATTTTTTTATTAATTTTGCATTATTATTTTTTATTATATATAATTTATTAATTTAAATATAACGTTTTTACGTGATTTCTAATATTTATTGAATTATTTAATATCTATGCTCGTAATTTACAAACATCTAGTTATTATTATCATTGTTACTATTATTATTGTTGTTGTTGTTGTTAAATGGCATCCAATTTCATTTAAGTTTTTCAATCTATTTAGTTTTTAACCTAATTTTATCCAATTCATGACAATTCTAGCCTAAATTCAGTCTAATTGGACATAATTTCAATTTTTCAATTCAATTTTGATCAAATTTTAAATTTCTCGTACCTTTAAATCTCAGTCATTGATCAAAATTGATCTAACGCCTGACATCAAGTTTTCCTTTTTAGAATTTCCCAACCTAACCTAATCCCCCATTTGGCAAAAATTCACCGCACATCCCTCTCTCTTCTCTCTAAAATAAACCACCTCTCTCTCACGTCAGCGGGTTCATCATTGTGCCTCTCCTCCTCTCTCTTCTCTTTCTCCTCAAAGTTGACCACCACCGAAAAACCCAACAATAAATTTTCCACCCCCTCTTCCTTTACCTCTTTCTTTTCGTTGGTCTAACCCACCATCGATGAGACCATCGCCTATGGAACAGCCAATCCGTCACCGACATGGTTCTACAATAAACTACCGCTCTAATAATAAAATTATAGGGTCTTCTTATGGGAGACAAGGTTTCTGTGTTTTATGTGTTTATGTTAATCACTTAGGAAAAACATAATCTAGGATTTATTAATAAATTTATTTTTTCACCTAGAAAGCATGATTTATGATTAGTAATCAACTTTAAGCATGTTAAATCAACTTCGAGCATGTTGAAGTAGCTTATAACGCGTTTAACTAGTTTTTGAAATACTTTTCAACATGTAGTTCAATTTTCAGAATACTGAAACAACATTCCAACAATTAAATTTTAAGTTCCGGCCTAATAATAATTTTTCGTAACAACAAAAAGTTGATTTAAGAATTTTCAAAAACTGTTTAACTATTTTTAATAATATCAGTTTTGCTTTAAAAAATAATTTTCTACAATCTGTTTAACAATTTTTTGTAATCAGAAAATTAGTTTCTGCAATCTGGTTTATCAACATATAATAATATTAGTTTCTGTTCTAAACAATAAGTTTCTGCAATCTGTTTTAACAATGCATAATTAAATCAGTTTTGCTCTCAACAATGAGTTTTTGCATTCTATTTTAACAATTTATAATAAAATCAGGTTTGTTTTAAAAAATAATTTTTTGCAATATGTTCAACAATCAAAATCAGTTTCTGTTAATGATTTTTTAAGATCAGTGTTTTTGCAATAATAAAAATCAGATTCTGTGTTAAATAGTAATTTTTTGTTAATGAGTAATTGTTGTTTTTAAGCATGTTAATCACCTAACCAATCGTTAATTAATCAAGAGGATTGTTTGAAACTATTATGTGCTACTTGTTTGTTCAATGTGTTTTGCTTGACATGAATCCTGAGTCTAATCAGGTCACCTGACTTTCTTTTTCTATATTCTAAATTCAAAATAGTAAGTCCAACGACCCTTGAACATTAAGTTGGGACGGGTAGGCATTTAGGGAATGCTAGTTTTTGACATTTTTTAGAATGTCTTTAGGCTAAAATAACCAAACTAGGTGGGGTTGGGGGAGTAGACTTTCGGAAATGATGGAAGGTTGACTCAAGCATAATTTGACAATGTGACATACGACATTGTCATCGGTTAATAAGATGGACGCTGATCCAAATAATAAAATAATAAATTCTTATCCAACAACTTGGATTTATTTTTTCCTCTTTTATTTACTTTGCATGTTTAAATTGTATGCGGTAGTTTAGGTTCTCTTATTTAATCAAATTTTGATATATTAAGTGTACTCCTTCTATCTTCTTAGTTAACTGAGTTATTTTTTGATGTATCTTGTCATCACTTAGATAATTGACACATAGAAATAGTTAAATTATTTGTCTTGTTTATTATTATTTTCCTCACTTAGCTACTATTAAATTAATAAATTAAGCGACTTTTGTTGATCACGTAGAATCCTCTAGTAACATACGAATTTTATCGAAAATCACATTTGTGGACCTCGAAAGGTGTCTAACACCTTTCTTTTGAGGTAATTTGAACCTTTACCCAATTTCTGGTGACGTAGACTAATTAAATAATTTTTAATTAGCCTAAATAGTGTCCTAACACCTTAGATCATTAGGCGGTGACAATTCATTCTTTAAATATCCTAAAACGAGTTGTCACGTTGAATCCCTCTTTTTACGAGAAAAATAGGACGCGACACCATTTATCATAGTTCAGAAGTTTATTTGTTTCTTTTCCATTTTTACTTTTTGATCCCAAATAATTTATCCGACCCCACTATTGGATCTAATAAACC
The DNA here is from genome assembly GCA_030864225.1 of Capsicum baccatum var. pendulum. Taxonomy (NCBI): domain Eukaryota; kingdom Viridiplantae; phylum Streptophyta; class Magnoliopsida; order Solanales; family Solanaceae; genus Capsicum; species Capsicum baccatum. The sequence continues at coordinate 231,843,293 of CM061560.1, read as the reverse complement.
AACTAACCAATCCAATTCCAGTTAAAATACAAGAGAGGACTATCTAACACATGCATTTTTCCACTCCTGTATCGATAAACACACACAATACAGTAACACTCACAACTATCAGTTTTAAGAAAAAAAATATTAATCCATAACACCCCAAAAAACACCAAATAAATTGAACCTCTCACACTTCAATTTCCAGCGAAATTCTCTCAAAAAAATACTACCCACCATCGGTCAACACCATATAGCCACCATCTTCGTCAAACCAAAAATACCTCACTGGTGAACCATCACCGCGCCCTTAGTTTGGGACACCTCCGACCTAATATCTACTCCCTCCAATCAGTAAACACCAAGTAGCAGTAATAGCAATCACTGCAATTTGACTGGGCTTCACGTTAATAGAAAAACAGAGGGAGTATCGGGTTAGAAACAAAAAGTAAAAGTCAAGTTGAATTGGTTTAAAATCAGATTCAATGGATTTATTAGTTTGGATAGTGAATTTATTTGGGATAAAGAAATTAAAATGGAAAAGGGATATATATATTTTCGAACTATGATAGATGGTACGTATATACCCTTCGTCATACTTTGGGTACAGACATGCCCCTACCATTAATGTGAGGAGGCATATACGTATTATTTTATTAATGGTAGGAGTGTATGTGCACCCAAAGTAATGAAGAATATACACGTACCATTATTCATAGTTCAAGGGCATATTTATCTCTTTTCCGTATCATGAAAATACAAAAAGATCATGTTTTACCCATCAATTTTTTTTTTCAAACTAGATTATTGATGAGGACAAAATTACAGCTTTAAGTTTGGCATCCCAAACTTTTACATGATCAATGAGTAGAAACACGATAAACAGGCTCTACAACACCAAAAAATGCCCCCAAATTATCAATTTCAACCTGTACCTATTAATAGGAGTAATATTTTAAAGTCACTATGTTCATTTATTTTTTAACGGAGGTGTCAAATCAAAAAGTGATAAATAATTTTAAATGGATGGAATATTAGGTCTCAAAAAAATAATTTGACGAATAAGTAACCAATTTTAATTATAAAATATGAAAAAGAATAATTTTCTTTTCTTGATAAGCTGAAAATGGCAAATAAAAATAAAAATCTATCTGAAATAGTAGACAAGTAAAAATGAACAGAGAAAATAACTTAGATCATAATAAGTAAAATTCAAATTTTAAAATTAAACAAATTTAATTAATGACTAGTACATGAGCAATTAAGAAAATCACTTCTCAGTTAATTTCTCATTCACTTTTACTTGTCACTATTTTCCTAGTTGAATTTTTATTTTTACTTATCACTTTGACATATCAAGAAAAGACAAAAAAAATAAAAAAATTTGCCCTTAACATTAATTACCTATTCTCCAAAACATTTTCAAAATGTATAAAACCTCCAAAACGCTCTAAAAACCCTTGTTGTCAAAACCTTATTTTGAGCTGAGATTACCGGATGCATGGCCGTCGTGGCGGCCATTGGCCAGACTCCACCTTTGGAGGTTGGTCCAACATTACCTATAGGGACTGAGGAGCTCCTAAAAATATTGTATGACAGTACCATAAAACCTAGTAAGACTCAATACAAACAATTACCATTGAAAAAAATAGCGTATTTGCATGGGAAATCAAGAATTGTCTAGGAGGACGATAAGGTGCAACAAATGATAATAAATGAAGATTTTCAATACACAGTTATAGGGAAATTCTCATACGGATGGCTAGAGATTCAATATCTGAGATGATCAATTCCAAAGCAATATGATTTGAAAGGACAAGTGAATATTGAGCTACGCAGTAATCTTCATATTCTGATAAGGGCATCAAGATTGGAGGACTATGTTTATCTTCTATTGAAGCCTCAATTTTACATCACGCAAAACTATTGGTCATATCTGATACACACTCTCAAATGGGATCCATTGTCTAATTCAAATGAGGAAATATCTATTAGAGTTGCATGGATATCATTTCTACCTTTACCTCTTATATTTTTTGGAAAAGAGGTGGTTTTCTCCTTAGCAGATGCAGTAGGAAAACCTTTACAAGTGGAACTTACCACCCAGAACAAAACAAGACCTAGTTATGATAGGGTCAAAGTGGAGGTTAAACCTTTTGTGTGAATTTCCAAAAAGAATTAAGGTTGGAATGCGGATGAAGAGTGAAGAAATTAAGGAGAAATGGATTAATATAAGGTACGACTATGTCCCTAAACATTGCAAGACATGTAAATTACAAAGGCATAGTAAGAAAGAATATTTCATAATCATCCAGAACTATATCCTAAGGAGGAGAAAAAAAAAGGAAAATAAAAAGGATAAAGGTATTGAGAACATACAAAAGAAGGAGGGGGAACTTTAGAAAAATAAGATAAATGAAAGGCTCCTTGCAGTGAAGAGAGGGTTTTCTGGGAACAAAGAAAAAAGAAATATAGAAGAGGAAAATATCAAAGGATGGGTAGTTATGAATGGAACCCAAGAACCTTGATGAAGAACAAAGAACTAAATACAGATAATAAGTTTAGTACTTTGGAAGACAATTGTGTAGAAAGGGATTTAGTCAACACTCAAGTTTCTAATCCATCAGAGAAGCAGGATCAAGGAAATAATGGTTATAATAAAGGTAAACAGAAAGTGGAAGCAATAATGCAGAAGGGACAAACAGAGTATACAGGAGAGACTAGTAGTCGGGGGAATCAACATGATGCCCATAGTACCATTAAAAATAGCATTGCTCATGAGGATACAACAAAGGAGACAAATAAAATAGACAAATTACTGAGAGTGATAATCAATAATCATCTAAGGAGATAGAACAACTAGAAAATATTGTAACAGTAATCAAAAGGTAAAATCAAAAGTTGGAGATCAAAAAGATGAAGTTAACTTCCAAAGTAAAGGATTAGAAACTCCTAAAATCAATTCATTGTCAGAAAAAAAGAGAAGAGAGACAAGCAAAATACAGAGAAGGATGAAAGTAGAGATTTGAATACTGAACAAGTCAGTAGAGAATGGGAATTGTAACCTAGACAGATTGAAAGTCTGAAAGTAAAGGCAAGGAAAGGTACAAAGGAAAATCTACCAATGTCATAAATGAATACAAGAAGAAAGAAGGGGTCCTCTTTTACTACTGGTCAATGATTAATAATGTCATTTTTTTAGAATATAAGATCTGTGAAAACTCAAAAGTCTTTTGGGAGATTAGTAAACCTATATAAGAGGCATCATTATTCTTACATAGCTTTATTAGAACCTTTTCAAAACCCAGATGAGATGAAGAGTTGTAGGATAAGACTTGGTATGCCAAATGCTAAGGTAAATAGTTCAACAAAAATCTAGGTTTTCTGGGAGAAGGAACGGGAAGAAAAAGGTTCAACAAATTCTATTCAGAAGCTAACCAAGCAGTATCAATTGAGAGGAACTACTGAATTTTTCTATATATCAACAGTGTATGCAATATTTTATTGAAAGCATAGAGCTTTGAAAGGATCTAGAGAATATTGCTGAACAAATTCATGCCACTTGGCTTTTGGGAGGAGACTTTAAAGTGATCTTAGATGATTCATAAAAGTTAGGAGATCTTTTAGTTACTCTATATAAATTAGAGAATTTTGCAAGATGTATGTCTATTTGTGCTTTAAGTGGATTAAAATTTACAAGAAGTAGCTATACATGGTGGAATCGAAGAATTAAAGAGGATAGTATATTCAAATAGTTTGATAAGGTGTTTGGGAATAATGAATTTATGCAACTTTAGGCTAATAGTGATGTTTGTCACATTATAAGGCAAGGGTCGAGTACGCACCTTTACATTTGGTTTGTAATAACTCTCAAGAGAATGTGGTAAAGCCTTTAAGATTCCTAAATTTCTACGTTAAGCATGTACAGTATGGGAAGATTGTAGAGAAAGCCTGGTCAGGGGAGGTAAAAGCTTCTCCTTTTACTTTAGTGCATACTAAACTAAAAAGGGTGAAAAAATCTCTTAGGCAGTGGAGTAAGGAAAACTTTGGCAATATTTTAAAAGAATTTCCACTTTGAAGGATGTTGTCAAGGCTAAGGAAATTTAGGTGGAAGTTTCCCCTACTGATGCTAATAGAGCTGAACTTGGAAAGGCTAAGGAAGATTTGAAGAGATACCTTCACACAGAAGAGGATTATTAGAGACAAAAGGCTGAAATGAAATAGTTTTTGTATGGGGATAGGAATACCAATTTCTTTCATACTTATTTGAAGGGTAGAAGGAGGAAAATATTGGGGTAGGAAATTCAGTCTAGGTAAGGATATTTCATATGTACTACTCAGAATATAGGGGATAAAACAATGAATCTGTTTAAGGACCAGTCCTAGAAATCACATAATGACCTTGATAGTGACTTGCTACAAAATATTAACAAGTTTATTAATAAAGATCATAATGAGCAGATGGAAATGATACCTACTAAGGAAGAAGTGAAATAGGTGGTTTTTGTCTTAAACAACCTTGTTTTATGGTTAGGAGCTTCCTAGATTTATGATTCATACAAATCTAGTATTGATTCCTAAGAAGGAGAAGGTGCAGACTTTTGGATATTTGAGACTTATCAGTCTTAGTAACTTTGTTAATACGATATTATCTGGATTGATACATGAAAGTTTTGTGAAGTTTCTTCTTGAAATTATTTCCACTAATCAAACAGGCTTTGTGAAAGGTAGGAGAACCACAGAAAATAAGTTGTTGGCTCATGAAATACTTAGAAATAGGCATTATAATGTAGTGGTGAAGTTGGATATGGTAAAGGCATATGATCGGGAATCATGGAAGGTTAGTCAAGGTACTGAGGAGATTTGGAAGGTTGTGAGATTTATAGGTAGCAACTGGTATTCTATTTTGATAAATGAATAATCTTTTGTTTTTTTTCCAATATTCTAGAGGGCTGAGGCAAGGTGGCCCTTTATCCCTCACTTCGTTTATAATTGTTGCATAGGTATTATCAAGAAGCTTTAATAGGTTGTTTAAATCATTTTTTCATAGGGTATGGGATGCCTAAGTGGAGCCCAAAGATAAATCATCTATATTATGTAGATGATACTATCTTATTTTGCTCAGGACATCCTGGTTCTATGAAGAAAATGATGAGGATTCTAAGGGAGTATGAATATTTGTCAGGGAATATTGTTAATTTGGCTAAGAGCTTATTCTATGTACATGAGAAGACTCTAGCAAGAATTGGTAATTGAATTAGAAGAATTACTGAAATTTCTCAGGGTAGTTTTCCTTTTATTTATATTGGATGCCCAGTTTTTATGGGAGAAAGAAGAAGGTCCAGTTTAGGAAATAATCAAGAAGGTGATGAAGAGATTTAGTCTATGGAAATATAAACTCCTAACTTTTGGAGGCAGGTATGTACTTATTGCTCATGTGTGACAGTCTATGCCTACATATTTATTGTAAATTGTGATCTCACCAAAGGGTTTCATTAATCATTAGCATAAGATTTTTGCAAAAAATTTCTAGGACAATTCTACTGGAGATAAAAATAAGCACTGGGCATCTTGGGATAATATGTGATATCCAAAAGAGGAGGGATGTATTGGATTTAGATCTTTGCATATAATGAATAAAGTACTGTGTGCCTAGATATGGTGGAACTTTAGAACATCTACTACTTCTCTATGAGGGGGAATTTATGTGGAATAAATATTGCAAGAAGATGCATCCCATTATAGCTAAGGGGTATAGAACTTCTCATGTATGGGGGAGTTTAGTAGAGGTAAGTGAAGAGAGATAACATAATATTTGGCACTTGAAGTCTTGAAATTCTAGTTTTTGATTTGATAATTGAACTGGTCAAGGAGCTCTATACTATGGGGTGAATGATACTGCAGAAGAAGAAAAACTGGAGGTTAGAGACTTTGAAGAGATTGGTGTTTGGAACAGGAATAAATTAAGAAGTAAAGTGTCAGGAGATATGGTTGAATACATTGTGTAAAATATTAAGACACCTACTTAAGGACAAGAAGCTGATAAACCATGGTGGACAGGGAACAATAATGGAATCTTCACTGTTAAGTCTACATAGGAGATTCTACGAAGCAAAAGAGAGAGGTAGGAGAAATTCTGATATATACGGACCAAGAGACTTTCTCTTAAGTTAAATTTCTTTCTATGGAGGGTCTGGAGGTGGATAATTGCAACAAATGATAATCAAAAGAGATTAAGGATCAATATTATTTCTAGGTGCCGATGTTGTGAGAAGAAAAAGGAGGAGACCATGGCATATCTTTTTCCAATAGCCCCTATAGTTAAAAAGCTATAGAGGTAGTTTGCTATTTTGGTAGGTATAGACATAGAAGACATAATTGAGCTATATCAAATCATTCATACATGGTGGAAAATGAAGGTATCCTCAAAATTTGATGTAGTATATAGAGCTATGCCGACAATTATCATGTGAAGTCTATGGAAAAGAAGAAATTGGATCAAACATAGAGGAAAATAGAGTTTAAAGATCTGATATGGCAAGTGCAAGATTTGATAAGAAAATTGATCAAGTGTCTGTATCCATGGATGAGAATTGGAATAGAGGTATGTCAAAACATAGTTTGTATTTTGACAAGTTACAAATCAAGGCTATACTATCATAGTGTCACTTGGAATTTCCTAGAAAGAAATATGTTGAAATGTATTACAAATAGGGCTTGTAAAGGAAACCTAAGGTTAGGATCTACTGCTTTTTGCATCAGAAATGATATAGGAGATTTGATTTTTGCCAAATTTAAAGCTTTAGGGAAACTTAATATTGAGGCTAAGGCAATGGCAATTAAGAAGGCTATGTCAGGAGCATAATTACTTAGGATCCCTGATTGATACTGATTCTCTCTCACTAATGGAAATGATTAACAATAAGTGGAGAGTACCATGGTGTCTAATAGAAGTGTAATATCCCATAAGATTCCAAGATCGATTCAGCCTTTAGTTGCATCCTTAAATGGGGGAGGGGGCCCAAGGCTTGAAACTTTCACTAAGTGCTAAGGACATAGTCATTTCAAAACCCCAAAACTTTACAAATTTATTTTTTGAGCTTCCCGACCCTGATACGTTGATTTTTGAGTTAAAACTTTTTTAGGGTTGTTAAAGGTATGCTAGAAAGAGTTTAGTAATTCTGTGCATTTTTGCATAGCAAAGGTACAAATCTCTCATGATAAGCCCGCAACACACTGGTCATTCAACCAGAGCAAGGTCCACGACGTAGGGGTGGCTCTATCGGAGAAAGGTTCACATGTAGGGGCCACTCCAACGGAGTAAGGTATGCAGAACAAAGAGTGGCTTCATCGGAGCAAGGTTTGCGGCGCAGGGATCATTCCACTAGAGCATGGTCCACGACGTGCTAGTGTTGTGCATCCAACTTCTCGGTTAATGAATCAAGGGGCAATTTGATCTTTTTCCCTTAACCTAAGTCATCCATTTCATGATTTTAACTGTCTAAGGATAATTATTTAACAATCACCCATAAAATTATCACTCGAAACCCTTCCCATTTCCCAAGAACAAAGTTCAAGCTTTTTTCTCCCAAAAACACAAGGATTTAAGTTTTGAATACAAGATTTCTTCAAGAATCCGTCCAATTAAGGTATATGGTTTATTCATTAATGGGTTCCTTTCACCAATTAAGTCCAAAAATCCTCTCTTTCATTTAAAGTATGAACTTTTCCTTCATTATGAAATTTTACATGTTCAAGATGAGTTTAATCCATGCTTCTCCTTAGTAATTTGAATTTAATCCATGTCCTCTTATGATTCCATTTAAATTAGGTTATGTAATGCTTTAAATTTCAAGTTCCTGTGTATATTTAAATTAATTCCATGTTAATTCATCCAATTCATGCATTAATCCAAGTGTGTATATTACCTAGCCATGCTTAACTCATTTCCATGTTCCAACTCATGAAATTCATCAGTTCAACGTAATGTCTTATGTTTTGGGTCTTTGAACTATGATGTTAAATCACTGTTTTACTATTGTTATCAAAGTTTGTAATTATTCAATGTTAGCGGGTTATGAACAATCGATATTTATGTGTTTACTTACATTTCAGACCTTCCAAGTAATGAGTCAATTAAACCTTGAATCTTATCATTTACTCAATTGTTATGATTATGTTAAGCACTATTAGTTGTTATGTTCAGTTGAACTTAAGTCAGTACCAGTGTCAGTTCAGTTGGGAATAGGATTTAGCACCGAGTGAACCCAGGGATGGGGGCTCACCTGCCAGTAGAGGGTGTGACCCTTAGCAGAAATCCTTGAGTTCCAAAACTACGTAGATAATATAGGTTTAAGATGTCTTCCTGCCAGTTATGGGTTGACACATATATCATAGGAGAACATTCCAGTAGAGGGTGACTCCCTAGTCCTTTGGGACAGTAGTTTAGTGGATCCACATAACAATGTGTTAGTACCCGTGGCAAGGTAGTAACACCCTTCCAACTTGGTTTATAGTTTGGACCCCAATTAGCTTAGATTGGGGCATGTCAGTTACATGATAACTCTTATAATTTCAGTTAGTGTTCAGTGTATCTCAGTTCAGGTTTGCTTGACCAAGGAATTTAGATTTTCAACTGTTCAGATATTCAGATTATTTCAGTACATGCTTTACTTGGTCTTGCATTCTCAGTTTTACATGTTCATGTATTCATGTTTAGTTGCCATATTTATTTTAGTTAGTCCTTACCTTACGTACCAGCACATTTAAAATACTGATTGCATACTTTTCTCTTGTGTTATGTTGTCTTATAACATAGGTTCTGACACATAGTTTCCCAACAGCCCTAGATAGCTCAGCAGTTCCCCATAGCAATATTGGTGAGTTCTCATCCATCGAGGACATGTCATGTTATTCCAATTATTTCAGTGTTCCCTTATGTTCAGTTTAGTTAGAGTTAGTTGGGGGTTTGTCCCATCAACTCCATATGTTTAGAGGATTTCAGATAGACAATCTAGTTTTCCAGTGTTTATCAGATACTTCAGACATGTTTTATATAATTCAGTATAAAGATTGATAGTACCTTATGGGTTTATTGTCTACACATGTAATGTTATTGTCATTTTATTCAGTACTCATAGTAGCTACCTAACCATGGGTTAGATTGGGCTCAATTATGGTCTTAAGCACCGCTGTTGCGACCAGGGTGTAGCCTCGGGTCATGACAGGAAATGATTAAGGAGATATGACTCAAGATTTATTTTGTGCAGGGTAGCTTCAAACACAATTTTAGGGAAGGAAATCTAGTCACGGATGCTCTAGCTAATGAGGTAATAGAACTGTAACAGACCAAGGAGTTCTTTGATTTCATTGAGCTAACAACTAACATTAGAAGGCTTATTAATATGGATAAAGCACAAATTCCTAATTTCAGGATTAGGATAGGCAAAATAGACACACAAGAAACAAATTAAGCAGCAATATAAACATGGAAAAGCAAAAGCTATAATTCTTAACGAAAAACACAAAGGACCCCAATAGTACAATCCCAAGGGGGTGCGAGATGATAATAAACACAAATATATAATTTTTTGTCAAGATTAAGACAAGAGATTTTTGCTACATCTAGTTAGTTGACCTAGCTATCAAAAATACTTTACCAAAATAGGGGTAGAGGGAGCTTTCCACTGCAATACGCCATATTTCTGTTGGTACTCGAAGTGTGTGTTCATTTAGAGCCGGCATCTACAACAAAGGAGAGGTCCTTATTAGGAATAGAGTTATTGTTTGTGATGAAAGGTGGAGTGTAGTGGGGAAAAACTTACAAATTGGTACAAATCAGGGTAGTAGCACCTTCAAACATTGGTCCTGTGGGGATAAAATCCCCCGACCACCTGAAACATTGAGATGGTTATATAAATGGGAGTTTAAGTTAATGATCAAAAAGATTAACACTTTACCATAGGCATAAATGATAGATAGAGCTAAGTTTTCCATTGAAACACAAGGATGGAGCTTTCCAGACATCCACAGAAGGAAGAAGATGAAGTGGAAACTCTAACTAGGTGGAAACATCAGTCAGGTGCAGTGGAGCTTAGTCAAGAAGAGTGTTGTGTAATCTTGTCCAAAAGGAGGCCAAATATTTTACAGTAGGACTCTCTTCACATTCTTTTTTTTAGATTGGGTCCCCTTATGGACTTTGGGTCATCATTGTAAAAACTTGGGCTTTGTTTGATTTATGGAGATATAAATAAAGTAAAATTTACCTATATAACGACATCTTTATAGATATTTACCTAAAATCCCAACTTTTTTTTAATTTCAGAAAATCCCACCTTTTAGTCGTTGCAGATACATATCACTAACATAAGATACATTCTATAGATAAATCGAAAGATTAAACTAATTTGTATAATTTAAGGGTTGTAACGAATAAAGTTGCTTTAATTGAGCAATTTACCTAACTAATAATGGTAAAATCTGAATAAAATCCTACAAAAATAGGTTATTTATTTGTTATTCCACCTTTTAAAAATAAATTTTCTTTCATAATCAGTCTAGTTAGAAATGATTCTATGACCTTTTTATTAATTTTTCATGGTTTTCTTCAAAGTAATTTTAATGAATATTTCAGTGTTGTTACGCCATTTCGGCAGTTGGATTAACGATTGGTGGTGGAATAAAGAGGTTAAGAAGAAAGTGGAGACCAAGAAAGGGGCGTATAATAAGTTAGTTGAGAGTAAGGATGAAGAAGAGAAGTGGGTAAACAGGAAAGAGTACAGTTAGATAGGAAGGAGGCTAAGTTAGCAGTTACGGCGGCTAAGACGGTAGCATTTGAGAGCTTGTATGCGGGGTTACAGGAGAAAGGAGGGGAAAAAAGTTGTTTAGACTCTCTAAGGCTAGGGAGAGGAAGGGTTGTGACCTCGATCAAGCGAAGTGCATTAAGGAGGAGGACGGTACAATGTTGGTGGAGGACGGCCACATTAAGAATAGATGGCAATCGTATTTTCACAGGCTCTTGAATGACGAAGGGTATAGAGCTATTGTGTTAGGGGAGATGGATCACTCAGAGGAGTGTCAAGATTTTAGTTATTGTAGATATTTTAAGGTAGAGGAGGTTAGAGAGGCTGTTCGCAGGATGCGAAGGGGTAGGGCGATGGGGCCTGATGAGATACCTGTGGATTTTTGGAAGTTTTTTGGCGAGGCTGGTTTAAGGTGATTGACTGGATTATTTAACGAGATTTTTAAGACGGCAAAAATGCCCGAGGCTTGGAGGTGGAGTACTATGATCCCTCTTTATAAGAACAAGGGTGACATTCAGAGTTGCAATAACTATAGGGGTATTAAGTTATTGAGTCACTCTATGAAGATTTGGGAGAGAGTGGTTGAGGTAAGGCTGAGACGGATAGTGTCTATTTCGAAGAACCAGTTTGGATTTATGCCTGTCCTCTCGACGACGGAGACAATTCACCTGGGACGGAGGATGGTGGAACAGTATAGGAAAAGGAAGAAGGACTTGTACATAGTGTTTATCGACTTGGAGAAGGCATATGACAAAGTCTCCAAGGAGGTGCTTTGGAGATGCTTCGAGGTGAGTGAAGTCCCGGTGGCATATATCAGAGCAATTAAGGACATATATGATGGACCTAAAACTCAAGTGAGGACGGCGGGAGGAGACTCAAAGCATTTCACTGTCTTGATAGGATTGCATCAGGGATCTACTCTTAGTCCCTTTTTGTTTGCTTTGGTGAGGGATGTGTTAACGCGGCGTATTCAAGGAGAGGTGCCTTGGTGTATGCTTTTTGCAGATGATGTACTTTTGATTGATGAGACGCGGGTGGTGTGAATGATAAATTAAAGGTGTGGATACAAACTCTTGAGTCTAAAGGGTTCAGGTTGAGTAGGAGCAAGACAAAGTATTTGGAATGCAAGTTTAATGACGTAAGGCTGGAGAATGAGGTGGTAGTGAAGTTGGAATCACAGGTGGTATGTAAGAGGAATAGTTTCAAGTATCTCAGGTCTATGATTCAGGGTAACGGTGAGATTGTCTAGGATGTCTCGCACCGTATTAGGGCGGGATGGATGAAGTGGAATCTCACTTCGGGGGTGTTGTGTGATAAAAAGGTGCCTCTCAAGCTTAAAAGCAAATTCTACAGGGTGGCAGTCCGTCCGGTCATGTTGTATAGAGCGGAGTGTCGGCCAGTTAAGAACTCCCACATTCAAAAAATGAAGGTAGCGGAAATGCGGATGTTGCGTTAGATGTGTGGGCTGACTAGGGGGATAGAGTTCGAAATGAGACTATCAAGGAGAAGGTTGGTGTGACTCCAGTGGAGAATAAGATGCGGGAAGTCCGATTGAGATGGTTTGGACACGTGATGAGAAGGGGCATGGATGCCCCGATTCGTAGGTGTGAGAGGCTAGCTTTGGATGGTTTTAGGCGGGGTAGGGGTAGGCCGAAGAAGTACTGGGGAGAGGTGATTAGGCGGAACATAGAGCAGTTACAGCTCACTGAGGACATGACCCTAGATAGGAAGATCTGGAGGACGCGAATTAGGGCAGAAGACTAGGGTCAGTTTAGGTCGCTAGGGTAGGGAATTACTTGGTGGGGGTATTATTCTATTTATGATACCTTGTTTCATGCTTTATTACGAATCTGTTTACTTTTCTCTGTTTACTATTACTTGTGGGTGTCGTATTTGTGTTATGCCATCTTGTTCCATGCTTTACTATGAATTTGTTTAGTCTTCTGTGTCTTGAGCCGGGGGTCTATCGGAAACAACCTTTCTATTTCTTTAGAGGTAGAGGTATGGACTGCGTACATTTTACCCTCCCCAGACCTCACTATGTGGGATTACACTGGGTTTGTTGTTGTTGTTGTTGGATTCACGATATTAACTACAAGCGTTATGAGAGTAATGTAATCATTTTTAGTGAACATGTAACATATGATAAATTAATTTCAGCCATTGTTGTAAAACTGGAAATTGACGAAAGAAGAAAAAATTAAGGCTCGTTACCTAGTTGATGGTAATGCGTCACCGTTGTCGATTCGTAATGAGATGGGTATGAAGCTTTATATTGAAATTTAGAAAAGTGAGTCTAGTTTTGGGATGTATCCATTTATCATCACTACAGTAGAAAAATCTGATAATGAGATATAGTTTGATGGGAAAGCTGGTGTTGTAATGTTTTTGGAAAATCCGTGTGAAGATGTTGCAAAATTAATTAGTTATAATTATAATTGTTCTGCTCCGTTGCAGTTGTTCGATATGAAGGGGAAAAATATTACTACAGATTCCCAAAATAGTGAAGTTAAGGTTAGGAAAATCTACAAGAACAAGTGTACTCTTATTTCAGTTATGGCAAGGTATGCCATTGAGCATTCCTTCAATTTCTATGCGAAAAGATTTGACTAAAAAAGGTTTGTATCTCGTTTAATATTTCAAAAGTAGTTATTTGTCTCTTGTTTATTGAATTATGTATCTTAAGTAAAATTGATTATTGTTTTACGTAATTCTATTTTTGTTATTTTAAGTTGGCCGAGAAACATATTTGGTCTAACTAGAAACATTGCATCTTCATCTTGAATCTCTGGTTCTGGTTTTGTGTGTGTGTGTGTGTATATATATATATATGTATGTATGTATGTATGTATGTATGCATGTATTTCTTGATGTTTTAGTTTTAGTGATAAAAGCATACAAAAGATACATATTAGTAGTGTTAAAGATACATATTATGCAATATGGTACATGTATGTTTCTCTCGTTAATTATTTTTGTAAGATAAAATACATCTTAATTTTTTAACAAATTATGAGGTTTTTTTTGTATGATTACAGCTATGTCCTAAAATGTCATTTGAAGGATTCTATAAGGATATTTAAGACATCATGTCAGCGGGGTACTGATCTCTTTAAAGTTTGATTCTTTCAAGATGTTCACACATGCCTGTTGAATGATAGAGTTTTTACACAACTTCAAGCTATGGTTGGTTTTGTTAGTGGTTTTGCTGCTCCAAAACTTGTCAATTACAAAATAATACACATGTAAAATGACATAATCTAAGATATTAAAAATTCTTTTGGTATATACATTAACTATTAGAAGGCTTGGAGGGATCAAGAACGTGTAGTTCAAATGTTAAAAGGAAAACCTGTAGATGGTTATTGTCAAATGGCAGATACATTTGGATGCTAAATTCTGTTAATCCAGGATCCCATATTAGAATACATAAATTTGAGGATAATAAATTCATGTATCCGTTCATATCATTAGAACCATTGAAGAGTGGTTTTCAATTTTACAAGCCGGTAGTTATGGTTTAGCCGGCGCATTTGAGTGGAGCATATAAAGAGACATTTGTTTGTGCAAGCACTCTTGATGGGGAAGGTATGTAAAATTAGTTGTTATGTATATTTTTTAAGATGTAATTCAAAGTCGATGTCGAGTTAATTATTTTTTTTGGTTATGTATCATAAAAAGTTTAATCGTATCAGTGACATTAAAATTTTTATCTTGAAATTGTAGGATACATTCTGCCAATTGCGTATGGTGTTGTTGACACTGAAAATGATAATTCTTAGACGTGGGTTTTTGAGCAATTTAAAATTGCTTTTGGAGAGTGAGACAATATGTGTGTCGTGTCCAACCGCAACAAAAGTATAATAAAGGTTATCAGTGTTGTATATCCAAATGTGTCGCACCTTGCATGTATTTGGCATCAGAGGAAGAATGTGCACACACACTTTAGAAAAACAAAAGATAGACTTAGCGATATTTTTTATGCTATGTCTAAGGCATATCAAAAAGACGATTTTCAGATTTTTTTTTAATCAAGTTGGGAAGATTGATCTAAGGGTAAAGTATTATCTTGAGAATGCTGAATTTGTAAAGTGGCCACGTGTGTATGCACCTGTTAACCTAGGTAGAATGATGACCTCAAATATGGTGAAGTGTATAAATGAAAAACTCAAGGTTGCACGTGAATTGCCTATAGTAGAATTTCTGGAACTGGCTAGAAAATTATTTGGAAAGTGTAATTGCAAAAATAAAGAAAGAGTATCGTATACAAATACATCACTGGGTAGTATATTCGAAGCATTCTTCATCTAAATACTTCAAAAGCTTTGCGGCTAAAGGTTATTTAAGATGTTTAACTTTGTTTTTAATATTATGTAATGTTGATTTGATATTACATGACACTATTTCATTGGATAAAGTTAGACTGAAATATTATTCAATAAATTCATAAATTAAGTATTTTAAAAAGATACAAAAATTTGATAAAGAAGATCTATATGTATGTATGTGTTAATATATTATGATTAATCTTGTAGGTTAGTGCGTCTTCAGCATATGTGTATTTTGTTTATGATGACGATAGGAAGTACAAAGTATGTCTTGACAGGAGGACTTGCAGTTGCGGAAGATTCCAATTGGATAAGATAACATGTCAACACACGATAGCAGTTCTAAAAAGTAAGTATGTGACTGATATGAAGCCTTATTGCTCCGAGTATTCCTAGCCAAAAATATTAAGAAAGACGTATGAAATATCAATGTTTTCAATGCCAGATAAAAAGGATTGGATTGTGCCACAAGAAGTTATGGACGAAGTTGTGTTACCATCAAAATATAAACGTCCACCACAAAGACCGAAGAAATCAAGTGAAACTGTTACATCGAGCAATGACTATTGCGGGAGATATGGTTATGAAAGTCACAATAGGCGTACTTGTAAATTCTTTCCAAACGAGGAGTGACAATGTAGTCTAATAATGAATAATATTGAATAATCTCTAGATATTTAAGATATTTTTACCTCTTTAAACCTCATCGTTTATGATGTTCTTGCTGTTTTTCAGACTTTTATGAATAACAATTAGCGAAATAACTCATTGTTTTCATCCGACAATTAATTAATCAGATATGTTTTCATATTTTATTTTTCCATTTCATATCATATTAAAGTGTGTATAGAACTTATTGTTTATAAGTCCTCCAACAATAATAGAGAAAAATAGCAATTAAGATATATGACTGATTATGTTATTAAGTTGAAAAAAATAGTTATAGCACATTAAAGAATTGAAAAGAGATATAAAATTTTAGAATGTATCTCTTGAAAAAGATATATTGTGCAGATTAAAATGCTTAGGTACTTTCTTAAGAAAAGGTATATTTAATAACAATTTCAAAGTAACTAAATTATATAAAAAGATTTATATGAACGTGGATGAATAAACAACCTATAAATTGCACAAGCCGATGTTACGAAATTAACAAGAGATACAAGATTAAATAAATTGTATCACTTGTAAAATATATATCGTGAACAGTATGAATCCTATGTACTATTATATTGTTATTGAGCTTAGAAACAAAATGTCACGCAAAGAAAAATAAAATGTCATGCAAAGAAAAAAAGAGTAAGAAATACAAAATTATGTTATGATTTACTATGAGATTTAATTATACGAAATACAATTATGTTGCATAAGTTATTGTGTGTTAGTTACTGTCATTACATTATTTAGTTATATGTGTATTCATTAATCGAGATACATAAAAAATTGTACGATAGATAAATTAATAATATTTATCTCATATAACGTAACAAAAAATTATAAAATCATGTCTTTATAAAGTGTAACTAAAACGTATAGCAAAACAATAATATATCAGAACTGCAATAGCCAGATGTTATTATTACTAATAAAGTAGAACTAGTTTACCATCAAAGATACATAATGTATATTTTTGTAAACATTAAAAAAAAAAGCAACACTTAAAACATTTACTAACATGATCAAAGTTTTTAATAGACAACAAATAAATAACTACTCAATATTTAAAACATGATCCTTTTTTGCTGGTATGAACCTTCTCCTTGGCCTTGGTCGATTATCATTCTCACTAAAGTATTCATTCTCTGCATTTTCAGACTCATATTTTCACACAAGTGTTACGTATCTCAAACGATAATATTGAGCATCAATACCTGAAGATGGTACATCTAATCCCTCACTCAGATACTCGACAAACACAGCCACAAAACACCACAATCCCTGCATAGTGATTATTAATTAAATCAAAACACATACATACTTGTAAATGATAATGAAAACAAAAAAAACATAATATAATAAATACAAACTTGCACTATCTTATTATGCTATCTAAGTAACATATTCAATTTGGAATGAATCGCTTTCGGTCTTTTCCTTGTAAGATTTAAGTGCAGCCCGGTCAGTTGGTACCTTTTTCTTTAAAAATTTACTGTACTGAAGGTAATTTGAAAGCATTATTGTCAACTTTTGTATCTCACTTGTTTATCCCCTGTTCCGTGATGAGTACATTGAATCATACACACGAATGCATCACTCTTTTAAAGCAATGACTGCCATTACCCAGTTAAAAGCACCGTCATAGTTTATGAGGACAAAGACCTCATTAACCTGGTGACAAGGATGACCTGAGGGTGTACTAAATCCATTGATTGTGTTAATCAATGACATCTCAATTTGAGCAAATTCATCAGTCCTTGCAAATGCATCTTGAGTTGGAAGTTTCTTACCAACGTCCACATGATAGTAATTCATATACACCTTATCAATGTACTCTTTGAAAAAATAGTCAGCGGTGTTGTATCTATTAGTTGAAAAATTCTTGTACTTGTACTTCTTCCTCAAGTAGTAAAAAATGACATCCAAATGTTGTTCAAAGTGTTAACGAATGAAATATATGTTAGAGCATGATATTGTAATGATTTAAGATTAGATACAAAAAAATTTGTTTATGTATCTAAAGTACTTAAAGGAATAGCGCTAGTTAATAAAAGAGCATCAAATAAAAGATATACACAATAATAGAGTTAGATACATTTTTTATAATATATATCTAATACAACATAAAATCATGACACTGTCTATTTGGTGCACCATTATTTTATTTTATCATCATCATAATATTCTGATTTTTTATTATAAAATTCTAAACCACATATAACAGTACAACCACATTTCATTTTTTTAAAAAAAAAATTCAAGTTCTAGAAAATGACCTTTTTGGAGTAGGGAACGCAGGCAAAATTGCGGTATCACTAATAAAATACTCTTTCAGAATTTTTGGTGGAGGCTTATAAACTGTCAAAATCATATCAATACTGAAACTAGAATTATAGTCTCAAGCGGTTAAATTTCTTCAACAACGATGTCATCCATTGGCTCAATACCAACATCCTGAATATGCTATGAAACAGTTACAAATATTTTATATTCAATCTCAAAATTGTAATTAATTAACTGTTCGCATTTTTTTCAGTGAATGAGATTTTTTACTCCTACATTACTAAAAATGTACGAGATACAAAATAATAAACACTTAGGTAAATAACTTATTACACGAGATACATAAATGATATATCAGATACAAAATAATAAATATGCATCTTGTATTGAATATGATAAGACAGGCACAATCATATTACATGTATGTCGTAGTTAATATTTTCATATAAACATGCAAAAATATCATGTTAAGTAGAAAAATCATATTGATTGCTTGATTCAATATGTACATAAGTAAAATGAGAAATTACCATTTCATCATATTCACCATATTTGACAGGTGATGGTGCTTGGTTGACTTTGACCCCCTCTATTTCAACTGATTTGTTTGAGTATTTCTATGGACTATCTGCATTAGTAGGTCCTGCAACATCAAAAACATCATCTGAATGTTCACCTTCTTACCGGCTCTATTTTCTAATATTTTTCTGTAAATTTTTTGATTGTGAATAAGACTCTTTACTACTACATTGGTAAAAAAAATACGAGATACAAAATAATAAACAGTTATGTAAAATCAGTAAAAACATTGAGATGCATAAAGAATATATGAGTACAAAATAGTAAATATGTATCTCATTTTGCTTATTATAAGTCAGTCACAGACATATTATATTAATGTCCTATTCATTAAGTTTTTCATATAAAACATGAAGAAAAATCATGTCAATGAGAGAAAAATATTGAATGCTTAATTCAAAAATATATATAAATAATATGAGAAATTATCATTTTAGAATGTTGACCTTCTTTTACAGGTGATAGTGCTTGGTTGACATTGGCCACCTCCATTTTCACTAATTTGTCCGAGTCTATCTATGAATAGATAGGATTACTTTGGCCTGCAATATGAGCTACCTAATTTGAATGTTCACCCTCTTGCGGGCTCTGTTTTTTAATATTTTTCTACAAATATATATGAGCAGGAAAGTTAAAGCCATTATAGTCATTAATAATTGTGTTATATTTTAAAGTATGTTACCTTCTCCACAGTCTCATTCTTCGACTGCAAAGACTTCAGGACTTCAGAGTATTTACCATTTTGAACACGCTCTAAATCATTAAATTTAAGATCCATATAATAAATAAGCATAGATGATTAGTTAATGTGTACAAACAGAAAATTGATACGGCTTAAATATATAAATTCTTACGTATGTCTTCATATATGTCCTTATCATTGACTTTAATGAATCTAAGTCCACTTTAACCAATTGCTCCTTACTAGTTGTGCTGGTAGATTCATCAACATATTTTTTGTTGTTGTTGTTCTATATTTGCTGGATTTGTATGTATTTGTTAACATAAAAATAACACGATAGAGAATCATTTTTAGTATGACAAAATTTAACAGAGAAAAATACCTGCAGTTCCTTTTGTTGCCCGACTCTAACTTTGTTCCTTATTGTCTGTGGTTCTTCCTACAGTAAAAGTTTTTTCCTTCTTCGACTGAGGTACAGACACCGTAATGGAATCGACTCCCTCTTCAAATATTGTGGAGGTGTCATACTAAAGTCATCAAAACTGTCATGTTCTGTGACGACTTGGGGTTCATTAACTTTGTAATTCATTTGGTCTGGAGTACCAGTTGATGATATCACTGAAAATGTACCTGAATGATACGATGCAATACTCATTGTCGGCAAATTAATTTGTTCCAACTCCTCCAGAATAGGAACAAGGTTTGAATATGAACACCGTCTTACAAAATTATAACCATTAAAAAAGATTAAGATTAAAACTAAAAATAATTTATTACAATGTATGAAACACATTCAATCACTATCGTACCTTGCTAAATATTTTGGCAATAAACTGATTATATTGAGGCCGGACTGCAATAACCTTCCAATTCAAAATACAGGGTATGTGATTACCCTGCTTGACAGCAATGTTGGTTTCAACTTTTGAGCATATTTCGAACATCCACACATTAAGAACCCTAGGGATACTACCCAACCTATAAAAATGCTTCTTCACAAAAAATTCTTGCCTAAGTGATGCCAACAACTTTGAGAAAGCGACTTTACCCTAAGGAAACAAGTAATACTTCTCATCTTCAACCATTTTAAAATCAGAAAATGAAATGGGAGAAAAATTTAGGTGTGAGTAGATGAATGTGTGATGAAGTATAAAATTTCTATCTGGAGAGCATCATTTATGGTGTCAAAATTTCCCATGAGAAAACGTTCAACTAACGTATAACACCACGTATTTTTGGGCTAACCTTTGAACCATCGTTCGTATGTGTATAAGACATAATTCAAATGATTCCCATGTGAATATAAGTTTCATGATCTTTATACTCATGTTTGATGTGTTTTCAAGGTGAAAAATGTTCGTAGGAATCACTTAGAACAAAGTTGAGCTAAGAGCCTTTCATTCGTCCAAAGTTTAGTATTTGATTCTACAAGAGTCTACTTTGAACGTGTGTAACATTTGATAAACGTATAAATTTGTAGTTCAAGACCCACCAAATTGTAGGTAATTGATTCAACTTTCCAACAATACTAATTTCGCCTTAATTCGATACCCAAGTGAAAAGTTATGGCATTTTCCATGAGAGGTAGTAAGGGGTCGGGATAGCCCAGCGCCACGATGGCTATTCAAACCGACTGGGGGTCACGTCGCAAGGGATGCTTAACCCAACTAGGGGTCGCGCCGCGGGGGTTATTCCCCCTACAGTTTTAGATTCTTAAGGTTCAAGGGTTACTTTGGTCCTTTTTCCTCTATCCCAAACGTCCAAAGCATGAATTATAACACCCCAAAAGGGCATTATTTGCCCATTTACCTCAAATCAACTCACATAAAAACCCTCCTCTATTCCCAAGAACAAAAATCCAAGCATCACTATTCAAGAACCTTCAAGAAAATTTATTCTCCTTAAAGATTTAAGATTTTGAGGTATGTTAGATGTTCATCCATGGGCCCTTTTCACCAATGGATTCAGAGAATCCATCTTTTATGTTTTAAACTATGAAATTACATGTTTATAATGATTTATGTCCATGAAGATTTTATGAATTTTGATTATACATGATGTTTACTATCTATTTTCATTGAAAGAAACCCTTATACGTTTGAAGCATGAAATTTAATTGCTAAATCCCTAAGTATGATTTTAGTATTGTAATTATGTTATTCCCACATGTTTCACCCATTCCCATGTTTAAGTCCATGAATTTTTTACTATTTGAATTTCAAATTAAGATTATAAATTATTTCAAGTGGAATGCATTATAGTATGTTTTAAATATTATGACTTCCATATCATATTCATATGAATACAGAATAAAACCCTCAGTTTATGATTTGGTCATGTGATCGTGCTATATTTTCATGTTTAAAAAGAATCCCCATGTTAAACTCTTAGTCCCCATGGGTTTGATGAAGTGCTTAAGTAAATAATTCTGAACAATGATTTTCTTCCATGGTTTCAAAGCTTGATTTCCTTCCATAGTTTGAAGCTTTCAAAGCTTTCAAGTGATGAAGTGCTTAGGTAAATACCTAAAGTTTAGCTATTTACATAATACTCAGTTAGTCGTCAAGATCAGTTACTTGTCTAGTTAAGTTAGTTCAGTCCAGTAATCAGTGTCATTCAGTTAAAAGTAGGATTCGGCACTGAGCGAACCTAGAGATAGGGGATCACCTGCCAGTTAGGACTGTGTCCTTAGGAGCAATCCCTAAGTTCCAAAACTATGTAGCCAGCATAGGTTATAAGATGTTACCCGCTAGGTTAGGACTGACAATCTCAGGGATCACTCGCCAATTTAGGACTGATCTCAAGGGTCATCCGCTAGATTAGGACTGACTCCACCACTATTATTGGTACCCGTGGCAAAGTACTAACACCTTTCCAAATGGGGCCCCAGGGTGGACCCCGATCAACTCAAACTGAGGCACGTCGGTTAGATGATACCTCTTACAGTTTCAGTTTTAGTATTTAGTTTAGAATTTAGTTCAGCCATGCTTGACCATAACATATAGTTTATCAGTTATTCAGTTATCATATTTCAGTGTTTCATTTTATCGATAATTTCAGAACTTATTTTATGCTTGGTTTTGTATTCTCAGTCTTTACAATTTTCTTGCATTCTTACTCAGTACCTCATGCTATACATTTAGTTAGTTATTACTCATGCACATGAACCCATGTATATCAACCTAACCTCATTTAGTATACCAGTATATTCAAAGTACTGATCGTATATTCGTTTCTTGCGCTATGATGTCTTATATCATAGGTTCAAACGCTCAAATTCTCGATCGTACTTAGACTATTTAGTGCATCAGCAACAACAACCATGGTGATTCTTCATCATTCGAGGATGAGTTATCTTATATTCAATTATTTCAGTAGTTCAGTTATTTAGTCAGTCAGAGTTAGTTGGGGGTTTTTCCTATCAACTCCACAGTCAGACAGTTTAAAGGCTTTCAGAATAGTACAGATAGTTTGTCAGTTTTCAGTTGTGATTATCAGTCATTTTATTAGTATTGCCAGTATGTTTTTAGAAGTTTTAAACCATGATTCAGTATTAATTTCAGTTGTTAAAACCTTATGGCATTTTAGTTGAATTTCGCACATGTTGTTTATCAGTGCTCATAGCAAGTACCCGCTCATAGGTTAGCTTGAGGTCTCTCGGGACCGTAGGCACCATGTGGAATCCAGGGTGTACTCCCGGGGAATTACAAATATGGTATCAGAGGCTACAAGATGTGTTTATGAAAAGTTTTTCTTCTTTCATATCTCAGATCGTGCTATAGAAAGGTCCGCTAAGAAAGTTATACAGATTCTCATCTTGCACTATTCATGCCAGGCCCTCCTTATTTTTAAGGTAACAAAACCAATCAAGCTTAAATCCTTATAGATAGAGATTTTATCAGACAATTATGTGATTGTATGTTGGCTTGAAAGTATCCTATCAGTGCCTTTATGTTCCAAAGTATGAAGGATTTCATTCCTGATTCATGAAAATCATGCATTTATCCAAAGTCAAATGTACTTTTGGATTCCTTATCAGAATCCTATGATAGAATATGATCTAGAATTTTAAGGAGTTTAGCAACAGTAGTAGAGTTGGGATATTGTTATCTGAATTCAGGCAAATTATATTTTATGGGGCTTGTCATATGAAAGGTGAATTAGTAGGCTTAAAGCAGTGTATGCAAGAATTTAAGTTTGTTAATTCAAAACATATGTTGTAGATGTGATATTTGTAGTCTATGATGAAAGTAGTATAGTTATTAAGCATATGGGGATATCCATGTTATGTGTTAGAATCTAAGTTTGAATCTTTGAAGGTTGAGGTAATAGAAAGGGAGTTTAAAATTATTAGTTAGTCAATTTTAAGTTGTTACATAATGATTTTTTGGCTATAGAGGGCTAAGAGTTGTATCTTAGAAGAAAATACTTGGAGCAAGTTTTACATTATCGGGCATATTCATTTAGGGTGAGTTTACCAATTGTGTGTATTATTATGCCCCAAATCCTATATTAAAGTGGTGGCAGTTCAGTTTAGAGATGTTGATTAAGTGGTTCCCAGACATAGAATGATGGATTTAAGCTAAAGCGGAGATGATAGATCAAGTAACCAAGTCAGGCTCTCAGATTCTAGTAGTGATGCCAAGTATAAAAGAAAATCAGTAAGGGAGGAAGATGCCCGGCCCATTCTTATCTCAGTGCAAGGTTTTTCATTCATCACTATATCTACCCATGCCTTACATGTCAGCTCCATGATCATAATTCATATTTATGCACATTATAAAGAACCATATACACTTTTAGTCCCTAGTATAAGGGATTCCAGTTTGCTCAACAGTAAGAAACCGTGTTTAATGAATTTATAAACTCTAAAAGAATCAGGTCATGTAGCTCAGAACTCATGTACTCATGCTTTACTGTATGATCAGTTCCAATACTCATGCTACACTCTCAATGATCAGCGAAAAATTAGACTTTTGTTATGTATATCCTTAGCTTTGATTTCTGTAATAAATTCATATCGTGGATACTGTATTCCACAGGCCTCAGTTTCAGATCCCAGATACTCAGTCATAATTCAGTTTGTAAGTGTCCCGTGCATCATCTCAATCTTTCCTTAGTATTTTAGCCAAGTCAATATCGTGGGGAGGGGGGGGAGGGGGGGTGAACTAACCCCAGGGGGAGACATCATAATGCCCCAAGTTTTCATGTCCTAAATCTCTCATATTTTCTTCACGAAACCAAATCCATCTTTAGGTAATGGTTACTCATTAGTGAACTCTCTCGTCCTATCTCATCCTTATAACCATTGTAATGTCATTGCTTGTACTCAAGAAATATGTTTAGTTCATGATAATCAGTTCACGTATCATGTTTTAGAATCAGTTATGCAATAATGTTTTCAGTCATGAATGTTCAAAATATGATCTCATTTACCTTTGTACAGTACTATCAGTCTAACTAGTCTCATTTGAAGATGAATATTCCTAAGGAGGAGATAATGTAACACCCCATATTTCTGGGCTAGTCTTTGAACCGTTGTTACTATGTGTATAAACCATAATCTAAATGATTCCCATTTTAATATAAGTTTCATGATCTTTATCCTCGTGTTTGATGTATTTTCATGCTGAAAAATGTTCATAGGAATCACGTAGACAAATTTGAGCTAAGAGTCTTTTATTCGTCCAAAGTTTAGTATTCGATTCTACAAGGGTCTAGTTTGAACATGTGTAACATTTTATATACATAGAAATTTGCAGTTGAAGACCCACCAAATTGTAGAAGATTGAATTAGCTTTTCAACTATACCAATTTTGCCTTAATCCAATACCCTAGTGAAAAGTTATGTCATTTTTTGTGAAAGGTAGTAAGGGGTCACGATAGCCCCGCAACTTAATGACTATCCAACCCGACTGGGGATCGCGTCGCGAGGGTTGCTGAACCCAACTAGTGTTAGTGTCGCGAGGGCTATTCCCCTTATTTTTAGCTTCTTAAGGGTCATGGGTTACTTTGGTCCTTTCCCCTCAACCCCAAACATCCAAAGCACGAATTATAACACCCAAAAAGGGCATTATTTGCCCATCTTCCTCAAATCAACTCACGTAAAACCCCTCTTCCATTCCCAAGAACAAAAATCCAAGCATCACCATTCAAGAACCTTCAAGAAAAGTTATTTTCTTTCAAGATTTAAGCTTTTAAGGTATGTTAGATGTTCATCCATGGGCCCTTTTTCACCCATGGAGTCCAAGAATCCATCTTTTATGTTTTAAACTATGAAATTACATGTTTATATTGATTTATCTGCTTGCAACTTTTATGAATTTCTATTATACATGATGTTTACTATCTATTTTTATTGAAAGCAACCCTTACACATTTGAAGCATGAAATTTCATTGTTAAATCCCTAAGTATGATTTTAGCATTTCAATATGCTATACCCGCATGTTTCACTCATTCCCAAGTTTAAGTCCATGAATTCTTACCATTTGAATTTCAAGTTAATATTATAAATTATTTCAAGTGGAATGCATTATAGTATATTTTAAATATTGTGACTTCCATATTATGTTCATACGGATACAGAATAAAATTCTCAGTTTATGATTTGGCCAAGTGATTGTGCTATCTTTTCATGTTTAAAAATCATAACCATGTTAAAGTCTTAGTCCCCATGTGTTTGATGAAGTGCTTAAGTGAATAATTGTGGACAATGATTTCCTTCCACCATTTCAAAGCTTTCATGTGTTCCTATTGTTATTGCTATCGAGTCCTGGGGGGTATGAATACCCAAAGTTTTACTGTTTACTTAGCACTCAGTTAGCCATCATGATCAGTTACTTGTCCAGTTAAGTTAGTTTAGTCCAGTAATCAGTGCTATTTAGTTGGGAGTAGGATTTAGCATAGAGCAAACCTAGGGATGAGGGCTCATCCGCCAGTTACGACTGGGTCCTTAGGAGCAATCCCTAAGTTCCAGAACTATATAGTAAACGTAGGTTATAAGATGTTGCCTGCCAGTTTAGGACTGACACTCTTAGGGATCACCCATCAATTTAGGACTGATCTCAGGGGTCACCGCAAGATTAGGACTGACTCTACCACTATTGTTAGTACCCGTGGCACAGTACTAACACCCTTCTAACTAGGGTCATATGATGGACCCCAATCAACTCAGACTGGGACATGTTGGTTAGATGATACCTCCCACAGTTTTAGTTTCAGTATTCAGTTCATAATTCAGTTCAGCCTTGATTGACCATAGCATATAGTTTATCAGTTATTTAGTTATCAGATTTCAGTGTTTTAGTTTACCGACTATTTTAAAACTTATTTTATGCTTGGTCATGCATTCTTAGTCCTTACAATTTTTATACATTCCTACTCAGTACCTCATGCTATATATTTAGTCAGTTATTACTCATGCACATGAACCTATGTGTATCAGCCTAACCTCATTTAGCATACCAGTACATTCAATGTACTGATTGTATACTCATTTCTTGTGCTATGATACCTTATATCATAGGTTCAGATGCTTTAACTTCCTATCATACTTAAGACTTTTCAGTGCATCAGCAACAACAGCCTTGGTGAGTCTTCATCCTTCGAGGATGAGTTATCTTATATTAAGTTATATCAGTAGTTCAGTTATTTAGTAAGTCAGAGTTAGTTGGGGGCTTGTCCCATCAACTCCACAGTTAGAAAATTTAGAGGCTTTCAAACTAGTACAGACAGTTGGTTAATTTTCAGTTGTGATTATCAATCGTTTTATTAGTATTGCCAGTATGTTTCCAAACATTTTAAATTGTAATTCAGTATTTATTTCAGTTGTTAAAACCTTATGGCATTTCAGTTAAAATTCCACACATGTTGTTTATCAGTTTTATTTAGTGCTCACAGCAGGTACTAACTTATAGGTTAGCTTGAGGTCTCTCGGGACCGTAGGCACCATCTGGTATCCAGGGTGTACTCCCGGGGAGTTACAAATTTGGTATCAGAGCCTAAGGTTTTACAGTGTCTTAGGAAGTCTGAAAGTCACGTTGAGTAGAGTTTTGTGCATGTGTGTGAAGCGCGCAACACTTATAAACAAAAGGCTACAAGATGTGTTTAGGAAAAGTTTCCCTTCTTTCATATCTCATATCATGTTATAGAAAGGTCCTCTAAGAAAGTTATACAGATTCTCATCTTGCTCTATTCATGCCAGCCCCTCCTCAAGGTAAGAGAAAAGATCAAGCTTAAATCCTTACAGATAGAGATTTTCTCAGACAGTTATGGGATTGTATGTTGGCTTGAAAGTATCTCATCAGTGCCTTTATGTTCCAAAGTATGAAGGATTTCATTCATGATTCATGAAAATCGTGCATTTATCCAAAGTCAGATGTACTTTTAGATTCCTTCTCAGAATCCTATAATAGCATATGAACTAGAATTTGAAGCATGAAACCAGGAGTTTAGCAATAGTAGTAGAGTTGGGATGGTGTTATCTGAATTCGGGCTAATTATATTTCATGGGGCTAGTCATATGAAAGGTGAATCAGTAGGCTTGAAGTAGTGTATGCAAGAATTTATGTTTGTTGATTCAAAACATATATTGTGGTTGTGATATTTGTAGGCTATGATGAAAGTAGTATAGTTATTAAAGATGAAAAATCTAAAAATGTTGCCTTTGACAAACACATGCATCTCATCTTGATTTTCTTGCTCGACCTCAAACAGAAGAATACATTCGGTAATTTGTCCAATATAATTGGACAGTGGGATGTTGAGATAACATCCAAAAGTTGTCTTTGCAAATAAGTCTATAACTTCTTGACCGACAACATCTTTAATCTCATCTATAAACTTTGAATTGTAAATACTTCCAAATCTTAGAGGATGCGGTGGAATTTTCTCTATAACTTAAATCAATCCCTAAAAGAAAACATCAAAATAATAAAATAACAAGAGATACATATAAATGCATAAACAGAGAACCGGAGATACAAGATAATACAATATGTATCTTTAAGCTCACTAACATGTATCTTTTGTATGATTATTTCACTAAAACATAAAAAATAAGAGATACATATAAATGCATAAACTGAGAACCAGCTGTACAAGATAATACAATAGGTATCTTTAAGCATACAAACATGTATCTTTTGTTATGCTTATTTCAATAAAACTTAAAAAACACGAGATACATATAAATGCATAAACAGAGAACCAGATATACAAGATAATACAATATGTATCTTTAAGCTTACAAACATGTATCTTTTGATATGCTTATTTCAATAAAATTTAAAAAATACGAGAAACATATAAATGCATAAATAGAGAACTAGAGATACAAGATAATACAATATGCATCTTTATGCTTACAAACATTTATTTTTTGGTATGCTTATTTCAGTAAAACTTAAAAAACACAAGATACATATAAATGCATTAACAGAGAACTAGATATACAACATAATACAATATGCATCTTTAAGCTTACAAACATGTGTCTTTGGTAGGCTTATTTTAATAAAACTTAAAAAATATGAGATACATATAAATGCATAATCAAAGAACCAGAGATACAAGAAATTGAAAAAAGTAACATGTATGTCTAAATATGTATCTCAGCCTAATATTGCCCAGATCTAAACATGCAAATACCTTTGGAAGCTCATCTCTGGAAATAACTTCAACAACTCTTCTTCTTTTAACATGAACTTTACCTCCAGAACTATTAGATCCTCTTTTCTTGAAAACATGCACTTCTTTTTTCTTAGCTTTTCTGGCATGCTTTTCACATAATTTTTTTCATCGTAGATGGATCGTTTCTAAGTTTGGATCTATTTTTATTAAAATCATCAGATTCGTTGTCAAAAATACCAGGAACAAAGTTTACAACTTCTTCATATTATTTGATATTGTTTAATTGAGAGATTTCAAGACTAAAAGATGGTCCCGAATATCTATTCATTATGTTAATATAAATAATATAGACTGAAAAAATCGATAATCAAAGACTTAATTAAATAATGTCACCGAATAGCACTTTGTAAAAAATGGTATCAATTTACTGCTTTAAAAAAGTCATAAGATATGAAAAGAAGATATTGAATATGATTTTAGGAGAAAATTTTAGCATAATTCAAAAGTTTGAATTCGAGAAAAAAGAGGGGTTAAAACCGCAGCACAAAATCAGGCGTTGAATGAGAAGGAAATCGTTGCTTAATTTGGTAAAGTTGTAATCGGTAAAAAAAAGTTTTTAACATGTATCTCAACTTTTAACTGCACAAGGTAAAAGTAGTAAATGTTGGGATATTTGTAAATTTTTTAAAGTGAAGGAATTTTTAGTAGTTTTGTAACTTAAGTTGTTCTTTTATGAAATTTTTCCATAAATAAAACGATCCAGTCTATGGACAATAAATTTTAATTAAAAAATTCAAAACATCTCTAATATATTAAAAGTGTGAAGACCCTTAGAAAAGTGATTTGAACTTTTTGTCCTTCATTAAAAGACCCTCCTTTAGACAAAATTATCTTTTCACTATTTTTTTAATTTATTATTTAATTATTTTTATTATATTAACTAGACTTCTAAAATATATGGGACTCCTAAAATATATATAAGGAGAATCAATTAATATTTTTCTTTGTACAGATCAATTAGAAAAATACTCCTAAAATAGGATAGAAAAATACTCCTAAAACAGGGCTCTATTAGAGAAATACTTCAATAATATTGAGATCTACGTTAAACTAGAGAAGAAATTGTTTACTTATTGAGAAAATATGATTGATGTTCATCTAACTTGATTCAATTGCATGTCTAGATTGGTGGATGCTTAATTTTCTAACCCTCAACTTTTTCACTATTTTTGCCAACATAATAAGATTCAACGTGTATGGATATATATATATTCTTTATTTTCATTCAAGTCAATCTTTAGTGTCAAAATTTTCGCTCAGACAAGAATTATTTTCATCAAAACTGAAGCTTTGTGTTCATTATTGTACTATTTAGTTATAGTTTACAGGTCACGGATGAATTTACAGGTGGTAGATGAATGTCGTCCGGCTTTGAGGAATTTTTTTAGGTAAAGGTTAGATTTATTTGTATTGTTTTCATATCTGAGTTTTGAGAATTTTTTTTTGTGTACATGTAAAGTTTAGTTGTATTATTTTGATATCTCTGTTGCTGTATTATTTTATTATAGTTTACAGGTGGTAGATGAGTGTCGGACAGTGATACACAAACAATGTACGAAATTGAAAACTAAACTATGACACGAATATGAAAGCTAAAGATACATAGAGAAGCAATAAGATAGACACGATGCAAGGAATTGAAAGCAAATAAAAGGTGTATCAAAACCCTAAACCCTGAATCAATTAAACCAAACAAAGAACCTAAATCTTACATAAACCTCAAGGGAATCGATTCCCAAGCAACCCACGTTTCTAAATAAAAGATCAACACAAGAAAATCCATGCTTGCCTCACACTCTCACAAGTGTTAAAATTAATAATTCAACATAAACTACCTATTAAAATGAAAAGAAGTCCTATTTATAGTCTAGGATAGGTTATTATATCATATGGGCCTAAAAGTGACCCATTTAGGAAAGACAGACACATAGAAGCCCATTAGGCATTTTCTTGAGCATATGGGGCGCACTTAGGGCATATCCCAAGGGTATAATGGGATTTTTTGACCCGCTCTAGCGGATCTAGAGCAGGTTGGGCGCACCTCCAAATCGGATAGGACTGATCTCCTCTTTCGGGGGATTTCTAGCCTAATTTGGTCTTCCATTTGCCTCTCTAACGCCCCTTCTGTCTCCTTGGTCATCATAATTATCCAATGGATGCCTTTAGATAGCTCTCAAGAATTCTTCAAGTGTCATTTGACCCGTAAGCATCCTCACTAGTAACCCGAAGGCCATTTGTCTTGTATCATCCTCCCCTTCTTGAAAATAATTCGACCTCGAATCCAAACCTTGTAACACTAAAAGAAGGACAAACAAACACAGTATCCTCATAGCATGAGGGTTAGAACTATCACATTCAATAATACCATCATGCCAAGGTTGCACATTCTTAACATATAACCAAGCATCAAAATGATCAACAAAGGATGTATAACCCCACAAAGTAAGAGCTACTTGTTCATTCAAGAGATTTGGACTAAAGGGTATGTTAGAGGAACCATGGTCATCAATCAAATACTCATGAAGCTTCACATGGGTTCCAAATCTCAATAAGCATAAAACCCCTCTATGACTCTCATTTTTGTTGGAGACCCTTCCCTTACACAACTTTGGTCCCTCAAATAGATTATAAATCTTCAAGAAAGACTCTCCATCATAGGGATAAGTTCCAATCATTTCACCCATGGTTGGAATTCCTTCTTTCCCAAGCACTAAGTGGTGTGGAGAAGAACCACCACATTTAAAATTATCACCGGGGTCAAATGGGTAGAGTGTCCATGGACATGGGTTTAGAAAGCATTTTTCCCCCCAAGATTACCGCTAATACAATTATTTGTACCCCTATATACTAGCGTGATCCTCAACAAAGGCAATTGGAGGGTCATTCTCATTCAATCAACCAACAATCTCAATATCACCATTCACTTGAGGTCCTTTAAACACTTCACAAACCTTCCCAAGTGATGTCTTAGGTTCACACACAAGTCGGTCCTTATGACTTCCACAAGACAATATACTATCACTTATCTCAAAGTCTTTAACACTAGGTGGACACAAATCACTCTTACTAGAAGAGTCAATTTTGTAATCATAAGTATCAACTAGTGTTTTCATGCTTTCAAGTTGTACATTATCATCATGAAGTAAGGAGATATTAGGCTCACTTAAAGATAAACTATAGGAGACATTAGGCTCACTTAAAGATAAACTATCTTCCACACTTAGTTGGCTACTAGCCTCATTTACTAGAGTACAAGAGTTAGTTTGATTACCTTGAAGTTAGTTTGGAGCATGTCCACTCAAAGAAGCTCGGGAATTCGGTGGATTGGATAAGACGAAGTTAGGGGAGTGTAGGTTATCTATTATTTTATCTATCATTCTTGAGAGTGAACTTTCCATGCTTTCCATACTTTGATTTATATCTTGTTTCACACTTATTATAGCCGCCATTATAGCTTCCATGGTAACCTTTCCCAGTGTCATATTACCTAGAAAATAAATACTAAAACAAAAACAAAGACAACAAAAAAGTTAAAGTTAAGAGATCAACCTTATAAGCTCTCAAAGTTCACACCTTTGTTTGTCACTCAATTGGCGTCGCAAGCGTTGATAGGTTGTTTGTTTTCCAATGAGAATGGTTAGTACCAATTGTGGCTTGAGGTCGTAATAGATTCTTGTTTGAAATTGAAAGGAAAAAACTCAAAAATAACTAACGAACTTGAATCTAGAAGGTTCAACAAAAATAAAAGAGAAAAGCACATAAGAACGGATAAGAAAGAATTGAACTCTAGATCCAATTAATCAACTAATAGATCAATTATTAGTTGTTAATTAGTGTTTAAGAATCAAAATATGAAGTTAAGCATCATGAAATGAAGTTAGATTGATGGAACCTTGCAAAAAGTGTGTTGAAAAGGGTGATCTGCGCTTGAAACAAGCCAAAGCAGATCGGGAGCAGATCTAGAGCATATGGGGGCCATCCCCGATGTATAAGCTACTGTTTTGGGCTGCCCTTGACCCACTTTAGCAGGTTGGGCGCACATCCAAGGCATCTCAGCCGAAATGCTTGCACAAGGGGCCAAAATGTACTTGTTGTGGTCCCTTTTTATCTTCTTCTCTTGGAATATTCTTTGAATCTTCAAAGGTGCTCCTGTACTAACACTTTTGTACACTTTTTATTTATCCTTTTTGGATCAAACAACAACTTTTTGCTGAGATTCAACTTGAATATATGAATCATCTCAAGAACACCCAGAACAATTTTGAAAATCCAAAATGCACAACTTCTTCGTTTTGGCTCGAAATTCTACGAAATTTTAACCTTAGGCTCTCATCAACATAAGAAACATATTACATGCATCATTAGCCTTCAAAACATCTACAAAACTTTCAAATTTTCAAATCCACTTGTATTTCCTTCTACCTTTAAAACTGTAAAAATGGTGGATTTTTCAAACTTCTCCAAATGTCACCATTTTTTAACCCTAAGATTGTTTCAACCATGGAAACACTTTTCAACTTCTTCGACCTCAAATTTCAACCAAAAATTTTTAGATCTAAGAACCCATTTCTTCAAATTTCAAGACAACAACGGTGAGTTCTTCTAAATGCACATCCAAACATACTAAATGACCAAGTTCCAATCTAAATATCCCTAGATGAAACAAATCTAGTGTAGAAACAACAAGAAGGACTCAATAACATAAATTGTTTTGGAGGAGTTTTCTTAAAAAAAAATTTGACATACTTTTTTTGAGATAACAAACCCAAAATTGACTTCGTGGGAATGAAATCAAGCTCGGCTTTGGTACCAATTGATACATGAATAATGTATGAGATCAAAAACTAAACTACGATATGAATACAAAAGCTAAAGATAGATAGAGAAGCAATAAGATAGACACAATGCAAGGAATTGAAATCAAATAAAGGGTGTATCAAACCTTAAACCCTCAATCAATTAAACCGGACAAAGCACCTAAATCTTACGTAGATCTCAAGGGAATCGATTCCCAAGAAACCCACGTTTCTAAATAAAAGATCAACACAAGCGAATCCACGCTTGTCTCACACTCTCACAAGTGTTCAAATTCATAATTCAACATAAACTACCTATTAAAATGAAAAGAAGTCCTATTTATAGTCTAGGATAGATTATTACATCATATGGGCCCAAAAATGACTCATTTAAGAAAGGCAAACACATAGAAGCCCATTAGGCATTTGCTTGAGCATATGGGGCACACTTGGGGCATATCCCAACGGTATAGTGGGTTGTTTTGACCCGCTCTAGCGGCTCTAGAGCGGGTTGGGCACACCTCCAAAGCGGATAGGGCGCATCTCCTCTTTCGGGGGCTTTCTAGCCCCATTTGGTCTTTCATTTGCCTCTCTAACGTCCCTTGAGTTTCCTTGGTCATCATAATTATCCAATGGATGCCTTTAGATAGCCCTCAAGAATTCTTCAAGTGTCATTTGACCCTAAGCATCCTCTCTAGAAACCTGGAGGCCATTTGGCTTGTATCAGGCGGCTTGAGAAAACTTTTGTGTAAAGGTTATATTTAATTATATTATTTTGTTGTCTCTATCATCGTATTATTTTGTTACAGTTTACAGGTGGTAGATGAATGTCGATCGTCTATGAGAAATTTTTCAGTAAAGATTAGGTTTAATTAAATAAATTCTCCAAATGATGTTGAGTTTAATTATTATATTCATCTTTATTATTTAGAGAAATATCCTATTTAGTGTAACGTTTGAATTCAATAAAGTGGGGTACACGCACGAGGCGCGTACACCTAAACTAGTATTACTATAAACATGCATCAACTAATAAGAGTAGTATCGTAAATAGTCATATCAATAATTGTTTTTTTGATGTGTGTGTCATATCAAAAAGTAATAAGTAAAAAGCGAACGAGAGTATCAACTCTAAATAAATGCTATTAATTAAACTAGTACATAAAAGAATTAATTGTAACACATTAATGTCATATTTTGTTACAATATCATAATATATTTTCATAGGAGTAATTTATTTAATTTCTTAATTATATTCTATGTTATTTATCTCCGTAAATTTATTCTAACATCTACACGTGTATAGGTCTGGCAGACCCTATTTCATATTAAATGTCATGGATAAAATATTCGTCCAATCCTGATACTAAGTTAATTTGAAAGTGTAGGTTTTGGCAGAGCCTATGTTGTGAGTGAATTAAATTTTTTTTTTTCTCATTCGGTGTTTGATACTCATATTGAACCTCGATTAATTTAAATTGGTATCGGATATAATTCATTTGGGGGTAGCGCTCCATATCAAAGATTTTTTCATACCCAGAGCTCGAATGCGAGACCTCTGATTAAAGGAGAAGCAACCCCAATCACTGTACCACATCCGTTGGTGGTGAATAAAAACTCAAACCTTTTTATTTAACAACTCTGGGTGGTTATATCATATTTTATTATTTTCATATTATTTGATAAATACAATATTTAGGCCGATTATAACTTTTTTATTTTTAAATAGTGTCACACATTATAGATTTTAAGAATAAACTTAAAATAGAGATAATACTCATAAAAATACCTGAATTTTGACAGAATTTTCAGTTGAGCATACTGAACTTTGCGGGGTTCCTATTACCCCCTAGATTTTTTTTTTCGTATTTTAATGGCATATATCTGCCCACTTAGACACGTGTAAATATGAGGTTGACACGTGTATTACACGCGCCAATACACGTGTTAAAATGACATTGACGCGTGTATTACACTGCCAGCCGCCGAAACTGGATATAGAATTTCGGGGGGGAGGGGGGGAATTAAATCCACTTTAAAAAGTCTAGGGTGTAATAGGACCCCCGCAAAGTTCAGTATGCTCAACTGAAAATCTGGTCAAAGTTCAGATATTTTTGTGAGTATTATCCCTTTAAAATATTATAAAGAAAAATAAAGATATCAGGATAGAGTATTATAGCAAAAGCGATAGTGAGGATAAAATAAAATTAATAAAAAATAATGACCCACACCAAAATAATCATTATATAAAATGAGATTTCTCATTATTCAATAGTATCAAAATATTTAAGTAATAATCAAAATAAGTATATTATATTTAAAGTGAGTGATAAATTTTTATTTTATTTTTTTAAATTGGGGTTAGGGGAAGGAGAATGGAGGAGGGGATTATAGTGTGGAGAATCAAACCCACCAATAAGGTGGAAGTTCAAGTAACTAAACAACTAAGCTACTAAGATACATAATGTATACAACAATCATCAAACAAGTTGTTTAAAATGTAATAATTAATATTAATTGTTACACTCGTTCCACCCTACTTTTTTAAAGTATAGGAGCACAATATTGCTGGTTCCAAATACGACCAGCCGTAATATGACGACCAACATATTTAAGATGAGATTTTAATTTTATATCCTAATATCAGTATAAACTCAATAATGGATGATAGGAATTGAGAAAATTGTAAAAGTAAAATATCATTAGGAATAACTATGATCATTGAATAAGTTATCAAAGTGACATTTGTAAATATATATTTTGTCAATTATAACTTGTGATGAAATTAACACGATAGGTAAAGAATGTATATTGTCAAAGTCTTACCCGTCTGTCATATTCTGAGTCTTGACACTCAATTTTGACTCACTTTTTTCTTTTTAATTATTTTTTTATACTTCTTAATTCTAAATAATTTTCTAAAATAAATTCATATTTAATTTTTATAAAGTTTTGAAGAAAAAAATAAGAGATGGTTTATTTGTCCCTATCATGTTTTAAAATATTTTAATTAAATATAAGTAGTTATTTAATATCAAAAGTCACACCAAAAATATTTTGATACTAGCATTCACGTTCTTCTTCTAATTGTATTTTCATATTGTATTACTATTATTATTATTATTATTTATTATTATTATTATTATATATATATATATATATATATATATATAAATATTTGAATTAAAAAATTATTAAGACTAAATGTGTATATTAAATTTATATGCGTATGTATTAGAAATCAATTAGGACAATAAGAAGTATTGATAAAATTAATTTTAGTGAAAAAAAAGTATTTGGATCAAATATAATTCAATCTCAATCATATCTTCAAGATCCAGTTCTATTCACCCATTCCAGACCAAAGAGGCCCAAAGTTTGGCCCAAAACCCGTTCTATTTTAAGACCCAAAATCAACCAACCTTCCATCCACCTAATCAAACCACTTCACATCTCATCCACCAATAACGTGTGGCCACATCAAAGAAGAAACACAATTCTTGTCAAAAGAAGAACAAATTCATCTTGACTGTTCAAATCCTTTTTATCCAAGGGCCGTGAATTTTTCAGTCTATATATTCATATATACCGTTAATATATATTAATATAGTGATTTGCTTAATCGCTCATGTACCAGTCATTAATTAAGTTTCTTTATTTTAAAATTTTGATTTTTAGTTATTCTGATCTAAGTTATTTTCTTTGTTTATTTTCACTTGTCCACTATTTCAAATAAATTTTCATTATTATTTGTCATTTTCAGCTTATCAAGAAAGCAAATTATTCTTTATCATATTTTATCATTAAAATTAGTTACTTATTCGTCAAATCATTTTTTTTAGACCTATATTACTTCCATTTGAAATAATTTGTCAATTTTTGATTTGACACACCACATAAAAAATAAATTGACATAGTGACTTTAAAATATTGCCTCTATTAATAGGTACTGGTTGAAATTGATAATTTGAGATTTCAAAAAATCTTAGTAAATAAACTAAGGGTAAAACAACTTGGGGCATTTTTTTTGGTGTTGCAGAGCCTGTTTATAGTGTTTCTATTCATTGATCATGTAAAAGTTTGAGATGCCGAATTCAAAGCTGTAACTTTTATCCTCATCAAATATCTAGTTTGACAGAAAAATATGGGTAAAACATGATTTTTTTT
Organism: Capsicum baccatum var. pendulum; assembly: GCA_030864225.1. Classification (NCBI taxonomy): domain Eukaryota; kingdom Viridiplantae; phylum Streptophyta; class Magnoliopsida; order Solanales; family Solanaceae; genus Capsicum; species Capsicum baccatum. Next base: position 231,805,325 of record CM061560.1, on the reverse strand, counting down.
TTGTCTTTTTTTTTATAAGAAAAAGAGATAAATATACCCTCGAACTATGACAAATGATACGTGTATATGGTATATGTATATTCTTCGTCATATTTTGGGTACACATATACCTCTACCACTAATAAAATGGTATATATATACCTCACGCTAATGGTAGGGGTATATCTGTACCCAAAGTGTGATGAAGGATATATACGTACCATTTATCATAACTCAAGAGTATATATATCCTTTTTCTGTTTTGACTTTTTTATCCCAAATAAATTCACTATCCGACCCAACAAATTCATAAAATACGATTTCAAATCAACTTGACACGCCTTCTATTTCTTGCTTCAAACCCGATACTCCCTCTATTTTTTTCTTAAACGTGAAGCTCAGTCTAATTACAGTGGTCGATCGATGCTGCTACTTGGTGTTTATTGGTTGGAGAGAGTAGAGATTAGGCCAAAAGTGTCCGAAACTAGGGGTGCGGTGATGGTTCATTAGTTGGGTAATTTTGGTTCGATGAAGACGGTGGCTATATGGTGTTGACCGGTGGTGGGTAGTATTTTTTTGATGAAATTTCGCTGGAAATTGAAGCATGAGAGGTTCAATTTATTTGGCGTTATTTTTGGGTGTTATAGGTAATTTTTTTCTTAAAACTGGTAGTAGTGAGTGTTACTGTAGTTTGTGTGTATATCGATATAAGGGTGGAAAAAATACATTTGTTAGATAGGCGTCTATTCAATTTTAATTGGGACCGGATCAATTAGTTGGTTTATTGGATCCAATAGTGGTTTCGAATTAATTAGTTGGGATCAAAAAATAAAAACGTAAAAGAGATAAATATATCCCTAGAATATAATAAATGGTACGTATATACCCTCTGCCATACTTTGGGTACACATAAGACGCTAATGTGAGTGTTAGGAACATATACATACTATTTCATTAATCGTACAATAAAGAGACAAATATACCCCAAAATTATGATAAATGGCATGTATATACCCTTTGTCATACTTTGGTGTAACGACCTGAGACTACCCCCTAGTTGTCGCACGGTTCTTACAACCCCGAAGGACCACAAGTTAACCCATGAATGATATTTGCTCTAAGCACTGAATAATAATACTGTAATTAATGCAGAAAATGGGCTGAAATGCCATAAGGTTCAAAACGTCTGAAATACTGATAAATAATAACATCTGATAAAAACTAAATGTTATCTAAAAATTAGTCTGAAAAGCCTCTAACTGAATCTGTCTGAAAATGGATTTGATGGGACAATCCCCCAACTAACTCCATCTACTGAATGCAAGGGTTCATATGCATGAGGATATAACTAACTAAATGAGAATAATTGAACATGAGAGTACATGGAGAATCTGAGAATATTGTAAATACTGAGAATGCAATCTGTGCATATACATATATATATAAACTGTAACTGAGCTTTTCTTATGCTAAGTATTTAATCTGATCACTGATTAACTAATATTGATTGACTGTATCTGACAGTCCTGATTCTGTAAAACTAAGCTGAGTTCTGAATTGAAGACTGAAACTAAGACTAAAACGGTAGGAGGTAATCATCTAATCGACATGCCCCTCTCTGAATTGATTGGGGTCTAACCTGTAACCCCAGCTGGAAGGATGCTAATACCATACTACGGGTAATAACATTAGAAAACCAGGATGCCAAGCCTAACTGATGGTGACACCTGGGCGGAGCCAAGCCTAATCTGACGGGTGACCCCTGGGAGGTAGTCAAGCCTAGTCTGACGGGTGACTCCTCATTCTGCACTGGCTACGCAGTTCTGGAGTACAGGGATTGCTACGGGGAAGCCATCATCCCTACTCTCATTCGGTCCTGAATCCTACTCCCAACTGAAAGACACTGAACTAAGTATACTGGACTGGAATGGAATGGACTGAGACTGAGTAAACTGAGTTTTCCTAAGTTCTATAATTGACTGAGTTCTACTGAGTTCTGTAATGGACTGAGAGTACTGATCGTGACATGACTAATACTATTCTGTAACTGACACTAGCTCTAGGTAAACAGCTAAATTGTTGGGTATTAAATATCCCCAGGACCCGATAGCATGAAAAGTAAAGCAAAGCATAATCTTGAATAATATAACAATGTTCACTTGGTCATAATTCATTCATAGAAACATTTCATCAAACACTTGTAATGCATTAACTTGTACATGAATGGGATCACATAGTAACATGTCATGCCTTCACTAGTCAATTCATATAAGCATTTCATCAAACACTTGTAGGGAATAAGCTTGTACATGATTAAGATCTCATAATAACATCTCATGATTCCTCTGTCTACTTCACATAGATATTTTAGCAAATACTTAGGGAGCATGAGTATTTCATATGATAATGGTCATCACATAAACATCATGAATACAATACTTAATTGTAAATTCAAGGGTTTAGCATGTAATTCATATAATCCCCCCTAAATACTATTCTATTTTTCATGAATCTTATCATAATCATGGATTGGAACCCAACTAATATTATAAACATGAATTCAATCTAATTCAAACATGAAAATCATAAATACATCATCTTTGTACTTTGAAAAAGGATTCTTAGACTTCATGGGTGAAAGGGACCCATGAATCAACATCTAACATATCTTAATTTGTGAGATTCTTGAAGTTCTTGAAGGATTTCTTGAGTTTGAGCTTGACCTTGATTTCTTGAACTAGGGTTTTGCCCTTTGAGAGAGAATGGCTTGCTTCTTGAGAAAATAGTGAATAAATGAGCAATTTGTGTTCTTTTAGTGTTTGATTGCGTGTTTAGCCTGACTGGGGGTGAGGAAAAAATATGTTAGTTCCCTCAAAATTAAAACTTGAAACTGACTGAAAATCCTGATTTCGTAAGTTGGCGCGATGAGCCGCTATCGCGTCGTGTCACTGGAAATTGACGATTGGGTACTGGGCTGATGGCGCGATGCGGTGCCAACGCGGTGTCTCACTGATTGCAAATTTTTCCTTTGGCGCAACGCACCATGATCGTGTAGTCACACTGTAAAGTGATGATTGGGAAAAAGGCTAGTGGCGCAACGCGATGGTATCGCGTTGTCTCACTGGAAAATGACAAATGCCATTTGGACTACCTCCGCGACGCGTTAATATTTCAGGTGGTACACTTTCTTACTAAAATGGCTCCAACTCTTTGCCCGGGTGTTGGATTTGGGAGAATTTTGTATCGATTAAAGCTTATTCAACATTAGGGACGAATTTTAGGCTAAGAAAAAGCACGGGGTGTTCCATTTGGGTACACATATGCCCCTACTATTAATGAAATAGTACGTATATGCCCCTCACACTAACGGTAGGGACATATGTGTGCGCAAGGACTATCTTCGAATAGGCTCTGAGGGGGAGCTTAATACCCTTTTTCTTGAGTAACCAAAACCTTTACTCACAATCCCAAACATTTTCAAAAGATCATAAATAGAGTTATGACATTAAAAAAAATTATATTTTCTAATTTTTCCTAAAAGATTTAGGTGGTGACTCTAAAAAATGATTTTTTAAAATTTAAGAGTCACAATGACCATCATATATTGTGCACTACTTCAACCGCATTGAATTAGGGTGCGACGACATTGTGGCTCTATTGGAGAGCTAGACTTAGGTTTTGACCTTAGCAGACTTAGTTTAGGATTATTATTTGGAAATAACTTTTTTTAATTACATTACCAGTTTTGTTTACATTTATATCCTGCTTTGTTTGGAAGGATGCAAGTCAAATCCATACTTGTGTTCCTTATTCGTTTGATTAACACTATCTGTTATTGCTTTCTCATTTGCATTTTTCTATTGAGTCTTTGACCGTACACACATCACATACTGTGGTTTATGGGGGGTGGGGTTCGCACTTCTCCAAACATTCTTAGGACTCCTTAGTTGTAGAGTCGTGCATTTAGGTTAGTGTACCTTCTCGTAATTATTCAATCTCACTCTAAAATATCTAGGAAAAATATTACTCTAGCAATAGGTTATGCGGCATAAACCTTAGACGGGACAATCCAAGATATCGTTTTCGCAACTACGGAGTCACCCTTTTGTCAGAAGGTTATGAACCTTTAAGACACACTTTGTGTTAGAACTGAGTCAGATAGTCCAGAAATCAAACATTAATTGGTTCAAAATAATTGAATTGACCTTCTTTTAGTTTTGTTGATGGACATATATAGAGTATTTTTAAAATTTTTCTTTCATCAGACACCATTTTCAAGTGAATAGTTATGGAGTAATATCCAAATTAGCCAACGTTTCATACCCTTTTTCTCAAAATATAGAGCATTGTTAAAATTCTACTTCACTGAACGTCTTTCTCAAAGTTCATGAAAGTCGAGTGCTCTTAAAAAGCTTTGTTTCTATTCGACTTTCTCTTCAAGTACATAGTTATGGAATACTACTAAAACACCACCTATGTATAACGTCTTTTTGATACAAAACAGATGTTGAATGCCATCGAGCATTCTTTCGATATCTGAGTCCCTCTTTCTAGTCAACAGACAAAGAGTATTTTCTGGAACTCCACATTTATCTAACACCTTTCCTCATAACAATTAATGTGGAGTATTATTCATCTCCACTAATTTTTAACTCTTTTCAGCCAATGAGCGTGAGGTATCGTCAATACTCCTCTTATGTTCGATATTTTCATCACAAGATGTTGATTCATCAATAACGAGACTTAAGATACTAACTTTTCAAAAGCATCATTTTGGCTCACTCTTACCAATTCATACTGATTGTACGTCTTCGTTATCATCAACAAGGACACTCTTGGCCTCACTCATTAGATATATTCCCTCTGCCAGAAAAACCAAAATTGTTCTGAATCTAAAATGTATCAAAACCAAGATTTATCTGTAACAATTTGTATGGACATAAGCCTACCTCTAGCAAAAAGAGGCTCAAAAACATAAGACACATTTACTTGAAATTATCCAAATGAGCTTGTCTAGTGACGTGAACTAACTCTTTACCTTTCATTTATTTTTTACATCAACTTTTCATTTTTTCTTTATTCCCCGACAGAGGTTAATTGTGCTGATTAATAGAACTAGACGAGGAACCCCAACGTTATCAACCCGGCTATAAGTATTCCAATACTAGCAAACGTATCAGGGAATTTCACTAGACAAGATGATATAGATAAGGACGAACGTATTCTTCGTTTGGAGTAACAACTTGAGACATTAAGAGGAGAACTGCATCCACGAGTAATCTACTGCACCCTTTTCTTTTTCCATCACTAGAAACTCCAATACCTGAACACTATCTGTCAGTGCAAACTCCCACCACAACTATAAACTTAACAAATCCATCATACCCATTCACACCCATCAACTCCCAAAAATTTCCTATGCACCTCATATCTTAACATTATCGCCTCTGCTCACAACACTCCACAGACAAATGATGCTACCTTTCAAGAACTGTATGTTCTCCCATGGTGCATGACTGAGAAGCCCTCTTTTTCCATACTTGTTAAAGGTAGGTTCAAGATGAACACAAAGAAAGAAGAGAAAAATGATATCGTAAATGAGCTTCAGAATTTAAAGTGGATGATGAAAAATCTCTAGGAAACTCAAGGCAGTGAACTTTTGAACTATAAAGATCCATGTATCCATCTAGATGTTGATTTTCCAGTCGGGTTTAAGCCACCTTAGTTCAACTTTTTTGATGAAACCGTGCGACCCCCATACTCATTTAAGAGCATATTGTGATAAATTGGTATGGATTGGCAAAAATGAGAAGCTCATAATGAAGTTGTTCATTAGAAGTCTGTCTGGTGAGGATCTCGTATGGTACGCCGAACAAGACCCTCATCATTGGCATAAATAGAGCATCATGGTTGAATATGAATTGCTTTAAGTTTAACATAGAAATTACACCTAATAAATTTCCCTCATTAGTATACAGAAGAAGCCCTTTGAGTCATTCCAGGAATATGTTCAACGATGGAGATCTAAGGTAGGAAAATTCCAACCACCAATGGACGAAAGTGAATTGACGAAGTATTTTATACAAAGTCAAAAAAGGTCTATTTCAAAAGGATAATGTCCACGTTGGGACAAAAGTTTGTTGATTGTGTCAAAATGGGGAATTTTATAAAAGGGGAGATTAATTTTGAAAAGATTAAGTAGAGAATTAAATTGAGCAAATCTACTCAGATAGAGTCCATCCGAGGGGCCAATATGGAGAAGAAAGAAGTATTTGTTGTGATACCACACTACTCAATACCTAAATCTTCTCAATCATTTGAATATCTTGATAACCAACCGATACAAGTATCAACTCATAAACTGGATCACGCTCCAACCAAACTATACTCAACCATGATCTCCCACATACAAAAATTCACCACAACCATGTGTACTAATCCAAGTTTTAGTTTACCAAAATCCGACACCTTTTGCACAAAGACAAAATCCAAAAGGTAATTGTAATTGAAGTAGCACCCAACTTATTGAACCATTAACACATTTTATAAGAAATTGAAGGTTGTAAATTTGTTATAACCCGAGCTAGAAAATCTTCCTAACCCACTACCTAGATGGTTCGATGAAAAAAATAATATGCTTTCTAGTCTAGAGTTCAGGGTAATGATGTTAAAGATTATAGTTGGTTAAGGCACAAAATCGAGCATTTAATAAAGTTAGGGGCAACTCAATATGTCATAGTGCAACCGAATACAAGTAATAATCCATTGCTCAATCATGAAATAAAGGAGTGTATATGGCATAAGAGACACTATCATCCGCACCGAATTGACAAAGCCTCTTTTATGACGCACACTATAGAGAAGCAATCATTTCAGTAGAGATAAACAGAGATAAATTTCAAAGTTGATCAACTCAAAAGAAGTCAATAGAGTCCTATATTTGAAGTCATAGGATTATCTTTAATTGTGATGTAATAGAACTACAATCTGACCTAATTTCTCATGGTGTGATACACAGGCAGGCCTTATAGGGTTCGGTCATAATTAAGTAGAATCATTTCCCCTTATTGTAATTGGACCTATGTGCGATCTGATTTCCCTCGGTGGAATATATAGGTGGCATACATAAGGCTCAGTCCCTTTATAATACAAAATTCCATCTCCCCATAATGACAAGCAAACTTTGAACATGACGAGATCTAGAAGACCCGCTACTTTCCATTAAAGATATACTAAGATACGCAACTAATATACTTAGATATATGACATAGAATCTTTAGGTGAAGTATCCCTAAAAGACAGGGGCAAAATTCTAAAAACGCTGCAAAAATCAACGAAGAAAGGGTCTAAATCAAGTAAAGGCTAGTACGTTCTACTTGGAAGTGTTACAATCAATGTTGATTTCTACCAAATAACGCAAGCTACAAGACATCAAATGGAAATAATTTCTCTACAATATCGGAAGAACAGCACCAAGGGTCAATACGGAAGACACTCCCACCACTTAACACAAGGATTTTTTTACAAATACTGTTAGAACATACTATCAATCCAAATGCTTTAGAATCACATTGACGATTAACACGGGATTGACTACACTCATTACATCAGTTAAAAGGGGTCAACCAAATCTTTAGGTAGCACATGCCTATGAAAGAACTGGAACGAAAGTCCATATAACATGGAATAATAATTTGTACCGATAATTCCAAGGTGGATTTCCAAAGAAGAGATATGGTCAAGAGAATTCAAGCTTGGATTATGACTAATATATTAATCATGAAATGAAATCCAAATTGACTAGTCATATGACCGTGTAGTAGACCCAAAAAGAGTTCATATACGAAGAAACCCGCAAGATAAGGAGACTGCCATGAAGAAGCCAAAGAAATATTCAGAATTTACGCAATGAAGGCTCATGCATATACCCAAGACGCAATGAAGGCTCATGCATATACCCAAGACTCTTAGTCCCACCAAATATGAGTCATCGAGACTACATGTGAAGATAGATTACACAACACGCTCACAGTTTTTTTGCTCAAAACCATGCCACAAAGGAATCATCCTTGGGATAGGAATTTCAAAACTTGATTTACAAAAGCATCAATTAAGGAATTCTTTGATTCTAATCATTAGCTACAAGGGAAAAGCGATAGGATCTTGAAGACATACATAGAGCCATCGCTTCTAAAAATGACCAAATGAGCCTTTGAAGACAATCTCATAATTATCAACCTTATCATTCTCCACCCACCCACCCTCGTGGCCAAATCTTCTTAATTATCCTTAAGTGGAACTATGTTTGGATAGGATTCCTATTCTAGGATACTTAGGCAGCCTGAGTCAGGCTAGGTCATATTAATAGAATATTCTTTTTATCCTTTAAAAACTTTTATTTATCATCTCATGCCACATCAGTCACATTGATTTGACAGAAGCCCGAGAGCAAAGGTCAAGATGGAGAAAGTCTCCACCCAAAGATATACCAGTATAAACACACCATTTGTAATTAGGAAGCGTCATTACTCCATATCCCAAATTGAAAAATACATTTGTCAATTATCGGAGGTTTGATGGATGAGATAGCTAATAGGACGAGTTCTTGATCAACACACCCTCACCAAACTAAGAGACTTCCTTTAAGTGCAGGAACAATGGTGCTACGACAAAAATTCAAATATCTTGGAAGCCTAAAATGATGCCTCATCATCACGAGTTGAGCAGTCAGGTATCATTATTTTATCCATAATTATTCCAAGGGTATACAAAAACTTCTCAAATCTTGCAGGTCACGATAATACTTAAGATGGCACGTATCATGTATCTCACAACACTCCATTCAAAACTTAGCACCACATCACTATCTCAAGCTAGGAGGCCAAGTTTTATCAGTTCATCCACAAATAATTTTTATCTCTAAAAGAAATTTCTTGGATTTTAGTAAGTCACATTAAAGGGATATCCTTGTCAAGCCTTGGTCATCAAGTACTAACCAGTTGTTCACAAAACTCTAACATAATAAACACACGGGAGTTGATACAAGTCAAATGGCCACCCTAATTTTTGAAGACATAATTGGAGACCATCACTTAAAGACTCAAGACTTGGTCACCCCGAGGACACAAGAATATGCAAGGAACGCCCATTTTGAGCCTACCATTGAGCATACCATTCATCAAGGCCGTGAATGGAAGATTGCTTGGAGCATTGAAGACTCGGGGATTCACGGTTTTGGAGACTTAATAGCTCATGATTTTGGGCCATTTTCATTGAGGGAATTTTGGTCACTTCACTTTTCCCAAAATGCACTCGATGGCCACCCCTCTCATTAAAGGTAGTGTAGCCATTTATCTTCTTTTATAATGTAATATAAATAGAACATGATAGGGTTTTTAGGACTTAGTTATTTATTGATGTATGACTTGAAACATGAAACACCTTTATTTGTAGGGCTTAGAATAGCCACCACACCGAAATGAGGACAACAAGTGTGTATATCACTTATGTTGCAATGTTGGCTTAATACGTTGGTGTGTTGAGGAGGTAAAGTTCCTCTTGTGTTAACATAGGAGTTAGGTTAATCGTTGTGTGTAGTGTCAAGGGTACAAGAGTACTATATTATTAGATTCTTAAGATTATACCAACCAAGGTCTAACTATCTATCCATTTTTTATGTTGTAATTGTTTTTTTTGTTCTTGTAATCCAAACCCGTGACTTGTTGTTCCTGTTCCATTGTTGTTGTTCTCCATATTGTTGTCTGTTTTTAGGTGTTAAACACCACAATACTGTGTTATTTTTGTTGTTTGTTGAATCCGAGAGGGGTCATCCAAAGGGTCCACGGTTTCCTTGACCAGTGGACTATTTTGGGTGTTTGTTTCATGTTTCCGTTATCATTCTTGTATTATTTGGTATCAGATCATGGCTTGATATTTTTCCCACAAGATAAATCTTGGGCTCGTAAACTTGAAAATCAAAAAAAAATTATTGAAAAAAAACTAAACATTCCAGAAAAGGGGTGAAATTTGTCCTTTTTTTGTTCTTGGCCGAAAGTTATTGTTCTTGTGAAGTTGTCTTGGCCGAGATTTATACTAGATCTAGTAGATTTTTGTTTGTCTAGTGTGTTTATTGTGTTGGTTTCTTTCTCACTAACACAAAAGGTCTCTAGATCTTAAATTGAGCTTATAATATTGACCTTGTTGTTGCGAACTTGAAGTGGCCATGTGTTGTGATTTGAAGTTGGTTGTGTGTTATGTCTTGTTGTTGAAGATTGGAGGATGTTTCTGGTGTGTTGTTGATGTGTTATTAAAAGGTTGTTGTTGTGTTCATATTTTTCTTCATCTCTTCTCATACTTAAACCAACAAAAAGTGCAAATAGATTCAAAAGGAGTGAAGACAAAAGTTGTAAAGTATGTTTATGAGAAGACTTGAGCCATCACTTCCTACACTTGCCATCAACTTTTTCAACTACTATCCTTAAATCAAGGAGCCTTGTTTGGTGAAACTAGTACAAATCAAGATCATCTTTTTGAGATTAAACTTACAAAGGACTCAAGACTTACTTTCCCTCCAAATACAATTGTCTTCCATTCCAAATTGTGTGAAAATTGAAATTTCAAATTTGTGATTAAAGTTGTGTGGGCTCGAGACCAATTACATGATGCCACATCACCTTAATTACTGTTCACCATCAATATTAAGCTCAAATTTGGATTTTTCTAGTTTCTAATTGTTGATTCTTGGCTTCATTAGTTGATCCTAGAACTAATTAACAAACTAGTAAACTCCTACTAGATTATCAATTAGTCCTTTGCATCCATTATTTTTGTCTATGTTTATTTTGTTCTTTTATCATTTTTATAAATCGTAGTACTTCTTGGTTCAAGTCCGAACATCATTTCCTTGAGTCTTCAAACAAAGAATCCATTTTGAACAAGGAGTAGACTCATCCCTCGACTCATCACGAACTACAAGCCGACTTGCAACACTTGTGAATCCAAGTGTGAGAAAATCAAGTGTGTGAGAGTGTGGTGAGGTTGTTTCAAACTAATTTGTGTTTTTCTTTATAGGCTTGCTCTTTTTTTAGGTGCAATTACAATGGAACCCACGGTAATAAGTGATATATTGGCTAAACTTGAAGCCATTACCCATCAATGGGAAGTGATAAATAAAAGGTTGAATCACATGGGAATTCTAAGGGAGCAAGTGGGCTGCCCGGACACATGTCAAGATAAAGATCATAGTTCATGTGAGCTACGAGGTAAAAATGTTATCCCCTACACTCCTATAAACGTAGTTGTGATTTTACCTAGTGTAGGAGTGCATGATTCTTCATTTTGTGATACTCTTGATATTGTTAGGTCGCATGAGGTCCAAACTCTTGTTGTAGGTACACAAACACTAGTTGATCCTTTAGATGATGAAATTGATTCTCCCCGTGAGAATGATTTGTGTTCGTCTAGTGCTAGCACTTATAACTTGACTAAGGCTCCCTTACCAAGTGACGAGAGTATTCAAACACTAGTTGACCCTTGTAAAAAACAAGGTGAGTCTGCATTGGTATGTGATTTGCCAACAACTAGTGAGGGTGAGCAAAACGATCAACCGGGCGTAGATGATCTTGATTTGCTTGAATGTTTAGAAAACCTGAGTTGCAATTGTCCTTGTGAAGACGATTTTGATTGTGGTCCTTTGGCTACCTGTGATAGTTTATATGTATGAGAGGACTACTCTTGTGAAAGAGAAGGTGATATATGCTTAGAAATACCATCTACTTCTTCTTTATATATTTTTCATGTTGGACATATTCCTAGTAGAGATTTTGAAACTAGTAGTAAGTGCATGCATGAGAACCCTTTATTAGAAGTTGACTGTAACACCCCGTACTTAATTACGTGCATTAGCCATTGTTATATGTGTTGGAGTATATGTATTGATCCTAAGTTAGGTATATATGAGTATTGATTATTTTGAGATAGTTTCAAGTGTATAGTTTGATTATATGTGTATAGGAATCGACCTTATTTATACCGGAATTTGCCCGTCGATGTTTCCATACGAAGGTTATTGAATAATCTTTCCGACGATATAAAGATTTTCAAAAACGGATAAGTTTCGGATATAAGCGAGCACGTTCGAAACTATAAAACGGTGGCCGGGATGTGAACAGTAAAATTGCAGGAAAATTTCCAGTTTTTGGGTCAACTTTGAACGATCATAACTCCCTCAATATAATGAACTGGGCGAGCTACCACATATCAAAAGAAAGCTCTGTGAGTATTCTTTCTAATGCAATTGGTTTCATCCAAATCCAACATCTGAGTAAGGAGTTATACTCATTCTATTTCAGCCTCTCAAAACGGATTTTTGTGAACAGTAAATTAGCAGGAAAATACTGAGGCCTGCCAGTTTTTTGGGTCAACTTTGAGCGATCATAACTCACTCAATATAATGAACTGGGAGATCTACCATATATCAAAAGAAAGATCTTTGAGTCTTCTTTCCAATGAAATTGGTTTCATCCAAATGCAACATCTGCGTAAGGAGTTATACGCGTTTTACTTCAGCCTCTCAAAACAGATTTTTAGGGTCAACTTCAAACGATCATAACTCCTTGTACAGGACGAACTGGGTGGTCTAATTTATATGAAATGAAAGACCTTTGAATTATCTTTCCAATGATACCAATTTCACCCAAATCCGATATCGGAGCAAAGAGTTATGGTCTATCTACTTCAGCTTGTCAAAACAGTCCACCGGAGGACATATTTGACATTATTTAAATTTTAAGGGCACTTTGGTCATTTTCTATGGTATTATGGACGGGAATATGTGTATATATACATGTATATGAGCTCAAAAATCAGTTTCTTCATCAATTAGAGGAAAGAACAAACCCTAGCCTGATTTTCAACTCTAATTATCTTGTGATTCAACCGTGGAAAGTCCAAATTGATTCCGTAGTTGTGTTCATCGTCTCAAGGGCTTCGAGAAGCACCCTTTATTTGTGCCAACAGGACTTCAAAACCCAAAGGGCCATTCTATGGTAAGGATGTAAATTATGTTGGTGTTATTTATATGGATATGTATATATATATATATATGCATGTGAGCATAAGAAGTATGTTATTTGATTGTTGTTGAAAGATGATTGGAAATGATGTTGGATAATTCTTGTGCATGGTTGGATTATGTTGAATTGTGAAGGGATGATGTGGTATTGATGATATGGTATTGAAATGATGATTATATATATATATACACATAAACCTATTGTTCAAGTTGGTTTTTGGAATGCTTTGCAAATATTGGTTGTATGGAATTATGGAAGAGAATTGTGGTGTTGGGTTGCTAATACTAGATGCCAAATATTTCATTGTAGATAAGTGATTTGTAAAGGCGGGAAGTTGTGTTGAATTGGTATCCGAATCTACAACGAGGTATGTAAAGCATACTCTAACGATATTCTTTGGCATGAAAACACCAATGTTCCATCAAGTAAGATTCCGGGGTTATCCAAACACATGTATTGTTCTACATTACCAATGAAGTTGTTTCCATTCTATACAGTGTCAAAAATGTTTCATTGATATACCAAGAGGCTCCTATTTCATTGTTGTGATATTGATGATTCTGAAACATACTGTTGATGTACCAATGAGTCCTTATTACATCGTTATTGTATAGAAGGTCTATTACTTGATTCCTATTGATGTATCATTGTTCCAAAGGTACTATATTGGCATGAACACTAATGTAATAATCTCAAAAGCTTTTGAACTAAGTTATTGGAAAAATCTCTTATGTGCTACTTGATATACGTGTGGGTGGTATCCCAGGGGCATAAGCCTAGCATGGGTCGATCCCAATTGATATGTACTGGGGGCAGCCTAATGGTCACAGTACGGTACAGTATTGATTATTGTTAGGTGGTTGGAGGTTCGGGAGGAGGAGGTAATGGCGAATAATAATTGTAAAGAATGAAATGAACGAATGTATACCGTTCCACAAATGTGTTTGTATTCAAGAACCCAATTCAGATTAATAATAATGTACATGATCCTAAAAGTGTTTATGAAGTGTGGTTCACTTCTATTATGATTTATTCACATGTGTACGATTTTCTTGATCCCCCATATCACATATGATTATTTACAGCTTTACATACTCAGTACATATTTCGTACTGACGTCCCTCACGGGGGACCTGCATTTCATGCTGCAGGATCAGGTACTTCAGCTCATTCACAGCATAGATAGGAGCCAGGTCATACAGCTACTGTTGGTGAGCTCCAGTTTACTTCGGAGCTTTCCGAGTCGGTTCCTTATATTTTGTTATTGTACAGGAGTCATGTGTGGGCGGGGGTTTGTCCCGACCCTAGTTATGTCATGTATATCCTAGAGGCTTTGTAGACATAAAGAAGGGTAAAGTCATGGAAGTTTATATAGTGATGTTATATTCGTATATGGGGTGGCCCCGACGGCCAAGTATTATATATATGTATATATATTTGTGCGTGTTGTGCTGATACAGGTAATTAGACCCTTTTATATGCAGCGAAGTGCTGCCCAAATTTTTGGTGACATGTAAGTGAAAGTACAGGTATTTGAACGGGTTCTCCCGGGCCTTCTCGGCTTCGGGTGCCAGTCCGGCCCGATGGGATTTGGGCCGTGACATTGACTTATGGAACACCTTTCTCAACCCACTTTTTGTTCACGATATTTTCAATGGTGATAATGAGGGCTTGCTTAATTTCGAGGATGACACCCTAGGTGAAAGAAAGAGTTGCCAAGACCTAAGCCCTTAGTTAAGTCTTTCATTTGACCCTGGTAACTTCTTAGGGTGTGAAGGATGGATAGTTATTGGTCGGTCCACTTGTTTAAGTGATATTGTTATATGTGTTTTGTGGACTTTATTTTCAATTAGGGCACCACCCCTTTGTAATATTTTTGCTAAGCCCCTCGTGATTAAACCCAAGGATGTGTAGCTATATCTCAAGTGTGTACCTCATTGGCATATTGATGTTGTTTATTGCACTAACTTTAGCCCTCATGTCATGAGGATGTGGTGCTTGTTTGTCTTCTCTTCGTTCTTAGAAGGTTTGGATTCGAGGTCGAATCTTTTTCAAGAAGGGGAGAATGATATAAGTCAAATGGCCACCCTAATTTTTGAAGACATAATTGGAGACCATCACTTAAAGACTCAAGACTTGGTCACCCCAAGGGCACAAAGATATGCAAGGAACACCCATTTTAAGCCTACCATTAAGCATATCATTCATCAAGACCGTGAGTTGAAGATTGCTTGGAGCATTGAAGACTCGGGGATTCACGGTTTTGGAGACTTAATATTTCACGATTTTGGGCAATCTTCATTGAGAACATTTTGGTTACTTCACTTTGCCCAAAATGCACTCCATGGCCACTCCTCTCATTAAGGGTAGTATAGTCATTTGTCTTATTTTGTAATGTAATATAAATAGAACAAGATAGGGTTTTAGTACTTAGTTGTTTACTGATGTAAGACTTGAAACATGAAACACCTTTAGTTGTAGGGCTTAGAATAGCCACCACATAAAATGAGGGCAACAAGTGTGGATATAACTTGTGTTGCAAGGTTGGATTGATACGTTGGTGTTTAGAGGAGGTAAAGTTCCTCTTGTATCAACGTAGGAGTTAGGTCCAAGAGTACCATATTCTTGGATTCTTAAGATTATACCAACCAAGATCTAACTATCTATCCATTTTGTTTATGTTGTAATCGTTTGTTTGTGTTCTCGTAATCCAAACCCATGACTCATTGTTCTTGTTCCATTGTTCTTGTTCTCCATATTGTTATTGTTAACATAGTTTGTTGTTGGCTGTTTTTAGGTGTTAAACACCACAATACATATGTTTTTGTTATTATTTGTTGAATCCGAGAGGGGTCATCCAAAGGGTCCACGGTTTCCTTGACTAGTGGATTGTTTTGGGTGTTTGTTTTGTGTTTCCGTTGTTATTTTTATATCAGGAGTCCTCCCCGAACAATAGGACAAGAGAGTCCGCCCCGAACAATAGTACAGGGCAAGTCCGCCCTAAATAATATAATAGGGCAAGTTCGCCCAGAACAATAGGATAAGGCAAGTTCACCCTGAACAATAGGACATACAACACAATTTTTATTTCTCTAGGAAATTGTCTCAAAAAATAAAGGACCTTACATTTTCAGTAATTGCCCCGTCGGTCCGAAAACTCTACATCATAAGACACAATGCCAGTCAATACCTACAATCCATTCACTTCACATAACAGATACATCAACATTTACTTGAATATCTATACTTTACACTTTACATTACTATATTTTATTACAACTTTGAACCATAATAGGTACTTTAATTTATCATCCCTTTTACCTGTTTTGTAGGACAACATATTACAACGAGAACTACTCTCTAAGTAGAAAACTGGGGCAAGCTAGCATAATGTCACGCATCCCTAGCTATGTCAACGATTCATTCTCGATACTCAAATTCGAATCAATTCTCACATGTTCGAATTTGATTTTTCATCTCCAAACTCTTTTATATCCCAGTTATTCACAACTCAAAACTAGGGGAATTTTAAAATTCTAAGATAATTTTCCTCCCTAAAATCCTCATTTGATATTTCTATGGGCGCCTTCTCCATCAAAGCCATCTTTTGGGCTACATCTTGCCTTGATTCCATCTCTTTTAGGGATATATAGGAAGCTCAAATTTGAGCATGGTCGTACTCACACTATTCATGCCAAAATTATTTATTTATTTTACTACAAAAGATAACAGTGTCACCAAAATTCAACACTGAGAAAATTTTGAGATTCCATAAAAAATTATTGTATTGTCACCTTCTTGAACTGCATTTGGCCTGATTTATCGTAAAGTTTGAGATATGTAAGCAACTCAAAAATTAGAGCTCGACATACCCCCACCAATCAAACCACTTACCGAACTACTTACAACCTGATTTCTCATGAAACTCAAGATATGCAGGCGGCTCAGAAATCGAAGCCCTATCATAATCTTCAAAAGTCTCTTTTTTGCTCTAGACATAATTGGCTATGTCAGCTTAATTGCCCAAAGATTTCTATATCATCTTTGGTCAATCAGGAGCATCTGTTGACACCCAATATTGGCTTACTTTTTTTTCTTTTATTGATTTTCCTATGTGTCTTAGTCCTAAATAATTTTTAAAAATAAATTCATATTTTAGTTTCTATGAATTTTTGAAAAAAATATAAAAAAAGAGTTAGTTTATTTGTCCTTATCATGTTTTAAAATATTTTAGTTAAATATAATTAGTGATTTAATATGAAAAGTCACACAAAAAATAATTTGATATTCGTATTCACATACTTCTTCTAATTGTATTTTCATACTATATAGTTATTATTATTATTATTATTATTATTATTATTATAATTATTATTATTATTATTATTATTATTATTATTATTCTTGTTGTTGTTGTTGTTATTATTTACATGTATTTACATTTGATTTATAAAATTATTAAGGTTAAATATGTATATTAAATTTATATACATATGTACTAAAATCAATTAGGACAACAAAAAGTATTGATGGAATTAATTTTAGTAAAAAAAAAAGAATATTGGGGCCAAAATATAATTCAATCCCAGCCATATTTTCAAGACCCAATTCTATTGAGTTACTCTCAAATATAGACCCAAATTAGGGTGGCTTTCAAATTTTAGCCCTAAATAAAAAGACTTTGTTAAAATAATCTTAACTTGTTAAGACATAACTTGTTAAGACTTTCTTCCAACTTCATCTTTTATTTGAGAATAACCCGTTTCTTCCAAATTTCAGAATCGATCTCCAAAATATTCGCTATTAAATCTCTTTCTTCCAAATTCCATAATCGACTTTCAAACATTCACAGTCGGCTTTAGCCGTAAGGGTTCTTCAGGTATCAATTTCATCATCAAAATTCATTGTGGTAATTTTAGCTCATTGATGCATTGTGGTAATTTTAGCTCATTATATAATTAACATATTGATTTAATTTTTGGGGAGGTGAATGTAAGCTGAAGTTGGGATATGATCTTGTTGTAGTAATATATATATACCATTGAGGAATTGCGTCGAACGGGTTGTGGGGAGTTTGTTATTGCGGTTATAATTATGTTTGAGTAGTTGTGGGGGGTCGGTCATGGAGGAAAAGACCGTTAATATGGGAGTTAACGTTGATCGCAATATATTTTAGGAAGGCCAAACGTATAAGGTCAAGATGGTACAAGAAATTAGTTTCAAGTATTTAAAACTAGTGGTATAATTAGCATTAGAAGATGATGAGGAATTGTGTCGAATAGGTTGTGGGGAGTTTGTTATTGCAATTATAATTGTGTTTGAGTAGTTGCGAGAGTTTGGTCTTGGGGGAAAAGGCTGTGTTTTCCATGTCGGATGAATCCAGCCTAAATTTTAGAAATTAAAAAAGCACTAACTTGTTGATTCTAAGAGAGAACACCTTATATATTAGCTTGTATAACATAGAGCAATAGGCAATGGATTTAAACTCTCTAATGGTAGTGGGATTTGGCACTTTAGGTAACAAGGTTACTATTATACAACTTTTCAGTGTTAAAATAAATCCTTCATTGTTGAAGACACATCATATTTATATTCATTGACCATTTGTTGTTGAACCATGCTTACCTAGATATGTTGGAATAATCACTGGTGTTTTTGGCAACTTCTTTTGTCTTCAGGTATCTGTCCTCTCTGTAGTTGCTAGAAGCATCATATCAAGGTGATTGTAGATCTGCACTGAAAATGGTCATACTAAATTGATTTTTTGGGATGTTTATTACATCTTGCAAACTTCTGCAATAGGTAAAAGATTCTACTTCGCCATATTTTCTCCATTTTGTTTAGACAGTCTTGAGTTTAACACGCTACACTTTTGGTTGCATATTTTCTTTATTCAAGTTTTTATATTTGCTTTTTCATTAATTAATTGATTATGCTACTTCTAACTATGTTTGCAGGTTTCTATGAGACGCGGATTGCATATTACTCTTGGAGAGGTGCTAAAGGTTATCGATTTACTGCCATCCCTGACTATTGAAGTCCTCAAACTTCATGTAAACACTCAATGTATTTACTAGTTTCTGAAATGAGTTTTGTGATAGTTTCTATTTCTCGTACGTGTTCTGTCCTTCACACTTCAAAAAAATTCTGAATGTTGAACACGTATCATATTTATAAAAAAATTTAGTTGTATCCAGTGAGGCAAAAAATATATTCAACAAAGCATTAACCAAACACCTGAAAGGCAAAGCAAATACTAAAATAATAAGATTCTTAGTTTAAAAACCAAATAAGATTCTTGTTACTTTTTTTCATTCATAACTGCACTAAAAGACATGGGGCTTGAATCACTTAGCTTATACACAAAGCCCTGAATTTTTATTGTAATGTGATTTCTTCAATATTACTTCACTTCTCAATAATAGTCAGTACATCATTCTCTTTCAATGCTATACTGTCAGAGTATTGAGTTGATAAACTATGTTGTATCACTTGCAACCTATCTCTGAAGTAAACAGCTCTATCTGAATCACCCCTATAGTGTGTGTTATTCAGTAGTTTCAAGTGCAATTTTAGCATCTTCAGATTCTGCCATACATTTCAAGTTATGCCCCATGGGCAAGAATTAACACTTAGTCTGTAATGATTTGGCAGATGACCTATAACTCTATTTCAAAAGGCAAAACTGAGACAGTTATGCCCCATGGGCAAGAGTTGACACTGCCATAGTATGAAATGATTTGGCAGATGACCTATAACTCTTGCCCTAGAGGCATTGTTACTAATCTTTTGTTGTTTCATTTTTCACAAGGGTTGTGCTTGGAATGGATGGAAAAGAAATGAGTATTGAGCAATACAATGTGGGACAATCAATTGAAATTATTGATAGAAATAATGAGTTATAGGTTATCAACCAATATTCGAGGTTGCAATAGATGAAGAAATAGGGCAGTCATCAAAGATTAAGAGGGTACGATAAAAAAGAAGAGGATACTTGATGTCGAGACTATTCTCTTGAGACACAATACCTCTTTGAATGAGGTAAGTGTCAAGTCGATCTTCATTGACAAACAAAATATGATGACGTCCATGTCAAACATTGCAATTACACACAAAATCCAATTTAAGGTTATCAAATCAAGCACAACAGAATATTCACTGTGATGTTTGGACGATAATTGTGTGTGGTGGTTTCATGCCTCGAAGATTTCCGATTCTTTGCTCTTTCAGGTTACTACATATGAAAAGGCTCACAATTGCTTGATTAATTTTATAACGTCCGACCACAAGAATGCAACATCAAAGGTCATATGTGACTACATACAAGAGCTTGTGCATGACTCTAGTAATGTAATCATACCAAACTTCATGGTATATGAAATGAGAAGGAAATACAGAATAATCATATTATACAACAAAGGATGGTGAGCGATATAATATGCCTATACGGTGATTAGAGGAACCGCGGAAGAGAACTACAACAGGTTGCCATTGTATCTTCACATGATATAAGAAAACAACCCAGACACGTACACAAACATAAAGAGGGACGATGAGAATAGATACAAATGCTATACTGCTGAAATTAAAAATTTTTGCCCAAGAGGAAAAAGGTTATTCTTTAATTACACTCATTAAATTATTAACATATATGCAACTCTTGCCTCATGGGCAAGACTTAGCTTAGAAAATTATTGAAATTAAAAACTTTTGTCGAAGAGGCAAAAGTTTATCCTTTATTTGCACTGATTATTATTAACATAGATGGAACTCTTGCCTCATGGGCAAGACTTAGTTTAGAAAATTGTTGTACAAATGCTATACTGTTGAAATTGAAAACTTTTGCCCAAGGGGCAAAAGTTTATTCTTTAATTGCACTGGTTAGATTATTAACATAAATGCAACTCTTGCCTAATGGGCAAGACTTAGTTTAGAAAATTGTTGAAATTGAAAACTTTTGCCCAAGAGGCAAAAATTTATTCTTTAATTGCACTGATTATATTATTTACGTAGATGTAACTCTTGTCTCATGGGCAACACTTAGTTTACAAAATTGTTGAAATTGAAAACTTTTGCCCAAGAGGCATAAGTTTATCCTTTATTTGCACTGATTATATTATTAACATAGATGAAACTCTTGTCTCATAGGCAAGACGTAGTTTAGAAAATTGTTGTACAAATGCTATACTATTGAAATTGAAAACTTTTGCCCAAGAGGCAAAAGTTCATTCTTTAATTGCACTAATTAGATTATTAACATATATGCAACTCTTACCTCATGGGAAAGACTTAGTTTAGAAAATTATTATACTCTGGTTATAAACATCAAATGCAAATTGTTATTAATATTTTTTTTCTCAACACAGATTTCAATATGCATTTTTTGCTTATGACGCTTCAATCATTGGATGGACCAACTGTAGATCGGTAATAATGGTAGATGTAACATTTTTGAAGTCAAAATATAATGGTGTCCTCATGATAGCAGTGTCAAACTCTAAATCTAAGATATTACTTTCCGCAATCACCTATTCTGAAATATTGCATTCCCAAAGTACCTGGCATTGAAACATAGACCCCCTGCTTTGCCTTCTTTTTCTTTTGACGGAGGGCAATGTATGAATAGAATTACTGAGATTGAGCAATGTAATAGTTTATAGATTTTTTTTTCAATAGCTCATCCATGTTTTGCAGAAATTCATTCCTCATTGCATATCTTAATACAACATTCTATTTTTGAGGAAAATATAAGGGCATACATACGCAGTACGTTCTTGTTCAGGTTTATGTTTGTACGTGATGCATGTACTCTCTGATTACATTTTCATATCCGGGCCTATTGGGTTAGTATTTTCTCTAACTACAGTTGAAAAATTAAAAGAGAAAAATAATAGGTTCTTTTAGAAGAGGGAAACAAATTGTTGCTTAGTTGTACAATTTCCATTTATTATCCATGAACAAGGGTTACTAGGACATGGAGGAATGTAAATTTTGTAGCATTTTTTTGTTTTTGGCAATAGCTCATCCATGTCTAGCAAAAGAAATTCCTTATTGCATACCTTATACACAATTCTTTTCTTTTGGGGGAATATAAGGGCACATAATACGATCATGTTAACTAGTTTATATTTGTATGTGAGAATAAATAGCTGAGAAAAATCTGAAGAAAAAAAGAGAAATAAAAAAAACTCTAAATAAAGGTTAAAGACAAATAAATTGAAAAAAAGAAAAAAAATGAAGAAATAGATAATGGTTGAGAAAAAAAAAGGGAAAAAAAATAAAAGGTTGAAACAAATAAATTAAAACATGAAAATAAAGTTAAAGGAAGAAATAAAAAATAAAAATAACAAAAAACAGAATAATAAATTTAAAGGAAAAAATAAAAAAAGTGAAAAAAAGTAGAATAATAAAAGTAAAGGAAAAATAAAAAAGTAAAAATAATAAAAAATAAAATTTGAGAGATAAATCTATAATCTATATCTATATATCTATAATATATTAGAAGTGTGAAAATCCTTAGAAAAGTGATTTGAACTTTTTGCCCTTCATTAAAAGTCCCCTCTTTAGACAGAATTGTCTTTTCACTATTTTTCTCAAATTATTATTTAGTAATTATTAATATTAGAACTTTGAAATTAATTAAAATCCTTATTGAGTTAGGAAAGAAAGTTTTAAATCAATTCAAATCTCACCTTATATGTAATTTATTAATAAATTAAATAAGAAAATAATGTTAATTTGAATTGAAAAGAACAAGAAAAAGAAGGTCCAAAGTAAAAAAGAGAACAAAAAAAGGAAAATACATAATTGGAAACAAAGTTAAATTGAATTGAAAAGGAAAAAGAAAACGTGTGAAGGAAGAAAAAGATTTACATTAAATAAATACAAATTGAATTGACAAAGAAGGAAAGTAAACTAAACCTAAAATTTCTTATAAATTGAGAATTCTTCCTTTCTAGAATAATACTTCAACAATATAGTTCTCAAATATTTTTTTATTATTATCGTTGTTTATAAACCCACGACCACTGCCCCTTGATCGGCTAATGCTGACGACGGCGTCGGAGCGCTGATAACAGATAAGGATAACTCCCACTCCTCCCTTCTCTCTCCCCAGTTCTCTCTACCCTCTTCTTTCCCGTTTTTTGTCCCCTTCCTTCGTTCGAACCACTCGTGCTTTTACCGGTGGTCAAGGTCTCCGTCGGCTCGACTCCGGCGACACAGGCAGGGTGCAGATCCGATCACAAGCGACCGATCCGGCGGGTCTATCTAACGGTACTTCTGGTTCTGACCAAATCTGGTTCCCACAACTTCGGATTTCGGAGGCACTCCGGCGAAGTTTCGACCAATTATCCCGGCGACTAGTTTCGGCATCAGTTTGCTGGGACCCAACATAGCACGCAGGAAAAGAGAATTTGGTCTACAAGCGTAACCCGGTAACTTCTAACCATTGCTATTTCATTCTTCGTATAATTTCTATTATTATCTCCTGTTTCTTGACTTGCACTTAATTTGTTGGGATTGTCTGTTGTCGTATATTTCTGATTTATTCCATTGCTCGACTTAGTTATAATTGGTGGGTTTGACTTTTTTTTTATTATTACATATTATATACTGTGCTTGTGCTTTCTATTTCCTGTTGTTGCTTGATTACCGTTGTTGTATGTTTTTTCTGGGAGTTGTGGCTGTGGGCATTGATGGTAGAATAGGGTCATGTCTGAAGGGGTTGGGGAGGGGGCCTGTGTTGGGGGTAGGGGAGGAGAGAAGGGCGAATGGGGGAGAGGGGACTAGTCCTAACGTTAGGGGAGATAGAGGAAGACGGGTTGCTAGAGTTGATAGGCTGCGGGTTGGGTCTTGGAATATAGGTACTCTGCAGGATAAGTCTATAGAGCTAGTGAAGATTCTTAGAAAAAAGAGGATCAATATTGCGTGTGTGCATGAGACTAAGTGGGTAGGGTCTAAGGCTAGAGATTTGGATGGTTACAAGCTGTGGTACTCTGGTAGCGAGAGGCGGAGGAATGGAGCTGGCATCTTAGCAGATGAAGATCTTAAAGGGCAGGTAATGGATATTAAGAGGATCAGTGATAGGTTGATGACTGTTAAGTTGATCATTGGAGGGTCTACTCTGATCGTGTATATTATTTATGCACCGTAAGTGGGCTTGGATGGGGAGGAGAAAATGCGGTTTTGGAAGGCATTGGATGAGGTGGTGAGAGGAGTGCCTAGTTCTGAGAAGATTGTTGTAGCAGGGGATTTTAATGGGCATATTGGGGTATTACCGGGAGGTTTTGGTTTTGGGGAGAGAAATGAGGAGGGAACTGCTCTATTGGATTTTGTGAGGTTCTTTGGGTTGGTAGTGGTGAATTCGAGCTTCCCGAAGAAGGACGAGCACTTGATCATCTTTTGAAACGCGATAGCCAAGACGAAAATTGACTTTTTATTGCTTAGAAAAGGAGATAGGGTGTTGTGTAAGGACTGTAAAGTCATCCCGAGTGAGAATCTTTCAACCTAGCACAGGCTCTTAGTGATGGACTTAGGTATTAAGAAATATAACAAGAGATGGGGTGAGGAGGATAGACCTAGAATTAAGTGGGGCGGCCTTACACCTACGAATGTGAGGGAGATAGAGGTGAAGGTGGCGGGAATGGGGGTGTGGGAGTGCAGGGGGACGTGGATGGTATGTGGGATAGGGCGGCTAGGTGCATCAAGGAGACTGCTAATGAGGAGTTAGGTATTTCCAGGGACTGTGCCGGCCATCGTCGGGGGGTTGGTGCTGGAATGAAGAAGTTAGGAAGAAAGTGGAGACTAAGAAGAGGGCGTATGCTAAGTTGGGTGAGAGTAGGGATGAAGATGAGAAGCGGGATAATAGGGAGGATTACAAGATAACTAGGAAGCAGGCTAAGTTAGCAGTCACGACGGCTAATACGACAGCGTTCGAGAGCTTGTATGTGGGGATAGAGGAGAAATGAGGGGAAAAAGTTATTTAGGCTTACTAAGGCTAGGGAGAGGAAGGGTCGTGACTTCGACCAGGTGAAATGCATTAAGGGAAAGGATGGTAGAGTATTGGTAGAGGATGGTCACATTAAGAAGAGATGGCAGTCGTACTTCGATAGGTTATTGAATGAAAAAGGGGATAGAGTTATTATTTTAGGGGAGCTGGAGCACGCAGAAGAGTGTCGTGATTTTAGTTATTGTAGATATTTTAAGGTAGAAGAGGTCAAAGAGGCTATTCACTGGATGCGTAGGGGTAGGGCAACGGGGCCTGATGAGATCCTTGTAGATTTTTGGAAGTTCTCTGGGGAAGCTGGCTTAAGGTGGTTGACTGAATTATTTAACGGTATTTTCAAGTCGATGAAAATGCCCGAGGCTTGGAGATGGAGTACTATGATCCCTCCTTATAAGAATAAGGGTAACATTTAGAGTTGCAATAACTATAGAGGTATTAAGTTATTGAGCCACACTATGAAGATTTGGGAGAGATTGGTCGAGTTGAGGTTGAGGAGGATAGTGGCTATCTCAAAAAATCAGTTTGGATTTATGCCCGGGCGCTCGACGATAGAGGTAATTCACCTGGTGCGGAGACTGGTGGAACAGTATATGGAAAGGAAAAGAGATCTGCACATGGTGTTTATCGACTTGGAGAAGGCATACGACAAAGTCCCTAGGAAGGTGCTTTGGAGATGCTTGAAGGTGAGTGGGGTACCGGTGGAGTATATTAGAGCAATCAAAGACATGTATAATAGAGCTAAGGCTCAGGTAAGGACGACGGGATGAGACTTAGAGCATTTCCCTGTATTGATGGGGTTGCATCAGGGTTCCACTCTTAGCCCATTTTTGTTTGCTTTGGTGATAGATATGTTGACGCAGCGTATTCAAGGAGAGGTGCCTTGGTGTATGCTTTTTGCAGATGATGTAGTTTTGATTGATGAGACATGAGAGGGTGTGAATGATAAATTAGAGGTGTGGAGATGGACCCTTGAGTCTAAAGGGTTCAGATTGAGCAAGAGCAAGACAGAATATTTGGAATGCAAGTTAATGACGTAAGGCAGGAAGACGAGATGGTAATAAGGTTGGATTCCCAGACGGTGTGTAAGAGGGATAATTTCAAGTATCTGGGGTCCATGATTTAGGGGAATGGCGAGATTGACGAGGATGTCTCCCATCGTATTGGAGCGGGATGGATGAAGTGGAAGCTCACCTTGGGGGTGTTGTGTGATAGGAAGGTGCCGCCCAAGCTTAATGGAAAATTCTACAGGGTGGCAGTCCGATCGTCTATCTTGTATGGAGAGAAATATTAGCTAGTCAATAACTCTCACATTCAAAAATTGAAGGTGGCGGAAATGCAGATGTTGCGTTGGATGCGTGGGCTTAATAGGGGTGATAGAGTTTGAAATGAGACTATTCGAGAAAAGGTTGGAGTGGCTTCGGTGGAGGATAAGATGTAAGAAGTCTGATTGAGATGGTTCGGTCATGTGATGAGGAGGGGCACGGATGTCCCAGTTCGTAGGTGTGAAAAGCTTGATTTGGATGGTTTCAGGAGGGGTAGGGGTAGGCTGAAGAAATACTGGAGAGAGGTGATCAGGCGGGACATGGAGTAGTTACAACTCACTTAGGACATGACCCTAGATAAGAAGATCTGGAGGGCGCAGATTAGGATAGAAGGCTAGTGCTAGTTTGAGTAGTTGGGGTAGGACATTACTTGGTAGATGTATTATTCTTGCTAGGACACTTTGTTGTATGCTTTATTATGAATGTGTTTACTATTCTTTGTTTATTATTCCTTGTGGGTGGCATATTTTTGTTTTGACATCTGGCTCCATGCTTTATTAAGTATTTATCTATTTTCCTTGTCTTGAGTCGGGAGTCTATCGAAACCAACCTTTCTACTTCTCTTGAAGTAGTGCTATGGACTGCGTACATCTTACCCTCCCAGACCCCACTATGTTGTATCGTTGTTTATAAATTTGATTGTGATTTAAGGTATGTTTTCTAAAATTTTTGTTTTGATGTTTACAATCTTGATAATATCTATGATTAAAGAAATAATTTGCTTGTGATTTGAGGTAAATTTTTTTAAATTTTAATTAGCATGTTTTTGAAGTTTATAATAATTAATCATCATGTATTCGTGACAGACAATTGCTTATTGAGAATTTTTTAGTGAAATATTAACAATATTTATTATTGAAGAGACAAATTTTCTTGTGATTTGAGGTAAGTTTTCTAAAATTTTAGTATATTTTTTATGTTATAAAAATAAATTATCTTGTATTTTTAGTAGACTTCTACTAATTGAGAAGTTCTCTTTTATGATTTTTGTATGTTCTTGAAGTTTAAATAATAAATTATCATCTATTCTGGCTAGGTAATTGATAATTGAGATATTTTTTTGTGATTTTTTTATAATGACTTATATACAATAAATATTTTGAAATTGACTTATTTACAATTTTGACCAAATTCTTTGGATTATATTTCATCATAAGAAATTGGTTAGCCACTCTAATTGTATACGATTTTTTTTCCTTTTATCCACATGAGATATTAGGAGATTTAGTTAAATTAACAATCGAACTTTTAGAAAAGTACAAACTGAATTGAATTATAATGATATCATATAATTTTATCCAAAAATAAAATTAAAAGAACTGAAAGTAGAATTTTAATCCAATGACTATATATTTATAGTATAGTAGGCATGTTTATTTATTAATCAAGATACATTTATAGTTTACACGTCGTACATAAACGTATAGGCGGTAGATGAATTTACATGTGATAGATGAATGTCGGTTAACTTTGAGAATTTTTTTTTAGATAAAGGTTAGGTTTAATTGTATTGTATTTATATCTCTGTTTAGAGATTTTTTTTTTTGTAAAGGTTAAGTTTAGTTGTATTATTTGATATCTCTATTATCGTATTATTTTGTTATAGTTCACAGATGGTAGATAAGTGTCAAACGACTTTCAGAAATTTTTTGTGTAAAAGTTATATTTAATTATATTATTTTGATGTCTCTATCATCGTATTGTTTTGTTGCAATTTACAGGTGGTAGATGAATGTCGATCGACTTTGACAATTTTTTTTGGTAAAGATTAAGTTTAGTTAATTAAATCTCCAAACGATGTTGAATTTAATTATTGTATTCCTTTATTATTTAAACAAATATTTTATTTAGTGCAATATTTGAACTCAATAAAGTGAGTTACACGCGCGAGGCGCGTACTCCTAAACTAGTAAGTATGAAAAGTTTTAAAATATATTTGAGATGTAGAGGGGCAAAATGGTACTTTTAGTATATTAAAAAATAAGGAAGGCTATTCTTCAAAAACATTCTTATTTGAGGTTAAATATCTAAAGTCACTCATAGTTGGGTCTATGACATGCAATTTCCTAAATTCTACTGGGCAAAATTCAGAAATAGCCTACTTACCCCTTAATTATGAGTTTCATAACAACAGTTTCATAATTACATAATAAAACAAGTTGTATTTTGTAATTTTGCAAACTATTGCTATAAAAATACAAATACATATGATTTTTACTGCCTTAATGATCGATATGTATTTTATATTTTTACAGACTGTTGCTACAAAAATATAAATTTATATAAATACATATGCTATAAAATGTAATTTAATAAAAGTGTTGCTATTTTTTATAATTTAATACCTACTTTTTCCAATTCTATTCACACATTTCAGGCAAAAGAAGCTCAAAGTTTGACTCAAAACCCGATCCATTTAAGACCCAAAATCAGCCAACTTTCATCCACCTCATCAATCCACTTCACATCTCATCCACCAATAACATGCCGCCACATCAACGAACAAACACAATCCTTGTAAAAAGAATCACAAATTCATCTTGACCGTTTAAATTCTTTTGATCCAAGGGCCGTGAATTTACTCTTTTATTATAGAGATTTACTTTAAAACCAATCGGATGGATCAGATTACGTCAACAAGACCTAAAACTAATATACCGCTCTTTCTCTTTCCAAAACTTTCAAGTTTTTAACGACAACCCCACCTCTCTCATTTTTTCCTCTCCGCGTCTCCTCTCCATTACCCAAATCAGAAAATACCATCACCCTAGCCACGTCACCACCTGTCACCCCTGCAAAGACTCCCTATTTCAGCCATCCCCAACCCATGACTCCAACAAATCAGTGAAGAAAAGTCCCAAATCGGTGATACAACGAAAAAAATAATTCAAATCTGCCATTAATGCTCGAGAGTCGTCCAAATTCACGCAAGAATTGTCCTTTTCAACTTTATGGAATTTTGAAATTCCCTTTATTATTGTATTCCTTGGATTTCCGTGAAGTTTTGGGTCTCGTTTCCAGATTTTGAGATTCGAATTTTCCTATAAATACCCACAGTTTTACTCTTGAAAAGGGGAAAGGAAAGAAGAAGACAGTTTTGAAGATTCCCAGGTCTCGATCCCCCACAATACCGGTTGAGCATTCAAAAATACAGAAGTTTATACCCCCAGAACATCGAGTAAAAGAGTTATTGGTAACAATGCCTTGGGATGGCCATCTATTTACACGAGATTTTCAACTTCTAACTTGGCACGAAAAGGTCTTACATGAATGGGCATGAGTATGGATGGATATGGAGGCAGTCATTTAAGTTTTTAATAGGTAGGAAGTTTCATTGTTAAGATGAAATTTAATTAGTTTTGAGCAACTTGTACTAGTTTAAATCACAGCTAGCTTAAATAATGATATTGGTTTGGATTTCAAAGGAGAGATAAAATGTGGTAGTCACCCCCTCTTAAGAGTTGCTATATTTAGATGAAAAACCTTTATGAATCTCCTGGAAAGAAACTTGAGTTTGCAATAGCGAAGTAGAAGTAATTGATTTTGTGTCAAAAGTTTGACATCTCATAACTAATTTAATTTGAAGGACGTAGACTTTGTATTCATGGCTTTAAATTTATATTGTATTCTAACGTGGCCATTTTTAGCCTTACGGTTGAATGGCCATGCTTCTCAAAAAAAAAAAATTGGTTTCTCATCCAGTGTTCGGTATCCGCATTGGAGACAGACAAATTCGGATTTGCATCGCGTAGGTTTCATTTGGGAAAGCGCTCCCTACCAATGATTTTTTCATATTCAGGGCTCGAACTCGAGACTTCTAGTTAAAAGAGGAGAAACCCCATATGTTGCACCAAGTTTGTCACGACCCGAACCAGGGCCTGGCCGTGACGAGCATTTCGAATCATGGAGGCCCGAAACATTTCTATCTGTCTGGTAATCATGCACCTAATTCATATGATCAAAGTAATGCGGAAGAAACACAATATAACGGAAGCATGGTCAAGAATCATATGAAAACGAAAATGGGGAATAGTGTCCCGCAATCTAAATCAACATCTCTAAAATCGTCTGCAAAATCTCTACTACATGACTGAAACAATGTCTATCTGAAAACTGGGACAAGGCCCCCAGTAGACCCCAAAACTAAATATAAGATAAAAGGACTGCAGGAAATAAGACCTTCCGAAACATAGAAGGCTCACCACTTGTCTGTGCAACTTTATCTGAATGATCTACTGATTCTCTTGACCCCTACACTGGGCCTCTGAACCTGAGAGGTTGAAGAGGGGAGGGGATCAGCACAAAAGTACTGGCACGCAAAGATATCAAAACAAAACATAATATTTTTACAAAATATAGTTAAGAGCCACCATAAAGCAATTTCGTATCAAATCATTTGAAAACACATGGGCGTAATGCAATAGTTTCTCAACAACAATGAAATTGAGCTAGGTGGGATACCCTACATAATTTACAGCAACTGTCTAACCTCGGTTGCCGCCGAGATTAGAGTATAAGTGAGGGAGAGACACACAAGATCACATAGCATGGTGTCTCGACCCAATGGTTGTGCCCAAGATCACTTAGCCCGGGCTCCTACCTATAGTGCCAATTTGGGAATGACATAAATTCAAGTACACAAGATCACTTAGGTACCAAATCTCCGTGTCGGCAAACACGTTTTCCAGCGATGAGCCCTTACACTAAAACGCCTTCTTCGGGCATCCACCTATCTCATGTAAAATCGATGCATTTAAATTTCATTTGATTCAATCACATATCATGTTCTGTAGAGTATCGTCATACCCGACTTGCAAGTCCTCAATATCACTTCCACATATGCATAATCATGTAAAAACCAAGGTGCTTCATCATTTACAAGTGGTGAACAATATTTATTTCAAATTCATGCTCTCTTTTGTTGATCACAATATGATATGGGGTATCAAGACATTATCATGGGAATTTGAAAGCAATTTATCATTCATATTTATCAAACTTCCATGGAAAATCTCAAACCACATATGCATGGTTTCAACCATTGAAGTATATAGGCAAACAATTCCCATGACAGAAAGCATGCATGTTCATATAAACAACACACATGAGATTTTAGGATAACCCCACGTACCTCTATATGCGAATATGATAGGTGCTTCTTGAAGCTTATGTTGCGGAGATTCCAAATCTTCAATTTGTTTTGAAAACCCATGGTTGAATCTTGAACTATTTAAGTTTTTATTTTGAAACCCTAGAGAGAGTTCTTGAACAATTTGGATGATAAAGGTGTATTTTGGGGTCTTTGGGAACTAAATTTCGTGTTTATGGCTAAATAAGGGTGGAAAAGGACCATTTTGCCCCAAAAACGGAGTGCTTAACTCACCTGAAACCTCTACATAGGCGGTGCCTATGCTATCACCTATGTTTACATAGGCGCCGGCTATGCTATCGCCTATGTTTACATAGGCGCCACCTACTACTTTGAAAGGCCATAACTTCTTGCTCGGGTGTCAGATTTTAGCAAAATTGGTATCGTTGGAAAGCTAACTCAAAGACCTATCATTTGACACATAGTAGTCTCTCTAATTCGACATATATAGAGAGTTATGGTCGATGGAAGCTGACAAAAATTACAACGTCCACTAAAACTTAATCGATCGGAATAGTTTCAACTTGTTCTTGAGTTGAAGGACCTCTATGGTCTAAATTCAAGCTTGAATGGATTCACATACTACTCAAATAATTAACATGCCATATTGGCATAGGAATTATGGCTTTAAGATTATCAACGCATCAAAATCATGATTTTTATTCTAGCCCAAAATGCGGGGTGTTACATTATCTTCCCCTTGGGATCATTCGTCCTCGAATGATGGGTAGGAACATATTGAAGCTTAGAGGTATGGAATAACGCGGACGCGACATGTCCTCTAATAAAGAATACACTGATCTGAAACATGACCATATAGCTGGAACTACTGATCTTCTGAATTCTTATACCGGACATGCATATCTGATGCATGAAATACACAACTGAAGCTATTCATAAGCTGAATTCTCATAATGAACATGCATATCTGATGCATGGATCTGTGACTGGGTTGTTCTCATGAACGCAGGACTAAATACACTGATAAACTGAACTTTTTCTATTGAACATGCATTTCTAATACATGCATATTTGACTGAAGAGCCGTATGAACGTATGATTGAATATGCAATGACAACTGGTGCGGATCTTGTAATAAAAATCTATGCATGCAGCTAAATGGGGTATCTCCCCCTTGGGACCCTATGTCTCTCTATGAATTCTCAATTCACTAAGCTACTAGGAAAATTGAGGCGATGCGCAGGGCACCTACGAATTAAATCATAACTGAACATCTGAAATCTGAATTTAATGCATGATGCATGAACTGGGCTATACTCGTAACTACTGGTATACTCTCTCTTGGAATAGTAGCATGACTGAGATTTAGAGTAGCATGAATAAGTGCAAAGACGAGAAAACAAGTCATGCGAATCTGACTGCTAAACTGACTTATTGGCCATACAAACTGAATTATACTACACCCTCATACTTAAATGGAGTATCTCTTCAACACAATTCTCTAAAGAAATTCTAGCGGTAATAGGGAGTCATGGATCTTAGGTATGGATTACACAAGACATCCAACTGAGGAAATCACAATATTGACACTACTCTGCAGTCTGGAATATAGACATATAACTCCTAAATTAGGATAGAATTTTTAGACCTTTGGCAATACAACTTCTTACTTTCAAGCTTAACACACTTCCAGAATATCCCTTAACTATACTATTCCCTATAAATATCATATTCATTCAACTCAGCTTAAAATTCTCATATGAGCATTGACAAATCTTTCTAATAATGTCGGAAATAACTTAATCCCTTCGCCATGATCAAGCCTAACTCTAAGTCACAAAAAAAAATACAACATGCCAGGCCACGCTATTATTCTAAACCATATGATGCAATCTTCTATATCTCCTTTAAAAATCATATCCTAAGCATAACATGCCTTACCACTTCAATGACTACTCTGAATTCTTAATATAAAGTCGCTAATGCATATTGAGACCTTCCACTACTATCCCAAAACGTTATTCAAGACTAATTTATAACCACATGTTAACTCCAAGGCAATCAACCATAAATACATACTTCACATAGTTTCTAAACTATTATCAATATAACTCCCACGCACTATCCTAAAAACATACACACACTAACTTTTCCACTAACCATCACATGTATCAAAGACTTGGCCCCAAATCTTACTTCATATTTATGGCCTTATCTAAACAAGCATACTGTGATCTTCCATCAACAAGAACATTTACATTATCACCACTATCATTGCATAGGAAGGGTCACTAAAAGGTTAAAACATAAGAACCTCAAGCGTGGAAAGATCTCTATACGGGACTGAGCACACTATAAAGAGTGAGTACATGCTTCAAGAGTTGCATGACCTCAACTAGAGTTCATAACATAAGGAATGTGATTCCGACTACTTGAATGAACTAGAACTCATTATCTCGGAACTAGAAGAGTACATGACTCTCTATCATATACAGAAATCATGAACTACTATCACAGAACTGGATCGTAAGGCATGAGTAAGCATCCGAATAACTGAAAAGAAAAATACTGAGGTAGGAATGGGTTGAGATTCACCCTCACTTTCTGATGTTCTATATCATACTGCATCACTACTAAAATCTGAGAGCCTTACTTGGTCATTCGTTCTATCATCTCCCCCTTGGCTTCAAGTCATCATCTAGAGTTTCGGAGATCCTTTACCAGATTCTAACTGAACTACACTTACTGCACTCTAAGGTCTGCAAAAAATGACAGTACATGCATATCATAGAATTTAACCCGAATAAATACCTTCGAGGATACATTCTATCTTTCCATAGCCACCAATAGTCATAGCATAATGTTTGAAGACTTATTTCTATCAGTTCAACCTTCAAAACTCAAACTTAGATTCTAACACTTAACATGGCTATTTAGGTCACCATATACCATCTAACTAGTCTTTCTCTACTCAACAATTCAATGGTACTACTAGCCATACGTAATATGTAATTGCCTTAGAAAGAATGCCGCAACCTCATGTCACCTTAGGCATACTTCTAAATCACACATACAATATCATACATCACTACGAATCAAATAAACTTAATCTAATGAATACACCGTTCAAGCCTATTAGATCACTTCTATACAACTAGTATTCATTAACCAAGAAATCTTCACATCCACCTTCATGGACATCAACTATTCAAACTTAATATCTAGTGCTATGCATGATTTACAACCCAACCTTACACAAAATTTTCACTTGGAAACTATAAATAAACATCACGAAACACTAGTGCACTAGAACTTCATAACCACAATAATCGATCATGACCTAACGATTTTTCCTTATCATAATCCATTAGCATGTACTATTTCAGCACCTCAAGCCTACTAATTTAATCCCACAAAATATGCATCATCAAACTCTTGCCACTATTTACCACCACACCATTTAAATTCAAGCCTATAGTTTAGTATCAATCATTTACCACCAATGAAGAATGCAACATAATATAAATATACTAATCCATCAAATTGGAATATTTTATCCCAAATACTTTAAATCTGCTACATACCTTCTCATAAGTAGTACTAGTTTACAACTACCAACAAAAAAAGGTCAAGGGGTAAGGTCACATAATAGACATGATCAACCTTAATCTTATATTATAACCCCATACAATCTTTTCTACTTATACGGATTTCTCACCTCATACATACTCACTCAATCATACATTTAGACTGCCTTCAAATTCCTCAAACAACCATGAGTCTATAATCAGAACTTACTCGCTAATATGGACATTTTCACATTCAAGCAACCAACAAATCACCCTGACTAACAACCCCTTCTCTACCTTATACTAAACTAACTCACAAGGACGAATTACCTCTTTACCAACTTAATCTCATGCAAACAGATTCAGCCATACATATATTAAACCAATGAAAGAACAACAAGTTGCTAGTGAATCGAAACAAGCCTTGCACGGCTTCACTAGACTTTGGTTTTGTATTTTGAACAAGAAAATGAGATGGATGACAAGGCAACTATGCTAGTGAATCGAAAGAGCCCCACACGACTTCATTAGACTTTTTAGTTTCATCAACACAATGATAAAATATTTTCAAGAGATAGAAACTTGTCACACAATATTCCATTATCTGAGAATACACATCTTACTTTGTATAGATAAAAATTTGAGTCAAACACTTCCTCCATGGACTACCATACCGTCCACACATGTTGCTAGCTACCAAATTAGTTTATCACTATAAAGGTGTAAATCATCCTTACTCTGACTTCTAACTTTGTAACTTCACATCACTAACTTCTTGGTCTAATTTCATTACCAATAGTTCATGACAAAAACACTTTAACACATATTACTATTCGGGTGGAAATACAGTTCCAATATTCTACTATACCTTATTACCTCTGAAGCGTGACACTGGCAATATAAGTTCCAAAAAGAACTGAATACATTTAATACTGCAGGCTGAAAAGCACGATTTCATCAAAATCAAGGTTCACACTAGAACCAACACACTCTAAAGCACTAACGGACTCTTCTCAAGTCCTTGTAAAAATCTTATATGATTCGATCAGAACGAACCATACCATTTAGACTCTAAACTCCAGTACTTGAATCGGCCCAATGATGAGATATGTCTGAGAATGTTCGAGTAAGAAAAAAATTGGGATGAATGTTACTTTCGTATAGGCGACACCATAGCACGAATTTAAGTATGAAAGAGGAACATTCTGACTCTATTGCACAAACTAGAACATAAAGAAAGAGAGACATTTCTAAACGCCTAGTAGCCTCATGCTTATAAGTGTGGCGCGCTACACACCCATAAACAAGACTCTACTTGACGCGATTTCGCAGATACCCTGGGACTATGAACCATACTTTGATACCAAGTTTTTCACGACCCAAACCAGAGCTTGGCCGTGACGAGCGTTTTGAACCATGAAGGTCCAAAACACCCCTATCTGTCTGGTAATCATGCACCTAATTCATATGATTAAAGTAATTTGGAAGAAACACAATATAATGGAAACATGATCAAAAATCATATGAAAACAAAAATGGAGAATAGTGTCCCACAATCTAAATCAATATCTCTAAAACCGTCTGCGAAATCTCTACTACATAACTGAAATAATGTCTATTTGAAAACTGGGACAAGGCCCCCAGTAGACCCCAAAACTAAATATAAGATAAAAGGACTGCAAGACATAAGACCTTCCAAAATATAGAAGGCTCACCACTTGTCTGTGCAACTCTATCTGAATGATCTAATGATTTTCTTGACCCCTAGACTGGGCCTCTGAACTTGAGAGGTTGGCGAGGGGAGGGGGTAATCACAAAAGTACTGGCACGCAGAGATATCAAAACAAAACATAATATTTTTACAAAATATAGTTGAGAGCCATTACAAAGCAATTTCGTATCAAATCATTTGAAAATACATGAGCGTAATGCAATAGTTTCTCAACAACAATGAAATGCAACTGAGCTAGGAGGAATACCCTACATAATTTATACCAACTGTCTAAGCTTGGTTGCCGCCGAGATTAGAGTATAAGTGAGGGAGAGACATACAAGATCACATAGCATGGTGTCTTGACCCAATGGTAGTGCCCAAGATCACTTAGCCCGGGCTCCTACCTATAGTCCCAATTTGGGAATGACATAAATTCAAGTACACAAGATCACTTAGGTACCAAATCTTTGAGTCGGCAAACACGTTTTCCAGCGATGAGCCCTTACACTCAAACGCCTTCTTCGGGCATCCACCTATCTCATATAAAATTGATGCATTTAAATTTTATCTAATTCAATCACATATCATGTTCTGTAGGTTATCATCATACCTGAATTGCAAGTCCTCAATATCACTTCCACACATGCATAATCATGTAAAAACTAAGGTGTTTCATCATTTACAAGTGGTGAACTTTATTTATTTCAAATTCATGCTCTCTTTTGTTGATCACAATATGATATGGGGTATTAAGACATTATCATTGGAATTTGAAAGCAATTTATCATTCATATTTATCAAAATTCCATGAAAAATCTCAAATCACATATGCATGGTTTCAACCGTTGAAGTATATAGGCAAACACTTCCCATGACATAAAGTAAATGACTTAGAAGTCATATTGAAAGCAAGTTATTAGCATTTGATTGAAAATCCCCATTTAAAAGCATGCATGTTCATAAAAACTATACCCATGAGATTTTAGGATAACCCCACGTACCTCTATATGCGAATATGATAGGTTCTTCTTGAAGCCTATGTTGCGGAGATTCCAAATCTTCAATTTATTTTGAAAACCCATGGTTGAATCTTGAACTATTTGGGTTTTTATTTTGAAACCCTAGAGAGAGTTATTGAATAATTTGGATGAATGAAGGTGTATTTTGGGGTCTTTGGGAACTGAATTTCGTTTTTATGGTTAAATAAGGGTGGAAAAGGACCATTTTACCCCAAAAACAGAGTGTTTAAGTCACTTGAAACCCTTACATAGGCGGTACCTATGCTATCTCCTATGTTTACATAGGCTCCGCCTATGCTATCACCTAGGTTTACATAGGCGCCTCCTATGCTATCACCTATGTTTACATAGGCGCCGCCTACTACTTTGAAAGACCATAACTTCTTGGTCGGGTGTCGGATTTTATCAAAATTCGTATCGTTGAAAATCTAACTCAAAGACCTATCATTTGACACATAGTAGGCTCTCTAATTCGACATATACAGAGAGTTATGGTCGATTGAAGCTGACATAAATTACAACGTCCACTAAAACTTAATCGATCGGAATAGTTTCAACTCGTCCTTGAGTTGAAGGACCTCTATGGTCTAAATTCAAGCTTGAATGGATTCACATACTATGCAAATAATTAACATACCATATTGGCATAGAATTTATGGATTCGGTATTATCAACGCATCAAAATCATGATTTTTATTCTATCCCGAAATGCGGGGTGTTACAATATCCTTTGGTGGTGTGTTTCTGGAATTTTAACATAAACAAAGGGTTGTTATAAGTTTATTATTATTTTCCTTCCGATAAAAGAATTTTTTTGAAATTCGATTAGGAGTCACGTAATTTACCACATCTTGATGTCTTGACAGTAGTTTTATGTTTTGCCATACCCTTAATATCCCTAAGCTAAAATATATAAGTTGCTTATATCCCCTAGCTAAAATATATAAGTTGCTTGGAACATTATACCCATTTGAGTTTTGACTGTCTATCCTATATTTAATATATCCCTCTACTCAAATCATACTTCCTCTTAGTTTGCTTTATTACGTACCTATGCTATTTGACAAGTTACTAATTCTTAATTTTTTTTTGTTTCATGAAAACTCGAGGATGGAACTCCATGCCGAAACTCATTTTGGCCCAACATAGCGATTCAGCAGCTACGAGGATCCCATCACCTCGGAGTCTTGTAGATTAGAAGCTCAACTCCTAAATAGAGTATAGTATTCCTTAATCTCTCTTTCTTATAATTATTCATATCATGTTATTTTTTTTAGAATGCTATTTAATTCTTGATTTTGTTATTAAACTTGCTTAAGATAACCTTATTTGTTTATTACTTTATAATGCCAAATTATTTTTTGATTCTTTTAGAATTTCTTGTTGGGTTCAAGATTAAAGTGTGAATGGAAAATGAAGGGAACCAAGTGGAGGAAAAATTTGAGATAACACTCAAAATGAAAAGTGTACTAAAAAATGGAAAAGTCTACTAATTCTCTCACATTGCTGGAAGAAGGAAACTTTCAAGTGTTTATATTAAGGAACACTTACTCCACATGATAAGTGAGGTAAGAACCAAGAGGTGCCTCGCGCAGTTGTTGTTGTGACTCGACTTCGAAATATGACCAATCAATGAGATCTATCTTTTTGGAAAAAATTTATTTGAATTTGTTTGTAGTTTTTGAACCTCCATTAACGTGCATGATTCTACATGCTAAAACAATGGTTGTGGCTGCTCGAAGAGACAACTTTTCGAGTAAAAGACACACTGTTTCAGGAAAAGGTATGATTGTTTTGATGGTTGTGGTTGTTCGAAAAAGACACATACTTTTTGATGATTAGGCATGACTGTTCAGAATGGATTACACCTTTCTGATGAACTATTGCCACCTTTTGGAAGGAGCTCCAAATGACTATATAAACTTGCATTTTTCGATAGGTTTTGATACAAATTTTTTCCTACATTAAAACACTTCCTATTTTCTAAAATACTCCGTCTGATCATCTAATCGTTAAGTGAGTGCAAATAGAATCCGATCGTTTGAGGTACCACTACAGTTGGATTGTTAGACCATTTTATCCTGGAAGGAAAATTCCGTAACCTCAGGTACTTGAGGGGAATTATTTCCTTAAGGACACTCCGTGAAGTCAGGGAACTTGGCCTTTTTCTTTTTCATCTAATTTTCTAAAAACACACTTCTTTGAAATGTTATTTTGATCTTGTGTTGAAAGTGTTGCATAACTTCATAAGTGTTCTTGTTTAATACTTGAACTTGTGTTGAAGTTCTTATTGCCAAAATACAGATTCATGTGTACCCGAAAAACAACAATCTTAAGGAAATAAGTTATTTTTTGGAATCTATGTTGCTTGGTTTCTAGAGATTAAAGCTTTAAGCTTTCTACTCCGTTTGAACTTAACTAGTGGTTTGAAGAAATAAAATATTCATCACAAGTTAAATATCACTCAGTTGACGATTGAAAGTCATAAAAATTTCATTATTTAACTAGAAACAAGGGGTGTTTAAAGTTGCTACAACTTAATAGTATTTTCACATACTAAAATTCACTGTCTTTTTGTGACAGAAAAATGACTATGGACAGTCATGTGCATGATACTACAACGACTGTGGCAGCAACTAATATTTTCATAAAGATTCGTATGAGTGCTCCGCAGGCAATGGTACCAGCAGAGAAACTCAGAAAATTCATGGGTGTTGATTTTAAAAAGTGGCAACAGAAGATGTTCTTCTATCTTACAACTTTATGTATTCAAAGATTCACATCTGAAGAAGCTCCAGAGGTACCTGATGGAATTTTGGACCAGGAGAAATTTATCGTTATGGAGGCGTGGAAACACTCCAATTTCCTATGCAGGAATTACATTCCAAGTGGCCTCCAAGCTGAACTATACAATGTGTATAGTAGAATGAAGTCGGCAAAAGAGTTGTGGGGTGTGCTAGAAAGAAAATACAAGACTGAGGATGCTGGAACCAAGAAGTTCTTCATTGCAAGATTTCTTGAGTTTAAAATGATTGACAACAAGTTTGTTGTATCTCAAGTCCAGGAAATGCAAGTTATCATCCACAATCTCTTCGTAGAAGGTATGCGTTTGATGAATACCTTAGTTGAACATATTAAAAATGTTCTTGATGTTCACATAAACTTTATTGTAGGTTTGGTTGTGAACGAGGCATTTCAAATCGCGACAATAATAGAGAAGTTACCACCTATGTGGAAGGACTTCAAGAACTACTTGAAACATAAGCGAAAAGAGATGACAGTCAAATATCTTATAGTGAGATTGCGCATTGAAGAAGACCATAAAGCCACAGAAAGAAGGTCGAGAGAAAATTCTACAATGAATAGAGCAAACATTGAAGACCACCACAACAACTCCAAAAAACAAAAGAAAGCTGGACAGAAAAGCAATCAACCTAAGAAGAAATTCAAGAGAAAATTCTTTAACTGTGGCAAGATTGTCCACAAGTCAATGCATCGTCGTGCCCCAAAGAAACGAAAAAAGAAGGACCAAGCAAATATGGCTGAATCTAAGAAGGAAATGGATGATCTATGTGCCATGCTATCTGAATGCAACTTGGTGGGAAATCCTCGAGAATGGTGGATAGATTCAGGTGCCACCCACAACGTTTATGCAAGTAAGGAGTTGTTTGTTGTTTTTTTTCCTGCTTAAGGCGAAGAGAAGATATATTTGGCGAACTCCGCAATCGCAAAAGTTGAAGGAACAGGAAAAATCTTCCTGAAAATGACATCAGGCAAAGTGTTGATTTTGAACAATATCCTATATGTGCCGGAGTTACAGAAGAACTTGATTTCTGTATCACTTCTTGACAAAGACGGATTCAAATGTGTATTTATTTTTGAAAAAATTATACTTAGTAAAGGAGAAGTGTACGTATAAAAAGGCTACCTCACTTAGGGCCTATCCAAAATGAATGTAATGAATGTTGAAATCAATAAAAATTCAGTTTCTTTTTTCTTGCTTGAGTGTAATGATTTGTGGCATGAACGATTAGGACATGTCAATTACAAAACATTGCAAAAACTGATTAACTTAGAAGCTTTGCCAAACTTTGAGTGCAATAAATTAAAATGTCAAACGTGTGTGGAATCAAAGTATGTTAAGCATCCGTTTAAGTTCGTTGAAAGGAATTCCAATCCTTTAGACTTAATACACACTGACATTTGTGATACGAAGTCAACACCATCTCATGGTGGAAAAAATATTTTATAACTTTTATTGATGATTGCACTAGATATTGTTATGTTTATTTGCTAAACAGTAAGGATGAAGCAATAAATGCGTTTAGGTAATATAAAACAAAAGTTAAAAATTAGTTAGCGAAAAAGATCAAAACTATAAGAAGTGATAGAGACGGAGAATATGAATCTCCCTTTGCGGAAATATGTGTAGAGAATGGAATTGTTCATCAAACTACGGCCTCATGTTCACCTCAATCTAATGGAATTGCAGAAAGGAAAAATCAAACCTTAAAGGAAATGATGAATGTCTTACTTATAAGTTCAGGTTTACCGCAAAACTTGGGAGGGAAAGCTATCCTTATAGCTAATCAAATACTCAATACAATATCTCATAGTAAGACAATCAATTCCATATGAAAAATAGAAAGGAAGAAAACCCAACTTGAAATATTTTAAAGTGTGTGGGTGTCTAGCAAAGGTCCAAGTTCCTATGCCTAAAAGGGTCAAGATAGGACCTAAGATGGTGTATTGCGTGTTCATAGAATATGCTAAAAGTAGTAAAGCATGTCATTTTTTGGTTCATAAATCCAAATATCCGGATGTCAATGAAAATACGGTAATTAAATCAGATAATGTTGAATTCTTTGAACATATTTATCCGTATAAAACTAGACATGAGCAGTTTAGTGAGGGGTATAAATGACC
This sequence comes from Capsicum baccatum var. pendulum, assembly GCA_030864225.1. Lineage (NCBI taxonomy): Eukaryota > Viridiplantae > Streptophyta > Magnoliopsida > Solanales > Solanaceae > Capsicum > Capsicum baccatum. The sequence goes on along the minus strand of CM061560.1, from coordinate 231,762,606 downwards.
TCAAGATGAACCAAGTGAGGATGTACATAATGATGAGAATTCAAGATGTAGTACATATCAAAGAACGTCAACTTCATTTGGATCAGATTTTGTAACATTTCTCTTAGAAAATGATCCTCAAATATTTAACGAAGTGATGTCGTTGTCAGACTCATACTTTTGGAAAGAGAGTATCAATAGTGAGATTGATCCAATCCTAAGAAACCATAAGTGGAAGTTGGTTGATCTTCCTCCATGAAATAAACCTTTAGGTTCTAAATGAATCTTCAAAAGAAAAATAAAAGTGGATGGTACTCTTGACAAATACAAGGCAAGACTTGTAGTAAAAGGCTTCAAACATAAAGAAGGCCTTGATTACTTTGATATATACTCGCCTGTAACAAGGTTAACATCAAGTCGAATGTTAATTGCCTTGGCGGCGGTATATGGTTTTGAAATCCATCAAATGGACGTGAAAACAACACTCCTAAATGGAGAATTGGAGGAAGAAATTTACATGGAACATCGTGAGGATTTTGTGGTTCCAGAAAAAGAAAATAAGGTGCGCAAACTTGTTAAGTCACTTTATGAACTAAAACAAACACCTAAACAGTGGCATGCGAAGTTTGACCAAACCATGTTGGCAAACAGGTTCAAGCTAAATGAATGTGATAAATGTGTTTACATTAAAGACACTCCAAATCACCAAGTCATTGTTTGTTTGTATGTGATAATATGTTGATCATCTGTAGAGACATTCTTGATATAAATGCTACAAAATGAATGCTTGAGAGCAAGTTTGATATGAAAGACCTTAGAGTTGCGGATATGATCTTAGAAATAAGAATCCATAGAACTCCACAAAGGTTGGCAGTGTCACAGTCTCATCACATTGAAAAGGTACTTGACAAATTTAAGTATTTGGAATTTGGTATTGCCAAGACTCTATTGGACATGAACTTCACACTTTAAAAGAATGAGGGTGAAAGTGACTCACAGTTGGAATACGCAAGAATGTTGGGATGTTTAACGTATATCATGAATTATACACGACCAGACATAGCATGTGTTATTAGTAAATTGAGTTGGTACATGAGTAATCCCAATAAAACTCATTGGATGACAATGAAAAGAGTTTTGGGGTATATTAAATACACTCAAGACTATGCTTTGCATTATAATAAATAGCCCGCGGTACTTGAAGGATATAGTGATGCAAATTGAATCACTAGATCGAATAAAGTAAAATCCATGAGTGGATATATATTTACTATATGTGGAGGAGAAGACTCTTGAAAACAAACATATATTGCTCGCTCTACAATGGAATCAGAATTTATTGCATTAGATAAAGCCGGTGAAGAAGCAGAATGGCTCCAAAATTTCTTGGAAGATATTCCTTATTGGACCAAACCATTGGCACCAGTATGTATACATTGTGATAGTAAAGCTGCAATAGGTAGGGCAGGGATCATGACGTACAACGGTAAATCTCATCATATAAGACAGAGACATAATACCGTTAGAGAACTTCTCTCCAGTAGAATTATTACTGTTGACTATGTGAAGTCAAAGGATAATATGTCGGATCCACTTACAAAAGGCCTATCTAAAGAAGGAGTTGAGAGGACATCCAAGGGAATGGGTTTATGGCCTAGGAAAAGTCAGCATAGCGGTAACTCTACCTAGCAGGCTGGAGATCCCAAGATCTAGGTTCAAGGAGATCAAACAAAGTTGTGTCTGACAGGTTCAACATTGTCAATAAACCCAATCCATTCTCATAATGTAGACAATGTTTAGTAAACAAGGATAAGGCTTATGGGGTGAAGTCTTTTAATGATTATCTAAATTTGGCAGATTTGATCAAATAGTTTAATTTATAGGATTGAACATTTAGAAATCACCTATGTAAGGGAGAAGTGGAAGCCGCTTCAAGGAGAATATTAGTAAAGGTCTATTCTCTAAGCTCTCATGAGACCGGGACGTGTTCATGGCTGAAACGAATAAAATCATCAGAACCATAAATGGTAAAAGACTGATTGTGTGACATGTGTTGTCTAGGTTACATTAAAGCTCAACGGTTCAAAGATATCAAATCTACCAATTGATCGAGTACAGCTGATGCATGTTCACTACGGAAAGTTCAAAGGAAAACTCACTTATCTAGATGCAATCAGTCTTTGCTTAATGATCACATACTTGTCCGTAAAGTTTTACGAAAAGATAGCCATTCCCCATTCATGTGGAAGATTATTGGATTCAAGATTAAAGTGTGAATGGAAAATGGATGGAACCAAGTGGAGGGAAAAATTGAGATAACACTCAAAATCGAAAGTGTACTCAAAAATAGAAAAATCTACTAATTCTCCCACATTGGTGGGAGAAGGAAACTTTCAAGTATTTATATTAAGGAACACTTACTCCATATGGTATGTGAGGTAAGAACCAAGAGGTGCCTCGCGCCGTCGTTGTTGTCTCTCTCTCGGATTTTGATTTGGATTTGTCAAATGATCGATCGATGAGATCTATCTTTTTGGACAAAATTTATTTGAACAATCCAAAAAATCAAAGAAAAAAATGCAACCAGTCTTTGTTTGTAGTTTTTGAACCTCCATTAACGTGCATGACCACGGCTGCTCGAAGAGACACAACTCTTCGAGTAAAAGACATACTATTTTGAAAAAAGGTTTGACTGTTTGAATGGTTGTGGATGTTCGAAAAAGACACACACTTTCTGATGAACAAACATGAATATTCAAAAAGGATACACCTTTCCGGTGAACCACTGCCACCTTTCTAAAGGGGCACCTAATGACTATATAAACCTGTATTTTTCCATAGGTTTAGATACAAAATTTTTCCTCCATTAAAACACTTCCTATTTTCTGAAATACTCCGTCTGATCATCTAATCATTGAGTGAGTTCGAAGAGAATCCGATCGTTTGAGGTACCACTACAATCGGATTGTTAGGCCATTTTATCCTGGGAGGAAAATTTCGTAACCTCGAGTACTTGAGGGAAATATTTCTTTAAGGACACTCTATTAAGTCGATGGACTTGGCCTTTTTCTTTTACATCTAATTTTCTGAAAACACACTTCTTTGAAAGGTCATTTTGATCTTGTGTTGAAGGTGTTGCATAACTTCATAAGTGTTCTTGTTTTATACTTGAACTTGTATTGAAATTGTTGTTGCGAAAATATAAATTTTTGTGTACCCGAAAAACAACATATCTTAACGTCCTCACTTTTTGACAATTAACGCATGACTAGTTCTCAATGGATTTTTTTAAATAAAAAAGAGCAACCTTAACATTTGACTATTAAAACTAAATATTTGCCAAAATGAGTTTTTCTTACAAGAATAGATGTCGCAACCTAATGTCACTTCTTAAAATAAAAGAAGAGTTTCAATATTATTATGGAATGGCCATATGTAGCAAAAATTTTGATTTTTGAAAAAGCAAAATGCCTATTCATCAATTTCAATTTGTTTCAATAAATCAAAATAATTTTAATTTTTTATGTTACTATCTATTTGTTTTTTCAACACTTATTTTGAGTTTTTTTCAGACTTCAAAAGGCTCAAGAATCGCGAGGTGTATATATAGAGATAGATAGATAGAGAGAGAGATTATTAAATACAGGGTATATTTTTCATTGCTATTATATTTATTCAATCACTTTTTATACAACTATATTAACTATACTTATACATGTATATTTTACTATCATATTTATTTTTATTCACTTTCAGGTGTGATATTTTTATCCAGTTTTATCTATTAAAATTTGTAAACAAATGAACACTATCATGATCACTTACATTTTAAATATACACAAGTCTAATTTACTCCAGAGCTAAAACGCTAATATGTTTTAACGTCTCTTTTTTTTTTTACCTTGCGATAAACACATTTGTATAAATTTATTTTCAAATCAATAAATTTTCATATCTTCTTCATACTCTTAGATTCATACATTTATTTTAGAATTTTTCACGTATTTTTAGAAACTATTTTCTTTCTTTACTTTGAAAATGATTTCATTCTTTACGTAATTTAATATACCATTAAACAGTATATTGTTGTAAGATTATATTTCATTCTTTTCAACACACACACAAACATACTATTATTTTAGAAAAACTCCATTCGTCACTTTGAAACATGCATATATATATATTTTGCATTAAATTATATCCTTGTATATTGTAGCATTGCATTTTGTATACCTTGCATTTTCTTTTCCCAAAATGACACAAGTATTTTTATCACAATTTTTAGTAAATGATAAAACAAATATATTTTTTCAAATATTTTTCCTAAACTAAGGCAAGGATTATCTTGGATAGGCCCTGAGGGGTGCTTATCTCCTTTTCCTCAAGTAATCAAAATCCTTACTCAGAATCTAAAACATTTTCAAAAGATCAAAACCAGAGTTATTACATAAAAATGATTTTTCCTAATTTTTTTAGAAAAAATTAGGTGGCGACTCTAAAATATGAATTTTCAAAATTCAGAGTCACAACGACCACCATATATTGTTCACTGTTCGGCTGTTTCAAAATAGGGCACAACAGTGAGCAATTGAGTATTATATGCAATTACTTATGTCTGTGAGACGGAAGTTATGGTTAATCTATGAGTAGGTTCATTGTGTCTGAGTTATTAAAATATTCTGAATTTCTATCTTATACATAAAATAAATTTATGCCCACAACTTGACTGAGCAACAATGAATTTTTTACAACAAGATTATGGTTGAGTAGTTGGGAGGTAGGTCTCCCATGTGGGAGACCTGAGATCGAATGTAACCTCTGTCTGTTGTTAAACCATATGCTCCTCGCATGGAGCTTGGCTAGTGCACGTTAAATCTCATTATGATTTGCAAGTTATCACATAGTGAGCAGGTTTGTCACGATCCAAATCCATCGTGAGTGTCATTCACACTACTCACCCAGTAGAAAAACCATCAACCCCAAAATACCATCTCGAAATCAACACTTAAAAGAGATCATAAAACTAATCTTTAAATAAAACATCAAATCTAAAGAAATAGAACACAAGTACAACTCAAATGCAGAACGTTGTACTTAACCAAAAACCATCCTTGAGAACCGAATATCGTCCGTACCAAAACTACTAAAGATTGTCAAGAAGGAAGTGCAAACCCAAAATTAAAGGAAAGCATAAGTCCAGAAATAAGAACTATGTCATAAAAGTAAGATCTAATGGTAGCCTGAATATGCCGCTAACCCTGAAATATGAAATCAGTCACTGGAATCACAAGTGAGGTCTTGTAGGGGCTGCTAGAATATACGTTGCACTCACAAAAGTAAATGCAAGTGTAGTATCAATGCACAAGAACAATAGTGTACAGGTAGGGTCATTTGGCCAACCAAAGATGAGAATATGAACATATAACTAAGTTATAGTACAACAAGTAAATCCATGCTTAACAAACATACACTTATCCTAACAAACAACAATGAACAGTTAGGAATCAAACCAACAAGTTAACATATTATCACCAAGTCAAGTTTAGTCAAGTCAAGCCAAAAACAAGTCAGAAAAATTTACTAAACATAAGAATATATTTTTTCGATTCACTTATGAAACCACCATACTCACCTGACCCTCGTACATACACACTAAGGGGTGTACAACCACCCTCTAGCCATGATCTACTGGGGACAATTATTGTCCATGTACTAAAAGTTCAGACATAAGTGTGCCAACCTTATTCCACCAAAAGCTCGTAAGAACGTTTTAAATACCAAACATTTCACATTTAGCAAGTAAGGTAGGTCAAAATACTATATCAAGAAAATCGTTTGCAAAGACCGCACCAAATGACATGCACTAACAAACAATACTACAAAGTAGTAAACATGCACAAATAACACAAATTACATTAAACTACAATACCATCACTTACCTCGAATCAAGCTTGCACTACTACTTTATGTCGAATTTTTTTTCCTTCCATGCAATTTTTGCTTGCTCGTGGTCTAGGACATGCATATAGATACATAATTAAAGAAATGGCCTAACATGACGGGTTTTATAACTCACACCCAACCTAAGATCAAATTCATGATCATTCCCTTCCCGTTCTAAGGATTTCCCACCATAATTCACCTAAAATAACCAATTTAAGGGATAAATTAGTGAATTAACGAAATGCAAGAGTAAATTAAATGTTAATAATCAAAATTTATTAAATTATTCCTTAATATTCTTCATAGCATGAACAATTAACTAAAATATTCCCTAAAACCCTTCCCAAAATCTCTGATTAACAATTCTAAGGCTTAGTAATTAAATATGAGTTAATAGGGAAGAATATCTTACCTAAGCGAAGCCAAGCGAAAAAAAACTCGGGTGGGTTTTATCCTTAATCACCCTCCCTTTGCACCAAAATGAGTTTTAAAAAAATAAACCATTTTTAATTTTTTTTAATAAATCTATAGTTTTCACTGCTATAGCTGTATTGACAACTATAGCAGTTGTTGACTGCCTTTGACCACTGCTATAGCGGAAATTTCTTTACTATAGCAATTGTTGATATAACGATGTGATGACCGCTATAACGGCGTCGAAGGGACAAAATGTCCATCTTCGCCTAACAATCTCATTTTTTGAAATACATCTTAAACTTGGGACATTCCAAATAATGTCATTTGCGCTAAGATCAATTTTGGGAGTTGTACTTATCCAAATTTAATTTCATAAATTTCTATGGGTTTATTATTGCCTTATCTAACTAGAAATCAATCAAAATATCACTACCCCAGTTGAAATAATTTCTATATTTTTCTAGAACTCCCCTTGCTCCAAAATCGATGAAAACTAGCATAGCCTGAAATTTGTAACTTTCAAATCAAAAATAAATTGGACATGATATTTAGAACATAAGATTCATATGTAAAGACAGAGAGGATCATTATAACATATACCAATTATCCCATCAATCACCCCCGAATGATCAAACGAGTAATATATGCTAAACAAGAAAGAAGAAGTGTACATGTATCCTCAAACAATTAAGGGTACTTATCCTATATGTGTTTTTGGTCTCCCAAGTGGCTTCCTCAATTGGACGATGCTTCCATTTCACCTTCACCAAATGAATTTCCTTCGTACTCAATTTTTGAACCTCCCTATCTAAAATCGCTATTGGTTCATCCGCATAAATCAAATCCTTATCTAGAAGCACAAAATTCCACTTGATGTAGTCCCCATCCCCATGGTGCCTTTTCAGCATTAAGACATAAAATATCATATGGAATCTCGATAATCCCAGTGGTAGAGCTAACCAATATGCAATTGGATCCACTTCCTCGAGAACCTCGAAGGGACCTATATATCGAGATTTGAGCTTGCCCCTCTTACAAGACCTCATGACTCCCTACATGGGAGACGTCTTGAGAGAAACTTGTTCACCAACCTTGAAGTACATGTCCCTCACCGTACTATCTAGATACTTCTTTTACATACTTTGACCAATAAAAAACTTGGCTTGAATGAATCTTACCTTCTCTTGCGACTCTTTGTGATTTCTTTAACAAATTCGTGCCCACAAGCTAAATATTTCCTGACTCAAACCACTCAATAGGGAACATATACTTCTTTTCATGAAGTTCCTTGAATGGTGCCATATTAATACTGTAGTGATAACTATTGTTGTTTAAAAACTCACACAACAAAATAAAATGATCCTAATGACCACCAAAATCAATCACACAGGTCCTTAAAATATCCCCTAGTACCTAAATTATCCTCACCAACTGCCTATCAGTTTGAGGGTCGTAAGTTCTGCTAAACGTGAGTTTGGTGCCTAAATCCTCATGTAAACTAGCCAAAAACTTGGAAATGGACTTTGCATCTATGTTAGAGCTGACAGTAAGTGGCACCCCATGAAGTCTCACAATCTCGTTGACATAAATTTTAGCTAACTGCTAAGAGTTGTAGTCTACTCGAATCAATAAAAAGTGAGCTGACTTCATCAACCAGTCACTATCACCGAAATAGATTCACCAGTCACTATCACCGAAATAGATTCATACCTTCCCAAAGTCTTAGGGAGACCCACCATGAATTTTTTAGCAATATTTTCTCAGTTCCACATGGGTAATGACATTCTCTAAAACAACCCCGCGATCCTTTGGTGCTCATAGTTTACTTGCTGACAATTTTGATACTTGGACACATAATTCATTATATCCCTCTTCATCTCAGGACACCAATAAAGTTACCTCAAGTTACCATACATTTTGGTTGTACCCGAATGAATAGAATAACACTATCCATGGGCCTCTAAACGTACATCATGAATTAAATCAACAATCTGAGGAACACATAATCTTCTTTTAAACCACAACGCCTCTCCCACGTCCACGTCCACTGCCTCTTTAGATACCAATTTGTTTCGAAGTGCATTCAACTTCTTATCCTCAAATTGCTTGGCCTTAATCTGCTCCACAAATGCTGATTTTACCTCTACACTAGCTAATACGCCACCCCTATCTAAGACCTCAAATTACATGCTCAAAGATGCTAAAGTTTGAAACTATCTATCTAATGGTTGCCAGAATGCCCTAAAAAGTGATAAAATATTCACACTTATAGCTTTTTGGCTCAATATACCTACCACCATATTGGCCTTACCCGAATGATACTGAATACTCATATCATAATTCTTTACAATTCCTTCCACCTCCGTTGCCTTAGGTTCAAATCCCTTTGAGCAAACTTATGTTGTAGGCTACGATAATTTGTGAAGACCTCACACTTGATACCATAAAGATAATGTCTCCAAATTTTTTTAATGCAAACACCACCAGTGTCAAGTCTAAGTCATGGGTTAAGTAGTTCCTTTCATGAGGCTTCAACTTCTTTGAAGAACAAGCAATGACATTTCTATCCAACATCAACACAGTACCCAAACCCAAAAATAACGTATCATAAAGAACTAGAAAGTCCTTATCTTCAATTGACAATAAAAGAATAGATGTTGCATGCAAGAGTGACTTGAGCTTTTGGAAGCTCTCTTCTAATTGGTTTGACCAAATAAATGATTGGAATCTCTCTTCTAATTGGGTTTACCAAATAAATGAAACTTCCTTCTCAGCCAACCTTGTCAAGTGCATTGCAATGGATTTAAGGTTTTTGACAAATTTGTAGTAATAGCTATTAAGACCTGTAAAACTTCCTACCTAGGTCACTAAACTAGGCCGATTCTAATTCTTTATTTTTATAATCTTCAGGGGATCCACCATCGCCCCTTTTTCAAAAACCATATGCCTCAAAAAGGTGTAATGCTCCGAAACCTGGTTTTGAGACGTCACACGGTGCTCAAAACTACGAGTAGCCTTAAGCTAACCCTGTCTGCCTTCTAATAAGTTTGGATCTCATAAATAAGGTGATATAGACATGAAAGTCATACTGAATGGGGAAACTGTCTGAAATAACTGGGAATAATCCGAATGTAATGTCTGAAAATCAAATATAGTAAGTCTGAATCAAATCTAGCAGTCTAACAAGCCTCTACTACTAATAACTAGAGAGTCACTAAGACAAACCCCCAGCTAACTCGAAATGTCTACAAAGAATACTGAATCATATGAACTAATAAGCTGCAAAATCTAAATGAATAAGTCCCCAAACTATAAGGACTCACCAACTATTAGATATAAATGAAGATGCTCGAACTACTCACGCTGCTGATACTGAGCACCTGAACCTACATTATGAGATAATATAACACATAGACATATATGTGGATCAATACTTTGAGGATATACTAAGTAAATGGGGGTGATATGCATAATTAAAACATTATCTCATCATCATAATTTATAAAACAATGCATTCTAAATGTAAATGACTCACATAAGCTGGAATATCTGAAATACTAAAAGCTGAAATCATGAATAGCAAATCAAACCTTATAAATCTAATGAGTCATAACATTTAGTTCTAAAAGTTTTACTTGTATTCTCTCTTTAAATCATACTGTCTAAGTGTAGAAAGGACTCACTCTTAAATCTGAAAGCTGAAAGCTGAAATCTGTAGCTGATATCTTTCTGTAAAGCATAATCTGAATAAAGTTGTGAGCCTTTACACTTAGTTTTCTAAAAGCTTTTCTATAAATCTTTTACTTTAAATAGCAGGGAGGTTCTCTTAACCAACATAAATCATGTGATCTAACATGGAGTCCAACGTATTACTCACGTTGGGGAGAGCTACTCTACCCTTGCATCGGAATAGAACCCTAACTTAAGTGATCATTGACTTAGCCCACTATGGGTACTTAACCTACGGTGGCTCTTAGTTCTGGGGCATGAGACCTTGGAATAATACCCAACTCGATGTTAAATACTACTCTCATACTTATCACTCAGAACTTTAAAAAATCCAACTTAAAATAGCATAAGGGTTTATAATGAAAAAACAAATATGTTTCTCTTTGTTTAAATTTTAAACTATATGAACAATGTGGATTCTTTATCTTAGCTTAGGATCAAATGATCAACTTCTTTCTTGAATTTTGGTAAACGATCATCAAAGAGGCTTAAAATCATAATCTTCTTGAAATATCGATACTAAATCTTAGGGCTTAAAACCCATGCTTTAAGCTCATGTCAAAATATCACAATAACCATGCTTGATAATGAATCCAATGATAATTCATCTCAAAATCTGTAAATTAGTGCAGTAGGCATGAAAATATGAAAAATAGACATGCAATTTATCTTTAAAAATATCTCAAAACTCATAATCTTGCGAATAACAATAATGGGTATGAACCCTAATTTAAAATTCATGTATAAACATTCAAAATCATATGAAATTATAATTAAAACTTGGTTTTGGGCATAAGGATGAAAGGAGATCCTTGTTCATAAACCCCACATACCTTGATAGATGATTAGATGAAGAAACCTTGAAATTTGGATTCCTATTTGAGTTTATGGAGATGAGTTCTTGATTATCTTGTCTTGTAAATCCTCAATTTTAAGCTTTCTTGAAGAAACTATGGAGGATTTTGATTTCTTGGAGAAGAAGCTTTGGAGCTATAGGGTTTTGCTTTGAGAGAGAATGGATGAATTTGGGCATAAAATGACTTGAGTATGTTTAAGCTAATGTTTTGGACGGATTTAGGGCCTTGGGAATTGACCAAAATACCCCTTTTAATATTTAAATGGAACTAAAAAAGTAATATTTTCCAAACTGACAGGCCACCGTGATATGCCACTATCACACTGGCTCACTGGAAATAGGACAATTGGGAACTCGGCGTTCTCCGCGATGCGCCACCATCGCAGTGCCCCTTTGGAATGCCATTTTGGCCATTGGCACGACGTGCCACTATCGCATTGGGCTACTGGATTTTGACAAATGGGAAATTAAACCTCTCCGCGATGCGGGGCTATCGTGAAGATCCACTAGAATTTGACGATTGCCATTTTGGCATCCACCGCGATGCGGTGAGTGCCCAAGTGAGACACTACTTTACTGAAATCGCCATATCTTCTCAACCGGTATCAAAATTAGGAGAATTTGGTATCGATGGAAAGCTTATTCAATTTCCCACACAATGGAAGGTCTAAATATAAAAAATTATATATGAAATAAATATTATTCATTTTGAAAGCTATCCCTTAACATTTTAGGAATGAATTTAAGCTAGAAAAAGTATGGGGTATTACAGAAGGCAATGGAAGACTGTCAGAATTCATATTTTGAAAACTTAGCAAATAACCGCTTCTCCCATAGAATCTCCAAAGCTATATGAAGATGGTCTGCATTCTCTTCTTTACTCTTGGAGTACACAAGATTATCATTAATAAACACAGTAACAAAAAAATCCAAGAACGACTTAATGATCCTATTTATTAAGTTCATATAGTTTGCAGGTGAATTGGCCAACCCAAAAAACATCACCAAACTCATAATGGTCGTACCGAGTTCTAAATATTGTCATGGGTATGCCCTTTGATCTAAATTTCAACTGATGATAACCTAACCTCAAATCAATTTTTAAAACACTGACGTACCCTGTAACTAATCAAATAAGTCAACTATGCAAGACACATGATATTTGTTTCGAATTGTAGCCTTATTCAGTTTTTTGTAATCAATGCACATCCTCTAGCTGCCATCTTTCTTCCTAAAAAACAAGACTAGATAACCCTAATATGAAATACTTGAATGAATAAAACTTTCTTCAAGTTGCTCCTGCAGTTGAATTTTGAGCTCTCTCAACTCTGTTGGATCCATTTAATAAGGTGGGATAGAAATAGGGTGAGTGCCCTGTTAGGATATACTATTAAGCATGTAATTTGTGTTATAGTATTATATTTTCATCCCATGTAAAGACTATTTATTATATTAATAAAATATTTTATTTGAATAGATTATTGCATTAACATGTGTGTCCTTTACTTGTATAGTAGACAATTTTATGTATGGAGTATTTTAACTCATGCACGGAAGATTAAAATTGTCGGTTCTTATAACTAATAAATTAACGCTCACAATCAAAGATGAGGTAGGAAAAACATCTTGATGATTGTAGCACAAGATTAAATATAATTTGGTCTTAATTATGAGAGTGGTAATATTCCGACTTCTTTTGCTAGTACATTTTGTATGTATTGAATGGACCAATTAGAGATATCTGTGTTCTGAATATTAATAAACGATTTTTCTAAACCATTACATGTACTTATACTCTTACTATTGATATAGTTATTATGATCTATGTGGTTTGTTTTGTCATTTCAATCTATTAAAAGGTGAGACTCTTTTGTGAGTCAACATATTCCTGATAGGTTGGATGATGACGAATCACTTAGTGAAATATTAATTAGTTGATAGAACCATGTCAGGAACTTGAGATATAAGACATCCCTTTATGGTTGCTTATAAGTTTTCCCATGAAAACCCTACACGTGGATTTTGTATCCATCATGGGAAATAAGTTAAGCATTATAAATAAATAATTAAATTAATTAATGGGTTAAATTTTTCAAAGAATGTAATTTAATTGATTATGTCGGTAATTCTAACATAGGGAGTTAAATAAGATGTAATGGTAGATTTTAAAATTAAATCGAGGAGTGCAATTACAAATTTTTAGTGGAATAATTTGTAGTTTACTATGATATGATAATTCTTTCATGACCGAATTAATATCAAAATTGGAAGCCTCTCTTAATAAATCTACGGTCCCTGCTATACCTGATTAACTAATTAATTTTGGAAAAGAAAAAGGAACTTACTAGAAGAAGTAATATTATTTACTGGTCTTCTGGAAGGAAAATAATATCTTCTGACTTTAAATGGTTGAAAACATTTTGGACAACTAAAGAGGCCTAAAACGTTTTGGACAACTAAAGAGGCCTAAAAACGTTTTCCTCTTGATTTTCCCTTATTTATGAGAAAACAAGAATAAATAGGGTTTAGGGTTCAGAAGATAAAGTGAATTCTATATTTTCTTTGAGTCCAAAAAGACTTGCCCATACAAGTTTGATAAGCAAAAGTCAAGCAGTAGTAGAAGACTGCAGAACTGAAGGCCAAGGCATTGAACTATATTTGTGAAAGCTTCAAGAGATAAGTTTTCTAATTGTCATTTTGATTATGGTATCTAGATTATATGTAAGTTATTGTTCCTGTAGAATTACTGCTTCTGCTGTGTATGTTCTAACAATCAGTATCAGTAGTCTTATTACATATGCTAGAAAATGTAAAAGAAATTACATGATTTTTTGTATATATTTTGGATAATAATTGTATAAATTATGTCGTTGCTGGCTCTTTTTCATGTTTTTGATATCATGTTGTTGATGGCTGTTTTTCATATTTTTGATGATGTTATTGATTTCAACAGAATTTAATTTTATCATCAAGAAAGCATAAACTGAATTTTGCATAGTTTTGTGAAAATTAGTTTTGTAGATTAAGTGCAAAACGATGATGAGTCTTCACTACCACCAACTATAGTCATTACTCACTGTATGAACAGTAGCAGTAAGGCCAAGCAGTGCAGGAAGCCTTGTTGTCCCTCGCAACAGCTCGGCCAATAATTACCGATTTGGTTAGTTTTGGAGTTTTTTAGTTTTTTGAGGAACTCCGAATGACCTGAAATTTAGTACATTTATTAAAAATGACCCACTGAATAATACTCGCATTAAAATGTGATCCAGACCATTTTTTGGACAGTCGGGGTTGTTTTGATGAGTTTTTGGGCGTTTTTATGTTTTCAAAAATATTAAAAATTCTGAAAAAGTTATTTTTTGCAAACTAGTGGTGATAGGGATCATTCCTTATGGTTTTCAGTGGTTAATAACAGTACATAATGTGAGTTTACATGTTGACATCGGTCATCTTCCCCATTGGATAAACTTGTATATTGTAATATTGATTTATAGTATCTTGTTTTTTATGAGTTGTATTAACTTTCCTACTAAGTTACATGTTGGTTCAATGGTACAGAGACATATGAAATGTGATAGTTATCTAACTTAAATCAACAGTTGACTCTGCAACTGAGTTGGTTCTGTTTCATTTAAGAGATAAAATATCTGACATTACATGTATATTTGCTTAAATGGTTAAGTTTCCCTAACAATTCTAACTGTTTTTGTGTATGGTTATATGTATGATGTGTTTTTAAAGAATTTTATTATTCTGCAGCATGTATAATGATCTATTTTAATTTGATTATATAACAGATTAACCATGTTTTCATTCAATCCCTTAACTTCTATCTTGAATTAAAATAAATTAGAAGGCCCTAACTATGTGGACTAGAAATGTAATTTGGATATTGTTCTCACTGCTGCGTGTTTTAAATTTGTGTTGGTTAAGAAATATCCTGTTAAGTCGGATGAACCCACTGACTATGAGATTAAAGCCTACAATAAGTGGGTCAAGGCTGATGAGATGGCAAGATGTTACATTCTTGCCTCTATGAAAAATGTGTTGCAGCATCAACATCAGTCCATGACTACTGCCTATGATATGCTTGAATTTGTCAAAGAGATATTCAGAGAGAAAAATCGTGTTGCAAACAGACGTTCATGAAAGCTTTTTTGACCACAAAAATGGTTGAAGAAACTTCGGTAATGGAACATGTTCTTAAAATGATGATTCGATTAACGATCTGGAAATTTTTGGTGCGGTTATTGATAAGGAGTCTCAGGTTGAGATGGTCCTACAGACTCTGTCAGACAATTTTCAACAGTTTTGCTTGAATTATAACATGAATAAGATGGATTTATCTCTTGTGAAACTGTTGAATGAGCTGCAAGCGGCAGAATCTATCATTAAGCAACAAGCTCCTCCTGCGATGTTGATGGTTGACAAACCTTCATCTTTGAATTCTAAGCTAAAATCCGAAAACAAAAAGAAGAAGAAGAAGCCTCATAAGGTTTCAGGTGCTAATGGTAGTGTGGCTAAGCCTAAAGGCAAATGCTATCATTGCAAGCAACCTGGTCATTATAAGAAACAGTGTCCTGGCTACATAACTAAGATGCAGAAATAAGGTACATCTTTTTCATATGTCGTTGAAACATTTTTAGCGGCTGTTTCTACCCAATTTTGGGCTATAGATTCGGGAGCCACTAATCATATTTGCACATCCTTGCAGGGGTTTCAAGAAACACGACGCCTAAGTGAAAATGAACTGAACGTGTTTCAAGAAAATGGGGAGCTATAGGACATATTTCTATTTCATTTAGTAGTTCTAGAGTTTTAAGACTAGATAATGTTCTTCATGTACCTTATATAAGAATGATTTTGCTTTCAGTTTCAAGTATAATGGATGTTGGTTACAATGTTTATTTTGCTAATAATTATGCAATTATTAACTTTGATAAGTATTTTATTATTTCTGCTCCTAGAATACATGATTTGTCTGTATTTGATGTTTTCCATGATATGCTACAAAAAATGAAACATAATAGTCTTGATCAATCACATAAAAGAAAATGTATTTCAGAATTGAGTGAAACATACTTATGGCACTTACGTCTAAGTCATATTAACTTAAATAGGATCTCACGGTTGGTTTCTAATGGACCTTTGAGTTCATTGAAAGTAGAGGCACTTCCAACTTGTGAATCCTGTTTAGAAGGTCAAATGACCAAGAGACATTTTCCTTTCAAAGAAAATAGAGCCGGTAATAAGTTAGAATTAATTCATACTGATTTGTGTGGTCCAATGAATATACAAGCAAGAGGTGGTTTTGGGTATTTTCTGACTTTCACAGATGATTAGTCAAAATATGAATACATTTATTTGTTGCGCCGTAAATCTGAATGCTTTGAAAGATTCAAAGAATTTAAGATGGAAACGAAAAAGCAACTTAACAAACATATCCATACATTACGATCTGATCGTGGTGGTGAATACCTTTCTATGGGATTCATTAAATACTTATCTAAATCAGGAATTACATCTCAATATTCTACCCCGGGAATACCACAACAAAATGGTGTGTCAGAACGCCGAAATAGAACTCTTATGGAAATGGTTAGATCAATGTTAAGTTATTAAGATTTGCCCTTTTCTTTTTGGGGTTATGCATTAGAAACTGCAAATTATATTCTGAACTTGGTTCCTTCAAAATCAGTACTTTTAACTCCATCTGAATTGTGGAGTGGGCACAAGCCTAGGCTACGGCATATTCAGGTTTGGGGTTGTCCAGCACATGTGCTAAAATGAAAAACTGATAAGTTGGGATCTAGGACAGAAGAGTGCATTTTATTGGATATCCAAAAGGAATAAAAGGGGGTTTATTTTATTGTCCTAAGGAACAGAAGGTAATTGTTTCAACAAATGCCAGATTTCTTGAAGAGGATTATTTAATTAACCACGTTCCTAGAAGTAAAATTGTTTTACATGAATTGAGCAATAGAATAACGAATAATGAAACAAAAGAACAAATTTCAAAAACTATTATTGACATACCATTGCATCCATGTAGTGGGAGAAATTTCAATAGGCAAGAGGTTGCAAAGCGCAAATACTTGACATTACACTACCTCAAAGTAGTGGGAGTAACGTCGAGCAGCCTGCAATTGTGGAGGAAAACGTTCAGGATAATGTTGAGGAACCTGTTATAGTACAGGAAGACATAGAGGGTGTTCAAAATTTAGTTCCAAATACAGCAGATCCTATAGTGACTAGTCATCATAGTGGGAGAATTATTAGAAAATCTTTACGGTTTGCACTCTTGGGAGAATCCTATGATAGAATCCATGAGGGGCCTAATACGGAACCTCTTAATTACGCCAAAGCACTACATGATAAATATTCTAAAATGTGGATTACTGCTATGAAATCTGAAATAAAGTCTACGTATTCCAATCAAGTATGGGAAATTGTAGAACCACCTACGGGAGTCAAACCTATTGCATGTAGATGGATCTATAAGAAAAAGAGAGGTGTGGATAGAAAAGTGCAAGCTTTTAAGGCTAGGTTTGTTGCGAAAGGGTTTACTCAAAAAGAAGGAATTGATTACGAGGAAACTTTTTCACCGGTAGCTATGCTTAAATCCATTAGGATTCTCTTATCTATTGCTGCTTATTATGACTATGAGATTTGGCAAATGGATGTCAAGACGGCTTTCCTAAATGAAAGTCTTGATGAGTGTATTTATATGGCACAGCCAGAAGGTTTCATGGAAAGTGGTAATGAACATAAGTTTTGTAAGCTTAAGAAATTCATTTATGGTTTGAAACAAGCATCTAAAGCATGGAATACTTGTTTTGATAATGCGATTAAAACTTTTGGTTTTAATCAATGTGAAAATGAGTCATGTGTTTATAAAAAATGGGATGGAGACAAAGTAGCATTTTTTATTATGTACGTAGATGACATTTTGCTCATAGGAAATAATGTGAGCATGTTGAATTCTATTAACCTCACATTTTGATATGAAAGACTTGGGAGAAACGGCTCATATCCTTGGGATCAAGCTTATGCGAGATCGTAAACAAAGGATATTAGGCTTATCTCAAGCTCTTTATATTGATACTATTCTTGCAAGATTTAGCATGTAAAATTACAAAAAGGGATTCCTTCCTTTTAGGCATGGAATTACTCTATCAAAAGACCAATCGCCCAAAACGACCGATGAGATAGAGAGAATGAAGGTGGTCCCTTATGTTTCTGCTATAGGGAGCCTCATGTATGCTATGTTGTGCTTTAGACCAGATATCTACTTTGTTTTTGGCATGGTTAACAGATTTTAGTCTAATCTTAGACAAGAACATTGGACTGTGGTTAAGCATATAATCAAGTACCTTAAAAGGACTAGGGATTCCATGCTTGTTTTTCACTCCAGGGAGCTTGTACCTATTGTCTATACTGATTCAGATTTTTAGTAGGATAAAGATTCTAGAAAATCTACCTCAGGATATGTGTTTACTTTAGGAGATGAAGCCATTGTTTGGAGGAGTATCAAGCAATCATGTGTTGTTGATTCCACCATAGAAGTCGAATATGTAGCTGCCTCTGAGGCGGCTAAAAAGGCTGTTTGGCTCGATAACTTTCTGAAAGAGCTTGGAGTTGTTCCTTTGGTTCAAACACCACTACCACTTTATTGTGACAATAATGGTGCTGCAAACTCGAAAGAACCACAAAGACATAAAAGAAGTAAGCATATTGAGGGAAAATATCACTTAATTCGGGATATAACTCAAAGGGGTAATGTGAAAGTTTTGAAGATTGATTCGAAGAACAATTTGGCAGACCCATTTACAAAGGGCTTAACCCAGAAGGTTTTTGATAAGCATGTGGAAGAAATAGGTGTTAAAATTGTGCATTCATGGTTATGAGTCTAAGTGGGAGATTGTTAGGATATACTATTAACCATGTAATTTGTGTTATAGTATTATATTTTCATCCCATGTAAATACTATTTATTATATTAATAAAATATTTATTTGAATAGATCATTGCATTAACATGTGTGTCCTTTACTTGTATAGTAGACAATTGTTTGTATGGAGTATTTTAACTCATGCACGGAAGATTAAAATTGTCGGTTCTTATAACTAATAAATTAACGCTCACAATCAAAGATGAGGTAGGACAAACATCTTGATGATTGTAGCACAAGATTAAATATAATTTGATCTTAATTATGAGAGTGGTAATATTCCAACTTCTTCTGCTAGTACATTTCGTATGTATTGAATGGACCAATTAGAGATATCTGTTTATGTTTTGAATATTAATAAACGATTTCACTAGATCATTACATGTACTTATATTCTTAATCTTGATATAATTATTACGATCTATGTGTTTTTTTGGTCATTTTAATCTATTAAAAGGTGAGACTCTTTTGTGAGTCAACATATTCCTGATAGGTTGGATGATGACGAATCACTTAGTGACATATTAATTAGTTTATAGATCCATGTCTCGAACTTGATCTAGAAGACATCCCTTTATGGTTGCTTATAAGTTTTTACGTGAAAACCTTGCAGGTGAATTTTGAATCCGTCATGTGAAATAAATTAAGCATTATAAATAAAGGATTAAATTAATTAATGAGTTAAATTTTTCAAAGTATTTAATTTAATTGATTGGTGTCGGTAACTCTAACATGGGGAGTTAAATAAGATGTAATGGTAGATTTCAAAATTAAATCGAGGAGTGCAATTACAGATTTTTAGTGGAATAATTTATAATTTATTATGATTTGATAATTCTTTCATCACTAAATTAATATCAGAATTGGAAGCTTCTCTTAATAAATCTGCGGTTCATGCTATACCCGATTAACTAATTAATTTTGGAAAAGAAAAAGGAACTTATTAGAAGAAGTAATAATATTTACTAGTCTTCTGGAAGGAAAATAATATCTTCTGACTTTAAATGGTTGAAAACGTTTTGGACAACTAAAGAGGACTAAAACGTTTTGGACAACTAAAGAGGCCTAAAAACGTTTGCCTCTTGATTTTCCCTTATTTATGAGAAAACAAGAATAAATAGGGTTTAGGGTTCAGAAGATAAAGTGAATTCCATATTTTCTTTGAGTCCAAAAAGACTTGCCCAGACAAGTTTGATAAGCAAAGGTTAAGTTAGGCAGTAGTAGAAGACTGCAGAACTGAAGGCTAAGGCATTGAACGATATTTGTGAAAGCTTTATGAGGTAAGTTTTCTAATTGTAATTTTGATTACGTTATCTAGATTATATGTAAGTTAATGATCCTGTAGAATTATTGCTTCCGCTGTGTATGTTCTAACATGCCCCTCCTAAGTCAATGCAGAAATTGAATCTACTTCATTCATACTGGTTTGGCCTTATACACTCCATCCCACTCTAGTTCATTTATCCCAAGAATAGTTATAGCCATTATTTTAGTATTATAGTTTAAACCAGCATGATATGGAAATAACCAGGACATATCCAAAATTACATCAAAGTCCAACATATCCAGAATAACCAAGTCTATCCAAGTATGAAAATCCACAAATAATATAGGACAAGAATGGTAAATATGAGTTACTATAACAGACTCACCCATTGAAGTAGACACATAAATAGGATATCAAGTACATCACAAACCAAATTTAGACCCACTGAAAACTGGATAGATACATAGGTATAAGTAGACCCAGATCAAATAAAACAGAAGCTATCCGATCACAGACAGAAATAGTACCTATGATCATTACAGCCTCTGCATAAGTTAATCTCAGAAATGTATAATAGTGAGCTCGGTCATTAATCTGAGTTAATTCATTTTTTGACTGTGGTCCTTCTCCGGTGCCACCATTTTCTCGACCACCCCAACCACCTATTTTATTTCCTCGTCCTTCTAGTGGACGTCCCCTATCGTCGTTTTCTCTTTCTCTACCTGTTGGACTATATCCTGAGTCTTTCACTGAGTTTAGGCATTCACCTGCCTCATGGGACATTCCCTTGAGAAGTGACCAATAGCACCTTAATCATCCTCATTGGAGAGAAGGCCGACTAGTAGAAGCGTAAGATGCCCCTTGTCCTCTAACCGTTTGTTCCTAAGAAAATACCTTAGCTAGAACCATTGTACAAGATGGCAAAGCCGACTAAATCTGGGGATGGGAGTCTAATAGGCCTACTGACCATGGCCTTTAGAGAAATACCCACTGAAATTCCCAACATTCTGAGATTTTTTGGCTAACATCTTAGCCAGACCCGCTTAGGTAACCCCCTCTAACTTTTTCACAAAGTCAAAAATTTTATTGAACCCTTTTCTTACTGAAGTCATATACACAGATAACCCCTGAAGGTAATAATTCAATCATTTAATATAGTGGTAAATCCTTTCTTTCTCAAAAGTCAACAGTGGAGTAGCATAGAGAGAAATTGCATGGAACTTGTCCTTATAAGCAGCAACTGATATGTCACCCTACTCCAATGCCAAA
This sequence comes from Capsicum baccatum var. pendulum, assembly GCA_030864225.1. Lineage (NCBI taxonomy): Eukaryota > Viridiplantae > Streptophyta > Magnoliopsida > Solanales > Solanaceae > Capsicum > Capsicum baccatum. The sequence continues at coordinate 231,741,195 of CM061560.1, read as the reverse complement.
AACTCATCCTTCTTTCAATCACGAAGGGCCCGCGGCATATATTCTTTAAGAATAAAATGTGGAAATTCTCCCAAGTCAATGGAGGTAAAATTGGTGACCAGTATTCAATATACGCTCTCCACCATTGCTTAGTAACTTCTCCAGCAGAAAAGTCACAAACACAACTCCATGTTGCTTCACAATCCCCATCTTATGTAACCTCTCATAGAAATCAATAATAAACTCAAAGGAATTCTCAAACTCAGTATCCTAGAATGTTGAAGGTCTTATCTTCGAAAATTTTATCAGTAGTTCATGTTTTGCACTTTTCATCATTGAACCCAACGCCGAATAAGGAAAAAGCATCAGTCCCTGATACTTTATCCATTTTCGGAGGCATGACAGTAGTAGGATAAACATATAGAAACTAATAAGTTGGTACTGTGGGTGTGACTCCAGTTCCAGCCAACCCATTCAGAAAAGCTAACACCTATAGAATAACCTCAGCGGACTTAAGAGGTAGTCTTCAAGCCCCTGCTTGAGCCTCTACCTCGAGCTCCATACCCTGTTCCTCTACTAATTTCATATACTATAAATGCACATAATGTGGTAAGGTGATGCCGACCTCTCAAGATTCTATCCAACCATCGCTTGAGCTCCACCCTTGGTGGGTATGGCTTGTCCTCTCCTTCCCCTACTCTTCCTCTTACTCATCCTCTTTTCCTCTCATCTGGCTCAGTAGCTAGAGTGGTCAGTGCATGTGCTTCTGGATGGGTTTTATTGGATCAAGTATTTCTATTTATGGACAAGAGAATGAAGAAGATTAAAATTCTAATTAGTATCGTCGGATACCATTCGAATCAAGTTATAATATGAAACAAACAAGAATGATAGAAAATCCAACACCTAGAGAATATCCTCAACGGATATAGGGGGTAGTCCTGCAGCCCCAGCTTGGACCACTACCTCGGGATCCATACCCTATTCTGCAACTACTTTTATCTTCTTCAAATGTTGATGAGGTGGTAAGGTGATGCTGACCTCTTAAGATTCTGGCCAGTCATCACTTGAGCTCCATCCTTGGTGGGTATGGCTCATCCCTTCCTTCCCCTACCTCTTTCTCTCACTTTTCCTCTTTCCCTTCCAGTTGGCTCAGTTGCTGGAGTGGTCGATGCATGAAATTTTTGGTCTGGTTTCATTGGACATAGTATTTATCATTTGTGGATAAAAGAATGAAGAAGATTAGATACCAATTTGGATTACCAAATACATTGGAATCAAGTTATAGCACAAAAGAAACAAGAATTATAGATCTTCTAAATTCCTATAGACTCCCAAAGATAAGTACAGACGTCTTTGTACCATTCTGCGAGACTCTACTTGACCTATTTTTGTATGACCAGACCGACAAACCTAGGCTCTGATACCAATTTTATCACAATTCAAACCCACCCACACTACTCACCCGGTAGGAGAACTATCTACCTCTAAAAATCATCTCAAAATCAACACTTAAAAGAGATAATAGAACTAATCCATCAATAAAATATCAAGTCTAATTAAACAACATAATTACAACTTAAGGGTGAAACATTGTACCTCAAAACTATTTAAGATTGTCAAGAAGGGGGCACAACCCTAAAATTAAAGAAAAGAATAAGTCTAGAAATAAGAACTATGTCATAAAGGAAAGATCTCATGGTAGCTCGAATATGTGGCTCATCCTGAAATTTGAAATTAGTCGCTGGAATCACATGTGAGGTCTCATAGAAGCCGCTGAAATATGTGTTGAACTCACAAAAGTAAATGCAGGTGTAGTATCAGCACACAAGAACAACAATGTACTTGTAGAGTTATTGGGCCAACCCAAGATAAGAATATGAACATATAACTAGGTTATAGTACAACAAGTTAATCCATGCTTAACAAAAAAACACTAAGCATAACAAGCAATAATGAACAATTAGTAATCAAACCAACAAGTCAACATATTATCACCAAGTCAATTTTAGTAAATTCAAGCAAAGTCAAAAACAAGTCAGGATACTTTATTAAGTATAAAAATATATTTTCTCGGTTCACTCATGGAACTGTCAAATTCACTTGACCCTTGTACATATACGGTAAGAGATATACAACCACCATTTAGCCATGATCTATAGGGGAAAATTACCATCTATGTATTAATATCTCCGACACAGTTGTCTGCCAACCGTGTTGCACCAAAAACCCATGAGAATATTCTAAATACCGAACATTTCTTATTTAGCAAGGTAAGTCACAATCATATAACAACCACGAATAATTTGCAAAGATCATACAAAACAACATACACTGACAAGCAATACTACAAAATAGTTAATATGCATATATAGGACAAATTGAATTAAACTACAATGCCATCACCTACTTCGAACCAAGCTTGCACAACTCCTCTATGCTGAAGTTTTCCCTTCCATGTAATTTTCACTTGCTCATGGTCTAGAACATGTATATAAACACATAATTAAGGAAATGACCTAACATGTTTGGATTTATAACTCAAATCCTACTCCGAAGGTCAAATTCATGATCATTCTCTTTCCGTTTTAGGAATTTTTCACCGTAATTCATCTAAAACTATAAATTTCATGGATAAAATAGTAAATTTTATGAAATGAAAGGGTAAATTAAATAATAATATTCAAATCCATTGACTTATGCATCAACAATTAATCAAAATTCTCCCTAAAACCCTCCCCAAACTTCGTAAATAAATAATTCTAAGGCTTAATAATTAAATATGAGTTAATGAAAATGAATTTCTTACTTTAACGAAGTCAAACAAAGAAAGTTTGGTGTATTTAGCCCTATATCGCCCTTTCTCTGCCCCAAAACGAGTTTTAGAAAATAAATTGTTCTGGAGAAATATTTTAATAAATCTACGATTTTCACCGCTATAGAGGTACTTGAACGCTATAGCGGTGCTTCTATAGTGGTTGTTGACCGCCTTTGACTGTTGTTATAGTGTGAATTTCTACGCTATAGCGCTTGTCACTATAGCGGTGTGCCGACCGCTATAGTGGCATCGATGGGACAAAATATCTGTCTTCGTCCGAAAATTTCAATCTTTTTGCAACACGCTTTTAATCTTGGACATTTCAAATTGTACCCTTTTTACGAAAGATCAATTTCGAGAGATCTAATTATTCTAATTCGATTTTGTAATTTTCTATGGGTTTCTTATCACCTTAGCTAACTAAAAATCAAGATAAATAACACTACCCCTATCCAAATCAATTATAAATTTTCCTAGGCCACCTCTCGCTTCAAAATCGATCAAAACTAGCCTAGCTTGAAATTTATAACTTTCAAAATGAGAAGAATTTAGACATAAGATTTAAAACTTCGGAATCATATACAATGACGAAAGGGTATATACAAGGTTACCACAAAGTGCTCATTCGAATGATAGAAATTGTGGCAGAGGTTGTGAATTTTCATGAGTTTAAAAAAAATAATAAATTTTTCAAAGCTGGGACCATTTTTAGATATTTTACTATGCAGGGTGTGAAATTTAAATCCACCGCATATGGAGATCATATCCTCTAAATCACCCAACATTGCAAAACTAAATAGAAAAAAATTAATTTTTGATACTTCGACAAACCGCGCTGCAAATTGTAAAAGAAATAGTTTATATATATTTATATTATTAAAGATACAAATGGTTTACGGTGTTCATCAAAAACTTAACTAAAATTGCAGTTTTATTTTATGGAGAAATAGCTCGGTGGCCCCCTTTACTTGTCCTATTTGGTAAAGTGGATACTTCTACTTGTACTTTCATCATCTGGACCCTTGAACCCATTTAAAATGAATTTTTTAAACACTTTTTGGGTCTATTAATCTGAACATGTTGCACAAATGTGGGCACGTCATTAAAATTTTTAAAAATAATTGACACATATGAAATTACGTGTAGAAGGTATAAAAGCTTAAGGGACAACTAATTTTTAGGTCATTTAAGACCCTTCGTCCCTTTCTTTTCGATTTCAAATTTTCACTAAATTGATTGATTATGCTCGATTGTTGTTGCTAGTTGTTGCAATCAGTGTGAGTTATTAATTTTTTGTGCTAGTTCTAGGATTTTTTAGTTTGTTTCAAAGTTTTGTTCAAGTTAATGGAGTTCGTTTTTTAGGTTTTAGAGTTTTTTGCGATTCACAAATTTTTTCTTCAAATTTTTTGTTTGTTTTGCTCTATTTATTGTCTAGTGGTATTGTACGCAGTATACGTAGTAGTGATATACCTTCAGTGGAATATTTTTTGATATTGATTAGAATTTAGAATTTTTTTTCGTAAAATTAGAATTGTGGCTGATTTTTTTGGGGCTTATGTATTTTTTGTGTTTAATGCTCCTATTACACCTATATATAGCAGTTTTGTACTTTCAATGACATGTTTTGTGTATTTTGATTAGAATTTAGGGTTTTGTTTTTAGTAAAATCAAAATTGAGAACGAAAATTTTGGAGCTTTTGCTTTTTTTTTGGTGTCTAATGCTCCTATTAGACGTATATGTAGTAGTTTTGTGCCTTCAATGACATACTCTGTGATTTCGATTAGATTCAAGATTTTTTTTTGGTAAAATCGAAATTTGTTTTTTTCTATTTTTTTTCTTTAAAAATTATGGTTTTCTGCATTGTTGACTAATTGTATATGTTATCATGTTATTGTGCAGGCTCTGTAAATAAATGGATACAACAGTAACACTTCAATTCACCTATAAGGGGTGTTTTTTGTCATACCCTATTCTAAGGTATGCAAATGGAGTTTGTGATTCAAAAAAAATTAGAGTAGATGTAGATGAGCTACATATAATATTGTTTCATAAGTTATTACTGAAATTAAGTATGGAAAAAGTTGAAACCTTTGAATGTAGAGTTAACAAAAAGGGTTGTTATTACATGTTAAATAGTGATGCTGATGTTTTAAGATTTACTAATCGTTTAAAAGCTGGGTATTTCGTTGAAGTATATATTGTTCACCAAATTAGTGAACCTTTACTTGTTGATGATGAAAATGAGGTTGAAATTGCCAAAAAATTAGCCTAAAAAATTAGAAAATCTAGTGTGTCTAGGGATGATGTAGCAATCACTCCACCATTATTACTACTCTGTAATGGAGATGGGGCAGCCTCTTAGGGATGATTAGTATTCACCTCAACCATTTGATAGGAATGAAAATGAGTATACAAATGAAAATCAGTCTTATAGGGTAGACAAAAGAAAAGCTGAGGTTTCTTTAGAAGAATTAAAAGAAGGTCAAGTTAATGACTTCTCCACATACCATCTTCAAACATCTGATTCTAAAGTAGATTTAGATATCAATGATAGTGATAGTGATTTACTTTATGATGTTGATGAAAACATTGATGATGTGAGTGATTTGGAAGAAGAGTTGCTTCAAGATAGGAAGTTTAACATTGAAAAATATGTTAAACAAAAGGCCGATAGGGTGAATCTAGATAAGATACCATCTAGACCATTAGGTATAAAAACTGGTTTTAAAGAAATTTATAAGAACAGGGGGGCTAGATATGAAGGTAAACTGGGAGGGGATGACCCTTATTTTGATAGTTCAGATTCGGGTAGTGACATTAGTGAAAATGAAGAAGATCCTGTTAATGATGATGAAGTGGTAGATCCACCACCTAGAAATTCATCTACCAAGATCTACTTTAATAAAACTTCACAAAAGGTATTTTTTAGTTGTATATGATTTTTTTTAATTTTGTTGAGTTTAGAGAGGCACTGCAGACTTACTCTATTCAAAAAAATATGAACCTTAAGTTAAAACGTAATGAGAAGGAAAGGGTAAGGGCAAAGTGTAAGCAAAAGGATTTTCCTTGGGTTATTCTTGGAAGTCTTGATAACACAGGAAAATTTAGTGTAAAGACTTATTTTTTTGTCTACAAATGCTCTAAAAGGACAAGATATAGGTTGTGTAACCCTTGGTGATTTTGTAAGCATTACAAGGACAGAATTATGAGTGACCATTCAATAAAATTGCATTAGACTCAAGCTCTTTTAAGAAAGGAATATGGGTTTTATGTTAGTAAAACAACCTGTAGAAAGGCAAAAATCAGAGTTATGGATGAACATTTTGGTGATTTCATAGAAGAGTTTGCTAGGTTGTGTGATTATGTTGAACTGTTGAAAACCACCAATACTGGTAATGTTTATCTATTAGGACATCCAAGAATACAATTTTTGAAAAAAAATGTGTTTATGGGCATTTACATTTGTCTTGGGGCCTTAAAATGGATGGAAAAGGGGTTGTAGAAGAATAATTGGTTTATATGGTTCCTTTCTCAAGGGTGTATGTAAAGGTATCTTGTTATCTTGCATTTTCAAATATGGAAATAATCAAATGACCCTGTACCATGGGCGGTAGTTGAAGAGAAACCAAGGCCATATGGTCTTGGTTTCTTAGGTGCATCACCCATGATTTGGAACTTCAAGAAAATAGAGGTGAAGGATTGACAATGGTTCCCGATATGCAGAAGGTATGATGTTTCATATTTTTAAGGTATATTTTTTTCAGTTTGTTGTTGTAATTAATGTTTAACTACTGTTTTACATGGTTTGATAAGGTCTTCATTTGGCACTTACTAATCTACTGCCAAATGTTGTGCATAGATGGTATGCTAGACATAGATGGGCAAATTGGAAATAGGTTTGGAGAAGTGAAGAAAGGAGGAAAAAATTATAGCAAGTTGTAAGGGCATCATTTAAAGTGTATTTGCAAAAAAAACAACTTAATTAAATGTGTGAGTTAGGTGATGGAATTGTGGAAGATTTGCTCAAGTAAAACAAAGAGGCATGGTGTAGGGATTTTTGTAAAGACCATAGCAGGTGTGATGTGGTTGAGAACAATATGTGTGAGACTTTCAATAGTTGGATTCTAGGTGATAGGTTCAAAAGAATTATCATTATGTTGGAGGAAATAAGAGGCAAAGTCATGAAAAGAATGAATCAAATAAGAGAGTTTTAAGAAAGATGGATCATTGATGTATCACCAATGGCTATGGATGTTCTTGTAGAGAATGATGAATATGCAGTAAGTGTGAGGTGAGATTTAGTGGTGATATTAGCTTTGAGATAGGTGATCCACCATATACACATGTTGTTAATGTGAAGAAGAAGCAATATAGTTGTAGGTCATGGCAACTAAAGGGAATTCCTTGTGCACATACAATTATTGCAATGCATTACAAGGAATGAAATGTGAAGTCATTTATTGATCACTGGTATAAAAAGGATACATACCTCAAGGCATATAATAAGTATATTTAACCAATGACAAACATAATGTATGTGGCAAGGAAGCACAAGACCAACAATTGATCCACCTGAGATAACTCCCATATCAGGAAGGCCAAGTAAAAATAGAAAGAAAGATAGGAATGAGCCGGTTAATAAAAAGTTTGGGAAGGCTTCAAGAAAGTGAAGAAAAATGCCATGTTCTATGTGCAAGTCTATGTAACACCCCGCAGTTTTGGGCTTGACTTTGAAGCGTCGTTCTTACGAGTATAAAATCAAATCTTATGAATTTTTTTTGAATATACGTGTCATGATATTTATCCTAGTGTGTGAAGTGATTTTGAGGTGAAAATGTTCATAAGAATCACTTAGAACAAAGTTGAGCTAAGAGCCTTTGATTCATCCAACGTTTGGTATTTGATTCTACAAGGGTCTACTTTAAATGTATATAACTTTTGATATACATAGAATTTTGTAGCTCTTGACCCATTAAATTGTATATAATTGAGTCATATTTCCAATGATACCAATTTTGCCTTAATCCGATACCTGAGCAAAAAATTATAGTCATTTTGGTGAGAGAGGCAGTGAGGGAACGCGATTAGCCCGGCGCACGCTCCAAAGCACGCTCCTATTATACAGCCTTTGGTTCCATATTTTTTAGGGCAAATAGGTCATTCTCCCCACCCAAATTCATCCATAACACATAATTAAAGCCCCCAAGGAGCATTATTTACCCCTTTATTTATATTTTCTCTCCCAGAAAGCCTTCCTCTCCAAGAACAAACCCTAACCTCCTCCCAATAACTTCAACTTCAAGTTACATTTTCTTCAATATAAACATGAATTTAAGTTCTCTAGTACAAGAATTCCAAGAAAAGCTTTCAATATCATTTCCGAGGCTTTCAAGGTCATGCTTTCTCCATCAAATCAAGCCTATTAAGGTATGTGAGGTTATGAAGTAGGGTATCCTTTCACCCTTGTGCCCAAGTTGCATGATTTTAAGATTTAACTTACTTGTTTTGAAGTAGGGTTCAGACCCAAGTTTATATATTCTTAAAGTATGTGATTATCATGAGATTTAAAGTTTTAAATATATCAAGAAGTGCTTATGTTTATGTTTTAACTTATAAAATTTACATTATGGATGAGATTGCACTATCTTGACTTGATATTGTTGAAGTATTTCAAGATTTATATTGAGCATGAATTTTAAGACCTAAGTCTAAGTGTTGAGATTTCAAGAAGATTATGTTCTAAAGTTTTCCTTGATGAGTTTATATCAAGATTTAAATCAAGAATTGATCATTTGATCCTAAGCTAAGATTGGAGTCCACATTTGTTCATCTTAAGACTACGAGTAGTCCCAAGCTAACCCTTTAAGCCTTTAATAACTCTGAAATTCATAATAAAGATAAACTTGACATGCGGAATCTTGAAATAACTGGATTAATGTCTTAACTGAAAGTCTTAAACTTGAAAATTTTGAAAACAAACACCTTAAATATTAAACAGGAAACAGTCGGACAAGCCTCTACTTCTAACTAGAGATCCATTGAGACAAGCCCTAACTGACTCGTACTAAACAAAAATCAAATGACTGAAATACTTCATCAATAATAATGTCTGATATAATGGGTCCTTAAACTATGAGGACTCACCAAACATCGAGATGTAGGTAGAGATGCTCGCAGTCAATCACGCTGCTAAAATTGAGCACAAGAACCTACATTATAAGACAATGTAGCACATAAACGTATATGTGGATCAATACTTAAGGAATGTACTGAATATGTAGGGGTGAATGCATAAATAAAACAATAACTCAATGCTCATATAAACTTTTCAAGAATGCATGCTAAGTGTAAATGACTCACCTTGCCTTGAGTAAACAAGGGCTGAGAAATAATAAACATCAGTAACAAACCATAAAGACAACATTTGTGAGCCATAACACTTAGTTTCTAAAATATTTACTTTTATTCTTTCTTAGGGAGTTTCTTCTAACCGACATAAACCATGTGAGCTATCATGGAGTTCAACGTCTTACCCAAGTTGTGGAGAGTTCTCCTACCCTTGCCATTAGAATAGGACCTTAACTTACGTGATCACTATACTTAACCCATATTCGGACTTTAAACCTATGGTGGCTCGTAGTTCTGGGGCATGCGACATTGGACTCATACCCAACTCGGTGCTAAATACTACTCTCTTATTACTTATAGGCTCATACTTTAGAAAATCCACCATAAAATAGCATAAGGGTTTATGTAATGAAAACCAGTTATCCTTTTCTTTCTTTAAATCATAATTAAGATGAAGAAATGTGGATTCCAATCTTAGCTTAGGATCAAAAGATCAATTCTTTCTTTAAATCTTGATATAAACTCATCAAGAAAAACTTAACATAATCTTATTGAAATCTCAACACTTAGACTTAGGGTTTAAAATTCATGCTTTAAACTCATGACAATTCACAACAAAACTTGATGCTCAATATAAATCTTGAAATACTTCAACAATATCAAGTCATGATAGTGCAATCTCATCCATAATGTAAATCTTATAAGTTAAAACATAAACATAAGCACTTCTAGTATACTTAAGGCTTTAAATCTCATGATAATAACATACTTAAAGAATATATAAACTTGGGTATGAACCCTACTTCAAAACAAGTAAGTTAAATCTTAAAATAATGTAATTTGGGCACAAGGGTGAAAAGATACCCTTGTTCATAATCTCACATATCTTAATAGGCTTGATTTAATGTAGAAAGATTGAAGTTGAAAGCCTTGGAGATGATCTTGAGATCTTTTCTTGTAATTCTTGGACTAGAGAACTTAAATTCTTGTTTATCTTGAAGAGAATGTAACTTGAATTTGAAGTTCTTTGGAGGAGGTTAGGGTTTGTTCTTGGAGAGGAAGGCTTTCTTCGAGAGAAATTATAAATAAAGGGGCAAATAATGCTCCTTGGGAGCTTTAATTATGTGTTATGAATGAATTTGAGTGGGGTAAAATGACCCATTTGCCTTAAAAATGTGAAACCAAAAGCTATAAAATAGGGGCGGGAGATGGAGCATGCACCGCGGGCTAATCACGCGCCCTCACTGCCTCTTTTACGAAAATGGATATAATTTTTTTCTTGGGTATCGGATTAAGGCAAAATTGGTATCGTTGGAAATCTGACCCAATTATCTACAATTTGGGTCTTGAGATGCAAAATTCTATGTAAATAAAAAGTTATATATGTTCAAAGTAGACCCTTATAGAATCGAATACCAAACTTTGAATGAATCAAAGGCTCTTATCTCAACTTTGTTCTAAGTGATTTTTATGAATATATTTCACCTAAAAATCACTTCACACAATAGGATAAAGATCATGACACATATATTCAAAAGAAGTTCATGGGATTAGAGTTTACACTCGTAAGAACGACGCTTCAAAGTCTAGCCTAAAAATGCGGGGTGTTACAGTCTATTGGACACAACAAGAAAGGATGTCCAACCTATATAAGCTAAATATCCTATTATTGATGAATTTTACTCTTTTTGAATGTATTTTTTACCTTAACATATTTTTTTTAGAAAAAAGATTTCACTGGTAGCTGTGGAACTGCTACAGCATCTGCAACTGCCAGTCAACCAAGTGTGCAACTTAGCACTAGTACTCCAGCTGCTGCTGAGAGACCTGTAGGTGTTGACAAGCCGACAAATGCTACATCAAGTAGAAGAAGGCCTCATAGTGCACCAACAGCTACAAGAAGGCCTGGAAATGCTACATTAGTTGGTAGTGTGATGATAGGCAAATTTACACGCCTAAAGTACTATATTTTACCCATATTTTAGCTAAGTTTTGAGGACAAAATATATAATTCATGCACTTTTAGTCCTTTTTCTTGTAAGTGAGCTAACAAATGTGATTAGCAAGTTTTCAGGTATAAATGATGCAGATTTCAGCATTTTATGGATAACTTGACGCCAAAGAAAGCTTCATGAAAGAAGGAAGGGAAAGCTTGGACTCTAAGGACCAAAAGTGGCGCATGGAAAATCTATCCCGGGCAAAAACAGCAATTCTTAAGACTTTGGAGACTAGCAGTAACTTAGTAGGATTAGGATAATGATACATTAACCTAGTAGGATTGGGTTAAGTAATGCATTAGCTTAGTAGGAATAGGATATGGGTATTATAAATACCCTATTTTGCTAGAGATTATTATCATTCTCATTCTACTTCTTATTCCACAACTTACAACTCGGATCATAATTCTTCCATTAATTCTACTTTTTATTCTTCTTCTATTCATCTACTCAATTCTCAATTTCCACAACAAGAGAAACATTACTTTGTAAGGGAGTTCACGCCTAAAAACGCCACACCACACCTTATTACACGAGATCCTTATTGTGGTATAATAACAATGTCTATTGTGATTTCCTTCGCACTCATGGGTAACTAAACTCCTCTGTTGGGGTTATGGAAGCCGAATGAGATACTATCTATTCCTATGAGTTTGTGAATTCGCGACACGTATGCTGCTTATATCATTATTCTCTTCATCTTAATGCAAATTCTTGTGGGTGCAAACGCATAGAATACACCAGTATAGCATTAACTTGTTCGAAAGAAAAGTTATATGTCTGGAAAAGAGATAATGTCAAGGTAATAGGGCACCAACCCCTGTTAAAAAGTTAGTGCCATAACTAGAATAACCTCTTGGAGAATTTGTACCGTTAGACACGCTTTAAGCTCGAAAGAGTTAAAGTGAAATAGTCCTTGTTAAGGTCGAAAGACGCTTGGATTTACCATAGAATACAATTCTCTATAAGCACATGCATGTCTGAATTCCGCACAACTCATAGCCAATAGAGACGTACAACTCATAAGGTGGACATAACCCCAACTTCTCAATTCTCATTGTTTTACAGCTTACTAAACATTCTTTCTTTTTACTTTGCTATTTTCTGTTTTACTCTACTATTTTGTTCACATCAATTGCACGTTACAATCCCCCCTCTTTTACGAGACTTGCACCACAAGTCTAGTAATCTTTGCTTACTTAGTGACCGACTATTCTCTGTGGGATCGATACCCAACCCAGTTGGGTTATATATTTGACAGCGACCGTTTTACACTCCTACGAGAGATGTAGATTGAGCGTTATCAAAAAATTAGCGTCGTTGCCGGGGAATACGAGTGTCAATTAAGTTTGTGATAATTACTAGACCCTTTGGTCAAAGATTCTCGTTCTTTTACTTTTAGTTTTTGTTTTTGTTCTCTGCAGGTTTTTATTTAGTGCATGCCCCATAATCGAAGTTCTAGTCAACCGTTATTGCCTATCAATCCTGAACCACAACATATTGGCAGAATGGAGGCACAACACGAAATTGAAAGGATGGCTGCTCAGCAGGAACAGGCGAGACTAGCTGCTCTAGCTACCGCTCAAGTGCATCAATAGAATATTGATAACCCCGGGCGAGCAATAAATCCTGACGACGAGGACCTAGGTGATGATGAGTTATTAAACCCTAGGCATGCTGCTGAGATCGCAACACCTGCCAACAGAAGAGATCGTCAAGCAAGGTTTAGGCATGAAGGCCGACTTGTACAACCAGCTTTCGATGATGATGATGATGATGATCTTGATGGAGCCGGAGCCACAGGAGCCATAATTCCTCCACCATTGGCACCCAGAGCCAAGTTCAACATCACAAGCACCATGATTCAGTTATTGCAACTCAAGGAATTATTTGGTGGACTAGCAGGCGATGATCCGAATATGCACCTGATCAACTTTATTTCTACATGCAAGTCGTTTGACAATCCTGGTGTTGGTCAGAATGCAATTCGATTACGCCTATCTCCATTGTCTCTGTCTGGGGAGGCAACTCTATGGTTGAATGGGATGACTCCTGATTCTATTACAAATTGGAGGCAATTGAGAGACGCTTTCCTAGAAAGATTCTTTCCGCCATCCAAAAGAGCATAATTAAGAGATGAAATCAGCAACTTTCGGCAGCTTCCAATCGAAGCTCTTCATGAAACATGGGAGAGGTTCAAGACGAAGCTTATGAGGTGCCCAAACCATCACATGACCAATGTCCACCTAATGGAAACACTATACAGAGCCTTGAATTCAATAACTAAACCAGTGGTGGATAATGCGGCTGGAGGATCATTTATGGACCTCACCTTTGGGCAGGCAAGCAATATGCTAGATCGGATGACGAAGCAAAGTAGAGCTTGGCATACCAGGGATTCGGAGGTAGCAAGCCCTACTATATTTATTGGCATGACTGCTAAACAAAAGAGAAGAGAAGAAAAACGTGATCAAGATATGGCGCACATGAAAACACAAATGGATCTTCTTACAAAGCATCTATTATCAGGGAAGACCGAAAAAGTCAAAGCTGTTGCGTTAAAAGGAAGAGACGAATCTGATTCAGAAGAAGAAGCCAACTACTTGAACAATCAGGGGGGTTTCCGAGGTAATACCCAAGGAAACCAAGGTCGGAACTACTATGATAAATTTGGAAACAAGGACCAAGGAAGTTGGAAGAACAAGAATGAAAAGAGTGGTTTGTACGTTCCCCCAGGAAGACGTGACACCACTGCATCTGGTTTTGGAAATACGCAAGACATGATGGCTAAACTATTGAAAGGAGTAGAAGCAACCAGCGCTGGAGTAACTGAGGTAATAAATGACTTGTCCTCAATGAAATAATTGGTTGACTCACACTCCACTTCAATCAAGCAAATAGAGCAGAAATCGAGCTAACTTTCAGCAACACTCAATCAAAGAAAGGCTGGCACCTTACCTAGCGACACTGTGCAAAATCCAAGGAATGACGGATCATGCATGGCTATTACTACCCGAAGTGGTAAGGTGCTGGAAACTTCATCCAAAGGCAAGCAAGTGGTTGACGAGGCAGCAGACATTGATGATAACGCGAAAGGAGAAGATTCCGCAGAAGCTGGCCACGACGTCCATGACATCACCCCCATCGGTTTGCAGCCTGAAACTACCAAAATTCGGAAGCAAGAGGAGAAGAAAGCCGTGGAGAAAACAATTCCACTTCCACCATCACCTTTTCCTCAAGGATTGAAGAAGATTGCGGATGATACAAGGTTCAGCAAATTTATGACAATGTTAAAGCAGCTGACCATTAATGTTTCATTGGTGGAAGCTCTAGAACAAATGCCTGGGTATGCAAAATTTATGAAGGATCTCTTGACAAAGAAGCGTGCATCAATCTTTGAGTTAAAAGATATGGTTCATCACTGCAGTGCAATTGCTACCCGATCATTAGTTCAAAAGAAGGCTGACCTCGGTGTTTTCACTATTCCTTGCACCGCTGGATCTTTGAATTTTGCCAAAGCATTGTGCGATTTAGTAGCCAGCATCAATTTGATGCCATTATCTATTTATAAAAAGTAGGGGTTGGGTGATCTTACTCCAACCAATATGAGGCTCATAATGGCGGATAGGTCGGTGAAACGACCTGTTGGTATTCTATGTGATGTATTGGTAAAGGTTTCTTCATTCATCTTTCCGGCAGACTTCATAATTCTGGATTGTGAGGCAGACTCAGAAGTTCCCATAATCTTGGGGCGCCCTTTCCTTGCTACGGGAAGTGTGCTTATTGATTTGAGAGTAAATGAGCTTTCATTCTGAATAAATGACGAAGTAGTTTGCTTTGATGTGTGCAAATCAATGAAGCAACCCAAGGATCTGAACGTATTTTCAGTGGCTGATGTTTACTTTGATGATGAGGAAGAATTACTTGAAGAAGAGAAAATTATTGATGACCCATTGGTGGTTGTGCTCATGGATAGTGAGAGTAAGGATGCTGAAAATTGTGAAGAAACTATTGGTGCTCTGTCAGGATTAGGGTCATATCCTCACGCTCCCAAGAAGCTAGACCTCGATCTCAAAAATCGACCCACACCACCAGCTAAGCCATCTATTGAAGAACCACCCACGTTAGAATTGAAGGAGCTGCCTAGTCATTTAAAGTATGCATTCTTAGGAAGCGAAAACACACTTCCAGTCATTGTGGCGGCAGATTTGGCTGAGATACAAGTTGCAGCTCTCATTTCTATTCTACGGAAGTATATAAGAGCCATTGGTTGGACCATCGCTAACATTATTGGTATCCCACCTGGGATTTGTACACACAAGATTCAGCTTGAAGAAAATTGCACACCCACTATTGAACATCAAAGGCGTCTAAATCCACCTATGCAAGAAGTGGTAAAGAAAGAAATTATCAAGTGGTTAGATGCGGGGGTTGTGTATCCAATCTCTGACAGTACATGGGTAAGCCCGGTACAATGTGTACCCAAGAAAGGAGGCATGACGGTAGTCGCGAATGAAAAGAATAAGCTTATTCCACTCAGACCCATCACCGGATGGAGAGTATGCATGGACTACCGAAAGCTGAATTCATGGACGCTCAAAGATCACTTTCCAATGCCATTTATGGACCAAATGCTAGATCGATTAGCGGGGAAAGGATGTTTTTGTTTCTTAGACGGTTATTCAGGCTATAATCAGATTTTTATTGCTCCCGAAGACTAAGAGAAGACAACGTTCACATGTCCATATGGTACATTTGCCTTTAAGCGTATGCCATTCGGGTTATGTAACGCCCCAGCCACCTTTCAACGTTGTATGATGTCCATTTTCTATGATATGGTCGAAGATACTTTAGAGGTATTCATGGATGACTTTTCAGTTGTTGGCAAGACGTTTGAAGCGTGCTTGGCAAACCTAAGTATGGCGTTGCAAAGATGTGTAGAATTCAACCTAGTGCTGAATTGGGAGAAGTGTCACTTTATGGTTAAAGAAGGTATTGTTCTGGGGCATAAAATCTCCGAAAGAGGAATTAAGGTTGATCGAGCCAAAATAAAAGTTATCGAGAAGCTACCACCTCTAATTTTCGTAAAGGGAGTCCGTAGTTTCCTCGGTCATACAGGTTTCTATCGGTGGTTCATCAAAGACTTCTCCAAAATTGCTAGTCCATTATGCAAACTTTTGGAGAAAGATGCAAAGTTTGACTTCAATGAAGATTGTTTGAAGGCATTCGAATGCCTCAAAGAAAAACTGATTGAAGCTCCTATCATGGTAGCACCAGATTGGTCTTTACCGTTTGAAGTCATGTATGACACCAGTGGGGTAGCATTAGGCGCTGTGCTTGGCCAGAGAAGGGAGAATATATTCCATCCTATCTACTATGTGAGCAAGGTCCTGAACGAAGCCCAAAAGAACTACACTGTCACAGAACAAGAGCTCCTAGCGGTTGTGTATGCGTTTGAGAAGTTTCGTGCTTATTTGTTGGGAACCAAAGTAATCGTTCATACAGACCATGCAGCTCTGAGGTATTTAATGACAAAGAAGGATGCAAAACCAAGACTAATTTGATGGGTCTTGCTGCTGCAAGAATTTGATTTCGAGGTTAAAAATAGCAGAGGTTGCGAGAACCAAGTGGCTGATCATCTATCTAGACTCGAAAATGATCATATAGTGCAGCCTGAAATCGAGATTGATGATGCATTCCCTGACGAGGAGATCCTAGAGACGATAATGGAAGAGTTACCATGGTATGCCGACTTTGTGAATTTTGTGGTGAGTAATGTGATATCGGCAAACTTATCTTACCATCAAAAGAGGAAGTTTATGCATGATGTAAAACACTATTTTTGGGATGAGCCATATTTGTTTCGATGATGCGCGGATGGTGTTATCCGGCGATGCATATCCCATATAGAACTGCCTAATATATTGGAAGCTTGCCACACTTCCCAAGTTGGGGGACATCACGCAGGTAATCGAACAGCAAGAAAGGTATTACAAAGTGGATATTATTGGCCTTCGATATTTAGAGATGCCTACAACTTTGTGAGAAGATGCGACCAATGTCAGAGACAAGGTGCTATTTCGAAACACCATGAGATTCCCATGTCGAAAATTCTTGAAGTAGAGCTCTTTGATGTATGGGGTATTGATTTCATGGGTCCATTCATAAATTCGTTTGGAATTAAATACATCCTAGTTGCTATAGATTATGTTTCAAAATGGGTTGAAGCAGTAGCGTTGGCCGACAATGAGGGAAAGCATGTTGTAGCATTCTTGAAGAGAAATATCTTCTCTCGCTTTGGAGTACCACGTACTATCATAAGCGATGGAGGATCTCACTTTTGCAACAAGCTATTCAAATCCATGTTGGCAAAATATGGTGTCAAGCAGCATAAGGTAGCCACACCTTATCACCCACAAACTAGTGGACAGGTAGAGCTTTCCAATCGAGAGATCAAGCAAATCCTTGCTAAAACATTAAATGCTAATAGGAAAGATTGGTCTCGGAAGCTGGACGATGCACTACGGGCCTATAGGACTGCGTTCAAGATGCCAATTGGCATGTCCCCTTACCAACTAGTTTACGGGAAGGCATGTCACTTGCCCATTGAGCTTGAGCATAAGGCATTGTGGTATTTGAAGCGGGTAAATCTAAACTAGGATGATACAATGAATGTGAGATTAGAGCAACTGAACGAGATGGATGAATTCCGTCTATATGCTTATGAGAGATCGGACCTCTACAAGGAGCGGATGAAAAAGTATCATGATCAACGGATTGTTCAACGAAATTTTCAAAAGGATGATATGGTGCTTCTCTTCAATTCCAGATTGAAGCTATTCCCAGGTAAGTTGAAGTCCAAGTGGTCTGGTCCGTACAAAGTTAACCAAGTCTACTCGTCTGGAGTAGTTGAGTTGGAAGACAATAATGGTGTTGTCTTTAAGGTGAATGGGCAACGAGTGAAACCTTATATTGGTCCTCTTGATTCGATAAACTATATGGCCATCACTTATCTTGACGAAGTCTAAGTACTCGAGGTAACTATGTCGTGCCGCGATAATAAATCAAGCGCTAGATGGGAGGCAACCCATCATTTTTTTTACTTTCTGTCTCTCTTTCGTTCTATTAAGTGTTTGCTTTTAATAAATAAAAATCCAAAAATAAGAGTCGTGCCACGACCAAAACTAAGGCGCTTGATGGGAGGCAACCCATCGTTCTAATCGTCTTTGTTGTTTTTGAGTAAATGTAGGTGCAAGAGGCGTAAACGAGGAGATTGGTTTCAAATTTTGATTTGGACGTATTGCATGTTAAAGGTGGTAAGTTAGGAATGAAGAAGCAAAAGGCTATGGATTAGGCATTGCTTATAAAAATATAGGCAACAAACAAGGCTAGGCCTATGTAAAACTAGGCCACGAACAAGGCAAGGCCTATACTATGGCCTAAGCTCTCGGAATCTAGTGTGCCATAGCATAGGCGCCGCCCATGTCCAAGTATGCCATAGCATAGGCGCCGCCTATGCCAATGCCTTTTGTCTCTGAATCTCATATTCTAAGTGAAAGGCGCTGCCTATGCCTAAGAATGCCATGGCATAGGCGCCGCCTATGCTCAACAATGCTATGCAAAAAGGCGCCGCCTATGCCAAGCATAGGCAAAGCAAAAGGCGCCGCATATGGTCACTTCTTGTCTCCAAAACCGATTTTAAATGGGTCAAAACCTGACCCAACCTTCCCCTATAAATAAGAGACTTAGTCTTGAACCAAAAACACATTGGAAACCTAGCATAAGCGTCGCCTATAGTCTCCAAATCCTCTCCAAAATTTTCCTTTTGCTCTTTTACTTCACAAGAACATCATCCAAAGGCATCAATCAAGTAGGTACTACTTTGTTCTTCATTTATATTCCGTAAGTACTACACTACTACGCCTATTATGAATTGTTAAATCTTAAAGTAGTATTGATGATTTGAATGTGATTGAATTGTTGTGATACAACCAAGTGAGTGAACGTATACGTAAGGGCGATCTTAACATGTTTCCAACTTGAATTTGATTTTGATGCACTGTCATACTTTTGCGGAATTGACATGGTCACAAAAATTGCATAATCTTGTCAATAGAAAGCTTACATGTTGGAATAACTTGTTCATCAAGATGAGAATTATGGTTGAATACCAACATAGGAGGTTGTGATTATTTCTAGATGCTATACCTTGATTCAATCCCTATGTAGTAGTCTTGATATATCAAACATGAAAGTATTGCCAAGATTACAAGGAGTATGACTGCACTGATTTTATTGTTGGAATATAGCACCTAAAACGTATGCCGATGAAATCTGAGTAATCGACAACTTTCACTTCACTAGTCTGTACCAACAAACTAAGTGTGGGGTGGTGCCCCTACTGCTTGTTTATAGATTGTATCCATCGAGATGACGCTAACATGAACATTGTTTTAGTCTCAGGTACAATGGCACCCACAGCAAGACAAGGCAAAGATAAGGCAACCACTTCACAAAAAGGCAAGAAAAGAGGTCGAAAAGAGCAAGGAGAATCATCCTCGATGCAATTACCACGCCGCATGTTCGAAATAAAATGGGTTTTAGAGGAGGAAGCAAAGGAATGGTATAGGAACAACAAAGAGAAGAAATATGTTCATGTGGACTTGATAAACAAGGAAATCCTAGCAAAGAAAAAACCACGAATGTTGGCCAAGATCATGGAGTTATATCTTGATTTCATATTCCGAGACATGGGAGAGAGCAATATCGATCTAACAAGAGAATTCTATGCCAACTGGTCACCGAAAACCACAGGGAGCGAAGTCAAGATTCGGGGCCAAGTTTTACAACTCAATGCGGATTTCTTCAACTCCTTTCTTGGCTTGCCTGCTGCTGATCCATCACCATTCAAAGAGCTGTACAGTAGACCTCCATATAGAGCCATTCAACACACACTCTGTGGAACAACGTCCATGGCACGGTGGAGTACACACAAGGACACCGGACGACACAACACCTTCCCATATGCTCCTTTGAATAGAGCAGCAAGAATATGGTTGTGCATAGTCAACTCTTGCCTAATTCCAGGGACTCAGTACACCAAGATAACACGAGATAGAGTGTACTTGGTATACGCATTGATGACGAATGTCCCTATCAACATTGGGGCAATTATTCGATCCACAATGCGGAAATCTAGGCTACACAAGAGGTCCCACTTCAGTTTTGGCAATCTGTTGACCGCAATATTGAGGAAGAAAGACATCGAAGAGGAACCAGCTGATCATAAACTCCCACACAACCCAAAGAAGGTTGATCTCACGAAGGTTAAAGATGCTGAAACCACGCATGGATTCAACCTTACCACTTCAAAAAGGCATGCTCGAGATGAGAGTTTCTTTCGTCATCTTTATGGCATAACTCGGTTTACAATGATGAGCGGAGGTCATGTTCCAACTGCTGCAGAGCTCCAACAGTTGGATTATGACTACCCAATGAATGAGCACGCGAAGGCGATGTGTGGAGTAGGTATATATTTTGAGGAACCTCTTGATGACGATGTGCCGATCGATGATGATCGACGAATGCCAGACTCCGACGTGGAGGAGAATTCTGATGACGACGACTCCAATGATGATTCCGACGAAGGGGGTATGACCCCAGACATAGAAGAGGAGTCCGACTAACCAGGTTCTTCTTATTTATTTTCCACTGAGGGCAGTGTGTCCCGTCTAAGTGTGGGGTGCTGGTATTTGCATGCTATACTTCTGCATTTGCATTTATGTTTGTTTTGTTTTTCTTTTTAGTAGTTAATTTTTTTCTTATTAGTTAAATTTTTTTTTAACTTAACTTCGCATGAAATTATTCTAATAGGCAGCATGGATTATGACAAGAGTTTGTGCTAAAATCATGACTATTGAGACGTTTAGGCTCTAATTGTGACTCACTATATGATATTGTGTGGTTCAATTCCTTCATATGTTGGGTCAAGAGTCCATATTGCTTCCAATAAAGTCGACCATGTGCCTTGTGTGTGTGAGATGATAGTATATTCTATGCTTGTGGCTGATGCTAGCACTTGTCTGGTATGTATGTAAAGCGAAATAAAGAGTGTGAGTTAGGAGATGATTTAGGCATTTCTTTGGCAACCTATGATTGTTTACCTTCATTTTATCTACCCATGTACATCATCCTAGATAACCCCCTTTGAGCCTTTAGCCTATTTTCTTTGACAACCTCATATGTAAGCCTAATCCATTTTTTTTTTCAAGACCATAATTTGATCCAAATTCCTAAGTGCTTTAAAGTGTAAAGTCATGTGACAAAATAAGAGGAAATTGGGTGAGTATGATGCTTTAGAATGTAATGGTGCTTGAATTTGTTATGAAAAAGAATTGCTATCATAAGAGGTGTTATGAAAAGAAAAAAAAATTAAAAAGTTAGTTATGTTCAAAAATTGAAAAAACAAAAGAGGTGACAAAGGGAGGTAGATTAAAAGAAAGCAAAAAGGTTGTTTGCAAGAAAGCATAAATGGCATATTGTGATGTATTAAAGCACTTAGGAAACTTAGTCACTATTCCTGGCAAAAATAGTCCTACCCGTCCCTTAGCCTACATTACAACCAGCAAAAGACCTATTTGATCCTAAGCTTAGCATTCTGATATTTAGTGGAGCATTACACTAAGGGCAAGCCTATGGTCATCAGTTGCAGCATATGAATTCTTTGTGAGAGTGAGAGCAAGGATAATTCTATACCCATGTTCGAAATATACAATACTTGTAAGTGATTATGGGTAATATATTGTGAGACACACATGGTTGATGAGTTTTGGGTAGTTGTGTATGATTCTCTATGCCTTAACTTTTTGAATACGAATTGACCATCATCACGAGTCTATGTTGGAGGTTGAATTGTTTCTACTAATGATCAGAAAACTACTCTTTGTTAATGATTGTCGTGCCTAACTTGATGAATATTTTGTGTTGTTACTGTGAAATCCCAAGTAGATGTTTAGATGGACATGATAGTTTGTTCGAGGAAGAACAAAGCCTTAAGTGTGGGGTGTTGATGATAGGCGAATTTACACGCCTAAAGTACTATATTTTACCCATATTTTAGCTAAGTTTTGAGGACAAAATATATAATTCATGCACTTTTAGTCCTTTTTCTTGTAAGTGAGCTAACAAACGTGATTAGCAAGTTTTCAGGTATAAATGATGCAGATTTCAGCATTTTATGGATAACTTGACGCCAAAGAAAGCTTCACGAAAGAAGGAAGGGAAAGCTTGGACGCCAAGGACCAAAAGTGGCACATGGAAAATCTGTCTCGGGCAAAAACAGCAATTCTGAAGACTTTGGGGACTAGCAGTAACTTAGTAGTATTAGGATAATGATACATTAACCTAGTAGGATTGGGTTAAGTAATGCATTAGCTTAGTAGGAATAGGATACGAGTATTATAAATACCCTATTTTGCTAGAGATTATTATCATTCTCATTCTACTTCTTATTCCATAACTTACAACTCGGATCATAATTCTTCCATTAATTCTACTTTTTATTCTTCTTCTATTCATCTACTCAATTCTCAATTTCCACAACAAGAGAAACGTTACTTTGCAAGGGAGTTCACGCCTAAAAATGCCACACCACACCTTATTACACGAGATCCTTATTGTGGTATAATAACAATGTCTATTGTGATTTCCTTCGCACTCATGGGTAACTAAACTCCTCTGTTGGGGTTATGGAAGCCGAATGAGATACTATCTATTGCAATGAGTTTGTGAATTCGCGACACGTATGCTGCTTATATCATTATTCTCTTCATCTTAATGCAAATTCTTGTGGTTGCAAACGCATAGAATACGCCAGTATAGCATTAACTTGTTCAAAAGAAAAGTTATATGTCTGGAAAAGAGATAATGTCAAGGTAATAGGGCACCAACCCCTGTTAAAAAGTTAGTGCCATAACTGGATTAACCTCTTGGAGAATTTGTATCGTTAGACACGCTTTAAGCTCGAAAGAGTTAAAGTGAAATAGTCCTTGTTAAGGTCGAAAGACGCTTGGATTTACCATAGAATACAAATCTCTATAAGCACATGCATGTCTGAATTCCGCACAACTCATAGCCAATAGAGACGTACAACTCATAAGGTAGACATAACCCCAACTTCTCAATTCTCATTGTTTTACAGCTTACTAAACATTCTTTCTTTTTACTTTGCTATTTTCTGTTTTACTCTACTATTTTGTTCACATCAATTGCACGTTACAATCCCCCCTCTTTTACGAGACTTGCACCACAAGTCTAGTAATCTTTGCTTACTTAGTGACCGACTATTCTCTGTGGGATCGATACCCAACCCAGTTGGGTTATATATTTGACAGCGACCGCTTTACACTCCTACGAGAGCTGTAGATTGAGCGTTATCATAGTGTGCGGCCTACAACTACCTCAATAACTTATATAAGGCCTACAGTTGTTGTGATATTTACAACCACTTCTGCAGTATATGATAATGCTACATAATATACAACTCAAGGGTCAACTACTAGTGTTGTTACCCAAAAGATTAAGACTAGTACATCTTTGAGAGGTGGTGCAAATCTTGCATATAAAAGAACAAAACAAAAAAGACAAAAACAACTAGTTTTAGTGTGTTGTTTGGACAAAGTGGCAGTGCAGTACAGAGGGTATGTTTTTTATCATCTAAATACATTTAACTGGTATTAATTAGTGCATCTTTAACTGATTTTATTATTTTTCACTTTGAAATATTGATAGAGTGTTATATAGTCCAACACTTATTAGTTCAGTTCCAACCTATATTGACTTGGGTTACAAATCAAATGAGCTAAGGTGGAAAGGTGGAGCTATAGTAACTCAAAGATAGTTACAAGAACAGAGTTACAAAAGATCAAAGTCAAAATCTTCTACAACTACTAAAGCCACATCAAGCACCCAAGCCAGCAAGAATCAGTCCACACCAAGCACTCAAGTCGTACAGTAGTAGAATTCTATATGTATTGCTAGTTTTTTGTTTCAATTGATCCCAAGTGTTGTTAAGACAATTATTTATGACTTCTGGTGCATTTCTCATTAATGGTGTTGTTAAGACAAGCTTTTTTATGTCAACTCTTGTTAAGACATTATATATTGAAGATTTCTGTGTTGGCAAAATGGTGTTTGTCATTAATTTTCAATTTCATTAGCATTGCACATTACAACTACAAATATCAATTCATATTAAATACAACAGATAGAAATCAAATGAAAACAATGATAATAACAGTGATATCAATTCTAGTGCTTGATCTTTCGTGTCTTCCATGCCTTCCATTTCTTCCCAGCCTTTCTTGTCTTCGTTGCCTTCTATGTCTGCCTTTACTTCCTTGCTCTAAAATTGTTGATGGATTGTTTATGTAGTTTTGTTCATTTGCATCAGTCCATCAATAGAATCCACAACCATTACTAGCTTTATATTTTTGACAACCCCAAAACATTTTTCCGAAATTAGTCCTTATTCCTAACATCTTAAGTTCAGCATAAAGCTCACAATAACAAATACAAATTGTCATGGTGTTACAAAAAATTAGAGAAAAGAATGAACTAAAAATTAAGGTACAACAAAAAAAAACATAGCAGGAAAAAAAAGAAAAAATTAAGGTACAAGAAATTAGAGAGAGAAGATAGAGAATGGGCGAAAAGGCTCAAATTGCTCCAACAATGGTGTTGGAAGAAAATGAGGAAGAAGGGCTTATAAATGCCCTTTTTGGACCGTTGGGGCCCTGATTTTGGGGTGTGACACGCCTTTGGCGTTTTAATCACACGCTCCTATGTGGTCTCAGTCACAAAGGATGCCATGTCAAAAAAAGTGGTTAAAAAAATCGTTTTAAATGCGTCCAAGAATCTAGATGACAAAAGTATAATTAGAAGTATCCGTTTTACAAAACAGGACAAGTAAAAGGGTCCACCAAACTATTTCGTCTTATTTTATTGTAATTTAATATGGTCGAAAATTGAATCCAACAAAAATTTTCGAGGAACTCCATTGTGAAGAGCTTCTATTCTCAGGTTACATAGATTCACTTGTTTTCATTTTTCTATTCATTGTTTTGTAAAACGGTTTTGATAAATCCCTCGAATATGATGAATTTCCAACGAGAACGTTTTTCCAAATCGAGCGAATATCTAGTGGTAAGAGAATCTGACCAACTCCCTCTTGTCCCAATCTAAATTTAGTCAATTTGATGTGCGTGAGCAAGAATATGATCTTTAAATCGAATCAATCACCATCAAGAGTGTCACTTTTAAACAAAGAAGTTTTATGATGGGTGAGAAACTATGATTTAGGAGGTAAGTGTACCACTTTCAGTCAAGGAGAAAGGTAAACAAAAAGCACTAGTACTACAAACAAGGGTTGTGTTGGAGTGCTTAGGCTCTTTTATCCTTAATCAAAAGGTTTCGGGTTCGAGTTCTTCTGGGTATAGAATCGCCTTTATTAGAAAGTGATTTAGCTCAAATATGAAATTTTTTGACACGAATTCAAATTTAATCAGGCTTCAATATTGGTATTGGACATGAGAGAAAAAAAAAAACTATTACTAATCAAATAGTCAAACAGTAAGCCTTGCAACAAGATGACCTAATTGAACCACTACAAGTTTTGGTGGAAATATCAACGCCCAATTGCCCACTCCTTTGGAATTTCTCGGAGACAAACATTTTTAATATGAGAAATTTGATGAAAAATATAATTAGCAAAAAAACAATAATGCTTTAGTGCAATAAATTTAACATTAATCCTAAATTTGTCGTTCTTCTTAAAATGAACGGATCGGAATGTATAATGAAAAAGTTACGCATTTGTCGTTCGATCAAACTACAATCAAATCTTTTTATAGTGGTAATATTTGTCCAAAAAATTTATGACTATTCTGGATATGTGTTATTATATATGTATGTATAGTGATATTTGATGTTTGAATCTCATTTATTGTTATAAATAAAAAAGAAATGTATTTATTAACCAATTTAACTAAAATAATAGTGGAACAAGGAGGTTCCAAAAATTTTTCTAAGGTTTTTTTTTTTGCCCTTTTTACCTTGATATTGTGCGGATCTCTATCCTAAGTGATTTCTCATGAGATCAAGGAAACTTTAGGTATTAACGTTATGTTATCCTAAAGTACAATGATGAAAAACTTAAAAAAATATTACAATTTACTTAGTTTAATGATGGTTACCATATATACAGTATATAATATATTTTTTATGAAATATTAATATTACATGATATTTGAGTATAGTATTATAGAGAAGTAATTTTATAAAGAGTGTATCAATATAATAAACGGTATTACTGTTATAGGTAGAATGTTGTTAAAGAAAAGTAAAATATAACATAAAAAAATGATTTTAGAGAAAATCAAGACGCTACAATGAAATGCCATTAAATCGATAAGACGTTATAAAGAGTTCTGACTATATAAAAAATATACACTATACATAAAAGTAAGCATATTTTATGCTAAATTCATATGCAGCCCCTTAATTATCTTCAACTTTTAGTTTGGCTTCAAAACTAAGATTAGTACTCATTAAGCACTTCGTAGCTTGAAAATTAAACTAAGTAATCTATTATGATTAATTAAATTTAACTTGAAATTTGATTATCAAACTCATAGATAGTTATTTAATTGTATTTAAATTAGTTTCAACTGCTTAATACAAAACAAAGTACAAACATAATTTTTGCTTAAATGAAGAATTATAAGATATAATTTTGTGAATTTTCCTATTTAACTCAATTTCATTAACTACATTCGTTCTATTTAATTTATCATATTGTCTTCATTTATGTCCTCGAAAAGAATATGAATTTTTGTATTCAATTAATCTTATTTATTATTTGATCACAATTTAATAATATTCTTATATCATATTTATTTATTTTTATATTTATTAGAGAAAAATTATAAGTGAAAAAATGTGAATGAATTATATTTTAATTTTCAAAATAAAAATATTTAAATATATTTAATCATTTTTGGTGAACATGATAAATAAAATAAAATAAAATATGAAGGAACATCAAAATACATCAATTAAATTAGATCTCACCCTATTTTAAGAAATTTAAAATAGAGTCTCTATTTTATTAAAACGAACATCTTATAAAAAGATAAAATAATAGAATACATAGTATAATACACAAAAAAATGTCAAAAAGTTAAGGCCTTGACTC
This sequence comes from Capsicum baccatum var. pendulum, assembly GCA_030864225.1. Taxonomy (NCBI): domain Eukaryota; kingdom Viridiplantae; phylum Streptophyta; class Magnoliopsida; order Solanales; family Solanaceae; genus Capsicum; species Capsicum baccatum. Next base: position 231,713,800 of record CM061560.1, on the reverse strand, counting down.
TAGAATGACTATTTTTACAAAAATACATCAATTAAATTAGATCTAACCCTATTTTAAGAAATTTAAAACAGAGAGTCTCTGGTTTATAAAACAAACATTTTATAGAAAGATAAGATAATAGAATATATAGTATGATACACAAGAAAATGCCAAAAAGTTATGGCCTTGATTTTTGAGAAAAATGAGCTCAAAGGTCCTCTCAGGTCTTTAATTAAAAAAAGGGGACAAGTGCGTCCCACAATATTATCAAGTTAAAAAAATAAAGTTGCTTAAACAACTAGGACAGTTGTTCGACAACTGCATTAGTTGTCTCAATAACTATCAAAGTTGTCCAACAACTTTGCACAGTTGTCGAACAACTTTGATAGTTGTTGAGATAATTTCTATAGTTGTTGAGACAACCTCTTTAGTTGTTGGAGCGAAAATGTTAAAAAAAAGACTAAATTTTTTTTGGTCCCTTTTACCTAACTTTTAAAACTTGAAGAACCTTCACTTAATTGAGAAACTTGGTTGTCCCTTTTAATTCAAATTCCCTTTTGAGTTTAGAATGACAAGTTTTACAAGAGATAAGATCCTACTTTAATGGATATGATAAATGATACCTTGTCATCTTGAAATCATCTTTCTCTCTCTCTCTGTACATATATATAAAATTTAAACCTATTAGCTAGGCATTTTATGTCGGCGTGACACAAAAAGCAACTTTCACATGTTACTGAGGAGGTGAAATGTTATTGTAAAATTAGTTTCTTTTCTTTCATCATAACTGATGTTGCATTTTAATATTATTATTATTTAATATTATTATAATACATGATTCTTCAAAGCGAGGTAACATTATAGTGCATTAGTGTTGCGTTACTTTTCATGGTTGTTACCTTCATTACTACCGTCATTATTTGGCATGTCACACACGTTGCATGGCTGCATTTTCAGCTTCTAAAGACTCCCATTTCACTAGTGTTATGAGTCATTAATCTCAATAGTTAGTGGTGGTAGAACGTGGACATAAGTTTTATGTAACTCTTATAACATCCACCATTATTCTACCTCTTTATTTTTGTAAGCTTTGTAACTCTTGTAACATTTGTACCTCTTGTAACTTCAATGCCATTCATCTACCACATTTATCTTCCTATTCATTGCATGGAAGATTTTTTCACCTATAAATAGAAGTGGTCTTTCATATTTTACATACACAAGATAATATAGAGTTCACAAAAGTTAGTAAAAAAAAGAATTTATTAGTTGAAAGAAGGTGTTCTTTTTGTGGAGCTTTGAACTCAATTCTTGTCTAGAGTTGTTGAGTTGTTCTTTGTGAGAAGGTTGTCTTATACTGGAGGGGACAAGACAAGAAGATTACTGCTGGACCGGTGAAAATATTTTCTGCAGTGGGCTTGAATCTCCTTAAAGAGAGCGAGATATCCGCGCCTCAGCCGAAGAAGAAGAAGATAATCTTTTTTATTTTCTTCACTTGTAATTTTCAGTTATAATTTTTATTGTAATTTCACCAATAATTTTAAGGAGATACAATGGCAACAACTGAAAAATTTGCGAATGTCAAGATGGGAAATCTCAACAAGCCATTCCGGTTCAACTGTACTTATTTAAAAAGGTGAAAAGGTAAAGTATTTTTCTACTTAAGTCTTCTCAATGTCTCTTATGTGTTAACTAAGAAGAATCCAAACTAAGTAGATAACTTTTTCATGAGTGATGAAGAACTCATTTCTCTTCAAGAGAAAGTGGAAAAATACGATGATGACTCCTACAAGTGTCGGTACTTTTTACTTAATTGTCTATCGAATAATTTTTATGATTATTATGATAGAACTTACTCCAGATTCTAGAGCGAAAAAATATGCGGCTAGCAGATTTTTTCATTTTCAAATGGTGGACAACAAATCAGTGGTAGACCAAGTTCAGGACTTCATAATAATTGTTGACGAGCTCAGGTCCGAAGAAGTAAAAATTGAAGATAACCTTATTATTTGTGTCATAATTGATAAACTTCCACCATCGTGGAAGGAATTTCAAAAAACTATGTGCTATAAGCAAAAGAAAATTTCACTTGAGACTTTAATAATGAAAATCCGCATGGAAGAAGAGGCAAGGGGCCAAGACGCACTTTTACAAACAGAAGAGAACAACATCACACCGAAGGTAAATTTAGCTTCTTCAAATAATTCCTTGAAACTAACAAAAATACTACTTTGAAGCCTAAGAAGAAAAAATTTAAGAAAATGATGGTAGACATCCCAAGGACAATAATAGTGGAAACAACCAAGAAAAAAATTAACATGTACAACAAAAAGGACCGTGTTTTGTCTGCGGCAAAAGTGGGTATATTGCTCGATTTTACAAATTTCGAAAATGTAGGCCTACACAATAGGCAAACGTTACCAAAAAACCATTTGTGATGGTGATAATAGACATAAACATGGTGAAGAATGTTGATGGATGGTGGGCTAACTCTGGTGCAAACCGTCATGTCTGTTATGACAAAAACTGGCTTAAAAATATACTAATTTTGAGGAGCCCAAGACCATCATGCTTGGAGATTCACACACAACGCAAGTGCTTGGAATGGGAGATGTCTAGTTGAGTTTTACTTTCGGAAGGGTATTAATCTTAAAAGATGTACTTTATACTCCTTCCATGAGAAAAACATAGATGTCTAGTTTTCTTCTTAATAAAGCAGGCTTCAAATAGATTATTGAATCTGATCAGTATATAGTTGTGAAAATAATGTTTTATTGGGAAAGGGGTATGCATGTGATAGTATGTTCAAGTTGAATACTAAAATGAATAAAACATCTACTTCTGTTTATATGCTTTCTTCTGGTAATTTTTGGCATACTCGCTGGTGTCATATAAATGATCGTTATGTGGACATCATGAGTAGTTTAGGATTAATTCTAGTGATCAAAAAGAATTTTGAAAAATGTGAGACTTGTAGTAAAGCCAAAATCACAAAAAGGCCTCATTTTCAAGTTGAAAGAAAAATAGATTTATTAGAATTAGTTCATACTGATATTTGTGAACTTAGAGGAATTTTAAATCATGGAGGAAATAGATATTTTATCACTTTCATTGATGATTTTTCTAAGTTTACATATGTTTAGTTAATGAAAAATAAAAGTGATGCTTTTGAGAATTTTGAACTTTTCTCCATGAAGTTGAAAATCAGTTTGGTAGAAAAATAAAAAGAATAAGAAGTGATAGAGGCCGTGAATATGAGTCACGTGAGTTCAATTCTTTTATTAAATCATTGGGTATAATTAATGAAACTACTCCTCCTTATTCTCCTGCATCTAACGATGTAGCGGAAAGGAAGAATAGAACTTTGGTTGAGTTGACTAAGGCCATGTTAATTGAGTCTTGTGCACCTTTAAGTTTTTGGGGTGAAACTCTTTTGACTACTTGTTATGTGTTGAATCGTGTGCCGCATAAAAAGACCAAACTAACACCTTTTGAGTTGTGGAAAGATCATAAGTTCAATTGGGATATCTAAGAGTTTGGGGTTGCTTAGCCTATGTAAGGTTAATGGATCCTAAAATCTCTAAAGTTGGGTAAAAAAGCTACTACTTGTGCTTTTCTTAGTTATGCTTCAAATAGTACAACCTATAGATTTTTTAATCTTGAAGATAGTGTGATAATAGAATCAGGTGATGTTATTTTTCATGAAAATAAATTCTCTTTTGATTCTAAAAATAGTGGGGGTCAAAGGACCAAAGAAAATATTTTGTCACTACCTAGTTCTTCTACTTCTACTTTAAAAAATAAAGAAAATGATGATTTTGAGTTAAGAAGAAGTAAACGAGCAAAAGTAGAAAAAGATTTTGGTCCTAGTTATTATGTTTTTAACATTAGAGATGACCCTGCCACTTTAAAATAAGTTTTGTCTTCACGTGATGCTATTTTTTGAAAAGAGGTTGTAAATGGTGAAATGGAATCACTAATTTTCAATAAAACTTGGAAGCTAGTTAATTTACCACCGGATTATAAAACAATTGGATGTAAATGGGTCTTATATAAAAAATTAAAATCGAATGAATTTGTTGATAAATACAAAGCTAGGCTAGTGGCTAAAGGTTTTAAACAACTAGAATGTCTAGAATTTTTTTACACTTTTTCTCCGACAACGAGAATTACTTCCATTAGACTTTTAGTTTCTATTGCAGCAATTATTTATCTACAAATTCATCAAATTTATGTAAAAACTGCTTTTTTAAATAAAGACGTAAATGAGGAGATTTACATGGAACAACCTGAGTGTTTGTTGAGGCTGGCCAAGAAAGTAAAATGTGTAAACTAAATAAATTCCTATATGGCTTGAAGCAAACACCAAAGCAATGGTATGAAAAGTTTGACTCCTGCATGATTGATAATGACTTTAAGACAAATGAGTGTGATAAGTGAATATATTATAAGTCATGAAATAATTCGCATGTTTTTATTTGCCTATATGTTGATGATTTATTGATCTTTGACTCTAACATTAATGTTATTAGTGAAACTAAAAATATTCCTAGAAGCCACTTTGATATGAAAGATCTTGGTGAGGCAAATTTTATTATAGGAATAAAAATTACTAGAACATGTGATGGAATTTTTCTTGACCAGTCACATTATGTTGAGAAAATATTGAAAAAATATAATTTCCTTGATCGCAAGCATGTTGTAACTCGATTGGATTCTAGTGTGCAGTTGTTTCCTATTGAAAGTGAAAATGATGTTATAAATAAAAAAAATATGCTAGCTTAATTGGAAGTGTGAGATATGTGACTGATTGTACTTGGACAGATATTGCATATGCAATAGGAATACTTAGCAGGTTTACTAGTAAGCCAGATAATGAATATTGGAATTCTATAACGAGAGTAATGAGATATTTAACTGGAATGAAAATTGTGATTTGGTCTATAAAAAATATTCTGTTGTACTTAAAGGCTTTTGTGATGCGAATTGGAACACTTGACCAGGTAACTCCTTATTTACTACCGGTTAATTTTTTACTTTGGGTAGTGTCTTATTTGTTGGAAGTCTGGAAAGCAAACAATTATTGCTAACATCGAGGCTGAACTAATTGCTTTAGCTTTAACTAGTGAGGAAGCGAATTGGTTGTGAGATTTGTTATTTTAAATACCTTATTTTGAAAAACCAATTCCTCTTATATTAATTCATTGTGATAGCACCGCTGCAATGGGTAGAGTTCATAACCGTTATTACAATGGTAGATTCAGACCTGTAAGGAGAAAATACAGTAATGTGAGATCATATTTGACAAATGGTACCATTAATATTGATTATGTCAAATCTTGTGATAATCTTGCAGATTCATTGACTAAAGCCTTAGCAAGAGAAAAGGTCTGGAATACATAGGGGGGGATTGAAGCCTATTGAATCTTGAATCATATGTGAGGAAACCCAACCTGGGAACTAGAGATCCTATAACCAAGTTCAATGGGAAAAATGAATCACATGATGACCGGTTGTGAAACATGTACTATTTTTTTATCCCTCCTTATGGTGTGAGTGCATTTGCCTGTAATGATTGTGAAGTTGAGTTTTAAAAACTCTTAATAAAAATCTGTAGTTCGTATGAGTGGGCTGCTAAAATTACAGGAGCACTCTCGACAGATTTCACCTATGTGAGTGTGGAGGTTAGTTGTTTCTATGAGAACTAGGCTCATTCTCAAAGACACCCATGAAACTGGGATTGCACAAGGCTATAACTTGCTGGCTATAAAGATCATGTCAACACCTTGACTATTATGTGTAAGCAGTAAATTTTTTTTCCCTAAGCAGTCATAGTTCAAGTCTAAGACCACTACGACTGTGGAGTAAAAATTATTATTTTACTAAGTGAAGGTTCAATGCAGAGAACACCTTCATTATGCATGATAGTCTTCCTTCAACTAGTGGACTCTCTTGTTAATATTAAAATGAGTGGGAGATTGATGTTGTATTTTAATATTATTATTATTTAATATTATTATAATGCATGATTCTTGAAAGCTAGGCAGCATTATAGTGCATTAGTGTTGTTGTTACTTTTCATGGTTGTTACCTTCATTACTACTGCCATTATATGGCATGTCACACACGTTGCATGGCTGCATTTTCAGCTTCTAAAAACTCTCATTTCATTAGTATTATGAGTCACTAATCACAGTAGTTAGTGGTAGTAGAATGTGGACATAAGTTTCATGTAACTCTTATAACATCCACCATTATTCTACCTCTTTATTTTTGTAACTCTTGTAACTTCAATGCCATTCATCTACCACATTTATCTTCCTATTCATTGCATGAAAGATTTCTTCACCTATAAATAGAAGTGCTCTTTCATATTTTACATACACAAGATAATATAGAGTTCACAAAAGTTAGTAAAAAAAAGAGTTTATTAGTTGAAGGAAGGTGTTCTTTTTGTGGAGCTTTGAACTCAATTCTTGCTCAGAGTTGTTGAGTTGTTCTTTGTGAGAAGGTTGTTGTATCCTGGAGGGGACAAGTCAAGAAGATTACTGTTGGACCGGTAAAAATATTTGTTGCAGTGGGCTTGAATCTCCTTAAAGAGAGAGATATCCGCGCCTCAACCGAAAAAGAAGAAGATAATCTTTTTTATTTTCTTCACTTGTAATTTTCAGTTGTAATTTTTATTGTAATTTCACCAACAATAACTCTTTATTCATTTCTTTTTTTTTTCTTGTATTTCTGATTTTCTGTTATGCTGATATAACTTAATTAGTTGAAATTGTCAGATTCATTTGGTTAGGTTTTAAAAACTAGGTGATTAACAAGCTAAGTAGCTAAATGAGTTTAACATCATGCATGGACTTGTGCATATTTTTTTGCTTGTTTTATATTATCACACCTCCAATCTTTATTTCTTTGCTTTGTAGGTATTATTCAAATCATCAAATGATGTGGATCATTTTAAAAAACTAAAAAGAAAATACTTCCTGAAGAGAATCTGTGTTTTCAAAATAATATAATATTATATAAGTAATGAATTAGCATTTTTATCCAATAGTTATAGACCAATTCAGTATTTTAGTAGGGTGATGCGAATTCATTCAATATTGAATTTCAAACGAACGGTTTAATTTGTGGAAAATTTACATGAAGTAATGTTATCATAATTATTGGAAGTGGCTAATACACAAAATAATTACCATTTACAGCTAAGATTTAGATTATGTATTGTATTTTTCAAGGTTCACACATAAATCTCAAGGCTCATATATAAATCTCTAATTTCAGAGCTCAAATTCGTTTGTAATTGTATACTAAACGAGTTTCGAGACTCATGTATAATTCTCTACAGATTTATATTTGTATACAAAATTACTTTCAAGGCTCATATAAAAGTCTCTAAAGCGAATTTCTATTTATATGTACAATATTTAATTTATATGTTTAGCTATTAAACTATAGTTGCATAATGTTGTTAGGCAAACTCTAGTTAGATTATCTTATTTATTGCCTAAATGCTATGTGTTTCTAAAAATTTGCCTCCTTTTTTCTAATATTCTTTGTTTGTTTGGGTTGGGTTACATTTTAGAGTTTAACTAACATCCACTGTGAGTGGAAGTTTTCCTACACAAGCATGTAACTTCAATAGGTAATACTAATTCTCACATTTTTTTCTCAAATTTATTTCCTTAATTAAAAGATACCTTCCTATCTCCACAATCCTTAATCTTATAATCTTCGATTTTTCTACTAGTCCCGTTTTCTCTTCTCCTATGCTTTTCATCCCAATCTAAAAGTTTCTAACAGTTATTCTACAAAGAATTAGAATCATATTTAATAAAACAAGATTATTTTTTTTGTTCAGTTTATATGACTTTTTATTTATAACTTTTTATATGCATGTTAAATATTTTAAATTATTAATTATTGTAACTTATATCATGATACTTTCATAATTTTCAAATATATAATTTAAAAAAAAAACTAAAAATTAAATCTATTAGTATTGTCAAATTAAAAGTCTTCAATCTCAAAGAGTGAAAAATATCATATAAATTGAGACAAAGAGAGTATTGCATTAAAGAAGGGTGATAGTGATTAGCTTAGATTTATATTGCCAATTGGTTTGAAGGTTGTTGCTACTAATTGATTTTATTTTTTTATTCCTTCTTAGAAGCTTTCATCTCTTTTGCTCCCATGGTGACTTGAATTCACAATATCCGAGCAACTCCTCTTATTGCTAATTGATTTAAATTTAATGATGTTAAAGTTAAGAACAATAGAGTATAAATTTACAATCAAATGGACAATACGCGGTTGTATCATTCCTAATTTTGACAACAAAATCATATTGCTAAGGAAGATCTGACACAATAAATGTAGAGTACAACTTGCCTTCAACAAGTATTTTTCTTATGGGAAAGGACAAAAACGACACTTCAAATTAAACTATTTCAATGAAAATGATCATGAAATTTAAATTTCACTTTTTAGTCATTTCAATTTACTTGCTTGTTCTATACAGTTTCTATACATATCTTATACATATAAATATTATATACGAAAATTATATAGTTTTGATGTATAATTTATACAATAACTGTACTTTTTTTTACACGTTTTATACAATAATTATAAAATTTTCATACACTTTCTATATATTTTTTATATATATTTTATACATATATATATTTGATAGAACTATACAATTTCTATACATATATCTTATATAAATACATATTCTATTTAACAATTATATCGTTTTAATATAATTTAATTATTATTTCTAAACAATAAAAAAAAATAGAATATTTGATCAGTTAAAAAATTTATAACAAAAAACAATTGAAATATTTTTAAAAGGACCGAATTGCCCAAGTTGAATATTGTATCAGTATTGTATATAGACTGTATCAGTATTATATATGGACTGTATATGGACTACGTAGGTCAAAATGATCCAAATTAGGAAATGTCTATAAAGCGAAAATAGTATTTCCAACTGGCTACTTTTTGAAAAGTTTGCAAACTTGGGCTATTTGTTTTGGAAAAATACTATAGAGTGTCTTTTTTCCTTTTTCTTACTTATAATTTAAATATTAAAAAGTAAGAATAATTAAAACTTTTTTATAATAGGCTTTAAATTATATGCTTGTTTAAAATAAAGTTTCCACCGATGATGGATATTAGTTACTCTCTACATTTTACCTGACAAGTTACATTACTTTGATCCATTTTTGACGAGATTAAATGATGGGTCATTTTAGGTTCAACTTATTGGGTCAACTCTCCAAACGGGTCATGATCCAATCAAATATCAAGTAGGTTAACCTGATTTGGAGTGATATTGCCACCCTTAGTTACAATTATTTCACTCGTCAATTTTTTATTAGTCTCTTTGTCATAATTTTCGTGTGTGAATTTTACATGCACAATATTTTATGAAATGATTGTTATTCAGTGTTTATGATCATATTCAAATGATCATAATAAGGGGTATTCATGTAAAGCATGAAAAAGGTAAGTAGTTCATATTTTTGTTATGACCCTGAATTATGAAAATTTAGGAAATAAAATAACTTCGTAGTTAATTAATCATTTGCTTGTGTACTTTATCAAAATCGAGTAATGTCATAGGCTATATGTTTGGGGGAATTTCATAAATATATTTCCCAATTCTTACAATCCTTTGAAACACTAAATCATATATTATTCAATGGCTACTGCAAAATTCTCCATCCAATCGGCTTTGTTGTTTTGCTTGATTTTGTTTTCTCTGTTAGCTCTTCATCATTTTATATTTTGATTTATTCTTTCATACTTATTATTATTAATATTATTAAAAATATATATAATTGAGCAACATGAATATTTTTTATTTTGCGATGCACCATTCAAAAAAGAGATTCTTTACAGACGTTTCCAACAAATATTAAGTTTATTAAGCAAATTTCAAACAAAAACTTTAAGCTCGTGATTGTTTAGTAGTGACTAGACTTATAAAAGTTGATAATATAAACGGAAAAATATGTATGCTGTTATGAAATTTAAAGTAAGAATAAAAATAATGGATAGAGAAGAGAGGAAACTTCTTTATTTCTCTTAAGAAATTCTTGGGGGTGTTCAATTACAATGAAGGAAAACTCTTTTATTTATAGGAGAAATTAATTTTGTCGCAAAATTTGGGGTTTCTAACTTTTTCTATAAATAAACATTCACTATATAGAGTTACATTTATAACACTCCCCCTTGAATGTCTAATTGATAGATAATGTATCTCATTAAAACCTTACTAGAAAAAACACAGTGAGAAAAAAATCTAGTGAAGAAAAAAAGAGTACACATCTCTAATAATACGCATGTAGCCTGCCTCATTAAAAATCTTACAAGAAAAACCCAGAGGGATAAAACCTCACAAGGACAAAAGAGTACAACGCGTATTAACTCTCCCTAATGAGAACATCTTTGAACCTTTGCATCCATTTCCTTGAAAGTTGCAGTTGAAAGAGACATGGTGAATAAATCAGGCACATTGTCACCTGAACGAATTTGTTGTACATTAATATCACCATTCTTTTGGAGCTCATGTGTATAGAAAAGTTTTGCCGAAATGTGCTTTGTTCTATCTCCTGTTATGAATCCTCCCTTAAGTTGTGCTATGGATGATGCATTATTTTCATAATTTTTTTGGGCTATTTTGTCTCATTTCAAACCACATTTTTTTCGAATGCAATGTATAATGAACATCAACCACATATATTCTAGGCTAGCTTCATGAATAGTTATTATCTCAGCATGGTTCGATGAAGTGGCTAGATAAGTTGCTTTGTCGATCTCCAAGATATGGTAGTATCCCCACATGTAAACGCATAGCATGCTTAAGATCGGGTTTTATGCGGGTCAGATAAATCCCCAGCATCAGCATAACAGATAAGGATTGCAATCTTTAGAATAAAATAAATCCATATCGATAGTCCCTTTAGGTACCACAATATGTGTTTGATCTGATTCTCTTGTCTCCTAATAGGAGCATAGCTATATCTTGCTAATAAATTGATCGAAAAGGCTATATCAGACCTTGTAGTATTTTTAAGATACATTGGTACACCAATTGCACTAAGATATGGTACTTCATAACCAATCCAATTCAATACATTTCTCATTTCAGCAAATAATCTATTGCTTTTGAAAAATATCCAAGAGTTTTAATAACTTTCAAGTTATAAATTTATGCAATATATGGATTATAAATAAGTTTTCCAGAAACTTTTATATGCTTCAAACATTTTGAATCCTTAAAAAGTTTTCATATAAATTTTGTCAAGTGACAATATTCAGGTTTTCATGTGTGACATCTTCAAGTTTCTGGACTGCAAATTAAATAAGTTTTATGTTTATCAAGATCCATCCTTTCATGTCACTTGATAAATATTTCCACGTCAGTATGCTTAAATAAACGTAGAATTATGATCCTCATAATCATTCATAATATTGCGTCAATATTGTATCAAAGATATTATCGATGATATATCATTTTGTATCGGTTTACAATGTGATATAACATTTTGAGATATCGTCACTTCATTATTTTCAGGTACCTGAACCTCTCATAAGGTTTCATGAAATGTTATGTCGTAGGCTCTTTAATAGGACATTACCTTCTTATTATGATCATTTGCTTCTTTTTCTTTATCAAGAATTATTTCTTTTAGAACTGATTGGCCTACCATAACTCATACATGTTGTAGACTTTGTCCTTTAGGGACATCGAATTTGAGCATTTACAGCTAAATATAATATCAAATTTTGAGTCAGCAAATGCTCCTAGAATTTGAACTTGAATGAGGATCATATTGATGATAATTTAGAACTATTTCTTATGTGCACGTTTGTATTAATAAGTTCTATTAAATAGTATCATATTCATCTTAGGGAATGATCTATACTTATAACAATCAAAATTCTAATTCCTCAAAAATAGAATATAATTGTGCCTTAAGTCTATCAAATTTTTATAGCTTATAACCTCTTTCAAGATATTGCTACTTTAAGAGCAAATCAAGGCATACATGTGATCTAGAGAGTTTTTCTCTAACATGTCTTTCAAAATATACTACACTTCAAAGCAATTATTGCTTTAGTGGTTACTATTACTGTTGTCTTTTTTTCCACATTCATGTGCATCATTCAAACACGTGTCTTCTTTAAGGCATATTATGCACTGCTACCACATTTACTTCAAGAATGGAGTAAGTTGTCATATTTTAGACTTATCATATATTACTATCACATTCACTTCATGGAATGGAGCATATTCAAATGGGACAAATTTCATGACTTTTCTCCAAATACTCATTATTTTACCTTAGCCATCATAATATCATCAATATGGTGCATTGAGATTCAAACTCAACATCTATTCATATATAGGCATCTTAGGCATAAATCGATGATACTTAAACCCAACATATCATAAAGATGCATCGAGACTCTAGACCGATGTATTGCCCTCTTATTGAGATGAGACTCAAATTCATCATCATAACTTTTAACAATATTGTTCTTCAGGACTAAATACAAGGCATAAATAATCTGAACCCTCAAATCCAATAAATTCAATAGAGTTGTATCAATTTAGTAGCAAACTTTTGATGTCAAATATATTTGAACTCGTCCACATTGAGTAGGAAAAAATAAAAAAAGATTAGTAAGATAAATCTCAAAAATATAAATTACAATATTTCACATAGAACATAATTAGTAAGATCTGCTAAGTCAATAACAAGTAATGATAAATGTCTTGTCACGACCTGAGGCTACCCCCTAGTTGCGACAACGGTACTTACGACCACGAGGTAACAAGCTAACCCATGAATTGATACCTGTTGTGAGCACTGAATAAATAGTAATGAAATACATAAGCGGAAAATAAATTGACACGGTATTGAAATCTGAATATTGCAAAACGCATCAAAGTATATCTGAACAACTGATAAAATACTAGAAACCAACTGTTTAACCAAAATGTCTAGAAATACTAAAGCAACTGACTAACTGTCTAACTGATTGTCTGAACGTCTGAAAGCCTCTAAACTGATTGAGGAGTTGATAGGATAGACCCCCAACTAACTCCGACTGATTGAATAAAATGAAAAACTAAAATAACTGAATAATCATAACATGTCCTCGATGGATGAGGACTCACCACTACGGCTTCTGAATTACGTTGAGCTATCTAACTACAGTCAAAAAACTATGCATCTGAACCTATGATAGAAGACATCATAGTGCAAAGAAGAATATGCAGTCAGTACTTGGAATGTACTGACATATGAGATAAGGGCAAGCTGATATGCATGGGGTACTGTGCATATAAAATAAGAACTAACTGAATAGCATGAGATAATTGAACATGAATGCATGAAAACTGTAGTATCTGAGAATACAAGACTAAGTGTATATCTGTTATATTACTAAGAAAATTTATAATCCGAAAGATTGAAACCTGTAAAACTTAATATCCAAAAGTCTGTACACTTAGTCAAGCAAACCTAAACTGAAGATACACTGAATAATGTATTGAAACTATGGGAGGTATCATCTAACCTACATGCCCCAATCTGAGATAATCGGGGTCCCCAAATTCAAGAACCTTGAAAAAAGCATCAAGGATTGTGTTTTCATTTAGCTATTAACTTGAGAGAAAAACACAATTCTTGTGTTTTCCTCTCAAGTTGAAAGCTTAAGAAAAACACAATTCTTGATACTTTCTTGAAGGTTCTTGAACTTAGGAACTTGAATTCTTGATTTTTTGGGAAGAACGGAATTGAATTTGTGTTTATGGGGGAAAGGAGAGGGTTTTCTTGAGAGGTATTTGGAGAAGAAGGGCAAATAATGCCCTAACTAATGTTCCAATTTATGTTATGGATGATTTGGATTGAGGGAAAAAGACCCAATTTCCCCTCAACCCTTTATATCAGAAACTGGATGCAATAACATCACTGCGATATGGTCTAATCGCGATCGTTGAATTCCCTCACCGCGACACGGTGAACATGAGTTCGGGACTATTGCTATGTCGTAGTCTTATCTCAGTGACCCTCTAATTTTGTGATTCAAATATGACCCAAACCCCATTTGAAAATCCAAAACTTCTCCGAGACATGCTCCTTACATCCCTGAACATGAATTGACTCAAAAACCAACACCTCGGGGTCGGAAATACCAAATTAAAAATCCTCCAAGTTTGTAAGCCTTAAAAATGACTAAGTCCTTAATACTTGATGAAATTTTCAAGCCTTAATCCCCTTATGCATGCAACTAGAAGCTGAACTGAGCTAAGAATAATACGGAGTATTACAATAAGAATATTAAATTAAGAACAAATAGAAAGATACCCTTAGCATATGTTGCCGACATTACTATTTGCCACATAGTAACACAACTCAATAATGCTATGAACCTTTGATCTTTTTAAAATATTTATCTAAGTCTCATGCTGATAACGTATTATGAAATATAAAGTAAGAGCAAGAAGAATGGGGAGAAAAGAGAGGATACTTCTTTATTTCTCTTAAGGAATTCTTGAGGGGTTCAATTACAGTAAAGGAAAACCTTATATTTATAGAGGAAAACTAACTTTGTCCTAAAAGTTGAAGTTTTTAACTTTTCCATAAATAAACATTCACTATATATGGTAATACGTTTATAACATATGCTATTAATATTATAAACTGTTGAAGCAGGTTATATGTGCCTTTTTACATATTTTATCGTTTAGATAATTTAATAATATAAAAACTTCTTATATAGAGTATCAATATATAAAAGTTAGTTAACTGATACATATTTTCTTATTTCACGAAATACAGGTGATAAAGATACAAAAATATAATTAAAGCAAAACTTACAAGCGATTTATGTATCCCAGCTCTGGATCAGTTAAGATCCCATATGATGTTTGTAACACCCTGCATTTTTGAGCTAGAAAGTGAACCGTTGTTTCAACGTGTGTAAGATCTAATTCCATGGTTTGTATTTAAATTCATGTGTCGTGATATTTCTCCTAGTGTATGAAGTGATTATGAGGTGAAAAATATTCATAGGTGAGAGCATTTCATAAATCTCGGGGGCCCCCTATATTTTAGGATCTTAGGATCAGTCTCGGGGGCCCACTAAACCATAGATTGATTGGTCAGAGATTTGTAGTTGGTGAGCCTCCCTTATTTCGGAAGGCCTACTATATAAGTCATTGTTATTTTATTTTGATTCATGGTCCGACTGGAGGCCTTGTACCAGTCTTCAGACAGTGGTTATTATTAGTTTGTAGAGATTTCGCAGACTACTGTTAGATGTTTTTTATCTTTATGAACTCATTTCAGTATAGAGCAGTTTGAAATAAAAGTTGACAATGATTCCATTTTGTTATGTATTTCCGTATTTTCCTTCATATTATATGAAAGTATGTATGATTGCCAGATAGAGAAGGGCGCTCGGGCCTTCACAGTTTGGGATGCTCGTCACGGCTCAGGTCGTGACAAACTTTGTATTAGAGCACATTTTATGGTCCCATGGTGTCTGTGAAATCGTGCCTAGTAGAGTCTTTCTTATAGGTGTATTGTCCGCCATACTTGTAACGCCTCAATTTTCTAGAATCGGAATGCCACACAGTGCTCATGATCCTAAAGAACCACAAGCTAACCCTCTGCTGGTACTTGTAACTGAGCACTGCATAATATACTGAAATAAAAGCAGAAACTTGCCATAAGGTTCACAACGTCTAACATACTCAAAAACTAAAAACTGAATACTGATACATCTGTCTAAAAAGCCTCTAAACTGTCTGAACTGTGGAGTTGATGGGATATGTCCCCAACTCACTCCATCTAATAAAATTAAACTGATCCTAATGTAATAATAAAACAAGGATCATCATCGGATGAAGAGGACTCACTGTTACGTCTACTGTTGTTGGCTGGGTCTAAACTGCTATGGGTGCTCTGGATCTCGCGCTTCTGAACCTATGGTATAAGACACCATAGCGCTTCTGAGATCAGACCTATCTAGAGGAAGATCTCTGAATCTTTTAATAATAGAAATGATGGACTGAGTTTGAGATCAGGCCTATCTAACGGGTGATATCTGGATCTATTAGTACTGATACTGATTAACTTTATGTGAGACTAGGCCTATCTAGCGGGTGGTCTATAAATCTATGGAGCTATCTAAGTTCCTTACTGAGATGGGTAACTGTATCTGACAGTCCTGATTTCTAAGTTCTACTCTGAAGATTGATACTGAAACTGCAATTGTGGGAGTTCTCACTTAATCGACATGCCCCAAATTTAATCTAGTAGGGTCCAACCTGTAACCTCAATCGGAAGGGTGTCAATACTGTGCCACGGGTAAAGACCTCTGCTATGGTTAAGCCTCTCTAACGGGTGACCCTAAACAGGAAGTTAAGCCTTAGGCAGTCTGATAGTTAAACCTTAATCTAATGGGTGACTCCTGGTCCTGCGCTGGCTACGCAGTTCTGGAGTTCAGGGACTATTACTAACGACTCTGCCTCTCTAACGGGGAAGCCGTCATCCCTACACTCGCTCAGTGTTAGTTCCTACTCCCAACTGAAGGACTCTAAATTGATTCTTAACTAAACTTAGATTGAGTGAAATCTGTTACTGTTCATATTTCTTGACTGATCTGACTGAGTTCACTTGGTTCCATTATCTGACGGAATGCTACTTGGATTCTACTATCTGGCTAAATACTACTGAATTCTTGTTAGCCTATTGAGTCTCACTAAAGTCTGAGCTAAATACTGAATACTACTGAGTACTACTGAATACTGATTACTTCTGAATGTTGTTAAGTTGGAACTGAATACTAAGTCAAATTAGACTGATACTGAGACTGGATTGCACTTATACTGAGATCACTAAATTTCCTTAAGCTTTGTAACTGTCTGAATTCTAGTAAGCATAGCACGACTGACATTATCTTGAGACTGACTCAGCTCTAGACAAGCAGCTAAATTTTGGGTATTAAATACCCTCAGGACTCGATAACATAAATATCATAACTAGGACAACTCGTACATGACATGACAATAGGCTATCATCCATAATATAATTAATACGACATCTCGCCAATCACTTAAATATCATGAACATGTAATGGTATAGGAAGTGCATACCAATATCTCAAAGTTCACTCAATAAGGAATACATATGAATGGGAATGCATACAACATATCATAAATCATTCAATAAGGCTTTTCAACAAACACTTGGCATACATGAACTTATACATAATTGGGAAGTTTTTGCTAACTATTCTATATTGACTCTATTTCCTTCACATAAGTATTTTGTCAAACATGTGGGGAACATGCTTTGGTTATACAACAAATACTATACCCAAGTATCATGATTACACCAACTAACTTGCAAAATTTATGGATTTAACATGAACATGATGTAACTCAACCCGTATTAAGATCAAGACTTGCAACTTGTATTCAAAAGCATGAATTACAACTCAACAATAACATGAACAGGAACTTCGATTCATATAAATCATGAAAATCTCACAAAATTATAATCTTTGAATTTAGAAAAGGATTCTTGAACTTCTTGGGTGGAAGGGACCCAAGAATCAACATCTAACATACTTAGGAGACTCTTTCTTGAAGGTTCTTGGAGAGATTCTTGATTTCTTGAGTTTACTTGACGAAGGGTTTTGATCTTGTTCTTAGGGGTTGATCATTGAGAGAAATCCTAATTTGATGTTGTAGATAAAGAATGAAGTTGTGAGCCTTGACCTGGTATAAATAGGTGTTGAAAAAGGTGGAAAAATTTTAAAAACCCTTTTTAAAAATGGCCTTATTTCGCTGATCGGGGGTGCGCAACGGCTTGGGCGATGGTCCGTCGGCCTGACCATCCCAGCTGGCCAGAACTGAGGCTTACTGCCTCTTCGTGATGGCCTGGGGCGATGGTCCGTCGCTAGCTCGATGGTCCATCGATCCTGACCATCATACTTTGCCGATGAATAGGAATACTGCCTAATGGTGACGGCTATGGGCGACGGTCCTTCTCTAGCTCGATGGTCCGTCAGCCTACCTGTTGCACCTGGGCAGTTCAGACAGCTTTCTGTAAAATGTCCGTAACCTTTTATCCCGACATCTGATTTTGATGAATTTGGTATCGACAGAAAGATTATTCAATTCTCCACATGAAAAAAATTTGATATTAGGGAAATTATATATGATTTAAAATATTTCTCACTTGGGAAGTCAGCCCTTACTCTTCTTAAGGATGAAACTTAACTTAAAGAAAGTTTGGGGTATTACAACACTTATAATCAGGAGGCTACCGGGCGTTTAGGAGTTGTTTCTCATTCTTTTTAATTCTAGTTCGTGCTATAGCGTCTTCCATAAGAAATTTATCTAAATTCCTTCCTTACTCTAATTTCATGGGCCATGCCTCACTGTCGAGGCGATACAAGTCCAAGAGTCTAGCTCCCCCAACGATATGGTTCTATATGATTGGGTTGTCTATAAAGTTATGAGATAGCACAAGGACTTGAGAGGAGTCCATTGGTGCTTCAAAGTGTATCAAGTTGAGTATATACCTTTATTCTGATAAAATCGAGCTTTTTAGCCTGAGGTATGAAGTCTATTCAGTCCCCTTTTAAAATTCTTATTACAGATGTCTTGCATAAGGGTAATGATGTGTAACAGAATGTTGAAACTGTATTTCCACCCAAGTAGTAGTATATGTTAAAGTGCCATGACCTATTGGTAGCGAGATGATCTAAAAGTTGGTGACATGAAGTCACAAGGTTAGCAGTCAAAGTGAGGGTGACATTTGCGTAAATAAATAGTTTTATTGGTATAATCATGGATTGAGGAGTGAGTTTCCATTGTATAGTGACATACTAATATGGTAGAAATATTTGTAGATTGAATGGTAGTCTGTGAAGGAAGTGGTTGGCTATAATTATTATCTAATCGAATTAGGAAAGAAGACTAGAGTGGATAGTTATGGTGGTTATAAATATCAGTTATAGGTTGTGAATGGAAAGGGGTAGATTAATTAATAAGTTGTAGATATAGACTCATTAGTGCTTATTGAATTTTGAAGATCATTGTGATGTATGATTAGGTAAGTAAGTATGATGTGAGAAATTAGAATATGTTGATAAGATTGAAATGGGTTATATTATGAGATTAAGATCGACTATCTCTATTATGTGACCTTACCTCCCTTGATTTTTTCTTTCTCAAGTAGTCGTAAACTGTTACTTCATGTGAGAAGGTATGTAGTGGCTTTTGAGTTATAATAGTGAGGTTATGGCGGGGTTGTGATTATAGGTAGTAGTTAAGTAAAGTGAAGTATTTGAGTTGATTTTCCAATTTGATGAACTAGTATAGTATGTGGCATGCTTTATCGGTGGTATATAACTGAGGATAGACAATAGGCTTAAACTTTAGATATGGAGTGTAGTGGTAAGAATAGTAGCTCAAAATTAACGATTCATGTTTTGTGGGAATGAATTAGTAAGCTTGATGTGAGGTGTGAAATAGCTTAAGTTGGCAACTTGTGGAAAAAGGAGTGGATAATTGTGATACGTATATAATCATGAGAACTAGTACTAAAAACTTGATTAGTTATGGTTGAATCATTAAGTGAATAAGAGCGTGAGTATATAAGAATAAGTTGAACCCCGAGGTAGCATGTTGTTAGATAAGATGCGATGTGTACGAGTGTCACGTGTACCTAGATGTTATTCTTAAATTTTGTAGTATGGAAAAGTCTGGGAAGTTGTTGTATAGCATTATTTAAAGTTAAATTAAGGAAATCCAGGTAGGCAATATGCACTTTTAGTATCGTTTTACAAATTTTGTTAAGCTGTAAGTGATATGATTAGAGGTGTAATGCTAGTATCCTAAGAAGTTGAAGATAGGACGTTAAGTGTTTAAAAGCATGGATGTCTATGTCTATGATAATATAAGTCATAAGTCGACGATTTTAAGGGTTAGAGAAAGTTGTGATTAGTGTCCCTGAAAGGGGGATGTCCTAGAAAGAAATTAGTATGTTATTATTTAAAATTATTGTGGAGTGTTGTGGTTATAGATTTGATAAGGGGATATGTCCGTAAGCCTAGGAGTGTGACATTGATCTAAGGGGGGGCTAATGGATTAAAGTAGTTCCCAAATTTTCTTATGGTGTCAAGTTTCAAGTAAGAAACATGATAAATCAATTCCTATTCAAGCATACTCCTCCTATTTCTATTTAGGAGATTATTCTGCTAATGTCTTACGTCATGTGTTCAAGTCATGCCTATGCCTATGGTTCGAGTTCTCTATGGCCTTATGTTTATGATCTGACCTCCAACCTATAAGCAATTATGTCTTTCAGTAATCCAATCTTTTATGTATTCAATCCATATGTTATATTGTTCTTGATCCATGAAAATCTCTGTCTCTCAGCATGCTTGGTCCCAAGAAAATATGTTTCTATATGTCATCGATTCATCCTATGTCGGGTTTAGCCAAAGTGATAAAGTTTATGCAACTCATGGCAAATCTTAGTTCCTTAAATGAGGAGCAATCGCTTTAAGCGACAATCTTTGTCTTAGTTGTAATGTAACACCCCGTAGCATTCTCGACTCAATACCACTCTTGGTTGTATGTATGGAGAGCTGACAACCTAAAAAATTTTCTAATTGTTAAAAGATTTAGTTATATTTATGAGCTCTTAACTTTCATGATTTTCAAATTGATCTTTCCGACCCTGAGACATAGATTTTTTAGTTGATTCATGGTCAGGGATGTAAAAGGAGTGTCTCAAGAAAGTTTCAAATTTTTCAGACGATGTTTGAGGCATGTTTGGATGATCAAAACAGTGGGTCAACGTGATGTCAACGCGTCGCGCCAGGAATCGCGTCGGTAGGGACTGACGCGTCGTGTCGCTTAACGCATTGGGTGCCCAGTTGTCTTACTAATTTCCGGGTCCAGGAGGGTAATTTAGTCTCTTTCCCTCATTTTATATTGATATGTGCACCAATGTTTTCTCACTATACTCTATCTTAAGAATTCATGTTGTATTGTGTTTCTTCCGAACGACTCTCTACATATGATCCAGACATTTGATAGATGAAGCACTTCGTGTCTATTTTATCGTATCTTTATTTCATTCCCTCCTTGAGTAGTGCAATAAGTATAAGTTATGGTTTAATAGTATTACTTCCATTCATGATATTTATGCTTGAGTCCCTTAATGACCCTCAGTATGATAGTATGATGGTGGTTGTGGAAGCGTGGTGATGTGTTAGGTAGGGAAGTAAATGTTCTTGAAGGTGAAAAATTTGATGTGAATTCTCGAGCTAAGGTTATAGGAGAAGAAGGAAGGAGGAGATGAACTTTTGTTGTGTGAAATAGCTAAGAAGGATGAATGTGGCAAAAATATTTGTGAGAGTGATTGAAATTGTTGGTCTTAGTGGGAAGATCCATGTAGTGGGTATAGTAATGATTAGGCTTCAATATTGTGGTTGCTGAAAACACGAACCTATGTGTTATGTGGTTAGTACTCTCTAAATTAAAATACAATTGTGTTTGATGGTAGTGATAAGTTGAAGAAATGTTTGTAAAGAGATGTAAATTACAGGGTCCCATAGCTTAAGTTAGCACCTTTTAACTCCGAGTTAGGCTTCAACATAGCAGTACTAAGTAGTGGAACTCAAATTCTTGTGGCTAGATGTGTGATTGGAAAATTGTAAGTTAGCGAGTGTGAAGTATGCTAGTTATTGTCTGGGATAAAGATGATTAGTGCCTCTAAGTTTAAGTCTATTCGTGGTACTTTGTAAGGTAGAGAATGCTTCTAATCCTATCTTCCGCGAAATCTTATTTCATTATTAGTACCAATTTAAACTAGGTCTATGATCATCAAATTAACCCATACCTTATGTTGTGATGGTTATAATTCAAATAACTCATGTCTTATATTTTGATGATTATGTTATGAAAAATATTCATAGAAATCATTTAGAGCAAAGTTGAGCTAAGAGCCTTCGAATCGTCCAAAGTTTGGTATTCGATTCTACAAGGATCAACTTTGAATGTGTATAACTTCTGATATACGTAGAATTTTGTAGCTTAAAACCCACTAAATTTTAGATAATTGAGTTAGCTTTCCAACGATACCAATTTTGCCTTAATCCGATACCCGAGCAAAAAGTAATGGCATTTTTCGTGTGAGGCAGTAAGCCGATGCGATAGGGACGCGACGCATCAGCAACCGCATTATGGAACTGTTTCTCACACTAATTCAGTTTCTAAAGGGTCTAGGGGCACTTTAGTCACTTTCCCTAACCCAAATTCTGTCCATAACACAAAATTTCAGCCCCAAGGAGCATTAAGTTGCATCTTTATTCAATTTCTCTCAAAAGAAAAACCCTAGCCACCTCCAGGAACAAGATTCAACTTTTCTACCCCAAAGATCAAGAATTCAAGATTTTCAATTCAAGATTCTCAGGAAAAGTATCAAGATTCGGATTCCATCTTTCAAACTAAATAATCTAAGGTACGTGAGACTATCCTAAATCCCATGGGCATTGATTTTCGCTTTTCAAATTTGTTTTAAAGGATATATGTATGTATGTATGAAATTGTTTCAAGATTATTGATAAACTTGTGTTGAAATTATTACATCATGATGAAGTGTTGTGAAAATTATGGTATGAAGCCCAAAATTTAAATTATTTTCGTGTAACTATGATGATGCTTAGATTGTTAACTTAAATGAGAGCATGGAATATGTAATTCCCTCTTTTTTCTATGAAATTGTATTGATTCTACATGTTGAGAATGGGTTACGCAAATTGTTAAATGTTTGAGCCTGTTATGTATACATTGAACTGTTTTCATGAGATAATGGAAAAGTGATTTACTTGTTTTATGATGATAATGATTGCTATATAGAATGGCTTAAAAGTGATTAAAAAGGGTGACCACCGTAGAATAAGTACTGAGAATGGTTTGTTTTTTTAACTGTTTTGAAATATGAACTTTTGTTCGAATAGTAGAGTTTTTGGGTGGTCAATAAATATCTTTTGAAATGAGATAAGGGCAGTAGAGATGTTGTGACATGACTTGCAAGTCCGGATATGACGATACTCTATTTTTAATGTGCCCGGAGATTTTTTTGAAAGAAATAGCTTTAAGATGAAGAAGTTATGTTTTAAAAAATCTAAAATTGAGCTTAAGAGAGTTAGATGGTTACCTAAAGAAGGAATAAGTCAAACGACTCATTGTCCGAAATCGTGATTTGTCGACACAGATTTATGATACCCGAAAGAAAAATTGTACGTCGGCGACGAACCAATGGCGTAGTAGAGAAACAGATACTTCAACCCTTGCCGCAAACTTGGGTTGGGAGCTTGGCCACTGAGTCAAGGGTGGATTCCATATAACCCGTGGAATAGCACAGTTATAGGGTATACCATCTGGATCAGAAGTAAGATAAAGAGTAGAGTCATGAATTGTAGAATGTGTTTTGAAAGTTTCAGATTATGCCCATGTGTTTTCAACTGTTTCAAGATGATACGTGATTTATGAAATGCTCTCACCTATGTTTTATATAAATATATATTTTATTTTTGGATTGTTCTGCGTACCAACATATCTGTATTGACCCTCTATATTTCAGTATCATAGGCTCAGTCTCGGCGGCCCGGCCAGCTAAGTCGTAGATTGGTTGGTCAGAGATTTGCAGTTGGTAAGCCTCCCTTATTCCAGAAGGTCTAATATATAAGTCATTGTTATTCTATTTTGATTCATGGTCCTACTGGGGGCCTTGTCCCAGTCTTTAGACAGAGGTTATTATCAATTAGTAGAGATTTCACAGACTAGTGTTAGATATTTTTGATCTTTATGAATTCATTTCAGTATTGAGTAGTTTGAAATAAAAATTGACCATGATTCTATTTTGTTATGTATTTCTGCATTTTCCATCATATTAGATGAAAGTGTGTATGACTGGCAGATAGAGATGGGCGCTCGGGCCTTCACGGTTCGGGATGCCCGTCACGGCTAGGGCCTCGGCTCGGGTCGTGACAATGTTATTCATTGGGAAAGAATGTTATTTTTCTAAAAAATTATAACTTGTTAAATGTCACAAATGATAAAGTTTTAAGCATAATACTATCATTAACTTGAGAAAGCACTGTAATTTTTCTCAAAGAGTATTTTTGAGTTTCATGTTGCTCGTTATGATTATGCATAACTAAAATAAAATTATATTTTTATCATTATAATGTTTAGTTTCAATTGTTGATATATATTTTATTTCATATATCTATATATATATATATAAAAGCAAAACATAAGCAAGACAAGATATCACGTGTCAAGCTATTAAAATAGCCACGTGACAATTTTTAAGATAATATTAAAAAATAATTTAAGACAAAGTTAAAAATATTGTAATAAAAATTTTGAATTGAAAAATTAAATATTTCAATTTGAATAAATTATCCTTTTACAAAAAAAAATTTCATTATCTTAAAAATAGAAACTAATAATTAAAGAGTTCTAATAGATATACTATTTCAAATTGATCTCTTATAAAATTTAAATTTTATAAAATATATTTAAATATAATTTATTGACATATTAGAGAAAGATAAAAATTATTGATGATAGTAATAATAATGATAAATATTCATTTACAACAACAGCAACAACAACAGTCTCAGTGTATTTCCACAAAGTGAGGATAATAAATATGCATTTAATTTTAAAAAATATTTATAAATATTGAAAAAAAGATTAAAAAAAATATTAATATAGCTAATATTAATAATAGCAGTACACACTTATGTAGTAGTACTTTTAGTTATTTTTTTAAAACAGGCGTGGTAGTAGTAGTACTGAATAATAATAATAATAATAATAATTGTAGACACGTAATTTTGTCCCTCCCTGAAAATATTTTTACCATTTTACCCTCGTTTTACTGCGTGCCCTGACCCATGTGATTATATCTCACAAAAATACAAAAAATAACAAACTAACTACTCAACCAATTAAATCTCAACACCCTCTACCTTATCCGAACCACCTACCTCACCCCCTAACCCACGTTACCCCATCCACTTACCCCCTCTTGGTCACGTTTTTTTTCCTTCAACTAAGGATATATACACACTATATAATAATACAGGGGAAGATTTTTTTCAGAAGGAGGGCTTCTTCTTCCATAAGAGAGCGGTTTCCAAGGATTTGGAAGAGAGACTCTCAATTGACCATAGCCATGCAAACCTCCATTTTTGGCTCCTTATTCACCAATATTCACATACACGCACACAGAGAGCACACACTCATCCACCATCTTCATCATAGACCTTATATAAATACATACTTATCCTCACTGCTCCACAAAATTCCCACAAAAAGCTTTATTCTTCTACGTACACACAGAAAAATGGAGTAGATCGAGAGAGAATATTGAGGGATAGAAACGGGATTCATTTTTGGTTTTGTTCTTTGGGGAGACGTACAATCGATCGGAGAAAGCTACTTCGAGAAACTAAGACGCGGGAGAGAAAGAGGAGAGAAACAGCAGTCCCCATCGTGTCACTATTTTGGCGACCTTCTTTTCACCGAAAAATAGTAAAAACTCAGAAAATCAGTCCCAAATCGACTGAACCAATCTGTTGCGGTCTGACTCCAGTGATATTCGCTAGAAAACGGCCGGTATCTGCCGGAAAACAAGTAAATCAGTAAGTTCAATCCATCTTCATCACTTGTAACTAAGAAAAATGGTGAGGGTACTAATGGGTCAGTAGCATCGAGGTTCCGAACATTCATTTTCTATCTCGGTCTCATTGGTGCGAAATTGTTTTGGGGTTTGCTATATTTTGGGTTGGTCAGTTGAGTTGTCAATTTCCTATTGGTTCATTGTTGAGGTTCGAATCGAGATTTTTTGACATGCGGATTCGTCTTCTAGATTGACTGATATTTGGAATAAAATCATCGTTGAGGTCCATTTCTATTCTTTTCCTCTTTTTACTTCATTGTTGATGGAATATGGTGCATTGAATGGAATCTCGTGTATTTTTTGGTTTGGATTGGTGATGAACTGCTACTTTGATATTGATTTGTTGCTTAATTTCGTTGAAAAGTGATTATGGATTGTTGAAATAGAAATCATGAATAGTGGAAATTTAGCATTAAAAGGGAATTTAAGGCAGAATTGAGAAATTGGTAAAAATGGGTGAATTTAGATTAACTTTGGTTTAGTGTTGTCTCGTTCAATTCGGAATGAGCATAAGTATTGTTGGAACGTGATAGAATTATGATATGTTGAAATGGATAGGCAAATGTAGGTTCGGGTAGGCAAATTTAGAACTTGTGTGTTTGGTTGAATGTTTGAATGTGCGTGTGAATGTTTCTTTCTAGTTTATCGTATTGGATTCAAGTGTATTCATTTGGCAGGGGAATGCCCTGAGGTTTCATGTATTTGTTCATCGGGGAATGCCCCGACGTATTATATTTTCGAAGGAGGTTCATGATCAAGGCCCGAGGCATCAAGTGAGGCATTGGATCTTAGTCTAGGATTAGTTTAGAATAGGATTTACATTTCCGTATTTTTCTATTTCGGAAATGTATAACTCGGACTGGACACTATATTTTTAATTTATTTTGTTTTGTTTGTTTGTTTGATTGTTTTACATGTTTTTGTATGGTTTGTACATTTGTAGTGTCAAATTAGCCGATACACTCTACCAAGCGATCGTGGTCGAACCACGGGAACGAGGGGTGCCTAACACCTTCCCCTCGGTCAACAGAATTCCTTAGTCGGAATCTTTGTTCGCAAATCAGTTTAAAGAGTCAAATCGTTTTGAAAAAAATCTTTCAAAGGTGACTTAGCACACCGGATTATGTCAAGTGGCGACTCTGAATAAAAAATGTAAACAATCCTTTTTCGAAATAAATTTTCAATCTTTTTGTCACTTTGATAATAAAAATCCCTTTCAAAATTAAAATCAATCCTTTTGGAGTTAAAAAAAGGGGTGTGACAATAATAATAATAA
The DNA here is from genome assembly GCA_030864225.1 of Capsicum baccatum var. pendulum. Taxonomy (NCBI): domain Eukaryota; kingdom Viridiplantae; phylum Streptophyta; class Magnoliopsida; order Solanales; family Solanaceae; genus Capsicum; species Capsicum baccatum. Next base: position 231,686,728 of record CM061560.1, on the reverse strand, counting down.
TAATAATAATAATAATAATAATAATAATAATAATAATAATAATAATAATAATAATAATAATATACATTATAAGAAAAGTATGTATTTTATTTGAAAAATTATCTATATATATAAAAGCAAAACATAAGCAAGACAAGATGCCACGTGTCAAGTTATTAAAATAGCCACGTGACAATTTTTAAGATAATATTAAAAAATATTTTAAGACAAAGTTAAAAATATTGTAATAAAAAAATTGAATTGAAAAATTAAGCATTTGAATTTGAATAAATTATCCTTTTACAAAAAAAATTTTCATTATCTTAAAAATAGAAACTAATAATTAAAGATTTCTAAGAGATATATACTATTTCAAACTTATCACTTATAAAATTTAAATGTTATAAAATATATTTAAATATAATTTATTTACATATTAGAGAAAGATGAAAATTATTGATGATAGTAATAATAATGATAAAATTGCATTTAATTTTAAAAAATATTTATAAATATTTTGAAAAAGGTAAAAATATTAATATAACTAATATTAATAATAGTAGTACACACTTACGTAGTAGTACTTTTAGTTATTTTTTAAAACAGGCCTGATAGTAGTAGTACTGAATAATAATAATAATAATAATAATAATATATATAAAAGCAAAACATAAGCAAGACAAGATGCCACGTGTCAAACTATTAAAAGAGCCACGTGGCAATTTTTAAGATAATATTAAAAAATATTTTAAGACAAATTTAAAAATATTGTGATAAAAATTTAAAATTGAAAAATTAAGTATTCGAATTTGAATAAATTATCATTTTACAAAAAAGATTTTCATTATCTTAAAAATATAATCTAATAATTAAAGAGTTCTAATAGATATATACTATTTCAAACTTATCTCTTATAAAATTTAAATGTTATAAAATATATTTAATATAATTTATTTACATATTAGGGAAGGATAAAAATTATTGATGATAATAATAATAATGATAAATATGCATTTAATTTTCAAAAATATTTATAAATATTGAAAAAAATATAAAAATATTAATATAACTAATATTAATATTTTTATCTTAAGGGGGACTGGTGGTGGAATGAGGAAGTTAAGAAGAAAGTGGAGATCAAGAAGGGGGCGTATGTTCAGTTGATTGAGAGTAAGGATGAAGAAGAGAAGCGGGTGAATAGAGAGGTCTACAAAGTAGCAAGGAAAGAGGCTAAGTTAGCAATTATGGTGGCTAAGACAACAACGTTTGAGGGTTTGTATGCGGGGTTAGAGGAGAAAGGCGGGAAAAAAAAGGTTGTATAGGCTTGCTAAGGCTAGGGAGAGGAAGGGCCGTAACCTCGATCAAGTGAAGTGCATTAAGTGGGAGGATGGTATAGTGTTGGTGAAAGATGTTCACACTAAGAAGAGATAAACGAGGAAGGGGACAGAGGCATTGTGTTAGGGGGAGTTGGAGCGCTCGGAGGAGAGCCGCGAGTTCAATTATTGTAGACGTCTTAAGGTTGAGGAGGTCAAAGAAGCTATTCGTAGAATGTCAAGGAATAGGGCGACGGGACCTGATAAGATCCCGATGAATTTTTGAAAGTATGCTAGTTGAGAGTAATAAGAGGGAGGGAATTGAATTTGAAAATTTTGAGTTGGGCGGAGGGAAAGTGAAAGACTCATCATTTACAAGGTCCTTGACCACTTTCACTATTATAGCCTAGGGGTGGCAAAATGATTTTAAAAAATGATTATTCATCCAATCCAACCAACCCATGTTAGACGGATTGGATATGGATAATTTATCGGATAAATGTGTAAATCAACCCCTAAAACTCTATTCTCCAATTTGAAAAAAAAAACGCACCAGTGACTCAAAATAGCTATGTGAGGTATGCCTCTTCATCCCGCGAACTCCACCCAAACTCCGGCCAACATCGCCTAAGTTCTGTCGACTTCTCCGGTGAGTTCCTTGCTTTGTTTCCATCTCTCTCGCTCTTTTCTTTTTTCCTCATTTCTTCTCAATCTATTCTGATTGATTTCTTATTTTTACTCTCTGTTACTAGGGATGGAATGATAGTTGTGAAGGGGTGGTTGACTTTTTGTTTTGAAGAAAGAAAAATTGAACAAATTTTGCTGCTTATTTTGTGATTTTGCCCTGTTTGTTCTCAATTCTGTTCATGGACTACTATTCATGTGCTCCTTTTTCTACTTTCACTTTAGAGTGTTGAGTATTTTAAATATGTAATTGTTGGTTTAGGTAGAGATATCAATAGAAGCTAATGTTGATTCTTGCAAACAAAGTGCTTCAACTACTTTAAACGAGGCAAGAGAAAAACATCTACTATTTGGGATTCTTTTGTTAGGTCAAAGTCTAATGTTTCTAGTGATGCAAAGTTTAAAGTCCAATGTACAGTGTGAACAAGATTACATATTGGCCCCTACATCTGGAACAACGAATTTGAAGTGTTATTTGACGAAACATTCTATATATAGGGAAAAAGGAAAAAAGTCTCAAAGTGAACCAATAAATCAAAAGACTTATCAAAAAAATTAGTGGCCATATGTAGGCATAATTATCCTTTCAAGTGTTGGGTTCATAGTAATGAAAGTGTGTTGAATGGAAAATGGAGAAATCAAGTGGAAGAGAAAAAATTGAGTTAACACCAAAAATGAAAAGTGTACTCAATTTTGGCAAGTTTACTTTTTTTCCCACATTGGTGGAAGAAGAGAACTTGAGAGTGTTTATATTGTGAAACACTTACTCCACATGGTAAGTGAGGCAAGGAAATAGATGATGCCTCGCGCCGTCGTCGCTCGCTCGGCTCGATTTGGATTTGGTCGATCGATGAGATCTATCTTTTTGGACAAATTTTATTTGACAATAATCTGATCTGAATGTGTAAAATGCTATATGCATATGCAGTGAACTATTGCAAAACGTTCAACAGATGCAATGTTTCAGAACCGCTCTGTTTTACGTGAACGGTAGCATTGTTTTACGTGAACAGTAGCATTGTTTATGTGGACAGTTGCTTCACGAACTGCTGCAACACTTCATTGAACTGACACACTTATTCACGAAATGACATGCCTGTTCAAGAACAGTCACACTGTTTGGACGAATGGACATGAATTTTCAGAAAAGGTAGTACCTTTTAGATGAACCTTTGTCTCTTTTCAGAAGAGGCATCATTTGGTTATAAAAACCTGCTTTCATTCACAGGTTTTGGTACAAAAATTTTCAGATTAAAAAAATATTCTTCTTGTCTTAAAAATACTCTAAGTGTGATTATTCAAACCGTGAGTGTGTTTGAAGAATCCGCCTATTTGAGGTACTGCTATAGTCGGATTGAAGGCCATTTTATCCTGGGAGGAAGATTCCATAACCTCGGGTACAGTGAGAGAAATTATTCCTTAAGGAAAGTCCGTGAATTTGGACGACTTGGCCTTAGCTATTTCTGTTTCATCTTTATTTTCTGAAAAATAAATACACCTCTTGGAAAGGTCTTTTTGATCTTGTGTTGAGGGTATTTAATACTTCATTGTGTTCTTGTTCATACTTGACCTCGAGTTGAAGTTATTCTGTTATACAGATTCTACGTACCCGTATTGTGGAAAATAACATCAAGTTTGCAGAACATAAAGGCATCAAGGACATACATTCATATTTAAATTCAATAGCGAGACACATATCAAGAAACACAGCCAAGTCGAATATCTTAAATATGCATGCAAGGAAAAAAGAACTTCTAAAAATCAAGCTTGCAATGATAACTAGTAGAGTGAGTTTGACATCTGACATATAGAGTTCATTAGTGTCGAATGGCAATATGTGTGTTACAGCTCATCATGTGGACTTAACTTGAGTTCTTCAGAAGAGAGTTTTAATTTTTTGACATGTTCCTCCACATACGGGTATGATTTTAGGTCATTTATTAATTGATTTTCTTAAAGAATGAATAATCGAAAAAGAAAATTTTACCCTTACTTTAGATAATGCTTCTTTCAATAATGGCGTTGGGAATAATTTGAAGAATTATTGGTCTTTGATGCGTTCACTAGTTTGTGAAGAAAAGTTTCTTCTTGTTCGTTGTGGAAATCACAGTCTTAACTTAATTGTTAAAGCGGGTTTAGAGAAGGCTGATGCAACTATTGAAAAAATTAGAGAAGGTATTATGTATATCAAGAATTCTGAAATAAGACTAGCGAAATTTGTGGAGTGCCTTAGTAATCTTGATTTGCCATGTTCTAAAAAGATACGCCGAGATATGCCTATTCAGTGAAATTACAACTATCAAATGATTAAGAGCGTTCTTGCGTATCAACAAGCATATAACCATTATGATTTTATTGATCCTAATTTTAGACACGACCTTCAAAATGAAAGAAAAGAGGTTAAGACTGTGGCTATAATTTTAAGGCCATTGTATGATATTACAACTTTATTTTCTAGAAACAAGTACCCCACGACAAATTGGTATCTTTAGAACGTATGGAGAGTTGAAATATTATTGGCCAAACACAAAAAATATAACGATTCTATGTTGTGTTAAATGACACTTCTATGTTCAGAAAGTTAAGAAATATTGGAAGTCATATAGCATCATTTTGTCTATAGCTATGGTCCTTGACCCTCGATATAAGCTGAATTTGTTAAGTTTTGCTTTTCAAAACTAAATTTTGATACAGCTAATAAAAAGCGAAGGTTATCAAAGATAATATGAAAATATTGTTCAAAGAGTACTTGGTACCTTTAACAACCTTTGTTATCAGAGGAACATATTTTTTGTGGTGATCTAAATGATACAAGGGATCCATATGATGCATTTAAGGAGTTGGGTGTGTTGTAGAGTCAGTTGGAGTGAAGTTCTAGGAAAATACAATTAGACCTGTATTTGGAGAAAACTAAGCTTGATCGTAGAACAAATTCAAATCTAGATGTACTTGAATTTGGAAGGATAATAGGCTAAGGTATCTTGAAATTTCATTAATAGCGCGGGATGTCTTAAGTATTCCTATCACAACAGTAGCCTCAGAATCTGTTTTTAGCGTTGGAGGTCAGGTTATTGAAAAGTTCCAAAGTTCAATTCTTCCCACAAATGTTGAGGCGATACTGTGTACTAGGTGTTGAATTTCTGACCAAGGTAAATTATTCTTATCATATTAATTTGTTACTTATTCTTAATACCTAATGAACTGTAAATTGTAATATCTTATTATTTTTCTTTTTAAAATATTTAGATATTGATGGATTCGAATTTGAATCTAATTCTAATAAAGATGAGATTGTTGTTGACCTTCAACCTTATCTTAAGAAACTTAAAGGTAAGAGTATCATCGATCATTTCAAACTGGGGTTGCGAGTTTCTATTTCAGTTTATACCATTTCATTTCTATTTCTATATAGGTTTCTGTTTCTGTTTTGTTTCTGAGTTCAACTAAACAGGTATATTTCGTTTTGCTTCTTTGACTTTACTATTCTTGTTTTTCTTGATTTTTGTTTAGTGTTTTGTTCTGAATTTGGTGACTGGATTCTTTTAATTCTTTTGGTAAGCCTTAGTTTTTTACAATGTATCTGTTGTATCTTTTAATCTCAGGCCTTGTTCTACATGTTATACTACACAACAAATGGAAGGAGTGCATTGTTTTTTCCTAGAAGGTGCCATCTTTGATGAATTAGTTTTCTCTACGTTGGTGCAGTTGTTATGTACTGTAGTTGCAAATTTACTAGTCCAACAGCAATCTTTTTAAAGCAACAAGGAATGATGGAGGTAAAATTGAGTGCAAAGTGATTAATATGACTGAGAAATGCTATTTAAATATTTGACATGGAGCAAATTTCCTCTTAAGGTTCTTGTGATTCCGAAACATACAATGAGATGTGCTTTATACTATCTCTTCTTTCATGTTTCTTCTAATTCTATAGCTTTACAAAATTTCATGCATACAAAATTGTACTATGGTCCTGCTCAAAAGGTTCTTGAACTAGCAGTGATGCAAGGAGATATAACTTGTTTAGTGCTTGTGTTATGTGCTATGTTAATGGAGGTGCTCAAGTTTGTACAGGATATTGTGCTCGTGCTTGATTTTACTAGTTTATATTCTTCTCTGTTAATGGATGTACTCAAGTTTGACTTTCAAATTGCAGCGTGAGAGTACAGAAGGAGGATTGTTGCAAGTGTCATGGATGGTAGAAGGCGTGGACATGGTCGTGCAATGGGTCGTGGTTGATTTCACAAGTTCTTTAGAGATACTTAGCAGATTGTGTTTAATTACAGATTGTATTTAAACTCCAATTTCTTAATTATAGTTTGTATTTAAACTCCTATTGCTTAATTATATATTGTGTTTTTGTTGAGTTTCTCAATTTTACAGATTGATTTTTTTGATGATTTTAAGCAATTAGGTGTCTGAATTTGATGGCCAAGTGCATTAGGAGTTTATTTTGTTAGTTGCTAAAGTATCCACAATCTTCTTAATTCTTGAAGTGTTAAACACAGCTACTTCAAAACACAAAAAAAAATCCACATCTGAACTGCCAGTAAAATATGTGATCATAGACATGAAACTACGAGTTGATGATTGCAACATACATCACAAAATGAATATCCAGGGTATTGATCAGTATTGTATTGCTATGGCTACGGATTATATGGATATCCATATTATTCATTGGGCTTATTCATTTTTATTCATATCAAATATGAGTCGAATTGGATAATTTATTCATTTTTATAAAAAAATAAAAATTATCCGCCCATATTCGGCTCAACCTTCCCATTTGCCACCCCTATTATAGCCTCCTTTATTTACTCCCAAAGTAGATGCATATTAAATTTATGTGTTAAAGAGTAAGAAAATAATTACATTTCTTGATTCTTTTGAAACGAATAACAAACAAAATTTTCTCAAATCTTTCTTTTGAAAAATTCAGCACATTTTGGTTGTGGTTAGAGAGGTGTTATATATGTATTAAAATTATCATAATTTATATGTTGTTTGATTACAAAAATCTTCACATAGAATCTTATTATAAGTTATACCATGTTAGATTAATTTTTTCTATTTTTCACATAAATATAACATTGATGAAATTATATTTGGTTCGTTCTTTTTTTTTACGCAAAACTAATACATATAACAAAAAAATATCCTTAAACTATGCAAAATTGAATAAAAATATCCCCAGTTAATAGATTGGTATAAAAATATTCATGTCGTCAATACTTTGGTTCAAAACTGCTCCTATTGTTACTTAATAGGAGCGAAAATACTTTTTTTCTAAATAAATATATTATTTCTTTTCTTTTAAGCATATTATTTTCCTACTAATATTTGTTTTATTAACAAATATTTATCACACGTCAATTCAAAAAACATTAAGAAATAAAACTATATCCTATTTTATTAATAATTGTTTTATCGCTATCTAAATAAAAATTAATGATTCAATATTATGATCTTATATATGACGTATATTAGGTTAAAAAGGTTAATGAAGTTATTTTATTTTAATTGATAAAAGGAGATTAAGAACAAAACAATATTTCCTACTTATTTATTAGCTAAAGTGATTTTAAAACAAAAGAAACAAGAACAAGGCCATTTAAAAGCAATACATTTATTAAGAATAGAATGTGTTTAAAAAGAAAAGAAATGATATATTAATTAGAAAAGGGGCATTTTGATCCATTAAGTAATCATAGGGACATTTTAGTCTTTTAGATCAAATTATTAGCATTAGGGGCATTTTCCGACCAAATTGTAACAATGCTCACAATAACTTTTAATTTTATGTATATTTTGACCATTTTATTATTATATATAGTTATTTTAAGATATTTATGATCTTCGAGTGTGCCTAACATGGTTCCTAAGGTGGTTGAGTAAGAATTAAGCAAGTTTTTTTATTTTTAGAAGATTTGGACATCGATAGGGTTGACTAAAGTCAACATTTGTGGAAGATGAGCTCGAAATAAAATTTCGTCACATTCATCAGCTTTGGTACGTGATTCTTGAACTAGTGTCACGAATCAAAACTCGATAGGACATAATGACACTTGTCGCGGCGAACCTTAACAAGTAAGCCTCCCAAACTGATACACACGAAAAAAAGACAGAAATGCTCCCAAGGTAAGGCTTCTAGAACGAAGCCGAACCACATAGATATAATAAAAGCGGTAAGAATAAAATTAACGCATGCAATCATTACTCCCAAAACCTAGTGTCAATAGTGTAAAAACTACTAATACAATTCAGGAGTCAAATACATCAGAAAAATAACCACGAAGGAATAATATATGTCTTCGTATACTAATAAAGACATAACTATTGTAGAAAGATAGAGGAGAACTCCGAGCGCATGAGTATCCAACTACTACCTTAAAAGCTCCAACAATTGCCCAAGTCAAGCAAGCTGAGGCGAACTCGAGCTAGGACCAGCACTGAAAGGGCGCAGTAGGCATGAGTACGGTCCACTTGTACTCAGTAGGTATCATAGGCCAACCAAGCAAAGTAGTAAATAAATCATACAAAATATACACTAAGGGCACGCCACCTGTAATTAGAAAATGTCCCACAATGGTAACCCACACCATTTGCACTAACAGTTTTAATATATCACACATATTGCAACATCACACCAAGATAGAACACAAATATGCATTATATCACATATAAGTAGAACAAGGGGAAACATGCATATACAAGATCATCAAATACAAGTAATAGAAGATAAGACAATTACATAAATGACAAGTCAATACGACAATACAACATAATATAAATACAATAACGTAAGTGCAATGTACATGATAATGATGATGCATGAGGTTGTTGCACAACCCCGGGATCGTCGCATAATCCCCGTATACACCTACGGAGGCAAGCCTCCCAACGAAGGACCTATGGGGAGTTCGTCAACCTGTATACAATACACATATGTCATATCTCCTTTCTGACACATCCCTCGAAAAGGGATTATAAGGTGTTACAATATCTCCTCCCCGACACATCCCTCGAGGAGGATTTTTAAAAAGGTGTTGTCAGTGTTACTCAGGTGTTGCCACGGTGGTACCAATGTTTCATGAATGAGTATGATAGGAGGATGTAATGCTCACAACTAATCACAATGAGTATTTTCATAACCAACTACATAATATATTTCCGCAACTAACCACAATGATCTATTTTTACAACCATGTGAGCCAATATCCACTCATTATTTTCAGTTCATTCATAATTTCCACATGTCTCATATGTCAATAAAGTATGAATATAATTACAATACACCAATGGTACCAAATTAAACATTTTAATAACACAATACAATTATTCACATGTATTCAAGGCTATCAATATCACAGAGGACCCTACACGGCCACACATATCACATAATATCTCAATTTCAACAATTACATCACATATAGGCTCCCATATGAGTACAACACATAGGTAGCCATTTTTCATTATTAGTTCCCACCCTTAACATGCATTTTTTATCATCATTTACTACCAAACCCAGTCTAAAAGAGTTAAGCCATAACCTACCTCAAAAGCCGAAATCGATCCGATATATACGAACCCACGACCTTACTTTTCATGAACCATACCGAACTCCTCTAAAAACATCAAATAAGAAATCTACGTGTCAACAAAATCAACGACAATCATATTGACTACTTTTGGTTTGGGGTCAAAATGGACCCCCAGAATGAGTTTTCAAAAAAGAAGGGTAAAATCGTAACTTTACTTCAAACATGTATTTTTCATATTTTTAGGAACCTAAAGATGAAAACCCAAGTCAAATGGAGTAAAAAAAGAGGTTCAAATTGAAGAAAAACTATTTTAAAGCTTTATCGGTTAAAAATCCTTGAAATCCAGGTTAAAATCAAGAATCAGAGTTGTTTTGAAGGTTAAATTGATGAAAATTAGAATTTATAAGATTTAATTATTATTTAAATGAAAAAGGTGTGAAATTGGGATTTAAAATCAAGCCCTAAGATTTTTGAGAAATTAATTAAGAAATTACTAACAAAATGGTGAATTCTTACCCGTAAGAGAATCAAGAAATAGATGTTAATCTAGCTTCCCAAGTTTCCACAAGATTCACTTTTAAGCTATCACATTATTTTAGGGTTTAACCATCAAGAGGTAGGATGAAAAAATGGACAAAATTGGCCAAAAAAAGGTCAAAATCTGGTATATATTGCAGATTTTCAAAGTCCAAACGAACTTCGATGGGGTGCTCGAAATTCCTTCGGAGTTCGATATATGCAAACGAACTATGTAAACACACTAAATTCGACGCTCCAGACTCAAAGACGATATTAGATTTTTGAAAAAATATCGTTTTCACAAAGTTGACCCCCAAAACCCGAAATTATAATTTTTCAAATCGAGGGTCGAAATAAGATTTAAAAGCCGTAAAATCACATCAAACATGTTACCACCCTAAAATCGACATTTCGAATCTGCTGGTAAAGTTGAATTTTTCATCTGAGATCTTTTCGATCAAATGTGAGTCTCACACCCACATTTCTAATTTTCTAACTTTCCGACCAATAGGTCGAAATGAGTTCGGGTGCACCGGGATCCGAACCAAAGGTCTACTTAGCCTAAAATAGATCTTCCAGAGCTACAGGATCAGGCCGTTCATCCATTTATCAAACGAATCAAAAGATATTCACATAAGTCAAAATAAGGCTCTCGGAGCCATAAAAAATTACAATATCGCATAAATGGTATCAAAGCGCATCAAAAACTATGTCAATCATTCCCACACCCCAGAAATATCATAATACAACTATAGAGAGGGATAAAACAGTAAAATCACACAAAATCACAAATTTCACATATTTCATCAAATTTTCAGGTTGTTACAATTAGTAAGACTATGGGTTCGGATCCTGAGAGATCCATATGAGTTTTTGAAGATTTTTAAGTTTTAAAAGTTGAATATATAAGAGATTTGATCAAAGTAAATATTTGAAGTTAGAAAGGTCATTTTCAAGTTTTGATGATTCCACTAGATTTGGAGGATAATTTTTAGTCTAGTCGAAGGTTTGGTTCAGTGTTCGATGATTTTAAATGAGTTTTGAATTGTTGTTCAGAAATTTAAAAATTCCTAAATTAAGAGTTGACTTCGATCATCATCCACTCAAGATGTCCTCGTTTGGGTGATTTGATGATTCTACTGAGTCCGAAATATTATTTTCAAGCTACTAGTATATTTGATTTGTGTCCGATAAGTTCCATATGAGCTTTGAGTGATATTTTTAATATTTTGAATGCTTTGACCTTGATTTAGAAAAAATGTGTTAACTAAAAAGGTCCATTTTTAGTTCTAGAGTTACCTTGTTCAGTTGCGATAATCTAAACACATCGTTAGGTTTTCCTTTCTTATCAACAACACCAGTGCACCTCAGGACAAAACACTAGCTCCGATGAAGCGCTTTACCAAAAAAGTTTTTTTAACTGCTCTTGCAATTCCTTTAGCTCAGTTGGAGCCATCCCGCAATAAGGAAGGAAAATCAGATAAATGCGAAATATCAATAGGATAGTTGATTTCCTAATCTAGGGGAAACTATAAAGTTTGACTAAAAACATATCTAAAAATTCATTTGTCCTTCAAAACAAACTTAAAAGTCAGTGGCTCAATACTAACATTTCAGACTCGTACAATATGGTAAATGCAGCCCTTAGAAATCATCTTTCTTGTTTGTAGATAGAAATGTAATCTGCATTTTGGTGTCGTTGTATTTCCCATCCATTCTCGGACTGTCTCTCTCACAAAATGGTATCTAACAATCTTTGTTCAACACTCGAAATTAGCATAATAGGACCCTAACTAGTCCCTACCTATTATAAGAATGAAATAAATCATCTCTAACTCTACCAGGTCTTGAGAGATTTGCAGCCAACAATCTCTTCCTTGCAACAACGATAAACTCCCTCTAGCAATAATAGACTTACCAATTAGTGCAGACACATTAAAAAGTCGTTGTAACAACTCTAGTGCTATATAGATCTTCCCCCACAATAAACAGAGTAACATAAGACAAAGTAGAGCCTTGATCTATTAAAACATACACACAATGGGACTAAATTCTTATGTACCTATCATAATATCTGGCGATGACTCTGAACCATAATGGCTTGCTAATGCATAAGTATAATTCTGACCACTCTGGAACTAGATATGCCCCCTTTGTATTGACATCTACTAATTGAATTTTGGGGTCTATGCTCCACAGAATGTGTAGAAGAAAATGCACTTGTTGTTGACCCTATTTTGTTGAACCGTACCACTTTGGTTTCTTTTCAGGTAATTCCAATTTATGTGCCCATCCTATTCACAGGAATAGCATGTTATCAATCTCTATTTACATCTCCAAAATATGTCATGCTGCAAGTATCAAAACATGGCAGAGTTGACCTGGTCTAGTTTGAGCTCCTCTACTGATATGATTCTGATGTTCATGAACTCTTTCCTGGGCCTGACTATCCCTGGTGATCAAATCTACTGCCAAATCACTATGGTAGAGCCTATGCGATCTTTTAGAATATCGAGGTATGGAACCACCCTAAGACCCTACCTGAAAACTAGCGGGCCTAGCCCTTTTCTACTACTCTCGCTCGACCTTCTCGATCATATATTGTTGGTGTTGAAACTTCTTTATATATGTGCAAAGGCTTGATTCTGTGAGATGTCCATATCTTCATATAGTGTAGTTATTACAAGACTCAAATGTACTTTGGAACATACGTGGGTATAAATCGATGTACCCTATCCCATATTATATCAACAAATGTTAGTGCATATTTAGCCCAAGGAATCAAATCTTGACCCATACTCTCGGCCACTTATGCTGCCCCGTCGAAGGTTCAGAAACTGGTATCCTCGAGTATCTTGAATTTCTCATGGAAAATAATGATCTAAAAAGTCCTTTTAAAGTTGTCCTAAGTAGGTGCAGATGCATCCCTACCTCTGAACCAATCCCAGCTCTTGTACCATAATACTGTTATATCCCGCAATCAAAATCCTGCTAACTCAACTAACTCAATCGTTGAAGCATGCATCACCCTAAAGACCCAATTAAGTCGATCTAGGGCCCTCTCTACAATCTGTCTCGGTAAATTATGGAGGACTCAAGATAAAAAAACTCACGATACCTCAAACTTTTGGGCCCTTCAAAAGCTCAGTCGATGTCTAGTTCTGTTGGATGTCGTTGTGCAACTATCAACTATGTTAACATACACAATAATCTTGAAATCCTAATCAGATGAGATTGAAGGAGCTAGAGGTCCTGCAACTCATGAAGGCTCCTGTGGTGGTGGAGGAACTAGAGGGGACTGAGAAGATCTCTTTCATTCAACCTCTATATAAGCAGACGTCTCTCTATATGCAAATAACAATCATAAGCTCAAAAACTCTTTAACACTTAAGACTCATCTCTACAGCACAATTAGAGCAAAAAAAAGGGGGTGCGTGGGGGATGTAAGAATTCTAACATGCCATGTAGCTCCTGTTAATAAAATGTGGGTGACAACACATTTATAAATAAAACTTTTATAGACACATCTTGCAGACTTCACAGGATACGACGTTCCTCTGATATTAAGTTTGTTTTGCCCAATCTAGGGAGACACAACTAGCACCTAGTGCCAAACTTGACCCTACTAGATATATACATCACTAGCGCAGACTAGTTGTACTCAACAAATACAAACAAGTATATCTCAACTCATTAGAAGCTCCATCCAGTAAGGCCACAATCAAAGAATTCCGCAACAAATATTTCAGCTAATCTAGTAGTTCATATCAGAACATAAGTAAATCCCTATGCGAGTTGTTGAGGCCATCATAATGTTATAAGGAGTTGTTTGGTACGTAAATTAAATTATCCCAGAATTATGGTCATGTGATTATCATTTCTGGACTACTTTATACCATATGAGTGGTGATAGAAAATAATTCCATGATGGATGAGATAAGGTGAGATATCAGATGACTTAGTTTGATATTAAATTTATATCGTATTTGCTTAATGGTATAAATTTATACCATTAACTAGATATGATATAAATTTAATACTAAATTTAGTCATGAAATATCTCATATAATATAAATTTAATACTAAATTTAATCATGAAATATCTCATCTTATCCGACGTGACAAACAATTCCAAATCACACAACGCTATGCGGATCATTAAGGCCACCATGATATCTAGGATCCAAAAGGCTATTTTTCTCCGTTTAAAAAAGAATGATTTACTTTGTTTTTTAGTTCATTTAAAAAAAATAAACCCATTATTTTTGTAGTAATTTTTTAATTTTAACTTTTCACGTGGCATGTTTAAAACCACAAGATTGAAGGACATTTTGATACATTTTACTTATTTTTAATTTAACATCACAAGATTAAAAAATCTTCTTAATTTTTTTAAACTCCGTTTTAAATCAAATTAGGTCATTCTCTTTTAAACCGGGAGCATGTACTTTGTCAAGTTATTAAAGGGTTAAAATTGACCATTTATACTTAGGGGTCGTTTGGTTTGAGGTATTAAAAATCCAAGGGATAACTTATCTCGGGATAAAGTAAAAGATCACTTAATCTCTTGTTTGGTTAGAGGGATTAATCCAATTCGAGATAACTTATCCCACCATTTTTCCCTTAGTGATGGAATAACTTATCTCATATACATGATGAGATAAGTTATCATGAATAATCCCGAAATAACTAATCTCGGTATTAGTTATCTCGGGATAACACCAAATGACCCCTTAAAGAATACTCCCTCCATTTCGAAATAAATAAATTGTTAGGGTATTTATTGATGTTTCAAAATAAGTGAATCGTTGAATTTTTTTTCAAAAATACTTTTATGATTTGACAAGCAAAAGAGACTGTAATTTTTTTTTTTTTTTGGGTAAAAGAAATTTAAGGATAAAAATAAAAATTTATATTAAATTTATATCTTTGATATTTTTTTTTAATTTATATATTAAAATTTAATAATTTATTTATTTCGAAACGAGTGCGTAACAAACAAAATTTCATTCAAGATCTTCTCTTTCGAAAAATCCAACCCCCTTATCTTCTTTTTTCTAAATGACCAAAGAATTCATCATTTTTTTCACTTTTTTTTTGTCTTTTTGTCCATTGTGTTCACGTGACTTCTCTCTTTTCTTTCTACCTCGAGACTCCCCATACTCCCTAGTCCCAACTCCCACTTCTCTACTTCAAACAAAAGTCCAACATCCTAGGCAGTGTAATAAAGAATCTGAACCCCAAATCTAAATCAGATATTCAAGACTTCTCTTTTTACTCAGCCCAAGCATTCAATCTTTCTTACTTTATTTTTCTTCTTTTGAATGACTTGACTTCCTTCTTGTTTGTATTTGCTTGAGGATCTTTGGAAAATGATTTCTTTACCTCTATTTTTATAATGTTTGTAGGCTCTATCTTTTTCAAGAGTTCACTCGTCGATTTCAGTAGCTATGTTGTTGTTGAATGACCTCAGTACCTAGTAGGAGTTTATAATAATAATAATAATGCCATTTTTACCATTTTTTCTATCTTTTCTCTCCTTGGTTCTTAAAGAATCTGAATCCCAAATCTAGAACATAAATTCAAGATTTCTCCTTTTTCTCCCTAAAGATGCTATCTTTTAGCTCTCCGAGGTAGTGGTAAGGTCTGCTGCGTACACTCTAACCTCTTCAGAATTCACAGGGATTTCACCGTGTTGTTGTTGTTGTTGTAAAGATTCAATCTTTCTTTGTTATTTTACTTTTGAATGACTTCAGTATCTAGTTAGAATTCATTATAATCATGCCACTCTTACCATTTTTTGCTATCTTACTGTTGTTGGTTTTCATTCTTGTTAACTCAGCAGCAGCAACTCATAGGTGTTTAAAACATGAAATCTCATGTCCACCTTTTACTTCTTTGCCCCCTTTTCCTTTTTCTTCAACTCCTGGTTGTGGTCATCCTTCTTTTCAAATCCAATGTTCACCTTCACATGCTGTAATTTCAATCAGTAACTTGTCTTTCTCTTTGCTTCATTATGAGCCTGCTACTTCAACTGTTGTTGTTTCACCAAAATCTACTGACTTCAAGAATTGTTCTTTGTCTAATAGATCCATTTCAGTGTCTGGTTCACTATTTAAGGTCTCTGATTCATCTTGTTCTAGGCTTGCTGCTCTTAGGCCTTGTCCACCCCCAAACCTCCCAAATTGTAGTCACTGTCCATGGCAATGTAAACTTATCAAGAACCCAATTCAGTTACTACATGAATGTGGATTGAGGCACCATTTTGACTCTGATGAAAGATGCCAAAGTGACATTCTGGGTTTTCTTGATGGTTTCTTGAAAATGGGGATTGAGGTTGAGTGGGATGAAGAACAAGATTTGTACTTTTCAAGTTGTAGGACTTGTAGAGCAAGTAGTGGTGTTTGTGGATTCAATTCTTCACACCCCAAGAAACCATTTTTATGTTTTCCATCATCACAAGTTAGGTACTCACCTCCTTTGATTAGACAACAAAGTGCTAATCATGTAGTTATGTTGTCAATGGTGTTTCTATTTGTGTGTTTTCTGGTTGTTTTCTCTGTTGGATCTTTAATCTTTCGTTCAAGAGGTAAAGGGGCAGGTTCAGAAGAAGATCCTACAATCATTTACCTTCGTAGGCATCGTTCAGCTAGTTTACTTCCACCAGTTTTTACCTATGAAGAACTTGAAAACTCCACAAATCACTTTGACCACAAGAGGAAACTTGGGGATGGAGGATTTGGTTCTGTGTATTTAGGGAATCTTGATGATGGTAGGCTTGTTGCTGTTAAGCATTTGCATAAGCATTCACCTACTGGGACTAAAGCTTTTTCAACAAAGTCATTCTGCAATGAAATCTTGATTTTGTCATCAATCAACCATCCAAATCTAGTCAAACTTCATGGATATTGTAGTGATCCAAGAGGGCTTCTTTTGGTTTATGACTATGTTCCAAATGGTACTCTTGCTGACCATCTTCATGGTAACAAGAATTTGTACAAAAAGGGGTCTTTAACTTGGAGTTTAAGAGTTGATATAGCACTACAAATAGCAATGGCAATTGAGTACTTGCATTTCTCTGTCGTTCCACCAATAGTTCATAGAGATATTACCTCAACCAATATCTTTGTAGAAAAAGATATGAGGGTAAGAGTTGGTGACTTTGGGCTATCAAGGCTCTTAGTTTGCACAGATACATCAGTGGCATCTGATGATTCTACTGGTGAAGTTTGGACGGGTCCACAAGGGACTCCTGGTTATTTAGATCCTGATTATCACAAGTCCTTTAGATTGAATGAAAAGAGTGATATATATAGCTTTGGTGTTGTGTTGTTGGAACTAATAACAGGGATGAAAGCTGTGGATCAAAAGAGGGAGAAGAGGGAAATGGCATTGGCTGATATGGTAGTTTCAAGAATTCAAATGGGGTTGTTGGAGCAAGTTGTGGACCCTTTTTTGGTGGTGGATGGAGAAGCAATGGAAGGCGTTGGTGCTGTCGCGGAGCTTGCATTCCGATGTGTAGCTGCTGATAAGGATGATCGGCCTGATTCAAGGGATGTCGTGGTAGAATTGAGACGGATAAGGGGCAGGACAAGGGGAGTTGGAAGTGGTGGTGGTGGAATCTTGAGGACATCAAACTCTAGTAACATGGTGGTTCCTGATGGGATTGGTCTAATTGACTAATTAGTCAACTATCCGATGGACAGATTTAATCGATATCTATATTGTTTAGATATCGTTAGTGTTTTGGTAGAACGATCTCACTGTGTACGATAATTGTGTTGATGGGAGGTAGCCGATATAGCCTGTTTGTGATGTACCAATCTCATTGAATAATCAGCTGCAAACAAGTTACTTGAGAAAAAAGTGTAATTGACTAGATTTAAGTGCAAATGTGAATTGCACATGTGATGGTGTGTGTTGTGGGGGTTGGGGGTGGACTTTTGACCGAAAAGGTGCCAGTTAAGGTATTTGTTTGATTGTGGTAAAAATGGAATGTTAATATATATCCACTTCTTTTACTGATTGTGAATTTAATTTTGTTTCGTCACTCGGTGATGATAATTGATGATGTAATTTACTCAGGTGTCCAAGATTAAACAAGAACTTGTAATCTTAACTGCTGTTTTGGGCACTAAGCTTGTTCATTCATCACATGCGATGTTGATTCCACTTGTGAGAAAATGACAACCCATTTGGAACTTTAATCCATAGATATTTTGACGTGCAAAAGCTAGCTTGAAGAAACTTTGTAATACATCGATACCCTTTTAAACTTAACTGTAAATTTTACTTGCACATTGGAACTATTGACTTGTTTCAACTGAGATTTACGTGTTCTTATAGATACTTTTTTAGAAAGATTGCACGTATTCTCAAGTGTATTGGATGATTGAGTTAACCAAATAAAATATGTGTATTAAATAGGTCTAAAGTCTTAATGCTTATTGATGATAATACACATAACTAATGGAGGTGAAAATTTTGCGATTAATTTATCTACGAATGGCACTCGAGAACACAAAATTTGATTCGGAAGCATCTAAGTCGTAGCACGAGTGTCCAAATGAGTTTAAAAAATTGTGAATGTATCATGCCTTATTAGAATAGAAAAAGCTACCACAGCATTGCATGTTCTTTTCTTATCTAAACAAACTAGTCATTGCATTAGTGACACTATTTTCATGTCCTTTCAACTAAAAACTGGAGCCATCCAAGTTGAATATTTATTTGGGAAACATCCACATGCATGAATTTTGACTTTTAAGCCAGTAATTTGGGCAAAAGGGTACAGGAAATAGTGCAAGGTCACCTCGTGAGTTAGATAGTACAAACATTATTGGCCAACTTACTGGCACATCTACTAGACTATATAAGTTAGCGTGGATGTGGTCCTCTCAGAATCAGAACTGTTATGCCATGTGCCATGTCATTGCCCATTTAAAATGTCAATTCAAGATTTTGCAGTTCACCTTCTATTTGTGCTAGTAAAAGATAACGTCTATTCGAAGAAGTAAAATGGCCTTTAAAAAAAGGGCAACCGCCTGAGGCCCCTAATTTGAAGGCCTCGTTTTTTTTTTAACAATAATAGATTATAGATTTTTATTAAAAAAATTATTAAATATTATTTTTTTAAAAACTAAACTTCTTATATAAAAAGTAAAGAATTTTGATGTATTTAAAGTATGTCTCAATAAAGATTAAATGCATTAGTTATATTAACGAAAAAAAATATTTGAAAAAATCGACTATAATATTTACAACTTTGCATCTTAGAATTTAAAATATAGATTTTATATAAAAAAAAATAATTTTTCTTGAAAATTTAATACCTTCCATTTGATTTTCGTCTTAGGCCATCGATTTGCTTGAGCCAGTCCTAGATGGTGGCAAACTAATATGAACACACATCAACAATCTAATCTGAACACCACTGTTATGAAAAAGAGATTATTTAACATTTCCAAGTTTTCTTCTTGTTCTCTTTACACGAGTCTCCGGCCACCACCAACGACAGAATTGGCACGGGGCACACTGCTTATAAGATACAACATGGAGAAACTTATATTTTAGTACAACACAAACACTAATATTAAGATGTGGATAAGTATTTATTTAGGATATTAGTTATCATCCTATGCCAAAGATTAATTGAAGTATGCAGCTTCCAATGCCTGAGCTCTTTTGCCTGCATCTATGGCTTCTTGCTTTCTTGACATTGAATAACCTTTTTCCTGCACCAACAAGCAACAAAAATACAATGTCATCCAATTTATTGTCTCCCATTCAATATAGTTCTCATCCTATATAGTGCATGTGTCTTATAGAGGAAAGTTACTCGCAAGTCTCCATTCATGTAGTATATTTGGTCCCTTAAAATGCAAGTAGATGTCTATGCCTGATCTTTCACCATCACAACGTGGAGTTTAAATACAAAGCTCCTTAAAAAAGAATTGCACTTCTCATCTTGAATTTAAGAGACTACGCAGTCATAGCCATAATTTCATTTCAAACACTGCATAATACATAAACAGACACGAACTTGGCTTCAGCTGGCAAGTAAGCACTCCAACTATGAGTATGACGCCTCAACTCGTCTCCTCTGAATCAGTTGAATACTCCAACTTACAAAAATGATCACTTAGCCACCTCCAAAATTGTGTGTCACGTTTGCATCAGGTGTCGACGAGACAAAGTGGAGACGAGTTGGAGTATTTAGTTGCCAGTTGAGGCCAAGTTGAGGTGTCTAGATGTGCGTTCTCAAAGTTAAGAGTGCTTACTTGTCAGCTGTTGGAGTCACATATCAGTGGGTTAAAGGGTTCTTGGTCTCCTTATATGATCTTGGGCAATCCTCCCCTCATGAGCTAGCTTTTGAGGTTGAGTTAGACCCAAGGTCCATTTCTTTATCTTGGTATCAGAGCCAAGCCCACCCAGCTCATTGTTTCGGATGTTGGCCCCCCCGTCTTATATTGTCCACGCTCCAGATGTCCAGCCCTGGGCGTGCAGGGGGTGTTGGAGTCCCACATCGATGGATTAAAGGGTTCTTGGTCTCCTTATATGGTTTTGAGCAATCCCCCCTGTGAGCTAGCTTTTGAGGTTGTGTAGATGTTTACAGAGGAAAAAAACATACAACAAATGAAGAGGAAAAGAGAGATATTATTATGCTGCAAATAAACTGTTTAAATACAGAAACTGCAGTAACTAATGCAAATAAGCTGTTTAAATACAGAAACTGCAGTAACTCAAAAATTGAACTACCTAATTAATAGGAACTAAGTCCACCAATAGCTATATGACTAAACAGAAAAAACACATCGGCAGCCATGTAGTCATGCCAATTCAGCATTAGTTAACAACTCATGAGGCAGATTTCAACACTCCTCCTTGCGTCAAGAGCTGCAAATTCCAAGTTTGCTTCTCAAGAACCCAAATTTGCTTGCGGGAAGAGCTTTTGTAAAAATATCAGCCAGCTGCTCTTCTGTTTTGCAGTATACCAGATTCACTAGACCATCCTTTTGCACTTCTCTAAGAAAATATAGCTTCACATTGAAGTGCTTGGTCTTTCTATGAAAGACTGGATTGTGAGAAATAGCAATGGCAGCCTGGTTGTCCACAAATATCTTAGTGCTTTCCTTCATCTCCAAACCAAGATCACAAAAGATTTTCCTTATCCATAAAAGCTTGATTGACCGCAGTTGTCGCAACAATGAATTCTGCCTCTGCAGTTGATTGAGCAATAATCTCTTGTTTTTTCGAACACCAAGAAAAACATTCAGCGCCAAAAATAAAACAATACCCTGAAGTACTTTTCATATCATCAGCAGAACCACCCCAATCAATGTCAGAAAATCCTTGAAGTTTGAAATTCTGACACTTGCTAAATTTGACTCCATAATCTATGGTGCCTTTGACATATCTGAGCACTCGTTTTGCAGCTTTCATATGCAATTCACTTGGAGAATTCAAAAAACGGGATAGTACACTTACAACATACAATATATCTAGCCTTGTTGCTGTAAGATACATCAAACATCCTATCAAGCTCCTGTAGCTTCTTTCTTTAACTCGTTTAGCCCCATCATTCTTCATTAGCTTCTCTCTTTGATTCATTGGCGTGCTCATACTCTTGCATTCTAAATCTTTTTAGAATCTCCTTCATATATTTCTTTTGACAAACAAACACTTCATTCTGAGTTTGCTTAATCTCCATTCCCAGAAAATAGGTCATCTCTCCAAGATCAGTCATCTCAAAGACCTTCATCATCTCCTCCTTGAATTCTTCAATCAATGATATATTATTTCCTGACAAGTAAATCATCAACATACAGAGAAATAATAATAATGTTAAAGCCAACTTTCTTGACATAAAGAGTCGATTCACTTAAACTTTTTTCAAAGCCTAAGTCTTGTAAATGGTTATCCATCCGGCTATACCAAGCTTTAGGAGCTTGCTTTAACCCGTATAAAGCTTTCTTTAACAGATAAACCATATTTTCACTTACTGGTACACTGAACCCTTATGGCTGCTCAACATATATTTCCTCTTATAGTAGACCATTCAAGAATCACGTCCATTTGAAAAATCTTCCAACTTTTCTGTGCCACTATTGCCAAAAGCATTCGAATTGTATCTAATCTAGCTACTGGGGCAAAAGTATCAGAAAAATCTACTCCCCAAACTTGTGGGTAGCCCTTCACCACCAATCTAGCTTTGTGAGCATTTATCGAGCCGTCTGGATTGAGCTTTGTTCGAAAAATCCATTTAACTCCAATCACTTTTCTGTCTTGCGGTCTTTCCACTAGCTTCCAAGTTTGGTTCTTTTCTATCATGGACAGCTCCTCCTTTATTGCATCTGTCCATTTTTGCTTCCTCGTATCCTGCAGGTTCAAAAATAGCAACATTGTACCTCTGATAGATATCAGAAAGTGACCTCGTTCCCCTAATAGGTTGATTATCCACCAATTCATCATAATCAAACTTTGAACTGTCGTTCGAAACTCGAGACTCCTCAAAATTCCAGTCCCATTGCTCATCTTCAAGGAATTGAACGTCTCTACTTACAATAATCTTGCCCGATTGAGGTTGAAAGATCCTGTAAGCTTTAGACAATAAGCTATAGCCAATGAAGATTCCCAAATCTGTCTTCTTATCTAACTTGTCTCTCTTAACCTGTGGAATATAAGAGAAACGTAGACATCCAAATATCTTGAGGATTTTAAAATTAGGTTTAAAACCATACCATGCCTCGAATAGAGTCTTCCTTTCCGCTGCCCGCGTAGGCTCGAATGGAGTCTTTCTTTCCACTGCCCGCGTAGGCAGTCTATTCAGCAAGAAAACAACTGTGTTTGCTGCTTCCGCCGAAAACTTTTTCGACAGATTTTTCTCCTGCAACAAGCATCTTGATATCTCCATGATTGTTCTATTCTTTCTCTCACTAACTCCATTTGTTGTGGAGAGTAAGGGGACAGTTAGCTGGTGCTCTATTCCAGCTTCTTCACAAAAAGAATTGAACCTATCGGATGTATATTCAGTTCCGTTGTCTGATCTAATGACCTGAATCTTACAGCCACTCTGATTCTCTATCCAAGCTTTGAACTTCATGAAAATTCCAGCACCTTCGTACTTAAACTTATAAAATAAATCCAACACATTTTTGTTAGATCATCAATGAAGATAATATAATACCTGCTGCCATTAAGCGACGGAGTTCTTTGCGGACCACAAAGATCGGTATGAATGAGCTGCAACTTCTCTGTAGCTCTCCATGTGGAACTTTTAAATAGAAGTCTAGTTTGCTTGCCAAGCAAACAAGCCTTACATCTTAAGATATGCTCCTCCAAGTTTGGTAAACCATTTACCATTTTGCTCCTTTGCATAAACAACAGAGCTTTGTGATGAAAATGCACCAACCTTTTGTGCCACGTTTCTGCAACTATGAACTGACTTGGAAAAGCTATGTGTTCCTCATCAAATGGATTTAAGGAAAAACTTTTTCCCTGCATTTTAATTTTGAACATTTCCTGACCACTAGGATCACTGATTAGACACACCTTGTCTTCAAATAATACATTGAATTCATTTTCCAGCAGTTGTCCAACACTTAATAAATTTTGATCAAGTTCAGGAACAAATAAAACTTCATAAATAAATTTTGTACCTTAATAACACTCAATTGCTACGGTCCCCTTTCCGATCGCTAGGAGGTATTCTCCATTTTCGATCCTAACTCTTGATTTAATTGATCTGTCAAGCTCTCTAACAAGCTTTTCATCACTGGTCATATGGTTCGTACAACTACTATCAATAAGCCAGCTTTCACTTGAACTTTTGCTTGCGTAACAGGTAGCCACAAACAATTGCTCTTCTCGTTCTTGGTCAGCAATTTGTGCTTCATTTTGTTGTTGTAAACCCTTCTTTTTGCATATAATCTCAGCATGACCAAGCTTTTGACACTTTCGACATTTCATACCAGGCTTTCTCCAACACTTGAAGTATGGATGATTTCTTCTCCCACAATGTTGACAAGGAGGATATTTACCTTCTTTGTTGTTACCGGTGGTGGTAGCATTTTTTGCAGATATACCTTCGTAGTTTCCATAATTTCCTTTCTTTCTTTTCCTTTATTACCCTTAGCAGTACCTGAACCGAGCTGCAACTTTGTTTGTAGGGCTCCCTCGATGGATCCTTTTTGCCTCATTATCCTTCGTTGTTCTTGTGCCTGCAGAGCACTCAATAACTCTGCCAAGCTAAGCTTTGACAGATCTTTAGTATTCTCCAATGAAGCAATAGTTGCCTCATATCTTTCATGTAAGGTTACAAGTATCTTTTGAACTATTCTATTGTCATCAAGTTCAGTTCAAAGTATCCTTACCTTATTTGCAATCAGAAGCAACCTGTCAGAATAATCCTTAATGGTTTCGGATTCCTTCATTCTCTGCATCTCGAATTCTCTGACCAAGTTCAGTACTTTCATCTCCCTCGTACTCTTTCTTAAGGAAATCCCAAATTTCTTTGGCTGATTTACATGTCATTACTCTACTGAAAATGGTGGTAGAAACTGCAATAAAGAGATAGGATTTAGCTTTGGACTTTGTTGTTCTCATCTCCTTGTGAGCTCTAATCTGAGCCATGGTTGGATTCTCTGGCAAAGGAAGCACTTCATAGTCTTCCTCGACAGCCACCCACAAATCGCAGGCCTCCAAATAAGCCTGCATTTTCACTGCCCATGCTTGATAATTTTCTCCGTCGAAAACTGGCGGAGCCATAGCAGAAAAAGAACCTGCATTCTCCATTGTTTGAATGGTGTTTTGCAGCCACAAATTTGGATAAACACTCAGAAAAAAACACTTACAAGTCTCTCACAAGTCCCTTAAGAAGTAAGGCTCTTGATACCAATTTGTAGATGTTTACAGAGGAAAAAAACATACAACAAATGAAGAGGAAAAGACAGATATTATTATGCTGCAAAAAAGCTGTTTAAATACAGAAAATCCTAACAAACTGCAATAACTAATGCAGTAACTCAAAAAACTGAACTACCTAATTAATAGGAACTAAGTCCACCAACAGCTATATGCCTAAAGACTAGGAAAATCATAACTGAAAAACTACTACAAAAAAATTCTATCTTCTGGAAACAGAAAAAACACATCAGCAGCCATGTAGTCATGCCAATTCAGCATTAGTTAACAGCTCATGAGGCAGATTTCAACAGGTTGAGTTAGGCCCAAGGTCCATTTCTTTATCATGGTATCAGAGCCAGGCCCACCCAGTTCATTGTTTCTGATGTTGGCCCCCCCGTCTTATATTGTCCACGCTCCAGATGTCCAACCCTGGGCGTGCGGGGGGTGTTGGAGTCCCACATCGGTGGGATAAAGGGTCCTTGATCTCCTTATATGGTCTTGGGTAATCCTCCCCTTGTGAGCTAGCTTTTGAGGTTGAGTTAGACCCAAGGTCCATTTCTTTATCATGGTATCAGAGCTAGGCCCACCCAGTTCATTGTTTTCGATGTTGGGCCCCTCGTCTTATATTGTCCACGCTCTAGATGTCCAGCCCTGGGCGTGCGGAGGGTGTTGGAGTCCCACATCGGTGGGTTAAAGGGTTCTTGGTCTCCTTATAAAGGGTCCTTGGTCTCCTTATATGGTCTGGGGCAGTTCTCCCCTCATGAGCTAGCTTTTGAGGTTGAGTTAGGCCCAAGGTCCATTTCTTTATCATCAGCTGAGGCCAAGTTTGAGTGCATGGTTATGTATTATGCCTTTCTCAAATGAGTCTAATCATGGTAGTGGATCGGAAACCTTAAACATAACAGAACCACTTACTAAATGACACTCTTTGTCCCTACTTTTAAGTTTACGCAACTTTTGTCCCTCATTTTGGTTCTAGCACATTGCTGATTGCACCTTATGTATTATTCTGATCATCCATAGAACATTTTACAGAAGATTTATGACTTGTGAGATTCCTTTGGAGGCATCAAAAACATCCTTGTTCGTATTTGTAGATTACTTTTCTGATGATCAAACAGAACGCATACAACTTAGCATGCACGAAACTTTTTTGCTGATAGAAACCTTCTCAGGACATCAAATATGTACCATTGACGCAAAGGATATATTTATAGCTGGAATATACAGAGAGTTATAATTGCATATGTCCATGAAAAAACGGCAGAACGCTGTTTTCTAATACATATTTCCATTTCTCTCCATGTTATTACATAAAACACTTTGAATTTACCTCGCAAATTTGGGGAAACTAAACTGTAATTCGTGGTGGATGGTGCAATTCACAAGGAACATAGGCATTTCGACAGTCAATTGTCAATGTGTCTTGTTGAGGCATGTCAGAAAAGACCAAAAGGTTTCCAGTGAGGTCGTTAACACTACTTGGATAAGCAGTAACTAAACTTAAGAGATGGCCACAAAAAGTACAGTTGTTCCAGAACAATCTATTTAGCTAAGAAGCCAAAAATATGGAGTAGAGAGCTAAGACATACCAGGAGGCGCCACAAAAACGGGGTTCCTTCCCTCTTCTTTAGCTGCTTCTCTATGGCCTGAATAGCTGTGAGTTCCAAAACCACAACTTAAGGATAAGTGACTAAGAACTTTTAAGAGTAGACAAATATAAGTGTATACCAAAAGAGTGAGGTTTAATGGTAGCAGAGACATCCTAGGATCAAATTCCCTTCCTCATCAAAGAGGCCATAATTTTCTTGCAACCATACTTCGGATACTCCTCTTTTTAGTCGAGGGTCTAACAGAAACAACCTCCCTACCCGACAAAGGTAGGGGTAAGGTCAGTGTACATCCTACTATCCCCAAACCCCACTTGTGTGATTTCATTGGGTATGTTGTTATCGAAGAGGCCATACTCCATTTTACAGGAAGAAAAATCACAATCCACTCCAGCCACCCTCACCCCCGAAAACTTTTAAATTTTATCTTTTTTCAGAATAGAAGCTCATGTTGGAGGGAAAGGGTCTACCTTTAGTAGCCTGACCACTGTTTAGTAACATAGTGATCCATACTTCATTGAAAACATCAAGCTGTTCGTCTGACGCTCCAATAATCTGCGCAAAGTAGTATTTTGCTTATAATTCATGAAACAAATAGAAGTAATGCTAAATAAACTACGGAAGCCCCCTTTCTCATGTTCAAACTACCTTGAAGTCAATGGCATCAAATGTCTGTCCAAGCAATTCCAACGCCCGTTCATTTTCACCCTTACCATATTCAAATAGCGCTTCTGCAAGCTAAAATAAAATATAAGGAAAGAATTAAAGGTTAAAAATTGAAAGAAACAGTTTTAATGTTTGAAACATCAAGCGAACGACTATTAGATGCATAAACGTTTTCAAAGATATGATAGATGGAAGAATCTTAAGCAATAGTATAATCAGTAAGTTCAAACAGTGATGTGTTTTCATCTCCCCCAGAAACCATGATCCTCATATAAAGTAGAAGCAGGATGAATCCTTTGGATCTAAACTTGTATAGAATCAGTCAATTTAAAAGCCTAAGTCATAAAGATAGGAGCATTAGGGAAATAGTTTATTGGAAAAAAAAAAGAATCTTCTGCTATTGAAAGAGGAAAGAAACTTTGAAGTGTGAGTTAATGTTGCTTGGACTCTTCAAAAATGTTCTCCAGAAGTTGTGTATTTTTGGAAAATCCGACACGTGTGAGTATTTTTGGAGTCTGAGCTACATAGGCGTGAGTACATTTTCTCCAAGAAGTTGTGCAGAAAATAGTAAATAGAAAAAAGAGAAAGTGACAAACCAGCATAGCACGATGCATATACTCTCGTTTTTTCTTGGTCATGGTAGAAATTCTACAAGAAAAAGCACAAAATGTTCAAAGTAAGCGGTTGGACACAGCATGGTTTATGAAATTGGAAAGAGTGCTAAATCCGTCCTGACCTGGATTTCAAACCCTCGAGTAACTCTTCTGCTTTAGAAACTTCACCTGTACAGGATAGTGCCCACAACAACAATACATCCAGGTGCCATTCAAGGTACCAGAAAGCCTGATATAGCAGTGGCAGCAGAAAGAAACAGAAAACTTGGTCGGTAACACATTGTATAGACAGAAGGTTAAGAGAACCGCACAATGGAATTGCTAAACAAAAGTTCATTGTAATGCAAATTTACAGTTCCAATCCAAAGTATCATTAACATTAATCTGAAAGGAGATGATTCATGAAAAAGCAAATGATACTAAAAGGGCAGCCCCGTGCACTAAAGCTACCGCTATGCGCGGTGTCCGGGGAAGGGCCCCACCACAAGGGTGTATCGTAGCAGCCTTACCTTGCATTTCTGCTAGAGGCTGTTTCCAAGGCTTGAACCCGTGACCTCCTGGTCACATGGCATCCACTTTACCAGTTACTCACGTCATTTATCCATTTTCTCAACTGATTGAACTTTTTCTTGGTCAGTTTTATATTTAATAAGGTGTTATAGAGGAGCTTACAAAAAGCATGTATTGTTACGTAAATTAAATCACCAACGTCCATTTCACCATAAGACCAAGTACATCAACTTTGTTCCATATTTCTTCATGAAGTCTTTGATGATTAGCTAAACGAACTAGCTTGTTAGCCGATTTTCCACATTCCAAAAGTAGGAAAGACCTATATATCCCAACTTAAGTACATATGCATGCAATTACATTATAACCTAAAAGAGAAATTGACATGCTTCTGCACCTGAACTCACTTTATCTGTCAGACAATCAGCTAGGATCTTCAAACGGTCCCCAAATACATTAATCCCACCTCGTACATATACCCGGAGTAACAAACCAACAGCATTCAAGTACACCTGCATGCCCGAGAAAATGTAACTCTCAGCATATTGAAAGAACTAAGAAGTTCCTTGACTGCAAACAACTAACTTACTTCCGCAGGACTGGCATCAAATCTTTCCAACTCTTTCCAGATGTTTTGATCATAAACATCTCTTACTTTTTCCATGGGAGAATGACCTTCCATATAACACAGCGCAACGTGCCACCAATTGTGTGTATACCTGCAATCTCAAAATAGTTAGCTTTTTAAAATATTATATTCAGAGCCGAAATAGGAGTGCTTTTATCAGATTCTGTGCATACATAAAAGATGACAAAGAACTCCAGGTTTTTGAGCACTCCTCCATAAATTGTACTGCTTCTTTAAAACGACACTCATACTGATAAACATGACAGAGCTGCAAGGAGATAGTGATTAAAAAAGCAAAAAACAAAATACAGAATACTAGAATATCAGTGGAGGAATAAAATGCATTTCCTCCGGCCACAAAATGATACAAACTACTCAGCTTCCATCACAACAAAAATAATGTCCATGCTTATTGTTTTCTCCTAAGATAAACAATAGGAAGAGTTTCCCTTAACTGCACAGTAAGACTAATGGTACTATTTTGGCATAAGGTTAGCTAGATGGATTGACAACGAACGATTAGATGAGAGGTAGCCAGACGTATAGGACAAGAATGTGAAAATTGGAAGTATAAGAATGGGACCTTTGATAACTATCCGCAGCATTATGATAACAGCAATAGCAATAAAATGTTTGTTATGTACAAAGGATATCTCACTAGAATCTAGATGGTACAATTACAAGGTTTGTTATGTGCAGAGGATTTTCATTAGCTATAACCCCGCGTTTTCCAGAAAACTTTGTAAACACTTTCTAGTTTGGTTAGATACTTGTATGGAAATATAGGGATAAAACCTTCTCTTTTTATTTTTTATTTTTTGGGTAACCAATAAACCTGTTAATTAACGGAATGAATTTAGAGGATTATTTTGTGGGAATACACCGGGTATATTTTTTTTGTTGTTGAATTTAGAGGATTTCTTTAGCCCATCCAACTAGTTTGATATTGAGGCATAGAAGTAGGCATAGTTGACAAGGTTTACAAAGAAAACTTTAAGCTTATATAATACCGCCAATGTGGTTGTATCAGCCAGAAAGGAAAGAGTAATTTGCAACAGGAGTAACTCACAGCATGATGTGTCCAGGCATCTTCTCTATCAATCTCAAAGCCTCTCTTTGCAGCTGCTTCTGCATCTGCATATCGACCAAGCTCTAACAGGGGGAATGCGAGCATACCATAGATATAACTTTCATCTTTATTTATTAGAAGGACCTGTAGGCCAAAATCAAGAAAATTTATTAGGAAGAATGAATGGAACCTGAATTTTAAAGAAACGAATATACTACTTGCACCTATTATGGACAATAAACCTCTTGATATTATTTCTGACAAGCGTTATTGATATATTTACTTTATCATTTTGTTTTTTTATTTATATTGCCTAGGAGAGCTTTTTCAGTCAAAATATGATATGAACCTGTTCAACAAGTTTCAGAGACAAATCAGCCCGACCCATGTAGAAACATAGCACCTGAGCCCTCTTGAGAGAGACCAGGTCTCTTGGGAAATCCTTAAGCAGCTGCAAATAGGTAATAAGATCAAGAGATTTATGCAAAGATCATAAATGCAAGTTCGTGAAGATATAAAGATGGATACACGATGAAACCGCCAATATTCATCCTTTTGCTTTTTGACTAGTACATCTTACAACATCCATATGGTTTTAAAGTAACATGTTTTTAATAATTATATGCCAAGGACTAACAAAATCAGATACTCCTTGACAGGACATTTTCTGATCAATGAAGACCAAATCTGAATTCTCAAAAAATCGCTAATAACAGGTCAACTGGTATCTGATGAATTTGAATTGGGATTTAAATAATAATAGGCTATGTTGCTTGGACTCTTCAAAAATATCGAAGATGTTAAATACACCAAAAAGGGTGCATTTTTGAAGAATCCGATATGATTGTGGCAACAATTTGGAGAGAATGAGCAACATAGAGAATAGGAGTCGTCAAAAGGAAATAATACAGAAAATGGATAGAACTATTTACAATCATATAAATAGAATATTAGATAGAGAAACTGACACAACATGATTTATTGGGCATACTAAGCTAATTAAAAGAATTACAACTATCCATAATCCTAAGCTGACAAGACACCATTGTAGTAGAACCATAAGATCAAAACAAAACACCCCATAAATAAATATAAGCAGAAATGAGTAAAAGTAACTAAACCTATGGACAAAAACAAAAAAACATTTCAATCAAGCAGCAATAAAAGAACCCACCTTCAAGTGTAGTTCAACAGCCACATCATCATCTCTATTAGGTAAAATCAAATAACTGATCGCCTCAAAAACCACTTTCTCAAATGAGCTAGCTTGTTCCTAAACAAAGAAATTGACAAGACATAAGTAAACCAGACTCTCACATAGAAGAAAGAAAAAAAACAGCCCTTTGCACTAAATCTCCATCAATGCACAAGGCCGGAGAAAGGTCGGACCACAAGGGTCTATTATATTCAACCTTACCCTGCATTTCTACAAGAGAGTTGTTTCCTTGAAACACATGGCAGCAACTTTATCAGTTACACCAAGGATCACTTTCCTATCAAATAGAAAAAAATAAACCAAAATATGCCCAAAATAGTTGTAAAAATTGTACGAGACGAGACTTGGCAGCTTCAAGAAGAGGCATAGCACGGGAAGAATCAGCAGAGCAAAGGAGATGAGCAGCCAAAATATTTGCCAAAACACAAGTTGGGTCATATTTAAGAGCTTCCAATATAACTGACCTCTCTCTTCCATAGCTAAGTACCTGACCAAAGCTCAAGAATCAACGTTCACATAAACCGAACATCCATAAAAATCTAATCTTTTTTACTCATATTGATGAAAATTTGTTCTTTTTTACTCATAGTGATAAAAATATTTTCCTTTTTATAACCATGGTATCCGCGCTAGACTAATTCCACGAAGTACCTATCATTTTCCACCTCCAACACGTATCAGGTAACTCCATTCACCGAAGCTACAACAGATGTGAAGAAATCACATACTCCCTCTGTTTGAAAATGAATGACCTATTTTGACTTGACACGGAATTTAAAAAAATAAAGAAACTTTTGACTTGTGATCTTAAATTAAAATTATGTCAAATTGACCAAAAAGTCTTTTAATTTGTAGTCTTAAATATATCATGTGGAAAGTTAAAATTAAAGTATTGCCAAAAAAGTAGAAGGGTCATTCTATTTTAAACGGCCTAAAAAAATTGGATCGTTCTTTTTGAAACAAAGAGAGAAGTATTTTATCTCTGTGAGGATTTAATGGCACATGATGTTCAATCCACCTCATTGACAACTAAGCAACAACCTCAGCTACTACAAAGATCTTATTTTTACTACTCATGCTGATAAAAATCTAAGTTTTCTTTTTATAATCGTGGTGTTCCAGCTTGTGCGCACCTACACTAATTCCACTTAGTACATGTCACTTCCCCACAAGCAACATATACCAATAACCCTAGATAATTCTCTCCATTAAGACTAGAATAGGTAGGAACGGAAAGAAATCACCTAATATATACTATTTCTCTTGGAATTTAAACCGACACATGATGCTCAACTCACTTCATTGACTAATAGGCTGCATCTTTAGGTGCTAAAAATCTGACTTTTATTACTCATACTTATAAAAATCTGATTTTTTTAACTCATCATACTAATAAAAATTTGATTTTTGTTCCTCATGATGATAAAAATGAAGAAGATATGAAAAGGGCACCTGATGATAATAAGAATTGATAGCAGAAATGCAAGAATCAGAACTTGTATTCACTTGATAACCCCATTTGTCTACTTTGAATCCTTCCATTTTCTTGAGTTTTTCTCTCCTCTCCAATTTGAACTACTTAAGTTGGTGGGTTTTTCAGTTGTTCTTCTACTTGGTTTTGAGCAGTTTATACGTATGGAAAGATAATAAAATAGTAAAACGTGGAGGTTTTTGCTTTTGGGATAACGACGGAAAAAAAAGTAGTAGGATACTTTCTTTTTAGTCCGTTATCTCACTTAGAAATAATTCAAAATTTAAACTTATCTTTTTGTTTTAAATAAAATAATTAATAATTACATAATAATAATATTTAATATATTCTCATAAAATAAAATTTAGTGAAGATAGAATATATAACCGTCTATATTATTATATCTGAGGTGAGATAGAGATACTATTTGTAATATGTCTCGACTCAAGATCAAATAATATCAACAACAACAACAAGCTCAGTGTATTCCCACACAATGGGGTCTGGAGAGGGTAAAATATATGCAGTTCATACCGCTACCTCCGAAGAAGTAGAGAGGTTGTTTCTAATAGACCCCCGGCTCAAGATAAATAATAATAAAAAAAAGTAATGAAATATGAAGCAGGATGAGTGGCTTAACAGAAGTAAAGAATCAGAAATAGTAAAATAGAACTCAGAGCAATACATGATAGGGGAACTAAGAGCCATAAGCTATAACAAATAAGAAAAACGAAATCTGAAATAGGGTACCCGCCTAGTAGTAACCTATGCTCACAGACCAAAGCCACCCACTACACCCGGTCTCTCCTGACTAGCGGCTCCTACCTATCGACACAGTCCTACGATTACTACCCCGGCTAAACAGGGACTCTCCTAATTACTTGCTACAACCCATGTACTCACCCTAGCCTTCTACCCTTATCCGCGACCTCAACACCTTCCTATCTAGGGTCATGTCGTCGGTAAGCTGAAGCTGCTCCATGTCATGTCTAATCACTCCCCTCCATTATTTCTTCGGCCTCTCTCCACTTCTCCTGAAGCCATCCAAGGTTAGCCTCTCACACCTGCGAATTGGGGCATCCGCGTCCCTCCTCATCACATGCCCAAACCATCTCAGCCTTCCTTCCCGCATCTTGTACTCCACCGAAGCCACTCTCACCTTCTCCCGAACAATTTTATTCCTAACTCTATCCCTTCTTGTAAGCCCGCATATCTAGCGCGACATTCTCATTTTCGCCACTTTCAATTTTTGAATATGGGAGTTCTTGACACGCCAATATTCCGCTCCATACAACATGGCTGGACGGACTGCCAGTCTATAGAATTTGCCTTTAAGCCTAAGGGGCACCTTCCTATCACACAACACTCCAGAGGCGAGCCTCCACTTCATCCAACCAACTCCAATACGATTAGAGATATCCTCGTCAATCTCACCATTCCCCTGAATCATAGACCCAAGATACTTAAAACTATCCTTCTTACATACAAGTTGGGAATCCAACCTTACCACCACTTCATCTTCCTGCCTTAAGTCACTAAACTTGCACTCCAA
Source organism: Capsicum baccatum var. pendulum (assembly GCA_030864225.1). Taxonomy (NCBI): domain Eukaryota; kingdom Viridiplantae; phylum Streptophyta; class Magnoliopsida; order Solanales; family Solanaceae; genus Capsicum; species Capsicum baccatum. The sequence continues at coordinate 231,652,452 of CM061560.1, read as the reverse complement.
ATACTCCGTCTTGGACCTACTCAACCTGAACCCCTAGATTCTAGGGTTTACCTCTATACCTCCAATTTTTCATTCACACCTCCCGCGTCTCATCAATCAGCACTACATCATCTGCAAATAACATACACTAAGGCACTTCACCTTGAATATTCCGCGTCAACACGTCCATCACCAGCGCAAATAGGAACAGACTAAGAGTCGAACCTTGATGCAACCCTATCTCGACCGAAAAGTGCGCTGAGTCTCCTCCTGCCGTTCGCACCTAAGTCTTTCCTCTATCGTACATGTCCTTAATAGCTTTGGTGTATGCCATCGGAACCCTTTTCACCTCCAAGCATCTCCAAAGAACCTCCCTAGGAACTTTGTCATAAGCCTTCTCCAGGTCAATGAACACCATGTGCAAATCCCTCTTTCTTTCTCTATACTGCTCCACTAATCTCCTCACCAGGTGGATTTCCTCTGTCGTTGAGCGACCAGGCATAAAACCAAACTGATTCTTCGAAATGGACACGATCCTCCTCAATCTCCGCTCAACCACCCTCTCCCAAATCTTCATAGTATGACTCAACAACTTAATACCTCTATAGTTGTTGCAACTTTGAATGTCCCCCTGGTTTTTATATAACGGAATCATCGTACTCCATCTCCAGGCCTCAGGCATTCTCGCAGTCTTGAAAATATCGTTAAACAAATCAGTCAACCACCTTAAGCTTGCCCCACCCACAAACTTCCAAAAATCCACTGGAATCTCGTTGTGCCCTATCCCCCTACCCTTCCTCATCCTACGAATAACCTCCCTGACCTCCCCCACCTTAAAATGTCTACAGTAACTGAAATCACGACTCTCCTCTGAATGCTTTAGCTCCCCTAACTCAATATCTCTGTCCCCTTCCTCATTCAAAAGTTTATGAAAATACTCATGCCATCTCTTCTTAATATGAACATCCTCCACAAAAACTCTATCATTCTTCCCCTTAATGCACTTCACTTGGTCGAGGTCACGACTCTTTCACTCCTTAGCCTTAGCAAGCCTATACAACCTTTTTTCCCCTCCTTTCTCCTCTAATCCCGCATACAAGCTCTCAAAAGTTGCTGTTTTAGCAGCCGTAACTACTAACTTAGCCTCCTTCTTTGCCACTTTGTAAACCTCCCTATTCACCCGCTTCTCCTTTTCATCTTTACTCTCAATCAACTTAACATACGCCCCCTTCTTAATCTCCACGTTCTTCTTAACTTCTTCATTCCACCAACAATCCCCCTTTTGCCTTCCTGCCCGCCCCCTCGAAACACCCAACACTTCTCTAGCAGTCTCCATGATCCAGCTGGCAGACTTATCCCATCTAACATCCACGTCCCCCTTACACTCCCACACCCCCAATCCTGCTACCTTCTCTCCTATCTCCAGCGCGCTAACTGGCGTCAAGCCACCTCACCAAGATCAAATAATATAAAAAAATAAAATAATAAATACGAAATAAAAGATGCTCGTAGCAAGCAACGGACAGAAATAGAAATAAAACTATCACCAAATATCAGTAAATAATTTATAATCACATGAAATATCTAAAAATTATTTTAGATAGTAAATTTCAACTTTTTCTTTTGTGATATTATACGAAGTTAACTAATGATGTCACAAAAAAATAAGAGGGAGAGAATATTAGGCAAGTGACGGTGCATCCGAGAAGATTTTGGTGTCGCAATATCGCTTATTTAACTTGGATAGCTTTTGATTTTCAATTGGTTTGAGGGACAGCTTCACATGCCAAACAACCTTTCTAGAAAGATGGCTATGTTCTAACTACACTTAAACGTTTGATTATGAATATTATTATTTATAATATTTTAAAATATATTTTTATGTTATTTTAAAATATTTATTTAATCATAAATATTTTAAAATAAGTTTAAAAATATTTAAATTTTTAAAAAACACTTCAAGAGGTATTTTCATTATTTTTAGATTCACTTTTTGTATTTTTAATTTATTTTTGTTAGAAAAAAATCTAATTTTTTTTATTTTTCATAAAATAACCCAATTTTCATAAAATTCTATTTTTTTTTAAAAATTTATTAGGAGTTTTTATAATTTTTAACTTCTAAAATACCTCATTTTCAAAATATTATGGTCAAACACAACTTCAACTCTATTTTCAACTTTCAAATACTAAATAAAGTAAATAATTTTTTAATTTTCATGACAAAAAAGGTCCTTGATACGTCGTTAGTTTCTAAATAAATAATGTTTTAAGGACATTATTAATGTTTTCTTGATATCTAAAAAACCTCATTTATTTATAAATAAAATAAAAAAACAAAATATTATTTATTTAGAAACAGAAAGAGTATATCCTTCACAATTAGATAAACTCAAAATTAATTTTATTTTATACTTAATTTGAGATATTGCATTAATTGATTTAAAACTAATTTGTTTTATCTTTTATATTAAAATGACGGGACTACAAAATTTGTAGTCAAATAAATTTTATGAGATGTTTAAAATTGTAAGTATCAAAAGTTAATTTAAAATGTTATGATATGTTTAAAAGTACAAATTTTAAAAATCTTCTTTTCTTTCTCAAGCTTTATATTGAGTCAAACTGTAGATTCAGGCTGCATTCCTTGAGAGGAAAGAAAAAACAGATTAAACATGGTGTTGTAGGAAATATTGAATTATTTGAAATTAATTTTGGGATGATTCAAAAAGTGGATATGAATTATTCCTTATCCATCTAAAATGACATTATTCCTACTTACTCCATTGGGCTATGCCAGGATGCACATACCCACATCTTCATAAAGCTAAAATCTAATAGTGTTACCTATATCATCTTATATTGTCACATGACATATCGTTCTTTTATTCCTTTAATAACAAGATAGGATATGAATTCGAAATATCTCACTTCCATAATTCATCGACCAAATTCCTCAACTACCGCCTCCCCTACACGCTGTAAATACGTCCTCCGTAACCCCAAGTTTCGCTCAAAAATTGCTTCAAAGTGACCTTTTCTCAAACTTGACTGGTTCTCCGATGACCACGGACCTTCAAGATGAGATCACCCCGCCAAATTCTAAAGGAAACTTCATTTCGATATCAGCAGAAGATAAGTCGCGACTCTACGCACCTTGGCAGACATCCTTGATTGTCAAGCTGGTGGGTCGAAAACTGGGCTACCTAGTGCTGAAGAAAAAATTATAGAAATTATGGAAACCCACTGAAGAATTAAATTTAATCGATTTGGGTTCTGAATTCTTTCTGATAAATTCACTCTGCTGCAAAACGTGCTACACGTTCTTCATGATGGGCCGTGGTTCATCTTCAACAGCTTTCTATCTGTCCAGAGATGGGAACCAAAATTTGTGGCTTCACAAACCCGGCTTGCTCACACCGCAATTTGGGTCTGTTTGCCCGAACTACCTACAGACTTTTACGATGTAGATGTCCTTCATAAGGTTGGTGCAAAGATCGGGACGTTGCTCAAGATGGATACTTGCACTTCAACAACATCTCGAGGTAGTTATGCGCGTTTGTGTGTACGATTTTCTTTGGAACAACCACTATTGCATCATCTATACATAGGATCTCATAAACAAGTAATTCGATATAAAGCGGCTTCGCTACTGTGTACTGCTTGTGGATGACTCGGACATACTACACGTTGTCCTTATAAAATACCTTCGAAAAACCACTTGGATGATAAGCATAGTGATGATTCATTGCACTTTCCTAAGACTACTAACCTCCAAAAACAAAGAAAGGAAGATGATGAGGGATAACAGCTTGTTAGTTTCCCGTCCAGACAGCAGCGTCGTTTAACCGACAAAGGTAAGGAAATTGTTCAACAACCAGGTAAAAGCCCTTCTGGGCCAATTCGGGTCAACGAGGGAAAGGACAACTTGCAGGTAAAAAACCCACATATTTCTTCCTTTCCTAAGGGCCCAGGTAAGTCTCCAACAAGCACTACCTCAAAGTTATTTAATTACCCAAATAAAACTTGTAATGATAATGAAAAACTGGTAGATTTTAATGTGGGGCACACTGGGTTTCTTGATTTAGAATTACCTACTCCTAATATACCCAATTCTCAAACTCTTACTGCTGATTTCACCAATAGCATGACCTCATCTTCTTCTCATATTTCGACACAAATTTTGGCTGATAGGGCCTACGTGGATATCTTGCATGGCAATTTAATTTCTTCTCACATAAGTACTGTTCATAATTCTCCTAAAGTTTACTCTTTAAATGATTACACTTCATGTGGGAATAATGATCTGTTAAGTGCTCAGCTCTCACCTTCTCCAACTCTCTTTTCTCAATAACACGTTTCTGAACCTCTCCATAGTACTTCTCCTCTATAAAAGAAAAATCATTCTCAAAGTTGCCCGTTCAAGGGCCTGCACATCCATTACAGTTCTCCATATCCATTACAAAAAAATTACTAATACTTTCCACTAATGGAATAAGGGAACGACAACCGCCCATATCAAATATACACTTTGATGAATTCGATTCCTCTTTACCCTCCCCAGTCATTACTGGAGGTGGCTTTAATGAGTCACACCCTCTCATTCACCATGAAGGAGAACGAATAAGATTGTCTTATTCTGATTCAAAATCCTCGGGATCTAGCCTAAATTATAACGGAGGGAATGATGCGAGGAATGAAAGTGTTCAACAATCCATTAGCTACGAGTCAATCCCTTTTGACATTCCCATTCTACCCACCGCCGCCACAGGGGGAGGATTCAACGCCATGGATTCAGCCTCATGTGGCGGTAGTAGCGTTGGATCCCAAAGCCCAAGTGCCGCTGTTGACAACTTCAAATATGGACGAAGGAGGGACGGAATAAATATCCACCTTCCTGGATCAGGTACAGGTCTATCTACTCAAAGAACTATCCGAAAAAAAATAAGCGTAAAATATCCCCAAAATATGTTCAAGTGCTCAGTTCATGTAAGGCTGACTCTCAATCCCGATATGGCGAAATATGTTATAATCATGAGTCCCTACCTAAGGGACACTGACTTTTTAGATGATTCTCCCCGAAGGCCTCTTACTTTTACTCGCCCAATGAATTTCCTGATCTGGAATTGTAGAGGTTCTACTTCCCCTGAGTTTAGGAATCACTTCAAAGATCTTCTTGATTTGCATAAGCCTGCTTTAGTAGTCCTACTAGAAACCCATAGTATGAATCATCAGGCTATGCCCAATGAATTTCATTTCTCAAATGTTGCTGCTGTGCCGGCCTCGGGACAAGCAGGGGGATTGTGTAATACCCCATAATTCTACTAGCTTAAATCCGTCTCAAGATTATCAAAGACTAGTTTCAAAGATGAATCCACTTTTATACATGTGGTATTCTCAAGATTTTCACTTTTTGCCATGTGGAAAATACAATAATCTTTACATCGATACCAAATTCGCTCAAATTCGACACCCGGGCAAAGAGTTAGAGCCTTTTTAGTGAGACAGTGTATCATCTGAGCCATCAACGCGTCGCAGAGCCAGCTTAAATGGCAATTGTCAATTTCCAGTATTGCTCCGCGATAGTGGTAAATCGCGCCAAATTTCCAGGTCTCAAACAAGGTGGCAACGCGATAGCTCCGCGTCGTACCACCATGCAGATTCCCAATTGTCCAGTTCCAATGACTTAGCGCAATAGTAGCGCGTCGCGCCAAGGATGAAAATCAGAAAATTTTCACAAGAATTAAAATACATGTCCTAGGGTTAAAAAGGTCAATTTCCCTACCCTAAATAAGCTCAAAAACACGGATTTGAGCCTCTATTACACTAAAATATACTCTATTCTCTCAAAATTCTCTCAAGAACACATTAGGTTTTTTCATAGAAGATTCAAGTTCAAGAATTTCCTCCATCAATCTTCGTGTATATACAAACCAAGGTATGCATAGTGTTTATTCATGGACTTCTTTCATCTATGAAGCCCAAGAATCTCTTTTTTGAGTTCAAGTTTATGGATTTCTTTATGAATTTCATGTTGGGTTTGTTTTGTTTATGCTGAGAATGATCAATTGAATTCAAATCCATGTTGGGTGATCCATGTTATATGAAATTGATTTGTATAGATGTATATTCATGTGAGCCTATGATTAAACCCAAGGATAATGAAATTAGATGTTGAATCATGATGTTTAATTGTTGTATAATATTGTCTACATATATTATGCCTACCAAGTGTTTGATTAAGTGCCTATATGAAGGAAAAATGCCCAATTAGCATGATAGTATGAAATCCCCATTTATGTACAAATTTATGCATATCACATGTTTGATGAAGTGATTCAATATATGAATTATGAATTGTGTTGTTGGTCATGTGTTCAAGTAAGCCGTGCTATGTCAGTTTCTTTCCATTGTGTTCTGGGGGTACTTGTACCCGATAATTTAGCTGTGTGCCTAGAGCCATGTCAGGTTTTCACGATAATCTCAGTCAAACCATGATCAGTAGAATTTAGTTAGTCTCATGACTCAGTAAATCTCAGTAAATTCAGTATCCATCAGATCAGTCCTACTCAGTAATCTCAGTAATCTCAGTAACCACAGTATTCCTAGTAATCTCAGTAACTTCAGTACTCTCAGTCAGTCCTCAGAACTCAGTACATTCCGTCAGTCAACGAAACTCAGTAAACTCAGTTTAGCTTCGCTAAATAATACCATTAGTATCAGCTCAGTTCAGATAATCACTTCAGTTCAGTTAATCAGTTCAGTGTCTTTCAGATGTGAGTAGGATTTAGCACCGAGCGAGCCTAGGGATGGGGACTCACCCGCTAGATAGGACTGAGATCCCTAGAAGAAATCCCTAAGTTCTAGATCTACGTAGATAGCGTAGGTATGAGATGGCACACATTAGATAGGACTGACATACTTAGGGATCACTCGTTAGCACATTTAAATGTATAGGATTGATCCCAGGGGTCACCCTCTAGATTAGGACTGACTCCAGAACAATTATCTTTATCAGTGGCGCGGTACTGACACCCTTCCAACTAGGGTTATAGGTTGGACCCCAGTTAGCTTAGTATGGGGCATGTCGGTTAGATAATTACTTCCCACAATTATAGTTTCAGTCTCAGTCTCAGCCTCAGTAAAAGAACTTAGATAGTTCTTCAGATTTTAGGACTGTCAGATACAGTCAACTCAAATATAGAATGGAACTCAAATAGTTCCATCAGATTCAAGGATGTCAGATACAGTCATTCACATTATTAGTTATATCAGTTATCAAAACTCATGTCATCAGTATTCATCTTTTGGACTGTCAGATACAGTCAACCAGACCTATTCTTTATAATTAGAACTGTCAGACACAGTTATTTATGTATCAGTAACATAGTATCAGTCCCTCAGATATCAGTAATTCCATGTTATTAGTAAAACTCAGTAGTCAGAACTCAGTATTCAGTCCTAGCACAATCTTAGTTATAGTTATGTATGCATGCATGTATTCTCATGTTCATGTTTGTCAATCAGTTAGTATTGTTCATGCATATGAACCTATTACATTCAGCCTATCTCACTTGCATACCAGTACATTCAAAGTACTGATGCATTTGCGCTATAGTATCTTAAACCATAGGTTTAGAAGCATGAGCTCCAGAGAACCAGTAGCATCCCAATTCAGCGATCAGAGTTAGCAGTGAGTCCTTATCCTTTGAGGACATGATGATTTCATTACTAATTCAGTTTTCATTTTATTTCAGTAGTCAGAGTTAGTTGGTGACATGTCCCATCAACTCCTTATTCAGACAGTTTAGAGGCTTTCAGACTATATCACGTTAGACAGTTATTTCAGATTTGCTTTGGTATTGTTATACTATTTTCAGACATTGTTTTGAACCTTATGGCCATTCAGTTCATGTTTCCGTATTTTATGGTATATTAGGCAGTATACAGGTACAAATATCAGTCATGGGTTAGCTTGTGGTCCTTCGGGGTCATAAGTACTGTGTAGCATTCTGGGTACCATATTCGGGGCATTACAGATTGCTATCCTTTGGCAAGTAGATCTTTTGAATATTACGAAAGTTGCTATGATTCATCAAGAAATTTACTGTAGAATTCAGGTAATCCTTTCCCTTATTAATTGGTTGTTTACTGCTATTTATGCTTATAATAATAAAAATAATCGAATGAATCTATGGGATAATCTAAAACATGTAGCTGACTCCTTTGCAGGACCTTGGTTAATAGATGATGACTTTAATAAAATTTGTAATTCTGCTGAAAAATTTGGTGGCTTACCTTTATGGTTCTTTAGGGCAAATAGATTTTCGAAGTGCCTTTAGTACTACCATATGGTTGACCTGGGCTACTCTGGTAGTAAATACATGTGGTCAAACTTGTGTAGGAATAGCAAAATTATCATGGAACGCCTTGATAGATGTGTTGCGAATAGTGACTGGATTCAATTATTCCCAGAATCTTCGGTCAGACACCTTCCCCATACTCACTCTGATGACTGTCCTTTACTTCTTCAGTTAACTACCCCAATAGCCATATCTCATAAGCCTTTTCGAATGGAGACCATCTGGACTACTCACCCTCAGTTTCCTACGGTCATTAGGAACTCTTGTCTTAGAATGAATAATGACCTGCTACCTTATATCTCTTGCTTTCAGACTCAGGTAGCCATTTGGAATAAAGAAGTTTTTGGGAATATCTTCTATTAGAAAAGACGCATCATGTCTCAGTTAGGTGGAATCCAAAAATCCCCTTACTACCCTACGAGTAATTTTCTCAAAAATCTGGAAAGCTCTCTCACTCAAGATCTCAATGAGCTTCTTCATGTGGAACATGAATTTTGAAAGATTAAATCTCATATCCATTGACTTAATGAGGGAGACACAAATACTAAATTTTACGATATGTCCACTATTTATCAAAGGCACAAAAATAGGATCTTTGCTCTGCGAGATTCCGTTGGAAACTGGATAGATGATAGGCAAGAAGTCAGAGACCTTATCATTTCCTTCTTTTCAAACCTCTACTCCACAAACCTTATCCATTCTAATAGGCAAGCCCATCAGGCCTGCAACCACTTCATCGTTAAGGTAGACACAGACTACTTAGAAAGACCGCTCTCCCACAAGGAAATTATTGACTCAGTTTTTTCTTTCAACCCCTATAAATCCCCAGGTCCTGACGGTATTCATCTTTTTTTGTTCTAAAATATTGGGACCTGCTTCACCAATCAATTGAAGAGTTTTGCTTCTCTATTTTTACACGTTGGAAAATCCATGAGAAAATAAATAACACGTTTATTTGCCTTATTCCAAAGGTTTCTAATCCCGAGTCAGTCACCCAATATCAGCCCATCAGTCTCTGTAATACTACTTATAAGGTTATCACTAAGATTATTATCAGCTGGATCAAACCATTTCTTAAGGATATTATTGGTCCAGCTCAATCAAGTTTTTTGAAAGATCGTAGAGCATCTGATAATGCTATGCTTGTGCAGGAACTCCTATGCCACCTTCGAAATTCCAAATGTAGAAAAGGTTACATGTTGGCAAAAATAGATCTAGAAAAGACTTTTGACCGACTAGAATGGTCATTCATTCATGACACTCTTCTTTACTTTAGATTCCCTCAAAATTTGGTCACTCTCATCATGTCTTGTATCTCCATTACTTCGGTGTCCTTGTTAATCAATGGATCGGCAACTTTTTTCTTTATGCGAATCCACTAGGGGGACCCTCTCTTCCCATATCTATTTATATGCATAGAAAGGCTCTCTCGCAGAATCGACTCATCCATTGAGAATTATCTCTGGAACCCTATTAAATTATCTGCGCGTGCTCCTCCCATTTCACATTTGCTTTTTGTCGATGATATTATTCTTTGTGCTGCTGTTTGATCTATCTCTTGCAACTCTATGGATTAAGTTTTCAAGCATTTTGAGTTGGTTTCTGATCAAAAAATTAATCTGGAAAAATCTAAGCTCTTTTTATCTAAGAATACTCCTGCCATAGCCAGGGATAAAGCTGTTCATGATGTCAACATTCAGGAGGGTCATAAATTTGGTTAGTACTTAGGCTTCCCAATGTTCATGTCTAAGCCCACTAAGCTTGACTACCAGTTTCTTCTAGATAACTTTAAAAGTCATTTGTTTTGCTGGAAACTCCATTGCTTACAACTGTGGGGAGAGCTACTCTTATCAGGCCAAATCTGAATACCCTTCCCAACTATGTCATATACCTTTTACAACTCCCTAGGTACATCACTAGAGAAATGAAAGCCTATGAACAAAATTTCCTTTGGGGTGACACATCTACCAAATTTAAGCATCATCTATTAAAATGGCAAGATGTTACTACTCCTAAGGATACTGGGGGCCTTGGAATCCAACGACTCACAATCAAGAACCTTGCTTTGTTAGCATCTTCTGCATGGCATGTTTTTTATTTGAACGCACCCTGGGCTCAAATACTCAAATCCAAGTACCTTGGGCACAAATGGGGCAACTCCAGAATTTGGAAAACACTTATGACAGGTTGGGCTCAATGTCAAATTGGGCTTTAATGGAAACTTGCAGATGGAAAAAATGTCCTCTTCTTTGCTGAACCTTGGATTGGGCCAAATTGTTCTATCCTCAACCTAATTCAAGGGCCTCTTCAAAGGCATGAATCGAAAGCGAAGATTGACCCCTACAAAACTGATTATTGGTGGACTTTCTTTGAGCTTTCGTTTAACTTTCCCCAAAGCATATTCTCTCGTGTTAACTCTATTTATTCCCCCCGCCAAGATGTCTCCAATGTTGACCGATTCATTTGGGGTCTTACAAACAATAAAATATTTTTAGTCACCTCCTGTTACAATGCCCTACTAAGAAAAAAGATTAAGATTAACAGAGACATTGATTTCCTGTGGATTTGGAAGATAGGTATCCCGCCAAAATTAAGCATTTCTTATGGCTTATACATCACAACCACCTCCCTATAGCCTCCTTCTTGCATTTTATAAACTGTATTTCCTCACCTCTCTATCCTCTTTTCCACTCCTTCTCTGAAACTGTTTCCCATCTTTTCTTACATTGCAAGTCTGTAGAGCCACTTTGGGTTGAGTTAGACATCTCTGTTCAAATAAATAAAATCATGTTAGCTACCACAGGTCACCACCCCCAACGGTGGCTCCTTAGGATCCTAGAAATAAATTTAACTAACTCTAACCAACCCCTAAGCCCGTCCGTTCCCGCAAGAGTTATCCTCAGTTACTGTTTGTGGTCTATTTGGATTGGTCGTAATAAATGTATCTTTGAGAAAAGGACTTTTAATATAAACCTAACTTATGTCTTATCGGTTGCCTCTGAGTTCTGGTATTTGGCAGGAAAAACAAATCCTAAAAAGCATACTTTTCCTCTGTATGTCAAATGGAAACCACCGGCACCCGATAGCCTAGTTCCGATCGTGCTGCTATAGCGAGAATATTTAGAAACCACAATAAATACTGGATTTTAGGTTTTATAGATCTTATAGTCACTACTAGTTCTTTGGAGGCAGAAACCCACACTCTCATGCTAGGGCTTTCGATCGCTCTTCAATACTGATTCCACCTTCTAGAAATAAATGTAGACTGTGAGCATCTAGTAAGACTGCTGCAATTTTCATAAAATGTTAACTCATCTGTATTAATTGATTGTAGGTACCTACTACGGTCTCTGGATGAACCGCAAGTCAAGCATGTTAGCAAAGAATAGAATAAGTTGGCGGATGTGTTAGCAAGAGTGAATGTATATACTACTACAACTACTACCGATAGACCTTTGCTGCTTTGGCACCCTCCTATATCCTTAGAGGATATTTTGCAAGCTGATAGAAGGGGAGGACCAATTTCTAGATGGAGAAATAGAATAAGTGCAGGGTTTTGTATAATAGTTTGTATAATAGTAATGCTACTACTGATGCTAGTGCATGTACAGTGGCTCTGCCACAAACTACATCCCTGTAAGCTTTGACTTGTTTTATGACTATATCGCCTTTTACAAAAAGAAAGTGTGTAAATACAAAATTTCTTGAGAAGAAGTGTTTTACTCCTCAATAAATATACTCAATGCAAATCTAAATTAATTTGATTACGAAGTTTTGAATTCTGAATACTTAAAGGAGAAAAAAAAGAGATAGTATTGGAGCCGTTGCAAATGATCATGTTATTTATTTGGTTGAAAATAACTCAAATTAGTATTATTATCCAACATTAGTCACCTAGTCTTCCAAAAGGTGAGGGGCGGTCTACCTTCTGCATACACTCTACCCTTCCCAGATCAAAGATAAAAGGCATGTTGTTGTATTATTATTCCAAATAATATAAAAGGCTATTGGAAGTCATGAGCCAGTTTAGCAACTATACTCATGCTCATGTTATTCTGGCTACAAGAAATTGTATGTTTTAACCCAAACTTCAATACTAAATTCACGAACAACTTTCAAGAACTATAATGTAGTTACAACAACTTCAAACACAAGTCCAAATGAATAATCAAATGAACTATCAAAATGAAGTGTTTATCAACTTCAAGAAAGAAGATGAAATAGAAAATTATAGAATCAAGTCCATGAAATGCATGGTGTTTCCTTAAGGAATTTATTCCCCTCAAGTACCCTGAGGTTATGGAATCTTCCCTCTAGGATAAAATGATTCTCTTTCTAAAAATAGCGACACCTCAAATTTTTTGAAACTTTGAACACGCTCAATGAATTGATGATCAAACGATAGTTTTTTTAGAAGAAGAAGATTGTTTTTCAACTAAAAAAAAAATTCATACCTGAGGAAAAATTCAGTTATTTATAGCTATCAAGGTATTGCTTCATGAAGAGAAGCAATGGTTCAGAAAGGTGCAACTCTTCCAAAAAGGTGCAACTCTTTGGAAAAGTCATAACCTATTAGAAAGGTCGTAACCGTTCAATCCAAAAATGTGCCTATTCAAATTGCATCCTTTCTCTTGGTGTTTTATTTTGAGAAAAAACATATTATTTTTCCATTCACACCTCTTAAAAATCCAACAATCTTCCACTTAATTGAGGAATGACTATTTTAATGAAACATTTATGAAAAAGTATGTGATCAACAAGAAAAGACTAAATGCATCTAGATAAGTAGGTTTCACTTTCCCTAGTGAACATGCATTAGATGCACTCGGTCAATCAGTAGATTTGATATCTTTAAAATATTGAACTTTAATGTACACTTAGACAACGTAAGTCATACAACTAACCTTTTATCATTTATGGCTCGCACAGTTTTATTTGTCCATAAACACATCCAGATTTTATGAGAGCGTAGAGAATAGGCCTTTACTAACATTCTTCTTGAAGCGGTTTCTACTTCACTCTCACATAGGTGATTTCTAAACGTTTAATCCTATAGATCAAACTATTTGGTCAAACCTTCCAAACTTAAAAACCATTAAAAGGCTTCAAACCATAAGCCTTATTCTTGTTCTATGAACATTGTCTTCATCATAAGAATGTATTGAGTATATTGATAATGTTGAACCGTCAGTCATAACTTTGTTTGATCTTCTTGAATCTAGCTCTTGGGATCTCCAGTATGCTAGGTAGAGCTACTGCCATGCTGACTTATCCTAGGCCATAAACCTATTCCCTTCAATGATCAACTCCCTCTCTATATAGGCCTTTTGTAAGTGGATCCGACACATTATCCTTTGACTTCACATACTCTATTGTGATAATTCCACTAGAGAGTAGTTCTCTAATGATATTATGTCTCCGCCTTATATGAAGAGATTTACCATTGTACATTATGCTCCCTTCCCTACCTATCATCGCTTGACTATCACAGTGTATACATACTGGTGCCAATGGTTTGGGCCAATAAGAAATATCTTTCAAGAAATTTCGAAGCCATTCAACTTCTTTATCAAATTTATCTAATGCAAAAAATTCAAATTTCATTATAAAATGGGCAATACATATCTGTTTAGATGATTTTCAAAAGACTACTCCTCTACCTAAATTAATTACATATCCACTTGTTGATTTTACTTCATTCAATCAGGTGATCCAATTTGCATCACTATATCTTTCAATGATTGTTGGATATTTATTATAATGCAAAGCATAGTCTTTAGTGTGTTTCCCAAAACTCTTTTCATTGCTATCCAATGAGTTTTATTGGGATTACTCGTGTACCGACTCAATTTAATAAAGCACATACTATGTCTGGCCATATACAATTCATGATATACATTAAACATTCCAACACTCTTATGTAGTCTAACTGTGAGACACTTTCACCTTCATTCTTTTGAAATGCAAAGCTCACGTCTAATGAAATCTTGGCAATACTGAAATCCAAATACTTGAACTTGTCAAGTATCTTCTCAATGTAATGAGATTGTGACAATGCCAACCCATATGGAGTTGTATGGATTCTTATCTCTAAGATCACATCCACAACTCCAAGGTCTTTAATATCAAACTTGCTCTCAAGTATTCGTTTAGTAGTATTTATGTCTGAAATGTCTCTACTGATGATCAACATGTCATCCACATATAAGCAAAATAATGACTTTGTAATTTGGTGTGTCATTAATGTAAACACATTTATCACATTCGTTTATCTTAAATTCATTTGCCAACATAGTTTGGTCATACTTTGCATGTCATTTAGGTATTTGTTTTAGTCCATAAAGAGACTTAACAAGTTTGCACACCTTCTTTTCTTTACCAGGAACCATAAAATCCTCTAGTTGTTTCATGTAAATTTCTTTCTCCAATTCTCCATTTAAGAATATTATTTTTACATCCATTTGATGGATTCAAGATCATATACAACCGGCAAGGCAACTAGTATTCAAATTGATATTATCCTCGTGACAGGTGAGTATGTATAAAAATAGTTCAGGCCTTCTTTTTATTTAAAGCCTTTCACTACAAGTCTTGCCTTGTATTTGTCAATAGTACCATCCACTTTCATTTTCCTTTTAAAGATCCATTTAGAACCTAAAGGTTTATTTTCTGGAGGAAGATCAACCAATTTCCAAGTGTGGTTGCTCAAGATTGAATCAATCTCATTATTGATTGCCTCTTTCCAAAAGGATGAGTCCGAAGACGACATCGCTTCTTTAAACATTTGAGGCTAATTTTCTAAGAGAAACGTTATAAAATTTGATCCAAAGAAAGTTGATATTCTTTGACTTGTACTATTCCTTGGATTCTCATCATTAAGTACACTCTCATTTGGTTCATCTCGAGGTTGTTTAGATCCTCCACTAGACTGCTCATGTCCAGTTTTATACGGATAAATGTCTTTAAAGAACTCAACATTATCTGATTCAATTACTGTTTTTTCATTAATATCTGGATGTTTGTATTTCTGAACCAAAAATCGACATGCTTTACTACTTTTAGCATACCCAATGAACACTCATTCTACAGTCTTAGGTCCTATTTTTACCCTTTTAGGCATAGGGACTTGGAATTTCGCTAGACACCCCCATATTTTAAAATATTTCAAGTTGGGTTTACTTTTTTTCCATTTTTTGTATGATATTGAAAGTGTCTTACTATGAGACACTCTATGGAGTATTCAGTTAGCTGTAAGGATAGCTTCCCCTCATAAGTTTTGCGGTAAATCAGGACTTATGAGTAAGGTATTCATTTTTTTTCTTTAATGTTTGATTCTTCCTTTATACAATTTCATTTGATTGAGGTGAATACAGGGAAGTATTTTGATGGATACTTCCATTTTCTCTATATATCTCTGCAAAAGGAGATTCATATTCTCCACCTCTTTCACTTCTTATTATTTTTATCTTTTTCTCTAACTGATTTTCAACTTCTATTTTATATTACCTAAACTCGTCTGATTGCTTCATCCTTACTATTTAGAAAATAAACATAAAAGTACCTATTGCAATCATCAATAAAAGATATAAAATACTTTTTTCCACTACGAGATGATGTTGAGTTCATATCATAAATATCAGTGGATTAAGTCTAAGGGATTGGAATTCCTTTCAATGGAACTATACAGATCTTTAGCATACTTTGATTCCACACATGTTTGATACTTTGATTTATTGCACTCAAAGCTTGGCAAAAGTTCTAAGTTAATCAGTTTATGCAATGTTTAATAATTGACATGTTCTAACTGTTCATGCCACAATTCATTAGTGTAATACCCCGCATATTTCTAAGCTAGGAAGTGAATAAGTATTCCTATGTATGAAATCTCCTATCTTGTGATTTATACTTGAGTACATGACTTATAATGAATATCCTAGTGATAGGATAGCTTATGATGCATTAAGCATGTTCATATGAGTCACTTAAGGTAATACAAGCTAAGAGTTTTTGAATCCATCAAGTTTTAGTGTTCGATTTTGCAAGGGTCATCTTTGAAGAAGTATAACTCGATGTTAATGTGGTATTTTTTCTGATTTAGACCCACCAAATTGTAGAGAATTGAATTAGCTTTCCAACAATACCAATTTCGCCTTAATCCAATACCTGAGCGAAAAGTTATACCTATTTTTGTGAGAGACAGTAAGCATAGGCGATTGGTTAGGCGCCGCCTAACCCAAGCATAGGAGATTGGTTAGGCGCCGTGCCGCCTAAGTCAATTTCAGGTGTCAAAAACACTCCGTTTTGAGTTATTTTAAAGGTAATTAATTCTTTAAATACTCCTTACACGTCCCTAAACTTAACCCTACGAAATATATAGCTTCTAAACATACTGCAACCCTATTTTCATCTCAAAGCTCATCATCCAAGAGCACTAAAGGAGAAAAACAACTAGGGTTGCATAATTAAGCTTGAAGATTAGATTTCAAGGAAATTCCTCCGTCAATCATCAAGAATCTTCCTTCTAAGGTATGCGTAGTGTTCATTCACGGATTCCTTTCGTTCGTGGAGTTCAAGAATCAATCTTTAAAATACAAAATCTTGGTTGATTGTGGTGATATGATCATACCCATGTTGATGCTTGTTTGTTTTTCCTCTTTTTCATTATAAAGTATGATTTCTATATTGTTGGGTGTTGATGATCATGTTGGTTATATTGGGAGATTCTTTATATGTTTTTATGAATTCATGATATCATATGAGTTGGAAACATGTAAATTTGGTTGTTCATGATGTATAATTTGATGATTTCACCTATGCTTAATATGTGCATGTAAGGTGTTTGATAAAATGCCTAAGGAACTAGAAATCATGCAATCTAGCTAAATTGTGACTAAGTGAAGGATTCATGATATGCCCTTACGTTCCAATGACTTCTATGTTGTTAATGTGCCTTGTAAATGTTGTTGAAAAATTCATGAACTAATCTTATAAGATTATGCTATGTTTACTTGCAAATCCTACTTATGAACAAGATGTATGATAACCATGCAATCCACATGAACTTCCATGCTATTGGTATGTGTTGCCAATATGATCATGCAATGAACATGATATTAAGATTGTGCAAGTACTTCCATGTGATATGAAATCCTTTCCATGCAATACATTGTTGATAACCATGCTTAGTATGAGATCCCTACTTATGATATTATAAATTATGGACTCTACTCTTATGATCAAGTCAGTCATGTGTGTCAGTTTTATTCCATCGAGTCCTGGGGGTACTTGTACCCGAAAACTATAGCTGTGTGCCTAGATCCATGTTATGTTTTACGATATCCAAACTCAAGCTATGATTCCATAGACTTCAGTCAGTCATGTGACTTAGGAAAACCTCATGATCTTAGTCAGTTGTCAGATATCAGTAACATTCTGCCAGTTAATGAAATCCAGTAAGATTAAGTCATGCACAGTCAGTTATTCATGTTCAGTCCCTCCAGATGGAAGTAGAGGTTAGCACCGAGTCAACCAAAGGATGGGAACTCACCCGCCAGTTTAGGGTGTGATTCTTAGTAGAAATCCTTGTGTTCTAGAACTACGTAGCAAGCGTAGGTTGAGACATCTTAACCCGTTAGATTAGGATTGATGAGGTGGCTTAACCCGTCAGTTTAGGGTTCCCACTGTTCTTATTCAGTATCTTCCAGATAAGGGTCACTCATAGGCTATCCTTACCCATGGCACGGTATTGACACCCCTCCAGTCGGGGCAGAGATTGGACCCCAACTTAGCCATAACGGCATACATGGGGCTGGTCGGTTAAACACTACTTCCCATAGTTTCAGTAAAAGAACTTAGGGCGTTCTTCAGATTTCAGTATATACAGGACTGTCAGATATAGTCGTCCATGTTATTAATTTCAATATCAGTCATGACAGTTATCAATAAACCATGTATTAGCTTACAGGTCATGCTATCACGTATTCACGGTCCCAGTTTCTATATATGTGTGTTTGCACTCCCATGTTCATATTAGTTAGTCAGTGTTGTTCATGCATGAAACCCTTTATGTCGAACCTACCTTCCTCGTATACTCAGTACTCCAGTTGTACTGACACATTTGCGCTATGGTGCTTTCTTTTCATATTACACGATAGGTTCCAAGACACGAGCTCCAGCCCAACAGTAGTCGTAGCATTCCAGTCGCAGAGACTTAGTGAGTCCTCATTGATTCGAGGATAATATGATTTGATTTATTTATTTATTTCTTCAGTTTAGTTTTATGGAGTTAGTTTCAGACATGTTACTTTAACTCCTTATTCAGACAGTTTAGGGGCTTTCAGATTTGCTTTCAGATTTACGTTCAGATTGAGTTGTTTTGGGTATTTTCACCCACATGATTGTATTCAGTTGAACCTTATGGCCTTACAGTTCCATGTATTCAGCATTATTATATCATGATTTGTAGTACACAGGTACAAATATCAGTCATGGGTTAACTTGTGGTCCCTTGGGGTCATAAGCACCGTGTAGCATTTTGGTTCAGTGAATCGAGGTGTTACAAACTTGGTATCAGAGCCTAAGGTTCAATAGAGTCCTAGGAAGTATGAAAGCCGCATCTAGTAGAGTCTTGTACATGGGTGTGTTGCGCATCACATTTATGTGCGGGAGGATATAAGATGTTTTAGGAAAAATCCCCTTTCTTCATTATTCATGTCATGCTAGTGAGCATAATCACAAGTTAAACTCTCAGTATAATCCATTCTTCTCTTATTCCAGACCATGGACCCAAAGAGAAGAAACCAGCCAGCTCCTTATCCCGAAGATCTTTTGGCGAACATGTTTCCCATGCGGAGTTTAGAGCCGCATTTACCACACTTGCTCAGTCCATGGCTGCACAGAATGAATAGCCACCAGTCATTCCGGACAATCCATTGGACACTCCCAAAGTAGCTAGGGTTCAGGACTTCACCTGAATGAACCCTCTATCTTTCCATGGGTCTAAGTCTGATGAGGACCCTCAGGAGTTTATTGACCAAGTCCAGCAGGTCATCGATATCATGGGTGTTACTTCTATTGAGAGTGCTGAGTTAGACACCAACCAGTTATAGGATGTTTCTCATGATTGGTACAAACAGTGGAAGTCTGAGAGGTTAGATGATACAGGCCCTATCGAGTGGAAGAAATTTGTCATGACCTTCTTAAAAAGATTCTTTCCCCAAGAGCTGAGGGAAGCCAAAGTTCTTGAGTTCATCAACCTCAGGTAGGGGAATATGAAGGTTAGGGAGTGTTCTCTCAGATTTACTCAGCTAGCCAGGTATGCTCCTCATGTGGTTGCAGAAAAAAGAGCTAAGATGAGCAAGTTCGTGTCAGGGGTCAATGATAGTGTGGTAAATGAGTGTAGGTCTGCGATGCTGATCAGTGATATGACCTTAGCAAGACTCATGACCTATGCCCAGCAAGTAGAAGAACAGAAGTTTAAGACTAGGGAGAGGCAGAACAAGAGAGCAAGGTCAGGTAATTTCAACTTTGCTCACCCCAAGTCATATGGAGGAAACCGTTCATAGTTTTTCTCTAAGTTAGTCGTTCTAGCTCCTTCCTCTGCCAGCGCTCCAGTGCCGAAGTTTAGAGATGGTAATAGAAACAAAGAACCAGGCTCTAAATCTCAAGGTAGTGTTAGCAGTGCCCGAACGAATCCCCTTTGTCATACTTGTGGTAAGAACCATAAGGGCATTTGTAGAGCCGGTAGTGATGTCTGTTTTAGTTATGGCAAGCCAGGCCATAGGATTAGGGAGTGTCTGCAGTCAAGTCTTCAGGGTCAGCAAAATTATTCTACAGCTCAGTCCAGTCGCCCGAACCAGCAGGGTGCCATTTCAGTGCTACTAGTGGGCAACACCCAAACAGACTCTATGCTCTTCTGTCCTGGCAGGATCAGGAAAATTCTCCTGATATTGTTACTAGTACGTTACAGATTTTCCATGTTTATGTTTATGCTTTGATAGACCTAGGTGCATCTTTGTCATTTGTTACTCCATACATAACAGGCATTTTGGAATCAGTCCCGAAGTCCTAGCAAAGCCCTTCTCAGTCTCTACCCAGTGGGTAAAACCATCATAGCCTGACGGGTATACAGGAACTGCCCGGTTATGATATCTCAGGAATCTTCATCAGCAGATTTAGTAAAGTTAGAGATGACTGATTTTGATGTCATTCTTGGCATGGATTGGCTTCATTTTTGCTATGCCACAGTCGACTACAAAAATAGGATAGTTCAGTTTCAGTTCCCGAATGAGCCCGTCCTAGAGTGGAAGGGTCGCATTTCAGCATTCAGGGGTCAACTTGGTTCCTACCTTCGGGCAAGGAAAATGATTTCTAATGGGTGTGTGTATCATCTCGTGCATGTTAAAGATTCTAGTTCTGAATCTGTTAGCCTCGAAACAGTCCCTGTTGTTAATGAATACTCAAATGTCTTTCCCGAAGATCTTCCAGGCATTCCTTCCAAAAGGGAAATAGACTTCGGCATAGACCTTCTTCTGAATACTCAACCTATTTCTATTCCGCCATACAGAATGGCACCAGCAAAACTCAAGGAACTGAAAGATCAGTTGAAGGATCTCTTAGATAAGGGATTCATCAGACCCAGCATTTCCCCATGGGGTGCGCCAGTATTATTCGTGCGCAAGAAAGACGGTTCTCTCAGGATGTGTATTGATTACCGTCAACTCAATAAGGTCACGGTCCAGAACAGATATCCTCTTCCCAGGATTGATGATCTATTCGACCAACTTCAGGGTGCCAGTTACTTCTCCAAGATAGACATCAGATAAGGCTATCATCAGCTCAGAGTTAGAGAATGTAACATTTTGAAGACAACTTTCCGTACTCGGTATGGTCACTTCAAATTCTTAGTCATGTCATTTGGTCTTACCAATGCCCCTACAACTTTTATGGATTTGATAAACCGTGTGTTCAAGCAGTACTTAGATATGTTTGTCATTGTCTTTATAGATGATATTCTAGTCTATTCTCGTACAAAGCATGATTATGCAGACCATATCAGGATTGTTCTTCAGACTCTTAGGGATCACCAGTTATTTACTAATTTCAGAAAGTGCAAATTTTGGCTAAGATCAATAGCATTCCTTGGCCATATTATTTCTGATGATGGAATTAGAGTAGATCCTTAAAAAACCGAGGCAATAAGAAACTGGCCCAGACCCGTATCTCCATCAGATATTAGGAGTTTCTTGGGTTTGGATAGGTATTACAGATGGTTTTTCAAGGGATTTTCTTCTATTGCATCTCCCATGTCCAGATTGACTAAGAAGAAGATTAAGTTTCAGTGGTCAAATTCATGCGAGAAGAGCTTTCAAGAGTTGAAGACTCGACTCACCTCCACTCCAGTTCTAGCTATTCCAGATAGTTCATACGGTTTTGTAGTCTATTGTGATGCATCCAGAGTAGGTTTAGGTTGTGTCCTAATGCAGTATGGTAAGGTCATAGCTTACGCCTCCAGACAGTTAAAGCCACATGAGAAGAATTATCCTACTCATGATCTTGAGTTAGCAGCGGTAGTTTTTGCCTTGAAGATTTGGAGGCATTATCTTTATGGAGTTCATGTAGATGTCTTCACAGACCATAAAAGCCTCCAGTATGTTTTTTCCCAAAAAGATCTCAATTTTTTTTGCCAGAGAAGGTGGTTAGAGCTCTTGAATGATTACGACATGAGTGTTTTTTATCATCCGGGCAAGGCCAATATTGTGGCCGATGCTCTCAGTCGACTCTCTATGGGTAGTATTTATCATGTTGAGGATAGTAAGAAAAAGATGGCTCAGAAGATCCATCAGCTTTCTAGACTAGGCATTTGCTTAGTCGATTCTTCAGAGGGTAGTATATGTATTGATAGTAGTTCAGAGTCATCTCTAGTTTTTGAGGTGAAAGAGAAACAAGATAGGGATCCTAACCTTGTCAAGCTCAAAGAGTCAGTTCAGAATCAGGAATTTAAGGTTTTCTCCCAACGGGGAGATGGTGTTCTTCGTTGTCAGGGTCGTCTTTGTGTTCCAGGTGTAGATGAATTGAGGTAGCAAATACTTGCAGAAGCGCATGGTGCGCGATACTTTATTCATACAGGGGCCACTAAGATGTACCACGACATGTGGGAGATCTATTGGTGGAGTGGGATGAATGAAGAGAGATATTGCTGAGTTTATGGCTAGGTGCTCTACATGTCAGCAGGTTAAGATAGAGCATCAGAAACCTAGTGGTTCCATGCAAAAGTTTACCATTCTTACTTGGAAGTGGTAAGAAGTTAACATGGACTTTGTAACGGGTTTACCTAGAACTCGTTATCAACATGATTCAGTCTGGGTCATTATAGATAGAATGACCAAGTCAGCTCATTTCCTTCTTGTTTGTACTTCTTATTCCATCGAGGATTGTGCCAAACTCTATATTAGGGAGTTAGTCAGATTACACGGTGTTACACTATCTATCATCTCAGACAGAGGTACCCAATTCACTTCTCACTTTTGGAAAGCATTCCAAAAGGGTCTCAGTACCCAAGTCCATCTCAGCACAACATTTCATCCTCAGACAGATGGTCAAGCAGAGAGGACCATTCAGACTCTTGAAGATATGCTAAGGGTGTGTGAAATTGACTTCAAGGTAAGTTCGGAAGACCACTTGCCTTTGATTGAGTTTGCATACAATAATAACTATCATTCTAGTATTCAGATGGCTCCATTCAAAGCTCTCTATAGTAGGAGATGTAGATCTCTGATTGGTTGGTTCGAAGTTAGTGAGGCCTTAATCATAGGTCCTGACTTAGTATTCGACGCCTTAGAGAAAGTTCAGTTGATCAGAGAAAGACTTCAGGCTACTCAGAGCCGACATAAGTCCTATTCAGATGTTCGTAGAAAAGATCTCAAGTTCAAGGTGAATGACTATGTCTATCTTAAGATCTCTCCCATGAAGGGAGTAAAGAGGTTCGGCAAGAAAAGGGAAACTCAGTCATCGGTATGTCGGTCCCTTTAGAATTCTTTGTTGCTTCGGCAAGGTAGCTTATGAGCATGAGTTGCCTTCAGATCTAGCCTCAGTACATCCAGTCTTCCATGTCTCTTTGCTACAGAAGTGCATAGGTGACCCAGCAGTTGTTGTCCCTATTTAGAGCATCGACATTCAGAATAGTCTCTCCTATGAAGAGATTCCAGTCGAAATCTTAGATTATCAGACTCGTAGATTGAGGAACAAAGAAGTCCCTCTAGTCAAGGTTCTTTGGCGAAATCAGTCTCATGAGGGAGATGCTTGGGAAACAGAAGCAGATATGCATACCAAGTATCCTCAACTCTTCCCCGCCAATTCAAATCAAGCTCAAGGAAATAGTTCTCCTTAAGCTTATTAAGTTTCATGTTCATGTTTTCAGTATAAACTTGGTACCTATTAACCATTTCATACTCAGTCATTCATTCATCTGCCAGTTGTCCGTGCATCAGATATGCACGAGTTTAGTATGTTTAGCATGTCAGTCGTGAGATCAAGTTTTAGTTCTTCATGTTCAGTTCAGGTTCTATTGTGTTGTATCCCTTCTAAGTAAATTCTCATTCAAGGACGAATGTTCCCAAGGGGGAGATATTGTAATACCCTGCATGTTTCTAAGCTAGGAAGTGAATAAGTATTCGTACTTATGAAATCTCCTATCCCATAATTCATACTTGAGTACATAACTTACAATGAATATCATAGTGATAGGATAGATTATGATGCATTAAGCATGTTCATATGAGTCACTTAAGGTAAATCAAGCTAAGAGTTTTGGAATCCATCAAGTTTTAGTGTTTGATTTTGCAAAGGTCATCTTTGAAGGAGTATAACTCGATCTTAATGTGGTATTTTGGCTAATTTAGACCCACTAAATTGTAGAGAATCGAATTAGCTTTCCAACGATACAAATTTCGCCTTAATCTAATACCCGAGCGAAAACTTATGCCCATTTTTGTGAGAGACAGTAAGCATAGGAGATTGGTTAGGCGCCACCTAACCCAAGCATAGGAGATTGGTTAGGCGCCTCCCAACCCAAGCATAGGTGGTCACTTGAGCGCCGCCTAAGTCAATTTCAGGTGTCAAAAACACTCCGTTTTGAGTTATTTTAAAGGTAATTATGTCTTTAAATACTCCTTACACGTCCCTAAACTTAACCCTATGAAATATATAGCTTTTAAACATACTGCAACCCTATTTTCATCTCAAAGCTCATCATCCAAGAGCACTAAAGGAGAAAATCAACTAGGGTTGCATAATTAAGCTTGAAGATCCGATTTTAAGAAAATTCCTCCGTCAATCATCAAGAATCTTCCTTCTAAGGTATGCGTAGTGTTCATCCACGGATTCCTTTCGTTCGTGGAGTTCAAGAATCAATCTTTAAAATACAAAATCTTGGTTGATTGTGGTGATATGATCATACCCATGCTGATGCTTTTTTGTTTTTCCTCTTTTTCATTATAAAGTATAATTTCTATATTGTTGGGTGTTGATGGTCATGTTTTTGATATTGGGTGATTCCCAAGATGGAATCTTTATATGTTTTTATGAATTCATGATATCATATGAGTTGGAATCATGTAAATTTGGTTGTTCATGATGTATAATTTAATGATTTTACCTATGCTTAAGATGTGCATGTAAGGTGTTTGATAAAATGCCTAAGGAACTAGAAATCATGCAATCTAGCTAAATTGTGACTAAGTGAAGGATTCATGATATGCCCTTACGTTCCAATGACTTCTATGTTGTTAATGTGCCTTGTAAATATTGTTGGAATACTCATGAACTAATCTTATAAGATTATGCTATGTTTACTTACAAATCCTACTTATGAACAAGATGTATGATAACCATGCAATCCACATAACCTTCCATGCTATTGGTATGTGTTGCCAATATGATTATGCAATGAACATGATATTAAGATTGTGCAAGTACTTCCATGTGATATGAAATCCTTTCCATGCAATACATTGTTGATAACCATGCTTAGTATGAGATCCCTACTTATGATATTATAAATTATGGACTCTACTCTTATGATCAAGTCAGTCATGTGTGTCAGTTTTCTTCCATCGAGTCCTGGGGGTACTTGTACTCGAAAACTATAGCTGTGTGCCTAGATCCATGTCATGTTTCACGATATTCAAACTCAAGCTATGATTCCATAGACTTCAGTCAGTCATGTGACTCAGGAAAACCTCATGATCTTAGTCAGTTGTCAGATATCAGTAACATTCTGCCAGTCGATGGAATTTAGTAGGATTAAGTCATGCACAATCAGTTATTCATGTCCAGTCCCTCCAGATGGGAGTAGAGGTTAGCACCGAGTGAACCCAAGGATGGGAAATCACCCGCCAGTTCAGGGTGTGATTCTTAATAGCAATCCTTGTGTTCTAGAACTACGTAGCCAGTGTAGGTTGAGACATCTTAACCCATTAGATTAGGGTTGATAAGGTGTCTTAACCCATCAGTTTAGGGTTCCCACCGTTCTCATTGAGTACCCGTCAGATAAGGGTCACTCACAGGCTGTCCTTACCCGTGGCACGATATTGACACCTCTCCAGTCGGGGCAGAGATTGGACCCCAGCTTAGCCATAATGGCATACATGGGGCATGTCGGTTAAACACTAATTCCCATAGTTTCAGTATCAGTTTTAGTAAAATAACTCGGGGCATTCTTCGGATTTCAGTATATACAGGACTATCATATACAGTCATCCATGTTATCAGTTTCAGTATCAGTCATGAAAGTTATCAGTAAACCATGTATTACCTTACAGGTCATGCTATCACGTATTCATGGTCCCAGTTTCTATATATGTGTGTTTGCACTCCCATGTTCATATTAGTCAGTCAGTGTTGTTCATGTATGAAACCCTTTATGTTCAGCCTACCTTCCTCGTATACTCAGTACTCCAGTTGTACTGACGCATTTGCGCTATGGTGCTTTCTTTTCATTTTACACCATAGGTTCCGAGACATGAGCTCCAGCCTAGCGGTAGCGGTAGCATTCCAGTCGCAGAGACTCAGTGAGTCCTCATTTATTCGAGGACAATATGATTTGATTAATTAATTTATTTCTTCAGTTCAGTTTTACAGAGTTAGTTTGAGACATGTTCCTTCAACTCCTTATTCAGACAGTTTAGAGGCTTTCAGATTTGCTTTCAGATTTATGTTCAGATTGAGTTGTTTTGGGTATTTTCACCCATATGATTGTATTCAGTTGAACCTTATGACCTTACAGTTCCATGTATTCCGTATTATTATATCATGATTTGCTGTATACAGGTACAGATATCAGTCGTGGCTTAGCTTGTGGTCCTTCAGGGTTATGAGCACCGTGTAGCATTCCGGTTCAGCGAATCGGGGTGTTACAATTAGACTCAAGTAAGTAAGAAGAATTAGAAAATTTTATTGATCTCAACAGTCATTGTATTGATCTTAAATAGTCCCTCGATGAGGAAAACTTTTCCTACATACACTTCTCCTTTACTAATTACAACCTTATCATAAACAAATACACATTTGAATCCATTTTTGGTCAGAAGTGATATAGAATTCAAGTTCTTTCTCAACTCTGGTACATGAAGGATGCTATTAAGTGTCAACACTTTGCCTGATGTCATCTTTAAGCAAAATTTTCCCGTTCCTTCAACCTTTGCTGTTGTGGAGTTAGCCATATTAATTTTCTCCTCATCTTGAGTTGGAGCATGTGAATCAAATAACTCCTTGTTGGCACATACATGGTGGGTGGCACCGGAATTAATCCACTAATCTCTAGAATTACTGTAACACCCCGTGCTTAATTACGTGCATTAGCCATTGTTATATGTGTTGGAGTATATGTATTGATCCTAAGTTAGGTATATATGAGTATTGATTATTTTGAGATGGTTTCAAGTGTATAGTTTGATTATATGTGTATAGGAATCGACCTTATTTATACCGGAATTTGCCCGTCGATGTTTCCATACGAAGGTTATTGAATAAGCTTTCCGACGATATAAATATTTTCAAAAACGGATAAGTTTCGGATATAAGCGAGCACGTTCGAAACTATAAAACGGTGGCCGGGATGTGAACAGTAAAATTGCAGGAAAATTTCCAGTTTTTGGGTCAACTTTGAACGATCATAACTCCCTCAATATAATGAACTGGGCGAGCTACCACATATCAAAAGAAAGCTCTGTGAGTATTCTTTCTAATGCAATTGGTTTCATCCAAATCCAACATCTGAGTAAGGAGTTATACTCATTCTATTTCAGCCTCTCAAAACGGATTTTTGTGAACAGTAAATTAGCAGGAAAATACTGAGGCCTGCCAGTTTTTTGGGTCAACTTTGAGCGATCATAACTCACTCAATATAATGAACTGGGAGATCTACCATATATCAAAAGAAAGATCTTTGAGTCTTCTTTCCAATTAAATTGGTTTCATCCAAATGCAACATCTGCGTAAGGAGTTATACGCGTTTTACTTCAGCCTCTCAAAACAGATTTTTAGGGTCAACTTCAAACGATCATAACTCCTTGTACAGGACGAACTGGGTGGTCTAATTTATATGAAATGAAAGACCTTTGAATTATCTTTCCAATGATACCAATTTCACCCAAATCCGATATCGGAGCAAAGAGTTATGGTCTATCTACTTCAGCTTGTCAAAACAGTCCACCGGAGGACATATTTGACATTATTTAAATTTTAAGGGCACTTTGGTCATTTTCTATGGTATTATGGACGGGAATATGTGTATATATACATGTATATGAGCTCAAAAATCAGTTTCTTCATCAATTAGAGGAAAGAACAAACCCTAGCCTGATTTTCAACTCTAATTATCTTGTGATTCAACCGTGGAAAGTCCAAATTGATTCCGTAGTTGTGTTCATCGTCTCAAGGGCTTCGAGAAGCACCCTTTATTTGTGCCAACAGGACTTCAAAACCCAAAGGGCCATTCTATGGTAAGGATGTAAATTATGTTGGTGTTATTTATATGGATATGTATATATATATATATATGCATGTGAGCATAAGAAGTATGTTATTTGATTGTTGTTGAAAGATGATTGGAAATGATGTTGGATAATTCTTGTGCATGGTTGGATTATGTTGAATTGTGAAGGGATGATGTGGTATTGATGATATGGTATTGAAATGATGATTATATATATATATACACATAAACCTATTGTTCAAGTTGGTTTTTGGAATGCTTTGCAAATATTGGTTGTATGGAATTATGGAAGAGAATTGTGGTGTTGGGTTGCTAATACTAGATGCCAAATATTTCATTGTAGATAAGTGATTTGTAAAGGCGGGAAGTTGTGTTGAATTGGTATCCGAATCTACAACGAGGTATGTAAAGCATACTCTAACGATATTCTTTGGCATGAAAACACCAATGTTCCATCAAGTAAGATTCCGGGGTTATCCAAACACATGTATTGTTCTACATTACCAATGAAGTTGTTTCCATTCTATACAGTGTCAAAAATATTTCATTGATATACCAAGAGGCTCCTATTTCATTGTTGTGATATTGATGATTCTGAAACATACTGTTGATGTACCAATGAGTCCTTATTACATCGTTATTGTATAGAAGGTCTATTACTTGATTCCTATTGATGTATCATTGTTCCAAAGGTGCTATATTGACATGAACACTAATGTAATAATCTCAAAAGCTTTTGAACTGAGTTATTGGAAAAATCTCTTATGTGCTACTTGATATACGTGTGGGTGGTATCCCAGGGGCATAAGCCTAGCATGGGTCGATCCCAATTGATATGTACTGGGGGCAGCCTAATGGTCACAGTACGGTACAGTATTGATTATTGTTAGGTGGTTAGAGGTTCGGGAGGAGGAGGTAATGGCGAATAATAATTGTAAAGAATGAAATGAACGAATGTATACCGTTCCACAAATGTGTTTGTATTCAAGAACCCAATTCAGATTAATAATAATGTACATGATCCTAAAAGTGTTTATGAAGTGTGGTTCACTTTTATTATGATTTATTCACATGTGTATGATTTTCTTGACCCCCCCATATCACATATGATTATTTACAGCTTTACATACTCAGTACATATTTCGTACTGACGTCCCTCACGGGGGGACCTGCATTTCATGCTGCAGGATCAGGTACTTCAGCTCATTCACAGCATAGATAGGAGCCAGGTCATACAGCTACTGTTGGTGAGCTCCAGTTTACTTCGGAGCTTTCCGAGTCGGTTCCTTATATTTTGTTATTGTGCAGGAGTCATGTGTGGGCGGGGGTTTGTCCCGACCCTAGTTATGTCATGTATATCCTAGAGGCTTTGTAGACATAAAGAAGGGTAAAGTCATGGAAGTTTATATAGTGATGTTATATTCTTATATGGGGTGGCCCCGACGGCCAAGTATTATATATATGTATATATATTTGTGCGTGTTGTGCTGATACAGGTAATTAGACCCTTTTATATGCAGCGAAGTGCTGCCCAAATTTTTGGTGACATGTAAGGGAAAGTACAGGTATTTGAACGGGTTCTCCCGGGCCTTCTCGGCTTCGGGTGCCAGTCCGGCCCGATGGGATTTGGGCCGTGACAAAAGTGGTATCAGAGAGGTTCGTCCTAGTGAGTCTACAAAGCCGTGTCTACGTAGAGTCTTGTTTATCGGTGTGTTGTGCACCACATCTATAAACAGGAGGCTATGGACATTTAGGAATTGTTTCTTTTCTTCATGTCTTAGATCGTGCGATAGAGCTTATATTGTATATGAAGTCATAGTTGACCACTGAGTCAGTTTGTTTCTCTTATTATAGTAATGATGCCGGTTACCAGAAGCAAGAATACCGGTAAGCAAGTAGATGTGGCTGCCGGAGAGGGGACTAGTAAGTCACCCACTATACCAGCTAATCAAAGTGAGGCTCCAGCTGAGCATGCATCAGAAACTTCCCCCAGTCCAGAAGAAATAAGGGAGAGGAGAACTATATCCCCAGAGCCACCTATTAATGTTGTTGATCAAGATCTTAGAAATGCAGTGCAACTTTTGACTCGTATAGTTGCTGGGCAAGTCCAAGGGCAATCCATTCCTGTCGCGGGTTCTAGCAGTACTGATAGGGCGGCTAGTCTTCGGACACAAGATTTTCTTAAGATGGATCCGCCTACTTTTACCGGATCCGATCTTAACGAAGATCCGCAGGACTTTATTGATCAAATCCAAAGGGCCCTAGAGGTGATGCATGTATCGGGCAGAGAGACAGTGGAGTTAGCCGCGTATAGATTCAAAGGTGAGGCTATATATTGGTATGAAGACTGGAAACGGTCGAGGGGCATTGATGCACCCCCAGCTACTTGGAAAGAGTTCAAAGAGGCATTTATTGATCATTATCTTCCATATGAGACTCGTCAGGCCCGTGCGGATCAGTTCTTAAATCTTCGGCAGGGTAATACAAGTGTGAGGGAGTATAGTCTTCGATTTAATTCCTTGTCCAGATATGCTCCTAATGTTATAGCTACTATGGATGACAGAGTTCATCGGTATGTGAACGGATTGGATCCGTATTTGGTTAGGGATTGTACTATTGCTGCACTGAATAAAGATATGGATATAGCTAGGATCCAAGCATTTGCACAGAAAATGGAAGATCAGAGGCAGAGAAGAAGAACGCAGGAATTTGAAAGTGGATCTTCTAAGAGGTCCAGATCTACAGGGCAGTTTATGGCTCCACAGGGAGGTTTTAGACCTCAATTTTCTGCTAGACCACCTAGGCCATTATTTTCTTATTCTGCAGCTAGTGCTCCACCACAGCATCAGGGGTTCAGAGGCAGTCAAATTGGGCAAAGAAGTGAGGGTCATAGTTCGCGATCAGTGGGTTATCATGGGCAAGGGAATATGATCCAACTGAGACATCCTCGAGAGCCATGCAATAAATGTGGAAGGAATCATATGGGCGCATGTCGAATGGGAACAAATGTTTGTTATTGGTGCGGTATGACAGGGCATATGATGAGAGAATGCCCACGAAGGGGCGCAGGTGGTGTAGCACGACCTTCGGGATCAGCTGTTGCATCATCGTCACCGGTATCTTATTCTGGTAGAGGCGCACGACCCGTGGGTCACGCTAGAAACGAAACAAGAGTCGCCAGTTCCAGCGGGACTCAGAATCGCACTTATGCTTTAGCGGATCGACAAAATCTAGAGGCTTCCCCAGATGTGGTTACGGGTACGTTGTCCATATTTTCATTTGATGTATATGCTCTAATTGATCCCGGTTCTACATTATCATATGTTACTCCTTTGGTTGCTGGAAAGTTCAAAAGAACCCCCGAATTATTAGATAAGCCGTTGGAAGTGTCTACCCCGGTTGGGGAATCTATTATTGCTAGAAGAGTTTATAAAGATTGTGTAGTAACTGTGTGTGGTCGAGACACGATGGCTAATCTCGTGGAACTAGAAATGGTAGATTTTGATGTTATAATGGGTATGGATTGGTTGGCGTCTTGTTATGCCAAAATTGACTGTTGTACAAAAATGATGTATTTACATTTTCCGAATGAAGCAGTTATTGAATGGCTAGGTAAGATCGGCGCACCAAGAGGTAGATTTATTTCTTATTTCAAAGCAAGAAAAATGATTTCCAAGGGATACCTATATCATTTAGTTAGAGTAAGGGATACAGAAGCGGAGCCACCAACTCTTCACGTTGTTCCGGTGGTAAATGAATTTCCTGATGTATTTCCTGAAGATCTTCTAGGTTTGCCTCCTGAACGAGAAGTAGAGTTTGGTATTGATGTAATTCCAGGCACCCAACCAATCTCCATTCCTCCATATAGAATGGCCCCAGCAGAATTGCGAGAATTGAAAGAGCAATTGAAAGATTTGCTTGAGAAGGGATTCATAAGGCCTAGTATGTCCCCCTGGGGAGCACCAGTGTTATTTGTGCGCAAAAAGGATGGCTCGCTGAGGATGTGTATTGATTATCGGCAATTGAATAAGGTGACTATTAAGAATAAATATCCTCTCCCAAGAATTGATGATTTATTTGATCAGTTACAGGGCGCCAAGTGCTTTTCTAAGATTGATTTGAGGTCAGGTTACCACCAAGTGAGGGTCAAAGAAAAAGATATACCCAAAACAGCTTTCCGAACAAGGTATGGTCATTATGAGTTTCTAGTTATGTCATTTGGGCTAACAAATGCACCTGCAGCTTTTATGGATTTGATGAATAGGGTGTTTAAGCCATTCCTGGATGTATTTGTGATAGTTTTTATAGATGATATTCTAGTTTATTCTAGATCAGAAGAGGACCATGCCAATCACTTACGACAGACACTACAGACTCTTCGTGATTGTAAGCTTTATGCAAAGTTCTCTAAATGTGAGTTTTGGTTAAAGTCGGTGGCATTTTTGGGTCATATTGTATCTAGTGAAGGGATAAAGGTTGATGCTCAAAAGATAGAAGCTGTGAAGAACTGGCCAAGGCCCACAACGCCGACGGAGATTCGTAGTTTTCTCGGGTTGGCCGGTTATTATAGGAGGTTTGTTAAAGACTTTTCTTCCATTTCAGCACCTTTAACCAAGCTAACGCATAAAGCATCCAAGTTCCAATGGAATGATACGTGTGAGGAGAGTTTCCAAGAATTGAAAAATAAGTTGACTTCTACACCTGTGTTGGTACTTCCAGAAGGTACAGAAGGGTATACAGTGTATTGTGATGCTTCTAGAATTGGTTTAGGATGTGTATTGATGCAGCATGGTAAAGTAATAGCATATGCTTCTAGACAATTGCGGCCACATGAGAAAAATTATCCTACACACGATCTTGAGCTGGCAGCGGTTATCTTTGCTTTAAAAATATGGCGCCACTATTTATATGGGGTTCATGTTGATATATATACTGATCACAAGAGCTTACAATATATTTTCAGTCAGAAGGATCTAAATCTGAGGCAGCGAAGGTGGATGGAACTATTAAAAGATTATGATGTTGATATTTTGTATCATCCAGGGAAAGCGAATATAGTAGCTGATGCGTTAAGTCGTAAGGCTATGATGATGCCTATAGAAAGGCAAGGGATGGTTAAAGATCTTCATCAGTTAGCTAGTTTGGGAGTTCGCCTTCTTGAAACTCCGGACAAAGAGCTTATCGTACATAATGCTGCGGAATCTTCATTAGTAGCTGAAGTGAAAGAGAAGCAATATGCGGATCCTATTTTCTTACAGCTTAAGGAGAACGTTCAGAGTGGGGCAACCAAGGCATTTGAGCTTACGCGAGAAGGAGTACTTCAGTGCCAAAACCGATTGTGTGTGCCGATTGTAGACGGGCTAAGGAAGAAGATTATGACAGAGGCACATTTTTCAAGGTATTCCATTCATCCAGGATCAACCAAAATGTATCAAGATTTGAAAGATATATATTGGTGGAATGACATGAAAAGGAACATCGCAGAATTTGTAGCTGAATGTCCAAATTGTCAACGAGTTAAAGTGGAACATCAAAAGCCCGGAGGCTATATGCAACGCATAGATCTTCCAACTTGGAAGTGGGACATGATCAACATGGATTTTGTTACAGGTTTACCTCGTACAGCTCGGAAATTTGATTCTATATGGGTGATTGTGGATAGGCTTACTAAATCCGCACATTTCTTACCCGTTAAGACCACCTACACAGTTGAAGAATATTCGAAGCTGTATGTTAAAGAAATAGTCCGATTACATGGAGTGCCAACTTCTATTATATCAGATCGGGGAACTCAATTTACTGCAAACTTTTGGAAGTCTTTCCAACGGAGTTTGGGAACACAAGTGAATCTGAGTACAGCTTTTCACCCTCAGACGGATGGACAAGCAGAGCGCACCATTCAAACACTTGAAGATATGCTACGAGCATGTGTTATAGATTTTAAAGGCAGCTGGGATGATCATTTACCTCTTATTGAGTTTGCCTACAATAATAGCTATCATTCAAGTATCAAAATGGCACCATATGAAGCTTTATATGGGAGGAAGTGTAGATCACCAATAGGATGGTTCGAAGCGGGTGAAACTCTTATGTTCGGACCGGATCTTGTGTATCAAGCCATAGAAAAAGTCAAGGTGATTCAGCAACGGTTGAAAACAGCCCAAAGTCGACACAAGTCATATGCGGATAGTAGAAGAAGAGGGCTAGAGTTTTCGTTAGGCGATTGGGTATTTTTGAAGGTATCGCCAATGAAAGGGGTGATGAGATTTGGCAAGAAAGGAAAGTTGAGTCCACGATATATAGGCCCGTATAGGATTATTCGAAGATGTGGGCAAGTTGCTTATGAATTAGAGCTACCCCAGGAACTCTCATCAGTGCATCCAGTATTTCATGTATCGATGCTTCGAAAGTGCATCGGAGATCCGTCCCTTATTACTTCTACTGAAGATGTGCAAGTAACAGAAGATCTTACCTACGAGGAGATGCCTGTTGCTATATTAGATCGTCAAGTTAAGAAGATGAGAAATAAAGAAGTAGCATCGGTGAAAGTACTTTGGAGAAATCAACAAAGGGAAGAGATTACATGGGAAGCGGAGGAAGCAATGAAATTGAAATACCCTTATTTGTTCAAAGATGAAAAAGAAGTGCAAGGTGTGGAACTGGTACACTAACAAGTAAGTTTTTACATCTGCATAACATCTATATGATAACGTGAATATCAATTATGAATTCGAACTTGTTTCGGCTAAATAACTACATTCACATTCGAGGACGAATGTCCTTAAGGGGGGAAGGATGTAACACCCCGTGCTTAATTACGTGCATTAGCCATTGTTATATGTGTTGGAGTATATGTATTGATCCTAAGTTAGGTATATATGAGTATTGATTATTTTGAGATGGTTTCAAGTGTATAGTTTGATTATATGTGTATAGGAATCGACCTTATTTATACCGGAATTTGCCCGTCGATGTTTCCATACGAAGGTTATTGAATAAGCTTTCCGACGATATAAATATTTTCAAAAACGGATAAGTTTCGGATATAAGCGAGCACGTTCGAAACTATAAAACGGTGGCCGGGATGTGAACAGTAAAATTGCAGGAAAATTTCCAGTTTTTGGGTCAACTTTGAACGATCATAACTCCCTCAATATAATGAACTGGGCGAGCTACCACATATCAAAAGAAAGCTCTGTGAGTATTCTTTCTAATGCAATTGGTTTCATCCAAATCCAACATCTGAGTAAGGAGTTATACTCATTCTATTTCAGCCTCTCAAAACGGATTTTTGTGAACAGTAAATTAGCAGGAAAATACTGAGGCCTGCCAGTTTTTTGGGTCAACTTTGAGCGATCATAACTCACTCAATATAATGAACTGGGAGATCTACCATATATCAAAAGAAAGATCTTTGAGTCTTCTTTCCAATTAAATTGGTTTCATCCAAATGCAACATCTGCGTAAGGAGTTATACGCGTTTTACTTCAGCCTCTCAAAACAGATTTTTAGGGTCAACTTCAAACGATCATAACTCCTTGTACAGGACGAACTGGGTGGTCTAATTTATATGAAATGAAAGACCTTTGAATTATCTTTCCAATGATACCAATTTCACCCAAATCCGATATCGGAGCAAAGAGTTATGGTCTATCTACTTCAGCTTGTCAAAACAGTCCACCGGAGGACATATTTGACATTATTTAAATTTTAAGGGCACTTTGGTCATTTTCTATGGTATTATGGACGGGAATATGTGTATATATACATGTATATGAGCTCAAAAATCAGTTTCTTCATCAATTAGAGGAAAGAACAAACCCTAGCCTGATTTTCAACTCTAATTATCTTGTGATTCAACCGTGGAAAGTCCAAATTGATTCCGTAGTTGTGTTCATCGTCTCAAGGGCTTCGAGAAGCACCCTTTATTTGTGCCAACAGGACTTCAAAACCCAAAGGGCCATTCTATGGTAAGGATGTAAATTATGTTGGTGTTATTTATATGGATATGTATATATATATATATATGCATGTGAGCATAAGAAGTATGTTATTTGATTGTTGTTGAAAGATGATTGGAAATGATGTTGGATAATTCTTGTGCATGGTTGGATTATGTTGAATTGTGAAGGGATGATGTGGTATTGATGATATGGTATTGAAATGATGATTATATATATATATACACATAAACCTATTGTTCAAGTTGGTTTTTGGAATGCTTTGCAAATATTGGTTGTATGGAATTATGGAAGAGAATTGTGGTGTTGGGTTGCTAATACTAGATGCCAAATATTTCATTGTAGATAAGTGATTTGTAAAGGCGGGAAGTTGTGTTGAATTGGTATCCGAATCTACAACGAGGTATGTAAAGCATACTCTAACGATATTCTTTGGCATGAAAACACCAATGTTCCATCAAGTAAGATTCCGGGGTTATCCAAACACATGTATTGTTCTACATTACCAATGAAGTTGTTTCCATTCTATACAGTGTCAAAAATATTTCATTGATATACCAAGAGGCTCCTATTTCATTGTTGTGATATTGATGATTCTGAAACATACTGTTGATGTACCAATGAGTCCTTATTACATCGTTATTGTATAGAAGGTCTATTACTTGATTCCTATTGATGTATCATTGTTCCAAAGGTGCTATATTGACATGAACACTAATGTAATAATCTCAAAAGCTTTTGAACTGAGTTATTGGAAAAATCTCTTATGTGCTACTTGATATACGTGTGGGTGGTATCCCAGGGGCATAAGCCTAGCATGGGTCGATCCCAATTGATATGTACTGGGGGCAGCCTAATGGTCACAGTACGGTACAGTATTGATTATTGTTAGGTGGTTGGAGGTTCGGGAGGAGGAGGTAATGGCGAATAATAATTGTAAAGAATGAAATGAACGAATGTATACCGTTCCACAAATGTGTTTGTATTCAAGAACCCAATTCAGATTAATAATAATGTACATGATCCTAAAAGTGTTTATGAAGTGTGGTTCACTTTTATTATGATTTATTCACATGTGTATGATTTTCTTGACCCCCCCATATCACATATGATTATTTACAGCTTTACATACTCAGTACATATTTCGTACTGACGTCCCTCACGGGGGACCTGCATTTCATGCTGCAGGATCAGGTACTTCAGCTCATTCACAGCATAGATAGGAGCCAGGTCATACAGCTACTGTTGGTGAGCTCCAGTTTACTTCGGAGCTTTCCGAGTCGGTTCCTTATATTTTGTTATTGTGCAGGAGTCATGTGTGGGCGGGGGTTTGTCCCGACCCTAGTTATGTCATGTATATCCTAGAGGCTTTGTAGACATAAAGAAGGGTAAAGTCATGGAAGTTTATATAGTGATGTTATATTCTTATATGGGGTGGCCCCGACGGCCAAGTATTATATATATGTATATATATTTGTGCGTGTTGTGCTGATACAGGTAATTAGACCCTTTTATATGCAGCGAAGTGCTGCCCAAATTTTTGGTGACATGTAAGGGAAAGTACAGGTATTTGAACGGGTTCTCCCGGGCCTTCTCGGCTTCGGGTGCCAGTCCGGCCCGATGGGATTTGGGCCGTGACAATTACCCACCAAGTTGCATTTTGAAAGCAAGGCACATAGATCATCCACATCATTTTTGGATTCAGCAATGTTGGATTGATCCTTCTTCTTACCTTTTTTTGGTCGACGACAATCTATAAACATATGGCCATCCTTGCCACAATTAAAGAACTTCCATTTGAATTTCTTCTTTGGGGGGTTGCTTTGTTTTTCAAAAACTTTCTTTCGTTTCTTTGAGTTGTTAGGGTCATCCTCTATAATGTTAGCTCCAATGATTGTGGAATTCCCTTTTGACATACAAAACCTCACAATGAGGTCTTTAACTGACATCTCCTTCCTTTTATGCTTCAAGTAGTTTTTGAAGTCCTTCCACAAATGTGACAACTTTTCTATTATGACCACTACTTGAAAAGCCTCATTCACAATCAAACCTACAACAAAGATCATATGATTATCAAGAACACACTTAACATATTCAAATAAGGTATTTACTATATTCATACCTTCTGACAGGAGATCATGGATGATTACTTGCACTTCTTGTACTCGAGAGACGACAGTCTTACTGTCAATCACCTTGCAGTCAAGGAACTTTGCAACAAAGAACTTTTTAGTTCCTGCATCCTCAGTTATATACTTTCATTTTAAAGCATTCTACAACTCTTTCGAGGTCTTCATACCGCTGTACACATTGTACAGGTCTTCTTGGAGGACACTCAGTATATAATTCTTGCATAAGAAGTTTGACTGTTTCCATGCTTCTATTACAATAAACAGCTCCTTATCTGGTGTCTCTTTGGGAAATTCAGGAGCATTTTTAGGAATGAACCTTTGAAGACTTAGAGTCATCAAATAGAAAAATATCTTTTGTTTCCAACATTTCAAATCTACACCTAAAAACTTTCTGGGTTTCTCCGCAGGTGCTATTGCGGGTGAAAAATTTATATGTCTTGTCGTAGAAATAGTTGTTGCTGCTACACTTGCCACTCCATCATTTACATGACTTTCGGTATTCATTTCGCTGTCACTATAAGACAACCAACTTAGTTTGTCAGAATACTAATTATAAAGTTTTAAAAACTTTAAACACCAGCTTGTTTCTAGTTCACCGATGACATTTTGAAGTTCTTCTAATCGTCAATCGAATAAACATTAACTCGTGATGAAGTTTTTATATATTCAAATCACTATTAAGTTTAAACAGATTAGTTAACAACAAGCTTTAATCTCTAGAAACCTCATAATATAGATTATGAATGTACTTTATTTATAAATGGTGAAAAAAATATATTTCACCAAAAAAACACAATTGTTTTCCAATGAATTCCTTAATATTGTTATTTGGAGTACAAAAATCTGTATGTTTCAACCCAAACATCAATACTAAGTTCAAGAACAACTTTCAAGAACTACAATACAACAACTTCAAACACAAGTCCAAATGAATAATCAAATAAACTATCAAAATGAAGTGTTTATCAACTTTAAGAAAGAAGATAAAGCAGAAAATTATAGAATCAAGTGCACCGAATGCATGGTGTGTCCTTAAGAAATTTATTCCCCTCAAGTACCCGAGGTTATGGAATCTTTTCTCATAGGATAAAATGATTCTCTTTCTAAAAATAGCGGTACCTCAAATTTTCAGAAACTTTGAACACACTCAACGATTTGATGATCACACGAGAGTTTTTTAGAAGAAGAAGAAGATTGTGTTTCTACTAAAAAAAGAAAAATTCTTACATGAGGAAAAATTTAGGTATTTATAGCCATCAAGGTGTTGTTTTATGAAGAGAAGCAATGGTTCAAAAAGGTGCACCCACTCATAAAGGTGCAACTCTTCCGAAAAGGTGCAATCCGTTGGAAAGGTCATATCCGTTCAATCCTAAAATGTTCCTATTCAAATTGCATTATTCTCTTGGTGTCTTTTTGGAAAAAACGCATATTCATTTTCCATTCACACCTCTTAGAAATCCAACAACTCCTATTCTTATCCTCGAATCCTAAGATTTAGATGATGAGAAATCCAACTTCTACAGCTACGCATGTGTTGGGTACATTCGTATTCGAGCAGCATATAGGACTAGCCTCCCATGGATTTATGGTCTAATCAATCAATAAGTTTTTGATGCATAGATGAATCAGTGAGTTTAGAATGTCGGTGATATTATTAATATACTTTTACTTTTTAACATAGTGACATAAATGAAGTCGAAAGCAATTATTTCTCTTGAATTAGCACCATCACAAGTTCAGATATCTGGAATTAATTCAGCAAAAGGCTAAGCATATGGATTTACAATATTGATTTTTGTTAATCTAAGTGAACAAGTTTCTTCACTGACCATCAACTGGTACAAAATAGGGGAAATGAAAGGTAAGCAGCAACAGAAAGTTGCTCCAGAAACTCTTCAAAGATGTTGTTGCACCGCCAAAAATGGATTACCTTTGGAGGATCCTACACGCACCTCTCGGCATTTTTAAAAAACCCAAACAACTTCACCAGACAAACTTTATTACCCAAAAAGAGGACAGATAAACGAAAACACCAAGCCCTTAGTTTGCATTTTCAACTTCTTTTTCAGCAAGATGCAACTTAAGCATCTCAACAAGTTGTTCTGACTCTAATATAACATCCTTAACAGCTTTGTCTTCCAAGAATCTATCAACGCAATTAACCAAGCAGAGGTATTTGTTACATCAAATATTTCAATTCCTAACAAAATT
Organism: Capsicum baccatum var. pendulum; assembly: GCA_030864225.1. Taxonomy (NCBI): domain Eukaryota; kingdom Viridiplantae; phylum Streptophyta; class Magnoliopsida; order Solanales; family Solanaceae; genus Capsicum; species Capsicum baccatum. The sequence goes on along the minus strand of CM061560.1, from coordinate 231,611,814 downwards.
TTTATTGCTTTTATCCAACCCAAAGTTCACCCCAGAGCAATGTCTATGTAACCAATATTGTCTCCACCAAAAAAAGTTTTCCCTTGGCTACACTTAACAAATGCCTCTTCTAGAGAAACCAACGCTTCTTGTAGATTCTTTTCTACTTCTAATTTTGCCTCCTTTCCTTGTGCTTTTCCTAGCTCAGACATCAAAGGTAATCACTGTAATTCTTTTTCACATATTATCATTGAAATAAATTCACAAATTTATTTTTTATTGTATAAAATTAATTGAATTTTACTGACTATAACAATACATTTACAAAACTATCATTTGTCGTGTTAAAGTAGTTGAACTATGTAATGAAATGCTCAAAAAATACAAATGACCGGAAGCTTAATTTTTTGGCTCAAAAAGTACATTTGACAGAAAAATAAAAGAAACAAAGGAGAATTTTGACTGAACATATTTTATAAGATAAAAAAAACTAGAAAATTATTTGTTTAAATAAAACAAAGAAGGATAAAAAATGATCATTCATGTTGGATAGAACAACTTAAAACTATTCTTAATATAGTATGATATCCTGTTAGAGTACGTGCCCTACTGATCAGTGACTTTAACGTAAGAGTTTCCTATCGATGAAATGGGTTGCCTGACGTGTTCCAACGAAACAGTAAAACAGAAAGTAAAGAACACAATGATTTTTACGTGGAAAACACCCGGCCCAAAAAGGTGTAAAAAACCACGACCTGCACCTCTACAGGATTTAACCCCAACTTCACTAAATAACTGTAAGCCTCAACAATGACTGATTACAAAACTCTTATAACTAACAAATAGGAATTATAAACTCTAATTCCTTTAAATTCACGACTAGAAATTATAAATTCTAATTCCTAACTACATACACACCTCCCAAGGTATGCGTTCCCAAAGTCTCTGAGTTTTTCCCAACTCGAAGACTAGCTCCTAGTTTAGTTTATAACACACTGAAACAAATATTAGATCAATATTTTAAACACAATGAACAACTCTAAAAATCAACGCTAGAACTCTTAGCTAGATTCTATACTTAGGACCAGGTTCTTCAATGTGTTTCTTCAGTGATTGAGTGGCACTTCATAAAGTCAATCTGTCGATTGTTCTTTTTTGCTTTTTAAGTGCGTAGTTTATTCTGACTGGTGCATTTTCTATTTAAGCACAACCTTTCATAAATTCATTCTTTATTTCAAACTCCCCCTTCAATCAGAACTCTCACTGCATAGAGTTCTATTTCAAGTGAGACTCCTTCTTCAATTTTAACTCTTGTCTCCTTAGTGTTGTAGTCAAACTCAAACTCTCATAAGAGTCCTTCAAATTGTATGTTTTGCATAGACTTCTTCAATTTTATGAATCTTTCTCCTTCTATACATAGGACTCTTAAGGATATGCTCAGAAGTGAAACTCCTTCTTCACATAGGACTCCTTTTTCAACTCAAATTTTTCCCCTTATTATCAAGTGTTTGAACTAACTTTAACTTGTTCTATTCCCCACGTGATCAGTAAGTTGAAGTTTTTAGTTGTACTGAATTAACTCATTCTAATTTTTAATTATTTATACCGTAGACTGCACTCTTGAACTTGTCGGATTAATGGAACACGTATATCAACTTGTTTCATTCATATTATCATTCATCAAAACTTCAAGGTTCCAACAAATTCCCCCTTTTTGATGATGACAAACCTCTTATTTTTGTGCATTCAAATATCTTCACCTGTAGGCACTAAATTATAAAACACTAGAATGAAATAAGTTAGTCAATGAGTTATAAACATTGCACAACCCTCTTATCTTCCCCCTTTTTGGCATCATCGAAAACTATTTTAATGCAATAATATACTAGCCAAAGTAATTTGTTATGTTATTCATGGCTACTGGGACTATTACCAAAACAATCAGACAAAGACTTTAGCCAACATAGTAATGTATTAAAGAGAGCTAAAATATGAGTCAATTTAGCAAAGATAACCATTCTACTCAATTGCCAGAACATGTTCCACATTTAACCTAAGTTAGTACTAAACAAAGAAAAACAACTGAGTATTAATAAAAAATATGGTATAAAAATAAGACATAGCTAAGGATACGAATAGTGAGGAGTTGATGAGGAAGGTAGAACAGGTGTTATCAACTGTGTCAATTGAAGAATGACTTTAATAGTTTTATCTCTTTCTCAATAAAGGTCAAGCTTCAAAGTCATGATCCTATCCTGAAGGACTACTTATTCCACTTTATGACTGTCAGATGCAGCTTCTAGTTCAGAATTTATCTCAGTTAAATCATTTTTCTTATAATTTTTTTGCAATGAGTTTTAGCCCTCCTTATTGAACCAGGTAGAGCAACATGATTCATCTGTTAAAAAATATCCATTGTTGTTTAAAAAGTCAAACATAAACTTAGATTGATAAATCCTAAAAGATATAAGCCAATTAGGAACTAAAAGAGAGAGCATGCCTCTTTTCATTCTTCAAAAACATTTGCTGCATGTGATTAATGATCAAGCTTGGTAAATACATGGCACAAAATTGATATTTTTGTTGAGAGAGAAGAAAGAATTTCTAGTGTAGGATTAACACATTTGTGCTCAACCATTTGGAGAGAGTTAAAGAAAATTTGGTCAACCAATTCATCAGCATCATAGGAAAAGGGGAGGATGAAGTGTAAGGAATGGAATAGGTATGCTCAACTGTTTCAACTTAGACAACCTATGCTTATGTCAGTTTAGAGCATACCTAATAAGAGGAACTTTGTGGTCATAATTGCTTGCTTGTACCTATTTTCAGCACAATCTAATACAAAATTAGGTTAGAAGAGTAAAAAATCTAGAATTGGGACACACAACTAAATGTGCAAGACTGAATCAAATAACATTTTAGCTAATAAGATTTAAAAAAAAAATGGTTATTCTAGTCAATCATTGGGGGGAGTTCATGCAATTTTAATCATCCCCAAATCTAACCTATTTCTTTCAAAATGCTCTCTACTTAGTGCCTTTGTTGCTTCTCCAGTCATTTAAGTAACCCACATAGTCAACATTTTCATAGACCTCAAGAGTAAAATTACTTTCATTTGAATACCATAGTCTCAAGCCATTGATTCCCATGAGATATCTCAAGATTCTTATGACAACACCAATTCTTATGAATTACCAACAAAATTATCATCAGCTTGTATTATGTTATTGATGCATCAATTTCTTGATTTGTTGTTTCCCTTGTCAATATGCTTTCAGTCTGTACAACAGTTGAACCAGGTGGTATAACATGTTCCTGTGCATGCTCATCAGTTTTATCGTCATCCTTTTTTCTTGCCATCTCCAAAAGATCCATTCCCCCTTTAAATGTGGTGAGTGAAAGAAACTTTATTTGCTTCTAGACTTATAACTTGAGCAAGATTTATCCATGTATAAATTTTGCTTGTTTCCTTTCACGCTCACCTGTAAAAAAAATTAGGGGTTAAATTTAGTCACCCAGACAAGCTTGGGTCCTTATGAGAAAAATGATGTATGAGGTTCCTTCTAGCCCATCAAGGCAACATGTTATGTGACCTATTTCTCTGACCAGATTTGACCTTCTTGTTATCTTGTGCTAACATGGAATCAGATTTTTTTTGCTAGGCTTATTCTTCTTAATTTGCTTTTTGCTGCAACTGGAAATTCAGTGGTTGGATGCCTCTGGTTACCACAATTATAACACAGATCTTTAATAGCATTAGAACTTTTATAAAAGCCCAAACCAGCCTTTTCATTGTGAGTTCTTTAACCTAACTTATGAATAATTCTTAAATAATGTGTCCATCTATTAGCTCTTTTAAGATCAAGTTTCAATTTAGAAACTTCTTGACTCAATTGACTAACATTTTCTTTTTCACAAAAGTATTCATGTTTAATCTTAGTCAATTCTGACTCAATTTTTTCTTGTTCCTCACTTTTAACCCTTTTTCCCTTTTCAGAAAGAGTCAGTTTCAAGATTTTAGATTTGAGGGTCAGGTTTGATGAATCAAGTCTGCTAATCTGTTTCTTTAAAGTGCAGTTTTCCTTTTCAACAGTGTTCTTACAAGTTTCTAGATCAATAAAATCAAACTTGAGACTTACAAGATTGTTGAATAAGTCATCCCTATCAGAAATTAATTCTTGGAATTCATCAATTAGAGCACTCATTAAGGAAATGTTTTGTTTTAGAAAACAAATGCAACTTTTCTTTAAGTTGAAGTATACTTACCTCAGAAGTATCATCTTCTTCCTCCAAGTCTGAATCTCCAAGAGCCATGAGTGCTGTTTTATCAACTTCATCATTATTTGAGTCAAATCCCCAAGCTACTACCATTTCATATTCTTCCCTGTTTTTGGTTTTAACTTTTAATTCCTTTTCAGCCCTTTCCTTTCTCCATTCTATTTCCCAGACAGGACAATCCCTGATCTGATGATTAGTCTTACCACACTTAAAGTATCCATTTGGATTGTCATTGGACCATTTCTTGCTACCTATTCCTTTATTCATTTTAAAGATTTTTATGAAGTTCTTAGCTATAAAGGCAACTTGTTTTTCATCAAGTTCAATTTATTCATCACTGTCAGATGCCTTTAGAGCTAAGGTATCCTCAGGGGATGCTAGCTCTTTAGTTCTATCAATTTCCATTTCATAAGTTCTCAGATTCCCTACTAGTTCATCTAGTGTCATACCTGTGAGATCCTTTTTTGCCTCCCTAATAGCAGTCACTTTAACATTCCATTTTGATTTTGGTAGCACCCTCAACACCTTTTCAACTTGTTCTTCAATAGTGATGACTTTTCCCAAAGAAGTTAACTGATTTGTCAAGGTAGTAAGCCTTGTCATCATTTCATGCAAGGTTTCATTCTCCTTCATCTTAAAAGCTCTGTATTCAGTAAAGGGAAGAACAATCCTAAATTTTCTTACATGAGAGGTACCCTTATGTGCATTGATCAGTGCATCCCAGATTTTCTTAGCAGTGGTACAGTTTGAGACTTTGCTGTATTCAACCGGTCCTAGTCCACAGACTAAGATGTTCTTAGCCTTAGCATTTTTCTTTAATGCCACTAAGTCATCAGCGGTAAACTCACTTCTTACCTTCTTGACCTGAATCTTCTAACTTCATTGGAATAGTAGGACAATCAGTGATCCTGTTCCATAACTCGTAGTCTTCTTCTTGAATAAATGTTTCCATCCTAGCTTTCCACCAAATGAAGTGAGAACCATCAAAGAGTGGAGGTATAATAGTGGATTGACCTTCACTGTGACCAATAGGTGGTGCGAAATTCATCATATTGATATTTGTCTTAGGTGCTAGCCCTTTTTAAGACAACCTCTCTATGATACCACTTGTTAGAGTACATGCCCTACTGATCAATGAATTTAACGTAAGATTTTCCTATCGATGAATCGGGTTGCTTGACGTGTTCCATGGAAGCAGTAAAACAAAAAGTAAAGAACACAACAATTTTTACGTGAAAAACACCCAGCTCAAAAAGGTGTAAAAAAACCACGACCTGCACTTCTACAGGATTTAACCCCAACTTCACTAAATAACTCTGAGCTTCAGCAACAACTGATTATAAAACTCTTGTAACAAATAAATAGGAATTATAAACTCTAATTCTTGTAACCCAACGGCTAGGAATTATAAACTCTAATTCCTAACTGCATACGCACCTCCCAAGGTATGCGTTCCTAAAGTCTCTGAGTTTTTCCCAACTCGAAGACTAGCTCCTAGTTCAGTTTATAACGCACTGAAACAAATATTACATCAATATTTCAAAAACAATGAACAAATCTAAAAATCAATGCTAAAACTCTTAGCTAGATTCAATACTTAGGACCAAGTTCTTCAATGCGTTTCTTCAGTGATTGAGTGGCACTTCGTGAAGTCAATTTGTCGATATTTCTTTTCTGCCTTTTATGTGCGTAGTTTATTCTGACTGATGCATCTTCAATTTAAGCACAACCCTTCAAAGAGTCATTCTTTATTTCAAACTCCCCCTTCAATCAGAACTCTTATTGCATAGAGTTCTATTTCAAGTGAGACTCCTTCTTCAATTCCAACTCTTGTCTCCTTAGTGTTGTAGTCAAACTCCAACTCTCCAAAAAGTCCTTCAAATTGTACATTTTGCATAGAATTCTTCAATTTTCAGAATCTTTCTCCTTCTACACATAGGACTCTTAAGGATATGCTCAGAAGTGAAACTCCTTCTTCACATAGGACTCCTTTTTCAACTCAACTTGCTTTCCCTTATCATCAAGTGTTTGAATCAAATTCAACTTGTTCTATTCCCCACGTGATAAGTAAGTTGAAGTTTCCAGTTGCAGTGAATTAACTCATTCTAATTTTTAATTATTTATACCGTAGACTGTACTCTTGAACTTGTCGGATCAGTGGAACACGTATATCAACTTGTTTCATTCATATTGTCATTCATCAAAACTTCAAGATTCCAACATATCCATTTTGGGCCAAACTAAAAAATTTTTCTCGGCAAGTCTCACACCATTAATAATATCCCTACACATTACATGTAGCTTTATTTTCTTTTTAGCTACCAACGTCGAACTTTGTCCACACATTAAACTTTCGTTCATTTATATATATATATATATATATATATATTTTGAGCAGTTCACATAGTTCAATTACCTAATTGTGACAAAAGTAGTTTGTGTTGAAACTAAATACCTTGTCATCTATGTAGGCAACCCAAAACCTAGCGAAGGAACGGTCAAGGGGATTAGAAGGTATAATGGAGGGGCCATTAGTCCACGTCTCATCGATGTATTGGATGATGACTAAGGACTCACAAATAGTGTTGTCATCATGAATGAGTACTGGGATTTTCTTATGAACTGGGTTGGATTTAAGAAGAAGCTCACTTTTATTGGACATATCTTCTTGAATAAATTCATAATCCACTGACTTAAAATTAAGGGCAATTAGAACTCGATTTGCAAATGGACTTGCTTGTTTACCTAGAACCTTAACAGTACTTGTTGCCATGATAAAAATATTCTCGATAAATTGGTTGCTACAAATGTCAATCGAATACACATTTAAATCTAAGTTCTATTTGCACGGGCAGCATAGCGATTCACGTTGATGGTTTATGTTTAGGCTAAATAATCATTTTAACTTGGGTTGTATCATTATTGTTAAATAGCTGTTTATTAACTTGGCATATACTAAAATTTTTAGCAAACATAAATACTAAGATGACTTTGGTTTTTGTTATGAAACCAGAAAGCAGTAGATTGTGATTGGTTTGAGAAAAATACTAAGATGACTTTGACGTGGTCACACAAAATTGCAGGCCTATATTGAAAATGGAATACATATGTATAGAATAATTTTTTGGTTAAAAACACGTCAATTCTATCCAAGGCCTGGAGTTTAGACTTTATCAAGGATCTTGATATTAACCATTATTATTAACAATGGAAAGACGTTGATCTAGCCAATGCTATTGACATTATATATTCTGCATTGCGTGAATTCATCATAAACGTGCACTAGCTTTTTGTTGGTTGCTAGTCTAAACTTAGAATCTTAAGAAGTTCCTAAAAAGAAAAAGCTTGACAGACTAACAAGTCAAAGAAAGATCTAGTAGAATAAGTCGGAATTAAGTAATGAAAAATTAGAACTTTTCATCAATGTAGGCTGCCCAAAATCTGGCAATGGCACGATTGTGATTATCGGAGGAAAGGATGAAGGAACTTTTATTCTAGACTTCATCTATGTATTATTAGATGATGACAAGTGACTCACCAATAGACTTATTGACATGAATGAGAGCTGTAGGACTAGACTTTTGTTAAATAAATATATCTTCGTTTATAAACTCATAGTTGATGCCTATAAATTTGAGGGCGATTCAGAGTCTAGCAGTGAAAGGGATTGCCCATGTACCTAGAAACTTTACATCACTCTCTGTAATGGATGGACTACCAGAACTGGAGCCTTTTGGAAAAGGATAAATTTGATGTTAGAGGTACTAGAGTGGATTGTACTTGCATTTATTTATGGCCAGATTTTGAGTTGATAATTTTAAGTGTAATCTAGAGTTAATCGTAAAAAACACATCTAAATTATCACCTTGTCAAAATTTTCATGTTGTTTTCTGGATACAATTTGTATGTACAATACGAACTTCAACAAAAAGTTCAAGAACAACAAATAAGTTCAAACTATTTTTTGAAAAAATAGAAAAACCATAAGAAAGAGACGAAGAAAGAAAGAATCAAATTCGCCAAATTCATGGTGTGTCTTTAAGAAAATTATTACCCTAAAGTACCCGAGGTTAATAGAATACATCTTTCCAGGATAAAATGATTCACTTTAGCAAATAGTGGTACCTCAAATTTGTCAAAATATGAACTTACTCATTGATTTGTATGTCACACTTGAGTTTTTTCAAGAAGAAAAGAGTGTTTTTATTTTGAAATTTTGTGGCTTTACCTGAGAAAAAAAATGTATTTACTGCCAAAAGATGGTGCTTCAGAAAGGAATCAATGGTTCATAAAAGATCGCACTATTTTGAACCATCACTAACTTGCGACCGAGATGGGCCACATGTGGCCATAGGTCAGCCGTTGCATAAAATAGTGTATTTTGGATGATCACAATGTACGCTTGCTCCTCTTTCAGTTTTCAAACAGTGCCTCAAATAGTCGTGTCCCTTCAACATTCGCACATGCTCCTGTGCGTCCACAAATGAAAAAAATTTTTGTATCGAATTTTTGGATTACAAAATCATTAAATATCAAGTTTCAAATATATTTGACTAAAAAGATAATCTCTTGATTGTTCATTTGACAAATTTAAATCCAAATCTAAAAATTTAAAGTCGAATTCGAGCCGAGTGAGCGACGACGACAATGACAACAATGATGTGAGACTTGTCTTCTTCTTGCATCACTATTCATTGAATTGGTGCTTTTATATTCAATCACAAGGACGTTCCTTTCTCCTACCAATGTCGGAGAAAAACTCCTTTATAAAGTGAATACACATTTTCACTTCCCTCTATTTTCTATTCATATTTAACTAGAATCCAATAATCCTCCACATGAATTAAAAATAATTATTTATCAAAAAATATATGAACAAGTGTGTGATCTACAAGTAAAGACTAATTGCATCTGGATAAGTAGGTTTCCTGTTGAACTTTTCGTAGTAAACTTGTATGGGATGCACTCAGTCAATCGATAGATACGATATATTTAAACCTTCAAACTTTGCTGAACACCTAAACAACATAACTCACACAACCAACCTTTCTTTTATTCTAATTCTTAGAGTTTTGTTCGTTTCAGCCATGAACATTTTTTGGTTTCATGAGAGCTTAGAAAATAGGCCTTTATTATCATTCTCCTTGAAGACGCTTCTTCACCCTTACATAGGTGATCCCTAAATGTTTATTCCTTGTCACGACCCGATCCGGGGCCCTAGACGCGATGGGAATCTCGAACTACAAAGGCCCGATATACCCCATTAGCCCATCCACTAGTAATATTGTCCGCTCTGGGCCCAGACCCGCACGGCTTTAAAATGCGTCACTAGGGAGTAAAGGTTTCATACTTATATACCCAACATCCCTCCTGTGTTTTGCCGATGTGGGACTCCTTTCTAGTTGGGGTGTTACATACACCCCCTTTATGGACTCAGCGTCTTCGCTGAGGTTTGCCTCACCGAATGGGATTTGACTACACTCAGGACTGAGGTTTGCACTGCCTTATCGGGATTTTCCTATATCAGTTTGAACTCTAGCCTACATCGATAGGGATGACATAGGAGTAACTCTATACCATTCTATCACGACCTGAGTTGGGGACCTGGTCGCGACGGGCACCTCAAACCACGAAGGCCTGAGATACCCTCTTAGCCCATCCACTAGTGATATTGTCCACCCTTGTCTAAGGACCACATGACTTTAAAATGCATCACTAGGGAGTAAGGATTTCTTACTTATATACCCAACATCCCTCCTATGTTTTTCCGATGTGAGACTCATTTCTAAGGTGGGGTGTTACATTCCTATTGCTCAAACTATTTGGTTATACCTGCCAAACTTAAAAACCATTTAAAATCTTCAAATCATAAGACTTATCCTTGTTTTTTGAATATTGTCTTCACCATGAGAACAAGTTGAGTTAATTGACAATGTTGAACCATTAGTCACAACTTTGTTTGATCTCCCTGAACCTTACTCTTGGAATCTCTAGTTTTATAAGTAGAGTTACCGGTATGATGAGTTTTCCTAGAACATAAATCGATTCCCTTCTATGATCTCTTGTCTTATCTCTAGTTAGAGCCTTTCGTAAGTGGATCCAACAGATTATCCTTTGACTTCACATAATCAATCATGATAATTCCACTAGAGAGTAGTTCTCTAGTGATATTATGTCTTTGTCTTATATGACGAGATTTACCGTTATACGTCATGCTCCTTACCCTACCTATTGCAGCTTGACTATCACTGTGTATGCATACAAGTGACAAAGGTTTGCGCCAATAAGGAATATTTTCTAAGAAGTTTCAGAGCCATTATCTTGTTCACTGATTTTATCTAACACGATAAATATAGTTATACTATAGATAAGGAAATACATGTTTGTTTGGATGATTTTTAAGAGACTGCTCCTCTATCAAGAGTAAATATATATCCACTTGTGAATTTTACTTTATTTGACCTGGTGATCCAATTTGCATAATTATATTCTTCAACTACTACTGGATAGTTGTTATAATGCAAAACATAGTTTTGAGTATGTTTTATATATCTTAAACTCTTTTCATTACTATCCAATCTGTTTGATTGAAATTACTCGCGTACCGACTCAATTTACTAATATCACATGCTATATCTAGTCACGTACAATTCATTATATATGTCAAACTTCCTAACATTCTTGCGTATTCTAATTGAGAGTCACTTTCACCCCCATTCTTTTGAATTGAAAAGCTCACATCCAATAGAGTCTTGACAATATTGAAATCCAAAACTTGTACTTGTCATATATCTTTTCAATGTAATGAGACAGTGACAATGCCACCCTTGTGGAGTTCTATGAATTCTTATCCCAAAAATCACATCATCAAACTCAAAGGTATTTCATATCAAACTTATTTTTTAGCATTAGCTTTGTAGAATTTATGTCAGAAATGTCTCTACTGATAATCAATATGTGATCCACATATAAATAAATAATGACGTTGTGATTTAGAGTATCTTTGATATAAATACATTTATCACATTCATTTATCTTGAATTTGTGTGCCAATATGATTTGGTCAAACTTTGTATGCCATTGTTTGAGTGCTTGTTTTAGTCCATAAAGTTACTTAACAAGTTCACACACTTTTTTTCTTTACCACGAATCATAAAACCCTCAGATTTTTTCATGTAAATTTCTTCCTCTAGTTCTCCATTTGATGGATTTTAAGATCATATACTGCATCTAGTACAACCAACATCTGAATGGACTTTATTCTTGTTACTAGCGAGTATGCGTCGAGCAAGGCCTTCTTTTCGTCTAAAGCCTTTCACAACAAGTCTTGCCTTGTATTTTCGTTAGTACCATCAACTTTTATTTTTATTTTGAAGATTCATTTTGAACATAAAGGTTTATTTTCAGGAGGAAGATCAACTAACTCCTAAGTATGATTTCTCATGGTTGAATCAATCTCAGTAATAACGACTTTTTTTGAAAAGGCCGAGTTCGCAGAATACGTAGCTTTTTTGAATGTTTGAGGCTCAATTTTGAAAAGAAATTTTAATATAATTTGATCCGAAGGAAGTTGGAATCCTTTGATATTTACTATGCCTTAGATTCTTTTCATCAAGTACATTCTCCCTTGGTTCATTCATAGGTCATTTAGACCCTTCACTAGACAGTCATATCTAGTTTTATACGGGTAAATATGTTCAAATAACTCAATATTATCTGATTCAATTATTGTGTTATATGGATATCAGAATGTTCAGATTTATGAATCAAAAATCGAATTGCTGTAATGTTTATAGCATATTTGATGAAAATACAGTCCACAGTCATCAACTCTATTTTCACCTTTTTGGGTATAGGAATTTGAAATTTGTGTAGACACCCCCCCACATTGAAATATTTTAAGTTAGGTTTATATTCTTGCCATTTCTCATATGAAATTGATTGTGTCTTTCAATGGAACACTCTATTGAGTATTCGATTTGCTATAAGGATAACTTCCTCTATAAGATTTGAGGTAAACCTGAACTTATAAATAAGAGATTCATCATTTCCTTCAACGTTTAACTTTTTCTTCTCACAATTTCATTCAATTGAGATGAATATGGTGTATTAATTTGATGAATAATTCCATATTTCAAATATATCTCTTCAAAAGGAGATTCATACTCTCTACCCCTATCACTTCTTATCATTTTAATTTTTTTATTCAACTAATTTTTAACTTCAATTTTATATTTCCTAAATTCTTATATTATCTCATTCTTACTATTCAACAAATAAACATAACAATATCTAGTGAAATCATCAATAAAAGTTAAAAAATATTTTTTTCCACCACGAGATGGTGTTGATTTCATATCACATATATCTGTGTAAATTGAATTTCATTTCAACAAACTTATATAGATGCTTAGCAAACTTAGATTCAACACATGTTTGATATTTTGATTTATTTCACTCAAAGTTAGGCAAAACTTCCTAACTAATCAGTTTCACAAGTTATTGCAATTGACATGTCCTAACGTTCATGCCATTAATCATTTGATTCAAGTAAGTAAGGAGAACTAGAACTTGTATTCATATCAATTTTCATTACATTGATCTTAAAAAGCCCCTTAGTGAGGTAACCTTTACCTACACACACTTTACCCTTACTTATTAAAACTTTGTCAGAAATACATACACACTTGAATTCATTCTTAGTCAGAAATGAAGCATAAACTAAGTTCTTCCACAACTCCAGAACATGGAGGACATTGTTTATAGTTACCGCCTCACCAGATATCATTTTCAAGCAAATCTTGCCTGTTCCTTCAATCTTTGTCGTAGCGGACTTCAACATGAATACCTTCTCATCATCTTGAGCTAGAGCATATAATGTAAATAGTTCTTTGTTGGCATGAACCTAGACTCTGATACCAACTTGTCATGATCCAAACCTATTACGGGTGACACCCACACTACTAATTTGGTGGGAGAACCATCTACCGAAAGTACAATATTTAAATCAACACTTAAAAGAACTAATAGAACTAATCCATCAATAATATATCAATTCTAAAGAAAAAAACATAAGTACAACTTAAAGTGGAATGTTGTACTTTACCAAAAACCATCCTTAGAACCCAAGATTTTTCTGTATCAACTACTAAAGATTGTCAAGAAGGGATCCAACCCCAAAAACTAAAAAAAGAAAAGCATAAGTCTATAAATAATGATTCTGTCATCCAAGAAGGAGTCATGGTAGCCCAAAGCATGCCGCTCATCCTTGAATCCAAAGTCATCCACTGAAATCATAAGTTAGGTCTCGTAGGAGCTGCTGAAATATGAGCCGCACTCACAAAATTAAGGAGAGGTGTAGTATGACCACACATGAACACAATGGTATACTAGTAGGGTCATTTGGCCAACCCAAGATGAGAATATGAACACTTAACTAAAATATAGTACAACTAGTTAATCTATGCTCAAAACTAACTTACACTTAGCACATCAACACCAAATAAATAGTTTAGGATTAAACAAATAAGTCAACAAAATATCACCAAGGCATGTCTAGGCAAGTCAAGTCAAGACAAATTATACAAATTGTCAACCATATAAATATCTTCCCCATTTAACTCATGGAAACGTCAAACCCACCTAGCCCTCATACATACATGCTATGTGTAATACATCCACCCTCTATCCATGACCTACAGGGGACGAATTTCATCTATGTACTAAAAACCCCATCAATGTTGTTTCACCAATAAACGTTCCAATTCCCGAAATATTTCACATTAAACCATAAGGTAGGCAAAATCATATATAATATAAAATTATTTGCATTGACCACACCTAACAACAAATACTAACAAGCCATACTACAAAGTAGTTATCATGCATATATATCACAAATTGGATTAAACTATAATATCATCACCTACCTCGAACAATCTTACATAACTCCTCTAAGCTAGAGCTTTTCCCTCCTGTGCAATTTTTGTTTGCTCTTGGTCTAGAATACGCATATAAACACATAATTAATGAAATGACCAACCATATTGGGAATTATAACTCACACCCAACCCTTAAGGTCAGGTTCATGATCATGCTCTTCTTGTTCTAGGGCTTTTCTACCGTACTTCACCTAAAACTACCAATTCTATAGGTAAATTTATGAATTAACAGAATGCAAGGGGAAATTAACTGTTAATAATCAAAACCCATTAACTTGTTACTTAATTTTCTGCATTGCACCAGAAATCAACAAAAATTAGCCCTAAAACCCTCTCTGAACTTCGTAATTTAGCAATTCTATGGCTTAATTATCAAGTACTAGTTAATGAAGATGAAATTCTTACCTTAATGAAGACAAAAGATGAAAATCTGAGGGAAATCCCCACCCCTGGCCCTAAAAGAATTTAAAAAAACAACTTATTTTGGAGAAAGAAGTAAATAAACTGTGACTATCGTTGCTATAACGACAGAGTTTCTATAATGGCACCTACTGCTATAGTGATCATTGACTGAATTTGATCGTTGCTATAGAGAAAATTTCTCTGCTATAGCGATAGTCACTACAGTAGCGTGCATGCCACTCTAGCAGCATCGAAGGGACAGAATATTCAGTTTCGTCCAAAAATTTCTATTCTTATAACACACCTTTACTTTGGGATATTCCAAATAATGCCCTTTACGTTATGCTCAATTTTGGGAGTTCTATTCACTCAAATTCAATTTCGTAAATTCCTACATGGTCTTTATTATCTTAGCTAACGAGAAATTAAATCAAACACCTCCAAAGTTTTCCAAATTATTCCAGAATTTTTCTAGACTATACCTAACTTTATTTTCACTCGAAACTAGTCTAACCTACAATTTATAACTTCAAAACAGGTAAAAATTCTAACATAGAATTTTCAATGGAAGATTTATATATAACGACATAATTGGTCGTTACATGATCCTTCAAAGTTAGATCAGTGGAAGGTCAAAGATTCTCGGGTGATGACATAAATTTTAGGGTCAATTGGCTGCAAAATCTATGTGGTTTATTTATAAAATGTTTACAATCAAAATAATAGCACTAGCCGCTTTCAGCTAGAGCATGAAATTGCTAATTACTCTCAAGGAGGTCTCTCTGTTCAAGATTATTTTTTTTGAATTTCAGAATATATGGACTGACTTTTTGATGTTATTTATTCTAAAATATGATTTGAATCTCTCTTTGTAATTCAAGTAGTTAATGATCAAAGCAAGAGAGATCAATTTTTAATGAAATTGAGATCAAAATATGATAGTGTTAGCTCTAACTTGGTGAATTTGGCCCTTTCCCTCCTTGGATATTTGTTAGGGAATTACTTTGTGGAGACCAACATCTTCTTACACAAATGCTTTCAAATAGAAAAACATTCACACTATTGCATTTTCTGCTCAAGAAAAATATAAGGCCTAGGATATGAGTAGAACTTGATGCTATAATTGTAAATAATATGGTAATATTTCAAGTAGTTGTGGTAAAATTTTTGATAATAATTGTAAATAACACGAGCATATAATCAACGAGTGTCCCACATATTGTCAAAATTATAGGTCCAATGTATTTCAAGCCGAGATAAATGGTCCCAATTCTAATAAATCATATTCAATAGGAAATAACAACCAATTTGCTACTTCAACAACGGGACAAGTTCTTACTCTTGAAATGGTATAACAAATTATTGCATCAACCTTTTCAGCTTTGGAGCTACAAGGTAATGATATTACATCTAATTTTTGGCTTGTTGATTCTAGTGCTTCCAATCATATGAAAAACTCAAATAATGTGCTAAAAATATATCCATGAGTATCATGGTTCCTCTCAAATTCAGGTTGTAAATGGTAGTAATTTACCTATTACCAAGGTTGGGATATTAATCAAACTTTCAAGAATAGTTTTGTATCACCAAAGCTCTCCGCTACTCTTATTTCAGTCGGTCAACTGGTGGATGCTAATTATGATGTGAATTTTTCTTATAATAGTGTGTAGGATCAGGTGTTGGGAACGATAATCACGAAGAGGCCTAAAGTTGAATGATTATTTCCTATACACTTTTTCACTCCTCGTGTTCTATTTTCTGTTTGTACTTCTACAACTAGTAAGATTGAGGTTTGGCATTAGTGTCTTTGACATCGAAATTCTATTGTGTTGTTTTATTTATCAAATTATGGTTTATTAAGAAATAAAAATCAATTTTCAGTTGCTTCCTTTGATTGTTCTACTTATTGTAATGCCCTATTTTTTACCATGTTAAACAAAACATGACTTAGGACTCTAAAAGAATTGAATTTTTTTACAGAGTCGCCATCTAATTTTTAAGAAAAATAAAGAAACTTATTTATTTGTTAATATGTGTGACTTATGTTTTAGTCTACAAAAACCAACTGAGACTCTAGGTAAGGGTTCAAAGTATCCCGAAGGAAAGGGTTAGGCACCCTTCAGGATCCATAAATGTGGTACCCGACTGGACTAAATTTATCAAAGAGCAAGGAGGTAAAAATACAACAACAAACCCAGTGTATTCCCACCTAGTGGGGTCTGGGGGGGGGTAAGATGTACGCAGTCCATACCTCTACCTCTAAAGAAGTAGAAAGGCTGTTTCCGATAGACCCCCGGCTCAAGACACGAGATACCACACAAATACATAGTAAAACACAGAACAAGATTTCATAACATAAATACGGCACCCATAAGTAGTCGAAGGAGGTAAAAATGATTCCTAAAAAATATAAATATTTAAAATAATGTGAAAGAGATATGTGTATGTAAGTATATAAATAAACTTATTGTTATGAAAATATGTAAAATATATGTATAAAAATATACAGATTTCATGTGAAAAGAAAAAGTATTTTGTAACGTATGAAAGAAAAAGTATCTTTTATGTACTATAAAAAGAAAAACTATTTTGCAAGTTTTTACTTGAAAAGAAAAGGTTACACAATGTTTATGATGTGAATGTGTGAATTAACTGATTAATTAATTTTTTTTGTGCAATATTGACGGCTTAAATTTGCCTAAACGTGTACTATGTAAGCAAATAAGAATGTCTCGCCCGACACCCCAAAAGTAAAGTTTTCACTATATTCGTATTTTATGTACGATCATACAAACGAGAAATAAAATACAAACATAAAGATCGGGGCTCCCTTTTTGAGTAGCACCTTGAAATATGTTACCGAGAATATTTACAAATATTTGATGGAAGTAAAATAAATAAACGATTATTAAATAAATGAAATCATGTGTACACATACGTATATGCGAATGTATATTTAAAAAATAGAATTTTATTATGACGTGGGCTCGGATTATGTTTTAGACATGCCATGGCTACAAAGTAGTTGCTTGATTAATCGGCCGTCCTAAATTGCCTTGCCAAGATACAAATCGTAAAACCCCTTGTGTTGTCGTGATTTTGTGAAAGTTTCATCATCACCCAATTTTATTTATTTTATTATGTATTTATATACGTAATGTCCGTTTTTTATTTGTGGAGGCCTCAAAAATCGACGGAGAATTTCTTCATCGGCCAAGTATCGTTCCTTGATATAAAATAATAAATTTGAGAAAATAAAGCCGGTCTTTTGTAATGGGATGACCTCAAAAATCCGACGGTAAGATATTGTCATCGACCAAGTATTTATTTTGATGTAAAATAGATAGAATTGAAAAATAAAAATCCATTTTTTGTAATGGGATGACCTCAAATATCCAACAGAGAGATAATGTCATTGACCGAGTATTTGTTTTGATGTAAAATAGATAAAATTGGAAAATAAAAATTCCTCTTTTATAATGGGATGACCTCAAATATACGACGGAGAGATAATGTCATTGGTTGAGTATTTATTTTGATGTAAAATAGATAAAATTGAAAAATAAAAATCTGTCTTTTGTAATGGGATGACCTTAAATAGCTGACGGAGAGATAATGTCATTAACCAAATTTAATTATTTTTGTTAATTATCAATGCAAAAGCAATAAATATAAAATCATCTAAAACAATCACAAAATAGGATCAAAAGTGAATCAAATTCAAATAACAAAAAATTATCAAAAATTCAAACAAAGTCGTAGAACCGCATCATACCCATGCTCTAACTACTTAATAGTAGAAAAAAATAGCAACCAGTAGCAAAATAAAGAGATAATAAGCGAGTGTAAGAAACTAATGAGTAGGGTCCAACAAAAGTCTGACAAAATAACGTTTTAAAAATAATAGCATACCAGTAACAATGGTGAATTAACTAAATAACACAGTGCAAAAATCAACATAGTATCTCTAAGAGGAAGAAATTCACCGGGAATAAGCCCGGACAACCAATAAGTCATCGAAAAATATAGGCTCTAACCAATTCATACAATAACGTAACAGCATAAAAAATTAGAAACTCCATTCAATAGGAACAACACAAACCTTCGCTGGAGCAACACCGGAGTAACAATAATCCGGCCAAATCTGGCTATATCTAGTTGATACATTTAAAAAAAAGATTAAATAAGAGTGAAAAAGGAATGAGAGATGAGGGCAGGCACATTGGCTGCTATGTTCCCCGCGGAGCTTCGCCGGAGAAGGAGTAGCGACAGTGGGTTGTTGGTTCACTATTTCGCTGGCGAACTTGCCGATAGACACATCCGGCAAGGCCATGGTGTATAGAAGGATAAATAAAGGTGTGGGGCGGTCTAAAAAATGGTGTTTTCCAGCGAGATATGTGGCTGAAATAATGGTGACCGACGATTGAGTTTAGAGAGAGAAGAAGAGAGAAAAGGGGATGGGCTGCGGCTGCTCCAGTGGTTCACCAGCCGTGGTGGAAAGTATTGTGGTGGTTGCCGAATCCCGTTTGTCGGATCTCCGACAGTGACGGTTGTGAAGATACAGAGATTGAGGAGCATGTGTGTATTTTTGAGTGTGTATTTTTTGTGTATTTAAAAATTTGATGGTGTGTGGGTGTGAGGTGTATTTTTGTGTTTATTTTTTTTAGAGAGAAAGTGGATAGAAAGAAATAAATGGGTGTATATTTTGAGAGAAAGGAAGAATGAAAATGGGTGTCTCAACTTTCTTCCACTCCCTCTCTATTTATAATAAATGTTGGCACCCTTTATTATCCAGAGGATAAAAATGTATCTCTATTTTTCATTAATAGCACCCCCTTTGGTCCTTAGGGTATTGATCAAAGAATTTTCATTCTTTTGACGAACAGATAAAGTTATTGTCCAAAGAGTAATGCCATTGTCAGATGTGACAAGATATTATGTATAGTCGTTATCGGATATATACAAGACATTATTGTGTGGCATTATCGAGTGCCACAAAACATCAAATTATTATACTATGTAAAATTAATGTATCCGACATAGCATTTGCGAACTATAAAATGTAGAAATTGATATGTAATTAAAAAATTTAAAGAAAATTGAAAATGTAATTAACTTTTAAAAAGGTAATCGATTTGAAAATATTGTAAAAAATGTGACGTCATGTTGTGCACGTGTACAAATGATTATAAAATATTAAAAACAATAATGAATTAATAAAAATTCTAATATAAGGAAAATTATTAATAAATTATGATAAGTAAAAATACGACAACAAATTGATAAAAATTCTAAAATAAAGATAATTATCAATAATCTGTCAATAATTGTAAAAAAGATGTAAAAATTATATTTTGTGTCCTTTAATGATCAGCAAGCCCAAAGACGTTAAGTTTAAGCACGGAGAGCCAAAATTGGGTGTCAACACTTGTAAATTAGGCAAAATTAAAACTCTTTCTTTTCCTAATTTTGATAGTCGTGCTACAAAGTGCTTTAATGTCATTCATAGTGAAGTTTGAGACATTTCACCAATTTTTTCTCATTTAAATGCTTTGTGACATTCATAGATGATTATAATTGATTTACATGGGTGTATTTTCTTCGATCCAAATCTGAGGTGTTTTCCATGTTCAATAAAAATTTTTCTAACACTAAGACTCAATTTTCCACATCACTCAAAATCTTAAGATCTGATTCTGATGGAGAATGTATGTATCATGAATTCACTATGTTCTTCTTGAGAGAGGAATCATCTCACAACGCTTTTGTCCATATACGCCACAACAAAGTGGAGATACTGAGCATAAAATTTATCATCTTTTACATTTCATTCGTACTTTATTGATTGAATCATCTATTTCATCTAAATATTGGATGGAAGCTTTGTCTAATGCTGTCAATTTGATAAACAGACTTCCATTTAATGTGTTAAATTTTGAGCCTCCATATTATCATCTTATTAAAAAACCATCCTAGCTATCATAGTTTTCAATATTTGGCTTTGTTTGTTTTCTGCACCTTCCTCCTTCTTAATGCAGTAAATTTATTGTTCGGTCTACTAAATGTGCTTTTATGGATCGTAGTACTACACATAAAGATATTATTGTCTATGATCTAAGTTCTAACAAATTTCATGTTTCTAGAAATGTTGTTTTCTTTGAGAATCGATATTTCTTTCCTATTCATGTTGAATTATTTTTTGATTCTACTCTTCTTTCAACTTTTAAGGATTGGTCATCTTCTTTTATATGGTTTAAACTTGAATTTGTGTATGAATGATGTCAACCAATTTTAACCCATTTTGAAATAAATCCCTCACCTGAGACTACTCCATAGCTAGAATCTGAGATTTTTTTAGGCCTGATCCTCCTTAGTCTCCTCAATGGTCTACCAGAGTATCTCATACTTCTAGCTGGTATGGGTTTGATTATACTTTATCACCATCTCTATTTCAACAGGTTACTTACATGTCTCCAAGCTTTAATGTTGGTAGAAAGCAATAGAGGAAGAACTGTTGGCACTTAAAGAAAATAGTACATGAGATATTATTCCTTGTTCTTCTTATGTCCGTCTAGTTGGATATAAATAAGTTTGTTTAGTTAAACTTCGTTTTGATGGAACTCTTGATCAGTATAAAACTCGATTTATGGTCCTTGGCAACAAACATAAGTATGCTGTAGACTATGAGAAGACTTTTGCACTGGTAGAAAAAATGACTATTGTCATGACTTGAACCGAGGCCCTGGCCGCGACGGGCATCTTGAACCATGGAGTCTCTCGAGACTCCTTAGCATGTAATCATAAGCATAACTCATACAAAATAAGAGTCCGGAAGATAAACTGAAAACATGAGAACTCTAAACTCAAACTTAATATTTCATGACAGCAACCATAAGAACCCAAATCCATCCAAACAAATCTACGAAGCCTCTATTGAACTGAAACACAAGTCTATCTAGACTGGGACAAGGCCCCTAATTGGACCATAAAACTGATAGAAACTATATAAGGATAACATGTCTTCCGAAGCAAGGGAAGCTCACTAATTTTGGAGTTCATGAAGTAATCTACAGTCGAGCTGGACCACAAAAATTTGCCTCAGAAACTACATTATGAGACAATGCAGCCTCCACATAGGACGGTCTATACTTTGAATGAATCGGTATGTAGAACAATTCAAAAAAAGTATAATTCATATAACATGATCAAAAGAATTATGAAAACAATTTAACATAATAGAAACCAAACACATGGGCATGCTTTAAAGAACTTCAAAACATTCAAGTAAATACATGAACTCAAGTCTTGACTTTAGTTTTGAGCTAGATGGTACACCCTACATACATTCAATCCCATGGGCTATATGGAACCCTTAACTCGGCGGCTAAGCCCCCAATCCAAGTTTGCCGCGAGGATTGGAGTTTTCATAAATCGGTATAGCCCTCATATGAGTATACCACTAGAATCCCCCATATGAGATTTCCTAATTATCCTCCCATGAAGGATAATATATCATAAATCCCGCGTCGGCAAAACATGTTTTCCAACAAAGAGATCTTACAATCAAATGCCTTCTTCGGGTAACCATCTAACTTTATTTAAGCCCAATTTTAATACTTTAAAACCATGCTTCTTTCTTATAAAGAAGTTCATTTTTATTCTGTTAAGGGCATATCATAACAGGGTATCATCATACCCAGACTTGCAAGTCATTCAATATCATATTACATCATAACCCTTCTCATTCAAAAACATGTAAATGACCACATAAAAATTTAAACATCATATGAGAGTTCTTATTTCAAAAGCATGTGCAACTTATGCATAAACACTCTTTTTTTCAAGACTTTAACACATGGAGGTCAATTCTTTCATTAATCACATGCAATTTCTTCATTAGGACAAAAGAGCCTTCTTATCATGGGAAACACCCTTTTGAAAACGTGCATAACAACAAATTTAAACTCAAAGATTATCATCATTCATAAAACAACCCCAACACTTGTCACACTTAAACCTTACAATCAAAAAAGGGGGTTTACAATTCATGTTCTCAAACCCAACTCACAATTAATAACATATTAAGACCATAATTTCTTCATAGAAAAAGGGAATTTCACAACTCATGCTCAAAATCATCTTTTGAAACTCATCTTATATATGCAAAAGATTTTAATTCATGCTCTTAAGTTGTTTCTCAAAATCTTACATAGACTTATACATAATTATCATTTGAAATCCTTAAAGAAAACATAATTTAGCCCATGATATTTAGAATAGTTCAACACACCTTGAATTTGAGAAGACGTAGCATAAAATTCGACCTTGAAGTTGAAGATCCTCAAACTCTAGGTAGTTTCTTTTCTTTTGCTTTAGGGATGATAATTAGGGATTTTTAAAAGTGAAATTATGTATGTTAAGACCTTAATTTCATCCATATATGATTAAGAACGGTTATAGGGTGTGAAAAGACCTCAACTCTCTTTAAATAACATAAAACGGAGCAACTTATGGCGCTTGTTTTTTGCCTTGCGACACATGACCAAAGACAACCACAAGGTTGATGGCGCATGGACAAATATATCCTCAAGGTTGCCGGCGCATGGCCAAAACCAACTTGAGGCAGTGAGCATTTGCTTTTCCTTTGCAGTGTGGAAACTTATCGGAGGGTCCCTCTTGCGACGCCAAGCCATTTTCCACACCCAAAAGCACTCCAACGCATCCCATAACATCTAAAAATGGTTTACCATCGATATAGGGGTCCTAAAGTTCATTTTTAAGGCATTACTTGAGCGTTAAAAACATGGGGTGTTGCATTGTCTCCCTATTAGGACCATTCATCCTTGAATAATGGGTAAAAACTTATTAAAGCGGTAGAAGTAGAGAGTAAAGGACATACCCTTACTTTAGGAATTTTCCCTCAACATAACTTACATGGTCTTTCAAGAGGAGCTTGATAAAATCACCAAGTGAATCATATAATGTAAGCACGAAGTGTGAGATAATGAGAATTGACATAGAGGTGACCTTGAACATGATTTCAATGGATCCTAATCCTCACAACATAAGGTATGAGTTTATTTGGTGGACATGGGTCTTGATTTAAATTGACACTAAACTTGAGATAAGATTTCGCGGAACGTAGGAATAGAGGTATTCTCAATCTTACATGATCCGAGCTATAGACTTTTACACTTAGAGACACTACTCGACTATGCCCCAAACAATAAATAACATACTTCATCATTTAAAGCTTACAATTCTCCCATAACATACCTAACCACAAAAGTTTGAGTCCCATTGTATAGTACTTCTATGATGATGCCTAACACGGAGTTAAAAAGTGCTAATTTAAGCTATAGGACCCTATGCTCTGCATCCCATTAAGAATATTACTTCACCTTATTACTATAATCTAACAATCTCAGGTCTTAGTTCAAGGAGTACTAACCACATAGCATATTGGTTTATGTTTTCATCAATCACAACATTCAAGCCTATCTTTACTACACCCACTTTATGGATCTCCCCACTAAAAACCAGAAACTTTACTTATCCTCACAAAGATTTTTATCATATATCCACTTCCTAATTGTTTCATGTAATGAAAGTTGATCCCATTCTTCCCTCTTCAACTATAACCTTAGCTCGAGTAGTCACATAAAATTTTAATGCCATAACAAACATTTACTCTCTCATCTAAAATGTTACTATGCTTTCATAACTACTATCACACTAACATTCGAAGGGTCATTGAGGGACCCGAGCATAAGCATCATGAATGTGAGTAACACTATTCTATTATAACTTATACCAATTGTTCTACTCAAAGTGGGGCATGAGATGTAAGTTACGAACAATAGGCACAAAATGCTCTATATATTAGATGTTTAAATCATAGATGGATAGTCGTTCAGTCATAAACATAACACAATATGAGTTTTAAGGACTGAGCATAGTAAGAAACATGATCGCATATATCATGAGCTGTATAGCATAAAACTGGAATTCACGTAGTCAACGATATAGTCAAGGATTTCTACTTGGAGCTATTTCTACTCATTTTCAGAGCTGAGGTAGTCATGAGTTTGCTTAAACTTTATCACTTTAGGCTAAAACCAAAAAAAAAAAATGAATTATCGATATATAGAAAACATATTTACTTAGAACCAAGCATGATGTGAGACATGGATTTATGGATCATGAGCATCATAACATAGAGCTTGAATAGTTGAAAAATTGGATCACTATGACATAATTTCTTCTAGTTTAGAGTTCGGAACATTACATAAGTCACATAGATAACTTGGAACTTAAGCATAGGCATAACTTGAATACATAATACATTAATAGATGTCCCTTCAAATTAAAGAAAGAGGAGTTTTTCTTGAATCCTTGTAATCTACCATCCGCTTTTTGATTGTAACTGAAGTAACTTTAAGGGGTTCTATTTCTGCGCCCCTACCTTCTCTCTCCCCGGTCCCCGGCCCCGTCGCCGTCGCTGACCTTCGGAGCCGACCTCCGGCCGACCGTCGTCGTTGACCCGACCCGATATCTGTCTCCGATCGCCGGCCACCGGTGCGACCTTTGGCGTCAGCCCGCCCCGATCTCCGGCCCTAGGCGCCGACCCCTCCCTCCCCCCCTCGCCGGATCCGGCGAGATCCACCCCCCAATCCCCCCTCGGTCTTCAGCAGCCGCTGTCCCCTAGCAGCCGCCGATCGACCCCTCCCCCCCCTCCCCCAGCAGCAGCCAATCGACCGACCCCCCCAGCAGCCGCAGCTCGGCCCTAGCCAGCCGCAGCAGCGACTCTGTCTTCACCTGCCAGCTGCTCGGTCGCCAACAGCCGCAGCACCCGGACGCCGACCAGATGACGCCGACCAGTTCAGCTGGCCTCCAGCAGTCGCAACTCTATCTCAGCACTGGAACTCACCGGAACTCACCGGAACCCGATCAACACTGGGTTCGGGTTTTCCGGCTTGGTCTACAAGCGTGACCCGGTGATCTCTAACCTTTGCTATTTCATTCATAGCTATTTCATTTCATTCCCCATTTCCTGCTAGTTTTATCCGACTTGCATTTGATTTACTGATATTGTCCGTGTCTGTTGTTGCTGTCGCTGTGGCTGTGGTGGTTTTCTGGCACTGCTTTTGATTGGGTATCTGCTTGTGATTTGTTGATATTATCTGTTGTCTATTGTTGCTATTGTCTGTTGTTTGTTGTTGCTGTGACTGTTGTCTGTTGTTGCTGTTGTTGTGGTCGTTTCTTGCCTTTGAGTATATTTTCTTATATTTTCCTGTGTAGTGGCTGTGGGCGGTAATGGTTGGATAGGGTCATGTCCGAGGGGGTTGGGGTGTGGGGCCGTTGTGGGGGCGGGGGATGCGGTAAGGGCGGGAGTGGGAGGGAGGCCAAGGTATGGCTGCGGGGGCGGTAGGGGAGGGCGTGGGGATAGTGTTGGTAGGCTGAGGGTTGGTTCTTGCAATATAGGGACCCTTCAGGGTAAGTCTATAGAGCTTGTGAAGATTCTTAGGAAGAGGAGGATCAATATCGCGTGTATTCAAGAGACCAAGTGGGTAGGGTCTAAGGCTAGGGATGTGGATGGTTACAAGCTGTGGTACTCTGGGAGCGAGAGGCGGAGGAATGGAGTTGGCATCTTAGTAGATGGAGAGCTTAGAGGCCAGGTAGTAGAGGCGAAGAGCATCAATGATAGGTTGATGACTATTAAGTTGGTCATTTGGGGCTTTACCCTGAATGTGTGTAGCGTCTATGCGCCGCAAGTCGGCTCGGAGGGGGAGGAGAAGTTGTGGTTTTGGGAGGCTTTGGAGGAGGTGCTGAGAGGCGTGCCTAGCTCGGAGAAGATTGTTGTAGCAGGAGATTTCAACGGGCACATCGGCGCGTTACCGGGAGGCTTTGGTGATGTGCATGGTGGTTTTGGTTTTGGGGTGAGAAATGAAGAGGGGGCTACCCTTTTGGAGTTCGCAAGGTCCTTTGGGCTGGTGGTGGTGAACTCGGGCTTCCTAAAGAAGGACGATCACCTCATCACCTTTCGAAGCGCGATGGCCAGGACCCAGATTGACTTTATGTTGATCAGGAAAGGGGATAGGGTGTTGTGTAGGGACTGTAAGGTCATCCCGAGTGAGAATCTTTCGACCCAGCATAGGCTCTTGGTCATGGACTTGGGTATAAAGACGAATATTAAGAGGAGGAGTAAGAAGTGTAGACCTAGAATTAAGTGGGGCGGTTTGATGCCAGTGAATGCGTGGGAGATAGGGGAGAAGTTGGTGGGAATGGGGGTGTGGGAGTGTAGGGGGGACGTGGATAGTATGTGGGATAGGGCGGCTAGGTGCATTAGGGAGAAGACAAGTGAGGTGTTGGGTGTTTCTAGGGGCCGGGCCGGGCACCATCAGGGGGATTGGTGGTGGAATGAAGAGGTGGAGAAGAAAGTGCGGTCAAAGAAAGAGGCGTATGCTAAGTTGGTTGAGAGCAGGGATGAAGAAGAGAAGCGGGTAAACAGGAAAGAGTACAAGCTAGCTCGGAAGGAGGTTAAGTCAGCAGTCACGGCAGCTAAGACGGCCGTGTTTGAGAGCCTGCATGCGGGGTTACAGGGGAAATGAGGGGAGAAAAAGTAGTTTAGACTCGCTAAGGCTAGGGAGAGGAAGGGCCGTGACCTCGATCAGGTGAGGTGCATTAAGGGGGAGGACGGCAGAGTGTTGATGGAGGACAGCCATATTAAGAATAGATGGAAGTCGTACTTTCATAGGATCTTGAATGACGAAGGGGATAGAGCTATTGTGTTAGGGGAACTGGAGCATTCAGAGGAGTGTCAGGAGTTTAGTTATTGTAGACGTTTTAGGGTAGAAGAGGTTAGAGAGGCTGTTCGCAGGATGCGGTGGGGTAGGGCGACGGGGCCAGATGAGATACCGGTGGAGTTTTGGAAGTACGTTGGAGAGGCTGGGGTAAGGTGGTTGACTGGTCTGTTTAACGAAATCTTCAAGACGGCAAAGATGCCCGAGGCATGGAGGTGGAGTACCATGATCCCTCTTTATAAGAATAAGGGTGACATCCAGTGTTGCAATAACTATAGGGGGATTAAGTTATTGAGTCACTCTATGAAGATTTGGGAGAGAGTGGTCGAGGGGAGGCTGAGACGAATAGTGTCTATTTCGGAAAATTAGTTTGGATTTATGCCTGGGCGCTCGACGACGGAGGCAATTCACCTGGTACGGAGGCTGGTGGAACAGTATAGGGAAAGGAAGAAGGACCTACACATGGTGTTTATCGACCTAGAGAAGGCTTACGACAAAGTTTCCAGGGAGGTGCTTTGGAGATGCTTGGAGATGAGTCGAGTCCCGATGGCTTATATCAGAGCAGTTAAAGATATGTATGATAGAGCGAAAACTCAGGTAAGGACGGCGGGAGGAGACTCAAAGCATTTCACTGTCTTGACAGGATTGCATCAGGGATCTACTCTTAGTCCTTTTTTGTTTGCTTTGGTGATGGATGTATTGACGCGGCGTATTCAAGGGGAGGTGCCTTGGTGTATGCTTTTTGCAGACGATGTAGTTCTGATTGACGAGACCCGAAAGGGTGTGAATGACAAATTAGAGGTGTGGAGACAAACTCTTGAGTCTAAAGGGTTCAGGTTGAGCAGAAGCAAGACAGAGTATTTGGAATGCAAGTTTAATGACGTGAGGTTGGAGGACGAGGTGGTTGTGAAGATGGAATCGCAGAAGGTATGTAAGAGGGATAGTTTCAAGTATCTCGGGTCCGTGATACAGGGTAACGGTGAGATTGACGAGGATGTCTCGCACCGTATTGGGGCGGGATGGTTGAAGTGGAAGCTCGCGTCGGGGGTGTTGTGTGATAAGAAGGTGCCGCCCAAGCTTAAAGGCAAATTGTACAGGATGGTAGTCCGTCCGGCCATGTTGTATGGAGCGGAGTGTTGGCCAGTTAAGAACTCCCACATCCAAAAAATGAAGGTGGCGGAAATGCGGATGTTGCGCTGGATGTGTGGGATGACTCGAGGGGATAGATTTAGGAATGAGACTATCAGGGAGATGGTTGGTGTGGCTCCAGTGGAGTGCAAGATGCGGGAAGTCCGATTGAGTTGGTTTGGACACGTGAAGAGGAGGGACACGGATACCCCGGTTCGTAGGTGTGAGAGGCTAGAGTTGGATGGTTTTAGGCGGGGTAGGGGGAGGCCGAAGAAGTACTGGGGTGAGGTGATTAGGCGGGATATGGAGCAGCTACAGCTCACCGAGGACATGACCCTAGATAGGAAGGTCTGGAGGGCGCGAATTAGGGCAGAAAACTAGGGCCATTTTGGGGCGCTAGGGTAGGGAAGTATTTGGTGGGGGTTTTATTCCTGTTATTCTTCCTATTCTTATTTTTATTCCTATTCCTATTCTTTTTCTTGTTATGCTTTCGGTGTTCCATTTTTTATTATGAATCTGGGTGCTTTCCGATGTTTCCTACTACTTATGGGTGCCGTATTTACGTTATGAAATCCTGTTCTGTGCGTTACTTTATATTTGTGTGGTGTCTCGTGTCTTGAGCCGGGGGTCTATCGAAAACAACCTTTCTACTTCTTTAGAGGTAGAGGTATGGACTGCGTACATCTTACCCCCCCAGACCCCACTAGGTGGGAATACACTGGGTTTGTTGTTGTTGTTGAGTTTTCTTGAATACGAATAGATTTATCATGACCCTTTCCTGAAATTGACACCACGAGAAAATTCAAGAACTATCTTAATTCATCATCTCCCCCTTAGATCAAAGTCACAATCCTAAACTTGCGGACAAATCCCCTCAATAATTTTCATATAAAGACACTAAATTCTTTCTAGGACATCCCCTTCAGGGATACTAATCATAACTTCCTCCAACCCCCAAAGGCATCAACTTATGACTAACATTATCATGGGCATGGACATCCATGCTTCTAAACACTTAACACTCCATCTTCAACTCTTTGGAATACTAGCATTACACTTCTAATAAAATAACCTCATAACTTAACAAAACTTTTAAAACTACACAAAGGGTTCACATAGTCTATCTATTTATCCCTCAATTCAACTCTACATAATACCATATAACAATTCCCTAGACTTCTCCATACTAAGAAGCTTGTGAACATAGACTTCCAGCCAGGGCATCAGTTAGGGTTGTGACAAGCTTGGTATCAGAGCACGGTTCAGGGTTCCAATGTGTCTACAAACCCGTATAGAGTAAAATCTTTTTTAGGTGTATAGCACACCACACTTATAAGGGGGAAGCTATGAGGCATTTAGTAGATGTTTCCCATTCTTTCATACTCTAAATCATGTCATTGTGTTGTCCATATGGAAGTTATCCAAATTTCTTCTTTACTCTGATTATATTAGTTATGTCTCATTATCGAGTCAATTCAAGCACAAAAGCTTAGAGTGTAAGAGATGTGGTTCTTTTTAATTGAGTCATAAAAGGTTATGATATAGAAAAAATAACTTGAGAGGAGTCCGTTAGTGCTTCAAAGTATGTGGATTCTAGTATGGACCCCCATCTACATCAACCATGTGTCTGAGCCTGTGGTAAGAAGTGTATTCAGTCTCTTTCAGAATATTTATTATAGATGTCATGCTTAAGGGTAGAGATATATGGCAGAATATTGGCGACAAGCATCTGAACCATCGAGGCCCGAGAGACCACTTAACATGTAATCATAAGCATACCTCATATGAAATAACAATGCGAAATATAAAATGAAAACATGAGAATTCTAAACCAAACTTAATATTTCATGACAACAACCCATAAGGAACCCAAATCTAATCCAAACCAATCTATGAAGCCTCTACTGAACTTGTCACAACCCAATTTCCGAGTCATGATGGCACCTACCACAACCCAACAGTAGGTAAGCCAACACCATAACCCGAATCTAATACAATGGCTTACCTTGGTAGGAACGTCCAACATAGGCCCTATATGGGAATATAATATAACAACGACATTCCACAAAGAAACAATTAACATTCGAATAGCAATCCCATGCTTGATAGTATTAGTACAAGAGCATCTCTACATTCGATAATAGAAATTACAACTCAAAGTCTAATAGTCTTAATTAGTCTTAAACATTTGTCTCGAATATAAAAGACTGAATAAGGATAGAAGGGAAACAGGAAAACTCAAAATCCAAGAGCTCATCCTGTCTCCTGATGATCAACACCACTTGATCTCAACTCAACGGCGGCAACTAGAACTTAGGTCTGCACAAAAAAGTACAGAAGTGTAGTATAAGTACCAAAACAGAGGTACTCAGTAGGCATCATTGACTGACTAAGCTAAATTATTTTATAAGGATGATATAAAGTAAGACAATAACTTAAAGTCAAGGTACATAATCAAACCTGAACCTTTTTCGGTATCACTGTCTAAATACCTAATCAACTAGATCAATAGTACGATATCCCATATCCATATATACCATAACCTTCATACAACATGAGTAATCATTTTGGAAGTGTAAATCCACATATATATAATAACAATTATGTAATTACCATAATAAAAAAACTACCATCATTAGAGTATTAAGCAAAAGAACATACCATGACATCCCATACCGTTGAGAAGTACACTCAAGGAAAATAAAAAAAGAACTCTTCACGGCATCCCATACCACTAGAGAGTACACTAAAAGATCAATTCATCAACATATCAAGGAACAACTACACAAGCAACTCACCAAAATTGCGGGTTGTACATTCCCTCTATGGCCTCTTACCGAGGTCTACAATCATCATTAATACCGCAATTTGACACAACGAAGTTGATATCACCATAACATAGTTATAGTTATTTAATATCTAACTCATTATTTAATCAATGCCTAGTCTATATTAGTTATCCTCCATTTTCATGATCCACTAGTTTGCAAGTATTATAGTTTGCTAGTCATCAAATAAGGAAAAGGTCCAAGTTACCGACACTATTATTTATTCACCCATACAAAGCCATCTTCTAGTTAGCGTCCTAATTATATAATTCATCAATTAACCCTCCACGACATCACATACTAGATGTCAACTTAACCAGTCATTATACAATACTAGGTCTATTATCTTTGAGCATGTTACAACCTAAAGAACTAGTTTCCATATTTTAGCTAAGTAAGGTCCACCAACTAGTTCACTAGGCTTCTAACCTACAAGTCATAGTCATTTATTAGAGACAACTAGTTATCACATAAGCCACTTTACTAGGCAAAATTCCATAACATAAAAAATTATCCAAATCAAGTAGATTTGCTAGGTGAGCCCTTGGTTCCACACAAGATTACACATATTAATTAGCCTTAACCCAATACTTGTAATATTATACTTCTAGTTACTAATTAGAGTTAACAAGGGTCACACCTCTTAACTAGTGATTAATGACAAGAATGAATAACAATTTACCAAGGAAGACATCATGTCCTAAGCACACAAACGGGTTTAGCCACACACGACATAATCTCACATACATCCATGTAGTCATATATACTTACCACACGTAACATCATCATAATATCTTTACCTCCTCCGAATTCACCGAGCATCATCATATAATCATTACCTTTTTCAAATTCATCGAGCATTACCATAACATTATTATATTCGCTGGATTCACTAGGCATCATCATAATATCAATAAATCCTCTGGATTGACTGGGCATTATCATAATATCATTATATCCTCCGGATTGACTGGGCATCATTATAACATCATTGTATCCTCCGAATTCACCGGGCATCATTATAACACCATTATATCCTCTGAATTCATCGAGCATCATCATAACATCATTATATCCTCCGAATTTACCGGGCATCATCATAACATCATTATATCCTATTGATTCACCGAGCATCATCATAACATCATTATATCCTATGGATTTACCGGGAATCATCATAATATCATTATATCCTTTGGATTCACCGAGCATTATCATAACATCAATATATCCTCCGAATTCACTGGGAATCATCATATAATCTTTAACTCTTTGGATTCACCGGGCATCCTCATAACATTAACACATCCTCTAAGAAATGATATACATATATAGTCAAATCACCAAACACATACTACCCACAATGATTGAGTATAAGTGATGTAAGGTAACACATACCATCATACTTTACTATTAATCATCACTACATAATATAAGTATATGCATGATCATGAGTATCTTAATGATATATGCAATCACCACTTTATCCAAGGTTAAAATATTTATTACCAAGTTAGTCATAAGTCAAGTGCATGCTCTCTAGATGCCTCTTTTACTCCCATTTTTCACAATACTAACCTAAAGGAAAATCTTTCACATAAACATTAGCTTAATCATTATGCTTGGGTCATAGAAAGAGTGGTAACATAATTAGAGGTTCACTTGGTGAACTCATCAATAAGCCAAGTGATAGCATAACCATAGGCTCTATTTACAAGACTTTCCAAGGCTATCCATATGATAGAAAACATGATAATCAATCAAGTATACACATTATCCAACCATCGACCACATATATAACCGACAATAGTGTTTAACCATTATAAACTGAATAACGTAACTTAGACATTCATCAAGTATGTAAGTCACTAAGGAATTACTTAGTTCAAGCTTAAGGCGGGTCGAGTCCCACTCCTAAATCCCAATACTGCCAAATTCACTTCTACAAGACTAACTTCTACCCAGAATTAGGCTAGGTTATCTAAATCATATCATAAGGGCTTATCAATGCTTACTAGGCCTATAAGGGAAAATATTCTTCAAGTATCCTTTCTAAGTCACCCAAAATACTAAGGCCAATTCATAACTAGTCATATCTAGGTCAACATACTTTTAAGGTTATTCAACAACATCATTCTCCTCTACTAGAGCAACTAAAGTATTCTCATACTATTCATGAAACTACAAGTAGAACTATCCAAGGTTCTAGGCTATAGTCAAGAATCAAATTTTATAAGTTTAAAAGCCTACGAGGACTAACTAATCTCAAGTATCATAATTCACCTATTTACCATATAAGAACCCACCCAATCTCATAAGATATCAAAATTATACTACAATCACGATCAATCTAACTATGAGTAAGCCTAACCTATAGCTAGTCACTAATGACTTAGGGAAGCTATGGAGAAGCTCGATCATCGAAAATAAGCAAGAATGCAGACAATGACCTGAAGGGTCATTACTACATCCACTACTAAAGAACTTTCATCCCAAAAAATTAAAGATGAAGAAAATACCTGAAGTCTCAAACAAATGAGGATACTGGCCCCATATCTCACTCTCAATTTACCAAGTAGCCTCCTCTACTGAGTGGTGACTCTATAGAACCTTGACTACCAGAATCTCTCTATAACGTAGTCACCTTATATCACTAGTCAAAATAAGCACGGGCTCCTCCATAAAGGTCAATTGCTCATTGAACTGGGCCGATTCCCATCTAAGCACATGAGAATGATCTAAAATATACTTCTGCAACATAGAGACATAAAAACTGAATGAACAATGGCAAAGTCTGTAGGTAAAGCAAACTCATAGGCCACCCCACCCACTACACGGAGGATTTCAAAAGGACCAATATAGAGAGGGCTATGCTTACCCTTCATCCCAAATCTTATCACACCTCTTATAGGTGAAACACGAAGTAACACTCGATCATAATTTCCAAATATTAAGGCACGAAGTCTATGTTCGGTATAGGCTTGCTAACTACTCTGTGATACTCTCAGGCGTACCTTGAATCACCCTGAATCTATCCAATGAGTCCTAAAGCAAATCTGTAACACAGGATCTAACCTCAAAAGTCTCAAACCATCCTATAGGACAATGATATCTCCTCTCATACAAATTCTCATAAGGTGCCACTCAATACTCGAATGGTAACTATTGTTGTAGGCAAACTATGACAATGCTAATAATAGGCAAACTATGACAATGCTAAGTATTGATCCCACTGTCCTCTAAAGTCTATAATTCAAGATCAAAGCATATCCTAAAGCACTTCAATAGTCTGCTCTAACCGACCATCCATCTGTGGATGAAAGGATGTACTCAAATCCACTCGAGTACCCAACTTCTCCTAAAATGCTCTCTAAAACTGTGAAGTAAATACAGAACCATGATTTCATATGATTGACATAGGGAACCCATGCAAATGAACTATCATTTAAACATAAATTTGGGCCAACCTCTCAGCATTAAAGGTCATCTGAATAGGAAGGAAATATGGCAACTTGGTCAAACAATCCATAATAACCCAAATACCATTATGATCATAGAAAGTACGAGTCAAAATACTAATAAGTCGATGGTAACCCTTTCCCATTTCTACTCGAGAATGGGTAACCTCTGAATCAAACCGCTTGGACGTTGATGCTCGGCCTTAACTTTCTGACAATATAGGGAACGAGCTACCAGGTCTACCAAATCTCTCTTCATACCATCCCACCAATAAAGGTACCTCAAATATTTAAACATCTTAGCCGTACCAGGTTGAATAGAATATCTAGAGTTGTGGGCCTCATACAGAATTGACTGAATTAAGTCATCAAGTCAGGGAACACAAAGACAACCCTAAAACCTCAAGACACCCTCAAAATCTATGGTGTGTCTCCCAGATTTACCACTTATCATCCGATCATGGAGAAGAATGTAATACCCCAAAAATCAAAACCTATGTTAGGACAGGACTATGTTTCAAGATCATGCATAGTACATTATAGTTATTTGATTAAGGCCTCAAATAACTCCCAGCTATTTGACGAATCAAAATAGTCCTTACAGATTGAGTTTTTAGGAAGAATGTTGCTTTAGTCAAATTTAAACGAGCATATCCCTATACTTAGAATTTTTCAGCTCAAGACCCTCCAAATTAGAGAAAATTTAATTATCTTTCCAAAAATACCAATTTTTCCTTAATACAATACTTGGGTGAGAAGTTATGGCACTTTTAGTGAAAAATAATAGCCCAACACGATAAGGCCGTGTTACGGTGTTAGCCCAAATCACGTTCATCCTTTTCTAGTGGACCACTGCGATAACACCGCATCGTGCCAAGGGGAAACTCATGTTTAGTGAGGTACCACAATGGAGCCACGTCGCGCTAAGGTTCCAATTTGGGATCGTCCTTTTCCAGTGGCGCAATGAGATAATGTCGCATCATGCCGTTGGAAAAATAGGGATTATCCTTTTCCATTCGCTTGACATGATAAGCACCGCATTATGCCGGTATGCAAAATCGGGATTTCCAGTCCGCAACTTAATTTTCCAGGGACCATTCAGTCAATTCCCAAAGCCCCAAATTCGTCCAAAACATGTAATTACAATCTTAAAGGGGCATTATGTTCCCTATTACTCACAAATTCTCTTCAAGAAATTAATCATCTCTTAAGAAAAAAACCCTAACCTTCAAGATTCAAGATCAAGTCTCAAGAAAAACCCCAAGAACTCTTACAAATTCATCAACCTAGGTATGTTAAATGTTTATTCTTGGGTCCCTTCCACCCATAGAGTCCAAGTATACAATTTCAAATTCAAAGTTGTGATCTTTACAAGTAATTGTGGTTTTAATCGTGAATTTCCATGAATTAAAACTCTATACCATGTTTACATGAAATTGATGTTGTTTTCAAATGGCATACGTTTGAATAATGTTAATTGCTGATTTAAACCATAATTAGTGATATTGATGTTGAAATCATGCTATTTCCACAAGCTTTAAACTATTTCCATGCTTAGATTAAATTATGAATATCAAGTGTTCGATGAAATGCATACAAGGATGAATTTTGAATAAATACTTTCATATTATGTCCCCAAAGTTTTAGTACTATTTTTCTATTATTTCTATAGAGTCCTGGGGGTATGAATACCCAAAAACATAGCTGTTTACTTCGTCTCAGTATCTTCAGAATAGTTTCAGACATGTTTGGAACAGTATCCATTTAGTCAGTTATCATGATCAGTTAAACTTAGAATAGTTCAGTATTTTGAGTCAGTTCAGTTGGGAATAGGATTTAGCATCAAGCGAGTGCAGGGATGTCATCTTCCCCATTAGATAGGCAAAGTCGTTAGTAGAAGTCCCTGTACTCCAGAACAATGTATCCAACGTAGGATTTGATAAGTCACCCGTTAGTTCAAGCTTGAATACCTCCCAGGGGTCACCTATCAGTTTAGGCTTGACACCTTTAGTCATTCAGGAAAGTACATCAGTAGATTCACATAGCCAGTGTTAGTACCCGTGGCACAGGACTGACACCCTTCCAACTGGGGTCACAGGTTGGACCTCAAATTGCTTATTAGGGGAATGTCGGTTAGATAATAACACCCACAGCCTCAGTTCAGTATTCAACATACTTCAGTTCAGGCTTGTATTGACCATAGCATACGAATATCAGTTATTCAATTATCATAAGTTATTATTTTAGTTTATAGATTATATTCAGAACATGTATTATGCTTGGTCATGCATTCTCAGAAATTACAAATTTCATGCATTCTATTCAGTACTTCATGATATTTATTCAGTAAGTTATTACTCCTGTACATGAAATCATGCATATTAGCCCACCTCATTTAGCATACCAGCACATTCAAAGTACTGATCGCATACTCGTTTCTTGCACTATGATGTATCATATCATAGGTTCAGATGCTTGATTCCCGGATCGTGCATAGACTCTCCAAATTATCAAGCAT
Source organism: Capsicum baccatum var. pendulum (assembly GCA_030864225.1). NCBI lineage: Eukaryota > Viridiplantae > Streptophyta > Magnoliopsida > Solanales > Solanaceae > Capsicum > Capsicum baccatum. The sequence goes on along the minus strand of CM061560.1, from coordinate 231,574,479 downwards.
AGTAGTGGTGATTCCTCATATTTTGAGGACATGGTTTACTTACCTCAGCTATTTTATTATTTTTAGTATTTTTCTCATTTAGTTGGAGTTTATCCCATCAGCTCCATAGTCAATCAGTAGAGGATTTTTAGACTAGTACTGATAGTCAGTCAGTTTTGTTATTATTTTATTAGTTTCAGACACTTGTTTCCAGATTTAAGATCCAGTATTATTTTTGGTTGATAAAACCTTATGGCTCATCAATTTTTCTTCTACATATGTTATTATATTATTTAGTGCTCACAGCAAGTACCAACTCATGGGTTAGCTTGTGGTCTCTCAGGATTGTAAGCACTATGTGGTGCCCAGGGTGTACTCTCAGGGCATTACAAACTTGGTATCAGATCCTAACCTTCTAAAGTATCCTAGAAAGTCTAAAATCCACACTAAGTAGAGTCTTTTGCATGGGTTTGTAGAGCGCTACACTTATGGACAAAAGGCTATGAAGGACCCACAAGAATTTCTTGACATGGTGCAAAGGTAACATAAATTATGGGGGTAACTGGTAGTGAAAGTGCTGAGTAAGATACCTATTAGTTGCAATATGTAACTCATACATGGTTTAAGCAGTGGAAGGTAGATATAGGCGCAGATGTAGGGACTATAGAATGAAAAGAGTTTGCTATAGCCTTCTTAGATGGATTCTTTCTACTGGAGATAAAGAAAGCTAAAGTGTTAGAGTTTATCTACTCGAGGCCGAGTAACATGAGTGTAGAAGAATATTATTTTAAGTTTACTTATCTAGCTAGGTATGCTCCTCATGTGGTAGCTGATAGCAGGTCTAGGATGAGCAAGTTTATGTCTGAGGTATATGAGGATTGCGATATTAATTAAGGAGATGGATATATCTAGGCTTAAGGTACAGGCTCAATATATTGAAGAGTAAAAGAACAAGGAGAAAGAGAGAGAGAGAGAAAGCAGGATAGAATAGGTAACTTTAATTTTACTCAGCCAAAGTCAGAAGGTGGTAATCATCCTCAGTTCCGTTAGAAATCTTTAGTCCCAGCTCCATCTTTATCTAGCGCCCCAGTACCCAAATTCAGAAATGATAATAGGGATAGAGCACTAGGCTCTAAGTCCTAAGGCAGTGTAAACAGTGGTTGTACAAATCCTCTTTGCTAGAAATGAGGTAGAAACCATCAGGGTGAGTAGAGTTGGCAATGATGTATGCTTTAGGTGTAGTAATCCAGGACATCAAATTCGGGAGTGTCGGGTAGTTGCTCAGAAAGGTAGAGATTTGTGCCAACAGGGCCAGTACCATCAGTCATCAGTTCCAACCAGCCACCCAACTCAGCAAGGTACCACTTCTAGCGCTACTAATGGTCAACATCAAAATAGGCTCTATGCTCTTTAGTCCTGAGAAGATCAGGAAAGTTATCCTGAGGTAGTTACTGGTACATTACAAGTCTTTCATTTACATGTTTAGGCTTTACTAGACCATGGAGCTTCTCTTTCTTTTATAACCCCTTATATAGTCATCAACTTCGGAGTCAGTCTCAAAATCTTATTGGATCCTTTCTCAGTGTCTACCCCAATGGGTAAGTCTATCATAGCCCGACGGGTATCAGGAACTGCCCGATTACAATGTCTCAGAAAGTTACTTCAGCTGATCTCGTGAAGTTAGAGATGATGGATTTTGATGTCATTCTTGGCATAGATTGGATCCACTCATGTTATGCCTCAGTCAATTGTAGAAATAGAGTAGTTCATTTTCAATTTCCAAATGAACCAGTCCTTGAATGGAGGGGTAGTAATATATCACTTCGGGTTCAACTTGTTTCGTACCTTAGGGAGAGAAAAATGATATCCAAAGGGTGTATTTATCATCATGTCCGAGTCAAAGAATCTAATTCTGAGACTCCAAATCTTGAGCGTGTTTCAGTAGTGAGGGTATTTCCAGATATATTCCTTGAAGATCTTCCCAGAGTTCCTCCCAAAAGGGAAATTAACTTTGAAATAGACCTTCTTCTAGATACCCAACCTATCTCTATTCTTTCATATAAAATGGCTCCAACCAAACTCAAAGAGTTGAAAGAATAGTTGAAAATTCTCCTTGATAAGGGATTCATCAGACCCAACGTCTTCCCATGGGGTGCACCAGTCCTATTCAGGCATAAGAAAGACAGTTCTCTCAGAATGTGTATTAATTACCATCAGTTGAACAAAGACACAACAAAAATCAAATACCCACTTCCTAGAATCGATGACTTGTTCGACCAACTTCAGGGTGCCAGTTATTTTTCTAAGATAGACCTCGGATCCGCCTATCATCAACTCAGAGTCAGAGAATGTAACATTATGAAAACAACTTTCAGAACCCGGTATGGTCACTTTGAGTTTTTAGTCATGTCCTTTGGTCTCACAAATACCCCAACAGCCTTTATGGACTTGATGAATCAAGTGATCAAGTAGTACTTGGACTTGTTCATTATAGTCTTTATTAATGACATTCTTGTTTATTCCCGTAATGAAAATGATCACGCAGACCACCTCAGAATAGTATTAAAGACTCTTAGATCCTACCATTTGTTTGCTAAGTTTAGTAAGCACGATTTTTGGATAAGATCAATAGCTTTCATTGGACATATTATTTCTAGTTATGGCATTGGAGTTGATCCTCAAATGATTGAAGTGGCGAGAAATTAGCCTAGACCTATCTCTTTGTCAGATATCAGGAGTTTTTTAGGTTTGGTTGGCTATTACCGACAGTTTGTTGAAGGGTTTTCATTTATTGCGTCTCCCATGTCCAGATTGACTCAAAAGAAATTTAAGTTTCAGTGGTCAAATTCTTGTGAGAAGAGTTTTTAGGAGTTGAATACTCGACTCACCACAACCCCAATTTTGACATTACCAGATAGTTCAGATGAGTTTGTTGTGTACTGTGATTCTTTCAGAGTTGGGTTGGGATATGTTTTGATGCAGAAGGGTAAGGATTTGGCCTATGCCTCTAGACAACTTAATCCCCATGAAATGAATTACCCTACCCATGATCTTGAGTTAGCAGCTGTTGTTTTTCCCTTGAAAATTTAGAGATATTATTTGTGTGGGGTGCATGTTGATGTGTTCAAAGATCACAAAAGCTTGCAGTATGTGTTTTCGTAGAAGGATTTGAATCTACGTCAGAGGAGATGGTTAGAATTATTGAAAGATTATGATATGCATATTTTGTATCATCCAGGCAAGAACAATGCAGTGATAGATGCCCTAAGTAGATTATCTATGGGTAGTGTTGCTCATGTTGAGGATGATAAGAAAAAGTTAGTTCAAGAAGTTCATTAGCTTGCCAGGTTAGGTGTTCGTTTGGTTGATTCAGCTGAGGGTATAGTTTGGGTTTAGAATAGTTTGTAATCTTCTTTGATTATCAAAGTGAAAGAAAAACATGATAGGGATCCTAGTCTCGTAAAGTTAAAGAAGTTAGTCAGAGATCAGAAAGTGGAGGTTTTCTCCCAAGGGGGAGATGGCATATCGCATTGCCAGGGTAGACTGTGTGTGCTGTGTGTTGATGAGATAAGACAATGAATTTTTACAAAAACGCATGATGCGTGTTACTCTATTCATCCAGGGGCCACTAAGATGTACCACAACTTGCGGGAAGTGTATTGGTGTAGTGGGATAAAGAGGGATATTGTAGAGTTAGTGGCTAAGTGCTCTACTTGTCAGCAGGTGAAAATTGAGCACCAAAAGCCCAGTGGGTCTATGCAGGAGTTCAGTATTCCCACTTAGAAGTGGTAAGAAGTGAACATTTATTTTGTGATAGGTTTTCTTTGTACTCATCATCAGCATGATTTGATTTGGGTAATTGTAGATAGTCCATACTTCCTTTTTAGCCAAGGACTATGCCAGTCTCTATATTAGAGAGTTGGTTAGGTTGCACGGTGTCTCGTTGTCCATCATTTCAAATAGAGGTACGCAGTTCACATTTTTTTTTTGGAAATATTTTCAAAATGGTCTTGGTTCCCAAGTGCACCTTAGTACAATCTTTCACCCTCAGATAGATGGTCAGGCAAAAAGGACCATTAATACCCTTAAAGATATGTTAAGAGTGTATGTAGTTGACTTTAAGGGCAGTTGGGATAACCACTTGCCTTTGATTGAATTCGTGTATAATAATAGCTATCATTATAGTATTCAGATGGCTCCGTTTGAGGCCTTGTATGGAAGGAGATGTAGATCTCCTATTGGTTGGTTTGAAGTAGGTGAGGCCACAGTAGTGTAAGACCCCAAGTTTGTACCCCAGACACTACATGGTACTCATAATCACGAGAGACCACTAGCTAACCCATGACTGTTACCTACAACAATAACTAGATAATATAAGGTTCAAACTAAAAGTAAATACTGAATACTGATAAATCTGTCTAAAATACTATAGTATGAAAAGCCTCTACGGCTGAACAAGGGGTTGATGGGACAAGTACCCATCTAACTCTAACTACTGAAATAAACTGAGTACTGACATACTAAATTATAAGTCTATCATTGAATTATTAGGACTCACCACTAAGTCTGCTATAGATAGATTGGGTTTCTAAGTATGATCGGGAGCCTGTTCTTCTCAACCTATGATATAAGACATCATAGAACAAAAGAAAAGTATGCGTCAGTACTTTGAATGTACTGGTATGCTAAGTGAGGTAAGCTGAGATGCATGGAATCATATGCATGGATAATACTAACTGAATAACATGAGTATAACTGAATGAGAGTACATGCATGAATACATATACTGTAACTGAGATCATGATAACACTAGATATTGAGTTCTGAATTATTGATTCACGGATATCTGAGTTTACTAATACTGTGTATCTGATAACTGAGTGACTATTTTTGACAGTCCTAATTTTGAAGAACTGGTCTGGGTTCTATACTAAGTTAAGTAACTATATCTGATAGTCCAGAATCTATAGAACTGAACTGAGTTTGATTCTGAGACTGAATCTGACACTAAGACTGTGAAAGGTAATCATCTAACCATCATGCCCCTTTCTGAATAGATTGGGGTCCAACCTATAACCCCAGTTGGAAGGGTGTCAGTATCGTGCCACGGGTAAAGACAAGCTGTGAGTTAACCCTCTCTAATAGGAAGCTCTTTTATTAACCCTCGCTGGCAGGAAAAGTCAAATGAGATGCATCAACCTTTATAATGTCTGGCAGAAAGATATCTCAACCTACACTAGCTACATAGTTGTGTAACACAGGGATTTCTACTAAGGGTCAAACCCTCTCTACTGACAGAAATGCCCCCATCCCTAGATTTGCTAGGTGCCAAATCCTACTCCTAACTGAATAGAAACTGAACTGATTTCTAAACTATACTAGGCTGGACTAAACTGTTACTAATTATACTATTTAACTGAACTGAACTAAGTTTACTGGGTTTTGTTAACTGATGGAGTACTACTGAGTTCTATTAACTAACCGAGTTCTGGATTGAATACTGAACTAGACTGGACATGATACTGAGTCTACTGAGTTTTCTTGAGTCCTGTAACTGACTAAGAGTACTACTGATCGTAACATGACTGAATTCTACTAATCGAGGCATTATTGAGATTATTCTGTAACTGACACTAGCTCTTGTAAAAGGCTAAATTGTCAGGTATTAAATAACCCCTGGACTCGATAGCATGAAAAGTAAAGCATCACATGGTCTTGCATGGCACAAAAATGCACATTTGTTCATAATGTATCTATAGAGGCATTTTATCAAACACTTGCATGGGATAGTATATGCACATAATACTAAACAACATGTGAGCATCATGATTCAATTCCAATTTCACAAATTTGAGGGTTTAATCATGGATTCACATGAATCTACACACATAATAATCAATTCCACATGAAGCGTGTAATAAATCATGAAATAGGAACTTAATTCAAATAATAATCATGAATACACATAAATTCCAATCATGGAAATCATGAAATCAAACTACTTGAGGTTTAAAAGAGTTTCTTGGACTCCAAGGGTGGAAGGAACCCTTGAATGAACACTTCACATATCTTGGTTGCTAGCTTCTAGAAGATTAATGGTGGAATATTGAGCCTTTGCCTTGAAATTAAATCACCTAGGGTTCTTGAGCAATTTGAGAGAAAGTAAGTATATTTTCCTCAATAAGGGTTGAATCCTCGTTATTTAGGGCTGAATAGGGGTGGGGAAAATACCCAAATACCCCCCAATAATGCAACTTTTAATGACTGAAAACCTGACTGTCGACTACGTCGTTGTCATCAATGTGATAGCCAACGTGATGTGTTGAGTCCACGTCAGTTCACTGGAAATTTCCATTGGGAGACAAGGAAAAATATTGATAGACGAGATGGCCGCGGCACAGCACCGAGATCGCGTCAATACACTATTTTGGATTGCAAAACGTGGTCCAAATAAGGTCTGAAAAATACAAAACTCATCCGGGAATACCTATTGACATTCATGATCATGAATTAAGCTAAAGATTGACATTTTAAGGTCATAATAGTCGTGAAATAGAGTTTCCAACCTACGAAGGCTAAAATAATACTAAGTTTAAATACTTAGCTAAAATTTTCTAAGTTTGGACACCTTAACAAGCTTTTAGGGACTGAGTTAAGCTTAGGATTTTGCGGGGTCTTACAATATCTCTCCTTGGGAACATTCACCCTTGAATGAGACTGATTAAATTGAGAATACTGAGAGACTAGACTTAGACATTGAACATGCACAACTGAAGCATGATTTCATTACTGAAATTTTGATGTACTGAATTATCATACTAACCATGCATATCTGATGCATGACTACATAGCTGAACATGATTCATGAATGAATGATTGGGATTACTGATAAGCTGGGCTTATATACTGGACATGCATGTATGATGCATGAGTACATGAATGAGCTGATTCGTGAATGCATGATTGAATATGAAACAGTGATGGGTACCAAGTTTATAACTGTAACTGAACATGGACTAAGACAATCTATGGAAGACTATTACCTTAAGCTGAGAATACTAAGGTACTCGAGATCATATACTAAACATGTATGAACGGTAACATGAGAACATAATTGAGGATGAAATGTGATACATGAATTGAATATCATGAACTGAACTTACCTCTGAATACATGTCTTACGGTTGAGATTAGAACTTGAGGGTCCACCTATGAGTACCCATTACTCCAAACTAGATTCGTTATGTGAAAAAAAGATAGAAGGTTTAGGTCATAAAAGCTCGGGGGATTATAGTGCATCTCCCCCTTGAGATATTATGTTCCCTGAAGAATGATGACTTGGCTAAGATACTGAGGGAAAATAAGATGATACACAGGGCACCTACGAACTAAATCGTGACTACATATCAGGGATATGAAACTGAGGCATGACACCTAAACTGAGATAAACTCACAACCACATAGTTGCTCGATCTTGGAATAGTTACATTCGCGAGACTTCAGATAGTGTGACTAGATGGAAGGATCGAAAAACCAACCATATGAACATTGTCTACCTTACTGCTAAACTGAATTGCTGGTTTTGCAGACTAACTTATGCTGAAAACTTATATTCGACTTGAGCCTTTCTTTGACACTCTTTATATAGAGTTCTAGTGGCTTTAGGGAGCAAGGTGTCTTGGTATGGCTGAATAAAATAGCTGAATGATAAAAATCGTATCCTGGCTAAAATTCTGTAAAATAAGTCGAGTCCTACAAAACATCATCTAAGATGAAGTGACTAATCCTTATGCACCACAACTACAAATTTTCAAGCTTAGACATATCCCTTAAATACTCTCTCAAGTATACTCTTCACCCTAGTATAAAATATCACCTAAGACTGCTGAAAATATTCACATGGGTGCTGAGCACGAGTGCCTAAACGTACTAACTTGTCTGATTATCTGAATAGCTGATAGCTGAATACTGGTCATGTAAGATTGAATTGTACTTAGTCTGAATAACTGGATTGAAACTGTAGAGTATTATATATATGAGGTAAGGACTGACTAAGTAACATGGGATATCTAAGCATGAATACGTGAAAACTACATTATTTGAGAATGCAAGACCAAGTATATTACATAACTCTGAAATAGTCTATAAACTAAGGTACTAAAATACTGATAACTATACACTATTGTCAAGCAAATCTAAAACTGAACTGAGTTACTGATCTAATTATTGGCTGGGACTGTGACTTAGGCTGTAACTAAGACTGCAACTTAGACTGTACAGGAACTGAATACTGGGTTCTTGTAACTCTACCTACTGAGGTCTAATTTGGACTGAATTTTTCCACTATGTTCAATCCTACTCAAATCTCTGAAATGCATTAGCCACTTACACATCGACATGTCATTCAAGCCTATCTTCATAACTACTGCCTTGTGTAAAACTAGCACACAATAATCTTTTCTTAACATGAAAATTTACTCTCTCCCTTCTAAGCAATAGCCTATTGCTATATTATTTCATAAGGAGAGTTCACTGAAGGTTAAAATAAGAGAAACTGAAGCATGAATGACACTATACCGAACTTGACACTTAACTGAGGCCTGAGTAATAGGACATCAACATCCTAGATTTTTATTGAGAAACCTAAAATGAGGGTTTACATGAAAAATTTTGAATTTAGCTGATCATTAGGAGTATATCATGAGTCATGGGAACTGAGCATACTGTAAGGCATGACATGAGTACATGAGTCATGAACTGCATGATCTGAGCTTGGAGTTTCTGTGTTCATGGAACATGATGTGTAACATTGCATGATCTGGAACTCCTTATACGAGGAACTTGTAAGCATGCATGACTTTTGATGATGTGCACAAATATGATCTATGATTATAGAGATGACATGTAAGGCATGAGTAGATATCATGAGGAGTACGAAACTTTGCACTGAGGTAAGGATGGGTTAGGCATCATGCCTTCCCACTATTTTTCTACACATATAGACATTACTATTAAAATCTGGAAGACTGACTTGGTTACTTGTTCTACCATCTCCCCCTTAGCTTAAAGCCATTATTCTAAGTTTGTGAATAACTTCATAAACTCTAAACCAAACTGAAACCATGTTACTCTAGAGTCTAAGAGATAACAATACTCATACACACTCAACTCATTCTGAAGGACTATACCCGGTAATGTAAGGTCCACTGCTAGAACTTTCTTTCGATATATAATTCTTAGCTTTCTATTGCCTCAACAATCATCATGTGGCAATCTCAAGCCTGACTAACTTATAATTCTCTCCTCTCCTCTCTACTAATTTAATCTAGAGATTCAAGCTTAATTCAACTGAAAATGAGGTACTACCCCTTTATCTAAAGATTAATCCCTCAGGAAACTGAAATGGGATGACTCTATTACTGAAATACTGTAACCGAGCAATTTTTGTATACCCATCTGGATAGAATAGATCTACCTACTTGGGGAGGTACTAATAAAAGTTCTGTTAAGATTTCTAATCTAACTTGAATGTTAACTGCTATGTAAGGAGTTACAAAAGACAGAGAAGTTCTCGGATCTAATAAAGCATATACATCTAAATGATAGACTTGTAACATAATAGTGACCACATTAGGAGAAATTTCCTAATCTTATTGGGACTGAAGTACATGAAGCCTATTTGGGCGCTCCCACTGGTGGTACTGGAAGTGGCACCCTGCTGATTTGGGCGACCAGACCAAGCTGAAGGATGGTCGGACTAACCATGTTGGCGTAAATCCTTTCCCCTCTGAGCCATTACTCTACACTCTCGTATCTTGTGGCCTATCTTACTACATCCAAAACATATATCACTTCCATATCTACACAGTCCCTTGTGGTTCTTACCATATTCTACGCAAAGCAGATTAGCACGAACACCCTTTCCCCTACCTTGCGACTTAGAGATTGATGCCCCATTTTGACTGTTATTCTTAAACTTAAACACTGGCACCTTGACTAAAGACAGAACTAGGACTGAGAACCTCTGATGAAATTAGGAGTGGTTGTTTCCCCTGATTAGGGTTTAGAATTATTTATTCTAGCCCTCTTATTCTTCCTATGCTTCCTTCCCTCACCTTACTGAGAGCAAGTCAATAAGCTAGATAGGACAACAGTCTGCAAATTACTTTGAGCAACTACTGAATAAGCCAATGTAGTGAAAGCCGCTCTAAATTTAGTGTGAGAGACATGCTCATTAAGGGGATTTTACCTGAACGGGTGGAGAAGCTGGACGGTTTTCATCTCTCCTTCCATTAGTTTTTCTGAGAGACATAGTTTGGAAGAACAAGGAAGAGATGAATTAGAATGAGAGTTTAACTGGAGCTCATGCTCACTCGTACGACTTAAATACTAAAAGAAGGGAAACTTTTCCTAAAACATCTCGTAGTCTCCTGTCCATAAGTGTGGCGCGCTATATACCCATATGCAAGATTCTACTAGATATGGCTTTCAGACTTCCTAGGACTCTGTTGAACCTTAGGCTATGATAAAAAGTTTATAATGCCTCGAGTCTGTACCTTGGATGCTATGCTGTGCTCATAATCTTGAGGGACCATAAGCTAACCCAAGACTGGTACCTAGTGTAATAACTTTGAATGTACTGGTATGCTAAGTGAGGTAGGCTGAGACACATGGATTCATATGCATGAACAATACTGACTGAGAGTACATGCATAAATACATAAATTATAATTGACATTATGTCCACACTGGATACTGAGTTATGATTTACTGATATCTGAGTTTACTGATACAGTGTATCTAATAACTGAGTGATTGTATCGGATAGTCCTAATTTTGAAGAACTGGCATAGTTTCTATACTAAGCTGAGTCACTGTATCTGCCAGTCTTGAATCTGTAGAACTAAACTAATTTTAATACTGAGACTGAATCTGAAGATGAAACTATGGGAGGTAATCATCTAACTGACATGCCCCTTTTTGAATAGATTGGGGTCCAACCTGTAACCCCAATTAAAAGGGTTTAAGTACCGTGCCATAAGTAAAGATAAGTTGTGAGTTAACCTTCTTTGATAGGAAGCTCTTTTGTCAACCCTCGCTGGCAGAAAAACTCGAATAATATGCATCAACCCTCATAATGTCTGGTAGGAAGATATCTCAACCTACGCTGGCTATGTAGTTTTGTAATGCAGGGATTGCTACTAAGGGAACACCCTCTCTGCTGACAGGAATGGACCCATCCCTGGGTTTGCTAGGTGTTAAATCCTACTCCTAACTGAATAGACACTGAACTGATTTCTAGACTGTACTAGGTTGGATTGAACTGTTACTGATTAAACTTTTACCTAAACTGAACTGAATTTACTGAGTTTCATTAAATGATGGAGTACTACTGAGTTCTGTTAACTAATTGAGTTCTGGACTGAATACTGAACTAGACTGTACATGATACTGAGTCTACTAAGTTTTCCTGAGTTCTGTAACTGACTGAGAGTACTACTGATCGTAACGTGACTAAATTCTACTGATCGAGAAATTACTGAGATTATTCTATAACTGACATTGCCTCTAGGTAAATAGATAAATTGTTGGGTATTAAATACCCCTAGGACTCGATAGCATTAAAAGTAAAGCATCACATGGTCTTGCATAGCATAAAATGCACACTTGTTCATAATGTATCTATAGAGGAATTTTATCAAACACTTGCATGGCATAGTATATGCACATAACATTAAACAACATGTGAGCATCATGATTCAATTCCAATTTCACCATTTCACAATTTCAAGGGTTTAATCATGTATTCATATGAATCTACCCACATAATAATCAATTTCACATGAAACGTGTAATAAATCATGAAATAGGAACCTAATTAAAATAATAATCATGAATACACATAAATTTCAATCATGGAAATCATGAAATCAAACTACTTGAGGTTTATAAGAGGTTCTTGGACTCCCAGGGTTGAAGGAACCCTTGGATGAACACTTCACAGAACTTGGTTTCTAAATTCTTGAAGATTAATGGTGGAATCTGGAGCCTTGGCCTTGAAATTAAATCACCTAGGGTTCTTATTCTTGAGAAATTTGAGAGAAAGTAAGTATATTTTGCTCAATGAGGGCTGAATCTCGTGTTTTAGGGCTGAATAGGGGTGGGGAAAAGATCCAAATATCCTCCAAGAATACGGATTTTAATGACTTAAAATAGGACTATCGACGCGCAGGACGTCGTGCTGCATCATTGGAATCGACGCGATAGGCAACACACCGTATTGAGTATGCGTCGGTTCACTGAAAATTGCCAATGAGAGCTAATAAAAATTATTGATCGATGTGATGTCCGCCACTCCACATCGAGATCACGTCGATACACTATTTTGGATTCCTAAATGTGGTTCAAACGAGGTCCAAAAAATATGAAACTCATCCGGGAACACGTACTGACATTCCTGATCAAGAATTAACCTATAAATTGACATTTTAAGGTCATAAGAGTCATGGAACAGAGTTAAATACCTATGACAGATAAAATAATACTAAGTCTGAATACTTAGCTAAAATTTTCCAAGTCTGGGACCCCTAACAAGCTTTTAGGAATTGAGTTAAGCTTAGGATTTTGTGGGGTCTTACAGGTAGTAGGGCTTGACTTCGTGTTTTATGCCTTAGAGAAAGTACAGTTGATCAGGGAGAGGCTTAAGGCATCCCAGAGTCGACAGAATCGTATGCAGATGTCAGAAAAAAGACCTTGAATTTGAGGTTGACAATTTTATGTATTTGAAGATCTCTCCCATGAAGGGAGTGAAGAGGTTTGGAAAGAAAGGGAAACTTAGTCCTCGATATATGGGTCTTTTATATAATTTTAAGCTATTTTGAACAGGTAGCTTATGATCTTGAGTTGCCTGCAGACTTAGCATCAGTGTACCCAGATTCCATATCTCTTTGTTGAAGATGTTTATTGGTGACCCAGCTATAGTTGTTTCCTTAGAAAGCGTAGATGTTCAAAACAACCTTTCTTACAAAGAAATTTTAGTCGAGATCCTTGCTCGACAAATTCGTAGACTAAGGAACAAAGAAGTTCCCCTAGTCAAAGTTCTTTGGAGGAATTAGTCCGTTGAGGGAGACACTTTGGAATAAGAAGTAGATATAGGGACCAAGTACCCTAATATTTTCTCCATAAACTCAGATTCAACTTAAGGTAACAATCTTCTTAGAATTTCTCTTTTCCATACTTAGTTTCAGCTGTATATCATTCTCATGTCAGTCATGCATTCACATAATTAGTTCAGTCATGCGTCATATTTCAGACTCAGTCATGTAATCACATTTTCATCACATATGTTCAGCATGTAACCTAAATTCCTCAGTGCTTTCAACTTAACCAATCTCATTCGAGGATGAATGATCCCAAGGGGGAGATATTGTAATACCCCAAAAAATCTATATCTATGTTAGAACCATGTTTCAAGATCATGCACAGTACGTTGTAGTTCTTTGGTAGTTTTATGAGTGAGTTTAATGCATATTAATGCCTCAAAAACCTCCCATCTATTTGATGAATCAAAATAATCCTTACCGATTGAGTTTTTGGGAAGAATGCTGCTTTAGTCAACTTTAAATGAGAATATATTTTTATATACTCAGAATTTTCCAGATCAAGACCCGCCAAATGATAGGAAATTGAATTAGATTTCCAATGATACCAATTTTGGCTTAATTCGATAATCGGATGATAAGTTATGGCACTTTTAGTGAAAAATAGTAGCCCAACGCAATAAGGCTGCATCGCGGTGTTAGCCAAAATCACGTTCATCATTTTCCAGTGGACCACCATGATAATGTCACTTTGCACCAAGTGGCAAAGTCGCATTCAATGAGGGACCGTGATGGCACCGCATCGCATGAAGGTTTTAGTTTGGGATCAACCTTTTCCAGTGGCGCAATGCGATAACGCCGCATCGCGCCATTGGATAAAATGGGGATTGTCATTTTCTAGTAGCCAAATGCGATAAGCACCGCATCGCACCGGCATGAAAAATTGGGATTTCTAGTGCGTGACTTAATTTTCCATGGATCATTTGGTTAATTCCCAAGGCCTCAAATTCGTCCAAAACAAGTAAGTACAACCCTAAAGGGGCATTAGGTGCCCATTACTCACAAATTCTCTTCAAGAAATTAATCATATATCAAGAGCCAAACCCTAGACTTCAAGATTCAAGATCAAATCTCAAGAAAAACCCCAATAACTCTCATGAATTCATCAACCCAAGAATGTTAAATGTTCATCCATGGATCCCTTCCACCCATGGAGATCAAGCATCCAATTTTAAATTCAAAGTTGTGATCTTTACAAGAAATTATGATTTTAAATTTGTGATTTTACCATGAATTTCCATGAATTGAAAATCTATAACATGTTTACATGAAATTGATGTTGTTATAAAGCCCCACACGTTTGAATAATGTTAATTGCTGACTTAAACCATAATTAGTGATATTGATGTTGAAATCATGCTATTTCCACAAACTTTAAACTATTTCCATGCTTAGCTTAAACTATGAATATCAAGTGTTTGATGAAATGCCTACAAGAATGAATTTTGAATAAATGCTTTCATATTATGTACCCAAAGTTTTAGTACTATTTTGCTATTATTGCTATCGAATCCCGAGGGTTATGAATACCCGAAAACATAGTTGTTTACTTAGTCTTAGTATCTTCAGAATAGTTTCAGATATGTTATGAGCAGTATCCGTTTAGTCAGTTATCATGATCAGTTAAACTTAGAACAGTTCAGTATTTCAAGTTAGTTCAGTTAGGAGTAGGATTTATCACTCAGCGAATGCAGGGATGGCAGCTTCCCCCATCAGATAGACAGAGTCATTAGTAGCAGTCCCTGTACTCCAAAACTATATAACCAGCGTAGGATTTGAGGAGTCACCCATCAATTCTGGCTTGACTACCTCCTAGGGGTCACCCGTTAGTTTAAGCTTGACACCCTTAGTCTTTCGAGATAGTATATCAGAGGATCCACACATCCAGTGTTAGTACCCGTGGCACAATACTGACACCCTTCCAATTAGGGTCACAGGTATGACTCCAAATTGCCTATTAGGGCATGTCGGTTAGACGATAGATCCCATAATATCAGTACAGTATTCAGTATACTTCAGTTCAGGCTTGTTAACCATAGCATACAGATATCAGTTATCAGATTTCAGCATTTCAATTTACAGATTATATTCAGAATATATTTTATGCTTGGTCATGCATTCTCAGTAATTATAGATTTCATGAATTCTATTCAGTACTTCATGTTATTCATTCAGTCAGTTATTACTCTTGTACATGAAACCATGTATATCAGTCCACCTTATTTAGCATACCAGTACATTTAAAGTACTAATCGCATACTTATTTCTTGGGCTATGATGTATCATATCATAGGTTCGAATGCTCGATTCACGGATTGCGTATAGACTCTCCAGATTATCAGGGATAGTAGTGGTGAGTCCTCATATTTTGAGGATATGGTTTACTTACCTCAACTATTTCATTATTTTCAGTATTTTTCTCATTCAGTCGGAGTTAGTTGGGGGTTTGTCCTATCAGCTCCATAGTCAGTCAGTAAAGGTTTTTTTTAGACTAGTACAGACAGTTAGTCAATTTTTTTTTATTTTTTTTTAGTTTCAGATAGTTGTTTCTAGATTCATAATCTAGTATTGTTTTTAGTTCCTAAAACCTTATGTCTTATCAGTTGTTCTTTCGCATATGTTATTATATTATTCAGTGATCAAAGCAGATACCAGCTCATGGGTTAACTTGTGGTCTCTCGGGACCGTAAGCACCATGTGGTGCCCAGGGTGTACTCTTGGGGAATTACAAAGACACAACTTACTATCCTCAAACTGACGATCATAAATCTTCTCAAATAGGGAGGACCTCACCTCTACATAAGCCAAAATCCTCATAGGATCTGAAATATTAAGGTAAACCATAAAATTAGCTAAAGACTGGATGTCCCATGCCAAGGGCCTCTGAGAAACTGATATTCATGCCAAACTACCCATACTCACCGCATTGCGGCTCAACAAGGCATCAGCTACCACATTTGCCTTACCCGAATGATACAAGATGGAAATATCATAGTTTTTTAGTAACTCCATCCATCTGCACTGGCGAGTATTAAGCTCTCGTTGAGTCATAAGATGCTGAAAACTACGATGATTGGTGAAAATCTCACAATGCACACCATACAAGTTATGCCTCCAAATCTTGAGCGTAAAACCTACCGCCGCCAACTCCAAATCATGAGTGGGGTAGTTCTGCCCATGCACCTTAAGCTTTCTAGAAGCATAGGTAATGACATGACCCTGCTGCGTCAAAAGACATCCAAGACCAACACTAGATGCATCACAAAACACTGTGAGTCCCTCCCTCTTAAGCGCAACTCACACTCCTCGGACCATCAAAAAGGAAATTCCTTTCGAGTCAACCTAGTCATAGGGGCTGATATGATAGCAAATCTCTCAACAAAGCGCTTATAGTAGCCAGCCAAACTAATAAAACTGCTAACCTCAGTCGGAGATATAGGCCTAGCCAAATCATAAATCCCTAAAATCTTAGCTGGGTCTACCATAATACTCGCCTTAGACACTACGTGTCCAAGAATCGACACTGGCTAAAGGCAAAACTCGCACTTAGAGAACTTGGCAAACAACACATGATCTTGCAAGACCTGGAGCACAATTCTCAAATTCTGCACTTTCTCCCCACTACTCCTCGAGTACACCGGAATATCATCAATGAACACAATAACAAAGGAATCTAGATAGGGTCTGAACACACGGTTCATCAAATCCATAAATCCGCCTGGGGCATTAGTCAACCCAAATGACATCACCAAAACTTATAGTGACCATAACGGGTCCTAAAGGTTGTCTTCGGGATATCTTCAGCCTAAATCCACAACTGATGATAACCAGAACTAAATCTATTTTAGAAAATATGACTGTGCCCTGAAGCTGGTCAAATAAATCATCAATACGAGGCATAGGATAACAGTTATTCACCATTAAATTGTTAAGATGCCTATAATGAATACACATCCACATCGAACCATCCTTATTCTTTATAAACGAGAGAGGGGCTCCCCACAGGGACACACTTGTTCTAATAAAACCCTTCCAAAAAAGATCCTGGATATGAGAGTTCAGCTCCTTAAGCTCAGTAGGAGCCATACAGTAAGGTGCCAAAGAAATACTTTGGGTGCCAGGCTCAAGGTCAATAGCAAACTCAATCTCATGGTCAGGCGGAATACCAGGCAAATCGGCAGAAAACACATCAGGAAACTCACACACAATAGGAACAGAGTAGAGCGTCGGACTCTCTATACGGGTATCATATACATAGGTGAGATAAGACTCGCAATCCATCGATATAATCCGTATAGCACAAATATAAGAAATAAGCCTTGTCGGCTTGTGGCTAATCGTTATATGCCACACGACTGGGGCTACGTCGGGCATGGCTAAGGTAACGGTCTTGGAAAACCAATCCATGACCGCATGATAGTAGTATAACCAGTTGTAACGCCCTGAGACTACTTCCTGGACGTCATACAGTGCTTAGGACCACAAGTGATCCCAAGCTAACCCTTATACTGGCATAACTCATGATTAATTAATTTAAAATACATAAATCTGAAAGAAGTAAGCAAAAAATATGTCTTTACTGAATATCTTCAAACAAAACTATAAAAATGAATACAACTCTGCTTATACAAAATAAAAATAGAATCAAATACATCAACTCTACTATCTGTCTATGAAGTCTCTACTAGTATTATCTGTAGGTAGCCGGGACATAACCCCCAACTATCCTGAATCAATACGACTAAATGAAGAAAATAAAATACTATACACTTCGACTAACTCAAGCCCTTGAATCAAAAGGACTCATCACCTACTGACTGGAAGTTGCAACTGTCTGATTCTGGTATGCACACTATAACTTGTACCTACATTATTAAACAATGTAGCACATAGACGTATATGTGGATCAGTACTTTTAGAATGTACTGAGCATGTGGGGGTGAATGCATAAGTAAAAATAGTAACTAACTGTGTATATAACTGGTAAAGAATGCATGCTAAGTGTAAATGACTCACGTTGGCTGGAGTACTATAAAGACTGGGAAATATAAGCATACTGTAGTAAAGCATAAAAACAATCTTTGTGAGCCATTACACTTAGTTCTAAAAGCTGTGCATTTACTCTTTTTTTTTCATGGAATAAGTAGGACTGAAGTTAAGTATACTGCCAAATTATGCATGCTAACTGTAAAGAGACTTACTTTTATCATACTTAAATTGAAAGCTAAAATCTTATAGCTGATATCTAATGTAAAACAATATCTGAATAAAATTGTGAGCCTTTACACTTTGTTTCTAAAAGCTGTTCTTTTATTTTATCTTAGGACTTAGGGCTTTAGGACTTTAGCACTTTAGGGAGGTTTTTCAAACCGACATACACTATGTGAGATGTCATAGTGTCCAATGTCTAGTTCCCTTAAGGGAAAAACCTCACGTTGGGGAGAGGTGTCATATCTTGCCAAGGAGTATAACCTGAGATAAATGATCACAATCTGTATCTGCATCCATATAAATAGGAATAATCTGATAATCTGAATCTACGTTGGCTCATAGTTCTAGGAAATGTGAACTAGGACACATACCCAACTCGGTGTTAAATACTACTTCCTTTAATTTGTATGCTCCTTCTATAGGAAATCCACTTTAAAACTAGCATAAAGGTTCACAATGAAAACCAGTTATGCATCTATTTACTTTAAACTATAATCAAAACTGTAAAGTGGATTCCATATCTTATCTGAGGACAAAAGATCAAATCTCGTTCAAATTTTCTAATCATAGGGTGCTTAAAATCATAATATTCTTGAAATATCAATACTAAAACATAAGGCATAAAACCCATGCCTTAAACTTATGTAAATTCATAGCAAAACATCATGCTCGATATACTTCTTGAAATACTTCAACAATATCAAGATAATGAAATCAAAATCACAATATCATGATTAAACTCAACTTGAAATCTGTAATCAATGTCTCTAGTCATAATCATGGTATTCAAATCATAAAAGAGAATTCATTAAATCAAACATATGGGGAATTTCATACTTCAATCACTTTATAAATCCATAGCTCAAAACAAGATACTTTGGGTATGAACCCTAATTGAAATTCATGTAAATGCATGTAAATTCATCTTTAAAAACTAGTTTTGGGCACAAGGATGAAAGGAGTATCCTTGTTCATAACTCCACATACCTTATTATGCTTGATTTGATGTAAAAGCTCGACTTTGAAGCCTTGGAAATGTTCTTGAATGTTTTTCTTGAACTTCTTGGATTTGGAACCTTCATTCTTAGTTTTTTTTAAATTAGAGGTGATGGAATGGATGATCTTGAAGAAGTTGATTAGGGTTTGTTCTTGAGAGTAAAATAGGAGAATGAAGTCAAATAATACCCTAATGGGTGCTTAAAATCATGATTTTACGACCTGGGTTGAGGTGGAAAAAGACTCAATTTTCCCTCATTCATTTAAACAAAAAAATCATAACTCGAATTGCGGTTTGAAGGCTCACCGCGGTGCGGTGTAATCGTGGTGGTTTACTGCCTGACACAAAAAATGTCATAACTTTTCACTCGGGTATCAGATTAAGGCGAAATTAGAATCATTGGAAAGTTAATTCAATTATCTACAATTTGGTGGGTCTTGAATTGAAAAATTCTACATACATCAAAAGTTGTATACTTTCAAAGTTGAACCTTGTAGAATCGAATATCAAACTTTGAACGAATCAAAGGATCTTAGCTCAACTTGGCTCTAAGTGATTTCTATGAACATTATTCACCTAATAAACACTTCACACACTAGGATAAAGATCATGACACATGCATTCAAATTATGAATCAAGAACATAGTGAATACACCTTCACCACGATGCACAAAAGCTGCCACCGCTATAGCCACCGTGACACACCATAATCGCGGTGAGCTACTATTTTGGAAATCGAAACGTGGTCGAAACCTCGTTCAAAAAATCCAAAACTTACCCGAGACATGCTACTTACACCCCTGAACATGAATCAACTCAAAAATTTTTGTCTCGGGGTTGGGAAGGTCACTTTAAAATTCGTCAAAATTAAGAGGCCAAAACTTAAGCTAAGTCCCCAACACTTAGCTGAAGTTTCAGCCTTTTAGCCTCTTATGCAAGCATTAGGAGCTGAACTGAACTAAGAAAAGTATGAGGTATTACACCAGTCCATGCCCAGAATCACATCGAAATCCAACATATCTAGAATAACAAGATCAACACAAGTATCAATATCACTAACTGTCACAAAACCTGATCTGAATACTCAATCCACTACTAAAGAATCACCTACGGGAGTAGATACGCGCAAAGGCACAAATAATAAATCACTATGTAAAGTCCAACCATGAAGCATAATAAGTAGATATATAAAAATAAGTGGATCTAGGATCAAATAAAGCAATAGACGACTTGCGGCATACCAAAATCGCACCTGTAACTACAAAATCTAAAGTCATAACCTCGGGTCTAGCAGGTACTTGATACAACTGACCACGACCACCACCTGATATCGATCGACCTCATATCCTGTCTGCTTGAGTACCACCCTGAGCACCCGAGTAAGCACCCCTATGATCTCGTGAAACACATCTACTTGAAGGATAAACTACCCTAATGGGAGTAGCTACCTAGGCTGAAACAACCATCACCTCACGACTAGGGCACTCTCTAGAGAAATGACCAGGAAGTCTGCAACTAAAACAAGAATCATGAGCAGAACCAGAACTCACATATCCTACTGATTTGGTATAGCTTCCACGTCTAAATGGCCTATAAATGAACCTCTAAAGGACTGATCACCGCCTTTACTATGGCGACCACTAGTAATGAACTGACCCCCATCAGCAGTCTAAAGAACTGCTTAAACTAGTCGACTAGTCTAACTTTAAGGCTGAAAAGATGGACATAGATAATGTCCAGCATAAGGAATACCACCCCTAAATCTGGAACTACTACAACTCCCACCAAATATTCCCTGAAACTTGGGCCTCTTATCACAACCCTCATGCTGCATGTCCTTCATCACTCTAGTATGATCAAAAACCTTGGCAAAAGTCCTACTCGCAGCAACCAAACTCTGATTAGCCATCCAAATAGAAAGTCTCAATCCTCCCACAAAGTATCAAACACTCTCATACTCTGTACCCAAGATAGAAGTTGCATGCCTAGCCAACTCATGGAAATGTGCCTCATACTCAGCGACTGTTATAGAACCCTGCTCCAATCTAGAGAATTGATCTCCCAAATGATATCTAAGTCTGCATGGCATATCTTTTTCCAAGAACATCTTAGTGATGATAGGTGTATTTACACGCCTAAAGCACCTTAATTCACCCATATTTTAGCTAAGTTTTAAGGGCAAAATATATAATTCCTGCACTTTTAGTCCTTTTTCCTGTAAGTGAGCTAACCAACGTGATTAGCAAGTTTTCAGGAATAAATGATGAAGATTTCAATTTTTTATGGACTGGTTGATGCCAAAGGAAACTTCATGGAAGAAGGAAGGCAGCTTCTGGAAACTGGTGGACTGAAAGTTATGCATGGAGAACTTGTCCCGGGCAAAAACAGTATTTCTAAAGACTTAGGGATCAACAGTAACTTAGTAGGATTAGGAAAAGGATGCAGTAACTTAGTAGGACTAGGACAAGGATAAAAACCCTATTTCGGTAGGACTAGGACAAGGGTGTTATAAAAATCCTTATTTGCTGATTTTTTCAGCAATCAATTCATTCTCTTTCAATTCATTCTTATTCTCTTCTTATCCCCCTTTCTATTCTTTCCCTTCTTCATTAATTCGTTGTTGAAATTATTCTTCATCTATTCGACTTTTAATTTTCATGACAAGAGAAATGCTACTAGCAAGGAAATCACGCCACAAGTGACACCAAAACATACTTCACGTGAGATTGTTATTTTAGTATGATGATAATGTCTATTGTATTTTCCGTTGCACTCATGAGTAGCTAAACTTCTCCGTTAGGGTTATGGAAGCCTTATGATATACTATCTATTGCTATGAGTTTGTGAATTCTTGATACGTATGTTGCTTATATCATTACTCTCTTCATCTTAATTGAATTCTTGTGGTTGCAAACATATAGAATACGCCAGTATAGCATTAACTTGTTCGAAAGAAAAGTTACATGTATGGAAAAGAGAGAATGACGAGGAAATAGGGCTACCAACCCCTATTTAAAAGTTAGTGCTGTAACTGGATTAACCTCTTGGAGAATTCGTACCATTAGATACGCTTTAAGATCGAAAGAGTTAAAATGAGATAATCTGTGATGGTCGAAAGACGCTAGGATTTCCCATAAAATATGAATCTCTATAAGCGCATGTATGTCGGAATCCCGCATAACTCATAGCCAATAGATATGTAGAACTCATAAGGTGGACATAACCCTAACTTAAAATTCTCATTGATTAATACCTACTAAACATTCTGATTTTCTTTGTTACTTTGATACTTTTAATTCACGCTAAAATTAAATCCTCCCTTTTCGTAGAATTTTCGATCAACAGTCTACTAATCGTTGCTTACTTAGTGACCAAGTATTCCCTGTGGGATTCGACACCCAACCCAGTTGGGTTCTATATTTGACAATGACCGCTTATACTCTTACGGGAGCTGTAATTTGAGCGCTATCAAATTTTGGCGCCGTTGCCGGGGAATATGGTTGTCTACTAATTTTGTGATAGTTACTAGACCCTTTGGTCAAAGATTCTTGTACTTTACTTTTAGTTGTTTTTTTTGTTTTCTGCAGATTTTTGTTCAGTGCATGCCAAATACTCAAAGTTCAGGACAACCATTATTACCCATAGACCTTGAACCGCAACTTATTAGAAGAATGGATGCACAACATGATATTGAGAGAAGGGCTGCTCAACAGAAGCAGGATAGATTAGCTGCGTTGGCCGCTGCTCAAGTACATCAACAGAATATTGATAACCCAGGGCAAGCATCAAATCCTGATGATGAAGACCTGGGTAATGATGAGTTACTAAACCCTAGGCGTGATGCTGAGGTGGCGACACCTGCGAATAGAAGAGATCATTAAGCTAGATTAAGGCCGGAATGCTGGGCTGTGCAATTTCCGTTTGATGATGATGATGACGATTTGGATGGGGCTGGTGCCACAGGAGCTATTATTCCTCCACCCTTGGCACCCGAAGCCAAGTTCAACATCAGTAGCACCATGATTCAACTATTGCAGCTCAAGGGATTATTTGGTAGACTTGCAGGTGATGATCCAAATATGCATTTGATCAACTTTATCTCTACATGCAAGTCATTCGACAATACAGGCGTTGGACAGAATGCTATTCGGCTGCGCTTATTTCCATTGTCTTTATCTGGGGAGGCAACTCTATGGTTGAACGGGATGACTCATGATTCTATTACAAATTGGAGGCAATTAAAAGACGCTTTCCTAGAAAGATTCTTTCCGCCATCCAAGAGAGCACAGTTGAGAGATGAGATCAACAATTTTCGACAGCTTCCAACTGAAGCTCTCCACGAAACATGGGAGAGCTTCAAGACGAAGCTTATGCGGTGCCCAAACCATCATATGACCAATGTCCACTTGATGGAGATATTATACAGATCTTTGAATTCGGTGACTAAGCCAGTGGTTGATAATGCTGGAGGAGGGTCATTCATGGACCTTACTTTTATTCAGGCAAGTGATATGCTAGATAGTATGACAAAGCAAAGTAGAGCTTGTCATACCAGGGATTCTGAGGTAGCAAGCTCTACTATATCTATTGGCATGACTGTAGAACAGAGGCGTAGACAAGAGGAACGTGAACAAGATATGGCTCACATGGAAACACAGATGGATCTTCTCACCAAGCACTTATTATCAGGGAAGACCAAAAAAGTCAAAGAATTTACGTCAAAAGGAAGAGATGAATCCGATTCTGAAGAAGAAGCTAACTACTTGAATAATCAGGGGGTTTCCGAGGCAATGCCCAAGGAAACCAAGGTCGGAACTATTATAATAGATCTAGAAACTAGGACCGTGATCAAGGTAGTTGGAAGGATAAGACTGACAGGTGTATGTTTCTCCTGGAAGACGTGACGCCGCTGAATCTGGTTCTGGAAATATGTCCATGGAAGATATGATGGATAAGCTGTTGAAAGAAGTGGAGGCAACCAACATGGGAGTAACTGAGGTAATAAAAGATTTGTCCTCAATGAAGCAATTGGTTGACTCGCATTCCACTTCAATAAAACAGCTGGAGCAACAATTGAGTCAATTATCTGCGGCATTCAACCAAAGAAAGGCTGGAATGCTACCCAGCAACACTGTGCAAAATCTAAGAAATGATGGATCATGTATGGCTATTACTACCAGGAGTGGTAAAGTATTGGAAAATCCATCCAAAGGCAAGCAGGTAGTTGATGATATAGCGGATAATGTTATTGATATAGATTGTGATGATTTTGTAGAAGCTGAAAATCTGAATAAGAGCGTTCATGAGAAAACTATTCCCCTTCCACCACCACCTTTTCCTCAGAGACTAAATAAGAAGGCGGATGACACTCCTGAAAAGGTTGATAATCGGAAGCAAGATAAAAAAGAAGTGGTGGAGAAAACCATTCCCCTTCTACCACCATCTTTTACTCAGAGACTGAAGAAGAAAGCTGATGATACCAGGTTCAGCAAATTCATGACTATGTTGAAGCATCAGACTATTAATGTGCCTTTGGTGGAGGCGTTGGAACAGATGCCTGGATACGCTAAATTCATGAAGGACCTTTTGACAAAGAAGCGGGCAGTAATCTATGAGCTGACAGATAATGTTCATCATTGTAGTTCAATTGCCACGAGGTCTTTAGTACAGAAGAAGGCAGATCCTGGTGCTTTCACTATTCCTTGCACGATTGGATCTATGAATTTTTCTAAGGCATTATGCGATTTGGGAGCTAGCATTAATCTGATGCCGCTATCCATCTACAGTAAGTTGGGGTTGGGCGATTCGACACCCACCAATATGCGGCTCGTGATGGCAGATAGGTCGGTAAAACGACCTATTGGTATCTTAAATGATGTGTTGGTGAAGGTGTCCACCTTCATCTTTCCTGCAGACTTTGTTATTTTGGATTGCGAGGTGGATTCTGAAGTTCCCATAATCTTGGGACGCCCTTTCCTCGCAACCGAAAGTGTGCTTATTGATTTGAGAGCTAATGAGCTTTTATTTCGGTTGAATGATGAAGTGGTCCGTTTTGATGTATGCAAAGCAATAAAGCAACCCAACGATAGGAATGTGTTCTCTGTAGATGATGTTTATTATGAGGATGAGAAAGAATTATCTGTAAAAAAGCAACTTACTGTTGAGTCACTATTTTATGTGCTTTCGAATTGTGAGCATGAGGATGTTGAAGAATATGAAGAAACCATGTGTTCTCTAACAGGAATAAAGTCCTATTTTCATGCCCCTAAGAAGCTGGACTATGATCTTATGAATCGACCTTCAGCAACAGTGAAGACTTCCGTTGAAGAGCCACCAGTGCTAGAATCGGAAGAGCTCCCCAGTCACCCAAGGTATGCGTTTTTGGGAAGTGAAAATACACTTTCGGTGAGTGTTGTGGCTGATTTAGGTGAACAGCACGTAGAGGCTCTTATCTCTACTCTAAAGAGGTACAAGAGAGCCATGGGTTGGACTATTGATGATATAATTGGTATCCCTCCTGGGATATGTATGCACAAGAGTCATCTCGAAGAAGATTGCATGAATACAAGTAAACATCAGCGTCGATTGAATCCATTCAGAAAATGATGCACCATATATCTCGATGAAGTCTAAGTAATCGAGATAACTATGTCGTGCCGCGTCAATAAATCAATCGCAAGATGGGAGGCAACCCATCGTATTTAAATTGTTTTGTTTTACTAGGAGTTTGTTTTTGTAGTCGATCACCGACCAAAACTAAGGCGCTTGGTGGGAGGCAACCCATCGTTCTAATCGTTTTTGTTGTTTTTGAGTAAGTTTAGGTGCAAGACGTATAAAGGAGGAGCTTGGTCTCAAATTTTAATTTGAAAGTGAGCAATGTTAAAGGTGGTAAGTGAGTAATGAAGGAGAAAAAGGCTTTTGGTTAGGCATTGCCTATACAAATCTAGGCAATAGACAAGGAAAGGCCTATGTAAATCTAGGCAATGGACAAAGCAAGGCCTATGCTATGGTCTTCGGTCTCTGAATCTAGAATGCCGTAGCATAGGCGCCGCCTATGCCAAAGCCTTTGGTCCAACAATGCCATAGCATAGGCGCCGCCTATGCCAAAGCCTTTGGTCCAACAATGCCGTAGCATAGGCGCCGCCTATGCCAATGCCTTTGGTCTTTGATTCTACGATGCCATAGTATAGGCGCCGCCTATGCTCAACTAGGCAAAGCATTAGGCTCCGCCTTTGCCTCCCAAATCTCTCAAAACTTTTATTTTTGATCATCTAACCTTGCAAGATCATTTTTCGAGTTCAACACCAAGTAGAATGGCCTCAAAAGGACAACAAGGAAAACAAAAAGCACCCACCTCACAGAAAGGTAAGAAAAGAGGAAGAAAAGAGCAAGCTGAACCCTCCTTGCTACAAATACCTCGACGTACTTTTGACATCAAGTGGGGTATAATTTGAGGAAACTCTGAGGATGACGACTCTGATAATGATTCCAATGCAGGGGGTATGACCCCAGACATAGAGGATGAGTCCGACTAATCAAGTTCTTCTTATTTATTTTCCACTGAGGGCAGTGTGTCCCGTCTAAGTGTGGGGTGCTGGTATATGTATGCTGTATTTCTTTGCTTACCTGTATTTATTCATGTTTATTTCTTTGATTTTTAGTAGTATTTAAATTTTTTCGAAGTTATATTTTTTGTTCTGATAGGCGGCATGGTATTATGACAAGAGTTTGTGCTAAAATCATTACTATTGAGACATTTAGGCTCCAAGTGTGACTCACTATGTGATAAGTGTGTGGTTTAATTCCTTCATTTGTTGGGTCAAGAGTCTATACTGCTCCCAATAAAGTTGACCATGTGCCTTGTGTGTGTGAGATAATAGTATATTCTGTGTTGGTGACTGATGCTAGAACTTGCCTGGTGTGTGTGTAAAGCGAAATAAAGAGTGTGGGTTTAGGAGATGATTTAGGCATTTCTTTGGCAACCTGTGTTTGTTTACCTTCGTTTTACCTACCCGTGGACATTATGCTAGTTAACCCCCTTTGAGCCTTTAAGCCATTTTCTTTGACAAGCCTCATATGTAGCCTAATCCATTTTTTGCAAGACCATAATTTGATCCAAATTCCTAAGCACTTTAAATTGTAAAGTCATATGACAAAATAAGAGGAAATTGGGTAAGAGTGATGCCTTAGAGTTTATTGGTGCTTGAATTTATTATGAAAAAGAGTGGATATCATAGAGGTGTGCTATAGAAAAGAAAATAAAAAGAAATAGAAAAACAAAAAGATAAATTGTGTTTATGATTAAATAAAAAGATAGTTAAGTTTGAATGGAAAAATAGGTGAAAAGGGGTGATAGATGAAACAAAGGTAGCGGGGTTGATTAAAAGAGAGTGTTAATGGCATAATGTGACGTATTAAAGCTCTTAGGAACATAGTCACTATTTCTGGCCAAAATAGTCCTACCCGTCCCTTAGCCTACATTACAACCTGTAAAAAGACCTATTTGATCCTAAACTTAGCATTCTGATATTAGTAGAGCATTACACTAAGGGCAAGCCTATGGTCATCAGTTGCAACATATGAATTCTTTGTGAGAGTGAGAGCAAGGAAAATCTTATACCCATGTTTCAAAAAATGCAATACTTGTGAGTGATTATGGGTAACATCTTATGTGAGACACACATGGTTGATATGAATTAACCATCATCACGAGTCTAGGTTGGAGGTTGAATTGTTTCTAGTAGTGATCAGAAAACTACTCTTTGTTAATAATTGTTGTGCCTGTCTTGATGAATATTTTGTGTTGTTACTGTGAAATCTTAAAGTAGATGTTTATATGGACATGATATTTTGTTCGAGGACGAACAAATCTTTAAGTGTGGGGTGTTGATGATAGGCGTATTTACATGCCTAAAGCACCTTAATTCACCCATATTTTAGCTAAGTTTTAAGGACAAAATATATAATTCCTGCACTTTTAGTCCTTTTTCCTGTAAGTGAGCTAACCAACGTGATTAGCAAGTTTTCAGGTATAAATGATGAAGATTTCAACATTTATGGACTGGTTGACGCCAAAGGAAGCTTCACGGAAGAAGGAAGGCAGCTTCTGGAAACTGGTGGACTAAAAGTGAGGCATGGAGAACTTGGCCCAGGCAAAAACAGTATTTCTAAAGACTTAGGGATCAACAGTAACTTAGTAGGATTAGGAAAAGGATGCAGTAACTTAGTAGGACTAGGACAAGGATAAAAACCCTATTTCAGTAGGACTAGGACAAGGGTGTTATAAAAACCCTTATTTGCTGATTTTTTCAGCAATCAATTCATTCTCTTTCAATTCATTCTTATTCTCTTCTTATCTCCCTTTCTATTCTTTCCCTTCTTCATTAATTCGTTGTTGAAATTATTCTTCATCTATTCGATTTTTAATTTTCACGACAAGAGAAACACTACTAGCAAGGAAATAACGCCACAAGTGACACCAAAACATACTTCACGTGAGATTGTTATTTTGGTATGATGATAATGTCTATTGTGTTTTCCGTTGCACTTATGAGTAGCTAAACTTCTCCGTTAGGGTTATGGAAGCCTTATGATATACTATCTATTGCTATGAGTTTGTGAATTCTTGATACGTATGCTGCTTATATCATTACTCTCTTCATCTTAATTGAATTCTTGTGGTTGCAAACATATAGAATACGCCAGTATAGCATTAACTTGTTCGAAAAAAAAGTCACATGTCTTGAAAAGAGAGAATGACAAGGAAATAGGGCTACCAAACCCTGTTTAAAAGTTAGTGCCGTAACTGGATTAATCTCTTGGAGAATTCGTACCATTAGATACGCTTTAAGCTCGAAAGAGTTAAAATGAGATAATCTGTGATGGTCGAAAGACGCTAGGATTTACCATAGAATACGAATCTCTATAAGCGCATGCATGTCGAAATTCCGCATAACTCATAGCCAATAGATACGTAGAACTCATAAGGTGGACATAACCCTAACTTAAAATTCTCATTGATTAAAACCTACTAAACATTCTGATTTTCTTTGTTACTTTGATACTTTTAATTCACGCTAAAATTAAATCCCCCCTTTTCGTAGAATTTTCGATCAACAGTCTACTAATTGTTGCTTACTTAGTGACCAAGTATTCCCTGTGGGATTCGGTACCCAACCCAGTTGGGTTCTATACTTGACAACGACCGCTTACACTCATACGAGAGCTGTAGTTTGAGTGTTATCACTTAGAGAATTGAATTTAAGAGAGAGAGGAAGATTCAACTGGCCTAGAACTCATAAAACCTCTCCATCAGTGTCGATAAGACAAGTCCAACTAAAATATAGTGTAATCCACACCACGGGTCTCAACAAGGACTAACCTGCAGAGCTTATCCTCATAAGCAGTCAGAAACTCAATTGTATCCTCTCCAGGAGCACCAAAAAACCTAGGTGGATCTAACCTCAAGAATCTACCTAGTGTTTTTCGCTATTCAGCAGACATAGCAGGCTGGTTCACAACTGGCTGAACGACTGACGACTAAACAACTCCTGGAATAGGAGGAACCTCAACCCCAGGAGCTGCAGCTGCAGGCTATACAGATGTCCCAGTAGTCTGCAAACCATCAACAATACCCCATAGATGAACTAAAGATCTCTCAGCAAAGAAGATGGGATAAATCCTGGTAGATCCTGGGCTGGTCCCTAGCTTACCGCTGGCTGAGGTGAAAGAGTCTTTGGCTCGAGTGCAGGAATAGGGTTGTGGGGAGGTCCACCCTGATCCCTAACTGGGGACACATCACGAGTCTAGGTCTCAGGAGACCCTCTTTACGTATAATAGTAGCACAAGTTCTGGGTATCTGCGAAAGAGTAAGTCAAGAGAATATCCAACAAACCAACTCAGACTCTTAGCACGATATGAGTGAAAGAAGTGAGGGACTCCTAAGAATATCCTATAGCCTCCCGAAGATAGGAAACGAACGTCAATATTCAGATCCCCAGGAATCTGTTAGACACTTGCTCTTGTAACAATAATATCGGTGAAACCTAGGCTCTGATACTAATTTGTCACGACCCAATTTTTGAGTCATGACGGTACCTAGCATAACTCACCAGAAGGTAAGCCAACACCGTAACATGGAGATAATGCAATGGGTTACCTTGGTAGGAACGTCCAACATGGACCCTATATGGACACGCAATATAGCAACAACATTCCATAAAGAAATAACTAACATTCGAATGCCAATCCCATGACAGGATAGTATTAGTACAAGAGCATCTCTATATTTGATAATTGAAATTACAACTCAACATCTAATAATCTTAAATAGTCTTATACATTCATTTCGAATACAAAAGACAAAATAAGGATGGAAGGGAAAAAGGGCAACTCAAACTCCAAGAGCTTACTCTGTTCCTTGATTATCAACACCATACGATCTCGACTCAATGGTGCCAACTAGAACTTGGGTTTGCACCAAAAAGGTACAAAAGTATAGTATGAGTACCAAAACTCGGGTACTCAGTAGGCATCATCGGCTGACTGAGATAAATTATGATATAAGGATGATATAGAGTAAGATGGTAACTTAAAGTCAAGATATAGAATCGAACCTAAATTTTCTTTGGTATTAATGTATAAATAACTAATCAACAAGAATAATAGTACGACATTCCATATCCACATATACCATAATTTTCATACAACATGAGTAATCATTTTAGAAGCGTAAAGCCACATATATATAATAACAATCATGTAATTACCATAATCAACAAAACTACCATCATTAAAGTATAAATCTAAAGAACTTACCACAACATCCCATACCGTCGGGAAGTACATTCAAGGAAAACAAACAAAGAACTCGCCATGGCATCCTATACCACCGGAGAGTACACCAAAAAGATCAATTCATCAACATATCAAGGCACAACTACATAAGCAACTCACCAAAGACGTGGGTTGTACATTTTTGTAATGGCCGCTTACCGAGTTCTGCAATCATCATCAATACCGCAATTTGATACAATAAAGCTGATATCACCATAATATAGTTATAGTTATTTAATCTCTAACTCATTATTAACTCCATGCCTAGTCAATACTAGTTATCCTCCATTTCCATGAGCCACAAGTTTGCAAGTCTTATAGTTTACTTGTCATCAAATAAGGAAAAGCTACAAGTTACCAACACTATTATTTATTCACCTATCACAAAACCATCTTCTTGTTAGCCTCCTAATTATATAAGTCATCAATTAAGCCAAACATACTAGATGTCAACTTAACCAGTCATCATACAATACTAGGTCTATTATCGTTGAGCATGTTAAAACCTTAAGGAATAGTTTCCATATTTTAGCTAATTAAGTTCCACCAACTAGTTCACTAGGTTTTTAACCTACAAGTCATAGTCATTTATTAGAGACAACTAGTTATCACATAAGCCACTTTACTAGGCAAAATTCCATAACATAACCATTTATCCACGTCAAGTATATTTACTAAGTGAGCCCTTTGTTCTACACAAGATTACACATATCAATTAGCCTTAACCCAATATTCAGCATAATCTACTTCTAGTTACTAATTAGAGTTAATAAGGGTCACACCTCTTAACTAGTGATTAATGACAAGAATGAATAACACTTTACCAAGGAAGACATCATGTCCTAAGCGCACAAATGGGTTTATCCACACATGGAATAACCTCACATACATCCATGTATTCATATATACTCACCACACATAACATCATCATAATATCTTTACCTCCTTAGGATTCACCGGGCATCATCATATCATCATTACCTCTTCTGAATTCATCGGGCATCATCATAATATCATTATATCTTCCGAATTCACTGGACATCATCATAACATCATTATATCCTTGTGATTCACCGGGCATCATCATAATATAATTATATCTTCCGAATTCACTGGGCATTATCATAACATCATTATATCCTTGTGATTCACCGGGCAGCATCATAACATCATTATATCCTTTGAATTTATCAGGCATCATCATAATATTATTATATCCTTCCAATTCATCGGGCATCATCATAACATCATTATATCCTTCGGATTCACCGGAAATTATCATATAATCATTACATCCTCCGAATTCACCCGGCATCATCATCATATTATTATATCCTATGGATTCACTAGGCATCATCATAACATCATTATATCCTCCAGATTCACCGGGCATCATCATAACATCATTATATCCTCCAAATTCACCGAGCATTATCATAACATCATTATATCCTCAAAATTCACCAAGCATCATCATATCATCATTACCTCTTTTGGATTCACTAGGCATCATCATAATATTAACACATCCTCCAAGACAACGATATGTTATAGTAACATCACTAAGCATATAAAACCCATAATGATAGAGTATAAGATATGTAAGGTAATACATAATATCATACTTTACTATTAATCATCAATACATCTCTAGATGTCACTTTTACTCCCACTTTTCACAATATTAAAATTAAAGGAAAATCCTTCACACAAATATTAGCTTAATCATTAACCTTGGGTCATAGCAAGAGTGGTAACATAACTAAAGGTTCACTTGGTGAGCTCATCAATAAGCCAAGTGAAAGAATAACCATAGGTTCAATTTACAAGACTTTCCAAAGCTATCCATATCATGACAACAAGATAATCAATCAAGTATATACATTATCCAACTATCAACCACATGCATAACTGACAATCTGGTTTAACCATTATAACCTCAATAACATAACTTAGACGTTCATCAAGTGTCTAGGTCGCTAAGAAATTACTTAGTTCAAGCTTAAGAAGGGTAGAGTCCCACTCCTACATCCCAATAATGCCAAAGTTCACTTCTACAAGTCTAACTTCTACTCGAAATTAGACTAGGTTATCTAAATTATACTATAAGGGCTTATCAATCCTCAC
The DNA here is from genome assembly GCA_030864225.1 of Capsicum baccatum var. pendulum. Taxonomy (NCBI): domain Eukaryota; kingdom Viridiplantae; phylum Streptophyta; class Magnoliopsida; order Solanales; family Solanaceae; genus Capsicum; species Capsicum baccatum. Next base: position 231,541,170 of record CM061560.1, on the reverse strand, counting down.
TAGTCCTATACAGCAAAATCTTCTTCACGTATCCTTTCTAAGTCACCCTAAACACTAAGTCCAATTCATAACTAGTCATATCTAGGTCAACATACTCTTAAGGTTAGTCAACAACATCATTCTCCTCTACTAGATCAACTAAAGTATTCTCATACTATTTATAAGACTACAAGTAGAACTATCCAAGGTTCTAGGCTATAGTCAAGCATCACATTTTACAAGTTTAATAGACTACAAGGATTAACTGATCCTAAGTATCATCATTCACCTATTTATTATCTAAGAACCCACCCAATCTCACAAGATATCAAAATTATACTACAATCAAGCTTAATCTAACTATGAGTAAGCCTGACCTACCTTGAGTCCAAATTGCTCATGAACTAACGAGCTTTGCCTTTCCTTTTCTTGAAGCTTTTCCACGAGCTAACCTATTGACAACATAATCTAAGCATTATTACAAGAATAATAACACCCATTATGCCATGGGTCCAAAATGACACCAAATCCCCAAGTGGGTTCCACTCTCAAAAAATGAGTTTCTGAGACCAACCCATTGTTCAAATATTATTAGGGAGCTATAACCCTCAAGAAATTTGAGTAAATCAATCATATTTGTGGCTAAAATTGAGCCTCAAATACATAGGGTTTTGGGTCTAGAAATCAAGAAATTAACACCAAACTAGAAGGAATCTTACCTTAGATTTGTAGAAAAATTGTTTTTCACAAGTTATTCAAGCTCCTAATCAACCCACAAGACTCACTTTGAAGATTTTACATTATATTAGGGTTAGAGATCAAGAGGGTGGCACATAATTGCCAAAATTTTGGGTAAGACAGCCTTTAAATAGGCTTAGCCTAGGCCTGGAGTAGCACGGTTGCAGACCCCGCTTGGCCACGGTCGCGGTACCGCATTCGTACCTCTCTGACTATAGTCACAGTATCTCCCTCTATGCCAGGCTACGACTGATCTTAGAACATGGTTTACGGCTTCGGCCAATGCCTCAGATGCATCCAATGTCCGTTTTGGGCAAATAAGATATGTAACCACATAGATTTTGATATTTCAAACACATGGTGAAGTCAAATTTTGCATTTAAGGTTGTTTTACTAAAGTTTTTGCTCGGTGGTCAATTAGAATCAACCAAGACTTCAAATTAGAAAAGTGGTTCAAAAAACCAAACGAACTATCAGGTAACCAAACTATCGGTTCCACTAAGTCACAATGACTTGGGGCAGCTATGGAGAAGCTATATCGGCAAAAATAAGCAAGAACGCAGACAATGACCTAAAGGGTCATTACATAACTAAAACACAAGTCTTTCTAGAAACACAAGTCTATCTAGACTGGGACAAGGCCCCGACCAAACCATAAAACTGACAGAAACTACTTAAGGATAAGATGACTTCCGAAGCAAGGGAGGCCCACCAACTCTGGAGTTCAGGAAGTACTCTACTGCTAAGATGGACCATGAAAATCTGCCTCAGAACCTACATTATAAGACAATGTGCTGCCACAAAGGATGGTCAATACTTGGAATATATCGGTGTGCAGAATAATTCAAAAGCAATATAATTCGTATAACATGATAGAAACCAAACACATGGGCATGCTTTAAAGAACTTCAAAACATTCAAGTAAATACATGAATTCAACTCTTAAATTTAATTCTAATCTAGACAGTACACCCTACATATATTCAATTCAATGGGCTATATGGAATTTGCCCTTAACTCCACGGTTAAGCCCCCAATTCAAGTTTGTTGCAAGGATTGGAATTTTTATAAATCGGTGCACCCCCCATGTAAGTATACCACAAGAATACCCCATGTGAGAGGTCCTAATTATCCTCCCATATAGTATAACATATCATAAATCCCCCATCGGTAAAATACAATTTCCAGCAATGAGCCCTTATACTCAAATGTCTTCTTCGGATAAACGTCTAACTCTCTTTAAGCCTAATTTTAATACTTAAAAACATGTTCTGCTTATAAAAAAGTTCATTTCTAATTTTGTTAAGGTCATATCATAACAGAGTATGGTCATACCCAGACTTGTAAGTCATTCAATATCATACCATATCACAGCTTTGCTCATTCAAAAATATGTAAATGACCACAAAAAGATTTAAACATCATATGAGAGTTCGTATTTGAAAAGAATGTGCAACTTATGCATAAACACTCTTTTTTTCAAGACTTTAACACTTAGTGGTCAATTCTTTCATTAATCATATGCAGTTTCTTCATTAGGACACAATAGCCTTTTTTTATCATAGGAAACACCTTTTTGAAAATATCCATAACAACAATGCAAAATGGTTAAAGAGGAATTTAAACTCAATGATTATCATCATTCATAAAACAACCCCAACACTTGTCACACGTAAACCTTACAATCAAAAAAAGGGTTTATAATTTGTGTTCTCAAACCCAACTCATAATTCATAACATATTAAGACCATAATTTTGTCATGAAAAAATGGAATTTCACAACTCATGCTCGAAATTACCTTTTGAAACTCATTTTATATATGCAAAATATTTTAATTCATTCTCTTAAGTTTTTTTCTCAAAATCGTACATAGACACATACATAATTGTAATTCGAAATCCATAAAGAAAAGAATTTAGCCCATGATATTTAGAATAGTTCTACACACCTTGAATTTGAGAAGACGTAGCATAAAATCCGACCTTGAAGTTGAAGATCTTCAAACCCTAGGTAGTTTCTCTTCTTTTGCTTTAGGAATAATAATTAGGGATTTTTAGAAGTGAAATCATGTATGTTAAGACCTTAATTTCATCCATATATAATTAGGAATGGTTATAGGGTGTGAAAAGACCTCAAATACCTTAAAATAAAATAAAATAAAGCAACTTATGGCACTTGGATTTTGCCTTGCGGCGCATGGCCAAAGCTAACCACAAGGTTGGCGGTGTATGGCCAAAGCCAACCTTACGGTTGGGGTTGCATGGATAAATCCAACCTCATGGTTGGCGGCACATGGACAAAGCCAACCTCAAGGTTGGTGGCACATGGACAAAGCCAACCTCAAGGTTGGCGGTGCATGGCCAAAGCCAACCTGAGGCAGTGAGCATTTGCTTTATCTCCGCGGTGCAGAACCTTAGCGGAGGGTCCCCCTTATGACGCCAGGCCATTTTCCACACCCAAAAGAACCCCTAAAGCATCCCATAACATCTGAACATTATTTACCATCGATATAGGGGTCCTAAAGTCCATTTTTAAGGAATTAACTTGAGTGTTAAAAACATGGGGTGTTACAACTATGATGTAAACTATTATTGTAATTTCAACTTACAAAATTGGCCTTTTCATTAAGTAGATGTCAAAACTTCATTTATCCATGGTGATCTTAGTGAAGATATTTATATGAAACCTCAACCTGGTTTGTTCTCATCACCCACATCATATGTTTGCAACTTGAAGAGATCTTTATATTGATTAAAATAATCTTCTGAGCTTAGTTAAATGAGTTTCAGTCCACTTCACTTTAATTCTCTTTTGCACAGAGCAAATGCGACTCTTATTTGCTTCTTTGAAAAACATCTATAGGTTATGTTCTTCCTTTGGTGTATGTATATGACATTATTTTCATGGGAATTGATTCTTCAATAATCACTAGTCTCTCACAACAACATAAGGATTCTTTTTATATGAAAGATCATGGTTCGCTTACATACTTTTTTGATCGAAAGTTCATTATAATTTTTTAGGAGTATTTTTGAACCAGCACAAATATACTCAATACTCTTCCCTTGTAGATACTCCATTGGATTGAATGTAATAAATCATCGTGCGAAAGTAAATCTTATTCTTGATCCAACTTCGTATCAGTAATTATGTTACTATTACTCAGCCTGATATCTCTTTTGTAGTCAATAAGTGAGTGAATTTATGCCTGCTCCCTGCCATCTACATGTTAATTTCAATATTTTTGGGTACAAGAATCTGTATATAGATGCAACAACAACTTCAACCTAAGTTCATGTCTAAGAAAAGACCACTTATGAAGTTCCTTAACACCCTCAACACAAGATTATGAATAATTTATCCAAGAGGTATGTTATTTTTCATAAATAAGATAAAATAGAAATGTAAAACCAAGTCCTCCGACTTCACGGAGTGTCCTTAAGAAATACTTTCCCTCACTGTACCTGAGATTGTGGAATCTTCCTCCTAGGATAAAATAGCTTTCAATCCAAACAATAGCAGTACCTCAAATTGTTGGATTCTTTAAACTCACTCAACAACTTAAATCACACAGAGTTTTCGTATAGAAGAAGAGTGTTTTTGTTGTCAAAAATCATATCTATACTTGAGGAATATATCAGGTATTTAAAGCCTTAAATGTGTCCTTTCAGAAAGGATGCATTGGTTAAGCAGAAAGGCACTTATTCAGTAGCAGTCACGTCCCTGCACACAATCTATGCTGGACCTGTGTCTAATCTACAGCTGCAGGTGACGTTTCACACCTTCCATTAGCTTTTGCACTACGTCTGCACCCATAGGTTACATACCTGTATTTTATCTGTGCCCGCAGGTCACCCTACAATGTGAAACAGTGTGGATTTTACCTCGAAGGGTCGCATCTCTTCATGATGCATTGCGTATGTGTTTGCATGGCATAAAAAATTAAGTCTGCACTTAGAGAAAGATAATTATATCAGATCTTTGGATTAAGTTTTTGTCACTTGTAACACAAGTTTCAAATAAAATTCATCTAGAATGATAAATATCATCGATTGATCATTTGATAAATCCAAATCCAAATCCAAATCCAAAGCCGAGCTGAGTGAGCGACAACGGCGGCGGTGCGAGGCACCACTTTGTTCTTGCCTTACTATCCATGTGGAGTCTGTGTTCCTTATTAAAAACACTCCAAAGTTCCCTTCTCCCACTAATGTGGGAGAATTAGTGAACTTTCTAATTTGGGAGTACACCTTCTAATTTGGTGTCTCTCTTTCCCTTCACCATTTTCCCTCCATTTTTAATTCACATATACACCTTGAACCCAACAATCACCCACATAAATGGGGAATGGCTATCTTTTTTAATAAAGATACGGACAAGAATGTGATCATTTAGCAAAGACTGATTACATCTGGGTAAGTAGGTTTCCCTTTGAACTTTCCATAGTGAACATGCATTGGATGCACTCGGTCAATCAGTAGATTTGATATCTTTGAATCATCGAGCTTTGATGTACACATAGACAACACATATTACACTACCAATATTTTATTATTTATGGTTCTCACGGTTTTATTCTTTTCAACTATGAACATGTCCCAGTTTCATAAGATCTTAGAGAATAGGCCTTTACTAATATTCTCCTTGAAGTGGCTTCCATTTCGTCCTCACATAGGTGATCTCTAAATGTTCAATTCTATAGACTAAACTATTTGGTAAATCTTCCAAATTTAGATAATGATCAAAAGACTTTTCACCTTAAGTCTTATCCATGTTTACTACACATTGTCTACATCATGAGAATGGATTGGGTAATTGATAATGTTGAACCTATCAGACACAACTTTTTTTGATCTCTTTGAACCTAGATCTTGCGATCTCCAGTCTGCTAGGTAGAGTTACCGCCATGTTGACTTGTCCTAGGCCTTAAACCCATTTCCTTGGATATCCTTTACACTTCTTCTCTAGATAGTCCTTTTGTAAGTGGATCCAACACATAATCCTTTGACTTTACATAGTCAACAGTGATAATTCCACTAGAGAGAAGTTTTCTAATGGTATTATATCTTCATCTTATGTGTCGAGATTTACCGTTGTACATCATGATCCCTGCCCTACCTATTGCCACTTGGCTATCGCAATGTATACATACTGGTGCCACTGGTTTGGGCCAATAAGGAATATCTTCCAAGAATTTCTAGAGCCATTCTGCTTTTTCACCGGCTTTATCCAATGCGATAAATTCAGATTCCATTGTAGAGCGAGCAATACGAATCTGTTTGGATGATTTCCAAGAGATCGCTTCTCCACCGATAGTAAATACATATCCACTTGTGGATTTTACTTCATTCGATCCGGTTATCCAATTTGCATCACTATATCCTCCAAGCACCATGGGATATTTATTATAATGAAAAGCATAGTCTTAAGTGTATTTAAGATACCCCAAAACTCTTTTCATTGCCATCCAATGATTTTTTTTTAGGATTACTCATGTATCGACTCAACTTACTTATAGCGCATGCTATGTCTGGTCGTGTACAGTTCATTATATACATTAAACATCCTAATACTCTTGCGTACTCCAATTGTGAGTCACTTTCACCCTTATTCTTTCGAAGTGTAAAGCTTACATCCAATAGAGTCTTTGCAATACCAAATTCCATAAACTTGAATTTTTCAAGTACCATTTTGATGTAATGAGACTGTGACAATGCCAACCCTTGTGGAGTTCTATGGATTCTTATTCATAAGATTATATCTGCAACTCCAAGGTCTTTCATATCGAACTTGCTCTCAAGCATTCATTTCATTGCATTTATGTTAGAAATATCTCTACTGATGATCAACATATCATCCACATATAAATAAACAATGACTTGGTGATTTGGAGTGTCTTTGATATAAACACATTTATCACATTAATTAATCTTGAACCCGTTTGCCAACATGGTTTGGTCAAACTTTGCATATCATTGTTTAGGTACTTGTTTTAGTCCATAAAGTGACTTGACAATTCTACACACCTTATTTTCATTTCCTAGAACCATAAAAACCTCAGGCTATTCAACGTAAATCTCTTTCTACAATGCTCTATTTAGGAATGTGGTTTTCACATCTATTTGATGGATTTCAAGACCATATACCGCCGCCAAGGCAATTAACATTCGAATTAACATTATCCTTGTTACTGGAGAGTATGTATCAAAGTTATCAAGGCCTTCTTTCTATTTGAAGCCTTTTACTACAAGTCTCACTTTGTATTTATCAATAGTTCTATCCATTTTCATTTTTCTTTTGAAGATCCATTCAGAACCTAAGGGTTTGTTTCCTGGAGAAAGATCAACTAACTCCCACATATGGTTGCTTAATATTGAATCAATCTCACTATCGTCTATGTCTTTCTAAAAGGATGAGTCCGAAGATTCCATTGCTTCCTTAAATGTTTGAGGCTCATTTTTTAAGAGAAATGTTACAATATCCGATCCAAACAAAGCTGATGTTCTTTGACGTGTACTATGTCTTGGATTCTCATCATTATGTACATTCTCACTTGGTTCATCTCGAGGTCGTTTAGACCCCCCACTAGACTGTTTATGTCTAGTTTTATACGGATAAATGTTTTCAAAGAATTTGGCATTATCTGATTCAATTATCATATTTTCATTAATATCTGGATGTTCGGATTTATGAACCAAAAACTGACATGCTTTACTACTTTTAGCATATCCTATGAACGTGCAGTCCACCATCTTAGGTCCTATCTTAACCCATTTAGGCATAGAAACTTTGAACTTTGCTAGACACCCCCACACTTTAAAGTATTTCAAGTTGGGTTTCTTCTTTTCTATTTTTCATAAAAAAATTGATTGTTTCTTACTATGGGGAACTCTATTGAGTATTGGGTTAGCTGTAAGGATAGCCACCCCCATAAGCTTTGCAGTAAACCTGAACTTATAAGTAAGTCATTCATTATTTTTTTTAAAGTTTGGTTTTTCCTTTTCGTAATTCCATTAGATTGAGGTGAATACGAGGCCGTAGTTTGATGGACAATTCTATTCTCTACACATATTTTGGTGAAGGGAGATTCATATTCTCCACCCCTATCACTTCTTTTAGTTTTGATCTTTTTCTCTAACTGATTTTCAACTTCAGTTTTGTACTGCCTAAACGCATCTATTGCTTCATTCTTACTATTTAGCAAGTAGACATAACAATATCTAGTGCAATCATCAATAAAAGTTATGAAATACTTGTTTCCACCAAGAGATGGTGTTGACTTCAGATCACAAATGTCAGTGTGGATAAAGTCTAAGGGACTGGAATTCCTTCAATGGACTTATACAGATGCTTAGCATACTTTGATTCCACACAAGTTTGACACTTTGATTTATTGCACTCAAAGTTTGGCAAAACTTCTAAGTTAACTAGTTTTCATAATATTTTGTAATTAACATGGCCTAATCATTCATGCCACAAATCGTAAGATTCAAGCAAGTAAGAAGAATTTGAACTTTTATTGATTTCAACATTCATTACATTCATTTTAAATAGACCTTCATTGAGGTAGCCTATTCCTACATACACTTCTCTTTTACAAAGTACAATTTTTTGGAAAACAAATACACATTTGAATCCATTTTTGTCTAGAAGTGAAACTGAAATCAAGTTCTTCTGTAACTCCGGAACATAAAAGACATTGTTAGGTGTCAACACTTTGCCGGAAGTCATCTTCAAGCACACTGTTCCTGTTCCTTCTACCTTTGCAGTAGTGGAGTTTTCCATGTAGATTATTTCTTTTACGTGAGCCAGAGCAAACGTCAAAAACAAGTCCTTATTAGCACAAACATTGCGGGTGGCACAAGAATCCATCCACCATTCACGAGGATTTCCCACCAAGTTGCATTCGAAAAGCATAGCACATAGATCATCTATTTCTTTCTTGGACTCATCCAAATATGCTTGGTCCTTCTTCTTCCCTTTCTTTAGGGCATGACAATTCGCAGACTTATGGCCAATCTTTCCTCAGTTGAAGCACTTTCCCTTGAATTTCTTCTTGGGTTGATTGCTTTCATTTCCATCTTTCTTTCGCTTTTTAAAATTATTTTGGTCGTCTTCTACAATGTTTGCTCTATTCATTGCAGTATTGCCTCTAGACCTTTTTTCTGCATCCTTATTATCTTCTTTAATGAGTAGTCGTACAATCAGATCTTTGACTGACATATCCTTACATTTATGTTTCAAATAGTTCTTGAAGTCTTTCCATATAGGTTGTAGCTTCCCTATTATTTCTTCTACTTGAAATGCTTCATTCACAATCAAACCTACAGCAAAGGTTATATGCATACTAAGAACATATTTAAAATATTCAACAAAGGTATTTGTTAAAATCATACCTTTCGGAAGGAGATCATGGATGATCACTTGCAGTTCTTGTACTTAGGAAACAAAAGACTTATAGTTAATCATTTTGTACTCCAGGAATCTTGCAACGAAGAATCTTTTAGTTCTGGCATCCTCTATCTTGTACTTCCATTTAGCACTCCCCATAACTCTTTTGCATTTTTTGTTCCGCTATACACATTGTAGAGGTCATCTTGGAGACCACGCAAGATGTAATTCCTGCAAAGAAAATCTGAGTGTTTCCAAGCCTCCCCAATCATGAAGCGATCTTATTCAAAGGTTCCCTCGGGCACCTCCAGAGCTTTCTAAAATGTGAACCTTTGAAGATGAAGAGTTGTACAGTAGAAGAATGTAACGCCCCAAATTTGATACCCAGAATGCTACACGGTGCTCATGAACCTGTAAGACCACAAGCTAACCCATGACTGATATCTGTACCTGAACAATGCATGATATACTATATGAATGCAGAAATAAAGGCTAAATAGCCATAAGGTTCAAAACTGATAAAGCATAACATCTGAGAGTACGGTATATCAATACCAAAACAACACTGAAGTAAATTGTTTGAACATACTATAGTCTGAAAAGCCTCTAAAACTGAATTGTCTAAATAAAGATTTGATGGGACATGTACCTAACTAAATCCAACTGCTGAAATAAATGAAGTACTAAAAGAATGAACTAATCAAATAATAACATTCCCGAATGATGAGGACTCACAGCTAAATCTGAATGCTGGAATATGGAATACAACTGATGCTCTGGAGCTCGTGCTTCTGAACCTATGGTATAGAATAAAAAGCCATAGCGCAATTGCGTCAGTATGATTGAATGTACTAGTATGCATGTGAGGTAGCCTGAATGCAAAGGGTTCAAATCCATGAACAATTCTAACTGACTGTATAAAATGAATGTGAGAATACATGCATGAATAAGTGACTATAACTGAAATCATGATGATACCAACTACTGAGTCTGAATGATAATAACATGAGTTACTGGTAACCGATATAACTGATACTGAGTGACTGTGTCTGATAGTCTAAGTTTTGATGGAACTAGCTGAGTTCCGTACTGAGCTGAGCGACTGTATGATACTCCTGAGTTCTGTAGAACTATCTGAGTTCTATTACTGAGGCTGAGACTGAAACTATAACAGTGGGAAGCAGTCATCTAATTGATATGCCCCAAATAAAGCAATATAGTTGAGTTAAGGTCCAATCTGTAACCCTAATTGGAAGGGTGTCAATACTGCACCACAGGTAAGGACAAGCTGTAAGTGACCCTCATCTGGCAGGAACTCTAATGAGAATGGTGGGACCTTCAACTGACAGGTTAAGCCACCTTATCAACCCTCAACTGACAGGTTTGATGTATCAACCTACGCTGGTTATGTAGTTCTAGAATGCAAGGATTTCTGAACTAGACTAGACTAAACTAACTAAGTTCCCATCCTTGGGTTTACTCATTGCTAAATCCTACTCCCATCTGAATAGACACTAAATAGGATTAACTGAACTAGACTAGACTGAGTTAACTAAGTTCCATTGACTGACGAAATACTGCTGAGATTATTGAATTTCTGAGATTTCTAAGGTTACTAGAATTACTAAGTTTATCGAGTCTTCCTGAGTCACATTATTGCCTGAGTTCTATGGATCATGGAATGACTGAGAGTATTGTGAAAACATGACAGTAGCTCTAGACACACAACTAAATTGTCGGGTACAAGTACCCCCAGGACACAATAGAAGGAAACTGACAAGGCATAACATTCTTGAATACGTGACCAACAATCTATAATACAATAAGTTGGGAATTTCATGAGGTACATGGTTATCATAATCTTGTAAATTGTAGGAATGCATATAATCAATGTCATAATTTCATATTCTGACATCATGAGCTTTCTAACAAATACCTATATTGCAGCACAATAGCATGGGAGTCATTTGAACATAAAGGTAAAACATACATTTATCATATGGGTCACAATTGAGCTATAATACACAATTTCTATCCTCTTAGGCATTTTATCAAACACCATACATGCACAACTTAGGGCATAAGTGTAATCATCAAATTAAACATCATAAACAACTTAATTCATGGATTTCAACTTGCATGCTAACATAGTTTCATGAAAAACACATAAAGATTCCAACTTGGGAATCGTACAATAAGATAAACATAGTTACAAAATAACCCACAACATAAACATCATGATTTATAATTTGAAATAGGGTTCTTGAGCTTTATGGATGAAAGAAATCCATAAACCAACACTATGCATACCTTGGATGGAAGATTCTTGAAAACTAATGGTAAAATTCTAGAAATTGGATCCTTAGTTGAAAACCCTAAGCTTGTTCTTGATGGATTTTACGAGAGATAAGTGTATTTAGGTTGAATTGGGGCTTAATATCATGTTTTAGACTTATATAGGGTTGGAAAATTGACCCTTTTACCCTTGAAGATGCGATCATTTAATGGCTAAAAATGGGGTGCCAACGCTACAATCGACGCAGTGCATTAATGGTTGCGACACAATACTCAATGCATCATGATATGATAGCATCGAGCCTCATAAGTTTTGGATCTGTCAGCCTACACAAATGTTGACCAACGCGATTGGCGACGCGGCGCTCCATGATCGCGTTGGTCCACTGGTTTGGGACTCCAAAAATGATTTAAACATGTTCCAAAAAATTTAAAACTTCTTTCGAAACACCTATTGACCTTCCTGATCATGAATTAATAAAAATATGGACCATTAATGGACGTTAAGGTGGATAAATGATGTTTCCAACTTTCGAAGGCCAATAATAGGCTAAGTCTGGGAACCTAGCTAGAATTTTCTAAGTCTGGGACCCCTTGACAAGCCTAAAGGACTGAATTAAGCTTTAGGTTTTTATGGGGTCTTACAATATCTTCCCCTTAAGAATATTTATCCTCGAATGAGACTGACTGAGATAGGATAAATGATAAACTGACGTATATACTGAACATAAACAACTGAAACATGATTCCATGACTGACATGACTGATAACTAAATATATCATACTGAGCATGCATATCTGAAGCATGTGTAGCTGATTCATGAATGCATGATAGAGTGTTCTGATGAACTGAGTTTCGTACAATGAGAATGGATATCTGATGCATGATTATATAAATGAACTGATACATAAATGCATGACTGAATATGCAATGGTAATCGATACCGAGTTTATAATGGAATTCTGATCATGAACTGGATACCAAGTTGTGGCTGAAATCTGAACATGAAACTTAAAGATTAAAGAGAACTGTTACCTTGGGCTGAGTCTGAGTTAGCAGAGAAGAGGTAAGGATACTTGGTATGCATGTCTGGTTCTGCTTCCCAAGTATCTCTCTCAACAAACTGATTCCACCATAGAACTTTTACTAGAGGGACTTCTTTGTTCCTCAGTCTACGAGTCTGATAGTCAAGGATTTCAACTGGAATCTACTAATAAGAGAGGTTCTTCTAATTATCTATGCTATGAATACGGACTACAAATACTGGGTCACCTATGCACTTCTTGACAAAGGATACATGGAAAACTAGATGAACTAAGGCTAGATCTGAGGGCAACTCGAGCTCATAAGCTACCTTGCTAAAATGACTGAGAGTTTTGAAGGGACCGATATAATGGAGAGTGAGATTTTCTTTCATGTTGAATCTCTTCACTCCCTTCATGGGAGAGATCTTGAGAAATACATAGTCACCAATCTTAAACTCGAGATCCTTTCTATGTATATCTGCATAAGACTTCTGTTGGCTCTGAGCAGCCCGAAGTCTTTATCTGATAAACTAGACTTTTCTAAGGCATCAAATACTAAGTCAGGCCCTATTACTGAGGCCTCACTAACTTTGAACCAACCGACTGTAGATCTACATCCCCTACCATAGAGAGCTTCAAATGGAGCCATCCGAATACTGGAATGATAGCTATTGTTGTATGCAAACTTAATCAAAGGCAAGTGGTCTTCCCAACTACCACTGAAATCAATTGAACACTTCCTTGGAATATCTTATAAAGTCTGAATGGTCCTTTCTGCTTGACCATCTGGTTGAGGATGAAAGGTTGTACTGAGATGAACGTGGGTACCAAGACCCTTTTGGAATACTTTCCAGAAATAAGGGGTAAACTGGGTACCTCTGTCTGAGATAATAGATAATGAAACACCATGCAATCTAACCAACTCTCTAATATAGAGTTTGTCATAATCCTCTACTGAATAAGAGGTATGGACTGGAAGAAAAATAAGCTGAGTTGGTCATCCTGTCTACAATGACCCAAACTGAATCATACTGATGACGAGTACGAGGCAAACCCTTCATGAAGTTCATGTTCACTTATTACCACTTCTAAGTAATAATACTAAACTCGTGCATGGAACCCCCAATTTCCCACTCCGCCAATAGATCTTTCGCAAAGGCGCGGTATATATTTGTGGCCCCTGGATGAATAGAGTAATGCACACCATACATTTCTGCGAGAATTCACTGCCTCGAGTCATCTACACCTAGCACACAAAGATCACCCTGACAACGTAACACACCATATCTCCCTTGGGAGGAAACCTCTACTTTTTGATCTTTGATTGATTCTTTTAACTTGATTAGACTGGGATCTCTATCCTATTTTTCTTTCACCACGAAAACTTGAGATGATTCTGAACTTTTTGAACCATATACTACCTTCTGTAGAGTCGACTAGGCATACACCTTGTCTGGCAAGCTGATGGACTTCCTAAGCTAACTTCTTCTTACTGTCCTTAACATGAGAAACACTACCCATAGAAAGAGCATCGGCCACTACGTTGGCCTTGCCTAAATGATAAAGGACACTCATGTCATAATCTTTCAACAGCTCTAACCACCTTCTCTAATGAAGACTGAGATCTTTCTGAGAGAATACGTACTGAAGGATTTTATGATCTGTGAAAACATCTACATGAAGACCGTACAAGTAATACCTTGAAATTATTAAAGCAAAAACTACGGCTGCTAACTCAAGATCATAAGTAGAATAATTCTTCTCATGAGGTTTAAGTTGTCTGGAAGTGTAGGCTATAACCTTACCATGCTGTATGAGGAAACAACCCAAGCCTACTCTGGATGCATCACAGTACACTACAAACCCATCTAAACCATCTGGAAGAGTCAAAACTGGAGCTGAGGTAAGTCGAGTCTTCAACTCCTGAAAACTTTTCTCGCAAGGATCTGACCACTGAACCTTGACTTTATTCTGAGTCAATTTGGACATAGGGGATGTAATGGAAAAAAATTCCTCAATGAACTATCTATAATAGTCAGCCAAACCCAAGAAACTCTTGATATCTGATAGAGAGATAGGGCAAGGCCAGTTTCTTACTGCTTTGGCATTTAAGGATCTACCCTAATGCTATCAACGAAAACAATATGACTAAGGAATGATACTAACCTTATCCAAAACTCACACTTACTATATTTGGTGAAGAGATAATGATATCTGAGAGTTTGAAGTACTATTCTGAGATATTCTGCATGATCATGCTCACTGTAAAAATAGACGAGGATATCATCTATGAAGACTATGACGAACATGTCCAAGTACTGCTTAAACACACGGTTTATCAAGTCTATAAAAGCTGCTGGAGCATTAGTAAGATCAAAGGACATGGCTAGGAATTTGAAGTGACCATACCGAGTACGGAAAGTTGTTTTTAGAATGTCACATTCTCTTACTCTAAGCTGATGATAGCCTGATCTGAGGTCTATCTTAGAGAAATAGTTGTCACCCTGAAGTTGGTCAAACAAGTCATTGATTCTGAGAAGTGGATACTTATTCTTGACCGTGTCTTTATTAAGTTGATGGTAATCAATGCACATTCTGAGAGAACCATCTTTCTATCACACAAATAAGACTGGTGCACCCCATGGGGACACACTGGATCTGATGAATCCCTTAGCTAGGAGATCCTTCAAATGTTATTTTGAATTCTCTGACTTCTGTTGGTGCCATTCTGTATGGAGAAATAGTCATAGGCTGAGTATCTGGAAGAATATCAATACCAAAGTCTATTTCTCTTTCGAGAGAAATTCCAGAGAGATCTTTGAGAAAGACATCTGAATATTCATTCACTACTGGGACTGATTCAAAACTAGGAGTTTTGGAACTAGAGTCCTTAACTCGAACAAGATGATAGACACATCCCTTAGATATTATTTTCCGTGCTCGACGATAGGAAACAAGCTGGCCTTTGAAAACTGAAGTACTACATCTGTACTCTAGGACAGGTTCATCTTGAAACTGAAACTGGACAATTTTATTTTTGCAATCGACTGTGGCATAGTAGGAATGAAGCCAATCCATACAAAGAATGACATCAAAATTAGTCATCTCTAATTTGACTAAGTCTGTTGAAGTGACCTTTCAAGATACCATAACCAGACAATTCTTGTATACCCATCGAGCTATAATTGTTTTACCCACTGGGATAGAGACTGAGAAGGGCTCTACTAGAATTTTAGGACTGACTCCAAAATCAACTGCTATATAAGGAGTAGCAAAAGACAAAGAAGCTCCTGGATCTAGCAAAGCGTAAATATGCAAATGAAAAATCTATAACGTACCAGTAACCACATTAGGAGAAATTTCCTAATCTTACCAGGACTGGAGAGCATAAATTCGATTTGGGCATTGCCCACTAGTGGCACTGGAAGTGGTACCCTACTGATTTGGGCGACCAGACTGAGCTGAGAAATGGTTCTGCTGGCTTTGGGAACCTGCTTGAGGACAATCTCGGACTCTGTGGCCTGTCTTGCCATAACCAAAAACAAATATCGCTGCCAACTCTGCAAATTCCCTGATGGTGTTTGCCATAAGTCTGACAAAGGGAATTAGTTTAGGCATTGCTAACACTGCCTTGAGACTTAGAGCCTGGTGCCCTATCTCTATTACCATCTCTAAAGTTAAGAGCTGGAGCACAGTCTTAAGAAGGAGATTGAACTGATGACTTAAGACAAAACTGAGAACGGTTTCCTTCCTCTGACTTAGGATGAGCAAAGTTAAAACTACCTGTCCTTGCTTTCTTATTCTGCTTCTCCCTCATCTAAATCTTTTTCTCTTCTATCTGTTGAGTATGGGTCATAATCCTGGCTATGTTTATGTCACTATTCAACATCATGGACCTACAGTCATTGACCATACTATCATTCAACCCAGAAACAAACTTACTTATCTTGGCCCTGTTGTCTGCCACTACACAAAGAGCATATCTGGCTAATTGAGTAAACTTAAGAGAATACTCTTTTATCGTCATGTTGCCCTTCCTGAGGTTGATAAATTCTAACACCTTAGTTTCTCTCAGCTCTTAGGGAAAGAATCTATCTAAGAATGCGGTGACAAACTCCTCCCATTCTATAGATCCTACATCAATTAACCTCTCTGACTTCCACTTTTTGAACCAAGTGTGACCAATGTCCTGTAACTGATATGCAGCTAGCTCAGCACTCTCACTATAAGTAACCCCCATGATGTCCATAACTTTTTAAATTTGGTCAAGGAATTCCTGAGGATCCTCTTCTAACTTAGACCCAAAAAGGATGGAGAATTCATTCGGGTGAAGTCACGAATCCGGGATGCAGCTGAATTACCCACTGGGTTGGCCGGAATGACAGTTGGTCATTCATTCTGAGCAGAAACTGAATGAGCAAGAGTAGTGAATGCAACTCTGAACTCTGCATGAGAAACATGTTCGTCCAAGGGATCTGCTTGGACGGGCTAAGGGGCTGACTGATTTCCATTTCTTCTTTTAGGAGGTATGTTTTGTAGAAGAAAGGTAGAAACTAATTAGACTGAGAATTAAACTTGAGCTCATGCTCACTAGCACGACATGAATACTGAAAGAAGGGAAACTGTTCTTAAAACATCTTATAGCCTCCTGTACATAAATGTGGCGTGTAACACACCCATACACAAAACTCTACTAGATGCGACTTTTAGACTACCTAGGATACTATTGAACCTGGATCTGATACCAAGTTTGTAATGCCTTGAATTTGGTACCCGGAATGTTATACGGTGCTCATGACCCTGAAGGACCACAAGCTAACCCATGACTGGTATCTATACCTGAACACTGCATAATATACTACATAAAAGCGGAAATAAAGTTTGAACAGCCATAAGGTTCAAAATTTATAAAACATAACATCTGAGAGTATGATATATCGATACCAAAACAACGCTGAGTAAACTGTCTGAACATACTATAGTCTGAAAAGCCTTTAAAACTAAACTATCTGAATAAGGAGCTGATGGGACACGTCCCCAACTAACTCGAACTGCTGAAATAATCTAAGTACTAAAAAAATGAACTAATCAAATAATAACATCCTCGAATGATGAGGACTCACTGCTAAATCTGGCTGCTGTAATTTGGAATGCTACTGATGCTCTGGAGCTCGTTCTTCTGAACCAATGGTATAGAATAAAACACCATAGCATAATTGTATCAGTACAATTAAATATACTAGTATGTATGTGAGTTACGCTAAATGCAAAGGGTTCAAATGTATGAACAATGGTAACTAACTATATAGCATGAATATGAGAATACATGCATGAATAAGTGACTGTAACTGAATTCGTGATGATACTGACTACTGAGTCTAAATGCTGATAACATGAGTTACTGGTAACTGATATAACTGATATTGAGCGACTGTGTCTGACAGTCTAAGTTCTGATGGAACTAGCTGAGTTCCATACTGAGCTGAGCGACTGTATCTGATAGTCCTAAGTTCTATAGAACTATCTGAGTTCTATTACTGAGACTGAGACTAAAACTATAACTGTGTGAAGTAGTCATCTAATCGACATGCCCCAAATAAAGAAATATAGTTGAGTTAGGGTCTAATCTGTAACCCCAATTAGAAGGGTGTCAATACCGCGCCACTGGTAAGAACAAGCTATGAGTGACCATCATCTGACAGTTACTCTAAAAAGAATGGTGGCACTCTCAACTAAAAGGTTAAGCCACCTTATGAACCCTCAACTGACAGGTTTGATGTCTCAACCTACCCTGGCTACATAGTTCTGTAATGTAAGGATTGCTTCTAAGAATCACACTCTCTACTAGTAGGTGAGTTTCCATCCTTGGGTTCACTCGGTGCTAAATCCTACTCCCATCTGAATAGACACTTAATAGGATTAACTGAAATAGACTGGACTGAGTTAACTGAGTTTCATTGACTGAAAAAATACTACTGAGATTACTGATGGCCTGGTATACTTTAATTGTTATCCTAATTTCTCTGTTGATATTAATGATCCTAACATCATGGATGTTTTAACTCTTAATGTTAAGACAAAAAACATGAATAGTAAGGAAAACACCAGAGAAATAGCGATTATATACCGTGTATACTATCGCCTTATGGGAACCACTCTAGCACCTAAAGCTAGATTCACGAGCCCTAAAGGGGTCACCACCCTAATGGAAGCAAACAAAGACCGCAGCACAGTCTTAGCCGTTATAGCGTTGCCATAAGTAGAAGGAGTATCCTCGCTAGGGAAAGTATTAGGTTCTCGGAGATGATCATTTGGAATAACCTAAAGGTTTCGAGGAGACTCGGGAGGCGAGGCTTTCTCTGGAGGAGAAGCCGATTTTAAGACTTGTTCGGTCAGAATATTGAGTTCTACCTGATCAAGTCGAATCTTGAGGTTTTTAATTTCTCCCTTCAAAGTAGAAATTTTGCCTTTGAGATCCGCAATGGTAGGTTCCGTAGGAGCGTTAAATTTGGCCATAACCTATTTCATGCTGAAAGGCTGAACAATAGGTTTGGGGGGACTTTCTTCAGGAGAAAGAACCAGTCTTTTGAGCTCACGGAGATACTTACTTCGTTGCTCTTCATCGGCGATATGCTCAATTATGTCAAACAGGATCTCTTTAGGATTTCCTGAAATAACATTAATGGCATTGTTAGAGCAGATGTAGAAAGTACCCGTACAAGTACATTCCTTTCCTGTTTGAGAGAGATCAGACTCATAGGCGGCGTTGATAAATTCTTCGTCGCTATAGTCTTCGCTCGAGGAATAGGATACTGAAGCTTCGGAAGACTTTACTAGGGAAAGTCTTATCGCTAGACTTGAACGATTTCTTCTTATGCTTTTTACTAGAAGATAAGTCGGTAAACCCGTAATCTTGGCAAAAGGTTCCTAAACCATATTTGGAGGCATTGATTTGCTTAAGTTGTTGCTTAAGCTTAAGGTCGGTACAAAGATCTATACCTACGGTGGTAATGAAACTTATTAAGTCTCCATAGGTGAGGATTCCATAGGGGATTTGTCCCTCAAATCTATCCTTATTCTTAGTTCTGACTTTATCGGCGAACAAGGGAGGAAGACCGCTAATAAATCTTTCTTTCCAGAAGTCGTTATTGCAGTCTGGTCGGATCATGACTTTAACAAGGAAGGTGTCTTTATACCACCTAAAGTCTGCTAGATTTTTGCAACGAAGGTTATTAAGGATTTCAAGACTCCGATCTTGGAAAAGCTTAGGTTCACCTACGAAATGTCTAGCTATATGATAGAGGAGGGTAGCGCAAGCATCTTCTTTTGCTACCTCTGTGAGGACTTCTTGGCCGTTCTCAATTTTAAAGACCGTTTCAGTGGTAGTGGCGTCATAGATGAGATTTTTAATTTCATCAGTGACGTAGTTATCCTACCAATGTTTTAGAATTCCAGTGAAACCCGAAACAATCATACTGGCAGCTCCTTTGTCAGAAGATCCCTTGATTTTATAGGCTGTAATAGATACAGCCATCTCATGGAGTTTATTGTAGATCTGATGTTCGGCCAGACCATCAATATTCCATTTAGTAATACCTCTACCATCATGATTGAATGTAGAGAGGTAGGGATTTTCTTCGAACTGAACATCCGATGGAGAGGGTTTTTTGTAATAGTTTTTCTTAGTAGAAAAACGTTCACTGGTAAGTTTAGAAAGAGAGTTCTTTTGGGAACTGGACTCTCCTTGCTGGGCGACTTTAAACTTCGTAAGTTTGGAATTGATTTGTTCTAGAATTTTCTCAGAGATCTTGAAGTCTTCATTAAGCTCAGGGAATTTCTCCTTCTGAAATTCAGGTATCTTAAAGATAGGATTAGAGAGGGGTTTTGAGCTTGCCGAGCTCTTAACCGGTTAAGGAGATTCAAAAGGAAGGGTCGAACCCTTGGTTTCTCCTATTTGCTGGGAGATGGTGTGGAGAACTTGATTAGTATAATTGTTTTGGTCAATTATTCTATCAAGATCTCTATTTGTAGGGGCCAAAGAAGGTCTATCATGCTTCTTCTTGAAAGGAGAAGCACTGAGTACTTCGTTATGATAAGGAATCTTTATTCCTTCGAGGGGAGGAGTCATAGATTCTCTGACTTGGTGATTCTGCATATACCATTTGTTAATGATAACGTAAGGGATTCATTCTGGTTTCCCATTCTACCAGTACATTTGAACCATTTGAAGAATTTGATGTCACATCAGAGTCTTTTCATGTCGGCTATCTATAGTCGACCAAACTTCTTTTATTGTTCTTTGGAATAGGTACTGGTGTACCATTTCCGTTTAATAGCGTCCTTAGGGAGATACCACAGGACCTTTAAGGCTTGGAGATCAGAAATATATTCTTCCTCTGATTTGATGATGAGAAGGCTAGGGTCAGTCCTAATCTTTTGATGGGATGTGGAAGGGGGAGGTTCCATATCCGAGGCCGTAGGGCTACCAGGTGCGTAAAGATTGTCGGGTTCATTGACCCTAGTGTGTTGTTGATAATAAACTTTTGGGACCGATATAACTGAAACTGAGTGACTGTGTCTGATAGTCTAAGTTTTGATGGAACTAGCTGAGTTCCGTACTGAGTTGAGTGACTGTATGATAGTCCTGAGTTCTGTAGAACTATCTGAGTTCTATTACTGAGACTGAGACTGAAACTATAACAGTGGGAAGCAGTCATCTAACTGATATGCCCCAAATAAAGCAATATAGTTGAGTTAAGGTCCAATCTGTAACCCTAATTGGAAGGGTGTCAATACCGCACCACAGGTAAGGACAAGCTGTAAGTGACCCTCATCTGGCAGGAACTCTAATGATAATGGTGGGACCTTCAACTGACAGGTTAATCCACCTCATCAACCCTCAACTGACAGGTTTGATATATCAACCTACGCTGGTTATGTATTTCTCGAACGCAAGGATTTCTGAACTAGACTAGACTAAACTAACTAAGTTCCCATCCTTGGGTTTACTCGCTGCTAAATCCTACTCCCATCTGAATAGACACTGAATAGGATTAACTGAACTAGACTAGACTGAGTTAACTAAGTTCCATTTACTGACGAAATACTGCTGAGATTACTGAATTTCTGAGATTTCTAAGGTTACTAGAATTACTAAGTTTATCGAGTCTTCCTGAGTCACATTATTGCCTGAGTTCTATGGATCATGGAATGACTGAGAGTATTGTGAAAACATGACAGTAGCTCTAGACACACAACTAAATTGTCGGGTACAAGTACCCCCAGGACACAATAGAAGGAAACTGACAAGGCATGACATTCTTGAATACGTGACCAACAATCTATAATACAATAAGTTGGGGATTTCATGAGGTACATGGTTATCATAATCTTGTAAATTGTAGGAATGCATATAATCAATGTCATAATTTCATATTCTAACATCATGAGCTTTCCAACAAATACCTATATTGCAGCATAATAGCGTGGGAGTCATTTGAACATAAAGGTAAAACATACATTTATCATATGGGTCACAATTGAGCTATAATACACAATTTCTATCCTCTTGGGCATTTTATCAAACACCATACATGCACAACTTAGGGCATAAGTGTAACATCAAATTACACATCATAAACAACTCAATTCATGGATTTCAACTAGCATGCTAACATAGTTTCATGAAAAACACATAAAGATTCCAACTTGGGAATCGTACAATAAGATAAACATAGTTAAAAACTAACCCACAACATAAACATCATGATTTATAATTTGAAATAGGGTTCTTGAGCTTTATGGATGAAAGAAATCCATAAACCAACACTATGCATACCTTTGATGGAAGATTCTTGAAAACTAATGGTAAAATTCTAGAAATTGTATCCTTAGTTGAAAACCCTAAGCTTGTTCTTGATGGATTTTGAGAGAGATAAATGTATATAGGTTGAATTGGGGCTTAATATCATGTTTTAGACTTATATAGGGTTGGAAAATTGACCCTTTTACCCTTGAAGATGCCATCATTTAATGACTAAAAACTGGGTGCCGACGCTACAATCGACGCAGTGCATTAATGGTTGCAACACAATACTCTATGCATCATGATATGATAGCATCGAACCTCATAAGTTTTGGATCTGTCAGCCTACACAAATGTTGACCAACGCGATTGGCGACGCGACGCTCCATGATCGCATTGGTCCACTGGTTTGGGACTCCAAAAATGATCTAAACATGCTCCAAAAAATTTAAAACTTCTTTGGAAACACCTATTGACCTTCCTGATCATGAATTAATAAAAATATGGACCATTAAAGGACGTTAAGGTGGATAAATGATGTTTCCAACTTTTGAAGGCCAATAATAGGCTAAGTCTGGGAACCTAGCTAGAATTTTCTAAGTCTGGGACCCCTTGACAAGCCTAAAGGACTGAATTAAGCTTTAGGTTTTTATGGGGTCTTACAATATCTTCCCCTTAAGAATATTTATCCTCGAATGAGACTGACTGAGATAGGATAAATGATAAACTGACGTATATACTGAACATAAACAACTGAAACATGATTCCATGACTGACATGACTGATAACTAAATATATCATACTGAGCATGCATATCTGAAGCATGTGTAGCTGATTCATGAATGCATGATAGAGTGTTCTGATGAACTGAGTTTCGTACAATGAGAATGGATATCTGATGCATGATTATATAAATGAACTGATACATAAATGCATGACTGAATATGCAATGGTAATCGATACCGAGTTTATAATGGAATTCTGATCATGAACTGGATACCAAGTTGTGGCTGAAATCTGAACATGAAACTTAAAGATTAAAGAGAACTGTTACCTTGGGCTGAGTCTGAGTTAGCAGAGAAGAGGTAAGGATACTTGGTATGCATGTCTGGTTCTGCTTCCCAAGTATCTCTCTCAACAAACTGATTCCACCATAGAACTTTTACTAGAGGGACTTCTTTGTTCCTCAGTCAACGAGTCTGATAGTCAAGGATTTCAACTGGAATCTACTTATAAGAGAGGTTCTTCTAATTATCTATGCTATGAATACGGACTACAAATACTGGGTCACCTATGCACTTCTTGACAAAGGATACATGGAAAATTGGATGAACTAAGGCTAGATCTGAGGGCAACTCGAGCTCATAAGCTACCTTGCTAAAATGACTGAGAGTTTTGAAGGGACCGATATAATGGAGAGTGAGATTTTCTTTCATGTTGAATCTCTTCACTCCCTTCATGGGAGAGATCTTGAGAAATACATAGTCACCAATCTTAAACTCGAGATCCTTTCTATGCATATCTGCATAAGACTTCTGTTGGCTCTGAGCAGCCCGAAGTCTTTCTCTGATAAACTAGACTTTTCTAAGGCATCAAATACTAAGTCAGGCCCTATTACTGAGGCCTCACTAACTTCGAACCAACCGACTGTAGATCTACATCCCCTACCATAGAGAGCTTCAAATGGAGCCATCCGAATACTGGAATGATAGCTATTGTTGTATGCAAACTTAATCAAAGGCAAGTGGTCTTCCCAACTACCACTGAAATCAATTGAACACTTCCTTGGAATATCTTATAAAGTCTGAATGGTCCTTTCTGCTTGACCATCTGTTTGAGGATGAAAGGTTGTACTGAGATGAACGTGGGTACCAAGACCCTTTTGGAATACTTTCCAGAAATAAGGGGTAAACTGGGTACCTCTGTCTGAGATAATAGATAATGAAACACCATGCAATCTAACCAACTCTTTAATATAGAGTTTGGCATAATCCTCTACTGAATAAGAGGTATGGACTGGAAGAAAAATAAGCTGAGTTGGTCATCCTGTCTACAATGACCCAAACTGAATCATACTGATGACGAGTACGAGGCAAACCCTTCATGAAGTTCATGTTCACTTATTACCACTTCTAAGTAATAATACTAAACTCGTGCATGGAACCCCCAATTTCCCACTCCGCCAATAGATCTTTCGCAAAGGCGCGGTATATATTTGTGGCCCCTGGATGAATAGAGTAATGCACACCATACATTTCTGCGAGAATTCACTGCCTCGAGTCATCTACACCTAGCACACAAAGATCACCCTGACAACGTAACACACCATATCTCCCTTGGGAGGAAACCTCTACTTTTTGATCTTTGATTGATTCTTTTAACTTGATTAGACTGGGATCTCTATCCTATTTTTCTTTCACCACGAAAACTTGAGATGATTCTGAACTTTTTGAACCATATACTACCTTCTGTAGAGTCGACTAGGCATACACCTTGTCTGGCAAGCTGATGGACTTCCTAAGCTAACTTCTTCTTACTGTCCTTAACATGAGAAACACTACCCATAGAAAGAGCATCGGCCACTACGTTGGCCTTGCCTAAATGATAAAGGACACTCATGTCATAATCTTTCAAGAGCTCTAACCACCTTCTCTAATGAAGACTGAGATCTTTCTGAGAGAATACGTACTGAAGGATTTTATGATCTGTGAAAACATCTACATGAAGACCGTACAAGTAATACCTCAAAATCATTAAAGCAAAAACTACGGCTGCTAACTCAAGATCATAAGTAGAATAATTCTTCTCATGAGGTTTAAGTTGTCTGGAAGTGTAGGCTATAACCTTACCATGCTGTATGAGGAAACAACCCAAGCCTACTCTGGATGCATCACAGTACACTACAAACCCATCTAAACCATCTGGAAGAGTAAAAACTGGAGCTGAGGTAAGTCGAGTCTTCAACTCCTGAAAACTTTTCTCGCAAGGATCTGACCACTGAACCTTGACTTTCTTCTGAGTCAATTTGGACATAGGGGATGTAATGGAAGAAAATTCCTCAATGAACTATCTATAATAGCCATCCAAACCCAAGAAACTCTTGATATCTGATAGAGAGATAGGGCAAGGCCAGTTTCTTACTGCTTTGGCATTTAAGGATCTACCCTAATGCTATCAACGAAAACAATATGACTAAGGAATGATACAAACCTTATCCAAAACTCACACTTACTAAATTTGGTGAAGAGATAATGATATCTGAGAGTTTGAAGTACTGTTTTGAGATATTCTGCATGATCATGCTCACTGTAGGAATAGAAGAGGATATCATCTATGAAGACTATGACGAACATGTCCAAGTACTGCTTGAACACACGGTTTATCAAGTCTATGAAAGCTGCTGGAGCATTAGAAAGATCAAAGGACATGGCTAGGAATTTGAAGTGACCATACCGAGTACGGAAAGTTGTTTTTAGAATGTCACATCCTCTTACTCTAAGTTGATGATAGCCTGATCTGAGGTCTATCTTAGAGAAATAGTTGTCACCCTGAAGTTGGTCAAATAATTCATTGATTCTGAGAAGTGGATACTTATTCTTGACTGTGTCTTTATTAAGTTGACGGTAATCAATGTATATTCTAAGAGAACCATCTTTCTTTCACACAAATAAGACTGGTGCACCCCATGGGGACACACTGAATCTGATGAATCCCTTAGCTAGGAGATCCTTCAAATGTTATTTTGAATTCTCTGAGTTCTGTTGGTGCCATTCTGTATGGAGAAATAGTCATAGGCTGAGTATCTGGAAGAATATCAATACCAAAGTCTATTTCCCTTTCGAGAGAAATTCCTGAAAGATCTTTGAGAAAGACATCTGAATATTCATTCACTACTGGAACTGATTCAAAACCAGGAGTTTTGGAACTAGAGTCCTTAACTCGAACAAGATGATAGACACATCCCTTAGATATTATTTTTCGTGCTCAACGATAGGAAACAAGCTGACCTTTGAAAACTAAAGTACTACATCTCTACTCTAGGATAGGTTCATCTTGAAACTGAAACTGGACAATTTTGTTTTTGCAATCGACTGTGGCATAGTAGGAATGAAGCCAATCCATACAAAGAATGACATCAAAATTAGTCATCTCTAATTTGACTAAGTCTATTGAAGTGACCTTTTAAGATACCATAACCAGACAATTCTTGTATACCCATCGAGCTATAATTGTTTTACCCACTGGGATAGAGACTGAGAAGGGCTCTACTAGAATTTTAGGACTGACTCCAAAATCAACTGCTATATAAGGAGTAGCAAAAGACAAAGAAGCTCCTGGATCTAGCAAAGCGTAAACATGCAAATAAAAAATCTATAACGTACCATTAACCACATCAGGAGAAATTTCCTAATCTTACCAGGACTGGAGAGCATAAATTCGATTTGGGCATTGCCCACTAGTGGCACTGGAAGTGGTACCCTACTGATTTGGGCGATCGGACTAAGCTGAGAAATGGTTCTGCTGGCTTTGGGAACTTGTCTAAGGACAATCTCGGACTCTGTGGCCTGGCTTTCCATAACCAAAACAAATATCGCTGCCAACTCTGCAAATTCCCTGATAGTGTTTGCCATAAGTCTGACAAAGGGAATTAGTTTGGGCATTGCTAACACTGCCTTGAGACTTAGAGCCTGGTGCCCTATCTCTATTACCATCTCTAAAGTTAAGAGCTGGAGCACAGTCTTAAGAAGGAGATTGAACTGATGACTTAAGACAAAACTGAGAACGGTTTCCTCCCTCTGACTTAGGATGAGCAAAGTTAAAACTACCTGTCCTTGCTTTCTTATTCTGCTTCTCCTTCATCTAAATCATTTTCTCTTCTATCTGTTGAGCATGGGTCATAATCCTTGCTATGTTAATGTCACTATTCAACATCATGGACCTACAGTCATTGACAATACTATCATTCAACCCAGAAACAAACTTACTCATCTTGGCCCTGCTGTCTGCCACTACATAAAGAGCATATCTGGCTAATTGAGTAAACTTAAGAGAATACTCTTTTATCGTCATGTTGCCCTTCCTGAGGTTGATAAATTCTAACACCTTAGCTTCTCTCATCTTTTAGGGAAAGAATTTATCTAAGAATGCGGTGACAAACTCCTCCCATTCTATAGATCCTACATCAATTGACCTCTCTGACTTCCACTTTTTAAACCAAGTGTGAGCAATGTCCTGTAACTGATATGCAGCTAGCTCAGCACTCTCACTAGAAGTAACCCCCATGATGTCCGTAACTTTTTAAACTTGTTCAAGGAATTCCTGAGGATCCTCTTATAACTTAGACCCAAAAAAGGAAGGAGAATTCATTCGGGTGAAGTCACGAATCCTGGATGCAGCTGAATTACCCACTGGGTTGGCCGGAATGATAGTTGGTCATTCATTCTGAGCAGAAACTGAATGAGCAAGAGTAGTGAATGCAACTCTGAACTCTGCATGAGAAACATGTTCGTCCAAGGGATCTGCTTGGATGGGCTGAGGGGCTGACTGATTTCCATTTCTTCTTTTGGGAAGCATGTTTTGTAGAAGAAAGGTAGAAACTAATTAGACTGAGAATTAAACTTGAGCTCATGCTCACCAGCACGACATGAATACTGAAAGAAAGGAAACTATTCTTAAAACATCTTATAGCCTCCTGTACATAAATGTGGCGCGTAACACACCTATACACAAAACTCTACTAGATGCGGCTTTTAGACTACCTAGGATACTATTGAACCTGGATCTGATACCAAGTTTGTAATGCCTTGAATTTGGTACCCGGAATGCTAAACGGTGCTCATGACCCCGAAGGACCACAAGCTAACCCATGACTGATATCTATACCTGAACACTGCATAATATACTAGATGAAAGCGGAAATA
Source organism: Capsicum baccatum var. pendulum (assembly GCA_030864225.1). Classification (NCBI taxonomy): domain Eukaryota; kingdom Viridiplantae; phylum Streptophyta; class Magnoliopsida; order Solanales; family Solanaceae; genus Capsicum; species Capsicum baccatum. Next base: position 231,513,014 of record CM061560.1, on the reverse strand, counting down.
AAGTTTGAACAACCATAAGGTTCAAAATTGATAAAACATAACATCTGAGAGTATGATATATTGATACCAAAACAACACTGAAGTAAACTGTCTGAACATACTATAGTCTGAAAAGCCTTTAAAACTAAACTATCTGAATAAGGAGCTGATGGGACACGTCCCCAACTAACTCGAACTGCTGAAATAAACTAAGTACTAAAAAAATGAACTAATTAAATAATAATATCCTCGAATGATGAGGACTCACTGCTAAATCTGGCTGCTGTAATTTGGAATGCTACTGATGCTCTGGAGCTCGTGCTTCTGAACCAATGGTATAGAATAAAACACCATAGCATAATTGTATCAGTACAATTAAATATACTGGTATGTATGTGAGGTAGGCTGAATGCAAAGGGTTCAAATGTATGAACAATGGTAACTAACTATATAACAGGAACATGAGAATACATGCATGAATAAGTGACTGTAACTGAATTCGTGATGATACTGACTACTGAGTCTAAATGCTGATAACATGAGTTACTGGTAACTGATATAACTGATATTGAGCGACTGTGTCTGACAGTCTAAGTTCTGATGGAACTAGTTGAGTTCCATACTGAGCTGAGCGACTGTATCTGATAGTCCTAAGTTCTATAGAACTATCTGAGTTCTATTACTGAGACTGAGACTAAAACTATAACTGTGTGAAGTAGTCATCTAATCGACATGCCCCAAATAAAGAAATATAGTTGAGTTGGGGTCTAATCTGTAACCCCAATTAGAAGGGTCTCAGTACCGCGCCACTGGTAAGAACAAGCTATGAGTGACCATCATCTGACAGTTACTCTAAAAAGAATGGTGGCACTCTCCACTAAAAGGTTAAGCCACCTTATGAACCCTCAACTCACAGGTTTGATGTCACAACCTACCCTGGCTACATATTTCTGGAATGTAACGAATGCTTCTAAGAATAACACCCTCTACTGGTAGGTGAGTTCCCATCCTTGGGTTCACTCGGTGCTAAATCCTACTCCCATCTGAATAGACACTGAATGGGATTAACTGAAATAGACTGGACTGAGTTAACTGAGTTTCATTGACTGACAAAATACTATTGAGATTACTGAATTTCTGGGATTTCTAAGGTTACTGGAATTACCGAGTTTACCAAGTCTTCCTGAGTCACATGACTGCCTGAGTTCTATGGATCATGGCTTGAATGAGAGTATCATGAAAACATGACATTGGCTCTAGTCACACAGCTAAATTTTCAGTTACAAGTACCCCCAAGACTCAATAGAAGGAAACTGACAAGGCATGACATTCTTGAATACGTGACCAACAATCCATAATACAATAAGTTGGAGATTTCATGAAGTACATGGTTATCATAATCTTGTACATGGTAGGAATGCATATAATCAATGTCATAATTTCATACTCTAACATTATGAGCATTCCAACAAACATCTACATTGCACCACAATAGCATAGGAGTCATTTGAACATAAGGATAAAACATACATTTATCATATGGGTCACAATTGAGCTATAATACACAATTTCTATCCTCTTAGGCATTTTATCAAACACTATACATGCACAACTTAGGGCATAGGTGTAATCATCAAATTACATATCATAAACAAATCAATTCATGGATTTCAACTTGCATGCTAACGTAGTTTCATGAAAAACACGTAAAGATTCCAACTTAGGAATCGTACAACGAGATAAACATGGTTACAAAACAACCCACAACATAAATATCATAATTTATAATTTGAAATAGGATTCTTGAGCTTTATAGATGAAAGGAATTCATAAATCAATACTATCCTTGGATAGAAGATTCTTGAAAACTAATGGTGAAATTCTAGAAATTGGATCTTCAGTTGAAAACCCTAAGCTTGTTCTTGATGGATTTTAAGAGAGATAAGTGTATTTAGGTTGAATTGGGGCTTAATCCCGTGTTTTAGACTTATATAGGGGTGGGAAATTGACCCTTTTGCCCTTGAGGATGCGGTCATTTAATAACAAAAAACTGGGTGCCGACGCTACAAGCGGCGTGACGCTTTGATGGCTGCGATGCGATACTCAACGCGTCGCACCATGATCACGTCGATCCTCAGAAGTTTTGGCGTTGGCAGCCTGCACAAATATTGACCAACGCGATTGGCGACGCGGTGCGCCATGATCGCGTTGGTCCACTGGTTGGAACTCCGAACATGATCTAAACGTGTTTTGAAAAATCCAAAACTTGTTCAGGAACACCTATTGACCTTCCTGATCATAATTAATAAAAATATGGATCATTAAAGAACATTAAGGTGGAAAAATGACATTGCCAACTTTCGAAGGCCAATAATAGGCTAAGTTTGGGAACCTTGCTAGAATTTTCTAAGTCTGGGGCCCCTTGACAAGCTTAAAGTATTGATTTAAGCTTTAGGATTTTACGGGGTCTTACAAAGAACATTTTCTGCTGCCATCTCTTGAAGTCAATACCCACAAACTTTTTGGGTTTCTCCGTCGGTGCCATAGCTTGCGGAGCATTAGTATGACTCATCGTGGCAATACTAGTTCCCGCCATAGTCGTTCCAGCATCATGCATTTGACTATCAGTCGTCATTTTTCTTTTACCACAAGAAAATACCTTTAGTATATCGAAATACTTATTAAAAAATTGTAGCAACTTTAAACATCTCTTGTTTCTAGTTTAACGATGAAGTTTTTATGACTTTCAATCGTCAACCGAGTGACCTTTAACTTGTGATGAAGATTTTATGTCTTCAAATCACTAGTTAAGTTCAAACGGAGTGGAAAGTTTAAAGCTTTAATCTCCAAAAAACAAGCAATATAGATTCCAACAGATTATTCCTTAAGATTGTTAATTTCAATATTTTTTGGTACAAAAATCTATGTATATATGCAACAACAACTTCTACCCAAGTTTAAGTCTAAGACAAGAACACTTATGAAGTTCCTTAACACCCTCAACACAAGATTATGAATAATCTATCTAAGAGGTATGTTATTTTTCAGAAATGAGATGAAATAGAAATGTAAAGCCAAGTCCTCCGAATTCACGGAGTGTCCTTAAGGAATAATTTCCCTCACTGTACCCGAGGTTGAGGAATTTTCCTCCCAGGATAAAATGGCTTTCAATCCGAACAATAGCGGTACCTCAAATTGTTGGATTCTTCGAACTCACTCGACAACTTAATTATCACACAGAGTTTTTGTATAGAAGAAGAGTGTTTTTGTTGTCAAAAATCATGTTTATACCTGAGGAATATATCAGGTACTTATAGCCTTAAATGTGTTCTTTCAGAAAGGATGCATTGGTTCAGCAAAAAGACACCTATTCAGTAGCAGTCACGTCCCTACGCCCAGTCTGTCCTGGACCTGTGCCTAATTTGCGGCTGCAGGTGATGTTTAACAATTTCCAGTAGCTTCTGCGCTGCCTCTACACCCACAGGTCGCGTACCTGCACTGCATCTACGCCCACAGGTCACCCTACAACGTGAAACAGTGTGCCTTTTACCTCGAAGGGTCGCATCCCTTCGTGATGCGTTGCGTATGCGTTTTCTTGGCATCAAAAATTGCGCCTTTTTCACTTGTAACACAAGTTTCAAATAAAACTCGTCTAAAAAGATAAATCTCATCAATCATTTGCCGAAGCCAAAACCGAACCCGAGCTGAGCGAGCGACGACTACGGCGAGAGGCACTACCTTGTTCTTGCCTCACTATCCATGTGGAGTTAGTGTTCCTTATTAAAAACACTCCAAAGTTTCCTTCTCCCACCAATGTGGGAGAATTAGGGAACTTTCCAATTTGAGAGTACACTTTCTAATTTGGTGTCTCTCTTTCCCTCCACCACTTTCCCTCCACCACTTTCCCTCCATTTTAATTTCCATTCACATATAAACCTTGAACCCAACACTACATTTGGTGGTTGTCCGTCGCATAATTAGATATCTCTTGGAAACATCTACTCGTAAATTATTCTTTCCTAATGGTTCTCCGATTCAGCTTAATGCATTTCATAATTCCAGTTGGGATGAATGTTCTTATACTCGTTGCTCTGTCACACAGGTTGATGCATGTTTCTTAAGCAAGAAGTACACTGTGTCTCAAAATCTTCAACTGAATCTGAATATTGAGCAACGTCTACTGCTTGCTCTGAGATTGTTTGGCTTTGTGGTTTACTTGTAGAAATTGGATTTCCTCAATCTAATCCCACTCCATTCCATGCTGGCAATACTAGTGTTGTTCAGATTGCTATCAATTCAGTTCATCATAAAAGGACCAAACACATAGAAGTGGACTGTCATTAAATCGGAGAAGTTGTAGATAAGAGTCATTATTCTTCCACATGTAACCAATGATCTCCAAATAGCTGATGTGTTTACAAAGACTATGGCACAACGTCATAAGTTTCTGGTAGGCAAATTGATGTTTTTTGATCAACTAACATCAATTCGAGAGGAATGTTAGCATGATTGGCTAGATTCTAATAGCTCTACATATTTATGTAATAACTCTAAATATTTGTGTAAAAGTCATGGATTAATGTAGCATATTTTCAGAGAAATTTCAATTGAGAATAGCAGATATTTAGGGGTGTAAATAGCAGATTTTTAGGCATGTAAATCAAAACTCTTTCTATTTAATGGAAGAATTCTCCATTTGAGAGCGTTCATTCAGCAAACCTGACATTTTTTATCATTAACTCTATAATCTATTTGCAAGTTGCAGAAGATGAGCCATCTTCCAGTTTTTTTTATTAGACATTGTTAACTCTAAGGTGACTTGCAGAATAACAGTCACTTAACATGTACAAATTGTGAAGTTATTTCCATCATTAAAGCGATTAAAATATCATGTAACCACTAAGTAAAAGTAAATACATGGTCAAATATGAAGCAGAATTACAAAAGCTCTTCGATTTTGGACAGACGATGGATGATATTTCCCTTTGTAATTGACTCATTCTATTGTAACTGTAGTTCAGGAATGCATATGCATTATTTATCTTTGATCAGCATGCACAAATCTCTAACGAGGAGAGTTTGCTTAGTACATTAAGAACAACAAACTTCTTTTATTTTCGTCCGTTTAAACAAGATATAGGAGGAGGCACTTTCCTTTACAATCACAGACAGAATTCAGCAACATTATTAATTTGAGGTAGCTTTCTTCCTGTTGATATACTTGCGATAAACTTCCACAAGTTTCTCAGGCTGAGGAATGATATCCTTTACAACATTGTCCATGCAAAATCTCTCATCCCATTCTGCTAGACTAGGCATCTTGGTTTCATCTAGCATCTTCATTTCATACATCATCTCGATTACCTTCACCCATCCCAGTAAACTACCAAGAACAATGTCAAGGTAACCAATTCTATCTCCACCAAAGAAAGATTTACCTTTGCTGATCTTGACAAAAGCTTCCTCCAGCAGCAAATTCCCTTCAGACATTTTCTCCAGCACAGCTGCTTTTGCTTCCTTTCCTTCTGCATTCGTGAAGTCCACTATCAATGGATACCACTGCAACCATTTCGGCAGATTTAATGGATAATTCCAGTACACAAAACTGATTGATTTTCAAGAGAAGGGGTTACTGAAGAAGTAACTTTGGTGAACGTATTACTACTTGGCCAAACGACTTCTCAAGTATGGTAATGTTCATTTACTGAAAAACAGTTCTATAATATAGTTCAACGACTATACGTGAAATTAACCATAAATTTTAAATACTAGTCCAAACAACATTTCAAGGTTAGTGGTTGCAAATTCAACTACAACATTGTAAAGACTCAGAATTTTGAAACCATGCCAATCCCACAACTGGCATGTTGGATGGTTAAGAAAATTTTTAGCTCGAGAGACCAAATGGGAAGCATCCAGCACATAAATCATGGAAAGAAAAGAATCATAAGAAGGATGTATATTCAGATGACAGGGGACTTTCCCAGAGTACCATGGAAAGATTTGATGTGCTCCAACTCTGCTAGACCTAAAGCTGTATTTATCATGCGGCTGAAGCTACAAAATAGGCTGCTTAGAGCTGATAGACGGAATAAATGGGGAATTCAAGTAGGCACAGTGTGTATCTTCTGCAAGGCAGCTGATGAAACAAGATATCACATCTTTGTTGAATGTGATTTTGCTATACCATTATGGGGAAAACTTATGGCCTAGCTACAAATCCACTAAAGGACACTTGATGTCAATTCTTGGAGTTTCTGATCAAGTACACTAGAGGGCAAAAAAGACAGCCAAAATACTCAAGTTGATGTATGCTGAGTATATTCATGCAGATTGGATGAAGATAAATGCCAAAATCTTTACACAAAATGGAAGACCGGTTGATGCACAAGCCAGAGATAGCCTGATTTTGTCATGTTCGAGCTGATTGTGCCCTAAATCTTTTTCTTCAGCAGTTCAGATTTTGGTAAGAAATGAGTTATAGAGGATAAGAAGATAGGATCTCTTCTTCTTCTTCTTCTTTTTGGGTTCTGACTGGTCTTGTAAATATTACTTTTGATGATTAATGAAAGTTAAGTCATAAAAAAAAAAAAAAATCAACTACAATATACCCAGTGTAGTCCCACAAAGTGGGGCCTGAGAAGGGTATAATGTACGCAGACCTTATCCCTACTTCCAAGGTAGAGAGATTGTTTCTGGTAAGTTAAAATTTATAGGACATGAGATGGGATATGTAATTAAGTCCTCACCTTTTCATCTATATAGGATGCCCAAAACCGTGCTATGGCACGATCATAGGGATCAGAAGGAAGAATGGAGGGGCCACTCGGCCAAGCTTCATCGATGTGCTGCAGGATAACAAGTGACTCACAGATGGGCTTTTCGTCATGGAATAGGACAGGGATTTTCTTGTAAACAGGGTTGGATTTGAGGAGCAACTCACTTTTGTTTAACATATTTTCTTGTATAAACTCAGATTCAATAGACTTTATCTTGAGGGCTATTTCAACCCGGTTCACGTATGGGCTTGCCCATACTCCTAGAAGCTTTACACTACTTGTTGTCATGGCTAGCTTCCTCAACAACTAATATTGAAGGAATGACTAATAAGCAGAATCGAACACTCCTTTTTTATGAATATATCAGTCAGCACATTTGATGCTTCTTACACACAAGTAATATCTAGTAAATTATGTTGGTTTGTCCTTGTCACCAAATAAAGAATATTGCAGGTGTGAACAACCATTGTAATAAACAATACAGTAGGTGTGAACAAGTTGTCAATATTTTTTATTGATATAAAATACCAAGAACATTTTTTACATGTTCTACTTTAGTCGTTTTTCCGTATTAGTCTCTTTCGATTACTCAGCTTTCTTGAGATACCATGAAAGGTAGGAAACAACTGAATTACCAAGGGAGAAAGATTAAAAAGTTACTTTTGCTTAAAAGGTGACAAGGCCAAGATTTGTTAATATTCAAGTTAAAAGTCTATTGGAGCTAATGACTTTGCTTGATCACGTACACATCAATCTTCTCATGGTCTCAACAACTCCACAAAGACACTTGAAATGGATAGAATATTCAACTCTTGATTCTAGCTTTGTCATTGGAATACCAAATGACCTCTCAATTGATTTAGCTTAAAGCTCACTGCCTATCAGAAAATTCTTCTTAATTTTCGTTTTTTCTAAGTTAGTTTTATCTAATTGGAGTAATAGAGTACTACATTTCTCAAGATGTTGCCAAAATGTCATCGGTATACTATAGTTTATACTCTGGCTGGGTGATAATTTGATTTAAAATACCAAGAAGGTGTTTGGCATCTTTTTCCTTGTAAAGGCATCTTATAGACCATAAAGCTCCAAACAACATCCTTCTGTAACATCAGTTTAATTGTTTTTCTTTTTTTGTTTAATGGTACCATAAAATTAGTATTATAGTACTCTTATTTTAATCCTGTGATCATATTATATCATATTGTATACTATTAAAAGTGGGAAGCTCAAAAATGCAAAGTTGAATCACCATTTTATTCCTATACTAAATCTTAACATTATAAACAATTTAATTAAAAAAAGAGTAAATAATAAATATACATTTTAATAAAAATAAAAAAAAAGAGATAAGCATCCAGTATCCCCTGAATTCTGACTAAAGTTGCTACGACACACTCTTATTTTACGGGGATTCTATTTCCCATGAACTCAATTTTAGCGTATTTTTATCACCCTTGTACTGATGTGACACCTTGCATGAAGTTAAATACCTTGTTGAGTAAACGTGAAATAACAACAAAAGTATTTGTGGTAAAATAATAGAAAAATAAATGAAAATAATGAAACCAAGAATTTTACCTGAAAATCCTTTTAAATAAGGAAAAAACCACGGACCAAGAGGAGCAATTGATATTATTATAGTAAGGAACTTTACACCGTAGTCACAAGTACAATACTCAAAGTGACTACACATACTCAAAGGAAATAACCCTCTTTTGGTTCCCACCTTACTAAAATATCGCTCACTCTATTATTTTTTATCACAGTCTGTAAAATACCTCACTGCTCTCTATATATTATTTTTCTTTCTATTTGGTGTGTTTAACAAATGAACTGAGGAGCTCCTTTTATAGGAAAAATTTGCCTCTATCGATGTCAACAATGACATCACTGAAAAATAATATTTTAAAGTGTTCATAGTGAAGACCGATTTCTACCAACTAGAAAATCTTGTTGTTAGACATTTTATCTTGACAATTTTTCCACCCTTGCAACCAATGAGGAAAATTAAGACATGGAATGGACCCTACAAATCTCCCCCTCCAGTCCCATGCATCTGAAGGAGGTATCCCTGTCTTCTTAAAGAGAGCTCATACAGATAAGTTCTTTGCACAATTTGAACTTCTATTTTGGCATCATCTTTGTCAGCATATCCGTGAGATTTTCACTCTTGTGAATCTTCTTAACATGGAACGATTCGTTCTCTACTTGTTCACGAATTCAATGGTACCTCACATCAATGTATTTTTTCTTGCATAGTACATGAAGTTCTTGTTCAAGTCTATTGCACTTTGACTGTCATAATAGACAACGTACTCCATTTGGTGCAACTCAAGTTGTTGAAGGAACCGCTTAAGCCATGTCATTTTCTTGCCAGCTTCAGTAAGTGCAATATACTTAGCTTCAGTTGTAGATAGTGCGACACACTTTTGCAACTTCAACTGCCATGATATAGCTTTCCCTGAAAATGTAAACAAAAATTCAGTAGTAGATTTTATGTTATCAAGGTCACCCGCTATATCGGCATCTGTATATCCCTTCAAAATTAGATCAAATCATCCAAAATACAAATAATCAGATGAGGTTCCTTTTAGGTACCCCAGTATCTATCTGACTACTTGTCAGTGCTCCTTTTCTGGATTTTTAAGAAACCTGTTGACGATACCAACTGCGTGAGCAATATCAAGTCTGGTACACACAATTGTATACATTAAACTTCCGACTACGGAGGAATATGGAACTTTAGCAATGCTCTCTTTTTCCTTCTTCATTGCAAGACATATTTTCTTGTTCAACTTTATATGACCAGCAAGGGGTATATTAACAACCTTAGTGTTCTTCTCAGCATTATTCATCTTGAAGCACTCTAGTACACGTTCAATGTACTTCTCCATTTACAAGTAAAGCTTCCTTCAATAGAAAATTTTTATGCAAATACACAGTGATTTGAAGAAGTCTTCTTGTAGCCTTGCTCCCCTATGATAGATTCATACTTTTTATATCACTGTCTGGGAGCTTATTTCAAGCCATAAAGACTCTTCTTAAGTTTGCACACATAATGTTTTTTACCTTTTACTTTGAAGCCCTCAAGTTGTTCCATATAAATATCCTCTTTGAGGTTACCATGAAGAAAAGTTGTCTTCACATCCATCTGCTCAATCTCTAAATCAAGACTAGCAGCCAAACCAAGAACTGTATGAATAGAGGTCATTTTGACGACAAGAGAAAATATTTTGCCAAAGTCAATACCCTTTCTTTGACCATAACCTTTGACAACCAATTTAGCTTTGTATCCAGGCTTCAAGCTGCGTTTTTCAAATTTTACTTTGACCATCAACTTATTCTTCAAAGCTCTCATTCCCTCAGGCAATTTCACCAACTCATAAGTGTGGTTTCATACAGAGATTTCATCTCATCGTACATGGCTTTAGTCCATTGATCCTAATGTTCATCTTCCATGGCATCCTCATAACATTTAGGTTTTTCCTCGTCATTGAGTAACACATACTCATTGGGAGAATAGCGAGAAGAAAGAAAACCTTGTATTGTAGACCTTCTAAGTGAAACATTTGACTCATCCATAGCTTCTTGAACTGGAGCATCGTCAACAACAACATCATTGTCATTGTCAATATCAACATACTGATTTGAAATATGGTTCTAGGCATCACCATGGTTATCAAGATTACCAACATCATGCTCACTTGTATGAGAAATTTAATCAATATTAATCATATCATTAGAACTTGAATATCTAGCTTCTTCTCTTTGTCAATATCTTCAATGGTTTGATTCTCCATAAAGACAATGTCACGGCTTCTTACAAGATACTTCTAAATTAGGTCATATAGCCTATAACCAAACCCATTAAGGTCATAACCAATAAAGATGCACTATCTTATCTTGGCATCTAACTTTGACCTCTTATCTTTGGGCACATGTACAAAATTTTTGCAACCCAACATTCTCAAATGGTCATAGGAAATATCATTTCCATATAAATTTTATTTGGTATATCACTTTGCAAAGAAAAAATAGGAAATAGATTAATGACATGTGCAACGGTCAATAAAGCCTCACCTCAAAAGTAGTTTTCCATCTTTTCTTCAAAAAGCAAACATCTGACTCTTTTCATTAAGGTCCTGTTCATCCTTTCCGCTAAACCTTCAAGCTGGAGAGTATTAGGAAGAGTCTTATGATGTCTGATACCTTGTTGCTTGCTGTATTCATCAAATGGTCTACAATATTTACTACCATTATCAGTACAAATACACTTTAATTTTTTTTTGTTTCTCTTTCAACTGAAGCCTGAAACTGCTTAAAGATATTTAATAGTTGGTCTTTAATTTTCAAGACATAGACCCAAAGTTTTCTTAAGAAATCATTAATAAAAGTGACAAAGTAAAGTGTGTCACCCAAAGTTCTTGTATTCATTGGACCACATAAATCTGGGTGTACCAGCTCAAGCAACCCTATCTTTCTTGACGGAAGATGAGACTTAAAAGAAACTTTATTTTGTTTTCCTGTCAAGCAGTGCTCATGATTTTTTAATTTAGAACTTTTAAAATTTTACAATAATTTTTTCTTGGACAGAACATTAAGTATTTTCTCACAGATATGGCTAAGCCTCTTATGTCATAATGTTGAAAAGCTAGCTCTTTTAGCTACATTCACCATATTAGCTCAAGTAGAAGTCATAGTCCAGTATAGACCACGACGCTTGTCACCACGAGACACAACCAAAGAACCCTTAATGAGTTTCTATTTTCCACCACCATTGGTACTAACATATCCCTCATCATCCAGCACAACAATAGAAATCAAGTGCAAGTGAACACCAGGTGTATGTTTTACATTGTTTAAAATAAGTTTAGATCTAGTACTAGTTTCTAAGAAAATTGAATCAATACCAATCACTTTAGAAACAATCTCATTGCCCTTACTAAAGGTTCCAAAGTCACCTGCATTATAAGATGAGAAAAAAATCCTTCCTTAATATTACGTGAGATGTGGCACAAAAATCCACAACCTAACTTGACTCTTCATAAGCACTATTTATTAGATTTGCATCAAGGACAGTACCAAGATCTTCAGTGGTGACGGTGGTTATGCAATTTTCATTGTTGTCTTCTTTCTTTTCCTTCTTTTCTCTTCAAATTTTGGCAAAATTTCTTTATGTGCCCTTTTAACCCACAATGATAGCACTCAATATCTTTATATTTTCCTCTAGATTTGCTTCTATAGTATTCTCTATTTTAAGAACCACGATTCCTACTTCTCCCCTAGCGCCAGTTATCAAGACATCGAATGAAGATGAATCTTGAGACTTTCGTATTATCTCTTCATTAGGAATGCTACTCTTTGCAAAATCCATAGAGATCACGCCATCAGAAACAAAATTTGATAATGAAGTTCTAATGTTTTCTATGAGTCTGATAGGAAATCAAGTAGGAAAGCCTTGAATTTCTTCTTTAAACTTAATTCTCATAGCAAATAACTAGTTCAATATGATCCCCTAAAAGTTATTCAGATAATCTGTCATTGAAAACTATCATGGGATTTTAACTCTAACATTTGTTTCATCAAGAACATTTTATTATTTTCAGTCTTTCGAGCATACAAACTTTCAAGATGCTTCCATAGGGACTGAGCATGTGTCTCTTCAGAAATATGATTTAACACATTATCATCAACCTACTGTCTAATAAATTTTTAAATCTGCCTGTGCAACAGGTTCCACTCTTCATCGATTTTATAGTGTCAAAGACTGATTAATAAAAATTCTTAACATAAAACAGATCTTTCATTTTTTTCTTTCCAAATGCCATAATTAATGTCATTCAAAATAACCATTCTACTTGTGTTGGCTTTCATCATTTAAAAAAATACAGATATTGCAAATCGTGTGCTCTGATACTAGTTTGTTCGGTAAATGCGGAATAACAACAAAAATATTGAAGGTAAAATAATAGAAAAATAAATGAAAATAATAACACCGAGAATTTTACGTGGAGACCTTTTAACTAAGGAAAAAATCATGGCCTAAGAAGAGCAATTGATATTAATATAGTAAGAAATTTTACACCGTAGTCACAAGTTAATACAAAAATGAGTGTGTATCAAAAGAGTCAAGCCAACACAAGAGTAACAGGATGAACAAGAATAATGCTAGTGAATCGAAATAGGCCACTCACAACTTCACTAAACTTCAAGGTTTACAAAAATGACAAGATAATAGAGATTACAAGATTACAATAACAATAACAAGAGCAACAAAGTGGCAACAACTAGAGTGAATCAAAAAAGGCCCCACACAGCTTCACTATGTTACTACACACACAACAAAATTACAAAGTGAAAGATAGTAACTTGACATACAATATTCAAGAATCTAAGAACCCTAACAACGTGAAAGGATCGTAAGACTAAAGAATATTAACACCAAGTTCTTACTTGGACCAAGAGAAACTTAATGACCTCAAGATCCTAGTTTCTAGCCAAGATACAAGCCAAGTGTCACTCTACTTGGGAATTTTGGTTTTGAGCTTCTCCGATGGAAGAGAGAAGTTCAAAATATTACAAGTCTTGTGTTCTAAAAAATATCATGAATGAACTGCCTCAAAATAACACTAACAATATCTATTTATATTACTCCACAAAGTGAGATAACAAATGAACATCCTACCCTTGTCAAGGGGTGGCCTTGGAGTGTAAGATTATTACACTTCAAGGCTCCTCTTCACACTTAAAAGCATTTAATCCATTGGAAGGCTCAAGTACCAACTCACACACGGCCATTTTCACGAACATAGCTTGAAGTTATTGTAACTTTCAAGCTTGTCTACGTGTGAATGGTTGTGAACTTGTTTGACAGATTGTAGAACTTGTTGGATAGCTTGGTATACCCATATTATCCTCTCCATCTTGAGATGAATTTGACCTCAAATTCAGAATTTGTTCATTCTCAACTACATTCACTAGAGAAATATCACACACGTTGAAAGTGTTGGGCACTTGGTATTCCAGGGAAAGGTCAATATTGTAGGCATTATCATTGATTCTTTCAAGTACTTAGAATAGACCATCACCCATTGGCATCAATTCGGTCTTCCTTGATATGGAAACCGATCCTTCCTAAGGTGCACCCACACCCAATCTCCCGATTCAAGAATGAGTTTCTTTTTTTCTTTGTTTGCCCGCTTTGCAATCTCTTGATTTTTCTGAGCAAGTCAAAGCTGCACCTTCTTATGTAACTTTTTCATAGAATGTGCCTGCTTTCTTCCATCTAGGCTAATAATAAGATCACTTGGCAAATGAGTTAAATCCAAAGAGGTAAGGGGTTTGAGGCCATATACACACTCTAAGGGAGTCATTCCCGTACTTGAGTGTATGGCATGATTATAGGCAAACTCAATCAATGGTAGGTGTTCCTCCCAAGAATTAATTTTCCCCTTAACTATGGAATGCAACATAGCACCCAAAGTCCTATTTACTACTTTTGTTTGGCCATCGGTTTATGAGTTGAAATAAGTGGAGAACAACAACTTGGTACCAAGCCTACCCCAAATGGACTTCCAAAAGTGACTTAGTAACATAAAGTCCCTATCACTCACAATGGTCCTCAGAATGCCATGCAACTTGACAATATTATCAACAAACAAATAGGCTACACTAGGTACATCATCATATTTAGAGCATGGAATAAAGTGTAGCATCTTAGAAACCGATCAACCACAACAAAGATACTATCTCGACCTCATCTAGTCCTTGGCAACTCTAACACGAAATCCGTAGATATATCAAGCCAAATACATAAAGGGGTGGGTAGCGGGGTGTACAATTGCTCCTCCAATATTCTGAGTTTCTTTTCGATCCCAAAGTGACCCATTAGACCGCTATTATGTGTTTTCCTCATAAACAACTCTCTCCAAGAGCTAGAGGGTACACACAATCATCTACCTTTAAACAACTAACCGTCAAACTTGGCTTAGGGATTGGAACCCCTAGCCCTACCCCATTCTTCACATTCCCTATAGATAGGAACAAAGTGAGGGTCTTGATATACAATTCTTTTAAGCTCTCAAAACCCATCAATTTTGAAGATAAAATAGACACAAGAATGTGTTTTCGAAACAAAGTATCGGCAACCACATTGTCCTTACCCTTTTTGTAATGAATAACAAAAGGGAACATTTCAAAAAACTCAATCCACTTGGCATGCCGTTTGTTAAGCTTATCTTATGCTTGAAGATATTTTAAAGACTTATGGTCCGTTCGGATCATGAATTCTTTAGGTCATAAATAATGTTCCCAAGTAGACAAGGCTATAATCAAGGCATACAACTCTAAATCATACGTAAAGTAGTTTAGAGATGCTCCTTTGAGCTTTTCGCTAAAGTAGGTAACATGCTTCAATTCTTGCATTAAAACCGTGCCAATGCCAACTTTGCTAGCATCACATTTTACCTCAAAACTCTAGTCAAAATTCGGCAATTGTAACAAAGGGGCCGAGATGAGCATAACTTTCAATTCCTCAAAGGCCTTAGCTTATTCATCTCCCCACTTGAAAGGCCAATCCTTTTTAATCACTTCGATCAAGGGGGCGGCAATGGTGTTAAATCCTTTGACAAAATATCTATAAAACTAGCCAACCCATAAAAGCTTCTCACTTCACCTACGGTTTTGGGAGTTGGCTAATTTTTTATAGCATAAATTTTAGATTCATCCACTTTGACCCCTCTTGAGATCACCACAAAATTGATAAATACAACTTCTTGGACACCAAAGATCACTTTTCTAGATTAGCATATAACTTCTCCTTTCGAAGGACATCAAACACACATTGTAAATGTTTTACATGCTCATCTAAGGACCTACTATGCACCAACACATCATCAAAGTAGACAACAATAAACTTTCTAACAAAAGGCTTCATCACATAATTCATTAGCCTCATGAAAGTACTTGGAGCATTTGTTAGGCCGAATGGCATAACCATCCATTCATAGAGACCGAATTTGGTCTTGAAGGTGGTTTCCATTCATCACCCAGTTTCATACGAATTTGGTGATAGCCACTCCTCAAATCAATTTAGAAAACAAACACAAACCACTTAATTCATCAAGCATATCATCTATCCTAGGAATAGGGTGATGATGTTTTACTGTTATCTTGTTGATGGATTGACAATCAACGCACATACGCCAAGTCTCATCTTTCTTAAGAACTAGTAGCACCGAAACCGCACAAGGGGTTATAGTAGCACCGGGACCGCACAAGGGGTCATACTCTCCTTGATGTACCCTTTCTTGATAAGTTCCTAAACC
Source organism: Capsicum baccatum var. pendulum (assembly GCA_030864225.1). NCBI lineage: Eukaryota > Viridiplantae > Streptophyta > Magnoliopsida > Solanales > Solanaceae > Capsicum > Capsicum baccatum. Next base: position 231,496,930 of record CM061560.1, on the reverse strand, counting down.
TGGAATTGTAATTCCTTGGTATCCATCGGGTTTCTTCTATAAGTCGGTTTGTTGGTTAATTATGAGCCTGACATAAAATCTATTTGGTATTTGATTCCCCAAAGCGGGGGTAGCCCTTGTGGAAGTTCTCTGGGAAAAACATATAATCCTGCAACACACAAGAAATTAAAGGAGAAATAGAAGAATTAGTGAGGTTAGTGTTAAAACAATGTACCAAAAGAAGCATGGGTGTGTCCTCAACATGATCCATGAAGAGCTCCTTCTTTCTAACAAACATCACCATGTTTTATTTTTTATTTGATGTTGAGGCAGCCCCGGATACCCCTACTTCCCCACCTACGGGTTCCCCTTCTTTTCTTTATTTTCAGATTTCTTCCCTTCTTCTTTTAATTCTCTCATCCTTTGATGAAACTCATTCACTTGTGAAGGCAAAGGAGGATGAAATACGACCTTTCGGCCATATTTCTTAAGTGTATATCGATTAGACCTCTCATCATGTTTGGTAGACCTATCATATTGACAAGGTATTCCTAATAACAAGTGACACGCTTACATTAGTATCATGCCACAAAGCACTTCATCATGGTAGTTTCCTACCTTAAATCGTATCACACATTGCCTCATGACTTTTAATTCACCACATTCATTCAACCATTGCAAATTGTAAGGGCTATTATGGAGTATAGTTGGCAATTTCATGGAGTTCACCATAGAAACACTAACAATATTTGCACAACTACCCCTATTTATCACCAAAGTGCACACACTCCCCTTTACAAGGCATTTAGTATGGAATAGATTTTCCCTTTGACTAGAGTCATCTATTGCCTTACTAATCATGAAGCGCATAACTACAAAGTTTGGAACCACACACTCCCCTTCTTGTGGGTAAACATCTTCACCATCATCATCATCATCATGTGGTCCATTTTTGGTTTTCTCTCCATCCTGAGGCTCAGCCTCATTCTCTTCTTTTTTAAGACCGACCTCCTCACTAAGGTAATACAATCTCCCTTCCCTTAGGATCACATTGCATCGGTTTGGACATTTATTGGATTTATGTCCCTAACCTTGGTACTTAAAACATTGGAACCCTTTAGGATTAGGATACTTGTGAGCTTCTTACCGGGAAGGAAATTTGTGGACTGCTTTAGGCTCGGGCAGCCTTGTAGTGGGGGTTTGGTTATTGTTTTTAGGCAAACCCAAAGAGAATTGAACTATATCCTTGCCCCTCGCCCAACCTGAGATTGATTGTCCCTTTGCTTTGAACAATGACCTCTCTTTAAGTTCCCTTTTAATCTCAAGAGCCGCTTGAAAAATACTTTCAATAGTATCAAACTTGTGAAGTGTCAAATGAGTGGATATCTCTTTGTTCAACCCATACTTGAACCGAATGATGTCATGACTAATTTATTCCCCACGATGATCAAGTTTCAACATGAGTTGTTGAAACTCATCATAATATGCCATCACACTTCGATTCCCTTGCCGCAAGTTATACAATCTAGAAAAAAAATCATGGAGATAACTCTTGGGAAGGTACCATTACCTCATTAGGTACCTCAACTAAAACCAAGGTGGTGGTTGTCCATCAATCAACTCATTACCAAACCGTTTGACGTATTCCCACCATGTGTTAGCATAGCCTTCAAGTGAGCTATGCCATAAAAATTATTCTTCTCTTTTGAGTTATCATTCACTTGAAACACTTTATCACATGCCGACTCCCAAGAAAGATACACCACGGGGTCACTTTTACCCTTAAAGACAGGTAGGCTCAATTAGATGGTATTGATGCCTACATCTCTCTCTTAGTGTTGGTTTCTACTTTCTCCATACCCTCAGAATCTTCTTGGATCCACATGTCCCCCTCTCATCTCCTCCTCCCTCACATAAGCATCATTAAAGGCTCCATACCCTTCATAATACTCTCTACCATGTTCCTCAGAGTGGACGAGGTAGTTTTAGGCATTTGAAACTTGATTTGGATGAATTGGATTTTATGGAGTTGGTTGTCTTTGGTTTAGTGGAACTTGGAAGGGCGGGTTTGGATTTAGTGGAGGTATTAGACGTCCAAGTTCCTCTTGCAGAACTTGAGGAGTTTGGGAATGGGTTGGTCTATTGGAGTCTCGGGTTAGGGGTTTTTGGGTGGTTTGACTTGAGGCATTTAGTAGAGCTAGTAAAGGATTTGGTAATTGAGGCCATGTTTCGAGAGTAACGATAGCGGAGGAATTTCTATCATGTCCACTTGACAAAATATGTCGAGGAGTAAAAGGGCGAGAGTTACTTTGACTCTCCACTTGTTATAACCTCCCATTAATAGTCGTCACTTCCTCCCTTATGGATCCCACTTCCATACTCAATCTTTTAAGAATTTGGGTCATAGCTTTAAGAGTGACCCTCATATTCTCCATTTCATTAGAATCCACGGTTTAAGACTTGGTTCCTTCCATTGTCAAGGTATCACCTATACAAGTAACAAGCAAGTTAGTTTAAAACCTGTCCTCACTCACACTCTCTCATTACTCACACTTGAGCTCCATAAGTGTTGTAGATTGGCTAGTAACCCGTGAATCTTTAAGGTATGAGTATGCTCTTATCTGGAGAAGATTCTTGTTTGAAACTCAAAGAATTCTCGTCGGACTAGAGTGAAGAGTTACAACGTATTCAAACGAATAAAGCACACAAACAAACGATGACACGAATACAAGGCTTCAAAGGACTAATTTACAACCTAGTAGGAGTGTACTAGCTTATTAATTAGTTCTTGAGTCAATTAGAGAAAACTAAGAATAAAAAAATTAGAGACTAGAACATCCAAATTTTATCTTATTAGTGACGTGGCAGTGGCGAAAAGTGATGTGAAAGCATTTATTAGGTCTCAGTCCTACACAATTTTAGTTACAATTTTAAAGCTTCTATCTTCACACACTTTGGAGCAGATGACAATTGGTTTTGGAGGAAAAAGTATAAGTCTTGAGTCTTCTTTAAGTCCAATCTCAAATGGCAAGACTTGACTTGTACCAATCTCACAAAACAAGGTCCCTTAAAAGGTGGTATAAGTTGTGGAAAAGTAGATGTCAAGTCATGAAAGTGACGTTCTTAAGTCTTCTCACAAACAACTTTACACTTTGTCCTTCAACTTTTTTTGGATCTATTTTACTCATTTTAGTATTTAAGACATGAGTTGAAGAGAAGATAAAGATGAGCACAACAACAAAACCTTTAAGAACACACCAACAATGACCACTCTAACGTCCAAACACAAGCCACAATACACGACCAACTTCAAGAACAACATCAAGTCACTTATCAGTAAGATCAACTATAGATCTAGACACCTTTTGTGTTGCTGAGAAAGAAACCAACACAAGAAACAAACTAGAATTTTTTTTTTTGAAGATCTAGCTACCAACTTTTGACCAAGACAACAACACAACACAATTTTCTCAGCCAAGAACAAGATGGACATATTTTTTTTTTTTTTGAATTTTCAGATTTCAGTAAATTTTTTTTTATATTTTTCAACTACCAAGACCAAGATTGATTTTGTTGGAATAAAATCAACCACAAGCTTTGATACCAAATGATAAAAAAAATTAGTGTGTATCAAGAGAGTCAAGCCAACACAAGAGTAACAAGATGAACAACATTAATGCTAGTGAATCGAAATAGGTCACTCAAGGCTTCATTAGACTTCAAGGTTTACAAAAATGACAAGATAATAGAGATTACAAGATTACAATAAATAATAACGAGAGCAACAAAGTGGCAGCAACTATAGTGAATCGAAAATGGCCCCACACAGCTTCACTATGTTACCACAGAAACAACAAGATTACAAAGTAAAAGATAGTAACTTGACATACAATATTCAAGAATCTAAGAACCCTAACAACATGAAAGGACCCTAAGACTAAAGAATATTAACACCAAGTTCTTACTTGGACCAAGAGGAACTCAATGAACTCAAGATCCTAGTTTCTAGCCAAGATACAACCCAAGTGTCACTCTACTTCGGAATTTCAGTTTTGAGATTCTCTAATGGAAGAGAGAAGTTCAAAATATTACAAGTCTTGTGTTCTAAAAAATATCATGAATGAACTACCTCAAAATAACCCTAACACTATCTATTTATATTACTCCACAAAGTGAGATAACAAATGACCATCCTACCCTTGTCAAGGGATGACCTTGGAGTGTAAGTTTATTACACTTCAAGGCTCCTCTTCACACTTAAAAGCATTTAATCCATTGGAAGGCTCAAGTACCAACTCACACATGGTCATTTTCATGAACATAGCTTGGAGTTTTTGTAACTCCCAAGCTTGGCTACCTGTGAATGGTCGTGAACTTATTGGACAGCTTGTAGAACTTGTTGGACAGTTTGGTACACCCATATCACAAATACAATACTCAAAGTGACTACTACACACTCAAAAAAAATAACCCTCTTTTGACTCTCACCATATTAAAATATCGCTTACTCTAATTTTTCTTTCACAAACTATTTTTTTATCACAGTTTGTGGAATACCTCACTGCTCTCTATATATTATTTTTCTCTCTATTTGGTGTGTCTAACAAATGAGCTAAGGAGTTTTTTTTTATAGGAAAAATTTGCCCCTATCGATGTAAGCAATGGCATCGCTAAAAAACAATATTTCAAAGTGTTTATAGCGAACACATTTAATGACCCATTTCTCCTAACTAGAAAATCTTGTTGTTTGACATTTATCTTGACAACTTTTCCACCCTTGCAACCAATGAGGAAAATTAAAACATGGGATGAACCCACACACCTGAGATGCATAAAGGACTGCTATGTCCTATGTTAGCTTAAAAGATTGCCAAAGATATACTAAAATTTAATTTAGTAAGGAAATAGAATCCCCGTGAAATTAAAAGTGTGTTGTAGTAAATTTGATTATAGTTCAGGAAAACTAGATGTTTATCTCTGAAAAGGATGTTAAATTAGAAAAATATTAATGTGAACTTACTGAAATTCTCAGCTTTTATTAGGTCCTTTGGGCTTCCGTGCAGATGAAGCATGTAAGCTTGAGCATTTATGTTTTCTACATTCAAAATTGTAACCTTTCAATTCAAGTGTAATGAATTAGCAATTCTAATGAAAAAACGTTACTCTTATCATGTGAATGCATTAGTTCGTTTGTTGTAGAAACTAGCTGAGAACGTTGTTAATGAATCGTCTTATCTGCTTAAAGAAAATCTTCAAATGCTCGATTAAATTTTGATTAAATAATGCATAATTACACGGGTAAACATTCATTCATGCATTTGGAAGGATATATATAACTGCTTAATTATTGACAATTATCGATGATAAGTCATACAAAAGGTCATTTAGAAATCTATATAATTGAAGCAGCAAAAAATAGGCAGCAGCTCAAAGTCTCTTCTCTCCTCTCCATTTTTAAGATTTCCTTCAGCAATGAAGGTTATGAGATTGATATTAAGAGTAAGAAAGAAAATCACTTTTGATTACAAAGTAGGATTTTATTTTATTTTTGATAGACTGATTTTAATTTTTATTGTGTATGTATACATTCTTCTATTATTGCTTACAGGCATATGAAAATTTGTTTTGAAGTAGTAGTTTCTATATTGATTTTTTTCTTTCTGAGTTTTTTAGGGCTCTTTGTTTCTGGAACAGTCCATCTGACCACTATGAATGAATATTATGTTAATATAGTAATTTGTTAGTTGTGCTCTTTATAAAAAAGTTAGGACAGCGATGTGAATGCTTGTGAGTGAACTAGTAACCAAATGTGCATCTTTGAGTGTTTCTTTCGATCCCTAATTGCTCAAGCTGATACAATTATATATATCTATATCTATAATTTTCCTTATTAATTTTATTATTAGTTAGTATGATCCTAAAAAGATCTCATATTTGCTTCTTGATTCATATTCTTTAATATATGAAATTTTGATTATGTCTATGAATGCAAAAAATTTATATTATATCAAGGTTGATGTGATTTACTATTATAATTTTAGATGATCATATTTTATTTTAATGATGAGAAGACCAGTAGAATGAGGTGGAGTATATATCAATAAACTAAGAGACCACTGTGTTACAAAGGTACACTGTTATATGTGGATATGTTGATCATGTTATTGTTTCAACTAAAAAAGGTAAAACTTAACAAGATTGTGCTTAGTGGATACATACAACAATATAATGTTTAAGAATTTTATGGTTGTTTGAGGCAAGTCTTTGGTGTTAATGACTCCCTGTTATTTGTGATAGCATATTTGTCATTGTAAGAGTCGTTCAAGTTTCTTGAATAGTAGTTTAACCAGATGGATCATGAGAGGGGTTATACAAACTCTGCATAAAACAACCATTTAGTTATTTGTGAGTGTTTGACCATAAAAGTAAAAAACAATCACTTAATTTAAAATTTTTCTAAATTGGAGTTAGATTTAATGTTGTATTTGACACAATATTTGCAATAGACATTAAGAATTTATATATATATATGATTTAAACATGATAATCATATTTGCATATAATACTAATGGTATAGTTGCATGTAACGTTGTTTGTGTTAATATCCAATTGACATTAGGAGTATTTCTTCTTAACTTCATAGGAAATATATATCAAGCTTCTAGGCCGAAAGAAGTAGAAGATTAGGGTCTATACTAGACAATAACAGGTGATATTCCTACTTGAATCAGGAAATTATACGTCATAAACTCAAATGTGGGTGAGTTTAGATTTTTGACCCTAATAAGAAAAATTTTGAAAACTAGTATTCCTTCCTTTTTAAGTGTTATACAAATACAATTTTGCCCTTTGACACCTCAAATATATTTTTAAACTTTCCATACTCATTTGTTTGTTAAATTCTATTTTTTATTATTTTCACTTTTTTTTTTATTTTAGTATTTAAATTCATTTTTCTCAACCTTTATTTTTTTCTCTTTTTTTTTTCAAGCATTATCTATTTCTTCATTTTTTTTCATTTTTTAATTCATTTTTCTTTAACCTTTATTTTTGATGTTTATTATTTCTCTTTTTTTTCCTGATTTTTCTCAAATACCCCCTCTACGCCTCAAATATTTTTAAACTTTACATACTCATTTGAGTACTATGTATTTGCGTGGCATCTTATGTCTTGAGCCGGGGGTCTATCGGAAACAGACTTTCTACTTCTTTAAAGGTAGAGGTATGGACTGTGTACATCTTACCCCCCAGATCCCACCAGGTGGGAATACACTGGGTTTGTTGTTGTTATACTCATTTGTCTCTTATGTTCTATTTTTTATTATTATTACTTTTTTATTTTTATTTTTATTTCTAATTTATTTGTCTCAACCTTTATTTTTTCCTTTTTTTCTTTTATTCTCAAGCATTATCTATTTTTCCTCTTTTTAGTATAGTACATATACAAATTTATCCTCTACACCTCAAATATTTTTTAACTTTTCATACTCATTTGTCCCCCAAATTCTATTTTTATTTTTATTATTTTTACTTTTTTTATTTTTTTTTCATGTTTTAATTCATTTGTCTCAACATTTCTTCTCTTTTTTTCTTTTTTCTTAAACATTATCTATTTCTTTATTTTTTTAATTCATTTGTATCAATTTTATTTTTTTTTATTTTTGGTTTTTATTATTTCTCTTTTTTCCCCCTCATTTTTCTCAAATTTTATTTTAATTTCTTCCTCTCATTTTTATTTTTCTCAATTTTTTCAACTCTTCACTTTTTTCTTAGTCTTTATTTTTTTTTTTGCCTTTTTTTCTCAATCATTTTTTAATTTCTTTATTTTGTTTGATCACTTTTTCTTTTTCCTCAACTTCTATTTTATTTTGCTAATAAATAAAAAATTGAATAATCCGCAAAGGGATCTTCTTATTTTGATATCAAAGAAAATTTAAGGGCATGAAAATATAACGTGCATGGTAGAGTCAATTTTTGCTTGTGGGGCATAATTTGTTGTTTGAAAGTCCTTGAGCTAAGTCTTGCCTCTAAGGTAATAGTTGTAGAACATCTCATAAATGAAAACATAACGTGGTAAAGTCAACTCTTGCCCATGGGGTATAATTTGTAGTTTGAAAGTCCTTAAGCTAAGTCTTGCCTCTAAGCCAATAGTTGTAGAACATATCATAAATGAAAGCATAACGTGATAGAGTTAACTTTTGCCCGTGGGGCATAATTTGTAGTTTGAAAGTCCTTTAGATAAGTCTTGCCTCTAAGAAAATAGTTGTAGAACATCTCATAAATGAAAACATAATGTGGTAGATTCAACTCTTGTCCGTGGAGCATAATTTATTGTTTGAAAGTCCTTGAGCTAAGTCTTGCCTCTAAGGCAATAGTTGTAGAACATATCATAAATGAAAATATAATGTGGTAGAGTCAACTCTTGCCCGTGGGGCATAATTTATTATTTGAAAGTCCTTGGGCTAAGTCTTGCCTCTTAAGACAATAGTTGTAGAACATTTCATAAATGAAAATATTGCGTGGTAGAGTCAACTCTTGCCCGTGGGGCATAATTTGTTGTTTGAAAGTCCTTGAGCTAAGTTTTGCCTCTAGGGCAATAATTTTAGAACATATCATAAATGAAAATATAACGTGGCAGAGTCAACTCTTGCCTGTGGGACATAATTTATTTTTTGGAAGTCTTGAGCTAAGTTTTACCTTTAAGGCAATAGTTGTAGAATATCTCATAAATGAAAATATATAACGTGATAGAGTCAACTCTTTATCGTGGGGCATAATTTATATTTTGAAAGTCCTTGAGCTAAGTTTTGCCTCTAGGGCAATAGTTTTAGAACATATCATAAATGAAAATATAACGTGGCAGAGTCAACTCTTGCCTGTGGGACATAATTTATTTTTTGAAAGTTCCTGAGCTAAGTTTTGCCTTTAAGGCAATAGTTGTAGAATATCTCATAAATGAAAATATATAACGTGATAGAGTCAACTCTTGCCCATGGGGCATAATTTTTTTTTTTTTGAAAGTCCTTGAGCTAAGTCTTGCCTCTAAGACAATAGTTGTAGAGCATCTCATAAATGAAAACATAACGTAGTAGAGTCAACTCTTGCCAGTGGGGCATAATTTATGTTTTGAAAGCCGTTGAGCTAAATCTTGTCTCTAAGACAATAGTTGTAGAACATCTCATGAGTGAAAATATAACGTGGTAGAGTCAACTCTTGCCCATGGGGTATAATTTATTGTTTGAAAGTCCCTGAGCTAAGTCTTGTCTCTAAGGTAAGAGTTATAAAACATCTCATAAATCAAAATACAACGCGATATTATTAACTCTTGTCCATGAAACATAACTTGTTGTTTGAAAGTCATAAATCTTGCCTCTACAATGTAGTCGTGTCAACTCTTGCCCATGAAATGTAGCTTGTGGCTCGAAAGTCACAAGTCTTGCCTTTATAATGTGATAGTGTCGATTCTTGCTCATGAGATATAACTTGAATGGGAGAAATCGAAGAAAAGAACAAAAATAATAAAAAATGCAAAAAAAGAAGAAAAATATTAAAAAAATAAAAATCAAAGAAAATGTAGAAGTTGAGAGAGAATAGGAAAAATAAAGGTTGATAAAAATAAAAAAAAAGATTAAATGAAAATAAAGATCGAGAAAAATTTAAAAGAAAAAAGGAAATGAAAAAATAAAAATCAAAGAAAAATAAAAAAAAAAAGTTTTTTATTTATAAAAGTAGATGTAGAGATGTGTAAAGAAAAAAAAAGTAAGGGTTGAGAAAAACTAAAAAGAACAAAAAAAAGAGGAAAAAAAAATAAAAAATCAAAATAATATAAAAGAAAAAAGAAAAAAAAAAGTTGAGAGGGAAAAAGTAAGGGTTGAGAAAATTATAAATAAAAAGAGAAAAGAAAAAATAAAAATCAAAGTAAAATTAAAAAGGAAAAAATAAAAGTTGAAAGATATAAATATGAAGTTGTTATCCATTTTGAGGATCGTTTATGTAATTTACTCCATTGATCAGGGGCAATTTTATTCAAAAAATATTAATTAATAGGAAAAGGTTATTTTAAAGAAGTTTTTTTATTTGAGGCTAAAATTTGAAAGTCACCCCAATTTGGATCTATTTTTGAGATTCACCCTACTTGAATAATGCTAAGAAATTCTGGCATTAGTTTCTTGAAACACTTCCTACCTAGATGCTAAGAAAATGGAACATTATGTAAAGTTCTAAATTTCAATTTTGATTTTGATCTTCAAAAGAAAATATTGATAAATTCTTATAACCTCTCTACCCTCACAAAGCAGGAATAAGGTTGTGTACACACCATCTTCTACATGTTCCGCCAATGAAATTATACTAAATTTGTTGTTGTTGTTCTTATTCATTTGAGATACATAATCCTACCTTCAAAATATAAGATATATTTGACTTTATAATTTTTTTTACTTTATTTATTCATATGCTTGTCATTCATGTTTATAATTATTAAGCTTGACCCATTTTCTCATTGAACGAAAGGTACGAAATAAATCAAATTGATAAAAATGTCATGTGAAATCTTCGATATTTGCCAACAAGACAAAGTAGGAAACTAGGAATCTGCCAGAAATTTGGAACCTCTACCAGTGTGGTTGCTAAGTCCAATTTTCAATAGTGTTTGTTGACAAATAAGGTGTGTGCTTTATGAACAAACGACATTCCACAATATGCTGCGGCGCAAAATGTTAGGTGGTAAGACCATTTTGTTTGTACTTTTAAAGGATGATAATTGATGTTTTATCAAAGAGAAGTTTGATAACGTAAAGCATGCAGGCAATGCATGAACTCTCTTGTACTGTTGATAATGTTTTGCTACTAAAAGTGTATAGATCCTTCATTTTACTTCTTTGATTGTCATGTTGCCTTTCTGTTGTGAGTTTCTCTTACCACATAGTATACATATTTTTAGAGTGTAATGGGGTTACTTCTAAGTGTATAATATGGAATACAGGTACTATACTTTTATTTTTGAATTTCACCTTTTTGCTAACTTGCATAAAGATAATCGTTGTAATTATAACTTTATTAGGCAGTTAAATTTATGCTATCAACCAAGTATTTTTTGTTAGACAATGGAGATAATTGTATGAAAATGTGTTACCAAGAATTAAAGGTAAGGTCTATAAAGTGATTGTTATCCGAGCTTACGTTGTTTAAAGTTATCAGAAGTAGTATGTATTTGGTTTTATTTGATTAATTTATTAATTATGATAAAATTAGATTTAGATACCCACCAAAATATTATATATATTGTTTAAATGAATAATATACAGAAATTACAAAAATATGAAGAATTAAAATAAATAATATCTGAAAAATGTAAAGAATTAAAAATAAGGATAGAAGGACTACGGTATAACATAATTGTCGGAGTTAGTAAAAATTCAATAAATGTACTAAAAGAAGAAATATCAAATTTAGAATCAACAATAGATAGTCTAGAATATATATACCAACGTAACCTATATACATTTAAATAAAATGAACAAAGATGAATTTATAATAGATGGAAAAACATATGAAAATCACGAAGGATTAAAAATAAAAATAGTATTCTCTAATTTAAGAAGATATAAGAAAATAGGTGAACATTTTTATTTAATATTAGAGACAGAAGAATTAAAATTACAAGATAAGTTGGCAGTCATGGTAAGAATAGAAAGAGAAAATGAAGAGATAGACAGAAAAAAGGAAATAGATAAAATAAAACAACAAACCACAGAAGAAATACGAAAAATAGAAGAAACTAAAAATAGTAGGATTGTTGAATTAGAAAAAGAACTACAAATGCTAAAAGATTTATATGAAAAGAGATAGAAAGAAAAAGAAGAAAAAGATAAAGAACAAAAAAGATAAATTAATTTAAGAAAAAATTAGAAATAAAAAATAAAGAACCAGAAACCACTGAATTAGAAATAAATACAATAGATGCTGGAGAAACAAATAATTATGATTCGGAAGATAGTGAAACGTATACAGAAATTCTAGAAAGCATAGGAAAACTAGAAATTAATGGAGAACAAGAAGTAATTAATAAAGAAAATCTAAAACTAATAAATACAGAAGTAAATACTCTAGATAAAAATATAATACCTAGTACATCAGAAATAAGAAAGCCAACATAAAATTACAAAAGTAAGTTTAAAAGATATAATCAAAAGGATAATATAATAAACCTAGCCGAAGCAAGTAAAAAATATTAAGATCTGATAATAAAACAGAAGGAACATCAACAACTATTAAAATACTACCAACAGAAATATTGAAAAAATATGAAATAGCTATAAGAGATGAATTTAGCAGTGTAACAACAAAAAAAGAAGAGCAAAATAAAGAAAAAGATATAAATAGAAATTTAATGCTAAAACTAGCAATATGTAATATGTGCTATAAAGATGAGTATACGTGCACATTTAAAGAAAATTATTATAAAGGAACATATAATATAGAAGAAAGTAAAGAAATAAGAAGATTATATTTAGTAAATTACCTGAACCATTTAGTTCAAAAATAATAAAGAGTTGGGATGAAGCAAAAACAGTAGATACCCTAGGAGCAAGAATAAAATTTTTACAACAATGGTATAGAAATCTATGTGAAAAATATAGAGAAGAAATAAAAATGGAAAAATATTAATAAGAAATTTAGAACGTTGCAAAGATAAAATAGCACCTCAATTTGGATGTGAAGAAAGATATTATAAGAAAAGAAAAAAACATAAGAAATATAATACAAAAAATAAAAATATAAATATAAGAAACCAAGAAAAAAATATTATGTAAAAAGTTATAAACATAAAAGATCATATAGGAAAAAGAAATCTATAAAAGAATGTACTTGTTAAATTGTGAAAAACTAGGAATTTAGCTAGAGATTGTAAATTACCAAAAAATCCAAAAAAAGAAAAAAATATCAGAAATGAAAATAGAAAATACAGAATATATGCAGATAGATTATATAGATTATGAATTAGAAAGTGAAGATAGTATATATACAATTTCGAAGAATGAAACAGATAATGAAATAGATAGTGAATTAGATGAATCAAATGACTAAAAAAGATATAAAAATGAACCAAATAACTGAAGAAGATATAAAATAATAACAAAGGAAGAATATTTAAATGAAGAAGGAACAAATCAAAAAATAATATTTGATAGTCATATATTTGATGAAATAAAAGGAAAAGAGTTAGATATAAGTGTACAAAAAATATTTAAAATACCAACAATAAAAAATATATTTAATAGAAAAAAGGAAGAATACTACGTAGTAAGCCAAAAGGAATAGGTAATAGATTGTAGCTATGCAAACGGAAGAGCTAGTATACAATTAGTAACAAAAAGAATAATTAATAAAGAAATAAACGATATAAAAAGTAAAGACCCAATAAAATATGTACACCTTGGAGGAACAAAGATATTGACAAAGCATGTTTTAGAGAAGGAATAGATACACCAATAGAATTATATTTAGCAGATGATAGAAATATAAAACCTATAGAAAAAAGTATAATAACTGCTATAAAAGGAAATTTAATATACCAAAAATTTAAATTTATAATAAGTGTGAATTATTCAGTAGTAATAATAGATAAAAATATAGATAAATCATTAGTATTATATTGAAAATGTCAGGAATAGAACTAACCCCAGGAAGTAAAATATTTACAGCAAGATGTAAAAATCTATATGTATTAACAACAAAACATAAAATAACAGGAAAAATAAAATTAATAAAATCGAAATAGAAAGTCTTTTTGAACAATTTGTAAAAACAATTGATAATAATGATTATAGTTACAAAAATATAGACATAGAAGAAGATTTAAAAATAATAAATGATAGAATAAGTACATAAAAAAGAATAGCTCATGAAAAAACAGAATCATCAAGCTCATAAAAAACAACAAGTTATGAAACAACTTTAATAGTTAATTTAAATCAATATTACATAACGGGAATAATAAATGAAAAAGATCACTAGTCGTAATCAAGATCTACGAATAATTCTTCATAGTGATTGGCAGATCCAACATGAAAGCAATACATAGGTGCAATACATATATGTGACAAAGCAAAAGCATCTCTTTGCGCATTACACAAATTTTAACAATACACAATTGATAATTACCCTTTTTCGCACTTAATTATCCCAGTTATATAAATCTGAGAAAACCAGTCTTCAAGTTGGCCACCATAGCCGTGTTGAAAGAATTTAAGACCAATCGCCAAAATACGATAGTTAGAAAACCAAATGCTAACGTCGTAGGTTTAAATTGAAATTGGAATGAAAATATAGAAACTCTAGTGAAGCTTATATGACACAGTAAGAATGAAATTAGCAAAGATCTTCATAAAAGATATCAAGAAATTCAAACTAACATCAAGTTTATTTTGTATTATAACTTTTCACTGGTCCTTGACCTCACTTTTGAAAATTTTTCGAATATTTTGCTGTTTGTAACTTTCCACTGGAATAGGTCAATCACCTTTATTGATGGCTTCTTTTTGACAATTTACTGGATTGATATTAGAATACCCCCTCTGAAATATGTGAAGAAACTTTGAGATTCTAATTAAATTTAAGCTGGACATTCTTGGTGGAAGAGTACATGCATCATGGGTCGGAAGCACATAGGTACTCTTAGTGAAGAGTACCTATTAGTAAAGTCTTATTATGCTGCATTGACTAATAAATTTTAAAGAATTATCACCATCAAAAGACCATTAAATCTTAGTTTAGAAAATGTGCACTCTTTCCAGTTGAATGATTCTTTTTTATATGCTAGATACTATAAAAATATTGGCACCTATAATTCATTCTATTGATGATGAATGATGAATAATCCATCAGTAAAGAATGAGTATCCTTTTCTTTGAAACCTGAAAATATGAAGACATAAGCATATGATAAACTCTAAAGTCAAATACAATAATATATATAATATAATGGTGTTTGCTCATTCAATTGAAAATTGCAATCAACTCAAACAATCAACTATGAAATGCTGCTAACTTGAAGACCTTGAACATACTCACATAACTATTAAATTTCATACATGGTCACATAAATATAAGAAAAATCATATAACCTAAAAATATTAACTTTTTGATGGATGACTCTTAAAATAACTACTTTATGAAAAGAAAAAAATGCACACTGATAAACCATTCCTGCAGATTCCATCAATATTTTTCTAAAGTTGCTAGAACTCTTCTTACCTAATCAATAACTCAACAACTTCTTAATTCTGTAAGTACAGAAAATTCATGAGAAAATCATTTTGAACATTTTATACAATGTGAATGAAAATTTTATTATTTAGGCAGTTAATTATTTTTAGTTTCAAAATTCAAAAGTATCGGCTCACTCTCACAGATCAATGGTCAATCATTCTATTATCGAACATCCAATAAATTCGAAGAAACCACATGATTCTTTGAAAAATCAAGACAAAGAATTTTAGCATTAACCTGCAGTGGCACCAACGTAAATGAATAAATATAACAAAAACAGATTACGAATTAGAGTTGCTGCTGAAAACATAGTTGATAGTAATTTTCCACTTTTCAGTATACACTCTTTTTTTGAATATGAATTTACCTTCAATAGAGAAAGTTTCAGTAATCTTCAGTAGAATTCTTGAACAATTTTACCTGATTTTCATTTTACATATTTTGTAAGAGATAGGAAATGTAGGATTCTTGTACAACTCCACTTTGTCAATCAAGAAGTCTATTGAAGATTTTTAATGACCCAAACCGAGGCCTAGGACACAACGAATATCCCGAACCATAAAGGCCTAAGAGCCCTTCTCTACTGATAATCATATACACAATTCATAAACAATAAGGAAATGCGGAAAATAAAATGGTATCATGGTCATCCAATTTCAACAAAACCATAAAGTTATAATTTCAACAAGATCCAAATCCATCTAACACCTGTCTGTGAAATCTTTACGAACTGAAAGAAAACAACATCTGTTTGAAGATCAGGACAAATTCCCTTATCGGACTATGAACTTACAACAATAAAATCATGAGATAAGGCCTTCCGAAATAAGGGAGGATCACCAACTCCAATCGTCTGACAATGGTCTACAGCTTAGCGGGACCCCGGGACTGATCCTTAGATTCTGAAATATAGGGAGTCAATACAAATGTACTAGTACACAGATTAATCCAAAATAACGTAATTTTATATAGAATAAGTGAGAGCAATTTATGAAACATTTTACATACAATATATGAAAACAAATGGACATTTTTTAAAAACTTGACAACATTTATTTGAAACCATGACCCACTCTTTATTTTACTTCTGAGCTAAATGGTACACCCTACAATCTATAATTCCACGGGCTATATGAAATCTGTCCTTGACACAGCAGCCAAACTCCCAATCCAAGTTTGCCACAAGAATTGGAGTATCTATAAGGGGGACACATAAGATCACACAGCAGGGTGCGAAAATCCTCAATTAAATTAATATGTCATGGTAGTGCACAAGATCACAAAGTAGGACTCCAAACCATAGTCCCAATTTGGAATGACATGAATCAAGGTACACAAGATAACAAAGCAGGGTACTATAATCCCGTGTCAGCAAATCACGGTTTCTAGCGTTGAGTCTTTCAGCTCGTACTTTCTTCGAGTAACCATCTAACTCTTTTTATGCCAATTTTCAACCTTTTCTAAACATGAATCATTCTGAATTCAAAATTTGAGTAAAATCTATATTTTAGTCTGTTCTGAATCTGCTACGGCATTCATCTGTTTGGTAGCGTCATACCAAGACTTGCAAGTCATATATCTAAGCCACACATTATCATTTTACAACTCTTTCATTCAAACAATGTTTAGACCACCAAGTCATTCAAACAGTAAAATAGGATTCATGTTTCAAAACATATGTCAAATCAAGCAAAGATTCTTTTTTTCAACATTTCAACAATGGTGGTCAATTTCTCAAAACAATCATGCAATTTCTTTTACTATCACATTTAACATTTTAAAAAAGAAATTATCCATCTTTACAATTCTCAACCAACATAAAGTTCATATAAGATAGTTAAACCCTTGGTTCATGCTTTAAGACATGCAATTGAGTAACCCATAACTTATAAATTAAGAAATAACACCATGAGAGAGGGAAATACATTATTCATGCTCTCAATTCATATTCCAAAACTGAAAACACATAAATACATATACACGAGTAAAAATTTAATTTTAAAGGAAGGCCTCAAGATTAAAACGTTCACAATGCATACTTCTTAATGTAATTCGAAACCCTTCATAAACATATGATTTCTCTACATTGCAAAACCTTATTAAAATGATTACATCATGCCCATGTAGTTTAGGAAAACCCCACTTACCTTATATTGATTAGTTTGAAGATTGGAAACCTTATCTTGAAATCTTTATTGAGAATCTTCAATTGAATAGCTTAAATTCTTGATCTTTGCCGAGGAGTTAGGGTTATGTTTTTTAGAGGATTTGAGATGTTTAATGGATGAAATAAGAGAAAAATATCGTCCCTTGAGGGTTATCAGGCGTGGGCTGGGAGTTATAAGTGAAGAAAAATACTAAAAATCCCTTAAAAATACAGAATCAATAGCTGTAAACTAGGGGTGAACTGGAGCGTGCACCGCATGCTAATCGCACGACCTCACTGTCTCTCTCACAAAAATGGTTGTAAGTGTTCGTTCGGGTAACAGATTAAGGTAAAATTGGTATCGTTGGAAAGTTAACTCAATTATCTACAATTTGGTGGGTCTTGAGCTGTAATATTGTACTTTTATCGAAAGTTATATAAATTCAAAGTAGACCCTTGAAAAATCAAATACAAGGATTTGGCCGAATCTAAGGTTCTTAGCTCAACTTCGCTCTAAGTGATTCCAATGAAGATTTTTTACCTCGAAAGCACTTCAAACACGAGGATAAAGATCATGACACTTATTCTCACTTGGAAATAATTTCTATTAGTGTTTACACACATAGGAACAACAGTTTAGTTATTAGTTCAAAAATACGGGGTGTTACATTATCTCCCCCTTGGGATCATTCGTCCCCGAATGATGGGTAGGGACTTTTTGAAGCTTTAAAAGTGTAGAATTTAGAATATGAATTTTATTTTGAGTATTTGTCATCAACGAAATATGCAAAGGCTTGAGATCAAATAAGCTTCATGATAACCCTAGTGAAACATGCGAACATGAAGCATGATATAATAGGAATTGACATAGAATGACTTTGCACATGAGTTCTAGGGGTCATAATCATCACAACATAGGGCATGAGTTTATTTAGTGATCAAAAGTATGATTTTCATTGGTACTAATCATGAAATAAGATTTCCCAAAAGATATGGAATGAAATATGCAAAGGCTTGAGATCAAACAAGCTTCATGATAACCCTAGTGAAACATGTGAACACAAAGTGTGAGATAATAAGAATTGATATAGAATGACTTTGCACATGAGTTCTAGGGATCATAATCATCACAACATAGGGCATGAGTTTATTTAGTGATCAAAAGTATAATTTTCATTGGTACTAATCATGAAATAAGATTTCGCAAAAGATAGGGATAGAAGCATTCTCCACCTCTCATGACTATGCCCCAAATAACAAATAACAACTTCATCATTTCCAACTTACAACTCTCCCATAACACTTCTAACCACAAGAGTTTTCCCCACATAGTACTTCCATGTTGAAGCATAATTCAAAGTTAAGAAAAATGCCAACTTAAACTACGGGACCCTGTACTCTACATCACATTAAGAAAACACCTCACCTCATCACTATAATCTAATAATCTCAAGTCTTAATTCAAGGAATACTAACCACATGGCACATTGGTTTTTGTTTTCATCAATAACAACATTCAAACTTATCATTACTACACCCACTTAATGGATCTCTCACCAAAACCAACAATTTTAATCACTCTTATAAATATTTTTGCTACATACCTCCTTCCCAACTATTTCTCATAAATGAAAGTCGTTCCCCTTCTTTCCCCCATCACCATTAACCTTAGTTAAAGAGTTCAAATCAAAATTTTCACATTTAAGAACATCTACTCCCCTTCCTAAGTCACTACTACTCTTTCATAAAAACTATCATACTATCATTCGGAGGGTCATTAAGGTCCCCAAGGATAAGCATCATGAATGGAAGAAACACTACTCAATTATAACCCATATTTATTGATCTACTTAAGGTGGAACATGAGGTGAAGATATGAGACAATCATAAAGTGTTTCATATATCAAGGGTTTGGATCATAAGTAGAGAGTCACTCTGGCATAAACACAACATGGCATGAGTCCTTAGGAAAAACCATAGATAGAAACATGAGCGCTTACATCACTAGTCGTATATTATAAGATTGGAATTCAGGAAGTCAATGATTGATACAAGGAATTCCACTCGAAGCTATTGCTTCTCATTTTCAGAGCTGAAATAGTCATGAGTTTGCATAACTTTATCCTTTTGGCTAACCCCGATATACAATAAATCAATAACATATGAAGTATAGTTCCTTAGAACCAAGCATGATTTGGGATACAGATTTATGGATCATGAACATCATAACATAGAACTTGAATACTTGAAATATTAGATCACTGAAGGATATTATTGACCCTAGTTTCGAAGTTGGGACATGACATGGGTTACATAAAGGGCTCAAACCTTAGACATAGGTAGGAGTGGAATACCTAAGACATTGGTAGATGTCCACTCCAATTAAAGTAGAAGGAGAAGAGGAGCTTGTTTGAATAGGAATTGATTTATCATGATTCTCACTCGAAACTTTACACCACAAGAAAATTCGGGAACTACTTTAACTCATCATCTCCCCCTTAGATCAAAGTCACAATTCTAGACTTGAGGACATATTTTCTCATTAAATATATAATCACAACACTCAACATAATAGGGTATCACCATGCACGTAAATGCTAAACTTTTACCTTTTAACTATACTCTAAAGGCATTGCTTTACAAAAATGCTACTCTTAATTTTTGCTAGCCTCTATAGCCATCACCCTACATCTCACGCTCTCATATACATACACATCTTCTCTTTCTACCACATAAAATGCACTTTCCACTACTTAACATTCTAATAGTAGACCGCTAATCACATAACTTACAACATAATAAAATTTGTAAAACTATACCAAAGGTGTATACTGACTACCTATATTACTTTAATTCAACTCTAACGAATACAGTACAATAACTCTCCAGACATCTCCATACTACAAAATTAAAAAATATGACCTAGGTACACGTGACACTCATACACATCACACTTTATCTAACCACATACTATCTTTGGGTTCAACTTATTTTTATATACTCACGCTCTTATACACTTAATGACTCAACCATAATTCATCATTTTAACTCTAGTCCTCATGTACATAAATATCAAAATTATCCACTCCCTTTTCCACAAGTTTCCAACCTAAGCTATTTCACACATCATATTAAGCCTACTACTTACTCCTACAAAACATGTATCACTAATATTAAGCTACTATCCTTTTTACCACTGCCCATATCTCAAGTTCAAGCCTATAGCCTACAATCAATCATATACCACTAATAAAACAGGTCACATACCATACTATTCCCTTAAATTGGGGAATCAACCCAACTATGCCATTTAACTTAATTACTACCCATAAGTTCTTTCTCTTCACGATATTACTACCATATCTTAGAATTTACGACACATCTTCTCACGTGCATTACTATCTTACAACTACTAGAGAAAACATAATTAAGGGAGGTAAAGTCAACTAATAGGGACAATCAATCTTAATCTTATAACATATTCCATTACGATCATATCAATACATTCAACTTTCTAACATAATACTTACTTACCCATGCATACATTTTATCTACCTTTAAATTTCATTCACACTGATGAGCCTCTACCCATAACTTATTGACCATTCTACCTCTTTCCATACACAACCTATAAGTGATTTCTACCACTACCGAAACTATCCATTCTGAGATTCTTCCCTATTTTGAATAGATAATAATCATGCCAAACACTTTCTCCACAGACTACCATACAATCTACAAATATTGCTACCACATTAGTCTATCACTATTAAATGACAAGCCACTCCTCAATCCACAGTTACATAACTAAACTAGCTTCTTCACGCAAAATTCACCCTCACCCTGGCTTCTACTCTTGTGGCTTTAAGTTACTAACTTCTTGGCCATCTCACTAATAATAGGTTATGACAGTTCAACATATACTACTACTCAGGTGGTAATATAGTTCCAACATTCTGCTATATATCATTACCCTTATGCATGACATCTGCAATAATAATTTTGAAAGAGGATTGAATACACTTCGTACCTTAGGCTAAAAAATATGATTTTATTAGGATAAAGGTATACAATTAAATCAATACACCTTGAAGAACTAATGGACTCCTCTCAAGTCCTCGTGTTGTCTCATAACTTTATAGATAATTCAGTTAAAGAGAACCACATCATTGAGGGAGCTAGACTCTTAGACTTATATCAACTCAACGACGAGGCCTAGACCATGAAATTATAACAAGGAAGGAATTTAGATAACTTTCTTATAGATGACACTGTAGCATGAACTGGAGTATGAATGAATAAGAAACAACTCCTAAATGGATGGTAGCCTCCTGATTATAAGTGTGGTGTATAACAAACCCATAAAAAAGACTCTACTAGACACGATTTTGTAGATATCCTGGGACCATGAACTGTGCTTTGATAGCAAGTTTGTAACAAACTGAACCGAGGCCCAGTTCGCAATGAGAATCCCAAATCATGAAGGCCTGGGAGCCCTTCTCTACTGGCAATCATATACACAATTCATAAACTATAAGGAAATATAGAAAACAAAATGGAATCATTGTCATCCAATTTCAATAAAACCATACGGTTATAATTTCAACAAGACCCAAATCCATCTAACACCTATCTGCGAAATCTCTTCTAACTAAAATAAAATAATATCTAGGCCCCTGGTCGGACCATGAATTAAAAATAATGAAATCATGAAATAAGGCCTACTGAAATAAGGGAGGCTCATCAACTCCACTTATCTGGCAATAGTCTACAGTTTAGCAGGACCTCAGGACTGATCCTCAGATTCTGAAATATAAAGGGTCAATACAAATATAATGGTACGTAGAGCAATCCAGATAACATACTTTTATATAACATAAGTGAGCAATTTATGAAATATTTTACATACGATATATGAAAACACATGGGCATTCTTTAATGACTTAGAAACATTATTTGAAACCATGATCCACTCTTTATTTTATTTCTGAGATAGATGGTAAACCCAACAATCTATAATTTCATGGGCTATATAGAATCTACCCTTGACTCAGTGGCCAAGCCCCCAATCCAAGTTTGCCCAAGGATTGGAGTATCTATAAGGGGGATATACAAGATCACACAAAAGGGTGTCAAAATCACCAAACAAATCAACATGTCATGGTAGTGCACAAGATCACAAAACAGGGCTCCTAACCATAGTCCCAATTTAGGACAACCTAAATCAAGGTACACAAGATCACAAAGCAGGGTACCATAATCCTATGTCGGCAAATCATGATTTCTAGCGTTGAGTCTTTCAACTCGTACTTTCTTCGGGTAACCATCTAACCCTCTTTAGGCCCATTTTTAACCTTTTCTAAAAATGCATCTTTCTGACTTCAAAATTTGAGTAAAATCTGTATTTTAGTCTGTTCTGAATCTTCTATGGCATTCATCTATTTGGTAGTCATACCACGAGTTGCAAGTCAGATATCTAAGCCATACATTATCATAGTACAACTCTTTCATTTAAATAATGTTTAGACCACTAAGTCATTCAAACAGTACAATAGGATTCATGTTTCAAAACATATGTCAAACCATACAAAGATTCTCTTTTTCAATATTTCAACAAATGGTGATCAATTTCTCAAAAACAATTATGCAATTCCTTTGATTATCATATTTAACATTTAAAATGAGAAATTATCCCTCTTTACATTTCTCAACTAACATAAAGTTCATATAAGATAGTAAAACCCTTGGTTCATGCTTTAAGACGTGTAATTGAGTAACCCATAACTTATAAATCATGAAATAATACCATGAGAGAGGGAAATACGTTATTCATGCTCTCAATTCATATTCCAAAAATTGAAAACACATATATACATATAAACGAGTAAAAATTCAAGTTTAAGGGAAGGCCTCAAGACAAACATTGATAATGCATACTTCTTAATGTAATTCAAAACCCTTCATAAACATATGATTTCTCAACATTCCAAAACCTTATTAAAATAATTTCATCAAGCCCATGTAGTTTACGAAAACCCCACGTACCTTATATTAATTAGTTTGAAGATTGGAAACCTAATCTTGAAACCTTTCTTGAGAATCTTGACTTGAAAGGCTTAAATTCTTGATCTTTGGGGAGGACCTAGGATTATGTTTTTTAGAGGATTTGAGATGTTTAATTGATAAAATAGGAGGAATATATCATCCCGTAACGGTTATCCGGCGTGGGCTAAGAGTTATAAATAAAGAAAAGACTAAATATCCCTTAAAATGCGGAATCAAAAGCTGTACACTAGGGGTGGATTGGAGTGTGTAATGCACGCTAATCGCACGACCTCACTGCCTTCCTCATGAAAAAAGCTATAACTTTTTTCCTTGGTAACAGATTATGGAAAAATTGGTATCGTTGAAAAGCTAAATCAATTATCTACAATTTGGTGATTCTTGAGCTGCAAAATTCTACTTGTAGAGAAAGTTATATACGTTCAAAGTAGACCCTTCAAAAATCGATTACAAAGATTTGGCCGAATCAAAGGTTCTTAGCTCAACTTCATTCTAAGTGATTCCTATGAAGATTTTTCACCTTGAAAGCACTTCAAACACGAGGATAAATATCATGATACTTATTCTCACTTGGAAATAATTTCTATTAGTGGTTACACACATAGGAATAAAAGTTCATTTTTTAGTTTGAAAATGCAGGATGTTACTAGATTATTCGATATTTTTGTTAAATTTAAGTTCTTTTAGACAACAAAAAGGTAAAATAATTACACTGGAAGCCTAATAGGAGCAAAACATAAATTATAATGTCAATTTGCAATATTCATTTTTGAAAAGAAAATAAAAAAACAGTTAAATATCAATTCAAGCACACTATCAAAATTATAGGATAATCAAGAGAACTCTTAGAAGATGTTAACCTAATTCAGAATATAAGGATTTACTTGTCTCATTAAGTTGTATAGTTGCAGATAATAGAGAGAGTAGTAGCAGTTGAGTAGGGTTACTTATAGGACATACCTTTCTGAATGCATTGTGTGTCCCAAAAGGCTGTTGTATAATGCGAACTTACAGTATGGACTTCTCCTCATCAACTAACTTCGCTGAAAAAAATCATATGCACGCAAAGCAAAATCGTCTAGTTTTTCCAAATAAGCAAAATGAAAATTATTTCCAAGTAAATATGGAGGTCTGTCTAATGGCTAGTGGTAACATAAGTTGAATAAATTAGTAAATGGAAATAAAAATTTTAAGATAAGGAGAGAGTAGTAGTTGTTAAATAGGTCAGTACTTTATAGTTAAGAGTCTGTTGATATTTGACTTCGAATTTAGTACTGCACTGATATGTTTAACCTCAACTTGTAAAATAAATACTTGAATGAACTCAAGAGGATAAAAGTTATCCGATGATACATATATACATCTATATATAGTTAAAATTGGGTGAAAACAATAGAAAAATTATCCAAAGTATAAGCATAGTTCTAGTTTAAACTCCATCAAATTCATAAAAAAAAATTATTGTGTCAAAATAAGAAAATAAATTAGAAAATTTCCACCCAGATTCCTCTCAGACTCGTCTTACAGTATATATCCATAGTTTCAAATACTGATTCAGAATAGAATTGAAAAATATAAAAAATAAGGATAAAAATAAGTTTAAAGTAATTATACAAGGAAAACGATGACAAATTATACTTGCTTAGAACTGCGTAAGAATTCAGATAAATCAATGCATCAGAGAATTGGTCATTCATATGAATCGATTGCCCATTTTTTTTCTAATTTCTATTCCCAAGAATTCTAACAAATTAGTGCAGCAGTAAATTAACCATGATGCATGAATCGATTGTCCATTTATTCCCAATTTATATTCCCCACAAAACCTAATTTTGTTTTGCTAAAAAAAAAGAATATGAAATTGGACTACAAAATTATTCTTTTGTGGAAAACTCGAATTTCTGATGATCGGAAAAGAAATTGTGGAAAGAAAATTCACCTTTTGAGAATTCAATGGAGAGTTTTTCTTTGCCAGATGAGAGGAAGAGAGACTTCCTTTTAAATAAATATCTAACACTTTTATCAATTGTGAATCTGTGGGAGTAAGTTGTGAATTGACTGTTTTATTTTTAGAACTGATCATTTATTTTCAAATGATTAATTATTTTTTAATTTTTTAATTATTAATTGATAATTTTATTTAATTATTATAAATACAGATTTTGTGGTGCTGACATGTGGCATTTTTTTGACTCTCCTATTATATATAAATAGATATTCATTATAATGACTTATGACATGAAACATTGGGTTGGTCACGATGTGATTGATAATAGGTAGTAGTAATTTGATTTCAATTTCATACATAATCAATAATTTTATGAGGTAAATACTTCCATTATATGTATGTTATTAATACATGCTTGAGCATCTCTTTGTTTTTGTTGTTTCGATGGGTACAAAAATCTGTATGTTTCCAATCAAAATTTGTAACTAAGTTCAAAAACAACTTTCAAGAACTACAATGAAGTTACAACAACTTCAAATGAATGATCAAATGAACTATCAAAGTGAAGTATTTATCAACTTTAAGAAAGAAGATGAAGTAGAAAATTGTAGAATCAAGTCCACTGAATGCACGTGTGTCCTTAAGGAATTTATTCCCCTCAGTTACCCGAGGTTATGAAATCTTTTCCTCCCAGGATAAAATGATTCTCTTTCTTAAAATAGTGGTACCTCAAATTTTCAAAAACTTCAAACATACTCAAGATTTGATAATCACACGAGAGTTTTTAGAAGAAGAAGAAGAAGATTGTTTTTCTACTCAAAAATAATTGTCTGTACCTAAGAAAAAATTCAAGTATTTATAGCCATTAAGGTGTTGCTTCATGAAGAGAAGCAATGGTTAAAAAAGGTGCACCCATCATGAAGGTGCAACTCTGAAAAGTCACAACCCATTGGAAAGGTCATAACCATTCAATTCAAAGAAGTGCCTATTCAAATTGCATCCTTTCTCTTAGTGTCTTTTTGAAAAAAACATCACCTTTCTATTTTCCATTCACACATCTTAATATTCCAATAACCCCCCATATAAATGGAGAATAACTATCTTATCAAAAATTTACGGCATCTCTTAATATCCTAAACAATCTCCAACATGAATGGTGAATGACTATCTTATAAAAAATTTATGGAAATGTATGTGATCAACAAGCAAAGACTGATTGTATCTGAATAAATAGGTTCCCCTTTAAACTTTTCATAGTGAACATACATCGGATGCACTCGGTTAGTCGGTAGATTTGACATCTTTAAACCGTCGAACTTTAATGAACTCCTAGATAACATATGTCACACAACCAACATTTTACCGTTTATGATTCTTACGATTTTATTCATTTCAGCCATGGACACGTCTTGATTTCATGAGAGCATAGAGAATAGGACTTTACTAACATTCTCCTTAAAGAGGCTTTCACTTCACCCTCACATAGGTGATTTGTAAACGTTCAATCTATAGATTAAACTATTTGGTCGAATCTACCAAAATTTAGATAAGCATTAAAAAAGCTTCACACCACAAGTCTTATCCTTGTTTTCTAAACATTGTCTACATAATGAGAATTGGTTGAGTATATTGACAATGTTGAACCATCAGTCATAATTTTGTTTGATTTTCTTGAACCTATCTCTTGGGATCTCCGATGTGCTAGGTAGAGTTATCGCCATGCTGACTTGTCCTAGGCCGTAAACCCATTCCCTTTGATGTTCTCTCAACCCCCTCTCTAGATAGGCCTTTGGTAAGTAGATTTGACACATTATCCTTTGACTTCACATAGTCAACCATGATAATTCCACTAGAGAGTAGTTCTCTAACGGGATTATGTCTCCATCTTATATGACGAGATTTATCGTTATACATCATGCTCCCTACCCTACCTATCGTCATTTGACTATCATAGTGTATACATACTAGTGCTAATAGTTTGGGCCAATAAGGAATATATTCTAAGAAATTTCGGAGCCATTCAACTTCTTCACATCTAATATGATTAATTTAGATTTCATTGTAGAGCAGACAATACATGTCTGTTTGGAGGATTTTTAAGAGACTGTTCCTCCACCCAAAGTAAATACATATCTACTCGTGGATTTTACTTTATTTGATCTGGTGATTCCATTTGCATTACTATATCCTTCAATTACCATTGGATATTTATTATAATACAAAGCATAGTCTTGGGTGTATTTTAGATATCCCAAAACTCTTTTCATTGTCATCCAATGAGTTTTATTGGGATTACTCGTGTAGCTACTCAATTTACTAATAGCACATGCTATATCAGGCCGTGTACAGTTCATGATATACATTAAACATCCCAATACTATTGCGTAGTCCAACTGTGAGTCATTTTCACTTTCATTCTTTTGAAGTGCAAATCTCACGTCTAATGGAGTCTTGGCAATATCAAAATCCAAATACTTGAACTTGTCAAGTACCTTTCCAATGTAATAACACTGTGACAATGCCGACACTTATGGAGTTTTATGGATTCTTATCCCTAAGATCAAAGCCGCAACTGCAAGGTATTTTATATCAAACTTGCTTTTAAATATTCGTTTAGTAACATTTATGCCAGAAATATCTCTACTGATATCAACATTTCATCCACATACAAACAAATAATGACTTGTGATTTAGAGTATCATTTATGTAAACAGATGTATTACATTCATTTATCTGAAACTCATTTGCCAACATGGGTTGGTCAAACTTTGCATACCATTGTTTGGGTGCTTTTTTTAGTCCATAAAGTGACTTAACAAGTTTGCACACCTTATTTTCTTTACCAGGAACCACAAAACTCTCAGGTTGTTTTATGTAAATTTTTTCCTCTAACTCTCCATTTAGGAATGTTGTTTTCACATCTATTTGATAAATTTCAAGATCATATACTGCTGCCAAGGCAACTAACATCTGAATTGATGTTATCCTAGTTACAAGCGAGTATGTATCAAAATAATCAAGGCCTTCCTTCTATTTGAAGTCTTTAACTATAAGTCTTACCTTGTATTTGTTAATAGGACCATCCACTTTCCTTTTCCTTTTGAAGATCTATTTAAAACCTAAAGGTTTATTTCCTGAAGGAAGATTAACCAATTCCCAAGTATGATTGCTCAAGATTGAATCAATCTTACTATTGACTTCCTCTTTCCAAAAGGATGAGTCTGAAGATGACACCGCTTCTTTAAAAGTTTGAGGCTTATTTTCTAGGAGAAACGTTGCAAAATCTAATCCAAAAGAAGTTAACGTTCTTTGACGTGTACTACATCTTGAATTCTCATTATTATTTACATTCTCGCTTGGTTCATCTCGTCATCTTTTAGACCCTCCATTAGACTATTCATGTCTAGTTTTATACAGATAAATGTGTTCAAAGAACTCAACATTATCTGATTCAATCACCTTTTTTTCATTTATATCTGAATGTTTGGATTTATGAACTAAAAACGAACATGCTTTACTGCGTTTAACATATTCAGTAAACACGCAGTCTACTGTCTTAGGTCCTATTTTCACTCTTTTAGGCTTACGAATTTGGATTTTCTCTAGAGACCCTCACATTTTAAAATATTTCAAGTTGGGTTTTCTTTCTTTTCATTTTTCATATGTAATTGATAGTGTGTTACTATGGGGCACTCTATTGAGTATTTAGTTAGCTGTAAGGATAGCTTTTTCCCTTATGTTATTGCGGTATAAGTAAGACATTCATCATTTTCTGTAAGGTTCAGTTCTTTCTTTTTGTAATTCCATTAGATTGACAGACATTTCCATTCCCCACAAATATTTTTGCAAAAATAGATTCATATTCTTCCCCTATCACTTTTTATCGTTTTGATCCTTTTCTCTAAATACTTTTTATATTTTATTTTTTATTGCCTAAACGCATCTATTATTTCATTCTTACTATTCAGTAAATAAATATAACAGTATCTAGTGCAATCGTCAATAAAAGTTGTAAAATACTTTTTACTTACCACAAAAAGGTATTGACTTTATATCGCAAATGTCTGTATGGATTAAGTCTAAGGGACCTGAATTCCTTTCAACAGACTTATATGAATGCTTAGCATCCTTAGATTCCACACATAATTGACACTTTGATTTATTGCAGTCAAAGTTAGGAAACACTTCCAAACTAATCAGTTTTTTACTTGACATATCCTAAACGACTATGCCACAAATCATTTGACTCTAGCAAGTAAGAAGAAGCCTTAGCTTTTTTTATTTCAACAACCATTATATAAAGTTTGAAAGGACCCTCATTGAGGTAGCCCTTTTCTACATATGTTTCATTCTTGCTTATTAAAACTTTCTCCCAAACAAACACACACTTTCATTCATTTTTAACGAAAAGTGTTGTCGACACTAAGATTTTCCTAATAGTAGAAACATGGAGAACATTGTTGAGAGTAAACACCTTACCGAAAGTCATTTTTGAAAATATCTTCTCACTTTTAGGACCTACATGATCAGAAGTAGCAAAAGATTCTTTGTCTGCTTAAACATTTCTAGTGGCTCCTAAATTAAAGCATCATTCATTTGGATATCCGACTATATTGCTTTCAGTGATCATATCACAATAATTTTCAATCTTTCTAGTTGTTTCCAACATTTTATCTAATCTCTTTTCTTGTTCTTATTTAGAACTTGACTATTTAGAGCTTTGTAGCCAACATCACTACAAATGTAGCAATTGTCTTAGAATATTATCTTATTCTGCTCTTTCTCTTGTCCAGAAGACTTCTTCATCTTCTTATTATTTTGAGTATCATCCTTAATAGAATTTGCAACCATCATTAATGATTTTTCATTCAACTCATTATCCTCATCTATCTTGGAATGATTCACATGCTCTTTCAAATTAGATAATCGATTTTCAATAATTATTTTTTTTTTTGGGGGGGGGGGGGGAATATGAGGATATATACTTGTGAACATTTACATTTCAAGTTTGGCCAGCCAAAATGACATCATTTGCTATCATTCTTTGAAGTTCACACCAAAATATTTTTCTAATTTCTCTGTCGTTTTTATTACTAGAGCAATATCTGAACGACTTAATGATGAAACAATTGGTTGCCATTGGGACAACACCATTCACAATGAAATTAATTTGTTGTTCAATTTCATTCGTCATTTTTCTGTCAATCTTTGACATACTCTTTAGTATTTCAGAATACTAACAATAAAGACTTTAATCTTTAGCCAACTTGTTTCTAGTCAATGATGAAGTTTTTATATCTTCAAATTATCAACCGAATGAACGTTGAGACATGATGAAGTTTTTATGACTTTAAATCATAATCAAATAAAAACAGAGTGAAACCCAACATATTTCAAACCCCAAAAACCAGTACAAAGATTTTAACGAATCGGTGAAGTTTGTATATTCTTTGAATTGAATTCCAACACTGATTTCTCGATGAAGCTTTTATATTCTTCTAACCAAGGGAGTATGAATCAAAAGAGTTTAGTCTCCACAAAATCAGACCCAATACAGATTAACCAAATACTTGATTTATAAATAGCGATATAAATTTTTTTCCCTTCACCAAACAAGCTCAAAAGTAACAATTTTTATACTTTTTTTAAAAATTGTTGTTTTTCTCAATTTTGGCAAAATTTGTATTTTTGAACAATAACTTCAAACACATGTTCAAATTAACATATGAACAATCAAATAAAGTTTAAACTTTGTATTTAAAACTTTGAAATTTTAACATCATCAAAATAAAGTTCAAACTATTTTCTGGAAAATAGCAAAACCAAATGTTAAGAACTTCAACACAAGTTTAATGAACTTATGAACTATCAGAATGAAGTTTCAAGAACTTCAAACACAAGTTCAAACAGTTGAGGAACTATGAAGTTCAAACTATTTACTAAAAAATAGTAAAACCAAATAATACAGAGTAGTATAAATTCCTTAAGATTGTTGTTTCGATGGGTACAAAAAACTGTATGTTTCAAATCAAACGTCAATACTAAGTTCAAGAAGAACTTTTAAGAACAACAATGAAGTTACAACAACTTCAAATACAAGTGGAAATGAATAATCAAATGAACTATCAAAATAAAGTGTTTATCAACTTTAAGAAAGAAGATGAAGTAGAAAATTATAGAATCAAGTCCACCGAATACAAAGTGTGTCCTTAAGAAATTTATTCCCCTCAAGTATCCGTGTTATGGAATCTTTCCACCCAAGATAAAATAATTCTCTTTCTGAAAATAATGGTACCTCAAATTTTCAGAAACATTGAACACACTAAATGATTTGATGATCACTCGAGAATTTTTAGAAGAAGCATAAGATTATTTTTCTACTAAAAAATAATTGTCTCTATGTAAGAAAAAATTCAGGTATTTATAGCTATTAAGGTGTTTCTTCATGAAGAGAAACAATGGTTCAGAAAGGCGCACCCCTTCATAAAGGTGTAACTCTTCGGAAAGGTCTTAATCATTCAATCCGAAAATGTGCCTATTCAAATTGCGTTCTTTCTCTTAGCATCTTTTCAAAAAAAAAAAATCACCTTTTCATTCTCCATTCACACTTCTTACTATCTCAACAGTTTTTACATTAAAGTGCTATGCCACAAAAGTAAAATCATGTTAAATAAGTTTCTGATTGGGATTCTTTGTTAAATGGCCTTTTCTAGCCTATTTTTTAAATAAATAGGCTTCAACTTTTTTTTGGGGGGGAAGAGGGGATGACCCACTTTTTGAAAATTTAAATTTATTTGTGATTTAATATTTATTTATAAGTTTTAAAGTTACAAATTAGTCCACAAATTACCAACTTACAGTATTTAAATAAAACCTCTCCCACCAAAATCTTTTATGCATTTTATAAATTAGTTCAAAACTTGATTTGCAATGGATGGATTTATTACCGATCCAATCATTCTATGGAAAGATAAATTATCGATTCGACAGATCGATTATCAATCTGATCAATATATGGACAAATCTATTATCTATCTGACAGATCAATTATTGATTCGACCAATATATGGATAGATCGATTATCCATCTGACCGATATATGGACAGATCAGTTATTGATCCGATCGATTATATATATATACACAAACTTTTTTTTAAAAAGGGACTAAAATTAAAGGAGAGTAGAAAATTTATAAATTTGGGAGGAGACAGAACATTTAGAAATAAAATACTAGCTTCAAAAAGGAGAAACTTGAAGAAATAATGAATTTCTAGTACGAATGGAGGAGAAAAAAAGTTGGAGAGAGGGAAAAAAGTAATTTGAAATTGAAAAAATAAGTTAGGGGTTTATGTTTTAAGTATATTTGTAAATAGCTCCCACGGTTTTTAATATGTTATTATAGTCCAATTCTTCTTTAAAGTTATTTTTTAATTTTATTTTAAAATGAAAAAACAAAAGTAGTCCATTTTGTTAATTGAAAACTTGAAGAGGCTTATTAGCCTAATTTTCTCATCCTAAATTACTTGTAGTTATTTTCTATTTACTTTTAATTTCATTTTTTAATAGCTCTAAGAAAGTATTAAAATATTTACTATTTAAATATTATTATATTGAAATATAATTTATTTAAAACGTGCAAAGCACTTTGTCTGAACTAGTAAACAAATCTATATATTATTAAAAGTAGAGGACAAAGCCTCCACATTAACCTCAGTGGCAACCTAAAAATAAGCCACTTGATAGTTTAGGACAAAAAATAATTTGGTTGATTACAATTTTTTTTTAATTTACTTTTACCATTTTTGTATAAATTTAAATTTTTACTGTTAGTTTAATGTTGCCAGTTTTTTTTTTAGAATCCAAATTTTAACAGTTTTATAGATTTTGAAACTAATGCAACTTCTTACAGATTCCCTTAGTACACGTTGTTTTTGGAATAATTGCATAGTAATTTTGTCTGAAGCAGAAAAGGAATGACCTTTCTAATAACCTCTAATCCTTAATCACAATTGAAGGTTTCCTAATACATTCCATTAAACTCTTCACAATTAAAGGTTTCTTATTCTTTTCAATTTTTTTCTTTTGACAATCTAATTGCTAATTTTATAATATATGTTACTTTTATTATGTTTGCATATCTAATTCACTAGGTTTTGGGAATCATGTGGTCTTGCTCTTTTAAATTTTGCATTTGGGTTTTCTTTATTTATCAATTCATTATTTTTTTGGTTAGATGATGTTGACAGATTGATTGTTAAATTTCTAAGTATTTGCAGATCTGCATGTCTCGAGCCTTATCAGGAACTAAGCAGAATTTTGTGATGATTCATCCTAAATTTATCATGGGTTCTTCTCTTCCTACTTCATGTTCCTATTTGGAAGCCTCAAAACTGTTGCTTAAATGTTTTCTTTTATATATTCGGAAGACTCAAAATTGAAGCTTAAATGTTTTCTTTTATAAGTTTACTTTGCAATTTATTTTTTTCAATTTAAATGGTGGAGAGTCTAGAAAAATGTGTGGAACTACTGAATTTTCACGTACGTCTCAATTAGATGTTGTCAGTCACTTCATTTATAGGATAAGACACTTTTCATCTTTAGCCATCTTTAACTTGGTATAGGAAGATTTTTATGTGTATTCATTTTATTTAATTCTTATCTTAGCAAACTTTTTCTAAGAAAAAAATCTTATGTCGACAAGTTATTTGATTTTCTTACATCTCCTGAATAACACATGCTACTGTGATGCCCCGAAAAAAAATTTCCTTAAGATCTCGAATGAAAATGTGTTGAATTTTATATTTTATCGTGATTAATAATTTTTCTGTGTGGAATTTCTGGATATGCGACTTGTCATTGCGTAGAGCATAAAATAAGCTTTCCAACGATATATGGATCATCCAAAATGGACACTCGAGCGATGAGTTATGATCATTCTGATCTAACCGTGAATAGTGGTGAACAGTAAATGTGCAGGAAAAATACTGAGGCCAGGCGAATTTTAGGGTCAAATTCAAACGATTATAACTCCTTGTAAATAGTGATTTGGGTGAGCTACTATATATCAACAGAAAGCTCTGAAAGTCCTCTTTCCAATGAAATTGGTGTCATCCAATTTGGCCATCGGAGAAAAAAATTTATGGTAGATCTACTTTAGCCTATTAAAATAGTCCACTAAAGGATAGATTTGACATTATTAGATTTTTAAGGGTATTTTGGTCATTTCCACTCCAATTCATCCAGGTAAACCATGGATTTAAGTCCATTAAGAGCATTCAATAGCTCATTTTTCTTCAAAATTTCCTAAGGCTCAAACCCCAACCCTACTACTCCAAATTTTATCCTTCTATGTCTCTTGATTGAACCGTAGAAATTTCAAATTGATTTGGGATTCAAGTTGATCATGTTAAGGGCTTTGAGAAGAACCCTTTATTTTCGTGAATAAAGTTCTGGAGTCAGAAGTTCATATTCATCTTCCATTTTTAGGTATGTGGGGCTTTGAACAAGATTATCCTTTCGATCTTGTGCCCGGTTTTTTTCTTGAATTACATTGACATGAGATTTTACATGTTTTACCATGAATTGGAAATATTGTTTTATATCTTATATTATTGTCCATGAGCTATGGGATTATGTCATCCGATATGTGTATGATGTTGAGATGAAATTATCTCCAAAAAGTATTTGATTATGAGAGTATGATGATTTAATTTGTTAAGCCTTGATTTATACTATCATTCCACTATTTCCTTATTATGAATTTATAATTGATATTGGAAATTCTATATCCCTACTATGGGTTGATGTCTCAAGTAACTTTAAATGAGAGTTGGATGACAAATTGAGAAATATTGATATTGAAGTTGCAATGAGTCTTGGTATTTTTCGAATGGTTTTGATGAGTTAAATTGTTGAAAATATTATGTATTTACTCTTCATATCCTTGTCCAAATGTCGAGTCGGTTATGGTTCAATGCATTGATACCTTATTGATGTTGAGGAAGATTAAAATGTTTTGAGCTAAAATGTGTTGAGTTAGGAATCCATAAATTAATATGATTTGATAAACGACAAAGAGATTTGATTTGGTCTTTATGATAGAACCTTGTGATGTTGTGGTGGATTTCCTAATGCGTTCTGAGCTTGTCGGGGAGTAGTACTTAGAATCGAGTGGGAAATTTGGTATTTCCCCAAACCTATGTGCCACCGTAGGGTTGTTTGATGATGATATTATTGGCCAGAGATCCCGATTGTAATTATTGCAGTTTTAAGGTTGTACTTCCTGGAAAAAAGTATGACGCTCCCGCCAACGGGGGTTTCAAATGTTGGTATTCCTCGTAGCTCATGTGGGGTTGTCGGTTATAGGAAACTTCTCTGTCCATAAGAGTCATGTTTATTGAAATACCGAGTCACTCTGAGTGTTGATGTGGTAAGTCAAGTTGCCCATGATGATCTATAATGATTTATGAGGGTTTTTCCTATATTTCTTCTCTAAGATGTTATGAGTTGCATGATTCAATGTCACTAAAGCCAGGTGTCATTATGGTTTGTATGTACGTTTTTATGAAATTTATGACATTATTTATATTTTGAATGCGCCCACATACACTCAGTACGTATCTTGTGTTGACCCACATATTTCTCTATGGGCTATATTATTATCATTATGTAGGTTCAGGTATTCAGCCGCAGCTGCGACAGTGATATACGAGTGCCGCATCTACGTTTCTTCAGTGGTGAGTCCTCATGGTTCGAAGACCAAGTTGCTATTTTTGGTGCTATTGTTTTGTGACCTCTTTGGTCTGTTGAGTTAGCTGGGGGTTTGCCCCAATGGCTCATTGATTTTGCTGTATGTAGGCTATGTCAGACTAGTGTATTGTTAGGTTGGTTTGTGTATAGACATTCCATATGTGTATAGTCTAATGATATTCCGTTCCATGTACGATGTGATATGATATGTACTTATATATATATCCTTAACGTAGCGTGTATGTTATTGTGTTAGAACCCAAGGGTAGTGTTTTGGCTTAAAGGGTTAGCTTGAGGCTACGTGTAGCCTTGGGCATCGTGTGGCATCTCGGGATGATATTTCGAGGCGTTACAAACTTGGTATCAGAGCCTAAGGTGGTGAAGAGTCCTAGGGAGTCTTACAAGCTGTGTTACATATAGTCTTGAGCATTGGTATGTAGTGCGCCACACCTATAATCAAGAGGCTGCAGGGCATTCTAAGAAAATTCATTTCTTTCTTTCTACAATAGTCTATCATGCTTATAACTATTTCCTTCTACTGTTAATTCATGCATTCTTATGATAGAAAATGCCTCCATATCGAGATCACGGAAACAACAACCAACCTCAACCCGTTGATCCATTACATGAGACAGTATTCCATGCTGAATTTTGAGAAAATTTTTAGATGCTATCCCAGGCAGTTACCGCCAATACTCAGGCCAATGCTCCACCTCCGCAGAAAAATAATTCAGCAGTAGCACGAATTTGTGACTTTATGCGGATAAATCAGCCAGAGTTTCATAGGTCGAGAGCAGGTGAGGACCCACAGATGTATGTTGATGAAATAAATAAAATTACACAGATTATGCATATGACTGAAGAAGAAAGTATGGAGTTGGCTTCTTATGGGTTGAAGGATGTTGCCTATGACTGCGTGCAGATGTGAAATAAGGGTAAAACGGAAAATACCGCTCTAGTGACTTGGCAATTGTTCCAAGATGCTTTCTTCGATAGATTCTTTCCTCTTGAGTTATGGGAAGCTAAGATAGAGGATTTTATGAATTTGAGACAAGGCTCCATATCGGTTAAGGAGTACTAGCTTAAGTTTAATTAGCTATCGAAGTACGCTCCCAATATGATGGTTGACTCAAGGACTAGTATAAGCAAGTTTCTAACTGGGGTGTCGAGTTATGTGGTGAAAGAATATAGATCTGCTATGATCAATAGGGAGATTGATCTTCCTAAGTTAATAATTCACACCCAACAGATTGAGTCAGATAAAATAAAGGAAAGAGAAAGAGTAAGAGGGATTAAGAGAGTCAGATCGGAGCAACAGGTGTCTGGTCAGACTAGATTCTCCAGAGAGAGTCGCCCTCAGTTTCAGAGACATCCATTTATACCTGCACCTTCCTCATTTAGTTCTCCCGTATATCGGGGCAGGCAAGAGCTCGAGAATAGGCCGGTACCTTCCAGGTCTCAGGACAGTGTAAGCAACTGGCCTCATCCTCCTTCGTGTGCTAAGTGTGGTAAAGACCATTTAAGGGAGTGTTATATGGGGCCGCGGAGCTGTTTTGGCTATGGAAAGTTAGGCCACATACTTAGAGACTGCCCGTATTCCAGACAACGAAGTCGTGATGACCATCCCCAGAGTTAGGCTACCAGTGTCCCGCCTTCCATAGCCCATCCAGTTCCTCCTCAGGGTGCTTCATCTAGTATTGTTGGCGGTCAACGCCAAAATTATTTCTATGCTATACCACCTCATCAAGAGCAGGAGGACACTCTCGATGTTTTCACTGGTATGCTTTGTGTTTTCTATTTTGATGTCTATGTGTTGATGGACCCCAGTTCGAGTTTTTCTTATGTGACACCTCTGGTTGCTGTAAACTTTTTAACAGATCTTGAACTAATTTTCGAGCCTATTTTGGTTTCTACTCTGGTAGGAGAGTCTGTCATTGCTAAGTGGGTGTATAAGAAATATCCCATTATTGTCTTTCATCGAGTTATGTATGCTGATTTGATTGAGCTATATATGGTTGACTTTGATATCATTCTGGGTGTGGATTGGATTTACTCATGCTATGCATCTATTGATTGTCATGCCCGTGTGGTCAAGTTTCAAATTCCTGATGAACCTATCCTCGAATGGTCCAGGAGTTCTGTGATTCCTAAGGGTCGTTTCATATCCTATCTTAAAGATAGGAAGTTGATTTCCAAGGGTTGCATCCACCATTTGGTTTGGGTTAAACACACTAAGTCTAAAATCCCGACCATTTAGTCAATTAATGTTGTTAATGAGTTTCTTGATATCTTTCCAGAAGATCTCCCTGGAGTACCTCTTGATAGAGAGATAGAGTTCAGGGTTGATCTTCTTCTCGATACTCAGCCTATTTCTATTCCTCCGTATCACATGGATCCTGAAGAACTTAAAGAGTTGAAGGAGCAATTGAAAGATCTTTTAGACAAAAGCTTTATCAGACCTAGTGTATCCTCGTGGGGTGCACCTGTCCTATTTGTGCATAAGAAGAATGGTTCTTTGCAGATGTGTATTGATTATCGGTAGCTTAATAGGGTTACTATCAAGAATAAATATTCGCTTCCTCGAATTGATTTGATCAATTGCATGGTGCGAGGTACTTTTCAAAGATAGACCTCAGATCCGGTTATCACCAATTTAAGGTTAGGGAATGTTATATCCCCAAGACAGCCTTCCGAACCCGTTACAGTTATTTTAAATTTCTAGTGATGTCTTTCGGGTTAACTAATGCTCCAGCGGCTTTCATGGATCTTATGAACTGCGTATTCCGACCATATCTGGATTTATTTGTATATCATCTCCTAATCATGTTAGAAATTCTTTGAACTCATTGGTTGTATGATAAGTTCAGTAAGTGTGAGTTCTGGCTGAACTCTGTAGCCTTCATGGGTCATGTTGTTTCTTCCGAGGGTATTAGAGTTGATCCTCAAATGATAGAGGCTATAACGAGTTGGCCTTGACCTATTTTTCCTGTTGATATCTAAAGTTTCTTGGGTCTAGCTAGTTATTATCATCGTTTTGTTGAAGGATTTTCATCTATTGCGTCTTCTATGACCCATTTGACCCAAAAGAAAGTGAAGTTCCTATGGTTCGAATCTTGCGAGAAGAGTTTTCAGGAGTTGAAGACTCGACTCACATCATCCCCTGTGTTGACTTTGCCTACTGGTGTTAATGGTTTTGTGGTGTATTGCGGTGCTTCCAGAGTTGGTTTGGATTGTGTATTAATGCAAGAGGTCAAGGTTATAGCTTATGCTTCCAGGCAGCTAAAGCCTACAAGAAGAATTATCCTACCCATGACCTTGAATTAGCTGTCGTGGTTTTTGCTTTGAAAATCTGGAGACATTATATGTATGGTGTCCATGTCGACATCTTCACGGACCATAAGAGCTTGCAGTGTGTATTCACCCAAATGGTGTTGAATCTTAGACTGAGATGATGGTTAGAACTATTGAAAGATTATGATATGAGCGTGCTATATCATCCGGGCAAGGCCAATATAGTAACAGATGACCTTAGTCGGAAGTCCATGGGTAGCATAGCACATGTGGAGATTGGTAAAAAAGAGTTGGCCCGTGAGGTACATCGTTTGGCTAGATTGGGGGTTATGTTTTTTTGTGATGCTGAGGATAGTATAGGAGTGCAAAGTGGTTCCGAATCCTTTTTAGTTTCAGAAGTAAAGGAGAAGCAAGACAGGGATCCTATCTTGGTCATGTTAAAAGAGTCAGTTAAAGACCAAAAGGTGGAGGTTTTCTCTCAAAGGGTAGATGGCATTTTGAGACTCCGGGAAAGATTATGTGTTCCTGATGTTGATAACTTGAAGCAGAGGATTATGGAGGAATTGCATGGTTCGCGATACTCCATCCATCCTGGTGCTACTAAAATG
This sequence comes from Capsicum baccatum var. pendulum, assembly GCA_030864225.1. NCBI lineage: Eukaryota > Viridiplantae > Streptophyta > Magnoliopsida > Solanales > Solanaceae > Capsicum > Capsicum baccatum. The sequence continues at coordinate 231,456,874 of CM061560.1, read as the reverse complement.
TACCATGATTTGTAGAAAATCTATTGGTGGAACGGTATGAAGAGGAACATAGTAGAATTTGTTTCGAAGTGTTCCATGTGTCAATAGGTCAAAATAGAACATCAAAGGCCCAGTGGTGTGATGCAAGAGTTTAGCATTCCTACTTGGAAGTGGGAAGAAGTGACTATGGACTTCATAGTTGGTTTGTCTCCTTCTCGTCGCCATCATGATTTGATTTGGGTTGTCATAGATCGGCTGACGAAATCAGCTCATTTCTTACCTGTGCCGTCATCGTATACAGCTGAACATTATGCTATAATATATATTTGGGAACTCGTCAGACTTTATGGAATCCTTTTGGCTATTATTTCTGACAGAGGTACTCAGTTTACCTCTCAGTTTTGGAAATCTTTCCAGAAGGGTCTCGATACCCAAATTCATTTAAGTTCTTCCTTCCATCCGTAAACAGATGGCTAGGCCGAGCGGACCATTCAGACTTTAGAAGATATGTTAAGGGCCTATGTGCTTAATTTTAAAGGTAGTTGGCATGAGCACTTAGCATTAATTGAGTTTGCTTACAATAACAGTTTTCATGCTACTATTGAAATGGCCTCATTTGAAGCTTTGTATGGTAGAAGGTGTAGATCGCCCATTGGTTGGTTTAAAGTTGGTGAGGCTGCCGTGACTGGACCGGATGCGGTGTTCAATGCCATGGAAAAGGTTAAGTTAATTCGGGAAAGGTTGAAAACCACCCAAAGTCGTCAAAAATCATACGCAGATGTAAAGAGGAAAGACCTTGAATTAAATATTGGTGATTTAGTGTGCTTAAAAGTTTTACCCATGAAAGGGGTGAAGAGATTTGGGAAGAAAAGGAAACTAAGTCCTCGTTACAGGGGTCCCTATAAGATTGTGGATCGGATTGGAAAGGTAGCGTATAAGGTTGAATTGCCCGCGGAGTTATCTAACGTCCATTTGATTTTCCATGTTTCTATGCTTAAGAAGTCTATTGGTGATTCTGTTGTGATTGATCCTACCAAAAGCTCAGGTGTTCAAGATAGTCTTTCATATGAAGAGATTCCGGTTGAGGTTTTTACTTTCAAGTTCGTAGGCTAAGAAACAAGGAAGTTCCTTTGGATAAAGTGCTTTGGCGAAATCAATCCGTGGAGAGTGCTACTTGGGAAGCCAAAGTGGATATGCGTGCAAAATATCCCCACCTATGTCCTACGAATTCTGAGCATGTCAAAAGTATCATTCTCTTTTGATTTAATCCTTATTGCTATGTTTATCTTGGCTTGTGTGTTTTCTACGATATCCAAAAAAATCTAGAATGGCGTATATTCTTGGGCAAGATGATTTTTCTCTATTTACTGATTTTTATAGTATTCTTGACCTACCTATCAACATTCAAGGACGAATGTTTCCAAGGGGGAGATGATGTGATGCCCCGAAAAAAAATTTCGTTAAGATCTCGTAAGAAAATGTGTTAAATTCTATTCTTTATCATGATTAATAATTTTTCTATGTGGAATTTATGGATATGCGATCCGTCATCGCATAGAGCATCGAATAAGCTTCCCAACAGTATGTGGATCATCCAAAACGGACACTTGAGAGATGATTTATGATCATTCCGATCTAACTGTGAATACGGTGAACAGTAAATGTGCAGGAAAAAAAATACTGAGGCTAGGCGAATTTTAGGATCAACGTCAAACGATCATAACTCCTTGTACATAATGATCTGGGTGAGCTACAATATATCAACAGAAATCTCTGAAAGTCCTCTTTCCAATGAAATTGGTGTCATCCAATTTGGCCATCGGAGCAAAACGTTATGGTCGATCTACTCCAGCCTATCAAAATAGTCCACTAAAGGACAGATTAGATATTATTTAATTTTTAAGGGTATTTTGGTCATTCCTACTCCAATCCATCCGGGTAAACCATGAATTTAACTCCATTAAGATCATTCAATAACTCATTTTTCTCCAAAATTTCCTAAGGCTCAAATCCCAACCCTACTACTTCAAATTTCATCCTTCTATGTCTCTTGATTGAACCGTAGAAATTTCAAATTGATTTGGGATTCGAGTTGATCATATTAAGGGTTTGGAGAAGCACACTTTATTTTTTTGAATAAAGTTCTAGAGTCAAAAGTTCATATTCATCTTCCATTTTTAGGTATGTGGGGCTTTGAACAAGATTATCCTTTCGATCTTGTGCCCGGTTTTTTTCTTGAATTACATTGACATGAGATTCTACAGGTTTTACCATGAATTGGAAATATGGTTTATATCATATATTATTGTCCATGATCTATGGGAGTATGTCATCCGATATGTGTATGATGTTGAGATGAAATTATCTCCAAAAAGTATTTGATTATGAGAGTATGATGATTTAACTTGTTAAGCCTTGATTTATACTATCATTCCACTATTTCCTTATTATGAATTTATAATTGATATTGGAAATTCTATATCCCTACTATGGGTTGATGTCTCAAGTACCTTTAAATGAGAGTTGGATGACAAATTGAGAAATATTGAGATTGAAGTTGCAATGAGTCTTGGTATTTTTCGGATGGTTTTGATGAGTTAAATTATTTAAAATATTATGTATTGAGTCTTTATATCCTTGTCAAATGTCGAGTCGGTTATGGTTCAATGCATCGATACCTTGTTGATGTTGAGGAAGATTAAAATGTTTTGAGCTAAAATGTGTTGAGTTAGAAATCCACAAATTTATATGATTTGATAAATGAGAAAGAGATTTGATTTGGTGTTTATGATAGACCCTTGTGATGTTGTGGTGGATTTCCTAACATATTCTAAACTTGTCCGAGAGTAGTACTTAGCACTGAGAGGGAAATTTGATATTTCCCCAAACCTATGTGCCACCGTAGGGTTGTTTGATGATGATATTATTGGCCAGAGATCCCGATTGTGATTATTGCAGTTTTAAGGTCGTACTCCCTGGCAAAGAGTATGACGCTCCCGCCAACTGGTGTTTCAAACGTTGGTATTCCACATAGCTCATGTGGGGTTGTCGGTTATAGAAAACTTCTCTATCTATAAGAGTCATATTTATTGAAATATCGAGTCACTTTGAGTGTTGATGTGGTATGTCAAGTTGCCTATGATGATCTATAATGATTTATGAGGTTTTTCTCCTACATTTCTTATCTAAGATGTTATGAGTTGTATAATTTAATGTCACTCAAGCCAAGTCTGTCATTATGGTCCGTATGTACGTTTTTACAAAATTTTTGATATTATTTATATTTTGCATGTGCCCCCACATACTTAGTACGTATCTTGTACTGACCCACATATTTCTCTATGGGCTACATTCTTACCATGATCTAGGTTCAGGTACTCAGCCGCAGCCACGATAGTGATATCCGAGTGTCGCATCTACGTTCCTTCAGTGGTGAGTCCTCATGGTTCGACGACCAAGTTGCTAGTTTTGGTGCTGTTGTTTTGTGACCCCTTTGGTCTGTTGAGTCAGTTTGGGGTTTTCCCCAATGGCTCATTAATTTTGTTGTATAGAGGCTATGCCAGACTAGTGTACTGTTGGGTTGGTTTGTGTATAGACATTCCATATCTGTATAGTCTAACGATATTCCGTACCATGTGCGATGTGATATGATATGTACTTATGTACATATCCTTAGCGTAGCGTGTATGTTGTTGTGTTGCAACCCAAGGGTAGTGTTTTGGCTTAAAGGGTTAGCTTAAGGCTACGTGTAGCCTTGGGCACCATGTGGCATCTTAGGATGATATTTTGGGGTGTTACAGCTACACACTGCTGCTATAAATATATTGTTCTATGTACGACATCTGCATGTCAATGATATCTATGAATTTTCTAGAAACCATAAGTCACATGGTTAAATGTTACAGATATAAAAGAAAATGAGAGATCCGACATAAGTAAGATTGAACGTTGAATTTATGTTTGTTTTTTTTAAGATTGAGAAGACAATAATCTGAAAAATCTTTTTACAATGCGAAATGAATTGTACAGATCTCTTTAACTTAACTTTACCACTATTGTCTGTTTATCACTATCCTCAAGCAACTTTATTACATTATAGTTGGATATGATAAGCGAATCTTGGTTTCTTGATAACCTCTATGATCTCTGTTGGAATGCTGTTGATCCTGATGGAAATACTTTCATTGTTGTAGGTTCATATGGTGATTAATTAAGGTATTGCTTGAATTTTCAGAAACTATTATTCAAGATTGCAATTTTTTCCATCGATAAACTTTATTGTCAAAAACTGATGTATAATAAGAAATTAATTACCGACGAGTACCACCATGCATTTCTAGTTCCATTTCAACAGACTTCACCCGTGACCATTAAGAGCTACCTGATCTCCATCCATAAGCCTCCCAAGCTTTCCTGAATCAAATCGACAAACACCCATTTGATATTGAATAATTAATTTCATTTTTAAAAAATATTCCGTCCAACTCTATTGAGAGTGGATGTCTTTGATTAAAATCAAAAAATTACAAACAAAAGAGGAAGGCCTCCCTGAATAGGACACACCCCATTCTATGGTAAAGTAGGATTTCTAATAATCTCCCCAAAAATTTAAGGAGGTATAAGACCTTTTCTATGCATAACCCTTAGGGGACATCAAAAGTATAAAAGCTATACATGTTTAATCCCATATAAAAAGAGTTCCTTTTGGTAATCATTCTAAGGGATGGAACGCCCATGCTATTCATATTAACCTTTCCTCTGGCTTCTCTCAGAAAATTATGATGGTGAGTGGTCCATATTATCATATTATTAGAGTACGAGCCCTACTAATTGCCTATCTGTGGAACAAGTAAGTAAACGTGGTTCACAGAAGTAAATACTCAACATAGTATTTTTACGTGAAAAACATCCGTCTCAAGAAAGGTGTAAAAAATCATGACTTGTACCTCTACAGGATTTAACCCCAACTTCACTATAATACTTGAGCCTCAACAATCAATAGAATTACAAGAGTTCCTGTAAACTAGGAATTAAAACTTCTAACTCCTATCACTACATAAACACAAATCTTCCCAAGATAGGTGTTCCCAAATCTTTGAGTTCCCCAACTTGAAGACACAACTCCTAACTCATTTCATAGATCACTGAGACTAGAATAATGACTCATTACACATCAAAGAACTTACCCACTACATATAGTCTATGACTTGCTAAGTAAGAGACTAGGTTCTTCTTCAAGTATGTGAACTGATATGTTGATTGTTGATTATCTTTTTAGTGCATTGAGTAAGTTACTTGAATGCAACTTGTCGTATATATGCACACCTTCTGATACAGTCTTTTTTTATCTCTTCTTCTATCTTATGTGGGACTCTATCAAGTAACTTCACTTCTTGTTGCAGCGATCTCTCTCTCTTCTAGATTGATAAATTGAGTAGGATTCTTTTGCTTTATCCTTTAGCCTTGTAGACTCTATGATCAACTTAACTTTTGAATGCTACAATTATCTTCTTACAGCTATTGAAATAAATCTGAACATCCTTTGCTTATCCATTTTTGTCCTAATGCTTTGACAATCTTGTAATAATTTCAGAATGCACTTCATATTTCAGAAGTAGTTTTACTTATATGGAACAGCTTGCACAACATTTTCATTCACATGTCTATCATTAAAACTTCTCATTCCCTAATAAATTCCCCCTTTTTTATGATGAAAAACATAGTTGCACAACATCACAAAAACCTGACATACTCAGTAAGGAATTTAAATAAAAGAATTACAGTACGATGAAACAAGTTAGTCCAATTGAGTTATAAGTATTGTATAATCTTTTCTTCTCCCTTTTAACATCATTAAAAATTTGAGCCATCAAGTGAAAATAGTTTAATAATTCATGGCCACTGGGGCTATTACTAAAACAATCAAAATTCAGAGCAAGAGACAACTATGCATTGAATTAAACAAAGTAGATTATCTTAAGCAAAGAGGTCTATTTCATTCGCACACAAAAAAAAACAGATGCAATTATTATTACTCAGTAACAACAACGAAAAAAACAAGTTGGACCAAGGGACAACAAAGAGAAAAGGCCTAAGGAACGAAGAAGGACTTTAATTGGAGAAGGTAGAGGGAATAAGGGAGGTCAACTTTCTAATGATATCAGCATTGTCAGTTCATTCCTTTTCTAAAGTGTCTTTGAGGGAAGAAATTTGAGCTTAAAGGACCCTCTTTTCATCCTCATGAACAACTTGGGCAGCCTTCAATGCAGTCTGTACAACCTAGCTTGCTTTGCCTCTAAGGCATTTCTCAACTTCTGCATAGGGTTGTCTGGACTTCTCATAGCCGTAGGTAACATAGCATGGTTCATATGTCTAATGACATCCTTAGTAGTCAACAAGGATCACACCTTGACAGGTACACGAAAATCATCAAAAACTGATGCATGCCAGATCTGATAGGGCAAATCATGACCATTTGTATCTTTGACAAGTACCCTTTGTATGTGCTTAATGATGAGTTGAGAAAGGTCTATTGTAATCTCAGAATCCAATAGTTCCATTAAAGTAAGATCAAGGAAACTTGCAACTATTCTCTTTTCCTATCTAGGAAGGATCATTTTGTAGACCATATCAAAATAAAATTGATAGAGAGGAGACATCTCATTTTTCATCACCCTACTATGAGAAGGAAGAAGGGGATTCCCAAAGAATTTCCTGGAAATATCAAGAGCGGATGGAAAATTATCAAGAGGGGTCCAAGAACCCTTCACATAATGTCCCCAACCCCCTGTAGGAACATTTATAATTATATTCGAATCAACAGGATAAATATTAATGGTTTTCCCATGAACAGTGGTTGAGATCATCTCTCTAATAGAAACTCCATTTGTATAAAATTCATACACTTCATTTTTTCCAACTTTCTTTGATAATCACTTTGCATAAACAAGTATGAACACCCCTGAGATCTCAACTTAGAGACTAAGGTATCCATATTAGGACCCCCAAAACCGGTGACAACTCTACCCCTAGCTATTTTTTATTTTTGAAAGTGCAAAACATAATCAGACTAAGAAGCCTTTTTAGTAGGAGTTTCAACATTAACATTAAAATCAAAATTTGGATCATTTACAGTAAGAGGAGCAGGAGAAGTAGAAGGAAGAAAATTAGAGTTTGAGTCAGATGAAATAGGTTTGGTTACTTATTTCTTCGGATGGGAGGTACACTTTGAAGAACCTTTGACAGTAAGGAATTTGACAGTAGAAGCTTTGACAGTAGATTTGGAGGATGAGGAGGCTTTGAAAGTAGGTTGGGAGGATAATTTATGAGAGAAGGAGGGCTTGGGAGTTTTAGAAATTATGTGGTTCTATTTTATTTTGGAGCAAAGGAGAATATCAGAAGAGGACTCACATGGGGATGGAGAAGCAGTAGGGGCTACCCATTTATTTTTACTTGCATGAAGTGCCTCTTCCAAACAAGCATCTTCCTATTATTTCTTTCCCCCGAGTAAGTGGAGTACGAGGTGAAGGGAAAGCGGGAGAAGAATTAACTTGAATATCTACACCAATTTCAATAGAGACAGAAGATGGTTTTCATTTCAGAGTAGATCTTGACCTTCAAAGAATGAGGTTAGCAATAGAGATGTCATCTCGATCGAGAATCTGAAGAGGAACTGGAGGTGGTGGTGACGATTCAGAGAATGGTGAGGGGTTGGAAGAGTAGTGAGAGAAAGGGTGTGGTAAATTCTTAAATAAAGAAAAATTAGATTATTTGAGAGAGATTTTGGGTTGAATGAGTGAAGGTGTAACACCTTAATTCTCTGAACCAGAATGTTACATGGTGCTTATGACCCCGAAGGACCACAAGAAAACCCATGAATGATATCTGTACCTGTACACTACATAATATACATATAATAATGCAGAAAACATGAATATGTAGGCCATAAGTTTCAACTGAATAAAGGATCTATCAAAATATAACATCCGTGTGGGTGAAAAATACGTAAAACAATTAAAGTCTGAAATAAATCTGAACTAAATCTGAAAGCCTCTAAGTACTGTATTAATAAGGAGTTGAAGGAGCATGTCTCCAACTAACTCCATAAAAAAAAACTAACTGAAATAATAAATGAATCAGATCATATAGTCCTCGAATGAAGAGAACTCACTGCAACTATGTCTACTGGATCGAGACTGCTACTATTAGTATGAAACTTATGTCGCTGAACCTATGGTGTAACATGAAAAGAAAGAACCATAGCACAAATGCGTCAGTACAACTGGAGTACTGAGTATAAGAATGAGGTAGGCTAAACGCAAAGGGTTTACATGCATGAACAATGCTAATTCACTGACTGATATAAACGTAAGAGTACAAACATACATACATAGTAACTGAGATTGTGAGTACGTGATATCTAGATTTGTACAATAATACATGGTTTGATAATAACTGACATGACTGAAGCTATAGTTCTGCTAACATAGGCAACTCTGTCTAACAATCTTGAATCTGGTGGAACTATCTGAGTTTCGTACTATAACTGAATTTGACTGTATCTGACAGTCCTAGTATACTGATATCTAAAGAACTATCTGAGTACTTTTACTAAGACTGAGTCTAAAACTGTGGGAGGTCGTTATTTAACTGGCATGCCCCATATGTGCCATTATGGCTAATATGGGGTCTAATATCTGCCCTTATTGGAAGGGTGTCAATACCGCGCCACTGGTAAGGATAATGTGTGAGCAACCCTCATATAACAGGTAACTCTGGTGAGAACGGTGGAAACCCTCATATAACAGGTTAAGCCACCTCATCCACCTTTATATAGTTAGTGATGATGTCTCAACCTATGTTGGCTATATAGTTCAAGAACACAAGGATGACTGCTAAGAATCACACCCTCATGTAACAGGTAACTTCCCATCCTTAGGTTCACTCGGTGCTAACACGTACTCCCATCTGAAGGGACTGATCATAATTTACTGACTGTGCTTAGACTGAGTAACTGACTTCCATTGACCAACAGAATAGTACTACTATTTGAGAATTTACTGAGATCATAATATTTCTGAGGTTTCTTGAGTCACATGACTAACTGAGTTTTATAGATCATGGCTTTACTGAGATTATTATGACAACACGACATGGCTCTAGGCGCACAGCTATATTTTTTAGGAACGAATACCCCCAGGACTCGGTAGAAGAAAACTGACACACACGATATGACTTGATCACAATATTTGAGTCCATAATTCATAATATCATAAGTAGGGGATAATATACCACATGTAGTTTTCAACATCTTGTGCATAGTGGGGAGTGTATGGAATATATATATCATGTACATATTATATCACTCAATTATCATAAATGCTTTATACCACAACAATAACAACAAAATAATGGCATGGAACTCATATTGAATTGTATAGTTAACATGGACTTGTCATGTAGATAATATAGGACCATGTAAACATGAAATTCCTAGCATTCTAAGTATATTATAAAACACCTTGGATGCACTCTTTAAATCATAGGCATGTTCATAAATTTACATCACATTAAACCACCCAAATTCATGGGTCCCAACTACATGATCAAAACCTTCATGAAAATTCATCAAATCACTACTCTATAGCATAACCACAACCACCAACATGAATACAATCATATCACCACAAACACTCATGATTTATTATTTAAAGATTGATTCTTGAACTCCACAGATGAAAGGCATTCGTGGATGAACACTATGCATACCTTAGATAGAAGATTCATGAAAATTAACGGTGTTGAAGCTCCTATGAAAAACCTATGGGATTCTTGAGAAACTTTTGAGAAAAGAGAGTATAATGTGGTTGGATTGGGCTAAATTCCATGTTTATGGAATATATAGGGGTGGAAATATGACCCAAATACCCCTCTAGATGCGTCATTTAAATTTCTATGAAAATTACCCGATTTGGGCCCCTGACGCAATGCGGAGACATCGCGTTGCCACCCGTTTGTGACCTAGAAACTCACCGCGATGCACTGGAATCGCGGAGAGAAACTAGAAATTGACAAAAATTATTTTGGCTTACGTTGCAATGCACCACTGACTGAAATGACGTTGCTGAAACTTTAAATTACCATAACTTCTTCACCGGGTGTCTATTTTAGGTGAGTTTGTTATCGATGGAAATATTATTCAATTCTCTACAATTTGGAGGGTATGAATCTTCCGTAATACCACCTATAAACCAAGTTAAGCTCGTTTAAAGATGACCTATGTGAAATCACACACGAAAACTTGGTGGATTCAAAAGTTCTTAGCTTGACTTACTCTAAGTGACTCCTATGAACATGATTGTCACATCACAAGCTCTATTATCTCTAGGATACTCATCATAATTCATATACTCAAACATGATTCATAGGATAAGAGGTTTCATGTGTAGGAACAATGGTTCATTTTCTAGCTTAGAAATATATGAGGTATTATAATATCCCCCCCTTGGGAATATTCGTCCTCGAATGAGACTGACTGAAAGGGGAGTAAATATAAATTAGAGTACGTACAAGACATATACTAATGAAACCTAGGTTTATGACTGGCATGAATGAAAAATAAGCATATCATACAGAATATGCATATCTGATGAATGGGTAAATAATTCATGAATAAAGGACTGAGTGTTCTGATGAACTAAGTTTCTCACAATAAGAATGCATATGTGATACAAAAATTGATAAGATAAATCTATGCATATCTGATGCATGATTATATGGCTGACATGATACATGAATGCATGATTAGAAGTACTAATAAGCTGATCACGCATATTTGATGCATTAATACACGACTAAACTAAATCTTGAACATGCGACTTAACGTGGAATGGTAAAGACACCAAGTTGAATTGAAAACTGAGCATGGAATGGAATACCAAGCTTGGTACTAAAATCTGAACATGAGAACAAGTAAGCTGAAAGCAAATTATTACCTTGAACCGAACATACTGATGAATCTGAGATTAATTACTCAATATGCATGAGTGGAAATATAAGAACATAACCGAGTCTAGAATATGATACATGAACTAAACTGAGTCTGTAATGCATGACATAGATAGAGTATCCTATCGTGGACTAAATTGAGCTATTGAGTACAAGGTTACGACTCAGATTTAGAGCTAGAGGGGCAACTTATGAGTATCCCTACTCCAAACTGGATTCATAACATAAGAAAAGAATGTGACGCTTATGTTATAAAAGTTTGAGGGATAATAGCATATCAACCCCTTGGGAAACTAGGTCCCTCTAGGAATAATGTCTTGGCTGAGCTAATGAGGGAAACTGAGGCGATACGCAAGGCAGCTAGGAACTAAATCATGACTGATTATCTGAGATCTGAAACTTGAGGCCTGATACATAATTTAAGATGAAGCAACTAAATTTCATGCACTGCAACTAAGACAACCGAAAGATTTACGAGGTGCTGAGCACGACAGTATGAATATACTAACTTATCTGATTAACTGAATAACTGATAGCTTAATATTAGGCATGTGAGACTTGTCTGTACTTAGTCCAAATAACTGGACTAAGGATATAGAATATTACTCATAGGAGGTAATAATTGATTGGATAACATAAGGTAACTAAGCATGAATGAGCCAAACTATATCACCTTAAGAATGCAAGGCTAGGTGTATAACATAATTTAGAAATATCCTGTAGACTGAGGTACTGAAATACTACTAACTGAGTAACTGATAGTTGTAGCATGGGTTAAGAAAGTCTAGAACTGAACTGACTCTCTAATCTGATTACTAAATTGAAGTTGGCACTAAAATTAAAACTGTAACTGAGATTCTTACTGGAGGTAAATGCTGGGTTCTGATAACTGAATGCTGATAACTGGGTTCAGGATGATACTAAAATACTAAATTCTGTAACTAAACACTGATTACTGGGTGTTGAATAGTGAAATTGTAACTAAGATAAAAACTGAGTTTCCATACTACGCAATGGGATTGATATAAGTCAAGGATCTAAGTATACATTCACACTCTTTAATTCCCTAGCTTCTTAATACAACCTCATGAGAACCACTTACTTGCACACTAACATAGTATTCAAGCCTATCTTTGTAACTATCCCATCGTATATAGTAAGTATGCCACAATCTTCTCTTAACATGAAACACTTTCATCTCCTATCTAAGCAACTGCTCATCACTACAATGTTCCATAAGGAAAGCTTACTGAAGGATTACATCAAGAGAACCTGAAACATAAATTGGCATTGACTGAACTTGACATATAACTGAAACCTAAGAAATAGAATGTCTACAACATGGATTTACCAAAAAGGTCTGAACTGGGGATAAACATAACATAGTTTGAATTTATCTTATCTGTAGGGGCATAACATGAGTCATGGAAACTAAATATACTATATTGCGTGACATGTGTACATGAGTCATGACCTGCATGACCTGAGTTTGAAATTTCTGAATTTGTGAAATATGATTCGTAACACTGAGTGAACTGGAACTGAACTCCCTATCCTGGGAACTGAAAGGACATACGATTCAATGGGAGGCATGTGAACATAAGCTATATTCTTGGAATCTAAGACATAAAGCATGCATAGGAATTATGCTGAATAAAGTACAAAGCTTTACACTGAGATAAGGATGGCTCAGGAATAGTCTTCCCTAACTTCTTTTCTGTACATACTGACGCTACTACTAAAATCTAAGTTCCTGACTAGGTTACTTAATCTATCATCTTGACCTTATCTTAAAGCCATCATCATAAGCCTGAGAACACTAAACTATTGTCTGAACTAAACTTTAATCTTAATCATATACTTACACTCTGTCAAACATATGCTAGCCTTACTAAGACCATTATCTACCTCTATTTCTTTACATACTACTAATATCATATTTACACCGTCATGCTTAATTTCAAGTCAATAAACTTAAATTTCTAACTCACACAGTTCAAGCCTACTAATTCATTCTAGCATAACTATCCCCATGAATACATAATTTGACCAAACTGGATGATACTATCCCAACTCTACCACTGTTAACTCCTGAGTTTATGCTTAAAAATTCTAGGTCTATGCTATCATAGGATTCTGAGAAGGGATCATATGGCATATCTAAATCTAGGTTTGAGAACAAGTTCTCATGATCATGAATAAGATTTGTACAACTTTGGAATATAAAGGAACTGAGGGATACTATATAAGAAAGCCCTATCTTTAGGACTTGAGCTTCACTGTTTCCGTTACCTTGAAAGTAAGGTAAAGTTGACATGAGGGAAGTATGATGTGAATCTACATGGGTTCCTTAGAGAACCTTGCTATAGCATGATCTGAGACATAAAAGAAGGGAAACTGTTCCTAAAACATCTCATAGCCTTCTGTACATAAGTGTGGTGTACAACACACGCATGTACAAGACTCTATTAAATTTGGATTTCAGACTTCCTAGGACTCTATTGAACCTTAGGCTCTGATACCAAGTTTGTAACACTCTAATTTTCTGAACCGAAATGCTACACAGTGCTTATGAACTTGAAGGACCAAAAGCTAACCCATGACTGATATGTATACCTGTATACTACATAATATATATGTAATAATATGGAAAATATAAACATGTAGGTCATAAGGTTCAACTGAATAAAGGATCTATCAAAACATAAAATCTTTGTGGGTGAAAAATACCCAAAATAACTAAAGTCTGAAATAAATCTGAACTAAATCTTAAAGCCTCTAAGTACTACTGAATAATGAGTTGAAGGAACATGTCTCCAACTAACTCCATAAACAAAAAAATGAACTAAAATAATAAATAAATCAAATCATTTAGTCCTCGAATGAAGAAGACTCACTGCAACTCTGTATACTGGATCGTGACTGCTGCTGTTAGTCTGGAACTCGTGTCGGTGAACCTATGGTGTAACATAAAAAGAAATCACCATATCACAAATACGTCAGTACAACTGGAGTACTGAGTATACAAGTGAGGTAGGCTAAATGCAAAGGGTTTACATGCATGAACAATACTAACTGACTGACTGATATGAACGTAAGAGTACAAACATACATATATAGTAACTGAGATCATGAGTACATGATATCTAGATTTGTATGCTAATACATGGTTTTCTAATAACTGATATGACTGAAACTGTAGTTCTAATAACATGGTCGACTTTTTCTGATAGTCTTGAATCAGGTGGAACTATCTGAGTTTCGTACTATAACTGAATTTAACTATATCTGATAGTCTTGGTATATTGATATCTGAAGAACTATTTGAGTTATTTTACTGAGACTTAGTCTAAAACTATGGGAGGTAGTTATTTAACCGACATACCCTATATGTGCCTTTATGGCTAAGATAGGGTCCAATCTCTGCCCTGACTGGAAGGGTGTTAATACCGCGCCACTGGTAAGGCCCACAAACAAACCCATAACTGATATCTGTACCTATACACTACAAAATATATATGTAATAATGCGTAAAACATGAACATGTAGGCCATAAGGTTCAACTGAATAAAGGATCTATCAAAATATAATATCCATGTGGGTGAAAAATACCTAAAACAACTGAACTCTGAAATAAATTTGAACTAAATCTGAAAGACGCTAAGTACTTTATTAATAAGGAGTTGAAGGAGCATGTCTCCAACTAACTTCATAAACAAAAAAAAGTAACTAAAATAATAAATGAATCAGATCATATAGTCCTCGAATGAAGAGGACTCACTGCAACTATGTCTACTGGATCACGACTGCTACTATTAGTCTGAAACTTATGTCGCTGAACCTATAGTGTAACATGAAAAGAAAGAACCATAGCACAAATGTGTCAGAACAACTGGAGTACTGAATATACAAATGAGGTAGGCTAAATGCAACGGGTTTACATGCATAAACAATGCTAACTGACAGATGATAAAAATGTAAGAGTACAAACATACATACATAGTAACTGAGATTGTGTGTACGTGATATCTAGCTCTGTACACTAATACATGGTTTGCTGATAACTGACATGACTGAAGATGTAGTTCTGCTAACATAGGCGACTCTGTCTAACAGTTTTAAATCTGGTGGAACTATTTAAGTTTTGTACTATAACTGAATTTGACTGTATCTGACAGTCCTAGTATACTGATATCTAAAGAACTATCTGAGTACTTTTAATAAGAATGAGTCTGAAATTGTAGGAGGTAGTTATTTAACTGACATGCCCTATATGTGCCATTATGGCTAAGATGGGGTCTAATATCTGTCATTACTGGAAGGGTGTCAATACCGTGCCACTGGTAAGGATAGTGTGTGAGCAACCCTGATGTAACAGGCAACTCTGGTGAGAACGGTGGAAACCCTCATATAACAGGTTAAGCCACCTCATCCACCTTTAATAGTTAGTGATGATGTCTCAACCCATGCTGGCTATATAGTTTAAGAACACAAGGATGACTGATAAGAATCACACCCTCATATAACAGGTGAGTTCCCATCCTTGGGTTCACTCGATGCTAATACGTACTCCCATCTGAAGGGACTGATCATAATTTACTGACTATGCATAGACTGAGTAACTGACTTCCGTTGACTGACAAAATAGTACTACTATTTGAGAATTAATGAGATCATGAGATTTTTGAGGTTTCCCGAGTCAAATGACTAACTGAGTTCTATAGATCATGGCTTGACTGAGATTATTGTGACAACATGAAATTGATCTAGGCACACAACTATAATTTTTGGGTACGAATACCCTTAGAACTCTATATAAGAAAACTGACACACATTACATGACTTGATCACAAGATTGGAGTCCACAATTCATAATATCATAAGTAGGGGATAATATACCACATGTAGTTTTCAACATCTTGTGCATTATCGGGAGTGAATGGAATATATATATCATGTACATATTATATCACTCAATTATCATAAATGCTTCATACCACAATAGTAGCAATAAAATAATGGCATGGAACTCATATTGAATTGTATAGTTAAAATGGCCTTGTCATGTTGATAATATAGGACCATGTAAATATGAAATTCCTAGAATTCTAAGTATTTTATCAAACACCTTGCATGCACTCTTTAAATCATAGGTGTGTTAATAAATTTACATCACATTAAACCACCCAAATTAATGGGTTCCAACAACTTGATCGAAACCTTCATAAAAATTCATCAAATCACTACTCTATAGCATACTCACAACCACCAACATGAATACAATCATATCACCACAAAAAATTCATGATTTATTATTTAAAGATTGATTCTTGAACTTCACGTATGAAAGGAATCCGTGGATGAACACTACGCATACCTTAGATAGAAGATCCATGAAAATTAATGGTGAAATCCTTTGAATATTGAAGCTCCTATGAAAACCCTATGGGGTTATTGAGAGAAATTTTAGAAAAGAGAGTATAATGTGGTTGGATTGGGCTAAATTCCATGTTTATGGCTAATACTCCTCTAGATGCGTCATTTAAATTTTTGGGAAAATTACCCGATTTGGGCCCCCAACATAATGCGGAGACATCACGTTGCCTCCCGTTTGTGACCTGGAGCCTCACTGCGATGCACTGGAATTGTAGAGAGATGTTGAAAATTGACAAACTTCATTTTGGCTTACGGCGTGATGCGCCACTGACTGAAATGACATTGTTGAAACTTTAAATCGCCATAACTTCTTCACCGGGTGCCCGTTTTAGGAGAGTTTGGTATCGATGGAAAGCTTATTCAATTATATACAATTTGGAGGTATGAATATGCAAAAACACCACCTATAAACCAATTTATTCTTTTTCAAATATGACCCATGCAAAATCACACATGAAAACTTGGTGGATTCAAAAGTTCATAGCTTGGCTTTCTCTAAATGACTCTTATGAACATGCTTAACATATCATAAGATCTATTATCACTAGGATACTCATCATAGTTCATGTACTCAAACATGAATCACAGGATAGGAGGTTTCATGTGTAGGAACAATGGTTCATTTTCTAGCTTAGAAATATATGGGGTATTACTGAAGGTAAGGTGATGTTTGGGTGAAGAATAGTAGCAGTTGAAGGACTAGTAGAAGATTCTGAGGAATACACCATAATTTATTTTTATTGGCAAAGGTTGAAGAAGAAGTGGATATAGAAGAAAGATAAGAGGCAAATTTAAGAAGGAAAAGAAGGAAGATAAAATTTGAGGGGACTGTATTTGGAAGAACCGTAATGAGGTAGGGGTTATGTGCTGATGGGAAAGGTCTTTCAGCTTTTTGAAGAAGAAAAAATTTTGGGTTTTTGGCGGTTTTAATCATAACAGAAAGGAACCATATAGATAACCTATTTCTCTTAATGCTACTATGGGAAAATAATAATCATACCTGAGTTCTGATTAGTCAATAAACAACCTTGCCATGATGGTCCAGTCTATCTGTGAAAACTAACACATAGCTGAGTTAATTTACTGTAAAATCTTGGAATTAGGATACACAATTAAATATGTAAGAATGAATTAATCAACAATCACTACGGCATAACTTGTTCTAGTCAATCATTGGGGGAGATTTATACAATTTTAATCACCCCCAATGCTAATCTATTTTATTCAAAGTGTTCTCTACTTAAAGTCTTAGTAAATATGTCAGCAATTTATTCCTCAGTTAAACAAAACATAATTGATATATGGCCTTTTTCAACATTGTCTCTAAGAAAGTTTTGGTGAATATCAATATGCTTAGTTCTTTTATGTTGGATAGGATTTTGGCAATGTTTATAGCACTTGTGTTTTCACAAAAAATTGGAACACAACCTACATCTATTCCAAAGTCCAGAAGTTTCATTTGATCCACAACAACTGAGCACAACATGACCTAGTAGCCATATATTCAGCCTCAGTAATGGATAAGACAATTGAATTTTGCTTCTTTATGAATTAGGTAATCAAACATGATCCCAAGAAGTGTTCCATACCTGTAATTCTTTTCCTATCCACCATGTATCCTGTATAATCATCATCAGAATATCCTACCAAATCAAGGTTGCTACCTTTGTGATACCATAATTCAAGATCACTGGTTCCCTTTAGGTATCTGAAGATTCTTTTTATTGATTTTAGATGTGATTCCTTGGGCTTAGCGTGAAACTAATTACATAGCCCTACACTAAACACAATGTCAGTCCTACTTCCAGTAAGGTACAATAGTGACCCTATCATACCTCTATACATCTTTTGCTCCACATCAGGACCTGATTCATCTAGATCAAGCTTTATGGCAGTGGCAATAGGAGTGTTGATTTCTTTAGTTTTTTCCATGAGAATCTTTTGAGAAGCTCTTTGACATACTTCTATTGGTGTATCATTGTCCCTAATGTTGACTATTTAATTTGCAATCCCAAGAAGTAATTCAGCTCTTCCATCATACTCATCTCAAATTTACAACTTATAAGTTTGGCAAACTCATGAGTAATATTCATGTTGGTTGATCCAAAAATAATGTCATCCACATATACCTACACAAATAACAAATCCTTTCCATTAGTTTCAGAAAAGGGTATTGTCAATTTTATCTCTGGAATAGCCATTCTCCAGTAGAAACTTTAATAACCTCTCATACCAAGCTCTAGGTGCTTGTTTCAACCCATACAAGGCTTTATCCAATTTATACACATGATCAGGAAACTTCTTGCTTTCAAATCCTAGAGGTTGCTTGACATACACCTTTTCTTTGAGAATGACATTCAGAAATGTACTCTTCACATCCATTTGGTAAAGTATAAACTCCTTGTAGGCAGTAAAAGCAACAAGTAAACTTATAGCTTCATGTCTTTCTATAGGATCAAAAGTCTTATCAAAGTCAATTCCTTCCTCTCAGTTGTATCCTTGGACCACCAACTCTGCTTTATTTCTTGTGACTGTTCCATGCTCATCAACTTTAAGCATATATACCTACTTAGTTACAATTCTTATCTATCTTTTGGAAGAGGAACTAAGTGCCATACTTTGCTTCATTCAAATTGATTCAGCTCTTCCTGCATGGCTATGATCCAATCAGCATCAAGCAATGCTTCAGTTATCTTCTTTGGCTCTATTTCTAACAGAAATGCCTTGAAGGCACACATACTTCTCAGTCCAGATCTTGTAGTGATCCCAGAGGTGAGCTCAATAAGAATATTTTCTATAGGATGTGAACCTTGATACTTGTATCCCTTTGGAATCAAGCCTAGTGAGCTACTAGGATCATTAATGACATTCTGATATAGGGTAGTTGGTGGCTCAGTTCCCCCTGTCATTATGCCTTCAGCTTCAGTTTCCTCTATTGAGATGCCTCTAAGTTTGGTAGCTCCAGTCAATGAATCGGGTTGTGTAACCTGTTCCTTAGTATTATTTTCTTCCTGCAGGTTAGTCTTAACACATGATTCATTAAAGATTACACACATGCTTTATTCAACATACTTAGTTTTGTTGTTTCAAATCCTATGGGCTTTACTATAAAGTGAATAACCTAAGAAGATTCTCTCATCACTTTTAGCATTAAATTTTCCCAGATTATCTTTTCCATTATTATGTATAAAATATTTACATCCAAAGGTTCTAAAGTAAGAGATGTTAGGCTTTCTTCCTTTTAGTAATTCATAGGGAGTCTTCTCTAACATAGGTATGATTATGTATCTATTTATGATATATGCTACAGTACTTATTGCCCCAACCTCTAAATTTTTTAGCAACATTTGTTGCAAGCATCATTGTTCTAGCCATTTCTTCCAAGGTTCTAAATTTTCTTTCCCCCACTCTATTTTGTTGTTGTGTTCTAGAAGATAACAAGTTGTGATCTATACAATTTGCTGAATAGTATTTCAAGAATTTTACATTCTCAAATTTGGAACCATTGTCAGACCTTATGGAAACTAATGAAATGCCTAGTTTATTTTCAATTTTCTTAATGAAGATTTCAAAGACATCAAAGACATCTTCTTTAGAGTCTAGAAACAAAGTCCACATAAATCTGGAATAGTCATCAAAAATTACAAAAACATACCTTTTTCAACCTCTACTTTAAAGTCTCATGGGTCCACATAAGCCTATATGAACCAGGTCAAGGCACTTGGTAGTGCTAACATGGTTCTTTGACTTAAAAGAAGATCTTTTCTTCCCTCTTACACATGCACTACATAGTTTTTCTTCCTTTAACTTGGTTTTGGATAATCCCAATACCATGTCTTTCAATGAAAGTATGTTTACTTATTTCAGACTTGCATGACCAAGTCTTTTGTGCCAAAGAAGGGAATCATTCTACAACACTCAGACAAGTCAACTCAAGTTTTGGTAGTGCCTTGATGTCAGCTTTGTATACATTTCTATATTTCCTTGCAGTGAGCACAATCTTTATGGTGTCCATCCTTTTGAACTCCTTCATTGGACCCCGTTACAGTCCACACTCGCCCAATACTTTTCAGGGATCCAACTTGCGTCTTGTGCTTTTGTTGATCATTTTGAGCCTTATTGAGTTGTTTTCACTTGATTTGAATCCTGTCTATCATTAATATATCATAATAATACATGCAACAAGCATCCTAAATCATTAAACACATCAATTAAGAGCTCCAAACAACACAACATCCTCACCAATGAACTAGAAACATGAGCTAAGCATAGGCTAAATTCATATTGAGCTTTAACTCATTGTTTTCACTCTTTTCTTGATTCAATTGACCCTTGAACATTATAAATAAGTTTTTTAACAATAAAAACATATTAAAAACCTTATTAACTCATTAAAATACATTAGAACTCAACACAAGAGACTAGATAACACCTAGCTCAAGCTAGTCACACTAGCTTTCTCGGTTGAACTCTAAATGGTCGAATTGAATTAAAACTCGTATGAAAACACCATTAAACATTGTAAACACGCACTTGGACATATAATTTCTAATTTATATCATTATTAACACACATATCATAAGAATCATCCTCAAAACAAGGCTAAAAAGGCTAGAATAGTAATGTTAGAATGCATAAATACACCCAACATCACCACCCCACACTTAAAGCCTTGTTCATCCTCGAACAACTCTTAACTATAAATACCATGAGCTGAAGAGACTCCACACTTCCAATACTTGAAAGACACTTAATCTAGCAGTACAATGACTGCACGAATGCAAGTATCTACACTAAGCATGTTTTACACAATTGAAAGCTCAAGAACTCTACTCCAAAAAAACCTAGCCTCAAGAATTGACTAATCTAGTTGGTAAACTCATTATTATTACTCAATCAAGGACATCGTACAAATCACCTACATTTATCAAACATGTGCCCCTCACAACAAGAGAGTTACCCACAATCACTCAAAATAATGTAATTTATAATGTAATGGGTACAAGAATCAAATTACGCTCACTCTTACAAAGAATTCACAAGTTACACATAATGAACCATAGGCTTGCCCTTAGTGTAGTGTTCCACTAATAGTCGAATGTAAATCTTAGGATCAATTAGGACTTTTTTGGGTTGTAATGTAGGCTAAGGGACGGGTAGGAACTATTTTGGCTAAGAATAGTGACTGACCTCTCTAAGAACTTTAATACACTATATTATACATTTAAAACCAATCTCCAACAATCAAATTAAACCACTTTTGTCTACCCATCTCTTTTAAGCATTTTTACAAACACTTGGTGGACACATAGTTTACTACCACAAGAATCAATTTTCTCTTTTTTCACAATCATGGCAATATTTTTAGCATAAATTATATGACAACCATCCACCACAAATCAATTATACACAAATAACTATTACCTTGGGGCATCAATTTCACCTTTTTTTTCTTCAATTTTTCAAACTCCTTTCTCAAATTCATTTTTTTCAATAAAGCACTTAGAATCTTCTTGGATCAAATTATGGTCTATCAAAGAAGAGATTAGGCTACTTATGAGGTTACCAAAAAAAAAGTTATAGGCTCAATGGAGGTTAACTAGGATAATGCATAAGGGTAGGTAAAAAAAAGGTATAAAACATTGTTATCAAAGAAATGCCTATATCATCTCCTAAACCTACATTTTTTATTTCACTTTACACACACACCGGGCAAGTTTTAGACATCACATGCGAAAAGGAATACATAAAAATCTCACACAAATATGGCAAATGCTCAACTCAATAGGATCATCATAGACTCCTAACCAAACAATAGTATGAATTCAAAATTAAGCCAACAAATACTAGACTCACAAAACATGAGCATAAGAGTCTCAAAAATAGTAATTCACTCAATCAACATGCTTTTTTCAACAAGCCCACTTGCATCATGTAATCAAAAATAGAACCAACAAGAATATCTCACTTATTCCTAACCTAATTTTTTAAAAAATTGAGTCAAAATTTGGTAATTTCCCCACCCTACACTTAAAAATCTACTTTGTCCCCAAAGTGAACTTAAAAGTAAGAAATAGAAATACTCCTTGAGGCCTCTAGGCCTATCTAGTAGCATCTTCACATAAAGAGGGGATCCATGGAACCCCACACTCCATCTTTGCTATGCTTCAAGATCAAGTTTATGGTACTCAGACTTCCCATTAACCTGTGACTCAACCAAAAACAAAAACTACGTGAAATAAAAATGAAAATAAAACCTACTTACCTTGGATTGCCTCCCAAGAAGTGTCTAATTTAGTGTCGCAACATGATCCAATCAAATTTTTCCTCTACCTTGAGGATATGGATTTCACTCCCAATATCGCATCCATCTTTTTGCCTCGATTATATAGAGGTGGTACGGAGATTAATGAACCGAGTAATGGATGATTTATGATGAACCACTCGGCCTTGAGGTGAGGTGTGTTTTTATATTGCTTATCCAATGTAAAATCAAGAATATATGATTCTTATTCCTCATCTTCACACTCTTCCACTATTTTAAATGATTTCATAGACAAGATATCATCTAAACATAATGTAGAAAAGTGCTTGAAGTGGGGACCAACAAATCCTACTACAAAATTTATACTATCCTCAACACTCTCACTATTATTCACCTTCTCAATTTCAATCTCAAAAGAAAGATAACAGTTGAGTGGTTAGGATTCTTGTGGTGGTGGTGGTGGTATATCCTTAACCTCTATAGTTGTCTTCGCAAATATGACTGAATCAGGATTAAAAGAACACATATCTGCAGAGTGATATAGACTGTAACAAACCACACTCCAACTTGTGGGTTGCTCCAAAGGTTGGAAACAAACAGGTTCCCTTCAAATGCTTGGATCAAAATCCAGACAAAAAGCCTCATGGTGGGTCCTCCACAAAAATGACAAGAATCATCACCCCTCAAAACTCATCTATCCAAGAATGACATCTCAAGAAGAGTGTGATAAAAATAGGAATAAATAAAAAATAGAAAGAAACCAAAAAAAAAAAACTATTAACAACTCAATATAGAAAAACTAAAATTAAGATAGTTGCCAAATTACAAGTCCCCGGAAACGGCACGAAAAACTTGACAGTGTCCAACCGCACACACAAGTGTAAGTGGTCTTATCAAGTAATATAGTACCTTCAAGAAAGCCCAAGTATCGATCTCTCGGGAACTTGCGTTCGCCGCCTATCTAATTCTAGTTTAACTAATTGAGAAAAAGTAAACAAGGAGAGAGTTTGTAATTTTTCAAATTAAAAATAAAATAAATAATGCATAAAAATAAAATACTTGGGACAATCAATGGAAGAAAACCAAGGGTTGAGGTATTTCGAACAATCATACAAATCTCTATTCCTATCGCAGTTTACTTGGTTATTAGATTGTTGATTCGCAAGATTTATGCGACGATTTTAGTCTCCCGATCTCAAATCTTCTATCTAGTAAATATTGTACCTACAACTCCTGCATAGATACAAGAATTCTTCAAGATTCATGAAGTTGTCTTCTTGCAAGTGAAACAAGCAAGGCTTCTAGGTATATCCCTATCCTAGATGTTATCCCTTATTTTATAAGAAAATAAGAACTTTGCTCCCTAATTTCTTCGTTCTATTCTATGATTCTCCTCCCGGATTCACATAAAAATATAGAATTATTCTAATGGTAGCTAATCATTAAAATAGTAGGCTCAAGAAATTAAGGACAACCCATATGATAATCCAAAATTAAACTACAATAAAAAATATTAAAAAGTATTTATGTTCCTGGCCTCAACCCCAGAAAGAGGGTTTTAGCCTTTAATGGAAATATTCATCATCCAATCCCTTGGAATGATGATACAAATCATAAAAAAATCAAATTAAAATGAGAAAACATAAAAATAAGTTGTGGCATCCTGCAATGATGTTCCAAGTTGATCTAGGGTTTTCAAGAGGTCCCAAGATGATCAAAACGGAATTTGAGGTGTTATATTTATACTATACAAGTCATAAACCGACTTGTATTTGATTTCCATGCTAATTTTACTTTAGTTGGGAAGAATTATCCCAATTTTGGGCATCAGTGCGACGCGTAGACATGCAAAATCACAATTGTCAAAAAATCTGTCAAATTCCAGTAGCTGTTCGCGATTTCAACGCATCACGGGGCCCCCAGAAACTCCAAATTAAGATACACGTGCTATATTTCCAAAAACTTGGGACTCTTCTAAATCTAGTTATTTTTTGAACTCCTCCATTGGACACCTGTACAGTCCACACTTTCCCAATACTTTTCAGGGGTCCAACTTGCGTCATATGCTTTTGTTGAGCATTCCGAGCCTTATTGAGTTGTTTTCACTTGATTTGAAGCTTGTATATCCTTAATATATCATAATAATACATGAACCAAGCATCATAAATCATTAAACACATCAATTAAGAGCTCAAAACAACACAACATCCTCACCGATGAACTAGAAACACGAGCTAAGCATAGGCTAAATTCATATTGAGCTTTAACTCATTGTTTTCACTCTTTTCATGATCCAATTGACCCTTGAACATTATAAATAAGTTGTTTCACATATAAAAACATACTAACAACCTTAGTAACTCATTAAAATACATTAGAACTCAACACAAGAAACTAGACAACACCTAGCTCAAGCTAGTCACACTAGCTTTCTCGGTTGAACTCTAAATGGTCGAATTGAATCAAAACTCGTGTGAAAACACCACTAAACATTGTAAATACGTACTTGGACAAATAATTGCTCATTTATATCATTATTAACATACATAGCATAAGAATCATCCTCAAAACAAGGTTAAAAAGGCTAGAATAATAACGCTAGAATGCATAAATACACCCAACATAACTCCTACATTGACAATGGGTAAAGCTTCCACATGTTCCATGAGGAATGACAAAACTTGCAAATTTGATTGAAGAGATGACCTGATTAGGATGAGGATGCTCAAGATATAGAGTTGTTGTTTTTTTTCTTTCACTCATTCTTTTTTGAAGGCCACATGTTAACAAGAAGTGGATGAGTCTCTGATCCCCGTGATTTTACACTTTGTACCTTTGCCTATTTTCTCAAATTTTTATGTGCAAAATAGTGTTTGAGATTAGTACAACGTTAATGAATCATCGTAGTCCTACTTTCTTTTGTTCTTTTTAATAAAATATTCTCAAGTGAGACTATTAAGAGAGTAATTTTTTAAATTACAAGAACAATCTCCTTAAGTTCACCAGCCAAATTATGCATATGCGAGCTGATTCACAAAAAAAAAAAAAAACAAATATCCAGTACAATCCAACAAAATAGGGTCTGTGGAGGGTAGGCATACGCAGACCTAACCTTATACATAGGGTAGTTATTTCCTATAGAACCTATAATTCAAGTTAAAAAGAAGACATATGTACAGTTAGGTTCAAACCTGCTTCTTCAAGCCAACAACTCTAGCCCTTTGCTACTAGCACTAGACTTGATTCCAAAAAAAAAAATTAGGGAAAGGGTTCAAATATGTCATTGAACTATCAGAAAGGGCTTATTTTTGCAATTAGTTAAATGTTCGGGTCATTCATGCCATCTCTGTTAAAAAACCAGCTCATCTATGCAATTGCTTTTTAACGGTGGATTTTTCAAAAATAGCTTTGTCACGTGGCCTCTTATTAGAAGTTCACGTTATTATATTGGACACACTAAAAACTTGATCCATTAAAAAGAACCCACCCACGCCTGACCTATTACCTTAATCCACTTTCAGATTTTTCTCTAGTACGCAGAGATCAATCAGATATCCGAAAAATCCTAATACCATTTTCTTATATCATCTTCTCTGAGCTTCGATGCCCGAAATCTATGATAATAAGGACGGAGGACTAATTCGTTATCAAGGATTCTTATAACTATGTAGTGTAAAAGGTTCTTGACACATGTGATGGTCAAAGTTGTGAACTAATTCTTTCGTGTATTAGAATATACCTTACTTCCCTCAAGAAATACACTTATGGAAAACACATTGTATCGCATGTTGAGAAGCTCATCGCGACAGGAGGTTAGTACCACAATGTTTCATTATACATTAGACTTTAGCCAACTTCTAACTATCATTTCATCATATGTTTTTTAGAGAGACATGTGGCTTTGTCGTTGAATTCTTCTCAAGGCAATCCAATTTTGAAGAACTGAAGAGAATTTTTTTTGTACAACTTATAAATAATTGTAAATAAGTAGCAATTCAGTTTTGCTTCTGCCTAAATAATTGTAAATGGAACCCTGTAATTATTTTTTCAACATGAGGATAGTGAAATGAAGCAACTTATTACTTGGTACCAAAAGAAGATGATATACAAAAATGATATCCTTGTGTACGAGAGAAAAATCTGAAAGTGGATAAAGGTAATAGGTCGGGTGTGGGTGAGTTTTTTTTAATGGATCAAGTTTTTAGTGGATTCAATTTAATGACATGAACCTCTAATAAGAGGTCACGTGGCAAATCAACTTTTGAAAACCCACCATTCAAAAATAATGGGATGGATGAGCTGAATTGTTAACGGCGGTGACATGAATAAGCTGAACTTTTAACTGATGATATAAGTGAGCAACTTCTTATAGTTCAGTGACATATTTGAGCATTTTTCCAAGAAACTATTATTTTGTAATGTAGCTTGACCATCTTAACTAGCGACAGATACTGTTAGATGTGAACAACAACTTTTCCTTATATTATAATGATATTTTGCCATCAATCTTGCAATTTCGACATTTTAATCTTATAATTATCATTATTTGCCTCATGCAGCATAAAATATATTATACCAGGATATACACACTTTTCTCCATATAATATTTACTATTTTGTCATCAAATCGTAACAATGAATTTCTTTTTTTGTAAGGGGATAGTTGTGAAGACAAGCATATTATATTGGAGATAGGAGCATCAACACTAGAATTTTTTAATCTCAAATAAACTCTTTACTTTATTAATTTAGGTGAATGATATTTTCACCTAAAATGGTGACTCCATAAAATGGCGTTTTATACCAAACAATGAGTCTATGATCAGTTATGGTTACGGGATATTTTGGGGAGATTGAATTAAGTACTTGGGCAGTCAAATAGGATCTACGGAATTGGTGAAGAACTTGGGTTGTCAATTTGACTATTTTTCCAAGCTACTCCCTCCGTCTCAAATTACTCGTTCCAAATTGAGATGACACATTGATTAAGAAAAATGATTAATAGCATGCCTAATTTATCATAGTACCCATATTAAATGATGTTGACATCTTAATTTGAAGAAAAAATAATTAATACAAAGGGAAAAACATGAAAGAAAAACTTTGTCTTGTCTTGATTAATGAAAAAAGATAAGTAAAATGGGACACCAAATTAGAAAATTTGAAACGGGTAATTTGACACGAAGAGATTACTTTATTAACTCTAACTAAAAGCAAGTTATAAGAACATACTTTATATGGTTAGGAGAATGAATATGTTTAGAAAAGACTTTCTTCGTAAAGAGACAGTTATGTATTTGTTTATTGACGTTCTTTGTTTCCTTCATACATACATAACATCACTATATATTGCTGATTGTTTCTTTTTGAGAAGGAAAAAGGGTCAAATTTGCCTCTCTACTTTAAAAAATTAGCTAAATATACCCTTCGTCATATTTTGGAGTCAAATTTATCCTCGTTGTCATACTTTGGGGCCAAATTTACCCCTCTACTTTGAAAAATTGGTTAAATATAGCTTTCGTCATATTTTGAGGCCAAATTTACCCTCGATTTCATACTTTGGGGCCATATTTACCCTCATGTAAAGGTGTCAAACAGGTCGGGCCGGGCCAACCCAGAACCGGCCCTTCCATTTTAATCGGGTTGAGGGCCGAGTTTGACATTAACCGGTCCGGGCTGGGCCGGGCCAAACAGTAAAAAATTAAAACCCACCCTAACCCGGCCCACTTAATCCAACCCGATCAAACCCACCAAAACCCGATTAAAAACCGGCCAAATTCGTTTAAAAAAACAAATAATCCAATATACACTATATACACTCCAATATATACAATATATATTTTTAAAAAAATATATAAACAATTATACATATATACGTACCATTCAATATATAATTATATATGACTATACATACTACTTTAAATAAAACATATGCTATATTAGTATAATATATATATATATATATACACTACAATATATATATATATATATATATACTAATTTATAAAACATATACACATGTATACGTTAAATATATATTACTTTAGAAGATATATATACATATATATGCACCATTCAATATATATGTACTACTTTAAATAAAATATATCCTACAATACACACACACACACATATATATATACAACAATATGTATATATATATAGTAACATACTAATTTATAAAACATATACACTTGTATACTTTAAAGATATATGTCTATAGAAGATATATACACATATATACGCACCATTCAATATATATGTACTACTTTAAAAAAAGTATATACTACAATATATATACTAATTTATAAAACATATACACATGTATACGTTAAATATACACGTCTATAGAAGATCTATTCACATGTATACACTCTATTCTATGTATATGTAATACTTTAAATCAAATATACTATAATATATATACATTACAATATATATTTGTATAGTTATATACTAATTTATGAAATGTATACACATGTATACGTTAAATATACACGTCTATAGAAGATCTATTCACATATATACACTCTATTCTATGTATATGTAATACTTTAAATGAGATATACTACAATATATATACATTACAATATATATTTGTATAGTTATATACTAATTTATAAAATATATACATATGTATACGTTAAATATACACGTCTATAGAAGATCCATTCACATATATATACACTCTATTCTATGTATATGTAATACATTAAATTAAATATACTATAATATATATACATTACAATATATATTTGTATAGCTATATACTAATTTATAAAACATATACACATGTATACGTTAAATATACACGTCTATAGAAGATCTATTCACATATATACACTTTATTCTATGTATACGCACATATATATATATATATATATATATATATATATATATATATACTACTACTACTACTACTACTTATAAAATATACTACATTATATATACATTACAACATATATATAGATATATATTAATTTATAAAACATATACACATGTATACGTTAAATGTACACTTCTATAGAAGATATATACACGTGTATACACACCATTCAATGTATATATACTACTACTTATAAAATATACTACATTATATATACATTACAATATATATAGATATACTTATATACTAATTTATAAAACATATACAGATGTATATGTTAAATATACACTTCTATAGAAGATATATGCACAAATATACAAAACATATGCTACTTAATATAATAAATTAATAATATTTGGTAGTAAATTAATAATGTATTAGAAGTAAGTTTTTAATTTAAAGTAGAAAACTAGAAATTCAATTTAAAATTTTAAATCGTTAAATGAGAAAAAATAAAAAACAAGGACTAAGGAATGAATGAATTTGGGGAATTTAATTGATTGCAAAATGATCCAAAATATATAATTTACATGAATGAAATATCTATAAATTATGCATCATTTTTTCCAACTCATTCATGTTAATATTAAATTGAACTTGCATAGGATAGTTGAAGTCAACGGGGCCAAAACCATGGGAACTTGCATAGGATAGTCGAAGTCCGGTTTCATTCCTTGGTTTCTTCTTTCCGCTCTAATTCAATCTCTGAGGAAAACTAGAACATTCATTGCATTACTTCCCAATGAGTGTCGGTTGTATCCAAGCAGCTGTCGTCCCTGACTAAAGGCGCTCTCTGATGCAACTGTTGACATTGTAACATTCAAGATATCTCTAGCTAATCTTGAAGGCATAGGATATTGTGTTTCATTACTCCTCCACCAATCCAATGTGTTAATCCGTCGTCTGCGATCCTCTGGTGCCGTCCGAAGTTAATATTTCAGCTCTTCTTGATAAGTTGATGCGTAAGTTCTCTCATCAACACTGTTCCAACAATTTAAATCACAAAACGAATCAGAAAAACCACTATGTGCCGGCCTTTTAGAAGATAATGGCTCCTCGGGAGGATGAGGAGCGACAGTTGGAGTGATATTTGTAGGTACGACTAAATCAAATAAATCAGCATAGTGATTATATAATTTTTCTATGTAATTCTTTGCATCAGTCGTAGCCGTCCACAAATCAGGTTGTACTTGTTCAGAATCATGGTTGGTATTTATTTCTAAGTTAGTATAAATAAGAGTACTAAAGCGACACATATGATTATATTTCATGCACGGATTTAGCATAGCACCAACCAAGTAAATAGGGTGAATCGAAAAAAAATATTTTTTAAATTTCGTAAACATGGCCCCAACAGCTTCTTTATAACCTTCTTTATTTTTATATTCTTGGAGCAAACCAGAAATATCGGCTATATATGCCAAAATATTACAAATAGTAGGATCATAAGCACCAGAAAATTCAATCATAGCTACATAAAAATTTTCTAAAAACTTAACAAGATCATTTATTACAACCCAATCAGAATTATATAGCATCCAATCAGCAGAATCAGCAAATGAACCGCAATGTTGGTTAAAAGCTAGTGTAATAGGAATTCTATATTTATAACAAGTTTTTAAAAAATTCATACGTAGAATTCCATCTAGTATCAATTTCCTCAGGCATCAAAATCGGTGTAAGTCCATTTTCTTGACATTTAACTTTAAATTCTCTAATTCTTGATCTACGATTATTTCCTTGAATAAAACCAACGGCAAGACGAATTTTTTCAATATAAAGCTCAAAAAAGTCAAGACCATCTTTTACAATTAAATTATATATATGACATGCACACTTAATATGAAAATTTCAGGTAAGGACGGAGATAGCGTAGATTTTATTTTGTTATAGCAGTCTTGTTGTTAGAAGCATTATCAAAAGCAATACATAAAATTTTATTTTCGATACCATAATATCCGGCAATTTTAACAATAGAATCACCAATAAATTGTCCAGTATGTTTACGATCTTCATCATATAAAAAAGCAAGAATACGTTTTTCATCACGAAATTACTATCCATCCAATAACAAGTAACGGTTAAATAATCATTTTTATTTACAGCACGACCAAGATCAGAAGTTAGGGACAATCTACATTGAATATTTTTTAACAATGTTGATAAATAAAAATAATATTGTGAATGGAGTCTAAAAATATCAGACCGACAAGTAGTTTTAGGAATACTATTAAACATAGGATTATAAATTGCTTGTATATAACGAATAAAAGAGTTAGACGAAGGAAAACTAAAAGGCAAACAACCCACAGCTACCATTTTAGTTATTTCTTCTCTATCCCTCAATTTATTAAACTTCTTCTCTACGTGAACGGTTGCTGGGTCCATTCTAGTTTGCGTTGACCCACCAACATCTCCACCACCTTTTGCAATATTTAACTCTCTTTTATGATCTTCAGCTAGATGTCTCATTAACGTACCCGTACCCCCTTGCTTGCCTCCACTTCTATGCTTATATATTTATTGACAAATATTGCATTGCACCTCAATATCTGATATACGTTCAAAAAATTGCCATGCTATGCTAGTTCTTTTATGAGGTTTTGGGGCACTGGGAGGACGGGAAGGGAGATTAACTAATTCAGATCTAACGTTAGCATCTCCTACTGCGGGGGTCTCAGTAATATTTTCATTATCTTCATCTAAATTAACCGCATCTACTTCATTTTCTTCTTCTATATCGTAATTTTCCTGAGTTTCTACATAATCCATATCGTGAGCACCTACACCTATTTCTTCCTCAAAAGGTGTACCAAGCGGTACCGAAGGCGAAGGCACACGGGTATATCTACTACTTGAA
Organism: Capsicum baccatum var. pendulum; assembly: GCA_030864225.1. NCBI lineage: Eukaryota > Viridiplantae > Streptophyta > Magnoliopsida > Solanales > Solanaceae > Capsicum > Capsicum baccatum. The sequence goes on along the minus strand of CM061560.1, from coordinate 231,424,442 downwards.
CTACCTCTACAGCTAGTAATTCACTTTTTACTACCACTACCGCTTCTGGAACAAAAAATTTTAACACCTTTAGTAGCAAGGTTTCTTAATTTATCCATAATATAAATTAAATTAAACTAAAAATATTCAAACTAAATATTAAACAATTAATATAATAAATAAAAATTAAATGTAAGAGATGGAACGACAATATCAAATTTTGAAAGTATCCGAAGATTGCAACTTTAGAAACTTCCGCTCGTACTTTGTAAACGAAAAATTAAAAAATTAAAGTGAACACTTTAAGAAATTAAATATATTGAATATTTGAGAATTGAGAATTGAGATTTGAGAGAGAATGAGATTTGAGAGGGTAAAAAATTGTGTGAAAAATGATTTGAAGTTGTAGGGTATTTATAGATTTTTTTTGGGATTAAAAATATTTTTTAAAGTTTTTTTTTTTAATAAATGGGTCCAAATTAGCCGCTTGGACCCAAAAACGGCTAGTTTGGCCCAAAAATCCAAAATATTTTTTTTTTTAATTTTTCCAGGCCGGGGCAGGCTAGGCCGGTTAACCGGCGGGCCTGGACCAGGCTTGGTCCGGGCCGGGTTAGCCGGGCCCATTTTAACAAAATAACCGGCCCGGGACCTGGAACCCTAAAGCCTTAGGGCTTACCGGGCCGGGTCAAATCGGGCCGAGTTAGATAATAGGGCCCGACCCGGCCCACTTGACACCCCTACCCTCGTGGTTAAGAAACTTTTCACTTTCAACCTTCCTTTAACATAAAATCCCAAATCAATGTTAAATTCTCTAATTTTTTTTTAAAAAATCACATCCTAATCTAACCCATAAAAAATATACCAATAAATATACCCCTCCCTTAGTTTTGTTGGTCGAATTTTTTCAACTAACAAAAATACTTCTTTTTCAACGTGCAACATTGGTAGGTAGTTTACAAATGAACAAAACGTAAAATGAAATGGGATAACAGAGAGGCATGAAACTAGAGAAAACGTCTATTACAAACTTTGCTCTTATTCGATTACGTTCAAATTTCAAATTTTGGTATGCAATTCTCTGTGTATCAAAATTCTAGAACCAGTGAATAAATTTTTTGAGTAAATGACATGATAAAATTTTTGTATAAATCTAAATTGCATATAAATATATATGAATGAAGAGATGCCCGATTGGTACATAAGGAGACTTCTTAACTCAATCATCCAAAGAAATATTCAATGGGTCTAATCTATTGCATTAGTTTGTCAAGTGCCATTTTTCATGATTTTCTCACTGATGCAGAATCACGAACTGAGAAAGGAATATATTTCTTTGTGTTTGCTCTGATGCAAATCAATTTTTCATGAGCTATGCCTGATAAATATCTAGTGGCTTAATCTCGTTGAAAAATTGGCCAACAAAATTGAAGGGAGTATATTTATTATTTGTGTCTTTTTTTGTGGCTCGAGTCAAATCAGAAGGATTAGATTAAGGTGTATTTTATTTTTAAAAAATGGGATATTTAACGTTCATTTGAGCTTTTCTATTTAAAAAGTGTACATATGAAAAGTTTTTTAACAACGAGAGTAAATTTGATTTCAAATTATGACAACATCAAGGGTAAATTTGACCTCAAAGTATGACGAATGGTATATTTAGTCAATTTCTAAAGTAGAAGGGTAAATTTGGCCCCAAAGTATAACACCAAGGATAGATTTGACTACAAAGTATGACGAAGGGTATATTTAACTATTTTTTCAAAGTAAAGAGGTAAATTTGACCCTTTTCCCTTTTGGTAATAAAAAGATTTAAGATAGTTGAACATTGGATAAGTAAAAAAAAACTTTTTGAGGGGTTTTTTAAAAATAAACCAATCAAACTTCGTGTAATGGAATATGTTGTCAACCATAAAATAGATATTATGTCTTTTTAATAGGCTTAATCTTACCACATGAAATTTTACTTATTAGTTATCAGTCTGTGTATAAATTTGAAAATTATATTCTATCCATATTTTTATGTAGTTTTCAGAATATTGACAATGTATTATATTTTGTTTTCCTACTGTTAAAATACAAAACATTAGAAATTACTCAATTAAAAGTAACTACACATAATAAAATAAATAGCTAATCTTAAAAAAGGAGATGACAAGTTATGTTGAATTTGAGTGCAAAGGTTATATTGTTATATTAAAGATAAGTTGTGAGCTCTGAACTAAAAATAATAGGAATTCAATATGATCAAATAAAGAAGATTATAATTTTTTAATATTGTTCGTGCATCGCACAGATATACTTGTAAGTATGCATTTTAATGTTATCTTTGCGTAATCCTATGATAAACAAATATGTATTTTAGTGTTATCTTTGCTTAACACTTTGATGTTTGTACTTTCTAACAACACAATTACCAAGAATTAATCAACCTCCTTCTAGGATTTGATAGACTAATATTTATTTATAGATTGGGTTGATCTGCAATTGATCTACCTTGCATGGTTATAGTTTTAAGTATTATTAATCTATTTGCAAGTTTCAGAAGATGAACTAATTTACAATTTTTTATTCCGACATTAAACATTGCAGAATAACAGTCAGTAAGGGCAACCAAATGCAAAAAGCATCCAACTTTAGAAGGGTCCGAATGTCAATGTAACCACTACAACTTAATATGCTGTTTACGCATTTTCATTCTCTGCATTTTAATCTGTTCCGAGCTGGTAGAAATACATACATTGTCAAATATGAAGCAGAGTTCCTCACTAAAGCGCTTCGATTATGGACAGACAACAAATGATATTTCCCTTGTAATTGAATCATTCCGTTGCATCAATAATTCATGAATGAATATATATGCAGTGTTTATCTTTGATCAAGATGTACTAATCTCTATCAAGGAGAGTTTGTCTGTAACAACACAAACTTCTTTTATTTTCGTCCATTTAAACAAGATCTAGGAAGAGACACATTTCCCAAAAAAAGTACAGACGGAAATAAGCAACATTATTAATTTGATGTAGCTTTCTTCATCTGGTGAAACTTGCGATGAATTTCCGCAAGTTTCTCAGGCTGTGGAATGATATCCTTCACAACATTGTCTGAGCAAAATCTCTTGTCCCATTCTGCTAGACTAGGCATCTTGGTTTCATCCAGTATCTTCATTTCATCCATCATCTCGATTGCCTTCACCCATCCTAGTAAACTACCAAGAACAATGTCAAGGTAACCAATTCTATCTCCACCAAAGAAAGATTTACCTTTGTTGATCTTGATAAAAGCTTCTTCCAGCAGCAAATTCCCTTCAGATATTTTCTCCAGTACAACTGCCTTTTCTTCCTTTCCTTTCGCTTTCATAAACTCCACTACCAATGGATACCACTACAACCATTTTCTTCAGATTTAATGGAAAATTCAAGAAAAGAGGTAAAACAAGAAGAAACTTTGATGAACTTACTACTTGTTTTCCAAGGATGATAACATTCACTGACCATATGTGAAATCAACCATAAAGTTTAAATACTAGTCCAAAAAACATGTTTAGTAGTTACAAATTCAACAACAACATATCTAGTGTAGTCCTACGAAGTAGGGTCTGGGAAGGGTAGATGTACATTAACCTTACCCCTACCTCAGAGGTAGAGAGGCTCCTTCTGGTAAGTTACAAATTAAACTGTTACCAATTATAGCATATAAGATGGGATATGAAATAAGTTTTCACCTTTTCATCTATATAGGATGCCCAAAACCGTGCTATGGCTCGGTCATAGGGATCAGAAGGAAGAATGGAGGGACCATTCGGCCAAGAGTCATCGATGTACTGAAGGATGACAAGGGACTCACAAATAGGCTTTTCATCATGTAACAGGACTGGGATTTTCTTGTAAACAGGGTTGGATTTGAGGAGCAGCTCACTTTTGTTTAAAGTAGTCTCTAGTATAAACTCAGGCTCAACAGACTTCATCTTGAGGGCTATTTCAACCCGGTTTACGAAAGGGCTTGCCCATACACCTAGAAGCTTTACACTGCCTGTTGCCATGGCTAGCTTCTTCAACAACTAATATTGAAAGAATGACTAATAAGAAGAGTTCAACACTCCTTTTTTTTTAAAATATCAGTTAGCATTTGATATTCTTGAACATAAGTAATGGAGTATCTAGTAAATTGTGCCGGTTTGTCCTTGCTACCAAATAAAGAACATTTTAGATGCATGTGAACAAGTTGTAATAAACAATGTTGTAGGTGGGAACAACATGTTTTTTATTGATGTAAAATACAAAGAATCTTTTTGGCATCTTTCTACATTTAAGTCATTTTCGGTATCGCTGTCTCTTTCCATTGCTAAGCCTTCTTGTGATAACATACAAGATAGGGAAGCACAAAAAAAAAAAAAAAAGAATCAAGTGAATCAAGCAAAATTGAGACAAATTACTTTGCTTAAAAATTGTTGGTAAAGTTGTTATCATTTAAGCAAGAGGTGACGGGTCCGCGGATCCCACACATAGTTGGATAGTGCACTAGGCTGCCCTATTACTTTTCCTAAAACATTTATGCAAGTCATACTTAAAAGTCTAATTGGGCAAGCGACTTTGCTTGATCATATACACATCAATCTTCTCATGATTCTTAACACAAATCCAAAACATAAATACACTTGAAATGGATACAATATTCAACTTTTGATCCTAGTTTTTGTTGTTTTATGTAGTATTTCGGGTACAAGAATTTTTGTTTAGGCATAACAACTTCAACACTAGTTTAAATTTAAAACAAGACCACTATGAAGTACAAAAATACTCTCAACACAAGATCAAAGTGATCTTTCTAAGAAGTGTTTTTATTTTTTCAGAAATTAAGATGAAACAAAAATATAAAGCCAAGTCCCCCGATGTAACACCCCACATTTTGGATGAGAACGAAAATCATCATTTCCTTCACGTAAAGGTTCCAAAAGCCATAAATCCAATGCAAGTTTAGTGTGTTAATAAATTATGTAGTGTGGAAACCTTTTTGAGCATGAATTGAGATCATAGAGGTCCCCAAGCTCAAGGACAAGTTGAAAGTTTTTCTATCGTTCGAATTTTAGTGAGCGTTGAAACTTAGGTCAACTTCAATCAAGCATTACTCTTTGTATATATTGAATTAGAGTGCATACTATATAGAAAATTAAAGGTACTTGAATTATCTTTCCAACGATACTAATTTTGTAAAAATCTAACACCCGAAGAAAAAGTTATGGCTTTGCAAAGTGGAGTGTGTCATGCAGCATAAGGTGTGCGACGCACACCCTAACTTATGCCATAAGGTGTGCGACGCACAACCTAATGTATGTGATAAAGAGTGCACTTCACAACCTATATTATGCGATAAGGTGTGTGCCGCATATATTATTACTCAAGTGACTTAAACACTCCATTTTTGGGGCAAAATGGTCATTTTCCCACCCTTATTTAGCCATAAACACGAAATTCAGTTCTCAAATACCCCAAAATACACCTTCATTCATCAAAATTGCTCAAGAACTATCTTTAGGGTTTCAAAATAAAAACCCAAGCAACTCAAGATTCAACCGTGGATTTCTGAAGCTAATTGCATATTTGGAATCCTTAGAACGTAAGCTTCAAGAAGAACCTATCATCTTCGCATATAGAGGTATGTGGGGTTATCTCAAAAATCTCATGGGCTTAAAAATTCATGTTTTCAAAATGGGAGTTTTGAAATTACGAATATGATTATGTTTTAAACATTTTATGAAATCGATTTGGTCTTTAGTTCCATTCTCGAAGTGATTTGATATATGATATACGTATATGCATGTATTCCGAAAAGATGTTATCTTGGGAGTATGAATTATATGAAAATCCCTCTCTTGATATGATTTTGTAGTAAATCCTCATATGATGTGAATTATTTGAAATCATCTTGACAAGAATGACATGAAATATTTTGAAAATGGTTATGATTTTTGACTTGAAATGAGAGGGTTGTTATGTTGAAATCTGATGAATATAATGGTTGCATGAAAGAATGATGTGATATTAATGTCTTGCAAGTCGGGTATGATGATACCCTACAGAATAAGATATGTGATTGAATTAAATGGAGTTTGATGCATTGATTTTACATGAGATAGGTGGATTCCCAAAAAACGCGTTTGAGTGTAAGGGCTCATTGCTGGAATCCCTGTTTGCCGACATGGGGATTTGGTACCAGGCTAAGTGATCTTGTGTACTTGGCTTTATGTCATTACTAAATTGGGACTATGGTTAGGAGCCCAGGCTAAGTGATCTTAGGCACTACTATACTTTATTGGGTCGAGACACCCTGCTGTGTGATCTTGTGCATCTTCCCCTCACTTTTAATCTAATCTCGGCGGAACCCGAGATTTGATAGTTGGTGTAAATATTATATGTAGGGTATTCCACCTAGCTCAGCTGCATTACATTATTGTTGAAAACTATTACATTATGCCCATGTGTTTTCAAATGATTTGATATGAAACTGCTTTATAATGCCTCTCACCTATATTTGGAAAAAAATATTATATTTTGTTTTTGATTTCTCTGCGTGCCAGTACTTTTGTATTGACCCCCTTCCCTCCCTGGTTTAGACGCACAGTTTAAGTGTCCAAATAACCAGTAGATCTCTTTCGACAAACTTGCAGAATAAAGTGGTGAGTCTTTTATATTTTGGAAGGCCTGATGTTTATCAGTTCATTTATCATTTAATGGTTTTGGGTCTACTGGGGGACTTGCCCCAGTTTTCAGACAGTAATTTGTTTCAGTCATGTATTAGAGATTTCGCAGAAGGTTGTTCAGATGTCGATAGATGTTGTGGGATATTATTTCCCGTTTGTTGATTTCATTTGATTTATGACCATGTTTTCCGTAATATTGTGTATCTTCCACATATCTTATTATTATATGAATTATGTGCATGATTACTAGATAGATAGGGGTCTTTTGGGCCTTCATGGTTCGGAATGCTCATCACGGCCAGGGCCATAGTTCGGGTGGTGACACCCGAATTTATGAAGTATCCTTAAGGAATAATTCCCCTTACTGTACCCAAGGTTTTAGAATCTTTCTCCTAGGATAAAATGGCTTTCAATCCAACTATAGTGGTACCTCAAATAATTGGATTCATCGAACTCACTCAACGATGTGATTGATCACAAAGAATGTTTTGAAGACAAGAAGAGTTTTTTATTTCAAAAAATTTTCATTCATAAACCTGTCGATAAATGTAGGTTTATATAGCATCAAGTGCCCCTTCCCAAAGGTGGCAATGATTCATCTGAAAAGGTGTATCCTTTAGAAGAGTCATTTCTGTTCATTTGAAACATTGTGTCTTTTTCTCAACAGACACAACTATCTAAATAGTCACTCTTTTTCCAAAAGAATGTCTTTTCCTCAAAGGTTGTGTTCCATCATTTTCCATTCACACCTTTTTCAGACATATTGAACCCATCAATCCCCCACATGAATAGGGAATGACTATTTATTCGTAAAATTTTATGGAAAAGCATGTGATCATCAAGCAAAGACTGATTGTATCTGGATAAGTGTGTTTTCCTTTGAACTTTCCATAGTGAACATGCATCAGATGTACTCGGTCAATCGGTAGATTTAATATCTTTGAACCGTCGAGCTTTAATGGATACCTAGATAACACATATCACACAACCAGCCTTTTACCATTTATGGTTCTCACGATTTTGTTCTTTTCAGCCATGAAAACGTCCTAGATTCATGAGAGCTTAGAGAATAAGCCTTTACTAACATTCTCCTTCAAGTGGCTTCCACTTCTCCCTCACATAGGTGATTTCTAAACTTTCAATCCCATCGATTAACATATTTGGTCAAATCTACCAAATTTATATAATCATTAAAAGACTTCTCACCTTAAGTCTTATCCTTATTTACTAAACATTATCTACATCATGAGAATGAGTTGGTATTTTGACAATGTTGAACCTGTCAGACACAACTTTTTTTGATCTCCTTGAACTGTTACGACCCGAGCCTAGGCCCTAGCCGTGATGAGCATCCCAAACCATGAAGGCCCGGAACACCCATTCTCTATCTGGTTATCATGCACAACATTCGTAATCATAATAAAATGCGGAATTGAAATTGAGTACGGAAAACATGGTCAAGTTCTGCAACATTTCTGAATAATACTATCTGACATCAGTCTGCGAAATCTCTACTAAGAACACAAACATCTGTCTGAAAAGAAACTGGGACAAGGCCCCCAGTAAACCAAAAAAATAATAAATAAGATAATGTCTGACATAATTAGGCCTTCCAAATGATAGAAGGCTCACCACTTTAAGATCAAGTCTGCAAATCCGAGAATGTTTACTGAATAGCTGGACCCCTAGACTGTACCTCAGAACCTGGAAGGAGGGGGGGTCAGCACAAAAGTACTGGCACGCGAATCAATCCAAAAATAGTATAATGGAACATATATATATATATATATATTAAGTGAAAGAAATTTTTCATCAAGACATCATGTATAAAACTGTTTCTGAAAAATACATGGGCACTTTCTGAAAACATGCAACCTGTCTGTTCATTTTAAATCATGATCTGTGTATTACTTCTGAGTTAGGTGGTATTCCCCTACAAGTATGATATTCCACGGGCTATATGGAATCAGCCATTAACTCGGTGGGGAAGCCCCCAACCCAAGTGTGCCGCAAGGGTTAGAGTGTCTGAGTCTGATACGCCACAGGACATTTAAGTTAGCGCATAATAATATACCTGTGTCGGCAAACCACAGTTTTAGGCAATGAGTCGCTTGAACTCAAGCCCTCTTCGGGGAACCACCTAACATCTCAGTATGCCCATTTTTAACCTTTTCTGAACATGCATCATTCTGAAATTTCAAAATCATGAAAGTTTGAAATGTCTGTTAGTCTGAGTCTGATATGGCATTTGTCTTAATTGGTATTGTCATACCAAGACCTTGCAAGTCATGATTTTTCTAAGCCATAAGGTACTAAGCAAAAGCTTTCATTCAAAACATAGTTTAGACCACCCAAAACATGCAACAGATGTAAAGGATTTCATATTCCGAACTTAAAGTTCAATTCATGCAGAAATTTCATCAAACATACGGTGGTCATGTGCATTTTGGAAAAACCATGCATTCTTTCATTACATGCATATTCAACATTCACAACCCTCTCTTTTGTGTTCAAGAATCGTATTCCAAACATAACAAAAGTCAAAGCACTTCATTATCATAATTTATTTTCTTCAAGATGTCTTTCAAAACAATTTATATTACGTGAAACATGGAAAATTTTACATTAAGAGAGGGGTTCCATGAAAATCATGCTTTAAATTCATGTTTCAGAACAAACACATATATACATATACATATAATTTTCAAACCACTTTGGGGGAAAGCCAAAAGGCCAAAACAATATCATTAAAGCTTCTAAAACATGAGTATGCACATGAATTCTAAAACCCGATACTTAAAACATGATTTCTATGCCCATGAGATTTTAGGGAAAACCCCGCGTACCTCTATTTCCAAGGATAATAGATGTTTCTTGAAGCCTGTGGATTGGTGATTCCGAATATGTAATTATCTTTGAAAACTTACGGTCGAATCTTGAACTATTTGGGTTTTTATTTTGAAACCCTAAGGAGAATTCTTGAGCAATCTTGAGGAAAGCATGTGTATTATGGTGTTTGAGGGATTAAATCCAGTGTTGGTGGTATATATAGGGGTGGAGGATGACCAAAATACCCCTAAGGAACATTTAAGGTCAAATCTGTCCCTCTGTTGACAGTTTGATAGGCTGGAGTAAATCGATTATAACTTTTTACTGATATATTCAAATTGGATGAAACCAACTGAATTTGAAATAGGACTCAAAGATATTTTGTTTGATATATTATGGCTCACACATTTCATTATATACAGGGAGTTATGATCATTTGAAGTTGACCCTGAAATGCTGAAAAAAACTGGGCAATAGGCTATGCGTTTTGCTACTGTTTTGAAATCGAAACGCAACCTTATCCATTCCGAAAAATTCCAAAACTTATCCGAGATGTACTATGAGATTTCCCGATCGTAACGCAACTTGAAAATCTAAAAATTAAGGTCGGGAAGGTCGAGAAGTTGTATCCCGAAGGTTGCCAGCTAAGAATGAGTCTAAGTCATTTCAGCACTTAGAAAAATTTTAAAACTTAAGTCTAAAGCTCAGAAATTACAGTCTAATACATGCATGAATTTTATGGGGCATTACATTATCTCTCCCTTGGGATCATTCGTCCTCGAATAATGGATAGAAACTTGTTGAAGCCTTAAAGATATAGAATAATGCGGATATGACATGTCCCCTAATAAAGAATACATTGATTTGAAACATGACCATTTGGCTGGAACTACTGATATTTTGAATTCTTATATTGGACAGGCATATCTGATGCATGGAATACATGACTGAAGCTATTCATAAGCTGAATTCTCATAATAAACATGCATATCTGATGCATGGATCTGTCCTTGAGTTGTTCTCATGAACGCAGGACTAAATACACTGTTAAGCTGAACTTTTTCTATTGAACATGTATTTTTCATGCACGCATATTTGACTGGACTAATGTATGAATGTATGACTGATTACGCAATGATAACTGGTGCCAGGCTTGTATTCATTCAATTCATTAAATTTCTCATATGAGCATTGACAAATTTTTCTACTAATGTCTAAAATAGCTTAATCCTTACCCCGCGATCAAGCCTAAATCTAAGTCACAAAAATACAACATGCTACACCATGCTATCATTCTAAACCATATGATGCCACCTTCTTTTAAAGATCACATTCTAAGCATAACATGCCTTACCACTTTAATGGCTACTCTGAAATCTTAATATGAAGTCACTAATGCATATTGCAACCTTCCACTACAATCCCAAAATGTCATTCAAGCCTAATTTATAACCACAAGTTAACTTCAAGGCAAACACCCATAAATACATACTTCATATAGTTTCTAAACTATTATCAATATAACTCCCACGCGCTATCCTAAAAACACACACATAAAAACTTTTCCACTAAACATCACATGTATCAAAGATTGGCCCCAAATCTCACTTCATACTTATGGCCTTATCTAAACAAACGTACTATGATCTTCCACCAATAAGAACATTTACATCATCACCACTATCATTGCATAGGGGGATCACTAAAAGGTTAAAACATAAGACCCTGAAGCATGAGAAGATTTTTATATGGGATTGAACACACTATAAAGAGTGAGTACATGCGTCATGAGTTGCATGACCTCGACTAGAGTTCCTAACATAAGGAATGTAATTCCGACTACTTGAGTGAAGTAGAACTCATTATCTTGGAATTGGAAGAGTACGTGACTCTCTATCATATACAGGAATCACAAACTATGATCACGGAACTAAAACGTAAAGCTTGAGTAGGCATTGGGATCACTGAAAAATACTAAGATAAGAATGGGTTGAGTCTCACCCTCACTTTCTAACGTTCTAAATCATACTGCATCACTACTAGAATCTGAGAGCCTTACTTGGTCATTCGTTCTGTCATCTCCCCCTTAGCTTCAAGTCATCATCTAGAGTTTGGGAGATCCTTTACCAGATTCTAACTGAACTACACTTACTACACTCTAGGGTCTGAAAAAAATAACAATACATGCATATGATAGAACTTAGCCCGAATGACTACCTTCCGGGGTATCACCAAGCCTTTGATGAACCATATCTCTTTCGATAGAGCATACCACTATTGCGACTCCAAGCTTATATCCCTCTACTATAAGAATCAAGATCACCGCAAAAGGCCCAACACTATCAGTCAAAACACCTTAACATGGCTATTTAGATCACCATGTACCATCTAACTAGTCTTTCTCCACTTAACAATTCAATGGTACCACTAGCCAAGTAATAGCCTTAGAAAAATGCCGCAACCTCATGTCACCTTAGGCATACTTCTACATCATACATGCAATATCATACACCACTACGAATCAAATAAACTTACTCTATTGCATGCACCATTTAAGTCTATTAGATCACTTTTATACAACTAGTATTCATTAACCAAGAAATCTTCACATCCACCTTCATGGACATCAACTGTTCAAACTTAATATCTAGTGCTATGCATGATTTACAACCCAACCTTACATGAAATTTTCACTTGGAAACTATGAAATAAACATCACGAAACACTAGTGCACTAGAACTTCATAACCACAATAATCGATCATGACCTAAAGGTTTTCCTTATCATAATCCATTAGCATGTACTATTTCAGCACATCAAGCCTGCTAATTTAATGCCACAAAACATGCATCATCAAACTCGTGCCACTATTTACTACCACACCATTTAAATTCAAGCCTATAGTTTAGTATCAATCATTTACCACCAATGAAGAATAAAATATAATATAAATATACTAATCCATCAAATTGGGATATTCTACCCAAATATCTCAAAAATCTACTACATACCTTCTCACAAGTAGCATTAGTTTACAACTACCAACGAAAAGAGGGTCAAGGGGGTTAAATCCTCATAATAGACATGGTCAACCTTATCCTTATATTATAACCCCGTACAATCGTATCTACTTATAATTCTTCCTCACATCACAATTACTTACCCAAGCGTACATTTACACTACCTTCAAAATCCACAACAACCATGAGTCTATACTTATAACCTACTAGCTAATCTGGCCATTTTCATACTTTAAGCAAGGACAATTCACCTCACCTAATAACTTCTTCTCAGTCTTCTACTAATAAACTAACACACAAGGACGAATTGCTTCATTACCAACTCTATCTCATGAAAAAGATTCAGCTATACATATATTCAACCAACACAAGAATCATATGTTGAATGAAAAATTGCTAGTGAATTGAAATAGGCCTCACACGGCTTCACTAGACTTTGATTTTTTTGTAGTTTGAACAAGAAAATAAGAAGAATGACAAGGCAACTATGCTAGTGAATCGAAAGAGCCCAACACGGCTTCACTAGACTTTTTAGTTTCACCAACACGATGATAAAATATTTTCAAGAGATAGAAACTTGTCACACAACATTCCATAATCTGAGAATACACATCTTACTTTGTATAGATAAAAAAAAATCTGAGTCAAATATTTCCCCCACAGATTATCATACAATCCACACACGCTACTTGCTACCAATAGGTCATGACACCGATACTTTAACTTATACTACTATTTGGGTGGAAATACAATTCCAACACTTCTACTACACATCTTTTCCCTTAAGCATGACATCTGCAACATAAATTTCTGAAAAGGGCCGAATATACTCAATACAGAAGGCTGAAAAGCACGATTTCATCAAGATCAAGGTTCACACTAGAACCTATACACTCTGAAGCAATAACGGACTCTTCTCAAGTCCTTGCACAATTTTAAGATCTTATACGACGCGATCTAAAGGGACAATACCATTTAGACTCTAAACTTCAGCACTTGATTCACCCCAGAAATATGATGGGTCTGAGAACATCAGAGTAAGGAAAGAATTTGGGATAATTTTACTTTCGTATGGATGTCACCATAGCACGAATTAGAGTATGAAGGAGGAACATTCTAACTCTGTTTCACGAACTAGAACATGAAGAAAGAGAGACATTCCTAAACGTCTAGTAGCCTCCTGTTTATAAGTGTGGCGCGCTACACACCCATAAACAGAACTCTACTCGACGCGATTTCGCAGGCACCCTGGGACCATGAACCGTGCTCTGATACTAAGTTTGTCACGACCCGAGCCTAGACCCTAGCCGTGACGAGCATCCCGAACTATGAAGGCCCGGAACACCCATTCTCTATCTGTTTATCATGCACAACATTCATAATTATAATAAAATGCGGAATTAAAACTGAGTATGGAAAACATGGTCAAGTTCTGCAACATTTCTGAATAATACTATCTGACATCAGTCTGCGAAATCTCTACTAAGAACACAAACATCTGTCTGAAAAGAAACTAGGACAAGGCCCCCAGTAAACCAAAAACATAATAAATAAGATAATGTCTAACATAATTAGGACTTTCGAATGATAGAAGGCTCACCACTGTGAGATCAAGTCTGCAAATCCAAGAATGTCTACTGAATAGCTGGACCTCTAGACTGTACCTCATAACCTGGAAGGAGGGGGGGTCAGCACACAAGTACTGGCACGCGAAGCAATCCAAAAATAGTATAATGGAACATATATATATATATATGTATATATATATATATTAAGTGAAAGCAATTTTTCATCAAGACATCATGTATAAAACTGTTTCTGAAAAATACATGGGCACTTTCTGAAAATATGCAACCTGTCTGCTCATTTCAAATCATGATCTGTGTTTTACTTCTGAGTTAGGTGGTATTTCCCTACAAGTCTGATATTCCACGGGCTGTATGGAATCCGCCATTAACTCGGCGGGGAAGCCCCCAACCCAAGTGTGCCGCAAGGGTTGGAGTCTCTGAGTCTGATACGCCACAGGACATTTAAGTCAGTGCATAATAATATACCCCGATCGGCAAACCACGGTTTTAGGCAATGAGTCGCTTAAACTCAAGCCCTCTTCGGGGAACCACCTAACATCTCTGTATGCCCATTTTTAACCTTTTTTGAACATGCATCATTCTGAAATTTCAAAATCATGAAAGTTTGAAATGTCTGTTAGTCTGAGTCTAATATGACATTTGTCTGAATTGGTATCGTCATACCAAGACCTTTCAAGTCATGATTTTTCTGAGCCATAAGGTACTAAGCAAAAGCTTTCATTCAAAACATAGTTTAGACCACCCAAAACATGCAACTGATGTAAAGGATTTCATATTCCGAACTTAAAGTTCAATTTATGCAGAAATTTCATCAAACATATGGTGGTCATGTGCATTTTGGCAAAACCATGCATTCTTTCATTACATGCATATTCAACATTCACAACCCTCTCTTTCGTGTTCAAGAATCGTATTCCAAACATAACAAAAGTCAAAGCACTTTATATCATAATTTCTTTTCTTCAAGATGTCTTTCAAAACAATTTATATTACGTGAAACATGGAAAAATTTACATTAAGAGAGGGGTTCCATGAAAATCATGCTTTAAATTCATGTTTCAGAACAAACACATATATACATATACATATAATTTTCAAACCACTTTGGGGAAAAGCCAAAAGGCCAAAAAAATATCATTAAAGCTTCTAAAACATGAGTATGCACATGAATTCGAAAACCCGATACTTAAAACATGATTTCTATGCCCATGAGATTTTAGGAAAAACCCCGCGTACCTCTATTTCCAAGGATAATAGATGTTTCTTGAAGCCTGCGGATTGGTGATTCTGAATATTTAATTATCTTTGAAAACTTACGGTCGAATCTTGAACTATTTGGGTTTTTATTTTGAAACCTTAAGGAGAATTCTTGAGCAATCTTGAGGAAAGCATGTGTATTATGGTGTTTGAGGGATTAAATCCCGTGTTGGTGGTATATATAGGGGTGGAGGATGACCAAAATATCCCTAAGGAACATTTAAGGTCAAATCTGTCCCTCTGTTGACAGTTTGATAGGCTGGAGTAAATCGATTATAACTTTTTACTGATATATTCAAATTGGATGAAACCAACTGCATTTGAAATAGGACTCAAAGATATTTAGTTTGATATTTTATGGCTCACACATTTCATTATATACAGGGAGTTATGATCATTTGAAGTTGACCCTAAAATGCTGAAAAAAACTGGGCAATAGGCTATGCGTTTTGGTACTGTTTTGAAATCCAAACGCAACCTTATGCATTCCGAAAAAATCCAAAAATTATCCGAGATGTACTATGAGATTTCCCGATCGTAACTCAACTTGAAAATCTAAAAATGAAGGTCGGTAAGGTCGAGAAGTTGTATCCCTAAGGTTGCCAGCTAAGAATGAGTCTAAGTCATTTCAACACTTAGAAAAATTTTAAAACTTAAGTCTAAAGCTCAGAAATTATAGTCTAATACATGCATGACTTTTATGGGGCATTACATGAACCTAACTCTTGGGATCTCCACACTGCTAGGTAGAGTTACCGCCATGCTGACTTTTCCTAGGCCATAAACCCATTCCCTTGGATGTCCTTTCTACTCCTTATCTCGATTGGCCTTTTGTAAGTGGATCCGACACGTTATCCTTTGACTTTACATAGCCAACAGTGATAATTCCACTAGAGAGAAGTTTCCCAATGGTATTATATCTCCATCGTATGTGACAAGATTTACCATTGTACATTATGGTCCCTGCCCTACCTATTACCACTTGGCTATCACAGTGTATACATATTGGTGCCACTGGTTTGGGCCAATAAGGAATATCTTCCAATAAATTTCGGATCCATTTTGCTTCTTCCTCAGCTTTATCCTATGCGATAAATTCAGATTTTATCGTAGAGCAAGCAATACAAGTCTGTTTGGATGATTTCTAAGAGACTGCTCCTCCACCGATAGTAAATACATATCCACTCGTGGATTTTACTTCATTCGACCCGGTGATTCAATTTGCATCACTATATCCTTTAAGTACCACGGGATATTTATTATAATGCAAAGAATAGTCTTGAGTGTATTTAAGATACCCCAAAACTTTTTTCATTGCCATCCAATGAGTTTTGTTGGGATTACTCATGTACTGACTCAACTTACTGATTGCGCATGCTATGTATGGTCGTGTATAGTTAATTATATACATTAAACATCCCAATACTTTTGCGTACTCCAATTGTAAGTCACCTCCACCTTCATTCTCTTAAAGTGCAAAGCTCACATCCAAAGGAGTTTTGGCAATACCGAATTCCATATACTTGAATTTATCAAGTACATTTTTGATATAATGAGACTGTGACAATGCCAAACCTTGTGAAGTTCTACAGATTCTTCTACCTAAGATCACATCCGTAACTCCAAGGTCTTTCATATCAAACTTTCTCTCAAGCATTTGTTTCATTGCATTTATGTTAGAAATATCTCTGCTGATGATTAACATATCATCCACATATAAACAAATAATAACTTGGTGATTTGGAGTGTCTTTAATGTAAACATATTTATCACATTCATTTATCTTGAACCCGTTTGCCAACATGGTTTGGCTAAACTTCGCATGCCATTATTTAGGTGCTTGATTTAGTTCATACAATGACTTAATAAGTTTACACACTTTATTCTCCTTTCCTAGAACTACAAAGCCCTCAAGTTGTTCCATGCAAATTTCTTCCTCAAATTCTTCATTTAGGAATACGGTTTTCACATCCATTTGATGGATTTCAAGATTATATACTGCCGCCAAGGCAATTAACATTCGAATCAATGTTATCCTTGTTACTGGCAAGTATGTATCAAAGTAATCAAGGCTTTTTTTTTGCTTGAAGCCTTTTACTACATGTCTTGCCTTGTATTTGTCAATAGTACCATCCGCTTTCATTTTCCTTTTGAAGAGCCACTTAGAACCTAAAGGTCTATTTCCTGGAGGAAGATCAACCAATTCCCATGTATGGTTGCTTAATATTAAATAAATATCACTATTGACTGGCTCTTTCCAAAAGGATGAGTCTGACGACGACATCGCTTCTTTAAATGTTTGAGGCTCATTTTCTAAGAGAAATGTTTAAAAATCTAATCCAAATGTAATAGAAGTTCTTTGACGTGTACTACATCTTGGTTATCTTCACTATGCACATTCTCACTTAGTTCATCTTGAGGTCGTTTAGATCCCCCAATACACTATTCATGTCTAGTTTTATACAGGTAAATGTTTTCAAAGAATTCAGTATTATTCGATTCAACTACCGTATGTTTATTTATATCCGGATGTTTGGATTTATGAACCAAAAACTGACATGCTTTTCTAGACACCCCCACACTTTGAAATATTTCAAGTTGGGTTTCCTTCCTTTCCATTTTTCATACGGAATTGATTGTGTCTTACTATGTAGAGCTCTATTGTGTATATGATTGAGGTGAATACGGAACTTATAAGTAAGACATTCATTATTTCCTTCAACGTTCATTTTTTTCTTTTCGCAATTCCATTAGATTGAGGTGAATATGGGATCAGAGTTTGATGGATGATTCCATTATCTACACATATTTCAGTGAAGGGAGATTCATATTCTCCGCCCCTATAACTTCTTATCATTTTTATCTTTTTCTTTAACTGATTTTCAACTTCAGTTTTGTATTGCCTGATAATTCTCAAACTACACACCTCTAATGAGAATGTAAGCGATCATTGTCAATATAAAATCCAACTAGGTTGGAGACGAATCACATAAGGAATATGGTGTGAACTTAAGTCGTTTGCAGTTTAATCAACTGATAGATGGATGTTTCCTGAAATGGAGGTTTTTAGTTTAGTAAGTAATTGTTGGTCACTTTAGTTACAATGTTCGTAATCAAGAGTTTATGGAAAAATCAAAATTATGTTCACTAGCGGTTTTGGTACTTGACAGATGCTAATGGTGGCTCAAGATTCTCACAGTAGGTAGGACAACAAGTTATCTTTATCGAAGTTATGCCTAAATGTGTCTCGACTTACTTAAGCATTTAATTACCTAATCCTCTCGTACTTAGGGAATTAATATTCATGATTAGATTTTACCTTAGGTTAATCAACCTTGTTACAACGTCAATTATTAAATGAAAGTTTTTAGTGCTTCCAAGTCACTGTTAGTAATTCACTTCCCACTATATTTGATTTCTTTCTCAAGCAAATCATAGCAGGTGTTATCTATCGTTTGCAACCAATAGATGATAATTAAAACCTCAGAATTATGAAGGAGTCCTACCACCATTTGAATCTTGAACACTCAGCACCTTATCAAGACTTAACCCTAGATCCCATAATTTAGGTTAAAGGAATGTAGCCGCTCATGATGAAATAATCGAAACAACTAGTTATATTCATGATTTGAAAGATAAACTTACCACAAGATAAATGAAAACTAAAGATTCTCAGATTCGATCACAATAGTAATCCCAAAATAATAATAACAATAATCTCTTCAAATTAATTGCTTTTTTATCTCAAGAAACTAGAGGGAGAAAATATTAAAATATGTGTCTCCAAAAGATGTTCAGAACTCTCAAGAAAACCCTAAAAAAGACTTTAAATAGTTTATCCTGAATAAGGAAACAAAATCACAGGGTTTAATAATACCTCAAATTAGGTGACGATATTCGTGACAACCTATCAGGAGGCTTATAACTTATCACAAATATCGTCAGCTCCTTTTTTCTTTTGATACTCGCTGCTTTAGGCTGACGACAAACTGTGACTTCCTATCAACTTCTTGACAACTTATCACGAATATCGTCAAGTCTCTATCTCAACTCTCATGTTCTTTCTTAGGTTGATGGCAATTTTGATGACCTATTAGCTCCTTGACGACTTATCATAAAATATTGTCACAACTCTCAACTTAGATGCATTCTCTATCTGAGGCTAACGATGAAGCTTATAACTTATCACAGGGCTGACGACTTATTAGAAATGTCGTCATCTACACTTTTCTTCGAATTACTTCAGATTTCAACTCTTTTGCTTCCATCCTTGTTGGTTCTATTGCATCATAGATTATAATGCATAATCAAATGTAAAACAATTAAAAACCACAAAAGTTACTTAATACTTTGCAATTATTCATAGGTAAAAGCCTCATATGAGTTAGCATTAGCTCACTCATCAAAACCCTCAACTTAAAATAATTGCTTGTCCTCAAGCAACTCAACAAAACTAAGAGAATACAAAGTACATTAGGCAGTCAATCATCCATATCATCTCAAAAAAATTTCACCCTCTCCAAGTTCATTCAATTCAAGAACAATGAAGAACACCAATGCAACACATAGAAATCAATATATGACATTAATTCAGCTACATTAACCATGAATATACTAGTATTACACTTTCCAAATAAGTTAGCAACTAGCAATATATCTGGTGTGCCCTTAAACCAAAGAAATGCCCCTCATCTCATATCAATAATCCTAATACGTAACCATGGGGACAATTAAAACACTTACTCTTAGAACGAAGTTCCAACTAATGTATGCCAAGTACCATAGGCTTGTCCTTTTTTTCATTACTTAGATCTTCAAATAGGTCTACTAGGATCACTATAGGTCTTCTATTAGGCTTGTGATGTAGGTTAGGGGCTGGTATGATACTCGATGGTATTTAAAGTGACTAATCCTCCTTGATACTACAATAGCTTTTTGGGGTTTCACTTATTAGCCTTTTTCACTCTTTTCTTTTATTGATCACACTTATTTAGGCTGGGTACGGTCTTTTCCATAATAACTTATTCTTTTTCACAATTTTTCTTTTTCTTGCTTTTTTTCTCCGCACCCAGCTTTTTTTATTATTTTATTTTATGCTACCTTTCTTCATACTCATTATGTATCACGCACCTCTATGATAGCCACCCTCAACTTAGGCCATTTTCCTAAGTCAAGGTGCACAGTGTCCAAGAAAGCCCAGGGCCAAAACAGGTTCATTGTGATCTAAATGGGAAGATGATAGATGTCATAAAAAGAAATAGGATAATCAGGCTCAAAACAGGGATCAAGGGATATTAAGCACATAGGAATGGTCATTTAGGATAAAGTAAGCTCATATCAAAACGTTCTATGATCCTTTCCTAACCCCTATCCTTCAACCTAGGTAAGACTAATCGGGTAATTTCTGGATTCAGCATGCAGAGGGAACTAAGTAACATCTCACACACACTTGGCACATAGGTATATCATAATCTACTACTCATTCAGTTCGTGCAGCTGTTTAGAAAGGATTATTATGTTACTATAACTAATTCCATACAAAGATGCACAATGGTCACACTTAAATGTAAATCACATAGTTAAAGAAGCAGACCACTTGAAGAGGTGTACAAAAATCACAAAACAATTCAACTGCCTCAAGTACAGGTATTTCTTCTAGTCATCTACAAAGTTTTACAACAATAATTTACTCTACATCCTCAACTTAAAATCAAAGAAAATCTAAACTTAGGATTAGAGTATACGTGGGATAGATCAATCCTGGGGGTCATGGGCTGCTAACCCTGCTGCTGCATCCTTAGTTGCCCTATATCCATCAGGAGCCTTGCTCTGTTCTAGTGCAGCTGGTCTACCAGTCTCTGAAGGCCTATAGCCCTCTACGGCTCTTGCTTGGATAGTTGCCCCCCATCTCTCATTATCCACTAAGGACTCAATCCTCACCTTATTCATCTCCTTTTTTTCATAATTCTTTTTTTCCCTCTTCTCTGCTTTTATTTCTTCATTATTGTCGAGCCTCTCTCTCTTATCTTTTCCTTTCTTCTTACCTTTATTCTTTTTTTCCTTCACTGGTTCCTCTGTGAGATCAAGCATTGGGATTTCTTCCTCAGACTCCTCAGCTACTGAATTAGCTGACACCATAAAGTAGTGTTGTTGTAGCTTCCCAACCCCTGCCTTTACTTTGTCTACGTATAATCTGAATAATTCCATCTCTAGAGTTGAGCTCTCTTTCAACTGTGCTTTGAAGTGGTTGTCCAATTCATCAATTTGACTTGACAGAGCCTTGTTGGGATCAAGTGCAGCCTTAACCCTCTTGTCCACTATAGTCGCAAATTGCTTGGGAAAGAGTTTAAGCTGAGCCTCTCACCACTTGAACTGCTTTGGTACTCTTATAAAATTCATAGGGTTGAAGGTAAATTCTGCTGTAGGCACCGTAGTTGAAGGGTTTGTCTTAGTTCCAGACACTGGACCTGCTCGTGTTGAAGATGTTGGTGGTGCAGCCTTGGATCCTGTACTTCTACATTAGGCACTGAGCTGGTACCTTTAACTGGTGGATTAGCTGGAATCTCTTCACCCCTGTCAAGTATTAGCATCGACTGATTTTACTTATTTTGGATTGGATGGTAGGTCTTCTTGGCAAGGAGTTCTTCTTCTAACCCTACAATATTAGGCATATTGGCTGCCCTACATAACCTTGTAATCAAACAAGATAAGGGATATGTTGTATCAGACCTTGAGACCCGAATTTTTATCTCTTTGGAAATGATCTCTCCAAAGTTCAATTTGTGGTTAGCCATAAACCTTGCGACTAGTATTGCTCTTTCATCCCCAAGGATATTATCTCCATCTGTGGGCATCAACCAGGTACGTACAATACCCTACCAAAATCTTTCCTCTGGGAGTCCTTGAATATTCTTTCACTTGGGTTGTTCAACCATTCTTGTTCTCCATCGGCTATGCGCGTGGCTAACCAAAACCTTTGATTTTCCTAATGCTTTAACCGGGCATAGAAAGTAGGTGCAGTGGCTTGAGGAGTGAAGTTTGGGACATAAAGGAACCTATTGATTGTTGCTTCAAAAATATCCACCATTACACCCTGTATCGGGACTTTATCCAAAAAAGGTTGGTTAGCTGCTTTCTCTCCTTTCCTACACATGTTTTCCAAGAGAGCTTGGTAGTTTTCATAGAATTACCTAACTAGTGTAGGGCAAAATGAATTTCCTCCTCTTGTCACCTATCCTAAATTATAATCACGAAATTTATGCTCCACCTCTGGGTATCTTCTCAACCTTTTAATGATGATTCTCTTCTCTTCAAAGATTCGCCTCTTAACAGCCCTTCCAATAGTTCTGTGAAGCCCATTAAAGAAAATATTTTGAGCTTTAGGAATCTGCCACCTAGTGTCATCTTGGACTTCAGGATTCTTACATTTAACCATAGTTCCCTTAATCGAAGATTATTCCTCATCTTGTGGCTTGCCAGAAGGGGACTCAGTTGAAGATCCCACGGATTTAGGTTTCCTAGAATCATGCTCCCCGGAATTAGGATGATCTGAACCATGCTCTTCAGATTCAGCATGTTCACAATCTTGTTTCTCAGAGGCCGTTTTCTCAGAAGCTATATGTTCAGATGTTGTTGGCTTAGTGTCACTCTCTTCACTCTCCTCCACTTCAATAGGTGGAGGTGGTGAAGGCTTTTTAGGTCTTTTCTTCTTCTTTTGCTTCCTGAGCAGAGGCACTTTCTCTTCATAATCAGACTCTTTGTTGAAGAGTCTTTGAGGTAAACTTTTCTTGGTCACTTTCTTTGTAGATTTTGAGTTCTTTCCTTTAGGTGCCATTTCACAACCTGTAGAAAGATAAAAACCGTTAGTCTAACCTCAAGAGTATAAACATAAACACATCAATAATTTTAAGTTTTACACCCCTTGAAAGGGATTATTCATGCTTCAGATCCCAGGTGTGACGACATTTCTGATAAGCCATCACAAATATGATAGCTTATCACAAATGTCATCAGCTTTAAATAGAACCCATGAAATTTTATCAACTTCTGATGATATTTATGATAAGCCATCACAGTTGTGATAACTTATCATGAGTGTCGTTAGCTCTAAACAGAACCCACAACATTTTTAGCAACCTTTGATGACATTTCTGATAAGCTATCACAGTTGTGATAACTTATCATAAATGTCGTCAGATCAGGATACAAATCTAACTCAACTTTAACTTGCTTTTTAATCCGCTTTCTCCCTAAAAACCCCTTGGTTCTTATTTTTGAGTTGAGCTTGTAAGTCCTAAGCTTTCACAGCAAACGCTAGTTGCCAATTTTTAGCCATTTACAAGATAACTTGATTCAAGCTTCTTAGGAACTTGGGTTCACCTCAGTTTATCACTTACTAATTAAAAAGAAGGGGTAGGTTTTGAGCATACCTAGTGGGTACCTTCACTTTGATTACACGAGCAAGAGAAAGTAAAGAAATATTCTTGATTTTGATTGCAAGCCCACACATACAAGGAAGCTTTCTTTTGTTTTAGTTGGAAACATTTTGAAAAAGGGAAGAAAATAAACTAAGTATGGACAGAAAATAAAACTTTAAGTAAAATAGAAGAAATAAGCAGGAAGGTGGAAAAAAAGTGTCTTGGGCAGGGTTGGATCTTTTTACCTAGGCCCACACTTTCAGCTAATTTTGGGGTTTTTTTGTGACAACATTTCTGATAAGCCGTCAAATATGTGATAGCTTATCAAAAATGTCATCATCCTTAACAGACCCTACCTCAGATCTGATGTCTCTGACGATAAATCTGACAGCTTATCACAATTATGACAGCCTGTAAAAAAATATCATTAGGAGCACTTGACTGAATACATCAATTCCACCTTCTTTGCACTAGAACCTAACTAAAAAAATAAATAATTTGCTGGAACATAAAAATTTTGGGTTGTCTCCTAAGTAACGCCTGATTTAATGTCGCGGCACGACTTGATTATCTTGACTACTCGGACTTCGCCAAGACAACCTGCTGATACCTCTTTACCATCTTCATAAAATACATCCATGATTGAGAAAACACTCATCTCTTTTTGCTGTGTCATAGATTAGTGTATTTTGAATTGTGTTTCTTTACCATTTAGCCCGAACTTCAGCTCATTCAGCTCCATATCTATGATCACTCTTCCAGTAGTAAGGAATGGTCTTCCCAAGATGATGGGCACTTTAAAATCCACCTCATAGTCAAGGACTACTAAATCAGCAGGCAGAATAAAGTCAGCCACCTTTACCAATACATAATGTAATATGCCCACTGGCCGCTTTACAAACCTATCTGCCATCACCAATCGCATGTTCGTCAGGACAGGATCTCCTAAACCCAGTTTTTTGTACACCACAAGTGGAATTAGATTTATACTGGCTCCCAAATTGCATAGCGCTTTTATGAAATTCAGGGACCCAATGGTGCACAGGATGGTAAATGCTCTCGGGTCTTTCTTTTTCTCCAGTAAAGACCTAGTAGAGATAACACCACAATGAAGAATATTGTCCTTTGGCTCATGGCTAACCTTTCATATCTTTGTGACAAGGTCTTTCATAAACTTCGCGTATCCTGGCATTTGCTTAAGTTCCTCAACCAAAGGCACATTTATTGTCAATTGCTTGAGCATTGCCATGAATTTACTAAATTTTGCACCTTCAGTTATTTTGTTCAACCATCGAGGAAAGGGAGGTGGTAGTCTTGGGATAGTTTTCAACACTAACTCCTTTTTTCTCTTCTTTCTCTTTTTTACAGAGTATCATCAGAATTATCCAGCTTCTACGACTCCACTAGACCTCCTTCTTTCAGTTTGTCATCAACTACTTCATCAACTACATATTTGCCCACAGAAGGGCCAGTTAATATCTTACCACTTCAAGTGGTAATATCCATACATGAGCCATCATTCCATGAATTTTGGACCATATCACTTGGTAATGTTCTGCTCTTCTTTTTGTTGAATACTTTGGAGTGTTGTCTCATCTGCTGCTCCAACTATTTTATTACAGTGGAGTGTGAATTTACCAATTGACTAATAGATGATAGATCAGTCTTCATGGTAGTCACACCAGAGTTGGTAGCTTCCACTCCCTTCAACAACTTAGCCATCATGTCCTCTATGGACATCTTTCCAGAACTTTTTGTAGCAGTCGCACGATTTTCAGGAGGGACATAGAGCCCGCTCCTATCATTGTTGTTTCTTTAATTTCTCAACTCCCTATCTTTATAACTAGGCTTATCATAATAATTCCAACCTTGATTCCCTTGGCCTCGTAAAACCCTCTGATTATTAACATAGTTCACCTCTTGTTTTGCATCAACATCAACTGTATCCTGAGATCCCACAGCTTTCACCTTCTCAGTCTTACTTGATAGTAAGTGCTTGGTTACCAAGCCCATCTAAATTTTAAGGTGAGCCATGTCTTGGTCACGCTCCTCATCTCTTCTGCGTTGTTCTGCAGTAATACCCCCAGACACAGTGGGGCTAGCAACCATTGAGTCTCTGGTATACCATGCCTGACTCTATTTGGTCATTCTTTCTAGCATCTCTAAAGCCTCTGGGAATGTAATATCAACAAATGAACCACCAGCAACATTATCTACAATTAGCTTTGTCACAAAGTTAAGAGCCCTGTACAAAGTCTCCATCAAGTGTATGTCCGTCATATTGTGGTTCAGACACTATGTCAGCTTCTTCTTTGAATATTTCATAGGTTTCATGCAAGGCTTCAGTTGGGAGATGCCTAAAGTTACTGATCTAATCCCTCAATTGTACTCTCCTGGAAGGCGGAAAGAATCTTTCTAGGAAAGCTCCTTTCAAATGCCTTCAGTTGGTTATAGAATCGAGTGTCAGCTCATTTAGCCATAAAGTTGCCTCCCCAGACAGAGACAACAGAAACAATCTCAACTGGATAGCATTCTGGTTCACTCCTGTATTATCAAACGATTTACAGATGGTGATAAAATTCACCAAGAGCAAGCTTGGGTTATCCCCGGGAAGGCCACTAAATAACCCCTTCAGATTGAGGAGTTGAATCATAGTACTCGTAATGTTGAATTTAGCCCCAGGTGTCAACGGTGGAGGAATAATTGCACCCATTTCACCTGCTCCATCCATTCCATAATCATCATCATTGAGGTTATACTAGACCGGATGGTACTCTTTCCTTTCTTGGAATGGATGATTCCTGTTAACATTACGCTGTACTGGTGCAACTACTTGCTCTGCACACCTTAGGTTACAAGGATTTAGGAACTCCTCATCTCCCAAATCTTCATACTCAGGATTTTTATGTCGTGTTTGTTGACCGACATTTTGCACATTCACCTGAGCTCTAGCTAAGGTTGCAAATCTGTCAACCTCTTGCTGTTCTGCCATTATTCCAATTCGTTGGGATTTCGGATTAAGTGGTAATAATGGTTCTTCAGAACTTCTGGTGCTTGGCATACACTACAAATATCCTACAATAAACAAAAACAACAAATAAACGTAAAACTAGGAAACTTGACTGATAGTCAATTAGCACACCCAACTTCAATTTACAACTGTATTCCCCGAAAATGGTGCCATTATTGATAACGCTCAAACTACAAAACTCTAATGAGAATGTAAATGATCGTTGTCAATATAAAACCCAACTAGGTTGGGGTAGAATCCCACAGAGAATATGGTGTGAACTTAAGTCATTTGCAATTTAATCAATTAATAGCTAGATGTTTCCTGAAATGGAGGTTTTTAGTTTAGCAAGTAATAGTTGGTCACTTTAGTTACAGTGTTCGTAATCAAGAGTTCATAGAAAAATAAAAATTATGTTCACTATGGGTTTTGGTACTTGACAGATGCTAATGGTGGCTCAAGATTCTCACAGTAGATAGGACAACAAGTTATCTTTATCGAAGTTATGCCTAAATGTCTCTCGACCTACTTAACAATTTAATTATCTAATCCTCTCGGACTTAGGGAATTTATATTCATGACCAAATTTTACCTCAGGTTAATCAACCTTGTTACAGTGTCAATTATTAAATGGAAGTTTTTAGTGCTTCCAAGTCACTGTTAATAATTCACTTCCCACTATATTTGATTTCTTTCTCAAGGAAATCAAAGCAGGTGTTATCTATCGTTTGCAGCCAATAGATGATAATTAAAACCTCAGAATTATCAAGGAGTCCTACCACCTTTTGAATCTTGAACACTCAGCACCTTATCAAGACTTAATAGTTGATCCCGTAATTCAGGTTAAAAGAATTTAGCTGCTCATGATGTAATAATCAAAACAACTAATTATATTCATGATTTGAAAGATAAACTTACCACAAGATTAATAGAAACTAGAGATTCTCATATTCGATCACAATAGTAATCCCAAAATAATGATAATAATCTCTTTAAAGTAATTGCTTGTTCAAGTCAAGAAACTAGAGAGAGAAAATATCAAAATACGTGTCTCCAAAAGATGTTCGGAAATCTCAAGAAAACCCTGACCAAGACATTAAATACTTTAGCCTAAATAACAAAACAAAATCACAGAGTTTAATAATCCCTTGAATTAGGTGACGACATTCGTGACAACCTATCAGGAGGATGAAGACTTATCACAAATGTCATCAGCTTCTTTTTTCTTTTGATACTCGCTAGTTTAGGCTGACGACAAACTATGAAGTCATAACAACTTACTGATGACTTATCATAAATATCGTCAAGTCTCTACATCAGCTCTCATGTTCTGCCTTAGGCTGACGACAATTTTGATAACCTATCATCTCCTTGACGGCTTATCACAAAATGTCATCACAGCTCTTAACTCAGGTGCATTCTCTGTCTGAGGCCGAAGATGAAGCTGATAACTTATCATAGGGATGATGACTTATCAGAAATGTCGTCAGCCGCACTTCTCTTCAAATTACTTCAGATTTTAACTCCTTTGTTTCCATCCTTGTTGGTTCTCTTGCATCATAGCTTCTACTGCAAAATCAAACATAAAACAATAAAAAATGACAAAAGTTGCTTAAGACTTTGTAATTATTCTTAGTTAAAAGCTTCAAATGTGTTAGCATTAGCTCACACATCATTGTCTAAATGCATCTATTACTTCATCCTCACTATATAGCAAATAGATGAAACAGTATCTAGTGCAATCGTCAATAAAAGTTACGAAACACTTTTTCCCACCACGTGATGTTGTTAACTTCATATCATAAATATCAATGTGTATTAAGTGTAAGGGATTGGAATTTGTTTCAACGGACTTATAAGGATGCTTTGCATACTTTGATTCTACACAGGTTTGACACTTTGATTTATTGCACTCAAAATTTGGCAAAACCTCTAAGTTAATCAGTTTTCGTAATGTTTTATAATTAACATGGCCTAAACGTTCAGGACACAAATTATAAGACTCAATAAAGTAAGAAGAATTTGAACCTTTATTGATTTCAACATTCATTATATTCATCTTATAAAGGCCCTCGGTGAGTAGCCTTTTCCTACATACACTTCTCCTTTGCTAATTATAATTTTTCTTGAAATGGTTTCACATTTGAATCCGTTCTTGTCTATAAGTGAAATAGAAATCAAGTTCCTACATAATTCCGGAACGTACAAGACATTGTTAAGAGTCATGACCTTTCCGGAATTCATTTTTAGGCCCACTTTTCTTGTTCCTTCTACCTTAGCCGTAGAGAAGTTAGCCATGTAGATCATTTCTTCTACTTGAGCTGGAGCGAATGACGAAAACAACTCTTTGTTTGCACAAACATGGAGGTTGGCACTAGAATCCATCTACCACTCGCGAGGATTCTCCACCAAGTTGCATTCTGAAAACATAGCACACAGATCATCACTTTTTTTGTTGGACTCAATCATATTTGGTTGATCCTTTTTCTTGCCTTTCTTAGGGGTAAGACAATCCATGGACTTGTGGCCAATATTTCCACAATTGAAGCATTTTTCCTTGAATTTCTTCTTGGATTGATTGCTTCCTTGTTGAACTTACTTCCTTTTCTTATAATTATTTTGGTCATCTTCCACAATATCTGCTCCATTAATTGCAGAATTCCTTTTTGACCTTCTCTTGACAGCTTTATTATCCTCTTTAATATGTAGTCGGAAAATAAGATCTTCGATAGTCATCTCCTTGAATTTTTGCTTCAAGTAGTTTTTGAAGTCTTTCCACATAGGTGGTATCTTCTCAATGATCGCTTCTACTTGAAAAGAATCATTCACAATCAAACTTACAAAACAGTTTATGTGAATACTAAGAACATTTTTAATTTGTTCAACTAAGGTATTATTCAAAGATATACCTTCCTTTAGGAGATCGTGAATAATTACTTGCAATTCCTACACTTGAGACAAAATCGATTGGATAACTATCATTTTAAAGTCTAGGAACCTTGCAACAAAGAATTTCTTAATTCCTGTATCCTCTGTCTTTTGTTTTCATTGTAGTGCCCCCCACAATTACTTCGATGTCTTAGTTTTATTGTAAACATTGTAGAGGTCATCTTGGAGACCACTCAATACATAATTCCTGTAAAGGAAGTCCGAGTGCTTCCAATCCTATACAATAATGAAATGCTCTTTGTCCGAGGTTCCCTTGGGAACCTCAGGAGCATCCTCACTAGTAAACCTTTGAAGGCATAGAGTGGTGAGGTAAAAGAACATATTTTGCTGTCATCGCTTAAAGTCAATGCCCATAAATTTTTTGGGCTTATCCGCAGGTGCCATTGGTTGTGGAGCATTTACTCGACTTGTTGAAGCAATGCTAGTTTCCCCTACAGTCATAGCCGCATCTTGCATTTGACTTTCGTTAGTCATTTTTCCTGTCACTACAAGACAATAAAATTTAGTATTTTTAGAATACTATTTATAAAGTTAAGCAACTTTAAACTCTTCTTCTTGTTTCTAGTTATGATGCAGTTTTTATGACTTTCAATCATCAAATGAATGATCTTTAACTTGTGATGAAGATTTTATGTCTTCGAATCACTAGTTAAGTTCAAACGGAGTAGAAAGCTTAAAGCTTTAATCTCCAAAAACAAGCAATACAGATTCTGTAAAAAATTTATTCCTTAAGATTGTTATTTTATTTAGTATTTCAGGTACATGAATCTGTATTTAGGAACAACAACTTCAACACTAGTTCAAGTTTAAAACAAGAACACTATGAAGTACAAAAACACCCTCAACACAAGATCAAAGTGATCTTTCTAAGAAGTGTGTTTTATTTTTTCAGAAGTTAAGATGAAACATAAATATAAAGCCAAGTACCCCGACCTAACAGAGTTTCCTTAAGGATTAATTCCCCTCACTATACCCGAGGTTTTAGAATATTCCTCCCAGGATAAAATGGCTTTCAATCCCACTATAGTGGTACCTCAAATAATTGGATTCATCGAACTCACTCAACGATTTGATTGATCACAAAGAATGTTTTGAAGACAAGAAGAGTTTTTAATTTCAAAAAATTTTTCATTCATAAACCTATGGATAAATGTAGGTTTATATAGCCATCAAGTGTCACTTCCAAAAGGTGGCAATGGTTCATCTGAAAAGGTGTATCCTTTGGAAAAGTCAAGTTTGTTCATTCGAAATATTGTGCCTTTTTCTGAACAGACACAACTATCTGAATAGTCACTCCTTTTCAAAAACAATGTCTTTTCCTCAAAGGTTGTGTCCCTCCATTTTTTGTTCACACCTTTTTCATACATATTGAACCTAACAGTTTTGTCATGGAACTGGAGGCATCCATTGGAATACCAAATAATCTCTCAATTGATTTAACTATAAGGTCATTGCCTATCAAAAAATCATCTTAAACTTTTAATTTTGTTAACTTAATTTAATCTAGTTGGAGGAATAGAGTACTACATTTCTCAGGTGTTGAGAAAATGTCATAGGTGTCATGTCCCAAAATGGCACTTAGGTGTGACTGGCACCCGCTATCACTACCCGTCGGGAGAACTACTCTTCCTTACACTTCACCAGTTAATAAGCACTAAGATAAGGTATGTACAACTACAAAGCATCAATAAATAACGAATAATAATTCAACAAAAAAAATCCGTAATCGAACTTAAATTCAACAATCACTTGACAACTATTCTCTAGTCCAAATCCCACACCAAGACCATGGAGCATCTAAAATAGATTTATATGAGTTTAACTTTCGAGCATACAAACCCAATCAAAAAATAATCTAAAGAGCTAAAGCTGAAATGAAAACCTCCACAAATAATTTGAAGACTCACCTTATTAATGGAATCCTATGAAGGAACCGTTGTCCACTAGTTTCATCTTGTGATGTAGTATCTGCAGACATGTAAGTAAGGAGTGAGCTATATATAAATATAACTCAGTAAGATCATCGACTTGCTTCTTTAAGTACTCCTGGGACAAGTTTTAGAAAATACAACAACACCATGAACGTAAAGTTATTTCAAGTAGGAATTATATCATAATAAGATGACCAACGAGACTTAACAATCATTCATCAAAAACTATATATCCCAACACAATTTATACGAACTACTTATCACCATTTGTAATCAAAGTAATTAACTATCACCAGAAGTTCCGAGCAACATACATAATGTGCCAAATATATCAAGAATATACACAATACTTGGAGAAACATACACAATGTCCCATATCATCTCAAAAAGCATACACAATGCTCAAGGAAAGCATACACAATGTCCCATTAAAATCAAGAAGCATACACAATACCCCAACCTTATAGCACACAAACGTATCACATCACAAAATATTTATAAAGGGAATTAAAGTATATGCGACTGGCCTTGAAGACCACCATTTTGCCATGCACATGTTCATCCTAACACATGGACCGGGCAGACAAAAACATAATTTTAAAATAATATTTGAAAAGCAAGCACTCAAAGCATAAAATCTCACTTACCTCACTATTGACAAGTTTTCCAACCTTGCAAATCATAGAACACCAATCATATAGCCTCTAATGGCTTCAATCTATGCAAAAATATTAAATAACGATATCAATTATACTATTCTGGTCAAGTCTCGATCTTCCTAACAGTCATACCTAAAGCTAACTCTTACTATCCCATACCTTAAATCATAAATTAAGAATAACATAACAAGGGACGGCTGCCAAAACAAAAATTTCAAAATACTGGACAATGATTTCATCAATAGCCAATCATTATCGCACCATGAATATTCCTGTTATTGGTTTGTTAAGAGTGCTGACAGTAGCAAACTGAAACAACTTGTACATGTTACATACTCTATTACTTCTTCTTTGTTTATTTTTTTCGATATAACTACTCACCATTAATAAATGCTTACACCTTCATTTAGTCGCATACAACCTGCCCACCATGAAGAAAATCAGATACAAATTTGTTATTGTTTGAGTCGATATTGTTTCAAGAATACTATGCCGAAGAACTATAAAATTTCATATCTTGTCACTTCACGAGGAAGCCTGTTAACACTGTTTGCACATTTTTTGTTGTATTTTTGTTTTCCTTACACAGCTTGCTACCTTCTCAAAATAATAGATCAAAACATTTACTGAAGAAAACCGTTGGCTCTTAGCTTTCTCATTTTAATTCTGTTAATTAATACTAATAATAATATAGGCTAAATTATCCATTTACCCATTATTAAAGTCTTGGTTATTACATTCTCTCCCATTTAAATAACGTTCATCCTCGAATTTGACAATCATACAAAAAATATCAAATAAGGAAATCTAATTCGCACGGACAAGTGAAAAATAAAATGAACTATGAGCCACCTAGGCAGCTCGAAAAAATAAATCTAGAAAGACACCAATAAATTCTTGAACAATACAAAAATTATCAATAGTAACATTCTGAGACCATGCATCATGGACAGTGGCAATGAAATCTAAACACCCATGATCGATCATTCGACATGCTTTTAAATAAAATATTATCTTTTCTTCAGTCACAAGAGTCATACTTTTCCACGCTAAAGGTGGATACAATCTTATCATAATCAATCAAAGTATAACATAATGCCAATCAATTCATAATCGTAATCACATTAAAGTCAAACATAGGCAAGCAAATCAACTACGGTATCCCTGCACTAAACATATATCATACAATCTTTATAAATTCTATCTGCTGATAAAGTGTTCCTCGCTATGTTCATGACCATATATGGCATAATAAGAGTCTCAATTCTTCTCTTTTAGAATAAAGCAAAAGATGGAGATACAAATGACTTCGTAGAACAAAGATCAACAGGAGAATACCCCCTATGAAAACTAACAATATAATACCTGTGACTACTGCATTAGATATCTTGCTATCCTGTCTAGCCATAGTGAAGAATCTCGGTGGTCCACCCCATGTCTGAGTAACCTATGCACCCTATCGATTATGTCCCCAAGCACACTGTGGAGCAGCTTTAGCCAACTGAGCTTGGGCTTGTGCTCCTGCAACATTTATTTGTACCCGAGTAGTGGCTTGACCAATACCTAAATTTCCCTTAGGACTAAATTTAGCAATAAGTTCCGGCTCAGCATAAGTATAACAACCCTATTTGTTTCAGAAAAACGACCACTGTAATTTCTACCATAATTAGAACACCATAGATGTTGACTTGATTGATAGGAATTGTTACCCTTCCTCTTCATCTGTTGTTCACCCTGTCTAGCTAAATAACTGTCCCTCGAAGGTTGCCCCACAGACTCTGTCTGTGTAGGCTTGGACTGCCCATAATGAAAACTATCATTACCCCCAGATTGAGCACCACTAAACCCACCTAAGTTATGTGTCTTTTTGTTTTCTTGATTAATCCTTTCTATTTCATAATAGGACTCAAAATGAAGACGGTGTTAGCCACCTCAGCAAAGGATCCATTGTACGTATCCCTTATCACTTGACCATGAAAATGATCCTTAAGTCCATCTACAAATCGTCTTACTTTCTCTCTCTAATCTGCAACCAAGTATGGAACATACCTAGACAACTCAGTGAACTCAACTTCGTACTCAGTAGCTGTCATAGATTCCTGTCAAAGCTCATTAAACTAGCATCTCATGTCATCTTATTTGCTTAATTGAATAAATTTATCCATAAACATGTCTGAAAACTCTAACCAAATGATCGATGGTAGCCCTGCTTGTCTGCCCCTAAAGATGGAAGTCCACCATTTCTCAGGAGACCCTGAAAACAGAAAAGAGCTAAATTCTACACCACGAGTTTCCTTCAATACCAAAGTAGTCAATATTTTCTCACAACAATCTATAAGTTTTTGAGGCTCAACAGAAGATAGTGTAGCATCAAACTCCGGTGGCTTAAGATCCATGAAATTTTTAAGATCCTTGGGTTGCCCCACAACTGCAACCAAAAGATCACCTAGTTGAAGTGCCTGAAAAGTTGTAACATTTAACTGAATGTGTGCTTGTGTTTGCAAGGTTTCTCGAAGAGTTGGTGCTTGACCCTAATTAGGCACTAATGCTCAAGTACATTCAACATTCTTACCGTAATGTCTGCATGCAATGCAATAGTAGGTACAACAACTGGCACTACATCTTGAGTATCTCGATGAACCTGGTCCTGTACTCGCTCAGGAGCCACAACTTGGGGTTGGCCCCCATTCCCAACTCTAGGCTGAGGACTGGCATGCGTCCTAGTTCGAGGCATAGTTAGATGAGACCCAACTCAACTACCACCACTATTAGAATCCTGTTTGGCACCACATCCAATAGGTTCAATAGATCGATTAGCGAAGGAAGAACCACGTCTCTTAACTATCTGCGAACAATATTTAAAGGTTAGACTAAATTCGACTCACTATATGAATAATGAATGAAAAAGAAGAAGCTTCCACGATATTTTGTAGCCTCAAGTTCATAAGTATAGGCGCCTACATACCTATGAACAAGAATCTACTAAAAACTCCTCCATGACCCCTGGACCTACTACCTAGGCTCTGATACCAACTTTGTCACGTCCCAAAGTAACAGCTAGGCATGAATGGCACCCGCTATCACTAGCCGTCGGGAGAACCACTCTTTCGTACACTTCAACAGTTAATAAGAACAAAGATAAGGTATGTGCAACACCAACATATCAATAAATAGCGAATAATAATTCAACAATCAATTTAGAACTATTCTCTAGTCTAAATCCCACACCAAGACCATAGAGCATCTAAAATACAGTTATATGAGTTCAACTTTCGGGCGTGCAAACTCAATGAAAAGAAATATAATCTAAAGAGCTAAAGCTAAAACGAAAGCCTCCACGAACATGTGAAGGCTCACCTTATTAATGGAATCCTTACGAAGGAGCGGTCACCTACTAGTTTCACCTTGGGCGGTAGTATCTGCATACATATAAGTAAGGAGTGAGCTATATATAAAAAATAACTCAATAACATCGTTGGATCGCTACTTTAAGTACTCCTGGGACAAGTTTTAGAAAATACAACAACACCATGAACGTAAAGTTATTTCAAGCAGGAATTATATCATTATAAGATGACCAACGAGACCCAACAATCATTCATCAGAAACTATATATCTCAACACAATTTATACCATCTACTTATCACTATTTGTAATCAAAGTAATTACACCAGAAGTTTCGGGCAACATACACAATGTGCCAAATATATCAAGAATATACACAATACTTAGAAAAACATACACAATGTCCCATATCAAATCTAAAAGCAAACACAATGCTCAAGGAAAACATACACAATGCCCCATTAAAATCGAGAAGCATACACAATACCCCAATCTTATGGCACACAAACGTATCACCTCATAAAATATTTTATAAAGGGAATTAAAGTATATGCAACTGGCCTTGAAGACCACCATTCTGCCATGCACATACTCATCCCAACACATGGACCGGACAGACAAAAGCATAATTTAAAATAATATTTGCAAAGCAAGCACTCAAAGCGTAAAATCTTAGTTACCTCGCTAATGAACATTTTTACAACCTATCAAATCGTAGAATACCAATCAAATAGACTCCAATTGCTCCAATCTATGCAAAAATATTAAATAACGATATCAATTATGCTATTCAGAGCCAAGTCTCAATCTTCCTAGCATTCATATCTAAAGCTAACCCTTATTATCTCACATCTTTAATCATGAATTAAGAATAATGTAACAAGGGAAGGCTGCCAAAACAGAAATTTCAAAATATCGGTCAATGATTTCATCACTACCCAATCATTATCGCACTATGAATATTCTTGTTTGCTGGTTTGTTAAGGGTGCTGACAGCAGCAAATTAAAAAAGCTTGTACATGTTACATACTCTGTTACTTCTTCTTTATTTATATTTTTCCAACTAACTACTCACCATTAATCAATGCTACCACCTTCATCTAGTCGCATACAACCTGCCCACCACAAAGATAATTAAATACAAATTAGTTATTGTCAGAGACGATATTGTTTTAAGAATTCTATACCAAAGAACTATAAAATTTCATACCTTATCACTTCACGAGGAATCCTGCTAACACTGTTTTCACACTCTTTGTCGTGTTTTTATTTCTTTACACAGCTTGCTAACTCCTCAAAATAATGGGATCAAAACATTAACTGAAGGAAACGGTTGGCTCTTGGCTTTCTCATTTTAATTTTGTTTATTAATACTACTAATAATATCAGCTAAATTACCTATTTGCCCCTTATTAAAGTTTGGGTTATTACAATCGGTGTACTGTAGTTTGTACTCAGGCTCGGAGATAATTTAAGTGTAATATATTTGAGTTAATATACCAAGAAGACCTTTGGCATCTTTTCCTTGTAAAGGCATCTTATTGACATTAAAGATCCCAAACCACATCCTTCTGGAACATCAGTTTTATTGTTTTTCTTCTTTGTTCTATTTTCCTACTCATCCAGCATAATGGTAACATAAAATTATTATTATTGTACCCTTATTTTAAACCTATGATGAACAAATATGTCTTTATTTGGGGCCAGATTGAGTTGATCTGCAATTGATCTACCTTGCATGGTAATAGTTTTAAGCATAATCTATTTTCAAGTTTCAGAAGATAAAGCCTTTTTCCATTTTCTTGTTCCCACATTAAACGTTGCAGAATAATAGTCATTACGGGCAATCCAGTGCACAACGCATCCTATGTTAGTAAGGTCCAAATATTAATATAACCACCACTCTCTCCATTTCATATTAGTTGGTCATTTTGTTTTTTAGATGCATGTTAAGAAATTATAAGTAAAAAGATAATTTTATTAATTCACCCCTTAAACAACTTCTTGGAAACTTTACATACAAGTGTGAATATTTTAAAAAAGAATTAATTGCAAAGATAATATGAAAAAAGTTTAATTAATGCTTTCTTGATTTAGTAAAGTAGTCAACTAATATTGGATAACTATTTTTGATAAGTTGACCAACAAATATGCTGTTTAGGCATTTTCACTTTCTGCTTTTTAATCTGTTCTGATCTGGTAGAAATACGGACATTGTCAGTTATGAAGCAGAGTTCCTGATTAAAGCTTTTCGATTATGGACAGACGACGGATGATATTTTCCACTGTAATTCCACCATCAATCTATAGTTCATGAATACATATGTAATATTTTTCTTTGATCAACATGTGCGAATCTCTATCAAGTAGTGTTTGTTTAGTACATTAACAACAACAAACTTCTTTTATTTTTGGCTGTTTAACCAAGATTAGCAAAGAAATCAGCAGCATTATTAATTTGAGGTCTCTTTCTTCATCTGGTAAAACTTGGGACATATTTCAACAAGTTTCTCAGGCTGTGGAATGATATCCTTTACAACTTTGTCGGAGCAAAATCTCTCATACCATTCTGTTGGACTACGCATCTTGGTTTCATCTAGCATGTTCATTTCATCCATCATCTCGTTCGCCTTCAGCCATCCAACTAAACTAACAAGAACAATGTAAAGGTAACCAATTCTCTCTCCACTAAAGAAAAGTTTACCTTTGCTGATCTTGATAATAAATTCCTCCAGCACCACATTTTCATCAGACATTTTCTCCACCAAAACTGCCTTCGCTTCCTTCCCTTGCGCATTCCTAATTAGCCTCCAGAAGCAACGGAAACGACTGCAACTATTTTCTTCAGATTTAATGGACGATTCGAGTACACAACTGATTTTCAAGTATAGGGAAGGGGGAAAACAAGAAGAAACTTTGATGAACTTAAACTACTAGTCCAAACGACTTTTCAAGTTTGATAAAGTTCAGTTTAATGTGACAAAATATTAGAGTTAGTAAAGTTCAGTGTGCCCATATGCAAAAATAATCAGAGTTTAAATATTTGTCAACCAACATGCCAAATTTAGTAGTTAGAAATTCAACTGTCATGAGATGAGATATGAAATAAGCCTTCACCTTGTCATCTATATAGGCTGCCCAAAATCGTGCAATGGCACGATCATAGGGATCAGAAGAAAGAACAGATGGACCATTCGGTCAAACTTCATTGATGTACTGAAGGATGACAAGGGACTCACAAATAGGCTTTTCATCGTGTAACAGGACTGGACTTTCTTATAAGCAGCGTTGGATTTAAGGAGCAACCCACTTTTGTTTAACATAGTCTCGTATATTAACTCAGACTGAATAGATTTTAAGCTTAGCAGTTAGAAATTCAACTGTCATGAGATCAGCTATGAAAAAAGCCTTCACCTTTTCATCTATATTGTCTGACCAAAACCGTGCAATGGCACGATCAAAGGGATCAAAAGGAAGAATGGAGGGACCATTAGGCCAAGCTTCCTTGATGTACAGAAGGATGACAAGGGACTCACAGATAGGCTTTTCATCGTGGAACATGACTGGGACTTTCTTGTAAACAGGGTTGGATTTGAGGAGCAGCTCACTTTTGCTTAACATAGACTCTTGTATAAACTCAGACCAATATACTTTATCTTGAGGGCTATTTTCAACCAGTATGAAGAAAGGGCTTGCCCATACACCTAGAAGCTTTACACTGCCTGTTGCCATGGCTAGCTTCCTCGACAACTAATATTGAAGGAATGGCTAATAAGTAGAGTCAACACTTCTTCTTCATGAATATCAGTCAGCATTTGATGCTTCTTGCACATAAGCACTGGAGTATCTAGTACATTATGCCAGTTTGTCCTTGCTACCAAATAAAGAATATTGTAGGTGTGAACATATTTTTTATTGATGAAAAATACCAAGAGCATTTTTGACATCTTTCTACTCATGGCGTTTTCTGTATCGCTCTCTTTCGATTACTCAGACTTCTTGTGATACCATGCAAGATAGGAAACTACTAAAAGAAAAAAATGAATTACGTGATCAATCAAAATTGAGACAAATTACTTTGCTTAAAACTTGTTGGTGAAGTTGCTTCCATGTGACCAGGAGGTCACGGGTTCAAGCCGTGAAAATAACCTCTTGCAGAACTGTAAGTTAAGACTACATACAATAGATCCTTTTAGTCCGGCTCATCCCGGACCCCATGCATGACGAGAGCTTTAGTGCACCAGGATGTCCTCTTACTTTGCCTAAAAGATGTATGCAAGGCCAAGATTTGGTAATATTTAAGCTGAAAGTCTAATTGGGTTAATGGCTTTGCTTGATCATATACACATCAATCTTCTCATGATCTCAACATCAATACATATCCAAAACACAGAGACTCTTGAAGTGGATACAATATTCAACTTTTAATTCTAGCTTTGTCATGGAACTAGCAGCATCCATCGGAATACCAAATAATCTCTCAATTGATTTAGCTATAAGGTCACCGCCTATCAAAAAATAGTTTTGTTCTTTTGTTCTCTTCTCCTGCTCATCCAGCATATATAATGCTACCATCAAAATAGTATTTTGGTAATCTTGTTTAATCCCATGATAAACAAATATGTATTTTATTCCATCTGGCATAACGCTTTGCTGTTTGTACTTTCTAACAATAATTTTCCAAGAATTAAATAGCCTTCTTCTGGGATTTCATCAAGTTGTCCTAAACATGTTAGCTCTAAAAGAATTAGGAAGACAATGTTATTCAGTCCTGATTGATGAGACTTGAATTGGAGTTCGTGCTAAGCTGAAGGTTTGGAGACTCTTTGGAGTCATGAACACACGTGCACTGTTTTTCTTTGATCAACATGTAAATGGAATCTCTATCGAGGAGAGTTATTTTAGCACATTAGTAACAACAAACTTCTTTTGTTTTCATCCGTTTAAACAAGATATAGGAAGAGATTTTCCTTAACAAGTACAGATAAAGAAATCTGCAACATTATTAATTTGAGGCAGCTTTCTTTATCTCGCGAAACTCGCGAAAAGTTTCTACAAGTTTCTCAGGCTGTTGAATGATATCCTTTAAGACTTTGTCTGAGCAAAATCTCTCATCCCATTCTGCTAGACTAGGCATCTTTCTTTCATCTAGTATCTTCATTTCATTCATTATCTCGTTCGCCTTCACCCATCCAAGTGTACTACCAAGAACAATATCAAGGTGACCAATTCTATCTCCACCAAAGAAAGATTTACCTTTGCTGATCTTGATAAAAGCTTCCTCCAGCAGCACACTCGCTTCAGACATTTTCTCCAGCAAAGCTGCCTTTTCTGTCTTCCCTTCCGTGTTCAAAAGATCCAGCACCAGCGGAAACCACTGCAACCATTTACTTCAGATATAATGGACAACTCCAGTACACAAATTGATTTTCAAGAAAAAAGGGTAAAACAAAAAGAAAATTTGATGAACTTAACTACTTGTCCAAACGACTTCTCAAGTATTGTAACGTTCAGTTACTAAAAAATAATTCAGAGACCATACGTGAAATTAACCATAAAGTTTAAATACTAGTCCAAATAACATGTCAAGTTTAGTAGTTACAAATTCATTTGTGTTAAAAATATTTGTTACCAATTACAGGACATGTGATGGAATATGAAATTAAATCTTCACCTTTTGATCTACATAGCTTGCCCAAAACCGTGCTATGGCACGATCATAGGGATCAGAAGGAAGAATGCAGGGACCATTCGACCAAGCTTCATCGATGTACTGAAGGATGACAAGGGACTCACAGATAGGCTTTTCATCGTGGAACAGGATTGGGACTTTCTTGTAAACAGGGTTGGCTTTGAGGAGCAGCTCACTTTTGTAGAACAAATTATCTTGTATAAACTCATACTTAATAGACTTTGTTTTAAGGGCCATCTCAACCCGATTCACGTAGCCGCTCGCCCATACACCTAGAAGCTTTACACCCTTTGTTGCCATGGCCAGCTTCAGCAACAACTAATATTGAAGAAATGACAAATAAGTAGAGTCCAGCCCTTTTTTTTTTTTTTTATGTATATCAGTCAGCATTTCATGCTACTATATAAGCAATATTGAATGTGTTAACAAGAAGTTGTAATAAACAATATTCTAGATGTGAACAATAAGTTGTAATAAACAATACAACCTGTACAATATTTTCTTTTATTGATGTGAAATACCAAGTTGTTTCACATGTTTTGCCTTAGCTTCTTGTGATACCAATGCAAGAGTGAGATTTTATTTTATTTTTTAGAAAATACATAAAAGACACACTGTTCTTGTTTCAATTTTTTAAAAAGACACTTAAACTTTAGATACTACCTATTACACTACGATTCTTCTATAATCTATTATAAATACACCATTTTGACCATATTCTGCAGTAACCCTTAGGCACGTGGTTGACACTCTCTCTTTAAAAAATAATTTAATTATTAAAAAGTTGAGTTTAACCCAATAACCCGACCCAAGTCTAATAAAATATCCACAAACATTTCCCACAATTAATTTCCACTACAATAAATTTGATTATTTGGGACGAATTATTTTGTCACTTATAAGCCATATTTCGTCGCAAAAGATTTAGCATGATGAAAAAAATTTCGTCAATCAATCGTTTCCAAAGGTTGGTTGCTAAAAGTAGATAAAGATGATTTAGTGTTTCGTCCCTAAAAAAATTAAATTGGCTACAAAAAATAAAAAATCGTCCCTAAATGTGTAACATTTATGAAGAATCTATTTGAAATAAAAATATAATTTTTTTGTAGTTGATGATATGCTTTTGTCACTAAAAAGTTAACAATACCGACAAAATTTCATCGTCGCTAATTATTTAGTTCAATCAGTGACGACACCAAATGTCGCTAGAGTTATATATATTTCGTGGTTGAACAAATGTATTTTCGCCACTATTGATAATTTTTTGTATACAACAAAAATTTTCGTCCTTAAATTAATGAATTGGTGACAAATTTATTATTATAAGAGTAATAATTTTGTAGTTAAATCTATCATTTTGACACTAAAAATAGTATTTTTTTACCAATGATATAGAATCGTCACTAAATTATGATTACTGACAATTATGATTGTCATAAAATACAAAATTAATTTGTATCAAATAAATAGAACGATATTGAGACAAATACATACGTCGCTAAATATAGTCAAACTTATGAAGAACTAGTTTATTTCGTGACAAAAATATTTGTCTTGAAAAGTCTAATTTAACTGTTGCTAAAAGTTATCTTTGATAATAAAATCTTTTGTCACCAATTACAAAAAAACACTTAATTATTTCATATTGATATTATTTTTTAAATTAGAATTGAATAAATCAAAAATAAAATTATAAAACATGCCAGATTGATAATATTCACTCATAATCATACAATTAAAAAAACTAAAATTATACTAAGGTAATATCTCCTCACAGGACAAAGAAAAGTAAAACAAGTCCAACATAAAGAAAATCTAACTTAAATATAGTACTAGATATTACTCCTATCCTAAACTAAGGCAGATATATAGAGGTTTCTTCCAAAGTACCAATAACGTGTTGAGCTTGCAATGTGTCTTCATTAAACTCACTTTTATACCTGTGAAAAAAAAGAAGAAAATTAAGAGTGATGATGATACTACATTGAGACAACAAACCTTGGATCTATACTATACAACACCACAACAAATTTGATTATCAATAACAAGCAGTGTCGCACTTGAGTTAACATGACGCAGAAGTGGAAATTTAGAATGGTAACTTTGGCACCCCCTGTTGTTCCACAAGGCAATGACGAAAGAAAATGTGAGTGGTAAATTAGGAAGTCTATTTCTTTTGGTGTTATTTTCCTTCTTAATAATGCAAGCGCAAGTTACATTATTTCTAAAATCAGCCCGCTCCCATATGGAAATACTAACAATTAAGAGTTTATTTGGCGCTAAACCTTGGTATGAACTTGATCTATTACAAAATTAAATTTTGCTTGATGTAACAATTGATTTATTAATGATGAGCCTCTTTTTCTCATCAGTTTTGTTGC
The DNA here is from genome assembly GCA_030864225.1 of Capsicum baccatum var. pendulum. Taxonomy (NCBI): domain Eukaryota; kingdom Viridiplantae; phylum Streptophyta; class Magnoliopsida; order Solanales; family Solanaceae; genus Capsicum; species Capsicum baccatum. Next base: position 231,380,687 of record CM061560.1, on the reverse strand, counting down.
TATTGCTCATGTAAGATACAAAGATAAAAGTTTGGATAATCCATAATGCAAATGGCTTTTCTCATTGGTCTTATAGTTGTCCATTTTGAATCGTTCTTTTCACACACCCTACTAGAGATGATAAACATGCAATGAAGAGAGAAAATATGTAAGCTATGACAAGAGCTCCTATTAGCCTGACAACAACTTTACTAGTTACTCCAAGGCTCCTCTTCCCAAATAATTTCAACACTAAAACAAATAATATTAAAAACTTAACTAGCATCCCATTTTTTTCTGGATAACTAAACATCATACTATGTTGTCATATCCAGGACATACCTTGTTGGTTAACGACTTTGAGATGTTAATTGATCCTTTCTTATAATAAGTATATATTGATCATGATATATATTATATTAAAAATACCCTTTATATATAGTTGCAAGGAAGGTATCCACCATCTTTGATAGGATACTTCACCTCAGACTTCTTAAATTATAGAATCTATCAAGAAACTTGACTTTGCCAAAAGTTTTAGATTTTGGACCACTGATTGTAACTTTTAAGTGCAACGTCCATTCTTTAAGATTTCTAAGAAAGTTGTACACATGGAGTAAATACAAAATAATTCTGCTTTTTAAACATTTTACATTTTGTTGGCTTATAAGGAACCAAAGGAAATTTCAATATATCTGAGCATAGCATAAGAGATTAATTACCTAGGTCCTATGAGAGTGAAAGAATTGCCTTTTTTGCAGGAGCGCCTGACTATAAGAGAGAAACAAATTGTATTAAAAGCCAGATAGTCTTATCTACAAACTATAAAGGTAAACAATAATACATAAAATTGTGTAGTCAATTTTCTCCCTAGTAGTTTCGCATGACATTATACAAAATAAGACATCAAAAACAGATAATACAGAAATGCATCACTGGACAATTTCAATATAATCAATGTTACCTACTTAAACTAGCTACATGGAATCAATCTTATGTTTGTAGGGTATAAGATCAAAGATGATTTAACAACCGTCGGAGAAAGAGAAGACTTTGTTGCATCATCAAACGGGAAGTGAAAACCAACAAACGAGAATCTTAAAACACAAGTGTACCATCAAATTATAGAAAGGATAGTCAAGAACCACTCTATCTGGTACTTAGTAAACTAGAAGTTATGGTTGAGGTTTTAATAAATTTAAGATAGAGGCTATTTAGAAGAAAGACAAGAAAGCCACCTTAAACCAAGTGTCGCATTTGGCACTAGATCAATGGTTACATTTGAATATGGAGACCCTGTTGAATATATTAAAAAACTATACTAGTATATCTTTCAAGGTATTTCCTATTTAAGAGGCCAAAAAGGAGCTTCATAACTGCAGTAGGCCCGGGGTAGGAAAAATGACACTACTGGTCACTAAACTAGAGGAAAAGATAATTTTGAAGGCACTATTGGAGGAAAAACTAAAGAGAGGGTTTTTTGGTGTGTGTATTGGGGGTGGGGTTTAGTAAACTGGGTAATGCCTAAAAAAAACTTTGGAATTACTTAGTAGTTGGAAGGGAATTGGTCATATAGGAAGAAAAGATATCTAGTGGAAAACTATTTCGGCATGCATATGGTGGAAACTAGAATAAGTCATTATTTAAGTGCCTAAATGAAATTTACTGACATGTTTAAGATGTTTTCTATGTATTAAGGTATACCGACGAGTGACGACCTCAACAATAACAACATATCCAGTGTAATTCCACGAGAGTAGTACACTAAGGACCTCAACTAACACCGGTCTTTGCCTTCCATTTCCCGACAGTTAATTAGCACAAATATTCAACATAACTAATTGACCTTAAGAAAAATATCATTTTCATAAAGTAGCCACGTATGGGGAAATGGTCCTTGTTAGGGGTTGTATTTCTATGTAAATAGGCCCAAATCATTCAGTGCAATGTAATATTAGTCTAACATTAACTAAAATGGCATATTGGAAAAGTTTAGTTGCTTTACTTGTTTTACTTCTTCAATCATTTACTCTACCTGTTCTAACTAAAGCCACTAAAACTGCATCTTTACCTTTGGCAAAAACTAATGAATACAAAGTGAGATGTGTTAAGAGAGAGAGAGATGGCCTATTAACATTCAAGCAAAATCTAATAGATCCCTCGGGCCGACTGGCTTCTTGGGTTGTCAAATAATGTTGTACCTGGAAAGGTGTTTATTGTGACATCTAAACTGGTAATGTCATCAGGTTTAATCTCAACGATAGATCAGACAATTGCTATTGGAAGAAAATGGACTCCTTGAGTACATGCAACTCATCATGCTTGGGTGGTAAGATAAGTCATGCTTTACTCGAATTGTATTACTTAGATTATTTATAGTTTTTACCAAATAAATAACATATTTTGTATAAACTATAAAATCTCATTAAACATGAAGTTTTAGTTGGTGAAATAGAAATAGAAATATACATAAAGTTGGCATTCTGATGGAATTCTTTCTCCATTTATCATAAAAAAATGCAAAGTTAGATAGTAAATGCTACATAGTTTATATATTTAATAAAGAGAAATTAAATAGAACTTATTATATAAATTTGCATTACTTCTAACCTTGACAACGATGGACTAACAAGAACCTGTATTTTCTTAAGTATTTCATCTTGGAGTGCTGCTACAGTATTCAACTGAAAATTTAATTCTTTAATCTGCAATTTCTGGTCTTGTATTTGTGATTGCTGGCTTTCTACCATATTTTCATCTGTATTTAATCATTTTTGTAACTCATTTTGGGCACCAACAGCTTCCTGTTTTTCCTTTTTGAGGCAGTCTTCTAACACTGTCGTTCTCCTTTGTGTTGCCCTTGTAGTATTAGGTTTAGGACCATAACCAAGACCTTTTAGGTACCCTGACTTTATAAGAAACACAACATCCACAATTTCATCAATAGTCATGCAAGACTCTCCAGAAGTATAAAGAGCTTTTAAATCTGTCATATTGTTCAGCATAAAATAATAACACAATAAAAGAATACACGAAGAATATTAATCATAGAAATGTAATGGTATGTTACTAAAATATTAATTTCTTACATAGTTAGACTCAGCTTCTTCAGATGACCATCCTTTTTCACTTGTGTAATGAGTATGCTTGTAGAACTTCATTCTGTCATGCTCTACACCTTCATGTTCCTTTTCACCCTGTATAACAAGAAAATAATATGAAATCGTATTGAGAGGTATCTGACTGAAATGAGATACAACTGACATACCTAGTCTCTTATTTATCAAACAATAAAATATTAAATGGTATCAAAGCATCAATAATAAAAAGAATTAAAATGATATAACTTACAATTTTAGCACGAGCTGCTACAAATGCGTTTGATCCCATGAAATGATTAGATTTAAGCTTAGTTCGATTGACCTTGTTTATTTTGCATTTTTTATGCAAAGAATATAAAAGATCATAACTTAAATAATGAGAATAACATGAATATAAATTACCTTGTGCTCTGGATCGTTTAACATGTGAAAAAGGTTATTCTAATTTTCAGAGGTCAACTATTCAACTTCCATTTTATGAGCTTCTTCCACGGAGCGTGCACTGATGTATGAGCAAATGCTAACATATTTGAGGCTTTTAACCAGAAATAATTATGAAGTCTTAAGCAACTATTGTTGTTTTTTTGATTATTTTACTTTGATATCGTAGTAAAAGTCATGATGCAAGGCAAATCTAAGGAAATGGATGTAAAAAGCTAGAAATTGATGCAAAAGAACTGGAAGTGTCGCTGAAGACATTCCTGATAAGTCGTCAGCCTTGTGATAAGTTATTAGAAATCACATCAGTGTTGCAGTGTTAGAAGAATTAAAATGAAACTATGATGACACTTCTGACATGTCTCCATAATCGTGATAAGGCATCAGAGTTGCCGTCAAGTGTAGGCAAAGAGTGACAAGATTGCTGGAAGACCTGATGACATTCCTGATAAGTTGTCAGGACCCTGACATGACTTCACAAATGCCGTCACCTTTTCCGAAGGATTTTTTGAACATTGTGGTTTTATTTCCTTATTTAGGATTAACTATTTAAAGAATTGTTTAGGGTTTTCTTAAGATGCATCTCTCATCTTATACTTAGCGAAGGGGAATTCACTTGTTATTGGCTCTCTCAACTTAGAATTCAATTTTCAATTCTTTGATTTGGTTGGGGGAAATTCTTCTTGGATTTGGAAGAGAATCAACTTCTGACCACATCTTTTGTAAGTTTAACTGCTTTGAATTATGGATTCAATTGTTGTTATCCCTTTCTTTCTCATGAGGAATTAAAACCCACAACAAGGGTTGTGGGATCTATGATTATTCCTGTATTGATTTAATAGTTGGTTAGGATTTGAGTGATTGTGGGAACATCTTGATAATCCCTTTGTAATGATTGATTTCTATTGTATTGCAAACAATAGATCTCTCCTTAGGTTGGTTTGCTCGAACTGAGAAATAAACTAAAGATAGCGAATTATGATTAATGCCATAACAAGATTAATCTACCTGAGATAACATCCGATTATTAAATATAGTTTCCCTAAGTTTGAGAGAATTAGTTAATTTAAAATGTTTGAATAGGTCGAGAGACATTTAGACATATCTTTGGCAAGGATAATCTGTTGTTCCCACATACCATGAGAATTTTGAATACTTATTATTCTATGGAAATTAATAGCCATAATGATCATGACCCTAGTTTCTCTCTATCATTGATTTGAGCAATTGAAATCTTAGTTTTGAGTTCTGAATCAAGTTAAGCTGTTAACTTTTGTTTGACTCGTAAAACCCCCATCTTACTTTTATATTTTTGTACCATTTTTTTGAATTGAACTTGTGCTATAGTTTCAACTTAGCTTAATCACCATTCACACTGTTCCCTATGGATTCAATCCCGACTCCAAAGTTGAGTAAATATATTGACGACAACCGCCTTACACTAATTTGAGGTGTAAGTTGAGTGTTATAAAAAATGGCACTGTTGCCTGCGAACAATTTGGTGTATTGCGTTGGTTTGGAATTTTGGGCCACTTGCTTGAATTCAAACTTGTAAATATTTATTTCTAGTTTTATTTTATTTCTTGTGTTAGGTAGATTTTTATTTTACTTTACTTATTACTATGGAATCGTGGAATGAACATGAGCTTGGTGGTTGGAAATATTATCTTGATGATCTATGTCCATATTGTGATGGGACCTCACTTTTGGCAAGATTTTAGATATGCTCCCCGGAGAGAGATATGTGTACCATATCAATCCTACCAGGAGTATGATTGTTCATTATATGGTGGTCAAGATAGACATTGGAATAGTTGCCCAAAGATCCCCCCCGGTATGCTAACCCAAATTCTAGTTCTTCTTATGATTTTAATAGGTATTATAGTCAAGAATAGGAAGAACAAAGTACCAGAAAAAGTGGCATTGAAACTATACTTCAACTAATGTTGGAGTGTGTGGACACAACGATATCATACATGATATACATCAAGACATAAGGGCAAATAATGAGGAAAGAAGAATGATAGAGGATATGGATATAGAGTTCAAGCATTCAAAGCACTTTTCTACATTATGTTTAGATGATATCTTGTCTGTGGAATCATTTAACATAATGCACGAGTGTGAAGATGAGGAGAAAGAATCCGATGTAGATAATGAGCTTGATGTTGATAAACCCTCAGTGATTTCCTAACCAACCAAACCATTTATGAATAAAGATTCCAAAGATAAGGAAATGGTACTAGAGTCAAAAGAAGAAATCAAGAATAACCCTTGTGAAGACTCTAGTCCATTTTGGGGTAAAAATACTAGTAGGGATGCTACTCCAAAATTAAGAGTTAGTCCTCATTCGAACCACTTTTCAACATTATTCTTGATGGATACGATGAAAGTCGAATCGCCCAAGGAAATGATGAATTTTGAAAATGAGGAGGAAGATTCTTACATTTTAGAGTTTGTCCTTACAGAAGGGTATACTAAAACCCCAATATTGAAGGCCAATAATCTTAAATATCGATGTCTATTTCGTGGCTATTTAAGATTCTCACCATTTCCAAATGAGCCCACACAAAAGTTCAATGCAAAATTAGGCAAGCAGTTTTAGTCTTCGAAGTGGCATGATAGAACATTCCTCACATTTGCCCAACACACCCCGAAAATGTATTGATCAAAAGTTCGGTTGACATTTCAAATCCTCCAAGTAAAGACATAAATAATTAGCACCAAGTTATCTTGACAAAGTCTGAGTAGTCAAGATAACTGAGTCTTGCCGTGAAATTAAACCAGGCGCTGCTTCGGAGGCCACCCAGGTATTTTATTATTTGTATTCGTATTATGTGATTGACATCAGATCTTTGCACCTGTGGTGCCACAGGTATATTTCTAACTCACTTATTTTGGTTGACGCATTGGGGACAATGCATGATTATAAGTTAAGGGTAGGACTACTTGTGGGTGTTGATGTCCTCTTGGGGTTTTTGTTACGGTGCCTCTTTTCCCCAGAGTCTTGTTCTTAGTTGAGCCGATATGTTTAGGCATATTGTATCTGTTTTGTGATGTGTTGTGGTTAACTAAGGGGAAATAAGTATCTAGGGCAGTTGACATATTTTTGTTGATTTCTCTTGGAATGACAAATACCTCTTAAACTGTCTATCTGGTAACTGTGTGATGTGCATATATATATGACTACTGTGAATCTTTTTAGGGCATTAGTACTAGGGACATGATAATTATTGTTAACAATTGCATGAACCAGATAGGTAGTAGCTTGTGGTGTACCTTTGTGTTATGTGTGTGTGAGATACTACCTAGTTCTCATTATGTGTTAAATCTAGAACTTGCCCAGTTGGTCTTGCCTTGGTTGTAAGATAGCGGTTAGGAGAGGATCATAGGCCGTTGTTGATATTAATCCACATTTAGCCTAAATGACCTTCCATGTGTGAATAATATACCTTGATCCTGATTTTGAGCCTGAATGCCTATTTCTTTTTATGACACCCATTACCTTTCCATTTATATCATAATGAACCTGTTTTGGCCGTGGTCCTCCTTGGACACTGTGCACTTTTACTTAGGCAAACAACCTAAATTGAGGGTGGCTATCATAGGGGTGCGTGATGTAAAGTGAGTATGAAGAAGGTTAATAACAAATATATATATATATATATATATATATATATATATATATATATATATATATATGCAAGGCTAGGTGTAGTAGAAAAAGAATAAGAAAAGAACAGTTGTGAAAAAGAGAAAAAAAAACTACACCCAGCTTAAATTTGCTTTAATCAAGAAAGGGAGAAATAAGGTAAAGGTTGATAAGTGAGACCCCAAAAATAGTGTAGTGCCAAGGAGGCTTAGTTATTTTAAATATCCTTGTGTATCATACCAGCCCCAAGCCTATATTACAAGCCAAAGAAAAGTCCTATAGTGATCCTAGCTTAACTGTCTGAAAGCCTTGGTGATGAAAATAAGGGAAAGATTATGGTATTTGGCATACATTGACTGAAACTTCTTTCTGAGAGTTATTGTCTCTTGACCATCCCTGCATTGACATGCTTGAGTTCATATATGAGTGAGGAGGTACTTATTTATTGTAAGGGCACATTGGTTGCATTACTAGTTGCTTACTTGTTTGGGTAGTGTAACTTGTACATATTCATGGTTATTGTTGCTAATTTTATGCCATATATTGATTCCTTTGTGCCATATTGTTGATCTTTATTGATATACACAGTTGGGTTTGAAAGTGATTGGAATTGGAGAGGGTAATGTGTTTTGAGCTAAAATTGATGATTGACTGTCATAGGTATCTTATGTTTCTCTTGGTTAAGCATCGTAATATGGTGTTATATGGTTTATTGAGGACAAGAAATTGTTTTAAGTTGAAAGTGTTGGTGTATGAGCAGATGCTAACATATTTGAGGCTTTTAACGAGAAATAATGGTGAAGTCTTAGGCAACTTTTGTCGTTTTTTTATAATTTTACTTTGATATTGCAGTAAAAGTCATGATGCAAGAAAAATATAAGGAAATGTAAGTAAAAGAGAAGAAAACTGATGCAAAAGAACTAGAAGTGTGGCTGACGACATTCCTGATAAGTAGTCAGCCCTATGATAAGTTATCAGAAATCACGTTAGGTGTTGAAGTGTTCGAAGAATTAAAGTGAAACTATGATGACATTTCTCACATGTCGTCAAAACTGTGATAAGGTGTTAGAGTTTCCGTCAAGTGTAGGCAGAGAATGCCAAGATTGCTAAAAGACCTGATGACATTCCTGATAAGTCGTCAGGACCTTGACACACTGTCACAAATGCCGTCACCTATTCCGAAGGATTTTCTAAACATTGTGGTTTAATTTCCTTATTTATGATTAACTATTTAAAGCATTGTTTAGGGTTTTCTTAAGAGGCATCTCTCATCTTGTACTTAGCGAAGGGGAGTTCACTTGTTTTTGGCTCTCTCAACTTAGAATTCAATTTTCAATTATTTAATTTAGTTGTAGAAAATTCTTTTTGGATTTGGAAGAGAATCAACTTCTGACTACATCTTTTGTAAGTTTAACTACTTTGAATTATGGATTCAATTGTTGTTATCTCTTTCTTTCTTCTGAGGAATTAAAACCCACAACCAGGGTTGTGGGATCTATGATTATTCCTGTATTGATTTAATAGTTGGTTAGGGTTTGAGTGATTGTGGGAACATCTTAAGAATTCCTTTGTAATGATTGATTTCTATTGGATTGCAAACAATAGATCTCTCCTTAGGTTGGTTTGCTCAAATTGAGAAGTAAGCTAAAGGTACCGAATAATGAACAGGGATTTGGGAAGGTTAAGCTCTCATCTAATGATGCAATTGTTTTAAGTTGAGGGTGTTGATGTATGAGAACATGCTAACACATTTGAGGCTTTTAACGAGAAATAATTGTGAAGTCTTAAGCAATTTTTGTTGTTTTTTGATTATTTTATTTCGATATTATAGTAAAAGTCATGATGCAAGGCAAATCTAAGGAAATGGAAGTAAAAGAGCTGAAAATTGATGCAAAAGAACTGGAAGTGTGGCTGATGACATTCCTGATAAGTCGTCATCCCTGTGATAAGTTATCATAAATCACGTCAGGTGTTGTAGTATTAGAAGAATTAAAGTTAAACTGTGACTACATTTCTGACATGTCGTCAAAACCGTGATAAGGCGTCAGAGTTACCATCAAGTGCAGGCAGAGAATGCCAAGATTGCTGGAAGACCTGACGATATTCCTAATAAGTCGTCAGGATCCTGACACACTGTCACAAATGTCGTCACCTAATCAGAAGAATTTTCTGAACATTGTGGTTTTATTTCCATAGTTAGGATTAACTACTTAAAGAATTGTTTAGGGTTTTCTTAAGATGCATCTGTGTAACGCCAAATCGGGTCCCGAGACGTCACAGGAGCTTAGGGACACAAGTGACCCCAAGCTAAGCCTTCTACTGGCATAACTCATAAGCAACTGAATAAAAGTATAAATCAATAGAAATTTGCAGAAAATAACTCTTTTCTAAATATGATAGATACAAAACTAAATTTATAACATTACAAATCTACTTTTCCAACAATAACTGAAACTACATACATCAACTTTTGTTGACTATGTATGAAGCCTCTACTAGTACTGACTATAGGTATCCAGGTCATGACCCGACTATCTCACTCAATACAACTGAATAAAGCAAATACAATATTTCTCGAACTGTATAACTAACTCAAGCCCTTGAAATAAAAGGACTTATCACTTGCTGACTGGAGCTGCAAAATGACTGCATATGGTATATGTGCTACAACTTGTACCTATATTATGAGAAGATGTAGCCCACATATGAATATGTGGGTCAGTACCATGGAAATGTACTGAGTATATGGGTGTGTGTGCAAGTTTCAGAAATCAAATATTATAAGTATTCATAGAAAATATGCATTCTATAACAAGGGACTCACGTATCTCGAATAAAAACAACATAATCATAAAAGAGTTAGATATATCAAATAAAATACGTGAGTTATCAGAGTAAGTTCTCAATTCACTTTCATCTCGGTTTTCAAAACATCAAAGAAATCAAATCTCATAACAATTCTCTTTAGAATATAGTATTTCAATCTTTTGAAAAACAATAACTTTCTTACAACCAATTCTTCAAAAAAATATATATTCCTCTTAGATAGAATGGTACACACACACATATTAGGAGTCCCTCATAACCAACATAAACCATGCTAGCTACATGGAGTCCAATGTTCTACCCACATTTAGGAGAGTCACCCTATTTCATGCCATCGGAGTAGGACCTTAAATTATCAATCCAAACACTACTGATCACTATGAAAATCAGCCTCAATTCCGGCTCGTACAGGGGTACGTAGTTCTAGAGAAGTACCAAACCTGATATACCTCCCGCTCGGTGCTAAAGACTAATCCTGAACTTAGCTCAGATCTTTTAAAAAAAATCCACCATAAAACAGTTCAACAATTCACAACGGGAGCCACCATGCTACCTCTTTCATAATGAATCAATAAAAGTGGATTTCTTTTCTCATCTCAGGTTCCAAATCAACCCCTTTTTATGATCGAAAGGTCAAAGCTTCGTTTTCTTTTCAAATCATTCAAATTAAAGGTGTTTATAACACATGTTTTCTTAAAAACAACAATCTCAAATAGAGTTCAAAACCCATGCCTCAATATCACATTAAAAACTTATCAAGATTCAAGCTTTACATCATAAACACATATAAATTTCTTCAAAATCTGGAAATTTCAGCTTTAAGCCCAAAATATCATTGTTCTCATATAATTTCACGTCTAAAATATCAAAAATATCATAATCTCATGAGAATCAATATAGGATGTAAATTCATGCTTCAAATTCATAATAAAACATATAAAATCCATAACTTCATAAAAGAAAATATTTTTTTGGCACAAGAATGAAAGGATGTCTTTGTTGAAAACCCCACATACCTTGAAATTGAAGCTTTGAATGAACTCTTAACTTCGGATTGCTATTCTTGAGATTTGTAGCCCTCAAAATGGGGAATTCAAATCTTAAAGAATTATTGAACAATATAGTTAAATCTTGAGATATCTTGATCTTTAGGTTGAAACTTTTAAGAGTGTTCTTGACCAATTTTTGATGAAAGTGAAAGGATTTTTGATAATTGGGGTTAAATCTTGTGTTATAGACATATATAAGGGTATTTTTGGCACTTGAAAGTGAGGTATACGGCGCACAACCCATGGCAGACCATAAGGTGTGCGTCCCACACCTTATGGAAGACCTGTAAGTGTGCCTCACACTCCCAATCGCACACATTTGATTGGGCAGCTTATTGCCCATCGTACACCCTTACTGCCTCTCACGAAAATGGGCATAACTTTTTGTTCGGGTATTGGATTAGGGAAAAATTGGTATCGTTGGAAAGATAATTCAATTATATACAATTTGATAGGTCTTGGGTAATAAAAATTCCATGTATATTAAGAGATGTACACGTTTGAAGTTGACCCTTGTAGAATCAAATGTCAAACTTTGGACAAATCAATTGATCGTAGCTCAACTTTGTTCTAGGTCATTGGTATGAACATTTTTCACCTCTAAACTACTCCATAGACCAAGATAATGATAATGAAACTTGTATTCACATTAGAATAACTTGGATTAGAGCTTAGATGCTAGGAATGGTGGTTAGAATTTTAGCACGAGAGTACAGGGTATTATATTATCTACCCCTTGGGAACATTCATCCTCAAATGTGGATAATTAACATGAATCACAGAGGAATATCTGTCTTTACGCTATCATGTGCGACTGATAGAAAATGAATCACTAGATCTCATGAATAATGAGCTACTAAACTAATCTGCAAGTGCATGAATTCTCATGAAAATAACTATATGTCTAAGATAGAAACAAAAGTGTCAACTTATGAGTAACCATTACTTTGCGCTGGATCTGATCTCATGAGAAAAGATGATAGGTTTGTGGCATGAAAAATTGGGGTATTACAACATCCCCCTCTTGGGATCATTCGTCCCCGAATGTAATAATTTGGTGAAAATACTAGGAAGAGACTGTGACACTACACAAGATTCTTACGAACTGAATCATGACTTAATATCTGAAACTGAAACTAATGCATGAACTGAGCTGAATCATTCAAACTTCTATCATGAAACTGAATTCTGAGCTGGCTCTACTTTACTTGCTTTAAGGAACTGATACATGTTGAGAGTCAACGATTCAATTGAAGTGTTCATGATTAATTAATACATATCAAACTGAGAAGTGATAACTTATGCAAGTGTGAATCATGAGACAACAAGACTTAGATCATACGGGCGGTATTACACTATTTGGGCTAAAACACTTGAAAAATTGAGATTATGCGCTGAACACTTATGAAATGTGTCATGATTAAATTGCCAAATCTGAAACATGATGCTTTGATTGAACGGAATTATCTCATGGAATATCAATACTCATGAAACTTTAGCTAGTAATACTAGATGAGAAGTTGGAACTCTATAAGAGCTATCGTCTTGCTTGTTAACTGGAGTGCAGGCTATATGGACTAGATCATACTAACTGCCCATATTCAAATAGAATATTTTATCAGTATTTTTCTATAAAATTCTATCAACATCACAGAGCAATGGATTTGGGTTTGATCTGAACAAAACATCTGACTAAGGAATCAAAACATTGATATAAATCCATAGCATGGAATAAATATATATAACTCATAAACTAGGATAGGATTGCTAGGCCGCAGGCAACGCAACTTCTTACTTTCAAGCTTAGCATCACTTCTCAAATGCTCTCTCAACTATACTATTTCCCTTAAATACCATACTCATTTGATTCAACTTATAATTCTCACATGGGCACTGATAAATCTTTCTGCATGGTCTAAAGTAAACTAAGTCCTCTTGCCAAGGTCAACACTAACTCAAAAATCATAAGATACAACATGCCACTCCACAATACTAGTCTAAACCATACGATTCAATATTCTATATCTTCTTAGAGCTCACACCCTAAGCATAACATACCTTACCACTTCAATGACTAATCAAAACTCTTGATATGGATTCACTAGCGCATATTGCATTCATCCTCTTACACTTAACATGACAATCAAGCCTATCATTAAAATCACACATAACTTTAAGGAAAATTCCCCTAAAGGCATACTCTGCATATCTCTAAACCATTAACAATAACAATTTTTTTCACTATTCTTAGAAACATACACACGAGATCTAACTAACCTTAACATGTATCAAATACTTGGCCTTAATCTTACTTCACACCTTAGCGTTAGATAGAAAAACATAAATAATCTTTCTTAATGAGGGTCATCAACTCTCTCACATATAAACCATTACCTATCCACTATCATTGCCACTATATTAACATAGGAAGAGGTCACCGAAGGGCTAACACATAAGAACCTGAAGTACGAAAACTACAATACATAACATTAACACTTATCTTAGGCCTGAGGAATAAAATATCAAAGGCATGGATTCATCAAAGAGATTGAAGCTGATGACATGCATGATATAATGCGTACTTCACTAGTATCATGAGTATAAAAACTAGTCATACTATGAAACATGAGTTTATACTTATCATGAGCTATTCAACATAAGACTGGAGTTCATAGATTCATGAGAGATAACTCGAATCATACAGTGAAGATGTTACATGCTTGCTAGAAGCTGAGAATGGGGTTGAGCATGCATAATGGGTATAAGCGTAGGCATGTGGCATGGATTTATCACGCAAGTTATGGATTTGGTATTGTAATGACTGAAATCCAAGGAATACTATAGAGTACGAAGGGATCACTATCTCATAATAACTCATTATTAACATGTATCACAATCTAATTCTCAAAACTTAGTTTGGTTCTTCACTAACCATCTCCCCCTTAGGTCAAAGCTAGTATTCTAAGAATGTTGGTCTACTCCATATCCTTGAGATTAAGACATAGTTTTGTCATTATAATATCTATACATAAATGCTAAACTCAAAAGAGTAAACTAATTTTGAACTTACTGACTTCATTCTTGAACAACCCATCCATATGCCATTCTTAACTTTCTAGCTTCAATAATCATCATCAAAGACTTACACTCTCATTTGCAACGATACTTATATCTCTAATCACATAATCATAGCCTACCAAGATCACACTTCTATACTTATATTTTTTTCCAAACCATGAGAATAATAATCATACTTAAAAGGCTCAACATCTTCAATCATAACTCCTTAACGTAGCTTTCAAGAACATCACAAATTATTTAACTAGCCTTTCTCCACCTAGCAACTCAATGTTACTACTAACCATACAATATGCAAAATCTTTGAAAAATAATGCATCCCTATAGCACCTTGAGAACACCTCTACATCATACTTAGTTATGAACACATGATCCTACACTTTTGCATACACTATCCAGGCCTACTAGATCACCTCCATATCACTAGCATCAACAACCAAACCATCAACTGTTCAAACTTAATGTCTAGATCTAAACATGATTTACAACCCAATGTCACACACAATTCTCCCTTCAATATTATAAAACACAGTATTAAGAAAGACTATTGCACAATGACAATCGATCATAATCATATGGACTATCTTATTCATAATCCGTTAACACATCTTCCTTCTTTCCATCATTACTATTTACCTATCTTCACGCCTAAATTACTTCCATAGCATGATAAATTTTAACTAAACTTCCTCTTGCAATCTCAGGAAAGCCTAAATTAACAATACTCAACCACTAAGTACTTCTATAAAAACCTATACTTTCCTAGCACAACAAATTCCATCAATAACTCTTTTCTTACCTCAAGCAAACAACAATCCACCTTAACTAAAATCTCCTTCTCTAACTTCACTAAACTAACAAACAAAGGTATATCACTTCATTAATAATTCAAGCATAAGAAACAAAATTTAGCTATACACATTCAACAAATTACCCTTGCCACCTTTCTTGTCACTACACTTCTAAACCCAAACTTCCAACCAACACAAGAACAACAACATAAACAACAAGTTGCTAGTGAATCAAAATAGGCCTCACACGGCTTCACTAGACTTTGGTTTTGGTTTTTGAACAAGAAAGTTAGATAAATAATAAAGTAACTATTCTAGTGAATTGAAATTGGCCCCACACCTCTTTACTAGACTTTGATTTCTCACAAACACAATGATAACAAAATTAAATAATACTAGAGATAGAAACTTGACACACAACATCCAATGATCTAAGAATACACCTTACTCTGTCTTAATTGAATAAATCATAAGAATGAAGGGATAACTTTAAATTTAAGGGACTTATAACATACTAGAAGGCTCCTCTCAAGACGCTTTGTAACTTCTGAAACTTCTGCTAGCGAATATAAGAGCATTATCTGAAGAGAAACTGGAACTTTTTGATCGTGTTATCTCAAGAATAATACATAGATAGGGAAGAATAGATTTACATTATGGTTTTTGGGGAAGAATTTGAAAACACATCTGACGTGGGTTTAGTACGTGATTTTTACAAACATGATAAAGAAATGCAATCTTCGAAACGCAAAAGCACTGACAGAATACTTTCTAGCTCTCTTATAATCCATAACTATCTATGGAGACTTAAGCTTAACTATTTTTGATACCTTGAAAATAAGGCAGAGTTGGCCAAAATAGTGTAAGATGAGAATTTATATAAGTTTCTTAGAGAACCTTTTTATAGCACTATCTTAGACTTAAAAGAAGGGAAACATTTCCTAAATGCCCTGTAGCCTCTTAAAGAAAAGTACAGATGGCTCCGTACCGTTCCATAAGACTCTACTAGACATGGCGTCAAAGACACCCTAGGACACTTGAACTCTGTGCTCTGATACCAAGTTTGTAACGCCCCAAAATCAGGTCCCGAGATATCACACGGTGCTTAGGGACACAAGTGACCCTAAGCTAACCCTTCTACTGGCATAACTCATAAGCAACTGAATAAAAGTATAATTCTATTCATATTTGCAGAAAATAACTCTTTTTTGAATATGATAGATACAATATTGAATTTACAAGATTACAACTTTGCTTTTACAATGAAAACTGAAAATGAATAAATCTACTTCTACTGACTGTCTATGAAGCCTTAGCTGGGTCATGACTTCCGATTATCCCACTTAATACAACTGAATAAAGGAAATATAATATTTCTCGAACTGTAAAACTAACTTAAGCCCTTAAATCCAAAGGACTCATCACCTGTTGCTTGGAGCTGTAAAATAACTGCATATGGTATGTGTGCTACAACTTGTACCTATTATAAGAAGATGTAGCCCACATATGAATATGTGGGTCAGTATCATGGAAATGTATCGAGTATATGGGTGTGTGTGCAAGTTTCAAAAATCAAATATCATAAGTATTCATTGAAAACATGCATACTATAACAAGTGACTCACGTAGCTAAAAAAAACATCATAATCATAAAATAGTAAGATATATCAAATAAAAAACGTGATTCATCATAGTAAGTTCTCAAATCACTTTCATCTCAATTTTCAAACCATCAAAGAAATCAAATCTCATAACAATTCTCTTTAGAATATAGTATTTCAATCTTTCTTAAAACAATAACTTTCTAATAACCAATTCTTCAAAACAATATATATTCCTCTTAGATAGAATGATACACACACACATTGGGAGTCTCTCATATCCGACATAAACCATGTAAGCTACATGGAGTATAACGTTCTACCCACGTTGAGGAGAGACACCCTATTCCTTGCCATTGGAGTTGGACCTTCAATTATCAATCCAAACACTAGTAATCACTATGAAAATCAGCCTCAATTCCGGCTCCTATGAGGGCACGTAATTCTAGGGAAGTACCAAACCCGCTATACCTCCCGCTCGGGGCTAAAGACTACTCCCAAACTTAGCTTAGATCTTTTCAAAAGAAAATATACCATAAAATAGTTCAACAATTCACAACAAGAGCCACCATTCTACCCCTTTCATAATGAATCAATAAAAGTGGATTTGTTTTCTTATCTCGGATTCAAAATCAACCCCTTTTTATGACCGAACGGTCAAAGCTTCTTTTTCTTTTCAAATAATTCAAATTCAAGGTGTTTCTAACACATGTATTCTCAAAAACAACAATCTCAAATAGAGTTCTAAACCCATATCTCAATATCACATTAAGAACTTATCAAGATTCAAGCTTTACATCATAAACACATAAATTTCTTCAAAATATGGAAATTTTAGCTTTAAGCACCAAATACCATTGTTCTCATATAATTCCACTTCTAAAATATCAAAAATATCATAATCTCATAATAATTAATATAGGATGTAAATTCATGCTTCAAATTCATAATAAAACATATAAAATTCATAACTTCGTAAAAGAAAAATATTTTTGGGCACAAGAACGAAAGGGTTTCCTTATTGGAAATGCCACATACCTTGAAATGGAAGATTTAAATGAACTCTTAACTTTGGATTGCTATTCTTGAGATTAATAGATGCTTCTTGTAGCCCTCGAAATGGGGAATTCAAATCTTAAAGAATTATTGAACTACTATGGTTAAGTCTTGAGATATCTTGATCTTTATGTTAAAACCCTTAAGAGTATTATTGACCAATTTTTGATGAAAGTGAAAGGATTTTTGATAATTGGGGTTAAATCCCGTGTTATAGACATATATATGGGTGTTTTTGGCACTTGGAAGTAATGTATGCAGCGCACAACCCATGGAATACCTTAAGGTGTGCATCGCACACCTTATGGCATACCTGTAAGTGTGCCTCGAACTCCCAATCATACATATTTGATTGGACGGCGCATCGCCCATCGCACACCTTTATTGCCTCTCACAAAAATGGGCATAACTTTTCACTCGGGTATTGGATTAAGGCGAAATTGGTATCATTGGAAAGATAATTGAATTATATACAATTTGGTAGGTATTGGGATAAAAATAAAACATTTATATTAAGAGATATACATATTTGAAGTTTACCCTTGTAGAATCAAATGTCAAACTTTGGACAAATCAATTGATCTTAGCTCAACTTTGTTCTAGGTCATTGCTATGATCATTTTTCACCTCTAAACTATTCCATAGACCAGGATAATGATAATGAAACTTGTATTCACATTAGAATAACTTGGATTAGAGCAAAGACGCGTAGGAATAACGATTAGAATTCTAGCACGAGAATACAAGGTATTACCATCTCTCATCTTGTACTTAGTGAAGGAGAGTTCACTTGTTTTTGGCTCTCTCAACTTAGAATTCAATTTTAAATTCTTTGATCTAGTTATGGAAAATTCTTCTTGGATTTGGAAGAGAATCAAGTTCTGACTACATCTTTTATAAGTTTAACTGCTTTGATTTATGGATTCAATTGTTTTTATCTCTTTCTTTGTCATAAGGGATTAAAACCCACAACTAGGATTATTGTATCTATGATTATTCCTATATTGATTTAATAGTTGGTTAGGATTTGAGTGATTGTGGGAATATCTTGATAATTTCTTTGTAATAATTAATTTCTATTGGATTGCAAACAATAGATCTCTCCTAAGGTTTGTTTGCTCGAACTGAGAAATAAACTAAAGGTAGAGAATTATCAATGGAGATATGGGAAGGTTAACTCTCATCTAATGATTAATTCAGGATTAGTCTACCTGAGATAACATCCGGTTATTAAATATAGATTCCCTAAGTTCCAGAGAATTAGGTAATTAAAAATGTTTGAATCGGTCGAGAGACATTTAGATATATCTTCGGAAAGGATAATCTTTTGTTCCCACATACCACGAGAATCTTGAACAGATATTATTCAATGGAGATTAATAGTCATAATGATCACGATCCTAGTTTCTCTCTATCATTGATTTGAGCAATTGAAATCTTAGTTTTGAGTTCTGAAGGAAGTTAAGCCATTAAATTTTGTTTGACTCGTAAAAACCCCATCTTACTTTTATATTTTTGTACCATTTGTTTGAATTGAACTCGTAGCTATAGTTTTAAATTAGCTTAATGGCCACTCATATTGTTCCCTTTGGATTCGACCCCGACTCTAAAGTTGGGTAAATATATTGACGATGACTGCCTTATCATACACTTTCAAAATTTTGTTTTAACGTGTAGAGCCATTGCCGGGTTTTATTTTTTAGAATATTCTCATAGCTATCTTTCATATAATGCTCGTCCAAATTGATGTCAAACCTCTCCTTAAAAAGAAATAAGAATTGAAGAAACAAACAAAACAATCAAAATATTTTTTAGATTAAAATTATAATCATTATATTTGTTAACATGCTTAGTACCTTAAAACTCTAATGCCCTTAAAAACATACATTGCAGTTCAAGAAATTTATACCCATGATTTGAAATCTATAGGTTTAGATTATAGTCCTTTTTAAGTTACTGGATTCCAAATTATTAGTTTATACATATTAAATAGATTTATAGAGTTCGGGCCAAAGTTTTTGGGATTCGCTGAACCCATACCTTTGTATTTGGCTCTGGCCCCAAGCACCCATGGTGGTTCATTGATTTAAAAAATCTTAGTATATATTTAGTTGTCATACTTTAACTATGTAAATTTTAGTTGATTGATATATTATAATAAAAATGAGTGACATCTGAAGTTGGATTACTTAAATGAATAGCTAATGTGATAATCGATTAATGTAAGAATAGCATAAATACAAAATGCAGGTCTTGTATTTTCAAACTAATGTTATGTGTCTCATAAGATGGACATATTTTGATAGGCATAGTGGAAGTCATTTCAGACTCCTGTCTAGTAGATAGTCAAAGAAAAGTATTTTATCTTGACGTCTTTGGAATGCATATGAACCTAGTTGTCTGTGATTTTGGAAACTCTGAAGTCTTAGTTCAAAATATGTGGACTTGGAATTGGACAAGTACTGTATGAAATGCACCTTAGTTACTTGTTCAATACAAAAAACCATCAGAATTTAGTTCTTCTATATCTTAAAAATATGATACGCCTACTATGTATTGAGGGGATATAGAGGCTTACGTGATATTAGGCCTTCAATCTTTTACATGATGGTCAAATGTCTAGCTACATCAGCCATCTGAGCATACTACTACAACAACATACCCAGTATATTCCTATCAATGGGGTCTGGAGAGGGTAAGTGTATGCAGTCCATAACACTACCTCAAATATGAGAGAGAGAGGTTGTTTCTGATAGAACCACAACTCAAAATAAACCATCATATGACAACGAATGACGATATTACTAACAACAAATATGATGAAACTTTATCAAGTCAAAATTCTTAATATAGGCTTCTTTTCATTAGAAGCTTCTCTGTTTCTGCCAAAGCATAAGAATATGGGGTTACTGGCAATAACAAAGTCAGAAATTTTGATAAGGGGGTTCAATAATTATTATGTACGTACTAAAAGTAATTTGTGACTTATATAATTCGTATAATTTTTTACATATACAATACAATTTTTCGACAAAGACTGTTCAACTTACCACCCTTCACTTTCTGGATATTGGCACAGTCAACTGAGGATTAATGCATATTTCACAGTATATACAGGAACAAGGCATCACAAGATATCTTTTGTAGTAAATATGAAAATAAAACATTTATAGAACTTCGTACTTATTCGGATATAACAAACTACAGCCAATAAGGCATCACAAGATATCTTCAGTAGTAAATACATAAAGAAAATATTTTCAGAACTTTGTACTTATTTAGATATAACAAACTATAGCCAACATCAATTGGTAACCTGTAAGAGAGACAAATAGGCTAGGGGTGAAATGATGGAGGCTTCAATATAATAGAAATAACAAAAGAAGAACTATGTTAATAGGACTGTCCATATCTGTGTCTAATCATTTATAAGTAGTGAATAAAGGATCTGACATGGTGGTTGCAACAACATTTGGAGATTCCAAGCAGCATAGAAGAAAAAAATTAGTATTTTATGACAACAGGAATCAAGGAGGTAAGAAACCAGATATTAAAGACATTAGACAATTGCTACTCCATGACTCCAAGTAAGAAATATATTTTCTTGCTTATGTTTTGGACAGTGATTTCAACAACTAGACCTAACATGCACAATAATAAGCTAAGTAGTTCAAACTTTTCACTTTCGGAGCCACACAAACCTAGACCTCAAACTACATGGTAGACGAGGCATTGCATATCATGCATCACATAGACAATTATAAGAAAGATCTTTGACCTGTAACACGCATGAAGACATCGAAGATGATGAAGCATAAGCAAACGTGCCTATTTCTAGAGCTTCCCAACCACTATGACACTTGCTAGGAACTTAACACCCTTATGCATATGATCAGAGACGGAACCAAACTCATATACTTTTATATTAATTTACTTATCTTCTATCTGAGCATACTAATCTTATATTTAATATTACTTTATCACAGTTGCTCCAAAATAATATTACTTTAATGATATCACTGTTTTTCATGTAATAAATCTTAAAAAAGTATAGAATACTTACGTGGCATCTAGTTAGTGTTGCATCTTTGTCCTTTTTTGTAAGTTCCTTCCATTTATTTAGAAGTAGAAGAAAATTGCGAGCAATTATCCCTAATTCATTGGATAGTTTGTCTGATTGAATTGGCTTTATTAGTCCCCTTTTACCAATTGGGATCTCTATTTTCATCTTGCTTCTCTTAGCCTTCTTCATTTTTTCAAGACCTTTCCCACTAGTCTTTCCACGACCTTTTCTGAGTCTAGCAGAATCATCTGATGATAAAAAAAATTTCAATTCAAATAACACCTAAGTCTAAAAATGATAGAATATATATAGATATATTTATGAAACAACAACAAACCATATTGATTAGAATAAAGGTAAAGAACATATCCAGCCTGCTTTTGATAAACTGCTAACAAGAATAATTAAGAGGCAACAATAATTTTAAGCCTCTTTAATATTTCCATGTACCAGATAGTAAAATATGTTCCAGCGCACTTGAAATATTACAATAGAGCAATAAGATGAACCTCACAAAATCAGTTTGACAACACTAGATCATCTACATATCATCTACACATTTTTATTGCACAGTAATAGAGAATGGAAGAGGTAGAATATGCACTGTTTACATACAGGTTTCAATCTTTTACTAGTAGAAAACCTTGTTCTTTATATTTACAGGATTCGTGACCTCCCTTCTGTAATATGGATTCACCATAAACCACTTACTCAACTCTGTGCTCTGGAAGCTTCTTTTATTCTCATTTTTATAACTCAAAGAATTTTGTTCTACACCCCTGGATGTCTTTGCAAATTGACTTTTGGATCATACACATTCTCACAATAGCATTCTCTAATGAAAAAGATTAACACAAAAAAAGGGTTGCAGTTGTGTTCTAAATGTTTCTTGTGTGGAAAAGATTTTGACACCACAAATCATCTCTTCCAAAACTGAAATTTACAGACCAGATTCGCTCCCTAAAGGTAATCTCAATTTGGAAAGGTTATGAAATTCTGTGTTAGGTCATGGTTTTAGCCCTGCACAAAACGAACTAACTTTGGAATTTAGGAGGAGGAGGACAGAGGGACGGGGACCCATTATGCCTCAGTTTCATAGGCAGCGGTTGGCCTACAAGGACAGACTCCAAAATTTCTCAGTCATAGAAAAAAGTCACTGGCCAAAATTGGTAACTTTTTATCCTAAATTAAAGGATTCAAGTAGGATATGCCATCAAATATAGAGTTGTTGACACGTGGGAATAATACTGGAGGTACTGCTAGACAAAAAAATGGTGGAAAATACCTGCTTGAGTAAGGTGAATTGTGTGGAAGGAGAGAAACAGAAGATGCTTCGAATGAACCCCCAATACCATTAAGAAAGCCAAGATCGCCTGTCCAAATTTTAAATTTTATTTTTGGTTCAAAGATCATCTCCTAGATGATGCTCAATCTCTATAAATATTATAGAATCCTTATAAGAAGAAAAAAGAGATTATTTTGTTTCTTTTGAAATGTGTTACTATGATTGTGCAAAACCTTTGGTATGATAATACACGATTACCTTTCTCAACGACAACAAAAATGTGTACTAGAAAAGAAAAGAAAAGAAGAAGAAAAAGTATAAAGGATATCTAATGAAAACATCTTGACTGCAAATTAAGAGCAGTCTAAGCATCCAACACACCAAGAATCCTCTCACCTAACAGTGAAACTAAAAAATCCCTCAGCTAGTTCATCCAAAAATGATATCAGGTGATTTCGGACCAATTTTTCTAAAATATGTCATGATCAAAGTAATAGTACTAAGCAAGAAAAAATAGAATAGATATTCGAGCAATTACAGTGTTTCAACAATTAGATATGGCTCTTTTATACTAAATATTGGAAATTTAAATCCACATCCTTGGGGTTGGGGGGTGGAGGATGGGGGGATGGGGACTAAGGAGGTGTGGAAAGAGATCTCTTTTTGAGCACAAGAAAGCATCTTCTATCTCCTCACTCCAACTGTCTCTCGATGGAATGACTTTTCCTAAAACTTACTCTTAGAGATGATAATAACCCAGTAATTTGACCAAGTACTGGACCAAGCATTTCAAAAGAGTTTTTTACATAGGTGTCAGATGTAACGGTGCTTGAAGAATCACAAACACACAACTCTTGCTTGTAACACTGTTCACCATTCTATAATGTAATGCAACTGGTTATTGAATAGGCCCTGTCACTATAGACAACCAAAGAATTCAATCTAATCTTTTAGTCCCTAGAACTGGGAGCTAGCCTTTGACAAGCAAAATATGAGTCAGAAGCGGCA
The DNA here is from genome assembly GCA_030864225.1 of Capsicum baccatum var. pendulum. Classification (NCBI taxonomy): domain Eukaryota; kingdom Viridiplantae; phylum Streptophyta; class Magnoliopsida; order Solanales; family Solanaceae; genus Capsicum; species Capsicum baccatum. Next base: position 231,356,760 of record CM061560.1, on the reverse strand, counting down.
ACGCTTGCTAATTTTTTATGGTTTGTCTTATGCTCAACTACTTTATAAACTTCCAATCCCCCTTTACTTAAGTGCTTAACTGGATGTTTCTTATCCAAGATAAGCCTCTGATCTTCTTGACTCCACTGTCCGCTTCAAAAATACACAGGATGAAGATCGGAAATCTTTAAAATTTACTTTATTTTGTTATGTCTTAACAACCAACTAATTCAAGAAATGCACTGAAAAAAATAGAGAGTATATAGGAGAGCTAATAACATTACTTTGAATTATTAGAAGACTAATGAGCTCACATACTATTACAGATTAAGTACTTTTACTATTTACAATCTCAACTGTGAGTACATATAGTGAGCTAATGTTCATATTTCTCTTTACAAGTTTAACATAAATGAAAATTTAAAAGGTTAAATGTTTTCTGTTTCAAATTGACGAAGAACTAAATATTCTAATCCTAATGGATATAGCTAAATTTATTACCTGTATTAACAGTAGAGGTAGGGCTTGATTCATTCAGTGATTGAGTTGTTTAAATAGTTTCCCCCGTAAGTGTAGTTTACCTGAAGACACCTCCTCCTGTGACATTGATTTACAAATTCTACCCAAGCACATTATGCAATTATAGTACATAATAAATATAAAAATTCCACTATTTAACAAACGAATAGTTAATAAAAACACCAATCATTGACAAGTAAAAGAATATGTAAAAAAGAACATAAATTAATTTGAAAATAGCATTCACCATAGAACCTTATATTGTATACTAATAATTAGCTCATCCATAACAAGGTAATAAAAAGAGGCTCAAGGATCTTTATAACTAATATGTTGAGGCTCAAGGATCTTTATAACTAATATGCTGCAAATCACTTGCAAGTTTCTATCAAAAGAAAAAGAACTGTAATCTAATATACATGCACCATCAACGTGCAACTTTTAGGATATTGATGAACTTATACCTAATCACATTATGTAATTATAGTACATTCAAATAATTAAAATTCCACTATGTAACAAACGAATAGTTAATTAGTTATCCTCTTTTGCATAAAGGAGAAATTAAATAGTACAGATGGAGTCTATGAAATAAACAAGGAGTGCACACTCTACATACTTTAAAGCAGAGTATTCTATAACATTTGTGCTTCAGTCACTAAACAGTTATGTCTTGATTTTCATATCTCATGTGAGCTATAACATTCCATTGGTTGGTTCTTTACAGTAAGAGACCGTTCCTATCACATAAATCTTAAAGTGATGCTTTCCAATAAACATTGTTGCTAAGTAGGATATCTAATAAATAATATGATAATGCTTATAAAAAATAAAAAGAAACTATATGATTCAATTATAGGATCTGGACATTCATCTTTGGAAGTTTCTCAAGATGATCCTAATCAACCAAGAGTATCATTAGCCTCATTGTAAAATAATTTGGAACAGAGTTGTGACTGTTTAGTACAGATACTTCGATATCTATATAAATATCACTAAAAATTGATATCATACACATACCACAGTTGATAGACATAGGGGATTCCATATAGATTTAACCTAATTATGTACCAATTTTATCCACCAATTTTATCCAACTGCACTCTAATGCGTATCCTCTCCAACAAGATTTTGAGCCTATCTAACATTTAGATCATATTGCTCATTTCTTAGCTCCATTTTCCCACCTTTCGAACAAACCTCTCCTATTTTGGTGACTAGAGTTTAATTTCTTTAATAATATAGTTGTAATGTTTTTTGTCTTTACTAGAAATAACAATAATTTAGAAGTCATCCATGCTCTCACAGATCTTATATTTCCAACCATACAGCTATACTGAGGTCATTTCCTAAATTTCTCAGCTCCAATTTCCCACCTTTTGAACAAACTTCTCCTATTTTGGCTACTAGAGTTCAATTTCTTTAATAATATAGTTGTAATGTTTTTTGCCTTTACTAGAAATAAAAATAATTTATAAGTCATCCATGCACTCATCGATCTTATATTTTCAACCATATAACTATACTGAGGTCATTTCCTAACCACCTAAGAACCCACAGATGTAAGGTAACTTAGATATGCATAAGCATTCCATATGAAATCATACGACAATCATTTGCCTATTATTACCCATATACTTTCTAATATTTTAGGAACAAAACATTAATACAAAAGATATGATACCCATGCCTTACATGAATCATACTAATAGAAACTAGCTCGTAGTTCTTAAGGTAAAGGATCATGTAGCTTTTATAATCATTTTTACCTTTCCAGTTTCATCTGGAATAGCCATATCTTTCTCTCTTAGTCTAAAGTCCAAACCTCCTTACCAACCCTACTCTTCCACATCAAAGCCCTCAAATCAAAAGCAACACACACATATTTATCAATTTGAAAAACAAAACAACCAACACATTTGACAAGCTTTAATGTTTGTTTTCACAATCTATCCACTCTTCTCTCAAAATCCAATGGAAGAACATCAATGTATCAACAGAACAGAGAAGAAACAATTTCAATAGAAGCAGTTATGTTTCACCAGTATACGCCAGACAAAAATTAACAAATCATTTGACATATGATTGTTGAATGCAATTATCTATCTAATTTTGTTTTAAAATAAAGTATGAGGACTGATACATACTTGGTCTTCTTATTCAGGATCAGAAATTTGTCTTTACTTTGCAATGCAACTACTTCATTTGATTTCTCATATATAAGGTGGTTTTTCATGAAATTCTTTTGGATCCAAAAACCTTAAAAAAGTAAGCACCACAAACCATTTACTTTATCTATTTTCCCCTTTTTGTGATTCTCTTTGGTGCGCTAGTGAAGAGAGTAGTGTCACAATAATCCATAAAACTTGGGAATTTGAGTACTGCTTGACCAATTTTTAAATATATATATATATATATATATATATATATATATATATATATATTAAAAGAATATTCCCAAATCCAGAATAGTATTGACACTTTTCTCCCGTTGGTGTAGTCCTCCATCGTGGTTGTATTGTAAATCCTTTTTTCTAATTAAACAACAAAAATAATTATCTTTCTAGATCAGTATTGAATTTAAATATATAGTTATGTTCAATTATATTTTCTCATAATAATTTGTTTAAAAAGATTAATTGTTACATATGCATAAGAAAAAAAGAATAATTAATAGAAATTGAATTACAACATAATTTGTTATAGTAAAAGTTTAATTTTTCCTTCATGATACATGAAATTTGGATATTAATCAAGAGTTAGTGAAATTAGTATAAAAAATATTTTAAAAAAATTTAAGTGAGCCTCATATAGGCCGTGAAGTTAATTTATAACATCAAGATTTATATTTTATTTTTATTAAATATTATTAAATTTTTAATTCTTAGATGAGTTATAATAATTAACTAAGAGTGATATTTAACAAAATTCCGATTGAATCCATTGAGGTACACATTTCATAATTATTAATTTTTATTTTTTGTTTAATATTATTAATTTTATAATACATAAATGACTTATAATAATTAATTAAAGAGCAAGCTTTAATTTTTTAAAATTAAAATTTAAATATTCCACAATTACATGAAAAGTACCTTAACAAAGAGATAACCTTTAAAATATTGATTAAAGTTTGTATCGTTTGACTTTAAAAAATAAAAGAAAAAATTTAAAAATAAATAGAAGGAGCACTATAGCTTGAACTTATTTTACTAGAAGAATACATTTTGTGTACATGTGATAGGGTTCAATCTTATCGTAAAAAATTTTAGCCTAAAAATTCATCAAATTTCGTTATTTATATAAGGCAAAATAGCTCGGTAGATCCTTGTAGTTGTGTTGGTTTATAAAGTGAACGTCTCTACTTCGACTTTTGTCATCTGAACCCCTAAACTAAATAAAATTCAATATGTTAAACCTTAGTTCAGTGTACGTAACACAATTGCTTTCACGTCAGCTTTTACATCATTTTAAATGATACATTAAATTTTATATCATTTTTAAAATGCCACAGAAGAAATCACATATTAAAAAAAATGAAAAAATTAAATTGAGAATTAAAAAAAAATGGTTAGGTCTTGGGCTCTAATGTCTCTTTCATTTGCTTCTTCTTATTCTTTATATGAATAAGGGAGCCGAGAAGTTGGACGAGAGTTAAATGGATAAGTATTTTGTAATAATTCAAAACAACTGCATAACTTTTTTTGGAAAATGGTAACATTGTATTCCTCAGCATTAACGGATATGTTGGCCACCACCAAAAGTATTATAAAGTAAGAGTAGAAATGCTGGCCAACAGGATAACTTTTCTTATTTCTCTCATTTCCATTCAACTGAAAGACTCAATCTTTCACTAATTCTAAGTTTTACTCATTTTGATTAGTCTTTCACTGACGCATTTCATCCAATTCAGCTGATTTGTGTCACATAAGCTTGGTCAACGGTCTGATTAAAATATTGAGTTTTATTAAGCTAAGGGGTTTAGATGACAAAAGTCTAAGTAGAGACGTTCACTTAACTCAGACAAGTACAAGGGTCCATTGAGCTATTTTGCCTTAGATATATAAGTGAGATGTACATATCCATTTGGAAAACTTAAATCTTTCAAAAATACTATCAAACTATTAATAGAAGAAGATTTCATATATTTATTTTTTCTATTTATAATTCTAATTGACATTAGTTTAAATTATTTAAAAATGATGTAAAAAATATCATAAATCACAAAAAATGACAACTTAAAATATTTAACATATTAAAAATTTGATTGATTTGTCAAATACTATCACACTTACATAAATTGAGATAGGGGAAGTCACATATTTGTAACACCCCAAATCTGATACCTAGAATGCTACACGGTGCTTATGACCCCAAAGGACCACAAGCTAACCCATGACTGATATCTGTACCTGTATACTACATAAAATACATTATAATACGGAAACATGAACTAAAAGGCCATAAGGTTCAAAACTGAGACATAGTATCTGATAAAAATGTAACATCTGGGAAGGGTATGGAATACCCAAAACAGCTGAAATAAGATATTTGAAAATACTATAGTCTAGAAAACCTCTAAAACATGACTGACTGAATAAGTAGTTGATGGGAAATGTCCCCAACTATATCCAACTAATAAACTAATTACTGAGATAATGAAATGATGATCATGTCCTCAAAAGATGAGGACTCACTGCTAACTCTGATAGCTGAGACTAGAATCTACTAATGCTCTGGAGCTCGTGTCTCTGAACCTATGTATAAGACACCATAGCGCAAATGTGTCAGTACTTTGAATATACTGGTATACATGTAAGGTAGGATGAATGCATGGGGTTCATATGCATGAACAATAACAATAGCAGACTGACTATCATGAGTGTGAGAATACATACATGAGTCCTACTAACTGACACTAATACCCTGATAACACGATTACTGAATCTCTGATAACATGACATACTGATAAATAAAATAACTTATAACAGGAATTATTGTATCTTACAGTCCTGAATCTAATAGAACTAGCTTAGTCCCATACTATATCTGAGAGTCCTGAAATCTGAAGAACTATCTAAGTTCTATTACTAAGACTGATTGACTGTGTCTGAGAATCTTGATACTGTAACATAAAACTATGGAAAGTAGTTATCTAAATAACATGCCCCTAATATGCCATTATGGCTGAGTTGGGGTCCAATCTGTAACCTCAATTGGAAGGGTATCAATACCGCACCACTGTTAAGGACAAGCTATGGGTAACTCTCATCTAATAGTATCCCTAAAAGAGAATGGTGGGACCCTTATCTTACAGTTCTTATCCATCTCATCAAACCTCATCGGATAGTATTGATGTCTCAACCTATGCTGGCTATATAATTCTGGAATGCAAGGATGACTTCTAAGAATCATACCCTTATCTGATAGTGTGTGTACCCATCTTCGGGTTTACTCGTTTCTAATTTCTACTCTCATCTGAATAGAATCTGAATATAATTTAAGGAACTAAACTTGGGCTGAGTTACTGAATTTCGTTGACTGACAAAATACTACTGATATCTGACAACAGGCTGAGTTCATGAGATCATAGAGATTTTCTGAGTCATAAGACTATCTGAAGCCTAAGGATTCATAGCTTGACTAAGAGTATCGTGAAAACATGACATAGCTCTAGGCACACAGCTAATATTTCGGGTACGAGTACCCCCAGGACTTAATGGAAGAAAACTGACCAAGCATAACTTACTTGAACATATGACTAACATTATAATCCAAAATACATTTGTAGAAGCATTTCATCAAAACATGTGATAGGCATCACTTGTACATGCATGGGGATTTCATGGTATTATGCTAGTTAGGCACTTTTCCTTCATCTAGCCATTTAATCAAACATATTGTAGGCATGGTACATGTAAACATCATTGTACAATAAATAAACATCCTGGTTTAATTTTATTTTCATCATTCAAGGGTTCAGTCATAGGTTTGCATGAATCTATATCTATAATAATTTAACCCACATATAATTTATCACCCAACATGGATTAGAATTTAATTTCTCATCATCCATATTAACAAGAGCAGCCCAATTATGAAATTCATAAGAAAATTCATAAACTTGAATTTAGAAAAGGGATTCTTGGGCTTCATGGACGAAAAGAGTCCATGAATGAACATTATGCATATCTTGGTTCATAAATACACGAAGATTGATGGAGGAAATTCATGATTCTTAATCTTCTATGAAAAGCCCTAGGTTGTTCTTGAGAGATGTTTGAGAGAAGAGAGTGTATTTTGGGTGAAATTTGGCTGAATAATGTGGTAAAGGGCTTAAATAGGGGTGGGAAATTGACTCTTTTAACCCTGGACGTGTATTGCAATTTCAGTAAACATTTCTAAAAATGGACCCCTGGTGCGATGCAATGCTATCTCGCCATGTCACTGGAATTTAACAACTGGGAAACTGAGGGATGGCGCGATGCAGAGCCATCACATTGCCCTATCTTTTGTGACCTTGAACTTTGGCGCGACATAGAGGAAATTGCACTGAGACACTGGAAAAGGAAAATTTCTATTTTAGCTTGTGGCGCGGCGCGACCAATATGGAGCTGTTTTATGATGAAAACTTTAAATAGTCATAACTTCTTACCTAGTTATCGAATTTATCCAAATTTAATATCGATGGAAAGCTTATTGGATTTCCCAAAAAAAGAGTACAAAAGTGGATTCATCTTTCAAAGAAATCTCCTAATATTTTTGAGATGATTTCAAGCAAGGAAAAGGTACGGGGTATTACAATATCTCCCCCTTGAGAACATTTGTCCTTGAATGAAATTGAGAGTGAGGGGAAGAACATAAACTGACATACATACTGAACATGAATAACTAAAACATGATCTCATGACTGACATGACTGACAACCAAATATATCATACTGGACACGCATACCTGATGCATGTATAACTAATTCATGAATGCATGATTGAGTGTTCTGTGGAACTTAGTTTCTCACAATGAGAATGCTTGTCTGATAAATAATTATATAATTGAACTGATACATGAATGCATGACTAAATATATAATGGTACTTAATACCAAGTTTGTGATGAACACTGAACATGAAACTGAGTAAGCTTAAGGAGGACTATTACCTTGATCTTGATCTGAGTTGGCAGAGAAGAGGTGAGGATACTTGATACGCATGTATGCTTCTACTTCCCAAGTATCTCCCTCGACAGACTAATTTCGCCAAAAAACTTTAAATCAAGGGACTTCTTTATTCCTCAGTCTATGAGTCTGATAGTCTAGGATTTCGACTGGAATCTTCTCATAAGAGAGACTGTTCTGAACATCAACGCTCTGAATAGGGACTATAACTGCAGGGTCACCTATGAACTTCTTGATCAAAGAGACATGGAAGAATGGATGAACTGAGGCTAGATCTGAAGGTAATTCAAGCTCATAAGCTACCTTGCCTAATCAACTTAGAATCTTAAAGGGACCGACATATCGGGGACTGAGTATCCCTTTCTTGCCAAATGACTTCACTCCCTTCATGGGAGATATCTTTAGATATACATAGTCACTAATATCGAACTCGAGATCTTTTCTATGAACATCTGCATAAGGCTTTTGTCGTCTCTGAGCAGCCCGGAGTCTTTTTCTAATCAACTAAACTTTTTCTAAGGTATCGAATACTATGTCAGGACCTATGATTGAGGCTCACTAACTTTGAACCAACCAATCAGAGATCTACATCTCCTACCATAGAAAGCTTTGAATGGATCCATCCAAATACTGGAATAATAGTTGTTGTTGTATGCAAACTCAATCAAAGGCAACTGGTCATCCCAACTTCCCTTGAAATCAATTGCACACTCCCGTAGCATATCTTTTAAAGTTTAAATGGTCTTTTTTTCTTGACCATCTATTTGAGGATGAAAGGTTCTACTGAGGTGAACTTGGGTACCAGAACCCTTTTGGAATACTTTCTAGAAATGAGAGGTGAACTAGGTACCTCTGTCTGAAATAATAGATTGCGAAACATCGTGCAGCCTAACAAACTCTTTGATGTAGAGTTTCGCATAATCCTCGGCTAAATAAGAGGTATGAACTGCAAGGAAATCGGATGATTTGGTCATCCTGTCTACAATGATCCAAACTGAATTATGTTGATAACATGTTCGAGATAAACTCGTCACAAAGTCCATGTTCACAAAGTCCCACTTCTAAGTAGGAATAATGAACTCTTGCATAGGACCAAAAGGCTTCTGATGATCTATCTTAACCTACTGACATGTAGAGCACTTAGCCACAAACTCTGCAACATCTCTCTTCATCCCACTCCACCAATAGACTTCCCACAAGTCATGGTACATCTTTGATGCCCCTGGATGAATAGTGTAGCACGCACCATGAGCTTGTGCAAGAATTCACATCCTTAAGACATCTACACCTATAACATAGAGATGACCCTGACAACGCAAAACACCATCTCCCACTTAAGAGAAAACCTCCACTTTCTGATCCTAAATTGACTCTTTCAACTTGACAAGGTTGGGATCTCTATCTTTATTTTATTTTAACTCAGAAACTAGAGATGATTCTAAACTACTCTAAACCCATATATTACCCTCATCTGTATAGACTAAGAAAACACCTAGTCTGGCAAGCTGATGTATTTCCTGAGCTAACTTCTTCTTACTATCATCCACATGAGAAACATTACCGATAGACAGTCTACTGAGAGTGTCGGCCACTGCATTGGACTTGCTCGGATGATAGAGGACCCTCATGTCATAATCTTTTAAGAGCTCTAATCACCTTCTCTGATGAACATCCTCCGATCTTGCTGAGTATCAATATGTCATCATAATATCCTCCATCCTTGTTGGGTATCAATATATCATCATAACTATGAACACATAAATATAGGCATATAATCAGCGTACAGACGCAATCTAATATACTCATAACCATAATGATAATATTGCAAAGATAATTATCTTATCATTATATTCTATTTGCTTATATATAACTAGCCAAGACTCATTATTATACCACTATCTTACTAGTCATCACATGATGTCTAGTTATCAATCTAATCGATTCTTCACATGATCATTAATCATGGAATAACAACTAACCATTAATCAATAATTATCCAAACCTAACGTCTAGTCAAGGTTCACCATTAAACCATCATCGCCATCTATTCACTATTCTTTATTTATCAACTAAACATCTTTTATTAACTAATACCAATCAATACCTAATACTGTTTACTAACTAATCCTCATTATTAACTAGTTTTTGTCATTAGCAAGTCAGCATCAGCAACTAGGCATCATTATTAACTAGGCATCATTATCACTAGAATCCCATAACACCTAGCAATGCTGACCACATTATCCTCACCTAACAACTAATCGATATTATAACTTGTTATGAATATCCACATATCATTACCATCGATAAACCCAACTTCATAGCCACATATCAACCCTAGTCGTTAGCTATCATATTACTAAGCAAGGCTTATTAACTAATGTATTTAGAATTCTAAGTATCAAGTACTATAGTCACGTAATAGACAACTAGTTACCATGTAGCTTATACCATAATTAGTAAGAATAGTCATAAGATTGAATTAATCTAGAATCACATTAATAATTGATATAATAATCATGAATGTATCAAATCTATGCATGCCATCACCAACATTCAATCATTGAAATCATAAGTGTCATACCACACATTCCTTCATCCCATACCGGAGAGATGTGTATATGCACACACATATATATAAATTCATAAACTGTAGCCACATCCTCAACAAGGATAAACACTTATCGAATGTCCAATTGATATCGTCTATCGACCCTCCACCCAATAATATGTCTAAAATAATCACAATATCACCATAACGGCCTTCGTCCCATATACATATCTGGAACTCACCTTTATAATCATATTTATAAGTCATAGCATATCTCAAATCATCTCACATCTAGGAGGCATCTCGCATATATGAGATATAATATCAATAAGTATATAATTATCTCTCACATAAGAGGCATAATATCAATAAGCATGATACAGTTATAAGTCATTATATATATAAAGGTCATTCATCATGACGGTGAGAAATATCACCTCTGTAGGCCAACAATCATATCTAAACAGAGGTAGAATCTCTATAGGCCCAACATCACATCTAAGAGAAAAATCATCTCTAAGGACCCAACGTCATGTCTAAGAGGAAACAACATCTCTATGGGCCAAATATCAAGTCTAAGAGGAAATAACATCACATAAATTCTATAAGAAACAACATAGCTATAACTCATAAGTCACAATCCAAGGAACATCATTATAAGATACCTAGCACAAAGTAACCTTATACTAAGGTTTACTAGAATCAACTATGTCTAACATCTGCAGCTAATTCCACAATGACTAACACAAGTCTAGGCCTAAGTGGACCGGACAATCCCACTTCTAAACCTCAATTTCCTTAATTAGGTACAATATGGCCCAAACTAGGCTAAGATATCTAGTTCAACTTCTAGATGTCAAGTAAGCCCCATACAAGCCTAAGATAGGAACTTTAACTAGAAATAAGGGCACTTAAGTCAATTATATCCAAATTATTATTCCAAGAATACCACACTAGACCAATAAGATCAAATAAATTAATCATGATTCCAATACTAAAACCAAATCTATAATCTAGAAATACATCAAATCTACGCTACAATTCAATCTAAACTAGGGAAAAGGCAATAAAAGTCCACAAGGTTATAAACATACTATCTTACGGGTCCAACACCATCACCTAGTTTCCCAAAACATCAATAATCAAGGCTAAGCTATCTTAGTTATAGTCAATCCTAACATTCATATCCACACATAATACATATCATACATTATCTATAAAGGAAAGTGGATAAGAGCCTACCTCAAGCCTAAACCATAAAATCACACTTCAAGCACCACATGCTCATCTTCACTTTACAATCCCCAAAATGCCATCACACTATCAAAAATATAATTTACTTATCAATACGAGTCTAACGATATCCATATTGTACTATTGTGCTTCGAGTCCAAAAATGACACCAAAAACTCCAAGTGGGTGAAAACAAATCAAATTTAGGGTTAAATCAAGCCCTCAGCTAAATTGGGGTTTTGAGTCAAGAACTAAGAAATTCATCAATAAAGTGATAAAATCTTACCTTATTTCAGATGATAATCATGATGAAAGATGTTTACCAAGCTCCGTAGACACCCACAAGACTCAATTTTGAGTTAACATACCTATTTAGGGTTTTAGGCTCTAAAAAATGAGTAAAAAATGTTGAAAAATGCAGCCTATAGGGTGCTTAAATACCCCTACCAGCTTTGGAGATGTTGTAGTCGTTGTCAGGGCCACCAGCAAAGTCAGAAACTTATTTCTAACCTTCGAAACTCATTCAAAATCCAAAATATATAATACAATAGTGAAATTTGAGTGTAAACCACCTTTCAAACTCCTTGGAATCATCAAAAATTTCATCTTAGAGAATTTCGGAAAAAAGTGGGGCCCAAACCTATAGCTCCATTTTTCATAAATTCTGCTTAGTAGCCCAAAATAAGTTCGGAAGCCTTGCGACCTAAATAAAGGGCCTACCTAGACTAAAATCGACATTACAAATGCAATGGCAAAGTCAGATTGTCAATCTGAGATTGTTTCGTCCAAATGTGGGTTCCACACCTAGTATTTCATATTTTCAACTTTTCGACCAATTGGTCGAAATGAGCTCAGGTGTATTGGGACCCATACCAAAGGTCTACCCAAATAAAATCGATATTTTGAATCTGCTGGCATAGTCAAAATTTGCATGTGAGATCGTTTTGCTGAAGTTTTCATTCAGTGACCATTTGAAACTAGTTAAGACTTCTAAATAGGGAATTGACTCTAAAAATCAAACGAACTATCCGATAACCAAACCGTCGGTCCCAGCGAGTCATAAATTACTTGGTCAAGCTATGGAGAAGCTCAAATGGTGAAGATAATCATAAATATGGAAAATGACCTGAAGGGTCATTACAGTGCTTGAGTTTTGATCCACTGAGAGATTATTAATTTAGTTAAATTTGAAACTAAATTACAGTCTAATGTCAATCAAACAACTAATACATCTAATAAATCCAATTGCATCTAGAATTTAAGAGTTAGTTTCATTTTAGACCCTTAAGATATGCATCATTTTGCTAGGTGAACATCCTATTATGTTTTTCCTTAATCTCTTCATTTCTTAAAATAAAACAACATAATCCATTCACTAAACTTTATTTAAGAGGGTCAATTAGGAAAAAACAATAAAATTCTATTTTAGAAAATTAAATTGGGATAAATGATTCAAATATTGAGCAGTCTACCAGGACACACCCTGATAATTATTAATGTTAGTATTACGAGTAAAAAGATGCAATCTCTCAAGCCAAATGTACATTTGTAAAAGTCAAATACAGTACCTATCGATTGGATAGGATCTCAATGGTCGTTTGGTGGGTAAATTTCATGCTAACTTGAGAAAATTGAAGGAAAGGTGTCTTTTATGTCTTGAATGAAGGATTGGTGACATTGACCAACATATAGGGTCAAAAATTATTAGAAAAATTGATTAAGTTAATTGTGGACTTGATTAATATTTTTAAAACTTTCTAATATTTTAAAAAATACAAAACAACCAAACCCACACCCCTCTTCAATTCAAATCAACCACTCTCTCAACTCTCTCCCAACTAACAATTCTGCAAAATATCTCCCTTCAACCTCCGGTGACAAATAGTCGGGCGAGTTCTTTTTCGACTTTTAACCGTCAATCAATGTGAAGACTTATCCGATGATAATAAATTTGAGTTCTTCATCGTCCCATTTCTCTTTTCACAAGTAAAAAATTATGAAGAAACAGAGAAATTTAAGCCAACTACTCTTCTAGTATTTAAATGTGGACTAAATAAAACTTTAATTTTTGGTATTTCTTCTTCTTTTTTTCATACTGTTGATTCAAATTTGTTGGTGATTTTTGGTCATAGTTGATATTCTTAGTGTGTGTGTGTGTGTGATATATTGGTGTTAATGGGTTGATTTATTATTTGTCTTAGTAAAAATGGTATTACAACAGATGAAACACTTGATGTAACAGATGATACGTATGATGAAACAAATAAAACTATGATGCAACATATGAAAATTTGATGCAACTGATAAAAATCTAATACACCAGGTGAACAATCTAACAGATCATTCATCTGTTGCGACAAGTGAATCTTCTGTTTGGAAGAAATCTAAACAATATAGATCCAACAAATAACTAATTAGTGATCTTTTTAATTCTTTCCAACGGTTTACTCTTCATTTTACAATAGATTAGGACTATTTTATTCTTTTCAATGGTTTACTCATCAGTTGCAACAGGTCAGTTATATGTTGCAACAGATAACATACTTGGTGCAACAGATTAGTGATCCATTTTCACTTTTTCCAACATTTTACTCATCCGTTGCAATAGGTCTTATTTGTTGCAACAGATAAAATACTTAGTGCAACAGATTAATTATCTATTTTTATAGTTTCTAATATATTACTCATCCGTTGCAATGGGTCAGATATATGTTGCATCAGATAAAATACCAGGTGCAATAGATTAGTGTTGTTTTTATGGTTCCCATGGATTCCTCATACGTTGCAACTAGTCGGTTATATATTGCAACACATAACATACCTGGCGCAACAGATTAGTTATCTCTTGGAACTGCTACATTATTTTTAAGCATTTATCATTTATAATCTATGTTATGTTCCTGTTAATTTAAGATAACATGGCTCCCAAAAGAAAAGAAATTGAATCAATTCCAAGTAAATGAATAAGTGCAGCAGCTCAGCTATGTCCACCACTCTATGAGCTTGCTTTACAAGTGTTATCTCAATCAGGAGCAAAAAATAATGAACACGGGGAGGAGGAATCTTTCAAAATAGATGATCCAAATGCTAATAGCCCTTTCAATTAATATTTAGTCAAAACCTTCTGAATTAATCATTATCCTGTGAGAATACAATGCAATGGTGCGACAAATTTAACAGGTGATCTCGTGGTTAAGTCAGTCATGAAAAATCTTTCAACACCTTTAGAAAAATACTTTGAGAATAAAAATTGGATTCTTATTTCAGGGAAAGATGCTTTGGAAAATATCTTGATTTGCTGGTGGACAACAATGCTCGTTTCCAGATGAAAATGGTATATGATCTTCTCAAGCGAATGTTTATGTATGAAAATAAAGATACTATGGATGAGGTGTGGATAAATTACTGTGGCATGCCTATTCTTTTTGGTTGGAAGGAGTTTTCCATAGTTACCAGACTAAAATGTTATCCTCCTTCTCCTTCTTAAGTTATACCAACTCTGACCCAAAAAAAAGCACCCCGCAAACCCAACAAAGGAAAAGGCTAGTTGAGTGATCATGATGACCTGGTGTCCATTGTTGGTCCAAGCTTCAAAAATAAAAATCTAATAGAATGTTGAAAGGTAAAGTGCTTTCAAAGAAGCACAAACAATCATTGTACTTTGTTTGGTTTTTACATAATATTCTTTGGGCGAGAGGCGTTAACAACAACATAAGCCTCAGTTTAATAAATCTCTCCGAGGATCTTAAGACATTTAATAGCTATCCTTGAGGTTATGAAAAATTTAAAATGACTGTCGAATATTTGTTGACTCTATTAACACAAAAAATGGTCAACTTATATGGCTTTCTATGGGCCTTCATGGTAAATATTTCTTTTATCATGATATGATTCATAATTTTTTTATTCAATAATGATTTTGATTTTGTTGATGTTATGTTATAGGCTTGGGCATTTGAAGCCATTCCTTATTTGAGACAACAAGTGAACTACCAGGAAAACGTTTCTTGTCTAAGAATTTTGAGATGGTTGTCGGCAACCTATAAAAATGCAAAATTTCTTGATCTTTTCAATTCCCCCAAGGAAGCAGTAAGTCCAATTCTAATTGAGTTTTTATTTTAATTAATGATTAAATGATTTCATCATAATTCTTAATATATGTACCGATTTATTTTAGATTGTCCATCCGTGGCTTGTTCCGACCAACTGTGTGTTAAAGATTCCCTTTTTTCTTACTTTACGGTCTGTGCAAATTTTATCAGACCCTATGATCGTTCATGGAATAAAAATAGAATTGTTTGGAGTAACATCCATCACAAGAAAAATAATTTTGGTGGGTGAGGCTAATGATGCTTATCTTATGGTTTTTGAAACAAGAAGCCATTATGATTATGATCATAATGTTTGTACAGATTTTTCTCCAAATTTTGCCGCATCTAGCGAATGTTCTTCATGAAAATGTCAAGACTGTAAGGCAAAACATGATGGAGTGATTAATGCTATTAATTCACTACTGCTTCTGTAAAGGAAATAACATCTAAGAGGGGTGTCATTCCATTAAAGAGGATTTTATATCCAGACACTCCACTAGAGATTAAAGCAGCTAAGATGAGAAGGAAAGATACTTCAAAGTCATCATCAATCATAAAAAAAAGACAGATTGCAATGCCTTTTTCTCTGTCTTGTACCGATATTCAGTGTGCAAGGGCCACAGAAGAGCAGCATGAGATAAAGAAGGTCAATTTACATTATAGGTTCCAAAAATAAACAGACACATATTTGTTTCAACAGATGATATATCTGCTAAAAATTATCAAACAGATATATACATCTATTGCAACTATTGTCTAATCTGTTGCATCAGATTCGTTATCTATTTCAACAGATGAGTCTTATGTACAATAGATGGGTCATCAGTTCAAACTTATTGTACTTCTCTGATGCAATAGGTAATCCATCTGATGCAACATAAGACTCATCTATTGTAATAGATGAAAAATCTGTTGTATATCTCTACTTAGCATTGACAATTTTGGCTTTCCAGGTGGATGTCACAGCTACTGCCAAAAGAGCATAATATCACAGTTGATAATCCATCAAGTTCTTCCAAAGATGAAGAAAAACTGGAGCCTGTCAGTTTGGGAGAATGACAGAATTACCCGTTTGAAGGGTTCAACATCTCGGACGAGGCTCCAAAAAAAATAACACAGTTAATTAACGACTGTTCAGAATAGATTGCCAATTGGATGTTAAATTATCATGCCAGAAACTACATAAATCAATTTTATGGATATTGGTTTATACAATTCTTGTTGTAAGAACCTAACATTAACACATATAAATCATTATGTAGAAAAAAATGATGAGCGCTACAAAGTGAATGAATCAAGTCTTGGTTTTGATATGTTCAACTTTATTGTTGCATATCCCGGAATGAATATTGGTTCTATTTGATGTCGCGGCCCCAAACTTGCTGGAATGATAAGGTTTAAATTCCATACATATTACTATTAATTAATACTTTATTTAATTGCATCTGCATATTTATTTTTTCATCACGTTGCAAACACAAGTACAATACAGATACACAACAGGAAGTTTTTTTTTAAAGTTTACATCAATAATGCCTACAACAGGTATTGTCAACAGCAGTCGGAATTTTCCTGAAACAAGGAATGCTTAATCAACATTATCAAAGGTTTTAGCATTCCGGCTTGCTTACCTTGGCATTTGGTCGACGAAATGTACATCCCAATCAATTGTGGTGATGAATTTCATTGAGTGTTGGCTGTTATCATTCTAAAAAGAGGCACATCTAAGTTTATGACTCGATGTCGTGAAGGAGATGTTCTGGGCCGTTGTCTGAGATAAAATTACTGACCAAAATATTGCCTACTTACCTTTATATGAGTGGCTTTTTGGAACTAAATGTTCGTACTGATTAGGCGATGATTGAAACATATCAGGATAAAATGGCTAATCCATTTGATGTACAATATGTTTATGGAGTAGCTCAACAAACCATTGGTAGACCATAAGTTTAAGTGTTATGATTTAGTTTCATTTCACAAATTTCACAACCCTTGCATGAACTGCAAGATATGGATTATCTATTTTTTTATAATACAATGATCACGGTCTTTTTGTTGCTCCCTATGCCAAGTATTTGAGCGATAGATTACAAATACCAAATAATGGACTTGATGCCAGATTACTCTGCAAAACATATGCTGATCTTTTATGGAAATATGGAGAAGCAAAAGATTAGAAGCCGTACGCAAAAGACGTTAAAGATCTAGGATGACAAAAGCTGAATTCCGTAGCACCGGATGAAGAACAACTTGTGCATATTGATTAGATCTTTAAATATTGAGTCCATCAATGTAATAACCTATCCTTCTTGGTTTAACTTATTGATTTAGTTTTAGAGTAGATCATTTGTACCCATAATGATTTTTTTACATTTAATTTATTTGTTGAGTTATTTAATGTAATTTTCGAAGGCTTCAATTTTTTTTATTTTTGTTATGAATATAATTAATCCTTAGTTTTGAACATATTAATTGAAATTGAGTACTATATTAAAATATCGCAATAGATAATATATCTTCTACAGCAGATGATATATCTTATCAGACAAATTTAGACATATGTTGCAACATAATATGCAACACGTAGGTCATCTGCTGGAGATTATTTAATAGGTCTTCCTACTTTTTTTTTTGCTCTAACAAATTACCGATAAGTTACAATAGATAAGATATATGTTGCAACAGATCGTATATCTATTGTGATAAACAGGCTGGGAATATCTGCAAACCGCTAAATGTGACAAACCTATTCCAATAGATAACCAATCTATCACAACAGGTACTATATTTATTACGACGGATATAAAATCTCTTGCATTATAAAAATTCAACTTGGTCAGGCACAAAAATTATTGCCACTACATGTAAAGTGAATTGACTTGAAATAAAAATTTGTTATCGTGTTCGTCTCTGTCTTTGTATATGTTCTTTTTTATACACGGGCTCCAACCATTTAGTTAGTACCCCATATGCCCAGACCCATTGCATCTTTCCCATAATGGTGGCACACACACCGGCTATTTGTGTGTCGTTCAGCAAATACTCGATGTATGCAAGCGAGTACGACCCTCACGCTGCACTGGTTGTATTTTTTAGGAGATGTATGTTGTTATTTTGATCTTCAAAATCCCATAATTCCTTCGCCAAGACTTCAGCCGACAAATGATCTATCAGCCTACTCTGCATCAACAACTTGGCAAACGACTTCAAGAGTGGCTTCATGTGAGTTAAAAATGTCTTCTCACTGAAAACAGGTAAGTTACAGTCATTAACCTTAATATTTCCCTAGTATAGTAGCATCTCAATAGTGAGAAAACATGTGGCATCCACAGTCATGATTGCAAGGATTATCTTTGCCTTGGTACATCTCTTGCTGTGTGGATATAGCCTCTTCCTTCTAACATATGTAATCGCTTCTTCATCCCATTGGAACGTAGAAACTAACTGATCAAATCTTGAGCAACCGGAATCAGCTATCTTATAGAGTTTAGCATACCTATCCTTGAAATTGTTATGGAAGTTGATGTCCATTATCCTAGCAGCAGCATTATAAGCATCTGGGTATACTAATTGCATGCCCCTCATGAGGCAGAGAATTTCATCAACATACTGTGGGATAAGAAGATAATTATTAAATAGGATAGTAATTGTAAGAAATAAAATCACAGTCGAAAGAATCTGATGCAGAAGGTTCTCTGAATTAGTTCACAAATTACCCAGCCAATGCAACTTATGCAATAGATGTGTATTATGTTACAACAAAATACCAAGATTTTGCAACATATTACAGATCTGCTTCTTATATTCTTCTTTATGGAGTATATTGAAAGGGTAGGTTAGCAAAAGTAAACTTACTTTGTACTCGTACCACACACACATATTATTCATTTTCGAGAAGTCTTTGGCGGTAAATGAATGCATAGTGTATTCTTTTTGAACCTTCATCTTGATGAATTCTTCTAGTTCCTTCTTCTCCTTGCCAAGCGCTGCGAATATGTCTAGCTTCTTCGGCGGTCCTTGAACATCAACAACTATTGGAGCGGGGGGAGTTGTAATTTTTGTTGATTTCAGAATCGAGAGAATTTGTCTAATTTTTCTTCTCTTCCTCCTAACCTCTACTATAGGAGTGAGTGGCTCCCTAACCTCATTGAATGGTATGACACCCCTCCTGGATTTTAACTTCTCGGTAGCTTCAATAATATTCTCTAGATTTTCAATGATTTTATCCTCTCTATCTTTGTACACTTTGAATTTACAACGAGAACATGAGGGTGAGAAGGGGTCAGAGGGACCACTGTAAGGGTGGGAGAGACCGGTGTAGGGGTGAGAGGGAAGACCTATGCTAAGGGTATTTTCAAACATATTTATTTTTTACTAAGAACCAATACACTCATAATCATGACTGGAAGCAGAAGTAGCAGCAGGATGGCTTCCACCATCACAAACAACTCCACCAGCAACTCCCCCAGAAGAAGCACCCAGATCTGTGCAGTTTAAGGTTGGTTGTGAAGAGCTTCAACATTAGGCTGACCTTGCCTAACTATTCTTCTTATAGATGTTGATCCATTCAATTCCTTCTTTATTAACTCCACCATTTGGTTTTATTTTGTATGAACAAGACCCAGAGTAAGAAAAGAAGTCATCCCCAGCTCATTAATGGTAGGCACGATCCAAGGATGCATAACCTATAAAAAAAGATAGGAGGAATTTAAATTATATAATAATAATTTATAGTCAGTTGGGTTACATGGGGCTCAGGTTATGTTAACACAACCAACTTATGCAGTCGATGATCTAGCTACCGAAACAGCTGATTTGTATGTTAAAATAGATTGATAGTATATTGCATCATATTACATATATGTTGCATAATTTGCAGTAGATGGGTAATCTATTGAGTAGAGTAGAGCAATATATGGTTAATATTTTGCAAAATATGGATTGTCTTTTGCAACAGATTACCTATCTGTTGCACCAGTTACAGTTGACGGGTAATTTGTTGCAACAGACAACCCATCTGTCGCTATAAATGGATCATCTATTTTAATATCTTTCTTTGAGGAAAATTATTTTATTTGAAAGAAGGCGTACTGCATCATCTGGAGGGTTAAAGAGATCAACCTCATTAATATTTTTTTTGCTGCTCTCTACTGCAGCCAACCACCTAAGGATCTTTGGATGAGAAACCTTATCTGAGTAATCCTTGAAATACTTTTGGAGGGGAGGAATAGCTTCATATGCCCAACACTAAAACTTATAAAATGGAAGCAAGCTAAAAAAAGTCACAAGTATATTCAATATAAATTAATGAATGAGTAAAAATAGTGATCAATTTTACCATGAAAACCCAAGGAAATCCGTATAATGTGGTCATCTTTGGATTTATCTTTTTCAGTAAATATTTGACAATCAAGTAGTATCTGTCGTATCCCCAGGGATAATCGTTGAATTTCCCAAAATCATTAGGAAGCACCAACAAATCATGTTCTATGACTCTCCCGAAGTCTCTTGCCAATAAAAGGGAATGGACAAACCAAACTAAGCATAATTTCTCCCTGTAGTGCTTTGGTATGTCTTTATTTTTGAGATCCGCCATCAAATCCTCCACTTTGTATCTAGGTTCAAAAATGCCCAACAACCCATATTTTTTTACCTTGCATTTGTTGAACCCTTTGTGGGGTGTTTTCTTGATGGGAGGTTCTTCTGGATTATCACATCTCAAGCCCGTCACAATGGCAAACTCTTTCAATCCAAAACAAACCGACATGCCAAAGTAACTGATCCAGACTTCATCCACCTTTTTTCTGCCCTCTTTCTAACTTCCATCGTCTCCCACATACTTGATCCTGCGCTTGAGAAAGTCATATACCATGATCATTAGGAAACGGAGAGGGTCGGGCCCAGACAGCTAAAGAAAGTGTCCAAAGTAGCTCTTCTTAAAAAGTCCATCTACATTTTCCTTCTTCATAATACTCCTAAGTTCATCAAACACTTTCCCTAACTGACATTAAAGTACAAGATCACCAAATACTACTTTATGGCTATTCATCGGCATCGCAACTCAAAATTTGTCAATACTAATGATTTTGATAGAATCATGCTAGAATTTTGATATTATTTCACGCCCCATTGGTGAGGAGGATTTATCGCTTTCCTCAACTTCATTTTTCCCTAACTGAGATTGTTTTGAAAGTTTCTCCGAATCTATCTGTACTCTAGCCTTTTTTGTTTGGTGATGAAAAGTTGATCCACTTTCTCCACTTTCAGTTTCTTTTCATTTGGGAGACATCTTTTAACTACAAATAAAAAAACAAAAAATACATTGCATTTGATGTCTACATAATTTTTTTTAAAATAGGTGACAAATTTCAATAAATTATTCTTACCACATAATAAAAAAATACTCCAATGGACAACCCATCAGTTGGAACAGATGGGGAACCCGAATCTGTTTGAAGACCTATTTAATAGCTTCGAACAGATATTCCACCTGTTGTAACTGGTGGAAAAATTTCAATAAATTATTCTACGCCATATTATAAGAAAATACTCCAACGGATAATCCATCCGTTGGAATAGATGCGAAATTTGTTTGAAGACCTATTTAATATCTCCCAACAGATCTTCCACCCATTGCAACAGATGGACCACCACCACCATAACCAATGCCACCACCAATGTCACTAAGAATACCACTAATGCCACCAATACCAACACCAAGACCACCGACACCACCACCAAAAAACATAAATACCAACACCACCACCAATAGCCACCAACAACACCACAAATACTATCCAACAATACCATGACAGTCAACAAAATACTGAGAGAAAAACTAGGATTTTCTCGGGTGCTTCCTACTTTTTTTAGCATCATAACTCAAAATTTTTAACTCATTCTTGAAGATAATACAACTTAAAGTCTTCTTTTTCATCATTATCTAAAAATCCCTATTTTTAGAATAAAGAACAAATGTAGGACTCTTCTCAAACTCTATTACTTGCGAAGACAGAGAAAACGATGGATACAAGCTGGAACAAAGTCAAAAAAAACAACTATATGTAGTCGTAAATAGGAAGAAAATTGACCTATTTTGAAGGGATTGAGAAATATGTTGAGTAGTTGTTATTTGTATTATTAAGAGGGAGATGAGACCTAGAGAGAGAGAGAGAGACAAAAGAGCGATAACTTAAGATTTGAAATGAAAAGTTTTTCACACAAATGGATGATTTCTATGGGTTGATTTGTAATTTTGGAAAAGAATGACAAGTTTTGGAATTGCTAATTTGGTCCGAATTGATCTTAATTAATTTTAAAATTTTTAAAAGATATAGTTTTTAAAACATTGAGTTGATGAGAACTTATTTCAGCTCAGAGTGATCAATCATGACTTAGGTTGAGATGAATGCAATACCATTGCCATGAAATTGGAATGACACGATTGGATTTGTAGTTGACCCTGTAAGCTCATTCATTCATCCCTAGTTTCACCTAAATCAATTACAATTAAATTTGTTGCAACAAAAGACTGAGCTGTTGAAAATTTTCAAACAGGTATTCATATTTGTTCAATAGATGACATATTTGATTTAATCATCAAATACAAATTTGCATCTGTTGTAACAGATGACTGAGCTATTGGAAATTTTCAAACAGATATGTATATCTATTGTAACAGATGACATATCTGATTTAATTAATTATCAAATAGACATTTTCATCTGTTGTCACAGATGATTGAGCTGTTGGGATTTTTAAATAGATTTTTATATCTGTTGTAACAGATGACTGAGCTGTTCAGATTTCTAAACAGATATTTATATATGTTGCAATAGATGACATATCTGTTTAAAAACCTATTTTTCTCTTTTAATTTTAAAGCAAGATTCTGGTCCGAGTATATAATATCAAGTAGTAGTACTAACTACTAAAGGCTATAAAAAATGTTTCTTGTATATCTCAAAAGTTAGTTCATTGAGCAGTCTTGTCTTGTCTTTTCAATGTAACTAGTCTTAGCCTTTCTCGTGCCCCTCAAATTATTAATAAAATTAATTAATATTAATTAATGAATATTTCAAACCCCACGTCTATGTACACAATACATCTATAGAAATTTTCCTTCCGCTATAGTTTATTTTATTCAACTCTCTCATCTTTTTCTTTCTCTCCACTTTAGGGTCACAACCTTTTCTCTCTCTT
This sequence comes from Capsicum baccatum var. pendulum, assembly GCA_030864225.1. Lineage (NCBI taxonomy): Eukaryota > Viridiplantae > Streptophyta > Magnoliopsida > Solanales > Solanaceae > Capsicum > Capsicum baccatum. The sequence goes on along the minus strand of CM061560.1, from coordinate 231,333,012 downwards.
TTGTCTTATCTACTCATAAAGATCTTTTCAGATCTAAACCAATCCATATCTTTCCTCAACTAAAATTTATGTTTTGATCCTTTTTTTGATATTAAGGTATGGTTCGTTATTGCTCTTTTATTCTCGTCTTCTTATTTGCAAGTTATTTACATCTATTTTTTTATTTAACTATTATTTACCCATATTATATTTATTAAAAAAAATTAAAGGAACTTTTAAGTGTTGAATAAACAAACCAAGATTTTTTATTACAATATGACAAAAAAGTCATCTGTTAGGAGAAGTTTGAAAGCTTTATTTGTAGTATCTTTTTTTTGCATGTATTTTGTTTGTTTATATATTTTTGATGTAGTTATTGATGTTGTTGGCGAGGTTGGCATTTTTGGAACTTGTGGTGTGGTATTGTTGATGGTTCTGGAACAAAGGATGTTGCTTTTTCATTATTGATGATGTTGTTGGAACAAATATTTTTGTTTATTTGTTGTTAATGTTTATCCTGTTGTTGATGTTGCAACAGATGGAGAAATTGTTGGAATAAATCAAACCACCAGAAAGGCTGATTTCATGTATTCCATTAGATTCCATATCTGTTGCAACAGAATCCATATCTGATGCAACAAATGGATAATGTTATTTTTATGACCTCAATTTTTTCCTATTCTTTGTAGATATAAGGAACTAATAGTTGATTAAGTTTTTCCAGACTATCACAAGAGGCTGCAGTAAAGATGGGTTCGGAGGAATAAGTTACTTACAGATGGAACCACTTCATATGTGGGAGGTATGTATTACTGATAATGTTATCGTGGAACACACATAGAGTGCACTGATTGTGTGAAAACTATTTTTACTGATTAGTCATAGATCGTTCAAACAATATATCTGCAATTTTACAATTAAGATTAGTAGGTCCGAACTGATAAGGCTGAGGGGCCATGAATATGGTTCTTATACCCTATTAAGACTTAATGTCGGTTGTTGCTCATGTTTATTTATCAAGCATTGTGAAGAGATCTATTTTTTGGTGTCATTGTAAGGAGATTCAATAGCAATTGAATTAACTTGTAGGGTGCATTGGACCCTTAGAGGGCGTTCGAAGCTTAGCACTGCATCTAAAAAAAATTAAAAGCCAATATAGTTATTGCCCTAGCAAAAATTTATATGGTTGGGTTGCTCGCTTGGGGTGATGATTATATGCCAGAAGGTACGGTAGGAGAATTCCTTCGAGGAAAAATAGGTGGTTGATGGAAGACTATATCATATGAGAGATAATTGAAGAAGAGACACAGGGTAGAAAGTAACTTCTAGCGTATCTGGCCGATGGAATTATCTTAACAGATGCAAAATTTGAATCAAGTGTAAATATGAAAGTGTATCTGATAATGTAATTTTGTCTGTTGTGTCTCTGAAAGATAAATAATACAGATGGACACTTTGCTAGGGAGTTGTGTGGTTGGGATTATCACCTAGGTAGAAAATAGGAGAAGACCAACAAAGTAGCCTCACGGGTATCGAGGGTTGAAATGATGTTCAATGAGTCTAGAAAACTTACGCCAACAACAACTGCAGTTAAAATAAGGAATCTAAGCAAAGGCGGCAATTTCTAAATTTTAAATTTCATCACATGCCTTCTTATTTGTGTTTTTGATCAGGCCCACTGTTCATTGACCTGATCTAAACCATAAACGAGATTGAAAGAAAAAGAGAGTATCATTGCTTCCTTAGGAATATGGTTATAATTTATTGTGCTTTGTTTCCTTGACATACTTTCAACATTTCTTGGAGAAGATCAGATGTTTGCTGTAGTATGTGAATCTCGATAATTTTCATGCTTGCCTCCAACTTGCTGATTTTGTATTCAAGTTGGTTGTTGTCATCTTTGAAGTTGGTAAGGAGTTCCTCATCTCTTGTGAGCTCGATCAGGAACACAACCTTCAAAGTTGTGGCATTCTAGAATCCCTTTAGAACACTTTCTTCAAAAGCCTTAAAGGATACATGGAAGGTCACTGTATTTGTTTTAGGTCAAAATATTTTTATGCACGTTGAAAATATGGCCCCAACAGTTGAACAACACACTTTTATTGAGTGTTTCTCCATGCATCTTGCTCAACCAATTTGATAAATTAGTAATCATGGAGTAACATACCGTGTGATCTAAACCGGCTCTACCAAGCCTATCAAACGTTATGTAACTCCGAGCTCATTACCCTATTAAAAAAATATGAACGCGTTCGTGTACAAATCTAACGAGCTCAATATCTCTTCCTTTCTAATGATCTCTCTTCTCCAATATAGATGACAAGATATTTGCTATTTAAAACTCTACACCGTCGCCAGATATGCTTGCCTGGGAGCAATTTTTCTTAAGTTATCTGTTGATGTCTTCTGAAGAATTTCTCCCAAGCAAACATATCTGGCGATGGTGTAGACTTTTGCATAGATGATATCTTGTCATCTATATCGGAGAAGAGTGATCAGCTGAAAGGCTAACAGATTAGGCTTGTTTGATTTGTGCACGAACTCACGCATATATTTTTGATAGGTTAATTAGTTCGGAGTTATGTAACATTTGATAGACTTGGTAGAGCCATTTTAGATCATATTCTATGTCACTCTATGCTTACTAATTTATCAAATTGGTTGAGAAAGATGCATGGAGCAACTCTCGATAAAAGTGAGATGTTCAACTATTGGGACCACATCTTCAAAGTGCATCAACATATTTTGACCTAAAACAAACACAGTGACCCTCTATGTATCCTTTAAGGCTTCTGAAGAAAGTATTCTGAAGGGCTTCTAGAATGCCACAATTTTGAAGGTAGCATTCCTGATAAAACTCACAAGAGATGAGGAACTCCTTACCAACTTTGAAGATGGCAACGACCAGCTTAAATACAAAATCAACAAGCTGGAGGTAAGCTTGAAAATTAGCGGGATTCACATACTACAACAAGCATTTGATCTTCTCCAAGGAATGTTGAAAGCATTCTAAGGCAAGAAAACACAATCAATTAATCCATATTGCTAAGGAAACAATGATACTCTATTTGTCTTCCAATCTCGTTTGTGATTCCGATCAGGTCAACGGCAGTGAACCTGATCAGAAACACAAATAAGAAGGCATAGGATGAAATTTAAAATTTAGAAATTACTGCCTTTTCTTAGTTTCCTTATTTTAACTGCAGTTGTTGTTGGCGTAAGTTTTCTAGACTCGTTGAAAATCATTTCAACCCTCGATGTTCGTGAGGCTGTTTTATTGGTCTTCTTCTATTTTCTACCTAGGTAATAATCCTGACCGTGCAGCTCCCTAGAAAAGTGTTCATCTGTATTATTTTTTTCAGATACACAACTGACAAAATTACATTACTGGATACACTTTCATATTTGCAGTTGATTTAGATTTCACATATGTTAAGATAATTCCATCATCCAAATTTGTTAGAAGTTACTTTCTACCCTATGTCTATTCTTCAATTAGCACTCAAATTATATAGTCTTCCATCAACCACCCTTTTTCCCCTCGAAAGCATTCTCCTACCGCACCTTCTGGCATATAATCATCACCCCAACGGAGCAACCCAACCATATAAATTTTGGCCAGGGCAATAACTATATTGTTATTCTATTCTTGTTTGATGCAGTGAGAGGCTTCGAAGTCCTTCTAAGGGTCCAATGCACTCTTAAAGTTAAGTCCAATCGTTACTGGTTCTCTGCAGTGATGAAAAATATTAATCCCTTATCAAAACTTTACATGCATAAACATGAGCAACAACTATCAGTAATTCATAACAGGGTATCTGCACCATCTTTATGAGGTCCTCAACCTTATCAATTTAAAACCCATCAAACTTAACGGTACAATGTAGGAACTTGTTTGAATGATCAATGCCTAATCGGTTAAAACCTGCATTCACAAAAACATTGACCTTTTTGTGTATTGTTTCGATGACCTTATCAGCAATATATACTTAACTCCCACACATATAATAGTGGATCCCTCTGCGCGCACCTTATTCTTTTTACTCCATCTATGGCTTAAATTGAATAAACAGATGACTATCTAGTTGCAACAGATGACACATTTGTGTATATTGTCAAACAATTGGAGACATCTATTACGATGTTGATCAACCTGTTGCAGAAATCAAATAGATATATAAATCTGTTGCAAAATATTGCCATATGTTGTAAGTCATCTAATATAAAAAATATATTTTGCAATATATTACCCATTTGTTAGACTTATTTTAAAGCAATTTTCTTTTCTTTCTGAGATACAATAATTTATAATAGGTCCCTCCTTACAAATATGGATGATCCAGATTTGTAAAAGAATATTCATATTGAGTTCTTGCGTGAACTTCAACGGCAGTTTGATGAACTCCAGAGAGATTTGGCTGACTTCGGAGCAAGGCTATCGGATGAAAAATGTCCGATTGATAATAATAATAATAATAATAGTAATAATAATTAGGTAATGTTCGTTATTTTAGCGCATGCATTTATTTTCCTCCTTTTGTATATCGGATCGACCCAAGGAATTCAAAAATCTATGAACATTCATTTCATTTTGTTGTCGACTTTGAATTTTTAATTCTTATTTAGTATTTAATAATAATTATTCTATTTATTTGTTGTTCTCAACATGTCGACATTTGGTGGTAGGGATTGAGCAGCAATTTATTTGCACAGAGTTTAACCTGCTACGACAGATCAATCATATGTTGCACCTAGTAGTTACTAATAAAAAATGGTAATTATTGTTTTTGAGAGGGTGAAAAGAAAAAGACATGACTTTCCGATTATTCAATATGAAAAATATTTTTTAAATAAATAATAAGAAAATAAATGATAAGCACAATTTATAACCACAATTTTAATAACTGATCGTGACTTTTCACCATTTTTGTTTTTGAATTTGCTTTTTAAAATTATTTATTATATAATAAAATGGTTATTATTTTATTAAGGAATTTAAAAAGTTTTTTTTTATATTTATAAAATAAAAAAGTAAGAAAATTTGGATTAATGATATGATGATAGTTATTTTTTTAAAAAAGGTAGATTATATGTTGCAACAAATAAATTATCTGATGCAATAGGTTCACTATTGTTACAACAGATGATATATCTGTTGTCACAGATGATTTATCTGATGCAACCGATATCGAATCTGTCGTCACAACTCAATAAAAATGATTCTTGGAAAGAACTAATTAATAATAATAATCTGAAAAGTCATGACTTATCACAATATTTCTTAATTTAATTAAGTCATTACTTTTCACATTAGTCAAAAATGTAATTAATAAATGGAGGTGAACAGTTAGATTATATGTTGCAACAGATAGGCTATCTGATGCAACATATTTTATATTTGTTACAATAGATAATATATCTGTTATCACAGATGTGTTATCTGATGCAACAAATATAAAATCTGTTGCCACAATTCAATAAAAACGGTTCTTCAAAAAAAATAATTAATAATAATAATCTGAAAAGTCATGACTTATATCACAATATTTATTTTCTTAATTTAATAAAAATGTAATTAATGTATGGAGGTGATAATCGCACCACTTTGACTCTCATACAAATTCAATTCTCAATAAGTAGATCCTTCCTTACTCAATCGTTCATTCAACTACACTCTATTAATTTATTTTATCTCGTCTTTCATATTACACTATAGAAGATAAGGTTATGGCTGACCCAGTGTGGGACATTGCTTTTCTACAAGATGCCATGAATGAACTTTGGAATCAAGTTCGTGACCTACAATAGGAATTAGGAGGGGTTAGATCAAGAATGCTCCGCGAGATATGCAGGCTGAGGAGGGGCTTGCTATGTTCAGTTGTAGATTGGCCGGTTGGTAATGATGATGATGATAATAATAATAATAACAATTAGATTATTAGTTTTTTACTCTATTATATGTATTTTTATTTGTTTTAGTTTAATAAATAAATTATGTTTGATCTTTGACGTTTTAATCCATATTTAATTTTCATTCTCTCTATTATCTTCTCAATAAACATATCAACGATTCGACGTAAAAAGGAATAATCTAGAATCTAGTAGCAATAGCAAGATTTATCTGTCAGGTTTGTGGCAGGGGTTGATGTGTTGTTCAAAATAGATTACCCAATTTGCAAAAGATAAGAAGTCTGATGCAACAGATAAATAGTTTGTTTCAACAGATGACTATTTTGTTGTTTTTCTTGACTCTGACATTTTAATTCATACTCCCTCCGTCTCAAATTACCCATTACAAATTGAGATGCCGCATTAATTAAGAAAAATAATTAATAACATGTCTAGTTTACCAAAACCCACTGATTAGTTGGTAGGACAGTAGACATGTTTGAAATAACCATTGTTTGATATTCAATCGAAATTTCATAAGAGAAGAGATCTTTTAACGTCGGTCGGCGTATAGTCCTCCTATTAAATGATGTTTCTATTTTAATTTGAAGAAAAAGTGATAAATGCAAAGGGTATAATCTTTTCTTGATAAATGAAAAAGACAAGTAAAATGAGAAATTGAAATAGGATATTTGGGTTGGGTAATTGGACGTAAGAAATAATTTTGAATCTAGTAGCAATAGCAAGAGTTGAAACATATTGGTTATCTATTGGGTTTGTGGCAGGTGTTGATTTGTGTTGTTTCAAATAGATTAATCATTCGTTATAACAGATAATTAGTCTGGTACAACAGATAAACATTCTGATGCAATTGATAATTAGTCTAGTGGAACAGATAAACATTCTGATACAACAGATAATACGTCCGATGCAACAGATAAACAATCTGATGCAACAGATTACTCACCTGATGCACCAAATGATTGATCTGTTTAAATTATGGGAGGGGTTATATCCATTGTTGGAAAAATAGAAGTGTACCCAGATAACAAATATGAAAAATCATAATTTTACTTGCCAAAGTCACCTATGACAGATAAACATCCTGATACAATAGATAATACTTCTGATGCAATAGATAATACATCTGATGCAATAGATAAATAGCCTGATGCAATAGATTAATCTCCTGATGCAACAAATTACTCATCTAATGCACCAGATGATTGATCTGTTTAAATTATGGGCACTTATACTGGATTCATGATCGGGGTTCTATCCATTGTTGGAAAAACAGAAGTGTACCTAGATGTCAAATATGAATTAAAATCATAATTTTACTTACCAAAGTCACCTATGAAGTAATGCCAAAGTGGAAAGTGATGTAGCAAATAAAATTTGACCTAAGAAATTGGTCAGATCGTAGTAGTAGCGTTGTACCAACACCAACAACAAATGGTCAACAAGAAGAAGATGAAGATGATAATGAAGTAGAATATGAGGATAATGAAGCAGAAGATGATGAATAAAGTAGCAAAAACAGAAACAATGAACAACAAAAATCGCTAAGAGAGAGAAAACAACAATGGATTAGAAGAGAGAGAAAAACGCCTTTTTTTCCTCTGTTTCCCGTTATTTTAGGTATACATTGGGATCACCTACACCTTATTTTAAAACTCTTTTGTCACCTGTGGACCAAACCCCCTGCAAACTTAGCTATCATTTTTTTTCCAACAAGAAAATAACTTAAAACTTTGAGTAAACTTACACAAAAATCACATAGCCGTAAATTTTCTGATGAACCCGACTATTGTGAGTCTTTTTCTATTTCAAATCCAAAAAATAAAATTGCTAATGTCATAATATTTCTTTTTAACTATCTTTTTAACATGTTTTCTTTATTTTGAGGTTGTAGGATAAAAGCTCGAGTACTCCAATTATTAGAAAAATAAATATGAGAAGAACAACCTCAAAATGCAGAAAATATAGATATGGACCTCACTTTATCAAATTAATCAATCTCAGAGGTAAAATACTCATAAACGTTTCTGATACTTTAAAACGTGCTATTTTTTTGGTGTTATCGTACATGTTTTACAAAATCTTGTACAATAAGATTTTCTAGATCTAAACAATTAGGGGTGAATTTATTTAGTATATTGAGTGTATTTCAAGAAAAAAAGTAATGTTAGATTATGTGTACGTTGTGTCGAAGAAGAAAAAAATAGTGTTATTTATCTAAAATGTCTCATCTTTTATAAATAAGAAATTCAACAGTAAAATCATGTATTCGTTCATTACTGACATAACATGAACAAAAATGTACAACTTTATTGACAATCTAGCTAATAGAGAAACAAGATACAAAAACAAAGGTTTTCTGAATCGTTTCTTATTATTAGTCAATGTATAGTATGAAATACTTATAACTATATGCTGTAAAGTTAGAGTTCTATTCTATGAAAGAGTATATATTGTTATAACTACACAATTTATAATTATGTGCTATTCTAGGAAAGAGAACTCAATAGAAATTTGGAGAAAAGATAGTTATGTCGTGTGCATGTCATAGCCTTCATAAATAAATCGACAAGATGATCATGAGAAGAAATGTGTTAAATAGTGATGAGACGATCAACAAATAATTTCTGAATGTAATGACAGTACATCTTTATATGCTTTGTGTTAGAGTTGTGGCACGAATTTTGTTGGTCTGTCCTTGACAGTTTCGCGGTGCGACCCATGTTTGTGATTTTCAATGAGGTCTATGGTAGTAGTGTAGGGATTGGGCCTATAGGTTGGGCCTAGGACTTATTTGTATGCATGTACTATATAAGTGCGATTTAATGGGTTATTTTCATTATTCAAAAAATTTAGCCTTCTCCACATTTTACTCTCTCTCCATTATAGTGAAACCTCTTCTGCCTCTGCCCGTGGTTTTTCCCGCAAGGGTTTTCACATAAATCCGTGTGTTGTTCTTATTTTATTTTACTTGTGGTGTGCTTATTCTGTCCGAATCATAGCGCTTTGTGTTTTCATGTTGGACAGGGTTTGTGGGAAAAAATTGGCATAGAAGACACTTTTTAAACTTATTTTGCCAAATATTCACTTAATTTTATTTCATTTAATTATTAGAGTTAGGGTCCAAAAAGTAGAAAAAGTGGTGTCCACACGTGGGCTAGAGGGCCTTTTTAGCATTTTTATAACTTTGAGAACTAAACAAACTACACCTAACATACCTTCTACTTCTTCCAATATTAAATAAACCCTTTCTTTCTCTCCTCTTTAATTTCTCAACTCCCACTATTCCCAAGACATTTCTCTCAAATGTCATTTTTTATTTTCATTCTTCTTCAATGGCAAATGGCTCATTGTTGCTCTGTAAAGTTAGTTAAAATCAAGTTTCAATTATTTGTAGATCCATTTTATGGGTTTTTATTGTTAACCATTTTGTAGTGATGTAGTATAGATTTTTCTTCAAATGTGGTTGATTAAATTGTTAAAATATGAGAATTTATAGATAATTAGTTTGATTCTGAAGTAATAATTGAGTTTTGATTCAGTAGTTTGTAAGATTTTTTTGTCGATCACGTTGTTGAATTTTATAATTTTTTGTTAAGAAGTTTTGATTTAATTCTAGTATTTTTTTAGCACTACAGTGTCGAATGGTGGGATAATTTTTATTGTATCAGTTATTTTGGCTATTTGATTCAAATAGTGACCTATTTCTTTCTGTAGACTTGTGGTCTATGAAATAAGAATGCCCTAAATTTAAATTAATTTTTAGGCATATGAAATTCTTTTAAAATATGATTTATGAAATAGTGAAAATTGAAAGATTACTAGCTAATTAGTTTGATTTGTAGCAATAGTTTGATTTTTAATAATAGTTGAGTTTTGATACTTCATATTGTATTTTGGTCCAGTTATGGTATTTTTTTGTAGTGAACTGTTTAATGGTAGGGTAATTCATAGTTATTTTTGATTTTTCATTTGAGCATTGAGTTGTTTCTGTTAGTAGACTTGTGGTCAATGAAGTAACAATGATAGATTTATTTTAGAGGTGTAGATTCTATTAAAAATAGGTGCAAAAAGAATCGATGATAAACGCATAGTTGGTACTATGTCTAATTCGGCTGCTAGCAGTAGAAGAGATGAAATGAGACAATTGAAATGCCTCTACAAGAAAGAAAATTGAAGCAAAAGAGTCAAAATCAGATTCAAAAATCATAAAAGAGATAAATAGATATGTCAATGAGTCTAGTGATGATGTTTGCAAGTATAGTGCTAGTGGTGACAATGAATAGAGTGAGGGAAGTGAAAAAAGTGTTGATGGGGATAATGATCCCTTTTCCGTATCTTTTGTTCAAGTTACATTTTCGTAGAGCAGTATGACCTTTGAACTTTAATGAACGAGGTTGGGTCTTTTCTGGCGAAGATATCGGTTAGATCAAGAATGACTGCGTATCAAGAATTTAAGAAAATTCTTATCGATTATGATTTGAAGTAAAGATTCAAGCGGTCTTGTTTTGGACACTTAAGAAACCTATTGCAACATCTTAAATTCAATGGGCAGATGGTCCATTTTTTGTTGTTGCGACATGTTAAGAACGATAAGATGCATCATGAGATGTGGTTTAGTATAAACAATAAGCCTATTTGTTTTAGCTTAAAAGATTTTTTGTTTTATCACAGGGTTGAACTGCTCATCATACCTCAGTGAATCAAAATTGAAGAATATGTTAAAGAATGGGGATTCTTTTTGCTTTAGGGTGACGAAAAACAAAAACATTACAGTGGCCAACTTGTTATAGTTGATTAGAGGGAATAAGATGAACGAGGAGCAAAAGTTTAATTATTTTTTACTGTGGCTCTTGCACACCATGTTCCTTGTAAAAGATTCGACAAAGGTTGTCGACACAAAGTTGATTCAGATGGTTGATTCTTTGAATTTCTTTGAGAGTTATCCGTCGGCAAAAGAGACATTTCAATTGAACATAGACTATCTAAAGAAGAAAAGTGACCTAAAAAAATTGAGGGAAGTATTTGATGATAAGCAAAAGGCATCCTATGCTCTATTTGGATTTTCCTGGGCATTCATGGTATCTACCATTAACCCTTTAGTCAGATTATCATAGATTCTTGTTTTATGTATAGTCTGTGTTAGACTCTGAGTCATTTTTAACTACAGTGTTTCTTATAGATTTTGATCTACAAGGCCTTTATTCATCTTGAAAAATTTCCTGGAAAATCAATGAATGATCTCTTTCCCATTTCCCGCATCCTCAGATGGCACACTATAAAAGGTGATAAGATAATCGAAGGAGATCCATTCAAGTATAAAGAAAAAGTCACTAAGGTGTGAACTTATTTTTTATTATGCCATAATACTATGGTTGTATTGAATGTTATGTAATTGTTAATTAATTTTTTGTAGAACGTGCACCCATACATTATCCCTACTAATCGTGAGACGAAGATGGATTACATGATTATGTTTAAGCCATATACAAACGAGGTGAAAAATAATGTCCTCGATGGCTTGAAGAAAGATTTACAAGGGGTAACTATCCTTACTTCAAATGGGGACAGTGATGATAACAGGTATATGGGTGGTAACACCATTGGAGTATGCATAGGTGATGATGCTTCTCCGTGCACCTCAAAAGTTGTAGTGGGCACCTCTGTTGATGGGGATCTTCATAAGCATGTTGTCATGCTAGAGACAGAGGTATTGGATATTGCTACCTATACCAAAGAAAAAAGATTGAAGAAAACGAAAAAGAATAAGCAACAACATGAATGAGGTAACTTCATTTAATAATTGATATAGTTAAAGATTTTTTAGCTGTAAATCATAGTAACATTTTGTAATATGATGATATAGTGCATGTGGACCTTTGTTAATTGGAGAAGATGAATAAAGAAGGTGAAAAATGAAGCAAAATGGATGAGTTGACCACTATTATGGCAAAAGAGGAAAAAGAACAAGAAAATAAGGATGATGAAAAAGAAGAAGAACAGAAGAAGATAAGAGCGAAGAAGAAACTAGAAAAGAAGTAGCTACAGAAGAAGAAGAAGAAGAAGAAGAAGAAGACGATGAAAAAAAAAATATCAACATATGAAGAAGAAGATGGCGAGGAAAAAGAAGAAGCTAAAAAAATAGCAGCAGCTGATGAAGAAGAAGAAGCTCAGAAAGAAGCAATAGGTGAAGAAGAAGAAGAAGCTGTGGAAGAAAAGGAAGCTGATAAACAAGTAGAAGCTATAGATGTTGAAGAAGAAAGAAAAGAAGGTGAGAAAGAAGCAGTAGCTGAAGATGTTGAAAAAAAAGTAGAAGAAGCTGAAGATGGAAAGGAAGAAGCAATAGACAAATAAGAAGGAGAAGTAAAAAAAGATGAACAGAAGGAAGAAAAAGAATAAGCAGGCAAAACATATTTGGTCATGGATATCGTTGATTTCATCAATGATAATATTTAGGAGGATGAGGAAAAATATATTGAATGCTAATATTGTTAATATTAAATACATTTTTTTAGAAACAAGGGAGTTGAATGATTTGTTGTTAGGATATGACAAACATTTTTTTATTTTACGAAAGTTCTTATGATTCTGCACTGAATCTGTTTTTATCAAAGTGTATTGTTGCATAGAATTTGAATATGCATTGTGTTGTCCTAACTGATAGAGTGTATGATTGACATCATAGAATGCTTATTTAATCTTTCATATACTTCTAGCATAGTCTATCATTTCCATGCTACTCGATGTTAAGTTGATGTGTAGTTTGATCAACTATGATTCAATGAAAAGTAGTATTAACATTATATAAAATAGAAGTAATTTTATTAATTCAATCTCACTACATCCATGTTATACCTTTTCAAACAACGAATACTAGTATTTTACCCTATAATATTATTTTTAGGCCATTCTCCCTTTCTTTTGTCAAAATTAATTTTTGTTTTAGTTGATCCCTCTCAATTTGGGTGTCTTGTAGCAATACTTTTGAGTGATCCCTTTGCTCTTCGGATTCTTTGTACAAATGCATGAGAAAATCTTTATTTTCTTCATATTCTCGAAGCCTTTGTAGTTGATTAAATTTTACCATGCCATAAAAGTTGATGTCTCGGTTCCCGGACTCAACGTTGATGGACTGGTTAGAGGTGACACCTCATCACGCCATTTAAAAAATGAGCATGCACCACTATCCTAAAAAAATATTAATAACTTAAGGATTTACTTAATTTTTTAAAAAAAGCATACACGACTCACCTTCGCAATTGTACAGTTATAAAATTTGTGATTTGAATTTGAGTTCGTACGTGACGTCCTCAAGATAGTCATATTTTCACAGTAGCAAATTAGAGTCTTTTTAGAATTGGATGTTTGAGATGCTTGAGACATTGTAAAATTTTAAAATAAAAATAAAGTAGATGAAATACAATAATAAGGGATGTAGGACTTTATATGAAGTAAAAAGAAATGTTAACATTGAAGGAGTATAAAATTACTCGTTTGTTATCGTTGGAACAGTAATTGTATTTTTTGAACTGATGGTGATACTTAATAGATTGTCATCGATCATTACCAATGTTAATCATTAATGAGATATTAAAGTATACCGTAAACGCTCATAATCGATGGACTCTCAATAAACTATTTAAAAAGAAAATAATTAAGTAAAAATATGCTTTTGTTTTGAGGGTCCATCAATTAATTGGTTTAGTATAGACTTACACTGTAGGTAGTCCATTGATAGATCTCTGGATCATTGGTAGATCTCGTAGATGTATGTACATTATTATATACCCTTACTAGCATGTTGTTTAAAAATAAATAAATAAATAAATAAATATAGTGTGAAATTCTACATATATGAAGGAGTTTAAACAAGTCACATAATTATATTAGAGCTTATACAAATTAGGGATAGTGAATTAAAGAGTGTGTGGATGGGTAGTTATTGAACAAACAATATCCTAAGAGTAATGTTTGTCAAAGCACAAGTATGCTTTGAGGATATTGATTGTTCAACCACTATCCATTCCACATAATCTTTTGATTTAAGGTGGTGATTGAAGGAGTATGTAGATGAGTAGTCATCAAATACAATCAACATTCTCAAAACATACTTGTGCTTTGACAAAATTTCCTCTTAGGATATTGTTTGTTCAGCCACTACCCATACACACATTTCTTAATTCAACATCCCAAATTTGTATAATCTCTAGTATGATTATGTGACTTATTTAAACTCCTTCATATGTGTAGAAACCTACAATTTAATTATTTATTTTTAAACAGCATCAAAGTGAGGGGTCTATAATCGTGTACATAGATCTATGTAATCTATGAATGATAAAGAGAGAAATCGATGCATGGCTTATAGTGCAAGTTTACGGTAGACCAAATGAATCAATGGAACTCAAAGCACAAATATATTTTTTTATATGGGATTAACATGGTCAACATTGATGGCAGTCTATTAAGTGTCACCAATAGTTCAAGATTGTTTGTTTAACAACCCTTAAATCATGTGATTATGTGTTAAACTTTTTTAATTTAATTATTTTCTTTCACCATCACCAAATCATATGATTATGTGTTTATTAATTATTTTCTTTCACAATCTCCAAATCATGTAATTATGTGTTTAAATTTTTTTAATTTAATTATTTTCTTTCACCATCTCTAAATCACGTGATTATGTGTTTATTAATTATTTTTTTCACCATCCCCAAATCATGTGATTATGTGTTTAAACTTTTTATAATCTAATTATTTTCTGTCACCACCCCTAAATCATGTGATTATGCGTTTAAATTTTTTTAAATTTAATTATTTTCTTTCAAACTACAAGATACGTACGGTCTATTGATTCATATGGTTTATGATCGATCTATAGGTATGGTCGAGGAGTGACAGTATCTAAGATCAATGATGGTGCATAATACATTAGTTGGTGTAGAGTAGATCGATTTGCTTGTCTACGATAGACTATATATGTGATCTAAATTTATTATTGAATATTTTTTACTCTTTGTGAATTTAATCAAGTCAATTTATAGTTCTATTCATTGTAAAAGCAATAAAAAGTGGCAAAATGGTTCAGTGGACCCTTGTACTATGTCTGTTTTGTAATGTGGATACTTCTACTTACATGTTTGTCATCTCGACCCTTGAACCCACTAAAAATTAACATTTTAAATCGTTTTACCACTAAACGGACCTATGTGGTATTAAAATGGCTGACTAGGACAAAGTTCATGCAAGCACGCGCCTAGGGTGCGAGTGGGGGTGTAATAACCCGTACTTTTTCCTAGCTTGAAATTGTCACAAGAATGTTACAAGATTTCTTCGAAAGATGAATCCACTTTTGTACACATAGTATTTTTAATATTTTCAATTTTTGTCACGTGGTGAATTGAATAAGGTTTCCATCGATACCAATTTTATTAAAATCTGACGTCGAAAGAAAAATTTATGGTCGAAATACAGAAGGCAGTAAAACCGCCTATGTGTGATGGAGAGACCGACAGACTGTCGGACTAATGACGGACCGTCACCCATGATCGTCATAACAACATAGTGTGACTGCCTTCTGCCCAGGATCGATGACTCAGGCAGTTGCAAGGGAAACAGTGAGGCCCTATTCTGCCTAAAAGCAATGGTCAGGACCCAAAAACTGTCGACCCAGTGATGGACCGTCGCACCCCACCGTCTCAAAAAGGTAGTAAGTTACAATTCTGGTCCCAGTGCGACGGTCAGTCCAATGGACCATCGACTCAATGATGGATCATCGCATGTCCCATTCAGTTATTTTTAAAGCCATTTTTAAAGGGGTTGTTTGGTCTTTTACCACCCATTTATATACCTAGTTATATCTAACCAAAGCTCAGAAATTCATTATCCATCTACAACAACAAAATGAGGGTTTTCTTTCTAAAGATTAATTCCCAAGAACAAAAATCAAATCTTCTTCAAGAACTAAGAGATTCGAATTCTTAACATTCAAGAACTTCAAGAAACTCAACCTAGGTATGCATAGTGTTCATTCATGAACTCTTTTCGTCCGTTAAGCCCAAGAATCTCTTTTCAAAGTTCAATTGTATGGATTTCTGTATGAATTTCATGTTGGGTTGCTTTTGTTCATGTTGATAATGACCAATTGAATTCTAATCCATGTTGGGTGATCAATTTTATATGGAATTGATTATTATTAAGGTAGATTTATGTGGACCTATGATTAAACTGTTAGATGATGAAATTAGAGTTGAATCATGATGTTTATTTGTTATATAATGTTGTCTACATATATTATGCCTACCATGTGTTTGATTAAATGACTATGTGAAGGCAAAAAATGCCCAACTAGTATGATCTTATGAAATCCACATTTATGTACAAGCTTATGCATATCACATGTTTGATGAATTGCCTCAATAAATGATTTATGAATTGCGATGTTGGTCATGTACTCAAGAAAGTCATGCTTTGTTAGTTTCTTTCCATCCAGTCCTGGGGGTACTTGTACCCGACCATTTAGTTGTATGCCTAGAGCCAATGTCATATTTTCATGATATCCTCAGTCAAGCCATGATCCATAGAACTCAGTAAGTCATGTGACTCAGGAAAGCTCTGTAATTCAGTAACCTCAGCAATCTCACAAACTCAGTTAGTTGTCAGATATTAGTAGTATTCCATCAGTTAACGGAATTCAGTAAACTCAGTCCATGTTCATATCAGTTAATCATGTTTAGTTTCTATTTAGATGGATATAGAAATTTGTAGCAAGTGAACCCAAGGATGGGAACTCACCTGCCAGTAGAGAGTGTTATTCTTAGAAGAAATCCTTGCATTTTAGAACTACGTAGCCAGCGTAGGTTGAGACATCATATCTGCTAGTTGAGGGTAGATGAGGTGGCTAAATCTACTACTTGAGGGTTCCCACTGTTCTCATTAGAGTAACTTGCTAGTCGAAGGTCACTCACATATTGTCCTTACCAGTGGCAAGGTATTGACACCCTTCCAATCATGGCACAGATTGGAACCCAATGAAGCTATAATGCATTATTTGGGTTATGTCGGTTAGATAGCTACCTCTCAAAGTCTCAGTATCAGTCTCAGTAAAAGAACTTAAATAGTTCTTCAGAATTAAGGACTGTCACATATAGTCAACTCAGATACAATACAAAAATTATCTAGTTCCATCAGATTTAGGAATGTCAGATATAGTCACTCATGTTATCAGTTATCAGATCTCAGTCATTAATCATGTTAGCTATCAGTAAACTCATGTTATCATGATTTCAGTTATAGTCACTACGTATGCATGCATGTATTCTCACATTTATATTAGTCAGTTAGATAGTTTTGTTCATGCATATGAACCCCATGCATTCAGCCTACCTCACATATATACCAGTGCATTCAAAGTACTGAAGCATTTGTGCTATGGTTTCTTATACCATAGGTTCAGAGACACGAGCTCCAAAGCATTATTAGATTCCAGTCTTACCAGTCAGAGCTTAGAGTAAGTCCTTATATTTCGAGGACATGATCATTACTTTATTATCTCATTAATTTATTTATTAGTTAGAGGTAGTTGGGGACATGTCCCATTAACTCCTTATTCAGACTGTTCAGTTCGTTAGAGGCTTTCCATACTATCATGTTCAGTTAGTTATTTCAGTTGTTTTGGGTATTTCATACCCCATCTATATGTTAAGATTTATTAGATCCTATGTTATAGTTTTAAACCTTATGGCCTTTCAGTTCATGTTTCCGCATTAGTCATGGGTTAGCTTGTGGTCCTTTGGGGTCATGAGCGTCGTGTAGCATTCTGGGTACAGATTTAGGGCGTTACAGGGGGTCAATTTTATATTAAAATAATTAAAAAAATCCCCTAACTACAACTATTTAAATTTAAATATACTTTTAAAAGTTAAAAGATAATAAATTTTTAAAAAATAAAAAAGATCCCTCCCCCTGTTTAACCACCCCCACCCCCTACCTCATCGCCGTCCAACCCCCTTTCCCCAACCCCCTCCTCCATCCAGCCACCCCCAGCCCTACCTCTCACCCTTGTCCAGCCCCTCTCCCTTATCCAGCCACCCCCAACACCCTTCTCCCTATATAGCCACCCCCACCCTACCCCTCACCCTCATCCAGCCCCCTTTCCTGTCCAACCACCCCTCCTCCTCCCCTAGCCCCCTCTCTCTCGATAGTAACAATAATGAACTCCATTAACAATCTTGAAAAACAACAAATGTATCATGAATATTTGTGAAATTAATTCAAACTCTTGATTGGGGTTCATTGCATTTGTATTTATTAACTTGTAATTGAAAATTTAAGTCAAATAGAAAAATATTTAAGCTATTTGGAATGAATTTTATGCCCAATTTGTAAGTAAGTGTAAAAATGGAGGTTGTAAATGGAGGTTTATAAAGAAAATAAAAAGGAGAAGAGAGAGTAGAAAAGAAGTAGAACAAAGAGAGAGGGAGAGGGAGAACAAAACCAGGGAAAAAGAAAGAAAAAAGGGGAAGAGAAGGAACAAAAGAAAGGGGTTTGTTTTCTTTTATTTATTTATTTATTTTAATATTTAATATTTTTTATATATAAAAATGACGTGGAAGATGACATGAAAGCTGACGTGGGGAGAGTGTGTTACACTCACCAAAAAAGTGTTTAAAATATTTCTTTTAAGTGGGTTCAAGGGTCCAGATGACAAACATGTAAGTAGGAGTATCCACATTACAAAACATAGTACAAAGGTCCATCGAGCCATTTTGCCATAAAAATTTAAAAGTTGGTTGTGCAAAATTCCACTATTGATACATAAGAATAACCAACACAAAAAATAATAATCACATAAAAGAGGGAAAACATGATTTACAAACTAAAATACTTATATTCATTTTTTTCATTCCCATTATAAAAAACAACAAAAAGGTCAACTAAAAAAGAAGCTTTATTCTAACAAGAATCCTAACTAAGAAAGCTTCTTCTACAATGAACAAATATAAAAACTTATAAGCATAAACTAAATTAAAAACTTAAAACTAAATTTATGGGGATGGTGGGGGGGGGGGCGGTGGGGGGTGATGTAGGTGGTGCGTTCTATTCCTAGCCTTTTTTGATTTACCTCAAGAAAAGAGAAATTTGATGGAGTTCACGCTACAAGTATGTGTGGTCCTTGCCTAGATCATGGAAAAGGAGGTCAAAATCATTTCTTAAGAGTAGGAGATACTATTGTTATGGGGAAACTTGTCTGATGGGGCATAGTGGTATTATTTTTGGGAGACATGATTTTAGTTCGATAAAGAAGAAGGAGGGTTTTTTGAACTTTTTGGTTTAGGAAGAAGTGAATGGTTACATAGAAATTATCAACGTACTTGTAGATTCTTAGAAGGTGTCGTTTCATATTCTCAACCAATGATCAGTCGATGCGTGTGGAAATAGAAAAGATTTAGCTTGCATATACCAGTGATTTTTTATATGAATAGACGTGTTTGTAGCTTTTAATTAATTATGAATAGGAAATGATGGTTCAATGCATCGATTGGAGAGATATGGTAGTAAAAAGACCCACATAACGTGTTTGATGAGAAATCATATGACCATTAACAATTATTCAATAGACCGTATAAAGGATATATCATAGATTGATGTTGTCTACCATAGACAAAGCATATAGTAGATTACAACTGAATGTTAAATTCTACAGAAATACATAGTTATCCCCCCAAAAAAATGGATTTACAAACAAATAAAAAAGCATATCTAACATTTGTTGGCCATGCTACATGTGGTTATTTTGTGCCCGCATTTCTTGCATATGCAATACTTATTCCTCCTTTAGGACTTGAATGTTTTACCTATGCCCTTAACGCATTTGACTTTCTTCTGTCCGAGTTTGGGATTGTGAGGGGTGGAAAAATCTTGGTGTCTTGCAATTCCTGTGGAACATTCCATTTGGACTCTAGAGGGACAACATTAATAGCTTCTAAGTATCCGAGGAGGTAAGTTTAAAATTTATAAATTGGCAAAGAGTACTCATAGATGGAGTTACCATAACCTTTGCCATCACCATACTTTACTTGCCAAGTGGCCATCGTATGTTTGCACAACAGTTTCACATAGTTATATTTTCTACAAGAATACCTTCTCTCTAAGAGATTTACCTTGACAATAACACCATTGCTGAACACGGTAAATTGGTCGAGATCCCCATTTACATTAGTCACATATAAGGAATCGGTCGCACTCTTATTATCCCTTAGGATCCTTTTTGAACAAGGTACAAATTTGTTGTTTGAACTATCGACAAATACGATATGCTCCCTGAACTTTTCACCAAATTTTTAGCAATTGAATTGAATATGTATGACATGGGGTACTTCCATTCATCCGTCAACACCGAGTTGAATTACTCAGCAATGTTTGTTGCCATCACATCGTACGTATTGCCTAGGAAGTTTGATCTACTCTACTTCTCAAAAGCAAACACATTTTCAAGGATATGCGTTGCCTCGAGGCATTTATTCTTAAATTTCACAAAATTCTCGCTAAACTCATTAAGAGAATAAGCCTTTTCCGCGGCGTAGAATAGATAAAGATGCTCTCTACAATGTTGATTTACATAAAGATTTTCAGTGGAGTGTCTCATGCAAAGTCCATGATGCATATGATTGTAAACACGAGAGAAGTCATTGACAATTCTAATGTGCCTATTGTATATGCAACATAGATCTAGTTCATCTTCTACTATAGACTTCAACTTCTCGAAGAAGAAGGTTGAAGAAGCATTGTTCTCTTTATCCACTACACAAAAGTCAATTGTAAAGACAAGATTTTTGGTATTCTGTGCAATGACACTCAGCAATACACCTCTGTACTTGCCCTACAAATGTGTTTCATCAATGACAATTACATTTCTCATGTGGACATATACCCATATGCAAGCTCCAAATGCTGAAAAGTAGTACGTGGATGGTCCATCCATCCTGCTAACTATGATAGAGTAAGAAAAAACAAGATTCAATAACTCCACCATGTGGGAAAAGCCGACAAGTAAGAATATCTGTGATCCCGTATTCCACGAATGATGTTCTTCGCAATTACACTTCCTTTCCAACATATTCAATAGCTTGCGTTGTAATGCATCTCCCTAAACACAATCCTTTGAATTTCTCTTATGCTTGGACCCTTGCCATCACAAAAATAATTTACACATAGTAAAGCAATGATCTTGGATGAGATTTTATTATTTCTGCCCATGGCATTTTCAACACCGTACGTGTGAAACCCAACATACTTGTATATGCAAAATCTGTCTGAGGACTCGTACTTCCTTGCCCAAAACAACCAGCCGTAATAACCAGCTGTAACCACGAGATACACATTTCACATTCAACAATTTGGTGAAGATCTTCTCCATAATATATTTAAAATACTGCCTAACCAATGCTCTGTCTAGTAGCATTTTCAGCTCTTTCTTGGTGGCGAATATTTGATCACAATAGAAATTAGTTCCATTGGAGAAGAAATGACTTGGTTCTAATCTCGTTCCATAATATTTTTCCACATCTTGCAAGTTTGATGAATTGTATTACATATCCGTAGAATTATCTTCCATATTAATTGGATGATGGCCATCGTTCTCATAATTATTCAAATTGTTATTGACTATCGGGCGTTGAGGTGGGGGTGGTGATGAATTCAATGATTATTCAAAGGGCATCTCAACTACATTTATTCTTAAAATAGGACTAAAGCCATAAACATCAACATCCATCATTTACAATGACACAAGTTTATCATTATTTATGATTATGGGATGCACCCTTTCCCTCGAATTTATTAGATAACTAATCACCACATTTCTAGGCGCACAATCTAGATACCCGCTCTCCATTACGCTTATAACCAAGTTGTTGTATAAATCGTTGTAATGAATCGCAATGAGAAATGTCACCTTAGAAAAAGATTTTCATTTACAACATTTGGGAATCTCCTCCCATTCTCCCATGAAATCACCGGAAACCAAAACAAATTCTGTAAAAGACATCCTAGAATTAAGCTTTGGTCAATGATCGATTAAGCTGATAGTCTATGTCGGGATATATGCACAGTCAATGACTGATGATGAAGGGAAAGATATCCATTCAAAAACTTTGAAATTATAAATATTTCTTATAATCAATACTTGCTGGGTTTATCAAATAGAGAAATGAAGTTGGAGTCGCCTGAGCTACTATAATATACTTTCTAAAGAAGTTTTTAGTAATGTGACTGATTTGAAAACTTTTTAACAATTATGAAAAGTCTGTTTGAGAAGATAGTAAACAAATAGGATAACAATGGATGAAATAGACAAACTTATGCTATTTGTGGACTAATTTTGAGTTGATCGCCGAAAAATAATGCCGAAATCGTGCTTGAACCAGAGATTTTTGGAGGGAAACAAAAGCTTCAATTTTAAGCTTTTGGATTTTTTTAATTACTTTTAGAAAACCAAGATATTTTTATATAATTGCGGATGAAGGAGTGGGATAAAGTGTGTTATTAGAAACTTGTGGGTGGATTGTTAACTTGGAAAGATTGGATGATGATATGGAATAAAGTAGGTACTTGACAAATTTTTCAAGAATTGTGTTTAAATAGAAAAATATGTTTTGAAAGTGGGTATTTGACAACTTAGCCCGGGTTTGTGGCTATTTTAATCTCACTAGTACTATTAGTATATAACACCATAGGAGATATAATAGCAATACCAAACTCAGATAATAGACGTCATAGTCAAATAATTTTCAAACTTTTTGTCGACATAAGCCGATACTCATCTTCCATAGATGATTTAGACAGGCAAGATTGTTTCTTAAATTTTCAAGATATCAAGGATGTTCCAAGAAACATGCACTAATAAATAATGGAGCAACGTGAATCGGGCCAGCCAACCCAATTTGTATCATTATATCCTTCAAGATTTATAGGAGAATCATAATGGAAAGAATACCTTGATTATAGAACCATGAACATACCAAATAACTCAAAGTAATGCAGTGTGATGTATACAGTAAGGATTATCCACAAACTGACTTAGAATTTGTACTAAACATGAGATATCTGATTTTTTCATTGTGAGATAAATTAAGGATCCCACCAACTGCTGATACAATGTTGGATCACTAATGATTCTCCATCAACCTCTTTGTACTCCATATTAATCTCTATCACCTTTTTATCAGTAAGATCAACTTTTGCAAAAAGATCACTAGAATATTTTTATTGCGTAGCATAATCCCACTAGGCAAGTATAGAACCTTAAGTCCAAGAAATTATATTAGTCGTCCCAAGTCCTTGATCTTAAATGAAGAATATAAGAATTCTTTTAACTTAGTAATATTCTCGATATTATTTTTTGTGAATATTATCATCATAGATGAGAAATACTGTGATCCCTTTGGATAAGTATGAAGAGATAATAAATGATTTAACAAACTTTGAGAGAAGTATGCAGTAAGAATCATGGATCAAAATTTGTGAAATCAAGATCGAGGATCTTGTTTTAAGTCATAGAGAGATTCTTGAAGATGACAAACTGCATTTGTTCTTGAAAGAACACACTCAGGTAGTGGCTTCATAAACGCAACTTCTTTCAAATTACCATGAAGAAATAGATTTTTCATATCCAACTGTAAAAAAGTCCAACATTTTATTGAAGTCCCAACCAATAATGTCCGTACTATTTTCATCTTAGCAACAGATATAAAAGTCTCCTCATAATCTATCTCATACGGTTGTTTGTACCCTTGAGCAACCAACTGAGCTTTGTAGCGAATAATTGTATCATATGCCTTTATTTTAATGGAATACACCCACTTACTTCCAATGAGAACTTCATGTACTGATTTATCAACAATGTCTCAAGTTGTATTTTTATTCAGTGTACAAAGCTCGTTAGACATTGCCTTTTTTCAACATGTTTGTATAGAAGTCTGAGTGTACGATATAGGTCGCTCAATAGAATATAGTATGGTAAGCATGGCAAGGGACTTGCCAAATTTACCTAAATAGTGATCTAGACATTTAGGATAGCATGACGATTTTTCCTACCAGACCGATGTGTATGAGTAACTGGGTGAGATAATCTCTCTTCTAAAGATAAGAATGATGATGTTGAATCAATACAAAAAGGAGATATGGGGTGTAGGGATGGAGGGATGAAGAGCATCATTATCATAGTTTATGAGTTGTCCTGGAGAGTCAAGTGAAGGGTCAATATTAGAGGGGATAAAGGTTAGAGATCATCATTATCATAGTTCACAGGCTATTCCGGAGATTCAAGCGGAGGGACCTTAGCTACCATATCATCATCAAACTTGTACAGAAAAAAAGATTTTGAAGCATGCTTAGAATTGTCTTTGTAATAAAACTAAACTTCAAAGAAAATAACTTGTCTAGATATTCTAAGCTGATGACAAGATGCATCATTAAAAGATATACCCCTTTTGTGTGTCGCTATAGCCAACAAAAATACACTATGCTACCTTTTTCGATAGCTTATGTTGTTCATGTGCTGGAAGATGGATAAAGAAAACACAACCAAAAACTCGCAAGTGGAAATAATTAGGCTTACTATGAAATAATTTAAAGTACGGTGTCTCATTGCCAATGATTGGGGAAGTTTGTCTATTGATCAAATATACAATAATATGTCCTTCTTTGGGACAAAAACTCTTTGGCATATTAGTTGTACCTAACAAAGCCAATGTAGTTTCCAAAACATGTCGATTCTTCCTTTCTATGACTCCATTTTGTTCCAAAGTATGCGGACAAGTGCGTTGGGCAATAATTCTTTTGTTTTTAAAAAAATCAAACAAGATTAGTCTTAGTGTACTTTTCTCCTGAATCAGAACAAAATATTTTTCTATATTTATGAAATTATGTACAAACATACTAGTCCAAACAACATGTCTAGTTTAAATACTAGTCCAAATAGTTATAAATCCAAATACAACAACTTAGTGTATCCTACAAAGTAGAGCCTGTGGAGGGTAGAGCGGACGCAAAACTTACCCTACCTCAGAGAGGAACAAAGGTTAATTCTTATAAGTTACAAATTCAACTGTTACTGATTATAGGACGTGGAATGGGATGTGAAATTAAGTCTTCACCTTTTAATCTACATAAGCTTCCCAAAACTGTGCTATTCCATAATCATAGGGATCAGAAGGAAGAATGGAGGGACTATTCGAGCAAGATTCATCAATGTATAGAAGGATGACAAGGGACTCACAGATAGGCTTTTCATCGTGGAACAGGACTGGGACTTTCTTGTAAACAGGTTGGACTTGAGGAGCAATTCACTTTTGTTTAACTTAGACTCTTTTAATAAACTCAGATCAATAGAATTTATCTTGGGGTCTATTTTAACCCTTATCAAGAAAGGGCTTGTGTCACGTCCCACAACCCCATGGACATTGCTGGCTCCTGCTAACACCACTTGCCAGGAGAACCAATTTTTCATACATTCACATTGTCTACAAACACTGAGATAAAAATATATACAACTCCACATGCATAAAATCATTATTAATGCAAAGTAATTATCCAACAAGATACCGCATAGGGGTTTAAGAAAACGATAATAGTTTAGATAATAAATCTTTAACCTAAGGCCCACACTAAGTTCACAGAGCATCTAAACAGAGTTACATGAGTTCAACTTTTGGGCATGCAAATCCAACAAAAAAAACATAATCTAAAAAGATATAAAGCTGAATGACAGCCTCCACAATCAATGGGAATGCTTAGCTCAAAAATGCAACTCACATGTACGAATCATCAGCCATAAGTCTCCTCCCCCCCCCCCCCACAACGATATCTGTAGACATGTAAGTAAGGAGTGAGCTATATATAAATATAACTTAGTAAGATCCTTTACCCACTACTTTAATACCCCTAAAAGAAGTGTTAGAAATACAAGGCACAACAAAATACATAAGTAATATGCACACAATATCTCTTATAAAGCAGTGCTCAATAAGATCCAAATAGAAGTTCAAAAAGTTACTCTATATCTCAACTCAATCAACTCTCATGGCTTGTCATAAAAGGCAGTGAAGGTGATCCGTCTAGCAATTCGACAAGTCCGCAACAGCATATATAATGCACCAAAAGTATACTAGACAGCATGTACAAGCCCCTAACATATTACAACAGCATAAGTAATGCCCCTAACATATTACGACAGCTATGTATGCCCTTAGAGACTATAATGACAATGAAAAAAATATATTCAATGCCCCAACATCACCTCGCAATTCACGTCTAAATAAATCTTAGTACACTTCTCAAAATACCTATGCACGGCTAGTCAAAAGCCACTGATTCTATCAAGTTCAAACTTGTCCCAATACATGGACCAAGCAGAAAAATATAAGTTTTATAAAACAGATTTGAAAAGCAATTATCAAAGCTTAAAGTCTCACTTACCTCAAGTACATCACTTTCCTTGACCTCGCAACTCATAGAACACCAACCAAATAAACTTCAATAGCTTCAATCTATGCAAATATATTAATTAATGATATCAATTATGCTAGTCGGGATCATACTCATGTTCAAAATATTAATAATAATTCTTTTAATTTTTATATTATTCTCACTTCATACTTACGGATAGGCCAGTATATAGAAGAATATTTTTCTATATTAAGAGGCTCTGTTTCATAGCTCAAGTTTCACGTTTTTTCCTTAGCCAACAGTGTCACAATTTAGCTCTTGGTGGATTGCTTTTATCATTCAATCCTTATAGGTTGTCTCCTCTTATTTTTTCCATGAAGCAAATCAAGGTGAAAACCAATACAAGTGTTAACCGCGACTCAAAGCTATAAACAACAACCAACTTTACTATAGTAAAGATGCAAATTAATCTCTCCAAATCAGTATGTTGACCAACCATTAATTAGATCATGCTATCCATTATCTCTCTATTCCTCATAACAATACGTTGACAAGAACACTACCACAACAACACATCTCAATATAAATTAGAAGTGACTCCACATACCTGGGATTTACACTTAGAAATAGCCTCTGTCATCTATGAACTCCCTAAAAATGTTTGCCAATGAATTTATCGTGTTTTCTTCCAATATAAAGGAATCAGAAAACCCCTAGTATAGTACTTCTCACATTGCTTTGCTGCCTCCTCCAAATAATGGGATAATATAAAAATAGCCTTAGTGTTAAATTCCTCTTTCGTTCTTTTTTTTAACAGTGAAACTAAATTTAAATTTTCTTAATTAATATTAAAACATAGGTTAAATTATCCATTTACCCTCATTAAAAATTCTGAGTTATTACAGCTTGCCCATACACCTAGAAGCCTTACACTACCTGTTGCCATAGCTAGCTTCCTCAACAACTAATATTGAAGGAATGACAAATAAGCAGAGTTCAACACTCCTTTTTTTTTTTTTTTAATGAATATCAGTCAGCATTTCATTCTACTGTATAAGCAATATTTTAGGTGTTAACAAGTTGTAATAAACAATATTCTATATGTGAACAACGAGTTGTAATAAAACAAAATAGTAGGTGTGAACAAGTTGTATTATTGATGTAATATACCAAGAACATTTTTCACATGTGCTACCTTAGTTGTCTTCTGAATCGTTATCTCTCTCGATTACTCAGATTCTTGTGATACCATGCAAGATCCAAAACTACTAAATCACCAAGAGATCAGAAAGATATTTATTTATTTTTAAAATAAAAAGAATATATCAATTGCATCAATCAAAGTTGAGACAAGTACTGTACATTTCTCGAATATTGCCAAAATGTCATAGGTTCATTATAGTTTGTCCACTGGCTGGCTGATAGTTTAAGAATAATTTAACGTAAATACCTAGAAGATCTTTCGTATCTTTTCCTTGTAAAGGCAACTAGCATCTTTTAGATCATAAAGCTCCAAAACTACATCCATCTGTTTTAGTTTTTCATATTGTTCTTTTCACCTACTCATTGAGCATCATGGTACCATCAAGTGAGTATTTTAGTATTGGGAGAAGTGATTTTAGATAGGAGACTATAGAGGATACAGATTAGTGTAGAATATCAATAGATAATTATACATTATCTTACTTATCTTTACATATTAGTAGTCGTTGTGTTGTTGTAGTTTCTTGTTCTTCTACTTCTCTTATTAGCTATTTTTCTTGTTCTTTAATTTCTGTTACTCCCTCCGTTTCAAAAAGAACGACCTACTTTGACTTGGCACAAAGTTTAAGAAAAAAAAAATTTTTGAATCTTGTGGCCTTAAATTAAAGTTGTGTCAAATATACCAAAATGTCCTTGATCTTGTGGTGCTAAACATGACATGTGGAAAGTTGAAATTAAAGTATTGTCAAAAAAGAAAAGAGATCATTCTTTTTGAAATAGACTAAAAACGAAAGTAAGTCATTCTTTTTTAAACGGAGGGAGTACTATCTATTGTTTCTTGTACTTCATCAGAACATTATTTTATTATAGTTTCTATTCTTGTTTTTTTTTTTCAGAATCCTTTATCATGCTATCTATAGTACTTTGTCGTGGCTTTTTCACTTTCATTATTTCTTTAATTCGAGATTACATTGTTATGCTTTTCCTCGAGCGAGTCTATTAGAAATAAATTTTTTACCTCTTAAGATAAAGCAAGATCTACTTACAATTATACTAGATATGTTGCTATTGATCTTATCCGGTCCATCATAGGAGTAACAACCATTTATACCTTGTTGAATCTGCCACATTTCTTTTACATGTCTCTCAAATTGAGAATTCTATCATTAAACAGTAAGTATTCAGATTTACATTGATTCCTAAATATCTGTTAATCCATCCCTCTAAATGTACTATTCTATTTTCTAAATCAACTATTCTATTCCTCCAAATTTGTTATTCTGCCACATTTGTTCTCTTTAATTACTATATTAAATCTCTATAATTACACACTTATATACAACACTATTATTATATATATATATATATATATATATATATATTCAAGATATGTGAGCTGTTAAACATACTAACAGAAGTACGTCTAGTAAAACGTTTTGAATTGGCTATCACATAGAAGCAGGATCAATCTTCTGCACTTTGACTGTAAAGCAACTTGTAGTTTCTTAAACTTTTTGAAACCTCCCATTAAATCATACCCTTATAAAACCTATTAATTACTTATTATTGTTACTGATTAACGACTGATTGAGATATGAAATTCTTTTGAAACTACTGAATTCTCAAATTCAACTTGTTCGGTCAGTGACCCGTGTCTGATCCCGTTCTTCCAGAGCTATAGGATGGGCTCTGCTGATATGATACTGACCCCAGTTGTCTCGACTCTGAATCCTTCCAGAATAGAATTATCTTATCAGTCACATTGTGAGGGTAGCATTTAGTGTTTTCCGTGCTGAGTCACTTTTGACCTTTTCTTCTTGCCACATATTACTTCTTGATTCATTCAAGTCTTAAATTCTATTTATACCCTATACATACCTATGGTAAAATTGGCATAAAGGCAGGATATATCAATGCACGTTGTACCATATTATATTATTAATTACCTATTTATCTAATATAAATAGCATTACTAATTCTACATAGATAATCCTGTTCCATTAGGGGTGAGTTTTGATCCACCAACAGATTATTAATGGGACAATTACATAACTAATGTAAAAATAACTTTTAATTAACACTTTTACTACACATTTATTGCTTCAAACGGATAACATAATGTCATGGTCTGAGCCGAGGTCCTGACCGCAACGGGCATTCCAAACTGTCAAGGCCCGAGATACCCCTCAGTATGTAATCAAAAGCATAAGTCATGATAGATAAAAATGCGAAATATAAATGAAACATAGCAATCCCAGTAATTCAAACTTAACAATCCAGGACATGAACCATAAGAAAAACCAAATCTATTCTGAACAAGTCTACAAAGCCTCTACTGAAATGAAAACAACAATCTATCTAAGACGGGACAAGGCCCTTGGATGGACCAATAAAACCATGAAAAGGAATGACACATGGGATAGATGTCTTCCGGTGTAAGGGAGGCTCACCAATCTTTGAAAGTCTGGAAAATAATCTACTGTTTGCAGGACCACGAGACAAAGACTCAGAACTTGAAATATAGGGGGTTAATACTCGAAAGTACTGATATGTAGAATAATCCAAAAAAATAATATATAGTTTTATAAAACATAAGTGAGAGCATTTCATGACGCAACTTAATATAAGACAAATGAAAACACATGACCATAATTTAAAACCTCCAAAACACATGTTTGCAGTCACGACTCAACTCTTTTCTTTACTTTTGAGCTAAATGATACACCCTACAAATCGTAGTACCCACGAGCTATATAGGTCCGCTATTTGCTCGTCGGCCTAGCCCCCAACCCCATGTTTCCCGCAAGGGAATAGAGTGTTGATAATCTGATACACCACAGGATCGTCGCTAGATATAATTCCTATCATGGGACATCATAATCCTATATCGGCAAAACATAGTTTTGGAAAATGAGTTATCTGAACTCGCGCCTTCTTCGGATAACCATCTATCACTCTTAGAGACCATTTTTAGTTTTTTAAAGTCATGCTTCATGCTTATGGAAAAAACCATTTCTTATTTTTTTAAGGGTGTATCATAATAGGGTATCATCATACCCAGACTATAATACCCCGTAATATTCTTAGCTCAGTTTAGCTGCTAGTTGCATGCTTAAGGGGCTTAAGGCCTAAAAATTTCACTAAGTTTTTCGGACTTAGTCATTCTTAAGGCTTCTAAACTTGGAGGATTTTTAACTTGGTCATATCGATCCTGTGATGTTGGTTTTTGAGTTAATTCATGTTCAGGGATGTAAGGAGCATGTCTCAGAGAAGTTTCAAATTTTTTGGATGGAGTTTGAATCATTTTTAGATCACGAAACCAGTGGATTATCACAATAATCCTACAATGCGGTGTTATTTCCATCATCATATAGACTGCATCACCGTGGGAGAAATAAACTACCACTATAAGACCGCATCGCGGTCATCTTGTTACGCCCAATTTTGAATTAAAATGACTGAAGCGCAATTCAGTCTTTTTTCTTTCAACCCAATCATTCATAACACAACTTGGGCATCAGTTAGGGCATAATTTTTCCCTTCTTCTCCAATTTTCTTCTCGAGAAAATCATTCCCTTTCCCCAATAACACCAATTCAATTCCTTCATCCCCAAGAAATCAAGAATTCAGGTTCCCCAAGTTAAAGAACATTCAAGAAAGTATCAAGATTGTGTTTCTCTTTTTAGTTAAGATTTTCGGTAAGTGGGGCATTTATTTATGGGTTCCTTTTACCCATGGATCCGAAACTCTTTTCTTTTGATTAAAGAATGAACTTTCTATCATTATGGTCTTTTATATGTTCAAGAAAGATTGAATTTCATGTTTTCATGGTGATTTAAATTAAATTCAGCCCATGTATGATCCCATGCAAGATTTGATTTCCTTATGCTATGAAATTTAGTTTCCCATGTCTTATTCAAGTACATTTCATGATTTGTTGAATGCTCATGTTTAGAATATCTTTATGTGCAAGTTCATGTTTTCCATATGTTTGATGAACTGTTCATGTCCTGAGTTGAACCATGATTTAATACTACAGTCTTAAGTTTAAATGTTATGTTTTATGACCATTCAGTAATGGTAGGTTATGAACACCCGATACCTACATGTTTTACATGATTTTATATTTTCAATTATGATTTAGTTAAACCATGATTATTTCTATTTATTCAGTTATTATGATCATAATGATCAGCATCACTCATGAAATCATGTTCAGTTAAACTCAGTCCATACTTTGTTTCAGTGTCATTTAGTTGGGACTAGGATTTAGCACTGAGCAAACCTAGGGATGGGGCCTCATCTTCCAGTAGAGGGTGTGACCCTTAGTAGCAATCCCCGAGTTCTAGAACTACGTAGCCAGTGTAGGTTGGACCCCGATTAGCTCAGATTGGGGCATGTCGGTTATATGATACCTCTCACAGTTTTAGTATAGTATTCCATATATATTCAGTTTAGGTTTGATTGACCAAAGCATACAGATTTATAGTTATTTAGTTATACAGATTTCAATAATTTAGTTTACAGATTATGTAAAAAATATGTATATGCTTGGTCTTGCATTCTTAGATATTACAATTTTCATGCATTCATGCTCAGTTATTTCATGTTGTTCAGTTAGTCCGTATCTCATGTGCACAATAGCCTATGCATTTCAGCCAGACCTTATCTCATATACCAGTACATCCAAAGTACTGATTGCAGACTCTTCTTTACGTTATGATGTCTTATATCATAGGTTTGGATTCTTAGTTTCCTAACCATACTTGGACAATTTAGCATAACCAGGAGCAGTAATGGTGAGTTCTCATCTATCAAGGGAAGGATTGATTATTTCAGTTGTTTTAGTAGTTCTGTACTTTCAGTTAGTCAGAATTAGTTGGGGGGATTGTCCTATGAATTCCTCAGTTAGTAAGTTAGAGGCTTTTTAGACAATCAGACAGTCAGTTAGACACTTATTTAGTTTATTAGACTTTTTAGTATTATCAGTCATTTTAAGTTCACAATTAGATTTTAATATTTTCATTAGATGTTTCAGACTTGTGGTTGAATCACATTTTCAGTATTCAAATTGGTATTGTATACAACATTTTATCTTTCGCACATGTGTACTATTATTATTTTATTCAATGCTCACAACAGGTATCAACTTATGGGTTAGCTTGTGATCACTTGTGACCATTGTTGTCGCGGCTAGGGGGTAACCTCGGGTCATGACAAAACATGGTATCAGAGTCTAAGGTTTTATAATGTCCCAAGGAGTCTGAAAACCGTGTTGAGTAGAGTTTTATGCATGGGTGTGAAGCGGGCCACACTTATGGATAAGAGGCTATGAGATGTTTTAGGAAAAGTTTTCCATCTTTCAGCATTCATTTCATGCAAAAAAGAATAAGCTCTATTTAAACTTTATTTCTAACTCTTCCTTCATTTTGTTTATAGACCATGCCTTTTAAAAAAAATAATGAAAGAAGGAATGAGGATCAACCCACACCACCGCCTGTTTAGGAAGATCCCCTGAATGAGCATGTTTCTCATGCCGAGTTTAGATATTTTTTTACTTCTTCAGCTCATTCAGTATCTACTCAGACTAATCAGTGACCTACTTTCCTATTCAATCTAGTGGCAAATGCAGCTACAACTAGGATTCGGGATTTCACCTAAATGGATCCCCCTCTATTTTTGGGATCCAAGTCTGAAGAGGATCCGAATGAGTTTCTTGATATGGTTCAAAAGGTGATAGATATTATAGGTATCACTTTGATTAAGAGTGCAGAGTTGGTTGCATATCAGTTGGAGGATGTAGCTCACACCTAGTTTAAGTAGTAGAAGGAGGACCGTGGTGTTGATGTAGGTTAAGTTAGAGAAATTTGCCACAGGTTTTCTAGATAGGTTCTTCCCATTAGAGTTGAGGGAATCTAAGGTGAAGAGTTCATCAATTTGAAGAAGGCAACATGAACGTGAAGGATTAGTCGCTTAAGTTTACTCAGTTGGTGAGGTATGCTCCTAATATGGTTGCAGACAATATTTCTAGAATGAGTAAGTTCATGTATGGTGTAGCTAATATTATGGTTAAGGAGTGTAATACTGCCACGTTGATTAAGGAGGTGAACTTATCTAGACTTATGTTTCATGCTCAGCAGATTAATGAAGAGAAGTTTAAGGAGAAAGAGAGAGAGAGAATAAGAGGGCAAAAAAAGGTAGTTTTAACTTTTCTCAACCAAGTTTGAAAGGTGGTAATCATTCTCAGTTCCATTAGAAGTTTTCAACCCTAGTTCCATATTTGGCTAGTACACCAGTGCCTAAGTTCAGGCAGGATAGCTGAGATGGACGCCAGGCTCTAAGTCCTAGGGTAGTGTGAATAGTGGTCGTACTAATCCACTCTGCAGGAAATTTGGCAGGCATCATCAGGGTGTGTGTAGAGATGACAATGATATGCATTTTTGATATGGAAAGCCAGGCCAAAAAGTCAGAGATTGCCCAAAGGTTGGTCAGTAGGGTCAGTCCAACCATCCTCCAGTTCCAGCAAGTCTCCTGACTCAGTAATGTGTCGCTTCTATTATAACTAGTAGGCAGTGTCAGAATAGGTTGTATTCCATCGAGACCTTGCAAGATCAGAAAAGTTCTCCTGATGTAGTTATAGGTACATTACTGGTCTTTTATCTTTATATTTATGTTTTATTAGACCCCAAAGCTTCACTCTTCTTTGTAACTCCCTATATAGTAGTCAAGTTTTGTGTCAGTTCTGAATTTTTAGCAGAACCTTTCTCAAAGTCTACCCCCTTGGGTAAATCTATCATAGCTAGAAGGGTATACAGAAATTGCCCGATCACAGTATCTTAGAAAATCGACTTAGTATATCTGGTGGAGTTACAGATGACTAATTTTGATGGCATTCTTGGTATGGATTGGCTCCACTCATGTTATGCCTAAGTAGATTACAGAAATAGAGTTGTTTAATTTTAGTTTTCCAATGATCCAGTCATTGAATAGAGGGGTAGTACCTCTGTGCTTAGGGGCCAGTTGTTTCTTATCTTAAGGCATGAAAAATTATATCTAAAGGGTGTGCTTACCATCTTGTGTGACTTAAAAACTCTAGTTCTGAGACTCCAAGTCTTGAGTCCATTTCAATAGTAAGGGAATTTCTATATGTGTTCCTTGAAGACCTCCCTGAGTTCCTCCCAAAAGGAAAATTGACTTCTGAATAGATCTCTTTCCTGATACCTGGACTCTCTCTATTCCACCCTAAAAAATGGCTCCAACTAAGCTTAGAAAATTGAAAGAACAGTTAAAAGAGATTTTAGATAAGGGATTCACCAGGCCTAGTGTTTCCCTATGGGGAAGTCCAGTATTGTTCGTACGTAAAAAAGATGGTTCTTTCAGAATATGCATTGATTACTTTCAGTTGAATAAAGTAACAATCCAGAATAAGTATCCACTCCCCAGGATTAATGACTTGTTCGACCAACTTCAAGGTGACAGTTACCTCTCTAAGATAAACCTCAGATCCGGCTATCATCAGCTCAGAGTCAGAGAATGTGACATTCCAAAAATAGCTTTCAAAACTCGGTATGGTCACTTTCAAGTTCTAGTTATGTCTTTTGGACTAACGAATGCCCCTTCAGCTTTAATAGACTTGATGAACAGAGTGTTCAAGAAGTACTTGAATATGTTCCTCATAATCTTTATTAATGATATTCTTCTCTATTTTCATAGTGAAAATTATCTTGCAGACCATCTTAAAATTGTATTACAGACTCTTAGAGCTCATATGTTGTTTGCAAAGTTCAGTAAGTGTGAGTTTTTTCTAAGATCAATAGCTTTAATTAGCCATATTGTTTTTGGTGATGTCATTATAGTTGACCCTCAAAAGACCAAAGTAGTGAGAAACTGGCCCAGACCTATTTCTCCATCAAATATCAAATGTTTCTTAGGTTTGACTAGCTATTACAGATGGTTTGTTGAAGGATTTTATTCCATTGCATCCCCCATGTCTCGATTGACACAAAAAAATTCAAATTTCAGTTGTCAGATTCATGCAAAATGATTTTTTAAGAGGTGAAGACTCGACTCACTTCACCCCCAGTATTGACTTTACCAGATGGTTCAGAGGAGTTTGTAGATATTTCTAGAGTTGGTCTTGGTTGTGTATTGATGCAAACAGTTAAGGTTATATCCTATACCCTAGACAACTTAAAACCCATGAAAAACATTATCCTGGCCATGTTCTTGAGTTAGCAGCTAGTGTTTTTGCCTTGAATATTTGGAGGCACTATCTTTATGGGGTTTATGTTGATGTGTTCACAGATAACAGAAGTTTACAGTATGTGTTCTTACAGAAATATTTGAATCTTTCATAAAGAAGGTGGCTAGAGTTATTAAAAGATTATGATACGAGTGTGTTATATCATCCGAGTAAGGCAAATAAATTGACAGATTCATTTAGAAGATTATCTATAGGTATTTTGTTCATGTTGAGAAGGATAAGAAAAATTTAGTCAGGGAGGTTCATTAGCTTGGTAGATTAGGTGTTTGGATGGTTGACTCAGCTGAAGGAAGTATACGAGTTCAGAATGGTTCAGAATCTTCATTGGTTGCCTAAGTAAAAGAAAAACAAGATAGGGATCCCGGTTTAGTTAGGTTGAAGGAAACAGTTAGAGATAAGAAAGTAGAGGTTTTTTTCTAAGGGAGAGATGGTATGCTTTATTGTCAGGGCAACTTATATGTTCCATGTATTCATGGTTTGAGGCAGTGGATTTTGGTGGAAACACATGGTGCACGATATTCCATTCATCTAGGAGTCACTAAGATGTACCGTGACTTACGAGAAATCTATTGGTGGAATGGTATAAAGAAAGACATTGTAGAATTTATAGCTAAGTGTTCAAACTATTAGTAAGTTAAAGTTGAGAACTAGAGGCCTAGTGGTACATTGTCAGAGTTCAGTATCCCTACTTGGAAGTGGGAAATAGTGAACATAGATTTTATGATGGGTTTGCCTCATACTCATCGTCAGCATGATTCGATAAGGATCATTATGGATAGAATAACTAAATCAGCTCATTTCTTATAAGTTCATACTTTGTATTCAACTGAGGATTATACCAGGCTTTATATTAGAGAGTTGTTTAAGTTGTATGGAGTTCGATTATCTATCATTTCAGATAGAGGCACTCAGTTTACCTATCACTTTGGAAGGCTTTTCAGAAAGGTCTTAGTACCCAAGCTCATCTCGGTAAAACTTTTCATCCTCAGAAAGATGGTCAGACAGATAGGACTATTTAGACCTTAGAGGAGATGTTAAGAGCTTGTGTTATTGACTTTAAAGGTAGTTAGGATGGCCCTTTACCTTTGATTGAGTTCGCTTACAACAATAGTTCTACTCAAGTATTCAGATGGCTCTGTTTGACAATCTCTACGGGAGGATATTTAGATCTCCTATTGGTTGATTTGAGGCTAGTGAGGCTACTTTGATAGGGCCAGATTCAGTGTTTGATGCGATAAAGAAAGTTCAATTTATTAGGGAGAGGCTGAAGAAAACTCAAAGCCATCAGAAATCTTATGCAGATGTTGAGAGAATAGACCTTGAACTTGATGTTGGTGAATTAGTCAATTTGAAAATCTTTCCCATGAAAAGAGAGAAGAAATTTGGCAAGAAAGGGAAGCTCAGTACCCGATATATTGGTCTTTATAGATTTTTTATCCATTTTGGAAAGGTATCTTATGAGCTAGAGTTGCCTGCAGATATGGCATCAGCATATTCGGTTTTTCATGTTTAGTTTATAAATAATTGTATTGGTGATTTAGCTATTATTGTTCCTTTAGAAGGCACATATGTTCGGGATAGTCTTTCCTACGATGAATTCCTAGTTGAGATCATTGACCGTTAGATTTGTAGGCTAAGGAACAAAGAAGTTCCCTTAGGCAGAATTAGTCTATTAAGGGAGCGACTTGGGAAATAGAAGCAGATATGCGTACCAATTACTCTCATCTTTCTCCGCAAACTCAGACTCAGCTTGAGGTAATAGTTTTCCTTTGATTGACTATTTTCTATTCTCAATTTCAGCTATATAATTAATCTTATATCATTTCATGCATTCACGAAATCAACTTAGTTCATGTATTTTGTTTTAGACTCAGTTATGTATTCATGTTCCCAGTTATGCATGTTCAATATGTGATATCAGTTACCTTAGTTTAGTACTCTCAGTCTAACCAGTCTCATTCGAAGACGAATGTTTCCAAAGGGTTGGGGACTTAGTCATTTTTAAGGCTTCTAAAGTTGGAGGATTTTTAATTTTCTCATCCCGACCCTGACATGTTGGTTTTTGAGTTAATTCATATTTAGTGGTGTAAAGAGCATGTCTCGAAGAAGTTTCAAATATTTTGGATGGGGTTTGGGTCATGTTTGGATCACAAAACCAGTAGGTTTTAGCGATAAACTTGCGATGCGATGTTATTTCTATCGTCATGCAGATCGCATTGCGGTGAGGGAAATGAACTACTGCGATAAGACCACATCAACACAACTTAGGCATCAGTTAGGGCATAATTTTTCCTATTTTCACCAATTTTCCTCTGAAGAAAATCATTCCCTTTCCCCAAGACCACTAAGTTGACAGTTAGATTTCAGTATTTTCATCAGATGTTTTAGACTTGTGGCTGAATCACATTTTCAGTATTCAGATTGGTATTGCATTAAATAGTTTATCTTTCACACTCGTGTACTATTGCTATTTTATTTAGTTCTCACAGCAAGTACCAACTCATGTGTTAGGTTGTGGTCGCTTATGATTGTAAGC
Organism: Capsicum baccatum var. pendulum; assembly: GCA_030864225.1. NCBI lineage: Eukaryota > Viridiplantae > Streptophyta > Magnoliopsida > Solanales > Solanaceae > Capsicum > Capsicum baccatum. The sequence continues at coordinate 231,294,670 of CM061560.1, read as the reverse complement.
ATCATTGTCGTAGCTAAGGGGTAGCCTCGGGTCGTGACACAGACTTGCAAGTCATTCATAGCACACCATATCATATCTGTATCCCTTCTTATTCAAAATTATAATAATGACCACCGAAATGCTTTAAACATCACATGGGTGAATTTTTCTGTAGAATATAACATGAAATTACACAAAAACACTATTTTTTCAATATTACTACATATGGTGGCCATCTAAAGTATGCATTACTTAAAACCTATGAAATCTTTTAATTGACTCAATGAACATTTACAAACAAGAGAAACACCCTCTCTTCATTTCATAAACAATATCAATCCATGAATATTAGTAAGGCACTCACTCTCATGTTTTTAAATCATACATTTAAACAACCCACAACACTTTAAATCAAGAGGTATCATCATGAGAGAGGGAGTTTTATAATTCATGCTCTCAATTTAATTCTCAAAAATAAAAAGACATATATATGTGAATATAGTTCAATTTCATGCAAAAACTTTGAGACAACCACATACTTTTATCAAAACGGGGTTCATGGTACAGGCTAATCAAAATAATTTTCAAAACCCTTTTCCTAAACATGATTATATATCTTTAAATCTTTGTAAAACAGTAAACATAAGCCCATGAAATTTAGGATAGTCCCACATACCTTAACAATGACGAAAACGTTTGGAAATTTCCCTTCGAAGCATAAGAGTTCAAACCCTAGGTTGTTTCTTTTGTTCACGCTTAAGGAAGAAGATTTTTTGGGATTTTTGAGAGTGTTAATATGTGTTTAAGGACTTCAATTTCGTCCATATTGAATTGAAAATAGTTATGCGGGATGAAAGACCTCAATGCCCTAAAATAACACAAAATGGATCACTTATGATGCTTTGCCTTTACAATGTGGTGCACGGCAATTGCCCAACTCAAGGTGGGCGGCACACGACAATCGCCTATCCCCAAGTGGCGACACAAGACAATTATCTAGCCCAAAGTGGATGACGCACGCCAATCGCACAACTATTCCAGTAGCTAATGATGATGGCCATTCGATGCACAACCTTAGCATAGAGTCTACCTTGCGATGCACACTTACTTTTAAGGTTTTAAAACACCCCTGATTCATCCCACAACATCTAATCATGGTCTACCATTTATACGGGAGTCCTAATGGTCATTTTAGAATACGTCATTCAGGTGTTAAAACACAGGGTGTAATACATAATTTTCCTTACATAATTTAAACAAACAAAAAAAAGATACCTCCCGTCAATAATGTCTAAGTTGCAGAGATTTATCATAATCTTCCTCAAATTTCTCTTTTTTTTTTTGTTTCTCTCCAATTATCCAGTACATTCATTATTGATGCAGCTACAAATAGTCAACAAAATCGAGTAGAAATTGTTGGTGATTTCACTCGATTTTCTTATAAGGTAATTGTTGATTTCTGTAGATTTATGTAAAAATTTATAATTTATGGCTGATTTGCTACTGTAATTTACTTCTAATTTCAGTTATTTTTTGTGGTGGTGTGAATAATTTTCATTCTATTTGAGTTTTATTTTACAATTAAATGCTCTGTCTTTACAATTTTCAGTTGTATATGACTTAATATGGATGTGCGTGGTTGACTTTAACAAATTTAAGTTAAATCTCAAATAAATATACCATACACTCAGTGATAAATTGAATTGAAATTGTATGTCACTTTACGCTGCAATTTGCTTCTGATTTCAGTGAATTTGAGCAGTAATATTAGTATCTTTCATTCTATTAGTTTTATTTTAAATTTGTATGCTCTGCCTTAACATTTTCAATTGTACATAAATGAATTATAGACGTATGTTACTGTACACTGTAATTTTCTTCTAATTTTAGTGAATTTGAACGGTAATACTAATAGGTTCCATTCTATTTGAGTTTTATTTAAACTTGATATGCTCTTTCTTGATAATTTTTAGCAGTATATGATTGAGTTATAGATGTATGTGATTAAATTTAGCCGATATGACTGAATGACTTAATTTTAATTTATATGATTGAATTCCAGTGAATTAATGTCAATATGTTAATTTTGATTGCATTGTAATTGTATGTTGAGATGTATTCATACTACATATAGTAGAGATTTGTTTATGATTTGTTCTTTGACTTCAACTTCCATGGGGAATAATTATATTATAGTTTAGCAGAATCCTTTTTCGCTAATCTGACTTCAATTTCATTGGGGTAATTCAGAATAAAATGACAACTTTAGGTGTTTTGCTTTATTTTAAAAGAAGATGGGACAATTACAATAAATATATTGATTATAATACATATGTTGTGGTCATAATTTCTGATTCAACTTTTGAAACCCTTATATCAATAATTGCTACTGAATTAAACATTGATACTTTCATCAACAAATAGATAGCAAATATACGATTACTGATTTTACATTACCAATAGAAATAAGATATGAGGGTTAGAATGAAAATAAGATATGAGGGTTAGAATGTATGTTGAAGTGAGAAAAGATAAATAAGATATTACAATCTATCGTTGGTGCATCCCAACAACAAATTTAATAGTCCAACATAATGTATCAAGCTTCCTTCTGTTGTTGTGCTCATTTAACCCAATTTCTACCTTTGTAGTTTTGAGCCTATATAATTTTGATTCAATACTTGGAACTAACAATGAAATTGAAGATGTTGGAAGGGAACAAGTGCAGAAATTCAGCAATAATATGTTCAGTCTACCATCATAACTAACCCTATTCACAAATTAATTGAAAAAAATCAACTTTCTAGTAAGTGCAATGAAGTGTCAACCCACCATGCACAAATTCCAATTTAGGATAATACGATCAATTGCATCCAAGTAGATGACCTATTTTGGTCTTGTATATTTGTTTGATAGTGGTTAAATGATTAGTTTAAATTTGACCTATTTTTAAATATGTTTACTGTAGATTTAAAATTAGTATAAACAATATAAATTCCATCCTTAATGAAAGTAATTACACAGGATTCCGAATATATTTTCTTTCTTTCACCTTTTGAAAAATACGTATAAATTACTCTGTACCTTATACAGTACTACAATGTATGAGATAAACCATTTTTCCTACAATTATGAAAATAAAATCAGATACCATTATTCTGTCACACAATTAATGCATGTAATTAATGCACTGATTTTATAGAGTCTTGAAAATAGTAACTACAATTCAAATTCAAAATTAGTCTAAAACATCACCTTCATTGTTATCCTTGCAATTGTCTTTTTTATTCTGGGATTGTGCAAATTGGAATTCAAATTCAAAAAACTTATGAAATATCTGTTTTTTTCGTCTGCAAATATCAATATGAACATCGCTATATTATTGAGGTATTCAGGTTCTTCGCTGTGTGAAATTCTTTATGAACAATACAAAAGTGATGGTATTGTTATTTCAGAAAGTATAATATAAAATTGATCTTGATGATTGCTACATAATTAAATATTGATGAAGGTTAGAAAAAATTAAATTAAAGTACATCATTGAAGATAATTCATCTCATATTATTATAAAAACTGATAATGGAATGAGTGTGTACATAGAGTTGAAGAAAACTTTTCCTAGATTTGTGAACTATTGTTTGTGTGTTTTAATGTTTGACTAGTCAATTAAAGAGATAGAGTTTGATTGTGAAAGTGGTGGTGTTTTTTATATTGAAGGAACTGAATATGATGCGCATGCATTAATAGTAGTTGAAATGCAAAATCAATATTCCTTATACGTTCCTAAATTTGAAGTGAAAAACTTCATTACTGATTGCAAGAACATAGAAATAAAGGCTGATTGATCAACTTTACAAAGACAAAGCTACTCTTGTTGAGGTAATGGTCAAATATACATTAGCGAATGACATCAACAGCAAAGCTAAATGATCTGACAGACAAAGGTATAAACCAAATTTAGATTTAAAACTTTCGAATGGTTAAAGTTTTGTTATAAATTAACAAAAAGTGAATTGAAATTTCCTTATTTGAATTAGATTTGGTAAATTTAGTTTAGTTGTTTCTTATTTGTATCGTATTATCTTATACATTGCTTACATATGTATAGAAAGTTTTATTTGTTTTTTCCTTACAAATAAGTTCTAATAGAGTTGTGTCACTGGTGATAATTTAAGTAATATACGAGTAATGCAAGTAATATCAACCACTACTGTTGAAGTCTAAAAAAATTGGATGACTAGTGTATTTTAAATTATCATATATTTAAATGTATGCATCAAAAAACTGGTGAATTGATAATTGAGCATGTAAGTCAAACATGAATTTATATCTATGTTGTCATACATTTTATCCCTATTTTTATATGATGCATCATGTCCTTCACTATAGTAACAAAGGTTGCGAAAGGATCCTCAAGGCATCTTGTATGAATGAATCAGATGTGTTTTTATTCAGAAATTTAATTTTGAACATACTTGCCATCTTAGTGATATAGTACTGAATAACTTGATTGCTACAACAACTTGTATGAGTAAATTTCCTGCACCAAAATTAGTTAATCACAAAAGAATACGCACACCGGCGGACATAATTGAAGAGATGCCGTCCATTTATAGAGTTGATATTAATTACATGAAGGCATGGCGTGTAAAAGAGAGGATAAATGCGATGCTTAGAGGTGGTCCAACGGATGGATATAAAAAAATGCATAGATATGTTTATAGGATAAATAAAGTGTATCCTGACTCCCACATTAAGATGCATAAGGCATCGAATAATGAGTTTAGATACTTGTTTATTTCCTTAAATCCTATGATAAGGGGTTTCAAGTTTTGTCGGCCTATTGTAGTTGTTGTTGGTGCCCAGTTTAGCGGACCATACAAAGAACCTTTTCTATCAGTAAGTACACTTGATGGTGTAGGTATTATGTTTTATTTTTATAACACCGTTAACATATGCATATATCTATGAACTAGAAGTGCTTATACGTATTTCTGTTATGCGTATGGATTTCAGTAAATGCTTGATTATAAAAATTTATGTTATATCTTCAAATAATTAATTAGGTTATTATTGTACTTTTTTTACTTAGTTTGTATTCTGCCATTAGATTATGGGGTTGTGGATTCTGAGAATGACAGTTCGTGGACTTGATTTTTCCATCAGTTTAGGGAAGTATTTGGGAAACAGGACAACATATGTGTTGTAGCAAATCAAAATGAGAGTATCATAAAAATTTTGAGCATTGTGTATCCTAATGTCCTGCATCTAGTATATATTTGGCATTTATGGAAAAACATTTGTGTGAATTGTAAGAAAACCAAAGACAGACTTAGCGACCAATATTATTCTATGGCTAAAGCTTATAGAAAATAAGATTTTGATTTCATTATGTCAAAGGTTGCAAAGATTAATCATAGGGTTAAGGAATATCTAGAAGAAGCTGGATATTAAAAATGGTCTTAAATTCACTCACCTGTTAATAGGGGTATCACAACCCGAGGCTACCCCTAGTCATACAACGTCGCTTACGACCATGAGGGTCGCAAGATAACCCATGAACTGATACCTGCTATGAGTACTGGATAAATAGTTACTAAATACATGAGCGGAAAATTAAACTAACATAGTACTAAAATCTAAATACTGCAAAATGCATCAATGTATGTCTGAACAACTAATAAATATTAGAAACCAATTATTTAACTGAAACATCTAGTAATACTGAAATAACTAAAAAACTATCTAACTTATTGTCTGAACATCTGTAAGCCTCTAAACAGATTGAGGAGTTGATAAGACAGACCCTAACTAACTCCAACTGGCTGAATAAAATAAAATACTAAAATAATTGAGAAGAATAAATCATGTCCTCAGTGAATGAGGGCTCACCACAACTGTTGTGGGGTATTTTGAGTTGTCTAAGAGCAATCGGGAAACTGTGCATCCAAACCTATGATATAAGACACCGTAATGCAAAGAAGAGTATACGGTCAGTATGTTGAATGTACTGGTATATGTAACACCCTGAAATATCATTTCGAGTTGCCACACGGTGCCCAAGGCTACACGTAGCCTCAAGCTAACCCTTTAAGCCAAAACACTACCCTTGGGTTCCAACACAACAACATACATGCTACGCTAAGGATATATATAAGTACATATCATATCACATCGCACATAGCACGGAATATCATTAGACCATACATATATGGAATGTCTATACACAAACCAACCCAATAATGCACTAGTCTGACATAGCCTCTATACAGCAAAATCAACGAGCCATTGGGACAGAATCCCGACTGACTCAGCAGACCAAAGGGATGACAAAACAACAACACCAAAACAAGGAACTTGGTCCTCGGACCATGAGGACTCACCACTGAATGAACGTAGATGCGACACTCGAATACCACTGTCACGACTATGGCTGAGTACCTGAACCTACATCATGGTAAGAATGTAGCCCATAGAGAAATATGTGGGTCAGCACAAGATACGTACTAAGTAAGTGGGGACATATGCAAAATATAAATAATATCATAAATTTTATAAAAACGTACATACGGACCATAATGACACACCTGGCTTGAGTGACATTGAATCATACAACTAATAACATCTTAGATAGGAAATGTAGGAGAAAAACCTCAAAAATCATTGTAGATCATCATAGGCAACTTGACGTACCACATTAAAACTCGGAGTGACTCGGTATTTCAATAAACATGACTCTTATGGACAGGGGAGTTTCCTATAACCGATAACCCCATGTGAGCTACGTGGAATACCAACATTTGAAACTCCCGTTCGCAGGAGTGTCATAATCTTTTCCAGGGAGTACGACCTTAAAACTGTAATAATCACAATCGGGCTCTCTGGCCAATAATATCATCATCAAACAACCCTACGGTGGCACATAGGTTTGGGGAAATACCAAATTTCCCTCTCGGTGCGAAGTACTACTCCGCGACAAGCTCAGAACGCGTTAGGAAATCCACCACAACATCACAAGGGTCTATCATAAAGACCAAATCAAATCACTTTCTCAGTTATCAAATCATATCAATTTGTGGATTCCTAACTCAACACATTTTAGCTTAAAACATTTTAATCTTCCTCAACATCAACAAGGTATCAATGCATTGAACCATAGCCGAGTTGACATTTGTAAAAGGATATACAGAATCAATACATAATATTTCAACAATTTAACTCATCAAAACCATAGAAAATACCAAGATTCATTGCACCTTCAATATCAATATTTCTCAATTTGCCATCCAACTCTCATTTAAAGATACTTGAGACATCAACCCATAGTAGGGATATAGAATTTTCAATATTAATTATAAATTTATAATAAGGAAATAGTGGAATGATAGTATAAATCAAGGTTTAACAAATTAAATACTCATACTCTCATAATCAAATACTTTTTGGACATAATTCCATCTCAACATCATACACATATCGGATGACATAATACCATAGCTCATGGACAATAATATAAGATATAAAACCATATTTCCAATTCATGGTAAGACATATAAAATTTTATGTCAATGAAATTCAACAAAAAAATCGGGATCAAGATCGAAAGGATAATCTTGCTCAAAGCTCCACATACCTAAAAATGGAAGATGAATATGAACTTCCAACTCCGGAACTTTATTTACAAAAATAAAGGGTGCTTCTTGAAGCCCTTAACATGATCAACTCAAATCCCAAATCAATTTGAAATTTCTACGGTTCAATCAAGAGAGATAGAAGGATGAAATTTGGAGTAGTACGGTTGGGGTTTCAGCCTTAGGAAATTTTGGAGTAAAATGAGCTATTGAATTCTCTTAATGGAGTTAAATCCACGGTTTACCTAGATGGATTGGAGTGGGAATGACCAAAATACCTTTAAAAATCAAATAATGTCAAATGTGTCCTTTGGTGGACTGTTATAATAGGATGAAGTAGATCGACCATAACATTTTGCTCCGATGGCCAATTTGGATGAAACCAATTTCAATGAAAAGAGGACTTTTAGGGATTTCTACTGATATATAGTAGCTCACCCAGATTATTATGTACAAGGAGTTGTGATCGTTTGAAGTTGACCCTAAAATTCACCTGGCCTCAGTATTTTTTTTCCTGCACATTTACTGTTCACTGCTATTCACGGTTAGATTGGAATGATCATAACTTATCGCTCGAGTGTCCTTTTTGGATGATCCATATATCATTGGAAATCTTATTCGATGCTATACGTGATGAAGGATTGCATATCCAGAAATTACACGCAGAAAAATTATTAATCATGATAAAGAACAAAATTCAACACATTTTCTTCTGAGATCTTAACGGAAAATTTTTCCGGGGCATCACATCATCTCCCCCTTGGAAACATTCGTCCTCAAATATTGATAGGTAGGTCAAGAATACTATGAAAATGAGTATATAGAGTAACATCATCTTTCCCAAGCATATACTCCATTCTAGATTTTTTTTGATATCGTAGAAAACACACAAGCCAAGATAAACATAGTAATAAGTATTAAATCAAAAGAGAACAATACCTTTGACATGCTCAGGATTCATAGGAAAGAGGTGGGGATATTTGGTGTGGATATCCGCTTCAGCTTCCTAAGTAGAACTCTCCACGGATTAATTTCGCCAAAGCACTTTAACCAAAGGAACTTCCTTGTTTCTTAGCCTACGAAATTGAAAGTTAAAAACCTCAACCGGAATCTCTTTATATGAAAGACTATCTTGAATACCCGAGATTTTGGAAGGATCAATTTCAACAAAATCACCAATAGACTTCTGAAGCATTGAAACATGGAAAATTGGATGAACGTTAGATAACTCTGCGGGCAATTAAACCTTATACGCTACCTTCCCAATACGATCCTCAATCTTATAGGGACCAATGTAATGGGGACTTAGTTTCTCTTTCTTCCCAAATCTTTTCACCCATTTCATGGGTGAAAGTTTCAAGTACAGTAAATCACCACCAACAAATTCAAGGTCTTTCCTCCTTACATCTGCGCATGATTTTTGACGACTTTGGACAGTTTTCAACCTTTCCCAAATTAACTTAACCTTCTTCATGGCCTCAAACACCGCATCCAGTCCAGTCGTGGTAGCCTTACTAACTTCAAACCAACGAATGGGTTATCTACACCTTCTACCATACAAATTTCAAACGGGGCCATTCCAATAGTAGCATGAAAACTGTTATTTTAAGCAAACTCGATTAATGCTAAGTGCTCATCCCAACTACCTTTAAAATCAAGCACACAAGCCCTCAACATATCTTCTAAAGTCTGTATGGTCGCTCGGTCTGACCATCTATTTGCGAATAGAGAGCAGAACTTAAACAAATTTGGGTACCGAGACAATTCTAGAAAAATTTCCAAAACTGAGAGGTAAACTGAGTACTTCTGTCAGAAATAATAGCCAAAGGGATTCCATGATGTCTGATGAGTTCCCGAATATATATTCTAGCGTAATATTCAGCTGGATAAGATGAATTCATAGGTAATAAATGAGTTGATTTCGTCAGTTGATCTATGACAACCCAAATCAAATCATGATGGCGACGAGAAGGAGGCAAACCAACTATGAAGTCCATATTCACTTCTTCCCACTTCCAAGTAGAAATGCTAAACTATTGCATCACGCCACTGGGCCTTTGATGCTCTATTTTAACCCGTTGACGTGTGGAACACTTCGCCACATATTCTGCTATGTTCCACTTCATACATTTCCACCAATAGATTTCCTACAAATCATGGTACATCTTGGTAGCACGAGGATGGATGGAGTATCGCGTACCATGAGCTTTCGCCATAATCCTTTGCTTCAAGTTATCAACATCAGGAACACATAATCTTTCTTGGAGTCTCAAAACACCATCTCCCCCTCAAGAGAAAACCACCACCTTTTGGTCTTTAACTGACTCTTTTAACCTGACCAAGGTAACATCCCTGTCTTGCTTCTCTTTCACTTCCTAAACTAAAGAGGATTTGGAACCTCTTTGCACTGCTATACTACTCTCAGCATCACCAAAAAACCTAACCCCCAATCTAGCCAAACGATGTACCTCATGGGTAACTCCTTCTTAATAATCTCCACATGTGCTACGCTACCTATGGACTTCCGACTAAGGGCATCTGCTACTATATTGGCCTTGCTCGGATGATATAGCACGCTCATATCATAATCTTTCAATAGTTCTAACCATCATCTCTGCCTAAGATTCAATTCCTTTTGGGTGAATACATACTGCAAGCTCTTATGGTCTGTGAAGACGTCGACATGGACACCATATAAATAATGTCTCCATATTTTCAAAGAAAAAACCATACCAGCTAATTCAAGGTCATGGGTAGGATAATTCTTCTCGTGAGGCTTTAGCTGCCTGGAAGCATAAGCTATAACCCTTGCCCTTTTGCATCAATACACAACCCAAACCAACTTTGGAAGTATTTCAATACACCACAAAACCATCAACACCATCAGGCAAAGTCAACATAAGGTCTGAAGTGAGTCGAGTCTTCAACTCTTAAAAACTCTTCTCGCAAAATTTGGATCACAAAAACTTCACTTTATTATGGGTCAAATGGGTCATAGGAGACCCAATAGATGAAAACCCTTCAACAAAACGATGAGAGTAACCAGATACACCCAAGAAACTTTAGATAACAGAAGGAGAAATAGGTTTAGGCCAACTCTTTATACCCTCTAACTTTTGAGGATCAACTCTAATACTTTCGGAAGAAACAACATGACCCAAGAAGGCTACAGATTTCAGCCAGAACTTACACTTACTGAATTTAGCATACAACCGATGAGTTTGAAGATTTTCCAACACGATTCAGAGATGATCCGCATGATCACCCTCACTTCGGGAGTAATTAAGAATATCATCGAGGAACACTATTACAAATAAATCCAGATATGGCCAGAATACACGGTTCATAAGATCCATGAAAGTTGTTGGAGCATTAGTTAGCTTGAAATACATCACTAGAAATTAAAAATGACTGCAACGTGTTTGGAAGGCTGTCTTGGGGATATCACATTCCCTAACCTTAAGTTGGTGATAACCAAATCTGAGGTCTATCATTGAAAAGTAGCTCACACCTTGCAATTGATCAAATAAATCATCAATTCGAGGAAGCGAATATTTATTCTCTATAGTAACCCTATTAAGTTGCCGTTAATCAATACACATCTGCAAAGAACCATCTTTCTTATGCACAAACAGGACAGCTGCACCCCACGGGGACACACTAGGTCTAATAAAGCTTTTATCTAAAAGGTCTTTCAATTGCTCCTTCTAATCTTTATGATCCGCGGGAGCCATGCGATACGAAAAAATGAAAATAGGCTAAGTATCTGGAAGAAGGTCAATCCCGAACTCTATCTCTCTATCAAGAGGTACACCAGGGAGATCTCCCAGAAAGATATCAAGAAACTCTTTAACAACATTAATTGACTGAATGGTCGGGGTTTCAGACTTAGTTTCTTTAACCCGAACCAAATGGTAGATGCAACCCTTAGAAATCAACTTCCTATCTTTGAGATAGGATATGAAACGACCCTTAGGAATCACAGAACTCCCAGACCATTCGAGGATAGGTTCATCAGGAAACTGAAACTTGACCACACGGGCACGACAATCAATAGATACATAGCATGAGTGAAGCCAATCCATACCCAGAATGATATCAAAGTCAACCATAGCTAGATCAATCAAATCAACATACATAACCCAATGAAAGATAGTAATGGGACATTTCTTATACACCCGCTTAGCAATGACAGACTCTCCGACTGGAGTAAAAACCAAAATACGCTCAAAAATTAGTTCAGGATCTATTTCTAAATTTACAGCAACCAGAGGTGTCACATAAGGAAAACTAAAACCCTGGTCCATCAACACATAGACATCAAAATAGAAAACATGGAGTATACCAGTGATAACATGGGGAGAGTCCTGCTCCATATGAGGTGGTTTAGCGTAGAAATGATTCTGTCATTGACCACCAGTAGTACTAGATGCAGCACCTTGAGGAGGAACTAGACGGGATGCGGGAGGCAGGGCACTAGTAGCCTGACTTTGGGGACGGGCATCACGACTCTGCTGTCTGGCATACAGGTAGTCTCTAAGTATATGTACCAACTTTCCACAACTAAAATAGCCCCGTTTCCCTATATAACACTCCCTAAAATGGTCTTTACCACACTAAGCACACGAAGGAAGACGAGGTTGATTTCTTATAATGTCTTGAGGCCTGGAAGGTACCAACCTATTCTCGAGCTCCTTCATGCCCTGATACACGAGAGCACTAGCTGAGGAAGGCACGGGTATAAATGGATGTCTCTAAAACTGAGGGTGACTCCCTCTGGAGAATTTAGCTAGACCAGACCCCTGTTGCTCTGATCTGACTCTCTTATTTATTCTCTCTTTTCTTTAACTTGTCTAACTCAATCTGTTGGGAGTGAATCATTAACCTAGGAAGATTAATTTCCCTGTTGATCACAGTAGATCTACATTCTTTCACCACATAACTCGACACCCCAATTAGAAACTTTCTCATACTAGTCCTCGAGTCAGCCATCATATTGGGAGCGTACTTTGATAGCTGATTAAACTTAAGACAATACTCCTTAACCGACATTGATCCTAGTCTCAAATTTATAAAATCCTCTATCTTAGCTTCCCGTAACTCAAAAGGAAAGAATCTATTCAAGAAAATATCTAGGAACAATTTCCAAATTACCAAAGCGGTACCTTCCTCTCTACCCTTATTTCCCAACTGCACTCAGTCATAGGCAACATCCTTCAACCAATAAGATTCCATCTCCACACTTTCTTCCTCAGTAATATGCATAATCTATTTAGTTTTCTTAATTTTATCAACATATATCTGTGGGTCCTCACCTGCTCTTGACCCATGAAACTCTGGCGGATTCATCTGCATAAAGTCATGAATTTGTGATCCTGCTGAATTATTTTCCTATGAAGGTGGAGCGTTGGCCTGAGTATTGGTGGTAACTGCCTAGGCTATCATCTGAAAAGCTGCCCAAAATTCAGCATGGGATACCATCTCATATAACAGATCAATGGGTTGAGGTTGATTGTTATTTCTACGAGCTCAACATGGAGGCATTTTCTTTCATAATAACAAATGAATTAACAGCAGAAGGAAACAGTTGTTAGCATGATAAACTCTTTTACAAAGAAAGAAATGACTTTTCCTATAATGCCCCGCAGCCTCTTGATCATAGGTATGACACGCTACACACCGATGCTCAAGACTCTACGTAACGCGGCTTGTGAGACTCCCTAGGACTCTTCACAACATTAGGATCTAATACCAAGTTTGTAATGCCCCAAAATATTATCCCGAGATGCCACATAGTGCCTAAGGCTACACGTAGCCTCACGCTAACCCATTAAGCCAAAACACTACCCTTGGGCTCCAATACAACAACATACACGCTAGGCTAAGGATATATATATAAATACATATCATATCACATCGCACATGGCATGGAATATCATTAGACTGTACATATATGGAATGTCTATACACAAACCAACCCAACAATGCACTAGTCTGACATAGCCTCTATACAGCAAAATCAACGAGCCATTGGGACAAGCCCCCAACTGACTCAACAGATGAAAAGGATCACAAAACAACAACACCAAAACTAGCAACTTGGTCCTTAAACCATGAAGACTCACCACTGAAGAAACGCAGATGCAGCACTTGGATATCACTGTCACGGCTACGGATGAGTACCTAAACCTACATCATGGTAAGAATGTATCCCATAGAGAAATATGTGGGTCAGCATAAGATATGTACTGAGTATGTAGGGGCGCATGCAAAATATAAATAATATCATAAATTTTGTTAAAATGTACATATGAACCATAGTGACATACCTGGCTTGAGTGATATTGAATCATGCAATTCATAACATTTTAGATAGGAAATATAGGAGAAAAACCTCATAACTCATTATAGATCATCATAGGCAAGTTAACTTACCACATCAAAACTCAGAGTGACTCGGTATTTCAATAAACATGACTCTTATGGATAGGGGAGTTTCCTATAACCGAAAACCCCACGTGAGCTATGTGGAATACCAACGTTTGAAACCCTCGTTGGCGGGTGCGTCATACTCTTTGCCAGGGTGTACGACCTTAAAACTGCAATATTCATAATCGGGCTCTCTGACCAATAATATTATCATCAAATAATCCTACGGTGGCACATAAGTTTAGGGAAATACCAAATTTCCCTTTCGGTGCTAAGAACTACTCCCCGACAAGCTCAGAAAGCGTTAGGAAATTATCATAAAGACCAAATCAAATCTCTTTCTTATTTATCAAATCATATCAATTGGTGGATTCCCAACTCAAGACATTTTAGCTCAAAACATTTTAATCTTCCTCAACATCAACAAGGTATCAATGCATTGAACCATAAAAGACTCGACATTTGGACAAGGATATGAAGACTCAATACATTATATTTTCAACAATTTAAATCATCAAAACCATCTGGAAAATACCAAGACTGATTGAAACTTGATTATCAATATTTCTTAATTTGTCATCCAACTCTCATTTAAAGGTACTTGAGACATCAACCCATAGTAGGGATATAGAATTTCCAATATAAATTATAAATTCATAATAAGGAAATAGTGGAATGATAGTATAAATCAAGGCTTAACAAATTAAATCATCATACTCTCATAATCAAATACTTTTTGGACAGAATTCCATCGCAACATCATACACTTATCGGATGACATAATCCCATAGCTCATGGACAATAATATAAGATATAAAACCATATTTCCAATTCATGGTAAAACATGTAAAATCTCTTGTCAATGTAATTCAACAAAAATTTCGGGCAGAAGATCAAAAGGATAATCTTTCTCAAAGCCCCACATACCTAAAAATGGAAGATGAATATGAACTTCCGACTGCAGAAATTTATTCATGAAAATAAAGGGTGCTTCTCAAAGACCTTAACATGATCAACTCGAATCCCAAATCAATTTAAAATTTCTACAGTTCAATTAAGAGACATAGAAGGATGAAATTTAAAGTAGTAAGGTTGGGGTTTGATCCTTAGGAAATTTTGGAGTAAAATGAGCTATTGAATTATCTTAAAGGACTTAAATCCATGGTCTACCCAGATGGATTAGAGTGGGAATGACCAAAATAACCTTAAAAATTAGATAATGTCAAATCTGTCCTTTGGTGGACTGTTTTGATATGCTGAAGTAGATCAACCATAACTTTTTGCTCCGATGGCCAAATTGGATGAAACCAATTTCATTGGAAAGAGGAATTTTAGAGATTTCTGTTGATATATAGTAGCTCACCCAGATCATTATGTACAAACAGTTATGAAAGTTTGAAGTTGACCCTAAAATTCACCTGGCCTCAGTATTTTTTTTCCTGTACATTTACTGTTCACCACTATTCATAGTTAGATCGGAATGATCATAAATCATCGCTTGAGTGTCCATTTAGGATGATCCACATATCATTGAAAATATTATTTGATACTCTACGCGATGATGGGTCACATATCCAGAAATTCCATACAGAAAATTTATTAATCACGATGAAGAACCAACTAGGGAGCCAGTCCTAATTGGTGGGTAAACCCCCATCCCTAGGTTCACTCAGTGCTAAATTCTGCTTCTAACTGAACTGACACTGATACTATACTTAACTAAACTTAACTAAATGCTATTACATAACTGATAATGCTCATCATGAATATGAATATCTGAGTATACTGTTAAGATTCATGGATTAACTGTTTGAGTACTTGAAAAGTTGAATTTATGTAAATCACACAGGTATTGGGTATTCATAACCCACCAGCACTGAATAAGTATAAAATATGATATCAAACTTGAAATACTATGATAAGTGATTATGGTTCAAAGACCCAAACATGGGCATTTCATCTAACATGTGAAAATCACAAACTTATAAATGAGAATATCTTAAACATGAGGAAAATAATACGATTTCATGGCTAAAATCATAACTTTGAGATTTATCCTGAATCAACTGCGCATGACATGGAAATTACAAAATTCAAATCATAATATGACTCATTCCACTTGAAAGCACTTATAACCATAACTTGAAATCAAAATAACAAGAGATTTATGGAGATAGTTCAACTTAAACATGTAAAACTCATAACTTAAAACCAAAAGGGTTCTTTGGCTCTATAGGTGAATGGGACCCATGGATGAACATCACACATACCTTACTAGATGAATTCGTGAAGATTCTTGGGAATTTTTTGAAACTTGAGGCTTAAATTCTTGATTTCTTGTGAAGAAGTTAGGGTTTGTTCTTAGGAAAAGAGAGGACTTTTCTTGAGATAATTTGTGAGTAAAAGGGAAAATAGTGCTCCTTAGGAGCCCCAATTTGTGTTTATGGATGAGTTGGGTGAGGAAAATGACCCAAATACCCTTAAATTATTAAGAGAAAAAGCTGGGCGAAAAGAGGAACGGGCGACGCGGGATCTAGACCATTGGGGTAAGACCTGTGCTGTGGGCTCCAGTCCACCTGACTAGAACGGGCACCGAGGGCTACATCCCATCAGACTGAATCGGGCACCCCTGGTTTATCCTGATGGTTCACCAATTTTTGTTTTCCAAACATGCCTCTATGCTCATCCAAAAATTCTGAAACTCACCCGACATGTACTTTTGACCTCCTTAAACATATATCAACTTAAAAACCAGCATTGTATGGTTGGTAAGGTTGATTTAAAAATCCACAAAGTCTAGGGGTCTTGAAAGTAACTAAGTCCTCAACACTTAGTGGAATTTAAAGTCTTGGACCTTCTTATGCATGAAATTGAGGGATGATTTAAGCTAAGAACATTGCGGGGTATTAAAATATCTCCCACTTGAGAACATTCATCCTAGAATGAGACTGATTTAGCTGAGTACTAAAGAAACTGAGATTGTATTCTGAATATGCATGATAGAGAATATGATGACATTACATAACTGAGTCTGAAGCATGATACATGAACTGAACTGAATGTATGCTATGGCATGGGATGGATTACATAGATGAAATTAAGAATGAAAGAGATTCAATATAAAGAAAATCATTACCTTAAGCTGAATTTGAGTTTGCAAAAAAAGATAAGGGTACTTGGTTCGCATATCTGCTTCTGTTTCCCAAGTGGCTCCCTCACGAATTGATTCCTCCAAAGAACTTTGATAAAAGGAACTTCTTTGTTACTTAGTCTATGAATCTAACAATCAAGGATCTGAATTGGTACTTCTTCATAAGAAAGTCTATCCTGACCATCCATACTTTTTAATAAAACAACAACAATTGAATCACTAATACAGTTCTTCAACAGGGAGACATGAAACATTGGATGCATTGATGCTAAATCTACAGGAAACTCAATCTCATTAGCCACCTTTCCAAAATGACTCAAGATTCTAAACGGGCCAACATATCGGGGACTGGGTTTCCCATTCCTTTCAAATCTCTTCATTCCCTTCATAGGCAAGATTTTTAAATAGTCTAAGTCACCAACCTCAAACTCAAGATTTTTTCTCCTCATAGGTGTATATGCTTTTTGATGGCTTTGGGCTGCTTCCAGCCTCTCCCTGATCAACTAAACTTTTTCCATATCCTCAAACACTAAATCTAGCTTACCAAAATAGCTTCACCTACTTCAAACCAACCAATAGGAGACCTATATCTCCTCCCATAAACAGCCTCAAACAGAGCCATCTAAATATAGGAGTGATAGTTGTTATTATAGGCAAACTCAATCAAAGGTAAGTGATCATCCCAACGACCTTTAAAGTCAATGATATAATACCTCAATATATCCTCTAAGGTCTGAATGGTCCTCTCTTCCTAACCATTTGTCAAAGGATGAAAAGTAGTACTGAGATAAACTTGGGTACCCAGATCCTTCTAAAAAGCCTTCCAAAAGTGATAGGTAAACCGAGTACCTCTATGTGAAATGATAGACAAATAAACTCCATTCAACTTAACCAATTCACTAAGGTAAAGCATAATCCTCAGCTAAATAGGAAGTATGAGCAGGAAAGAAATAGGTTAAATTGGTCATTCTATCCATAATGACCCATATTGAATCATGTTGGCGATGCATATGAGGCAGCCCCATCACAAAATCCATGTTCACCACTTCACACTTCTAAGTAGGAATGTTGAACTCCTATAATGTACCACTAGGCCTCTAGTGTTCAACCATGACCTGCTGATAATTAGAACACTTATCTACAAACTCTGTAATATTTCTCTTCATACCACTCCATCAGTAGACTTCCTGCAAATTATGATACATCTTAGTGGCTCCTGGGTGTATAGAGAAATGTGCACCACGCGCTTCAGCAAGAATTCGTTGCCTCAAACCATAAAAACCCAAAACATATAACCTGTCCTAAAATGCAACACACCATCTGCCTCTTGGGAGAAAACCTCTACTTTCTGATCTCTAACCTTTTTCTTCAGCTTAGCAAAACTGGGATCCCTATTTTGTTTCTCCTTCACTTTGGCAACCAATAAAGATTCCAAACCATTTTGAACCCATATACTACCCTCAGATGAATCAACCAACTGAACACATAATCTTGCAAGCTGGTGAACCTCTTTGACTAACTTCTTCTAGTTCTCCATGACATAGGCAACACTACCCATAGACAATCTACTAAGGGCATCTGCCACTGCATTAGCCTTGCCCAAATGATATAACACACTTATATTGTATTATCTTAACAATTCAAGTGATCTTCTCTGACAAATATTCAAATATTTCTATGATAACACATACTAAAAGCTTTTATGATCCGTGGACACATTAACTTGAACCCTATATAAGTAATACCTCCAAATTTTCCAAGTTAAAACAACAGTTGGCAACTCTATATCATAGGTAGGGTAATTCTTTTCATGGGTTTTAAGCTATCTAGAGGCATAGTCTATGACCTTACCTATCTGCATCAGAATCTAACAAAGACCAACTCTTGAAGCATCAAAGTAAACTACAAAGCAATCTGCACCATTTAGCAAAGTCAAAATTGGGGCCGAAGCGAGTCGAGTCTTCAACCCCTGAAAACTCTTCTCATATGAATCTTACCACTAAAATTTGACTTTTTTCTAAGTCAATCGGGACATGGGGAATCGAATAGAAGAAAAATCTTCAACAAACTATCTGTAATGGCTATCCAAACCTAAGAAACTCTTGATATCTGATGGAGAGATAGATCTAGGCCAGTTTTTGGCTTCTTCAATCTTCGAAGGATCAACTGTAGTGCCATCACCAGAAATAATATGGCCAAGAAAAGCTATGGATCTTATCCAATATTCAAACTTACTAAATTTGGCAAACAACTGATGAGCTCTAAGGGTCTGCAACATAATTCTCAGATGGTTTGCATGTTCATTCTCACTACAGGAATAGACAAGAATATCATCAATAAAGACTATGACAAACATGTCGAAGTACTGTTTGAACACTTTGTTTATCAAGTCCATGAAAGCTGCAAGGGCATTCGTGAGTCCAAAAGACATAACTTGAAATTTAAAGTGACCATATCAAGTTCTAAAGGCTATCTTTGGAATTTCACATTCTCTAACTTTGAACTGATGATGGCCAGATCTGAGGTTTATCTTAGAGAAATAACTGGCACCTAGAAGTTGATTGAACAAGTCATCAATCTTGGGGAGCGGATACTTATTATTGATTGTTACCTTCTTTAATTGACGGTAATTGATGCACATTCTGAGAGAATCGAATTTCTTACGCATGCAAAAAAACTTGAGCGCCCCATAGGGAAACACTAGGCCCGATTAATCCCATATCTAAGAGATCTTTCAACTATTCCTTTAACTCCTTAAGCTCAGCTAAAGCTTTTTTATAGGATAGAATAAAGATAGGCTAGGTATCTGGAAGGAGATCTATTTTGAAGTTGATTTTTCTCGAGAGAGAGACTCCAAAAAGATCTTCAGGTAACACATCTGAAAATTCCCTAACTACTAAAAATAAATCGAGACTGGGAGCCTTAAAACTAGAGTAACTAGTGTCCTTGACTCAAACAAGAAGGTAAAAACACCCCTTAGATATCATATTTTTTGCTCTAAGATATGAAACAAGGGTTTTCTGTAATCCACTAAGGCATCCATGCCTAGAATGACATCGAAATTAGTCATCTCTAACTCTACAAGATCTACTAAAGTGATTTTCTGAGCTACCGTAACTGGATAATTTTTATATACCCACCTGGCTATAATAAATTTACCCTCTAGGGTAGATACTAATAAAGGATCTACTAATATTTCAGGACTGACACTAAAATTGATATCTATATACAAGGTTATAAAAGAAAGTGATACTCTGGGGTCCAATAAAATATACACATAAAGATGAAATACATGCAACGTACCCGTCAATATATCAGGAGACTTTCTTAATCATTTTAGGTGTAACATCTTGATTTTCTATAAACAAAATGCCACATAGTTATCATAATCTCAAAGGATCAAAAGCTAACCCTCTACCAATATTTGTACCTAAGAAGTGCATAATATAATATAATAAATATGGAAAACTGGCGAAACCTTATCGTAAGGTTTAAGACATCTAAAATACTCAAAACTAAAAAATGAATACCGATATATCTGTCCAAATGGCCTTTAAACTGTCTAAACTGTGGAGTTGATGGGATATGTATCCAACTAACTCCATCTACAAAAAAAATAAACTAAGTCTAATGCCATAATAAATTAAGAATCATTCTCGAATGAAGAGGACTCTCTGTTGGTAACTGAGTTTGGACTGCTATGGGTACTCCGGATGTCGTGCTTCAGAACCTATGGTATAAAACACCATACCACAAGAGAAAGTATGTGTTAGTACTTTGAATGTACTAGTATGCTAGAGGAGGTAAGGCTAAATGCAAGGGATTATGCATGAACTATACTGACTGAATAATCTGAGTATGCTAAATGAGGATACATACATGAATGCATAAATCATAACTAAAACCATGACAACACTGAACACTAACTTCTGAGCACTTGAGCTTCTGACAACTTAACTTATTATTAATGACATCTGAATTCACTAGGACTGGAGACTGAACATCACAGTCTTACTAATAACTGAGTTCTGAGCTTTCTTCTGAGATAAAATATCTCTAATAGATGATCTATAAATCTACTAATAATGATAAGGAATGATTACATCTGAGATCAAACCTATCTAGTAAAAGATCTCTAAATCTTTTAATAATAGAAATGATAGACTGAGTTTGAGATTGGCCTATCTAGTAATCTCTGAATCTTCTGCTAATGATAAGAATAATAATGATTGACTGAGTTTGAGATCAAGCCTATCTAGTTGGTGATCTCTGAATCTGTGAAACTATCTAAGTTCCTTACTGAGCTGTGTGATCGTATTTAATAATCCAAAATCTGAAGAACTATCTGAGATCTTAATTGAGAATGAATCTGAAGTTAAAACTGTAACTGTGGGAGTTCTCACTTAATTGACATGCCCCAAATCTAATCTAGTGACGTCCAACCTATAATCCCAGTTAGAAGGGTGTAAATACAGTGCCAAGGGTAAAGACCTCTGCAATGGTTAGGCCTCTCTAACGGGTGACCCTGGATAGGAAGTCAGGCCTAAGTCAGTATGATAGTCAAGCCTTACTCGAACGGTAAAATCCTGGTCCTGTGCTGGCTACATAGTTCTGGAGTTCAAGGATTGCTACTAACTACTCTATCTCTCTAATGGGAAGCCATCATCCCTGTGCTTGCTCGGTGCTAGTTACTACTCCGAACTGAATGACTCTTAACAGATTCTTAAATGAACTTAGACTAAGTTGAATTTGCTATTTTATATACTAAGTAATGGAGTTAAGCTGAGTTCACTTGATTCCTAAGACAGATGAAATACTACTAAATTCTACTTTCTGTTTGAACACCACTAAGTTTCATAACTTACTGAGCTTTACTAAACTCTGGACTGATTACTGAATAATACTGAGGTCTGAACTAGATACTGAGCTTGATTAGATTGAATACAAAGATTACTGAGTTTTCTTAACTTTTGCCACTAATTAAGATATACTGATCATAGTACGACTGAGATTATCTTAAGACTTACTCGACTCTCGACAAACAACTAAGTTTTCAGGTATAAATACCTCCAGGAATTGATAACATAAATAAATAAGACATTACAACTCTTGTGTAATAACTTAAAAATAGACTATTATTCGCGATATAACCAATGAAGCATCATTTCAAGCACTTGGAGAATCTTAAACATGTAATTGTATAGGAATGCATGTTGTTGTCTCATAAATCATTAAATAAGGAATTAACATGAATAGGAATGCATGTATCATATCATAATTCACTCGTCTAGGTATTACAACAAACACTTGACATGTATTGACGTACACAAAATTGGGGATTTCTTATCTACATGCTATAATGAATCTATTTTCTTCACATAAGTAATTTATCAAACATGTGGACGGCATACTTTGATCATACAATATTCAATACACATAATTAACATGATTAAATAATTCAACATACTTCTTGAAGGGACTTTATCATGAACATCACATAACCAACACATACTAAGGTCCATACTTGCATCTTTACGATCACACCATGAACTAAAACTTAATATTAACATGGGCTTCATCTTCAAACCACATAAATCATGAAATTCTCATAAACATAAAATATTGAATTTAAAAGGAGATTCTTGGACTTCTTGGGTGGAAGGAACCGAAGAATAAACATCCATCATACCTTGTTATATGATTCTTGAAAAATTAACGGTGGAATTTCCTTGATTTTAAACCTTCGATAGAAACCCTCATTCTTGTTCTTGAGGAAAATTGAGAGAAAACCTTATACTTTGGGTGAAAATATTATGAATCTCATGTTAAATAAGCTTATATAGGGGTGGGATTTGACCAAATTTCCATTGCAAACCTGGACTTAAAATGCAGATTTTTCGACTAGGGCTACAGCCTGGGCGGTGCCTTGCTATTCACAGGGGAGAACCTGGGCAGCGCCTTACTCTTCCCATGGAGGAAATTGGGTGGCGCCTTGCTACTGAGGGAGGGAGCTAAGCCTCTAAGCTGGGCGGCGCCCCTATGTATCCTTTAGATACTATTTTTTAACCCAAACATGATCTTAGGCTCGTATAAAAATTTCAAAACTCACCCGGGTTGTACTCTTGACTTGGCCCATCATAACGCAATAAGAAAGTCAAGAAATAGAGGTCGGGAAGGTCATAAAATAATTCGTCAAAGTTTTAAAGGCTAATGTAATGGAAAAGTTTCAATACTTAGCCAAATTTTCTAAGCATTTAGCCTTTCTTGGCATGCTTTAGAAACTCTAAGAACTTAGGAATTTTATAGGGTGTTACATTATCTCCCCCTTGGGAACATTCATCCTCAAATTTGGCTGACTAAACTGAGATTTGTGATAGACTGGACTTACTTAGGGGATGAGAATATCTAAAACATATCTATACGACTAGAACTACTGATATGCTGAATCTTCTACTGGATATACATAGCGGATGTATAGAATACCTAAGTGAAACTATTGATAAGCGGAATTCTCATAATGCACATGCATACCTGATGTATGGATACTTGACTCATAAATTCATGACTGAAACTACTGATGAGATGAGCTTCTTCTACTGAACATGCACGTCTAATGTATGACTACTTGACTGAACTGACTTATGAATGCTTGACTGAATATGCAAGGATAACTGATGCTAACTTGTAATAAGAATCTGAGCATGAAACTAAATGGGTTTAAGGACTTGAAAACACCGGGGAGGACATTATGTCCCTCTTAGAACTCTTACTTCACTGAAGTACTTGAGAAAACTGAGGCGATGCACAAGGCACCTATGAACTGGTTCATAAATAAATGTTTGGGATGGGATTCTAATGTATGACACATGAACTGAGTTATACTAGCAACTACTAGAATTCTCTATCATGGGATAATTATATGTTTTAGGTTGCTAGTAGCGTGCATAAATGAATAGATGAGAAAACAAACTATTTGAATATGATTGCCTGACTACTAAACTGACTTTCTCGCTTTACTATCTATTTCATGCTGAAACATAAGCTCAAATAGGAGCAAAGGATCTAATAATGCATACTATAAAGGTAAAACACTCATAACATACCCGAATCTATGTCAGTGAAACTTTCATGATCATCGCTAGTGTAAAGCGCATAGAGTCTATTTTGACGCTGACCACTATTAGCACTAGAAGTGGAACCCTACTGGCGCAATTCTCTACCTCTCTGAGATAGAAGTGTACATTATCATATTCTGTAGATTGTCTTACCACATCTAAAATATACTTGACTATTAGCTCTGCACACACCTAGGTAATTCTTGGCACACTCTACTCAAAGAGGATAGGTATGCTCATTTCTCACACTACCCTAGGCTTTGGAGCCTGGAACTCCATCATGACTAACATACCTAAAATTTAGTGCGGGTACATTAGTTGAGGATGGAGCCAGAACTGAAAACTTCTGACTATGCTGAGAATGATTATCACCCTATGACCATGCCTGAGAGAAACTATGACTACCTGTTCTGAATCTCTTATTAGATCTCTCACTCTCCTTAGATTTGTCTGGCTCTATTTGCTGAGCATGCATAATTAACCTAGGAAGATCCATGTCTCTATTGACCATAGCGGTTCTACACTCCTTTAACACCAACCCGAATACACCAGTTATAATTTTACTCATACTCGATCTAAGGTCAGCTATCAAGTCAGGAGCATACTTAGCTAACTGTTGAACTTAAGACAATACTCCTTTACTGTCATAGAGCCTTTCCTCAGGTTAATGAAGTCTTCTACCTTAGATTATCTTATCTCTAGGGGAAAAACTTATCTAGAAAGTCACCCTGAAATACTTGCCAAGTCATGGGAGCTGCAACCTCCCCTTTACTCTTCTTCTACATTACTACCTAATCATTAGCAATATCCTTCAGCCTATAGGATGCTAACTCTACACTCTCATCCTCAGACATATGTTTAATATGGGTGATCTTCTTTACCTCCTCAAGATAAAGTTTTGGGTCCTCACCTTCTACTGACCCAAAGAATTCTTACGAGTTTATTCTCATGAAATTTCTAATCCTGGGTGTGGTTGAATCCTCATCTTGGTGAGGTGGGGTTGTAGCTTGATGATTCCCCTGAACCTTAGTCATCAAAGCCTGAGCTAGCACCTAAAAACCTTTTCAAAACTTTGCATGTGACACATTCTCAGTCGAAGGATCTATGGGCTGAGGTGGCTGGTTATTATCCCTACGGGCATTATCTTTCAGAGGAGGCATACTCTGTAAATGGAAGAAAGAGATGGATTAGACTGAAGATTAACTTGAGCTCATGCTTCCTCGCACGACATGAATACTATAAGAATGAAAACTATGCCTAAAAATATCTTATGGTCTCCTGTACATAAATGTGGCGCGCAACAAACCCATGCACAATACTCTACAAGATGTGGATTTTCAGACTTTCTACGACACTGTTGAACCTTAGGATCTGACACGAAGTTTGTAATGCCTTAATTTTCTATAACCAGAATGCCACATGGTGCTCATGATCCTGAAGGACCACAAGCTAAGCGTCTACCAATATATATACCTGGGCACTGCATAATATACTATAATAAATGCAGAAAACTAATAAAAACCTGCCATACAGATCTAAACGTCTAAAATACTTGAAACTAAAAACTGAATACTGATACATCTATCCAAAAAACCTCTAAATTGTCTGAACTAAGGAGTTGATGGGTCACGTCCCCAACTAAATTCGTCTACAAAAAAAATAAACTGAGTCTAATACCATTATAAAATAAGGATCATCCTCGAATGAAGAGGACACACTGCTACATTTACTGCTGCTGAGTGAGTCTGGACTACTATGGGTACTTCGGATCTCGCTCTTCAAAACCTATGGTATAAGACACCATAGCGTAAGAGAAAGTATGCGTCAGTACTTTGAATGTACTAGTATGCTAAATAAGGTAAGGCTAAATATAAGGGCTTATGCATAATAATACCGACTAAATAACCTAAATATGTTGAATGAGGATACATGCATAAATGCATAAATCATAATTAAAATCATGACAACACTGAATACTAACTTCTGAATACTTGAGCTTCTGAGAACTGAGCTTATTATTACCGACATCTGAATTCACTCTCACTGGGAGACTAAACATCTGAGACTTACTAATAATTAAGGTCTGAGCTTATTACTATCGACTGACTAAATCTGAGATCAAACCCCTCTAATGGATGATCTCTGAATCTACTAAAAATGATAAGGAATTATTACATCTGAGATTAGACCTATCTAGCAGAAGATCTCTAAATCTTTAAATAATAGAAATGATAGACTGAGTTTGAGATTAGGCCTATCTAACGGTTGATCTTTGAATCTTCTGATACAGACAAGGATAATAATAATAATTGGCTGACTTTGAGATCAAGCCTATCTAGTAGGTGATCTCTGAATCAGTGAAACTATCTAAGTTCCTTATTGACCTATATGACTATATCTGACAATCCTAAATCTGAAGAACTATTTCAGATCTTGACTAAGATTGAATCTAAAGCAAAAACTATAACTGTGGGATTTCTCACTAAACCGACATGCTTCGAATCTGATCTAGTGGGATCCAACCTATAACCCCAACTGGAAGGGTTTCAATATCGTGCCATGGGTAAAGACCTCTACTATGCTCAGGCCTCTCTAACGGGTGACTCTGGACAGATAGTCAAGCCTAAGGTAGTATGATAGTCCAGCCTTAATGTAATGGTTAACTCCTGGTCTTGCCCTGGCTACATAGTTATGGAGTTCAGGGATTGCAGCTAACAACTCTACATCCCTAATAGGAAGCCATCATCCCTGCACTCGCTCGGTGCTAGTTATTACTCCCAACTGAAGGACTCTGAACTAATTTTTAACTAAACTTAGACTGAGCTAAATTTGCTACTAATCATACTAAGTAACTGAGTTAAACCGAGTTCACTTGATTCCGAAGACTGACAAAATACTACTGAATTCTACTTTCTATTTGAATACCACTGAGTTTCGTAACTTACCAAGCTTTACTAAAATCTGGACTAATTACTGAATACTACTGAGGTCTGAACTGGATACTGAGCTTAATTAGATTGTATACTAAGATTGTCAAGTTTTCTTAACTTCTACCACTAACTGAGATATAGTGATCATAGCACGACTAAGATTATTCTGAGATTGACTCGGCTCTATACAAGAAGCTAAGTTTTTGGGTATAATTACCCCTAGGACTTGATAACCTAAATAAATAAGACATGACAACTCTTGTGTAATAACAAAACAATAGACTATTATTCGCAATATAAACAATGAAGCCTCATCTCAAGCACTTGGAGAATCTTAAACATTTAATTGTATAGGGTTTCATATTGTTGTCTCATAACTCATTAAATAAGGAATTAACATGAATAGGAATGTATGTATCATATCATAATTCACTCATCTAGGTATTACAACAAACACTTGACATGTATTGACTTACACAAAATTGGGGATTTCTTGTCAACATGCTATAATGACTCTATTTTCTTCACATAAATAATTTATCAAACATGTGGAAGGAATAGTTTGATCATACAACATTCAATACAGATAATTAACATGATTACATAATTCAAAATGCTTCTTAAAGGGACTTTATCATGAAAATCACATAACCAACACATACTAAGGTCCATACTCTTTATGATCACAACATGAATTAAAACTTAATATTAACATGAGTTTCGTCTTCAAACCACATAAATCATGAAAAACTCATAAACATAAAATCTTGAATTTAAAAAGGGATTATTGGAATTCTTGGGAGGTAGAAACCTAAGAATCAACATCCAACATTCCTGGCTATATGATTCTTGAGAGATTAACGGTGGAATTTTCTTGATTTTAAACCTTCAATAGAAACCCTTATTCTTACTTGTGAGGAAAATTGAGATAAAACTTATATTTTGGATGAAAATATGATAAATCTCGTGTTAAAAATGTTTATATCGGCGTGGGATTTGACCAAACTGCCCTTTCAAACACGGACTTGGAATGCAGATTTTTTGCCTAGGGCTACAGCCTGGGTGGTGCCCTGCTATTCCCAGGGGATAACCTGGGCGGCGCCTTGCTCTTCCCATGGAGGAACTTGGGTGGAGCCTTGCTAATTAGGGAGGGGTCCAAGGCTCCAAGCTAGGCAGCGCCCCTCTGTAACCTTTAGCTACTGTTTTTCCAACCCAAACACGACCTTAGGCTCATACAAAAATTTTAAAACTCACCCAAGATGTGCTCTTGACTTTCCCCATTGAAACGCAAAAAGAAAATCAAGAAACAGAGGTCAGGTAGGTCACAAAATAATTCGTCAAAGTTTCAAAGGATCATGAAATGGAAAAGTTTCAACACTTAGCCAAATTTTCTAAATGTTAAGCCTTTCTTGGCATTATTTAGAAGCTCTAAAGACTTGGGAATTTTACGCGGTATTACATCAAGACTGGAGTGCATATAATCTATGCTGGTGTTGACCGCTGGTAGCACTGAAAGTGGTGCCTCGTTGAGTCGAGCGACCTGCTGGAGCTAATGAAAGATTAGACTTACCCTGATGGCGTGAATCCTTTCCCCTCTGCGAAACTAACTGACACTCCCGAATCCTATGGTTGGGCTTGCCACATCCAAAGCACACATCACTACCAGCTATATACTCAACCTAGTGATTCCTACCATATCTTTGGTAAAGTGTATTAGTACGACAACTATTCACACTACCTTGGGAATTAGAGCATGGTGCTCTATTATGACTATCATTCCTGAACTTTGGCACTGGCACACCAGCAAAAGATGGATCTGGGGCTAAAAACTTATAAAAAAATTAAGAATAGTTACCATCTTATGACCTAGACTGATAAAATTTAAAACTACCTGTTGCTGCCCTCTTATTATCTCTTTTTTCCTGAAGTTTCTCTTCCTCAATCTGCTAAGCATGAACCATGAGCCTAGATAGGTTCATATATTTAATCAACATAGCAGTCCTACACTCCTTTAACACACTATTAGCTACACCAGAAATAAACTTACTCATTCTAGACCTATTATTGCAACCATCAAAGAGCATACCTTGCCAACTAAGTGAACTAAAGTAAGTATTCCTTCACACTCATATTACCTCACTTCAAATTGAAGAGCTCCTGCACCTTATATTCTCTCAACTCTACGGGAAATAACCTATCAAATAAACCTATGGTAAACTCTTCCCATATAACAAGCCCATCCTCAGCACCCTTATCCTCCTTCTACTACTTTAACCAGGTATGAGCTATGTTTTGCAACCGATAAGCATCAAACTCTACACTCTTACTCTATGTGACTCCCATAATATCTGTCACTTTCAAAACCATATCAAGAAGCTCCTATGGATCCTCCCCAGAATTAGATCCCAAAACCAAAGGGGGATTCATTCGGGTGAAATCTTAAATCCTAGATGCAATTGTATTTTACACTAGATTGGCTAGGTCAATAACCTTATAATTATTATAAGCATCTACTAAATGAGATAAGGTAGTGAAAGTAGCTCTAAATTTGATGTAAGAGAGATGCTCATTCAGGGGATCTTCTTGAACATGCAGTGGTACGGGCTGATTCCCATTACTTCTTTCATTGTTTCTTTTGGGAAGAATTAACTGTAAATAGAATGAAAGCTAAGTTAGAAAGAGAGTTTAAATAGAGCTTATTCTCATCCATATAAGATGAATACTAAAGAAAGGGAAAATTTTCCTAAAATGTCTTGTAACCCCTTGTCCGTAAGTGTGGCACTCTTCACACCCATTCACAAAACTCTACTCAATATGGCTTTCAGACTCTCTAGCACACTTTAAAACTCTGGGATCTAATACCAAGTTTTGTCAAGACTCGATGCTACCCCTAGTCACGACAATAGTGCTTACGACCACAAAGTGTTATGCCCAAATTTTCTAAACTGGAATGCTACACAGTGCTCATGACCTCAAGGGACCACAAGCTAACGTATGATAGATATCTGTACCTGTACACTACATAATATATAAATATAAATGAAGAAATATGAACTGAAAGGCGATAAGGTTCAATACTGAACATAATCTGAATAATAACACTGTCTGAATAAAGTGGTATCACAATACCAAAACAAAACCAAAATACTAAAGTCTTAATCTAGTCTGCATCTAGTATGAAAGCCTCTACTGTCTGAATAATTTGAATAAGGAGCTGATGGGACATTTCCCCAACTAACTTCCACTAATGAACTAATCAATAAGAAGATAGAGAAATAATCATGTCGGATGAGGACTCACTTCTAACTCTGACTGCTGAAATATGCAATGCTACTGCTTCTATGGAACTTACGGCTCTGAACCTATGGCGGAAAATAAAACACCATAGCACAAATGCATTAGTATGTCTGAATGTACTGAGTATACGAGTGAGGAAGGCAAAATGCAAAGGGTTTATATGCATAAATAATACTGACTGATATAAATATGAAAATACATACATGCATAAGTAACTATAACTGAACTTGTGGTGATACTGACTACTGAGTCAGAATGCTGACAACATGAGTTTACTGATACTAAGATACTGAATAGATGAACGACTATTTTTGACAGTTCAAATTATAAGGAACAGGTCTCATTGACTGAGTCTAACAGTCCTAAAACTGAACACTAATAACGTAAGCTATGATGACTGATCTAACTGATATAACTGTGATGATCGGCCTAACCTCTGTAACTGATACTGAGTGATTATATCTGATAGTCTAAATCATCTAATAATGATTAAGAGGGACTAAGCATGAGATCAGGCCTAACTAATGAGCGATCTCTAGAACTGTTATTTAGAATACTCAACTAAATCTGAGACTGAGATCAAGCCTATCTGATGGGTGACCTTTGGAAGTACTGATACTGAATAACTTTATGTTAGACAACTCCTATCTAGTGGGTCGTCCATAAATTTGTGGTACTATTTGAGTTCCTTACTGAGAATAATGATTGTATCTGACAGTCCTTATTTTCTTGTTCTACTCTAAAGACCGATACTAAAATTGTAACGGTGGGAGTTTTCACTTAATCGACATACCTCGAGTATGAACTAGTGGGGTCCAACCTGTAATCTTAGCTGGAAGAGTGTCAATACCGTGCCACGGGTAAATAACTCTCTGGTTAAGCCTATCTAACGGGTGACCCTCGTAGGAAGTCAAGCTTAAGGCAGTGTAATAATCAAGCCTCTTAGATAAATGACAAGCCTTTTTTTGATGGGTGACTCCTACATCCTGCGCTTGCTATGCAGTTTTGGAGTTTAGGAATTTCTCCTAATGACTCTGCCTCTCTGATGGGGAGCTGTCATCCCTGCACTCAATTGGTGCTTGCTCCTACTCCCAACTGAAAGACTCTAAACTAATTCATAAAACTTGTACTTGATCTGAACTAAAGTTGTTACTGTGTTTCTTACTTGACTAAGATGACTGAGTTCACTTGGTTCTATTATCTGACAGAATTCTACTATATCTGTTATCTGACATAATATATTAAATTCTGAATTGATTTTTTAAAAGCTATTGAGATCTAATATGAGTACTGAATTGAAGCAGAATTGATAATGATACTTAGATTACTAAGATTTCTTAAGTTCTATAATTATCTGAGAGTTCTAAATTCTATAACTAACTGAGTTCTACTGATCATAGAACGACTGAGATTATCTTGAGACTGACTCATCTTTAGGCACACAGTTTTATTTTTTGGGTACAAGTACCCCCAAGACTCGATGGAAGAAAACTGATACATATGATACTTCTTGATCATAGGAATAACATCCAAAATTCATAATACCATAAGAAGGGGATTTCGTACTACACAATATATTTCGTAGAACATGGACTTGTCATTTAAGCACTATTAACTCATGAAAACATGGATTCTATCATTCTTGGCATTTTATCAAGCACTTTACAGGGACAACTTTGGGCATAGGTGTACTTATTAATTTGACAATCTTAATCCATCCAAAATTCATGCATGCTTAATGAAAAACACATCAAGATACAACCTTGAATACAAAAAATAATCATCAACATGAATATAGTCATAACACAACAAGAAAATCATAATTTAGAATTTCAAACATAATTCTTGAGATCCATAGATGAAAGGGATCCATGGATGAACACTACGCATACCTTAGTGATTGAATCGTGAAAGAGATCTAACGTTTCTTGAAGGTTCTTGAAGAAATCCTTGGGCTTTTCTTGATTTTTTTCTTGACTAGGGTTTAACCCGAGAATGTTCTTGTTGTTGAGGAGATGATCTTAAGAGGAAACCCTAATCTTATGGTTGAGAGTGCCTGAGAGAATTTTTGTGATGTTTAACCTAAGAAAAATAGGAGAAAGTTACGTCCCTTGAGGGTTTTAAGTCATGGGAAATGGAGGAAAAATACAAAAATACCCTTAATAAACTGTTTCCTAATTGCTGAAAATCTAAGGCTGATGACATTTGTGATAAGTCATCACAAATGTTGTCACTGGGGGCTGGAATTGATGGATTTCTACCTAAGGCTGATGGCACTTGTTATAAGTCATCACACTTGTGATAACTTATCACAAAATTTCGTCACTGGGGGCTGATTTTTGCCTAAGGCTGATGACATTTGTGATAAGTCATCACACTTGTGACAACTTATCACAACATGTCATTAGTCAGTTTTCCAGGATGACAGGCTAAAGTAAAATTGGCATTAGTCTTTGCTCTGATATAGGATTTG
The DNA here is from genome assembly GCA_030864225.1 of Capsicum baccatum var. pendulum. Taxonomy (NCBI): domain Eukaryota; kingdom Viridiplantae; phylum Streptophyta; class Magnoliopsida; order Solanales; family Solanaceae; genus Capsicum; species Capsicum baccatum. The sequence goes on along the minus strand of CM061560.1, from coordinate 231,261,665 downwards.
GGAGAAATTGGTATCGTTAGAAAGATAATTCAATGATCTTTCATTTGATATATATTAGGACATCTAATTTGATATATATATATATATATATATATATATTTATGGTCAATATAAGTTGACCTATGTTTTGACGCTCACTAAAACTTAAACGATAGGAAAGCTTTCAACTTTTCCTTGAGTTAGGGGACCTCTATGATCTAAATTCATAGTCAGATAAATTCCCACACTACATAATTGATTAGCACACTAAATTTACATAGGATTCGAGGCTTTTGAAACATCTATGCATATGAATGATGGATTTTCATTCTAGTCCGAAATGTGGGGTGTTACACTATCTCCCACTTGGAATCATTCATCATCGAATATCAATTGATAAGTTATGAATGATGATCAAATAAACTTACTTAAGGGATGTAAATATCTAAAACATGACTATATGACGAAAATTACTGATACACTAAATTTTCCACTAGAGTATTCATGCATAGCTGATGCATAGAATACCCGGATGAGACTATTGATAAGATGAATCCTCATGACGGACATGAATATTTGATGCATAGATACTTGAATGAGTTATTCTCATGAATATATGACCGAATACACTGATAAGATGAACTTTCTCTACTGAATATCCATATCTAATGCATGTAGGTCTAACTGAACTTACTCTTAAAAGCATGACTGATTGTGCAATGATAACTGATGCTAACTCATAATAGGAATCTATGAATGAAAATGAATGGATTTAAGTAACTGATAACTTCGGGAAGTTGTAGAGCATCTCCCCCTTGGGATACTATGTCCCTCTAAAAGCACTTATATCATTGGAATACTTAAGGACTACTGAGGTGGTGCACAAGGCATCTATGAATTAGATCATATCTAAATATCTGAGAGCTGAAGATAATGCATGATGTATGAACTTAGTTATACTCGCAACTACTAAGGTACTCTGTCTTGGAATAGTTACCTTACTAAGTATGTGATAGTATGACTAGATGGAAAGATATGAAAACAAACTATACAAATCTAATTGTATGACTGCTAAACTGAACTGTTGGATTTACTAACTAACTCATGCTGAGAACTTGAGCTAAACTGAAGCATTGCTTTTTCATTCTTTTAACTAAACCTTCCACCTTAGCCTCAAGTCATCATCATAAGTCTGGGAACACTTCACTAAACTCTGAACTGAACTACAATCATTCTAATCTAGGTTCTGCGGTACAATAATGTACCTAAATGATAACTCATCCTAAAATACTGCAACTGAAAGTATAAAGCTTTCTGCTAATACTATCCTGAAACTATCTGTGAGGACTGCCAGAGAAAGCTCTATCTCTAGAACTTTGGGCTTCACCACTTCTTCTAACTTAAGAGTAAGGTAAAGCTAACATGAATGGAACATGATAGGAATCCACATAAGTTTCTTAGAGAACCTTTCTATAGCACAATATGAGACATAAAAGAAACAGAACAGTTCCTATAATATCTTATAGCCTCCTGTACATAAATATGGCGCACAACACACCCATGTACAAGACTCCACTAGATGCGGCTTTTAGACTTTCTAGGACACTATTGAACCTTAGGCTCTGATACCAAGTTTGTAACACCCTGATTTTCTAAATCGGAAGGGTACACAGTGCTCATGACCTTAAGGGACCACAAGTTAACCCATGATGAATATTTGTACCTGTACACTGCATAATATATGAATATCAATATGGAAACATGAACTGAAATGCCATAATGCTAAAGTCTAAATTTAGTTTGTAATGTAATATGTGTCTAGTCTGAAAGACTCTACTGTCTGAATAATCTGAATAAGGAGCTGATAGGACATGTACCAACCTAACTCTTATTAATAAACTAATCAATGAGAAGATAGAGAAATAGTCATGTCCTCAAAGGAAGAGGACTCACTTCTAACTCTGACTGCTGAAATCTGCAATGCTACTGCTTCTTTAGAACTCGTACCTCTGAACCTATGGTGCGAAATAAAACACCATAGTATTAATGCATTAGTACATTTGAATGTAGTAAGTGTACGATAAGGTAGGCTAAATGCAAAGGGTTTATATGCATGAAAAATGTTGACTAATATGAATGTGAGAACACATACATGCATAAGTAACTATAACTGAACTCGTGGTGATACTGACTACTGAGTCAGAATACTGACAATATGAGTTTACTAATACTGAGATACTGAAATGATAAATGACTATTTCTGACAGTTCAAATTATGAAGAATTGGTCTAATTGGATGTGTCTAAAGTCCTAAAACTGAATAATACTAACGTAAGCTATGACGACTGATCTAACTGATATAACTGTCATGATCAGCCTAATTGATGTAACTGATACTGAGCGACTATATTTGATAGTATAAATCTTCTAATAATGATTAAAATTTACTAAGCTTGAGGTCAAGCCTAGCTAACAGGTGATCTCTAGAACTGATATTGAGAATACTCAATTGAATCTGAGATTGAGATCAAGCCATCTGATGGGTGACCTCTACAAGTACTGATACTGAATAAATTTATATTAGATAAATCCTATATAGCAGGTGGTGTATGAATATGTGGAACTATATGAGTTCCTTAATGAGATTAATGACTCTATCTGACAGTCCTGATTTTTGAGTTCAACTCTTAAGACTGATACTGAAATTGTAAGTATAAGAGTTCTCACTTAACCGACATGCCCCAATTCCGAACTAGTGAGGTCCAACCTATAACCCCAGCTAAAAGGGTGTCAATACCATTCCACGGGTAAAGACCACTCTAGTCAAGACTATCTAACAGGTGACCCTCGTAGGAAGTCAAGCCTAAGGCAGTATAATAGTCAAGCCCCTCTGACAGATGACAAGCCTTTTTTGATGGGTGACTCCTACATCTTGTGCTGGCAATGAAGTTCTGGAGTTTAGGGATTACTTCTAATGACTCTTCCTCTCTAACAGGAAGCCTCCATCCCTGCACTCGCTCGGTTCTTGCTCCTACTTCCAATTGAAAGACTTTGAACTGATTCTTAGAACTTGTACTTAATCTGAACTAAAGTTGTTACTGAGTTTCTTACTCGACTGAGCTAACTGAGTTCACTTGGTTCTGCTATCTAATGGAATAGTAATGAATATATTATCTGTCTGAATGATACTAAGCTCTAAATTGATTTCTTGAATGCTACTGAGATCTAAGATGAGTACTAAACTGAAGCTGGAATGATAACGACACTTAGATTACTAAGATTTCTTAAGTTCTATAACTGTCATAGAGTTCTAAATTCTGTAACTGACTGATTTCTACTGATCATAGCATGACTGAGACTATCTTAAGACTGACTCAACTCTAGGCACACAGTTATATGTTTTGGGTACAAGTATTCCCAAGACTCGATGAAAGGAAATCGACCAAATGATACTTCTTGATCATAGAAATAATATCCAAAATTCATAATACCATACGTAGGGGATTTCATACTAGACATGGTTCTCAACACCTTAACATGAAAGGGAATACATATAACATGGAATACTTGCATAACTAAATATCATGGACATTCCATATCACAACAACAACTCATAACAACAACAGTATTAATAACTAGAATTCAAGTGGAAACATAAGGAATAGAACATGGACTTGTCATTTAAGCACTATTAAGTCATAAAAATATGGATTTTATCATTCTTTGAATTTTATCAAGCACCTTACATGCCTAACTTTGTGCATAGGTGTACTTTTAAATTTGACAATCGTAATCCATCCAAAATTAATGGGTTTCAACTAACCTATTCACATGCTTCATGAAAAACACATCAAGATACAACCTTGAATCCAAACAACAATCATCAACATGAATATATTCATAACACAACAAGTAAATCATAATTTATTATTTAAAACATGATTCTTAAGCTCCATGGATGAACACTATGCATACCTTTGTGATTGAACCTTGAAAGAGATCTAATGTTTCTTGAAGGTTCTTGAAGAAATACTTAGGCTTGCTCTTGATTTTTTTTCTTGACTAGGATTTAACCCCTTTGGGAGAGAATTTTCTTGAGGAGATGATCTTGAGAGAAAACTCTAATCTTGTGGTTGAGAGTGTATGAGAGAATTTTTGAGATATTTAACTGAAGAAAACTAGGAACGTTACGTCCCTTGAGGATTTTAAGTCATGGGAAGTAGACGAAAAGACCAAAATACCCTTATCAAACCGCTTCCCAATTGCTAAAAATCTAAGGCTGACGATATTTGTGATAATCCATCATATTTGTGATAAGTCATCACAAATATCATCACTAGGGTATAAAATTGATGGATTTCTACCTAAGGCTAACGACATTTGTGATAAGTCATCATACTTATGATATCTTATCACAAAATATCATCACTGGGGGTGGATTGCTGCCTAAGGCTGATGACATTTGTGATAAGTCATCACACTTGTGAAACTTGTCACAAAATGTCGTCAGTCAGTTTTCTAGGCTGACATACTGGAGTAAAATTGGCATAACTTTTTCCTCCGATATTAGATTTGGGCATAATTGGTATTGTTGGAAAGATAATTCAAAGATATTCCATTTTATATATAGTAGGACTTCTAATTCGATATATACTTCTTGTTATGGTTGATATAAATTGACCTAAGTTTTGACGCTTACTAAAACTTGAATGATAGGAAAACTTTCAATTTGTCCTTGAGTTAGGGGACCTCTATTATCTAAATTCATGCTCAGATAGATTACCACACTAGATAATTGATTAACACATTAAATTTACATAGGATTCAAGGATTTTGGAATATCTACGCATTTGAATGACGAATTTTCATTCTAGTCTGAAATGTAGGGTGTTATAGGAAGGTTGTAAGCTAACACATGAACCGATACCTTCTATTAGCATTGGTTAAAGATTAACAAAATACATGACCAGAAAAATAAAATGACATTGTACTAAAATATGAATATTGAAAAATACATCAAAGTATGTCTGAAAAACTGATAAAATACTATAAACAAACTATTTAACCAAAATTTCTAGTAACACTAAAATAACTGACTGACCATCTAACTGATTGTCTAAACTTTTGAAAGCCTCTAAACTGACTAAGGAGTTTATGGATAGACTCTTAACTAATTTCAACTGACTGAATAAAATAAAATGTTGAAATAACTTAGAAGGACAAATCATATCCTCTGTGAATGATGATTCACCATAACTACTGTGATGTACTCTAAATTGTCTGAGAATGGCCGGGAAAATATACATCCAAACCTATGATATAAGCCATGATAGCACAAAAAAAGTATGTGGTCAGTATGTTGAATGTACTAGTATATGAGATGAGTACAAGTTGAAATGCATTAGTTACAGTGCATGTGAAATAATGACCAACTAAACAACATGGAATAACTAAGCATGAATGCATAGATATATAATATCTGAGAATTTTGGACTAAGTGTATATCTCTTATGTTTCTTAGATAATCTGTAATCTAAAAGACTTAAAGCTGTAAAACTGAATATTTGAAAGTCTGTAAACTTAGTCAGCAAACCTAAACCGAAAATGCACTAAATACTATAATGAGACTGTGGGAGGTATCATATAACTGACATGCCCCAATCTAAAATAATTGGGGTCTAACCTATAACCTTAGTTGGAAAGGTGTCAGTACCGTTCCATTGGTACTAACACTGGCTAATGTCTTGTGGGACTACGAAAGTCAGTCCTAACTTGTGGGTGACCCCTATGAAAGTGTTAGTCCTAAATTAGCGGGTGACCTCTCATAAATCCTATGCTAGCTATGTAGCTTTGGAACATAGGAACTGCTACTAAGGACCCAATGCTAACTGGTGGGTGAACCCCCATCCCTAGGTTTACTCAGTGCTAAATACTACTCCCAACTAAACTAACACTGATACTATATTGAACTAAGCTCAATTGAATCCTATTAAATAACTGATAGTGCTCATCATTAATATGAATATCTAAGTTTACTGATAAGATTCAGGGATTAACTATCTGAGTACTTGAAAATATGAATTTATGTAAATCACATAGGTACAGGGTGTTATTAACCCACCAATACTAAATAAGTATAAAATATGATATCAAGAATAAAATACTATAATAAGTGATTATGGTTCAAATACCCAAACATGGGCATTTCATCTAACATGTCAAAACCAAAAACTTATACATGAGAAGAATCTTAAACATAAGGAAAACAATAGAATTTCATCACTAAAATCATAATATGGGGATTTATCCTGAATCAACTGAACATGAAATGGAAATTACAATATTCAAATCATGATATGACTCATTCTACTTGAAAGCACTTATAATCATAACTTAAAATCAAAATAACATGTGATTTATGGACACTATTCAACTTAAATATGCAAAACTCATAACTTAAAATCAAAAAGGGGTTCTTGGAATCTATGGGTGAAAGGGATCCATCGATGAAAATCACACATATCTCACTAAATGAATTTGTGAAGATTCTTGGGAATTTCTTAAAACTTGAAGCTTGAATTTCTTGATTCCTTGTGAAGAAGTTAGGGTTTGTTCTTGGGGAAAGGGAGGCCTTTCTTGAGATAATTTGTGAGTAAAAGGGAAAATAGTGCTCCTTTGGAGCACCAATATGTGTTTATGGATGAGTTGGTTGAGGAAAATGGCCCACATACCCTTAAATTATTAAGAGAAAAAGCTGGATTAAAGGGGGATTGGGCGATGCAGGATTAATACCGGTGGGGTAAGCCTTGTGTAACGGGCTTCAGTCCATCAAACTAGGTTAGGCGTTATGGTCACCATCCCAACAGACTGTACCGGGTGTTGCGGGCTTATCCCAGTAATACTGCTTTTTTAATTTTCCAAACATGCCTTTAAGCTCATCCAAAAATTTCAAAACTTAGCCGACATGTACTGTTGACCTCCTTAAACATGTATAAACTTAAAAACCAATATTTTGGGTCAAAAAGGTTGATTTAAAAATGTGTAAAGTCTAGGGGTTTTGAAAGTAACTAAGTCCTGAACACTTAGTGAAATTTCAAGTCTTGAACCCCTTATGCATGCAAATAAGGACTTAAATGATATAAGAACATTACAGGGTATTACAAGAGATAGGATGATGACCTCTAATATCGCCGAATGTACTAATGGATGCTTGGTAGAGGCGAGACAACTTTCTATTTTAGGATTTCTTGAAGATGTTAGAATTTTATTTGCGGCATGGGATTCTAAGAACTGTAAAGTTTCATCTTCTACCAAAATAACATTAGGGAGAATATTTGAAGAAATTCTAACTTTTAATGGCAAGAAGGCTTTATGGATGACAATATATTTTTTAATATTTATGGAAATACAATATTTTTTTAGTCATTAGTAATTTTTATTTTTTCATATGTATTGAAGCATGTGTGTCTAATAGGTTAAACAAGCAGCAACTTATCTTTACAGTGTATATGAATCCAAAACAAGGTACATTATTGATATTGAACGTGGAACATGCAACTGTAGCTTGTATCAAATTGATGAAATTCTCTGTCCACATGAAATTGATGTATTAAATATAAAACATGTAAAAGATTATGGTCCTTACTTCTCAGAGTTCTATAGGCCAAACACCATTGTTAAGACATATGAATTTTTGATAATTTCAAATCTAGAAATGAAGGATTGGATTGTTCCTCAATTTGTTGAAGATGAAGAAGTAGTACCGCCAAAATATAAAAGACCTTCAGGGAGGCCCAAAAAAAGGAGGGTTTTTGAAATCAATTGAATCACTTTTTTCAAGCTCAAAGTTTTGTGATAAATCGGGCGTGCAGGTCACAACCGATGCCCCTGTGATTTTTTCCCAAAGGAAATGTGAACAAGATAATTTGATTATCCATGTTATGACCCATATTTTGTTTTTGTTTGAATAAACAATTTAGTTTATATATGCAAACAATATGAAAAAGTGTTTTAAGTATATTTAATATTGTTATTTCAAGTTCATTTCTTATTAATAGTTTGAGAATAGTATTTTGTGTTTTCATTGATTCAATAATTGATATTTGCAGTTTATATGGTACATAAATTTGGCAGTATGTGTCTTTCTAACATATGTTGCATAATCCATTTCAAGTTGGTTTGATGATTGGTTCTAATCTAAGTGATGTATAATATTAATGTTATATCACTGTATAATAGTTATATATATATATATATTGTTATTAAATTATATAGTCAGTAATAATAAAAATTTGATGAAAGGTACCTATGTTATAATCACATATGTAATGTATTATCATATCGCATTTTATGGTTGGTAAAAAATTTAATATATCTAAGGTATGCAATATGATATTTTGTTGGTTAAGTATTAAGATTAAACTATCTTACATATTTATGTATGAGTTGGTTCATACATAGCTATTTTTCAATATTATACTATTTTTTCAAACATAGCAATGTAATACTTATTTTATAAGGGCTCATTTTACATGGAAATCAGTGTATAGTGACATAATTAATTATAAATTACATAATATACTTATGTATAAGATGTTTCATTCAAAGAAAATAAAATTGTTTGATTACCTACTTCAAATCTCTAATGATTAAAATGCATATTTATAAGGTTTTTTCATACATAACATACATATGTAACCAATCTAGAAAAAAGTTTTACTTGTTAATCAAAAGTAGTTCTACCATTTTTTCAAACATATGTATAAGATGTTTCTATATGTAACATAGTTATTTATAAGGTTTTCCATATATAGTAATTAAAAATGTTTGATTAGCTACTTGAAATCTCCAATGCATAACATACGTATGTATACGGTGTTTCTATACATATGAAACCTATGTAACCAATCGGGAAAAAATGTTGAATTAGCTATGTAAACAAAATTCAAACATTTTTCCAGACATATGTATAAAATTTTTCTATACATCACATATCTGTGTATAAGGTGTTTCCATTCATAGAAATAAAATAATTTGCTTACCTACTTCAAATCAATAATACATAACATTTATCTGAATAAGAAGGTGTCATGGATACTAATAAATACGTATAAGAAGTTGCAAAACAAATTATAAATGATCAAAATAAAAAAAGAAAGTGTTGTGATTCTAAAATAGAGACAAATTTGTCATACATCAAAATATAAGTAACTATGGCAGTTGTTGTAATTGTTTGACATTAAAACGAACATTAAAACCTCATAGTTATTGTAATTATTAAACATTCATTACTAAAACAAGAATATAAATGTCTTCATGATGAACATTTAAGAATTGTGCTACTCTAAAGTAACTATGACAGTTTCATCAATTATTGAAACATACCTATTTCTTGGAGACGGAGGATCGTCACTATCACTTGTGTATCCTTCAATTGCCTTTATCATTCTATAATTCTAGAGTAAAGATGCACAACATACACATTGGACTTGTGGATCAAAACCAATTGAAGGCACTTTTAATCCTTTACTTAATATTTCTGCAAAAGCAGCAACAAAAATGCCACAGTTCCTGAAAATAAAAAAATATTATTATTTAAAAAAATGATAAAATATTATTACTTATTTATACATGTAGAAAAGAAAAAACATTGATGCACTTATAGACTAGTAGATGCTTGCTAAGGTATGTTTTGCACATAGTGAACATCAAATGGGTGTTGATTGAGAAGCTGAGTGCACTGACCAAGCTTGTCTTTGTACACATCCAATGCAGCCTACTCAGTATGTTTTATCTTTTCAAAAATACACTATCTGATAAGTAAGTAGGCAACATCACTGCCAACTTGTGTATTTCATTCGATGGGTCCCTTTTTATTGTACCTAGTAATAAGTCATAGACACGTATAACTGTCTTCTTCAACATAATTATAGCTAACACCCAGTAAAACTCTTTTCTATAGTTAACTAGAATATATACCTCATCAACCATATGCCACAGTAATTCCGCAGGAATACTAAATCTATTAATTGTGTTCGTGATTGATTCTTTATTTCTATCCACTACACATGATTTTGTGTTGTCTTCTTGCATAGTGGTCTGAGAGTATGAATTATCTGGATAATATCTGTGATATGTCACCTCAATATATGTTATGAAGAAGCAAATTGTTGTTGTATATCTATAATTTTCACCTATTTGCATCTTTGATTTCTTTCTTAAATGGTAGAAGATAACATTTAAATGCTAAATAAAACAAAAAAAATATATAAAAATATTATAAATCATCACCAAAATAATAAATCATATGAACAATTTATGATCAATGGAAGAAAACAAATTGTACAGGTAAAGCAGGATTGTACCTTTGACTAAAAAAATTTCTGTGTTTACAATTTATAATGAATGGATAATTAATGTATGATGATGAATTATACTTTAATACATAACATCCCATTTGAATGACAGACCAAACAACCACATTATAAAATAGTTTAATGTTTAATGTACTATACATTTGAATATTGAAAAAAATCTTAAAGTAGTGAGATATAAGATTGCTGTATTTACATTGAAATTGAGTACTAATGTATGAGAATGAATTATACTTTACTTAGAATGTATGATGTTTATGTATTCATTTTTAAGTACAAACCTTTAACCCCATTGTATTAGATAGTATGATACAATTTTCATTATCTATTATATATTGTAATCATTTATGAAATTTAAAAAACTAAAGAATGAATTCGGATTCCAACCACAGTATGTCTAAGAAACTTATCTTATTATACATTGTTACTAAAAATTTGGTTGCTCAACATAAAAAGTTTTTTTAATTTACCTCTTCATTTCAGCATGTGTTAGATTGCAACATCAAGTAGAATTAATTCTTTGTCTGTTGATGTGCAATGATGATAGGCGAATTTACGCGCCTATATCAATATATTTTGCCCATATTCGAGCCTAGTTTTAAGAACTAATTATCTATTTCATACACTTTTAGTCCTTTTTTCTGTAAATGAGCTAACGAACATGATTGGGAAAGTTTCAGGTATAAATGATGCAAAATACAGCAATTTATGGCTTACTTGACGCAAAAGAAAGCTCACGAACGAAGTGGAAAGGAGCTGGACGCCTAAAGGACTAAATCTGCTGCATGGAAAATCTGTCCCGGGCTAAAACAGCATTTCTGAAGACTTTGGGGACTTACAGACACAAAGCTGGATTTTTACCAAGATACATTAACCTAGTATAATTAGGTTATGTGTTTTATTATTCTATTTGGATTATAATTTTGTAACCTTACCCTAGTACATTTGGGTCAAGGATTTCATTAGTATATTAGGATTTGGTTATTTATTTCATTAGCTTAGTAGGAGTAGGATAGGAGTATTATAAATACCCTATCATGCTAGAGATTTAGAGACACATTCTTACAATTCATTCATCTCCTTACAATTAAGACATCTTCCTACAATACATTCTCAATTCTTCATTCTTCTACTCTTAAATTCCACAACAAGAGAATCGTTACTTGCTACGGAATCACCAAAACCACACGCCTAACACCTCTTTTACACGCCATCTACCATGCCAAACGTGATATCCTTCGCATTCATGGGTAACTAAACCTCTTAGTTGGGGTTATGGAAGCCGAATGAGTTACTATCTATTGTTATGAGCTTGTGAGTTCAAGACACGTATATTGCTTATATCATTATTCTCTTCATCTTAAATCTACAATCTTTGCGGTTTCAAACACAAGAACACGCCATTCTAACATCTAACCTGTTCGAGAGAAAGGTTACTTGTCTAGAAAAGAAGACGCATAGACTAACGCCAGTCTAACATTTAACTTGTTTGAGAGAAAAGTTATTTGTCTGGAAAAGAGATAATGTCAAGGTAGTAGGACACCCTTTCCTATTAAAAAGCTAGTGCCGTAACTGGACTAACCTCTTGGAGAATTTGTACCGCTAGACACACTTTAAGCTCGAGAGAGTTAAAGTGAAATAGTCCTTGTTTAGGTCGAGAGACGCTTGGATTTACCATCGACTACAATTATCTATAAGCAATTGCATGTCAAGACTCTACACACTCATAGCCAATAGAGACGTATACCTCTGAAGGTGGACATAACCCCAACGCTCCAATTCTCATTGTTTACAACCAACGTGACAATCTTTCTCTTTTTACTTTATTATTTTCAGCTTTTATTACTTTGGTTACTTATTACAATCCTCCCTTCTTACGAGACTTGCATCAAAAGTCTATTAATTTTACTTACTTGTTGGCCAAGCTATTCTCTGTGGGATCGACACCCAACCCAGGTTGGGTTCTATATTTGCTAACGACCGCTTTACACTCCTACGAGAGCTGTAGATTGAGCGTTATCAAAAAATTGGCGCCGTTGCCGGGGAATACGAGTGTCAATCAAGTTCGTGATAATTACTAGACCCTTTGGTCAAAGATTCTCGTACTTTTACGTTTAGTTTTTGTTTTTGTTTATTGCAGGTTTTTCTTTTAGTGCATTCCCCATACTAGAAAATCTGGTCAACCGTTATTACCAATCAATCCTGAACCGCAACGAATTAGAAGAATGGAAGCACAAGCTGAAATCGACAGGATGGCTGCTCAACACGAGCAAGCAAGATTAGCTGCTCTTGCCGCTGCTCAAGTCCAACAACAAAACATTGATAATCCTGGACGAGGAACAAATCCTGACGATGAAGATTTAGGAGATGGCGAGTTGATAAACCCAAGGCATGGCACTGAAGTCGCAACACCTGCCAATCGAAGAGGTCGACAAGCTCGGTACAGATATGATCGCCAACCTTTGCAACCAGCTTTCGACGATGATGATGATGATCTTGATGGTGCCGGAGCCACTGGAGCTATAATTCCACCACCATTAGCGCCCGGAGCCAAATTCAATATCACAAGCACCATGATTCAGTTATTGCAACTCAAGGGATTATTTGGTGGACTAGCAGGCGATGATCCGAATATGCACCTCATCAACTTTATTTCTACATGCAAGTCTTTTGACAATCCTGGTGTTGGTCAGAATGCTATTCGATTACGTCTATTTCTATTGTCTCTGTCTGGGGAGGCAACATTATGGTTGAATAGGCTGACTCCTGATTCTATTACAAATTGGAGGCAATTGAGAGACGCTTTCCTAGAAAGATTCTTTCCGCCATCCAAGAGGGCTCAATTGAGAGATGAAATCAGCAACTTTCGTCAGCTTCCCTCTGAAGCTCTTCACGAAACATGGGAGAGGTTCAAGACAAAGCTAGCGAGATGCCCAAACCATCACATGACTAATGTTCACCTCATGGAGATCTTGTATAGAGCCTTGAATTCAGTAACTAAACCAGTGGTGGACAACGCAGCTGGAGGTTCTTTTATGGACCTCACCTTTGGTCAAGCAAGCAACATGCTAGATCGTATGACGAAACAAAGTAGAGCTTGGCATACCATGGATTCTGAGGTAGCAAGCCCCACTTTATCTATTGGCATGTCTGCAGACCAAAGAAGAAGAGAAGAAGAACGTGATCAAGATATGGCGCACATGAAAACCCAAATGGATCTTCTTACAAAGCATCTATTAGGGAAGACTGAAAAAGTGAAAGCTATTGCGTCAATAGGAAGAGACGAATCTGATTCGGAAGAGGAGGCCAACTACTTGAACAATCAGGGGGGTTTTCGTGGGAATGCCCAAGGAAACCAAGGTCGGAACTATTATGATAAATCTGGAGGTAAAGACCAAGGTAGTTGGAAGAAAAATAATGAAAATAGTGGTTTGTACGTTCCCCCTGGTAGACGTGACACCACCACATCTAATTCTATGGAAGACATGATGGCTAAGTTATTGAAAGGAGTGGAAGCAACGAGCGCGGGAGTTAAGGAGGTAATTGACGATTTGGCCTCCATGAAGCAATTAGTTGATTCTCATTCCACTTCTATCAAGCAAATAGAGCAGCAATTAAGCCAACTTTCAGCAGCATTCAATCAAAGAAAGGCTGGCACCTTACCGAGCGATACAGTCCAAAACCCAAGGAATGATGGGTCATGCATGGCCATCACTACCAGGAGTGGTAAGGTGCTGGAAACTTCAGCAAAAGACAAGCAAGTAGTTGACGGAACAGCAGACATGGATGCCACACCTAGTGACGCCACTAGAGAAGACGCCGCAATATCCACTTCCAACGTCAAGGACGTTTTGCCTAGTGACGTGCAGCCTGAAAAAAATAAACGGAAGCAAGAGGAGAAGAAAGCCATGGAGAGAACACTTCCATACCCACCACCACCTTTTGCACAAAGATTGAAGAAGGTGGCCGATGACACTAAGTTCAGCAAATTTATGACCATGTTGAAGCAGCTGACTATTAATGTCCCATTGGTAGAGGCACTTGAACAAATGCCTGGGTATGCGAAGTTTATGAAAGATCTTTTGACTAAGAAGAGGGCAACAAGCTATGAGCTGAAAGATGATGTGCATCATTGTAGTGCAATCGCTACCCGATCCATAGTTCAGAAGACGGCCGACCCCGGAGCTTTCACTATTCCTTGCACCGTCGGATCTTTGGACTTTGCTAAAGCATTGTGTGACTTAGGAGCCAGCATCAACTTGATGCCACTATCAATCTACAAGAAGTTGGGGCTAGGAGATCCTACACCAACTAATATGAGGCTTGTTATGGCAGATAGGTCGGTAAAATGACCGGTTGGTATTCTATGCGATGTCTTGGTGAAGGTATCTTCATTCATATTTCCAGCAGACTTTGTCATCTTGGATTGCGAAGCAGATTCAGAGGTTCCCATAATCTTGGGACGCCCTTTCCTTGCTACGGGAAGTGTGCTCATAGACTTGAGAACTAATGAGCTTTCATTCCGAATAAATGATGAAGTGGTGCGCTTTGATGTTTGCAAATCAATGGAACAACCTAAAGATCTAAGTGTATTTTCTGTGGCTGATGTTGTCGTTGATGATGAGGATGAGTTACTTGCTGAAGAGCAAATTCTTGATGATCCTTTGGAGGTTTTGCTCATGGAAGAAGAGGATGATGATGCTGAAATTTCTGAAGATGATATTTGTGCTCTATCAGGATTAGGAGCATATCGCTATACTCCTAAGAAGCTGGATCTTGATCTCAAGAATCGACCCACACCACCAGCTAAGCCATCTATTGAAGAACCACCCACGTTAGAATTGAAGGAGCTGCCAAGCCATTTGAAGTACGCATTCTTAGGAAGCGGAAACACTCTTCCAGTCATACTGGCAGCCGATTTAGGTGAGCAACAAGTTGCAGCTCTTATTGTAATCTTACGCAAGTATATTAGAGCTATTGGATGGACCATTGCGGATATCATTGGTATTCCACCTGGGATTTGCACTCATAAAATTCAGCTTCAAGAAAAGTGCACACCCACCATTGAACATCAAAGACGTCTAAACCCACCAATGCAAGAGGTGGTGAAGAAGGAGATTATCAAGTGGTTAGATGCAGGAGTTGTGTATCCTATTTCTGACAGTACATGGGTAAGCCCAGTACAATGTGTCCCCAAGAAAGGAGGTATGACGGTGGTTGCTAATGCAAAGAATGAGCTTATTCCACTCAGGCCCGTTACTGGATGGAGAGTATGCATGGACTACCGCAAGCTGAATTCTTGGACTCTCAAGGATCACTTCCCCATGCCATTTATGGACCAAATGCTAGATCGATTAGCGGGGAAAGGATGGTTTTGCTTTCTTGATGGTTATTCAGGTTATAATCAGATTTGTATTGCACCAGAAAACCAAGAGAAGACAACGTTTACATGCCCATATGGTACGTTTGCCTTCAAACGTATGCCATTCGGGTTATGTAACGCACCAGCCACCTTTCAACGTTGTATGATGTCTATTTTCTCTGATATGGTAGAAGACACTTTGGAGGTATTTATGGACGACTTTTCAGTTGTTGGTGTGTCCTTTGACGCATGTTTGGTGAACTTGAGCATGGCATTACAAAGATGTGTAGAGTTCAACCTTGTGCTGAATTGGGAGAAGTGCCACTTCATGGTAAAAGAAGGAATTGTTCTTGGGCACAAGATCTCCGAAAGAGCAATAGAGGTTGATCGCGCCAAAATAGAGGTAATTGAAAAGCTACCACCTCCAATTTCGGTGAAGGGAGTTCGCAGTTTTCTTGGCCATGCTGGGTTTTATCGTAGATTCATCAAAGACTTCTCCAAAATTTCAAGTCCATTGTGCAAGCTATTGGAGAAAGATGCGAAGTTTGACTTTAATGATGATTGCTTGAAGGCATTCGAATGCCTTAAAGAAAAACTCATTGAAGCCCCTATCATGGTAGCACCCGATTGGACGCTCCCGTTTGAAATCATGTGTGATGCTAGTGGTGTAGCCGTTGGTGCTGTTCTTGGACAGAGAAAGGAGAAGTTATTTCATCCTATCTACTATGCGAGTAAGGTCCTTAATGAAGCCCAAAGGAATTACACTGTTACTGAACAAGAGCTCCTAGCAGTTGTGTATGCATTCGAGAAGTTTCGTGCCTATCTATTGGGTACTAAGGTGATCGTTCATACAGACCATGCAGCTCTTAGATATCTAATGACAAAGAAGGATGCAAAACCAAGGCTGATTAGATGGGTATTGCTGCTACAAGAGTTTGATTTCGAAGTCAAAGATAGAAGAGGTTGCGAGAACCAAGTGGCTGATCACCTATCTAGACTTGAGAATGAGTATATGGCGCAACCAGAAAATCAGATTGACGATGCATTCCCTGACGAGGAGATACTAGCGACAACAATGGAGAACTTACCATGGTATGCCGACTTTGCAAATTTCGTGGTGAGTAATGTGTTACCTTCCAATTTATCTTACCACCAGAGGAGGAAGTTTATGCATGACGTTCAGCACTACTATTGGGATGAGCCTTATTTGTTTCGAAGATGCGCGGATGGTATCATTCGACGATGTATATCCCATGGAGAAGTGCCTACTATATTGGAATCATGCCACACTTCGCAAGTTGGAGGACATCATGCAGGGAATCGAACGGCAAGGAAAGTCTTGCAAAGTGGTTATTATTGGCCTACAATATTCAGAGATGCACACGACTATGTGAGAAGGTGTGACCAATGCCAACGTCAAGGTGCTATTTCAAAACACCATGAAATGCCCATGTCCAAAATTCTGGAGGTAGAACTCTTTGATGTATGGGGTATTGATTTCATGGGACCATTCGTGAATTCGTTTGGAATGAAGTACATCTTGGTTGCTGTGGATTATGTGTCGAAATGGGTTGAAGCTGTAGCATTGGCCGATAACAAAGGAAAGCGTGTTGTAGCGTTTTTAAAGAAGAATATCTTCTCTCGCTTTGGAGTACCTCGTACTATCATAAGTGATGGAGGATCTCACTTTTGCAACAAGCTATTCAAAACTGTATTGGCCAAGTATGGAGTCAAACAACACAAGGTAGCTACGCCTTATCATCCTCAAACTAGTGGACAAGTAGAGGTTTCCAATCGTGAGATCAAGCAAATCCTTGCCAAGACCGTCAATGCGAATCGGAAGGATTGGTCTCGAAAGCTAGATGATGCACTATGGGCGTATAGGACTGCATTCAAGACACCCATTGGCATGTCACCTTATCAGCTAGTTTATGGGAAGGCTTGTCATCTACCCATCGAGCTTGAGTACAAGGCATTGTGGGCATTAAAGCACTTGAATCTGAATTGGGATGATGTGAAGAACTTGAGGTTGGAGCAGCTGAACGAACTAGATGAATTCCGTCTCCATGCATATGAAAGATCAGATTTATACAAGGAGCGGATGAAGAAGTATCATGATCAGCGGATTGTTCGACGAAACTTCCAAAAAGGTGACATGGTACTACTCTTTAACTCCAGATTCAAGCTCTTCCCAGGTAAGTTAAAATCAAAGTGGTCTGGTCCATTTAAAGTCACCCAAGTCTACTCGTCTGGAGTAGTCGAATTGGAAAATAATGAGGGTGTTATCTTCAAAGTGAATGGCCAACGTGTTAAACCATATATCGGTCCTCTTGACTCGATAAATGACATGGCCATCACTTATCTCGATGAAGTCTAAGTACTCGAGATTACTACGTCGAACCACGACAATAAAAAAGGCGCTAGATGGGAGGCAACCCATCGTTTTATTGTTTTATCGTTTTGTCGTTTTATTGTTTTATCGTTTTATCGTTTTAGTTTTTTTTCTTTTTGATAAATGAAAATCCAAAAATAAGAGTCGTGCCACGACCAAAACTAAGGCGCTTGGTGGGAGGCAACCCATCGTACTAATCGTTTTCATTGTGTTTTGAGCAAATATAGGTGCAAGAAGTATGCAACGAGGAGATTGATTTCAATTGATGATTTGGTCGCATTGTATGGTAAAGTTGGTAAGTTAGGAATGGTGATGCATAAGGCTATGAATTGAGCCTTTCTCACGTCATAATAGGCCTCGAGAAAGGCTAGGCCTTGGTATAAATAGGCCACGAACGATGCACAACCTATTCTATAGCCTAAAGACTCGGAATCTAGTGTGCTATACACAATGCGCCGCCTATTCCTAGGTGTGCTTTTGACTATGCGCTGCCTATGCTATGGCATTTGAGATACTGAGACCAAATGCCATAGACTATGCGGCGCATATGTCTAGAAATGCCATAGGATATGCGACGCATATGTCTCATTATGCCATGGACAATGCGCCGCATATGTAAGTGATATGCCGAGGGATATGCGCCGCATATGCTGTGATTTTGTCCCCAAATCCGATTGTAAATGGGTCATAACCCGACCCATACTCCTCATATATAAAGGGGACTTGTTTTTATGTCACAAACACATTAGAAGCAACCCTAAAGGCGCCGCATATCATCCCAAATCCTCTCAAATTTTTCTTCCTTTGTTCTTCCAATCCACAACAACTTCTCCACAATCTTCAAAGCAAGTAAGTGCTCTCTTATTCTTCATCTATTTATCGTAAGTACTACGTTGCTATGCTTATTATAAATTGCTAAATCATAAGAAATTGGTGGTGATGTTCATGTGATTGGATAATTGTTGCAAAATCGTGTGATTGAAGGTATACGTATGGAATTCGTGACTTGTTTCCGACTTGAATTTTGTTTCAATGGCATTGTTATGATACTTGCTGAACATATGTGACTATGAATATTACTTGAGAGTGTGGTTTGGATGCTTGCATGATTAACCATCCCGGCCATCGGGATAAAGTTATAGTGACTATCGACTTAGGAGGTGGTGTTTGTTGTTCGAATAACAATTCCATGTGGTAACCCCTATGTTGTAGTGTTGCTATATGCACCATGAAAGTCGTCCAAATGGCTGCACATAAGTGATGTAATGCTGATTTTCTTGTTGGAATACAATCCTAAGACGTATGTCGACGAAGTCTGAGTACTCGACCACTTTCACTTCACTAATTTGTGCTAACAAGATTAAGTGTGGGGTGGTACCCCTAGTGCTTGCATGTAGATTGTATAAAGTGAGATTGTGCTACAACTAACATTATCTCTAGTCTCAGGTACAATGGCACCCAAAGCAAAGCAAGGCAAGGAGAAGGCTACCACGACCCGAAAGGATAAAAAGAGAAGCCGAAAAGACCAAGGAGAATCATCTTCAGCACACCTACCACGCAGAATGTTCGGAATCAAATGGGTTCTTGAGGAAGAAGCCAAGGCATGGTACAGCAGCAACAAAGAAAAGAAATATGTGCACGTCGACTTAATCAACAAGGAGACCTTAGCAAAGAAGGAGCCGCAAATGTTGGCTAAAATTATGGCTTTGAAGCTGGATTTCATCTTCCGTGACATGGGAGAGTGCAATCTTGACTTGACAAGAGAGTTTTATGCCAACTGGTCGCCAAACACAACAGGCAACGAAGTCAAAATTCGAGGCTAAGTGTTACAGCTTACAGCGGATTGGATCAACTCGTTTCTAGGCCTACCTTCGGCCGACACTGCACCATACAAAGAGCTGTACAGCAGGCCTCCTTACAGAGCAATAAGACACATGCTTTGTGGAAGCAGATCAATGGCAAGATGGGGCAGACATAAGGAAACAGGCCGTCACAACACATTCCCCTATGCTCCACTAAATAGGGAAGCAAGAATCTGGATGCGCATTGTCAACTCATGCCTTATTCCTGGGACGCAATACACCAAGATATCGAGAGATAGAGTGTGTTTGGTTTATGCGTTGATGACGAATGTCCCTATCAACTTTGGGGCAATCATTCGATCTACCATGAGAAAAGCCAGACTCCACTGAAGGTCCCATTTCACATTCGGCAATTTGTTGACAGCAATGTTGCGGAAGGAGGATATAGAAGAGGAACCAGCTGACCACAAACTCCCACATAACCCAAAGAAGGTTGACCTCACCAAGGTCAAAGAGGCTGAAACAACGCATGGAGTCAACCTTACCACTGCGGAGAGACATGATCGTGACGAGAGTTTCTTTCGTCATCTCTATGGCATGACGAGATTCACTATGATGAGTGGTGGACGTATTCCAACTGCTGAAGAGCTCCAACAGCTGGACCACGACTACCCAATGAATAGGCATGCCCGGGAGATGTGTGGAGTGGGCGTATATTTTGAGGAACCTCTTGATGATGACGTGCCAACTGATGATGATAGACGATTTCCTGATTCTGATGCTGAGGAGAACTCTGACGATGACTCTTACGATGATTCTGACGAAGGGGGTATGACCCCCGACATTGAGGAGGAGTCCGACTAATCAGGTTCTTCGACTTTATTTTCCACTGAGGGCAGTGTCTAGTCTAAGTGTGGGGTGTGGCAGAATCTGCATGCTATACTTCTTTGTTTGCACCTATGTTTGTATGTTTGCTTGTTTTACTTTGTTTTAGTCCATTTTTTTGTTTGACGTTTTTTCAGTTTTTAGGAGTAAAATTTTTCTAGCTACGCATGAAATTATTTTGATAGGCAGCATGAAAATAGAACAAGAGTATGTGCTACAATGTGACTATTGAGACATTTAGGCTCTAGTTGTGACTCATTATGTGATAGTGTGTGATTCAATTCCTTCATTTGTTGGGTCGAGAGTCTATATTACTACCAATCAAGTCGACCATGTGCCTTGTGTGTGTGAGGTAATAGTATATTCTATGTATGTGGCTGATGCTAGAACTTGCCTCGTATGTATGCAAAGCGAAAATAAGGAATGTAAGTTTAGGATATGATTTAGGCATTTCTTTGGCAACCTATACAAGTTTACCTTCAGTTTTTCCTACCCATGTAAATCATCCTAGTTAAACCCTTTTGAGCCTTTAGCCTATTTCTTTGACAACCTTGTATGTAAGCCTAATCCATTTTTTGCAAGACCGTAATTTGATCCAAATTCCTAAGTGCTTTGAAGTGAAAAAGTCATGTGACAACATAAGAGGAAATTGGGTGAGTATGAGGCTTTAAATTGTAATGGTGCTTGAATATGTTATGAAAAAGAAAGGGCTATTATAAGAGGTATGTTGCGAAAAGAAAAAGGAAAAGAAAGCTGAAAAGTGAGTTGTGCTTAAAATTGAAAAACAAAAAGATGAGAACAAGGGTGGAAGAATAAAATAAAGAAAGGTTGAAAGAAAAAAGTGTCAATGATACAATGTGATGTATTAAAGTGCTTAGGAACTTAGTCACTATTTCTGGCCAAAATAGTCCTACCTGTCCCTTAGCCTACATTACAACCATCAAAAGACCTACTTGATCCTAATCTTAACATTCCGACATTTAGTAGAGTACTACATTAAAGGCAAGCTTATGGTCATTAGTTGCTACATATGAATTCTTTGTGAGAGTGAGTGCAAGGATACTTTGATACCCATGTTTGAAAAAAATATGCTATATTTGTGAGTGATTATGGGTACTATGTGAGACACATATGGTTGATGAGTTTTGGATAGTTGTATATGATTCTATGTACCTTAACGTTTGCATGCGAGTTGATCACCATCACGAGTCTATGCTTGAGGTTAAATTGTTTCTACTTAATCGGAAAGCTACTCTTTGTTGCTAATTGTTGTGCTTGTCTTGAAGGATGTTTTGTGTTGTTGCTGTAAAAACCTTAAGTCGATGCTTAGAAGGACATGATATGTTGTTCGAGGACGAACAAAGCTCTAAGTGTGGGGTGTTGATGATAGGCGAATTTACGCGCCTATATCAATATATTTTGCCCATATTCGAGCCTAGTTTTAAGAACTAATTATCTATTTCATACACTTTTAGTCCTTTTTTCTGTAAATGAGCTAACAAACATGATTAGGAAAGTTTCAGGTATAAATGATGCAAAATACAGCAATTTATGGCTTACTTGACGCAAAAGAAAGCTCACGAACGAAGTGGAAAGGAGCTGGACGCCTAAAGGACTAAACCTGCTGCATGGAAAATCTGTCCCGGGCTAAAACAGCATTTCTAAAGACTTTGGGGACTTACAGACACAAAGCTGGATTTTTACCAAGATACATTAACCTAGTATAATTAGGTTATGTGTTTTATTATTCTATTTGGATTATAATTTTGTAACCTTACCCTAGTACATTTGGGTCAAGGATTTCATTAGTATATTAGGATTTGGTTATTTATTTCATTAGCTTAGTAGGAGTAGGATAGGAGTATTATAAATACCCTATCATGCTAGAGATTTAGAGACACATTCTTACAATTCATTCATCTCCTTACAATTAAGACATCTTCCTACAATACATTCTCAATTCTTCATTCTTCTACTCTTAAATTCCACAACAAGAGAATCGTTACTTGCTAAGGAATCACCAAAACCACACGCCTAACACCTCTTTTACACGCCATCTACCATGCCAAACGTGATATCCTTCGCATTCATGGGTAACTAAACCTCTTAGTTGGGGTTATGGAAGCCGAATGAGTTACTATCTATTGCTATGAGCTTGTGAGTTCAAGACACGTATATTGCTTATATCATTATTCTCTTCATCTTAAATCTACAATCTTTGCGGTTTCAAACACAAGAACACGCCATTCTAACATCTAACCTGTTCGAGAGAAAGGTTACTTGTCTAGAAAAGAAGACGCATAGACTAACGCCAGTCTAACATTTAACTTGTTCGAGAGAAAAGTTATTTGTCTGGAAAAGAGATAATGTCAAGGTAGTAGGACACCCTTTCCTATTAAAAAGCTAGTGCCGTAATTGGACTAACCTCTTGGAGAATTTGTACCGCTAGACACACTTTAAGCTCGAGAGAGTTAAAGTGAAATAGTCCTTGTTTAGGTCGAGAGACGCTTGGATTTACCATCGACTATAATTCTCTATAAGCAATTGCATGTCAAGACTCTACACACTCATAGCCAATAGAGACGTATACCTCTGAAGGTGGACATAACCCCAACGCTCCAATTCTCATTGTTTACAACCAACGTGACAATCTTTCTCTTTTTACTTTATTATTTTCAGCTTTTATTACTTTGGTTACTTATTACAATTCCCCCTTCTTACGAGACTTGCATCAAAAGTCTATTAATTTTACTTACTTGTTGGCCAAGCTATTCCCTGTGGGATCGACACCCAACCCAGGTTGGGTTCTATATTTGCTAACGACCGCTTTACACTCCTACGAGAGCTGTAGATTGAGCGTTATCATGCAACAATGAAATTTAACTCTTGATAACCTAGACTGAAACAATTCTTCAGATAGTGATTGTCATTCTTTTTCCTATACCATTAATAAATGTATAAGTGTTACATATGATTATGTTGACGTACTAATTTTTGTAAAAAAGGTTTTAAATTTCTTACCTGCCACCATGATATTTTAATAAAATTTCTACAATCCTTTTCGAGTATTCCAATATTAACTCACTAGAAAACTCTTGAGAAATAGTACACCCCTTGAATGCATACTTCTTCTTATTTTCATTATCATAACTGCCACCTACCTTTGAACTTGAACCAATTTTAGTAGGTTCAGTAACCTAAATATCTTGTACTTCTTTTGTCCCTTTTTACTGGTACTTTCATGACATGATGATCCTGAACTTGAACATCTGGAAAATCAGGTAGAAATTGATTATCAAGAAGCATCCATTAGCTCTCGGTAATTGTATTTGGAGTACCAACATCAAGATTGTAATACCCCAAAAGAAATTTAATTGAACTTTTGTCCGTAAATGTGTCGGTATCCTATCTTTGAGAATGATTTATAATTATTCTATGCGTCATTTCTTGGATTTCGACCCACTATTTCATAGATCATTGAATAATATTTTTAACAATATATGGATCACCTAAAATGGACACTCGAGCGATGAGTTATGACCATTTCAATCGAACTATGAACAGTAAAATGTGCAGGAAAAAAAATACTGCAACCAGGCAATTTTTTTGGTCAACTTCAAACGATCATAACTTCTTATACATAATGAACTGTGTGACCTGGTATATATCAACGGAAATACCTAAGAGTATTATTTCTAATGAAATGGGTTTCATCTAATTTGGACATTGGAGTAAAATGTTATGGTCGATTTACTTCGGCCTATCGGATAGATCACTGAAGAGCAGGCTTGACTTTAATTGATTTTTAAAGGTATTTTGGTCATTTCACATTATGGTAACCCTCGATATATACCCCTTTTGAGCTGAGAATTGTCATTCATTTTCTCTCATTTCTCTTATATCTCTCTCTCAAAATATATGCACACACATATATATATATATACATACATATAGATGAAGAGGAGTTAGGGTTAGGGTTCCAATTTGGGAAAAATTGATTCAAGGCTTCACTTCGCGAATTGCTTTCGTCAATCTCTTCGGCTATGAAATATAAGGTATGCAAGTGTTTATCTATGGACTCCTTTCGTCCATAGAGCCTACAAATTCTTTTTCAAAGGCTCAAGATACATGTGTGTGTATATATATATATATATATGATTATACTTTCTAAATTTTCATTGTGTATGTGTATAGTATTCACATGATGGTTGAGATATATGTGTGGGATGATTATGTGTGTTGGTTGAAGTATATGTGTATAATATTTGTGTGATGGTTGGTGATTTTGTTGTTGAAGTTGATGATATCCAAGAAGGGGATCTTTGTATATTTGTGGAAACTATAGTGGTGTGTGATGTATAAATGTATGAAATGGGTGATTGAATACTTGTAATCCCGATGAATCCACCTATGCCTAAGAAGAGCATGTAAGGTGTTTGTGAAAATACCTAAGAGACTAGAGATTTTGTTTTTATAACATAATAGGTCCAAAATTAATTGATTATGAATATATGATGATTAAAATTGTTAAGCCTTGATTTATACTATTATTCCATTATTTCCTTATTATGACTTGACAATTGTTATTGGGAGTTTTATATCCCTACTATTGATTGATATGTCATGTATTTTCTAAATGTGAGTTGATTGTGAATTGAGAAATATGGATGTTGAAGTTGAAGGATGATGGTGTTATGGTGCATGAAATTGAGCATTAAACCTATGCCCTAAATGGTGCATGTAAGGTGATTGCTAAAATGCCTATGTGAAGAAGAATTAAGTATTTGACATGTTTGTTATCCAAGTTATGATTTCATGCCATATCCATATGCTTAACTTATGTCTACCATATGTTTGACAAAAAATTTAAGAGAATAGGAAACTATGCATTGTGGTTCATTAGGTCTTAAAAGATAAATTCATGCTTTGTTCCTAAAGGTAGTTGATTTCCTTGAATTTGTGGTGCGTTGTGGGTGTATGATGGAATGCCATGATGAATTGTTGAGGTAACTATGATGTTTGTGCATAGTATTTGTTGTGGACCCAAAGCATGCTCCCCACATGTTCAATTGGATGCTTATATAAAGAAATGAGGCCACTTGATTTGCTAAGTATTAAGTCCTCAATTATGTGTTGCGTATGATGGCCTCTGGTCATATTGTGTATGAGTTATCTATCTTGTGTTACTTTATGCTATTTAGTGTTGGGGGTACATATGCCCGAAATAGTCTACTGGTCTAGAGCCAAGTCAGTTTCATAGTAATCTTAATCGAGCAATGAACAATGAACTCCCTGTTAGTTTCAAAACTTGGGAAAACTCGGTAATCTCAAAAATTATTTTTTATCGAATAATCGGGACATGAAGCTCTGAAATCTTACATATCAATTCACTCCGTTACAGACCTCTGTACATTTTGTGAGATAGTAAGATTATCTTAAAAGTAAGTGGCCTTTAGAAATACTTCATCGGAGAACGGAATCAAGCGAACTCAATCATATTGGTAAAGTATCATAATATAAGAACAGATTCAGTTCAGTTGAGTACAGTTAAGAACCGTTAAATATCTTTCAGTTGGGAGTAGAATTCAGCACCGAGTGAGGTAAGGATGGGAATATTCCTGCCAGTAGAGGGTTTGATTCCTTCTAGAAATCGTTATGCTTCAGAACTACATTGCCAGCGTAGGTTGAGACATCTTTCCTATGAGTAGATGGTTAGATGAGGTGGTTGTCGTACGAGCAGAGGGTCCCACCATTCTCATTTTAGGTCTTGATAGTAGAGGGTCCTATGCAGTTGTATTTACTGGTGGAGCAGTATTGACACCCTTCAAACTGGGGTACACGTTGGATCCAACTTATGGTAAGTGGGGCATGCCGGTTAAATGATCACTCCCACAGTTTCAGTACTAGTCTCAAAAAAGAACTCAGTTAATGTGAAGAAGTTGAGTCTGTCAGATATAGGCCTCCCAGTATTGCTATTATTATCATTGAGTAGAGAGACTTCCTACGAGATGATGGTTGCTCTCGAACTTATTTACCCATTATCATTATCGTGGAGTATAGAGACTTCTTTCTAGATCAGGATTGATCTCAGATTCAGTTGTTTAGTATTCTAAAGACTTTTTACTAAATGAGGTTTGATCTCAGATTCAGTTGTTCAGTGTTCTAGAGACTTCCTGGTAGATGAGGCTTGATCTCAGATTCAGTTGTTCAATGTTCTAAAGACTTCCTGCTAGATAAGGGTTGATCTCAGATTCAGTTGTTCAGTATTCCAGAGTTGGTGAGTTTGAATATCAAATATCAGTAATATCAGTTATCCGATTTCTCAGTATGAATAAGTATAGATGTCAGCTCTAGTAGCTTCAGATACTCAGTATCTTATTGTCAGTATTATTATTTTCGGGTGTCAACGTTCAAAATGTAACATTCGGTGTCATGATGATTTCAGCTATACTTTATGCATCCTTGTGTGTATTGTTGATCAGACATGTTTCAAAATTGGTAACTGCAGAGTTTCTATATATGTTTATTCCAGGGAATACATATTATTAACATTGTTATGTTTATGCATAAGCCTTATATTTTACCTTACCCTATCATTGTATACTCGGTACATTCTTTGTACTGATGCATTCGCGCTATGGTGCTTTCCCCACCATAGGTTCAGAAGATCGAGCTTCAGAGTATATTTAGCTATCAGATCTTGTAGCAGTGGGTGCAGCAGTGAGTCCTCATCATCCGAGGATTTTCTATTTCATTATTTTGGTGATTTTAGTAGATGGAGTTAGTTGGTGATTTATACCTTCAACTCCACAGTTCAGACAGTGTAGAGGCTTTTCAGATAGATGTATTGATATTTAGTTTTCAGTACTGTATATTTAGATGTTTGAACCTTATGGACAGATTTAGCCAATTTCTGCATTTATCCTGCTACATTATGAAGTGAACAAATACGGATATCAATGAAGGTTTAGCTTCTGGTCGCTCGGGGTCATGATTATCGTGTGGCATTCCGGTTCATGGGAATCGGGGCGTTACAAACTTGGTATCAGAGACTAAGGTTAAACAGTGTCCTAGGGAGTCTGAAAAGCCGCATCTAATAGAGTCTTTTACATGAGTGTGTTGCGCGCCACATTCATGTAGGGGAGGCTATGGGATATTTAGAAGAGTTTCCGTTTGTTCATGATCCAGATTGTGCTATAGCAATATTTTCCAAGAGTGTTATCTAGACTCTTGTAATGATCTACTTATTTCAGATTTACCTTACTCTTAAGGTAACAAAAGTAGTGAAGCCAAAGTCTTTCAGATAGAAATTTCTCTGACAGTCCCCGCAGATAGTTTCAAGATAGTGTTCTCTAAAGTGAGCAGAGTATGCCTTATGGGGTTAGCTGTTTATATGGTGAATGAATGTGCTTGAAATTATATTTGTAAGAATCTAAGTGTGGAAGTTGGGAATTATATGTGTTGATTGATAGAGATATAGCTGTGATTCTCATCGTGTGGAGAAGTATCACTTTAAGAGATGTGATATTTAAAGGCTAGAATGAGAATAGTATGTTTAATAAAGATTTGTGGATATTCATGTTATGTTTTAGAAGATAACCTTGAATCTTGGAAGAATGCAAGTTTGTGGACTCCAAACTAAGTATTAAGATGTGTGTGTAGTATTAGCAGCCTATGAAGAAATTGAAGCAGATAATGTATTTAGTGAGACAAGTAGGTATTGCAAAGAGTGTATGTATATGATGATAATTGTACAGACTAAGGAAATATCAGAGTTGTATTCCAAGAAGTAGCATTGGTATTGAATTTATGTTTTCAGGTGTAGTCTTTCTGGACGAATTAAGTTATCATTTTGTGCACCGTTGTGCCTTAGACTCTAGAGTACATTGGTTGTAGTTTATTTTGGGGTTTAGCTAAGTGTTCAAAAGTTTCTAATGATGACTTAAAGCTGAGAGAAGGATGATAGAGAAAGTGATAAGTCAGGCCCTCAAAATCTGGTAGTGGTGCCAGAAGGTATGGAAAAGCAATAAAGGGAGACAGTTCCTGACCCATTCTTATTTCAGTGAAATATGTCTAGAGGGACCTTGGTACCAAGGGGGAGATACCCCATAATATTATAATAACTGTATGTCAATGCTCTTTCTATGATGTTAACCTCATCATTCATTGTATTTCTAGTTATGCTTTTGACAATTTGGTATATTAGGTATATTCGTATTTAGTATGCAGGTTCAATAGAAAGGAACTCAAATTGTGGGCATGTTTAAATATGTATTAAGGAGATTCATTGGGTTATGATTCTGTGTATCTGAGATGCATTTGTCTTGTGAAAATTTACCCATGAGTGGGTTGTTGAATGTTTTATGCGATAGATGTGCATGACTAGTGAAAGTACGCAGAGTATTGGTTGCTTCAGTCGTGTGGCTATGTTTTCATATATGTTACTATCTTGAATAAACCTAGTCGATTAGTGTTCTTGATCTGGCCTTCACATTCAAGGATGAATTTTTCCAAGGGGGAGATGATGTAATACCCCAGAAAATTTTTTCGTTGAAATTTTGTGCATAATGTATCAGAATCCTATCTTCTAGAATGATTTATAATTTTTCTGTGTCATTTCTTGGATTTCGACCCACCATTTCGTAGAACATCGAATAAGCTTTCAAAAGATATTTGGATCACCCAAAACGAACACTCGAGCGATGAGTTACAATCATTTCGATCAAACACGACCATTCCGATCAAACTGTGAACAGTAAAATGTGCAGGAAAAAAATACTGCAGCCACGCGATTTTTTGGTCAATTTCAAATGATCATAACTCCTTGTACCTAATGAAATGTGTGAGCGTCTATATATCAACGGAAAGCCCTGAGAGTATTCTTTCCAATGAAATTGGTTTCATCCAATTTGGATATCGGGGTAAAAATATATGGCCAATTTACTTCATCCTATCGGATAGATCACTGAAGGACAGATTTGACATTAATTGATTTTTAAAGGTAATTTAGTCATTTCCCTTTATGGTAACCCTCTATATATACCCCCTTTGAGCTGAGAATTGTCATTCATTTTCTCTCATTTCTCTTATATCTCTCTCTCAAAATATATGAATATATATATATATATATATAGAGAGAGAGAGAGAGAAAGAGAGGAGTTAGGGTTAGGGTTCTAAATGGGGGAAAATCGATTCAAGGGTTCGCTTCCCGAATTACTTCCGTCAATCTCTTTGGCTACAAAAGCTAAGGTATGCAAGTGTCTATCTATGGGCTCGTTTCGTCCATAGAGCCCACAAATTCTTTTTCCAAGTCTCAAGATACATGAGTATATACATATATATATATATATATGTTTGTATGTATATATATGATTAAACTTTCTAAATTTTCATTGTGTATGTGTGTAGTATTTACATGATGGTTGAGATACATGTGTGGGATGATTATGTCTGTTGGTTGAAGTATATGTGTGTAGTATTTGTGTGATGGTTGGTGATATGTTGTTGAAGTTGATGATATCCAAGAAGAGGATCTTTGTATGTTTGTGGAAACTATGGTGGTGTGTGATGTATAAATATATGAAATGGGTGATTCAATACTTGTAATATCGATGAATCCACCTATGCCTAAGAAGTGCATGTAAGGTGTTTATGGAAATACCTAAGAGACTAGACATTTTATTTTTATAACATAATAGGTCCAAAATTAATTGATTATGAATATATGATAATTTAAATTGTTAAGCCTTGATTTATACTATTATTCCATTATTCCTTGTTATGACTTGATAATTATTATTGGGAGTTATATAGCCCTACTATTGATTGATATGTCAAATATTTTCTAAATGTGAGTTGGATTGTGAATTGACAAATGTGGATGTTGTAGTTGATGGATGATGGTGTTGTGGTGCATAAAATTGAGCATTAAACCTATGCCCTAAATGGTGTATGTAAGGTGAGTGCTAAAATGCCTATGTAAAGAAGAATTAAATATTTGAGATGTTTGTTATCCAAGTTATGATTTCATGTCATATCCATATGCTTAACTTATGTCTACCATATGTTTGACAAAATATTTAAGAGAATAGGAAACTATGCATTGTGGTTCTTTAGGTCTTAAAAGATAAATTCATGCTTTGTTCCTATAGATAGTTGATTTACTTTAATTTGTGGTGCGTTGTGGGTGTATGATGGAATGCCATGATGAATTGTTGAGGTAACTATAATGTTTGTGCGTAGTATTTGCTTTGGACCCAAAGCATGCTCCCCATGTGTTCGATTGGATGCTTATATAAAGAAATTAGGTCATTTCATTTGCTAAGTGTGAAGTCCTCAATTATTTGTTGTGTATGATGGCTGATGGGCATGTTGTGTATGAGTTATCTATCTTTTGTTAATTTATGCTATTGTGTGCTGGGGGTACATATGCCTGAAATAGTTTGCTGGTCTAGAGCCGAGTCAGTTTCACGGTAATCTCAATCGAGCGATGAACAATAAACTCCCGGTTAGTTTCAAAACTTAGGGAAAACTTAGTAATCTCGAAAATCATTCTTTATCGAATAATCGGGCCATGAAGCTCTGAAATCTTACATATCAATTCACTCCGTTATAGACCTCTGTATATTTTATTAGATAGTAAGCTTATCTTAAAAGTAAGTGGCATTTAGAAATACTCCATCAGAGAACGGAATCAAGAAAACTCTGTCATATTGATAAATTATCATAATATGACAACAGATTCAATTCAGTTGAGTACAGTTAAGAACCGTTTAACTATCTTTTAGTTAGGAGTAGGATTCAGTGCCGAGCGAGCTAAGGATGGAAACATTTCTGCGAGTAGAGGGTTTGATTCCTGGTAATAATCCTTATGCTCCAGAACTACATCGCCAGCATGGGTTGAGACATATATCCTATGAGTAGAGAGTTAGATCAGGTGGTTGTGCTACGAGTAAAGGGTCCTACTGTTCTCGTTTGAGGTCCTGATAGTAGAGGGTCCTATGCAATTGTCTTTACTGGTGGTGCGGTATTGACACCCTTCCAGCTGGGGTAGAGGTTGAATCCCACTTGTGGTAAGTGGGGTATGTTGGTTAAATGATCACTCTCACAGTTTCAGTAACAGTATCAGAAAAGAACTTAGTCAATGTGAAGAAGTTGAGGCTGTCAAATACAGTCCTCCAAGTATTGCTATCATTATCATTGAGTAGAGAGACTTCATGTGAGATAAGGGTTGCTCTCGAACTTATTTACCTATTACCATTATCGTAGAGTATAGAGACTTCTTGCTAGATGAGGGTTGATCTCAGATTTAGTTGTTCAGTGTTCTAGAGACTTCCTGTTAGATGAGAGTTGATCTCAGATTCACTTGTTCAGTGTTCTAGAGACTTCTTTATAGATGAGGGTTGATCTCAGATTCAATTGTTCAGTGTTCTAGAGACTTTCTACTGGATGAGGGTTGATCTCAGATTCAGTTTTTTAGTCTTTTAGAGACTTCCTGCTAGATGAGTGTTAATCTCAGATTCAGTTGTTCAGTGTTCTAGAGACTTCCTGCAAATGAGGGTTGATCTCAGATTCAGTTGTTCAGTGTTCCAGAGTTGGTAAATTTGAATATCAAATATCAATAATATCAGTTATCGGATTTCTTAGTATGGATAAGTATTGATGTCAGCTCTAGTAGCTTCAGATACTCAGTATCTTATTGTTAGTATTACTATTTTCGGGTGTCAGCGTTCAAAATGTAACATTAGGTGTCATGATGATTTCAGTTGTACTTTATGCATCCATGTGTGTATTACTGATCATACATGTTTCAAAATTGGTAACTGCAGAGTGTCTATATATGTTTATTCCAGCGGATACATATTATTCGGGTTGTTATGTTTATGTATAAGCCTTATATTTTACCTTACCCTATCCTTGCATACTCGGTACATTCTTTGTACTGGCGCATTCGCGCTATGTTGCTTTCCCCGCCATAAGTTCTAAAGAGCGAGCTTTAGAGTATATTTAACTGTCAGATCTTGTAGCAGTGGGTGCAGAAGTGAGTCCTCATCATTCGAGGATATTCTATTTTAGTGTTTTGGTGATTTTAGTAGACGGAGTTAGTTGGGGAATTGTCCCTTCAACTCCACAGTTCAATGTAGAGGCTTTTCTGACAGAGGTATTGATATTTAGTTTTCAGTACTGTATATTTAGATATTTGAACCTTATGTCCAGATTTAACTAGTTTCTGCATTTATCGTATTATATTATGTAGTGAACAAATACGAATATCAGTGAAGAATTAGCTTGTGGTCCCTCGGGGTCATGAGCACCGTGTGGCATTCTAGTTTATGGGAATCGGGGTGTTTCAGAGATTCTTTGTAGTTGATGGTGTTGTTAATACAAATATAAGTGCATCAACAATGTCTTGAACTAAATCTATTATTATGACAATGAAATCATCCTACATATATGATTGTTAATGTGTTATCTAGTAATGAATGAGTTGCTTAGAAATGTAAATGAAGAAATATAACATTCTATTTTCCATGTGTAATATACATATGTATTATTGATTTTAATACTTTACTTCTCATCCCTAAACACAACATATTTTATGATAAGTAGCTATAAAGCATGAGATATTATTAGGAATTAAAAAAAGAAACACAAACATGTAAAAGATGTTTCTATAAATAATGTACTTTTGTATAAGGTGTTTCATACATAGCAAATAATATTGTTTGATTAGCTACTCCAAATCTCTAATGCATAACATACATATGTATACAATGTTTCTATACATAATGTACTTTTGCATAAGGTATTTCATACATAGCCAAAAATATTGTTTTATTAGCTACTTCAAATCTATAATGAATAACATACATGTGTATAAGGTTTTTCCATACATAACGTACCTATGAAACAAGTCTGAAAAAAAGTATTACTAGTTAATCAAACATAGTTCTACCATATTTCAAGATATATGTATAAGATATTTCAATACATCACATACTTGTGATGAGGTGTTTCATACATAGATAATATAATTAGTTTGATTACCTAATTCAAATCAACAATAAATAACATTTATATGAATAGGCAGGTGTCATACAAAAGAGTAAATATGTATAAATAGAGACAAATCTATCATACATATCAACTGTCTCATAAAAATGTATAATAACATCTTCAAAATACCTTCTATTCACTTTGAACGTCACTTGTTGTTGTATATTCAGTATTAATACATTCTTGGAAACTCGGGTCCACAGGTTGAATTTCAACAGGATCGTTACTTGGGATATCACTCAGTAGACCCTTGTGCTCACCATCATTTTGTTTGAGAATGAAAGGTAAAACTATTTACTAGTAGTAGAAAGATATAGTTATACTAACTAGCACATCTATCGGAAAAATACCTAAAAGTCCTCCATGAATGGACTGTCCTTTTTTCGATTATTCTTCACCACCTTCTTCCTTATTATCCACTTTATCATCCTGTATAAAATCACATTAGGATTGTATCAGTTTTTTCCTAAACTATTAAAAAACTAACTGTATGATAATTTTATATTGGTAATTCTTTATTTTCTTCTTGCTTCAAAGCTTTCACCACCGATGCAAGTATATTTGATATTAATGTACCAGGTCTGCAATATTTTGATCAACCTTAGTACGTACACAAAAACAAATATTATTAACAACAATAGTTTTATAAAAAAGAAATAGCAATAACAAAGTTAACTTACATAATACGTGATGTATGACCTTATCTTATCCATGTTTGAATTCTACGTAGAATACCATGAGGTATTGTGGAAGATAAAGGAAAAGTCTTGAATTTCTCTTGCTCCAGAGACGTAACAATTTGTTCTTGCTGACCATGTTAAAACTGAAATGATACCTAATCTATTGAAGCATCTTACTTTTTTTTTAAAAAATCCTGATTCATCACCTAATTAACGAGAAAATTTGGAAATCTCATCATCTTTCATACCTGGACTGTATTCTTCAAACATCATAGTCTTTCTTCTTTTAAAAGCTTGTTCAGCTAAGGATAATCGTGCCTTAATTAGAATTTCTCACAGGTGTATAGTGCTGAAATTGTCATAATCCTCGGTTCCAAAATAATGCACGGTTGATTTTCATGAGTTATCATTTTCAAATTGTAATCAACAGATGTGGTAGCAACAAATGTTGGAAATCCATCACTTATCTACAAATCCTCTATAAAAGACAAATCCAACCTCTAAACTTCTTCATGTGTTGCTTGTACATTCTTGTAAGTAAACTGGTAATATGAAAATCAACATAAAAGTATTAGAACAACAAGAAAATGAATTGTGAAAAAAAAGGTTATACATCAACCTTACTGAATATTCCAACCTTAAATGACTCATATTTAGGCCTCACACACTTTACAGACTAGTTGAATGTCCTTGAAATGATGCTTTTCTAATGGACCATAATTTTTTTTATCAACTTCTAAGCAGCACTCAAACATCCAAACATTGAGTGTATGTGCCATTTCACCCAAAGAGTATAACTATTTTGCAATGAAGAAATCCTATAGCCATGAGTTTATCAACTTCTCAAATGTAATCTTTCCCCATGGAAAATATTGGTAATGATCATCCTCAACAAGTCTAGAAATGTGCTAAACTAATTGGTGAATCAAAATATTGATAAAAGGAGAATGTATGAACAGAGTATAGTATAGTAATGTTCAGAACATCTTGAGAGTTATCAAAGTTTTCCATCTTGGCACGTTGAATCAACGTTTGCTTAGAAATTCTAGCTTTAGCATTTGGGAAATACTTCGACATCAAAGTTGATCTGGGTGATGAAGTATACCTATATTCATAAATATTACTGGTACATTTAAGTTTGATAATTATGGCAAACTCAAGCATAGAGAATTCAAGGATATTACCTAGTATAAAAACATGAATCTCGTCATATTTGTCCTACTGGATTTCTAGCATCAGAAGGAATTGGATATTTGCCCTATCTAGTTGCACTGATGTATGTCGAGGAATACACCCAAAAATTATATTTCTAAATGCCTCAAAAACTTCATCCCCAAAATAATTCTTTATATCTTCTCCAAATTATTGATTACATGAGCTACCAATACGCAATGGGTGATTCAGGACTTTGTAAATGAAATATTTCATGCCCTTTTACAATAATATATATATATTTTTAAAGTTATCACAACTATCACAAAAAATCAGGTTACAACAAAAAACAAAAATATAAGAAACACAAAAAAAGTGTAAACATTGAAGCAGACTACAAAAGCAAATAAAAGACAACCCAATATAACAGTTTCACATATATGTGAAAACCATATACAAGTCATAATATAATCTTTTATAGTTTCAGATGCATATGTGCACCTTATACAACTCACAATATAAACTTGTCAAATGTATAATGTTATCTTATACATGGAATAGTGCTTCTTATACATATTGTAAGACAATGCTGACAAATGTATAATGTAACCTTATATATACTAGAGGCTTTCTTAATGTATAATACAACCTTCTACATTATACTACTATATAAGGTTACAATTGTAAACTGTATTGTGCCTAAACTAATATATAGTATAACCGATCTAATGTATGAGTTTAACACTATTAATGTAAGTTTTACTACAATTCTACAGTATAATATTTCCATTATGATGTAGACTGTAATAATATGTTTATCAACATATAAGAACCCATTTACTAAAATAAATATAGAGATTTAAAAACTATACCTTTGGTAGACGTGGTCATCCCTAATCATCTACCTTTTTCTTATTTGACGATTTTTGAGTTGTCTCATTTGAGCTGTAATGGGAAACTTTACTCAATTTCTTCATTGTTACTGGGCATTTTAGGTGCTTCGATTAGTTCTCTACAAAATTGGGATCTTCATAATAAAAAGAATCAGGAACAAAACCAACACGGGAATATTTTATTCTTGACGATCTAACTGACTAAGTCCTAAACTATAGCTAGGGCCAGACTCCATTTCAAAGTTTATTTTCAGCTTTGGGGCACTCCTTTAAGAAATTTTTTGATGAAGTGGTGGATTCATGAATATAATAATGAGGTTCAAAAACTCATTCTTCAAGGAACTCCTATTTTTGTTTATTGGAATATTTGAAAAAACAGGTGTGCAAGTAAATATGGGGGGAAGAAATCTAGTACTAATAGAGTTAAATTCTCCATTATTAAGCAGCTTCATATGTTATTGATTACTTTTCATTCATAGATTTCTTGGCCGAATAATTAGAGGGATCTTGTTATTCTTATTGAGAATTGCCAACATGAGATAAAAGTTACTCCAGTTTGTTAGACAAAGCCACATCATACCATGGTAAAGATGAACATAGATGGAAGTATTTTGGAAAATTTTGATAAAATTAGAGCTAGAGGTATTATGATAGATAGTGAAGGCAAGATGATTTTTGCTATACTAAATACTGTAACTGAGGCTGTGGAAGGTATCATCTAATCGACATGCCCTAATCTGAGCTAATCAGGGTCCAACCTGTAACCCCACTTGGAAGGGTCTTAGTACCATGCCACGGATACTAATGCTGGCTATGTGGATCCACTAAGGTAAAGTCACAAAGAACTAAAGAATCACCCCCTACTGGAAGGTGCTATAGTGATATATGAGTTAACCCTCAACTGGCAAGTTAAAATCTCAAACCTATGCTGGCTACATAGTTTTGGAATGTTGGGATTACTACTAAGAGTCACACCCTCAACTGGAAGGTGAGCCCCCATCCGTATGTTCGCTCGATGCTAAATCCTACTCCCAACTGAACTGACATGGATTACTAACTGGTGCATGCACTGATAACTAATAACTGATAAGCTTAGTTCATTGTATTCTAAAAATTATAGTCCATACGAATTCTGAGGTAATTATTAATGTATAAATTTATACTTGGACTTAAACTAGATTGAGCTAACTTAAATGAACTCACAACTGACCATATTACTAACTGAATGATATTTACTATGGTATAACTAAAATCATTCTATAGATACTAAAAATTAGGTAAACAACTAAATTTCAGGTATTCAAAACCCCAAGGACTCGATAACAATGACAATATGACCACATAACAATATTCAAAACCATGATAGGTAAGCATTGTTTAAAACCCTCACTTGGCCAATTCATCATACACATGCAGATCATGAACTTTAACATGGGAATATCTTAAACATGGGAGCATAGCATGGTTTCATAACTAAAATCATGAATTGGGGAATTTACATAAAATTCATTTGAAATTGGACATGGGAATTTCATCAAAACATGTAAAGAAAATAGCTTGAACGTAAGATTGTCTTAACCATAAGAGAACAATAGAGTTACATGAAAAAATTCATAACTTGGGGATTAATCTTGAAATTGATTGAACATGATATGGTAATTTGATCAAACATATGGAAGGCATGAATTTAAAACAAGGGAATATTGCTAAATATCATGAATTTTGGATCTATCATGGAATTTACTTGAATAAAGTATGGGAAACTCAAATTCATAGCATGAGGAGTTAAAAATCTTGCATGGAATCATATATGGGCTGAATTGAATTAAAAATACCATGAAAATATGAAATTCAATCTTTCTTGAACATACAAAATACCATAATAATGAAAAATTTATTCTTTAATTAAAAGAAAAGGTTTTTTTACTCCATGGGTGAAAGGGGACCATGGATGAACTCCCACATACCTTAAAACTTTAAATTTTGAAGAAGAAACAAAATCTTGAAAGCTTTATTGAATTGGGAAACTTGATTCTTGATTCTTCTTGAAAAGGAATGGTGAAACTTTGGATTTCTTGGAGTTAAAGTTGGAGTTTTAGGGTTTTCTGGAGAGAAATTTGGTGAATAATCAGTATATGTTGCTTAGAATGAAACTAATATGTTGTTTTTATGACCTTAGACCCAATTGCCCCTCACGCATGTAAAGAAAAAATTCATAACCCGGATCGTGATTTCAAAAAATGCTATAACTTTTCACTCGGGTATCAGATTAAGGAAAAATTGGTATCGTTGAAGAGATAATTCAATTATCTATAATTTGGTGGGTCTTTAGATGAAAAATTCTATGTTCATGAAAAATTATACACATTCAAAGTAGACCCTTGTAGAATCAAACCTCAAACTTTGGACGAATCTAAGGTTCTTAGCTCAACTTGGCTCTAAGTGATTTCTAGGAACATTATTCAACTCTTAAGCACTTCACAAATTATGATCAAGTTCATGAAACATGAATTTCAAATTATGTATCAAGGACATAGAAAATACACCTTCACCGCGACGCGGTGCAATAGTGTTGAGCTACTGGAATTTTCAATTCAAAGGACTAGTGCAATTTAGGGGCTTAGCACGATGTGAGTTTATCGCGTTGAGTCACTGGAAATGGGTGAGTGTGATTTTGCACCATGGCATGACGCCTCATCATTATAGTGCTTCACTGGAAAAAGGACGAGTGCGATTTTATACTTCACTGCGATGCGGTACGATCGCTATGAGCCACTAGAAATACAATCCGAACGCAGTTTGAACCTCTTTCAAAAATTCCAAAGCTTTCCTAAGACGTGCTCCTTAAACCCCTAAACATGAATCAACTTAAAAACCATCATATCAGAGTCTTAAAGTTCAAATTAAAAAACCACAAAGTTAAGGAGTCAAATAAATGACTAATTCTCCATTACTTAGTGAAATTTTTAGGTTCATAGCTTCTTATGTATGAACTAGGAAATGAACTGAACTAAGGTTAATATGGGGTACTACAGTACCCCTCCTTGGTAACATTCGTCCTCTAATAATACTATTTAGATTGAGAGTACTGTGCTGTAACACCCCGAGAGTACACCCTGGGTGCCACATGGTGCTTACAGTCTTGAGGGACCACAAGCTAAACCATGAGCTGGTACATGTTGTGAGTACTAAGTAAAATTGATAACAATAGATCATATGTAGAATTTAACTGAAGAATGCCATAAGGTTTTAAGTAATAAATCTATTAAAATCTATAAACAAAACTGATAATACTAATAAAACATCTGACAATGACAACTGAAATCTGAGAACTGACTAACTATTTGAAATGTTAGAAAGCCTCTAAATTAACTGAATGAGAGTTGATGGGACATACCCCAACTAACTCCAACTACATACTGAACTGAAAGAAGAAGAGTAAATATAATCAGTCCTCAAAATATGAGGACTCACTATGGCTACGACTGATAATCTGGGAAGTCTATGCACGATTCGTGAACTGAGCGTCCAAACCTATGATATGATATATCATAGCGCAAGAAAAAAATATACGATCAGTACTTTGAATGTACTGGTATGCTAAATGAGGTAGGCGGATATGAATGTTTTTATATGCATGAATAATAACTGACTGAATATATATAGCATGACATACTGAATAGAATACATAGAAACTGTAAGTGCTGAAGATGCATGACCAAGTATATAACATATTCTGAATATAATCTAAAATATGAAATACTGAATACTGATAACTGAATAACTAATATTTGCATGCTATGGTTAAGAAAATCTAAAACTAAATCACTAAAATAATGACTGGACTGAGACTGTGTCAATGAGA
The DNA here is from genome assembly GCA_030864225.1 of Capsicum baccatum var. pendulum. NCBI lineage: Eukaryota > Viridiplantae > Streptophyta > Magnoliopsida > Solanales > Solanaceae > Capsicum > Capsicum baccatum. Next base: position 231,221,226 of record CM061560.1, on the reverse strand, counting down.
AAATTTGGGGTTCAACCTGTGACCCCAGTTGGAAGGGTATCAGTACCGTGCCACGAGTACTAACACTGGCTTTGAGGATCCAATAATGTGTTGTATTGAAGGACTAAGGGTCACCCTTATCTGGCAGGCCCCTAATAAGATCAACCCTCAACTGGCAGGTCAACATCTCAACCTACGCTGGCTATATAGTTCTAGAACATAGGACTTCTACTAAAGTTCACACCCTTAACTGAAAAATGAGACCTCATCCTTGGGTTTGGTCGGTGCTAACTCCTACTCCCAACAGAACTGTCTCAAAATACTAAACTATGCTAAGATTAACTAATTTTTATAACTGACTGAGCTGATAACGCTTATAACATATTTTGAAACTATTCTGAAGATATTGAGACTAAGTAAATAGCTATGATTTCGGGTATTCATAACCCCCAGGAATCGATAGCAGTAATAGTAAAATAGTACCTAACTTTGGGGACATAATATGAAAGAATGTATTCAAAATCCACTCTTGTAAGCATTTCATCAAACACTTGATATTCATAGTTTAAGCTAATCATGGGAGTATTATAAAACTTGGAGTAATAGAACGATTTAGACATCAATAACACTTAATCATACTTTAATTCATTGAATAACCATATTAAAATATGTGGGGTTTGATAAAAAACAACAATTTCATGTAAGCATGGTAGAAAGTCAAGATTCATGGAGATTCACAGTTAAAATCATAATTTAAAATAATGGTAACTTGTAAAGATCACAACTTTAAATTTAAATTTGGATACTTGGACTCAATGGGTGAAAGGAACCATGAATGAACACTTAACATACCTAGGATGATACATTCGTGAGAATTGCGGTAAACTTTTGAGATTTGATCTTGAATTTTGAAGGCTAGGGTTTTTGTTCTTGAAAGAGGGCTACATTAATTTGAGAAGTTTGTGAAATAATGCTCTATTGGGACTTAAATCCCGTGTTTGGATGGATTTGGGGATATGAAAAAAGACTAAATAGTCCCTAGAATTTAAATCATAAAAATTGGAAATCCCAATTTTGAAATCCAACACGACGTGGTACAATTACGTCAGACCACTATAAAGCTTCCAATCCCTATTTTTCCCAACGGCACGATGCGGTACCATCATGTTGCGCCTCTAGAAATGGACAACTATGAACTGGGACCTTGGAGCGATGCGGCGCTATTGTAGTGCCCCTCTAGAAAATAGAAAATTTCAAAATGGCCCCTTGGAGCAATACGGTGCCTATCGTGGTAACACGCTGGAAAATGGAGAGTGTGAAATTGGTTATCACCATGATGCGGTCTTATCACATTGGGTTACTATTTTTTACTAAAAGTGCCATAACTTCTCACCCGAGTATCGAATTCTAGAGAAATTAGTATCGTTGGAAAGCTAATTCAATTTACAACAACTTGGTGGGTCTTCAACTGGAAAATTATGATTATAATAAAAGATAAGTGTACTTAAATTTGACTAAAGAAACATTCTTATCAAAATTTCAACCAGTAAGGATTATTTTGATTAGTCTAGTAGCTAGGAGTTATTTGGGGACTTAATGTACCTCAAACTAATTCATAAAACTAGCCAGGAGTTATAAGGTACTATGCATGAGCTTGAAATGAGATGCTAACATTGGTTTGGATTTTTAGGGTATTACATATGCTAAGGTAATTGAGATTATATTCTAAACATGCATGACTTGGAACATGATTGCATAAATGAGTTAGAGCAAGATACATTAACTGAACTAATTTTTTGAATGCATGCACTGACATGAGAATGGTCATAAGGCTAAGATATAAATGAGAGAGTCAACTTATGAGTAACCATTACATGAACCTGGATCTTTTTTCTTGAGGAAGAGATAAAAGATTTAAGACATGAATACTCAGGGTATTGCATATCCCCTTTGGGATACTTCATCCCCCAAATGATACTGGCTTGGCTAAAATACTAAGGAAAGACTGAGATGATGCACGGGACACTTACGAACTGAATCATGGCTGAATATCTGGCTCTAAATCTGATGCCTGACTCATGAACTGAACTGAATTTTATGACTTGCATAGTTGTGAATGAATTACCTCATGAATAGGAAAGATGGGAAACCATAGGAACTTGTCTGTCTGACTGCTAATCTGAATTACTGTCTATACGGACTGAATCATACTGAAAGCTTATAATCAACTATACATTCCACTTGTAGACAAATCATGACATTCAAGCCTATCTTCATAACGATATTTGCACTTTTAAACAAACACCCATAAAAGCATCTTTCTCATATAATATAAACCTCTATTCTTAAACTATTCATGCACTACCCTAAGAAAATACACAAAATTTTAACTAATCAAGATAGAAGAAGATGTCATTGAAAGTTAGAACATGAGGACCTGAAACATGAAATAATACTATGCATAATGTGACATTAACTGAGGTCTAAGGAATAGAGTATCAATAAATAGATTCATTAATATACATGACATGATCTGAATTTCACTAATCATTAGGAGTGTAGCATAAGTACATGGAACTAAACATACTGTAAAGCATGAGTACATGAGTCATAAGTTGCATGACCTGAGTTTGGAGTTCATGATTTTATTGAACATGATTTGTACCGTTGAGTGAACTGGAACTCCTAATACTAGGAATCGGAGGCGTACATGATTTTCTATAAAGCGTATGAATATGAGCTGCAATGATGGAGCTCATTTGTAAGGCATGAATAGATGTCTTGATGACTAAAAAACTTTGCACTGAGATAAGAATAGTTTAGGAATAATCTTCCCTTATTGTTTTTCTACTCATACTGGCATCACTAATAAAATCTAAAGGCCTAACTGGGTTACTTGTTCTATCATCTCTTCCTTATCCTTAATCTTTCATTCTAAGTCTGTGAACCACTTAATAAACTCTAATTGAACTGTGACCACTTTACTCTAGTGGTATAACGATACACATAAATACTAATCTCCCATAGAATATACTACCCCTAACTTTCTTTAGCTTTTGCAATCATCATCATATACGTACACTCTTTTTCACACATACTTGCATCACTAAACTCATCATCTGCTTTTGTTTCTTCATGGACTACTAATATCATATCTCTTAACTCACACCCTTACCATCATACTTAATTTTGAATAAACAAACTTAAATTCTTGCATACATTGTTCAAACCTACTGATTCACCTTCAGTACAACTATCCCCATGAATACATAATTTTCTCAATCTAAATAACACTATCCCAACTCTAGTACTGCTAAACTTCTGGGTTTATGCTTCTAACTCTAAATCACAGATTTGTAAAAAAGATTTTGAGAAGGGAGGAGAGGGTCGTTTGTAATATTTTTTCCTAGTAGAAAAACGCTCATTGGTGAGTTTGGAAAGATAGCTCATTTCCTTTTGGTTGCTGGACTCGACTTTCTCCTTTTTAGAAATTTGGAATTTGGAGAGCTTATCATTGATTTGCTCTAAGATTTTTATAAGGACACCTTTTTCGTCAAAATCATGATTCGACCTGACTGTAACAATGACTTCTAGAAAGAACATTTTATTAGTGGACTCCCTCCTCTATTCGCCGACAAGGTTATGACCAAAATCAAAGATAGATTCGAGGGAAAACTCCCTTACTGAATTTTAACTTATGGGGATATTATAAGCTTCATTACCACCGTGGGGATAGACTTTTGCACCGAACTTAAGCTTAAGAAGCAACTTAAGAATGACAACACTTCCAAATATGGGCTAGGAACCTTTTGCCAAGATTTCGGTTTCACGAATTTATCTTCTCCCTCTAGTAAAAAACATAGAAAAAAATCCTATAAGTCACATAGAAAATCCAAACCTAGAAAAGAGTCTACTAGAAAAGAATCTTACAAAAATAGTAGAAAAACTAGGAAAAAATCCTGTAGAAATAAAGATGATTGTTGGACTTGTGGTAAAACTGGTCATAGAGCTAAAGATTGTAAATCTGGCAAGAAGTGTAAGATCAACCACTTAGGTCTCTCTGAAGAAACCAAAGAGAAATTATTCTCTATAATGGAAGACTCATCAGACTCTTCCGACTCTTATATCTCTTCTAGTGACGATTATAGCGATGAAGAATTTATCAATGCCGCATATGAGTCCGAACGATCCCAGTCTGGCAAAGAGTGTGTTTGTAAAGGTACTTTCTGTACTTGCACAAAAAAGACTGTTAATGTCATCTCTAGAAATCCTAAAGAAATCCTGTTTGACATCATAGAGAACATCCAAGATGATAAGGCTTGAAATAACTATCTTCTAGAACTCAAAAGATTGATGCTTTATCACGAAATAAAGCCCCCCAAACCTGTCATCCAACCTTTTAGAATGAAACAAGTTATGTCTTGATTTGATAAACCAGTGGAACCATCTATAGCCGATCTCAAGGGTGAAATTTCCACCCTCAAAAGAGAAATCAGCAACCTAAAAATCCAACTTGATCGAGTGGAACTCAACATTCTTACCGAACAGGTTCTAAAGGACGTGTCTCCTCCAGAGAAGGTCTCCCCACCAGGATCTCCTAACACTTCCCCAATAATCAATAATCCTATTCAAAATGATCATCTCAAAGAGCCAGGTTCATTCCCCGGCTCAGATTCTCCCTCTACCTCGGTACAGCTATCATGGTCATTAAAGCTTACAGCAAACACATCGTCGTAAAAATTGTCATAAACAAATACTTCATTCTTAATAGATTCACCCTCTTCAATACAGGATCCGATAGAAACCGTATCGTCAAGGGACTTGTACCCACCAAGTATCTACAAAAAAGCACTTCTCGTTTATACTCTTCCACAGGAGAAAATATAAAAATCGATTATAAGCTCTGTAAAGCTCATATCAGTAACAATGGCATTTGTCTTATTAATGATTTTGTCATCACTGAAGGTATCACTGAAGATATCATTCTAGGAATACCTTTTGTCAATCAAATTCGACCTTACACTAGTGATTTTGATGGAATTCGTACAACGATTTTAAATCAAAATCTGTTCTTCCCCTTATTAAGGCCCCTCTCACAAGAAGAAGGCAACCTTATTAAAGAAAGGACTGCTTTTAAAATTAACAGACTTTCTTCACACATTTGTTTTCTTAAACAAGAAATTCAAATAAATAAAATTGAACAAATTTTAAAAACCCCAGAGATAGTAAATAAAATTGTCAATCTTCAAAAGACTTTCGAAGAAGATATTTGTTAAGAATTCCCTATTGCCTTTTGAGAAAGAAAAAGACATTTAGTAGAACTTCCATACATTACTGGTTTCAACGAACAGGTCATTCCTACTAAGTCTAGTACCATTCAAATGAACCAAGAAATAATGGAAATCTACAAAAACGAGATTAATTATTTACTAAAAATTGGGATTATCAGAACCTCAAATTCTCCTTGGAGTTGCTATGCCTTTTATATAAATAACAATGCAGAAAAGGAGCGAGGAACTCCCAGTCTTGTAATAAATTACAAGCCTTTGAATGCGGTTTTGAAATGGATCCAACATCCAATTCCTAACAAAAGGGATCTTTTAAAAAGAAATTTCAAATCCAACCTTTACAGTAAGTTTGATATGAAGTCAGGATTCTGGCAGATTCCAATTGTTGAAAAGGATAAATACAAGACGGCCTTCAATGTCCCTTTTGGACATTATGAATGGAATGTCTTACCATTCGGTCTTAAAAATGCTCCATCAGACTTTCAAAACATCATAAATAGTATCTTCAATCCTTATAGTCATATGTCGATTGTTTATATTGATGATGAGCTTATTTTTCAGAAAATATTGATTCTCATTGTAAACATCTCAACACTTTCTTTAAGATTGTTAAGTTTAATGGTTTAGTCATAAGTACAAAGAAAATGAAGCTCTTTCAGACATCTATAAGATTCTTAGGGCATGATCTTTATCAAGGCAGTTATAAACCTATTTGCATGGCCATAGAGTTCTCCTCCAAATTCCCTAATGAAATTAGCAACAAAACCCAACTTCAAAGGTTTTTAGAAAGTCTTAACTATGTAGCAGATTTTATCCCTAACATTAGACAGGTCTACGAACCTCTTTACAAAAGACTTAAAAAGACCCCAGTTCCTTGGAGCTCTGATCAAACTAATGCTTTCATTAATGTAAAGGAATTAGTCAGAAACCTTCCTTGCTTAGGAATTCCTAACCCTGAAGCCTTCATGATTGTTGAAGCTGATGCTTTCGATATCATATATGGAGGTATCTTGAAGCAAAGAGTTGATGCTAGTTTTTCTGAACAATTAGTCAGATTTACATCTGGAATATGGAACTCCGCTCAAAGAAATTACAACACTGTTAAAAAAGAAGTTCTATCTATAATTCTATGTATCACCAAGTTTCAAGATGACCTTATTAATAAATAATTTTTACTACGAGTGGATTGCAAATCCGCTAAAGAAATTTTACAAAAGGATGTTAAAAATCTGGTTTCAAAACAAATATTTGCTAGATAGAAAGCTCTCCTATCTAGCTTTGATTTTCAAATAGAATTTATCAAAGGAGAAAATAATTCCCTTCCTGAATTTCTAACAACAAAATTCTTACAGAGCAGAAATGAGACCCACTACACTTGGGAAAATCCCAGTAGGAAGCAAACAGTAACAAACCAAGATGGCTAGACCATTTGATCTTCCGTCCGCTTCATTAAACCCTTTGAGACCATCAGTCCCTCTGAGGCCTGCACTGAAATCAGAAATATATTCACTATTTTAGAACAAATATGCAGCTTTGGCAGAATTTCCAAAGCTCCCTCCACCAATGCCAACTAGATTGGTTGATTTGAAGACAAACAAGCTATTTGATAAAGGGCAATCATCGAGTTCATCTGTTCAGTCAAAGCAAAGTTATACTATGAAGGATCCTTAAAACTTCGCACAAGCTGTAGACCCCACAGTGGTCAACACAACACCAACTCCTTCCATCAAAGAAGAACTCAAATTCATTACCACTCAGGTAATTCCAATTATTGCTTTAGACAAAGAGTATGAATGATATCCATTAGATCAGCTAATCAAGACGGTCTATAATGATAAAAACTTCGTGGATACTGAGAATCCACTCAAACTAGGAGATATTACGAAGCCATCCTTGTAGACACCGATTCTATTAAGGTCGAACATTCTATGAATGAAAGGAATCCGGAATACATTGATTATTCTAGGTTCACTATCAAGAGGGTATTAACCCCTTTCAACTAGTTTGTAGATCACCTGCACACCCCAATTACATTATCCATGCCTCATAGGCCGCAAACTTAAAATTAGTACTACTACAAGTCGGCATAATTCAATTTCTTATATGTCAGACCAGGACACACCTGGTTTATTAAATATTGTCCGGCTATGGTAGATGTCATTATTCCTAGGTGGTTCTATGAATGGTGGATATATTTTGGAGGAATCAAAGAAATCCTCCCCCTACAGTTCACTAATCGGTTCAACAATTTCTGTTCAAAAGAAGGATGTGTAACCCTCCCAGAGCATATTCAGATGTGCAACTTCTTTATCAAGAAGTGAATTTCTTACATTATCTATTGGAATTTTTCTAAAGGAGAACAAGATCGTATCAAATATTTATCGAAAGAGATAAAGGTCAAAGGCTGGACTCCCAAGCCGGTAGCACCAAAAAATCCAGATAAAGGAAAAACAACTTCATCCTCAACCAGTGCTTCGCAGAATAAGAAGGCAGTCAAAGAAAAATTAAAGAAGGCTTTGCACGACATGCAAAGCCAGGAAACAAATGAAGAAGAGGTGTTACAACTTCTAGAAGAAGCTTCATGCACGGGAAATAGTAATAATAATGGTGATATGCTAAACCCTAAAGGAATAGTTATGGCCTATATGGACCCCTATTAAAAATAGGAAAATGACCCTTTGAAAAGTTAGAATTTCAAGGAACCGAAATTACCTTTTTGAAAGGGCATTCTACTATTCCTAATTGGAATCTCTAGGTCCAAAGCTTTCCCAAGAGCTAAAGGACAAAGCATTCAACAATCAGCTTTTCAAAAAGCAAAAGGACAAAGCACTCTACAACCAGCTTTTCAAAAAGCAAAAGCATCCTACAATAAAGGACATGTATTCAAACAACTTTTACAAAACTTCTGTCGGCTGGTAAAGAATTAATCTTAGCCTTACACCTGTACACCTTAGATGTATTTTCATTTTCACACTGGTCTATATAAGACTTGTTGTAATACTCGAGAAGGCATCAAAAACTTTCCCACATAATAAATATTCTGCCTGCCTAAACTCTGTTGTAATGTTTTCAGTTAATAATTGCCTTTTTTACAGTAATCCACCACGATAGTGGCGCGTTGCGGTGGGGCCTAAAATTGGGCTTTCAATTTCCAAACTTAAATTTTTTTAGGGAAATCTAGTCTTTTCCTTAGCCCCCAATTCATGAATAACACTAAATTAATCCTATTCCCACCATTATATTCTCACTTTTCATCAACTTCATCTCAAAGAAATCCTAGAACATCAAAACTTGGTTCCCAAGAAATCCATATTCCACCATTCTTTCTCCAAGGTAACTCAAAATTCAAGGTTATTAATTCAAGATAATCAAGAATCCATCTTCAAGAGCATAAATAGGAATCCAAAATCAAGTGTTCTCATCAATTGCATCAATTAAGGTATGTGGAGATTTTCAAGAAGGATAATCCTTTCATCCATGCGCCCAAAATTAATTTTAAATTTAATTTTGTATGAAATTACATGAGTTTAAAATTAGGGCTCATACCCAATATTGCTAATTGAAAAATTATGACATTTGAAGTAACTTAGATGATGAATTTGCATGTTTATTTTATATTTTCATGCGTATTGCAGAAATTTCAAGATTTTGAGATGAATTATCAATATTTACATTATCAAGCATGAATATTATGATGTTTTAACATTAATTTAATGTATGGGTTGTTAAGGCGTAGTTGTATGTTGATATTTCAAGAATGACTCTACTTTAAGCACCCTATAATTAATTATTTTTAGATTTTGATAAAGACATGATATTTTGATCTCAGTTTAGACTTGGAATCGACCTTAAAATTTTAGTTATAGATTTAACTAACAGATATAAAGTTGGTTTTCATTATAAACCATTATACTTATTTTAAAGTGGATTTCCAACATAATGAGCACACAAATTATAGGGAGTAGTATTTAGCAGCGAGATGGGTATGTTCACATGTCCCAGAACTATGAGCCAATGTAGGTTTAGATTATCAGGTTATTTCCATTTTAATATAGATGACAATTATAGATGTGATTACTTAGATTAGGTTATACTCCTTGGCAAGAGTATAACAATTCTCCCTAATGTGAGGTTTTCCCATAAGAGAACTAGACGTTGGGCATTATTATAGATTACATGGTGTATATCGGTTAGAAGAACCTACCTAACAGTAAAGACTTACAAAAATGTTTTTAAAAGTATTTCTCTACAGCTTACAGAAAAGAGTAAATAATAACAGAAAAACTTATAGAAAACTAAGTACAAAGGCTCACAGATTTATTCAGATATTGATTTCCATGTGCATTCATCTATGAAGTTTTAGATTTCAGATTACAGATATAAAAGTGAGTCCTTTCTACACTTAGACAACATGATTTAAAGGCAGAATACCTGTACAACTTTTAAAAACTAAATGTTATGAATTACTAGATTTATGCAGCATGTTTTTCTATTCATGATTACGATTTAACACATTCAGACATTCCAGCTTATGTGAGTCATCTACATTTAGCGTGCATTATTTTACAAATTATGATGATGTTGAGACATTGTTTTACTTGTGTTTGCACCCCCATATACTCAGTACAATCTAGAAGTACTAATCCACATATGCGTCTATGTGCTACATTATCTCATAATGTAGGTTCGGGTGCTTAGTTTCAGCTGTATGAGTGATTTCGAGCATCTCCATCTACATTCCAATAGTTGGTGAGTCTTCATAGTTTGGGGACTTAGTCATTCAATTTTTCAGATTATTAGTATGGATGATTCAGTATTTCCAAACTTTTTGAGTCAGTTGGGGGTTTGTCCCAGTGACTCTCTAGCATTAGTAGTAGAGGCTTGTTAGACTGCTAGATTATTATTCAGATTTTCATTATTGATTGGTCAGAGTCTTGAGTTTAGTATTTTTCAGATATTACATTCAGGCAGTTTCAGTTTAGATAATATAGAATTCCACATTTTAGCTTGATTATATATCTATACTTCCTTAATATGAGTTTCAGATTCAGTAGATGGCTTACAGGGTTAGCTTAAGGTTACTCATAGTTTTGAACACCGTGTGACGTCTTGGGACCCACTTTTGGGGTGTTACAGCCACGTCCTTAGTCTGCAACTGATGTACTTATCAATCAAAGATTTCTACCAGAACTTCCTCATAAAACAAGGATCTGAAATACCTACCTTTTCCAAAAGAACAATCGTAAAAGGATTACCCACGCACGTTCTCAACATCAAAAATGAAATACTAGGTGAATAGAGTCTAATCCAGAAGGCAACTCCAATTCATAAGCAACATTACCAACCCTTTTCAAGACCAAGTACAAACCGATAGAACGGGCAATGGGCTTCCCCTTCTTTCCAAACAACATCACTCCCTTCACGGGAGAAACTTTTAGGAAAACCCAATCTCCTACCTTTCTCTTCGCCTCACGTCCATTAAGACTTTTAGAGACTTTTGGTGGCCTTAAGCCTATCCCAAATCATCCTCACCTTATCCATCACTTGGTGAACCACATTCGGGCCAAATATCTCGGCTTAACTAACTTCAAACTACCCAATAGAAGATCTATATATCCAATGATAAAAGGTCTTAAGGTGAGTCATACCAATCGTAGAGTGATAACTATTGTTGTAAGTAAACTCTGTGAGTAGAAAGTGGTCAACCCAGCTACAACCATAGTCTCTTATACAAACCCAAAACATATCTTCCAAAATCCGAATCATTATTTCCACTTTCCTATTTATTTGTGGGTGGAAAGTGGTGCTAAGGGTCAACTTAGTCCCCAAACCCCTTGAAATAACCTCCAAAAGTGAGATGAGAATTGAGTACCTTGCTCAAAAATGATGGAAACTTGAGAACCATGAAACTCCATGATCTTCTCAATAATTAACTTAGAATAATTCTCAAAAGAAATTAGTTTGCACTGGTGAGAAGTGGGGAGACTTAGTTATCCAACCCATAATGACCCAGATCCAATCAAATATCTGGCAAGACCGCAGAAGACCGATAGAAAAATCCATAATAATTATTTTACATTGCCACACTGATCTCTTATTGCACTTAGATAGTAAGTTTGATATGAAGACAGGATTCTGGCAGATTCAAATTGCTGAAAAAGGATAAATACAAGACTGCCTTCAATGTCCCTTTTGGACATTATGAATGGAATGTCTTACCATTCGATCTTAAAAATGCTCCATCAGAGTTTCAAAACATCATGAATATTATCTTCAATCCTTATAGTCATATGTCGATTGTTTATATTGATGATGTGTTTATTTTTTTCAGAAAATATTGATTCTCATTCTAAACATCTCAACACTTTCTTTAAGATTGTTAACTTTAATGGTTTAGTCATCAGTACAAACAAATGAAGCTCTTTCAAACATCTATAAGATTCTTAGGCCATAATCTTTATCAAGGGAGTTATAAACCTATTTGCAGGGCCATAGAGTTCTCCTCCAAATTCCCTAATGAAATTAGCGACAAAACCCAACTTCAAAGGTTTTTAGGAAGTCTTAACTATGTAGCGGATTTCATCACTAACATTAGACAGGTCTGCAAACCTCTTTACAAAAGACTTAAAAAGACCCCAGTTCCTTGGAGCTCTGATCAAACTAATGTTTTTATTAAGGTAAAGGAATTAGTTAGAAACCTTCCTTTCTTAGGAATTCCTAACCTTGAAGCCTTTATGATTGTTGAAACTGATGCTTCTGATATTGGATATAGAGGTATCTTGAAGCAATGAGTTGATGCTAGTTCTTCTGAACAATTAGTCAGATTTATATCAGGAATATGGAATTCCGCTCAAAGAAATTATAGCACTGTTAAAAAAGAAGTTTTATCTATCGTTCCATGTATCACCAAGTTTCAAGATGACCTTATTAATAAAGAATTTTTACTACGAGTGGATTACAAATCCGCTAATAAAATTTTACAAAAGGATGTTAAAAATTTGGTTTCAAAACAAATATTGACTAGATGGCAAGCTCTCCTATCTAGCTTTGATTTTCAAATACAATTTATCAAAGTAGAAAATAATTCCCTTCCCGATTTTCTAACAAGATAATTCTTACAGGACAGAAATGAGACCCACTACACTAGGGAAAATCCCAGTAGAATGCAAATAGGAACAAACCAAGATGGTCTAGGTCGAATCATAATTTTGACCAAAATGGTGTCCTTATACCATCTAAAGTCAGCCAAATCTTTGCAGGTGAGATTGTTATGATTTCTAAACTCCTATCTTGAAACAATTTGGGTTCTCCTATAAAATTTCTAGCTATATGATATAGGAGGGTAGCACAGACGTCTTCTTTTATGACCCGTTCAAGACTTTCTTGTCCACTTTCACTTTTGACAACGACTGTTTCCATAGACGTGGCCTCATAAATAAGGATCTTAACGTTTCTGTGAAGTAGTTGTCCCAATAGTGTTTTATCATACTAGTGAATCGTGCTACAATCATTGTGGCTGCCTCTTATCGCATAATTACCTGGAACTGAATATACTGTAAAGCATGAGTACATGAGTCATAAGCTGCATGACCTGAGTTTGGATTTGATGATTTTATCAAACATGATTTGTACCATTGAGTGAATTAGAACTCCTAATACTAGGAATCGGAGGCCTCCATGTTTTTCTATAAATCGTATGAATATGAGCTGCAATGATGGAGCTCATATGTAAGGCATAAGTAGATGTCTTGATGACTGAAAAACTTTGCACTGAGATAAGAATAGTTTGGGAATCATCCTCCCTTACTACTTTTCTACTCATACTGGTATCACTAATAAAATCTAAAGGCCTAACTAGGTTACTTGTTCTATCATCTCCTCCTTATCCTTAATCTTTCATTCTAAGTCTGTGAACCACTTAATAAACTCTAATTGAACTTTAACCACTTTACTCTAGAGGTATAACGATACACATAAATAATAAACTCCCATAGAATATACTACCCTTAACTTTCTTTAGCTTTTGAAATCATCATCATATACTTACACTCTTTTTGACATATACTTGCATCACTAAACTCATCATCTACTTTTGTTTATTCATGGACTATTAATATCATATCTCTTAACTCAAACCCTCACCATCATACTTAATTTTGAATAAACAAACTTAAATTCTTGCATATATTGTTCAAACCTACTGATTTACCTTCCGTACAACTATCCCTATGAATACATAAATTGCTCAATCCAGATAACACTATCCCAACTCTAGTACTGCTAAACTTCTGGGTTTATGTTTCTAACTCTAAATCACAGATTGTAAAGAAGATTTTGAGAAGGGATCTGGAAGCACACTTGACTTTGGCTTAACGCACGACTTTCATGAACATGAATAAAATATTTCAAACTTTAGGACATAAGGGAACTGATGGGATACTTTTTGAGCTAGCATGCATTCCCATAATTGTCTGTGGGGACTGGCTGAGGAAACTCCGCCTGTAGAAATTTGAGCTTCACTGTTAATGTTGCCTCAAAACTAAGGCAAAGTTAGCATGAATAGAGCAAGATAAGCATCTGCATAAATTTCTTAGATAACACTTCTACTACACTACTTAAGACTTGAAAAAAGGGAAATATTTCCTAAATGCCCTGTATCCTCTCGAAGAAAAGTATAGATGTCTACATACAGTTCCAAAACACTCTACTAGACATGAATTCATTGACTCGCTTGGACATTGGAACTCTGTGATCTAATACAAAGTTTATAATAACCCAAAAATATCTCCTAGTCATCACACATTGCTTGGAACTAGAAGTGATCCCAAGCAAACCCATGAATTGGCATACTATTAAGAAATTGATTTATAATGTATAAAATAACTTAGTTTACTATGTGGAAACATAATCATGTCATAATTTGAATAGTATGTAACTGATAAAGTTTTCACAATCTGATAAATCTAAGGAAAGAACTAAATTTACATGATTGAGTTTGACTGAAATCTATGAAGTCTCTACTATATAGACTATAAGTAGCTGCAACATGCCTCCAACTACCACGAATCAATACATATGAAAAATAAATAAACTGTACATGAACTAAAATTGTTTGGAGTTCCCAAAACAAAAGAACTCATCACTTGTTGGCTGGAAACTATAATTGTGTGATCATGGTGTGGGGGCTACAAATGGTACCTACATTATGAAACAATGTATCCACACTATATATATGGATCATTACTTCTAGAATATACAAAGTATACAGGGGTGATTGAAATAAGTAAAATTGATTTCATACGTAATCTTAAAACATGCATGCTAAGTGTAAGTTGACTCACTAATAGGCTGGAATAAACTAAAATTAGAAATATCTTAAAACATGAGTAATAAACATAATCTGATAAGCTGGTGAATCTCAACACTCAGTTTCTATGATACTTTACTTTTATGATATAAGTAGAATTGAAGCTAGGATATGGTAAAACGTGGATATTGTATGAATTCTGAGACTAAAACTACATGATGGAGGCTGATGAAACTCGAGGATCTGAATATACAATCATACGAGCATTAATACATAAATACACAAAACCAAACATAACATGAGTTAAGCTTATCTAATGAACCAATGATTGATAGTTGAATACTGGTCATAAAAGGTTGAACAGTACTTAGTCTAAATAACTAGGCTTAAACTGTGGAGTACTATGCTTATGAGGTAAGGACTATCAAAACAATATGACATAACTGAGCATAAATACATAAAAATTATAGTATCAGAGAATTCCATACGAAGCATATAACATGATTCTAAAATAATGTGTAAATTGAAATACTAAAATACTAATAAATGAATGCCATGGTAAACCAAAACTGATCTACACAGTGTACTGAGTACTGTAACTAAGATTGTAGGAGGTATCATCTAACCGACATACCCCAATCTAAGCTAATCGAGGTCTAACCTGTAACCCTAGTTGGAAGGGTATTAGTACCATACCACGGTTACTAACATTGGCTGTGTGGATCTACTAGGGTAAAGTACCAAAGTACTAAAGAGTCACCCTCTACTAGTAGGTTCTTTGGTGAGATATGTGTCAACCCTCAACTGGTAGGTTAACATCTCAAACCTATGCTGGCTACGTAGTTTTGGAAAACATGGATTGCTACTAAGATTGACACCCTCAACTGGTGGTTGAGCTCCCATCCCTAGGTTTACTCGGTGCCAAATCCTACTCCCAACTGAACTGACACAGATTACTAACTGGTGCATGTATAGATAACAAATAACTGATAAGCTCAGGTCATGGTATTCTAAAAATAATAGTGCATACAGATTCTAAGGTAATTATTAATGTGTAAATTGATACTGGGACTGAATTTAGCCTGAGCTAACTTAATTGGACTCACAACTAACCATATACTGATTGGATGATATTTCCTATGGTATAACTGAAATCATTTTGTAGATACTAAAAAATAGGTAAACAACTAAATTTCAGGTATTCATAACCGCCAGGAATCTATGACAATGATAATATGACCACATGAAAACATTTGACACCATGATAGGTAAGCATTATTCAAAATCCTAACTTGGGAAATTCATCATACACATGGGTATCATGAACTTTAACATGGGAATGTCGTAAACATGCGAGCATAGCATGATTACATAACCAAAATCATGAATTAGGATATTTACATAAAATTCATTCAAAATTGGACAAGGGTGTTTCAACAAAACATGTAAATATCATAGCTTAAGGACAAGTATGATTTTGCACTTCACTGAGGTGCGGTGCGATCGCGTTAAGCCACTGGAAATACAATCTGAACACGGTTCTAACCTCATCCAAAAATTTCAAAATTTTCCCAAGACATGTTCCTTACACCCATAAATAGGAATCATTTAAAAACCTATCGTCTCAAATCTAAGAAAGGTCAAATTAAAAACCTGCAAAGTTAAGGAGTCAAATATATGACTAAGTCTTCAACACTTAGTGAAATTTTTAGGTTCTAAGCTTGTTATATATTCACTAGTATTTGAACTGAACTAAGGATAATGTGGGGTATTACACCTCATAGCTTCATCTATGCTATTCTCTTTAGTTTATAGCTTTTATGAAGAGGCTTAGTTTTGTTTTGATTTTCTTCTTACTTTGAAGGGGAGAGTTTCCCTTATTTATGTTTTCCTAGATTATATTGTATTGAGAGGATTTCTCTCTTTTAGGTTCTTATATCAAGGTTCTATTTCTAGTATTGGGGATAAGTTGATCGGCCTTAGTAGGCTAATTGACTTTGAACAACCATAGGATTGTAGGTAAGCTCTATGTCCCCCTTCTTGTACTTTATTTTATTTATTTATGATATGACTTGGGGGTGTGTGGCTCAAACCCTAATCACCCCAAGAGGTAAGAGCCCCGGGTAAGGTCCGTTTCTCTAAAAAAAAAAGCTCTAAATGGGCAATTGTCTATTGGTATGGGTGAAAATTCTTTGTTGAGGTAAGTTTTTTCTACCATCTTCTTTATTTTTTGATCCTTTAACATCCTAGAATCATTAGAACAACCTTTAATGGTGAAATTTTTGGAAAATTAAATTCTAAGTTCATGATATTTTGGAGAAAACCTATGAGTTGGGTTAGTATCACCTTGAATTGATTATAGTTTGTGAATTAACTCATTTTGGTATGGAATTAATGTTCAAAAATATGAAAGTCAAAATTTAGGGATCTTGAATTCAATAAAGAGAAAAGGTTTAGCCTAAAAACTCCATTAATGGATCTAGGTTAATCTTGAAAGAACTATTTGATGGTTAATTTGCCCTTAAATAATTTTATAGATCGTAAACAAGGGTATAACTAGTGGGTTTGAATTTTCAAAGTATTTTTTTGAAGATTAGTTTATTAATTACTCCTAAAATTATTATTTGTTAGGTGATTAGCCTTCGAAAATGTGAAGAAAGAGGAGGATCATCTATGTTATATCTTCTTGTTGCAGCACTTTGGCACGCAATTGGGTTATTATTTACGAGTAATATACTGTGCTTCATAATCATATTCATAATATATATTTGATAGGATAATCATTATTAGGCCTACGTCTCAGATATTGGAGGCCTAGAACATAAAACTAAGGCAATAAAGACATAATTGTGTATTATTTGACATATCTATACGTCCTAATAACTCAGGTGAGTTATCCCAATTTTTGCCTATGGATGGAACAGGATGCCAAATGTGTTCCAACATAAACAATAAAGACAGTAAATAATAAACATGATAAGTTTACTTGGAAAACACCCCAATCATAAAGGGTGTAAAAAAATCATGACTTGTTCTATTACAAGATTTAACTACAACTTCACCAAACACAATGATCCTCTTTACAACAGATTACAAACTTTGTAACCTAAGAAGTTATAAACTCTAATTCATAATGCTCAACAATATTCTTGGACTATTGAAACCAACTTCAAGTTTCCCCACTTGAAAATCAAATTACGAAACTCTAGCAAGCTTAGGAACTAACTTTAATTCTTACAAACACACAAACCTCCTTGCTCAAGGGAGGAAAACCATGACTTGCCCTTACAAACTCTTTAAAAGTTCACTATAATCAACCTCTTGATTACAAATACAAACTTGAATCTAACTGTAGGCTCCTTATTCTTGTAGTTACTCTGCTGCAACCTTATCTTTAGACCTTTGAGTATGAGTAGCTCACCATAAACCGTATTACAAGATACGAGTTGTACCCTGGACTCGTATGGTAGATAATGTCTAAATCTTCCTTGGATGTAAATCTGCCAAGGGTAAGGATGAAGGGTACAGATAGTATATTGTGGTTATGACTTGGTTGGATGAGTCGCATACTAGATAATGTTTTGTATAAGGGCAGAGGTTAAGGATACGAGTAGTGAATACCTATTGTATTGGGAAGGAATGACTCATAAGGGTCAATCATATCCCTGTGACAGAATTTTGGTGGTAAGGGTATTCTGGATATTTCCCTACTTATCCAAATATGGTCCCAAGACTTCTAACCTACTTAGAATGTTATTTACTCTATTATTCAATTCATTAATACTTCGAAACTCTTCCTAAACACTATAATTTTCTCAAGAGCTTTTGGGAAAAGGGAGCTAGGGTTTCAACTAAAGCATTAGTTTGGGACTTGTCTAGGTGATTTATTTTCATCATCATCTTAGTTTAAGGCATTTTCTCTTCCCTCATTATTAATTTTACTTAAATGCATTGTTTATATGAATTTTTTCATGGTTTTACTATTACATGATTTTGTCTTTCAAATATGATTTGGGGGTTTTGATATTAGATGGCTGGTAATGGTTTAACATGGTTTTAATTGTGCTTTTATATACATTAATGGTGGTTTTTGATAATTGGATTGCATGGGAATACTTTAATGGTAATTGGAATTGGTTTTGGTTTTATTATGCCCCCAATGTGTGTGACAAAATACTTATAAAGATATCTTCATTGCATTGACTTCTTTTTATGGAACTCTTGCATGTTTTAAACTTGGCAAAGGAATTATGCATGGTTTAAATGACTTGGAATGGTAAAAGTCTAATTGGTTATGATTGTGGGGAACAATAAAGTCTCCTAAATAGTTAATATGGTAAATAGAAAGGCACTTGAAAGTCCCCTTGAACCTATAAATGGTTGGCTATGGATGATACACTCAAGTAATAGTTGGTATAACAATACCAATATCAAAGTCCTTAGTTAATAAATGGATAATAGTTTGGCTATTTGGAAAATGGTTATAATTTGTCAATAATGGTGGGATGTGTAGAAAACCCATGGAAGTTGGAGGTCCCACGGGGGACCAAAAATGGAAACTCATATTTGTCAATATGAGGTTGGTCTTAGTGACCATGTGCATAATGTCACATGATATTTAAGGGATGTTCAATTCATCCCAAGCGAGACTTCCCTGTTCATTTGGTTACATGCACTTAGGCCCTTTCATCAGGGGGAGCTGAACCCATAAATATCGTAGATGGTTTAGGATGGCAAACCTACACATCCCAGGTAAAGGTTTTAAAGGCATGCTAAACCCGGTCCCTTTTCCTAGCATAGTGATATATATATATATGGTTGTGTACACATGAAGGTTTTATAAATTGCATTATTTTATTCTTATCATGAGATCATGTTAGCAGTCACTCGCTAACCCCGTCTACTGGCGGTTGTATACGCATTCTATATAGGAATCAATTGTTCCCCTCTTCCTACATAGTGATTGACTCAGGATCAGCATTTGGACTAAAGTGGTGAGCTTTCATACTTTTAGAAGGCATCATTTCTTGTTCTGGATATTTTTAGACATTTTGGTTTTATTTTGGACATTGGTTTTGGCTATTGTTGGGGACATGTCCCAACCAGATTTCATTATTCTTTTGGTTAGAGGATTTGTGGTACTTCTATTGGTTGGAATGAGCAGTATCGATATTGGTGTCAGCCTTGGCATTGGAATAAGATGAAGAGATGACATCATTAGATAATATTGTTGGTTGTTCCAACCTATTTTAGTATGGGATTAATTATATTCTATTTTGGAACATCATTAATTATGGACTGGTTTATGGCCTTTATTTTTGTATGATTTGGTAAAGTTGGATGGTTGGACTCAGTTGGGTTAATCATGATTGTGATCTATTCTCAGATTCTTTATATAAATTGTACACTATTTTGTTACATGCTCAAAATTCAGCTAACTCAGGGCAGGCGGCTGGAATTTGGGTTAGGTAATGGGGCTGGTATCCAATCCCTGTTGAACTTGGGACGCCCATTACGACAAAGCCCCAGGGTGGGTCGTGTCACTTAATCAGCATCTCAATTCTTTCCTTTTCAGCAGCATGGGCATCCAACAACTTCTTAGTGAGATTCTTTATGTCTACATTTAGTCCTTGAAGTTCACCAGTCAGTTCTGCTACTTTCATATAGAGCTTTTTTATTTTTTTTCATAAGTGCTTCAGAGGCTCCTGGTTCCTCAGAGGATAGCTGTTGGTTTTTTATTTTCAAGTGCATTATCTCATCATATTTTCTATCTAACTTGATCCTTAATTCTTCCATTTCCTTGCCTAACTTTTCTGAACCTCCAGCAACTCAGAATGACCAACTTTTCTTAAACATCCAGAAACTTAGACAATTGAGACACTATTCTAGCTTTGCCTTCAACACTTTTATTTTGCACCAGAGTTGTCGAACTCAACATCTGCTTGACTGTTCTAGGTTTTCTCTTATTCCAACCACACCAAAATACTTAAACACTTTGTTTAAGAAATATTTTTATGGCATCCCATGTTTCCCTTCTTTTTCATGAAGCATCTTATGTATATTCTCTATCATTAGAGCAGGCTGACTTATTAGTTCAAAT
Organism: Capsicum baccatum var. pendulum; assembly: GCA_030864225.1. Classification (NCBI taxonomy): domain Eukaryota; kingdom Viridiplantae; phylum Streptophyta; class Magnoliopsida; order Solanales; family Solanaceae; genus Capsicum; species Capsicum baccatum. Next base: position 231,200,552 of record CM061560.1, on the reverse strand, counting down.
TTGCTAAAGAATTCAATCAAAAATAGGTCAACAACAGATACTATGGTTCTTTTCTCAGACCTTGGCAATAGGACCTTGTTAATGAGCTCAAATACCAGCTGAAACTCACTTATTAGAAACTTATTTTTAACTGTATATATTGAAGTACCTCCCACTTTGAGACATTAATCATAAACTCAGTTGTTGGTTGTTACTTAATCATAGTTCTTACACCTACATTAGGTACATCCAGTATCTTTCCCAAATTCTCTTCACCTAGTTTGATAGGCTTTCCTTGCACTTGGGTATTCAAACTTAACCCATCTTTTGAGAAATCCATGGTGTAATAAGATTCTCTAACCTCATTCTCAAAAACTATTAGAGTTGATTCCTCAAATAAGTGTAGCTAACCTTGATGTCTAACATACTCATCAAAATCTATCATTCTAGGCTTTTTTATATTTCTTGTGATCAAAAGTTCTTCTTGAAAAAACCTTCTAGCTCTTCAGTATCTTATTCCTTCATCCTCTTTTGTACTTAACTTGGGACTACTACTCAATTTTTCAATCACATATTTTATCTTTTTGGGATCAGGTTCCTCAGAGACTTTTCTTTTTTACAGTTATATGTTTCTTCTCCTTTACTGCATAACTATGGGACTTTGAACTGAAGGACCTAGTCCTCTCAACAATATGAACTTTCTTTTTTCTATCCTAGTTGTAGCAACAACCTCTGAATCAATGTCCTCCCCTCGTTCAACCTCTACAACATCAATATTTTCTTTCTCCTCTATACAACAGTTTTCTTGAGCCTTCATATTATTATGGTTGAAGACTTTCTAGCCTTTATAGCATCTTCCAACAATTTCTTTTCAGATCCTCTTATGGAATAGGATATATCCATTTTCATCAAAGTCCACCATTTTCACCTTACCTTTTGTTCCCCTCTTCTTCATCACAAACCATCTCAGAGGTAATTCATCCTTATCCTCCTTATTTAGAGGTAACAATATTTCTTTACTCTTATTCACTTCATCATTATCACCTACCTCATATTTTTCTTCACTAACTGAGCTTTCCTTGGTATCATATGCAAACGAAAGTAAATTCTCAACTACCCAGTTCTCATTGCAAGAACTATTAACCCTGTTTACCGGTATTTCTTCACCATATAATTGAGCAACAATAGGATTTGAATCTGAGGGAGTAGTAGAGAAAAGTACTTGTAGGGTCTCAGAAATTTTAGAGTTCTTGAGTTTTTCAGATGACAAAGGGATCTAAGAATCTTCAGGTACTTTTAAAATTCCAGAGGAAAGGGGAATTTTGGGTTGATAGATTTCCTATTTAATAGGTGAGTCAAAACCATGATTTGGATCCTCTATCATGAATGGTTGAACATAAATTTCTGAGGTTGAGGAAGGTTCAACAGGCACTAACTTATTTAAGGGTTTTGGACTTTCTAAGGATGACTCAGTGGGTAAATTTGACTCAGATTCTTATTGGAGACTCAAGATGATATTTTCTATGGCTTTTGTTAAAGGACTAGAGTAATCGATTTAGGATCGTTCATTTTGATTTATAGGGTTTTGTCTACTTCGGTAATTTCAGCTGGATTTGAGGAAGTAGGATTAGCAGCCATTTTAATTTTAAGAGTAAGAGAGATTAAATGGAACCAGTTTGGATTAGACAGTATTGTTGATTTAGAAAGATGAGTTGAATTTTTTGAAGAAAAATGAGAGGAAGTCTGATTTAGCAGTTTAGAGAAGTGAGAGATATCATTGAATAGAGGTCACTTTTGAAGTGATATGTTTGAGTTTAATAAGCATGACTCTTCCTTTTGTAAAAGAACTGACTGCTTTTACAGTGAAGGAAAGAAACATGACCTTTTTAGATAGTATTTTATGATTATTAATTCAACCTATATAGGTACTAACCTGAGATATGGGGACAGCTCCCTCTTTTGTAAAGTGAATCTTCAAATTTGTGCTTGTCATATTTGTCCACTTCCAAAGTTGTTCTCATGGGTGTATACCTATAAAAGTATGATACTGAGTTATACTAATATGCACCTACCTTACCGAGAATTCTTGTCTCTGTATCATAGAAAATTTTGAGGAGAGACACTGATTCACATGGTAGGTCAGGTCAGTTTGATCAGTCCATGCTTTAGCCTCTGCACATACCTTTTATTTCAAAACTTTTTCTTAAAGTAGGTCTTGTGACCAGGTCCAGTCTTGACTCTTTTCATACTGTGTAGGCCTTTCTTTCTGAGATGAGTTTCCTATTGACCAGGTCCCTAAGAATTTTGACATGACCCCTTCTTGTTGATTTTCTACTTGAGCTGAGATTAGTGACTGGTATTATGTATCATCATAATCCTCTCCTTCATCTTTCAGCCTTTTGCCTATCATCTTCAGAACCATAAACCCTTTGAGAAAAAATGAATTTTTGTCTTTAGCACCATCTTCAGTAGGAACTACATTTAATTTCATCTTTATTCCATAGAATTCTTCTTATCTCAATAATTACAACTATGTTCTTCTAGGGACTATGTCCGTTGAAATCAACTATTTCAAAATAAGACACTTCTGCATTGAAAGGTCTTAAGAGATGGAAAATGGTTTGACCTTCCAATATTTAAGCTTTCAACACATACTATCAATAACCCATTCCTAACTGCAATCCCCCCTCTCATCTAGAACTGTGATCATATGTTGGATTTGGGAACTCACTTGAGTTTGAGTTCCCAGTAGGAGGACAATGGTGTGATCAAATCCTTCTTGGACCATCTAGGTGGAAATTTACTCTTCACCCTTTTTGGAGACTTGAAATCCTTAGGATGTGAATTTTCTTGCTAAATATATTCAGTACTGCTCATTTTAACCTTAAGTTAATGTTGACACCTTTCCTTAAAATGTCTATCTCTTCTACAATGAGTATATAGAGGTTTGTGAGCATTATACTAGCATCAGGTGCAGTCTTTCCATGAGACCCAACCGGTTCAGTTTTTCCTTGATAACCAAGGCCCTACAATTATTTACACCTTGATTAGGTAAATTAGAAAAGATCTATAAAGATGTAGTCCATTTAAGATATTCGTTAAAATCTTCTCATAATCGGACCAGGTCCCTTTCCAGTTCATTATTCTCATTAAGTGCATCCTTAAGGTTCCTTTGAAAATCCCTTAATTTCTCTTTAAGATAAATCTAAAGCCTTAAAGCTTCTTTCTTTTCTTTACCATCTAAATCATTACCTTCTTTAGTTGACTCATACAACTTAGATTTTAAAATTTCAATTTAAAAACCATTTCTTCAATTTTAGATATATGAAGGGTTAAAGCAACCAATTCAAGCTCATGATTCTCTACTTTCTCCTCTAAAGAATTTTTCTCAGCAGTCAGGTCACATACAAAATCAATTACCACACTTGCAAGCCTTTTTATCTTTCTAGCAGAGTAGTTATCTAGATTTTCCTTAATATCTGAAAGAGCTACCTCATTTTCTCCTTAATATTTTGTGTTGTCCATGAAAGCAAACAAGGAGTCATAGATAACTGGACTATCTTCCATAGCTAGCATGGACACATCTCCAGACTTCTCATCTTTATTTGATTCACTGGAAGAATCTCCCTATAGCATGGTCCCTATTTTTTCCTTGTCACCTCTAGTCTTGATATACTCCTCATAATCCAATTTGTGAATTGGATAGTCCTCAATAAAATGCTTAGGATTTCCATATTTGTGACACACCTCAACAATACTTCTATTTTTACTTTTTCTTCCTCTTCTTTGGAACTGACCACTCTTCTTCATGGCTCTAACAATCTTGTTTGTCAAATAAGAAACATCAGTGTCTTCTTCATTTGAATTATGTTTTGAATCCTTCAATGCCAAAGATTTTTATGTTTTTGCTTCCTTCTTCTCTAGCTCTTCTGCATCTTGAGCTCATGGCTTTTTAGATTTCTAGTAAGTTCATGCATAGTGAGGGTCTTCAGGTTTCTTGCCTCAGTTATAGCATCCACTTTTCTTTCCCAAGACTTAGGAATAATAAAAACAATCTTCCTCACTTAGATGTACAATGGAACCACTTCTCCTAAGAAGTGAAGCTCATTTGTGATAGAAATGAATCTTGTATGCATTTCTTATATTGTTTCTCCTTCTTCCATGGTGAAGGTTTCATATTGGGTGGTCATCTTGTGAACTATGGAATCTTTCACATCTGTAGTTCCCTCATGAGCTGTTTTTAAGAAGTCCTAGATTTCTTTAGCATTCTCACATACATAAATCCTATTATATTCATCAGGACCTATACCACAAACTAGCAATTTGTTGGCCATGTAATTCTTCTAAACTTTCTTTCTATCTTCATCATTAAACTCCCCCTACTTTTGACAACCATTCTCATAAATTCTCCTTCTTTGGCTTCTTTAACAGGAACATGAGGACCATTAAGAATTATGTTTATCAACTCACTATCCTCATCCATAATGAAGTCATACATCCTGGTTTTCCACGAAACATAGTACTAACTATTGAATCTAGGTGGTCTAGTGGTAGATTGCCCTTCTTTAAGATTAGGTGGAGCAGCCAAAATAACCAAAACACTCTAGGTGTGAACATTTTAGAGTGAACCATACCTAATACCAATTGTTGAAACCTTGGGGGTTGCACTACAATGTGAGGGACTGGGTCCCTCAATGTCAGTCTCAGTCAATAAAATAGTAAATTAACTAGGACAAAAAATTGTGTAGGAAACTTAAAGAACACAAAATTAACATGGAAAGCTCCTTGCTCAAGGGAGGAAAAACCACAGCATGCCCTCACAAGCTCTTCAAAATTTCAGTATAATCAACCTCTTAGTTCAGACTCCAACTTGAACCTAACTCTAGGCTCCTTCAACTTGTAGTAACTCTACTACAACCTCACCTTGATAACTCTGCCAAGACTCACTCAACACTGATTAACACTAACCAGTTTCAAGCTCAGGAAACACTACCTAAGCACCCTCAAAGAGAGAAAAAAAAACATTACTCTTATAAAATGAGTAATTTAGTTACAGACTCAAGCTAAACACAAGAATGCTCTAGTTCAGCACATACAAGAAATAAGAACTTGAGCAATGTTGAATGTTAGGGTTTTCCTTCTCTCACTCTTTATCTTTTTTTTTATTTTCAAAAACTATCATATGAGAAGCATCTTTTTACCTTTTATAGTAGAGTAATGATTAGGGTTAAAATGTAATTAGACTATGTGTCCTAAATAGTACAAGTAGCACCTGCGCAGTTTGTTACACTGGATGACAAAACTGTTCAGGCGCGTGCCAGCTATACTTTAGCCTAGAAGTTCCAGGGACTTGATCCCTTGTTGTAATCTTCTCATCATCAAAATAATATATGGCATTTCTTCTTGAAACTTTCTTTATTTCAAAAATTCCTTTTACAAGTTAGACTCTGTATGTAGAAACATATTGATGAACTTATCTCATGTACGTGTTTCATTGCTTTCTCAATCATCAAAACATACACAAGCTCAATAATTTTCCCTTTTTGATGATAACAAACTAATACATCTTTTGTATTGTGATCAACCTACTTTAGTCAGTTCAAAGTCCAAATAAACTCTCAAAAGACACATGTAAATGAACCAAGTTACTATTATGGGCTATAAATATTACACAATTACACACTTCCCCCTTTTTTCATCATAAGAAACCCATGTCAATTATACAAACCAAGTGTCTTGATTTATAAATTTTATGCTCATGGCCACTGGGGATATCATATATACAAACACTGAAAGTCAAAAACCTAGTTACACATAACAAATTACTACAAAGACAAGGGAATAACTAGAAGAAAGAGACTAAAACAAAACATTTTCATCTATCATTCATAAGATGAACCATATATTTTTAGCAAAATTAAAAAAATATTAAAGAACTTGTGATGAGAGTAGGAAAGTTTTGGAAGAGTCTAAGGATAGGAGGAGAGGAATTTTGGTCAAGTTGGAGCATGAGATGATGAAGAAGGATTTTTCTTGTGCCAGTCAAAGCCTTGTATGCTGTTGAGTTTGTAGTATTTTATCCTTTTTTGGTTCACCCTTTAGACATGAATTTGCCTCTCTAAGAGCATCCTTCCTAATATTGTATTACAGATAAAGCATATTCAAGGACTCAGATTGAGAAGCACAGAGTGTTTCAATCCCATTGCCTTTACCATTCAAGGTGTCCCTTAGGTTGTATAAAATATCATTGGGACTAATTGAAAATAAAGATACAACATCTTAGTTACCAAGCCTTAGAGTGTCTAGTCCTTTATCTTGTATAATGATTGTCAATAATTGTAACACCCCGAAAATCCAAGCCATTATTACAAACATGCTTCAAGTTCAATAAAAATGAAAAATCATGTTTTGATAGTTTTATAAGTGATTTAGACATATATTTAGATCCTAAATATATCCTAGCTTATATACAAGTCAAAACATTCCTTAGCTATTAAATTCTGATGAAAAATATAACTATAGTCATATTCAAACGAGAATAAATCTGGCTATTCTAATATTTTGTATCTAAAGACCCATATAATTGAATTATCTTTCTAATGATACCGATTTTGCCTTAATTTGATATCAAGGTAAAAAGTTATTGCCAAATTACTAAAGCACTGTCAAAGCTATCAATGACTATGACTCCTGATGATGACTCATAGTCAGACCCTACGAGTATCTAGGAGGAGTCGTCATCATGGTAGAAGGGATCAAAATATGGGTTCTTGATGATGACTAAAGCCAATACTAGTGGCCAGACCCTAAAGTCATGGTCAAACCCATCGAGACTGCTCCTAGTCATTTTCCAAGCAATTCCTAAGGGACTTTTTCATCTTTTCCCACTCTTTTAACCCCAAAACTACATTGTTTCACCCTCCAAACAATAGCTAACAATTTTAAATACTACTCTAAGATATCATACTTATAAATCATTCATCACAGATCAAAAAGAGGCGATTTCTTTCTCCCCAAAGCCAACTAGGGTTCTTCAAGTTCAAGTTCAATCCTAAGAAATTTTTCCATCTACATTCAGGTACGTGGGATATTCATCAATGTTCCACCCATTGAATTCCAACAATCCTTTTTGTCAAGTATAAAGCTTTTATTCTATTTATGAAAATATCCATATTATCTATGAATTTAATCAATGCTTTCTTAGTCGTTTTGAATTCAAGCGATGCCAAGATATTTCCCCTATGTTAATTATATTATTACATGTTTTGAATTTAAATTACCTATATCGTGGTCAGTTAATACCATGTTAATTTCTCAAGTTATGAAATTAACCAAGTGATCATGTTGTTCTCGTAAGTCTATCATGTTTATGCACTCATAATCATAAATTCCATTAGTTTAGTGAAATATACTATATTTTGGGGTTTACGAATCATGAATTCCCTTACTATTTTCCCATGTTTTAAGACATTCCCATGTTCAAGTTCATGATTCTCACATGTTTGATGAAATGTCTATGCTTTGGGAACTTTCAACCATGATTTGATACTACAATTTTAAGCCTTAATATTGTATATTATGATCATTCAGTGTTGGAGAGTTATGAACACCCAATACGTATGTGTTTCACATGATTTCAGATCTTTCAAGTAATTATTTCAGTTAAACCATGAATATTACTATTTACTCAATTTTTATGATCATGATGAACAATTTTAGTTGTTATGTTTATTGAAATTCAATCTAGTTTATACCAGTGTCAGTTCAGTTGGGAGTAGGATTTAGCACAGAGCGAATGTAGGGATGGTGGCTTCCCCGTCAGTTTAAGAAGATTCATTAGTAGCAGTGCTTTGTATTCTAAAAATAAGTACCATCATGGGATATGAGGGGTCACCCATCAGTTTAGACTTGACTTCCTCTTAGGGGTCACCCATCAGTTCAGGATTAACTCCCTATTCCTTTAGGACACCAGTCTAGTGGATCCACACAGTCAGTCTAAGTTTCTGTGGAATAGTACTAACACCCTTCTAACTGGGGTTATAGGTTGGGACTTAATTAAATCAGATTGGGGAATGTCGATTAGATGATATCTCCCACAGTCTCAGTTCATTATTCATAATATGTCAGTTCAGGTTTGGATGACCAAGTTAACAGTTATTTAGTATTCAGATATTAGTTATTTAGTTATACAAATTATTTCAGTAAATGTTTATGCTTTGTCTTAAATTCTCAGATATTATATGTTCATTTATTTATGCTCAGTTAACTCATACATTTTAGTCAGTCCTCATCTCATATACCAGTATATTCAAAATACTGACTGTATATTTTTCTTTACACTATGTTGTGTAATAACATAGGTTCAGATGCTAAGATTCCTAACCGTTCTTAGTAGCTTTGTGTTACTCAGAAGTAGTAGTAGTGAATTATAATACCCCATGATTTTTCTAGCTTAAATCAGCCTTTAAAAATGTCAAAGATTTATGTTCAAATTATGAATGAGTTTTGTTTTGTATGGAATTATTTAGATTTTAAATTTCCATGGCATAGGAAATTGAATAACCTTTCCAATGATATAAGATTTGCTTAAATCTGATAAGTGAGTAGGAAGTTATGGTTATTTTAAGTTCCAGTCGTAAAACACCATCATTTAGGCCCTTAGCGCATCGCGGAGAAGTGTAAGATCCCAATTGTCATTTCCAGTGGCCCTCTATAATATTAGTGCATCACAGAGAGGGACAATTTCCCCTTGGTCAATTTTTAGAGTTCCAACCCGATAATGGGGCGTCGTGCCCTGTGCCAAAATGGCATTACAAAGGGGCACCGTGATGACCCCGTATGACAGAGTCTGCCTAGTTCCTAGGTTGCATTTTCCAGTGGTTTGGCACGATTGTGACGTGTCATGCCAAGGCCAAAAGTTAGGATTTTTTGGTCATTTTCTAGTTCTGATTTAGAGTTCAATAGGGTCATTTTGGTCAATCCCCAGGCCCTAAATCCATCCAAAACACTTCATTAATCAAATGCTAAGGAACTTTATGCTGATTTCATTACATTTCTCTCAAAAGTTAACCCTACTTCATCAACTTCCTCCCCAAGAAATCCTAAATTCCACCATTAATCTTCAAAGGAAATTCAAGATTTAGAATTCTAAATACAAGGACACTAAGAATCCATCTCCAAAATATCAATAGGAATCCAAGATTTGAGTTCCTCATCATAGATCATCAATTAAGGTATGTGGGTTTTGAATAGGGATAAAGATTTCATCCTTGTGCCCAAATACTTACTTTAAATTACAAATTGCTGAGTTTTGTATGATTTCCCATGAAATTTAAGTTAAGGTTTATACCCAATGTAGCTAATTACATGATTTTAAGTGATTTGGATATTGAATTGCATGTCTACCTTCAAAAATTAATGCGTATAATCATATTTTCCAGATTTTAAGTTGAATTATGAATAATTGTATTATCAAGCATGAACCTTATGGTGTTTGTCATGAAATTGAAGCATGGGTCTTTAAGCCCTATTTTGTATATTGACATTTCAAGAATGACTACGTTTTAAACATCCCATGATTAGCTATTTTTAGATTTTGATAAGGAAAGTTGATCTCTTGATCCAAGCAAAGATAGAAATCCACATTATTCATACAGTTTATGATTTAAATCAAAGAGAAGTATAATTGGTTTTCATTATAAACCCTTGTGCTATTTTAAGGTGGATTTCTTAAATGTTCTGAGGAATAGGTATGGGAGTAGTATTTAGCACCGAGTTAGGTATGATTCTAAGGTCTCATTCCCTAGAACTATGTGCCACTATACGTTTCTGATTTTCCCATCTTGGGCTAAGAAAGTGATCACTCAAGTTAAGGTTCTTTTTTTATGGGAAGGGTAGAACAGCTCTACCCACTGTGTGAAAGAAATTGGACTCCATGTTAGCTAATATGGTTTATGTTGGTTAGAAGAAACTCTTTGAGTCCCAAAGCTTCTAAGTTTCTAAAGAAAAGAATGATAGAAAAGCTTTTATAAGACTAAGTGTATTGACTCACTAGATTTACCAGTATGATTTGTTATACATGATTTTTCATATTTCGATTTTTTGGATAATCAAGCTTATCTGAGTCATGTATATCCATATGCATTCACTTTCTAATTTTGATGATGTTTACCCATGCATTACACCCCCATATACTCAGTACATCCTCAATGTGTTGATCCATATATATGTCCATGTGCTTTATTGTTTTATAATGTAGGTTTAGGTGCTCAGTATCAACAGCGTGAGTATTTTGAGCATCTTTATCTATGCTCCCATATTTTGTGGTCCTCATGATTTGAGGGCCTACTTTTTTAGATTTCTAGCTATTATAGTATTTGAGTTATCATTTATAGTTTAGTCTGAGTCAGTTAGGGGTCTGTCCCAATGTCTCTCTAGCTCTTTATGAGTAGTAGAGGCTGATGATAGGCGCATTTACACGCCTATATCAATATATTTTGCCCATATTTTAGCCTAATTTTTAGAACAAATTATATATTTCATGCACTTTTAGTCCTTTTTCCTATAAATGAGCTAACGAACATGATTAGTAAAGTTTCAGGTATAAATGATGAAAAATTCAGCATTTTATGGCTTACTTGATGCAAAAGAAAGCTCACGAAGGAAGGAAAGGGAGTTTACACGCCTAAGGACCAAAACTGCTGCATGGAAAATCTGTCCCGGGCTAAAACAGCATTTCTGAAGACTCTGGGGACCTGGACCAAAACTGCTGCATGGAAAATCTGTCCCGGGCTAAAACAACATTTCTGAAGACTTTGGGGACTTACAGACACAAAGCTGTATTTGGACAATGATACATTAAATTGGGTTATGTATTTCATTAGTTTATTTGGATTATGATAATGTTACATTAACCTAGTACATTTGGGTTAAGTATTTCATTAGTCTAGTAGGATTTGGTTATTTATTTCATTAGCTTAGTAGGAGTAGGATATGGGTATTATAAATACCCTATCATGCTAGAGATTTTTATTTAATTCCTCCCTTAGTGGAGAGAAATACATCTTCTATTCAACAATTAATCTTCTTCCATCCCTCTCTTCTTCCACCACAATAATTCTACAACTCTTCTAATCTTTCCATTAATCTTATTTTCTTATCTTCTATTCTTAAAATTCCACAACAAGAGAATCGTTACTTGCCAAGGAATCACGCCTCACGCACACCACTTGATCTACACGCCATTCACCAATATTGTGATATAATAATAATGCCAATCGTGATCTCCTTTGCATTCATGGGTAACTAAACTTCTCTATTGGGGTTATGGAAGCCGAATGAGTTACTATCTATTACTGTGAGTTTGTCAGTTTGTGACACGTTTATTGCTTATATCATTATTCTCTTCATCTTAATCTACATTCTTTGCGGTTGCAAACGCAAGAATACGCCAGTCTAACATTTAACTTGTTCGAGAGAAAGGTTATTTGTCTGGAAAAGAGATAGTGTCAAGGTAGTAGGACACCCTTTCCTATTAAAAAGCTAGTGTCGTAACTGGACTAACCTCTTGGAGAATTCGTACCGTTAGACACGCTTTAATCTCGAGAGAGTTAAAGTGAAATAGTCCTTGTTGAGGTCGAGAGATGCTTGGATTTACTATCGACTACAATTCTCTATAAGCAATTGCATGTCAGAATTCCACACACTCATAGCCAATAGAGACGTATACCTCAAAAGGTCGACATAACCCCAACGCTTCAATTCTCATTGTTTACAACCTACGTAACAATCTTTCTTTTTACTTTATTATTTTCAGCTTTTGTTACATTACTTGCAAAACAAGAATCCCCCCTTCTTACGAGACTTGCACCAAAAGTTTAGCAATTTTACTTACTTGTTGGCCAAGCTATTCCCTGTGGGATCGACACCCAACCCAGGTTGGGTTGTATATTTGCTAACGACCGCTTTACACTCCTACAAGAGCTGTAGATTGAGCGTTATCAAAAATTGGCGCCGTTGCCGGGGAATACGAGTGTCAATCAAGTTCGTGATAATTACTAGACCCTTTGGTCAAAGATTCTCGTACTTTTACTTTTAGTTTTTGTTTCTGTTTCTTGCAGGTTTTTCTTTTAGTGCATGCCCCATACTAGAAGTTCTGGTCAACCGTTATTACCAATCAGTCCTGAACCACAACAAATTAGAAGAATGGAAGCACAAGCTGAAATCGACAGGATGGCTGCTCAACACGAGCAAGCAAGATTAGCTGCTCTTGCCGCTGCTCAAGTCCAAAAACAAAACATTGATAATCCTGGGCGAGCAACAAATCCTGACGATAAGGATTTAGGTGACGATGAGTTGATAAACCCAAGGCATGTTGCTGAAACTACAACACCTGCCAACAGAAAAGGTCGATAAGCTCGGTATAGGTATGATCGCCAACCTTTGCAGCCAGCTTTCGACAATGATGATGATGATCTTGATGGTGCCGGAGCCACTGGAGCTATAATTCCACCACCATTAGCGCCCGGAGGCAAGTTCAACATCACAAGCACCATGATTCAGTTATTGCAACTCAAGGGATTATTTGGTGGACTAGCAGGCGATGATCCGAATATGCATCTCATTAACTTTATTTCTACATGCAAGTCTTTTGACAATCCTGGTGTTGGTCAGAATGCTATTCGATTACGTCTATTTCCATTGTCTCTATCTGGGGAGGCAACACTATGGTTGAATGGGCTGACTCCTGATTCAATTATAAATTGGAGGCAATTGAGAGACACTTTCCTAGAAAGATTCTTTCCGCCATCCAAAAGGGCTCAATTGAGAGATAAAATTAGCAACTTTCGTCAGCTTCCAACTGAAGCTCTTCATGAAACATGGGAGAGGTTCAAGACAAAGCTAGCGAGATGCCCAAACCATCACATGACTAATGTTCACCTTATGGAGATCTTGTATAGAGCCTTGAATTCAATAACTAAACCTGTGGTGGGCAACGCAGCTGGAGGTTATTTCATGGACCTCACCTTTGGTCAAGCAAGCAATATGCTAGATCGTATGATGAAACAAAGTAGAGCTTGGCATACCAGGGATTCTGAGGTAGCAAGCCCCACTTTATCTATTGGCATGACTGCAGACGAACGAAGAAGAGAAGAAGAACGTGATCAAGATATGGCGCACATGAAAACCCAAATGGATCTTCTTACAAAGCATCTATTAGGGAAGACTGAAAAAGTGAAAGCTATTGCGTCAAAAGGAAGAGACGAATCTGATTCGGAAGAGGAGGCCAACTACTTGAACAATGAAGGGGGTTTCCGAGGGAATACCCAAGGAAACCAAGGTTAGAACTATTATGATAAATCTGGAAACAAAGACCAAGGTAGTTGGAAGAACAAGAATGAAAAGAGTGGTTTGTACGTTCCCCTTGGAAGACGTGACACCACCACATCTAATTCTGGAAGTATGGAGGACATGATGGCTAAATTATTGAAAGGAGTGGAAGCAACGAGCGCGGGAGTAACGGAGGTAACTAATGATTTGTCCGCCATGAAACAATTAGTAGATTCACATTCCACTTCAATTAGACAACTAGAGCAGCAATTCAGTCAACTTTCAGCAGCACTCAACCAAAGAAAGGCCGGCACTTTACCTAGCGATACTGTGCAAAACCCAAGGAATGATGGGTCATGCATGGCCATCACTACCAGAAATGGTAAGGTGCTGGAATCTTCAGCAAAAGGCAAGAAAGTGATTGACGAAGTTGCGGACATAGATGACAACGCAAAAGGAGAAGATGCCCCAGCTACTACTCCTGACGTCAAGGATGCCACATCTAGCACTGTGCAGCCTGAAAAAGTGGAAAACGGAAGCAAGAGGAGAAGAAAACCATGGAGAGAACACTTCCATAGCCACCACCACCTTTTCCCCAAAGATAGAAGAAGGTGGCGGATGATACAAAGTTCAGCAAATTTATGAATATGTTAAAGCAGCTGACCATTAATGTTCCATTAGTGGAGGCACTTGAACAAATGCCTGGGTATTCAAAATTTATGAAGGATCTCTTAACAAAGAAGCGGGCAGCAAGTTATGACTTGGCGGATAATGTTCATCATTGTAGTGCAATCGCTACAAGGTCGCTAGTTCAAAAGAAGGCATATCCTGGAGCTTTCACTATTCCTTGCACAATTGGATCGTTGGATTTTGCTAATGCATTGTGCGATTTGGGAGCTAGCATCAATTTGATGCCACTATCTATCTACAGAAAGTTGGGGTTGGGAGACCCAACACCAACCAATATGAGGCTCGTGATGGCTGATAGGTCGGTAAAACGACCTGTGGGTATCTTGAATGATGTGTTGGTGAAAGTTTCTCCATTCATCTTTCCTGCAGACTTTGTTATTCTGGATTGAAAGGAGGATTCTGAAGTTCCCATAATCTTGGGACGTCCTTTCCTTGCAACTAGAAGTGTGCTTATTAACATGAAAGATAATGAGCTTTCGTTTCGAATTAATGACGAAGTGGTACGGTTTGATATATGCAAAGCAATGAAGAAGCCCAGCGATATGAATGAGTTATCTGTAGTTGATGTTCATCATGAGGATATGAAAGCATTATCTATAGAGAAACAGCCTACTGTTGAGCCATTGTCTGCTGTGCCACTGAATGTTGAGCATGAGGACAATGAAGAACTTATGGGTGATCTAACAGAAACAGAGCCGTATACTCCTAAGAAACCGGATTGTGATCTGAAGAATCAACCAACAGCGAAGACTCCCATTGACGAGACACCAATGCTAGAATCGCAAGAGCTCCCCGATTATCTAAGGTATGTGTTCTTGGAAAGTAGAAATATACTTCCGGAGAGTGCAGATGATTTAAGTGAACAGCATATAAAGGCTCTCATCTCTGCTCTAAAGAGATACAAGAGAGCTATGGGTTGGACTATTGATGATATAATTGGAGATTCTCCGGGAAAATGTAAGAGCCATCTTGAATAAGATCGCATGCCCACAGGTAAGCCTCATTGTCGTCTAAATCCTTTCAGAAAATGATCCATCACTTACCTCGACGAAGTCTGAGTACTCGAGGTAACTATGTCGAGCCACGACAATAAATAAGGTGCTAAATGGGAGGCAACCCATCGTTTTATCATTTTATCATTTTTTCTTTCGTTCTAGTACTTGTTTTGTTCTTGATAAATGAGAAAATCCAAAAATAAGAGTCGTGCCACGACCAAAACTAAGGCGCTTAGTGGGAGGCAACCAATCGTACTAATCATTTTCATTTGGTTTTGAACAAAGATAGGTGCAAGAGGTATTCAACGAGGAGATTGATTTCAATTGATGATTTGGACGCATTGTATGGTAAAGTTGGTAAGTTAGGAATGGTGATGCATAAGTCTATGAATTGAGCATTTTTCATGCCAAAATAGGCATCGAGGAAGGCTAGGCCTTGATAAAACTAGGCCACAAACGATGCACAACCTATCCTATAGCCTAAGGTCTCGGAATCTAGTGTGCTATACACAATGCGCCGCCTATTCCTAGGTATGCTTTTGACTATGCACCGCCTATGCTATGGCATTTGGCCTCAGTATCTCATATGCCATAGACTATGCGGCGCATATGTCTACAAATGCCATAGACTATGCGGCGCATATGTCCCATTATGCTATAGACAATGCGCCGCATATGTCATGTCTATGCCAAGCATTATGTGCCGCATATGTGGGATTTTTGTCTCCAAAACCGATTGTAAATGGGTCAAAACCCGACCCATTCTCTTCTTATATAAAGGGGACTTAGTCTTGGAACATAAGAACATTGCAAAGTGACCTAAAGGAGCCGCATATTCATCCAAATACTCTCAAAATTTTCTTCTTTTGCTCTTCCAATTCACAAAACAATCCCCACAAGCTTCAAGCAAGTAAGTGCTCTCTTATTCTTCATTTATTTCTCGTAAGTACTACGTTGCTATGTCTAGTATGAATTTCTAAATTGTATAAGATTGTTGGTGATGTTTATGTGCTTGGATAGTTGATACAAAATCATGTGAGTGAACATATACGTAGGAAAATCTTGACTTGTTTCCGACTTGAATTTGGTTTCAAAAGCATTGTTATGGTATTTACGGAATTACTATGGCTATGAACATTGCTTAAGATTGTTGCTTGGATACTTACATGTTAGACTATCCCGGCCATCGGGATAAGACTTATAGTTGCCTACCGACATAGGAGGTTGAGATTGTTGAAAATAACTATACCATGATGTAACCCCTATGTAGTAGTGTTGTTATACTTAACATGAAAGTAGTGCAATGGCTGCAAGTAGTGATACATCACTGATTTTCTTGTCGGAATATAGTTCCTAAAACGTATGTCGATGAATTCTGAGTAATCGATCACTTTCACTTCACTAGTTGGTGCCAACAACCTAAGTGTGGGGTGGTACCTCTACTGCTAGATTATATATTGTATCCATTGAGATTTTGCTACCATTAACACTATTTCTAGTCTCAGGTACAATGGCACCCAAAGTAAGACAAGGCAAAGAAAAGGCTACCACTTCCCAAAAGAGCAAGAAAAAAGGCCGCAAGGAGCAAGGAGAACTCTCCTCGCCGTAAATACCTCGACTCACGCTTGGAATTAAGTGGGATACTTATGCGGAACTTATGAGGATGATGACTCTTATGATGATCCCAACGCAAGGGGTATGACCCCAGACATAGAGGATAAGTCCGACCAACCAGGTTCCTCGTATTTATTTTCCACTGAGGACAATGTCCCGACTAAGTGTGGGGTGGTGGTATTGCATGCTATACTTCTCTATTCGCATCTATGTTTGTTTGCGTTTGTTTCATTTTTGTTTCATTTTTTTTTAGTAGTTAAAATTTTTCTTGCTTCGCATGAAATTATTTTGATAGGCAGCATGAGATTAGAACGAGAGTATGTGCTATAATTGTGACTATTGAGACGTTTAGGCTCTAGTTGTGACTCAGTATGTGATATTGTGTGATTCAATCCCTTCACTTGTTGGGTCGAGAGTCTATATTACTTCCAATCAAATCGACTATGTGCCTTGTGTGTGTGAGATAATAGTATATTCTATGTTTGTGGCTGATGCTAAAACTTGCCTGGTATGTATGCAAAGCGAAAATAAGGAGTGTAAGTTTAGGATATGATTTAGGCATTTCTTTGGCAACCTATACATGTTTACCTTCAGTTTTACCTACCCATGGACATCATCCTAGTTAACCCTTTTTGTGCCTTTAGCCTATTTCTTTGACAACCTTGTATGTAAGCCTAATCCATTTCTTTCAAGACCATAATTTGATCCAAATTCCTAAGTGATTTAAAGTGAAAAAGTCATGTGACAGCATAAGAGGAAATTGGGTAAGTATGATGCTTTAAATTGTAAATGGTTCTTGAATGTGTTATGAAAAAGAAAAAAAAACGCTATCATAGGAGGTATGTTGTGAAAAGAAAAAGGAAAAGAAAGCTGAAAAGTGAGTTGTGCTTAAAATTGAAAAGAGGAGAACAAGGGTGGTAGAACAAAAGAAAGAAGAAAGGTTGAAAGAAAAAAGTGTTAATGATACAATGTGATGTATTAAAGCGCTTAGGAACCTAGTCACTATTCTTGGCCAAAATAGTCCTACCCGTCCCTTAGCCTACATTACAACCATCAAAAGACCTACTTGATCCTAATCTTAACATTCCGATATGTAGTAGAGTACTACATTAAGGGCGAGCCTATGGTCATCAGTTGTTGCATATGAATTCTTTGTGAGAGCGAGAGCAAGGATATTTTGACACCCATGTTTGAAAAAAATATACTATATTTGTGAGTTATTATGGGTACTATATTGTGAGACACACATGGTTGATGAGTTTTGGATAGTTGTATATGATTCTATGTACCTTAACGTTTGCATGCGAGTTGATCACGATCACGAGTCTATGCTAGAGGTTAAACTGTTTCTACTTATAATCGGAAAGCTACTCTTTGTTGATAATTGTTGTGCTTGTCTTGAAGAATGTTTTGTGTTGTTGCTGTAAAAACCCTAAGTTGATGTTTAGAAGGACATGATATGTTGTTCGAGGACGAACAAATCTCTAAGTGTGGGGAGTTGATGATAGGCGGATTTACACGCCTATATCAATATGTTTTGCCCATATTTTAGCCTAGTTTTTAGAACAAATTATATATTTCATGCACTTTTAGTCCCTTTTTCCTATAAATGAGCTAACGAACATGATTAGTAAAGTTTCAGGTATAAATGATGCAAAATTCAGCATTTTATGGCTTACTTGATGCAAAAGAAAGCTCACGAAGGAAGGAAAGGGAGTTTACACGCCTAAGGACCAAAACTGCTGCATGGAAAATCTATCCCGGGCTAAAACAGCATTTCTGAAGACTCTGGGGACCTGGACCAAAACTGCTGCTTGGAAAATCTGTCCCGGGCTAAAACAACATTTCTGAAGACTTTGGGGACTTACAGACACAAAGCTGGATTTGGACAATGATACATTAAATTGGGTTATGTATTTCATTAGTTTATTTGGATTATGATAATGTTACATTAACCTAGTACATTTGGGTTAAGTATTTCATTAGTCTAGTAGGATTTGGTTATTTATTTCATTAGCTTAGTAGGAGTAGGATATGGGTATTATAAATACCCTATCATGCTAGAGATTTTTAATTAATTCCTCCCTTAGTGGAGAGAAATACATCTTCTATTCAACAATTAATCTTCTTTCATCCCTCTCTTCTTCCACCACAATAATTCTACAACTCTTCTAATCTTTCCATTAATCTTATTTTCTTATCTTCTATTCTTAAAATTCCACAACAAGAGAATCGTTACTTGCCAAGGAATCACGCCTCACGTATATCACTTGATCTACACGCCATTCACCAATATTGTGATATAATAATAATGCCAATCGTGATCTCCTTTGCATTCATGGGTAACTAAACTTCTCTATTGGGGTTATGGAAGCCGAATGAGTTACTATCTATTACTGTGAGTTTGTGAGTTCGTGACACGTTTATTGCTTATATCATTATTCTGTTCATCTTAATCTACATTCTTTGCAGTTGCAAACGCAAGAATATGCCAGTCTAACATTTAACTTGTTCGAGAGAAAGGTTATTTGTCTGGAAAAGAGATAGTGTCAAGGTAGTAGGACACCCTTTCCTATTAAAAAGCTAGTGCCGTAACTGGACTAACCTCTTGGAGAATTCGTACCATTAGACACGCTTTAAGTTCGAGAGAGTTAAAGTGAAATAGTCCTTGTTGAGGTCGAGAGACGCTTGGATTTACCATCGACTACAATTCTCTATAAGCAATTGCATGTCAGAATTCCACACACTCATAGCCAATAGAGACGTATGCCTCAAAAGGTGGACATAACCCCAATGCTTCAATTCTCATTGTTTACAACCTACGTAACAATCTCTCTTTTTACTTTATTATTTTTAGCTTTTGTTACATTACTTGCAAAACAAGAATCCCCCATTCTTATGAGAATTGCACCAAAAGTTTAGTAATTTTACTTACTTGTTGTCCAAGCTATTCCCTGGGGGATCGACACCCAACCCAGGTTGGGTTCTATATTTGCTAACGACCGCTTTACACTCCTACAAGAGTTTTAGATTGAGTGTTATCAGAGGCTTTTTGAACTATGAGTTTATTTATAGACTTTCAGTATTTGTTGTTTAGACTTTATCCATAGTCTATTCAGTTCAGTTTTGGTATAATACAGTATTATTTCTTGATTAGATAATCTTGATGTAAGGTTTAGACTTAGTAGCAGGCTCAAAGGGTTATCTTGAGGCTACTCATATCCTTGAGCACCGTGTGATATCTCGGGATCATATTATGGTGCGTTACAAACTTGGTATCAGAGCCTAATATTTAGAGTCTTTATCATTGCTATGAAGTATGCCACATCTATGAGCAAGAGGATATGGAGAGTCTTAGGAAAATTCTCTCTTTCTTTTATAATCCATCCTGCCTACAACTATATTTATCCGTTATTAACTCGTGCTCTTTTATGACAGAATATGCCTTATCATAGAGCTAATGCCTATAGAAATGAAAACTAGCCACCTCAGCCCGTAGATCCCATGGATGAGAATGTGTCGCATGCAGAGTTTTGGGCTGCCTTTCCGGCGCTAGCACAAGCTGTGACAGCTAACTTTTAGGGCAACCGTCAGGCTACAATCCCACCTCAATAGGATGGGGAAATATTTATAACCATCACGACTTTACGAGAATCAACCCACCAGAATTCTTTAGGTCAAAAGCAGGTGAGGACCCACAGTTATATATTGATGGGGTGAAGATGATCATCCAAAGATCACCTGAATTATGCAAGTTTTTGTTGAAGTGAGTGTAGAATTGGCATCCAATAGGATAAAGGATGTTGTTTATGACTGGGTGGTGATGTGGAAGAAGAGTAGAAGGGAGAATGTAGATCCTATGACTTGGCAGATATTTTAGGATAAGTTCTTAGAGAAATTTTTCCCACTTGAGATGAGGAAAGCTAAGATAAAAGGGTTTATGAACCTATGATAGGGATCTATAATAGTGAAAGAGTATTGCCTTAAGTTCAACCAGTTGTCTAAGTATGGCTCTGATCAGATGGCTGACACTAGGTCAAGCATGAGTAAGCTTATAATCGGTATATCTAGGTTGGTGGTTAAGGAGTATAGGACTACTATGCTCAATAAAGACATGGATCTTTTGATATTAATGATGCATACTCATCATATTAAGGCAGAGAAGATGAAGGAAAGAGAGAGAGTGAATAAGAGGGCTAGAGTAGGGCATTTTGAGTATGGTCAAACTAGATCCTATGGGGGGAATCGCCCATATTTTTAGAACCGTTCATTTATGCCAACGCTATCTTCAGCTAGTGATCCTGCACCTAGAATTAGGCAAGATCAGTAGGATAAGTATTCTTTGTATAGATCCTAGAATAGTGTGAGTGGTAATCCCAATTATCCTCCATATGCTAAGTATGGTAGAACATATCCTGGTGAGTGGTTGGCTGAGCAGAAGGGTTGTTTCAGTTGTGGCTAGTTGGGATACAGTATCAGAGAGTGTATGTATGCTAAGCATGGAAACAGAGATCTTTTTCCTCAAACTTAGGCTACCAGTGCACCAACCTCTATAATTCGCCCAGACCCTCCTTAGGGTGCTTCATCCAGTACCTATGACAGATAGTGCCAGAAGTATTTCTATGCTCTACCATCCCGACAGGAGTAGGAGGATTCCCCAGATGTTGTTACTGGTATGCTTCATATCTTTCATTTTGATATTTATGTGTTGTTAGACCCTGGGTCAAGTTTCTCTTATGTTATCCCATTAGTTGCTGTGAATTTTGAAATAAATTTTGAAAAGATTCTTGAGCCTTTCTTTGTTTCTATGCTAGTAAATGAATACGTTATTTCAAAATAAATTTATAAAAAGTATCCTATCACTGCCCTTCATAAAGTCATGTTAGCAGACTTGATAGAGTTAGATATGGTTGATTTTGATCATATTTTTTGTTTGGATTGGATTCATTCTTATTGTGCATTTATAGATTGTTGCAATCGAGTGGTAAAGTTTCAATTTCCAAATAGCCAACCTTTTAGTGGTCCGGTAATTCGGTGTCTCCCAAGAGTCATTTCATATCCTATATTAAGGCCAGAAAGTTATTTTTCCAAAGGTTGTATTTATCATTTAGTTTGATTTAAAGACACTAAGTCTAAGACCCCAACATTTTAGTCAGTCAAAGTAGTAAATGAGTTTCCAGATGTCTTTCTAGAAGATCTCCCAAGGGTACCTCCTAATAGGGAAATATAATTCGATACTGACCTTCTACCAAATACTCAACCTATTTCTATCCCTCCTTATCGTATAGCTCCCGCAGAGCTTAAGGAGTTGAAGGATCAACTCAAAGATCTTTTAGATAAAGGTTTCATAAGGCCCAGTATTTCTCCATGGGGCGCTCCCATCCTATTCTTGCAAAAGAAAGATGGCTATTTGCGTATATGCATTGACTATCGTCAGCTAAACAAGGTCACTATAAAGAACAAATATCTTCTTCCTAGAATTGATGACCTATTTGATCAATTGAAAAGTGCAAGTGATTTCTCAAAGATACATCTTAGGTCCAGCTATCATCAACTTAAAGTTAGGGAATGTGATATTTCTAAGACTTCCTTTAGAACCCGCTATGGTCATTTTGAGTTTTTAGTCATGTCTTTTGTGCTAACTAATGCTCCAGCATCTTTCATGGACCTCATGAATTGAGTGTTCAAGAAGTATCTAGATATGTTTTTCATAGTTTTCATAGATGATATCCTCGTATACTTCCGTAGTAAGGATGACCATGCAGACCATCTTAAAATTGTCTTGCAAACTCTTAGAGATCATCAATTGTTCACCAAGTTTAGTAAGTGTGAATTTCAGCCAAGGTCAGTAGCCTTTCTCGATCATATTATTTCCTCCGATGGCATTAGAGTTGATCCCCAAAAGAAAGAAGTTGTAAGAAATTGGCCTAGACCTCAGACATTAGGATTTTCTTAGTTCTAGCTAGCTATTACCATCGTTTTGTTAAAGGTTTCTTATTTATTTTATCTCCTATATCTATATTGACCCAAAAAAAAGTTAAATTCCTATGGTCATATTCCTACGAGAAGAGTTTTCAGAGTTTAAGACTCGACTCACTTTTGCCCCAGTGTTAGCATTACCTGATGGTACAAATGGTTTCGTTGTGTATTGTAATGCCTTTAGAGTTGGTTTAGGTGTATGTTGATGCAGCTAGGAAAGGTCATAGCCTATGCCTCTAGAGATTTGAAGCCTCATGAGAAGAATTACCCAACCCATGATCTGGAATTAGTTGTTTTTGTATTTTCTTTGAAAATATGAAAACATTATCTGTATGGTGTGCATGTAGATATGTTCACTTACCACAAAAGCTATCAATATGTTTTTACTCAGAGGGATTTGAATCTCCATCAGAGGAGGTGGTTAGAGTTGTTGAAAGACTATGATATAAGTGTATTATACCATCCAGGCAAGGCCAATGTAGTGGCAGACACCCTTATTAGCTTATGTATGGGCAGTGTTGCTTATTTTGAGAAAGATAAGAAAGAATTAGCTTAAAAAGTTCATCGTTTGGCTAGGTTGGACGTTAGGTTGGTTGATTAAGTTGAAGGTAATATTTGGGTTCAGAGTAGTTCTGAATCTTCCCTAGTTTTGGAAGTGAAGGAAAAGCAAGATATGGATTCTAGCTTGGTAAACTAAAGGAGTCAGTTAAAGACCAAAAGGTAGAGGTTTTCTCACAAGGGGGAGATGGCTTGTTGAGATACTAAAGTAGATTGTGTACGCCTTATGTTGATGATTTGAGGTAGATAATTATGGCAGAAGCACATGGTGCATGTTAATCTATTCATCCACGTGCGATTAAAATGTACGGTGACTTGAGGGAGATCTATTGGTGTAATGGTATAAAGATAGATGTAGCAGAGTTCGTGGCTAAGTGTGCAACTTATCAACAGGTTAAGGTAGAGCACCAAAGACCTGGTGGTACATTGCAATAGTTTGGTATCCCCACTTGGAAGTGAGAAGAGTAAATATAGATTTTGTGACTGGTTTACCCCAATCACGTCGTCATCATGATTCGATTTGGGCTACTATCGACTGATTTACTAAGTCAGTGCATTTATTACCAGTTCATATGTCCTATACAGCTAAAGATTATGCTAATTTGTATATCCGAGAGTTGTCAGATTACATAGAGTTCCCTTATCTATCATTTTAGATAGGGTTACTCAGTTCACTTTTTAGTTTTGGAAATTCTTTCAGAAGGGTCTTGGCACCCAAATCCATCTTAGTTCAGCTTTTCATCCACAAATAGATGTTCAGGCAGAGAGGACCATCCAGACTCTAGAAGATATGTTGAGGGAATGTACTTTTGATTTCAAGGGAATTTAGGATGAACATTTGTCATTGATTGAGTTCACTTATAATAATAGTTATCATGCTAACATTCAGATGACTCCATTTGAAGCTCTTTATGGGAGGAGATATAGATCACCCATAGGTTGGTTTGAGGTTGGTAAGGACGCTTTGTTTGGGCCTAATGTAGTGTTTGAAGTTATGGAGAAATTCAAGTTGATTAGAGAAAGATTGAAAATAGCCTAGAGTCATCAGAAATCCTATGTAGATCTGAGAAGAAAGGACCTCGAGTTTGAATTTGGTGATTTAGTGTATCTGAAGATTTCACCTATGAAAGGGGTAAAGAGATTTGGCAAGAAGGGAAAACTTAGTCCCCGCTATGTTGGAACTTATAGAATTCTAATTGGTGTTGGGAAAGTATCTTATGAGATTGAGTTGCCCGCAGACTTATCAACAGTTCTTCTTGTATTCCATGTCTCAATGCTTAAGAAGAGTATCGGTGACTCCACCATTCTACCTCCTTATGAAAGCTCAGATATTCAGAACAACCTTTCGTATGAAGAGATTCTATTTGAGATTTTTTATCATCAGATCCATATACTAAGGACCAAAGAAGTTCCCTAGGTCAAAGTTCTTTGGCAGAATCAGTCTGCTGAGGGCGCTACATAGGAAGTAAATGTAGATATGCGAACCAAGTACCCTTACCTTTTCTCCATAAACTCAGATCCAGCTGAAGGTAATACTCTTCCTTAATCTAGTTCCTTTATAATCAGATATTAAGCCATATAGATGTCTTCATGTAAGTCATGCACTTTCAGAATTACTCAGAAGCTCAGAATGATTTAGATTCAGATAATTAGTTTATTTTAGTTGTGAATGTTATCTTATACTCTCAGATTCCTTAGATATTTCAGCTTATCTAGCCACATTCGAGGACAAATGTTCCCAAGGGTGAGATATTGTAATACCTCGCGATTTTCCTAGCTTAAACTCATCCCGAAAAAAGTTAAGGATTAGTTCTTATAATGAATGATGTTTGTTTTGTCTACAATTCTTTAGATTTGAACTTTCTATGGCATAGGAAATTGAATAAGATTTCCAACGATATAAGATTCACTTAAATCCGATAAACGAGTAGGAAGTTATGGCTATTTTAAGTTTCAATCATAAAAAACCATCATTTGGACACTTAGCTTATCATGGAGCAGCGTAAAATCCAAATTGTCACTTTCCAGTGGCCCTCCATGATATTGGCGCATTGCGTAGAGGGTTGATTTCCCCTTGGTCTATTTTCAGAGGTCCAGAATGATAATGGCACATCACGCCATGTGCTAAAATGTCTTTTCAAAGGGGCACCGTGATGACCCCGCATCACGGAGTCTGCCCAGTTCCCAGTTGGCATTTTCCAGTGGCTTAGCGCGATTTTGGTGCATTGCACCAAGGACAAAAGTCAGAATTTTGGTGTTGTTTTCTAGTTCCAATTTAGAATTTAATAGGGGCATTTTGGTCAATCCTGAAGGCCCCAAATGCATCAAAAACACTTCATTAATCAAATTCTAAGGGAATTATGCTTATTTCATTACTTTTCTCTCAAAGTAAACCTTAGTTCATCAACTTTCTACCCAGGAAATCCAAAATTCCCATATTAATCTTTGAAAGAAATTCAAGATTTAGAATTCTCAATACAAGGACACTAAGAAGCCATTTCCAAAACATCAATAGGAATCCAAGTTTTGAGTTCCTCATCAAAGATCATCAATTAAGGTATATGGGGTTTTTAAAAAGGATAAATCTTTCATCCTTATGCCCAAATGCTTACTTTAAATTACAAATTGCTGAGTTTTGTATGATTTCCCATGAAATTTAAGTTAGGATTTATACCCAATGCAGCTAATTGCATGATTTTGAGATTTTAAATGATTTGCATATTGAATTACATTTCTACTTTCAAAAATTAATGTGTACGATCATATTTTCCAGATTTTAAGTTGAATTATGAATAATTGTATATCAAGCATGAACCTTATGGTGTTTGACATGAAATTAAAGCATGGGTCATTAAGCCCTACTTTGTATGTTGACATTTCAAGAATGACTATATTTTAAACATCCCATGATTAGATACTTTAAGATTTTCATAAAGAAAGTTGATCTATTGATCCAATCA
Organism: Capsicum baccatum var. pendulum; assembly: GCA_030864225.1. Lineage (NCBI taxonomy): Eukaryota > Viridiplantae > Streptophyta > Magnoliopsida > Solanales > Solanaceae > Capsicum > Capsicum baccatum. Next base: position 231,174,448 of record CM061560.1, on the reverse strand, counting down.
AAGATAGGAATCCACATTATTCATACAGTTTATGATTTAAAGCAAAGAGAAGTATAATTGGTTTTCATTTCAAACCCTTGTGCTGTTTTAAGGTGGATTTCCTAAAAGTTCTGAGCAATAGGCATGGGAGTAATATTTAACACCGAATTAGGTATGATTCCAAGGTCTCATGCCCCAGAACTATGTGCCACCATACATTTCTAATTTTCCCATAGTGGGCTAATATAATGATCAATCAAGTTAAGGTTTTATTTTGTTGACAAGGTTAGAACAGCTCTCCCCAATGTATGCAAAATGTTGGATTTCATGTCATCTCACATGGTTTATGTTGGTTAGAAGAAACTCCCTATGTCCCAAAGTCTCTAAGTACCAAAGCTTCTAAGTTTCAAAAGAAAAGATTGATAGAAAAGCTTTTATAAGACTAAGTGTATTGACTCACTAGATTTACAAGTATGATTTGTTATACATGATTTTTCATATTTTAGTTTTTTGGATAATTAATCTTATGTGAGTCATATAATCTATATGCATTTACTTTCTAATTTTGATGATGTTTACCTATGCATTACACCCCCATATACTCAGTACATCCTCAAAGTATTGATCTGTATATATGTCTATGTGCTATGTTGTTCATAATTCAGGTTCAGGTGCTCGGTATCAATAGCGTGAGTAGTTCGAGCAACTTTATCTACACTCCCATATTTGGTGATATTTTGTGATTCGAGGACCTACTTCTTCAGATTTCTAGATTTTATAGTATTCGAGTTATAATTTTTAGTTAAGTCCGAGTCAGTTGACCCCAATAGATCTCTAGTTCTTTATGAGTAGTAGAGGCTTGTCGGACTATCAGTTTATTTATAGACTTTTATATTTGTTGTTTAGACTTTATCTACAATTTATTCAGTTTAGTTTTGGTATAATACAGTATTATTTATTAATTAGATAATCTTGAATTAAGGTTCAGACTTAGTAGAAAATTCAAAGGGTTATCTTGAGGCTACTCGTAGCCTTGAGTACCGTGTGACGTCCTGGGATCATATTTTGGGGCGTTACATAATTCCTCATCCATCGGGGACATGAATTGTTTATTTCAATTATTTTAGTACTTCATTATGTTTAGTCAGTCAGGCTTATTTGGGGGCTTGTACCATCAAAACCTCATGATGTTTAATGGATTTTATCCAATCTGTTAGATAGTTAGTCCGTTATTTTAGTATTAACAGTTATTTCAGATATATAGTTTGGTTTCTAGTATTTTATCAGATATTTCAGACATTCTTTGCTTCGTATTCTAGTATTCAATTCTACATTACCTTATCAGTGTATCTTCCACTCATGCATTATATAACTATTATAGTCAATGCTCAGAGAAGGTACCAGTTCATGGGTTAGCTTGTGGTTACTTGTGATCGTAAGTACTGTTGTCATAACTAGGGGGTAGCCTCGTGGCATAACAAAACATGGTATCAGAGCCTAAGGTTTTAAAATGTCCTAGGGAGTCTAAAAGCCATGTTGAGTAAAGTTTTGTGCATGGGTAAGAAGTATGTCACGCGTATGGACAAGAGGCTATGAAATAGTTTTAGGAAAGTTTCCCTTCTTTCAATGTTCATATGGTGCGAAAGCGTATGAGCTCTATTTAAACTCTCTTTCTAGTTTATCCTTCATTCTATTTAAAGACAATTCCTCCCAAAAGAAACAACAAAAGAAGAAACCTGGATAAGCCCTCACCACCACATTTTCAGGAAGATCCCCTGAATGTGCATGTCTCTCACACCAAAGTCAGGGCCAATTTCATGACTTTAGCCCATTTAGTAGCTGCTTAAAATAATCAGCAAGCTATTGTCCTTTCCAATCCAGTGGTAAATACAGCTTCATCTAGGATTCGAGATTTTAATCGCATAAATCCCCCTCTATTTTTGGGATCCAACTCAGAGGAGGATCCGCAGAAGGTTTTGGATATAATACAGAAGGTGACTGATATAATGGACGTCACTTCAAGTAAGAGTGCAGAGTTGGATGCATACCAGTTTTAGGTTTTAGCTTACACCTGGTTTAAGTAGTAAAAGAGTGACCAAGATGTGGAAGTGGGGCATATTAAGTGGGAAGAATTTTCCATGACTTTCTTGGATATGTTTTTTCCATTATAGTTGAGAAAAGCTGAGGTTCAGGAGTTCATCAATTTGAAGCAGGGTACTATGATCGTGAAGGACTACTCGCTTAAGTTCACTAAATTGGCAAGGTATACTCCTACTATTGTGGTAGAAAATAGGTCTAGAATGAGTAAGTTTGTATCTAGTGTAGCTGATAGTATGATCAAGGAGTATAGGATTACCATACTGATTAAGGAGATGGACTTATCTATACTTATGGTTTATGCTCAGCAGATTGAGGAGATTATGCTTAAGGGGAGAGAGAGAGAATAAGAGGGCCCGAATAGGTAGTTTCAACTTTTCTCAACCAAGTTCAGAATGTGATAACCGTTCTCAGTTCCATTATAAGTTTTCATCCCCAACTCTATTTTTATATAGTGTGCTAGTGCCTAAGTTCAGGCAAGACAGTAAGGATAAAGTGTCAGGCTCTATATCCTAGGGTAGTGTGAACAATGGTTTTACTAATCCTCTCTATAGGAAATATGGTAGCCATTATTAGAGAGAGTGTGAGGCTGGTAGTGATGTGTATTTTGGTTGTGGAAAGCTATGCCATAGGGTTAGGAAGTTTATGGTGGTCGCTAAGAAGGGTGGAAATGATTGACAACAGGGCCTGTCCAATTTAACATCATCTCTTGTAGGAGTCCAAACTCAATAAGTAGCCACATCCAGTGCCACTAGTAGGTAGCGCCATAATAGATTGTATGCACTCCAAACTCGATAAGATCAGGAAAGTTCTCCTGATGTGGTTTTAGGTATGTTGCAAGTCTTTCATCATCATTTTTATGTTTTATTAGATCCTAGAGCTTGACTTGCTTTTGTGACTCCTTATATAGCCATCAATTTTGGTGTCAGTCCCAAAACATTAGCAGAGCCTTTTTCAGTGTCTACCCAAGTGGGTAAATTTATTATAGCCAGATAGGTACACAAAAATTTCTTGATTTTAGCATCTTAGAAAAATCATATCAGTTGATTTGGTGGAGTTAGAGATGATTTATTTCAATTTCATTCTCAATATAGACTGGCTCCACTTATGCTATGCCTCAGTTCATTATAGAAATGGATTCATTCAGTTTTAGTTTCCCAATGAACCAGTCATTTAATAGAGGGGTAGTACTTCAGTGCTTAGGGGTCAGATTATTTTATATCTTAAATCCATAAAGATCACCCTTACCATCTTGTCTGAGTCTAAGACTTAAATTAAAGGCTCCTAGTCTTGAGTCAGTTTCAGTAGTAAGAAATTTCTTGATGTGTTCCTGGAAGATCTTCCCAGAATTCCTCCCGAGAGGGAAATTGACTTCAGAGTAGATCTCCTTCTAGATATCTAACCTATCTCTATTCCGCCCTACAGAATGGCTCCAGTTAAGAATAAGGAATTGAAGGATCAGTTAAAAGATCTCCTTGATAAAGGTTTCACTAGGCCTAGTGTTTCCCCATGGGGCGCTCCAGTCTTATTTGTCTATAAGAAAGATGGTTCTCTCAAAATATGTTTTGATTACCATAAATTAATTAATGTCACCAGCAAGAATAAGTATCTACTCCCCAGAATTAATGACTTATTCAGCCAACTTTAGGATACCAATTATTTATCTAAGATAGACCTCAAATCCGGCTATCATCAACATAGAGTCAGAGAATGTGACATTTTAAAGATAGCCTTCAGAACTCGATATGGTCACTTTGAATTTCTAGTTATGTCTTTTGGACTAATGAATGCACCTGCAACTTTTATGGTCTTGATGAATAGGGTGTTCAAACAGTACTTGGACTTGTTCATCATAGTCTTTATTGACGATATCCTTGTCTATTCTCGTAGTGAGAATGATATTCAGGACATATGAGAATTATGATACAGACCCTTAGATATCATCAGTTGTTCGCCAATTTTAGTAAGTGCGAATTTTGGCTAAAATCAGTAGCTTTCCTTGGCCATATTATTTCCAGCGATGGCATCTGAGTTGACCCTTAAAAGACCAAAGCAGTGAGAAACTAGCCTAGACCTATATCTCTATTACATATTTAGAGTTTTTTTAGATTAGCTGGCTATTACAAATGGCTCATTGAAGGGTTTTCTTCTATTGCAAACGCCATGTCCTGATTGACTCAGAAGAAAGTCAAATTTCAGTGGTTAGATTCTTGTGTGAAGAGTTTTTAGGAGTTGAAGACTCGACTCACTTTTGCCCCAGTCTTGAATTTTCTAGATGGTTTAGATGGATTTGTAGTTTACTGAGATTCTTTCAGAGTTGTTCTTGGTTTTGTTTTGATGCAGAGAGGAAAGGTCGTAGCCTAGGCCTCTAGAAAGCTTAAACCCCATGAAAAGAATTATCCTACCCATGATCTTGAGTTGGCCAGTGATTTTTTTCCTTACAAATTTGGAGACACTATCTTTATGGGTTCATGTTACAGTGTTCATTGACCATAAGATCTTACAGTACGTGTTCACACAAAAAGGCCAGAATATTTGTCAGAGAACGTGGCTTGAGTTGTTAAAAGATTATGATATGAGTGTGTTGTATCATATGGAAAGGCCAATATAGTTGCAGATGCCCTTAGTAGATTGTCTATGGGTAGTGCTTCTCATTTTAATGTCATGATCCAAGGTTAGCCCCAAGTCGTGACAACGGTGCTTACAGTCACAAGTGACCACAAGTTAACCCATGAGCTGGTACCTGCTGTGAGCACTGAATAAAATGGAACTGATATAACTTATGTAGTAGATAAGCTAATAAAATAATAAAAATCTAAATATGAAATATATGTAAATGACAAGTCTAAAATGTCTATGACAACTGATAATACTAAAATGATTGACTAATTGTCTAACTAATTGTCTGAAAGCGTCTAAACACCAATGAGAAGTTGATGGGACAAGCCCCCAACTAATTCCGACTATCTGAACATAAGAAAATATTGAAATAACTGAGATAAATAAGTCATTTTCTCAATGAATGAGGACTCACCACTACTACCGCTGAGTTAAACTGAGCTATCTAAGAATGATCGGGAAATTGAGTGTCTGAACCTATGTTATAAGACAACATATCGCAAAGAAAAGTGTGCAATCAGTAATTTGAATATATTGGTACATGAGATAGGCAATGACTGAAATACATGGGATAACTGAGAATAAATGCATGAATATGTAATATTTGAGAATGCAAGACCAAGCACAATCATGTTTCTTAGATAATTTGTAATATGTAAGACCGAATTTTGTATAACTGAATAATTGAAAATCTATACACTTGGTCAAGAAAACCTAAACTAAAATACATTGAATATTGTACTGAGATTATGGGAGCTAGATATAACCAACATGCCTCAATCTGACCTATCGAGGTCCAACCTGTAACCCCAGTTCGAAGGGTGTTGGTACTTTGCCAAGGGTACTAACACTGACTGACAATGTGGATCTCCAAGGCTGAGCTGAAGTCCCAAAGGACGAAGGTGTCATGCCGAACTACGGGACTGTTATTAACGTTTCATGCCTAACTAATGGGGGAAATGCCATCTCTTTGTTCACTAGGTGCTAAGTGTTACTCCAAACTGATGACACTGATACTGGACTGAACTGAATTAAATTCAACTGAACATAACAACTAACATTGCCCATTATGATCATAACATCTGAGTAAATAATAATACATTTTTTAACTAAAATCATTACTTGAAAGGTTTGAAATCTTGTAAAACACGTAGGTATCAGGTGTTCATAATACACTTTCACTGAATGACCATAATTTACGTCAATAAGCTTTTAAAACAATAATATAGGATCATAGTTCAAACACAAAAGCATAGAAATTTCATAAAATATGTTAGAATCAAGAACTTGAACATGCGAATGGGTTAAACATAGGAAATCAACATGATTCATATGGATAAATTCATAAATTGGGAAATTTAACATTAAATTCAGTTAAACAAGACATGGGACTAAAATTTAAAGCATGAGGAAATCAAATCTTTGATAGGATCACATATAGGATCAACTGAATTTGAATTACCAAGGAAAAACATGAATTAAACACATCTTGAACATATAAAATACCATAGTAAAGGAAAATTCCTTAATTAAGTTGGAAAGAAGGTTTTTGGGCTCCATGGGTGAAAGGGGGCGATGGATGAACATCCCGTATACCTTAACCTTCATAAACTGGGAAAGAAGCCCTATTATTGATGCTTTATTGAAGGTTATTGAACTTGGGGAGCTTGAATTCTTGATTACTTGGGGAAAAATAAATTAAATTTGTTCTTGGGGAAAGGAGGAGGGTTTCCTTGACAGTAATTTTGATAAAAAGGGGAAATAATTCCCTAAAATATTCCCCAAGTCATGTTATGGACGATTTGAGTTAAGATTCAATTTCCCATCAATCATTTAAGTCAAGAATTGGATACAACACCCTCACCGCAACACAGTCTTATCGCGGTCGAAAGTTTCCTTCACCGTAATATGGTCAGAATGAAGTTGGGACTAGCTACCCCGATGTTGGCTTATTGTGGTAACCTATTGGTTTTGTGATCTAAATATGCCCAAACCTTGTCCAAAAAATCTAAAAATCCTCAGAGGCGTACTTTTTACATCCCTGAACATGAATTAACTCGAAAACCAATGTCTCATGGTTGAGAAGATCAGAATAAAAATCCTCAAAGTTTAGGGGTCTTGAAAATGACTAAGTCCCCAAATTTTGTGTAAATTTCAAGACTTAATCACCTTATGCATGCAACTAGGATCTGAATTGAGATAAGAATATTACGAGGTATTACAGTTAAGGAATACAAGAAAAAATTAGTCAGTAAGGTTTATGAGCTTGCTAGATTGGGTATTAGATTGGTTGATTCAGATGAAGGTAGTGTATGGGCTCAGAATAGTTCAAAATCATCATTGGTTGCTGAAGTGAAGGAAAAACAAAATAGGGATCTTAGTATGGTTAAGTTTAAGGAGGTAGCCAAAGATTAAAACGTAGAGACTATCTAACAAGGAGGAGATGGTATACTTCATTATCAGGTCAGGTTATGTGTTCCGTGCATTAATGGTTTGAGACAATGAATACTTGTAAAAATGCATGGTGCAAGGTATTCAATTTACCTAGAAGCCACTAAGATGCACTATGATTTGCGGGAAATCTATTAGTGGAGTGGTATGAAGAATTATATTATAGATTGTATGGCTAAGTATCCAAATTGTTAGTAGGTCAAAGTTGAGCACCAAAGGTGTAATGCCTCAAGTCTGTACCTCGGACGCTACATGATGCTCATAATCCTGAGGGATCACAAAATAACCCATGACTGGTACCTGCTGTAATGACTGAATAATAATTCTATAATTATGTGGAAATTAGGCAAAAAATTTGCATAAGGTTCGAACTAAAAGTAAATACTGAATACCAAAAGCTGAATACGGATACATCTATCTAAAAACTCTAGTCTGAAAAAGCCTCTACTATCTGAACAAGGAGTTGATGGGACAAGTCCCCAACTAACTCTGATTACTGAAATAAATTGAGTACTGAAATACTAAAATAATAAGTATTTCCTTGAACTATGAGGACTCTCCACTAAGTCTGCTGGTAATAGATCGGGCTGCTAAGTAGGATCAGGTGCCCATTCGTCTGAACCTATGATATAAGACATCATAGAGCAAAATAAAGATATGCGTTAGTACTTTGAATGTATTGGTATGCTAAGTGAGATAGCCTGATATGCATGGGTTCATATGCATGAACAATACTAACTAAATGACATAAGTATAACTGAATAAGAGAACATGAATAAATACGTAAATTGTAACTGAGATCATGATAACACTAGATACTGAGTTCTAAATTACCAATTTACTGATACTGTATTACTCATAACCGAGTGACTGTATTTTAAAGTCCTAATTCTAAAGAACTGGTCTGGGTTCTATACTGAGTTGAGTGACTATATCTGACAGTCCTAAATCTGTAGAACTTAATTGAGTACTATACTAAGACTAAATTTGAAACTGAGATTGTGGGAGGTAATCATCTAACTGACATACCCTAAATAAGGTAACTGAGTTGGAGTCCAATCTGTGACCCAAATTAGAAAGTTTTTGGTACCATACCACGGGTAAAGACAAATGGTTGTGGAGTTAGTCCTAGTCTAGTGGGTGACCCCTGAGATCATCCCTAACCAACGGGTGATCCATGAGTATGTCAGTCTTATATAATAGGTGATATCTCATAACCTACACTAGCTACGTAGTTCTAGAACTTAGGGATTACTTTTAGGGACCCAGTCCTAGCTAATAGGTGAGCCCCTATTCCTAGGCTCACTCGGTGTTGAATCCTACTCCCAACTGAAAGACACTGAATTGATTTCTAAACTGTTCTAGGCCTGACTGAACAATTACTAATCATGTTGTCTGACTAAACTGGACTGAGGTCACTGGGCACTAAACTTATTATAGGCTGAATTTTATGAACTAACTGAGTCTACTGAGTTCTGAAATAAATACTACTGAGTTCTAAATTGAATACTGAACTGAGACTGATTACTGAGTACTACTCAAAATATTTTGTAACTACTATAGCTTTAGTAAATCTCTAGGTTTTTTGGGTATGAAATATCCCCAGGACTCGATAGCATGAAAGTAAAACACTGGGTGAATTTAGTAGCATACAATACTTTCTTACTAGCTATGCATTCATCTATACATTTTACCAAACACTTGATATACATGAGCCTGTGCATGAGTGAGATCACATAATAGCATGCTATGCTTACACTAGTCAAGTCATATTAGCATATTTAAAAACACTTGGAGCACATAATCCATGCACATGACACTAAACATATATAGCCACCATAACTCAAATCCCCATTTACAATTTCAAGGGTTTAGCATGGATTCACATGATTCTAGACATATATCAAATAACTCCAAATGAACTTGTAACAAAACATGGACTAGAAACCCATTTAATCATTATTATCATGAATATAATCAAACCCAACATAAAATTTAGGAAATCAATACACTTGAAGATTTAAAAATAGATTCTTGAACTCTAAGGATGGAAAGGACCCTTGGATGAACACTTGACATACCTTAATAATTAAATTTTGAAATATTGATGGTAAGTTCTTGAGCCTTGAATTGAATTTAAAATCTCCTAGGGTTTATTCCTGGTAGCAACTTGTGAAAAATGAATAGATTTTGCTCTTAGAAGGGTTGAATTTCATGTTTTAGGGCTGATATATGTGGGAAAAAAGACCCAAATACCCCTGAGGATGCTGCTTTTTAATAAATGAAAATTGACCTAGCGATGCACAGACCGATATCATTGGTATCGAAGTGATGGACAACACGCCATGTCGAGTCCTCCTTGGTTCACTGAAATTTACATTAGGAGCTGGAGGAAAATATTCATTGATGTAATTGATGATGCGGCACATCGAGATCGCATTGATCCACCAGTTTAAGTTGTCAAATCTAATCCAAATGAAGTCCAAAAAATCCAAAACTTGTGCGAGAACACCCACTGATATTCTTGATCGTGATTCAACCTAAAAATCATTACTTTAAGGTCATGGGGATTGTGAAATATAGTCGCCAACCTATGAAGACTAAAATAACACTAAGTCTAAATACTTACCTAAAATTTTCTAAGTATGGGACCCCTTAACAAGCTTTAATGGATTGAGTTAAGATTAGGATTTTATGGGGTCTTATAAAAGGCCTATTGGTATATTACAGAAACTTAGCATCCCTACTTAGAAGTGGTAGGTGGTGAACATGGACTTTATAACAGGATTACCTCGTATGGGTCATCTGCATAATTCGATATGTGTCATTGTGGATAGAATGACCAAATCAGCTCATTTCTTGCAAGATCATACTTCGTACTAAAGTTGCATAGGATTCTATTTTCTATAATTTTAGATAGAGGTACCCAGTTTACCTCTCACTTTTAGAAGGATTTTCAGAAGGATCTGGGCACCCAAGTTTATCTCAATACAACCTTTCATTCTAGAAAATATGGTCAGGCAGAGAAGATCATTCAGACTTGAGAGGACATATTGAGGGCCTATGTTATTAACTTTAAAGGTAGTTAGCATGACGACTTACCTTTGATTGAGTTTGAATATAACAATAGCTATCACTCTAGTATCCAGATGGATCCGTTTAAAGATCTCTATGTAAGGAGATATAGATATCTTATTATTTTGTTGAAGTAGGTAAAGCTGTATTGGTAGGAAAGGAGTGGAGGCAACCAACATGGGAGTAACTGAGGTAGTAAATGATTTGTCCTCATTGAAGCTATTGGTTGACTCGCATTCCACTACAATAAAACAACTGGAACAACAAATGAGTCAACTATCAGAGGCATTCAACCAAAGAAAGGCTGGAATGCTACCTAGCGACACAGTATAATATCCGAGGAGTGATGGATCGTGTATGGCTATTACTACCCAGAGTGGTAAAGTATTGGAAAATCCGTCCAAAAGCAAGCAGGTCGTTGATGATATAGCAGAGAATGTTGATGCAGCAGAGTTTGAAGATGCCCTAGAAGCTGAAGTGAGTGCTCATGATGTGACACCTAGACATCACCAGCCTGAAAAGAGTGATAATCGGAAGCAAGATAAAAAGGAAGTGGTGGAGAAAACGATTCCTCTTCCACCACCACATTTTCCTCAGAGACTAAAGAAGAAGGCTGCTGACACTCCTGAAAAGTTTGATAATCAGAAGCAAGATCAAGAGGAAGTGGTGGAGAAAACAATTCCCCTCCCACCACCTCCTTTTCTGCAGAGGCTGAAGAAGAAAGCTGATGACACCAGGTTCAGTAAATTCATGACCATGTTGAAGCAGCTGACTATTAATGTTCCTTTGGTGGAGGTGCTGTAATATATGCCTGGTTATGCTAAATTCATGAAGGACCTTTTAACGAAGAAGCGGGCAGCAAGCTATGAGCAGGCAGATAATGTTTATCATTGCAGTGCAATCGCTACACGATCATTATTTCAGAAGAAAGCAGACCCTGGTTCTTTCACTATTCCTTGCACTGTTGGATCTTTAAATTTTACCAAGGCATTATGCGATTTGGGAGCTAGAATCAATTTTATGCCACTATCTATTTATAGGAAGTTGGGGTTGGGTGATCCTACACCAACCAAAATGCGACTTGTGATGGCAGATAGGTTAATGACCTGTTGGTATATTATATGATGTGCTGGTGAAGTTTTCCACCTTTATCTTTCCTGCAGACTTTGTTATTTTGGATTGCGAGGTGGATTCTAAAGTTCCCATAATCTTGGGACGCCCTTTTCTCACAACCGGAAGTGTGCTTATTGATTTGAGAGCTAATGAGCTTTTATTTTGGTTGAATGATGAAGTTTTCCATTTTGATGTATGCAAAGCAATGAAGTAGATGAATGTGTTCTCTGTAGATGATGTTTATTCTGAGGATGAGAAAGAATTATGTGTAGGGAAGCAGCTTACTATTTAGTCACTATCTGATGTGCTATTGAATTTTGAGCGTGAGGAGGCTGAAAAACATGAAGAAAGCATTTGTGCTCTAACAGGAATAAGGTCCTATTTTAATGCTCCTAAGAAGCTAGACCTTGATCTTAAGAATTGATCTTCACCAACAGCGAAGACTTCCATTGAAGAGCCAGCAGTGCTAGAATCGAAAGATCTCCCCAGTTACCTAAGGGATGGGTTCTTGGGAAGTGGAAATACACTTCCGGATAGTGTTGCGGCTGATTTAGGTAAACAGCACGTAGAGGCTCTCATCTCTGCTCTGAAAAGGTACAAGAGAGTCATTGGTTGGTCTATTGATGATATAATTGGTATCCCTCCTGGGATATGCATGCACAAGAGTTATCTCGAAGAAGATTGCATGCCAACAAGTAAGCATCAGCGTCTTTTGAATCCATTCAGAAAATGATGCACCATATATCTCGATGAACTCTAAGTAATCGAGATAATGATGACGTGCCACGATAATAAATCAAGCGCTAGATGGGAGGCAATCCATCTTCTTTAATTGTTTTGTTTTACTAGGAGTTTGTTTTTTTAGTCGATCCACGACCAAAACTAAGGTGTTTGATGGGAGGCAACCCATCGTTCTAATTGTTTTTTGTTGTTTTTGAGTAAGTGTAGGTGCAAGACATATATAGGAGGAGCTTGGTCTCAAAATTTTAATTTGAAAGTGATCAATGTTAAAGGTGGTAAGTGAGTAATGAAGGAGAAAAAGTCTTTAGGTTAGGCATTGCCTATACAAATCTAGGCAATGGACAAGGCAAGGCCTATGTAAATCTAGGCACTGGACAAGGCAAGGCCTATGCTATGGCCTTTGTTCTCTGAATCTACAATGCCATAGCATAAGTGCCGCCTATGCCCAACAATTCCATAGCATAGGCGTCACCTATGCTCAACTAGGAAAAGCATTAGGCGCCGCCTATACCAAGCATAGGCAAAGCTAAAGGCGCCGCCTATGCCATTGTTTTTACTCTCTGAATCTACAATGCCATAGCATAGGCGCCGCCTTTGCCTCCCAAATCTCTCAAAACTTTTCTATTTGCTCTTCTAACTTTGCAAGAACATCTTTCGAGGCCATCACCAAGTAAGTACTTCTTTTATATTCCGTAGTCATTAAAATACTACGCCTATAATAAGTTGTTAAATCTTGAAGTAGTGTTGGTGATTTGAATGTAGTTGATTGGTTATGATACATCTAGTTGAGTGAAAGAATACGTGTGGGTGTTCTTGACTTGGTTCCGTCTTGTAGTTGATTTTGATACACTGTCATACTTTTGTAAAATCAAAATGGTGAAGTTAATTGCATACTCTTCAAAGTTGAATGCTTGGATGTTTGAATGACCCATTCATCGAGATAAGGATCATGATTGAATACAAGCATGAGATGTTGCGATTATTTCTATGCCATAACTTGATACGATCTCTATGTAGTAGTCTTGTTCAAAAGGTGCATTAATCCACACATAAAAGTATAGTCAAGATTATATGAAATAGAATTGGAAAGTATAGTAAGATAAAATGAAAGTATGACTGTGCTGAACATATTGTTGGAATATATCACCTAAATGTATGTCGATGAAGTCTGAGTAATCGACATCATTCACTTAATTAGTTTGTGTCAACAAATTAAGTGTGGGGTGGTGCCACTATTGTCTGTTTGTCGATTAAATTTTTCGAGATGAGCTAGCATGAATTTATTTTAGTCTCAAGTAAAATGGCACCAAAAGGTCGACCAGTAAAAGAAAAGGCGTCCACCTCACAGAAAGGTCAGAAAAGGGGAAGAAAGAGCAAGTTGAATCCTCCTCTCTGGAAATACCTCGTATGATGATGTGAAGGACAACTCTGGTAATGACGACTCTGATGATGATTCCAACGCAGGGGGTTTGACCCCAGACATAGAAAAGGAGTCCGACTAATCAGGTTTTCCTTATTTATTTTCCACTGAGGGCAGTGTTCCCATCTAAGTGTGGGATGATGGTATTTGTATGCTGTATTGTACTTCTTTGCCTGTATTTACTCTCGTTTGTAGTTAAATTTTTAGATTTTTTTTTTTAGGTTTTGCATGAAATTGTTCTGATAGGCGGCATGGTATTATGACAAGAGTTGTGCTAAAATCATTACTATTGAGATGTTTAGGCTCTAAGTGTGACTCACTATGTGATAAGTGTGTGGCTTAATTCCTTCATTTGTTGGGTCACAGGTTAATAATACTCCCAATAATGTTGACCATGTGCCTTGTGTGTGTGAGATGATAGTATATTCTGTGTTGGTGACTGATGCTAGAACTTGTCTGGTGTGTATGTAAAGCGAAATAAAGAGTGTAAGTTTAGGAGATGATTTAGGCATTTCTTTGGCAACCTGTACTTGTTTACCTTCTTTTGACCTACCTGTGTACATTATCCTACTTAACCCCCTTTAAGCCTTTAGCTATTTTCTTAGACAGCCTCATATGTAAGCCCAATCCATTTTTTTCAAGACCATAATTTGATCAAAATTCCTAAGTGCTTTAAATTGTAAACTCATGTGACAAAATAAGAGGAAATTGGGTAAGAGTGATGCCTTAGAGTGTATTGGTACTTGAATTTGTTATGAAAAAGAGTGGTTATCATAGAGGTGTGTTATAAAAAAAGAGAAAAAAAGAAAAAGAAATAGAAAAACAAAAAGATAAATTGTGTTTATGATCAAATAAAAAGATAGTTATGTTTGAATGGCAAAATAGGTGAAAAGGGGTGGTAGATAAAAGGAAAGTAGAGAAGTATTTTAAAAGAGAGTGTTAATGGCATAATGTGATGTATTAAAGCGCTTAGGAACATAGTCACTATTTCTGGCTAAAATAGTCCTACCCGTCCCTTAGCCTACATTACAACCTGTAAAGACCTATTCGATCCTAAGCTTAGCATTCTGATATTAGTAGTGCATTACACTAAGGGCAAGCCTATGGTCATCAGTTGCAACATGCGAATTCTTTGTGAGAGTGAGAGAAAGGAGAATCTTGCACCCATATTTCGAAAAATTCAAAACTTGTTAGTGATTATGGGTGATATCTTGTGTGAGACACACATGGTTGACGAGTTTTGGGTAGTCTTGTATGATTCTTTGTCCCTGAACTTGTGGATATGAATTAACCATCATCACGAGTCTATGTTATAGGTTGAATTGTTTCTAGTAGTAATTAGAAAACTACTCTTTGTTAAAAATTGTCGTGCCTGTCTTGTTGAACATTTTATGTTGTTACTGTGAAATCCTAAGTAGATGTTTACATGGATATGATATTTTGTTCGAGGACAAACAATGCTTTAAGTGTGGGGTGTTGATGTTGGGAGTATTTACACTCCTAAAGTACTATAATTTACCCATATTATAGCTATGTTTGGAGGATAAAATATATAATTCTTGAACTTTTAGTCCTTTTTCCTGTAAGTGAGCTAACCAACGTAATTAGCATGTTTTCAGGTATAAATGATGAAGATTTCAGCACTTTGTGGATCTTTGAGCAGCAAAGGAAACTTCACGTAAGAAGGAAGGCAACTTTTGGAAGCTTGAGGACTAAATGTGATGCATGGAAAACCTGTCCCGGGTAAAATCAATATTTCTTAATACTTGGGGATCAGCAGTAACCCAGTAGGACTAGGACAAGGATAAAAACCCTATTTCAGTAGGACTAGGACAAGGATGTTATAAAAACCCTATTTGCTGAATTTTTCAGCAAGCATTATCATTAATTCTATTTTCTTTTCATATGCCACTTTTAGTAGAATTCATATTACAGAATCTGTAAGTCCAAGACAGAGAAAAGACGGCAAACACTTGATCAACGGAAAGAGCAAAAATGTCCAACCCTAGTTGACGTTAAAATCATCCATCGCCAAGATTATTCTAGGTTGTGGTATGATGATTATACCTATTGTGATTTCCGTTGCACTCATGAGTAGCTAAACTTCTCTGTTAGGGTTATGGAAGCCTTATCATATACTATCTATTGCTACGAGTTTGTGACTTCTTGATACGTATGCTACTTATATCATTACTCTCTTCATCTTAACTGAATTCTTGTGGTTGAAAACATATAGAATATGCCACTATAGCATTAACTTGTTCGAGAGAAAAGTTACATGTGTGGAAAAGAGAGTGTGACAAGGAAATAGGGCTACCAACCCCTGTTTACACGTTAGTGCCGTAACTAGATTAACCTCTTGGAAAGTTCGTACCGTTAGTTATACACTTTAAGATCAAGAGATTTAAAGTGACATAATCCTTGATGATCGAGAGACGCTAGGATTTACCATTAGAATATGAATCTCTATAAGTGCATGCATGTCAGAATTCTGCATAACTCATAGTTAATAGATACGTAGAACTCATAAGATGGACATAACCCTAACTTATAATTCTCATTGATTAAAACCTACTAAACAAATCTTTTCGTTTTTACTTTGCTATTCTTACTTCATGTAAAACCCAAAATCCCCCTTTTTTGTAGAATTTTCGACCAACGATCTGCTAACAATTACAACACTTTGTGACCAAGTATTCCTTGTGGGATTCGACACCCAAACCAGTTGGGTTCTATATTTGACAGCGACTGCTTACACTCTTACGAGAGCTGTAGTTTGGGCGTTATCAACAATCTTCCTTAATTCAATTCTTTTTCCAATCTCAGATTTAGCCATATAGTTATCTTCATGTAAATTTATGTACTTGCAGATTAGTTTAGTAACTCAACATGTTTAGATTCAATCATGTAATTTGTTCAGTAGTGCATGTCATCATATAGCCTTAGTTCTTTAGTATTTCTAGTTTAACTAGCCACATTCAAGGACGACTGTTCCTAAAGGGGATATATTAAAATACCCTGTACTTTTTCCTAGCTTAATTTAGCTCATAAAATATCAAGGGTTGGCTTTGAAAATTAATAACTCTTGATACATATAGAATTTTCAATTTATTCTCATTTCTATATGGATGACAGATACAGATATTATTACTTAGATTAGGTTATACTCCATGGCAAGAGTATGACACCACTCCCCAACGTGAGGTTTTCCAATAAGGGAACTAAACATTAGACTCTATGATAGCTCATATGGTTTATGTCGGTTAGAAGAACCTCTCTACAGAAAAGAGTAATCCTTACAGAAAGCTTTTAAAACAATTCCCTACAGCCTAATAGTAAAGACTTTCAGAATAATTTTTTTTAAGTATTTCTCAACTAGTAAAAACCTTGCTGAACAGAATAATTTTAACAGAACAGCTTTTAGAAACTAAGTGTAAAGGCTCACAGTTTTATTTAGATATTTCTTTACATATGGCTTTAGCTATGAGATTTCATATTTCATTTTACAGATACAAAAATAAGTCCTTTCTACCCTTAGAAAATATGATTTATATATAAAATAACTATACAGCTTTTAGAAACTAAATATTATGACTCACTAGATTTATGCAATATATTTTTCTATTCTTGATTATGATTTACAGTTTTTAGATATTTCAACTTATGTAAGTCATTTTATTTAGTATGCATTAGTTAATCAATTGTGATGACATGGAGATATTATTTAACTTATGTATTCACCCCCATAAACTCAGTACATTCTCAAAGTATTGATCCACATATATTCTTATGTGCTACATCGTCTCATAATGTAGGTTCAGGTGCTCAGTTTCAGCAGCGTGAGTGATTTTGAGCATCTTCATCTACATCCCGACAATTGGTGAGTCCTCATAGTTTGGGGACTTAGTCTTTCAGTTTTTTAGCTTATTAGTATACATGATTTAGTATTTTTAGGCATTTCGAGTTAGCTGGGGATTTGTCCCAGTGACTCTCTAGTATTAGTTGCAGAGGCTTGTCAGATTGCTAGATTATGATTTAGATTTTCAGTATTGATTGATCTGACTCTTGATTCTAGTATTTTTTAGAGATTATATTTAGATATTCTCAGTTAGCTCAGACATATTTCCATATTCTAGTTTTGATGTTATATCTATATTTCCTTATTATGAGATTCAGACTTAGTAGAAGGCAGACAGGGTTAGCTTATGGCTACTTATAGTCAAAGCATCGTGTGACGTCTTGGGACCCATTTTTGGGTGTTACATCATTCCCCCTTATTTTTTCCCTTATAGAATATTGAATCATTTTGTAAAGGTAGCCTATGATCTTGACTTACCGGTAGATTTGGCATTAGTGCATCCAGTGTTCCATGTTTCTTTGTTAAAGAAATGAATTGGTGACTCAGTTTTTGTTCCTCCATTTGAAAGTATGGACATTCAAGATAGCATTTCCTTCGAAGAAGTCTCAGTTGAGATTCTTTGTCGTCAGATTCATAGACTAAGGAACAAAAAGGTTTCCTTGGTCAATGTTCTATGGCGGAATCAGTCTGTTGAGGGAGCTAATTGGCAAGAAGAAGCATATATACAAACTAAGTACCCTTAATTTTAATTGCAAACATAGATTCATCTTGAGTTAACGATTTTCCTTAGATTGACTCTTTTCTATTCTCAGTTCAGCTGTGTAACCATTCTCATGTCATCGAATGTATTCAGGAAATTAGTTCAGTTCATTTATCATGCTTCAGACTCGGTTATGTAATCATGCTCCAAGTCTTAGATATTTAGTATATGATCTTAGTTTCCTCAGTATTCTTAGCTAAACTAGTCTCATTCGAGGACAAATATTCCCAAAGAGGAGATATTATAATACACCATAACATTCCAAGCTCGATTCAGCTCTTAGTTGTATGCTTAAGGGGTCTAAGTCTTGAAAATTTCATGAAGTGTTAAGGACTTAGTCATTTTCAAAACCCATACACTTTATGGATTTTTAGTTTGGCCTTCCCCTTAAAATATTGGTTTTTAAGTTGATTCATGGTTAGGGAGGTTAAAAGTATGTCTCGAGTGAGTTTTGGAATTTTTGGATGAGGTTTGAGATGTGTTTGGATAGACAAAATAGTAAAGCAGTGCAATGATGCCACAACGTGTTGCTCTCTCCCATGGTGAGGAGCTCCATAACGTGTTGCTCTCTCTCCTGGATTAAGCAATACAGCACGTTGCTCTTTCCTATGAAGAGAGAGGCATAGAGTATGGCTCTGTCCCATATACTGTTATGTTTTAAGTTCCCAAAGGGCATTTGATTCATTTTCCTCACCCTGTTTCATCCGTAACATGAATTGGAACTTCCAGAAAGTCATTATTTGCACCTTTCACCCCAAAATTGCTCTCGAGAAACCCTTCTTCTTTCCCAAGAACAAACCCAAGCTTTATTCTCAAGAAATCAAGGGTTCAAGCCTCTAAGTTCAAGCAATCTTTAGGATTATAGCTATTAGGGTATGTGGGATGTTCATCCATGGGTCCATTTCACCTATGCAGCCCAAAAATGCTTTTTTCAACTAAAGAATAGATTTTTCACTTATTATGGAGTTTTTATGTTCAAGATGGATTAAATTCATTTCCTTAGAACTTTGACTCAATTTAAGTTCAAGAATGATTCTATGAAAAGTTAGGTTAACCCTTATTTTAAGTTTCAATATCCCATGTTATATTCAAGTGAATTTCATATTATATTATCAAGTTATGATCTTAGTCAGTAACCATGTTGTTTTCCTATGTTCTAAGGCATTCTCATGTTCAAGTTAATGATTCTCACATATTTGACAAAATGTCTATGATTTGGGATCTTTGAACCATGATTTCATACTACAGTTTTAAGCCTTAACATTATATCTTTTGATCATTTAGTGTTGGTGGGTTATGAACACCCGATACCTACATATTTTACATAATTTTAGATCTTTCAAGTAATGATTTCAGTTAAACCATGAATATTACAATTTACTCAATTTTTATGATCATGATAAACAATGTCATTTGTTATATCCACTAAAATTTAGTTTAGTTTAGTACCAGTGTCAGTTTAGTTGAGAGTAGGATTTAGCACCGAGCAAGTACAGGGATGGCAACTTCCTCATCAGTTTAGGTAGAGTCGTTAGTATTAGTCCGTGTATTCCATAACTATGTAGCCGGCATAAGATATGAGGGGTCACACATTAATTTTGGCTTGAATTCCTCTCAGGGGTTACCTGTCAGTTCAGGTTTGACACCCTACTCATTTGGAACACCAGTTTAGTGGATCCATACAGCCAGTTTTAGTACCTGTGTCATGGTATTAACACCCTTCCAACTAGGGTTATAGGTTGGACCCTGATTAGCTCATATTGGGGCATATCGGTTAGATGATACCTCCCACAGTCTCAGTTCATTATTAAGAGTATGTTAGTTCAGGTTTCCTTGACCAAGTATACAATTATTCAGTTATTTAGATATCATTCATTCAGTTATACAAATTATTTCAGTACATGTTTATGCTTGGTCTTGCATTCTCAGATATTACATGTTTATGTATTTATGCTCAGTTATCTCTTGTATTTCATCCAGTCCTCATCTCATATACTAGTACATTCAAAGTACTGATTGCATACTTTTCTTTGTGCTATATTGTCTTATAACATAGGTTTGAATGGTCAAATTACCGACCGTTCTTAGATAGCTCAGTGTTAGTAGCAGTAGTGGTGAGTCCTCGTCCATTGAGGACATGAGTTGTTCATTTTAATTATATTAGTACTTTCTTATGTTCAGTCAATCGGAGTTAGTTGGGGGCTTGTCCCATCAATGTTTAAAGGATTTCATACAATTAGTTAGACAGTCAGTCAGTTATTTCACTATTAACAGTTTTTTCAGATAGACAATTTGGTTTCTTGTATTTTATTAGATATTTTAGACATGCTTTGTATTCAAGTATTCAATTTTATAGTACCTTATCAACGTATCTTCCCCTCATGCATTATATTATTATTTTAATCAGTGCTAATCATAGGTACCAGTTCATGGGTTAGCTTATGGTCACTTATGATCGTAAGCATCGTTGTCAAAACTAGAGGGTAGCCTCGGGTTGTGACATTTTTGTTGTGAGTTTCTTGAGTGAATCGAATTATGATGCTTCTTGGTATATTTGGAATTCTTATGTGGTTTGATTACTTGTCATAAATAAAGGAATTTATGTGGTTATATTCAGGGTTGTTGACTTGGTCATGGTTTAATTTGACTTATTGTCTCTTGACTTGTACATGATTGAAGTTGTAGAGTTACTTAAAAAGGCTAAGTGTCATAAACTTGATGTATTTGTCATAACGTGTGTTCATAGTTGTATTTCTTACAAGGTGAGGATTACTGGATTTCACTTACCATTGAGGTTAATTGAGGCATAAGTAAAATAGATTTACTTAATTACTAGTGGAGTCAAACAAGTGAGAGTTAGGATGGATGACACTTGATATCAAGGTGATGAATGATCACTCAGAATATGAATGGAAATACTCTTAGTTAAAATAAGGGATTCAAATAACATAAGTGGATGAAAGTACTATGAATTAAATTTTTACAATAATTGTCATGTTTTCCTTTTGTGATTTCTATATTGTTTTTACACGATCTAACAACGATTAGTCAATGGTACCTATCAGTATGTTTTGTTTGTACTGAAACTACTCTTGCTATACCCTTTTTGGGATATATTGTTTTACAAGAATCAGTGTTTGTTTCGTGATTGTTGTGGATAGTGATTCTTCAACAGCTCCACTTTTATTTCTCCTAGTGGAAGTTGTGTCCAGTTTTACTTTTTTCTTACAATATCCCGTACCTATTCAACTAGGTCCTTGGATAGTTTTTATTTTCCGCATTTAATATTTGTAAAAATAGTTGTAACAAAGTTTGGTTATTTCTATTTAATAAAGAATTTTGCATATCTTCTTAAAGGGTAGTACGAGGTTCTCCTATCTAGGTAGATTAGAATAGGTGCCTTCACAATTGGGTGATTTAGGTCATAACACATGCTTTTCCAATTGTGTTATAAAAAGAACCTCGAGTATAAAGAATATTGTTGCCCATACTATACAAAACAAAACTTATTGCAAACATAGTAATTCTACTTAGAGAAATACTAAATTAGATTTTTGTTCCCTTTACAATGTGTATACAACACTTATAATTCAGATTAAAAGGATATTAAAAAAATCATATGCCATGACCTGAGACTACCCCCTAGTAGCGACAAAGGTGCTTACGGTCACAAGTGACCACAAGCTAACCCATGAGCTGGTACTGCTGTGAGCACTGAATAAACTGGCAATAAAGCATGTATGCAGAAGATAAACTAATAAGTCCAAAATCAATCTAAAAATTGAAAGCATGATTCAATCACAAGTCTGTAAATATCTGATAACAATACTGAAAATGGGAATGACAATACAAATAAACTGACTAACTATCTAACCGAATGTTTGAATGTCTGAAAGCCTCTAAACTGATAGAGGAGTTGATGGGCAGGCCCCAACTAACTCTAATTGACTAACTAAAAGAAATTCAGAAATAACTGAATAAACATAATAGGTCCTCTATATATGAGGACTCACCACTGTTACTGCTGCTGAAACACTGGACTGCCTAAGTACAATAGAGAAACTGAGCATACGAACCTATGATATAAGACATCATAGCTCAAAGATGAGTATGTGCTTAGTACATTGAATATACTGGTATATGAGATAAGGTTAACCTGAAATACAAGGGTTAACTGTGCATGAAATTATGACTGACTGAATAGCATGAGATAACTGAGTATGCATGCATAAAAACCAAAATACTGAGAGTGCAAGACCAAGCATATATTATTTCTAAAATAATCTATAAACTGAATTACTGAAATCTAATAACTGAATAAATGGAAGTTTGTATGCTATGGTCAAGCAAACCTGAACTAAATCCTGTACTGAATACTGAACTAAGACTGTGAGAGGTATCATATAACCAACATGCCCCAATCTAAGCTAATTGAGGGCCAACCAATAACCCCAGTTGGAAAGGTATCAATACTATGTCACGAGTACTAACATTGGATGTGTGGATGCACTAATCTGATGTACTGAAGGACTAGGGAGTCATTCCTAAACTAGCAGGTAACCCCTAAGAGAGTGCCAGTCCTAAACTGGCGGGTGACATCTCATAATCCTTAGCTGGCTACATAGTTTTGGAACTTAGGGACTGCTGCTAAGGACCCAGTCCTAACTGATGGGTGAGCCCCCATCCCAAGATTCACTCGATGGTAAATCCTACTCCCAGCTAAATGACACTGATTACTAGTCTGAACTATGTTTAACTAAATCAACACTGATCATGATAATTGACTGAATGACAATGCTCATGGTTTATTAAAAATCATTATAAAATTTTTGAAATTATGTAAACACTTAGCTATCCAGTGTTCATAACCCAACAGCACTGAATGAATATAGCAATAAGGACATATAAAAGTTTTGAAAAACCATAATAGGAAATCATTATTCAAAATCCATCACTTTGGCATTTCATCACACACATGGAGATTAAGACTTTAACATGGGGATGCTTTTAAACATGATAAGATAGCATGATTACATGACAAAAACCATAAATTGAGGATTTATCCTGAATTCCATGAACATGAAACGCGAACTACAACATTTAAAACATACTATAATCCATTCCACTTGAAAACAATTATAATCTTAACTTGCAATTGAAATAACAAGATATTCACGAAGATAGTTCAACATAATCATGTAGAAACTCATAATTTGAATTCAAAAAGAATTCTTGGACTCCATGGGTGAAAAAGGGCCCATGTATGAGCATCAAACGTACCTTAAACCCTTAAGCTTGAAATAGAAACACCAATATTGATGCTTTCCTGAAGGTTCTTGGATTTGGGAACCTGAATTCTTGGTTTCCTTCGAGAGAAAGTAATGGAAATTGATGTTCTTGAAAGGTGAATAGGGTTTCTTTGAGAGGATAATAGGGGAATATGGAAAATAATGCCCTAATTGATGTCATAATTCATTAATTGGCGAATTAAATTGAGGGGAAATGACATAATTGCACCTCAAGAAATTAAATTCATAACTGGAATGTGATTTACAAGATCACTGCGATGCGATGAGAGTCCCGTTGTTATTACTACCACGACATGGCATTATCACAATGAGCTGCTGGAATCATGATCCAAACATGACACAATCCTCATCCAAAAAATCCAAAACTTATCTGAGACATGCTCTTTACACCCCTGATCATGAATTAACTCAAAAACCAATATCTTAGGGTCAAGAAGGCTAATTTAAAAATCCTCAAAGTTAAGAGACCTTAAAAATGGCTAAGTCCCCAACACTTTGTGAAATTTTCAGGATTTAAGCCTCTTATGCATGCAATTAGGAGATTAATTGAGCTAAGAATATTATGGGGTATTACAATATCTCCCCTTGGGAACATTGATCCTTGAATGGGGCTGATTAGGATTAGAGTTTTGAAGCAACTGAGATCACATACTAAACATGCATAACTAAAAACATGATTACATGACTGAGTCTGAAACATTATACATGAACTGAACTGATTTTGTGAATGCATACAATGACATGAGAATGATTATATAGCTAGAACTGAGAATGGAAAAGAACCAATCAAGGAAAACTGTTACCTTATGTTGGGTCTAAGTTAGTGGAGAAAAGATAAGGGTACATGGTATGTATATTTTCTTTTGCTTTCCAAGTGGCCCAGTCAACGGACTAATTCTGCTAAAGAACTTTGACCAAGCGAACTTCTTTGTTCCTTAGTCTATGAATCTGATGATCGAGGATCTCAACAAGGACTTTTTCAAAGAAAAGGCTACCCTTAATCTCTATATCCTCCAATGGAATAACCATAGCTGAATAACCAATACACCTTTTTAACAGGGAAACATGAAACACTGCATGCAATGATGCAAAATCTACAGGCAATTCTATCTCATAAGCTACCTTCCTAAAATGGCTCAAGATTCTATAAGGTACAATATATTGGGGACTAAGCTTCCCCTTCTTGTCGAATCTCTTCACTTCCATCATGGGAGAGATTTTCAAATAAAAAATCCCTAACTTCGAACTCAAGATCTATCTTTCTCACATTTGCGTAAGATTTCTGATGACTTTGGGTTGTCTTAAGCCTCTCCATGATTAATTTAACTTTCTCCATTGTATCAAACATTGAATATGGCCCTATCAATCCAGTTGAACCTGCTTCAAACCAACCAATAAGAGATCTACATCACCTCCCATAGAGAGCCTCAAATGGAGCTATCTGAATACTACAGTGATAACTTTTATTGTAGGCAAACTCAATCATGGGTAAGTGGTCATCCCAACTTCCTTTAAAATTAAGAACACATGCCCTCAACATGTCCTCTAGGATCTGAATGGTCCTTTTTGGCTGCCAATCTATTTGAGGATGAAAAATTGTACTGAGATAAACTTTGGTACCAAGACCCTTCTGAAAAGTTCTCCAAATGTGAGAGGTAAACTAAGTACCTCTATCTAAAATGATAGACAATGGGACTCCATGCAACCTAACCAACTCTCTAATATAGAGATTGGCATAATCCTTGGCTGAATAAGGAGTATGAACTGGCAAGAAATAAGCTAATTTGGTCATTTTGTCTACAATAACCCAAATCAAATTATGTTGGTGACGCGAATAAGGCAACCTTGTCACAAAATCCATGATCACCTTTTCCCACTTCTAAGTGGGGATGGTGAACTCCTGCAATGTACCACTAGGCCTTTGGTGCTCAACTTTAACTTGCTGACAATCAAAGAACTTCACAACAAACTTTGCAATATCCCTCTTCATACTGCTCCACTAATAGATTTCCTATATATTATGGTACATCTTTGTGGCTCCTGGTGTAAAGAGTAACACACACTATGTTCTTCCGCTAAAATATGTTATCTCAAACCATCAACACACGGCATAAATAACCTACCCAGACATCGCAACACACCATCTTCCACTTAGGATAAAACCTCTATCTTCTGATCTCTAACTGATTCCTTCAACTTAACCAAACTAGAATCCCTATCTTGTTTTCCTTTCATTTCAGCAGCCAAAGAAGATTCTGAACCATTCTAAACTCATATACTACTCTCAGTTGAATCAACCAATTGAACACCTAATCTAGAAAGCTAATAAACCTCTCTGACTAACTTTCTTGCATCATTCTCAACATGAGCAAACTACCCATAGAAAATCTACTAAGGGTTTTTGTCACTACATTGGCCTTCCTTGGATGATACAACACACTCGTGCCATAATATTTTAACAACTCAAGACACCTTATCTAAGGATGATTTAAATCCTTCTACAAAAATACATACTAGAAACTTTTATAGTTAGTGAAATATCAACGTGAACCTTATAAGGATAGTGCCTCCATATTATCAAGGCAAACACAACAGATGCTAACTCAAGATCATAGGTAGGATAATTCTTCTCATGGGATTAAAGTTGCCAAGAGTCATAGACAATGACCTTACCTCTCTGCATCAAAAAACAACCAAGACCAACTATGGAAGCATAAAAGTAAACAATAAATACCTCTGAACCATCTAGCAAAGTCAAGACTAGGGATAAAGTGTTTTGAGTCTTCAACTCTTGAAAGCTCTTTTCACAAGAATCTGACCATTGAAACTTGACTTTTTTTTGAGTCAATGGCCAGCCAAACCTAACAAACTCCTGATATCTGACGGAGAGATAAGTCTGGTCTAGTTTCTTACTACTTTGGTTTTTTGAGTGTCAAATCATATGCCATCACCAAAAATAATATGACCGATAAAAGCTATTGATCTTAGCCAAAACTTGCACTTACAAAATTTAACGAAAAACTGATGGGCTCTAAAATTCAATAATACTATTCTAAGATGGTCTGTATGATCATTTTCATTACGAAAATAGATAAGAATATCATCTATGAAGACTAAGATAAACATGTCCAAGTACTGCTTGAACACTCTGTTCATCACGTCCATGAAAGTTGTTGGGGAATTTATTATTCCAAAATATATAACTAGAAATTCAAAGTAACGATACCGAGTTCTAAAAGCTATTTTTGGAATGTCACATTCTCTTACTCTAAGTTGATGATAGTCAGATCTGAGGCTATCTTAGAAAAGTAATTGGCACCCTGAAGTTGGTTCAACAAGTCATCAATTATGGGGAGTGGATACTTATTCTTAATTTTGACTTTGTTTAATTGATGGTAATCGATGCACATTCTAAGAGAACCGTCTTTCTTACATACGAAAAGGACTGGAGTGCCCCATGGGGAAACACTAGGTCTGATGAATCCCTTATTTAAGAGATATTTTAACTGTTCTTTCAACTCTTTGAGCTTCGTTGGATCCATTTTATAGGGAGGAATAGAGATAGGCTAGATATATGAAAGGAGATTTATTCTGAAGTCAATTTCCCTTTTGAGAAGAACTTCGGGAAGATCTTGAAGGAACATATTTGGAAATTCCCTCACTACTGAACTGACTCGAGACTGGGAATCATAGAATTAGAGTCTTTGACTTGAACAAGATGGTACATGCACCCCATGGATATCATCTTTCTCGCTCTAATATAAGAAATAATTTGACCCCTATGCACTGAAGTACTACCCCTTCATTTATAACTGGTTCATTTGGAAACTAAAATTGAATGACTTTGTTTCTAAAATCAACTAAGACATAACATAAGTAGAGCTAATTGTAACGCCCCGAGTCTATACCTCAGATGCTACACAGTTCTCATAAACTCCAAAGGACCACAAGCTAACCCATGACTAGTACCTACTATATAACTTAATAATAATACTATCATATGCAGAAATTAGGTGGAAAACAATCCATAAGGTTCAATACTGTAATAAAACTAAATATGGTATGAAAACTACCAAATCTGATATGTCTGTCTGAAAAATACTCTAGTCTAAAATGCCTCTACTATCTGAACAAGGAGTTGATGGGACAAGCCCCCAACTAACTCCAACTACTGAAAACTGATAAACTAAGATATTGAAATACTAAAATAATAAGTCTTTCCTCAAACTATGAGGACTCACCACTAAGTCTGTTGCTAATAGATCGGGCTGCTAAGTATGATCGGGAGCCCGTGTGTCTGAACCTATGATATAAGACATCATAGCACAAAAGAAAGGTATGCGTCAGTACTTTGAATTTAATGGTATGCTATGTAAGGTAGGCTAAGATGCATGGGTTCATATGCATGAAAAATACTGACTGAATAACATGAGTATAACTGAGTGAGAGTACATGCATGAATATGAAAACTATAACGGAAATCATGATAACGCTAGATACTGAGTTCTGAATTATAGATTTACTAATATCTGAGTTTACTAATACTATGTATCTGATAACTGAGAGAATGTATTTGACAATCCTAATTCTAAAGATATAATTTGAGTTCTATACTGAGCTGAGTGACTGCATCTGACAGTCCAAAATCTATAAAAAAGAACTTGGTGCTATACTAAGACTGAATCTAAAATTGAGACTGTGGTAGGTAATCATCTAAAAGACATGCCCATTTCAGAATAGATTGAGGACCAACTTGTAACCCCATCTGGAAGGGTGTCAATATCGTGCCACGGGTAAAGATAATCTAAGTCACCCTTATCTACCAAGTGCTTGAATGAGAATGGTGGTACCCTTAACTGGCAGGTAGGACACCTCATTAACCCTCAACTAGTAGGTTGATGTCTTAACCTATGCTGGATATGTAGTTCGGGAAAACAAGTACTGCTTCTAAGGATCACACATCTACTGGTAGGTGATTCTCCATCCTTGGGTTCACTCGGTGTTGAATCCTACTCTAAACTGAATAAACGTTGGACTGAATTCTAAACTATACTAGGCTGGACTAAACTGTTGCTGATCGTACTATCTAACTGAACTGAACTGAGTTCACTGAGTTCCTTTCACTAACGGAATACTACTGAATTCTATTAACTGACTAAATTTACTGAGGTATGAACTGAATACTGAACTGGACTGGACTGATAGTGAGTCTAATGAGTTTTCTCCTGTGTTTTGTAACTAACTGAGAGTACTACTGATCATGACATAACTGAGATTATTCCATAACTGACACTGGCTCTAGGTAAATAGCTAAATTATCGGCTATTAAATACCCCCAGGACTCGTTACTATGAAAAGTAAAGCATCACATGACCTTATATAGCATAAAAATGAACACTTGTTCATAATGCATCTATAGAGACAAGTTATCAAAACCTTGAATGGAATGAACTAGTATACATGCTAACATGATATAAACTCACTATTTAATTATCATGAACAACTCATCAAACAATTGGAAGGCATTGTATATACACATAGTACAAATCAACACATGAGCATCACAATTTCAAGTCTTTAACATGAATTCATATGATACCACATAGGTAATAGTTGTTTTAACATAAATCTTGCACTTAATCATGGAATAGAAATCCAATCAACATTGTAATCATGAATACACTTGAATCCAAATCATAAAAATCATGAAATCAATTTACTTAGAGTTTAAAAGAGTTTCTAGGACTCCAAGGATTTAAGGAACCCTTGGATGAACACTTGAAATACCTTAACAATTAAATTCTAAAAGATTGACGGTAAGTTCTTGAGCCTTGAATTGAATTTGAAATCTCCTAGGGTTTGTTCTTGAGAGTAGCTTGTGAAGAATGAATAGTTTTGCTCTTAGAAGAGTTTAATTTTGTGTTTTGAGGCTGATAGATATGGGTAAAAGACCCAATTACCCTGTGGACACGACTTCTTAATGACTAAAAACTGACCTAGCGATGCACAGACCGATGCACCACGTCATTGGCATCGACATAATGGCCAACGTCCCACATTGAGTTTGTATTGGTTCATTGGAATTTGCACTGGGAGTTGAAGAAAGATATTCATCAACGTGATAGGCAACACAGTGCATCGAGATCATGTCGATCTATTAGTTTGAGCTCTCAAATATGATCCAAACAAAGTCCAAAAAATATGAAACTTGTTCGAGAACACCCGCTGACATTCCTGATCATGATTCAACCTAAAAATCATTAATTTAAGGTTATGATGATTGTGAAATAGAATCTCCAACCTATGAAGGCTAAAATAACACTAAGTCTGAATACTTACCTAAATTTTCTAAGTCTAGGACCCCTTAACAAGATTTAAACGGTTGAGTTAAGCTTAGGATTTTGTGGGGCCTTACAATAACTCTCCCTTGGAAACATTCATCCTCGAATGAGACTGACTAAGCAAGGAATATAGATAGACTGAGCTTTCACACTGAACATGAATAGAACACCTAATTGAAACTACTGATAAGTTGAGTTTTCAAACTAAACATGTATATCTGATGCATGAGTACATGTCTAAACTGATTTATGAATGCATGAATGAACATGTAACGGTAATGGATACCAAGTTTATAACTATAACTGAAAATGGACTAAGCCAATCTAAGGAAGACTGTTACCTTAGGTTGAGAATACTGATGAACCTGAGATCAGTTACTAAACATGCATAAATGGGAATATGAGAATATAACTGAGACTAAAATATGATACATGAATCGAATACCATGGACTGAATTGATCCCCTAAATACATAGCTTAGGGGATGATGGAAGGTTTAGGTGATGAAAAAGCAGTGGATTATAGTGAATTTACTCCTTGGGAAATTATGTCCACTGAAGAATGTTGACTTGGCTGAGACACTAAGGAAAAACCAATATGATGCACAGGGCACCTACGAACTGAATTGTGACTGCATATAGGGGATCTAAAACTGAGGACTAACACCTGAACTGAGCTAAACTCACAACCACATGGTTGCTTGATCTTGGAATAGTTACATTCATAAGACTTCAGATAGTATGACTAGATAGAATGATGGGAAACCCAACTATACGAATATTATTCATCTAACTGCTAAACTGAATTGCTGGTTTTACAAACTAACTTATGCTGAAAACTTATATTCGACTAGAGCCTTTCTTTGACACTCTTTATATAGATTTATAGTGGCTTTAGGGAGCAGGGAGTCGTCGCGTGGCTTAATAAAATAGCTGAATAAGAAAATCACATCCTAGCTAAAATTCTAAAATATGAGTCCAGGCCTACGAAACATCATCTAAGATAAAGTGACTAAGCCTTATGCACTACAACTAAAAATTCTTAATCTTAGACATATCCCTAAATACATTCTCAACTATACTCTCCATCTTAGTACAGAACATCACCTGAGACTATTGAAAATATTCACATGGGTGTTGAGCACGAGTACATAAACAAACTAACTTCTCTGATTATCTGAATGGTTGATAGCTGAATAGTTGGTCAGGTAATATTGGATGAAACTTATTCTGAATAGCTAGACTAGAACTATAGAGTATTATACATATAAGGTAAGGACTGATTATGTAATAGGAGATAACTGAGCTTGAATTCATAGAAATTGTATTATTTGAGAATGCAAGACCAAGCATATAACATGTTTCTAAAATATTCTGTAAACTAAGGTACTAAAATACTAATAAATGTATGCTATGGTCAAACAAGCCTAAAACTGAGCTGAGATTCTGATCTGATTACAGGACTGAAATTGTGACAGAGACTGTAACTAAGACAATAACTAAGGTTGTAACTAAAACTGGGATTGTAACTGAGCTCATACTGGAACTAAAAACTGAGTTCTAATAACTATGTAATAGAGACTGACATAAATCGAAGATCTGAATAAACACTCACACTCGGCATTTTCTCAACTTATCATCTCATGAAAAAAATCTAATTTCTCTCCCTTCAACAACTAAATACAACTTCTTTCTAGCCATTACTTATTACACTACCCTAATATTCAGGTTTATTCATATAACTACAGCCTCGTGTAAAATAAGCATGCAAAAATCTTTTCTTATCATGAAACATTTACTCTCTCCCATCTAAGAAATCGCTCATCACTACATTATTTTATAAAGGGTTTAGACATGAGGACCTGAAGTGTGAATGAATACTATGCCAAACTAGACACTTAACTGAGGCCTAAGGAACAGAATAGCAATACCATGGATTTATCAAGAAACCTAAACTGAGGATACATATGACATAATCTAAACTTAGGCAATCGTTATGAGTGTAGCATGAGTCTTGGGAACTAAGGCATACTGTAAAGCATGACATGAGTACATGAGTCATGAGTTGCATGACCTGAGTCTAGAGTATCTGTGTTCATGAAACATAATTCATAATACTGAGTGAACTGAAACTCCTATACTAGGAACTGTAAGCATACATGATTTTCGCTAACGTTCTCAAATATGAGCTATTATCATAGAGCGGATATGTAAGACATAAATAGATAAGATACCATGATAACTGATGGTTTTATAGAGTCTAAAGTACAATTTTGAGATGATCAGCGGGTTCATCCTTATTACGGGAATAGACAAAAGTGTCATCTATGTAGACTATAATGAACTTGTCCAAGTACTTTTTGAACATGCGGTTCATCAAGCCCATGAATTCTACTAGAGCATGGGTAAGACAAAATGACATGAATAAGAATTCAAAGTCACCATACCGAGTTCTAAAAGCTATTTTTGGAATGTCACATTCTCTGACTCTAAATTGATGGATAGCCTGATCTGAGGTCTATCTTAGAAAAGTAACTGGAACCCTGAAGTTGATCAAACAATTCATAGATTCTAGGAAGTGGATACTTGTTCTTGATCATGACTTTATTTAGATGATGGTAGTTTATACACATTATGAGAGAATCATCTTTCTTACACACTAATAGAATTGGTCCACCCCACGAGGACACACTAGGTTTGATGAATCCCTTATCTAGGAGATCCTTCAACTATTTTCTTAATTCTCTAAGTTTTGCAGGTGCTATTCTCTATGGCAGAATATATATGGGTTGATTATCTGGAAGAAGGTCTATTCTGAAGTCGATTTCCTTTATGGGAGGATCTTCGGGAAGATCTTTGGGAAACACATTTGGGAATTCACATGCTACTGATATTGACTCAAGAGTAGGGATTTCTAATCTAATGTCCTAGACTCAAATGAGATGGTAGACATATCCCTTAGATATTATTTTCCTTGCCCTAAGGTAGGAAATAAATTGAACCCTAAGTGCTGAAGTATTATCCCTCCACTCTAGGATGGGCTTATTCCGGAAATAAAATAAGACAATTCTATTTCTGTAGTTGACTGAGGCATAGCCGCAATAAATCCAATCCATGTCAAAAATCTCATTAGAATCGGTCATCTCTAATTCGATTAAGTCTGCTGAAGTGACTTTTTGAGATACCATAATCAGACAGTTCCTATATACTCACCAGGCTATGATAGATTTATGCATTGAAGTAGAGACTGAGCAAGGTTCTGTTAAAATTTTTGGGACTGACTCCAAAGTCAACAGCTATATAAGGAGTTACAAAAGACAAAGAAGCTCCTAGACCTAGCAAAGCATAAACATGCAAATAATAAACTTGTAACGTACCAATGACCACATCAGGAGAACTTTCATGATCCTATCAGGATTACAGTACATAGAGTCTATTTGGGTGTTGTCCACTGGTGGCGCTGGAAGTGGCGCCTTCCTGATTCGGGTGATAGGACTGAACTAAGGGACGATTATGCTGACTCTGTGAATCCACCTGAGGATACTATCTGAATCTATGCCCTGGCTTGCCATATCCAAAACATATTTCACTACCAGCTTTGCTGACACCCTAATGGTTTCTGCCACAATTCTGACAGAGTGGATTTTCTTGGCCACTCTTTAGCCTTGGCATTCTGGCCATCTTATTCTTTCTCCCTCTATTCTGACATCTCTTCTCCTCACTCTACGGAGCTTGAGTCATAGGCCTAGATAGGATTGTAGTCAACTGATTATTCTGGGCTACTACTAAATAAGGTAAGGCAATAAAAGTAGCCTTAAAGTTGGAGTGGGAGATATGCTCATTTAGGGGATCTTCCTAAATGGGAAGAGGGGCTGGCTGATTTTCATTACTTCTCTCGTTAGATTCTCTGGAAGGCATGTTCTGGAAGCATAAGGAAGAGATGAATTAGAGTGAGAGTTTAACTTAAACCCATGCTCACTCACATGACATGAATACGGAAAGAAGGGAAACTTTTCCTAAAACATCTAATAGTCTCCTATCCATCATTATGGCACGCTACACACCCATGCACAAGATTCTACTAGATGCAGCCTTCGAACTTCCTAGGACTGTATTGAAACTTAGGCTCTGACACCAAGTTTGTAATGTCCTGAGTCTATACCCGGATGCTACATGGTGCTCATAAATCTCGAAAGACCACAAGCTAACCTATGATTGGTACCTACTACAATAATTGGATAATAATACTATTATATGAATAATAAAACTAAATACGATATAACAAATACCAAATCTGTTACATGTGTCAGAAAATACTCTAGTCTAAAAAGCCTCTACTGTATGAACAAGGAGTTGATGGGACAAGCCCCCAACTATCCCCGACTACTAAAAATTGATAAACTGAAATAATAAGTTTATCCTCGAATTATAAGGACTCATCACTAAGTCTGCTACTTATAGATCTAGATTCTAAGAATAATCGGGAGCCTGTGCATTTGAACCTATGATATAAGACATTATAGAACAAAAGAAAAGTATGCATCAGTACTTTGAATATACTAGTTTGCTAAGTGAGGTAGGATGAGATGTATGTGTTCATATGCATAAAAAATATAAAATAAATAACATAAGTATAACTGAGTGAGAGTACATCCATGAATACATAAACTGTAACTGAGATCATGATAACATTGGATACTGAGTTCCGAATTACTGATTTACTTATATCTGAGTTTACTAAAACTTTGTGCCTGATAACTGAGTGATTGTATTTGATAGTCCTAATTCTAAAGAGCTGCTCTGAGTTCTATACTGAGTTGAGTGACTGCATCTGATAGTCCTGAATTTGTAGAACTGAATAAGTTCTATACTGAGACTGAATCTGAAACTGATACTGTGGGAGGTAATCATTTAACCAACATTTCCTTTTAAAAATAGATTAGGGTCCAACCTATAACCCTAGTTGTAAGGGTGCCAGTACCATGCCACAGGTACAGACAAGATGAGTCACCCTCATCGGGCAGGTGCTCTGAATAAGAATGTTAGTACCCTAAACTGGTAGGTAGGACATCACATCAACCCTCAACTGGCAGGTTGATGTCTCAACCTATGATGGCTATGTAGTTAGGGAACATAAGGACTTCTTCTAAGTATCACACCCTCTACTGGCAAGTGAGTCCTCATCCTTGGGTTTACTTGGTGCTGAATCCTATTCTCAACTAAATAGACACTGGACTGAATTCTAAACTGTACTAGGCTGGACTAAACTGTTACTAATCATACTGTCTAACTAAACTGAACTGAGTTCACTAAGTTTTATTGACTAACAAAATACTACTAAATTCGTGTCAATCCACTGGTTTGAGCTTTGAAATATGATCTAAACGAAGTTCAAAAAGTCCAAAACTTATTTAGGAACACCCACTAACATTCCTAATCATGATTCAACCTAAAAATCATTACTTTAAGATCATGAGGGTCGTAAAATAGATTTGCCAACCTACAAAGGCTAAAATAACACTAAGTCTGAATACTTAGCTAAAATCTTCTAAGTCTGGCACCCCTTAACAAGCTTTAAAGGACTGAGTTAAGCTTAAAATTTTGTGGGGTATTACACTAATCCATACCAAGAGTGACATCAAAATTTGTCATCTCTAACTCCACAAGATCAACTGAATTGATTTGCTGGGATACTGATCGGGTAATTTTTGTATACCCATTTGGCTATTATTGATTTACCCACTGGGTAGACCCTGAGAGAGTCTCTACTAATGTTCTAGGCTAACACCAAAATTAACAAGTATATAGGGGGTAATAAATAAAGTGAGGCTCCGGGGTCTAGTAAAATATACATATGAAGATGAAAAACTGGTAACATACTTGTAACAATATCAAGAGAGATTTCCTGATCTTATTATGTCTTAAGTGAATACAGCCTGTTCTAGCGCTGTCCACTGGTGGCACTGGAGGTAGAACCCTATTTATTTGGGTAACCTACTGGAGCTGATGACAGAATAAACTAGCCCTATTGGCGCGAATCCTTTCCCTTCTGAGCAACTATTGGACACTCTTTGATCCTGTGGCCTAGCTTGCCACACCCAAAACTGTAACAACTCATTTTGTCGTTACTAAATTATTACTAATAAATTCATGAAAATTCTTAATTTTCATTCCTCAATATTAACTTAGGTCTAAAATAGCTAATATTTTATTTATTATGACACCTCAAATTTTTTGGTGAAGATTTTAGTCTTCGAATATGTCTAGATAGACCAAAATCGTGATGAATTTTAATTATTTGTTAGTGATAATATCAATACTTTAGTTGTGAAAGTTCTTTAGGTATGAATTAAGGTCGTACAATATTCCTAACACAAAGTTAAGTATAAAACTTTCTTTTCGATACAGTTTTGATATGGGTTTTTATTAGAGTCAACTTCAAATGATCATATCTCATAGAATATAAGGATTTAGGGGTCCCATTACCTATTAAATCAAAGATATATGAGTCCTATTTCAAACACAACAAACCATTCCTCAATCCAAATTTGGAGTAAACAGTTATGACTATTTTACTGAGCACCGTTTGGGATGAAACGGTATTTCGTTATAGCAAAAATCCTGGATGTATTTAAATCAGCTTCAGCCGTATTTTAGGTTTTAAAAGCCCAAATTTCATTCCCCAACTCTAGAGAGGTGATTCTCCAAAGCTTAAGATGAAATTTCTTCGTGGAGGTAAGTTTTTGCATTATTTTCTTCATCTTTTAATTCTTTAATATCTTAAAATTCTTAGAAAGACCTTTAATGGTAAATTCTTTTGGGAATACTTATGTGTGTGTTTAATATGACCTAGAGATGATTCGAAACTATAAATTAGAGATTCCTAACATGAATTTCATAAACTAGATTATGAATTTTGATGGTTAGGAACCTTGAATTCTGTAAAGATGAGAACTTTAGTATCAAAGTTTCACCAATGGAGATGGGTTAAGATTGAAAGAGCTAATTAATAATTAATTGAATTTGGGGATGATATAGACCTTGAATAAAGGGTAGAATTAGTGAGTTTGAATCTCCAAGATATTTGATTGAAGATTAATTACTTATTACTGTTATAATTGCTTTATTTTTAGATGATTGATTATTCCAAGGCATGAATAAAAGGAAAGAACATCTTTATTGTAACTTGTTTCTTCCAAAAGTTTGGCATCCAGGTAAGCTAGGTTTAATAAGTAGAAGATTATGTTAATTTATATTTTCATAATTTAGAATTGATGGGAGAAAGAATGTCTAGCCCTACGGGCATGGAGTTGAGGTGGATAAAGACACAAGAACTTAAATTTAATCCTGAAAACTACATTATTGATTAATTATGTGATACTTGTGAAATTATGTGTTATGTGCTGCAATGAGATTTCTGTAAATGAAGGATGTGGACGTGACAATTCTTAGATGTTCTGGTGATGAACCTAGTTGAGTTATAATGATATTAATTTATTTTTTTGGCAATAATATGGTGAGGAGAATCATGCTAGGATTAAGTACTGATGAGCATAGTAATATCTAATGCATAGATAACTTGAATTAGTGTGATGATTGAATTATAAGAAAAGAGGTAGTGATATTTCAATAATTAATGAGTAACTAATACTCCAATAGTGACTTCCATGCTTAAGTGTTAAATTGTGATTTATTATATGATATTTTTATTTTGGTATTGATAAAAGCACTTTATCTATTGGATGCCCATGAGAGGCTAAATTGGCGATAATAATGATTTACTGAAATGCGGCTATGAGAGGCTTGTTTGATAGTGATAACTCCATTTATTAATGTCATGAATGACTTATTGATGTTTAGATTATTTATGCGTGTATAAATAATTATTGAAATTTACTTGATGGAATTATCTCTTGACTTTAAGTGTACATGTAAACTTGGTACATCATGTTGTATACTGTGAGAAAGTTTAAATTTTATATTGCTATTACTTGTTTATGGTGGATCGGGTACCACGTCGTTACAGACATATATATTGGATTGGGTACCTTGTCAGTACGGCTATATCTATGTTGGATCGGGTACCACGCTGGTACTGATATGTATATATTGGATCGGGTACCATGCCGGTACAAATATGTGTATGTTGGATCGGGTATCACGTCGGTACGGATATGTATATGTTGGATCGGGTACCACACTGGTACGGATATGTGTATGATGGATCGGGTACCACGGCGGTACTAATATGTATATGTTGGATCAGGTACCACGCTAGTACGGATATATGTATATTGGATCGGGTACCACACCGGTACAGATATGTATATGATGGATCGAGTACCATATAGTACAAATATGTATATGGTGGAATGGGTACCATGCCGGTACGGTACATGAACATAGATTGTTCCATGCAGGTCATGACTATTTGAGAAAAAATTAGTCCCATAGCATGTATGTACATAGTTGTGTCGAGTATGTGGATGTTTATAGTATGGTTGATACTCTTGATGGTTATGTGTCTTTTTGGTAAGCACTGTTTGATCTGTTATTTTTGTATTGTTAATTTATTAGGTATTTACTTATGTGATGTTGTATTTGAAGAAGTGAAACTTTACACTTACTTGTATGTTGGTTGACTTGCTTCATTTATACGTGTTTTAACCATAGCTTACCAGAATAGCTAGTTATCATTCTTTAATATTATATAAGAGCATTGGGTTGTTAGCCTGAGAGTTTAGTGTGGGCTTTCTATGATTACGGGTTTGTTTCTGTGAATATGAGTGATGAAAAAGATAAGGTAAATAAAGAGAAATAGTGATGTATTAGCATTGGATTGTGGTTGATTGTGTGAATTAATGAGGCTAGAATATATTAGTAGTGAATATAATACTGATGAAGTTAGAAGAGTAATTAGATGATGTAACTTAAATAGGTAAAGTAATAATGTTATTACGGCCTTGGTTGAATTATATTCCATTCAAGATATCATGATTTATTTTCCTTAATTATATTTTATGATTATATAAAATAATACGGTCAGCCGATGATGGCTACCAGTACGTGTGGTTGTACTGACCCTACTCTTCTACATTCCTTATTAGGGTGTAGACTGAATGCAGGTTAGTTTGCAGTTACTAGATGGATGACAATATTCAGCACTAACTTCTACACTTTCTTCCTTGCAGATGCAAGAGTCCTTGTATTATTTATTTCATTGTCTGTCTATGTTGTAATAGGTAGCTCTTATACATGTTTGACCAAGTCTTGAGATAGAGAAGGACATTTGTAAGAAGTTTTTAAAAAAGTTTATTAATTAGTATTTAATTTACTTTATATTTTCTTAAAAACAGAAGTCTTCTGCATATTTTTAGTTGGGTAATAAGGGTTATCCTAGCTACATAGAATAGCGTAGGTGCCCACACGGTCCCTTGATCTGGGTCATGACAAAAACACACATCACTACCAGCCTTGCACACACCCTAATGATTTCTATCACATTTTTAGCAAAGTATATTAGTACGACCACTATTCATACTACCATGAAACTTGGAGCCTGGCGCCCTATCCTGACTGTCATTTCTGAATTTTGGCACTGGCACACTTGTTGAAGACAAAGATGGGGCTAAAAATTTCTGACGAAACAATTACCAAATTCTGGCCTTGACTGGGAAAAGTTAAAGCTACTTGTTTGGCCCTCTTATTCTCTCTCTCTTTCTCCTTAAGCTTATGTTCCTCAATCTGCTGAACATGAACCATAATCCTAGATAGGTCCATCTTCTTAATCAACATAGCAGTCCAACACTCCTTGACCACACTATCAGCTACACCAGAAACAAACTTACTCATTCTAGACCTATTATTAGCCACCATCGAAGAATCATAGCTCACCAATTGAGTAAACTTAAGCAAGTATTCCTTCACACTAATACTACCTTGTTTCAAGTTAATGAACTCCAGCACCTTTTTTTCCCTCAACTCTAACGAAAAGAACCTGTCTAAAAAGGTCGTGGAAAACTCCTCCCACTCTACAGGCCCTACATCATCACCCCTATCCTCCTTTCACTACTTATACCATATATGAACTACATCCTACAATTAATATGTAGCCAACTCGGCACTCTCACTCGGTTTGACACCAATAATATTTGTAACTTTATGAACCATATCAAAAAATTCCTGCAGATCCTCCTCAAACTTGGATCCTGAAAACAAAGGGGGATTCATTTGGGTAAAATCTCGACTCCTAGATGAATCTGTATTTGCCAATGGATTAGCTAGGGCAACAGCCTATTGATTGTTCTAAGCATCTACTGAATGAGCTAAGGTAGTAAATACAGCTCTGAATTTGGTATAAAAGATGTGCTTATTCAGGGGATCTTTCTGAATAGGCAGATATGCGGGCTGATTTCCATTTCTCCTTTTGTGTTTCTTTTGGAACGCATTGTCTATAAACAAAAGGAAGAATAAGCCAGAAAGAGAGTTTTAAATAGAGCTTATGCTCATTCGCACGGCCTGATTACTAAAAGAAGGGAAACTTTTCCTAGAACGTCTTGTAGCCTCTTGTCTAAAAGTGCAGTGCACTTCACACCCATGCATAATACTTTACTCAACATAGATTTGAGACTCCCTAGGACACTGTAAAACCTTAGTCTCTGATACCAAGTTTTGTCATGACCTGAGACTACCACCTAGTCGCGACAATGGTGCTTACGGTCACAAATGACCATAAGCTAACCCATGAGCTGATACCTACTGTTAGAATTGAATAAATTGACAATAAAACATGTATGTGGAAGATAAACTGATAAGGCCAAAATCAATCTAAAAATTGAAAGTGTTATTCAATCACGTCTGTAAACGTTTGATAACATTACTAAAAATGCGACTAACAATACTGATAAACTAACTAACTATTTGAATGTCTAAAAGTCTCTAAACTGAATAAGGAGTTGATGGGACAGGCCCCAACTAACTCCAACTAAATAACTAAGAAAATATGGAAATAACTTAATAAACATAACATGTCCTAAATATATAAAGACTCACCACTGCTGCTGCTACTGAAGTGTTTGACTGTTTACGTAAAATCAGGACATCATAGCGCAAAGAAGAGTATGCGGTCAGTACTTTAAATGTAATGATACATGAGATGAGGTTAGGCTGAAATGCAAGGGTTAACTTTGCTTGAAATTATGACTAACTAAATAACATTAAATAAATGAGTATGATACATAAAAACTGAAATACTGAGAATATAAGACCAAGCATAAATTATTTCTGAAATAATCTGTAAACTGAATTACTGAAATCTAATAACTAAATAACTAGAAATCTGTATACTATGTCAAGCAAACCTGAACTGAATCATTTACTGAATACTAAACTGAGACTGTGCGAGGTATCATATAACCGACATACCCTAATCTGAGCTAATTGAGGGATAACCTATAACCCCAGTTGGAAGGGTGTCAGTACTGCCACGGGTACTAACACTGGATATGTGGATCTACTAATCTGATGTCCCAAAGGACTGGGGAGTCAGTCCTAAACTGGCTGATGACCCCTAAAAGAGTGTCAGTCCTAAACTGGTGGGTGACATCTCATAATCCTATGTTAGCTACATAGTTTTGGAACTTAGGGACTGTTGCTAAGGACCAAATCCTACCTGGCGGGTGATCCCCCATCCCTAGGTTCACTCAATGTTAAATCCTACACTCAACGGAATGACACTGATTACTGGTCTAAACTAAGTTTAACTGACCAACTCGATCATGATAACTAACTGAATGACAATGCTCATGGCTTAGCTGAAATTTATGAAATTATGTAAACAATTAGGTATCGAGTGTTGATAACCCAGCAGAACTGAATGAGTATAACAATGAGGACATATAAAAGCTTTGAAAAATCATAATAGGAAATCACTATTCAAAATCCATCACTTTGGCATTTCATCAAACACATGGAGATTGAGACTTTAACATGGGGCTGCTTTTAAACATGATGAGATAGCATAATTACATGAAAAACCCTATAAATTGAAGGTTTATCCTGAATTACGTGAACATGATATGGGAACTACAACATTCAAAACATACAATAATCCATTCCACTTCAAAACAATTATAATCTTAACTTGAAATTGAAATAACAAGATATTCACGGAGATAGTTAAACATAATCATGTAGAAACTCATAATTTGAATTCAAAAAGGGTTATTGGACTCCATGGGTGAAAAAGGGCCCATGGATGAATATGACACATACCTTAAACCCATAATGTTGAAAAGGATACACCAATCTTGATACTTTTTTGAGGGTTCTTGGATTTGGAAACTTGAATTCTTGGTTTCCTTAGAGAGAAAGTAATGAAAATTGATGTTCTTAAGAGGTGAATAGGGTTTCTTTAAGAGGATAATTGAGGGAGATGAGCAAATAATTCCCAAATTGACATTATAATTTGTGAATTGGCAAATTGAATTGATGGGAAAGGATACAATTTCCCCTCGGGAAATTAAATTAGTAACTGGAATGTGGTTTGTAGGTTCACTACGATGCGATGAGAGTCCCATCACTATTACTACCGCGATGCGGCACTATCGCGATGAGCTTCTGGAATCGTGATCCAAACATAACTCAATTCTCATCCAAAAAATCTGAAATTTCTCCTAGACATGATCCTCACGCCCGTAAACATGAATTAACTCAAAAATCAATGTTCAGAGTTGGGTAGGCCCATTTAAAAATTCTCAAAATTAAGAGACTTTAAAAATGACTAAGTCCCCAACACTTTGTTAAATTGTCAGGATTTAAGTCTCTTATGCATGCAAGTACGAGTTGAACTGAGGTAAGAATAATACGGAGTATTACAGTATTGTGCTTGAAAAAATACTGAATTATATTGGTATTTGCTTTATGATGCTTATATGACTCTTATAATACAGATTCAAAGGGGAGTTGAAAAATATATTGTTCTTGAAAAAATAATAAATCAGATTTGTATTTGCTTTATGATGCGTATTATCAAGCTTATAAGATGGATTCAAAAAAGGTATTGAAAATATATTATCCTTGGAGGTTAGCAGATATAAGCATATTGAAAATGAATTATGTTTGAAAAATTACTGAATTATGTCTTGTCTCTACATGGTATAAGATGCATATGTCAAAAAGAGATGAATTAAAAGTGTATTATTGGTACATATCAATAATTAGAGGAAATGAAGGTATATGTATATAAAAAGTATGAAAAATATATTGTGCTTTATAATGCGTATTATAAAGCTTATAAGACGTATTCAAAAACTTTGTATCCTATTGGTATTACACCTGTACGGGCAGGTTATGTTAGATCTTCTGTCTACATGGTATAAGATGCATATGCCAATACTATATTATCAATATGTATATCTGTATTATTGATACATGTCACTAATTATAGGACTACTATTTCGTAAACTGCATAATACTATAGTCGTAACAAAATAACTAAAAAAATCATAAAATGTCCAAATTGCAATAATATTTCTTCAATTTAGGCAAAGCAGTTATAAAAAGTTTCTTCTCTCATAGTAACTATTTTTTAAACTGCACCACACTACAGTCATAACAGAATAATCAAAAAATAATAATAATCAACTAAAATGCAATAATATTCAGCAAGCACTTATAAAAAGTTTGTTCTCCAATATAAAACTACTTCTTAGACTGGACTTTTCTTCTACACCTCTTCTGTGGCTTCCCATCGTTACTTATAGCATCATTCCCTAGTTTTTTCTTTTATAATTATATTAGTGCGTCAAATCTCTTGTGAAGATACTCAACATCCAAATATTGATATGGAACCTACTTATTGAGGCTAGTATACTCGACAAAGGAAGCAATATACACTCACAGTTGTTCCAAACACACACATGAGTGAAGAAAAATTTTATAATCCAATTAATCAAAGTGTTATTATAAAAAAAAATGTAATATTATAAAGTATTTATATCAATAACTTACAGTGATTTTTTTTTTTTTTGTCTGGGAAGGTGCTCTCTAACCAATTCAACATCAAGAGGGTCGGTAAGTTTCTTGTTACTATCGGCAGGACTGCAAACTAAATCACACCGCTTGCAAAAAAAATTAAAGTGTTGAAAAAGAGTGGTATAATTGAGGCAAATCTTCCTGCAACATTATTCACTTTAAAGTCCTCCCCTACAGAAAATGAGTCATACACAACAAGACATCTTTCAAGTATATTAAATACAATCAAAATTCAATGATAATTTATCTGGAGGTTCACGTGCATCAACACATAATCAACTAAATTACAACCAATATTATATATCAAACACGACCCACATTTATAACGAGTCACGAAATCAGTTATTTTCAAACTCACATTTGAATTATTTTAATGATATTCAACCATCTTAAAGAATATATCTCAGATTTTTTTCTTAAAACAACAATCATTAG
The DNA here is from genome assembly GCA_030864225.1 of Capsicum baccatum var. pendulum. NCBI lineage: Eukaryota > Viridiplantae > Streptophyta > Magnoliopsida > Solanales > Solanaceae > Capsicum > Capsicum baccatum. The sequence continues at coordinate 231,130,216 of CM061560.1, read as the reverse complement.
TGGTAAACCTCACATTGTTATATGAATTGTACTTGTCCTTCTTCTACAAGTCGTAAAACATTATATCAAGATGTTGTAAACACATATTTTAAGTTAACAAAGATACTCATGGTTACACTTTCATAATTAGACTTAAGAAGAAATAACTAACTTATCACTCCATTATTGTCTAGTATGTGTAAATTTATAAAGCCACTCCTCCGATGTAATCAAGGTAATGTCAAAATCAAATGGTCGCTTAATTTCCTGAAATGAAACTTGGTAGGGGCATTTTTTTCTGCACAATATTAAAAAAATCAGCATACTGAAAATTAACTTAAAAAATAATAGAATGACATAGATAATAAAGAAAGAAATGAATCTTTTCCTTGAAAGACCTTCATATATTCAAGATGTGAATGCATTTCTAAGACTTTTTTGAACTTTTTCACCAATTGTATCAGAAAAGGGGTGCTTTATTTGGAAAATTGGTCTAGAATTACTAGCAACTGAATCAAAATCATGTATGTATGGAGATGTAATAAGTACTCCTGAAAATTTTTTTCTAACACATTCTTCAGGTGTGATCTCTTCTTTAATTCGTCATTATTGACAATGCAATCTGAGTTAAATTTTCTAACAGTTCAAAATCAATATCAATATTAAAATTGCTTGGATTCCAACATTAACTAAAGAATCTGATTCAAACAGATCACATGTCAAAAGATGAAAAATATATTACCTAATGTATTAGATAAGAATATAAACTAAACATAAAAATAACATATATTTACCTGCTTTTCCACCATCTCCACCAACAACATTACAATCAGTTATACCTTTATTTGGTGTCGCTACATCTTCAATATTTTCCTCACCTAAACATACAAAGTTTTATTAAACTACTATTATATTAACATCCAAAAAGTGAAATACACATGATAAAATAAATAGAATAATATCATTTGTAGGAAGATCAACATCGGTTAATACTTGAACAATAACAACTTCAACAGTACTTCACAAATGTATAAAAAGAGACATTAGCAAAAGCATGAAAAAAATTATAATATAAATACTAATAGTGTATTGAAGTAGCATTAAAAATATATCTAAAATGTATTATATGTGAGTATTTACCTGATTTACGTGGCTCTCTATTTAATGTATTACCGTCAGAAAAAAATTAGGCTTGTATTGCAGTTTATAGAAAAATAGTTTAGTAAATAATGTCAATAATATAATATTACAACAATATCATTACCTTTAAAATCATCATCTAAAACTGATGGTGGAACAAACTCAACAATGTCACAAACAGCAATAGGAGATACAGCTGTCATGATCCAAAAGTTGAGGTTACGATGGAACTTATCTCGGTCAGCTTTGATAAGTATGCCAAGTTCCCAAAAGTTAAGAAAATCAAAAAAAGTAATAATGATAAAATAAGAAAAGACTTCTAGAATGAAGTTAGGTCATAACCAAAGATGAATGCAGAAGTCTGTACAAAATACATCATCATTTCAAAACCTGACATCATAAGAACAAAAGCATCTAAAATCATAATCGAATCTGAATAATATATAAAGTCTGTCTCCTAAAGATAAATAAACACACCATAATGGATAAGATCAGAAGATAAATAAACACACCATAATGGATAAGATGAGGTTTGGAGTTAACTTTGATAACCTAGAGCATTCAATACCTCAAAAATCACCATCTCGACAACATAAAATCATCCACCGTGTGTCGTACTTGTACTATGATATGTATTAAAAAGGTATAGTAAGAGTGAGTACGATCCATTTGTACTCAGTAGGTTTCATAGGCTGATTGAGCAACATAGAAAATAATATAAGTAAAGAAATACTATGAGCATGTCACCTGCAAAACTAAAAAATTCTCAAATGATAGCTCACGTCATCTGCACTTACAGGGTAAAATAAATATGGAAAGTAAAAAGGGGGGAAAAGGTAATCACAAGAGTAAGCATAAACAGAGTAAACACCAAGTAACCTGTAGATAACACTGAAAATGTATATACATAAGGAATGCAATGATGATGATGATGATGATGCAACGATTTGAAAGTTATCGTATAACTTTCTATATACACCTACCTAGCCTCAATGCCTCCAAGATAGGAGTCATGGAGGGTTCACAACCCATATACTAACTCAAGTTTCCATTAATCTAAATCCCATGTCTCAATCTACCCGACCAACACATTCCTTGGTGATGACCTTTTTAAAAAAGTCTCATTTTCTTTTAAAATTGGTGATTTCTCAATGATAATGATATCTCATGAATGTGTATGTATGAAATAAGGATGATATTATGTATGAAATGAAGATGATATACTCACTATCAAATCATTATGAACATAACCAATACAATCAATCTGTGTATAATTAAGCACATAAATCAACTCAATATGTCCACAATTCATGATATCAATTCTAGTTAGGTACTATTGGAATAAATATGCACGTAACACATCATTAGCATCATATGAGTCAATAACTCGAGCGTTTTATTGTAATAAAGGAAACAATGATAATTAAGGCTTATAATAAAAATTCAAGCCTCTACATGCACATCATATAAAGAATGAAACATATAAATGAACAAATAAGGCCAGTAATGTCAAATAAATCCCCCACACAGGCAACACACAATGTTGACATCATAAGTAAATAACAAGAAGAGTATAAGCCCCTGCAAGGGCACACAATAATAATAATCTCGAATTACAATTTCCATAGTTATTTTTTCAAAATCTATATCATACTTTACTCATTTATTAACTAACCAGCTCAGTCTGAAGAAATTTAAGTCATAACCTACCTCAAAATAATGAAATCTGAGACTAAAGTCCTTCAACATGGAATTTCCCCTTTCAAATGGCCTAGGAATTAACTAAAACATACAAATATAGAATCAACACATTAAAGAAAGCTAATAATAGCCATATTGACCATATTTAAGATGGTTTAAAAATAGATTCAAAAACAAGAGGGGTAAAATCAAAATATTATTTTTAAAACTCATTCTCCAATATAGGAATCTACACTCAAAAAATCATGCGAAAATGAGTTTAAAACGAGGCTTAAACGAAGAAAAATTACTTTTAAGCTTATCGGAAAAACACCCAAACACTCATTTCAAAATGAAGATTAAAAAGTGATTCTAAATATATAATCAATAAGAATCAAAGAAATAAGAGTTTGGAGGGTGCAAATACCACCCTCCAAACAGCATAAGCTCTGATACCAATTGTAGGGGTGCGGATAACTTGTGTGGTAAAATAGATCTATTATAAATACAATGGATCTATTTTTATTTGTGCATCGATATTTCTTAACTTCTCTAAATATTTTTATTTTTATTTTTATTTTTATTTTGAGTTTATTTATGTTAGTGTTATCGGTATTCATATCTTGGGGGGTGATTATATGGTAATTGGTTAAATGCTTTACTATAGTATTCTTTATTTTTTTCCCTTTGTTTTTGTAATTCTTCTATATTATTTTGAAGGTATTCTAAATATTCTATATCTTTTGTTTCAAAATATCCAATTAAATTATCTTTCATAAGTTTTTCTAATAATATTATTTCTTCCATATTTTATCTCCAATATTTTAAATATCCATAGTCTATCATTTTATCCTATACTAATTGCAGAGTTATAAATTTCTGTATAATAATTTATCCTAATTACACTATAATGTATATCGAATTCTAGATTTTCAATGCTATTTATTATCTTGTGTTGTTCTTATCGTAGCGAGTTTTTTAAATTATATAAACTATCGCATGTACTTTTTCCTAAATTTTCTTGGGTTTCTTCTATCCATATTAATTTTTATTTTAGATTCTCCATTATTTTTCTAATTCAGTTTCTATAATTAATTTCTTCATTTAGATTATCTTGATTTTCTCTAGTTTTTCTAATATAGTCTAACATTTCTTAATCTGAATAATATTCATCTGTGTAATTATCCAGGTATAACTGTTATATCCATCTAGAAAATTGTTTATATTTTATATCTATTTTCCAAAATACGAAACATACATAATTTATCATAGTTACTGTGTGGGTTTGGTATGTAAGTATTTATAAGAGTAGTTTAGTAGGTGTGGTATATAATTAATTCTAGTCATTAAATATCTATCAAATATTTTTTTCAATATGATTTTTCTTATATCTACTATTTCTATATCCTTAAGTTCATATAAAATGAGTATTTTAAATTTATCTACCATTTCGTCAGATAAATAATTATCCATTTTCCCTAAAATTGCTATTTTCAAAATATTCGCTTCAATCATACACATCACAAAATATGATTATTTTAGATTACTATATACTAGATTATTCTTAAATAACATGTTCTTCTGTCACTATTAGCATGGTAAGTTGGATACTTTCCCCTTAAACAACACCTCTACTATGGCTACTTCCCTATCACGGCTTCTTGCCTTACCGGTTTCACCTTTAGGATGGCATAGTTCCTAGGGATTTTTCTCCTTTTCCTCTTTGCTAATAAACTTCTGAACATGGTATTTTTCGAATAATTCTACTATAAATTAAATTACATGAACTTATTTTATCATATCATGATTGTTAGGAATTTATGAATTTAGCTATTCATAATAGTAACTGAATATACCTGTTCTGGTATTTTTGATAATTCTAAGCTTTGTTCCTCCATAGATTTTTTCATTGAAATATACCTATTTTTAAATAAATAAGCAAAATATTTATTGTAGACAAGAGAGTGTTTTTTGCTTCAACGCATGAAGGCTCTGATACCAATTGGGTGGGGGTGGGGGGGATAACTTGTGTGGTAAAATAGATCTATTATATTATAAATACAATGGATCTATTTTTATTTATGCGTGGATATTTATTTACTTCTCTAAATATTTTTATTTTTATTTTTATTTTGAGTTTATTTATATTAGTTTTATCGGTATTCATATTTTAGGGGGTGATTATATGGTAATTGGTTAAATGTTTTACTATAGTATTCTTTTTTTTTCCTTTGTTTTTGTAATTCTTCTATATTATTTTGAAGGTATTCTAAATATTCTATATCTTTTGTTTCAAAATATCCAATTAGATTATCTTTCATAAGTTTTTCTAATAATATTATTTCTTCCATATTTTGTCTCCAATATTTTAAATATCCATAGTCTATCATTTTATCCTGTAATAATTGCAGAGTTATAAATTTCTGTATAATAATTTATCCTAATTGTACTGTAATGTATATCTAATTCTAGATTTTCAATGCTATTTATTATCTTATGTTGTTCTTCTCGTAGCGAGTTTTTTAAATTATATAAACTATCACATGTACTTTTTCCTAAATTTTCTAGGGTTTCTTCTATCCATATTAATTTTTCATTTAGATTCTCCATTATTTTTCTAATTAGGTTTCTATAATTAATTTCTTCATTTAGATTATCTTGATTTTCTCTAGTTTTTCTAATATATTCTAACATTTCTTAATCTCAATAATATTCATCTGGGTAATTATCCAAGTATAACTGTTCTATCCAATTTATAGTTTCAATTTGATAGTTTAATACTTTTTCTAATATTATTCTCTTAATATCTACAATTTCTATATCTCTAAGTATATATAAGATTAATATTTTAAGATTATCTATCATTTAAAATTTGTTAAATACTTTATTATAATATTTTTTAATTATTTGTTTTATCTCATTAATTCTTCTATATTTTTATCTGTTATTGCTACTGAATAATTTGCGTTTATTATAAATTTAAATTTTTGGTATATTAAATTTCCTTTTATGGCAGTTATTATACTTTTTTTATAGGTTTTATAATTCTATCATCTGCTAGGTATAATTCTATTTGTGTATTTATTCCTTCTCTAAAACATGTTTTTATCAATATCTCTGTTCCTCCAAGGTGAACATATTTTATTGGGCCTTTACTTTTTATATCGTTTATTTCTTTATTAATTATTTTTTTTGTTACTAGTGGAATACTAGCTCTTCCTTTTACATATCTACAATCTATTACATGTTCTTTTTGCCTTACTACGTAGTATTCTTTTTTTTTCTACTAAATATGTTTTTTATTGTTGGTATTTTAAATATTTTTTCTACACTTAAATCTAATTCTTTTCCTTTTATTTCATCAAATGTATGACTATCAAATATTATTTTTTGATCTGTTTCTTCTTCATTTAAATATTATTCCTTTGTTATTATTTGTATATCTTCTTCGGTTATTTGGTTTATTCTTATATCTTTTTTAGTCATTTAATTCATCTAATTCACTATATATTTCATTATCTATTTCATTCTCTGAAATTTCATATATACTATCTTCACTTTCTAATTCGTAATCTATATAGTCTATCTGCATATATTCTGTATTTTCTATTTTTATTTCTGATATTTGTTTATTTTTTGGGTTTTTTAGGTAATTCACAATCTCAAGCTAAATGTCCTAATTTTCCGCAACTATAACAAGTACATTCTTTTATATATTTCTTTTTCCTATATGGTCTTGTATGTTTATAATTTTTTACATAATATCTTTTTCTTGGTTTCTTATATTTATATTTTGATTTTTTGTATTTCTTATATTTCTTATGTCTTTTTATTTTCTTATAATATCTTTCTTCGCATCCAAATTGAGGTGCTATTTTATCTTTGCAACATGCTAAATTTCTTATTAATGTTTTTTCCATTTTTATTTCTTCTCTATATTTTTCACATAGGTTTCTATACCATTGTTGTAAAAATTTTATTCTTGCTCCTAGAGTATCTACTATTTTTGCTTCATCCCAACTTTTTATTATTTTTGAACTAAATGGTTCAGGTAATTTATTAAAATATATTTTTATTATTTCTTTACTTTGTTCTGTATTATATGTTCTTTTGTAATAATATTCTTTAAATGCGCAAGTATACTCATCTATGTAACACATATTACATATTGCTAATTTTAACATTAAATTCGTATTTATGTCTTTCTCTTCATTTTGTTCTTCTTCTGTTGTTATCATGCTGCTAAATTCGTCTTTTATAGCTATTTCATATTTTTTTTAATAATTCTATAGGTGTTAATTTAGTTGTAAATGTTGATTATTTTTCTTCTGTAGGTTTGTCAGTTCTTAATACCCTTTTACTATTTTCAGTTAGATTTGAAAACCATAATTTCACTGTTCCTATTAGTGTTCTTTCTATATATTCTGGTGCATCTATTACATTTCTATTATTATCTAATAATTATTTTGTAATATATCTTATCCATAATTGTATTGTTTTTTCTGTAACTATTACACAATCTAAGTCTAAAAAGTTATAATTTGTATTAACTATTTGTTTTGGTGTTCATTTTTCATATTCATCCTTTAGATTATATCTTTTGAACTTATTCTTATAATATGTAGGTTTTCTTATTTCTGATATTCTCGGTATTATATTTTTATCTTTTTTTTATCAAGATATTTATTTCTGTGTTTCTATTTTCTAAGTTTTCTTCATTAATTACTTCTTGTTTTTCATTGATTTCTAAATTTTTTGTATTTGTTAAGATTTCTGTATATGTTTCACTATCTTCCGAATCATAATTATTTGTTTCTTCAACATCTATTGTATTTATTTCTGATTCCTTGGTTTTTATTTCTTTATTGATTATTTCTAATTTTTCTTTAAATTGATTTATCTCATTTAATAATTTTTGTTCTTTATCTTTTTCTTCTTTTTCTTTCTGTCTTTTTTCATACAAATCTTTTAGCATTTACAGTTCTTTTTCTAATTCAGCAATCCTACTATTTTTAGTTTCTTCCATTTTTCGTATTTCTTCTGTAGTTTGTTGTTTTATTTTTCTATTTCCTTTTTTCTATCTATTTTTTTCATTTTCTTTTTGTATTCTTACCATAGCTGTCAATTTATCTTCTAATTTTAATTCTTTTTTTTCTAACATTAAATATAAATGTTCATCTATTTTCTTATACCTTCTTCCTAGATTAGAAAATACTATTTTTATTTTTAATCCTTCATGGTTTTCATATATTTTTTCATCTATTATAAATTCTTCTTTGTTCATTTTTTATTTAATTTTTAATAGATCATGTTGGTATGTATATTCTAGACTATCTATTGTCAATTCTAAATTTGATATTTCTTCTTTTTCTGCATTTATTGAGTTTTTACTAAATCCAGAAATTAAATTATATTGTAGTCTTTCTATCCTTATTTTTAATTCTTTACATTTTTTAGATATTATTTGTTTTAATTCTTTATATTTTGGTAATTTTTGTATGTTATTCATCTAAATAATATTTTGGGGAATATCTAAATGTAGTTTTATCAGATAAGTCATAATTAATAAATTAATCAAATAAATCCAAATATATACTACTTTCGTAACTTTAAGCAGCATAGGCTTTGGTACCAATTGTAGGGGGTGCGGATAACTTGTGAGGTAAAATAGATCCATTTGTAACCAATTTTTTAAAATAACTATCCATAAAGTGTTGATATCTACCTGGTGCATTTTTATATCCAAATGGTAGTACATTCCATTCATAAAATCCTTGTGGTACCGTAAATGCGGTTAATTCCTTAGATTCTTCTTCTATCTTTAAATGGTAAAATCCTGATTTACAATCAAATTTACTAAAGTAATTATATCCCTATATTTGTCTTATTTTTAATATCTTATTTGATATTGAGTAATTATATGCCATAGTTTTTGCATTTAAATTTCTATAATCAATAACCATTCTACATTTTTCTCTTTTTTTGTTCACTGTGTTTATTTACTATAAATGCTGGACTATTGTGTTTACTATTACTTTTTTGTATATATTATTTTTCTAATAATTCATCTATATGAATTTTAAATTCTTTTAGATCGTCAAAATTATATGTTAATGGTTTTTTAGTTATTATGCTATTTTTATCTATTAATTCAATTTTTATAGTAGTTTTATGTTTTTCTCATCCTTTTAATGGATCTTCATTATATAATTGTTCTAATTTTTTCTTAATTATTTCTATCTTATTTATTGAAAATATAGTTATTTCCTTTTTATTTATTGAAAATACGAGTAGTTCTATTGTATCTTCAGTATTTTTTATATTTTTTAATTTTTGTGTAATTTTTTCACTTCCTTCTATCCAATCAGTTTTCTTTCTTATTTTATTAGTAACTCTTTTTGCTCTTACTTTCTATTTACATGGTGTTGTAAACCACCAATCCGTTCTAGTTATTATATGTGGGTATAATTTATCTAAAAATGGCATTTCTAAAAGCATATCTTTTGATGTTGGCTCATAATTATAGATTTCTTCTATTGTTAATTTTTTATCTCATACTTGTGTTTTTACATTCTTAGCTTTATAAGTAATTAAGCTTCCTTCATTATTAAATCCTTTAACTATTATTGGTGTTTTAAATTTATCCCATTTACTTTTTGGTAAATAATTATATCTGCATAAATTAGCTTCTGCTCCTGTATCTATCATAGGCGTATAATATCTACTATAATACCCTTCTACTACTATCTTCATTAATACATATATTTTCATATCATGTTAAAGCTCTTCCTAAGAATAATTTCTCTCTGTTGTATGTTATGGATAATTGTGTATGTTCTATATTGTATGGTTTTACTTGTTCTAGCCATTTTATTCCTAATATTATGTCTGCTTTTTGCATTTCTTCCTTTATTTCAAATTCTATTTTTATTTTTCTAACTCCTATTGTTATTTCTTTTTCTGCTATATTTTTAGTGTTTATTAAGCTTCTTGGTAGATCTGGGCATATATTATTGTCAGATTTTTTTTCCTCATTTTTTATTAGATATCTTGCTATATAATTTTCTTCTTGTCCTGTATTTAAGAGTATTAAATATTTTTTTCATTATTGTTCCTGTTATGTAATATTGGTTTAAATTAGTTGTTGAACTTATTTCATAACTTGTTCTTTTTGATGAACTTGATGATTCTGGTTTTTCATAAGCTATTCTTTTTGTTGTACTTATTCTATCATTTATTATTTCTAAATTTTCTTCTATATCTATGTCTCTATAACTATAATCATTATTATCAATTGTTTTTACAAATTGTTCGAAAGGACTTTCTATTTGTATTTTGTTAATTTTATTTTTTTCCGTTATTTTATGTTTTGTTGTTAATACATATAGATTTTTACATCTTGCTATGAATATTTTACTTCCTGGGGTTAGTTCTATTCCTGATATTTTCCAATATAAGAATCAAAGAAATAAGAGTTTGGAGCTTACCCAAGCTCAAATGGTGGAGAAAATCCTAAATATGACCAAAATTTGAGCTTTGAGGTCCAACAATGATGGAAATCACAAAAAAGGTATTTATAATATTTTATGAACACTACCTTATGATTGCGGACCCCATATTGTTATCGCAAAGGTCAAGATTTGATAGGATAATAAATCACCTTTCATGTTCATGTCTAGGTCATCGTGTTCGCAAAGGTCCATGACCTGGACCATTGTATTCGCAGTAGACCATCCGCATTTGCGAAGAAGGGAAATATTTGACCCGACTACTCTTCACAATCATAGCCACAACCTTTGCGATCATGATGAAGAATTATTTCCTTCCCTATATTAGCAAACTGGGGGCTGTGTTTGCGAAGAATGATTTCACTTGCATCAAATACAACAATTGTTGAGTTTTTGGTAACTTGTAATGTCTCCAAATAGACCCTCAAAATTTGTTCAGAACTCCACAGAAATAAATTATATATGCTACTAGTTTGTTTTCAACGTTCCGGACTCAATGACGACATTGGATTTTTAGAAGAGTATTATTTTCAATAGTTAACCCTCGATAACCCTTTTTAGAAAACAATTTGAATAAAGGGTTGAAATGTAAAATAAAGGTTTTGAACCTGAACCAACCTCGCTACTATCGGAAATTTAATATTCTAGATCAAAGAAATGGTCCAAATTGCCATCTGGCACTCCAAACATCAAATGTTCACCATAGTTAACTATATGACTTAAAGCCTCTTAAAACCTTAAAATCTCCTAAAAATTTCTCAAGGAATTGGGAATCGTGCCAACCATCCCCACACTCTAAAATCAACATGTAGCAACTATAGGAAAGGGAGAAATGGTCAAATCACATAAAAAGTAAGATCCCATAAACTAAGATTCCACAAATCAATTCATTGCAATACCCACCACTAAGACTCTAGTTCATCCTCAAGCTTAAAGTGAATGAAGTACTTGAATTAGTGAAGAGATAGGGGTAAAAACTATGATATCAAAATTAACCTTCAAAGTAGCTCCTCAATAGGAAAATGTCTCCGTTGAACCTTAACTATAGGAATATCTCTATAACACAACCATCTAACATTATTAGTTAAAAGTAAGACTGGCTCCTCAATAAAGTTCAACCTCTCATTCAACTGAATCGAGTCCCAATAAAGTAGGTGAGACTTATTCAAAATATAGTGTCTAAGCATAGTCACATGAAAGACTAGATGAACGGCTGAAAAGTCAGGAGGTAAGGCAAACTCATAAGCAACCTCTCTAACTGTTCGAAGTATCTCACAAGGTTTGATGTACCTCAGGATAAGTTTGTCCCTTTTTCCAAACCTCATCACGCCTTTAATAGACACATGAAGAATGACCCAATCACCAATCCCAAACTTCAAATAATGAATCCTGCGGTTCGTATAACTCTTTTGCCTACTCTAGGCTACCCAAAGCCTATCCTAAATCACTCAAACTCTGTATAAAGACTCATAAAAGAATTTGGTACCATGGGGTCTAGCCATGTTTCAAACTAACTAATCGGAGAACGACAATACCTTCTATACAATGACTCAAAAGGTTCCATCTCAAAACTCGAATGGTATCTATTATTACGAACAATCTTTGCTATGTCTAAATGTTGCTCCTATTAACCTCAAAAGTCCATAACATGCAAACGAAGGATATCCTTTTAAACCTGAATAGTTCATTATTGTTAATCACGATTCTGAGGGTGAAAGGTTGTGCTAAGGTCAACCTGAGTACCCAACATCTCCTGGAACATCCTCCAAAAGCTAGAAGTGAATAATGAACCTCTATTGAAATAATAGACACGGGTACTCCATGAAGATGAACTATCTCTCAAACATATACTGAGTCAATCTCTGGCACTAAAAGAAATATGCATAGGGATAAAATGATCTAATTTGGTCAGTCGATCCATAGTGACCCAAATATTGTAAGAACAAAAAAAAGTATGAGGCAACCTACTCACAAAATCCATAGTGATCCACTCCCACTTCTTCTTGGGAATGGGCAATCTCTAAAGCAAACCATCGGATCTCAGGTTTTTGACCTTCACTACTGACAACACAAGCGACAAGCTACCAAATACACTACATCATTCTTTATTCCACCCACCAATAAAGCTGCTTTAAATAACAGTATATCTGGGTCACCACTGGATGAATAGAATATCTGAAATAACGTGCCTACTACAAAATCAATCTCACCCACCAACTCTCAACATACAAACTTGGCCACTAATACTTAATACACCATCCAACTCAAGAGATACTTCCTTAGCCTCATGATTCAACATCTTATCTAGAATTACTCTCAAGCTATTATCATCAAACTAGTTAGCTCAAATCTTCTCCATCAAAGAAGATCTAGCATCAACAAAAGCTAAAATATGCTTGGGTATCGAAATATCAAGCCTAAAAAGCTAGTTAGCTAAATAATGAACCTCTAAGACCTAAGGCCACTCTGAGTTAAAAAATGAGCTAAACTTCCTATGCTAGCTGTCTTTCAGCTCAAGGCAATCGCAACCATATTTGCCTTACCCGAATGATGTAGAATTGTGAGATCATAATTAAGTAACCCAAGCTAACACTATTTTCACATCTTAAGATCTCGTTGGTCAAAGAAATATTGAAGGCTATGATAATCCAAAAAAATCTCATAATAGACTCCATATAAGTAATTCTTTAATAACTTCAACACAATCATAACTACATCTAGATCCAAATCATAGGTAGGGTAATTCTTCTCCTAAGGCTTCAACTAATGAGAAGCATAAGCAATCACCTCACTCTCCTACATTAATACTGCATCCAAACCCACGCCAAAAGCATCACAAAACACGATAAGACCCATGCCCTCTTAGGAAAAGTCAAGATAAGAGCCAAAGTTAAACACTCCTTGAGTTTTTAAAAGCTAACCTCACAAGAATCCGCCACTGAAAGGTAACCTTCTTATGAGTCAACTTGGTCAAAAGAGCCATAATGGATGAGAAATCCTCTACAAAAAACTGATAGTGATCCTCCAAACTAATGAAATTTTGAATCTCGATAGGAGAAGTAGGTTTATCCCAATCATGAATCATAACTATCTTATCCACATCAATCATAATATCTTTTTGGTTACCATATGACCCAAGAAGGAGATAGAATCCAACCAAAACTCACACTTATAAAACTTGACATATAATTTCTCTTTATGCAATCTCTAAAGTAAAGTCCTCAAGTGTCTCATACGATCCATCTCATTATTGGAATAAACCAAGATATCATCTATAAATACAATTACAACAAAGTTGAGATATGATCAAAATACTTAGTTTATCAACTCCATGAACATTGTTGGGGCATTGATCAAGCCAAAATGAAAACTCATAATGATCATATTGAGTTAAAAAATCCAACTTAAAAACATCCAAAGCTTTAGTCTTTAACTGGTAAAACTTGAATCTTAAATCAATCTTAGAAAACATGGAACCACTCTGAAGTTGATTAAATAAATTATCAAAGTGAGAAAAAGGATACTTGTTCTTAATTATCACTTTGTTCAACTATTAATAGTAAATACACATACACATAGAACTATCCTTATTCTTTAAAAATAAGAAAATAAGTACCCCAAAGAGATACACTAGGTTAATAGGCCCCTTACTCATAATATCTTGTAACTTCTTCTTCAATTCCTTTAACTCGCTAAGGACATCCTCTAGGGAGAAATATAAATAGTCTTGGTGATCGTATCCACATCAATAGCAAAGTCAATATCATAATCCGAGGGCATACCAAGCAAATCTATAGAAAACACATCCATGAACTCGCAAACAACCTAAATAAAATCCACATGAGGAGGTGAGGCAACACTATCATGAACATAAGATAAATAATACAAGCACCCTCTTTATACCATAGAGAGATCATATAGAAAATATATAACTCCCTTTGGACCCAACTTATGTGTCCCATTCCTAGCTATCCTTAGTACACTGGCGAAGCTATGGTCACATCTTGGCATAACTGTAATATCTATATTTTGAATGTACTTGTTATATTTATATGGAACTTTGTATAGCCTTATGCTACAGATAATGGACAAGATTTGTTATGCGGGTATTGAAGGTGTATATGGAGTTCTAGATATTGTCCGTACATCTTAATGTGATGCAACCAAGTTAACATCTATACAACTATTTAACTTGGAATTGTAAGCAGGTATTTAAATCTAAAGTTCAAAGTGACCAAGTTTATACAAGTTGTAAGTTAGATTAAAAGGATAAAAGACTAAAATTAGAATAAAATATTGAGGTACTTGCTTGATTTAATTAAGCTAGCAAGTGAGTCACCTACTTGAGCTATATGGACCAAGTTAATGGACCCAAGGCTATGGATCAGATTTTGGCCGATATTAATATACTCATTTGGGCGTAAATTAAGTAAAAGGAAAGGAAATGAAAAAATGACCCAACGCTTAAATCTGCCAAGGCCCAATTTAATTGAGCCCAACAATGAACAAACAAGTAGGTGTGTCACCTACTTTGACCTTTAGACAACTTGATCTCTTTAAGTAGGTGCATCACCTACTTTGACCCATTTGACTAATTTGAGGTCCAAAATACAGTTAAATATATATACAAAAATAGGGCCTTTATAAGGCCAAGTTGTTGGTCATTTCCTTCAATTCTAATTCACAAAAAAGTACCATATTTCATAAAGTAATCTCTACTTCTCTCTAGAATAACGAGGAGCAGCTCTACTTCTCCTTCTAGGGTTTTTAGAGAAACCATCACCTAGGTAAGTGAAAACAACTATGGCTTAGCTTAATTCTCTCATGGAAGATTAGGAAAACATGTTATTCATGTTTAATTATAAGTCCAGGGCAGAATATAAAGTGAGCTAACTACTCACTTTTTCTTTGTTATTAAGAGAATTCTCTTTTCTTCTTTGGTTTAAAGTGTGAAGGAAAGTTCAAGTTCTTGAAGAGTTCAAGTTAAAAGGATAAGCTACAAAAAATTGAGTTAAGGTGACTGCTGTATTTTTTCCTCCTTATGTATGAGTTTGGGTAAAGAATTATGGATGTGTTGTTATTAAGGAACTCAGGGGATTATGAGTTCAATAATTTGTTCCTATAATAAAAGAAAATTTGGAGTTGTTTTGTGGACTGTTTTATGTGTATATGTTGGGGGCTGCCAGGTTGATATTGGAGAAAGGTGTGATTAGTTCGTACTGAAATATATAATGTTATGACCACTAAAGTAACAATCTCAAAGGCTAAATAAACTAAGTAATGAAAATCATAATTGAATGGGTGGTAGCTCAGGGGCAAAAAATTAGCCTGGGTCGATCCTAATCTATTTATACATGGGTGGTAACTCAGGGGTGTAAGCGTAGCATGGGTCAATCCTATTATTTTGTTTACCACTGATCAGCTGGTTATTTGAATTATATGGCTTACAAATATTATGAAGTAAGAAGGGTAAAATAAAGTAAAAAATGTAATGTACCTGATCCCACAATTAGATATAAAGGTGGTCTACTAGCACTATTTATGCACTTATATCTGATTTCTATTGAGCTCTTGTATCATGTGTAGTTACCTTCAGCCTTACAAATACAGTACATATTTTGTACTGACATCCCTCATGGAGGACCTATATTTCATGATTCAGACACAGGTGCCTTATCTAATACACCTCCCCAGTAGGAGCACAGGATATCCAATGACTATTGGTGAGCTCCAGATTGATTCAGGGCTTTATAAGTCTATTTTATATATTTTGGTATTGTACAATAGTTAAGAGTATGGAGGGTATTTGACCCGACCATAAATAAGTGTCTTTGTATCTTTTATACGCTTTGTAGACCAGTATTAAATTAAGCATGGTAGTGTCTTGTCTCTTTGATGTTGTGGCCCCAACGGCTAAGTTTTGTATTTATAATTTTGTTCTTGCCCATGTAGTTGTTCTTTTTTATGCATTATATAATATTTCGTAGAACCTTTAGTTATCATATTTATGTGCATGAGATGTACAAGTTCATAGGTTGGTGGTCTTGGTCTTTTATGGCTACGGGTGCCTGTCTGCTTGTAATACCCTGTACTTTCCCTAGCTTAATTTCACTCCTAGAATGTCAAAGATTAGATTCAAAATTGAATACCTTTTTATACATGTGTAATTTTACATATTTAGACCTTCATTTGTGTGGGAAATTGAATAAGCTTTCCATCGATACCAATTTTGCCCAAATCCACTACTCAGTTAAGAATTTAGGGCAATTTTAGTAAGGCAGTATGCCATCTGAGCAACCACCGCATCGCGGTGAAGAGAAAATTCCCAATCGTCAAATTCTAGTGGTCCTCTGTGATAGCCCCATGTCGCAGAGAAACTTTTTTTTTATTTATCCATTTCCAGTGACTTACCACGATGGTGGCACATCGCGATGGTGACCCAAATGACAAATCAGTAGAGCATTGCGATTGCTCTGCATCGTAGAGAAATTCCAGGTCCCAATTGTCATTTTCCAGTGAGCCACCACGATAGTGTCACATCACGTTGGCATGCCAGTTCAAAAAAAAATTATTTGTTTCCAGCTTCGATTAAATGTTTAGAAAGGGCACATTAGTCAATTCCTAAGCCCCCAAGTCATCCAAAACAAAGAATTAAGCATATCCCAAGCACTTTATTCTTATTTTCATCTTTTCTCTCTCAAAGCAAAACCCTAGAGCTCCAAAGCCTCTTCTCCAAGAAATTAAATTCCTCCATTGTTTCTCTAAGAAAGCACAGAATTAAGGATTCCCAAGACAACATAATCAAGAACTCATATGCTTATGAACTCAAATAGTAATGCAAAATTCAAGTTTTTTCATCTAATCATTAATTAAGGTATGTGGGGTTTATGAACAAGGATCCTCTTCCATCCTTGTTCCCAAAACTAAGTTTTAATTACAAATTTATATGATATTTTGAATTATTATACATGAGTTTTGAATTAGGGTTCATGACCAATACTATTATTTGCAAGATTATGAGATTTCAAGTGTTTATGAAGATGAATTTCATGTTTAATTTCATATTTTCATGCCTATTTCAGTAATTTTCAGATTTTGAGATTAATTATTATTGTTTTCATTATCAAGCATGATTATTATGATGTTTTGACATGAAGTTGATGCATGGATTACTAAGCCCAAGTTTATATGTTGATATTTCAAGAAACATGATGCTTTGAGCATCTTATAATCATATTAATTATAGATTTTTAGTAAAGTTTTGATCTTTTGATCCTCAGATAGGATTTGAAATCCACTTTATAAATTTACTACAGATTACAGAATTTAGAATAGCTTTATTTACAGATTTAATTAGATAAATGCGTAATTGATTTCAGAATAAACCCTTATGCTAGTTTTTAAAAGTAGATTTCCAATAGAATAAGCAGAGATTAAAGTGAGTAGCATTTAGAACCGAGCGGGGAGTATGGGATTAGTGTGCCCTTTCTTCCCTAAAACTACGTAGCCAACGTAGGTACAGATTATTAGATTAATCCCATTCCAATATGGGTGACAGTTACAGATGTGATTACTTAGCTTAGGTTATACTTGTAAGACCCCCAAAAATCCTAACCTTAACTCAGCCCTTAAAGCTTATTAAGGGGTCCCAGACTTAGAAAATTTTAGCTAAGTATCAAGACTTAGAACCATTTTAGCCTTCCAAATTTGGAGGATTTTATTTTTGACCTTCTCGGCCTTAGTTAGTTAATTTTTAAATTGATTCATGATTAGGGTCACTTGTAGCCCATCTCAGGTGATTTTTGGATTTTTTGGACTAGCATAAGGGGGAGTTTGGATGCCCAAAATAGTGAAGGATCGCGAGAGCCCCGCTACCAGTTAACCCAAGTAAGGTTCGCGCAGCGATGGCTACTTGACCCGAGTAGGGGTCGCGTTCCGATTGCTACTTGACCCAAGCAGAGTTCACGATGTGAGGGCAGCCCTGTTTAGCATTATTTTAATACGGGTTGTGGGGATAAATGGATCATTTTTCCACCCTTATTCAGCCTTAACACGAAATTATCAGCCTATTGGACAAAATCTCATTCTTTAATCATAAACTCTATTAAAAGAAATACCTAACCTCATCAAGTTCAAGAATTCAAGTCTTAAGAACTCACTTCAATCTTCTCAAAAGTAGTAATCAAGGTATGTGAAGTGTTCATCCAAGGGTCCCTTCCCTCCTTGGAGTCCAAGAAACTATTTTTAAACTTCAAGTTTATGGATTTCATGAATTTCATGTTGGGTTTGATTATATTTATGTTTATAATGATTACTTAAAATTATAATCCATGTTTTATGATATGTTTCATGTGAGCTTAATTGATATGTATGTAATATCATGAGAATCCATATAAAACACTTGAAATTGTCAATAAGGATTTGAATTATGATGTCTACTTGTTGTTTAGTGTTATGTGCATGTGTATGCTTACCAAGTGCTTAATGAATTACTCATGTGAACTAATAAGGAAAGAGAGCATGTCATGTTATCTTATGTACAAGTTTTATCATGCAAGTGTTTGATAGAATGTCTCCATGAATGAGGTGTGAACAAGTGCACATGATTATGCTTTTCAAGCTTATGCAATGATTTAACTTTCATGCTATTGAGTCCTGGGGGTATTCAATACCTAAAAACTTAGTTGTTTACCTAGAGCTTCAGTCAGTTACAGAACTAAGGGAAATCTCGGTAGTGTTCATAAGTCAGTCACAGTATTAAGTTCAGTCAAGTAGTACCATCAGTAACAGTTCAGTCAAGCTTAGTACAGTCTAGGAATCAATTCAGTGTTTATTCAGTTAGGAGTAGGATTCAGAATCAAGTGAACCCGAGGATGGGGACTCACCTGCCAGTAGAGGGAATGATCCTTAGAAGCAATCCTTGTATTCCAGAACTATGTAGCCAGTGTAGGTTGAGATATCTTTCTACAAGACTAGGGTTGATATATCTCATTTGAATTTTCCTACTAATGAGGATTGACGGAAGAGCTTCTTGTTAGAGAGGGTTAACTTATAGATTTTCCTTACCTGTGGCACAGTATTAACACACTTTAAATTGGGGTTACAGGTTGGACCACAAATCATTTAGAGAAGAAGCATGTCGATTAGTTAATTACTTCCCATTGTCATTCTTCAGTTCAGTCCAGTCACCCAAATAAGTAGGAAGCCACTTCTACAGATACCAGTGGGCAGCGCCTAAATAGGCTTTATGCACTTCAATCTAGGCAATATTGGGAAAGTTCCCCTATGCGGTCATTGGTACGTTATAGACCTCTCGTTTACATATTTATGTCTCATCTAATCCAAGAGCTTCTCTGTCTCTTGTAACTCTTTTTATAGTAGTTAAAATTAAAGTCAGACCAAATATTTACGAAACCTTTCTCAGGCTCCACCCTAGTAGGTCAATCTATCATAGCCAGGCGGGTATACAGGAACTATTCGGTTATGATATCTCAGGAAGTCAGGCTTCCAGATTTCTGTAGTAATATTAGTATGTGTATAAAAGTAATGGTTGGGAATGATGCCCAACCCGTATTTACCTCAGTTCAAAGTTTAGTACTTCAGTCATCATGATACCTATGCATGCTTTACATCTCATCTCTATGAACACATCTTATATTCACGCACTTTTCATAGAATCATGTGTGTTTCCAGTTCTTAGTATGAAGAGTTCCAATTTACTCAATAGTATGAATCATGTTCCATGAACATAGAAACTCCAAACTCAAGCCATGCAGCTCATGACTTCTGCACTCATACCTTACAGTGTGTTCAGTCCTAGTTATCATCTGAATCATAGTCTTAGTTACAGTCTTAGTTATAGTGTCAGTCTCAGTCCAGTAATTAGATTAGAAACTCAGTTCAATTTTTGGTTTACTCAACAATAGCGTATAGTTATCAGTTACTCAGTTATTAGTATTTCAGTACCTCGGTTTATAGAATATTTTAGAACCATGTTATACTCTTGGTCTTGCATTCTCAATGATACAGCTTTCATGAATTCTTGCTCTATTATCTCGTATTACCCAGTCAGTCCTTACCTTGTATACATGATACTCTACAGTTTTATTCCAATTATTCAGACTAAGTACAATTCAGTCTTGTAGACCTATTATTCAGCTATCAGTCATTCAGTTAATCATATAAGTTAGTATGCTTATGCATACGTACGTAGCGCCCATGCAAATATTTTTTCAGTAAAGTATCGTACTAAGGTGGAGATTATAGTTGAGAGAGTATTCAAGGGATACTCTAAGCTTGAAAATTTGTAGTTGAAGTGTATAAGTGTTAGTCACTCTATCTTAGATGATGATTCGGAAGCCTCGCCTCAGATTATAGAATTCTAGCCACGTTATGATGTCTTATTCAGATAATGCCAAGCTTTTCTTGCTCCCTAGAATTGTTGGCAACTTAATAAAAAGAGTGCCATAGAAAATCTCCAGTTGAGAATAAGTTTTCAGTATGGGTTAGTCCATAAATCCTATAATTCAGTTTAGTATTCAGACATACAAATTCGTGTGGTGTGGTTTTCCATCTTTCCATCTAGTCGCACTATCTAAAGTCTCATGAATGTAGCTATTATAAGATGGACCAACCAAGTAGTTGTGTGTTCAGCTCAATTCATGTATCATGTCTCAGTTTTAGGCCCCAGATATTCAGTCATGATTCAGTTTGTAGGTGTCTTGTGTATTGCCCCAGTTTTTGTCAGTATCTCAGTCAAGTCAGTATTCTTTGGGGGACATAATTTCCCAAGGGGGAGATACACTATAGCCTTGATCTTTTATGTCCTAAACCTCCTAGTTCTCTTCATGTAACAAATCTAGTTTGGAGTAGTGGGTAATCATAAGTTGACCCTCAAGTTCTAATTAAAGCCGTATGCCACGTATTCAAGGGGCTCAGTTCAGTTCACAATATTTAGTTCATGCATCACGTTCCAGTCTCAGTCATGTTCTCATGTTTCTGTTCATGCATACTCTGAAAATGAATCATGGGTTCATCAGTATTTTTTGGTTCAAGTAATAGTTTTTCCTTGAACTTACTTAGTTTCATGTTCAGATTACCTTTACCAACTTGGTATCAGTTATCGTTGCGTATTCAGTTATACATTCATGAGTCAGTTCATTCATGTATTCATGCATCAGATATGCATGTTCAGTTTGAGAAAATTCAGCTTATCAAATCCCAGTCATGCATTCACGAATCAGGTTAGTCATGTACCCATGCACCAGATATGCATGTTCAGTATGAAAGCCCAGTATATCAGTAGTTTTAGTCATGCAGTCATGCTTCAGTTATGCACATCTACTGTTTATTTAATTTTAGGTTATAATTTTTTTCATCTTAGTCAATCTCATTCAAGGACAAATATTCCCAAGGGAGAGATATTGTAGACCCCACAAAATTCTAAGCTTAACTTAATCCTTTAAATCTTGTTAAGGGGTCCTAGACTTAGAAAATTTTAGCTAAGTATCAAGACTTAGAATCATTTTAGCCTTCCAAATTTGGAGGATTTTATTGTAGACCTTCCCGGCCTTAGTTAGTCGATTTTTAAATTGATTCATGGTCAGGGTCACTTGTAGGTCATCTCAAGCGAGTTTCAGATTTTTCAGACTAGTGTAAGGGCAAGTTTGGATGCCCAAAATAGTAAAGGGTCACGATAGCCACGCATCGCGAGGACCAGTCAACCCAAGTAAGGTTCGCGCCGCGATGGCTACTTGACCTGAGTAGGGGTCGCATCGTGATGACTACTTGACCCAAGCAGGGTTTGCGACATAAAGGCAGCCCTGTTCAGTATTATTTTAATACAGGTTATAGGGGTAAATATGTCATTTTCCCCACCCTTTTTCAGCCTTAACACAAAATTAATCAGCATATAGGGAAAAATCTCATTCTTTACTTATAAACTCTCTCAAAAGCAAGCCCTAACCTCATCAAGTTCAAGAATTCAAGTATCAAGAACTCACTTCAATCTTCTCAAAAGTAATAATCAAGGTATATGAAGGATTCATCCAAGGGTCCCTTCCCCCATTAGAGTCCAAGAAACTATTTTTAAACTTCAATTTTATGGATTTCATGAATTCCGTGTTGGGTTTGAATATATTCATATTTATAATTATTAATTAGGATTTTAATCCATGTTTTATGATACGTTTCATGTGAGTTTAATTGATATGTATGTAATATCATGAGGATCCATGTAAAACCCTTGAAATTATCAATGGGGATTTAAATTATGATATCTACTTATTCTTTAGTGTTATGTGCATATGTATGTTTACCATGTGCTTGATGAATTACACATGTAAACAAATAAAGGAAAGAGATCATGTCATGGTAGCTTATGTGCAAGTTGTATCATGCAAGTGTTTGATAGAATTTCTCCATGAATGAGTTGTGAACAAGTGCACATGCTTATACTTTTCAAGCTTATTCTATGATTTACCTTTCATACTATCAAGTCCTGGGGGTATTCAATACCTAAAAAATTAGCTATTTACCTAGAGCTTCAGTCAGTTACAGAACTCAGGCAAATCTTGGTAGTATTCATAAGTCAGTCACAGTATTTAGTTCAGTCGATCTTAATATAGTCAAAGAATTAGTTCAGAGTCTATTCAGATAGGAGTAGGATTCAGCACTGAGTGAATCCAAGTATGGGGACTCACCTGCCAGTAGATGGTATGACCCTGAGAATAAATCCTTGTGTTCCAGAACTACGTAGCCACCATAGGTTGAGATATCTTCCTACAAGACTAAGGTTGATATATCTCATTTTAGTTTCTCTACCAGCGAAGGTTGATGGAAGAGCTTCCTGTCAGAGAGGGTTAACTCACAGCTTGTGCTTACTCATGATAAGGTATTAACACCCTTCCAACTGAGGTTACAGGTTAGACCCCAAATCAGTTAGAGAAGGGGCATGTCAGTTAGATGATTACTTCCCAAGTATCAGTTTCAGAGTCAATCTCAGTATAGAACTCAGTTCAATTCTATAAACTCAGGACTATCAGATATAGTTACTCAAATATCAGTAATTCGGTATTAGTAGACTCAGATATCAGTAAATCATTATTCAGACTTAGTATCCATTTGTAATACCCCATACTTCTACCTATCTTAAATTCATCCTAAAGATGTCAAAGATATTATTTAAATATGAATACACTTTTATATATGTGGAATTTTCAAGATTTTCACTTTTTATTGTGTGGGAAATTCAATAAGCTTTCCATAGATGCCAAATTTGCCTAAATCTAACACTGAGGCGAAGAGTTAGAGCCTTTTTAGTGAGATAGTGTATCACCTAAGCCATCAGAGCGACTTTCCAGTGTTACTCCGTGATAGTGGCATATCATACCAAAGGCCCAATTCACAATTTTACTTTTCCAGTGTTCCAATACGATACCACCGTGTCATAGTGAGATCCAGGTCGCGTCCAAAGTGTCATCTGGATTGTACCACATCGCGCCACCATGCAATTTTCTAGTTGTCAGTTTCCAAAGACACGACGCGATAGCACCGCATCGCGCCAGGGGTCCAGATCAAAAATTTTTTACAAAACTTAAAAGACGCATCCAGGGTTAAATGGGTCTTTTCCCATGATTTTATTCCACCCAGATGTGGGATTTAATCCCTAAAAATGTCGTTATCTACTTATTATTCACTTTTTCCCCAATATTAAGAACATTCTCTCTCAGGAAAACAAAGCCCTAGCCCTTGAGAATCAAGGTGAATCTCAAGAAATCCATCCAAGAATTTCAAGAACCTTCAAGGTTTTCTTTATCAGGTATGCATGGTGTTAATTCATGGATTCCTATCATCCATGAAGCCCAAGAATCAAGTTTTAAACTATGAATTATGATATTCATACTATGTGTTGACTATGTTCATATGGTTATTGTTGTTGTATGATTCCCAAGTTGGAATCTTTATGTGTTTTTATGAAAATATGTTAGCATGTGAGTTGAAAATCATGAATTTTAGTTGGTTATGATATGTTAATTTTATGATTATTCCATGCCTTAAGTCATGCACCCTAAGCGTTTGACAAAATGCCTAAGAGAATAGAAATTATGTAATATGGCTCAATTGTGAATTAACCGAAGGATTCATGTTTCACCCTTATGTTCAAATGACTCTCATGCTATTGATGTGCAATGTAGATGTTGTTTGGAATGCTCATGATGTTAAAGTATGAAATTATGACATTGAGTATATGCATTCCTA
This sequence comes from Capsicum baccatum var. pendulum, assembly GCA_030864225.1. Taxonomy (NCBI): domain Eukaryota; kingdom Viridiplantae; phylum Streptophyta; class Magnoliopsida; order Solanales; family Solanaceae; genus Capsicum; species Capsicum baccatum. The sequence goes on along the minus strand of CM061560.1, from coordinate 231,105,650 downwards.
CCATGTACAAGATTATGATAACCATGTACTTCATGAAATCCCCAACTTATTATATTATGGATTGTTGATGTTGGTCGGGTATTCAAGAATGTCATGCCTTGTCAGTTTCCGTCTATCGAGTCCTGGGTGTACTTGTACCCGACAATTTAGTTGTGTGCCTAGATCCAGTGTCATGGTTTCATGATATCCTCAGTCAAGTCATATTTAATAGAATTCAGTCAGTCATGTGACTTAAGAAAACTCAGTAAACTCAGTAATCCCAGTAATCTCAAAAAGCTCAGTACTTCAGTAATCTAAGTAGTATGCTTTCAGTCAACAAAACTCAATGAACTCAGTCTATTTCAGTTCATTTAATCATGTTTAGTGTCTATTCATATGGGAATAGGATTTAGCACCGAGTGAACCCAAGGATGAGGACACACACTGACAGTTGAGGGTGTGATTCTTAGAAGCAATCCTTGCGTTTTCCAGAACTATGCAGCCAGGATAGGTTGAGACGTCAACATTGATAAATGAGGTTTGATGAGGTGGATAAACACTGTCAAATGAGGGTCCTACCATTCTCTGTTGGGGACACTATCAGATGAGGGTCACCCACAGCTTATCTTTACTAGTGGCGCGGTATTGACACCCTTTCAATTGGGGTTACAGATTGGACCCCAACCTAGCTATATTGCTTTATTTAGGGCATTTTAGTTATATTACTACTTCCCATAATTATAGTTTCAAACTCAGTCTCAGTAATAGAACTCAGATAGGTTTGCAGAATTTTAGGACTATCAGATATAGTCAACTCAAAATAGTATGGAACTTAGTTAGTTCTATCAGAACCTAGACTATCAGAGACAGTCACTTAGTATCAGTTATATCAGTTATCAATGACTCATGTTATCAATAATCAGACCCAGTAGTTAGTACCATCACGAATTCAATCACAGTCATTTATTCATGCATGTATTCTCACGTTCATGTTATATAGTCAGTTGGCATTGTTCATGCATTTGAACTCTTTGCATTCAGCCTACCTCACATACATACTAGTACATTCAATCATACTAATGCATTTGCGCTATGGTGTTTTATTCTATACCATAGGTTCAGAAGCACGAGCTTCAGAGCATCAATAGCATTTCAGTTTCAGTAGTCAGAGTTAGCAGTGAGTCCTCATCCTTCGAGGACATTATCGTTACTTTATTTCTTCATTACTCTATTTATTTTAGTAGTTGTACTTAGTTGGGGACATGTCCCATCAACTCCTTAATCTGATAGTTTATAGGCTTTCAGACTACAATATTTTCAGAATAGATATTTTCTGACATTGTTTCTATTTTGGTATTGTCGTACCATATTATTTAGATATGGTTTTATTAGATGTTTATCAGTTTGGAATCTTATGTCATATTTTCGCCTACTAATTCTTTATTTATACAATATATTACGCAGTGTTCATGTACAGATATCAGTCATAGGTTAGCTTGTGGTCCTTCGGGGTCATGAAAACTGTGTAGCATTTTGAGTACCATATTCGGGGCACTACACCACTATTATTATGATCTCAGTTACAGTTTATATATTTATGCATGTACTTTCATTCAGTCATATTCATGTCATTCAGTCAGTATTGTTTATGCATACGAACCCATATATTTTAGCCTACCTCACTCAGCATACTAGTACATTCAAATTACTGACACATACTTTTCTCTTGCTTTATAATGTCTTATATCATAGGTTCAAATGCGTTGGCTCCCAAGCAGCCTTAGTAGATTAGATTTTCAGCAGTCAAAGTTAGCGGTGAGTCCTCATAGTTTGAGAACATGATTGTTTTCTTTCAGTATTTCAGTTACCAATTCACTTTCAGTAGTTGAAGTTAGTTGGGGGTTTGTCCCCTCAACTCCACAGTTCAAACATTTTTTAGGCTTTTTAGACTAGAGTATTTTCAGAAAGATGTTTTAATTTTTCTATCACTATACTGTATTTAGTTTTATTTCAGTATTGAACCTTATGGAATGTTTTTCTCCTAATTTCCACATATTAAGATATTAGTTGTATCAGTTTCCATTCATGGATTAGATTGTGGTCCTTTGAGATTATGAGCATTGTGTAGCATCTGGGGTACAGACTCGGGGCATTACAAACTTGTTATCAGATCCTAAGGTTCAATGAAGACGTAGGAAGTCTGAAAGTCGTATCTAGTGGAGTCTTGTGCATGGGTGTGTAGTGCACCACACTTATGGATGAGAGGCTACGAGATGTTTTAGGAAAAGTTTCCCTTCTTTCAATATTCATGTTGTGAGAGTAAGCATGAGCTCCAGTAAAACTCTCAGTCTAATCCGCTTCTTCCTTTCACTTACAGAACATGCCTTTCAAAAGGACTAATAATAGAAGAATCGAAAACCAGTCAGCACCTCAGCCCATTCAGGCAGATCCCCTGGATGAGCATGTCTCTCATGCAGAATTCAGGGTTGTATTTACTACTTTAGCCAATTCAGTCGTAATTCTGAATGAACAGTCAACTGCTCGTCTGGACAACCTAGTGGCCAATACTGCTGCAGCTAGGATTTGGGACTTCACCCAAATGAATTCTCCCTTATTCTCAGGTTTTAAGTTTGAAGAGGATCTACAGACGTTCCTCGATCAGGTTTAGAAAGTCACAGATATTATGGGAGTGACTTCTAGTGAGAGTGCTGAGTTAGCCGCCTATTAGCTACAAGATATAGCCCATACATGGTTTAAGCAGTGAAAGGTAGAAAGGGATGCAGATGTAGAACCCATAGAATAGGAAGAGTTTGGTACGGCCTTCTTAGATATATTCTTTCCCTTAAAGCTAAAAGAAGCCAAGGTGTTAGAGTTCATCAATCTCAGGAAAGGAAGTATGAGTGTGAAAGAATATTCCCTCAAGTTTACTTGGTTAGCCAGGTATGCTCCCCATGTAGTAGCAGATAATAGATCTAGAATGAGCAAATTCATATTTGGGGGATTGGGTATATTGGTTAAGGAGTGTAGGACTGCAATGCTGATTAGGAAAATGGACATATCTTGTCTTATGGTCCATGCTCAATAGATTGAGGAACAGAAACTTGATAAGAAGGAGAGAGAAAATAATAGATCCAGAATAGGTAGCTTTAGTTTTGCCTAGCCAAGTCAGAGGGTGGTAATCGTTCTTAGTTTAGTCAGAAGTTTTCAGCCTCAATTCCATCTATAGCTAGTAAACTAGTACCAAGGTTCAAGAATGACAATCATGATAGGACGCTAGGCTTCAAAACCTAGAGTAGTGCAAGCGATGTTCATACTAATCTGCTTTGTGAAGAATGTGGTAAGAATCATAAGGGTATGTGTAGAGCCGATAGTGATGTATGCTTTGGATATGTAAATTCAGGTCACAGAGTTTGAGACTATCCTAAGGATGGTCTATTAAGTCAGCACAGTCATCCTTCAGCTTAGTTCAGTCGCCCGAATCAGTTGGGTGCCACATCCAGTGCTGCCAGTGGGCATCACCCAAATAGGTTTTATGCACTTCAGTCCAGGCAAGATCGGGAAAGTTCCCTTGATGCAATCATTGGTACATTATATACCTTCTATTTACATATTTATGTCTCATCAAATCTAGGAGTTTCTCTGTCTTTTATAACTCTTTGCATAGCAGTTAACTTTAAAGTCAGACCAAATATTTACAAAACCTTTCTCAGCCACCAACCCAGTGGGTTAATCTATCATAGCCCGGTGGGTATACAGGAACTGTCCAATTATGATATCTCAGGAAATCAGGCCTCCAGATTTCAGTAGTAATAGTATTTATAGAAAGGTAATGGATGGGAATGATGTACAACCCATTTTTACCTCAATTCAAAGTTTTGTACTTCAGTTATCACGATACCTACGCATGTTTTACATCTCAGCTCTATGAACACAGCTTATATTCAAGCACTTTTCATGGAATTATGTGCATTTCCAATTCTTAGTATAAGGAGTTCCAGTTCACTCAGTAGTATGAATTATATTCCATGAACACGAAAACTCCAAACTCAGGTCCTATAGCTCATGACTTCTTCACTCATGCCTTACAGTGTGTTCAGTCCCAGTGATCGTCTGAATCGTAGTCTCAGTTATAGTCTTAGTTATATTATTAGTATCATTCCAATAATCAAATCAAAAACTCAGTTTAGTTTTAGGTTTGCTCGACCATTTCATACAGTTATCAGTTACTCAATTATTAGTATTTAGTACCTCAATTTACATAATATTTTAGAACCATGTTATACGCTTGGTTGCATTCTCAAATAATACAGCTTTCACAAATTCATACTCAATTATCTCATATTACCCAATCATCCCTTACCTTGTATACATGATACTCTACAGTTTTATTCCAGTTATTCAAACTAAGTACAGTTCAGTCTTGCAGACCCAATATTCAGTTATCAGTCAGTCAGTTAATTAGATAAGTTAGTATGCTTATGCATTCATGCACAGCGCCCATGCGAATAATTTTTTAGTAGTCCCAAGTGAAGTGTTGTACTAAGGTGGAGAGTACAGTTGACATAGTATTCAAAGGATGCTCTAAGCTTGAAAATTTATAGTTGAACTGTATAAGTATTAGTCACTCTATCTTAGATGATGATTCGAAAGCCTCGCCTCAAATTACAGAATTCTAGCCACATTATGATGTCTTATTCAAAAAATGCCAAGCTTTCCTTGCTCTCTAAAATTACTGGCAACTTAATAAAAAAAGTGTCAAAGAAAAACTCCAGTTGAGAATAAGTTTTCAGTATGAGTTAGTTCATAAATCCAATAATTCAGTTTAGTAGTCAGATGGACAAATTCGTGTGGTATTGTTTTCTATATTTTTATCTAGTCGCACTATCCAGAGGCTCATGAATATAACTATTCTAAGATGGACCAACCATGTAGTTGCATGGTCAGTCCAGTTCATGTATCATGTCTCAGTTTCAGGCCCCAGATATTCAGTCATGATTCAATTTTTAGGTGTCTTGTGCATCGCCTTAGTTTTCTTTAGTATATCAGCCAAGTCGGTATTATTTGGGGGACACAATTTCCTAAGGGGGAAATGCACTATAACACTAAGCTTTCATGTCCTAAAGCTCCAAGTTCTCTTCACGTAATGAATCCAGTTTGGAGTAGTGGGTACTCATAATTTGACCCTCAATTTCAAATATCAATCGTAAGTCACATATTCAAGGAGCTCATTTCAGTTCACGATATTCAGTTCATGTTTCACATTCCAGTCTCAGTCATGTTCTCATGTTCCCATTCATGCATACTCCAAAAATAAATCTTGGGTTCATCAGTACTTTTCTTTTTAAGTAATAGTTTTTCCTTGAACTTACTCAGTTCTATGTGCAGATTACCTTTACCAACTTGGTATTAGTTATCGTTTCATATTCAGTTATGCATTCATGAGTTAGTTAAGTCATGTATTCATCCATCAGATATGCATGTTCAGTTTAAGAAAATTCAGCTTATTAGAAATCTTAGTCATGTATTCATGAATCATCTCAGTCATGTACCCATGCTCTAGATATGCATGTTCAGTATGAAAACCCAGTATATCAGTAGTTTCAATATTTAAATCATGCTTACAGTTATGCACGTCTAGTAGGTACTTTCAGGTTATTATTTTCTCCCATCTTAGTCGGTCTCATTCGAGGTTGAATGTTCCCAAGGGGAAGATATTGTATGAACCCACAATATTCTAATCATAACTCAGTCCTTTAAAGCTTGTTTAGTGGTCCCAAACTTAGAAAATTTTAGCCAAGTATCAAGACTTAGAATCATTTTTGCCTTTCAAATTAGGAAAATTTTATTGTCGACCTTCCCGTCCTTAGTCGATTTATAAATTAATTCATGATGAGTGTTACTTGTAGGTCATCTCAGGCAAGTTTTGGATTTTTTGGACTAGCGTAAGGGCGAGCTTGGGTGCCCAAAATAGTGAAAGGTCGCGATAGCCCCGCATCGCGAGGGAAAGTCAACCCAAGTAAGGTTCACGCTGCGATGGCTACTTGACCCAAGTATGGGTCACATCGCAATGGCCACTTGACCTAAGAAGGGTTCGCAATGTGCAGGCAACCCTGTTCAGCATTAATTTAATATGGGTTGTGGGGCAAATGGGTCATCCCCCTCCCCCATTTCAGCCTTAACACGAAATAAATCAGTCTATAGGGCAAAATCTCATTCTTTGCTCATAAACACTCTCAAAATCAAGACCTAACCCCACCAAGTTCAAGGATTCAACTCTCAAAAACTCACTTTAATTTTCTAAAAAGTATTAATTAAGGTATATGAAGTGTTCATCCAAGGGTCTCTTCCCCCCTTGGAGTCCAAGAAATTATTTTTAAACTTCAAGTTTATGGATTTCATGAATTCCATGTTGGGTTTGAATATATTCATTTTTATAATGATTAATTAGATTCTAATCCATGTTTTATGATACATTTCATGTGAGGTTAATTGATATGTATATAACACCATGAGGATCTATGTAAAACCCTTGAAATTGTCAATGGGAATTTAAATTATGATGTCTACTTGTTGTTTAGTATTATGTGCATATGTATGCTTACCAAATGCTTGATGAATAACTCATGTGAACTAATAAAGAAAAGAAATCATGTCATGTTAGCGTATGTGCAAGTTGTATCATGCAAGTGTTTGATATAATGTCTCCATGAATGAGTTGTGAACAAATGCACATGATTATGATTTTCAAGCATATTCTATGATTTACCTTTCATGCTATCAAGTCCTGGAAGTATTGAATACCTAAAAACTTAGTTATTTATCTAGAGCTTCAGTCAGTTATAGAACTCAGGGAAATCTCAGTAGTATTCATAAGTCAGTCATAATATTCAGTTCAGTCAAACAGTACCATCAGTAATAGTTCTGTCAAGCTTAGTACAATCTAGGAATCAGTTCAGTGTATATTTAGTTGGGAGTAGGATTCAGCACCGAGTGAACCAAAGGATGGGGATTTACCTTCCAGTAGAGGGTATGATCCTTAGAAGCAATCCTTGCATTCCAAAACTACGTAGCCAGTGTAGGTTGAGATATCTTTCTGCAAGACTAGGGTTGATATATCTCATTTGAGTTTTCCTACCAGTGAGGATTTACAGAAGAACTTCTTATCAGAGAGGGTTAACTCATAGCTTGTCCTTACTCGTGGCATAGTATTGACACCCTTCCAACTGGGGTTACAAGTTGGACCCCAAATCAATTAGAGAAGTGGCATGTCGGTTCGATGATTACTTGTCACAGTCTTAGTTTCAGATTTAATCTTAGAATATAACTCAGTTTTGTTCTACTGACTCAGGACAGTCAAATACAGTCACTCATTTATCAGTAATCTAGTATCAGTAGACTCAGATATTAGTAAATTAGTATTCAGACTCAGTAACCATTGTTCTCACAATCTCTGTTACAGTTTACGTATTCATGCATATACTCTCATTCAGTCATATTCATGTCATTCATTCAGTATTATTCATGCATACGAACCCATGCATCTCAGCCTACCTCACTTAGCATACCAGTACATTTAAAGTACTGACGCATACTTTTCTCTTGCACTATGATTTCTTATATCATAGGCTCAGACGTGCGGGCTCCCGAGCACCCTTAGCAGTTCAGATTTTTAGCTGTAAGAGTTAGCGGTGCCTCCTTATAGTTCAAGGATATGATTGTTTTTTTAGAATTTCAGTTACCAGTTCACTTTCAGTAGTTGGAGTTAGTTAGGGGCTTATCCCATCAACTCTACAGTTCAGATAGTTTAGAGGATTTTCATACTAGAGTATTTTCAGACATATGTTTCAGTTTTTGTATCAATATATCGTATTCAGATTTATTTCAGTATTGATCCTTATGGCATATTTTTTTCCTAATTTCTGCATATTACAGTATTAACTTTAGCAGGTGCCAGTCATGGGTTAGCTTGTGGTCCTACGGGATTATGAGAACTGTGTAGCATCCAGGGTACAGACTCGGGGAATTACACTACTACTTGGCAAGAGTATGACACCTCTCCCCATCGTGAAGTTTTCCCCTTAGGGAAACGAGATGTTGGACTCCATGTTAGCTCACAACATTTATGTCGGTTAGAAGAACCTCCTTATAGACTCGAAATAAAAGAAATGAATAATAGAAAAGCTTTTAGAAAACTAAGTGTAAAGGCTCACAATTTTATTCAAATTATGCTTTAAGAAAGATAATAGTTGCAGATTTCATCTTTCGGATTCCTGACATAGAAGTGAGTCCTTTCTACACTTAGACAGTATGATTTAAAGATGGAGTATTAGCATATCTTTCAAAACTAAATGTTATGACTCACTAGATTTACAAAGTATGATTTGTTATTGATGATTACAGATTTCAGTCTTTCTTTCAGATATTTTAGCTTATGTGAGTCATTTACATTTCGCATGCATTATTTTATAAATTATGATGATGAGATGATATTTTACTTATGCATTTCACCCCCATATACTCAGTACATCCTCAAATTACTAACCACATACACGTCTATGTGCTATATTGTCTCATAATGTAGGTTCAGGTGCTCAATTTCAGCAGCATGGGTAGTTCAAGCATCTCCATCAACATCCGACAGTTGGTGAGTCCTTATTGTTTGGGGACTTAGTCATTTAGTTTATTTTCATCTTATCAGTTTAGATGATTCATTATTCTTTTCAGACAGTTTGAGTCAGCTGAGGGTTTATCCCAGTGGCTCTCTAGTTATTAGTAGTAAAGACTTGTCAGATTGCTAGATATGATTCAGATTATTTAGTTTTGGTTGTTTAGACTCTTAAGTCTATTGTTTTAGATATTATGATTCAGATATTCTTAGTTAGCTCAGACATATTTCTATATTTAGTATGATTTTATACCTATATTTCCACTATTATGAGATTCAAACTTAGTAGAAGGCAGATAGGGTTAGCTTAAGGCTACTCATAGTCTTGAGCATTGTGTGATGTGTCGGGACCAGGTTTTGGGGTGTTACAAACTTGGTATCAGAGCCTAAGGTTTTTAAGAGTCCTAGGGAGCCATACAAGCTGCATTATATAGAGTCTTGATCATAGGTGTGAAGTGCGCCATATTTATGAGCAAGAGGCTACAGGATATTTTTAGGAAATCATCTCTTTCTTTCATGTTCTATCATGCTTACAGTATCTCTATTTGCTTTTAACTCATGCTTTTACGTGCTAGTTGAATATGCCTCCTCGTCGAGCTAACGCCCGTGGAAATAATAACCATCTAGCCCAGCTCGCTGATCCTCTAATCGAGAATATATACCATGCTGAGTTTAGGGATACTTTTTAGGTATTGGCTCAAGCCGTGACTGCCAATTTTTAGGGCAATCATCAGGCTGCAACCCCACTTTAGCAGAATGGTGATTTAGCAGCAGCTAGAATTAAAGACTTCATAAGAATAAATCCGCTAGAGTTTTATGGGTCAAAAGCAGGTGAGGACCTGTAGATTTACTTAGATGAGGTGAAGAAGATCACCCAGATGTAACACCCCAAATCTAGTATCTGGAATGCTACGCGGTGCTCATAATCATGAAGGACCACAAGCTAACCCATGACTGATATCAGTAACTAAGTACTGAATAATAATAATAATAATAATAATAATATCATAAATGAAAAAACATGAACTAAAAGACCATAAGTTTCAATATTGATACATAACTGATAATATGGTATAATAATACCAAAATATCTTAAATAAATGTCTGAACGTGTTGTAGTCTGAAATTCTCCAAAACTGAACTGTCTGAATAATGAGTTGATGGGATAATCCCCAAACTAACTCCATCTACTGAAATAAACAAAGTACCAAAAAAATGAAATAATCAAATTATAACATCCTTGAATGATGAGGACTTACTGGCTGACTCTGACTGTTGAAATTGGAATGCTAATGATACTCTGGAGCGCATACTTCTGAACCTATGGTATAAAACACCATAGTGCAAATATGTCAGTATGATTGAATATACTGGTATGCAAGTGAGGTAGGCTGAATACAATGGTTTATATGCATGAACAATACTAACTGACTGAATAACATGAATATGAGAATACATGCATGAATATGTAACTGTAATTGAGATTATGATAACACTGACTCATGAATTCTAATAATATGGATTTACTGATATCTGAGTAATAATACTGGGATACTGAATGACTAAGTCTATTGAGTACTGAGGAACTGATGTCATATTACTAATAAAGAAATGACTGTTTCTAACAGTTCTGATTATGAAGAACTGGTCTGATTGACTGTATCTGACAGTCCTAAAATCTGAATACTGGTAACATAAATTTTGTATAATTAATATACTATTAACTGTGTTACTATGTCTAACTGTCCTAATTCTGATGGAATTAGCTGAGTTTCGTACTGAGCTGAGTGACTGTATCTGACAATCCTGAAACTGTAGAACTGAACTGAGTTTTCTTACTGAGACTGGATTCGAAACTAAAATTGTGGGCGGTAATCATCTAACCAACATGCCCCAAAAATGAACTTGTAGGGTCCGACCTGTAACCCTAGCTGGAAGGGTGTCAATACCGTACCACGAGTAAAGACAAGTTGTGAGTAAACCCTCTCTGACAAGAGCTATTCCGTCAACCCCTCCTAGTAGGAAAACTCGAATGAGGTGTATAGTCCCTAAACTCGTAGGGTACATCTCAACCTATGTTGGCTACATAGTTATGGAATGCAAGGATTGCTTCTAAGGATCACACCCTCTACTGGCTAATAGGTGAGTCCCCATCCTTGGTTTCACTCAGTACTGAATCCTACTCCCAACTAAGGATATACTGAACTAATTTAACCTAAACTAAACTATTACTGATAGTATTATTTAGTTGATTTGAATAGAGTTCACTAAATTTCTTTTGATTGACAAAATACTACTAAGATTTGATAATTGACTGAGATTACTGAGATTACGTAGGTTACTGAGATTATCGATGGTACTAAGGTTACTGAGTTTTCCTAAGTCAAGTAACTGACTGAATTCTAATGATCCTGGCTTGATAGCATGAAAACTGACACTGGATCTAGGCATACAGCTAAATTGTCAGGTACAAGTACCCCAGGACTCGATAGCATGAAACTGACAAGACTTGACACTTCTTGAACATATGACCAATATCAACAATTCATAATACAATAAGTTGGGGATTTCATGAAGCACCTGGTTATCATAATGTTGTACAAGGATGGAATTGCATATATAGACATTTTATACTTTCATCAACCTAATATCATGAACATTCCATCAAATATTCATAATGCACACAATATCATGGAAGTCATTCTTGGTCATAAGGGTAAAGCATGCATTTATTATTCGAGTCACAATTGAGCTATAATGCACAATTTCTATCCTCTTAGGTATTTTGTCAAACACCTTACATGCACAATTAGGGCATAGGTGAAATCACCAACTTACACATCATAAACAACTCAATTCATGGATTTCAACTTTCATGCTAACGAAGTTTCATAAAAAAAACATAAAGATTCCAACTTGGAAATCATACAACAAGATAAACATGGTTACAAACAACCCACAACATAAATATCATGTTTTATAATTTGAAAGAGGGTTCTTGGACTTGATGGATGAAAGGAATCTATAAATCAACACTTGACATACCTTATTTCTTGATTTTACAAAAATTGATGGAGAGTTCTAGAATTTGAGTATTGAATGTGAATCCTTAATTGAAAAACCTAACTTATTCTTGAGAGAAACTTGAGAGAGACACTATATTATTGTTGAATTGGGGCTAAATCCTATGTTTTAGACTTATATAGGGATGGGAAATTTAACCTTTCTGTCCTTAAAAATATGTAAATTTAATGACTGAACTGGGCATCAACGTTATTATCAATGCAGCACGTCGATGGCATCGATGCGATAGTCGACGCATCGTGCTATCATCATGTTGAGTCTCATTACTTTGACCCTGGCAACCTACAACAATATCAACCAACGTGGTTGGCAATGCGGCATGCCAAAATCACATTGGTCCACTATTTTGTGCTTCCAAATATGGTCTAAACATGGTTCAAAAAACCCAAAACTTATTCGGGACCACCTATGGACCTCTATGATCATGAATTAACAAAAATATGGACGAATAAAGGACATTAAGGTGGCGAAATGAGATTTCCAACTTTTGAAGGCCAATAATAGGTTAAGTCTGGGAACTTACTTAGAACCTTCTAAGTATGAGACCCCCTAAATAAGCCTAAATGGACTGAATTAATCTTAGGATTTTATGGTGTCTTACACTAGATTATGTATGTTTCTAAAGAGAAAACTGTAGAGTTGGCATCCTATAGGTTGAAAGATATAGCATATTATTGGGTAGTTATGTGGAAGAATGGTAAAGGTAAGAATGCAGCCCCTATGAGTTGGCATGTATGTTGAGATACTTTTTGAGATAGGTTCTTCTCGCATGAAATTAGAGAAGCTAAGATAGAAAAGTTTATGAACCTGAGGCCGGGCTCAATGACAGTGAAGGAGTACTTCCTTAAGTTAAATCAGTTGTCAAAGTATGCCCCTGATATGATAGTTGATCTTAGGGCAAGCATGAGTAAGTTCGTTACTGGTGTATCTAGCTTGTTAGTTAAGGAGTGTAGGACTGCCATTCTTATTGGAGACATAGATCTTGCTAGCTTAATGATTCATGCTCGGTAGATTAAGGCAGATAGAGAAAACAAGAAGGCTAGAATTGGGTAGTTTGAGTATGGCCAGACTAGATCTGGAGGGGGAAATTATTCTTAATTTCAGAATCTCTCATCTATGCCATCACCATCTTTAGCTAGTTCTCCAACTCCCAGAGCTAGGCAGGAGCAATGGGATTAGTCTTCTATGTCCAGATCCCAGAATAGTGTGAGTGAAAGGCCCAATTATCCTCCATATGCTAAGTGTAATAAGAATCACCCTGGTGAGTGTTTAGCTGGACAGAAAGGTTGTTATGGTTATGGTAAGTTGGGTCATGGAATTAGAGAGTGCCTACATATTAAGTAGGGGAACATAGATGTTCGTCCCTAGACTTAAACTACTAGTACACCAGCTCCTCTAGGTCGCCCAGTTCCTCCTCATGACGCATCATCCAGTACCGGTAACAGTCAGCGCTAGAATTGGCTTTATGCTTTACCATCCCATCAGGAGAAGGAAGATTCATCAGATGTTGTTACTGGTATGCTTCATTTTTTTCATCTTGATGTTTATGTGTTGTTATACCCTGGGTCGAGTTTCTCTTATATGCCCCCGTTAGTTTCAGTAAATTTTGAAATAAGTCCTAAAAATAGCCATGAGTCCTTCTTGGTTTCTTACCCGGTAGGTGAGTCAATTGTTGCCAAAAAGATTTATAGAAAGTGTCCTATCACTATCCTTCATAAAATTATGTTAGCAAACCTAATAGAGTTAGATATGGTTGACTTTGTCTTATTCTTGGCATGGATTAGCTTCATTCCTGTTATGCCTATATAGATTGTCGCACCCGAGTGGTGAAATTTCAGTTTCCAGATGAGCCAGCCTTTGAGTGGGAAGGAAATTCAATGTCTTCCAAAATTAATTTGATATCTTATCTTAAGGATAGAAAGTTAATTTCCAAAGGGTGCATCTATCATCTAGTTCGAGTCAAAGACACTAAGTCTGAGACTCTAATAGTTCAGTCCGTCAGTGTAGTCAATAGTTTCTTGATGTTTTTCCTAAATATTTGACAGGGGTATCCCCTGATAGGGAAATAGAATTTAGGATTGACTTTCTTCCAGATACTCAGCCTATCTCAATTTCTCCATATCATATGGCTCCCATGGAGATTAAAGAGTTAAAAGAGTAGCTTAAAGATCTTTCAGATAAAGGTTTCATAAGGCCCAGTGTTTCTCAATGGGGCGCTCCAGTCCTATTTTTGTGAAAGAAAGATGGTTCTTTGCGAATGTGCATTGACTATCGTCGCTGAATAAAGTTATAGTCAAAAACAAATATCCTCTTCCTAGAATTGATGACTTATTTGATCAATTCCAAGGTTCCAGTTATTTTTTTAAGATAGACCTTAGATTCGGCTATTATTAGCTTAAAGTAAGGGAATGTGATATTCTAAAGATAGCTTTCAGAACCCGTTATGGTCATTTTGAGTTTCTAGTCATGTCCTTCGAGCTAACAAATGCCCCAGCAGCCTTCATAGACTTGATGAATAGAGTGTTCAAATAATATCTGGACATGTTTGTCATAGTCTTTATTGATGATATTCCTGTCTAATCTCGTAGTATGGATAAGCATGCAGACCACTTTAGAATTATATTGCAAACTCTTAGAGATCACTGGTTGTTCGCCAAATTTAGAAAATGTGAATTTCGGCTAAGGTCTGTAGCTTTCCTTGGTCATATTATTTCCAGTGAGGGTATTACAGTTGATCCCCAAAAGACAGAAGCAGTAAGAAATTGGCCTAGAACTATCTCTCCGTTAGACATTAGAAGTTTCTTGGGTTTAGCTGGCTAATATAGATATTTTGCTGAGGGTTTATCATCTATTGTGTCTCCTATGTCTAGATTTACCCAAAAGAAAGTTAAGTTCCAGTGGTCAGATTCCTACGAAAAGAGTTTTTAAGAGTTGAAGACTCAACTAACTTCAGCCCCAGTTTTAGCATTACCCGATGGTATAGACTGTTTTGTGGTACATTGTGATACTTCTAGAGTCATTTTGGGTTGTGTGTTGATGCTTAGAGGTAAGTTTATAGCCTATGCCTCTATACAACTTAAGTCTCATGAAAAAAATTACCCAACCCATGATCATAAGATAGCCAATGTTGTGTTTGCTTTGAAAATCTGGAGACACTATCTTTATGGGGTGCATGTTGATGTGTTCACAAATCACAAAAGCTTGCAGTATATGTTTACTTAGAGGGAGTTGAACCTTCATTAGAGAAGGTGGTTAGAATTATTAAAGGATTATGATATAATTGTGGTGTATCATCCGGGAAAGGCCAATGTAGTGGCAGACTCCCTTAAGAGATTGTCTATGGGTAGTGTTGCTCATATGGCGAATTATAAGAAATAGCTAGTTCTAGAAGTTCACCGTTTAGCTAGATTAGGTGTAGGATTGGTTGATTCAGCTGAAGGGAATTTTTAGGTCCAGAGTAGTTCTGAATCTTCCCTAGTTTTGGAAGTGAAAGAGAAGCAAGATGAGGACTCTAGTTTGGTTAAATTAAAGGAGTCAGTTAAAGACCAGAAGATAGAAGTTTTCTCCCAAGGGGGAATGGTGTGTTGAGGTACCAGAGTAGATTATGTGTGCCATATGTTGATGATTTAAGGCAATAGATTGTGGCATGAGCACATGGTGCATGTTATTCCATTCATCCAGGTGTTACCAAGATGTACCACGACTTGCAGGAAATCTATTTGTGGAGTGGTATGAAGAAAGATATATAAGAGTTTATAGCCAAGTATGAAAATTGTCAACAGGTTAAGGTAGAGAACCAAACGTCTGGTAGTACGTTGCAAAGGTTTGGTATCCCCACTTGGAAGTAGGAAGACTTGAATATGGACTTTATGACTGGATTACCCCATTCGCGTCGTCAGCATAATCCGATTTGGGTTATTGTAGATAGATTCCCTAAGTCAGTGCATTTCTTACTAGTTCACACATCCTACACAGCTGAAGATTATGCTAAGTTGTATATCAGAGAGTTAGTCAGAATGCATGGAGTTTTTTTTCCATCACCTCAAATAGGGGTACTCAGTTTGCCTCTCAGTTTTGGAAAGCCTTTCAGAAGGGTCTTGGTACCTATGTTCATCTTAGTTCAGCTTTTCATCCGTAGATAGATGGTCAAGCAGAAACAACCATTCAGACACTAGAGAATATGTTGAGGGCTTGTGTTCTTGATTTCAAAGGTCGCTGGGATTACCATTTGTCATTGCTGAAGTTCGCTTATAATAATAGTTATCATGCTAGTATTCAGATGGCCCCAATTGAGTCTCTTTATGAGTGAAGATATAGATCTCTAGTTGGTTGGTTCGAAGTGGGTGAAGCCTCTTTGATTGGGCCAAACATAGTGTTTGAAGCCATGGAGAAAGTTCAATTGATTCGAGAGAGATTGAAAGCTGCTCAGAGTCATCATAAATCTTATGCAGACGTAAGAAGAAGAGATCTTGCATTTGATGTTGATGACCTTGTGTATTTTAAAATTTCACCCATGAAAGGGGTGAAGAGATTTGGCAAAAAGGGAAAGCTTAGTCCCCGATATGTAGGTCCCTTCCAAATTTCGAGTCGTGTTAGGAAGGTAGCATATGAGTTTGAGTTACCCACAGATTTATCGCCAGTTTATCTAGTATTCCATGTGTCCTTGTTAAAGAAGTCCATGGATGATTCAGCAATGTCTTTCATACGAAGAAGTTCCAGTAGATATTCTTGATCATCAGATCCATAGACTAAGGAACAAAGAAGTTCCCTTGGTCAAAGTCATGTGGCAAAATCAGCACGTTAAGGGTGCTACTTGGGAAGAAGAAGCAGACATGCCTACCAAAGATCCTCATCTCTTCTCCATCAACTCAAATTCAGCCGAAGGTAATAGTATTTCTTTATTTGGTTCTGTTCCAGTCTCAGATTCAGCTATATTGTTATTTCCATGTAAACTCATGCACTCACAAATTAGTTCAGTAGCTCATTATGTTGAGAATAAGTCATTCAATTTATTTCAGTTGTGCATGATACTTTAATGGCTCAGATTCCTCAGTATTCTCAGCTTAACTAGCCACATTCGAGAATGAATAGTCCTAAGAGGAGATATTGTAACACCCTGTACTTTTCCTAGCTTAATTTCGCTCCTAGAATGTCAAAGGATAGCTTCAAAAATGATTACCTTTTTATGCATGTGGAATTTTTCAGATTTAGACCTTTCTTTTGTGGGAAATCGAATAAGCTATTCATAGATACCAATTATGCCCAAATTTGATTCTTGATTAAGAATTTAGAGTAATTTTAGTAAGGTAGTATGCCATCTGAGCAAACACCGCATCGCGTTGAAGGGTAAACTCCCAATCGTCAAATTCCAGTGTTTCTCCGCGATAGCCTCGTGTCACGGAGAAGCTTAATTTCCCATTTGTCTATTTCCAGTGGCTCACCGCTATATTGGATCATCGTGGTGATGGCCTAAAAGAAAAATCAATAGAGTATTGCAATAGCTCTGCATCGCGGAGAATTTCCAGGTCCCAGTTGTCATTTTCCAGTGTGCCACCGTGATAGTAGCACGTCGCAGTGGCATGCCAGTTTAAAAAAAATTTATTTGTTTCCAGCTCTGATTAAAAGTTTAAAAAAGGCACATTGGTCAATTCCCAAGCCCCCAATTCATCCAAAACAAAGAATTAAGCACATCCCAAGCACTTTATCCTTATTTTCATCATTTCTCTCTCAAAGCAAAACCCTACAGCTCCAAAGCTTCTGCTCCAAGAAATTAAATTCATCCATTGTTTCTCTAAGAAAGCTCAGAATTGAGGATTTTCAAGACAAGATAATCAAGAACTCATCTTCAAGAACTCTTATAATAATCCAAAATTCAAGTTTCTTCATCTAATCATCAATTAAGGTATGTGGGGTTTATAAACAAGGATCCTCTTCCATCCTTGTGCCCAAAACCAAGTTTTAATTACAAATTCATATGATTTTGAATGATTATACATGATTTTTGAATTAGGGTTCATACCAAATACTGTTATTTGGAAGATTATGAGATTTCAAGTGTTTATGAAGATGAATTTTATGTTTAATTTCATATTTTCATGCCTATTGCAGTTATTTCCAGATTTTAAGGTAAATTATCATTGTTTTCATTATCAAGCATAATTACTATGATGTTTTGACATGAACTTGATGCATAGGCTATTAAGACCAAGTTTATATGTTAATATTTCAAGAAATATGATGCTTTGAGCATCTTATGATCAAATTAATTATGGATTTTTAGTAAAGTTTGATCTTTTGATCCACAGAATAGTTTTGGAATCCACTTTACAGATTTACTACAAATTAGAGAATTTAGAATAGATTTAATCAGATAAATGCATAATTGGTTTCAGACTAAACCCTTATGCTAGTTTTTAAAAGTGAATTTCCATGAGAATGAGCACAGATTAAAGGGAGTAGTATTTAGCACCGAGCGGGGAGTGTGGGATTAGTGTACCCTATCTTCCACAGAACTACATAGCCAACGTTGGTACATATTATCAGATTATTTCCATTTCAATAAGAGTGACAGTTACAGATTTGATCACTTAACTTAGGTTATACTCCTTGGCAAGAGTGTGACACCTCTCCCCATTGTGAGGTTTTTCCCTTAGGGGAATGAGATTTTGGACTCCATGTTAGCTCACATGGTTTATTTCGGTTAGAAGAAGCTCCCTATAGACTATAGATAATAGAAAGGAATAACAAAAAAGATTTTAGAAAACTAAGTGTAAAGGCTCACAATGTTATTCAGATTATGCTTTACAGAAAGATAATAGTTACAGATTTTAGCTTTTAGATTGCAGACATAGAAGTGAGTCCTTTCTACACTTAGATAGTATGATTTAAAGATAGAGTATTAGCACAACTTTTAAAACTAAATATTATGACTCACTAGAATTATAAAGTATGATTTGTTATTCAAGATTACAGATTTCAGTCTTTCTTTTAGATATTCCATCTTATGTGAGTCATTTACATTTAGCATACATTGTTTTACAAATTATGATGATGAGATGATGTTTTACTTATGCATTTCACCCCCATATACTCAGTACATCCTCAAAGTACTGATCCACATATACGTCTATGTGCTACATTGTCTCATAATGTTGGCTCAAGTGCTCAGTTTCCGCAGTGTGAGTAGTTCGAGCATCTCTATCTACATCCGATAGTTGGGAGTCCTTATAGTTTGGGGACTTAGTCATTCAATTTATTTTCAACTTATCAGTTTAGATAATTCAGTATTCTTTTTAGACAGTTCGAGTCAGCTCGGGGTTTGTCCTAGTGGCTCTCTAGTTATTAGTAGTAGAGGCTTGTCAGACTACTAGATATAATTCAGATTATTCAGTTTTGGTTGTTTAGACTCTTAAGTTTATTATTTTAGATGTTATGATTCAGATATTCTCTGTTAGCTCAGACAGATTTCTGCATTTAGTATGATTTTATACTTATATTCCCATTATTATGAGATTCAAACTTAGTATAAGACAGACAGGGCTAGCTTAAGGCTACTCATAGTTTTGAGCACTGTGTGAAATCTCGGGACTAGGTTTTGGGGCATTGCACTGCCCTAGTACGATTTGAGGCATGAATAAAATTGTATCAATGCAGGTCATTCTAGGGAGTCTACAAAGTTGTGTCTACGTAGAGTCTTTCTTATAGGTGTGTTGTGTATTACATCTTTAATTAAGAGTCTATGGGACATTTAGGGGTTGTCTCTTTTTCTTGATATCGTGGAGTATGTAATAGAGCCCAAGTTGTAGGTGATGTCATATTTAATGACTGAATTAGTTTTTTTTCATTATAGTAAAGATATTAGTTATAAGAAAGAGTAATAATACAGGTAAGGGAGTAGATATGGCTAGCAGAGAAGGGACCAACAAGTCACCACCTAGACAAGCTAATCAAAGTGCGGCTGAAGCTGAGTTTGTATCACAAACTTCTTCTACTCCTCCGTCTATGGAAAGGATAAAAGGAAGAGCAGCATCCTTAAAATTATCTATTAATTCTACTAAGAAAGATCTAAGGAATGCAGTGCAATTGTTGACTTGTATAGTTGTTGGACAAGCTATTTCAACTAAGGTTCTAGTGGTGCAGATAGAGCAGCTAACCTACTGGGATAGGATTTTCTTAAATCTTATCCTCTCACATTTACTAAATTAGATCTTAATGAAGATCTACAGGATGCTATTACTCAAATCCAAGGGGCTCTAGATGTCATGCATGTATCGGGTAAAAAGACAGTAGAGCTTGCAAGATATAGATTAAAAGGGGAGGCTATATTGTGGTATGAAGATTGGAAATAATCTAGGGGTATAAATGTATCTTTAGCTATTTGGAAAGAGTTCAGAGAGGCATTTCTTGATCATTACCTTCTATTTAAGATCTGAGAGACCTATGTGGATTAGTTTTTAAATGTTTGCCAAGAAACAATGAGCGTGAGAGAGTACAGCCTTCGGTTTAACTCTTTGGCTAGATGATAGAGTTCATCAATATATGGATATATCAGATTCATATTTGGTTAGAGATTGTACTATTGTTTCTTTAAATAAAGACATAGATATAGAAAGGATACAAGCTTTTGTACAAAAAAATAAAGGATCGAGACAAAGAAGAACACAAGAATCAGAAATAGGGCATTCCAAGAGGGCCAGATCTATGGGGAAATTTGTGGGATCCCAAGGAAAGTTTAGGCCTCAATTTTATGCTATACCACCTAGACCATTATCTTTTTATTTTATTGCTAGTGTTTCACCACAGTTTTAAGGGTCCAAAGATAATCAATTTGGGAAAAGAAGTGAGAGTCAGAGTTCACAAGCAGTGAGGTATCAAAATCAAAGGACTATGATCAAATTAAGACCTACTCGGTATCCTAAAAATATGGAAAGATTTATTTAGGTGTATGTCAATTTGGGACAAATGCTTGTTTTTAGTATGGTATGTCGGGGTATATGATGAGAGAATACCCACAATGGGGCATAGATGGTATGGCACAAACTATTGGATCAACTATTTCATTGTCATCATCGGTGCCTCTTTTAGGTAGGGTTGTATAACCTATAGGCCATGGTAGAGGTACTAAAGGAGAATCTATATCTAGTGGGGTTTAGAATTTTACATATGCTCTAGTAGATCGACAAAATTTATAGGCTTCTCTAAATATGGTTACAGTTAAATTATACATCTTTTCACATAATGTATATGCGTTAATTGATCCAGATTCTACATTATCATACGTCACTCTATTGGTTGCTGGAAAGTTCAAAAGAACACCGGAATTATTAGTTAAGTAATTTGAAGTGTCTAAGCTAGTTAGTGAATCTATTATAGCTAGGAGAGTGTATTAAAACTGTATAATAACTATTTTTGGTCGTGATACAGTGGCTGGCCTTGTTGAGTTAGAAATGGTAGATTTTGATATTATAATGGGTATGGATTTGTTGGCTTCTTGTTATGCCACAGTAAATTGCCGAGCTAAGAGGGTGTATTTCCATTTTCTAAGAGATGTAATTAATACATCCCAAAAATAGGACCTTTGAAAATTTCGTTGGTTTTGGACCTCTTATGCTTGATATGACTCAAGGGAGTCACTCGTACCTCTTGAATAGAGTTTTAGGATGGATAGGTGACTAACTCATACCCTAGGCTGTATGGGAGGCTTAGCTACTGCCCAAGGTATGAATCATATGGGTAGGAGTCATATGGGATCTTATGAGTCGTATAGGATAAGCCGTATAGTGCATGTTTGAGTTGTCTAGTGTAATCTGTCCACCATACGGTTGGGAGATATGATTAAGGTTACCACTCATACCCTTAGATACGAGTTAGGGAGGGTAAGTTGTATAGAAACTAGTACGTAATGTCTTGGCAAGGTTGGGTATGACTTGGTGTGTCACTCGTACCCTTGGATATGAATGGTAAGGTGAGTCGTACCCCTGGGCATTAATTGTTTTAATTTTTAAGTCAAGGGTAGCTTGGACACTTCCTACTCCTAAACCCTTATGTCCTCATGTTATATAACCCTATATGGCCTCTCAAAACACTTATTAAATGATCATAACACATCAAACACTCTCTCAAATATTCTCTTAGAATATTGGAGGCTAGGGTTTCTTCATATGTTCTTCAAAGGGCTCAAAGGCTAAGATTTACTTAGTGAATCTTCATGTATAAGGCATGTACTCCTTCCCTCATTGTTATTTCAAAATAAAGGCATGTGTATTGTGTTTTAATTGTTGTTTTATTAATCTATAATGGTGGATTTCAAAATATTATTGAGAGTCTTTATGCATATTATTTGGTATTGGTTTAAACTATGTTTTTACATGTTTTTGGTAATGGTTTGCATATGTGGTTGGTTGTTGGTTATGGTTTATCTAATGGGTCTTGAGTATCCCTAATTATGGTGATTTACACATTTGTTTTGACCTTGGTAAATGTGTTCCCTCAACATGTTTGATTAAATGCCTCAAAGAACGTTTTTACTCTATTGTTGAACTTTCATTGTTACTCTTGCATGGATTGGTTTGGTAATAGAACTTTAAATGGTTTTGGATGGTTTTTCATGGTTTTAATGGTTTAAATGATATAAATGCTTTAAATTTTTGGCATGGTTTAAAGGGTAAAGGTTTTGGTGGTCATGATTGGTCTATTTTGAAAACCTTGCGAGATACAAGGAAATCCCCCAAGTGAATGCATTAACAAAAAAATTTTAAATGGTTTAGAAAGGTAAAAGGATAAATGGTTATGCTTGTGGGGAACATAGAAGTCCCGTAAGTGTTTAATATTGTATATGGAAGGGTACTTGAAAGTCCCCTTAACCTAAATAGTTTGACTATGGATAAATGCTTGCAAGTATGGGTGGTATGATGATACCACTAGTTATTAAATATCCTTGGTTAATAAATGGTAATTGGATTGTTTGGACATGGTTTTAATTTAGCATTAATGGTGGAGTGTGTAGCTAAGTCATGGAAGGTGGCAGTCTCGGGAGGCTTAAAACCAGAGACTCATATTTGCCAATATGAGGGGTCTTGATAACCATGTGTGTGTATCACATTTTATATTGGGGGATGTACTATTCATCCCATGGAATATTTCCTGGTCGTTCAGATACACGTACTAGGACCCTTTTAGCAAGGAGAGATGAACCCATATGGCCCATGGGTGGTTAGGATGGCAAAGCTACACAGCCGAGGTAATGTTTTTCAAGGCATGCTAAACCCGGTTCACTTTCCTAGAATGGTGTTATATATATATATATGTGTGTGTGTGTGTGTGTGTGTATGGTTGTATCCATTGTGGATGGTTTTTAATTGGCTTTCAAAATGGTATTATTTTATCCCTATCCTGAGTGCATGCTAGCGTTCACCCGCTAACCCGTCTACTAGCAGTCGTATACCCATGTTATGTAGGAACCGGACATTCTACTCCTCTTGCTTAGTGATTGGATTTAGGTATAGTCGATGTAGGATTAAAGTGGTGAGATTCCATATTTTGGAAGGCATCTATTTCATGTCATGGTTTACTTTACCTATTTCTTGTCTTTTATAGATTTTGGTTTTTTTGCAATGGTCGGGGGTATGTCCCGACTAGGTACTTGTTGGTTAGTCTAGAGGCATTGTATGGACAATTGTGGACCTTGGTATGGAATGGATTGGTTATGTCATATATATATACACGCTTTGGATTATTGTTATAGTTGGTTTGGTTTATGGTTTCTACATTGGTTTGGTTGGTTATTGGGTGGATAGAGTTGGTTGGGTTGGTCTCGGTTATAGACTTATCCCAGAGTCACCATATTTATAATGCGATCTCTTGTTATATGTTCGAACTTCAGTCGACTCAAGGTATGCTATTGGTGGTTAGATTGGGTAATGAGGGTTGTCTCTGATCCCAGTTGAACTTAAGATGCCTATTATGACATGGCCCAGGGGTCGGGTCATGTCAGCAATCCTTGAATGGAGGGGTAATATTGGTGTGCCAAAAGGTAAATTTATTTCTTATTTTAAGTCAAGAAAGATGATTTCCAAAGGTTACATATATCATCTTGTTAGAGTGAAGTATACAGATGCGGAGCCACTAACTCTACAAACTATTCCAGTGGTAAATAAATTTCCCAATGTATTTCCTGAAGATCTTCCAGGTTTTCTTCTAGAATAAGAAGTAGAGTTCGGTAATGATGTGATTCCAGGTACTCAATTAATCTCAATTCTTCCTTATAGAATGGCCCCGACAGAATTACAGTAGTTGAAAGAGCAACTAAATGACTTGCTAGAGAAAGGATTCATAAGGCCTAGTATCCCCTTGGGGAACACTAGTGTTATTTGTGCGTGGAAAGAAGGCTTATTGAGAATGTGTATTGACTATCAGCAACTGGATAAGGTGACTATTAAGAATAAATATCCCCTTACGAGAATTGATGACTTATTTGATCAGTCACAAGGCGCCAAGTGTTTCTCAAAGATTGATTTGAGGTTAGGTTACCACCAAGTGAGGGTCAAAGATAAGGATATAACAAAGACAGATTTTCGAACACGGTATAGTCATTACGAGTATCTAGTCATGTCCTTTGGGATAATTAAGGCACCCGCAACTTTTATTGATTTGATGAATAGGGTGTTCAAGCCATTCTTAGATATGTTCGTGATAGTCTTTATAGATGATATTCTGGTTTATTCAAGATCAAAAGAGGACCATGCCAGACAGTTACGGTAGGTGCTATAGATTCTTCGTGATTGTAAGTTATATGCAAAGCTCTATAAATATGAGTTTTGGTTAAAATCTATGGCATTCTTGGGTCATTTTATATCTAATGAATGAATAAAGGTTGATACTCATAAGATATAAATTGTGAAGATCTGGCCAAGACCTAAAATGCCTATGGAAGTTTTTAATTTCCTTGGGTTGGTAGGTTATTATAGAAGGTTTGTTAAAGGGATTTTTTCAATTTCTACACCTTTAACAAAGCTAACACGTAAATCATCCAAGTTCCAATGGAATGATGCATGTGAAAGGAGTTTACAAGATCTGAACAATAAGTTCACTTCTACACCAGTATTGGTATTTCCAGAAGGCACAGAAGGGCATGCGGTGTATTGTGATACTTCAAGAATTGGCTTAGGATGTGTTTTAATGAAGCATGGTAAAGTAATTGCATATGCCTGAAGAAAACTGTGGACACATGAGAAGAATTATACAACGCATGATCTTGAGCTAGCAGCAGTTATATTTTCCTTAAAGATATGGCGCCACTACTTGTTGGGATTCATGTTGACATATATACTGACCATAAAAGTTTGCAATTTATCTTTAATCAAAGGACCTAAATTTGAGGCAGGAAGGAGTTTTGAACTATTAAAAAACTATTATGTTGATGACTTTTATCATCCAGGGAAAGCAAATATGGTAGCTGATGCATTAAGTCATAAGGCTATGGTGAGAAATTATGGGCAATCTACCAAATGACAAGGGATAATTAAAGATCTACAACAAATAGTCAATTTGGGGGTTCACCTTCTTGAAACTCCATATGAGGGGCTTATTGTGCATAATACGTTAGAATCTTCATTAGTAGCTGAAGTAAAAGAGAAGAAGTATGCAATCCTATTCTATTACAGCTTAAGGAGAATGAACAATGTGGCATGACAAAGGCATTTGAGCTTACGCAAGAGGGAGTACTTCAATGCCAAAATAGATTGTGTGTGCCTAATGTAGATGGGCTAAGAAAGAGGATTATGATAGAGGCACATCATTCAAGGTATTCCATCCATCCAAGGTCAACTAAAATGTATCATGATTTGAAATGAGTGTATTGGTGGGGTGACATAAACAAGAATATTGTAGAATTTGTAGTTGAATGTCCAAATTATCAAAGAGTTAAAGTAGAGCACCAAAATCTTGGGGGTTATATGCAATGTATATATATTCCAATATAAAAGTGGGACATGATCAACATGGATTTTGTCACTGGTTTTCCTCGTACATCTCAAAAGTTTGATTCCATATGGTTAATAGTTGATAGGCTTACCAAATCAGCACACTTCCTATCGGTAAAGATCACTTACACAGTTGAAGAGCATGTGAAATTATATATTAAAGATATAGTTTGGATACACGAAGTACCAATATATATTATATAAGATAGGGGATCTCAATTTACTATAAATTTTTGGAAGTCTTTTCAGAGAAATTTGGGAAAACAAGTCAATTTAAGTATAGCTTTTCACCCTCAAACAGATGGACAAGCAGAACATACCATTCAAACACTTGAAGATATGCTACGATCTTATGTATTAGACTTTAAAGGTAGTTGGGATGATTATTTACCTATCATCGAGTTTGTCTACAATAATAGCTATCATTCAAGTATCAAAATGGCACCATATGAAGCTTTGTATAGAAGAAAGTGCAGATCACCAATTGGATGGTATGAAGTGGGTGAAACTTCCTTGTTTGGGCCAGATCTTGTTCATTAAGATATGGAAAAGGTTAAAGTGATCCAAAAGCGGCTAGAAACAGCCTAAAGTTGACACAAGTCATATGCAGATATTAGAAAAAGGGGGCTGGAGTTTTCTATAGGTGAATGGGTTTTCTTAAAGGTATCACCAATGAAAGGGGTAATGAGATTTAGTAAAAAAAAAAAACTATGCCCATGTTACATAGGCCCATGTAATATTATCCTAAGGTTTACCCAAGTTACATAAGAGATAGAGCCATCCTAAGAGCTCTCAATAGTCCATCCAGTGTTCCACATCTCAATGCTTCGAATGTGCATCGGAGATCCATCTCATATTACTCCTACTAGAGATGTATAAGTTACGGAAGATGTCACCTATAAACAAATACCTATTGCTATTCTATATTGATAAGTTAAGAAGTTAAGGAATAAATAAATAGCTTCTATAAAAGTACTTTAGAGAAACCAGCAAGTAGAAGAGATCACATAGGAAGCTGAAGAAGCAATAAAATCCAAGTATCCCCCTATTCAACTACGAAGAGAAAGTTCAAGTTGCTGAATTGGAGAAATAACAAGTATGTATAATATATATATATATATATATACATACATATATATATATATATATATAATTACTATGTGATAACAAGAATATTAACCTTATGCTTGAACTTGTTTAGGTTGGATAGTTATACTAACATTCGAGGACGAATATTCCTAAGGGGAAGGATGTAACACCCCATATTTTTTATATACTTATTCTATTTATATGGAACTTGGTATAGCCTTGTGGTATAGATAATGGACGAGATTTGTGATGTGAGTATTGATGGTGTAGATGGAGTTCTAGATACTTCTAGTATGTTTTAATGTGACACAGCCAAGTTAACATTGATACAACTATTTAACTTTGAATCTTAAGCTAGTATTTGAATCTAAAATTAAAAGTGACCAAGTTTATAAAAGTTGTAAGTTAGATTAAAAGTATTAAAAACTAGGAATGGAATAAACTATTGAGGTACTTGTTTGACTTAATTAAGCTAGTATGTGAGTCACCTACTTGAGCTATATGGACCAGGTTAATGGACCCAAGGATATGGATCTGATTTGGGCTGATATTAATATTCTCATTTTGGCCCAACTTAAGTAAAAGAAAAGAAAATGAAGAAATGTCCGGACACTTATCTTCTAAGGCCTAATTTAATTGATCACAACAATGAATCAAGCAAGTAGGTGCATCACCTACTTTGACCTTTTGAAAGCTTGTTCTCCTTAAGTAGGTGCATCACCTACTTGGACCCATTGACCAATTTGAGGTCCAAAATGCAGCTAAATAGATAGCCAAAAATAGTTCCTTTATAAGGCCAAGTTGCTGGTCGTTTCCTTTAATTCTAAGTTACAAAAAGTACGATAAATCATAAAGTTCTCTCTACTTCTCTCTAGAATAGCAAGGAGCAGTCCTACTTCTTCTTCTAGGGTTATGGAGAAACTCTCACCTAGGTAAGCAAAAATAATTATGGTTTAGCTTAATTATCTCATGGAAGATTAGGAAAATGTGTTATTCATGCTTAATTATAAGTCCAGGGCAGAATATAAAGTAAGCTAATTGCTCACTTTTTCTTTGTTATTTAGAGATTTCTCTATTCTTGTTTGGTTTAAAATGTGAAGAAAAGTTCAAGTTATTAAAGAGTTCAAGTTAAAAGGATAAGATATAGAAAATTGAGCTAAGGTGACTACTCTATTTTGTCCTCCTTATGCATGAGTTTGGGTAAAGAATTATGGATGTGTTGTTATTAAGGAACTCTAGGGATGATGAGTTGAATATTTGGTTGCTACAATAAAAGAAAATTTGATGTTGTCTTGTGGACTATATTATGTGTCTATGTTGGGGGATGCCAAGTTGATTTGGGGAAAGGTGTGATTAGTTCGAATTGAAATCTATAAGAAAGGTATGGTGGTACACCACCGAACTAATTGTTTTATACGTTTATTGTCCATTCTATTTTATATATCATTTGGAAGGTGTAAGGAAACCAAAGTTGTTTCTTGGGATCTTATAAGAATCGGTATGGTATGTGGATGTAATTGGAGGAGAAAAGGGATAAAATAACACCCTTGATTGATAAATTAAGGGTTACTACCCGGCTACTATTTTAGCAAAGTTAAGTATCACAATGTGTTGGCTAGTTACTAATATTAGTTTTACCATATACTTTATTGTAGATAAGTAATGAAAAAGGCGGGAAGTCAAGTTGGGTTAAAATCGGAGTTATACAACCAGGTATGTAAGGCACTCTATGTCGTATTCTTTGGAATGAAATCCAACACTTGTGGTACAAAGTAAGATTCAAAGCTCTTCCATAGTAAATGATACCTAGTGGCAGCACATGATCCTCCATCGAGCCAACAACCTAGTTCCCACTCCCTAATGTGTTTAAATTCCTCACCACCTGCTTATTATTATTTCTGCATTCTTACATTCACTAGAAAGTCTCAAGAGTGCTCCTTTAAGTCAAATAAGACCCATATGTTATTTTTAGCTTCGAAACATTTCATTCGTGTACAATATGCTCCATACCTTTTTGACATTATATTAAGAGTTTATCCACATATCTATTATTGGTAGATTATTGTTCCAAGGTACCATAATGTTATGACCACCAAAGTAACTATCTCAAAGGCTAAATAAAATAAGTAACAAAAATCTGAATTGAATGGGTGGCAGCTCGAGTAAAAAAGCCTATCATGGAATGATCCCAATTATTCATACATAGGTGGCAGCTCAAGGGCGTAATACTAGCATGGTATGATCCCAATTTGTGTGTTTACCATTGATCAGATGGTCATTTGCATTATATAGATTAAAAGATTATGAACTAAGAAGGGTAAAATGAACAAAAAAATGTAATGTACCTGATCCCACAAGTATATATAAATGTGGTCTAATAGCACTATTTATACACTTGTATCTGACTTTTATTGAGCTCTTGTATCATGTGTAGTCACCTTCAGCCTTACATATTCAGTACATATTTTTGTGCTGACATCCCTTATGGGAAACCTATATTTTATGCAACAGGAATAGGTGCTTCATATAATACACCTCCCTAGTAGGAACACAGGATATCCAGTGACTATTGGTGAGCTCCAGGTAGATTCGGGGATTTTTTAGTCAATTTTATATATTTTTGGTACTGTACAGTAGTTAAGAGTATGGTAGGGGGTTTCCCAACCTTAACCAAGTGTCTATGATTCTTTTAGAGGCTTTGTAGAACAATGTTAAATTAAGCATGATAGTGTCTTGTCTCTTAGATGTTGTGGCCCTAACGGCCAAGTCTTATATATAATTTCGTAATTGCCCACGTGGTTGTTATCCTTGATGCATTGTATCATATTTAGTAGAACCTTTGCTATAATATTTACATGCATGAGATGTACAAGGTCATAGGTTGTGCTCTCGGGCCTTTATGGCTATAGGTGTCTGTCTTACCTAATGGGATTTGAGTTGTGACAATAACAATCCAATATAGCATGATAGGGAAATAACCAATCCACACTGAAGATAATATCAAAGTCACCCATATCTAGGATAGTCAAGTCTACCGAAGTCTTATGTTCTGTAAAGGTAACCGTACAAGAATGGTACACATGATCCACCATAAAAAAATATTCTACAAAGGTAGAAATATCAAGAGACCTTGCAAGACACTCATATGCAGCATCAAAAACATAAGCATAATATGTATACACATAAGAGAATATATACCCAGGGTTAAATAACACAGAATCAAACCTATATAAAATTAGGATAATATTTGTAATGACTGCATAAGAGGCATTTGTCACTGGTCTCCCAAATATAGAATAACAATGTCTATGTATGCTCTCAGAAACCCCATGACTACTATCATGAGCTTCGTTACCTTTACATTGACTACTTGTTGCACCACCCTATGATTCTGTGAACAACCTTTGACTACAAGTATAGGAGTAGGGAAAAGCTGAAGCTGAGAACCCTGCTAGGTAGGACCAAATACTCACTAAGGACAATCCTTATCCAAATTGACAACCTCATCATATACAAATCATCCTTTATGGCCCAAATAAATCTAATGGGCCACAGACAAACTAAGACGTCCACCCTAGCTTAAAGAACTGAAACTAGAACCTCTACTAGCATGACTTGATATTGGCTACCTGAAGTTGCGGAACATAAAGGTTCACCACCTTATCCCTATAAAGCAGCCTAAACCATCCTACATTAATAACCACGAGAAAGAAAATCTTTATCTAGAGAGGCTTGTCCATTAAACTCGCCCTGACGGGGCACCTTTTTGGTGACTCCCTAAGTAGCCTAGGTAATAGACTCGATCAACTTTGCGTGCTTGATAATATTCTAAGACAATCCATTAAAATAATCATATGGGTAGAAGCCAATTGATAAGTACCCTCTAACCCCTTCACAAACTTTTGAATCCTCTTAGACTCGATGGAGATACTAGTGGTTGAATATCAATATAAAGTATGAAAAAGTATCTCATACTCGACAATAGTCATGGAACCCTACCTAATGTGATCAAATTCATACCTCATATGATCTCTCAAATTTTATGACATAAATCTCTCAAAAGAAGGACTCAGAAAATTAAGTCAAAGTCATAGCAAGCAAACTCAATGGACTACAATTACAAAGCAATCTCTACCAATCCCTAGCTATATCCGTCAATTAATAGGTTTTATAAGAAACTCTATGACACTCAAGGGATCTAAGATTATGTAGTTTCTTCTGACAATCAATCAAAAACTCATAGGAATCCTCACCAATCACTCGATTAAACTTAGGAAGAGCCAAGAGAATAAACCTCTAAAATATTTTTTATCATTAAAAGGCATTACAATACCCAAAGAAACTAGGGGATATTAAGTTTGGTTGACAATGAGTATGGTACCGTAGATGATGGTTGTAACTCTAAAGTAGGAATATCATAAGCAAAAGTCAACACTTATCGTGGAACATCACTCAATGTTTGAGAAATACTAGGTACACTCAATGGAACACCCTCTAAATGACTTATGACAAATAATTAAATCCTAAAGAACTAAGGCGTCAACTAAACTTTGTAGGACCTAAGACGGCCCCGCACTCCCTATCTGATATTCATCTCTAGCATACTCAACCTCAGGCTTAAGAGAGGCTTTCCTAGCATATTTTATGATTGGGTAGCTCCTCATTGCCATCTTCTACCTCTGGGTTGACCTTGACCCCTGCCTTATCTTTTAACTTAGGCTTCTATATCGAGTGTCGACTCAGATCCCTAGCATACCTAGACCTATACCTCACCATCTCACAGAAAAAATAAAATATAAGCTTAGAATGTGGGGTATGAAAAATCCATATAATAAGGAATCAAATTAGATAAGTTCTTTATTAGGACATCTTATAATCTCTCGAAGATAGACATGGACTTCATGTAGGAATCTGCAGAACTCTACTAGATATCCTGCTCTTACACTTATGAGACTAGTGAATCTAGTACTCTAATACCAATTTATCACGCTCCCAAAATTGAGGTTATGATGGCACTATCTTAACCCAGCATTGATAAGTAAGACAAGTTCTAAAAAGTTAAGAAAATCAAAAACAGTGATAACGATGGAACAAGATGAGACTTATAGAATGAAGTTAGGCATAACCATAGATAAATACAAAAGTCTGAACAAAATACATAATCATCCCAAACCCAATATCACAAGTACATGAGCAAATAAAACCATAATCGAATTTGAATAATACATAAAGTGTGTCTCCGAAAGATAAATAAACACATTATAATGGATAAGATGAGGCCTATAGTAAACTATGATATCTTAGAGAAACCAGTACCTCAAAAATCACCAACTCAACAGAATGAAATCAACCGTTGTATGTCATACTCGTATTAGGTTCTACACCAAAAAAGTACAATAGGAGTGAGTATAGTATACTTATGCTCATTAGGTATCATAGGCTGACTAGACAAAGTAAAAAATAATTTCAAGTAAAGAAATACTATCAGCACACCACGTGTAAGCATAAAAGTTCCTAAATGGTAGCTCATACCATCTCCGCTAATAGTGCTAAAATAACTATGGAAAGTAAAAGGGGGAAAACAAGTAGTCACAGAAGTAAGCAAAAATATTGTAAACACCAAGACATATATAGATGACACTGAAAATATAAATACATACAGAATACATATGGAATGCAATGATGATGTAATGATTTGAAAGTTATCTGTAACACCCCACATTTTACATGTACTAGTAATGTTCACATAAAATGACATACGACTGTGGCCTTAAACGGAGAAAATCATTGACGTGCTTATGGAACTTAGGAAGCTAGCAGGTGAGTCACCTGTGTGGTTGGCTTAAAAATATATATATATACATGAGGGAGAATAATTCATTCATAAGTGAACTCACTTGGAGTCTAGATGTTAGTAAAAAGAAAGGGGAACGAAGACAAGGCTTAACGCCGAAACTTTCCAAGTCTTGTGACAAACGAAGCCCAAGTTAGGGAGGCTATTAAAGCCAATGGTTTAGCATTATATTGGGCCAAGATGTTCAGCCCAAGATTTTTATATAATATGCCCAACTACATTCATTCACTACTAACAAAATTGGGCCCAAACAAAGTGCAAGAAAGATTAAGGAAAATGGGCCACTAAAGCCCATTGATTTAGAGATCCAAAAGGCCCAAGTGAAAGGGGAAAATTAGTCATTGACCAACTTGAGTTAATCAGCAGCAAATATCAGGAGAAAGTCGGTCTAAGGTCTCCTTAAAAAGGGACCAAAGCCGAGCTCCTTAGGTTAACTAGTAGAAGACCAAAAATTTCAGCTTTTCTCTCTAAGTTTCTCTTGGCATTTCTTCACCTTGGAAGGCAACCAAAGGCTACTTTTTGAGTTCTTTAATTAGACCTACACCTTGGGAGTTAAGGTATGTAAAAATAACCATATACTTGATATGAATTTTCCATGAAAAGCAAGATAAGTTGGCTGGTGCACTGTGCAGGAATTTCTGGACAGCTTGTGTCCTGAAAGTTGTTGTTTGGTTTTCTTGGCTTTGGAACGATTCTTACCCTGATTTTTGACTTTAATATGATATAAAGTTGAGGTTATTAATATTTTATAGTGTGTATATGGTTGCCAAGGTTGCTGGACTGTTTTGCTAGTTCTTTGGAAACAAGTATCCTTATATGATCTTATGTGCTTCCAAAATGGTATTGGACTGTTTTGATGAGGGGGCTGATGTTTCACATTTCCCCCTGTGTTTTGAGCTATTTTGTGACTATGTTAAGGTTTATTTGATGTATATATATGTTGGGAGCATCTGGTTCAAAGTTGGGACAAGTATGAATTGTTAACGACGAAATGTAGGGAGACGACGAGATGTTGTGCTTCTTAGTTGAGCGTTTTGTAAAATGGTTCTGTGTTGTAGTTATGGACTGTTGCCAGCATGTTATAGAGCTAATATAGGCTGTATACATCATGTATATGATAATGTGTACTGGTTGAAGACAGTTAGAATTGAGAAAGTCGGAATAACACCATTGAGTCGATGGTTATACGTTTGTTGCCAAAGTGTTGTGTCTTGTGAGATTGGGCTGTCCAGATGCATTGATTAGCTGCTAATACTAGCTTTAAAACATGATATTGTAGATAAATAGTTGGAAGAAAAGAAGTCATTTCGAGGTAAAAACAAGTTGATATGTCGAGGTATGTAAGGCTATTCGATCTCTTATTATTTGGCATGGAATCCAAAGTCTTTATTGGCACATAGAGATCTTTACAAACTTCGATATAACCACTCCACTCTTTCACATGTATTTGTGTGTCAGATTCGAGCATTGTCACTTCTGCATACATACATTGGATACCATGACATATGAGTCTTCTTTTTAGCTAAATAAAGTTCATACGTTGTTTATGTCCTACATGTTTAACTAATTGTATAACCCACTCTTTTCATTGTGATATGATGTTACATGGTCACATACTTGTCATTTGTCATGCTTATAGTCTTATAGCTCAAATGTTACGACCACCAAAGATTCATCTCAAAAGTAATAAGTAGATATATGTATACAGTTGCTTCTGTTGGGTGGTATCCCAGGGGTGAAAATATCACCTAGCATGGGTCAATCCCAGTATTACAGGGGGTATCCCAGGGGTGAAAGGAAAGCCTAGCATGGGTCGATCCTGATATAGATTTACCACTAATCAGCTGGTCTTCTGTATTACATGTTGTGCACAGATTATACAAGTGATAAGAGTAAAGTAACATAATTGTTATAAGATGCATGACTCCACAATATTCATAAAGGTGGTCTTTTACCCTACAGCAGTATATGGTTTCATTTGAGCTTTTATCTCATATATAGTACATGTTTCCTTACATATTCAGTACATTATTTCGTACTGACGTCCCTGTTGGGGGACCTGCATTCCATGCTGCAGGTGCAGAAGCTAATAAACCTCCCAAGTAAGAGTACAGGATATCAACTGCAGTCACTGAGCTCCAGGTTGCTTCGGGGCTTTGAGTCTTATCATATCTTTTTGCATTGTATAGTATCTTATCATGAGGCGGGGCCTGTCCCGACCCTTATAAGATAATGTTTCTTGTCTAGAGGCTTTGTAGACTATGTAAAGTATAGTATGGTCATGTATCGTATCGTAGACATTGTGGCTCCAACGGCCTAGTCATACAACATCTTTTGGCTTGCTAGTCCCATTTATCTTTTGAGGGCATGTTTAGTATAAAAGTAACTTATAATGTTCATAGGTAATGTATTGCTACAGGTTGGTTCTCCCGAGCCTTACCAGCAACGGGTGCCAGTCCGCCTTAATAGGATTTGGGGCGTGACAGAAGTGGTATCAGAGCGGGTCGTCCTAGGGAGTCTACAAAGCCGTGTCTATGTAGAATCATGTTTATCGATGTGTTGTGCACCACATTTATAAACAAGAGGCTACGTGGCATTTAGGAGTTATCACTTCTTTTCATTCTTTAGATCGTGCCATAGAGCCAAATATTATAAGTGTACCATGTCTAACCCCTGAATTATTTTGTACAGTAAGTATGCCAGAGACAAGGAAGAGTAAATGGAAAGAAAAGGAAGTAGAAGTGGTAGTTGGTATACCCAATCGGGCGAGACGACAAAGTGAGGCTCTAGATGAGTCTCTATCACAGACATCTTCAACCCCTCCATCTGTTGATGTACCAGGAAGTAGTGAAAATCCCCGAGAACCACCTGTTGATGCTTTTGTGCAGGATTTGAGAAATACAGTTCAACTGTTGACTTGTATAGTTGCTGGCCAAGGTCAAAGACAAGAAGGCCCAGTTGCAGGTGCAGTTGGTGCAGGTAGGGCAGCCAGTACGAGATATACGTGATTTTCTCAACTTAGACCCTCCATCATTCACTGGGTCAGATCCAAATGAAGATCCACAGGATTTTATTGATCAAATCCAACGCACCTTAGATGTTATGCATGTAAGTGGTTCGAAAGCTGCTGAGTTGGCAATATATAGATTGAAGGGTGTGGCTATACTGTGGTACGAAGCCTGGAAGCATTCCAAAGGCATAGATACACCTCCAACTACTTGGGAGGAGTTCAAAATGGCCTTTCTTGATCATTACTTGCCATTAGAGATACGAGAGGCCCGTGCAGATCAGTTCCTGAACCTCCATCAGGGGAATATGAGCGTGAGGGAATATAGTCTTAAATTTAATTCTCTGGCCAGGTACGCTCCTAATGTTGTTGCTACTATGGCAGATAGAGTCCATCGGTATGTGGATAGGTTGGATTCATATTTGGTTAGAGATTGTACCATTGCTTCTTTGAATAAAGACATGGATATAGCGAGGATGCAAGCTTTTGCACAGAAACTGGAGGATCAAAGACAAAGAAGGAGGGCACAAGAAATAGAAAGGGGGCAATCCAAGAGGGCCAGATCTACAGGACAGTTTACACCACCCCAGGGTGAGTTTAGGCCACGATTTTCTAATGGGCCACCCAGGCCATCATCCTCTTACTCTACAGCTAGTGCTCCACCACCACTTCAAGGGTCTAGAAATGATCAATTTGGGCAGAGAAGTGAGGGCCAAGGTACACGGACAACAGGATATTCGGGAAGCCAGCAAATGCCTCCTAGGCAGCCTTGTAGACAATGTGGGAGATATCATATAGGTGCGTGTCGCAGGGGAACGGATGTTTGTTATTGGTGTGGTATGCCAGGGCATGTAATAAAAGATTGCCCAAGAAGACGCAGGGGTGATATGGCACAACCTACTAGATCAGCTGTTGTATCATCATCATCAGTGCCTCCATCAGGTAGAGGTGAGCAATTTCCTATAGGTCGCGGCAGAGGTATTAAAGGGGCAGCTAGTTCCAGCGTGGCCCAAAATCGCACATATGCTCTAGGGACTCGACAGAACCTGGAAGCTTCACCCGATGTGGTTATACGTACATTATCCATCTTCTCACATAAAGTGTATGCATTAATTGACCCTGGTTCTACATTGTCATATATTACTCCATTAGTTGCTGGGAAGCTTGGTAGAACACCTAAATTATTGAATAAACCACTTACGGTGTCTACACCAACTGGGGAGTCAATTATAGGTAGAAGAGTCTATTGTGACTGCATAGTGACTGTCTGCGACCGAGATACATTAGCTGATCTTATCGAGTTAGAAATGGTAGAATTTGATGTTATAATGGGTATGGATTGGTTGGCTTCTTGCTATGCCACCGTTGACTGCCGAACCAAGAGAGTGTACTTTCACTTTCCAAATGAAGCAGTCCTTGAATGGGAAGGCAATATTGGGGCACCAAAAGGGAGGTTTATCTCTTATTTTAAAGCCAGAAAAATGATATCAAAGGGATATATATGTCATCTCGTTAGAGTGAGAGACGAGGAGGCAGAATCACCAACTATCCAGTCTGTTCCAATAGTGAATGAATTTATTGATGTCTTTCCTGAGGAACTCCCTGGTTTGCCTCCAAAACGAGAAATAGATTTTGGTATTGACTTATTACCAGGCACCGAGCCTATCTCTATTCCTCCATATAGAATGGCCCCGGCAGAATTACGTGAATTAAAGGAGCAACTGAAAGACTTGTTAGAAAAGGGTTTTATAAGGCCTAGTGTGTCCCCTTGGGGTGCACCAGTTTTATTTGTGCGTAAAAAGGATGGCACATTGAGGATGTGTATTGACTACCGACAACTGAATAGGGTGACAATTAAGAATAAATATCCCCTCCCCAGAATTGATGACTTGATTGATCAGTTACAGGGTGCCAAATACTTTTCAAAGATTGATTTGAGATCAGGTTATCATCAGGTGAGAGTGAAGGAAAAAGATATACCTAAGACAGCTTTCCGAACCAGATATGGTCACTTTGAATTTCTTGTTATGTCGTTTGGGCTAACGAATGCACCAGCAGTTTTTATGGATTTGATGAATAGGGTATTCAAGCCTTTCCTGGATGTGTTCGTGATAGTATTTATAGATGATATTCTGGTGTATTCAAGGTCAGAAAAGGACCATGCAAATCATTTACGACTAGTACTACAAGTTCTCCGTGATCGCCGGTTGTATGCTAAGTTTTCCAAATGTGAATTTTGGTTAAAATCAGTGGCATTTTTGGGCCATATTGTATCGGATGAAGGAATAAGGGTGGATTCACAAAAGATAGAGGCTGTGAAAGATTGGCCAAGGCCAACAACACCTACAGAAGTTTGAAGCTTCCTTGGATTGGCAGGTTATTACAGAAAGTTTGTTGAAGGTTTTTCTTCTATGTCTGCACCTCTTACTAAGCTAACCCACAAGGAAACCAAATTCCAATGGAATGATGCATGTGAAAGGAGCTTTCAAGAGTTGAAAAGCAGGTTAACCTCAGCACCTGTGCTAGTGCTTCCAGAAGGCTCAGAGGGATATGCAGTGTATTGTGATGCTTCCGGAGTTGGTTTGGGGTGTGTACTAACACAACATGGTAAGGTGATTGCTTATGCCTCGAGACAATTGAGACCACACGAGAAAAACTACCCAACACATGATCTTGAGCTAGCAGCGGTTGTATTTGCTTTAAAGATATGGCGCCACTATTTGTATGGGGTGCACGTGGACATATATACAGATCATAAGAGTTTACAGTATATTTTCAAGCAGAAAGATCTAAATTTGAGGCAGCGGAGGTGGCTAGAGTTAATAAAGGATTATGATATTGATATATTATACCATCCAGGGAAAGCAAATGTGGTGGCTGATGCTCTAAGTCGTAAGACACTCATGGGTACCAGTGATCAGAAAGGGGTAAAGCAAGGCATGGCTAAGGATCTGCGTCAACTAGCCAATCTGGGTGTTCGTCTACTCGAAACTCCAAGAAAGGATATTATTGTACATAACGCTACCGATTCTTCATTGATAAGGGAAGTGAAAGAAAAACAGTGTTATGATCCTATTCTACAATGCCTTAAGGAGAAAGTAAGTCAAGGTATAATGAAGGAGTTTAGGCTTACACAAGATGGAGTACTTTATTGCCAAAATAGATTGTGTGTGCCTGATGTTAAAAGACTCAGAAGGAGAATAATGGAAGAAGCCCATCATTCAAGATATTCCATCCACCCAGGATCTACTAAGATGTATCATGACCTAAAGGGAGTGTTTTGGTGGGGAGGCATGAAAAAGGACCTTGCAGAGTTTGTGGCTCAATGTCCTACTTGTCAACAAGTCAAAGTAGAGCACCAAAAGCCAGGTAGTTACATGCAATGTATAGAGATTCCAACTTGGAAGTGGGATATGACTAATATGGATTTTGTAACTGGTTTGCCTCGTTCAGTTAATAAGTTTGACTCCATATGGGTGATAATTGATAGACTCACGAAGTCAGCGCACTTCCTGCCAGTTAGAAGTGATTATACAGCTGAAGAATATGCCAAATTATACCTCAAAGAGATAGTTAGGCTACATGGGGTCCCACTCTCTATTATATCTGATCGAGGAGCTCAATTCACGGCAAAATTTTGGAAGTCCTTTCAAAGGAGTTTAGGGACACAAGTGAATTTGAGTACAACCTTCCATCCCCAAACAGACGGCCAAGCAGAGCGTACTATTCAAACACTTGAGGATATGTTGCGAACCTGTGCATTAGATTTTAAAGGTAGCTGGGTAGAACACTTGCCCCTTATTGAATTTGCCTATAATAACAGCTACCATTCGAGCATCAAGATGGCGCCTTACAAAGCTTTGTATGGGAGGAAATGTAGGTCACCAATTGGTTGGTTTGAAGTGGGTGAAACCACCTTGCTCGGGCCAAATTTAGTCCAACAAGCCATGGAAAAAGTTAAGGTGATACAACAACGACTAAAAACAGCCCAAAGTCGTCATAAATCATATGCAGATATGCGGAGAAGGGGGCTGGAATTCTCTATTGGAGATTGGGTATTTTTAAAGGTATCACCAATGAAAGGGGTTATGAGATTTGGTAAGAAAGGGAAACTAAGCCCACGTTACATAGGGCCATATAAGATTACTAAAAGGGTCGGACAAGTTGCATATGAATTAGAGCTACCCCAGGAACTTTCAATGGTTCATCCAGTGTTTCATGTGTCAATGCTTCGAAAATGCATAGGTGACCCCTCTCGTATCACTCCTATAGAAGATGTACAGGTCACAGAGGATCTTACTTATGAAGAGGTACCGGTTGCTATTCTAGATCGCCAAATTAAAAAGTTAAGGGACAAAGAAATGGCATCAGTAAAGGTACTCTGGAGAAACAACCAAGTAGAAGAAATAACGTGGGAACCGGAGGAAGTAATGACATCCAAATACCCTCATCTATTTGAAGACAAGGAGGGACCAAAATATACAGAGGAGGAACATTAATAGGTATGTGTTTGAATACTAGTTATGTTATTAACAGTTGTGTGACCAGAAATTCAAACCTGCCTAGACTATACAGTTATGTTAACATTCGGGACGAATGTTCCTAAGGGGGGGAGGATGTAACACCCCACATTTTACATGTACTAGTAATGTTCACATAAAATGACATACGACTGTGGCCTTAAACGGAGAAAATCATTGACGTGCTTATGGAACTTAGGAAGCTAGCAGGTGAGTCACCTGTGTGGTTGGCTTAAATATATATATATATACATGAGGGAGAATAATTCATTCATAAGTGAACTCACTTGGAGTCTAGATGTTAGTAAAAAGAAAGGGGAACGAAGACAAGGCTTAACGCCGAAACTTTCCAAGTCTTGTGACAAACGAAGCCCAAGTTAGGGAGGCTATTAAAGCCAATGGTTTAGCATTATATTGGGCCAAGATTTTCAGCCCAAGATTTTTATATAATATGCCCAACTACATTCATTCACTACTAACAAAATTGGGCCCAAACAAAGTGCAAGAAAGATTAAGGAAAATGGGCCACTAAAGCCCATTGATTTAGAGATCCAAAAGGCCCAAGTGAAAGGGGAAAATTAGTCATTGACCAACTTGAGTTAATCAGCTGTAAATATCAGGAGAAAGTCGGTCTAAGGTCTCCTTAAAAAGGGACCAAAACCGAGCTCCTTAGGTTAACTAGTAGAAGACCAAAAATTTCAGCTTTTCTCTCTAAGTTTCTCTTGGCATTTCTTCACCTTGGAAGGCAACCAAAGGCTACTTTTTGAGTTCTTAAATTAGACCTACACCTTGGGAGTTAAGGTATGTAAAAATAACCATATACTTGATATGAATTTTCCATGGAAAGCAAGATAAGTTGGCTGGTGCACTGTGCAGGAATTTCTGGACAGCTTGTGTCCTGAAAGTTGTTGTTTGGTTTTCTTGGCTTTGGAACGATTCTTACCCTGATTTTTGACTTTAATATGATATAAAGTTGAGGTTATTAATATGTTATAGTGTGTATATGGTTGCCAAGGTTGCTGGACTGTTTTGCTAGTTCTTTGGAAACAAGTATCCTTATATGATCTTATGTGCTTCCAAAATGGTATTGGACTGTTTTGATGAGGGGGCTGATGTTTCACGTTTCCCCCTGTGTTTTGAGATATTTTGTGACTATGTTAAGTTTTTTTTTATGTATATATATGTTGGGAGCATCTGGTTCAAAGTTGGGACAAGTATGAATTGTTAACGACGAAATGTAGGGAGACGACGAGATGTTGTGCTTCTTAGTTGAGCGTTTTGTAAAATGGTTCTGTGTTGTAGTTATGGACTGTTGCCAGCATGTTATAGAGCTAATATAGGCTGTATACATCATGTATATGATAATGTGTACTGGTTGAAGACAGTTAGAATTGAGAAAGTCGGAATAACACCATTGAGTCGATGGTTATACGTTTGTTGCCAAAGTGTTGTGTCTTGTGAGATTGGGCTGTCCAGATGCATTGATTAGCTGCTAATACTAGCTTTAAAACATGATATTGTAGATAAATAGTTGGAAGAAAAGAAGTCATTTCGAGGTAAAAACAAGTTGATATGTCGAGGTATGTAAGGCTATTCGATCTCTTATTATTTGGCATGGAATCCAAAGTCTTTATTGGCACATAGAGATCTTTACAAACTTCGATATAACCACTCCACTCTTTCACATGTATTTGTGTGTCAGATTCGAGCATTGTCACTTCTGCATACATACATTGGATACCATAACATATGAGTCTTCTTTTTAGCTAAATAAAGTTCATATGTTGTTTATGTCCTACATGTTTCACTAATTGTATAACCCACTCTTTTCATTGTGATATGATGTTACATGGTCACATACTTGTCATTTGTCATGCTTATAGTCTTATAGCTCAAATGTTACGACCACCAAAGATTCATCTCAAAAGTAATAAGAAGATATATGTATACAGTTGCTTCTGTTGGGTGGTATCCCAGGGGTGAAAATATCACCTAGCATGGGTCAATCCTAGTATTACAGGGGGTATCCCAGGGGTGAAAGGAAAGCCTAGCATGGGTCGATCCTGATATAGATTTACCACTAATC
The DNA here is from genome assembly GCA_030864225.1 of Capsicum baccatum var. pendulum. Taxonomy (NCBI): domain Eukaryota; kingdom Viridiplantae; phylum Streptophyta; class Magnoliopsida; order Solanales; family Solanaceae; genus Capsicum; species Capsicum baccatum. The sequence goes on along the minus strand of CM061560.1, from coordinate 231,063,387 downwards.
AGCTGGTCTTCTGTATTACATGTTGTGCACAGATTATACAAGTGATAAGAGTAAAGTAACATAATTGTTATAAGATGCATGACTCCACAATATTCATAAAGGTGGTCTTTTACCCTACAGCAGTATATGGTTTCATTTGAGCTTTTATCTCATATATAGTACATGTTTCCTTACATATTCAGTACATTATTTCGTACTGACGTCCCTGTTGGGGGACCTGCATTCCATGCTGCAGGTGCAGAAGCTAATAAACCTCCCAAGTAAGAGTACAGGATATCAACTGCAGTCACTGAGCTCCAGGTTGCTTCGGGGCTTTGAGTCTTATCATATCTTTTTGCATTGTATAGTATCTTATCATGAGGCGGGGTCTGTCCCGACCCTTATAAGATAATGTTTCTTGTCTAGAGGCTTTGTAGACTATGTAAAGTATAGTATGGTCATGTATCGTATCGTAGACATTGTGGCTCCAACGGCCTAGTCATACAACATATTTTGGCTTGCTAGTCCCATTTATCTTTTGAGGGCATGTTTAGTATAAAAGTAACTTATAATGTTCATAGGTAATGTATTGCTACAGGTTGGTTCTCCCGAGCCTTACCAGCAACGGGTGCCAGTCCGCCTTAATAGGATTTGGGGCGTGACATTATCGCCTAACTTTCTATATACACCTATGGAGCTTCAATTCTCCCAAGATAGGATCCACGGTTCACAACTCATATACTAACTCAAGTTTCTCTCAATCTAAAACTTATGTCTTAATCTACCCGATTGACATATCCATTGGTCTAGGCCTTTTTAAAAGTATCTCATTTTCTTTTAAAAATAAGTGTTTCTCAATGATACCTATATCTCATGAATGTGTATGTATTAAATAAGGAAGATATTATCATAATCACATTAGTATGAATACAATCAATCCATTCAATACGTATATAAGTGATCTTATAAAATAGCTCAATATGTCAACAATTCATGATATCAGTTCTAGTTAGGCACTGTTAAAATAAATATGCACGTAAGAGATCATTAATATCATATGAGCCAATAACTCATATTTTTATCATGATATAGGAAAACAATGCTCAATAACGCATGTAATACCGATTCATGCCCCAACACGAGCATCACATTAATTATAAAGCATATAAATGCACAAATAAGATCAATGATATCAAATAAAGCTCCCACATGGGCAACATGCAATGTATGATACCTTAATTAACAACAAGAGTATAAGCCCTCATATGGGCACACAATAATAATAATAATCTCAAATTACAATTCCCACAATAATAATAATAATCTCAAATTATAATTTTCATAGTTATTTTTCTAAAACCCATAGCATGCTTTACTCATTTATTCCAGCCCAGTCTGAATAAAGTTAAATCATAACCTACCTCAAAATGATGAAATATACGACTAAAGTCATTTAATATAGATGGTTCCCCTTTCGAACAGTCTCAAAATTAAATAAAACAAACAAATATAGCATCTACACATTAAAAAAATAGCTAACGATACCCATATTGACCATATTTCAGATGGATCCAAAATGGATTCAAAAATGAGTTTAAAAATAAAAGGGGTAGAATTAAAATTTTATTTTGGAAACTCATTTTCCAAGGTAATAGGAGTTTATAGTCAAAATGCACTTGAAAATGAGCTAAAACTAGGCTTAAATAAAAAAATTATTTAAGCTTATCGATAAAAACCCCAAAAATAAATTTCAAAATTGAGATTAAAAAGTTGTTTTGAAGATACAATAAATAGGAATCAATGAAAACAAGAGTTTTTGGAGCTTACACAAGCTCAAGCGGTGAAGAAAATCCTAAAAATTACAAAACCCAAAGCCTTGAGGTCCAACAATGGCAAAATTCATGAAAAAAGACATATCTATACTGTTCTATGAATAGTACCTCAAAAAAGAGGTAAAAACTGGTTATCTTCATATCACGTTATCTTGAATTATAATTCTAAGATAGTGACTTTAGCTATGCCTGGGATGGATCAACTAGAGTTGGAGGGAGTGTATAAGGACAAACCAATACGAATTACATTATTTATCTAAGCTAGAAGGTTAGTGGGGAAGGGGTGTTCAGCATTTAACTCATCTTTGAGATTAACTGTGGGTTCCCCTTCTATAGAGTTAGTTTCGATGGTTTCCAAAATCTAGAAGTGCTTCTTTCAAATTATTATGTATGCCTCTAGATAGAGATATTGATTTTTGTACTGACTAAGAGCCGAATGCTCACCTTATATATTTCTCCATATAAAATAGATCCAAAAAAGTTGAGAAAATTCAAAACTCAACTGTAGGAACTACTTGACAAGGGGTTTATTCATCTAAGAATTTCACCGCGTAGTTCTCTGGTCCTATTTGTTAATAAAAGGGATGATGCTATTAGGATATGTATTAATTATAGATAGTTGAATAAGGTTACAATCAGGAATAAATATATTTTTCCTCGCATAGAGGATCTATTTGACCAGTTACATAATGAGATAGTATTTTACAAAATTAACTTGTGGTCGGGTTATCATCACCTGAAAATTATATTGGAGGAAATACCAAAGATAGCTTATAGAACTCAGTATAGCCATTACGAGTTCTTGGTGATATCCTTCAGGCTAACTAATGCATTGCGGCCTTAATGAGCTTGATGAATGCTATATTTAAGTCATTCTTAGATTCTTTCATTATTATGTTTATTGATGACATTCTTGTATATTGCAATAGTAAGGAGGATCATGTAGTTCACCTTTTTAGTATTGAAGATTCTAAGGAAGAGGCAGTTATTTGCCAAATTCTAATGTGAGCTCTAGTTGTCTTTGGTTTCCTTTCTGGGTGCTTTGTTTTCAAAAGGGGCTGATAGTGGATCCCTAAAATTTTGAGGAGGTTATGAGTTTGATTAACCTAGTTCAGTAATCAAAGAAAGGAGCTTTATTAGTCTCTCTAGTTATTACCACATATTTTTCAAGAACTTTACATCCGTTGCAATGCATTTAACAAGGCAAACTCAAAAGAAAGTGCCATTTGTTTGGTCAGGACAATGTGAGGAGAGCTTCCAAAAGCTCAATATTCTCTTGATTACACTCCTATCTTTTTTTATTGGTTGAAGGTAAGGACTTTATAGTGTTTTATGATATTTCACTTTTGGTCTTTGGTGTTATGGTAATTCAGGATAGGATTGCCATTGCTTATGCTTTGACGCAGTTAAAGCCTCATACAAAATCTAAGAAACCCATGAGTTAGAGTTAGCATTGGTGGTGTTTGAATTAAAGATTTTGAGGCACTATCTATATGGTGTCAAGTATGAAGTCTTCAAACCATCATAGCCTATAGCATGTGTTTACTTAGAAAGATTTGAATGTAAGACACTAAAGATAAAAAGAGTTATTGAAGGATTATGATATGACTATTCATTATCATTCAGGTAAGGACAATATGGTGGCAGATACATTGAGTTGAAAGGTTGTAAGGGTGGGTAGTTTGTTATTCTTGAGAGTATTTAGGCGATCTTTAGCTAGAGAGTTTCAAACTCTAGCTTCTCAGAGTATACAGTTTAGGGTTTTAGACAAGGGTGAAGTGTTGGCCAGTTTTGAGGTAAAGTCAATATTTCTAGATCAGATTAAGGCCACAATTTAAGAACAAGAAGTTGAATGTACTCCAAAATAAAGTGACTCCACTCTTGATGTGAGTTTGGTATTATTGTTCAAGAGAAGATTATGTGTTCCTCAATTTGGTGATTTGATTCGTGATATATATTTAGAATCCCACGATTCACTTTATTCTATTTATTCGAGTATAATCAAAATGTATCATGACTTAGGACAGCTTTATTAGTGGCCCGATATGGAGAGGGACATAGTGTATTATGTTTCCCAGTATCAGAATTATCAACAGGTGAAGTATGAACATCAAAGGGCAGCGGGGTTGCTTCAGAGAATACCTATACTGATGTGAAAATGGGAGAAAATTGCTATGGATTTTGTGGTGGGTTTCCTAAGACGTTGGGGAAATATGAATCTATTTAGGTGATAGTGGATCAATTGATAAAATCAGCTCATTTTTTACTAGTTTAGGTAGATTACAGCTCCCAACAGTTAGCTAAAATCTATGTGAATAAGATAGTGAGATTTCATGGGGTGCCCCTTACCATCATTTATGATAGAGACGTAAAATATACTTTTTAATTTTGGGATATGTTGCATAAGGAGTTGGATACTAAGATCACCTTTAGCACGACTTTTCATCCTCAAATAGATGGAAAGTTAGAGAGGACAATTCAGGTGGTAGAGGACATGTTGAGAGCCTATGTTATTGATTTTGGTGGTTATTGGGGCCAACTTATTCCATTGTGTGAGTTTTCATACAACAACAACTATCCTTCAAGTATTAATATGGCACCATTCGAGGCACTCTATGAAAGGAAGTATGGGTCACCTATTAGGTGGTTTGAGTTTCGATATGTTAAGCCTTTAGGCTTTGACTAGGTGAAAGAGGCTTTATAAAAAGTAAGATTCATTAAAACCAAGTTGTTGGTTGCTCAAAGTAGAAAAAAGAGTATGTAGACCATAAGGTAAGATACATGATTTTAAGGTTGGTGAACAAGTGTTGGTTAAAGTATCTCCCATGAAGGGAGTCATAGGTTCAGTGAGAGGGGAAAGCTTAGCCCTTGATATATTGGTCACTTTGAGATTCTTAATGGCGTAGGTCCAATTGTATACAGGTTAGCATTACTGTCAGAGTTATCAAGATTCCATCTAGCATTTCATGTCTCCATGCTCAGAAGGTATCATAGGGGTGGACATTATATCATTAAATAGGGCTCAGTTCTATTAGATAAGGATTTGGCTTATGAGAAAAAACTGAAGGCAATTCTAGATTGGGATGCTTGAAATTTAAGGACGAAGGAAATTTGTTTGATTAAGGTTCAGTGGAAGCATTGTTCGATTGAAGAAGCCACTTAGGAAATTGAGAAGGACATGTGAGACAAGTACCCTCAATTGTTTGAGGATACATGTACTCTATTTTTTCCTTGCTTCAAGCCTATTTTTCTCATTTGATCGTTTAGGGATGAACGATGGTTAAATTGGTATCTATTGTATCAACCCTTTTTGTAATTATGTGTAAGTCTCTTATATAAAATCTTATGCTAAAATTCTTCCCAAATTTAAAGTTATAAATTTCAGGCTAGGTTAGTTTCAGATGAAATCTGAGTGAGATATGGTCTAGTTCAAATTCAGGAATGAATCGTGATGAGTTCCCTTTGACCAAAGTATGATGGTGTTTGATGTAAATTCTAGATAGCTAAGATGATAAGAAACCTATAAAATTTTACGAAATTGAATCTGGGTAGGTAGGACTCTTAAAATTAATCTTAATGTAAAGGGTATTGGTTGGCATGTCTTGAAATTAAGGTATGTTGTGAAAATGGAGAGTTTTAGGGGAAATTTCACGACCTGAGGCTACCCCCTATTCGCGACAATGGTGCTTACGGTCCCAAAAGACCACAAGATAACCTATGAACTGGTACCTGTTGTGAGTACAAAATAATATACTGATAATGAAGACACATGCAGAAAATCAGCTGATAATTCCATAAGATTTTAGAAACTAAAAACAATACTTAATAATAGTTTAGAATATTTGGAAATATATTAAAAATATTGATAAACTGACTATCAGTCTGAATGAAAACCTTAAAAACTGACTGATTGTGGAGTTGATGGGACAACCCCCCAACTAACTCCGACTAACTAAATAACTGAACTGCTGACATAACTGAATATAAGATAAACCTGTCCTCAAAGAATGAGGACTCACCACTGCTGTTACTGCTGATAAGTTGATCTGCCTAAGTACGGTCAGGAAACTGAGCATCCAAACCTATGATATTAAACATCATAGCACAAGAAACGAGTATATGGTCAGTACTTTGAATGTACTGGTATATGAGATGAGGTTAGGCTGAAATGCATGGGTTATATGAATGAGATAATGACTGACTGAATGGCATAAGATAGTTGAGTATAAATGCATGAAAACTATAAAATTTGAGAATGCATGACCAAGCATAAAACATGTTCTGATATGGTTTGTAAATTGAAATACTGAAACACTAATAGCTGATAACTAAGATTGTGGGAGCCAGATATAACCGACATACCCCAATGTACTATCAGTGTCTAACCTATAACCCTAGTTGGAAGGGTTTCAGTACCATGCCCTGGGTACTGACCTTGGCTGTGTGGATCCAATAATCTAATATCCCGAAGGACAAGGATGTCATGCCTAATTGATGGGAGACCCCTCAAAGTCTATGGTGGTATCGTAGGTCTGGAACCTAGGGACTGCTACTAACGTCTCATGCCTACTGATGGGGGAGACAAGTGTCTCATGCCTACTGACAGGGGAGACGTCATCCCTATATTTACTCGGTGCTAACTGAGCCACGACTAAACATAACAACTAACTGAATGACAATGTTCATGGTTTATCTGAAATCATTCTGTAATTATTGGAAACCATGTAAACAGCTAAATTTTGAGTATCCATAACCCCCAGCACTGAATTGAAATAACAATAAGGACATATGAAGCCTTAAATACCATAAAAGGGAGCATTGTTCAAAATTTGACTCTTAGACATTTCATCAAACATATGAGGGTTATGAATTAATGCATAGGAATAGTTTAAAACATGTAATAATCACGTAGCTACAATACAAAAACCATAATTCAGGGATTTAACATGAAAACATCATCATTCTAACATGTAAGGTTTAATTCCATCAAAAACAAGTGTAAACATGATGTATAATCAAAATTAATAACAATTCATGGGGATATTGATCATAAAACATATAAAAACTCACAATTTGATATAAAAGAAGGATTCTTGAACTCCATGAGTGGAAAGGGCCCATGGATAAACATCACAAATACCTTTAATACTAAAATCTTAAAAGGTAACAACTTTCTTGAAAGTTCTTGGATGGTGAAACTTGAATTCTTGAGTTTTCTTGAAGGGTAGAGCATTTAATTTAATGAACTAGGGTAAAGCTTAGGGTTTATTTGAGAGTAAAATTAGGGAAAGTGAGAAAATAATGCCTTAATTGAAGGTAAATCTCGTGTTATTACGAATTGGGGCGAGGGCAAAAGATAAGACTGTCCCTCTAAAATTTAAATTTACAAATGGAATACCGATTGACCCATCACCATGATGCGATGAACTCTCCATCACGATACCCACCGTTATGCGATGCAATCGCGGTGAGGTGCTGGAAATGAAATCCAAACGTGTCTCAATCCTCATCTAAAAAATCTGAAACTTCCCCTAGACATGCTCCTTGCACCCCTAAACATGAATTAACTTAAAAACTTACATCTCAGGTTCAGGAAGGCCACTTTTAAAATTATCAAAGTTAAGAGTCCAAAAATAAAACAAAGTCCTCAACACTTAGCTAAATTTTTAGGTTCTAAGCCTCTTATACATGCACTATAAGTTGAACTGAGCTAAGACTAATACGGGGTATTCCAAGAAACCATACATCCTGCCTTGCCTATTTTTCTATAGAAATATGTATGTCACTGTAGCAGCATGCCCAAAAGCGGAGAAAATCTCGCTATTGGAAATCAACATGGTTAACGACCGCTATAGTGACATATTGTTGTACCGATGAAAATCAATGTTTTATTTTAAAAATTCCTAAAAATGATTTATTTATCTAAAACACATTTTGGACAAGAAAGATGCAATTTTGGGCAAAAATCACCAGTTAGTCATCGTTGTGCTTCATTAAGGTAAGGATTGTATCTCTAGTAACTAGTAAATTTGTAATCCACCCTTAGAATTATTGGTTTACATAGTTCGGAGAGAATTAAGGGATGATTTTAGTTGATTTTATAGTGAAAGAGAGTAATTTAAGTATGAATTTTGATTAATGGTCATTAAATTACTCTTGCATGTTGTTAATTCTCTAATTTAATCATGAAATTAATAGTTTTAGGTGAACTATAGTAAGAAGCCCTAGAACAGGGAGGAAATGATTATTATCTTATATTTGGGAGTTGGGGTGAGTTATAATCCCCCACGTGGTAGGTTATTTCATTAATTATGTATTTGTATGTATTTCTAGATTGAGATCAAGCAAAAGTTGCACTGAAAAGCATAGCTCAAGCTTAGTTAAGTTGTGCGGTATTGGATTGAGGTAGATGATGATATTGTAGTTTAATCTAATTTATACTATATGTGCATGTTAACTACGTCTTAGTATGGCTTGTTAGTGCATGTTGTTCGGTATGGTCAATTTAAATGAATTTATCTTGTTGTATGATTTTGGCCTACCTTATTGGTAAATGTGAAGTGTTTTAATATTTAAGACATTCTCACAGCTTATTGATGGAATAAAATTGACCAACACTTATGTCTGGGGTTTAAGCACATAGACAGAATTTCTCTCCTGCAGTAGTGTGTATGTACGAGGTTCAGGTGAGTTTGATAGTTTCATGAGTAAATCGAGAAATATATTTATATGTTTGATAATTTCTTAACTTTTGTTAACTTGTTTTGACTTGGTTTAACTGAACTTGACTTGGTTGTTAATGTCTTGACTTGCTGCTTGTAATCCTAAGCTTCTTAATTGATACTTGTTGCGTTAGGTGTAGGTTAGAATGAGTATGGACTTAACTTGTTGTACTACATTTTGGTTAAGTGTTTATATTCTCAATTTGAGTTGGCCAAATAATCCTACCAGTACACTATTATTTCTTGTGTATTGATACTACACATGCTTTTACTTTTATTGAGTGAATTGCATATTCCAGAGGCTCCTGCAAGACCTCACTTGTGATTTTAGCGTGTGATCCGCATTTCAGGGGTGAGCAACGTATTCGAGCTGTCATGAAATCCTTCTTTAATGATATTGTCCATTATTTGAATTTATGCACTTTTATTTAGTTTTGGTGTTTCATCCCCTTCTTAATATTCTTAGTATGTTTTTGTATACTGACTTTTAGATCCTAGGAATATTTTTGAGTTATTATTTTATTACATATTTTTTAGTTGTTAAACAGGATAATTCTTGAAATATTAATGGGATGGTTTTCTTCTTTTCTCTAAGTGATGGTTAATGCTTCCGGGGCTATGGTTCTCCCACCGGAGAATGGAGTGGGTTCCACTCATGTCCATTTGGGTTGTGATAGATTAAGCTCCTTATTCATTACATAGTGAATAAGTTGTAGTTGCGTCTTCACTTTTTGGATCTCAACAAAATCACCAGAACAGAAATTCCTAAACTCTTCAAATTATTTTGGAGAAAGCTTAGATTATATGTCCTTGATAACTTCATAATTCGTACAAGTTTGCCAATGACTAGAAGCATAGCTTTTATTACCCAATTTCCAAACAATTTTATTCTACATACAACAAAGATAAAAGAATTAAGTTATGAAACTAACTCAAAACAAGTAACTAAATCAAATCAATTATTAGCAAAACACATTGCAATACAAAATTAAACCCATCCACATAAAAGCTGCACATATTTAAAAATAATTAAACACATCCACACAAAAGCAGTACATATTTAAAAACATACACATAATCAGCACATCAACCTTATCAACATCAATCCGAATTATCATGTCTTTTGTAGGTGTCTTTCTCTTCTTTTTTTTCCTGAATCAACTTTAGATTTTGCCTTTGGAATAGAAACATCACCACAAAATCATCATCATCTATAACAACTTTTTATTTTTCTTGCAATCAACATCTAGTTTTCTCCTTTTAGATTTCAATTCATCGGCTTCACCACATTCTTTACCCATAGATTTAACTTTTTTTAATCAATTTTACCTCCAATAGGTACCTGTTTCCTATGGTTCACATTAACAGAAGTTTTTTCAGGAGTTTATTGTGAAAAATCTAATGAAAAGGATGGAAAATCATCACCTGACTTACCAGACAATCCAGAATTACGAAGAACAATGAAAGTTTGAGAACTTTTTCTTCTCGACATCTTCTCAACAGGTTTTTAATCAATACTCAGAACTACACAAGATGGAATAAAAAATGATGCCTCAATTGAATATGAATTCTGAGTCCTAAGACTTCTCCTAGTTGATAGAAGCTCAGTTATTGTGACAGAAATCTGAATTGTTCAAAAATCCTAAAATTAACACAAATAAGACAATCACCGAAAAAAAATTAAAAGTTTTCTCCTAAAAACAATAGTAACACCAAAAATAACTCAAAAATTGCTAGAGGAATCAAAATTTATGCACAAATCCTAAGAAATAACAAAATATAATAGTTCACAAAATCAAAAATTCTACACGTAATATGAAAAAGATAACATCAATTTAGCTCATCCATTGAAAGAGAAAGTTAAATTTCTGCAAAAATCCTCAAAAAATAATATTAAAAAAAGTGCAAATTTTCTCCAAAAAATCAAAAATAATAACATTGAAAATCATACAGTTTTAATCCATAAATTCTATTAAAAATAATAAAATAAGGCAAACATTAAAACAGAAAATCAAATATATTCAAAAAATATTCACATAAAAATATACGAAAAAAATAGCAAGGGGGAAAAATAATATATTTGTAATTTTGAAAAAACTTAACATCAATAATAGACAAAGTAAAAAAAAATCGTGAAGATAGAGAAGAGAATGGAGAATGTACCTCAAGGTTGAAAAGCAAAAGAGAAAAGTGAAGTGGCAAAGAAATGGAATAAACAAAGAAATAAGATATTAAAGAAAAAGCTGTTATTAACAGCAAAATTAAGCTAAGAGTCGTAATTGTAAAAGTTCTACTATTAACGCTAAGATAAAGCCTTTTAAGTTATTATGTAAAAAAGAATTATTAATTTGGTTTGTGAAACCAAAATAAAATTTAATGTCTATCAAATAACTTACACATTAGTTACCAAAAAAAATAACTAATACATCTAATAAATCCAATAGCATATGAAATTTCATTGTTTTGCACTATGAACAGTCCTATTATTTTTTTTATAATGTGCGCCTTAATCTCTCTTTTTAAAAGAGTAAAAAATCCATTTGTTGAATTTATTTTAGAGGGTAAATTAGGAAAAAAAAAGTAAAAATTCCATTTTAGAAAATTACATTGGGATGAGTGATTCTTGTTTTGGACATTGAAGAGGTAAGGTCCAGATTTCTAGTGAGCAGATGTGAGAGGTTTAATATAGTCTAAGGGTGTTAAGTGGGTCGAGTCGGGTCAATTTGGAATTGGCCCATTAAAATTATCTGGATTGTGGGTCGGATCTAATTCGGGTTGGGGTTAAGTGGGTCGGGTCGAGCCGGGCTCAACAGTAAACTATGTAAAAACAACCCTAATTCGGTCCACTTAACCCAACCCGGGCAAACCCATCTAAACTAGGTCAAATCCGGTTAAAAATTCGGTGAAATCCGATCAAAAATAAAAATAAAAACTTTTTTTCAATATACACTATATATACCCACCTAGAAACATTTTAAATAAGTTAAACAATATATATACACTATATATATAGTATATACTACATTAGAATTTAAAAAATATATATACACATATACACAATTACACATATATACGCACCATTCAATGTATATTGCTACTTTAAAGTTTAAACAAAATATACTTCAATATATATACATTACAATATATATATATATATATATATATATATATATATAGTTATATAGTTATATATAGTTATATATAGTTATATACCAATTTATAAAACATATGCACATGTATACGCTAAATATACACGTCTATAGAAGATATATACACACATATACGCAACATTCAATATATATGTACTATTTTAAATAAAATATACTACAATATATATACATTACAATATATATATATATATATATATATATATATATATATATATATATATAGTTATAGTTATAGTTATAGTTATAGTTATAGTTATAGTTATATGCTAATTTAAAAAACATATACACATGTATACGTTAAATATACACGTCTATAGAAGATATATACACACATATACACACAATTCAATATATATGTACTACTTTAAATAAAATATACTACAATGTATATACATTACAATATATATATATATATAGTTATGTACTAATTTATAAAACATATACATATGTATACGTTAAATATACACGTCTATAGAAGATATATACACATATATATGCTCCATTCAATGTATATGTACTACGTTAAATAAAATACAACAACAACAACATACCTAGTGTATTCCCACCTAGTGGGGTCTGTGGAGGGTAGAGTGTACGCAGACCATACCACTACCTCAAGAGAGGTAGAGAGGCTGTTTCCGATAGACCCCCGGCTTAGGACCAATAACAGTATAACAAATACAAAAAGTAAGCAGATACAAACTAGTATGGTACACAAAACAAACTAACAGTATAACAAACACAAAAGATAAGTGCATAATAAACTAGTGCGGGATGCAAAAAAACCAACACCACTAACCCCAAAAACTACAGCCCCAACACTACGAACCAAAAACTTCATACCCAAAGGAGCACTCCCCTATTACTACCGCCGCGCGCTCCCACCCCCAACCCTCTACCCTAATCCGCGTCCTCCACACCTCCCTATCAAGGATCACGTCCTCTGTAAGCTGTAATTGCTCCATATTATGCCTAATCACCTCCCTCCGATATTTGTTCGTTCTACCTCTAGTCCGCCTAAAACCATCCATAGCCAGAGTCTCACACCTCCGCACTGGAGCATCAGGGCCCCTCCTCATCACATGCCCAAACCAACTTAGTCTCACTTCTCGTAACTTATCCTCCATCGAGGCAACTCTCACCTTCTCCTGAATAATCTCATTCCTCACCCTATCTTTCCTGGTATGTCCACACATCCATCGCAATATTTGCATCGCTGCCACCTTCACCTTTTGGATGTGGGAATTCTTAACTGGCCAACACTCCGCTCCATACAGCATAGCCATCCAGACTACCACTCTGTAAAACTTACCTTTAAGATTCGGGGGAACCTTCTTATCACAAAGGACTCCCAAAGTGAGCCTCCACTTCAATCACCCTTCCCCAATACGTTGCGTGACATCCTCATCAATCTCACCATTACCCTGAATTATAGACCCCAGATACTTGAAACTTTCCCTCTTCTGGATGGCAGGAGAGTCTAGCTTCACAACCCCTCCATCTTCTTGCGACATATTACTGAACTTACACTCCAAGTACTCCGTCTTTATTCTACTTAACCGAAAACCTTTAGATTCAAGCATCTGTCTCTAAATATCCAACTTATCATTAACTCCACCCCGAGTCTCGTCGATCAGCACCACATCATCTGCAAATAACATACACCAAGGCACCTTCCTTGAATATGTCACGTCAAAACATCCATCACCAAGGTAAATAGAAATGGGCTAAGAGTCGATCCCTGGTGCAACCCTATCAAAACTGTGAAGTGCTCCGAATCTCCACCTACCGTCCTCACACGAGTCTTCGCACCATCATACATATCCTGAATCGACCTAATGTACACCACGGGTACCCCTCTAGCCTCCAAGCACCTCCACAGAATCTAAATATTGCAATATATATATATATATATAGTTATATATTAGTTTATAAAACATATACACATGTATACGTTAAATATACATGTGTATAGAAGATATATACACACATATACGCACCATTCAATATATGTACTATTTTAAATAAAATATACTACAATATATATATACATTACAATATATATATATATATACATACATACATATATATATATATATAGTTATATACTAATTTATAAAATATATACACATGTATACGTTAAATATACACGTCTATAGAAATATATTCACAGATATACGCACCATTCAATATATATGTACTATTTTAAATAAAATATACTACAATATATATACATTACAATATATATATATATATATATATATATATATATACATATAGATATAGATATATATATAGTTATATATAGTTATATACTAATTTACAAAACATATACACATGTATAAATTAAATATACACATCTATAGAAGATATATACACAAATATACAAAACATATGCTACTTAATATAATAAATTAATAATACTTGGTAGTAAATTAATAATATATTAGAAGTAAGTTTTAAATTTAAAGTAGAAAGTCGATTTAAATCATTAAATAAAAATAATTACAAAGTAAAGACTAAGGAGTGAATGAATGTTGAATTTTATTGATTGCGAAATGATCCAAAATTTATAATTTACATGAATGAAAAATCTACAAATTATGCATCATTTTTTCCAACTCATTCATGTTAATATTAACGGGAACTTGCATAGGATAATCAAAGTCAACGGGGGCAAAATCATGCATTGGACGTGATTTTGCTGAGTTCTCCCATGAAGACATAATTTCTTCAAGTTTCAGCTCGTCATTCGGCTCCGGTTCCATTCCTTGGTTTCTTCTTTCTGCTCTAATCCAATCTCTGAGGCAAACTAGAACATTCATTGCATTGCTTCCCAATGAGTGTCGGTTGTCTCCAAGCTGTTGTCATCCCTGACTAAAGGCTCTCTCTGATGCAACAGTTGACATTGGAATATTCAAGATATCTCTAGCTAATTTTGAAAGCACAGGATATTGTGTTTCATTACTCTTCCACCAATCCAACGTGTTGATCTGTCGTCTGCGATCCTCTAGCGGCGATCGAAGATAATATTTCAGCTCTTCCCGATAAGTTGATGTGTCAGCTCTTTCATCAACACTGTTCCAATAAGGTAAATCATAAAAGGAAACAGAAAAACCACTATGTGCCGGCCTTTTAGAAGATGATGGCTCCTCGGGAGATGAGGAGCAATAGTTGGAGTGATATTTGTAGGTACGGCTAAATCAAATAGATCAGCATAGTGATTATATAATTTTTCTATGTATTCATTCGCATCACCCATAGCCGTCCAAAAATCAGGTTGTACTTGTTCAGAATCATTGTTAGTATTTATTTCTAAGTTAGCATAAATAGTAGTACTAAAGTGGCACAGTATTATATTTCATGCACGGATTTAGCATAGCACCAACCAAGTAAATAGGGGGAATCGAGAAAAAATATTTTTTAAATTTAGTAAACATGGCACCAACAACTGCTTTATAACCTTCTTTATTTTTATATTCTTTGAGAAAACCAGAAATAGCGATTATATATGCCAAAATGTTACAACAGTAGGATAATAAGCACCGGAAAATTCAACTGTAGCTACATAAAATTTTTCTAAAAACTTAACAAGATCATTAATTACAACCCAATCAAAATCATGTAGCATACAATCAGCAGAATCAGCAAATGAACCGCAATATTGGTTAAAAGCTAGTGTAATAGAAACTCTATATTTATAACAAGTTTTTAAATAATCATACGTAGAATTTCATCTAATATCAATTTCCTCAGGCATCAATATCGGCGCAAGTCCATTTTCTTGACATTTAACTTTAAATTCTCTAATTCTTTTTCTTTGATTATTTTCTTGAATAAAACCGACAACAAGACGGATTTTTTCAATATAAAGGTCAAAAAAATCAAGACCATCTTTTACAATTAAATTATATATATGACATGCACACTTAATATGAAAAATTTCAGGCAATGACGGAGATAGCTTAGATTTTAATTTTTTTATAGTAGTCTTGTTATTAGAAACATTATCAAAAGCAATACATAAGATTTTATTTTCGATACCATAAAATCCGACAACTTTAACAATAGAATCAACAATAAAATCTCCAGTATGTTTACGATCTTCATCATATAAAAAAGCAAGAATACGTTTTTGCATCACAAAATTACTATCCATCCAGTGACAAGTAACGGTTAAATAATCATTTTTATTTATAGCACGACCAAGATCAAAAGTTAGGGACAATCTACATTGAATATTTTTTTAACAATATTGTGAATGAAGTCTAAAAATATTAGATCGACAAGTACTTCTAGGAACACCATTAAACATAGGATTATAAATTGCTTGAATATAATGAATAAAGGCATTAGAAGAAGGAAAACTAAAAGGCAAACAACCCACAGCTACCATTTTCGTTACCTGACCGGTTGCTGGGTCCATTCTAGTTTGTGTTGGCCCACCAACATCCCCACCACCTCGTGTAATATTTAACTCTTTTTCGTGAGCATCACCTATATGTCTCATTAACGTAACCATATCCCCTTACTTGCCTCCGCTTTTATGCTTATATATTTGTTGACAAATATTGCATTGCACCTCAGTATTTATATACATTCAAAAAATTGTCATGCAATACTAGGTGTTTTACAAGCTCTTGGGGCACGGGGAGGATGGGAAGTGAGATTAACCGATTCAGATCTAACATTAGCATTTCCTACTGCATGTGTTTCTCCAATATTTTTATCATCTTCGTCTAAATTAACCACATCTACTTTATTTTCTTCTTCTATACCGTAATTTTTCTGAGCTTCTACATAATCCATATCATGAGAACCTACACCTGAAGGTACACCTACTTGTTTCTCAAAAGGTTGACTAAGCGGTGTCGGAGGCACATGGGTATATCTACTACTTGAACTACCTCTACCGCTAGTAATTCACTTTTTACTACCACTACCGCTTCCGGAATAAAAAAATTTAACACCTTTAGTAGCGAGGTTTCTTAATTTATCTATAATATAAATTAAACTAAAAAAATTTAAAATACACAAATATAATAAAATTAAATAATCAACAATTAGTACACTAAATAAAAATTAAATGTAAGAGATAGAATGACAATACCAAATTTTGGAAGTATCTGAAGGTTGCGACTTTAGAAACTTTCACTCATACTTTGTAATCGCAAAATTAAAAAATTAAAGTGAGCACTTAAGGAAATTAAATTTATAGAATATTTGAGAATTGAGAATTGAGATTTGAGAGAGAATGAGATTTGAGAGAATTAAAAATTGTGTGAAAAATAATTTGAAGGTGTAGGATATTTATAGAAATTTTTTTGGGATTAAAAAATATTATAAAAGTAAAAAAACAAACTAATTAATGGACCCAAACTAGCCGTTTGGACCCAAAAATGGCTATATAGCCGTTGGGCCAACGACTAGTTTGGTCCAAAATCCAAAAAAAAAATTAAAAAAATTAAAACCGAGTCGGGCCTGGCCAGTTAACCGGCAGACCCCAATTGGGATGGGTCCGGTCTGGGTTAACCAGGCTCAAAATAAAAAAAAATGGCCTGGGACCCGGTACCTTAAAGCCCTTGGGCTTACCTGGCCGGTTTCATTAAATGGGCCGGTTTGTGCCGAGTTGGGCTGGGTCAACCCAGCCCGTTTGACAGGCTTAATATAGTCAGTACGAGGAGAGGTAGAGGTAGGCCAAAAAAATATTGAGGAGAGGTGATTAGATAATACATGTTGCAGCTTTAGGTACAGAGGACATGACCTTAGATAGGAGGGCGTGAATGACATGTATTAGGGTATGTAGAACGTTAGTCTAGTAGGAGTGTTGTCTTGCTTGTCGAGGATTTAGGCTTGTTGGTGTTTGTTGTCATATTGGTCGTAGTATTTTAGTCCCTATTGGATTCTAGTGAAATGTGAACGAAAAATGCAGGAAAAGTGAAAATGTATATCCACTTTATAAAAGAATGTTTCTTTCACATTGGTGGGAGAAAGAAATATTTGTGTGCTTAAATGTTGAAGCATTCGTCCTTGTTGTTACTGAGGCAAGAAGAACGAAATCCTCGTGCCTCATTATCGATCGCTTGGCTCAACTTCGGCTTTATCTTCGAATTTAAATTTGAATTTGTCAAGTGATCGACCAAGAGATTATCTTTTTAGAAAAAAATTATTTGAAACTTGAGATTTAATGATTGTTTAATCCAAAATTTTGATACGAAAATATTTCCTATTTGCGGACGCACACGAGCATGTGCGGACACATGTCACAACCACCTCGAAGGGATGCGACCCTTATGAAAAGGGGACTGTACACACACCGGGCGATCTGCGGACGCAGATTCAAGCGCATGTGCCAACGCAAGTAAATGAAAAAACATTGGTTTGTGTAATTGCTGACATGCGGATGCATATCGTGATCTGCGGCCACATGTGGGGTTCACAAGT
Source organism: Capsicum baccatum var. pendulum (assembly GCA_030864225.1). Classification (NCBI taxonomy): domain Eukaryota; kingdom Viridiplantae; phylum Streptophyta; class Magnoliopsida; order Solanales; family Solanaceae; genus Capsicum; species Capsicum baccatum. The sequence continues at coordinate 231,045,240 of CM061560.1, read as the reverse complement.
CGTCCCGTTGTTTAAAAGTTGCAACTTTTCATAAACCATTGCTTATTTTCTGAAGCAACTCTTTATGGCTATAAATACCAAATTTTTCCTCAAGTATAGGAACGAAATTTTAAAGTGCATAAACTCTTCTTCTTCTTTCTATAAACTCAAGTGTGATTTACAAACCGTTGAGTGTGTTTGTAGTTCGACAGAGCTTGAGGTACCGTTATTATGTCTAAGTGATTCAGTTTATCCTGGGAGAATATATTTCATAACCTCGGATACTTGAGGAGAATGATTTTCTTAAGAATATATCGTGAATTTGGTGGACTTAAATCTTTCAATCTCTATCTCTTTCTAAACATTTGGTTTTGCTATTATATGACTCATTTTCCTTTTTAGCCAGTTCCCGAAAGAATGACACATTTCTACTTTAGTAATATTTTAATTTTAAAATGTCCATTTTATCATGAAAGTGATTTATAGCCACATAATATCTATGATTGATTTTAGACCATAAGTTTCAAAATTCTTGAATAATTGATTTCAAAAAGGGCAACTGGGTTATAAGCCTAATGCTATTTTATTAGTATAGGAAAGCAGATAAAGTACAATCAAAGGTAAGTCCTAAAAATGTTGAAAAATTGCCTGAAAATTGAGTGTCCATCTTGATGCCGAAGCTCATCAAGCTTCAGCTTAAGTGTATTTGATTCCCCCATTTTTGTTCTTTGGGTGTGCAATTTTAGCTTATCGAGGAAGAAAAAAATATAAAAGGCTAGTATTGTCTAACATATCCTTCCATATTTATTAGTTGTATGCTATTACTTGGGAGAGTTTGCAAAATAGACACTTTCAAAACTTATTTTGGTATTTAGACACAAGTCTTGGAAAATTAGGTGTTTTGACACTAAAATGACATCATCACTTTTTACATACAAATCTAACACACAAGTTTTAAACTTTACACTTTAGTCTCCCATCTCATCCATTTAATATTTAATATTTTCCACCATTTTTTCATATTTTCCCATTTTAATTAAAAAATTATCCAAGAAGCCACCAATAGGAGCTCCCTTTTTCACTAATAATTTTTGATTCTGGTGACTTTTTTTGGCCACTTTTTTATGACAAATTGCTCATCACATATGAAAATCTCCATTCTTGGTCATTGCCTATATTGTTGTTCCATCGTTTTTGAAAAAAACGCAAAAATATTTTTTTCACCATTTTTACTAGCTTAGAAAGCTTTTCAAATCCACTCAATACCTCGTCATTAGATATATTTCAGTAGTTTAGAAGTCCTACACATACATTTGTCCATCCCAGAGCTAGGGGGCATTGATTATATCCAAAATCAGTCCATTCGCATCTTTGTACGGACGATTTTATATCAGTGATTGATCAGTCATCGACCAGCTATAGACCGATACCTTAATCTATTATCGATTAGTGTGGTCTATTATGGCAGTAGCTGAGAAAATTATCGTGGGTGATAATTATATGGGTGTGTGGGAGGAGGGTCCCAACTATTGAAAGTGGAAATCTACTAGCAAGAAGACAGTGCCTATCCCGCTGCCTCGCAATGGTTCATACAATGACATGGTTCGAAGCGAAATCGAGAGCAGAGAATTAGATTGCGAGCCAAAGAATGTTGTGATTAGCTATGTAATGAATGGGTGGGGTAAAATACATCCCACATTCAGAAAAAATGATTGGCGTATGTTGTTATACATGTTGGATGTCGTTGTCGATGGCTCTAGGCCATTATTGAGGATAAATGTCATCCCAAGATCTCCGACAATCCCGTCACCACAGCCGACAATTGATGAACATGATTCATTTGAAGATGAGAGTTTGGATACTCATCCAATGGATACGAAAGATTATTCAATGGAATTGGAAGATTTAATTTTCTCTAAAAAGGCGGGAGAAGAGTCTGATTTGGGAGCACAAACCAACCACACCTTCTTCGACGAAATTAATTTTTAGATAAATCAAATATTTAGCAGCAAAAATGAGCTGAAATTATTGCTAGATGTAGCAGCTGTGAGAAATATTTTTGATTATGCAATGTTGTAGAGCTGCGGCAAATTCCTCAAGGTGAAATGCATTTGTCCTAGTTTCGCGTGGATGTTGCGGGTGAAGAAGGAGGTTTCAGCGTAACCACGACCTTCTCCTCCTCCGTAATGACCTAAACCATCTTTTCTATGGTCTAGGACAGAACAGGGAGCACTGTCACCATGAACTCCGGTGTATCGCCTAGTTTTTACGAGTGATTATGGAGTGACTCAACCTAGAGCCCGAGGAGATGATCACCACACCACCACCCCCTTAGTTTAGGTTTTAATTTTTGTTGTTTTTTTGTTTTAAGTTCATTGCAATGAGAAGCTTTCATGGTTAGGAATATGTTAGATGAAAGCTTCTTTATTTTGTTATTTTTTGCTCGTCTTTTGCTGCACATATGGTTCTACACCATTACAATGAAGTACGAATGAAGTATTTTTGTTTCCTACATTTGTCTCCTCTTTAATTTTGCATTTTTGTTCTTGTTTAAATTTTTGCAATTTCTCCTGTTAGAAGATGAATCAAACGGTTGTGAGATGTGAAAATTAATTCATATATAATAATGGAAAATGAATCTGGTCTATCCAGGGTTATTGTGCTGTAAATATGGTGCTAAACCATTGCAATGAACTTATGAATGAAGTATTTTTATGTTTCTTGCATTTGTCTCCACTTTAATTTTACAATTCTCTTGTTTTTTGAATTTTTGTAATTTACCCTGTTAGATGATGAACGAAACAGTTGTCAGATGTCAAAATTAATTCATATATGCTAAAGAAAAATGAATGTTGTCTATTCACGATTATGTTGATTTATACAAAATTAAATGCAAAGTCGATGTATTTTATTATTTACAGAGCTCAATATCTATGCGCGAACATCTATGTAATCGATGCATTCCACTATGAAGTCCATCGATTGTGTCCAGTGTATATCATAGACGGTAAGCCTTGTCAATAATATACCGTATTGGTTTATTGTCCTTAGTAGCATATTTGGGAAAAATGAGAATAATTAGTTAATCAATTAATAAATAATTGAATTTTATGCTATTAAAGATTCTTAAACACGTCATGTGATCGTATGAGAGTCCACGTAAATTATAGAAGGTGATCAAGGATGTGTGAGGATAGATTGCGGATGAACAAATGAATTCCTCACAACATGCTTTTTCCTTGGTAAACATTGCCCTTAGGATGTTGGTTGTTCAACCACAACTCATCACCTCACACATCTTTGATCAACACTTATAATTTGCGTCTTATAATTTGCGTGGACTCTCATACGATCACATGACTTGTTTAGGCTCATTCCATTGCATAAAATTCAATTACTTATTATTTTATTAATTAAATAATCCTTTTCAAAATATGTGCTAGTCATGGTCTATAAATATGTGTCCTAGTCTAGTATATTTATTAATGAAGTTGTATACCATATATGCTAGACTATGCTTAATTATGTACTCGACCTGATATAGTCTAGCATAGACTGTAAACTACTTCCACAATTAAATAACTAGATTATGATATTTAATCATAGACCATGACTAACACATATTTTAAGAGGGATTAATTAATTAATAGAATAATAAATAATTGGATATTATGCAATTAAATGAGCCTAAACAAGTCATGTGATCATATGAGAATCCACATAAATTGAAAGTGGTGATCAAAGATGTGAGGTGATGAGTTGTGGTTGAACAAATGAATTCTCCACAACATACTTTTGCTTTGGATAGACATTACCCCAAGCATGTTTGTTGTTCATCCACTACCCATCATCACACATCTTTGATCACCTTATCCAATTTACGTGGACTCTCATACGATCACATGACTTTTTCAAGCTCCTCTAATTGCATAAAATTCAAATATTTATTATTTTATTGATTAAATAATCCTTCTCAAAATATGTGCTAATTATGGTCTATTAATATGTATCATCGTCTAGTGCGGTTATTAAGGAATTAGCTCTTAGATTATGCTAGACGGTCTATCTATGTGGTGCATCATCTACCAAATGCATGAGAAGGCATCGATTATAAATAGGGTCTATGAAACTAGTCTAGAAGTAACAAAAATCTAAATATTAGATTTTTACAACGGTAATAAAGTACACTTCAAATCATATTCAATGGTAATATCTCACTTTTTTCTTCTATAAAAGGAAGGCTATTTTCTTGTTAACACTCTCATTTTTTGGCTTTAATTTTTGTTAACAACTACAATGTCTCAAGCATCCTAAACATCAAATGCAAAAGTGTCCTACATATGTCGTTGTGGTAATCCAGTTGTTTTTAGGATGTCATGCACCGATTTGAATTCAGGTCAAAAATTCTTTAACTGTGCGGTTGGAAAGAATAATGGTGGATGCTCTTTTTTTAAGTGGCTTAACGAAGACTCACCAATGAGCAGCCCATAGATATCAAATTTTTGAGGTACTTCCAAGTTTCATATACTATAAAGGCTTCAGGAATCTAAAGAAAATAGAGATCTACTCATGACATTTCTAAAAGAAGCTGAAGAGCAAAGGGATTACTTGAAAGGATCACTAAAAGAAGTTGAAATGGAGAGGGATCAACTAAAGCAAATGTTGATTTTGGCCGAGGAAAAAAAGAAAGCCTAAAAAAATTATTGTATGATTTGTTATTGTTGTTGGATTTCTGAAAAGGTATAATAGGGATATAGAAAACTGAATAAATAGATGTATGGTTTCTTAAATCAATCGTAGGTGTAATCTATAATTAATAGAGAATTATGTCTATGTCTTTTATCATCGACCTCTATAAAACATGATAGTTACTGTAAATATATGATTTACTCAATCGATAGTCTGTTAAGTTTATAAATTATAGAGAACAACTTCTACAATATTTTCAATCAACCACTATAAATTAGGACAATAGCTGAACTGGTAACGCAATGCAGTCAACTGTTTAATCTAATTAGACAATGGAATAACTAAAAATAATTTCATCAGTAAATGTCATCATTGACATGCCAAATATATGTAATTCAATTATCCATAAAAAATAAATCACTAAAAACAACAAATCATTAAGAAAATCGTTTGTTCCAAATCTACCAAACTACTTGTTTTTTTGATTGAGTTCCGCAACAATGCCCATCACCTCCACTTCTTTTTCATAATTCTTTTTCTCCCCTTCTTTAACTTGTTTCTTCTCATTTTCCATCTCTTCTTCTGATGATGATTTCTTCTCTTCTTCAAAGTTTTCAGCCTCCTGTTCAACCACTAATTCTTTACCAACTGTCTTCTCATTTTTATCTTCTTCTTCTGATTTCTTTTAATTGCTTATGAACTCTTCTCACTATTTATGATCTATAGCAAAAAATAAATTTGCAGTGGTCAATTTATCGACCACTGGTCTATTAATGAAAATAAAAAAAATGCAGCAAAAATAAATCTGTAGTGGTCGATCTATCGACCACTAGTCTATTAAGAAAAATAGGAAAATACTTTACATCAAACATGCAAATCAAGTTCCAAATTCACCAGATATTGGCATTGCAATTCACAACAACAAGAACACCATTAAAATGGGTCTAATTCAGCACAAAAAATTCAAAATCAATACGCAATATAAGTATAAAAATTTTAAAAAAAAATTACTCATTATCCAAAGAAAAACACGATTAAACATGCAGAATTGACAATGTTAAATTTTGACTAATTCAATGAAGAACAACGTAATTTTTATCAAAATCAAAGAACCCCAACACAAAACGTCATCGAAAAAATTACTAAAATGAATCTAAAACTGATCGGGGAAGAAAATTAGACATACCTGAGAAAGAGAAACTGAAAAATTTTGCCTGAGGAAGCAACAATTGTTCAATTTTGTTTTTCAAAAAATATGAACTAAAATTGAGAGATGGAAGGTTTTGAGGAGAGAGAAATATATTTGAAAATATTAAATAATTTTATAAAAAATTAATAAATATAAAAGAGGACCATGTTGTATTTTTTAAAAAGTTGTACTTTTTTCTCAAGTTTTAAAAATGTTAAAGAAACCCATGACCCCACAACCCTGGCCCATTTTTTACCCTTTTTCATACCCCAACCCTAAAAAATAAATCAAAAAGAAATTTGGTGTCTAACCCTCAAAATAAGTTTTCAAGGTGGGTACTTTTCAAAATATTCTCCTATTACTCTCACGACCTGTTTGACCATGAAAATTTTCACTTTTTTCCAAAAGGTTTGCGGTTGGCCATGAAGTTGAAATTTGACTTCTAAACATTTATTGCAAAAGTTGTGGTTAAATACAATTTCAACTCCATCTTTGCAAAATTTATATAAAGTGATTTTTTCTTATTTTTCACGACCAAACGCCCACTTGGTATTACCCTTGTAGCTTCTTGTTCGTTGATTTTATTTCCTATCTGTTGGTTATTGTACTTCAATTTTCATATTGTATTGTTGAGGTTATTGTTCAGGTTGATTTGATGATTTGTTAGTTGTTTATAGTATTTTTTCGGTGTGGCTTCTTCATTTTGTTATTATTTTTTCTCTAATGCTTTCTTCGTGAGCTAAGAGTGTATCTCAAATAGCCTCTTTACCTTCAAGATAGAGGTAAGACCTGTACGCACCCCTACCTGCCCTGGATGGAAAGATACCACTTGGTGGCATTACACTAGGTATGTTGTTGTTGTGATGTTTTGTTGCTTCTATTATGTCTTTTTCTAGACTATTTTTTCTTGAGCGGGGTCTTAGTGTAACGGTGTTACTACTTCACCTCTGAGGTAGAGGTACAGACTACGTACACTCCAGACCCTACTTTGTGGGAATGCAGTAGGTATGTTATTGTTGATGTTGTTGTTGTGGTGTTGCATGTGTTTTATGAAGAGATTTTGCGGTTAAAATTTGTTTTTGTTCCTTCCTTGTTGTTCGGTGCTTGTTCTATCAATTCATTTGTGTTATTTTTGCTGGTAGTTGTTTAGGTGTACTCCATTGTATTTTTCCATTCTATAATGCATTCATGTGTTTCTTTTCTTATCCAATAAAATTATACTAAGAATGATTAGGCAGATGCACCCCCGCCCCACCCCCCTCCCCCCTCCCCCACCTCAAACAAATTTAAATCAATAAGTTCTAGCCCAAACTGGAAACTCAATATTGTAAAAGTCAAAAAAGGGTTAGTGTTTCCTTACTTATAGTTACTATCTTTGTTCTTAGCTATAACTTTGATGTTTCCTTTGTTACATGTTAGGTTCAATCTCTGAATATATCAGCATCAGCTTTGCAGACGAGCTATCGAGTTGAATCTTCAAAATTGAAATTGAATCATCTAACTTCAACTACAAACATATTTGTTGCCTGTCTTTAACTTGCACACATTTCAATCGACTCTTCTCTAATGATTCTCTATGGTCGATTGTTAGAGTTGTGATCCAAATTTTGTTGATCTGGCCTAGAAAGTTTTGCGGTAAGACCCATGTTGGTGATTTTCAATGGGGTATGTGGTGGTAGTGTAGGGATCGGGCCGATAAGACCGATATGGACCTTTATGTTTTTGGGCCTAGGACTTATTTGTATACATATATTATATAAGTGTATTTAGTGGGTTGTTTTGGGTATTCAGAAAATTCAGCCTTCTCCACATTATACTCTCTCTCCATTATAGTGAAACCTCTTTTGCCTCTGCCCATGTTTTTTCCTGCAAGGATTTCTACGTAAATCTGTGTGTTGTTGTTGTTTTCTTTACTTGTGGTTTGCTTACTCTATCCAAATCATAACAAACTAGTATCAGAGCCTGTTCGATTATTTTCTTGGGGATGGTAACTATGAAGTATGATATTCTGTCAGGTTAAGATACGAGATATGCTCGTGCGGATGGATTTGGATGATACTCTATTAGAGTTTAAGAAGATTCTCTTATCGTGGACGGACGAGGACAAATGACATAAGGATCGGAAGGCTCTATCTTAGATCCACCTTCATTTATCTAATCAGATTCCATAAGATGTTTTAAAGGAGACCACAACCGCTTCATTGTGGTTGAAACTGGAATCATTGTGTATGACGAAGAGCCTAACAAGTAAGTTTCATCTCAAGCAACGACTTTATTCCCATCGTATGTCTGAGGGTGCGTCCTTGGAGGATCACCTATCTATATTTAAGAAAATTATCTCTGATTTAGAGACTCTAGAGGTTAAGTACGATGAGGAAGATCTAGAGTTAATTTTATTTTGTTCGCTGCCTGCATCATACACGACCTTTAGGGATATGATTTTATATAGTCGTGATACCCTGACGATTGATGAAATCTATGATGCGTTATTCTCTAAGAAGAAGATGAAGCATCTTGTGAATAGTTCAGAGACTCAAGAAGATGGTTTCATTATTCGAGGAGGAAGGACTCATGAGAGGAATTCTAGGGGTGATAATAGGAATAGGTCAAAATACAGAAACATAAACAAAACCTATAATTACTACATGAAGAAAGGTCATATTAAATTCGAGTGCTGAAAGTTACAAAATAGAGAGGAAAGAAAAGATCCAAAACTAAAGGAAAACCAACCAGAGAAGTCCGGTGAAGCCAGTTTCGTTGAAGATGGCAGTTGTGATGGAGAACTCTTGGTAGTTTTCAATGGTAAATCCAAACCCTGTGAGTATTGGATTCTTGATTCAGCTTGTACATTTCATATGTGTCGTAATCGGAATTGGTTTACAACATATGAAACAGTCTCTAAAGGTGTTGTGTTGATAGAAAATAACACACCTTGTAAGATAGCTGGTATTGTAACAATCATTATTAAGATGTTTGAAGGGGTTGTGAGGACATTTGGTGATATGCGGTATGTCCCAGACTTGAAGAGAAATCTTATTTCCTTAAGTACCCTTTATTCGAACGGTTATAGGTACATTGGTAAAGGTGGAGTCCTAAAGGTTACTAAAGGTGCGCTTGTTATAATAAAGGGATAGAAAAAGTCTACAAATTTGTATCTCCTGTAAGGTTTTACTGTTACCGGTGATACAACTATTTCTATCTCTTCTCTATTGAAAAGTGACGTTGCTAAACTTTGGCATATGCACCTGAGGCATATGAGTGAAAACGTGATGGCTGAACTACGCAGGAGAGGACTTCTTGATGGGTAGAGTATTACCAAATTGGAGTTCTGTGAGCACTACATTTTAGCGAAGCAGAAGAGAGTCAGATTCACTAAAGGCATCCACTCAACTAAGGGCACACTTGATTACATTCATTCTGATCTCTGAGGTCCTGCTAGAGTACCTTCTAGAGGAATCGCTAATTACTTGTTAACTATTATTGATAACTATTCCAGAAAAGTTTGGGTGTTCTTTCTGAAGTAAAAGAATAATGTGTTGCCTACTTTCAAGGAGTGGAAGACTATGATTGAAAAGCAGACAGGGAAGTAGGTAAAACGCCTTTGGACTTATAATGGCTTAGAGTTATGTTCTAATAAATTTAATTCTTTGTGCAAGTCAGAAAGAATTGTGAGGTACTTGACAGTTCGTCATACTCCGCAGCAAAAGGGTATGGCTGAACGAATGAATAGGACTATAATGGATAAGGTGCATTGTATGCTCTCTAATACTGGTTTACCCAAGTCCTTTTGGGCTAAAGCTACTTCCACAGCTTGCCTTCTTATTAACTACTCTCCCTCAGTCGTGATTGATAAAAAGACTCCACAAGAGGTATAGTCTGGTACTCCTGCTAGTTATTCTGATTTGAGGATTTTGGATGTCCTGCGTATGCTCATGTTGATAATGGAAAGTTGGAACCTAGATCTGTCAAGTGATTATTTATGGGTTATAAGTCTGGTGTTAAAGGTTATAAGCTTTGGTATCCAAAAAGCAGAAAGGTTATAATTATCAGGGATGTTGTGTTTGATAAAATTGCCATGCTTCAGGCTCCCTTCGAATCTAGTGCTTCGCCTCCAAATGAGCTTAATGACATGAATCAGCAAAAGTTAAGCACCCATGTTGAATTCCAGATTGGAGCAGAGTCTACACCAGTGCCTACTTCTCAGTCTAGCTCAGAGATACAGAGTGGTACTATTTCTTCTTCACCACCTGTAATGCCACTATATTCTATTGCTAAAGATAGGCCTAGAAGAGATATTAGACCTCATCTTAAGTATGCTGAAGCTGATTTGGTTGCTTATTCATTGAATGTAACGAAAGGTATTAATTCTGGTGAAGAACCTTCTTCTTACTTAAAGGCAATTAGTTGTGATAATTTCGGCCGATGGATGATTGCTATGCAGGAGGAGATGAAATCACTTCATAAGAATGGAAAATGGGATTTGGTGAGATTGCTTAAAGATAAGAAAGTTGTCTGTTGGAAGTGGGTATTCAAAAAGAAAGAAGGAATATCGGGAGTTGAAGATTCTAGGTACAAAGCAAGACTAGTTGCTAAAGGTTACAGTCAGGTTCCAGGTGTTGACTTCACAGATGTGTTTTCTCTAATTTAAAATCATAGTTCAATTTGATCTTGCTTGTTATTGTGGCCATGCATGATCTTGAGCTTGAGCAGTTGGATGTCAAAACTACATTCTTACATGGAGAACTTGAGAAGGATATCTATATGCAACAACCAGAAGGTTTTGTAGTCTCAGGAAAGGAGGACTATGTATGCTTGCTGAAAAAGTATATTTATGGCTTAAAACGGTCTCTTAGGCAGTGGTATAAGAGATTTGAATCTTTTATGACCTCTCATATATTTTGGAGGAGTAATTACAATAGTTGTGTTTACTTCAAGGAGGTAAGTGATGGTTCATTCATGTACCTTCTTTTGTATGTTGATTGTAGCAAAGAATATGAGAAAGATAACAAAAGTCAAAGCCCAGCTCAGCAAGGAGTTTGAGATGAAGGATCTAGGAGTAGCAAAAAAGATTCTTGGCATGAAAATTATGAGGGATAGAGAAAAGTGTAAGTTATACTTGAGTCAGAAAAGGTATATTGAGAAAGTGTTTCACAGGTTCAATATGCAAAATGCCAAACCTGTAAGTACTCTATTGGCAGTTCACTTCGAATTCTCGGCTATTTTATCTCCAAAGACAGATGATGAGTGTGACTATATGTCTTGAGTTCCATACTCTAGTGTCGTCGGGTCTCTTATGTATGCGATGGTGTGTTCCCGACCAAATTTATCTTATGCCATCAGTGCAATTAGCAAATACATGGAAAATCTTGACAAAAAATATTGAAAAATAGTTCAGTGAATTTTCAAATACATGCATGGATATGTTGATATTTGTTTGCAGTTTGGGCGAAATAGAGATGGAGTAATCGGGTATGTTGATTCTGATTTTGCAGGAGATCGTGATAAAAGGAGGTCCCTTGTAGGCTATGTTTTCACCATTGGTGGGAAAGCTACCTTACAGACTATGGTTGCTTTGTCAACTACTGAGGCAGAGTATATGGCTATTACAGAGGTTTTCAAGGAAGCTATTTGGTTGAAGGGTCTGTTCGGCGAACTTAGCAAAGACATAAAAATTACTATATTTTTTGCGACAGTCAGAGTGTTATCTTCCTTACTAAAGATCAGATATTTCACGAGAGGATAAAGCACATCAATGTTCGGTATCATTTTGTGCGTAAAATTATTGCTCGTGATGATATTGTGGTGAGCAAGATTAGTACTCATGATAATCCTACTGATATAATAACCAAGACACTACCAAGTGCCAAGTTTGAGCATTGCTTAGACTTGGTTAGTGTTGCCTGTTAAGATGTTCCCTTAGGGGCTTTTGTGGAAGAGGTGGAAAGTTTGTCTTGAAATGGATTTGAGTTCTGAATTAGAATTCGTGTCAAGGTGGAGATTGTTAGATTTGTGACAAGAATTTTGTTGATCTGGCCTAAAAATTTTTACAGTGCGACCTATGTTGGTGATTTTCAATGGGGTCTGTGGTGGTAGCATAGGGATCGAGCCGATAGGCCCGATATGGACCTTTATGTTTTTGGTCCTAGAACTTATTTGTATGTAAATATTATATAAGTGCATTTAGTGAGTTATTTTGGGTATTCAGAAAATTTAGCCTTCTCCACATTGTACTCTCTCTCCATTATAGTGAAACCTCATTTGCCTCTGCCCGTAGTTTTTTCCGCAAGGGTTTCCACGTAAATCTATATGTTGTTCTTATTTTCTTTTACTTGTGGTTTGCTTACTCTGTCCGAATTATAACATCCACTTTGTTCTTCACAGACTTCCATCAACATCCTATAAAGAAATCTTCTTCTGTTTCCAATAAATCGCTAGATGAAAAAACAAATGAAAATCACGAAGGATTAAAAATAAGAATAGTATTTTCTAATTTAGGAAGAAGATATAAGAAAATAGGTGAACATTTATATTTAATGTTAGAAAAAAGAAGAATTAAAATTAGAAGATAAATTAACAGCTGTGGTAACAATAGCAAAAGAAAATGAAGAATCTTGGTAAATCTGGGTGTATATTACTAGTAGATTTTATTTCTTTATTTTTTACTAGATATTTTGCTATATAATTTTCTTCTTGACCTGTATTTAGAAGTATTAAATATTCTAATTCATTTATTGTTCCCGTTATATAATATTGAGTTAAATTAATTGTTGAAGTTATTTCATAATTTGTTCTTTTCGATGATCCTGATAATTCTGTTTTTTCGAAAGCTATTCTTTTTTTTGTACTTATTCTATCATTTATTATTTCTAAATCTTCTTCTATATCTATGTCTTTGTAACTCTAATCATTGTTATCAATTATTTTTACAAATTATTCAAAAGGACTTTCTATTTGTATTTTATTAATTTTATTTTTTCTCATTATTTTATGTTTTATTGTTAATACATATAGGTTTTTACATCTTGCTATAAATATTTTACTTCCAGGGGTTAATTTTATTCCTGATATTTAACAATATAATACTAATGATTTATCTATGTTTTTATCTGTTATTGCCACTGAATAATTCGCACTTACTATGAATTTAAATTTTTGGTATATTAAATTTCCTCTTATGGCAGTTATTATACTTTTTTCTAAAGGTTTTATAATTCTATCATCTGCTAAATATAATTCTATTGTTGTATCTATTCCTTCTTTAAAATATGCTTGTATTAATATCTCTGTTCCTCCAAGGTGTACGTATTTTATTGGGTCTTTACTTTTTATATCGTTTATTTCTTTATTAATTATTCTTTTTGTTACTAGTGGTATACTAGCTCTATCTTTTGCATATCTACAATCTATTACATGTTCTTTTGGGCTTACTACGTAGTATTCTTCTTTTTGTCAACTAAATATATTTTTTATTGTTGGTATTTTAAATATTTTTTCTACAGTTAAATCTAATTCTTTTCCTTTTATTTCGTCAAATATATTATTTTCTGATCTATTCCATCTTCATTTAAATATTCTTCCTTTGTTATTATTTTTGTATCTTCTTGAGTCATTTGATTCATCTAATTCACTATCTATTTCATTATTTGTTTCATTTTCCAAAATTTCATATATACTATCTTCACTTTCTAATTCGTAATCTATATAATCTATTTGCATATATTCTGTATTTTCTATCTTTATTTCTGATATTTGTTTCTTTTTTGGGTCTTTGGGCATTTTACAATCTCTAGCTAAATGTCCTAGTTTTCCACAATTATAACAAGTACATTCTTTTATATATTTCTTTCTCCTATATGGTCTTTTATATTTATAATTTTTTACATAATTCCTTTTTCTTGGTTTCTTATACTTATATTTTGCTTTTTTGTATTTCTTATGTCTTTTTCTTTTCTTATATATTTTTCTTCACATCCAAATTGAGGTGCTATTTTATTTTTGCAACATGCTAAATTTCTTATTAGTGTTTTTTCCATTTTCATTTCTTCTCTGTTTTTTTCACATAAATTTCTATACCATTGTTGTAGAAATTTTATTCTTGCTCCTCGAGTATCTACTATGTTTGTTTCATCTCAACTCTTTATTATTTTTAAACTAAATGGTTCAGGTAATTTACTAAAATATAATCTTCTAACTTATTTACTTTCTTCTGTATTATATGCTCCCTTATAATAGTATTCTTTAAATGCGCACGTATATTCATCTATATAGCACATACTACATATTGCTAGTTTTAACATTAAATTCTTATTTGTATCTTTTTCTTTGTTTTGTTCTTCTTCTTCTTCTATTGCCATACTGCTAAATTCATCTCCTATAGCCATTTCATATTTTTTTTCAATATGTCTATAGGTGTTAGTTTAGTTACTGTTGTCCCTTCTGTTTCTTTATCATTTCTTAATACCTTTTTACTAGTTTCAGTTAAATTTAAAAACCATAATTTTGTTGTTTCTATTAGTGTTTTTTATATTCTGGTGTATCTATTGCATTTATACCATTGTCTAATAATTATTTTGTTATATATCCTATCCACAATTGTATCGTTTTATCTACATCTACTACACAATCTAGGTCTAAGAAGTTATAATTTTTATTAATTATTTATTTTGGTGTCCATTTGTTATATTCATCCCTTAGGTTATATTTTTTAAACTTATTTTTATAACAATATGTAGGTTTTCTTATTTCTGATGTACGCATTTCATATTCCACAAAGTTATCTTTTTTTCCATATGTCATTTTCATATTTCAATACTTTGTATTCTTTCTTTTATTATTTCTTCATCGGCCATTGCTGCTTTATATCTTTTGTCGTTCATCTCCTAGCTGGTGTACGTATTTCATATTCCACAAAGTTATCTTTTTTCTCCATATGTCATTTTTATATTTCAATGCTTTGTCTTCTTTCTTTTATTATTTCTTTATCGGCCAGTGCTGCTTTATATCTTTTGTCGTTCATCTCCTAGCTGGCGTTCTTATCTTCTGGGTTGTTTTTTCTTTTATTCTAGATGGACTTATGGAATCACGTTATTTTCTCCATTGCATTTGAAGCATAGGTGGTCTGAATATTTTTGTCCTATCATTTTGCAATATCTTGTTAATAATTCTTCTGCAATAAATCCCTTCTTAATTGCTCTTGCGGTTGGTTGTTTTTTTGGATTGAGTAGTGTGAAAATACATTGTCTAGCTTCTTCCATATCTGACTGTCGTAGCTCCCTTGAATTTGAATAAATAATTTGATGATCTCTTGAATAATAACTCCATATTGGGTTCCCATTTAGGTAGTTATTTGCTAATTCTTGAACAATTGAAGATATTCCAATAATTCATTTATTTTCATAAAAATCAGGTATCTCAACTTTAGGTATCTCTGGTTGTTGAACAATATCTTCCGGTATAATCATATCTCTGGTTAATCCTATTTTTACAACTTGTATAACTGGTTTAATTTCGTTATATAATATCTCTGCTGGTATGGTATAAAACTTTATAAAAAATAGATTTCCTTTGGTTATTTTCTTATAGGTGGCGAATGCTCTATATAATTCTGGTATAGCTGTTAGTTCATCTCCTTCTTGGGTATATACGGTATTTAATAATCCATAACTAAAACAAGTTTTAACTAATCTTGGGTTGGTTTTTGGTAGTGCGATTAACTTGTTGTAACCTTGTAATTTTTGGGTTATATAGTTTGTGTTTGGTTCTTGGATATTTGTAGCTCTAGGGATAAGGTTTAGATAAATCTGTATTTTGTAGATATTTTCTATGTATGCTCGAGTTATATGGTTATAGGCTTTTCTATCTTAGTTTAAACTTTCTCGATAAGTGGTAGTTTGGAGGGGGGGTGAACAAGGGGTCTTTTTGTGTGTTTTGGTATAAATGGTTTTTCAAATATCTTGTTCATGCTCATGTTCTGATATCTTTGTCCACTAACTCCTTTGCTTGTACCTGCAATTGTAGATTGATGAACGTTATGGGTTTTATGGAGTGTCCCAACGTCTCCTTTTAGCTCTAAAATTTTATTGTCTTCCGATCGACATAGATATGCACACTGCTGAGTTATCTGAGTCATAGCTACAGACTTCAGTTTAACGTCATTAGTCTTTAGCTTTTCTATTTCATTACCCATATTGTCCACTTTCACTGAAAGTGTAGTTAGGGTTTTGAGTATCTTTTCTAAAGCATCATCTTCTATTATATCAGTCTGTGTAGTGTTGTCTTGATATGTAATCTGCAATAACATTCTTGTTAGTTTTGATTACTTCAATTGTAAATGTAAAATTTAATATGTTTAATACTAGTCTCCGAATTTCCTTTGTTGTAACTGAATTTTGTATTTTCCTTGTTAACCACCAACGTACCTGTGTATTATCTGTTCGTACAATAAACTTGTTATATACAATATATGGCTCAAATGCTAATAAACATTTATATAATGAGCATAATTCTTTTCTATTTATCTCCCATTTTATTTCTATTTCATTAAACGTTCCTGAGTAGTATCTACAATGATGTTCTAATTTTTCTTCTTCATATCTATATTTAAGTACTCCTCCATAATTATATTTACTTGCGTCTGCTTCTACTATATATGTAAAAATTTTATTTTCATCTGGAAATTGTAATTTTGGTAATTCCTTACAAAATATTTTTATTTTCTGAACTTGTTTTTTATCTTCTTCGTTGTAATTATATTCTACATCCTTTTTAAATTTTTTCTGTAATGGCTTTAAGTTTTCTGCTAATTTTGGTATATATTCTCTTACTTGGTTTACTAATTCTAAAAATGATTGTAATTTCTTTTTTGTATCTAATTCTTCTTTTGAATTTATTATTTTTTGTACTATATGTTGTTGTATTTTTAGTCCACTTTTATCTATTTGTATTCCTAAAAACTCTATCTGATTTTTCATAATTTCGGCTTTCTTTTCACTTAAACTTATTACTTAATTTTCTATTATACCTGCAAATTGTTCTAGTAATTTTAAATGTTCCTCTTTAGTTTTTGTATATAATAGTATATCATCTATGTATACTATACAATTAGGTAGTTGTTTAAAATAACTATCCATAAAGTGTTGATATCTACCTAGTCCATTTTTATATCCAAATGGTAACACATTCCATTCATAAAATCCTTGTGGTACTGTAAATGCAGTTAATTTTTAGATTCTTCTTCTAGCTTTAAATGGTAAAATCCTAATTTACAATCGAACTTACTAAAATAATTATATCCCTGTATCTGTCTTATTTTTAATATCTTACTTGGTATTGTATAATTATATGTCATAATTTTTGCAATTAGGTTTCTATAATCAATAATCATTCTACTTTTTCCTCTTTTTTGTTCACTATGTTTATTTACTATAAATGTTGGACTATTGTGTTTAATATTACTTTTTTGTATGTATTATTTTTCTAATAATTCATCTATATGCATTTTAAATTCTTTTATATCATCAAAGTTATATGTTGATGATTTTTGGGTTATTATACTATTTTTATCTATTAGCTCAATTTTTACAGTAGTTTTATGTTTTTTCCATCCTTTTAATGAATCTTCACTGTATAGTTGTCTTAATTTTTTCTTTATTATTTCTACCTTATCTATTGAAAATATAGTTATTTCTTCTTTATTTACTGAAAATATAACTAGTTCTATTGTATCTTCAGTATTTTTTATATTTTCTAATTTTTGCGTGATTTTTTCACTTCCTTTTATCCAATCAGTTTTCTTTCTTATTTTATTAATAACTCTTTTTGATCTTACCTTTTGTTTACATGGGGTTTTTATATGTGGGTATAGTTTAACTAAAAAGTGCATTCCTAAAAGCATATATTTTGATGTTAGTTCATAATTATAGATCTCTTCTATTGTTAATATCTTATCCCATACTTGTGTTTTTACATTTCTAGCTTTATAGGTAATTAAGCTTCCTTCATTATTAAATCCTTTGACTGCTATTGGTATTTTAAGCTTATCCCATTTGTCTTCTGGTAAATAATTATATCTACATAAGTTGGCTTCTGCTCCTGTATCTATCATTGTTGTATAATATCTATTATAATATCCTTCTACTATTATTTTCATAAGTACATATATTTTCATATCATGTCAAAACTCTTTTTATCAATAATTTCTTTCTATTATAGGTTATGGTTATTTGTGTATGTTCTAAATTGTAGGGTTTTACTTGTTCTAACCATTTTATTACTAATATTATGTCTGCTTTTTTGCATATCTTCCTTTATTTCAAATTATATTTTTATTTTTCTAACTCCTATTATTATTTCCTTTTCTGATGTATCTTTAGTAGTTATTAAACTTCATGGTAGATTTGGGCATATATTACTATTAGATTTTATTTCTTCATTTTTCATTAGATATTTTGCTATATAATTTTCTTCTTGTCCTGTATTTAGAAGTATTAAATATTCTTTTTCATTTATTGTTCCCGTTATATATTATAGAGTTAAATTAAATGTTGAAGTTATTTCATAATTTGTTCTTTTCAATGATCCTGATGATTCTGATTTTTCGAAAGCTATTCTTTTTGTTGTACTTATTCTATCATTTATTATTTCTAAATCTTCTTCTATATCCATGTCTTTGGAACTATAATTATTGTTATCAATTGTTCTTACAAATTGTTCAAAAGGACTTTCTATTTGTATTTTATTAATTTTATTTTTCCATTTTATGTTTTGTTGTTAATACATATAGGTTTTTACATCTTGCTATAAATATTTTACTTCCTGGGGTTAGTTCTATTCCTGATATTTTCTAATATAATACTAATGATTTATCTATGTTTTTATCTATTATTGCCACTGAATAATTCACACTTATTATAAATTTAAATTTTTGGTATATTAAATTTCCTCTTATGGCAGTTATTATACTTTTTTCTAAAGGTTTTATAATTCTATCATCTGCTAAATATGATTCTATTAGTGTATCTATTCCTTCTCTAAAATATGCTTTTATTAATATCTCTGTTCCTCCAATGTGTACGTATTTTATTGGGTCTTTACTTTTTTATATTGTTTATTTTCTTATTAATTATTTTTTTTGTTACTAGTGGTCTACTAGCTCTACCTTTTGCATATCTACAATCTATTACATGTTCTTTTGGGCTTACTACGTAGTATTCTTCTTTTCGTCTACTAAATATATTTATTATTGTTGGTATTTTAAATATTTTTTCTACAGTTAAATCTAATTCTTTTCCTTTTATTTCGTCAAATATATTATTAGCAAATATTATTTTCTGATCTGTTCCTTTTTCATTTAAATATTCTTCCTTTGTTATTATTTTTATATCTTCTTCAGTTATTTGAATGATCTAATTCACTATCTATTTCATTATATGTTTCATTTTCCAAAATTTCATATATACTATCTTCACTTTCTAATTCGTAATCTATTTGCATATATTTTGTATTTTCTATCTTTATTTCTGATATTTGTTTCTTTTTTGGGTCTTTAGGCATTTTATAATCTCTAGCTAAATATCCTAGTTTTTCACAATTATAACAAGTACATTCTTTTATAGATTTCTTTCTCCTATATGGTCTTTTATATTTATAATTTTTTACATAATATCTTTTTCTTGGTTTCTTATACTTATATTTTGATTTTTTGTATTTCTTATATTTCTTATGTCTTTTTCTTTTTTTAAAATATTGTTCTTCACATCCAAATTGAGTTGTGCTATTTTATCTTTGCAACATGCTAAATTTTTTATTAATGTGTTTTCCATTTTCATTTCTTCTCTGTATTTTTTCTCATAAATTTCTATACCATTGTAGTAGAAATTTTACTCTTGCTCCTAGAGTCTCTACTATGTTTGCTTTATCCCAACTCTTTATTATTTTTTAACTTATTTTTATAATAATATGTAGGTTTTCTTATTTCTGATGTACTAGGTATTATTGTTTCATCGTCCTTCTTATCAAGAGTGTTTATTTTCGTGTTTGTATTTTTTAAGTTTTTTTTATTAATTACTTCTTATTTTTCATTAATTTCTAGTTTTTCTATATTTGTTAAGATTTCTGTATATGTTTCACTATCTTCCGATTCATAATTATCTGTTTCTTCAGCATCTATTATATTTATTTCTATTTCAGTACTTTCTAATTCTTTATTTTCTAATTTTTATGTAAATTGATTTATCTCAATTAATAATTTTTGTTCTTTATCCTTTTCTTCTTTTTCTTTCTGTCTTTTTTCATACAACTCTTTTAGCATTTGTAGTTCTTTTTCTAACTCAGCAATCCTATTATTTTTAGTTTCTTCTATTTTTCGTATTTCTTCTGTAGTTTGTTGTTTTATTTTATCTATTTCTTCATTTTCTTTTGCTATTCTTACCATAGCTGTTAATTTATCTTCTAATTTTAATTCTTCTTTTTCCAACATTAAATATAAATGTTCACCTATTTTCTTATATCTTCTTCCTAAATTAGAAAATACTATTCTTATTTTTAATCCTTTGTGATTTTCATATGTTTTTTCATCTATTATAAATTCTTCTTTGTTCATTTTATCTACTTGATAGTGTATAGATCATGTTATATATGTATTCTAGATTATCTATTTGTGATTCTAAATATGATATTTTTTCTTTTTGTGCTTTTATTGATTTTTGGCATACTCCAACAATTATGATATATTGTAGTCTTTCTTTTCTTATTTTTAATTCTTTTTGTTTTTCAGATATTATTTGTTTTAGTTCTTTATATTTTTGTGATTTTGTTATGTTATTCATTTGTACAATATTTATAATATTTTGGTGGATACCGAAATCTAATTTTATCATAATTTGGTGGTATATATCTCATTCTTCAAGATTTTAAATGAATTATTAATTTTGTCTCATCGCTAGATGTTAAGGTAATTAAGTAAGCTAATCTATGGGGGTTTTCTATTATTTTATTTAACTTCTTATATTCTGGATAGTAACTAATTAAAATTCTTTTTATTTTTCTAAAAGCTTGTATATTTTTAAATGGTCTTTTCATAGTTAATGAATAAATAACAACATAGTTAACAAGATAACTTTATTAATAATAGTCTAATGATAAACAATTAACATCTCTAGCATTTCTCATAATTAACACATATCTACTTGTACATTTTTTAAATAACATAGGCTCTGATACTACTTGTAGGGGTGCGAATAATTTGGATAACTTGCGTAGATAAGTTGTATTTGGATAACTAGTAGATAACTATGTAGGAGTAGGTAGGTAGGTGGGGTATGTAATTAACCCCCATAGATTAGCTTACTTAATTACCTTAATACCTAGCAATATTTTAATCTTATTAATTCTTCTACATTTTCATTAAGGTATTCTATGTGTTGTTCCTTCTATTTTTTTTATCATTCCTTAATACCTTTTTACTATCTTCAGTTAAATTTAAAAACCATAATTTTGTTGTTCATATTAGTGTTCTTTCTATATATTCTGGTGTATCCATTGCATTTATACCATTGTCTAATAATTGTATGGTATAAATGCTATAGATACACCAGAATATATAGAAAGAACACTAATAGGAACAACAAAATTATGATTTTTAAATTTAACTGAAGACAGTAAAAAGGTATTAATAAATGATAAAAAAACAGAAGGAACAACAGTAACTAAACTATTAACAGTTATGGTAAGAATAACAAAAGAAAATGAAGAAATAGATAGGAAAAAAGAAATAGATAAAATAAAACAACAAGAAAAAAAATCAACCAAGAAGATAAGAACGTCAGCTAGGAGATGAACGACAAAAGATATAAAGCAGCACTGACCGATGAATAAATAATAAAAGAAAGAAGACAAAGCATTGAAGTATGAAAATGACATATGGAGAAAAAAGATAAGTTTGTGGAATATGAAATACGTAAATTATGTAAACATTTAATAGCATTTACTATTTCTATACTAGCCTTTTTGACTTTTCTTGTATCATTTATTAGTTTTTTGGCACTTGCCATTATTTGTTTTTTACATTTGACTGAAGAAGATATAAAAATAATAACAAAGGAAGAATATTTAAATGAAGAACGAACATATCAGAAAATAATATTTGATAATAATAAATTTGACGAGATAAAAGAAAAGGAATTAGATTTAAGTGTAGAAAAAATAGTTGTATTTGGATAACTAGTAGATAACTAGTACTTGCTAGTTCTATCATGTTAATTGAAATATTTTGTCATAGCATTCCTTAGTTATTTGTTTTAACCTTATTAATTCCTCTATATTATTTTTAAGGTATACTATATGTTCCATATTCTTAGTTTTTATGTAGTCAAGTAGATTCTTTTTCATAAGTGTTTCTATTAATCTTATTTGCTCCTTATCTTGTCTCCAATATTCTAAGTATTCATAGTTTATCATTTTATCCTATATTAGTTTTAATACTGCAAATTTCTTTGTAATAATTTATTCTAATTGTACTATCTGATATTAAATTCTAGGTTATTTATTTTGTTAATTATCCTGTCTTTTTCTTCAATGAATAATTCTATGTCTAAATCATAATCTAAACAATCTTTTAATTCTAGTTGTTTCAAGGTTTTATCTATCCAAATTAATCTTTCTTTTTATTGTTTTTTTCCTCTTCTAAGCTGGCTTCTATAATTAATTTCTTCGTATAGCCAACTTTATTTTTCTCTAACTCTTCTAATATTTTTAATCTGTATAATATCCATCTGAATAATAACTATCTAAATATGAGCAGTAGCTTTCATTATATAAGTGTAGATTTTCTATAGAACTTAATAACTCTTCATTTTCATCATCAAAATTCCATATCTTTTCCCATATTATTTTCTTTACGTCTGTGATTTCTATATCTCTAAGTATATATAAAATAAGTATTTTAAGATTATCTATCATTTAGGCTTGATTAAATGCTTTCCATAATATTCTTTAGTTATTTGTTTTAATCTTATTAATTCTTCTATATTTCCATTAAGGTATTCTATCTATTTTATATTTTTAGTTGAAAGCAAGCCTTCTCTCTTGTACACCAAAAAGTTTGAATATTTAATAAAAACAAATATATTTCTAAGGAAAATTTAAGGATGAGCAAAGCACAGATTTATCAAATCTACAGAACAGGTATTTTCATTTATAATTATGAATATCTAAATTCATAAATTCCTGACAATCATGATATAATAAAATAATAGAAGAAATCTATAATTATGAACTAACATCAAAAGATATGCTTTTAGGAATGTCATTTTTAGATAAACTATACCCACATATAATAACTAGAACACACTGGTGGTTTACAACCCCATGTAAACAAAAGATAAGAGCAAAAAGAGTTATTAATAAAAGAAGAAAGAAAATTGATTGGATAAAAGGAAGTGAAAAAATCACAGAAAAAATAAAAAATATAAAAAATACTGAAGACACAATAGAACTAGTTATATTTTCAATAAATAAAGAAGAAATAACTATATTTTCAAGACAACTATACAACGAAGATCCATTAAAAGGATGGGAGAAACATACAATTACTGTAAAAATTGAGCTAATAGATAAAAATAGTATAATAACCCAAAAACCATTAACATATAACTTTGATGATTTAAAAGAATTTAAAATGCATATAAATGAATTATTAGAAAAACAATACATACAAAAGAGTCATAGTAAACACAATAGTCCAGCATTTATAGTAAATAAACATAGTGAACAAAAAAGAGGAAAAAGTAGAATGATTATTGATTATTGAATTTACGTATTTCATATTCCACAAAGTTATCTTTTTTCTCCATATGTCATTTTCATATTTCATGAGTTGAAAGCAGGCCTTCTCTCTTGTACACAGAAAAGTTTGAATATTTAATAAAAACAAATATATTTCTAAGGAAAAGCTATGGATGAGCGAAGCACAGATTTATCAAATCTACCAGAACAGGAATTTTTATTAGGAGACATTGTGACACTCCATAAAACCCTGCTCATGTATCTATCATTGGTGTATAATATCTATTATAATATCCTCTTACTATTATTTTCATAAGTACATATATTTTCATATCATGTCAAAGCTCTTTTTATCAATAATTTTTCTCTATTATAGGTTATGGTTATTTGTGTATGTTCTATATTGTAGGGTTTTACTTGTTCTAACCATTTTATTCCTAATATTATGTTTGTTTTTTGCATTTCTTCCTTTATTTCAAATTCTATTTTTATTTTTCTAACTTCTATTACTATTTCCTTTTCTGTTGTATCTTTAGTAGTTATTAAACTTCTTGGTAGATCTGGCATATATTACTTGAGCTTATTTTATTATACCATGATTGTCAGAAATTTATGAATTTAGCTATTCATAATTATAAATGAAAATACCTATTCTGGTAGATTTGATAAATCTGTATTTTGCACATCCATAACTTTTCCTTAGAAATATATTTGTTTTTATTAAATATTCAAACTTTTCTGTGTACAAGAGAGAAGGCTTGCTTTCAACTCATAAAAGTCTTGCCTTTAGATTGTCGTAGGGCTTACATATTTATAATCCTAAAAGATGGAAAACACTATTCCTAACTTTACATCTGTCAAAAAAGTAAAAAACTAATAATTGTCCTATTTTTACATTTATCAAAAAAGTAAAAAGCAAATAATGGCAAGTGCCAAAAAACTAATAAATGATACAAGAAAAGTCAAAAAGGCTAGTCTAGAAATAATAAATGCTATTAAATGTTTACATAATTTACGTATAGCCATTTTATATTTTTTTCAGTATGTCTATAGGTGTTAGTTTAGTTATTGTTGTTCCTTCTGTTTCTTTATCATTTCTTAATAC
Organism: Capsicum baccatum var. pendulum; assembly: GCA_030864225.1. Lineage (NCBI taxonomy): Eukaryota > Viridiplantae > Streptophyta > Magnoliopsida > Solanales > Solanaceae > Capsicum > Capsicum baccatum. Next base: position 231,020,497 of record CM061560.1, on the reverse strand, counting down.
CTTTTTACTATTTTCAGTTAAATTTAAAAACCAGAATTTTGTTATTCCTATTAGTGTTTTTTCTATATATTCTGGTGTATCTATTGAATTTATACCATATGTGTATATGCATTATATAAACTAGTTTAAGTTACGTGTGTTGCACGTGTATCAACTGTTAATTAAGGATAAATATGTATAAAAAATAAATTACTGTGTAAGTTAAATTACTAAGTATAATTTTTTTTTAAATATATTTAATTAAAGAGGAATAATAAATCACTGTCACACTAATAATCAAGGAGCAAAATTAGATGTAGCCAAAAATATATTCATTGTTTAAATTTATATTATTTAGTTTTTTTTTATAAGTTGAGATGATCTGAATTAATGACGATCGGAAATTTGGCACCATAAATAGTATTTTTTCATTATACTTATTTTCTAATTCTAAAAATTCTTTTTTTAATTGAGAGTTATAATTACTCTAAGAATTCTATATTTTAATCAAAATTGAGGACATTTTAGATGATTAGTATATATCTTGAATATGTTAGAGGCCATTTGGATAAGAGTTGAGTTATTCATGTATATAAATTCTGTATAACGTATACAGCGTAATAAAATTAATACAATGTTTGATTTTATAGTTAAAACTCTTCATAAGTTATTGATGTATAACTTATTCCAACTTGTATATTGCATTAAAAAAAATATATAAATTTCCTCATAACTAATTCATGTATTACTAACAACTATCAAATTAGTATTGTTGAGGTAATGTTTGACTAATTTAATAATATTTTAGACATTCTGCATATTTTTAAATCAAAACCACAAATTTAAATATCTCTAACGCTCTTTTTAAATTACATGAAAAATCAAAACAGTCAAATAAAAACGACTATATAACTTTATGTGTCACTGCTATGGCTTTTCTTACGTAAATCATTTATAATTTTTTTCTTTATACATATTTTAGAGATTTTATTTAATTAGAATAATATAAGTATTAAAGTATCAAAAGTGCACGTTTATTACAATTTTTTTTCAATGTGCTACATATTTTCTTAAAAATGTAATGTATTACTTTAGAGTACTTTTGTTCAACTACTACTTTAGAGTTCTAAATTTTGAGGTAAATTCAAATATAGAGATGTTATGTATTTAAAATTTATGTAAAATATATTACAAATCACAATAATTAACAATTTAAAATTATTGAACTATACAAAAATTATTTTTGTTATAAAGAAGTTTTCATGTGTTTGTAAAAATTTAAAATATTCAAATGGTATATAAGAAAATTTCAATTAAAATAAAATTTTACACACTCTTAAAATTTCAACTGTATCGTATAAATTGAAACCAAAGGAGATGGCAATCATAAGATACACTAAAAAAAAAAATTAATCGAAAGATTTCATTTTAAAGGACTTTAAAATATTTGACACATTTAGTAGAAGGTCCACATCACTTAATAATATTCTAATAAAAATGTGAAAACTTTTTAAAATTTCACTTAACATTTATTAGATATCAATAACTGTTTTACGAAAAATAAGAAACTCCAATATTCTAATAACTTTTTTAAACAATAGGAAACTCTAATATTCTAATAGCTCCAAATAAAAAATAAGATTCTAATAACCTTATTTCCCTCTCCTGTTCGGTCGATTTCTTTAGCAGTTGAGGGACGAAAAAAGTTAGGGTCATTTGGTTAGGAAAGAGTTATTTTGCAATAATTAATTTTGAAATTAGTTATTTTATTACTGGGATAATTTATACAATTACTGTAGTGTAAATTATGAGATAAATAGTATCAGTACAAATTAATAGCTCACATCAAACATGAATAAAATAGTCGTTCATTTTATTCCATGATTATTTATCCCTTACACTTCACGTCAAACGACCCTAGTGGTTTCTTTTGCAGTTGAGGTATTAAATCTTAAAGAGTTTTTTGAAATGTTTTCTCTGGTGGTGGTGGATAATTGTTATAGCTTCATTTCTAATCTGTTTCAAGTATATTCAATCATAAGAATTTTTAATGAAGAATTGATTTTGAACAGTGAGAATTTCATTGAATTGATAGCTTAGTTTTTCTTAATATTTTTGCTTTTTTCTTTTAGTAATTTTAAAGTTTTGAGGCTTGATAATTGTTAGAGTTGTGACCCGAATTTTGTTGATTTGGCCCAGAAAATTTTGCGGTGCAACCCATGTTGGTGATTTTCAATGGGGTCTGTGGTGGTAGCGTAGGGATTGGGCCGACAGGCCCGATATTGACCTTTATGTTTTTAGGCCTAGGACTTATTTGTATGCACATATTGTACAAGTGTATTTAGTGGGTTGTTTTGGGTATTCAGAAAATTCAGTCATTTCCACATTGTACTCTCTCTCCATTATAGTGAAATCTCCTCTGCCTCTACCCGTGGTTTCTCCCGCAAGGGTTTTCACGTAAATCTGTGTGTTATTCTTGTTTTCTTTTACTTGTGGTTTGCATATTTTGTCTGAATCATAACAAACTGGTATCAGAGCTGGTTCGATTGTTTTCTTAGGGATGACAACCATGAAGTATGATAATCCATTATTGGATCGCAACACTAGATTTTCGTTATGGCAGGTTAAGATGTGAGTTGTGCTCGCGCAGATGGATTTGGACGATGCTCTATTAGGGTTTGATAAGATGCCCTCATTGGGGACGGACGAGGACAAACGACGTAAGGATTGGAAGGCTCTATCTCAGATCCACCTTCATTTATCCAATCAGATTCTACAGGATGTTTTGAAGGAGACCATTGCCGCTGCATTGTGGTTGAAATTGAAATCTCTGTGTATGACGAAGATCCTGACAAGTAAGTTGCATCTCAAATAGCAACTTTATTTCTAACGTATGTCTGAGGGTGCATCTTTGGAAAATTACCTATCTGTCTTTAAAGAAATCGTCTCTGATTTAGAGACTTTGGAGGTTAAGTATGATGAGGAAGATTTAGGGTTGATTCTGTTGTGTTCGCTACCTGCATCATACTCGACCTTTAGGGATACGATTTTATATAGTTGTGATACCTTGACCATAGATAAAGTCTATGATACGTTGTTCTATAAGGAGAAGATTAAGCATTTTGTGAATAGGTCGAAGACTCAAGGAGATGGTCTCCTTGTTCGAGGAAGGAATCGTGAGAGAAACTCTGGGGGTGATGATAAAAATAGATCAAAATCCAAAAATAGAAACAAAACCTATAATTACTGTAAGAAGAAGGGCCACATCAAATTTGAGTGTTGGAAGTTACAGAATAGAGAGAAAAAAGAAGAAAAGAGAAGCTCCAAAACAGAAGGGAAACCAACCAGTGAAGTACGGTGAAGCTAGTTTTGTTGAAGATGGCGGTAGTGATGGAGAACTCTTGTTTTTTTCTGATGGTAACTCCAAACCCTGTGAGGATTGGATTCTTGATTCAGCTTGCACGTTTCATATGTGTCGCAATCAGGATTGATTTATATATATGAAGCAATCTCTAAAGGAGTTGTGTTGATGGAAAATAACACACCTTACAAGATAGCTGGTATTGGAACAATCAAAATTAAGATGTTTGATGGGGTTGTGAGGACACTTGGTGATGTGCGGTATGTCCCAGACCTGAAGAGAAAGCTTATTTCCTTAAGTACCCTTGATTCGAATGGATATAGGTACACTGGTGAAGGTGGAGTCTTGAAGGTTACTAAAGGTGCTCTTATTTTTATGAAAGGACAGATAAAGTTTGCAAATTTGTATGTCTTACAGGTCTTTATGGTTACAGGTGATGCAGTAGTTTCTACCTCCTCTCTATTAGAAAGTGACGTTGCTAAACTTTGGCATATGTGTCTGAGGCATATGAGTGAAAATGTGATGGCTGAATTAAGTAGGAGAGGGCTTCTTGATGGGCAGAGTATTACCAAATTGGAGTTCTGTGACCATTGCATTTTTTGGAAACAGAAGAGAGTCAGATTCACTAAAAGCATCCACTCAACCAAAGGTATACTTAATTATATTCATTCTGATCTCTGGGGTCCTTCTAGAGTACCTTCTAGAGTACCTTCTAGAGGAGGTGCGAATTATTTGTTGACTATTCTAGAAAAGTTTTGGTGTTCTTTCTGAAAAAAAAAAGAATGATCTGTTGCCTACTTTCAAGGAGTGGAAGATTATGATTGAAAATAAGTAGGGAAGCAGGTAAAATGCCTTTGGACTGATAATGGTTTAGAGTTCTGTTCTAATGAATTTAATGCTCTGTGCAAGTCAGAAGAAATTGTGAGACACTTGACAGTTCGTCATACTCCGTAGCAGAATAGTGTGGCCAAATGAATAAATAGTACTATAATGGAGAAGGTGCGTTGTATGCTCTCTAATGTTGGTTTACCCAAGTCTTTTTGGGTCGAATCTTCTTCCACAACTTATCTTCTTATTAACCGCTCTCCCTCAGTTGCGATTAATAAAAAGACTCCACAAGAGGTATGGTCTGTTACTCCTGCTAGTTATTCTGATTTGAGGATTTTGGATGTCCTGCGTATGCTTATGTTGATAATGGAAAGTTGGAACCTAGATCTGTCAAGTGATTATTTATGGGTAATAAGCCTGGTGTTAAAGGTTATAAGCTTTGGTGTCCAGAAAGCAGAAAGGTTATAATTAGCAGGGATGTTGTGTTTGATAAAACTGCCATGCTTCGAGCTCCCTCCAAATTTAGCGCTTCGCCTCCACATGAGCTTACTGACATGAATTAGCAAAAGTTAAGCACCCATGTTGAATTCCAGATTGGAGCAGAGTCTACACTAGTGCCTACTTCTCAGTCTAGCTCGGAGATAGAGAGTGGTACTATTTCTTTTTCACCACCAGTGATGCCACAATATTCTATTGCTACAGATAGGCCTAGAAGAGATATTAGACCTCCTCATAAGTATGTTGAAACTGATTTGGTTGCTTATTCATTGAATGTAGCAGAAGGTATTACTTCCGATGAAGAACCTTCTTCTTACTTAAAGGCAGTTAGTTGTGATAATTTTGGCCGATGGATGATTGCTATGCAGGAGGAGATGAAATCACTTCATAAGAATGCCAAATGGGATTTAGTGAGATTGCCTAACATAAGAAAGTTGTCTGTTGCAAGTGGGTATTCAAAAAGAAAGAAGAAACATCGGGAGTTGAAAATGCTAGGTACAAAGCAAGACTAGTTGCTAAATGTTACAATTAGGTTCCAGGTGTTGACTTCACAGATGTGTTTTCTCCAATTGTAAAGTATAGTTCAATTCGATCTTACTTGATATTGTGGCCATGCATGATCTTGAGCTTGAGCAGTTGGATGTAAAAACTACATTCTTACATGGAGAACTTGAGAAGGATATCTATATGCAACAACCAGAAGGTTTTGTAGTCTCAGGAAAGGAGGACTATATATGCTTGCTGAAAAAGTCTCTTTATGGCTTAAAGCAGTCGCCCAGGCAGTGGTATAAGAGGTTTGACTCTTTTGTTACCTCTCATATGTTTCAGAGGATAAACTATGATAGTTGTGTCTACTTCAAAGAGGTAAGTGATGGTTCGTTCATGTATCTTCTCTTGTATATTGATAATATGTTGATTGTAGCAAAGGATATAAGAGAAATAATAAAAGTCAAAGCCAATCTCAGTAAGGAGTTTGATATGAAGGATCTAGGAGCAGCAAAGAAGATTCTTGGCATGGAGATTCTAAGGGATAGAAAGAACCGTAAGTTATACTTGATCAGAATAGATATATTGAAAAAGTGTTTCACAAGTTCAATATGCAAAATGCCAATCATGTTAGTACTCCATTGGCAGCTCACTTCAAACTCTTGGCCACTTTATCTCCAAAGATAGATGATGAGCGTGTCTATATGTCTCGAGTTCCATACTCTAGTACCGTTGAGTCTCTTATGTATGCGATGATGTGTTCTCGACCAGATTTATCTTATACTGTCAGTGCAGTTAGCAGATACATGGCAAATCCTGGCAAAGAACATTGGAGAGCAATTTAGTGGATTTTCAGATACTTGCATGGATCTGCTGATATTTGTTTGCAGTTTGGGCGAAATAGAGATGGATTAATCAGGTATGTTGATTCTAATTTTGCAGGAGATCATGATAAAAAGAGATTCCTTACAGGCTATGTTTTTACCATTGGCAGTTGTGCTATTATTTTGAAAGCTACCTTACAGACTATGGTTGCTTTGTCAACTACTGAGGCAGAGTATATAGCTATTACAGAGGCTTGCAGGGAAGCTATTTGGTTGAGGGGTCTATTTGGTGAACTTAGCAAAGACTTATAGATTACTACGGTCTTTTGCGACAGTCAGAGTGCTATATTCCTTACTAAAGATAAGATGTTTCACGAGAGGACAAAGCACATCGGTGTTCGGTATTATTTTGTGCGTGAAATTATTGCTCGTGGTGATATTATGGTGAGCAAATTTAATACTCATGATAATCCTGCTAATATGATGACCAAAACACTACCAAGTGCCAAGTTTGAGAATTGCTTGGACTTGGTTAGTGTTAGTTGTTAAGATGTGCCCTTAGGGACTTTTGTGGAAGAGGTGGAGAGTTTGTCTTGAAATGGATTTGAATTCTGAATTAGAATTCGTGTCAAGATAGAGATTGTTAGAGTTGTGATCCGAATTTTATTGATGCGGCCCAGAAATTTTCGCGATGCAATCCATGTTGGTGATTTTCAATGGGGTCTGCCCGATATGGATCTTTATGTCTTTGACCTAGGACTTATTTGTATGCACATATTATAAAAGTGCATTTAGTGGGTTGTTTTGGGTATTCAGAAAATTTAGCCTTCTGCACATTGTACTACTCTCTCTCCATTATAGTGAAATCTCCTCTACCTCTGCCCATGATTTTTCCCGCAAGGATTTTCACGTAAATCTATGTGTTGTTCTTATTTTCTTTTACTTGTGTTTTGGTTATTTTGTCCAAATCATAACAATAATTGATCAGATTTTCTCTTCTCCGGCCAGCATTTTCAATTGCAGTCTCTGATTCTTTATCAAGTATCGATATGACTCAAGCCACGAAGTTTCCCACCTCTGATGTAGAGGTTCTTTAGAACTAATTTTGGAAGTCACTACTTTTGCATGTCAGCTCAGACTCACGAAGTTGAGGTATCGAATATTTTTGTTTCATTTCTATTTAATTTTTTGTGGATATGTAGTCAAGGGAATGGTCATTTTATTTTCTTAAGATGCTGAACATATTTTTGGTAGACTCGTAATCATTCATGTTTCACTCTGTTTAGTTTGGATTTAGTCAGCTTAATTTGAAACATTTTAAAACAATTATCATCTACTATTTTGCAGAAAATTGATTCGATAATGAAAAAATATGCTAGGGTATGTGGTTTTAGCTTGTGAAAGCTTATTCTGGAATTAGATTGCATTTGGTTTTTGGAATTCTGCTAGAAGTTTTGTTTCAAAATGGGTTATTGAAAATGGTTTAAGATTTCAAAAATAGAAACTTCTCTATTTTCGTATGTTATGATACAATTTTGATTCCCCTGCATTCGCTATGTGCTAATCTGAAGGTCGTTGAATGTTAGGTTGTCAATATGTTATTCCAGTGATTTAAAGTAAGGAGGTACCTAATTGATAGTATTAACCTCCCCCGGTCATTTCTATTTGATAAGAGTTTTAAGGTTTAACTTAATTTGCAACTTATATGTACTACTCATAGCTTTAGCCTGAAAGCTTAGATCATAGTCAATTTACATCAACTCTTTATCGAAATAGGTTGAAGAGGTTGGGTTTGACAATCCCGTCTTCAAACAATATATTTGGTTCATGAACTTCATACAATGTTTACTAAATTTGTTTTCCACATTATTGATATGTTATGAAGTCTTTTAGTTTGGCTTGTTGCAGTCTTATTTGACTTTAGTTAGTTGTTGTTACTGGTTGCCCCATCAGTGAATAGGAATATGTTGAAATATTAGTAAGTCAAGAACGTGTATGTCCCACATTTAATAATAAAGCTAATTTTCTCTTGCCCTTCCTTGTAAAAATGGTCTTATGTGCAAAGATGTTTGCTCTCTGCCGATTTCTAAAGGATTTGTATATACAACAACATACCCAGTATATTTCTACCAAAGATTTGTATATATGGGCATTAACTCTTTAGGAAAAATATTTAATTCAATTAAAAGAAAACTTATGAACTACTTGTAATAAAATACTATAGTAACTGCTCTACTATTAGAAAATTAGATTTCATGAGAGCCCAACATGCCTTACCACTAATTTAGAGCCTGCTTCAAAATAAAGAATCTACGCAGCTTAGGTTCTTGAAGACCCAAATGAGAAAGATCAGCTGACATAGTTTTGGACTATCCCTTCACTTACACTAAGTTGCATTACAATTTTGTCCTTGTTAGTAATCATAATTGCTGATTGGCATAATCGCACATGCGTTCTTGTTAATAACATCAGGTTACTATGCCAAAAGAACAGTACCATGTAGGAAAATCACATGTTTTTATCAAGACATTAATTTATAAAATTTTGATATAGATCCTTGTAGCTCGAACTTTCCCGAACCATGCATATAGCGAGAACTTGAGCAAGTGGTGGATTTTAGTCCCAGACTGTTTCCCTCAATCTGATTAGTCAAGAGTCATATGGTCGAATGCACGCTCTTGTTGGTGCTGCAATAGGTCCTTTTTCCAAGGTTGCATCTAATCCTGTCAATGGTATCATCAGAATTTTTTCTTCCAGCAAAATACCCCTTTGCAAGTGACTGGATTGCAATTTTCAAGTTTGGGTACCAATTCCCAAGTTTTATTCTTGTCTAAAACGTCAATCTCTTCTTGCATGGCTCTTTTTCAATGTGGACAGCCTTTTGCTTCTTCATAACTTAATCTTTCTTCTGTAGTTAATGCTCCAGTAAAGAAACATGAAATCGAAATCACAGAATAACTTTTAAATTTGACGTCATAATCTTTGAGGCAGTCTGACTGCTTTTTCTCCCTCGTTGAACTTCTCCCTACTTGTTGTTATCAAAAAATCCTAGAAACTTTGAGTGGTAAGATGTGAATAAAAATAAAAGATTCACCGCCGTTAGTATCTCTATAATGAAGAGATATTGTCTGCCTAAGAGGAATATACATATACAAGGAAATAAACATGAACAGTGGATAGGAAGATAAGCCTTACCTTCACCTTTTCATAAGAACTATTTAGCTCAAAGGGTGCACAGTTCTGCGGATTTAGGGGCGCCAATAGCAACAAGTATCTCTTCTTTCATCCATCGAAATAAAAGATCTGAAATCAAATTGTATGCACACAACAAATTCTTCATTAGAATCACATGATAATACAAATAATTTAATTTTTTAAAAGTAAATCAATTGACATAAAAAACCTCAAACCTCAATGGAACAAAAATCAAACACACTAGATGATTTACGAAGGACATTAATAGCCGAATTCAAATAAATTTAGCAAAAACAACAAAAATAATTAGTTAAACTCAAATAAATTAAGCAAAGACCAATATAAACAGTTATAGAAGCTATACATCTTTATACTATTATTAAATATTCTAAGTCATATATTCTGACTACACTTTATTTGGGGAGTTTTTGTATATATACTGACTACTAAAGAGGAAAAAACAAAATATTTATGAACTTAGGAACCTTGGAACCGACCTTTTTAGTTGAGAAAAGTGATGGTACCCAAAAAACCTTATCTATATATATGAATTTGATTTTGAGTGGAAAACCTTTTTTTCTTCCGAATTTAAGTGAGGCACACCATAAAATCTTACCATAACTTAAGGAATTTAACTTTGAATAGAATTTTTTTTTTTGGTTTTTCAACTTATTTGTTCAGCCGACAATTGAGGAATTTGGTTTTGAATAGAATATCTTATTTTCCTTCCAATTTATTTGTTTAGGCGATAACTTTTTTTTTTCATACATTTATTAATTGAAGGTAAAAGGGTGAAAAGACGATTTTATTTAATACGGAGTCTTTTAATAAAGGATAAAAAGTTCAAATTAAATTTTTAAGGGTCTTTACACTTTTAATATATTATAGATAGATTCTAGATTTTGCACTTAGCTTGTGAAGAAGAAAAGAATCTAATTAGTCTAGTTGTGTTGAAATTACGTACTAGATACATAGTAGACATATAGTGTATATTCTTTTTTGCATTGATGTGTAGTGTTTTTCTTGTATTAGTATTTGAGCCATTATACTTTTGTATAATTTTTTCGCATTGAGCCTTGTATTGTAACTAATTAGAGACCCGGTTCATTTATAACAAATACAAATATACGGAGGCCTAATAATCTCAGATGATTGAGATATTTTCCAAAGGCAAATAAAAAGTCTTTCTCTCTGTTTCTTCTCTCATACGCATTCGGGTTTTAGCTCGTTCATTTTGTTGATTTCAACTTCGTTTCAACCCTAAAATGGTATCAGAGCGAGTTTTTGGATAGACCTCGAAGTGTGCTTTCGTTCGATATTACTCTTGTATGGAGCTTCTCAAAGTTTTGTAAATGCAAAAATCAATTCTGGGCATTTTTCGGTGAATAAGGACTCATCTTCTTCAGGTTTAAGAAGAAGACTGGTAATTTCTTTCGACACACCTTGCTTACTCTGGAATAAGTGATGTTTTTGGTGTATTCACTCATATTCACTGGCTCTAAGTTGTAATCTCCCTATATTGTGCAAAATCATTCGATTGATAGCATTTTATTATGGCAAATCCTGTGAGCAGTCCTCAGCATGCTAGTACTAGTGTGCCTTTAACCATTAATAGCAGATTTGAGGAATTTACCTTGGATTCATCACATCCGTACTATGTACATGTCACGACCCGAACCGAGGCCCTGGCCGCGATGGGTTACCCGAATCATGAAGGTCTGAGAGAAATCTTAGCTTATGATCATAAGCATAACTCATCTATTATCATAACGCGAAAGTAAACTGGAAACATGGTAGTTCATTTATTACAACCTAACAAATATGGGACGTAAGTCCATAAGAAAAACCATAACCATCAATAACAAGTCTACGAAGTTTCTACTAAACTGAAAATAATAAATTGTCTGAAATCGGGACAAAGCTCCCGGTCAGACCATGAACTAAAATCAAATGAAATGAACACATGGACAAAGGCCTTTCGAAATAAGGGAGGCTCACCAACTTTAAATGTCTGACAATGATCTACTGATTAATGGGACCACGGTACTGGGCCTCAAAACCTAAAATATAGGAGGTCAATACACAGAGGTACTGATATGTGAAATAATCCAAAATAAAATATTTTTATACATCATAGGTGGGAGCATTTCATAAAAACTTTTAACTAAGGTAAATGAAAATGCATGGGCATAACTTAGAAGCTTCGAAACAAATTCTGAAATCATGACTCAACTCTTTATCTTACTTCTGATCTAGATGATATACTCTACAAATCATAGTACCCACGGGCTATATGGGTCCCGCCATTTGCTCATTGGCCAAGCCCCCAACCCCTTATTTGCCGCAAGGGGATGAAGTGCAGATAAATCTGATATGCCATAAGGCCATCGCCAGCGTATAATCCATATCATGGGACATCATAAATTCGGTGTCAGCAAACACAGTTTAGGGCTTTGAGTTATTTGAACTCGCGCCTTCTTTGGGTAACCATCTAACTCTCTTATAGCCCAGTTTTAGTTCCTTAAAAATCATGTTTCATGCTTGTGGTAAAATGTTATTTCTTACTCTGTTAAGGGCATATCATAACTGGGTATCATCATACCCTGACTTGAAAGTCATTCATATCTACCATAAAGTATTTGTAGCTCTTCTTATTCAACATCATGTTAATGACCACCCAAAAGATTTAAACATCATGTGAGAGAGAGTCCTTATATAGGTTATCATATGAGTTTATAGAAAATACTCTCTTCTTAATATTACAATCATATGGTGTCCATCTCAGTTTGTGTTACATAGAACCTATGAAATCTTTCAATTGACACAATGCACGTCTACGATAAGAAACCACCCTCATTCATAATATAAAAAATATTAATCCATGAACAATAGTAAGGAATTCACTCTCTAGTTTTCCTTTACAAAAAATTATGCATGTGAACAACCCACAACACTTGAACGCAAGAGATATCATGATGAGGGAGGGAGTTTCGTTATTCATGATCTCAAATAAACTTTTCAAAACTTAAAGCACACATATATACATGGTTATGGTTTAATTCTATGAAAAGAGTTCAAGACAAACATATACTTTCATCAAAACAAATCCATGATACATGTTATTTAAAACGATATTAAAAACCTTTTTTCGTAAACATGATTATATATCTTTAAACTTGATAAATCGATTAAAACTTATGCCCATGGAGTTTAGGATAGTCTTGCATACCTTAAGTTTCTTAACTAGGGAATGAAACTCTAATATTGTTGCTTTCTTGAAGGTTCTTGAACTTGGGAGGCTTGAATTCTATATTACTTGAGGAAAACAGAGTTAAATTTCTGAGGGGAAAATATTCAATTGCGCCTCAAATATTTAAATTTGAAATTAGAAGCGACAGTCTTACCGCTACGTGGTTTAATTGCAATAGTTGAATTCCCTTACCGCGATATGGTGAACATGAGAATGGGACTATTGCCCTAACTTGGGTTTATCACTGTAACCCTCTGGTTTCATGAAGTAAACATGACCCAAACCTTGTCCAAAAACTCCAAAACTTCTCTAAGACACACTTCTTACGTCCCTAAACATGAATCAACTCAAAAACTAATGTCTCGGGGTTGGGAAGACCAAATTAAAAATCCTCGAAATTTAGAGGTCTTTAAAAATGACTAAGTCACCAACACTTAGTATGATTTTTTAGCCTGAAGCCCCTTATACATGCAACTAAGAGTTGAATAGAGCCTGGGATAATACGGGGTGTTACATTATCCCTCCTTGGAGTCATGCGTACCTGAATGAAGTTTCTAAGTACATTAAGAACGATTTTTAAGAACTACAAGAATTAAAATGAGTAGGATAAGAATGATACCTTCTATATCATCATCTGCGGATTCTAAGAGAGTTAGATATCTTCTACACATGTTATTCTCCATCTCCCACGTAGCTTCCTCAACTTTATAATTCTTCTATAGCAATTTAACCAAAACTATATCCTTATACCTCAACTTTCAAACTTGGCGATCTAAGATAGTAATGGGTTCTTCTTCATATGACAATGAGTCTTTTGAATTAATATCTTCCACAGGCAAAACAAGAGAATGATCCCCAATATATTTATTTAACATCGATACACGAAATACAAGATGAACAGAAGCTAGACTGGCAGGAAAATTTAACTTATAAGTAACTCCACCAATCCTTCTCGTAATCTGATAAGGGCCTATGCAATGAGGACTAAGATTTTCTTTCTTCCAAAATCTCATGACTCCCTTCATAGAGGAGACCTTTAGAAACACCCAATCGTCAACCTCAAACTCTAAATCTCTTCTTCTAATGTCGGTATAGGACTTATAATGACTCTGAGCTGTCTTAAGTCGTTCTCTAATGGCTTTCACCTTCTCCATCACCTGATGAACAAGGTCAACCCCAAATAAATGAGTTTCACCCACTTCATACCACCCTATGAGTGACCTATATCTCCTCTCATAAAGAGCCTTAAAAGGAGTCATCTGGATGCTCAAGTAGTAGCTATTGTTATAGGCAAAATCTATCAACGGCAAGTGATCCACCCAACTACCCTTAAAGTCAATCACACAAGCCATCAAGATATCTTCTAATGTCTAAATGGTGCGCTCTGCTTGCCCATTTATTTGAGGGTGGAAGGTAGTACTAAGGTTTACTTGGGTACCTAAACCCCTCTGAAAAGATCGCCAAAACTAAGAAGAGAATTGTGTGCCTTGATCAGATATGATAGAGATTGGAGCCCCATGTAAACGAACTATTTCTTGAATGTACAACTTAGCATAATCATCCCCCAAATAATTAGTCCACACTGGAAGAAAATGGGCATACTTGGCCATCTTATCCACTATCACCCATATGATGTCGTATTGGTTTTGGGATCTCAGAAGTCCTGTAATAAAATCCATGTTGATCATCTCCCATTTCCACATACGCAAGGCTATCTCTTGGGAAGTGCCATTTGGTCTCAAATGTTCCACCTTAACTTGTTGACAATTTAGACACTTAGCCACAAAGTTCGAAACATCTTTTTTCATATTATTCCACCAGTAAATCTCCTTAAGATCATGATACATTTTAGTAGAGCCGGGGTGAACAACATACCTGGAAGTGTGAGCTTCATCAAGAATTCTTTCTCGCAACCCCTCCATATTCAGCACACATAACCTACCTTGATACCTCAAAATCCCATCACCTCCAATTTCAAAAGCCATTTCCTTTTGTTGACCAACACCTTCTTTAATCTGCATCAAAATGGGGTCCTTGGTCTGTTTTTCCTTAACTTATGCACATAGGGAGGATTTAGCTACCTCATGTACGAACACTCTCCATCTTTGGAATCCAGGAGTTGAACTCACAGATTAGCAAACTGGTGAATATCATTCACCATATTCCTCTTTCCTTCCTCCACATGATAAAGACTGCCCATGGACAACCTGCTAAGGGTGTCCGCCACTACATTGGCCTTCTCGGGAGATAGTGCAGGCTCATATCATAATCCTTCAAAAATTCCAACCACTGCCTTTGCCTAAGATTTAGTTGTTTTTGTGTAAAAACATACTACAAACTTTTGTGATCAGTAAATATATCTACATGAACTCCATAAAGATAATGATGCCAAATCTTTAGTGCGAATACCACAGCCGCTAGCTCTAGATCATGGGTGGGATAGTTTTTCTCATGCACCTTTAACTGCCTAGATGCATAAGCCACCACCTTACCATGCTGCACAAGTACATACCTAAGTCCTAACCAAGACGCATCGTAGTATATAACAAAGCCATCTATACCCTCAGAAAGGGTCAAAACTGGCGCAGTTGTTAACTTATCTTTTAGTTTCTCAAAGATATTCTCACAAGATTTAGACCACTAGAACTTCACCTTTTTCTGAGTTAACTTAGTAAGTAGAGCATTTATGGAGGAAAAACTCTCTACAAACCTTCTGTAATACCCTGCCAAATCTAAGAAGCTCGGAATATCGATTGGAGTCGTGGGTCTGGGCCATTTTCTCACTGCCTCAACCTTTTGGGGGTCAACCTTAATTCCCTCACTAGAGACAATATGCCCCAGAAAAGTGATAGCACTAAGCCAGAATTCACACTTGGAAAACTTTGCATATAACTCATGATCCTTAAGAGTCTTAAGGATGATTCAGAGGTGATTGGTATGGTCCTCCTCACTCTTAGAGTAAATTAAGATGTCGTCAATAAAGACTATGATAAACAGATCTAGAAATGGATAAAACACCCAATTTATAAGGTCCATAAATGCTGAGGGGGAATTAGTCAGCCCAAAGGACATAACTAAGAATTCATAGTGACCATACTAGGTTCAAAAAACGGTTTTAGGAATGTCAGCCTCTCTAACCTTCAATTTATGGTACCCTGAACGAAGGTCTATTTTGGAAAAAAAATTCAGCACCTTGGAGTTGGTTGAAGAGATCATCAATTTTAGGAAGAGGATACTTATTTTTAACTGTGACTTTGTTCAGCTAGTGGTAATCTATACACATACGGAGGAAACCATATTTATTTTGCCCGAAAAGTAGTGGCGCACCCTAGGGAGATACACTAGGACATATAAAACCTTTGTCAAGAAGGTCTTTTAATTGTTCTTTCAATTCTACAGGAGTCATTCTGTATGGCGAAATAGAAATAGGTTAGGTATCCGACAACAGGTCAATGCCAAAATCAATCTCCCTATCCGGTGGTATCTTGGAAAGGTCATTAGGAAAAACTTTCGGTAATTCATTAACTACAGGAACAGACTGGAGGAAAAGACTTTCAATACTAGAATTTTTGACCCCAACAAGATAATACAAACAAACCTTTGATATAAGCTTACATGCCCTAAGATAAGATATGAATTCCCCCCTAGGTGCTAGAGAATATCCCTCCCACTTTATCACTAGCTCATTAGGAAAAGATAAAGTGAATTTTCTGGATCTACAGTCTAATGTAGCATAACATAAATGTATCCAATCCATTCCCAGTATAGCATCAAAATCAATTATGTCCAATTCTACAAGATCAGCCACAATATCATGATGAAAAATAGAAACCACATAGTTTCTATAAACTCTCTTAGCCATAATAGAATAAAAAATAAGAGTGGAAATAGAAAAGGGCTTCAAAATATTTTTGGGATCAAAAACAAAACTAGCTGTCATGTAAGGGGTCACATAAGATAATGTATACCTAGGATCAAGTAACACATACACATCACGGGAGAAAATCTATAACATACCCGTAACGACATTTGGTGAAGCCTCTACATCCTGGCGGTTAGATAAACCGGTTGCGACTACCCCCAGTAGCAGAAACAACACCCTTAGGTAGCGGGTCTGTGGAATTTGTTTGAGACCTAGTGCCTCCAATATTCCCAATGGCTGAGGGGTAGTATCTCAGAATATGGCCATCCTGGACACACTTATAGCACACGTCGCTTCCACATTGGTATCTTCCTGGATGGTTTCTCCCACAAGTACCACAAAGAGGAAACTATCGGAACGGCTAGGTCACGCTCTCCTGAGACTGAGTACCCTAAGTTCTAGGCCTATCTACTGGCTAGAACCATTGCTCACCATAAGGCCTAGGCGCAGGTGCACTACCTGAGAATTGAGCATTGCTCCAAAATTTCTCCTTAGATTATTTCTTACCCCAATTACCACCTTGCTACGACTGACATTTTGATCTCCAGACCTAGCCCTTTTATCTTGCCTTTCTTTTTTCCTTACCTCTACTTGTCTCTTCCTCTCCTCTTCTACATATTGCATATGCACTGATAACTTGGAGAAATTTATATCTCTATTTAGCATAGCTCCCTTACATTCTAAAACTAAATCATCCAAGAAACTGAATGTGAACTTTCTCATGTAATCCCTCTTGGGGAAAGAAATGATCTAGGAAATCCTCTACAAACTCACCCCACACAGAAGGTTCAGCATATCCACCCCTCAAATATTCCCACTCATTGTACCATTGATTAGCTACGTCCTTTAACTGGTAGGTTGCCAAATCAACCCCTTCAACCTCACTAGCATGCATGACTCTAAAAATTTTCTCCAGTTTATCAATGGGGGTCCTCCTCAACCTTTATGCTGGTAAATATGGGAGGGTTCAACCTAATGAATTGATACCCGAGTAGTTTCATATGAACCAAGCATAGAACTTACATTTTCAGACCGACAGGACTAAGAAGCCACAAGCTGAGCAATCATATAAATGGACTGCCAGAACTCAGCATTTGAGACTTTTTCCTGAGGAGATTAGTACGGTTAACACCGGACCAAGGAGCCCGAGGTGGACTAGTTGGGACCAGAGAAACTCCTAGAGTAGCAACAAATTATGAATTATGAGCTCTATTACAGGTTTGCATCCTATGAGTAGGGCGGACATCATCAGCATGGGTATTCTGCTCGTTGGATCTATGGGTAGGCATGATTAATCACTAGAATATAGGAAATCATGAGTTAGGGGACATTCAGACTTTGTAGAATGAACTAGAACATGACAAAAAGAGAGACATTCCTAAATACCTAGTAGCTTGTTTCTTATAAGTGTAGCGCGCTACACACTCATAAAAAAAGACTCTACTCAATGCGACTTCGTAGATACCCTAGGACCCTAAACCGCGCTCTGATACCAAGTTTGTCATGACCCAAACCGAGGTTTGGGCCGCAATGGGCTTCCCGAACCATGAAGGCTCAAGAGAACTCTTAGCTTGTAATCATAAGCATAACTTATCTATTATCATAATGTGGAAGTAAACTGGAAACATGGTAGTTCATTTATTTCAAATTAACAAATACGGGACATAAGTTCATAAGAAAACCCATAACCATCTATAACAAGTTTATGAAGTCTCTACTAAACTGAAAATAATAAACTATCAGAAACCGGGACAAGGCCCCCGGTCGAACCATGATCTAAAATCAAATGAAATGAACACATGGACAAAGACCTTTCAAAATAAGAGAGGCTCACCAATTCCAAATGTCTGACAATGATCTACTAATTAGCGAGACCTCAAGACTGGGCCTCAGAACCTAAAATATAGAGGGTCAATACACAGAGGTACTGGTATGTGAATCAATACAAAATAATATATTTTTATCCAACAAAAGTGAGAGGATTTCTTACAAACTTTAAACATAAGGTAAATAAAAATGCATGGGAATAACTTCAAAGCTTCTAAACACTTTCTAAAATCATAACTCAACTCTTTATCTTACTTCTAAGATAGATGATACACCCTACAAATCAAAGTACCCTCGGACTATATGGGTTCGATATTTGCTCGTCGACTAAGCCCCCAGCCCCTTGTTTACTGCAAGGGGATGGAGTGCTGACAAATCTCATATGCTACAAGGTATTCGCCAACGTATAATCCATATCATGGGACATCATAAATACCGTGTCGGCAAACATGATTTTGGGCATTGAGTTATCTGAACTTGCGCCTTTTTCGGGTAACCATCTAATGCTCTTATAGCCCAGTTTTAGTTCATTAAAAATCATGCTTAATGCTTATGGTAAAGTCTTATTTGTTACTCTATTAAGGGCATATCATAATTGAGTATCTTCATACCCTGACTTGCAAGTCATCCATATCGTACCATAATGTATCTGTAGCCCTTCTTATTTAACATCATGTTAATGACCACCCTAAAGCTTTAAACATCAAGTGTGAGAGACTCTTTATATAGGTTATCATATGAGTTTACACAAAATACTCTCTTCTTAATATTACAATCATATGGTGGTCATCTCATGTTTGCATTACTTAAAACCCATGACATATTTCAATGACACAATGTACGTCTACGATAAGAAACCACCCTCTCATTCATAACATAAACAATATTAATCCATGAACAATAGTAAGGAATTAACTCTCCAGTTTTCCTTTTAAAAAATCATGCATATAAATAACTCACAACACTTGAACGCAAGAGATATCATGATGAGAGAGAGTTTCATCATTCATGCTCTCAATTAAACTTTTCAAAACTGAAATCACACATATATACGTGGTTATGGTTCAATTCTATGAAAAGAGTTCAAGGAAAACATATACTTTCATCAAACAAATCCATGATACATGTTATTCAAAACGATATCAAAAACCCTTTTTGTAAACATGATTATATATCTTTAAACTTGATAAATCGATTAAAACTTATGCCTATAGAGTTTAGGATAGTCCCATATATCTTAAGTTTCTTAACTTGGGAATGAAACCCTAATCTTGGTACTTTCTTAAAGGTTCTTGAACTTGGAGGGCTTGAATTATAGATTACTTGAGGGAAAAAAAGTTGAATTTCGGGTTCTTGGGGGAAATGGAAGGGTTTTCTTAAGAGTGAATTGGAGAAGAAGAGCAAATAATGCTCTAATAGATGTCCCAAATCATGTTATAAATGATTAGGTTAAGAGAGAAAAGACCCAATCGCCCCACAGGCATTTAAATTCGAAATTTGACATGATAGGTTTACTATAATACGATCTAATTGCGGTAGTTGAATTCCCTCACTGTGATGCGGTGAACATGAGAACGGTACTATTGCCGCAATGCGACCTTATCGTGGTAACCCTCTGGTTTCGTTATCCAAACATACCTCAAACCTTGTTTAAAAATTCTAAAACTTCTTCGAGACACACTTCTTACATCCCTGAACATGAATAAACTCAAAAACTAATGTCTCGGGGTCGGGAAGACCAAATTAAAAATTCTCAAAGTTTAGAGGCCTTAAAAAATGACTAAGTCCCCAACACTTAGTGAAATTTTCAGGCCTTAGTCCCTTTATGCATGCAACTAAGAGCTGAATAGAGCTTAGGATAATACGGGGTATTGCAATACACCCTTCTAAGAACCTTAGTTCTCAGCTAGTTCCTATTTTCTTCAATGTAAGTGGTTTCGCTATTTGGAGAAATAGTATGGTTACTTCTTTATCTTCCAAGAACAAATTAGGGATGATTAATGGTAGGTTTCCTAGACCCGATTTGAATAATCCTTATTTTCAATTCTAGGAAAGGTGTGACCATATGGACAAATCCTGGATCCTTAAATCCCTTTGCTAGAGATATAGCTATCACTGTAATGTATCTTCCTAGTGCTATAGAAGTATGGAAAGACATTAACAATAGGTTTGGACAGTCAATATCGAAAAGGAAATCAATTCTAAAGTTCAAGGGTCCTCAAGCATAGCCACTTATTTTACTAAGATGAGAGGTCTCTAAGATGAGCTTAATGCTTCTTATGTTGGTCCTGAATGAACTTGTGGAGCATTAAGCAAATTTATTCAGGACCAATAATTATTCCAATTCAATAGTGGTCTTAGTAAAACTTATGGTACTGTGAGGAGCAATACACTAATGATGACACCACTTCCATCTATTAGCAAAGTATATGCTCTTCTACAACGGTATGAAAGTCGAAAAGAAACTTAACTTGGAATCCTAAATTTTCCAGTGATTCAGCTTTTTTTAATGCCTTAATGTTTGCACCTACATCTAATAGTAGACCTTATAACCAAAGGGTCTCATTCAATCTAAACAAAAATCATAATATGACCATTATATGTAAGTATCGCAAAACACCTAGGCACAATATTGAGACATGTTATAGACTCCATAGTTTTACAACTGACTTTAAGTTCACAAAGAACAAAAAATCATTTGCTTCGTGTGTTCAGATGATGGAATCCTCTATTCCAAATCTTTCCAGTGGTACTGGCACCAACACTTCAAATATTTCATCCTCTCAAGAGAAATCTAGCCATGGTTTTAGTAAGGAACAATACAATCATCTTATGGGTCTCTTTCAACAAACATAGATCTCTCCAATAATTCATGGCAACCTTACTACCGGTGAATTATCAGGTTTTGCCAATTTTGCAGGTTTGTCAAATAGTTCTACTATTTCTTATGATGGTTACAGTGTACATAGTTCATTAAACTTAAGAGTAAATCCTTGGATTCTAGACTCTGGAGCTTCAAACCACATAACCCCTCACAAATAATTACTGCATAATCTGCAACCTCTACCTATACCTTTCCTCATTACCCTACCAAATGGATATAAGGTTAAAGTGATATCAACTGGTTCATTATAGTTGAGAAATGACATCACTTTACAAAATTTCCTTTTGGATCCTTTATTTCAGTTCAATTTACTTTCTGTATATCAACTTCTTAACCAACTAAATTATTTACCAGTATTTTTCAATTCTACTTGTCATTTATAAGGCCCTTCTCTGGAGAGGACACTGGAAATTAGTAAATGTATCTAATGGATAATACTACTACTATGTTGGTGCTACTACATCATCTTGCTTCAGCTCCATTTCAACTGCATGTTCTAATCCTGAAACTGAATATAATATTGTAACTTTTTGTAAACCTACAAATAAGGATACATTTCTATCTTATAATTTATCTCAAAACAGTAATAAAATGGATTTGTTTTGGAACCAAAGATTGGGACATATGCCTTATCATAAAATGAAACATATTTCTTTTCAACACTCCAAACTTCCTTTTCAACAAAACTTCATTTGTGATATTTGTCCTAAATCAAGATAACAAAGGCTTTCTTTTCCACATAGTACCATTCACACCACAGTTCCTTTCCAACTAGTACATATAGACATTTGGGTCCTTATTATACAAGGACTTGTAATAGTTTTAGGTATTTTCTTACATTAGTTGATGGTTTCACTAGAGTCATTTGGGCTCGTCTTCTTTCTTGTAAAGAGAATGCCCTATCCATTCTGGAAGCTTTTGTATCCATGTTGAAAGTACATTTCAATATATTTGTTCAATCTTGTAGATCTAATAATGCCTATGAATTAGGTAGTAGTATAGAAGTTGCCTCCTTCTTTGCTAAAAATGGAATCCCTCACCAAACTTCCATTCCACATACACCCAACAAAATGGTGTTGTGAAAATAAAACACAAATATCTTCTTGAAACCTCCAGAGCTCTACTTTTTCAATCCAATCTACCCATTAAATATTGGGGTGATTGTGTCCGGACTGCCACCTACCTCATTAACATATTACTATCATCTTTTTTGAATAATATTTCTCCCTATGAAAAACTTCATAGAACCCCTCCTTTATATAATTACCTAAAGTCTTTTGGATGTCTATGCTATGCTTATTCCTCCTACATTGGGAGACATAAATTTCAACCAAGGGCTTTAGTCTGTGTATTTGTTGGGTATCCTCATGGAAAGAAGGGATACAAATTACTAAATCTCTCTAATCATTCCATTTTCTTCTCCAGAGATGTCATATTTTATGAACATCTTTTTACTTATTCTTCAATTTTTACTCTACCTTTCTTATTTCCTCCTACTTCATATTTGGATATACCATCAACTATATACTCTATCCCTATTCCACCTCCTACTTCTTCACCATTTTCTAAACCTTTACCAACTCTTGTCCATGTATCACCTACTCCTATTAATCCTCCTAAACTTATTATATCCATTCATCTACCTACTAGTAAGTCATCTAGGACTATCTCTGCCCCTTCTTATCTATCTGACTATATATGTAACTCAATTTCCAAGGTATCCTCTATTGAGATTCCCACACATGAACCTCAGTCATATCAATAGGCTATTTCTTATCCTTATTGTCAAGATGATATTCTCCAAGAATTTCAAGACCTTAAGGCTAACCATACTTGGGATCTTGTTCCTTTATCACAAGAAACCCATTTTTTGTAAATGGGTATACAAGATTAAGCACAGGTCTGATGGATCTGTTGAAAGATATAAGGCAAGACTAGTGATAAGAGGGGATACATAAAAAGAGGGTATTGACTATACTGAAACCTTCTCCCCTGTTGTCAAGTTTACTACTATCAAGGTCCTTCTGTTTATAGCCGTTAAGAGAAATTGGACCATCTATCAACTTTATGTCAACAATGCCTTTCTCTATGAGGATCTAAATAAGGAAGTTTACATGAAAACTTCTTTTTTCTTATACTTTCATGCTCTATTCCTACTTATGCACCTCTGGTTTGTAAGTTGAGAAAATCTTTCTATGGCCTCAAACAGGCTTTCAGGCAATGGTTTTCTAAATTGTCTGATGTTTTATCTCTCTGGGGTTATTCCTCTAGAAGGAATGACTATTCTTTATTCACAAAATAAATTGATGGTTCTCTTACTATTTTGGTTGTCTATGTTGATGATATCCTCCTTGATGGTGATAGTATTACTGAGTTGAATGATTTAAAAATGTTTTTGGACTCTCAATTCAAGATAAAAGATCTTGGTTTGATGCATTACTTTCTGGGGTTCGAGATTACTTTTCACCCTCAAGTATATCTCATAATTCAACACAAGTTCACATCTCACTTATTGTCTAAGGTTCACTGTGGTTAATTTTCCCCTGTATATGCACCTCTTGATGTTTCCATTAAACTTACAACTAACATAGGTGCTCATCTCACTAAACTTTCCATATTTTATCGCCTTATTGGCAAGCTGAACTTTCTTCAGCACACCTAAACTGAAACCGCTTATGTTGTTCAGCATTTAAGTCAGCTTTTATAGGAACCTCAAGTGCCTCATCTTATGGTTGGCATTCATGTGTTGAGATACTTACTCAATTCCCCTGGTCTTGGGTTGTTGCTCAACAACTTCCCTGATTACTCTTTAATGGCGTACTCTGACTCTAATTGGGTTGTATGTGCTCATTATCGTTGCTTAGTAACTAGTTTCTTTATTATTTTGCATGGTTCTCCTATTTCTTGGAAAAGCAAGAAATAGACTACAGTCTCCTTATCATCTGCTGAGGCTAAATATCGAGCATTACCTAAGGTTGCGGCTGAATCTTGGTTGGTGCGATTTTTGACTTATTTTGGTATTTCTATTTCTCAACCTTTTCCCATTTATTGTGATAGTCAGGCAGCCCTCTATATTGCTAGAAATTTTGTGTGCTATGAACACACGAAGCACATTGAGATCGATTTCCATTATGTCTGGGATTGTCTGGTCTTATTTCCCTTCACTTTATCTCATCTGCTGCTCAATTAGTTGATATTCTTACAAATTCACTTCCAGGACCTGCAGATCATCGTATACTTTGCAAGCTTGGCGTGCATACACCCTCCAGCTTGAGGGGGTATTGGAATTACGTAGTAGATACATAGTAGACATATAGTGGATATTTTTTCTGTATTGATGTATAGTGTTTTTCTTGTATTAGTATTTGGGCCATTATACTTCTGTATAATTTTTTCACTTTGGGCCTTGTATTGTAATTAATCAGAGACCCGGTCCATTTATAACAAATATAAATATACTGAGGCCCAATAATCTCAGACGGTTGAGATATTTTTCAAAGGAAAATGAAAAGTCTTTCTCTTTTTTTCTCTCTTTCTTCTCTCATAGCATTAGGGTTTTAGCTTGTTCATTTTGTCGATTTCAGCTCCGTTTCAACCCTAACAAGTTGCATGTAAACTGGACCTGGACACGATTATTAAAAAAGACAATCTTATTACCATTTAGTCCAACAAAAACAAATAATAAGAAATCTAGAGTAATTCCACAAATGGGGTTTTGGGGAGTGTAGTGTGTACTCCAACATTACCCCTACCTCGTGGAGATAGAAAGATTGCTCCTAATATAACCCCTTCTCATATAAAGAAAAAGAAAGTATTTCAAAGCAGATGTATAATGTTTGAGGACAAAGGGGGAGATTAGTATGGCCGCAAATAATTCTTGTATCTAGAAATCTCCAAACCTTATCAAGTTTTTGAATATTGTGACATAAGCCGTGTTTTCTTACATTGCTGTCACAGTTAGTGTTTCACTTATGCTGTACGGACGTCAATGCTAAAGATTACTTCCTCATCTTAAACTTTGCTAGAATTTTCACTTTTGAGACTTCTTGTAGGTTTCTATCTGTGTGTGCTTTCTAACAAAATATGTAGAATTCTCACACTGGTCTCTAGTGAGTTTTAAGTTCCTCTTTTCAATATATCACGATTTTTATTATTTCATCATTCGCTTCAGCTATATATTTGAAGGCTTAACTATATTTAACAATTTCTTTTGACATAGCCAGTGGCTTTTTTACACATCAGTACATATATAGCAGTAAAATACCTTTTTTACACCACCACAAAATTCCTAATACTGATACACACCACTCCAGAAAACCTCTAAACTCCATTCCCATCTTCCTTTCTCTAGATCTCTGATGAATGACACAGAAGCTGAAATAGAAAAGCTCAGAAGATTTCAGGGAGAGGTGGATTTGTCAGAGACTGCAAGGAACTTTTTAGCTTGGCTAGAAAGGTTACGAGTTGCTGATCTTAAAAATAGCTTAACCCTGAGAAAATGGGGCGCAATGGGAACCACAGAGCTGCATAGGGTGTCCGGTACAAATTTGGCAGAATACCGACTCACTTTCGATGCAAGGCATGTAGTTCGGTGAGTTTTGTTATTATGGTAGCTTTTCTTCTCAATTTTTCTCTCAACCTCACTCTACCATACCTTATGAAGTGACAGCGGATGACTTCCCCTACTAAATGAAAGAACTTTTCAAACCAGTAAAAGGATTTTGTAAGTAACATATTTGAATCTTTGCAGGGAAATCATTAAATGTTTCTTTTATCTATTTGACAAAATGGAAGTTCCTGTGTCGCTGATTAACCAAGACAAAATACAAATCAGGCGTGATAGGACTATATGGGTAGCTGGACTGGTAACACAGTCGTTGTCAGATGATTTGCGGAATGAAGCGATAAACAAACTGCACGACATCATACGTAGCTTTGTGGGGGAAAATCTAGCCAACTTTGTTGAGCATTTGTTGGAATGCCTGGAAGAGTCAAAGACTATAATATACTGTATAGTGCAAAAATACACTTGTCTGATTGTATTGGAAAGGTAAATGACCAATATTTCTTGTTCTTTTGTAGTTACATGAAAATGGTAGCACTGATGCATCCTAGCATGTATGTTAATGTTAGATTTGAAGTATTTATTCACTACATGTATCAACTGTACATGTGCAATGGAAACAATACCAGTGAGCTGGCCAAGTTCAAGCCTATCACTTCTTCTATACCACCTTATTGCAACCCTGAAGCACAGTGGGTGAATAGAATAAGGAATGATGTAAGTGGTAGTGCAGTGTGGAATGAACTCCTCAACTTAACCATCTAAGAAATTGGACAGTACCATCAGAATTTTGATACTCCCATTGGCATACTGATTCTTCTGGGAAGTGCGGTGGTACGCGCCGGTGAATCATCATGTAATGTATGTGTTAATACCTTCTAAAACATAAGTCATTAATTTATGAATATTTCGTTTTTCATGTTACATAAGAAATAATTTATCTTTTTGTTAATATACCAGACTGGCCGTCAAGTTTGCTTTGAAGATGTGGGGAACGAAATGATATCCGGCGAGTATTTCAAAGGTAACAACAATATCTCTATTCATGATTTTTATTATATTTGATGGTCCTTTGTAATATATTCTATTGCCTCCTGCAGAGACATGGACGTTCTGGCCATATTCGTGAGAAGTTTTGCTATGGAGTAGCAACAAAAGGCCAGAGATGATACCTATTGCAGTTTTCTGTTTGTTTCTATGTCTAGGTTTTTGTGAATGTTATCTGGTTTAGGTGACTATATATCATAGTTATTTCTGTCAAGTGTAGTACATATGGAATACTTTTGGTGCTGCGAAGTTTCTTATCCCTGCATTGAGATTCTGCACTGTTAAGCTCATAAAGTGGGAAGAAAAAAGACATTGAAATCTTAAGAGGAAGCATTTAAGTTTTTGATTTGCCTTATTAGTGCTTTCTGGCTCTGGAGGGATATGCAGTCCCCATTCTGTTCAGGGAGAATGTTGCGAGATGCATTGGCAAGCCAAGCCTTGGCTCGTCTTCATAGATGAAATGGATGGTCAGTCCCCGCGGAGATTCTAGCTTCGTGCTACCCTTCCTCCATATTATGTTGTGGTGGGATCAACTAATATGCAGCTTCTGTCCCTCCAGACATATGTTCTTCAATATTTTCTTCATTTCATTCACTTTTTTCCGTGGATGTGAACAAATCAGTGTTTCTTATATGTTGATAAAAAGTTCTGTTAGTGCTTTCTTTGTACCCCTTACTAAGCAAATTATACGCCATGATATATACTATTTTCCTTCAAGGGTATGCGACTGAGATAGCTAGCTCCTTATAGTGAATGCATTTACAAGCTGTATAGGTCCAGTGTCATGGTGGATAATGTGTAAGCAGGGTCAATACATATATTGGACTTGTGCTTTGCAGAAATAGCACTGTCCACAGAGCTCATGCCAGAGAAAGTGAGAATTTTGCCGGCATTTTCACAAGCATGG
Source organism: Capsicum baccatum var. pendulum (assembly GCA_030864225.1). NCBI lineage: Eukaryota > Viridiplantae > Streptophyta > Magnoliopsida > Solanales > Solanaceae > Capsicum > Capsicum baccatum. The sequence goes on along the minus strand of CM061560.1, from coordinate 230,992,925 downwards.
ATAGGTGGACCAGAGGCAGATTTAGGATTTGAAGGTGGCATACTGGTATTGTTGATGTCATGGTTTACTTTGTATGAGGATAGTACCGAATGGGGGTGTATAAGTAATATTGATATTAATTGTACGTGGTTTAGTCCGTTCATAAAAGTAATTTGTTGAATTATTTCTAGTAAAACCTCTTGAATTGGTTATTACATTCAGGAACAGTCATAGCAGTAGGATCAAGTTTTGACACACTGCTACATTTTAAGTACCTCTTAATTTGAGTTTGAGGCAGCTTTTAGCATCTCAAACTTCTTGAAACCTTCCACAAGTTTCTCAGATTCCGGGATGAAATCCTTCACTGCTTTGTCCGCACAGAATCTTTTGGTCCATGCAACTAATTTGGGGACCTTTGTTTCATCAAATATCTTTGTTGAAGTCAAAATCTCTTCAACTTTAAGCCATCCCAATAAGCTCCCAAGAACAATGTCAAGGTAACCAATTCTATCTCCACCAAAGAAAGATTTGCCTTTGCTACACTTGATGAAAGCTTCCTCTAGTAGCAATGTCCCTTCAATCACTTTGTCTCTCACTGCTGCCTTTGCTTCCTCGCCCTGTGCCTTCCTATACTCTGCTGTTAAAGGAAACCACTGCATACAATTTTCTAAATTTAGATGGCAAGATCATTAGCAACGCAAAAAGAAATGGCTAGCACAAATCGTATTGTATTTGCAGTCGCCTTTAGCAATGCTCTAACATGGATTGAGTGGATTTCATGTTTGAGGTTGGAGTTTCGTTGAGGTCAATGTAAGTACGTGATAGTTTGTAACAAGAAGAATATGAATGATCTAATAGTACAATGGAGAGTAAAATTAAGATATTTTGTATACTAGGTGGTTACTTTAATGCTTTTCCCTTCAAAGAAGGTTCTGGTTGCAAGTTCACATCAAGATTTTCCTTTTGTAACTTCAACAGGAAAATTACTAGAAATTGTCGTCAAAACTTCTGCTTGGAAGTTGCAAACTTCTTGAAACAAGGCAAAATCAGCAAAAGTGGACTTAAGTAGCTGAAAAGAAAACAAAAAGAGGTTGATGTAGAACAAAAAACTTACTTTTTCATCAACATAAGCTGCCCAAAACCGGGTAGTGGCGCGTTCATAAGGATCAGAAGGAAGGATGGAGAGACCATTGGGCCAAGCTTCATCGATGTACTGCACGATGAGGAGAGACTCAGATATAGGCGTTTCAGCATGGAAGAGAACTGGAACTTTCTTGCCAATAGGATTTGCTTTGAGGAGAAGCTCACTTTTCGTGAAAGGGTCCTCTTCGATGAATTCATGGTCGATGGACTTCAAGTTAAGAGCCATTTGAGCACGATTCACAAAAGGGCATCCATTCCTTCCCAGAAGCTTTACATTGCTGGTTGCCATAGCCAACTCAAGAACTTGAAATATTGCTGGCATTTAGCACAGAATTAGACACTCTTTTATTGGCCCCTTAGACCTCATCAAACAAACAATGTAGGATCAGCAAGATTCTCTTTGCGGGCGGAAAACACTATTAAGGCTCTAGTGCTTACAATGTAATCATAAAGACGGCAAACAGCGTCTCTATGCGTCATGAATCTAGTCTCTTTTCATCTTTTCAACATTTACCCTATTATTTTATATAATTTAGTTGTAGTTGTATGAGGCGGAGTGTTGTCCAGTCTAGATACAAAAATTCTTAGGTTTAGAAGATGAAAGTTGCATAAATGAAGATGCTTAGACGGATGTGTAAACATATTAAGGGGTCGTTTGGTAGAGTGTATTAAAAAGAATAATGCATGCATTAGTTTTGTGCATTGCTAGTACCTTGTTTGGTACAATTTTTTAGCTTATGTATATGCACTATTGAGTATTAGGGTGTGTATTACTAATACCTCAAAATTCATGACATTAGTAATACAATGGATTTAATGCATGCATTAGCATGATTAAAAAGACAATTATCCCTCAAAAAAAAAATTGCATTCTTTCCAACATATGTATTGAGGATATTTTTGTAATTTACTTTTAGAAATTATGTAATTCATATTTTTTTAATACATTAAACCAAACGCTGCATAACAAAAATACAAGTATAACTGATGCAAGCATAGCTAATACAAGCAATACTAATACAAGCATTACTAATATATTATATTTTGCGTTATTCTTATACACTCTACCAAACGGCCCCTAAAGAAAGATAGGATTAGAAATGAAGATATTCGGGACAAGGTGGAAGTTACTTTAGTGAAGGATAAGATGCGGGAAGTGAGACTTAGGTGGTTCAAGTATGTTAAGAGAAGATGCACGAATGCCCAGTGAAGAAGTATGATAAGTTGGGTGTAGATGGTTTCAGGAGAGATAGAGGGAGGTCGAAGGAGTATTAGGGAGATATGATCAGATAGGACATTGACCTTAGATAGCAGGTTGTGGAGAACACAAATTAGGGTAATAAATAGTAGAGCGTGGTCCAGCTTGTTCTTCCATATTAGTAGTTGTTGTGTTGCTGCTCTAGTTTCTTGTTCCTCAATTTCCATTACAATTATCGTATTTTTTTATTTCTATTCAGAATGCTTATCATTCTTTCTATAGTATTTTGTCATGATTTCTTTACTTATGTTATTGCCTTTTCATCAAGTCGAAAGTCTATTAAAAACAACTCTCTACCTCCAGAGTAAGGGTAAGTTTGCATACACCTAATCTTTCTGAATCTCACTTTGCGGGAGTACACTGGGTATATTGTTGGTGTTGGTGGAATTACACGCTTGAGTGTATCTAAATCTTGTATTATAGTTGGATCAAGAACCAACTATAATGGACAAAGCGATATCACCTTTACCAGTACCGCAAGTGTTATATCCCTTCTCCCAACTGAAAATGATGAGATGGCAACCATAAACTAATATATTTTGGTTGGATCTTCCATTTACCACAAATATGAAGATGAAAGTTCATGCTACTATTATTAGAATTTGGAACTAAAGAGGGAAAAGATAAGGGTCAGCAGTAGTTTTTTCATTCATATCAATATGTAATAAAAGACTATACATATAGCTACATAAGTTTTACAAATTTGATAGAAAGTTGAAGGAGGACCATCTTACAAGACACATTTCACACAATATTTAACCACTTTCTTACAAGACACACTTCACAAAATAAGAAATACCATTCATTTAAAAAACTAAACATAACATTTAAAAGAAACTATTAAACAAAAGACTATGTAGAAAAATTTGATATTCTAATACTCCTTGAGATTTCTTGGATACTCCCAGCTTAGACCTTAGAACTTCAAATTTCCCCTTAGGAAGAGCATTGGTCAAAATATCTGCAATCTATTGATCTGAGATGCAACGAACAAGCTTAACTTCGCCATCCTTCTCTGTTTGCCTGGTAGCGTGAAACTTCACATTTATATGCTTGCTACAACCATGTTGCACTGGATTTTTTGGCCATAGAAATTGCTGACTTATTGTCAACCTTAATAACAGTAGCTTTATTTTGATTTTTCTCTAGATAATGTAGAATTTTTCGTAACCATAGAGCCTGATTAGTTGAACCAACAACAGCGATGTATTCTGCTTCTGCAGATGATTGAGCTACCACCTCTTGCTTCTCTGAATTCCATAAGAACATGACTGAACCAAGTGTAAAAGTATATCTAGAAGTGCTTTTTCATATCATCAATGTTTCTGGCCCAATCACTCACTGTCTGAATAACCCATCAATTGTCTTTGCTCTCCCCTTTAAAACCAAATACTATAATCAACAGTTCCCTTGATATACTTCAATGTTCGTTTAGTGATAGGAAGATAAACTTGACTTGAAAAATGCATAAACCTCGACAAAAGACTTGCTGCGGACATAAAATCAGCTCTTGTTGCTGTAAAATATAGAAAACTACAAATTAGACTTCTGTAAACTGTTGGATCATCCCTATTACCTCTTTCAGACTTCAAGATTTTTTCATTGTGAACTAGTGGAGTCGATGCAGGCTTACACCTCTCCATCTTGAAATTTTAAGAATATCTCATCCATATTTTTTCTGAGAAATGAAGATTCCATTAGTAGCTTGATAAATCTCCATTCCCAGAAAGTAATTTATTTCACACAAATCTGACATCTCAAACTTAATCTCCATTTCTTGCTTGAATTAATTCACCATAGCTTCATTGCTTCTGGTTATAAGAAGATCATCAACATAGAGTGATACTACAAGCATATCTCCACTTTTAGCCTTATTCACATATAAAGTGGCTTCATTTTCACTTTTGTTGAAACCACAATAAATGAGATGATCATCAATCTTACTGTACTAGGCTCAAGGAGCCTGTTTTAATTTATACAATGCCTTATGTAGTCTGTAAACTTTATCCTCTATTCCTGCAACTTGAAAGCCTTTTGGTTGGTCGACATAAATTTGTTCCTCTAATGGCCCATTTAAGAATGGAAACTTCATTTCCAGATGATACAACTTCTAATTTGATTGAGTTGCCAAAGAAAATAGAAGTCGTATCGTATCATGTCTTGCAACAGGTATAAATAGGCCTCCATAAGCCAGACCTGCAACTTGCGTGTAACCTTTCACAACAAGCCTTGCTTTGAAATTATAAACTGAACTATCTGGATTAAGGTTGGTTTTATAAACCCATTTCACCCCTATTATATTTCTATCTTTGGGTTCATTGACCAGTTTCCAAGTGTCATTCTTCTCAACCATACCAATCCCTCCTTCATGGCTTCAATCAAAACTTCATATTTTGATATTTCTTGATAGGTATTGGGTTCCAAGATTGCAACATTGCATCTTTCATATATCTCAGATAGGAACCTTGTCTTCAGAATTGGAAAATCAAGTGAGGATTCACCATCTGATCCTTTAGCTTATTCTAGATTTTCAGAGCCAAATGATTGTGTTTCAGGCAGCGGATCCAAGTTCAGATAACCTGCATTTTATTTCTCAACTTGCTCCTTATCCTAGTTCCAATAAGCATGTTCATGCACTACTACATCTCTTCTGATTAAAATACCTTTTGTTTGCAAGTTGAAAATTCTATAATATTGGCTTGCGATGAATAACCAATAAAGATCCGTAATTCACCTTTCGGTTCAAGCTTTCTTCTTATGACTGGAGGAACATGAGAATAACATATAGAGCCAAAGATTTTTAAGTGCTTGAAAGATGATCTTTTTCCACATCATGCCTCAATGGGAGTTATATCACCCACAACTTTAGTTGGATGCCTATTCAACAAATAAACTGAAGTAGAAACAGCTTCTGCTCAAAAACTTTGCAGTAGTTTCTTTTCAAGCAACAAATATCTAGCCATTTCAACTACTGTCCCGTTCTTCCTCTCAGAAACTCCATTCTGTTCTGGTGAATAACTTACTGTCAGCTTATGATCAATCTCCGCATCTTCGCAATACTTATTGAACTTATTTGAAGTGTATTCACCTTCATTGTTTGACCTTAAAGCCTTCATCTTACAGCCACTCTGTCTTTTAGCAAAAGCTTTAAACTTCTTGAAAACTGAAAATACTTGAGACTTGTTACTCAAAAAATACACCCAAGTCATCCTTGTTAAGTCATTAATAAACAACATAAAATATTTATTTTGACCCAAGCATGATGTCTTCATAGGTCCACATACATCAGTGTGAACAAGTTCAAGTTTTTCAGTTGCCCTCCAGGTAGAACTTTTAGGAAATGCCTTCCTATGAACCTTACCCATCTGAAATGACCCACAAACTTCTTTAGATAGTGAGATCTCAGGTAAATCCTTACTCAAGCCCTTATCATACATAGATTTTAAAGTAGAATAATTAAAATGTCCATATCTTTTGTGCCATAACCATGAATCGTCCAATCTTGCAAAATTGGCACTATCAAACTTTTCGTCTACTAGAAAGATTTACTTATCCACTATTTCTACTTTATCAATCAAAGTATCATCATAATAAAAAACCAAACAATGTTTTTCCTTAAAAAATAAGGAGTAACCTTTAGACATCATTTGGCCAACACTCAATAGGTTACATACTAAAGAAGGAACATACAACACATCATGTATAAACTTTGTACCTTGTTTAATTTGAAAGGAAACTGAACCCTTTCCATGTGTTTCTACTGCTGCACAATTTCCCATCCTAACTTTAGCTCTAAGTAACTAGTCAAGTGTATAAAACATGAGCTCATTATATGACATATGACTCATACAACCACTGTCTAGGAACAATTTGGATTGGTTGGATTTGTTTTCTTCATGAGTATCCATAAACAAGCTTTCTTTCTTTTTTGATTCTTCAGTGTTGAACATGGTGTTTATGTGGTTGATTCTGCTTGGCCCTATAATTCTTCTCAATATGACCCATTTTTCTACAAAATCTGCATTGAATTGATGATTTTCCTTTGAACCAACAGGTTTTTTCTTGATGATTGGTTCTCTTATAGTAGATGCAAGGTGAAAACTTTTCTCTTTGTGAAGATTCCATCCATGGCCTTGTCTTTTCTACTTTGCCTCCCTCCATCCTCCTATTGTCCTTCACCGATTGCTTGTCTTTATGTGTTACTTGAAATTCCACTTCTGCTACTTCTTCATCTCTTAAACTTATTCTTTGTTGTTGGGCTTGCAATTTGCTAACCAGCTCTGCGATGGATAAAGTCTCCAAATTACTAGATTACTCTATTGCTGAAATCTTGGACTCAAACCTTGCTGGTTAGTTTATCATCATCTTCTCCGCCACTTTTAAATATGGAAATATTTCATCAAATAATCTTATCTAGTTTACAATTTTCAAAAGTTTGGTAGAGTACTCTTTCACAGTACCTCCTTCTTTCATCCTTAACATCTCAAATTCAGTTTTCACTCTGTCACTTCCATCGAACTCCTCTTTTAGCTTCTCTCATGCTTCTTTAGGTGTTTCACAAGCCATTATTCTTGTGAAAATCACATCTAAACGTGATGAATTAAGACAAGTTAGAGCCTTTGGTTTCTTAGACTTTGCATCTTCATAATTCTTCATTTGTGTAACAGTTGGATTTGGTCCAAGAAGAGGAGGATCATTTTCACTTTCAACTACTTCGCATAGACTAAGAGCTTTGAGATAAGTCTTCATCTTATCACCTATATGTGATAATTTTATCCTGTAAACATAGAGGGCCTGCACTCAAGAAGTTGTTGGATGCCATGTTACTGTTCAGGCTTAGAGAAACTGAAGAAAAAACTTATCTTTAAGCCTTCACAGATCCCTCAAGAAGAATGACTTTGATACCATAGTTAGAATTTGGAACTAAAGAGAGGAAAAAGATAAGGGTCAGCACTAGCTTTTTCATTCAGATCAACATATTACAAAATACTACACATTTAGCTATGTAAGTTTTACAAAGTTGGAAGAAAATTGATGGCGGACTATCTTACAAGACACACTTCACATAATATTTAACCACTTTCTTGCAAGACACACTTTCTTACAAGACACACTTCACAAAATAAGGACTATCATTCATTTAAAAAACTAAACATAACTTTAAAAAGAAACTATTAAACAAAAGACTATCTAAAACAATCTCATATTCTAACAACTACCAGAAATAATTAGTTAATGTCCTCTGTTGCTTAAGGCACCCGTTCGGGTTTGATTGTGTTGTAACTCACCATGACTTTCTATGTACTTTAGCTCTATTATTGCTCAGTCAATCTCTGAATTCATTTTGGTATAGAGCACAACAATACATCAAATAGACACATACAGAATTAACCAACAGATAGTAGATCTTTGGCTTCATGCACACTCATTTCTTAGTAGTTTATTACACTATGTATTAGTAACACTTATGTCGGGGGTCTATCGGAAACAACCTTTCTACTTCTTTAGAGGTATAGGTATGGTCTGCGTACATCTTACCCCCTCCAAACCCCACCAGGTGGGAATACACTGGGTTTGTTGTTATTGTTGTATTAATAACACTTATGGTCTTATCTAGACTTAAAGAAGATACCAAGTCTTCATAGGCTAGACATATATTAAAAGAACACGTTAAGGATTTAGCTAGATGCATCAGCTCTAATTTTGGGTAGAAGGACCTTAGCAGCCTCAGCAAGCTTATCAGTTTCGGGCATGACATCTTTGACAACACTATCAGCACAAAAATCTCCAGCCCATTTGTGTAAACCTGGAGTTTTGGCTTCATCAAGAAGCTTTACGTTGTTCATCTTCTCTGTCACCCTCATACAACCCAATAAGCATCCAAGTACAATGTCCAAGTATCCAATTTTTTCTCCTCCAAACAACTTCTTGCCTTGGCTGCAATTCTTAAAGCCTTCTTCCGACAACCCCAGACCTTTGACCAATGGCTCCAGTGCTGCATTTATGGCATCATCTTCTTGGGCTACCTCTAAGATAGGGCGTAATGGAAACCACTGCAGCATGGATTAAAACATAAATGCTACTCTGCAACTGAAAAGAAAACATGAACATCGCAAAGAATTTGTTAACAAAATGAACCTTAGGCCTAAATAAATTAACCTCAGCTAGCTCATGACGACAACCTATTCCCTCAACCAATGTGGGACACTAATACTCTCTTGCACACATTCAAGGCTGAACATCTAGAGCACGGGCAACATAATGATAACATAGGGGCCCAACATTGGGTAAACCAAGAATAGGGATGGGAACCAGCTCTCATACAACAACTAACTTAATTCCAAAAGTTATCCCATTAGGTGAGGATTATCCAAGATCATATAAAGAAATGACAAATCATTCCCTAAACCAATGCGAGTCTCAGGCAGAATCCAATATTTAACCTATTTAAATGAAATGTAAAGCACTACTGCAAGTTCTCTATATTTCTGTTTTGTCAAATGTACCCTAATGTGGTACACAAACCACTAACATACAATTAAAGGCAACTATCATTTATTAAGCAGAGAAATCTATTAGTTAGACACAATTAATATCATTAAGCAATTCAAAATGTTATATATATTCCTAATAGTTTAGCTTTTAGATTGCATTAGACTAGCCACCGCCACGTAAAAAATAACAAATACACTGCCTGTTCAGCCATGAAATAGAATCAGACACTACATGTATAAGGATCTCTTGAGATATAATAAAATTAAGTAATTTAAAGTGCTTTGTCTAATAACTTAAGATTTTAAAGTTGCAAAAGAAAGGTGTACCTTATTGTCTATATAAGATGCCCAAAATCAGGCAATTGCACGATCGTAAGGATCAGAGGGTAGAATGGTAGGACCAGAATTAGTCCAAGTTTCATCAATATATTGAACAATGATGAGAGATTCACGAATGGGATTTCCATCATGAATTAGAACTGGAATTTTCTTGTAAACTGGATTTGATTTAAGGAGAACTTCACTTTTAGAACTTAATTGTGTAGAGAATAGCATAAGAAAGGTACAGTTGGAGAGACATTCTGCTAGCCCAAGATCGTTAACTAAGATCGGAAGGTTCAACTAAAGAATAGGAAGCTATGAAAGTAGAAGAAGGATATTGAATAAGAGAGCTTAGGTATAGAAGAAGACTACTTTATATAGTTTGTATTGGATTTGTTTTTGGATGGTTACAAATGTTCAAGACATTCCTATTTATACTTGTGTATAGATGATTCTAGAAAATCCTCTAGATACTTCTACAAGAAAAATCTAGAGATCTTTATCTTCTACTTTATCTTCTACTTCTACTCTAGATATTTCCTTATCCAGGTGACTACACTAGATTATCCTAGAAACTTATTTAGAACCTATATTTCTCTGACTAGATTATTCTAAAAATTTAACTAGAAAACTATGATACCTATTCTTCCAAAAAATCCACTTTAGATATTTTTCACTCCCCCTTAAAGTGTTTTTTTGGAAGCTATCCCAAACTCGTTGCAGAAGAACTCAAAGGAAGCTTTGAATCATGTCTTGGTGAAACTCTTAGCAGTTTTTTCCCAACTTCTTTTTCTCCTTCCAATGATGAAGCTTTTCCATCATCGATTTGTCCTTGCTGTATTTTATGATATTGAGTTCTCCAGTGCCTCTTTTCTCCGAACTCCTCCACAACTTCATTATCTGGAGACACACATGTGATGAAAAAGTTTGAAGCTCTAACATTCAAGATTTTAGAACTTTCCCTTTCTGAAGCAACTCCATAACACAAGGATATTTAGTTATTTTGGGTACCAAAAAAAACTGTATTTTGGCAAAACAACTTCAACACAAGTTCAAGAATAAATCAAGAACACATATGAAGTTTCCAACACCTTCAATACAAGATCAAAAACGACGTTTCAAAGAAGAAGAAAATTAGATGAAACAGAAAAAGCCAAGTCCTCCAAATTTATGGAGTGTCGTTAAGGAAATAATTTCCCTCAAGTACCCAAGGTTGTGGAATTTTCCTCCCAGGATAAAATGACTTACTAATCCGACTTTTGTGGTACCTCAAACGATTGGATTCTTTTTGAACTCACTCAACAGTTAGATGATTATACGGAGTATTTTAGAAGACAAGAAATAATTTCAAGTTCAGAAAATTTATACTAAACCTGTGGAAAATACAGGTTTATATAGTCATTGAGTGCCCCTTCCGAAAGGTGGAAATGGTTTACCAGAAAGGTGTATCCTTTCTGAATAGTCATGTTTGTCCATTAAAAAGAGTGTGTATTTTCTGAACAGCCACAACCATCCAAACATTCATACATTTTTTCAAAATAGTGTGTCTTTTACTCGAAGAGCTGTGTCCCTTCCAAACAACTTTTTATTTCCATTCATACCAATTAAACCCAACAATCCCCTACATGAATGGGGAATTTATGTAAAACTTTACGAATAAGTATGTGATCATCAAGCAAAGATTAATTGTATCTGAATAAGTGAATTTTTCCTTGAACTTTTCATAGTGAACATGCATCAGATGCACTCGATCAATCGGTATATTTGATATCCTTAAAATATGAGCTTTAATGTACACCTAGACAACACATGTCACACAACCAGTCTTTTGCCATTTATGGTTCTCACAATTTTGTTCGTTTCAGCCATGAATACATCCTGGTCTCATAAGAGCTTAGAGAACAGGTCTTTACTAACATTCACCTTAAAGAGGCTTCTACTTCACCCTCATATAGGTGATTTCTAAACATTCAATCCTATAGATTAAACTATTTCGTTAAATCTTCCAAATTTAGTTAATCATTAGAAGACTTCACACCATAAGTCTTAACCTTGTTTACTAAACATTGTCTACATCATGAGAATGGATTGGGTATATTGACAATGTTGAACCTGTCAGACATAACCTTATTTGATCTCCTTGAACCTAGCTCTTTGGATCTCCAGTCTGCTAGGTAGAGTTACTGTCATGCTGACTTGTCCTAAGCCGTAAACTCATTTTCTTGGATGTCCTGTCAGCTCTTTCTCTAGTTAGACATATTGTAAGTGGATCCGACACATTATCCTTTGACTTCATATAGTCAACAGTGATAATTCCACTAGAGGGAAGCTCTCTAACGGTATTATGTATCCGTCTTTTGTGATGAGACTTACCATTGTACATCATGCTCCCTGTCCTACCTATTGTCGTTTGACTATAACGGTGTATGCATCTGCTTTTATTTTCCTTTTGAAGATCCATTTCAAACCTAAAGGTTTATTTCCTAAAGGAAGATCAACCAATTCCCATGAATGGTTGCTTAAGATTGAATCAATCTCACTATTGACTGCCTCTTTCCAAAAGAATGAGTCTGATGACGACATCGCTTATTTAAATATTTGAGGCTCATTTTCTAAGAGAAATGTTACAAAATTCAATCCAAACGAAGTTTACATTCTTTAATGTGTACTACGTCTTGGATTCTTATTATTATGCACATCATCGGCTGGTCCATCTCAAGGTCGTTTAGACACCCCATTAGACTGTTCATGTCTAGTTTTATATGGATAAATGTGCTCAAAGAATTCAACATTATCTAATTTAATTATCGTATTTTTATTGATATCTGGATGCTCGAATTTATGAATCAAAAACTGACATGTTTTGCTACTTTTAGCATATCCTATGTCCACTGTCTTAGGTCCTATCTTTAAACTTTTAGGCATAGAAACTTGGACCTTCGCTAGACACCCCACACTTTGAAATATTTCAAGTTAGGTTTGCTTCCTTTCTATTTTTCATATGGAATTGATTGTGCCTTACTATGGGGCACTCTATTGAGTATTGGTTAGCTGTAAGGACAGCTTCCCCCTATAAGTTTTGCGATAAACCTAAATTTATAAGTAAGGCATTCATTATTTCCTTCAAAGTTTGGTTTTTTCTTTCCGTAATTCCATTAGATTGAGGTGAATACGGGACCACAGTTTGATGGATAATTCCATTCTCTACAAATATTTTCACAAAAGGAGATTTCTATTTGATAACGCTCAAATTACACTCTTGAATGGGTGTAAGAGATCTTTGTCAATACAAAACCCAACTAGGTTTGGGTCGAATCCCACAGGGAATAGGGTGTGAACTTTAATTTTTTTACGAAAGATTTTATTGGTAGTTTACTATTTCCGAAAGATGGTGGTTTAAGTTCATAGTGTGTTAAATATCACTTTCAATACTTCAGTGTTTGTAATCAAGATAAATGGGAAACCAGAGCTATGTTCACCAAGAGTTTTGGGAATTGACATATACTAGGTAATGCTAGAGATTCTCGAAATGATTATAACAGCAGAATATCTCTAACGATTATACTATCTGACTTATCTCTCGACCTCACCAGATAATTTATTATCTAATTCTCTCGAACTTAGATAACTTATCTATTTTTAATAGGATGTTATCTCAGGTAGATTAATCTAGTTACAGCATTAATCATTAAACAGAAGGTTGGTAGCTTCCGATTCCTTGTTGATAATTCACGTCCTCTAGTCTATTTCTCCATTAGAAGAAAATAAAACCTAAGGTATAACCTAATGTTTGCAACCACTAGATTTTAGTTAAAACAATAGAATTTCAAGATGTTCCACTACTCTTTGAATCCGTTAAACACCTAGTATCATATCAAATCCTAATCCATGGATCCCATAACCCCGGCTAATGGAATTAGCCGTTCATGATTTGATGAATGAAATCACAAGTTGAATTTATAATGATAAGGATAACTTACAATTAGATGGAAAACAACAAGTAGTTTCTTCGATTGAATCACAAGGTAGAAACCCCAAAATAGTTGATAAAAACAAGAAGAATAATTGATGTAAGAGAGCAATGTTACGTGCCTCTCTTCCCTAGGTTAATGCCTGATAGATAATGAAATCTCCTCCCCATAAAACCCCCAAAACAAGTCTTTAAATAGTAATCCTAAATAAGAAAATAAAATTAAAGTTTCAGTTTTCTCTTCGATTTAGATGACGATGCTTTCGGCGGCGTGTCAGATTCCTGGCGACGTGTGCGAGATGTCGTCAAAGGTTCCAGTGAATTTTTATCTTCTACCTCATCAGACAGCAATCCTGATGGCGTGTCAAAAATCCTGATGCCAGTAAAAACTGCCGTCACATCTTCACTGGAAATCAGCATACTTTGTCTCTGATTGACGGTAATTTTGACACCATGTCCCATATTTGACGGCACTTTAGAATCACCGTCACATTTTCTCTCAACTTTTTAGGTTTTTTCTAAGCTTGACGGTAACTTTGACGGCCTGTCCCATGTATTATGGGGCTTCAGAATTGATGTCAGCTATACTTCAGCTTATTTATACCAAATGCCATCTGATTTATTCTTCTTTCCTTTGGTTTCCTCCTCGATCACTTATGTCTACTTTAACACTCTAAAAGCAATCAAAAATAACGAAAGTTGCTTAAGACTTCATAATTATTCAAAGTTAAAGGCTTCAAATGTGTTAGCATCGGCTCACACATCAACACCCTCAACTTAAATAATTGTTTGTCCTCAAGCAACCAAAACATAACTAGGAGTAAACAAAGTACAATTCGGCAGCTAACTACTCTTATCAGTTCAGAATGCATGCACCATCTCCATGATCAATCAAAATAAACTCAACTGTGTCTAATATTTAAAAACAACGATGTAACTCACAAGCATCTAGATATGGCAAAAATTTTAGCAATAACAGCCTAGCACATACCCAAATTACATTCTCCAAACAAATCAGTCAATAGCAACATACCTGGCGTGCCCTCATAACAAAGAAATCCCCCTTTTCACTCAGATTCACATATATTAACATAGGAATGAACGTAAGACTCACTCTCCGAACAAAGTTCCAATATTATGCATCAAATACCATAGGCTTGCCCTTATCATTAGTACTAAAGTCTTCAGATAAGTCAGTTAGGATCACTATAGGGATTTTCTAAGCTTGTAACGTAGGCTAGGGCTGGTATGACATTCAAGGGTATTTCATAGTGACTATACCTCCTTGGCACTACATTAACTCACGGGGTTTCAACTTTTGACCTTCTTTTCTTCCCTCTTTTATTTGACAGGTATTCTCAATATGGATGTTGTATGTTCAAGTATTAGATTAACTTTTTCAATGTACTCTTTTCCTATTTTCTTTTTCATTACACCCAACTTGTTATTCATTTTTCTTTTTTACCTCTCTTCATACTCATAATGCATCACCCACCCCTATAGTAGCCACCCTAAACTTAGGTTATTTGTCTAATCAAGGTACACAGATTACAAGGAGGACCAGGGCCAAAACAGGTTCATTGTGATGTGATGGGAAGGTGAAAGGTGTAAAATAAAGAACTGGACTATTTAGGCTTAAAAAGGGATCAAGGGATATTATTCACATTTGGATGGTCATTTAAGCTAAACTAGGTTAACATACAAAATGGCCTATGATCCTTTCCTAACACGTATCCTATAACTATGGTACGACTAACTGGGCAAGTTCTAGATTCAACGCATAATGGGAACTGAGTAAGACCTTACACGCACATGGCACCCAAGTATATAGCACATTACTACTCATCTATTTCATGCATTCATTTTCTACAGGTTACTTATTTGCCACAAATAGATACACAGTGGTCACACCATATACACTTCACACAGTTCACAACATATTAGACCATTGGAGAGGTACTCAAAAACTCACAAAATGAGTTAACTGCCTCAAGTAATTGGACTAATCCTAATTATCTACAGAACATGTTACAACAACAGTTTCCCTATACCCTAAACTTAAAATCAAATATAAAATATACTAAGGGTTAGGATGTACCTGAAGATAGTCAAGCCTATGGATCCTGGGTCTCTGAACCTGCTACCACATCATCAGTTGTCTTCTCCCCACTCGTCGCATCTACCTTTGCAGTGTCTGGATCCTGGCTCGATAAAGCACCTGCAACCCTAGCTCTGATGGCTGCTTCCCAATTCTGTATGTTAGCCAGAGAATCCAGTCTTGCCCTTTTCAAGTCTTTCTTCTCTGCCTTCTTTTTTGCTTTGTTTTCAGCCTTTCTCTCTTCTTCACCATCAGGCTCATCTCTTTTGTTCTTGCCTTTCTTTTACCCTTTTTTCTTCTTTTTCTTCGGGGAATCTGCAGCAAGATCAAGTATAGGAATTTCTTCCTCTACATCATGCATGGATGACCTAATGACACCATAATTTGGTGTTGCTACAGTATCCCAACCTCAGCCTTGACCTTGTCCAATGTCTCCCTGAAAGTGGCAAGATCAGCGCCTGTCATCTCTCTTGCCTGAGCATCGAACCTATTCTCTTGATCTGCTACCCGTACAGGCAAGGTTATAAAAGGTTCTAGTAAAGCTTTGAGTGAAACCTTTAATCTTTTATATACAGCAGTAGCAAATTTTTTGGAGAAGGCTTGAAGTTGCACCTCACACCAATTTGCTTGTCTAACTACTTTCTCGATATCAATCGATTGAAATATTGATCCTGTTGCTTCTGGATAAACTAAATCAGTCAGCTTGATTTGTGGAACTAAATCTGCCTGGACTGAATATGATGGTGGTGGTGGTCCAGCGTCGAAGCTTTGCACCCCCACATCTGGTGCTGGAATAGTCTCAGTGACCGAAGGATCTACTGCACCTTCTGCATCTCGATCAAGTCGCAAGCCCGGCTGAATTTCATTTTTGCTAATAGGGTTGTGAGTCTTCTTAGCATGTATCTCATCATCAATACCTAAAATCATAGGTACATTAGCTGTTTCACACAACCTAGTAATCAAACATGGAAATGGATATACAGCATCGAGTCTTGCGAGCTGAATCTTTATCTCCTCCACTATGATCTCGTCAAAATCCAAGGGGGTCATATGTATCAATCTTGCAACCAATATTGCTCAATCATCCCCTAATACATTGTCTCCCTCGGTGGGTATTAGATGAATCCACACTAAACCCCACCAAAATATTACTTCCTAATTCAGAGATGCTTTGGTAATCTTTTCTACTGGATTATTAAACCATTATGGCTCCCCATCTGCTATGAGATTCACTAGCCAGTTGCGCTGATTTTCTCGATGCTTTAATCGGGCATAGAATGTAGGTGAGGTGGCTCATGGGAAAAATGCTGGCCCATGAAAAAATCTATTTATGGTGGCATCTGATACATCCACCCTTATCCACGTACTACAACTTTGGTCAAAATAGGCTTATCGGAAGTTCTATCGCCTTCTTTGCACATACTTTCCACCAAAGCCTAGTAGTTCGCGTAGAACTCCCAGACCAACAAAGGACAGTAAACACCGCTTTCCCTAGTAGTCCACTCCATGCCATACTCCTTGAGTTTTTGTATCACCTCAGGGTATCTGATCAACCCTATAGTGATAATCTTTTTCTCCTCTAGAATTGGCCTTCTGGAATTTCGTTGATCTTTTCAGCGATGTCCATCCAAGTAGATCATTTCAGGCCCAGGGATTTTCCATATCGCGTTGTTTCTAACCTCAGGGTTTTTGTATTTCACCAAAGTTCCCCATACTAGAGAATCCTTATCACCTTGCTGCTCCGAAGATGGTGATTCAGACTCAATTTTTTCAGCTATAGGCCTCTCAGAATCTTCAATTCAGCTTCTTGTTTAGTATCCTCAGACCCCTGCTCAGTGTGTTTTGATCCTTGTTCCTAAGAAGCTTGCTCAAATGAGGTTGTGTCACACCCCAAAATTCCATCGGGCCGGACTGGTACCCGAAGCCGAGAAGGCCCGGGAGAACCCGTTCAAATACCTGTACTTTCACTTACATGTCACCAAAAATTTGGGCAGCACTTCGCTGCACATAAAAGAGTCTAATTACCTGTATCAGCTCAACACGCACAAATATATATATATATATAATACTTGGCCGTCGGGGCCACCACATATACGAATATAACGTCTCTATATTAACTTCCATGACTTTACCCTTCCTTATGTCTACAAAGCCTTTAGAATATACATGACATAACTAGGGTCGGGACGAACCCCCGCCCACACATGACTCCTGTACAATAACAAAATATAAGAAACCGACTCGGAAAGCTCCGAAGCAAACTGGAGCTCACCAACAACAGCTGTATGACCTGGCTCCTATCTATGCTATGAATGAGCTAAAGTACCTGTGCCTGCAGCATGAAATGCAGGTCCCCCGTGAGGGACGTCAGTACAAAATATGTACTGAGTATGTAAAGCTGTAAATAATCATATGTGATATAGGGGATCAAGAAAATCATACACATGTGAATAAATCATAATAGAAGTGAACCACACTTCATAAACACTTTTAGGATCATGTACATTATTATTAATCTGAATAGGGTTCTTGAATACAAACACATTTGTGGAACGGTATACATTCGTTCATTTCATTCTTTACAATTATCATTCGCCATTACCTCCTCCTCCCGAACCTCCAAACACCTAATAATAATTAATACTGCATCGTACTGTGACCATTAGGATGCCTCCAGTACATATCAACTGGGATCGACCCATGCTAGGCTTATGCCCCTGGGATACCACCCATAAACACATAAATAGGGATCGACCCATGCTAGGCTTATTCCCCTGGGATACCACCCACACGTATATCAAGTAACACACATAAGAGGTCCTTCCAATAACTTAGTTCAAAGCTTTTGAGATTATTACATTAGTGTTCATGACAATATATTACCTTTGGAACAATGATACATCAATAGGAATCAAGTAATAGACCTTCTATACAATAACGATGTAATAAAGACTCATTGGTACATCAACAATGAAATAGGAGCCTTTTGGTATATTAATGAAACATTTTTACACTTTATAGGATGGAAACAACTTCGTTGGTAATGTAGAACAATACATGTTTTTGGACAACCTTGGAATCTTACTTGATGGAACATTGGTGATTTCATGCCAAAGAACATCGTTAGAGTATGCTTTACATACCTCGTTGTAGATTCGGATACCAATTCAACACAACTTCCCACCTTTACAAATCACTTATCTACAATGAAATGTTTGGCATCTAGTATTAGCAACCCAACACCACAATTCTCTTCCATAATTCCATACAACCAATATTTGCAAAATATTCCAAAAACCAACATGAACAATAGGTTTATGTGTGTATATATATAATCATCATTTCAATACCACATCATCAATACCAAATCCCTTCACAATTCAACATAATCGAACCATGCACATGAATAATCCAACATCATTTCCCAATCATCTTTCAAGAACAATCAAATAACATACTTCTTATGCTCACATGCATATATATGTATATACATATCCATATAAATAACACCAACATAATTTACATCCTTACCATAAAATGTCCCTTTGGGTTTTGAAGTCCTATTGGCACAAATAAGGGGTGCTTCTCGAAGCCCTTGAGACGATGAACACAACTACGGAATCAATTTGGACTTTCCACGGTTGAATCACAAGATAATTAGAGTTGAAATTAGGAGAGGGTTTGTTCTTTTCTATAATTGATGATGAATATGAGTTTTTGAACTCATATACATGCATATATACACATATTCCCGTCCATAATACCATAGGAAATGACCAAAGTACCTTTAAAATTTAAATAATGTCAAATATGTCCTCCGGTGGACTGTTTTGACAAGCTGAAGTAGATAGACCATAACTCTTTGCTCCGATATCGGATTTGGGTGAAATTGGTATCATTGTAAATATAATTCAAAGGTCTTTCATTTAATATAAATTAGGCCACCCAATTTGTCCGGTACAAGGAGTTATGATCGTTTGAAGTTGACCCTAAAAATCTGTTTTGAGAGATTGAAGTAAAACGAGTATAACTCCTTACTCAGATGTTGGATTTGGATGAAACCAATTGCATTGGAAAGTAGACTCAAAGATATTTCTTTTGATAGGTTGTATCTCTACCAGTTTATTATATTGAGGGAGTTATGATCGTTCAAAGTTGACCCAAAAACTGGCAGGCCTCAGTATTTTCCTGCAAATCTACTGTTCACAAAAATCTGTTTTGAGAGGCTGAAGTAAAACGAGTCTAACTCCTTACTCAGATATTGGATTTGGATGAAACCAATTGCATTAGAAAGAAGACTCAAATATATTTCTTTTGATAGGTGGTAGCTCGCCTAGTTAATTATATTGAGGGAGTTATGACCGTTCCAATTTGACCCAAAAACTGGCAGGCCCAGTATTTTCCTGCAAATTTACTGTTCACATCTCGGCCACCGTTTTATAGTTTCGAACGTGCTCGCTTATATCCAAAACTTATCCTTTTTTGAAAATCTTTATATCGTTGGAAAGCTTATTCAATAACCTTCGTATGGAATCATCGACGGGAAAATTCCGATATAAATAAGATCGATTCCTATACACATATAATCAAACTATACACTTGAAACCAACTCAAAATAATCAATACTCATACTTAAACTCATATATACCTAACTTAGGATCAATAAATATACTCCAACACATATAAAAATGGCTAATGCACGTAATTAAGTACGGGGTGTTACATCCTTCCCCCCTTAAGGACATTCGTCCTCGAATGTGAATGTAGTTATTCAGCCGAAACAAGTTTGAATTCATAATTGATATTCACGTCATCATATAGATGTTATGCATATGTAAAAACTTACTTGTTAGTGTCCCAGTTCCACTCCTTGCACTTCTTTTTCATCTTTGAACAAATAAGGGTATTTCAATTTCATTGCTTCCTCCGCTTCCCATGTAATCTCTTCCCTTTGTTGATTTCTCCAAAGAACTTTCACCGATGCTACTTCTTTATTTCTTATCTTCTTAACTTGACTATCTAATATAGCAACAGGCATCTCCTCATAGGTAAGATCTTCTATTACTTGCACATCTTCGGTAGAAGTAATAAGGGACGGATCTCCGATGCACTTTCAAAGCATCGATACATGAAATACTGGATGCACTGATGAGAGTTCCTGGGGTAGCTCTAATTCATAAGCAACTTTCCCACATCTTCGAATAATCTTATATGGGCCTATATATCGTGGACTCAACTTTCCTTTCTTGTTAAATCTCATCACCCCTTTCATTGGCGATACCTTCAAAAATACCCAATCGCCTAACGAAAACTCTATCCCTCTTCTCATACTATCCGCATATGACTTATGTCGACTTTGGGCTATTTTCAACCGTTGCTGAATCACCTTGACTTTTTCTATGGCTTGATACACAAGATCCGGTCCAAACATAAGAGTTTTACCCGCTTCGAACCATCCTATTGGTGATCTACACTTCCTCCCATATAAAGCTTCATATGGTGCCATTTTGATACTTGAATGATAGCTATTATTGTAGGCAAACTCAATAAGAGATAAATGATCATCCCAGCTGCCTTTAAAATCTATAACACATGCTCGTAGCATAGCTTCAAGTGTTTGAATGGTGCGCTCTACTTGTCCATCCGTCTGAGGGTGAAAAGCTATACTCAGATTCACTTGTGTTCCCAAAATCCGTTGGAAATACTTCCAAAAGTTTGCAGTAAATTGAGTTCCCCGATATGATATAATAGAAGTTGGCACTCCATGTAATCGGACTATTTCTTTAACATACAACTTCAAATATTCTTCAACTGTGTAAGTGGTCTTAACGGGTAAGAAATGTGCGGATTTAGTAAGCCTATCCACAATCACCCATATAGAATCAAATTTTTGAGTTGTACGAGGCAAACCTGTAACAAAATCCATGTTGATCATGTCCCACTTCCAAATTGGAAGATCTATGCATTGCATATAACCTCCGGGCTTTTGATGTTCCACTTTAACTCGTTGGCAATTTGGACATTCAGCTACAAATTCTGCGATGTTCCTTTTCATGTCATTCCACCAATACATATATTTCAAATCTTGATACATTTTGGTTGATCTTGGATGAATGGAATACCTTGAAAAGTGTGCCTCTATCATAATCTTCTTTCTTAGCCCGTCTACATCCGGCACACACAATCGGTTTTGGTACTGAAGTACTCCTTCTCGCGTAAGATCAAATACCTTGGTTGCACCACTCTGAACGTTCTCCTTAAGATGTAATAACATAGGATCTGCATATTGCTTCTCTTTCACTTCATCTACTAATGAAGATTCCGCAGCATTATGTACTATAAGCTCTTTGTCCGGAGTTTCAAGAAGGCGAACTCCCAAACTAGCTAACTAGTGAAGATCTTTAACCATACCTTGCCTTTCTATAGGCATCATCATAGCCTTACGACTTAACGCATCAGCTACTATATTCGCTTTCCCTGGATGATACAAAATATCGACATCATAATCTTTTAATAGTTCCATCCACCTTCGCTGCCTCAGATTTAGATCCTTCTGACTGAAAATATATTGTAAACTCTTGTGATTAGTATATATATCAACATCAACCCCATATAAATAGTGGCGCCATATTTTTAAAGCAAAAATAACCGTTGTCAGCTCAAGATCGTGTGTAGGATAATTTTTCTCATGTGACCGCAATTGTGTAGAAGCATATGCTATTACCTTACCATGCTGCATTAATACACATCCTAAACCAATTCTAGAAGCATCACAATACACTGTATACCCTTCTGTACCCTCTAGAAGTGCCAACACAGGTGTAGAAGTCAACTTATTTTTCAATTCTTGGAAAGTCTCCTCACACGTATCATTCCATTGGAACTTGGATGCTTTATGTGTTAGCTTGGTTAAGGGTGATGAAATGGAAGAAAAGTCTTTAACAAACCTCCTATAGTAACCGGCCAACCCGAGAAAACTATGAATCTCCGTCGGCGTTGTGGGCCTTGGCCAGTTCTTCACATCTTCTATCTTTTGAGCATCAACCTTTATCCCTTCACTAGATACAATATGACCCAAAAATGCCACCGACTTTAACCAAAACTCACATTTAGAGAACTTTGCATAAATCTTACAATCACGAAGAGCCTGCAATGTCTGTCGTAAGTGATTGGCATGGTCCTCTTCTGATCTAGAATAAACTAGAATATCATCTATAAAAACTATCACAAATACATCCAGGAATGGCTTAAACACCCTATTCATCAAATCCATAAAAGCTGCAGGTGCATTTGTTAGCCCAAATGACATAACTAGAAACTCATAATGACCATACCTTATTTGGAAAGCTGTTTTGGATGTATCTTTTTCTTTGACCCTCACTTGGTGGTAACCTGACCTTAAATCAATCTTAGAAAAGCACTTGGCGCCCTGTAACTGATCAAATAAATCATCAATTCTTGGGAGAGGATAGTTATTCTTAATAGTCACCTTATTCAATTATCGATAATCAATACACATCCTCAGCGAGCCATCCTTTTTGCACACAAATAACACTGGTGCTCCCCAGGGGGACATACTAGGCCTTATGAATCCCTTCTCTAGCAAATCTTTCAATTGCTCTTTCAATTCTCGCAATTCTACTGGGGCCATTCTATATGGAGGAATGGAGATTGGTTGGGTGCCTGGTATTACATCAATACCAAACTCTACTTCTCATTCAGGAGGCAAACCTAGAAGATCTTCAGGAAATTCATTTACCACCGGAACAACGTGAAGAGTTGGTGGCTCCGCTTCTGTATCCTTTACTCTAACTAAATGATATAGGTATCCCTTGGAAATCATTTTTCTTGCTTTGAAATAAGAAATAAATCTACCTTTTGGTGCGCCAATCTTACCTTGCCATTCAATAACTGCTTCATTCGAAAAATGTAAACACATCTTTTTTGTACAACAGTCAATTTTGGCATAACAAGGCGCCAACCAATCCATACCCATTATAACATCAAAATCTACCATTTCTAGTTCCACGATATTGTCCATCGTGTCTCGACCACACACAGTTACTATACAATCTTTATAAACTCTTCTAGCAATAATATATTCCCCAACCGGGGTAGACACTTCCAATGGCTTATCTAACAATTCGGGGGTTCTTTTGAACTTTCCAGCAACCAAAGGAGTAAAATATGATAATGTAGAACCGGGATCAATTAGAGCATATAAATCAAATAAAAATATGGACAACATACCCGTAACCACATCTAGGGAAGCCTGTAGATTCTGTCGATCCGCTAAAGCATAAGTGCGATTCTGAGTCTCGCTGGAACTGGCGACTCTTGTTTCGTTTCTAACATGACCCACGGGTCATGCGCCTCTACCAGAATAAGATACCGATGATGATGATGCAACAGCTGATCCCAAAGGTTGTGCTACACCACCTGCACCCCTTCGTGGGCATTCTCTCATCATATGCCCCGTCATACCGCACCAATAACAAACATTTGCTCCCATTCAACATGCGCCCATATGATGCCTTCCACATTTATTGCATGGCTCCCGAGGAGGTCTCAGTTGGATCATATTCCCTTGCCCATGATAACCCACTGATCGCGAACTATGACCCTCGCTTCTTTGCCCAATTTGACTGCCTCTGAACCCCTGATGCTGTGGTGAAGCACTACATGCAGAATAAGAAAATAATGGCCTAGGTGGTCTAGCAGAAAATTGAGGTCTAAAACCTCCCTGTGGCGCCATAAATTGCCCTGTAGATCTGGCCCTCTTAGAAGATCCGCTTTCAAATACTTGTGTTCTTCTTCTTTGCCTCTGATCTTCCATTTTCTATGCAAATGCTTGGATCCTAGCTATATCCATATCTTTATTCAGTGCAGCAATAGTACAATCCCTAACAAAATACGGATCCAAATCGTTCACATACCGATGAACTCTGTCATCCATAGTAGCTATAACATTAGGAGCATATCTGGACAAGGAATTAAATCGAAGACTATACTCCCTCACACTTGTATTACCCTGCCGAAGATTTAAGAATTGATTTGCATGGGCCTGACGAGTCTCATATGGAAGATAATGATCAATAAATGCCTCTTTGAACTCTTTCCAAGTAGCTGGGGGTGCATCAATTCCCCTCGACCGTGTCCAGTCTTCATACTAATATATAGCCTCACCTTTGAATCTATACGCGGCTAACTCCACTGTCTATCTGCCCGATACATGCATCACCTCTAGGGCCCTTTGGATCTGATCAATAAAGTCCTGCGGATCTTCATTAAGATCGGATCCGGTAAAAGTAAGCGGATCCATCTTAAGAAAATCTTGCATCTAGGCAAACTCAATAAGAGGTAAATTATCATCCCAGCTGCCTTTAAAATCTATAACACATGCTCGTAGCATATCTTCAAGTGTTTGAATGGTGCGCTCTGCTTGTCCATCCGTCTAAGGGTGAAAAGCTGTACTCAGATTCACTTGTGTTCCCAAACTCCGTTGGAAATACTTCCAAAAGTTTGCAGTAAATTGAGTTCCCCGATCTGATATAATAGAAGTTGGCACTCCATGTAATCGGACTATTTCTTTAACATACAGCTTCGAATATTCTTCAACTGTGTAAGTGGTCTTAACGGGTAAGAAATGTGCGGATTTAGTAAGCCTATCCACAATCACCCATATAGAATCAAATTTTTGAGCTGTACGAGGCAAACCTGTAACAAAATCGATGTTAATCATGTCCCACTTCCAAATTGGAAGATCTATGCATTGCATATAACCTCCGGGCTTTTGATGTTCCACTTTAACTCGTTGGCAATTTGGACATTCAGCTACAAATTCTGCGATGTTCCTTTTTATGTCATTCCACCAATACATATCTTTCAAATCTTGATACATTTTGGTTGATCCTGGATGAATGGAATACCTTGAAAAGTGTGCCTCTGGCATAATCTTCTTTCTCGCGTAAGATCAAATACCTTGGTTGCACCACTCTGAACGTTCTCCTTAAGATGTAATAACATAGGATCTGCATATTGCTTCTCTTTCACTTCAGCTACTAATAAAGATTCCGCAGCATTATGTACGATAAGCTCTTTGTCCGGAGTTTCAAGAAGGCGAACTCCCAAACTAGCTAACTAGTGAAGATCTTTAACCATACCTTGCCTTTCTATAGGCATCATCATAGCCTTACGACTTAACGCATCAGCTACTATATTCGCTTTCCCTGGATGATACAAAATATCGACATCATAATCTTTTAATAGTTCCATCCACCTTCGCTGCCTCAGATTTAGATCCTTCTGACTGAAAATATATTGTAAACTCTTGTGATTAGTATATATATCAACATCAACCCCATATAAATAGTGGCGCCATATTTTTAAAGCAAAAATAACCGCTGTCAGCTCAAGATCGTGTGTAGGATAATTTTTCTCATGTGACCGCAATTGTGTAGAAGCATATGCTATTACCTTACCATGCTGCATTAATACACATCCTAAACCAATTCTAGAAGCATCACAATACACTGTATACCCTTCTGTACCCTCTAGAAGTGCCAACACAGGTGTAGAAGTCAACTTATTTTTCAATTCTTGGAAAGTCTCCTCACACGTATCATTCCATTGGAACTTGGATGCTTTATGTGTTAGCTTGGTTAAGGGTGATGAAATGGAAGAAAAGTCTTTAACAAACCTCCTATAGTAACCGGCCAACCCGAGAAAACTATGAATCTCCGTCGGCGTTGTGGGCCTTGGCCAGTTCTTCACATCTTCTATCTTTTGAGCATCAACCTTTATCCCTTCACTAGATACAATATGACCCAAAAATGCCACCGACTTTAACCAAAACTCACATTTAGAGAACTTTGCATAAAGCTTACAATCACGAAGAGCCTGCAATGTCTGTCGTAAGTGATTGGCATGGTCCTCTTCTGATCTAGAATAAACTAGAATATCATCTATAAAAACTATCATAAATACATCCAGGAATGGCTTAAACACCCTATTCATCAAATCCATAAAAGCTGCAGGTGCATTTGTTAGCCCAAATGACATAACTAGAAACTCATAATGATCATACCTTGTTCGGAAAGCTGTTTTGGGTATATCTTTTTCTTTGACCCTCACTTGGTGGTAACCTGACCTTAAATCAATCTTAGAAAAGCACTTGGCGCCCTGTAACTAATCAAATAAATCATCAATTCTTGGGAGAGGATATTTATTCTTAATAGTCACCTTATTCAATTGCCGATAATCAATACACATCCTCAGCGAGCCATCCTTTTTGCGCACAAATAACACTGGTGCTCCCCAAGGGGACATACTAGGCCTTATGAATCCCTTCTCTAGTAAATCTTTCAATTGCTCTTTCAATTCTCGCAATTCTACTGGGGCCATTCAATATGAAGGAATGGAGATTGGTTGGGTGCCTGGTATTACATCAATACCAAACTCTACTTCCCATTCAGAAGGCAAACCTAGAAGATCTTCAGGAAATACATCAGGAAATTCATTTACCACCGGAACAACGTGAAGAGTTGGTGGCTCCGCTTCTGTATCCCTTACTCTAACTAAATGATTTTGGTATCCCTTGGAAATTATTTTTCTTTCTTTGAAATAAGAAATAAATCTACCTTTTGGTGCGCCAATCTTACCTTGCCATTCAATAACTGCTTCATTCGAAAAATGTAAATACATCTTTTTTGTACAACAGTCAATTTTGTCATAACAAGATGCCAACTAATCCATACCCATTATAACATCAAAATCTACCATTTCTAGTTCCAAGAGATTGGCCATCGTGTCTTGACCACAAACAGTTACTACACAATCTTTATAAACTTTTCTAGCAATAATAGATTCCCCGACCGGGGTAGACACTTCCAACAGCTTATCTAACAATTCGGGGGTTCTTTTAAACTTTGCAGCAACCAAAGGAGTAACATATGATAATGTAGAACCAGGATCAATTAGAGCATATACATCAAATGAAAATATGGACAACGTACCCGTAACCACATCTGGGGAAGCCTCTAGATTCTGTCGATCCGCTAAAGCATAAGTGCGATTCTGAGTCCCGCTGGAACTGGTGACTCTTGTTTCATTTCTAGCGTGACCCACGGGTCGTGCGCCTCTACCAGAATAAGATACCGGTGACGATGATGCAACAGCTGATCCCAAAGGTCGTGCTACACCACCTACGCCCCTTTGTGGTCATTCTCTCATCATATGCCCCGTTATACCACGCCAATAACAAACATTTGTTCCCATTCAACATGTGCCCATATGATGCCTTCTACATTTATTGCATGGCTCCCAAGGAGGTCTCAGTTGGATCATATTCCCTTGCCCATGATAACCCACAGATCGCGAACTATGACCCTCACTTCTTTGCCCAATTTGACTGCCTCTGAACCCCTGATGCTGTGGTAGAGCACTAGCTGCAGAATAAGAAAATAATGGCCTAGGTGGTCTAGCATAAAATTGAGGTCTAAAACCTCCCTGTGGCACCATAAACTGCCCTGTAGATCTGGCCCTCTTAGAAGATCCGCTTTCAAATTCTTGTGTTCTTCTTCTTTGCCTATGATCTTCCATTTTCTGTGCAAATGCTTGGATCCTAGCTATATCCATATCTTTATTCAGTGTAGCAATAGTACAATCCCTAACCAAATACGGATCCAAATCGTTCACATACCGATGAACTCTGTCATCCATAGTAGCTATAACATTAGGAGCATATCTGGACAAGGAATTAAATCGAAGACTATACTACCTCACACTTGTATTACCCTGCCGAAGATTTAAGAACTGATCTGCATGGGCCTGACGAGTCTCATATGGAAGATAATGATCAATAAATGCCTCTTTGAACTCTTTCCAAGTAGCTGGGGGTGCATCAATTCCCCTCGACTATTTCCAGTCTTCATACTAATATATAGCCTCACCTTTGAATCTATACGCGGCTAACTCCACTGTCTATCTGCCCGATACATGCATCACCTCTAGGGCCCTTTGGATCTGATCAATAAAGTCCTGCGGATCTTCATTAAGATCGGATCCGGTAAAAGTAGGCGGATCCATCTTAAGAAAATCTTGCGTCCGAAGACTA
Organism: Capsicum baccatum var. pendulum; assembly: GCA_030864225.1. Lineage (NCBI taxonomy): Eukaryota > Viridiplantae > Streptophyta > Magnoliopsida > Solanales > Solanaceae > Capsicum > Capsicum baccatum. Next base: position 230,964,548 of record CM061560.1, on the reverse strand, counting down.
GTTATGCCCCTGGGATACCACCCATACGTATATCAAGTAACACGCATAAGAGGTCCTTCCAATAACTTAGTTCAAAGCTTTTGAGATTATTATATTAGTGTTCATGACAATATAGTACCTTTGGAACAATGATACATCAATAGGAATCAAGTAATAGACCTTCTATACAATAACGATGTAATAAAGACTCATTGGTACATCAACAATGAAATAGGAGCCTTTTGGTATATTAATGAAACATTTTGACACTTTATAGGATGGAAACAACTTCGTTGGTAATGTAGAACAATACATGTTTTTGGACAACCTCGGAATCTTACTTGATGGAACATTGGTGTTTTCATGCCAAAGAAAATCGTTAGAGTATGCTTTACATACCTCGTTATAGATTCGGATACCAATTCAACACAACTTCCCACCTTTACAAATCACTTATCTACAATGAAATGTTTGGCATCTAGTATTAGCAACCCAACACCACAATTCTCTTCCATAATTCCATACAACCAATATTTGCAAAACATTCCAAAAACCAACTTGAACAATAGGTTTATGTGTATATATATATAATCATCATTTCAATACCACATCATCAATACCAAATCCCTTCACAATTCAACATAATCGAACCATGCACAAGAATAATCCAACATCATTTCCCAATCATCTTTCAAGAACAATCAAATAACATACTTCTTATGCTCATATGCATATATATGTATATACATATCCATATAAATAACTGATAACGCTCAATCTACAGCTCTCGTAGGAGTGTAAAGCGGTCGTTAGCAAATATAGAACCCAACCTGGGTTGGGTATCGATCCCACAGGGAATAGCTTGGTCAACAAGTAAGCAAAATTAATAGACTTTTGGTGCAAGTCTCGTAAGAAGGGGGGATTGTAATAAGTAACCAAAGTAATGAAATAAAAGCTGAAAATAATAAAGTAAAAAGAGAAAGATTGTCACGTTGGTTGTAAACAATGAGAATTGAAGCGTTGGGGTATGTCCACCTTCTGAGGTATACGTCTCTATTGGCTATGAGTGTGTAGAGTCTTGACATGCAATTGCTTATAGGGAATTGTAGTCGATGGTAAATCCAAGCGTCTCTCGACCTAAACAAGGACTATTTCACTTTAACTCTCTCGAGCTTAAAGTGTGTCTAGCGGTACGAATTCTCCAAGAGGTTAGTCCAGTTACGGCACTAGCTTTTTAATAGGAAAGGGTGTCCTACTACCTTGACATTATCTCTTTTCCAGACAAATAACCTTTCTCTCGAACAAGTTAAATGTTAGACTGGCGTTAGTCTATGCGTCTTCTTTTCTAGACAAGTAACCTTTCTCTCGAACAGGTTAGATGTTAGAATGGCGTGTTCATTTGTTTGAACCGCAAAGGATGTAGATTTAAGATGAAGAGAATAATGATATAAGCAATATACTTGTCTTGAACTCACAAGCTCATAGCAATAGATAGTAACTCATTCGGCTTCCATAACCCCAACTAAGAGGTTTAGTTACCCATGAATGCGTAGGATATCACGTTTTGCATGGTGGATGGCGTGAATAGTAGGTGTTTGGTGTGTGGTTTTAGTGATTCCGTAGCAAGTAACGATTCTCTTGTTGTGGAATTTAAGAATAGAAGAATAGATTAGAAGTGTTTGTAGTGGAAGATGAGAAAGATGGAAGAAAATTAATAGTTTAAGAATGAATTTCTTGAATGAAGGGAGGAGTTGCCTCCACTAAGGGAGGACTTTATTAAAATCTCTAGCATGATAGGGTATTTATAATACTCCTATCCTACTCCTACTATGCTAATGAAATAAATAACCAAATCCTACTAAACTAAGGAAATACTTAACCCATTTGTACTAGGTTAATGTAACATTCTCCTAATCCAAATAAACTAATGAAATACATAACCCAATTGTACTAGGTTAATGTATTATTGTCAAAATCCAGCTTTGTGTCTGTAAGTCCCCAAAGTCTTCAGAAATGCTGTTTCAGTCCTGGACAGCTTTTCCATGCAGTCCCCAAAGTATTCAGAAATGCTGTTTTAGCCCGGGACAGATTTTCCATGCAGCAGATTTGGTCCTTTAGGCGTCCAGCTCCTTTCTACTTCGTTTGTGAGCTTTCTTTTGCGTCAAGTAAGCCATAAAATGCTGTATTTTGCATCATTTATACCTGAAACTTTCCTAATCATGTTCGTTAGCTCATTTATAGGAAAAAGGACTAAAAGTGCATGAAATATATAGTTTGTTCTCAAAACTAGGCTAAAATATGGGCAAAATATATTGATATAGGCGTGTAAATTCGCCTATCATCAATAACACCAACATAACTTACATCCTTACCATAAAATGTCCCTTTGGGTTTTGAAGTCCTGTTGGCACAAATAAGGGGTGCTTCTCGAAGCCCTTGAGACGATGAACACAACTACGGAATCAATTTGGACTTTCCACGGTTGAATCACAAGATAATTAGAGTTGAAATTAGGATAGGGTTTGTTCTTTTCTATAATTGATGATGAATATGAGTTTTTGAACTCATATACATGTATATATCCACATATTCCTGTCCACAATACCATTGGAAATGACCAAAGTGCCTTTAAAATTTAAATAATGTCAAATATGTCCTCCGGTGGACTGTTTTGACAAGCTGAAGTAGATAGACCATAACTTTTTGCTCCGATATCGGATTTGGGTGAAATTGGTATCATTGTAAAGATAATTCAATGGTATTTCATTTCATATAAATTAGGCCACCCAGTTTTCCTGTACAAGGAGTTATGATCATTTGAAGTTGACCCTAAAAATCTGTTTTGAGAGATTGAAGTAAAACGAGTATAACTCCTTGCTCAGATATTGGATTTGGATGAAACCAATTGCATTGGAAATTAGACTCAAAGATCTTTCTTTTGATAGGTTGTATCTCTCCCAGTTTATTATATTGAGGGAGTTATGATCGTTCAAAGTTGACCCAAAAACTGGCAGGCCTCAGTATTTTCCTGCAAATTTACTGTTCACAAAAATCTGTTTTGAGAGGCTGAAGTAAAACGAGTATAACTCCTTACTCAGATGTTGGATTTGGATGAAACCAATTGAATTAGAAAGAAGACTCAAAGATCTTTCTTTTGATAAGTGGTATCTCGCCTAGTTAAGTATATTGAGGGAGTTATGACCGTTCAAATGTGACCCAAAAACTGGCAGGCCTCAGTATTTTCCTGCAAATTTACTGTTCACATCCCGGCCACCGTTTTATAGTTTCGAACGTGCTCGCTTATATCCGAAACTTATCCGTTTTTGAAAATCTTTATATCGTTGGAAAGCTTATTCAATAACCTTCGTATGAAAACATTGACGGGAAAATTCCGATATAAATAAGGTCAATTCCTATACACATATAATCAAACTATACACTTGAAACCAACTCAAAATAATCAATACTCATACTTAAACTCATATATACCTAACTTAGGATCAATACATATACTCCAACACATATAAAAATGGCTAATGCAAGTAATTAAGTATGGGGTGTTACAGGTTATTACCTCATTATCATCAGTATCCTCCATCTCAATAGGCTTAGGTGGAGGTGGAGTCTTTGGACAAGTCCTCTTTCTTTTCCACCTGAGTAAAGGCTCCTCGTCTTCATAATCAGAGTCCTCGTTGACAAGTTGTCAAGGTACACTCTCTTTAGATGCTTTCTTTGGTGTGGTTGGATTCTTCCTTTTGGGTGCCATGCTTAGTTCTGTACAAACATAAAATTTCTCAATTAGTGCCCATAATCAAATAATAGAAGAAAAAGGATCAGCTCAGTTTAATCATTATCACTATTTTTAGTGTACAGATTTGACGGCCTTTCTGATTTGTCGTAACAGGTGTTACGGCGCTTTATAAATATCATCAACCTTATCTAGAATCTACAAACTTTCTCATCCTTTGATGGTAATTTTGACCGGCCGTCACATAGGTGCAAGGTCGTGAATTTTTGCCGTCAGACAACATTAAACTTCTAACTTTGCTTTCCTTAATTTTTCTTCTACCATTGTTCTCAATTTCAACTTAGTTGTTCTCAATTTCAACTTAGGTCATGCTCTTACTGATATTTCCCTGAAATTATACCGTATGCCCCTACAAACCCTAATTTTCGAAGAAGATTGAAGCATGTTCATGGGTTCAGCTCACTCCTTTGAAACCAAGGTTTCTTATAGTTCACAATTGATCCAAATAAAGATGAAGTTGAATTTTTATAATACATGGATGTCGACACTCAGTTGATGAATCTTTGAGCACTTAGACTTGTGAGTTAGAGAAGGATGAAATGAGAGAGAGAAAGAAGATTTCTTGACTTCACTTTCAGTATTCAACAAGGAAAGTCTTAAGATTTTTCCTTAGAAGGAATTAAATTTGAAGAAGGAAGGAAAATTATTCTTTAAGGAAAGAAAACTAAAACTGGAAGTAAACTATCTAATATACGCGGGAATGTGAACAGCTGTTGCTGGGACGGGTTTGCCCAAAAATTTAAAGCTGGCTCCAACTTATTTGACGGCATTTTTGCGGCCTATCAGAAATCAGACGAAGCTTCAAAATTTTCGTCAGCCTTAACAGAATGATGTTTTAGCTTGATTGTATTGACGCCATTTCTCACAGCTTGTCATATTTGTGACAGCCCATCAAAATTGGCATCGACCTTCTTAGGTTGACCTACAACCAGTTCAACTCCTTTGTACACTCTTAACTACAAAAATTAAAAACCTAGTGCAATAGAATTAAAACATTGGGTTGCCCCCCAAACAGCGCCTGATTTAATGTCGCGGCACGACTAGATTATCTTGACTACTCAGACTTCATCAAGATACCGTATCACTACCTCATTACCATCTTTTTAGAATACATCGACAACCGAGAAGATATTCATCTTCTCTAACTGCTTCATATGAGAATGCATTTTGAATCTGGCCTTCCTTTTTCCATACTTGAACTTTAGCTCATTGAGCTACATATCAACCAACACTATTCCCTTGGCTAATAGTGGTCTACCCAAGATGATGGGTACCTCAAAATCAAAATCATAATCCAATATCACAAAGTCTGGCGGCAGAATAAAGTTATCCACCTTTATCGATACATCATGCAATATACCAACTGGTAGTTTCACCGATCTGTCTTCCATCACAAGACGCATCGTCGTGGGGGTAGGTTCCCCCAATACCATCTTCTTGTAGATATCAAGCGGCATCATATTAATACTTTCTCCTAAGTAACATAAAGCTTTGGTAAACTTCATGGACCTAACTGTGCACTGTATGGTGAATGCTCCTAAGTTATCTACCTTCTTCTTCAATCTCTGGGGAAAAGGAGGTAGTGTTCTTAGCATTTCTTTCAATACCACTTCCGCTTTCTTTTTAACTTATTTTTCTAAAATATCAACTAACCCATCTAGCTTTTCAGTCTTCACTGGATTTTTCCCTTCTGGTTCTTCAAAACATACCTTATTCTTCACAGCTTTACCCATAGAAGGGTCAAGTAATATCTTACCACTCTGGGTGGTAATCGCTAAACAAGATCCATCAGTCCATGAGTTTTGAACCATATCATTAGGTAAAGTGCTAGCTTTTCTCTAGTTCAGAGTAGCCAAAAGTTGGCTCATCTGTTGCTCCAATTGCTTAATTGAAGCAGAGTGTAAGCTAACCAACTGACTGAGGGTAGAAAATTCTCTTTTCATATTAGTTACCCCCGAGTTGGTAGCTTCAACTCCCTTCAACAAGTTTTCCATCATGTCTTCCATGGACATCTTGCTAGAACTAGTAGTTGCAGTATCCCGACTTTAAGAAGGAATATACAAACCACTCTTATCATTATTGTTCCACCAGTGTCCCTGCTCTCTATCTTTATAATTAAGCTTGTCATAGAAAGTTCGACCTTTGTTCCCTTGGCTATTGCCTTGGAAACCCTTTGATTACTCACATAGTTTGCCTATGCATCTGCACCTATAGAAGTAGTACCTTGAGATTCTACAGCTTTTACCATTTCAGTCTTGCCGGATAGCAAGTGCTTGGCCAGCAAGTCCATCTGCATCTTCAAATGGACCATGTCCTGATCTCGCTTCTCATCCCTTCTACGTTGCTCTACAGTATTATCACCGACAATAGTCGATCTAGCTACTATAGAATCCCTGGTGTTCCAAGCTCGACTCTACTAGGTCATTCTGCTCTATATGTCAGTTGCATCTAGAAAAGAGAGGTTAATGAATGAACCACCTGCAGCGTTATCAATAATAGGATTTGTCACAGAGTTGAAGACTCTGTATTAAGTCTTCATAAAGTGCAAGTCTGTCATATTGTGGTTCGAACATTATGCAAGCTTCTTCTTAAATCTTTCCCAGGTCTCATGTAGTGCATCAATCGGAAGCTGTCTGAAGTTGCTAATTTTGTCCCTCAACTGTACCCTTCTGGAGGGTGAAAAGAACCATTCTAGGAATGCATCTTTTAATTGTCTCTAGTTGGTTATAGAATCAGGCTCTAACTCATTTAAACACATGGTTGCCTCCTCATATAGATACAAGGGAAACAATCTCAACCTGATCGCATTTTGGATTACTCTCGGATCGTCAAAGGATTTATAAATAGTAATAAAGTTCACCAAGTGTATGCTCGGATCGTCTCCGGGTAAGCCTCCAAATAACCCCTTCAGATTCAGGAGTTAGATCATCGTACTTGTTATGCTGAATTTTGCTCCTGGTGCCAATGGTGGAGGAATGATAGCACCTGTTTCACCAGCTCCATCCATTCATATTGCATAGGTTGTTACCCATATCTCCCTCGAACTGGACTATTTCTGTTGACGTTTCACTGCACTGGTGCAGCAACTTGCTCAGCTCGCCTTGGGTTTTGAGGATTTAGAAATTCCTCATTACCCAAGTCTTCATCATCAGGGTTCTGGTGATGTGCTTGTTAACCCAAATTTTGCACATTCACCTGAGCGCTGGCTATAGCAGCTAGTCTTTCTGCTTCCTGTTGTTTAGCCATTCTACCTATTAGTTGAGGTTCCAAATTGATTGGTAATAGTAGTTCTACAGAACTTCTTGTGTTTGGCATAAACAACACAGTGCCTGCAATAAACAAAAATAACAAATAAATGTAAATCAAGGAAACTTAACTATCAGCAAATTTTCGCACACAAACTTTTAGTCTACAACTGTATTCCCCAAAAATGGCACCATTTTTGATAACGCCCAAATTACACTCTTGAATGGGTGTAAGAGATCTTTGTCAATATAAAACCAACTAGGTTGGGGTCGAATCCCACAGGGAATAGGGTGTGAACTTTAATTTGTTTACGAAAGATTTTATTGGTAGTTTACTATTTCCGAAAGATGGGGGTTTAATTTCATAGTGTGTTAAATATCACTTTCAATACTTCAGTGTTTGTAATCAAGATAAATGGGAAACCAGAGTTATGTTCACCAAGAGTTTTGGGAATTGACATATACTAGGTAATGCTAGAGATTCTCGAAATGATTATAACAGCAGAATATCTCTAACGATTATACTATCTGACTTATCTCTCGACCTCACCAGACAATTTATTATCTAATTCTCTCAAACTTAGATAACTTATCTATTTTTAATAGTATGTTATCTCAGGTAGATTAATCTAGTTACGACATTAATCATTAAACAGAAGGTTGGTAGCTTCCGATTCCTTGTTGATAATTCACGTCCTCTAGTCTATTTCTCCATTAGAAGCAAATAAAACCTAAGGTATAACCTAATGTTTGCAACCACTAGATTTTAGTTAAAACAATAGAATTTCAAGATGTTCCACTACTCTTTGAATCCGTTAAACACCTAGTATCATATCAAATCCTAATCCATGGATCCCATAACCCCGGCTAATGGAATTAGCCGCTCATGATTTGATGAATGAAATCACATGTTGAATTTATAATGATAAGGATAACTTACAATTAGATGGAAAACAACAAGTAGTTTCTTCGATTGAATCACAAGGTAGAAACCCCAAAATAGTTGATAAAAACAAGAAGAATAATTGATGTAATAGAGCAATGTTACGTGCCTCTCTTTCCTATGTTAATGCCTGATAGATAATGAAATCTCCTCCCCATAAAACCCTAAAACAAGTTTTTAAATAGTAATCCTAAATAAGAAAATAAAATTAAAGTTTCAGTTTTCTCTTCAATTTAGATGGCGATGCTTTCGACGGCGTGTCAGATTCCTGACGACGTGTGCGAGATGTCGTCAAAGGTTCCAGTGAATTTTTATCTTCTGCCTCATCAGACAGCAATCCTGATGGCGTGTCAAAAATCCTGATGGCAGTAAAAACTGCCGTCACATCTTCACTGGAAATCAGCATACTCTGTCTCTGATTGACGGTAATTTTGATGCCATGTCCCATATTTGACGGCACTTTAGAATCACCGTCACATTTTATCTCAACTTTTTAGGTTTTTTCTAAGCTTGACGATAACTTTGACGGCCTGTCCCATGTATTATGGGGCTTCAGAATTGACGTCAGCTATACTTCAGCTTATTTATACCAAATGCCATCTGATTTATTCTTCTTTCCTTTGGTTTCCTCCTGGATCACTTATGTCTGCTTTAACACACTAAAAGCAATCAAAAACAACGAAAGTTTCTTAAGACTTCACAATTATTCAGAGTTAAAAGTTTCAAATGTGTTAGTATCGGCTCACACATCAACATTCTCTACCCCAATCATTTCTTATAGTTTTGATCTTTTTCTCTAACTGATTTTCAAATTTTGTTTTGTATTTTCTAAACGCATTTATTTCTTTTTCCTTACTGTCTAGCAAATAGACATAACAATATCTAGTGCAATCATCAATAAAAGTTATAAAATACTTTTTTTAGCATGAGATGGTGTTGACTTCATATCACAAATATCAGTGTGTATTAAATCTACGGGACTGGTATTCCTTTCAACGAACTTATACAGATGCTTAACCTACATTGATTCCACACGTGTTTGATATTTTGATGCATTGCACTCAAAGTTTGGCAAAACTTCTAAGTTAATCAGTTTTCGCAAAGTTTTATAATTGACATGTCCTAATCGTTCAGTCCACAAATCATTAGACTCAACCAAGTAAGAAGAAACTGAACTTTTATTGATTTCAATATTCACTACATTTATTTTGAATAAGCCCTCAGTGAGGTAGTCTTTTCCTACGTACACTTCTCTTTTACTAAGTATAATTTTTTCAAAAATAAATACATATTTAAATTCGTTTTTTGTCAAGAAGTGATACAAAAATTAAGTTCTTCAGTAACTCCGGTACAGACAGGACATTGTTCAAAGTCAACCCTTTGCCTGATGTCATTTTCAGGCAGACTTTTCTTGTTCTTTCAACTTTTGTAGTTGCGGAGTTGGCCATGCATATCTTCTATTTGCCTTGATCTGGAGAAAAAGTAGGAAACAACTCCTTATTTGCACAAACATGGTGGGTGACACTAGAATCCATTCACCATTCTCAAGGATTTCCCACCAGGTTGCATTCAGGTAGCATGGAACATAGACCATTCATTTATTTCTTGGATTGAGACATATTTTCTTGGTCCTTTTTTTTGCCTTTATTTGGAGCACGATAATCTGTTGATTTTGGCCAATCTTGCCATAATTAAAGCATTTCTCCTTGAATTTCTTCTTAGGTTGATTGCTTTCATGTCCAGGTTTCTTTCGTTTTTTGAAGTTATTGTGGTCGTCTTCTAAAATATTTGCTCCACTTATTGTAGAATTTCCTTTTGACTTTCTTTCCATGACTTTGTTGTCTTCTTCAATGCACAGTCTTACTATAAGATCTTCGACTGTCATCTTCTTTAACTTATGTATCAAGTAGTTCTTAAAGTTCTTCCACATAGTGGTAAGTTCTTTATTATTTCCGCAACTTGAAATACCTCGTTCACAACCATACCTACAATTAAGTTCATGTGAACATTAAGAACATTTTTAATATGTTCAACAAAGGTATTCATCAAACTTATACCTTCTGCGAGGAGACCGTGGATGATAACTTGCAGTTCATGAACTTAAGATACATCAGACTTACTGTCAATTATTTTAAACTCAAGGAATCTTTCAATGAAGAAATTTTTTGTTCCAGCATCCTCAATCTTTTTTTTTCTTTCTAGCGCCCCCCGCAACTCTTTTGTCGTCTTCATTCCACTATACACATTATATAGTTCATCTTGGAGGCTATTTAGAATGTAATTCCTGCATAGGAAATTGGAGTGTTTCCATGCCTCCATAACGATAAATTTCTCCTGGTCCAAAATTTCCTCAGGCACCTCTGGAACTTCTTCAAATGTGAATCTTTGAAGACATAAAGTTGTAAGGTAGAAAACATCTTTAGTTGCCACCTTTTAAAATCAACACCCATACATTTTTTGGGTTTCTTCGCTGGTGTCATTACTTGCGGAGCACTCATACAACTCGTTGTGGTAACATTAGTTGCTGCCACAATCATTGCATTATCATTCACTTGACTCTCAGTAGTCATCTTCCTGTCACAACAAGACAGTAAATTTTAGTATATCAAAATACTACTTATAAAGTTGTAGCAACTTTAAACACCCCTTTTTTTCTAGTTTAACGATGAAGTTTTTATGACTTTCATTCGTCAACCAAATGACCTCTAACTTGTGATGAAGATTTTATTTCTTCAAATCACTTGTTAAGTTCAAACGGAGTAGAAAGTTTAAAGTTTTAATCTCTGGAAATCAAACAATACAGATTATGGGGAAAAAAAACTTTAGTGAAAAGAAAATTTCACCAAACAAGCAAAAAAATATAGATTTTTTGTCAATTATTTCCTTAAGATTGTTGTTTCGGGTACAAAAGAATATTTGTATTTTGACAAAATACCTTTAACATAAGGTCAAGAATAAATCAAGAACACTTATGAAGTTTCCAACACCTTCAACACTAGATCTAAAATGACCTTTCAAAAAAGTGTGTTTTCTGTATTTTAAAAAAAAAAATAGATGAAGCAGAAAAAGCCAAGTCCTTCGAATTTATGGAGTGTCCTTAAGGAAATAATTCCCCTCAATTATCCAAGGTTGCGGAATTTTTCTCCCAGGATAAAATGGCTTAACAATTTGATTGTAGTGGTACCTCAAATGATCGAATTCTCTTCGCACTCACTCAACAGTTAGATGATCACATGGAGTATTTTAGAAGACAAGAAATATTTTCAAGTGCAGAAAATAATAAGATCCACCACTGGACTTTGTCTCTAGCTCTTCAATCATATTGTGTGTCTCTCCATCTAAACATGGGACTTTTCTTTCAACTTCATCATTCATTGGATCGTTATCTTCTTCATCAACTTTCAATATTTCCAGTGAGCCAATGGTTGAACTTGATGTAATAGATGATTGACCAGAGACTTTAACTTCTGCTACATCTCCCTTAATAGTTTCTCCAATAAATTTATCACCGGCATATAGATTTTCAAACATGCCTCTTCAGAATATACTTCAACATCTTTCATGTTCAGACTTTTATGGTCAATTTTAGGATTTGCTTCTTTGATTTCCTCGATAGCAGCACCACGTCTCCAGTCTAAACATATTCAGTATCATCTTGCTTCTTATCCATGTCTTCCTTCTCCACATGATAAATTATATTACATCCGATATAATCTCTTTCTAAATTTATGAAAGCCAAGGCATTTATTGGTCGACTGTTAGCTTCTAAGCATCTTTCCCATCCTTCTTCTTCTTCAATAATTTTTTTAGTATGAACCACGTTGCTCTCCGTGGCTCGGCAATATCTTTTTATATGTTCTATTTTGCCACACCAATAACATCTGAAAGTCTTTTTATAATTGTTAAAAGACTCTTCCATATTTCCAGGCGAGCTTGAACCACATGCAAATCGAGAGTGAGGCATATCTCTTGCTTTTTCTTTAACGTTTCTCTTGTCAGCTACAAGAACATTTCCTTCCCTTTCTTTGACAAATTCCCCAATCAATTGTTTGGCTAGTAACTCCTGTGATGACAACAAATTCTCAAATTCCTCCAAGGATGGTTATTAAGCCCATCCCTGAATTGATATCACAATGAGAATATATTCTAGTTTCAAACCACGAATGATAATTCTTCTCATTCGTGCTTCAGAGATAGCCTCATCCATATTCAATAAAGAAATCTCAGAACATAAGTTCTTAATCGTTAAAATGTACTCTACAATAGAAAGATTACCTTGAATGGTGTTCGCCAGTTCATTCTCCAATATTTGTAGCCGAGCTTCATTCTTCTTGTTGAACAACTGTCGAGGGTCCTCAAAATATCATAAGCTGATTTACACCTTATAATAAGGTCAAATAAATTAGAGGAGATGGACCTTTTTAGAATGAACTCTGCCTTTGCATTAATCTGTTTCCACTTCTTGTATGCACTACTATTCTCCGGTTCGTCATTCAGAGGACTTGTGTTACTCCCATTAACAACATCCCACAAATCCTCACCCACAAGGTATGATTTCATACAAGTCTTCTATACCTTGTAATTGAACTGATTCAACAACTCCATTCCCATTCCATTAACACGGCCGCTAAAATCAATTCGCACAAACCAGTTGAATCAACCACAAATTCTATCGTGAAATAAACACAATCCAATCTACGACTTTGTCCTGATACCATGTAGAGAATAGCAGAAGAAAGGTGTAGTTGGAGAGACCTTCTGCTATCCCAAGATCATTAACTAAGATTGGAAGATTCAACTAAAGAAAAGGAAGCTAAGAAAGTAGAAGGGAGATATTGAATAAGAGAGCTTAGGTATAGAAGAAGACTACTTTACATGCTTTGTATTGGATTTGCTTTTGGATGGTTATAAATGTTCAAGACATCCCTATTTATACTTGTGTATAGATGATTCTAGAAAATATTCTACTTCTACAAGAAAAATCTTTATCTTCTACTTCTACTCTAGATATTTCCTATCCAAGTGACAACACTAGATTATCCTAGAAACTTATCTAGAACCTATGTTTCTCTAACTAGACTATTCTTGAAATTTAACTAGAAAACTATGATACTTTTGTTCTTCGAAAAAATCCATTTTAGATATTTTTCACAAATTGTTCCTCCAAGAAATCATAGCCCACAGATTTTATGTTAAGGGCTATACGAGGCCTCATGACAAATGTACTAGGCCATGATCCTAATAGTTTCACATCATTTTCAGCCATGATCAAAGCAGAGTTAGAAATAGAAGTTGCAATTATAGAGTAGAGTAAATTAAATAGGTGATGTTTTCAAAATATTATTGGGTAAGTGTATGAGATATAAATAGTGCTTAAAGTGTGGTGTGAAGAGTGGGCTGTGAAGCTGGCAAGGTGTGTGGTCCTCATGGATGCTATCTATTTTAATTTTAACTTGTTGGATGCCAACTCGGATCTTCGACTTAGTGCATCGGCAAATTGGTCCTCCCAGGCTTGTACTCAAACCTTGCATCAAAATGTTGTCACCATCAAAAAGAGAGGACCTTACTGGTTTGTCCATTTGTTGTAAATTCTGACTATGTAAAATTCTTCAAAAAGAATTCGACAATTTGAGGGTACTCCTCCTCCATCCCAAAAAATTTCAACATTCTGAAACTTATATCTTGAATATGTCATTATGTTTAAGTGATTATAAAACCATTAAAACTCATGGTCTCAAACATGTTGTAGCACTTACACAACTATGAATTGTTAAGGAAATATAGGCATTAAGGAAATAGTGCCAAACAGAGTGAACCAATGTAGTAACTAGTAATTGGTATGTTAGACTATATCAGGCTTAGTTATGCATGATTCAAAAGACAAACCATGATCGAATCAAAAATCATCCACATAACAAAATCTTTAAGGGATCGTTTGGTTTTAAAACAAGCAACGAAATTGTCCTTTACCAGTGTCATGAGAGTTAATTTCTTCTCCAAGCATAGAATAACATGACTTCCAGAATAGCAAGTCAGTGTTGCACCATTTAGAATTAAGCAACAGATAGTAGAAGTGGCTTCATCTACTCATTTCTGAATAGCTTATAGTACAAGTGGCTTCATCTACTCATTTCTGAATAGCTTATTAAGTTATGCCTTGGAATGAAAGACAATTCCGAATCCGCTTTGTCTATGAACAAGGAAGCTATAAGTAATGCAACTATGAATCTCATAGAGAGTTCGATCCTGGCCCAGAATGAACGCTGGCAGCATGCTTAACACATGCAAGTCGGACGGGAAACACGGGAAACGGTGATCCAGCTTATTTGTTGGATAGGTTAGCCCCTTCTCCTTCAGGAGATGCATCAAGACTACGTTCTCATCAGAGTACAAGACAGATGCCAAGGCAAGAAGCCCCCAAGGACAATGCATTTTGTTTGGTCCTTTCAAAGACCAAATGTTGATCTCATACATCATCTTAACTAGAGACTTAAAATAACTACCAAGACACACATCTTGATCCTTGGGCTCTCGTTTTAGCCGTAATGACCTTCGCAGCATCGGCAAGCTTATCAGTTTCAGGCATGACATCTTTGACAGCACTATCAGCACAAAAATCTTCAGCCCATTTGTACAGACATGGAGTCTTGGATTCATGAATCAGCGTTACGTTGTTCATCTTATCAGTCACCCTCAGCCAACCCAAGAAACAGCCAAGTGCAATGTCCAAGTACCCAATTATGTCACCACCAAAGAACGTCTTGCCTTTGCTGCAATTCTTGAAGATATCTTCCAACAGCACCAGACCTTCAACCAGCAACTCCGTTGCTGCCATTTTTGCATCCTCTCCTTGTGCTGCTACTATGCCACATAGTGATGGAAACCACTGCAGCATTTAAAATTTAGTACTATATACTACCCGTGGCAGGGTGAGGAATTCTAATGGGATTTGCTCGAACCTACTATCTGAAGCAATTTTTGAGCCACTTTACTATATTTTCATGAAAAACGTCTTTCATGTCAAGAGGTTCAGCAGTTTATAAGTATTAAACAAAAGATTGTTTATGACCTATTTGTACAATACGATTTTCCAACAAACTGAATTGAACCCCCTTCAATGTGTTTCCACCTCGAAATACTACAACTGCAACTGATAAGAAAAACATGAACCGCACAAGAATCCAATATTTATTAGCCTATAAATGATATGCAGAACACTACTGCAAACACTCTTTGATTTTGTTCTTTGCCAAAATGTACATAAACCAAAGATACCAATAGGTGCAACTTGTTTTTTACTTATTTTTCTCACAATGTGATTACTAATGCATTTGGACAGTTTTATATGAGCTATAGCACTACTAAAAGGATAGGACAAATTTTGTAGCTAAACAACATAGTTGGCGTTAATCCTATATGGCGATGGAAATCACAAAATTCGTTAGCTACGAACTATTTAAAGATGAAGAGGAGGTGTGTCGGAGGGTGGGGAGGACATAATTAATGTGAAATGTCACTTGTGGAACTTGTTTTCTCTACTTTCATTAGGAAAGTCATTTTCGTCATTTTTAAGAAACTTATTTTCCCAGAGAAAATACTTTACAATTTTTTCTACCAATTGAACATAGGAAAATTGAAAAATATTTTCCTCCATGCCGATCACACCCTTGGTATTCTATCTTGATGTTAGTCTTCAGAACAAGAGATCTTACTGAAGAAATCAAAAATATTTGGTACAGAAAAGTGTTTTTGTTGTACATTTTCTCGTAATGATTAACGTCTCATCTCTTCATAACCTAGAGTTTGGTTACTTTTTTTTCTCTAAGAAAACATTTTCCATACTGAACACACCTGAAAGAAAGACAGGCTGAACTATTGGATTTACAATCAACCAGTGTACAAATTAAAACATTTACATTTTGGAAGACATGAATATCTTGTTAATTAACTGCTCAAGAGTCGTGATTAACAACCATGCAGTCCACAAGACACATTATAGATGTCATTATCATGTAACAATTGCCGTATACATTACACAAACATAAAGGCGGAAAATATACCACAAAGAAAATGACGACACACATTAAACAGTCCAGGTACCTATTGATATTCTTCACTATGACATAGGCCGGCACAGTTTTAAAACACATTATTAGGATCTAACGTTAACTTTCTTATATGTAATTGGCATCTTTATCGCATTTTGTTGATGTGAAATTTGCGTAGTGTGTTATATGAGTGTGTTTGACTTTGATATAACAGAAGTCATTTTTCTGATGTGTTTTTTGTCGTAGATTTTTTCTCCCGTGTTTGGCGAGTAAGTGAGAAATATTTTTTGAAAGATGTATATTTTATAAGTTGATAACAATATTAGCCAATTGTGGAGAAATTTGATAAAACCATGAAGCATTAAATGTGAAAAATAATGTCTCAGCAATAATTTGAGCAAGTAACAAGAAACTAAAAGTTAAGGTACTTAAATGGGAAAAAAAGGGTTCAACAATATTTTCCGGCAACCAACCACCATAAAAATAAATCCACATCATGATGGAAAGCATTTTCATGTAAAATGACGTTTGTCATATTAAACACATTCTAAAATAGGGGGAGAGTCGAAATTTTCACTAAATGAATTCAAAAATATGAAGTAAACACACAATTAAGTTGAGGACAACATCTAATATATATAAATAATTTTTACCTTAGGGATGTTTGGATGAATTCCTTGCCCCTGCATACCCCTACAAAACTACGTTGGAGCTACAATTTCATCAACGAGTTTGATAGAGCCAATAACTTTGGTATTTGCCTCTAAAATTCACTTATTATTTGTAAATAATTGATTTATCAATAACTAAGTAAATTGCATTTTCTAGAATGCAAAATCCACAAACTTAAAATTCTATTTCCTGTACTGCTCGAGAATAAATCATAGTGAAATGTATATATAATTATGCACTACTAAAAAAGGGGTAAAACCGACCCCTTGTTCCCCAAAAATCGACCACAAAACCGATCAAATTTCGTGGTCGGTAAAGTTACGGTAGGTTTTTAAAGACCGACCACAAGTGATTGGTTTTTTAAAATATATATATATATATATTTTAAAAATTCATTATTATTTTATTAAAATTGTAAAGAACAATTTCAGGAAAAAAAAAACTACCACAAGTGGTCGGTTTTTTATTAAATTTATTTAATTAATTTAATAAAAACCGACCACTTATGGTAGATTTTTATTCAAATTAATTAATTAAATTTAATATAAAACCGTTCTTTGGAAAAAAAATTGAAAAACCGATCATTTGTGGTCGATTTTCTTGCAAATATTTTTAAAAAATAAAAATCAAAACCCAAATACACAATGCAACAACAATAATCCAATACAGTAGTAACCAAACAATACAGCAGCAACAACAACCAAAAACTAAACATAAATACTTTCAAAAGTCTACAACACGTACAAAATGTTCTACAAAAGTGAGTATGAAAAAGCTACAACAATACTTTCAAACAACAAAATGTTGAAATAATAAATACAACACATACAAAAATAAAAAAACTAAAAGTCATCATCATCGAATTCATCCTCATCTTCCATATCATCATCCATTCTGAAATCATCCAGGGGGACTAGAGTTTTTGCAGCCCGAACTGCATCACCAGGACACGGAGGAATAACCCCCGCAATCTGAATGAAAGAGCTGAACTGCTGCTGCAGCATCTTGATTTGTGATGTTGTTGCCTTCTCGATCTTCTTCTGTCTCTCTCTCTGTTCAGAAAACCTCTCTCTCTGTTCAGCAAGCTCTTCAGTGAGTTGAGAAACCGTATTTTGTAGTCTTTCAATGGTTTCTCTATCAACTGGAGAGCTACAGTATGAATCGCTGGGTGAACACCTAATATTATCGCCAAAATATTTTGTGTGAAATCTGTAGAAATGAACTCTATTTGCAGGACCCACAGATTTTGTCCATAACTCCTCTTGTACATGCTCGGGTATTGGGTCACTCTGACTTTCAGGAGGCTGACTACTACGATACTCAGCAACAAGACGCGTATATTTGTCCTATATTTAAAGTAAAGTTAATACTAAAAGTAAAAACATATTAAAGTACTTATAATTCAAAATTTGTTTCTTACATGGACAGCTTTTCCACGAGCTTCAACCCAGCCAGCTTCATTAGTCGAGTCCTTTTTTTTCGTATGAGTCTCCTCGAATAGCTCATCCGTTGGTATTCGCCTACCCTTATCTTTTTCCTGCATATGAAAATATTATATATCAATGTTTAAATAATAAATAAATTTAAATAGAAACAAACGCTTAACACTGTAAAAGTTACATACCATTTTTTCTTTCATAGTAAGACTACTTCTGGCACCCGCAGTATGTAGGGAGTCACCCTTGGATGATGCTCGGAATTTCTTTCCTTTTTCACTCAACAATTGGTATTTTGTGCTAATCCAATGGCAAAGATACAGTGGCCATAAGGGTGCAAGAATCCACTTAGATTTTACCGAATTCTTTCGAGCATAATCCAAGAGATCGTTAAATCTGGAGCTACATCTTATGAAAAAGTTCTGCTTTATAAGAAATGTATTTGCATCATCCCACCAGTAAAATTTCTACAACAAAAATATAATATTCAATCTTTGGTTCTAACAAAGCGTTAATAAGTAGTCGAAAAGTTAAATCATTACCTTAAATTCTTCAAACATTCTATCCTTGTCAAGTTCTGGAACTTTTTGCTAGCTGGTCCAGCAGCCATTGAAGTGCCGAGTAATACATATTCATGTTTTTTTTCTAAATCTATCATCTGGCCTAAACCTACAACACAAGATCAAACAGTAATTTCATAGAGCATAATAATCTAGTAATGAAAAAATGAGTAATGTTATTATATTTAGAAATCTTACCCTCTCGCTACTGGAACAAGATAAATCCTCCCAGAATCATCTCTATCTCCTAACTACCTAGTAAGTGATGGTGGATGCACTAGCGTGGGCGGATCTGAAGCATCAGATGAAGTGCCTCCAAGATGAAGATCGGACAACCCAATAGATCCAGCTGAATCACTGTGCGAAGCTGCGTGACTACTGCAGGAGGGTATTGATGATGGTAGATGTCTGGAGAGGCCAACGGCCATCTGATAGTATTGTGTTGGTGATGGCACAGTTATACGAGCAGAATGAGTTGGTGTAGACCCATGTAGCGGCCCCACATGTGTAGGAGTAGGTATCAAATCCTCGAACGACCTAGAATATGAGGGTCGTGTTGTCGCATCAGCAAACCGACCCTCAGATATATGAATACTTGTGGGTCGTCTATAAGCCGGAGGTTGTCTATTCTTTTTTGGTTTCATAGTATCAACTTTTCCCTTACCCTTATCACCTCTGCCTGACATCTAAATTATGTTAAGTTAACAAGTAGTTAGTTCCTACAAAATGAATATATAAGAAAATATTCCAACTAACAAATTTCAAGGTACTAATACAGCGCAAGATATAGACAAGAATATTTTTATTACTATATAAATCATGAAAAAGTGGAAACAACAAACTTAAACAGTATATTACATATCAATCTTAAACAAGAAACATAAAGGTAAATATATAGTATAAAGCATAAAGACATCAATACATAATAAATACAACCTACACAATTAATCATCCTCTTCTGAAGACTCTCCACTAAACCATTCACCCTCTTCGGAGGTGTCCTCATCTCCTACCCACTCAGCCTCTTCTTCCGCAATATTAACTTCTTCAAATATATTTGTTGAATCATTCAAATCGTCCACTAATTCAACGTCCACTAGTTGGTATCAATTTGCATTTTATTTTGATACGCAGGATCCGGCACATTCTCAACTTCCACCCGGCCTATAGGCTTTGTTTTGATTACATCTCACCAATTAGACTTGTCATTGTACAACGGATAAGGAGAATAATACACTTGTTTAGCATTTTGTGCTAGAACAAATGGATCTAAATAGGATACGACCCATTGTGCTTTACTTCAATAATGTTATTCTCCCTATATACTCTTGTGCCTCTTGTGCTTAGATCAAACCACTTACATCGAAAAAGGACAATTTTTTTATTGGTAAACCGGCATACTCCAGTTCTAAGATCTCGTGTATGATGCCAAAGTAATCAACATCATCATCACCCTTAACCCAAACACCACTATTGTTTGTTTTCCTTGTTCTGGAGTGTTGTTCGGTGGAAAAGTTAAACCTATTTACTTTGTATTGGGACATTGCATTAGCTTCAACTGGACCCAAATAAATATCTCTCAAAAGTTGATCGTATGCGGCTGCATTTGGTGAATGGTGCACCTAAAAATATTATACATATATATATTTTAGTTGAGGAATGTGTAACTATTTAAACTTTGTAGAAATATTAATACACTTGTGAACCTCATTTTTAAAACCACGTTGCAAAGGATGCATAGACTTGATTTTCGTGGAACTGAGTCTTAAATGATCTGAACATCCAACATGGTAAACACAATTAGTTTCTTTAAGGGAATGAGTAAACAAATAAGATATGTTAAAATTTTAATCTCCTTACTTCAGAAAGGGCTCAATTTTCGGGCAATTCAGCATGACATACAAAGTTACTGACTTGCGCTCCATGGGAGTGAGCCGGCGAGGTATGGTCTTTTTAGCCTTACAACCAGATTATTGAAAATTGATATCGGTTGCAAATGAGGTTCATTGACATCGTCCTGATGACGATTCGATCAGTTTCTTGAACAAGCAACTTCAACACTAATGTAGTATGAACAAAATTGAGAAGTTTCTCTTGTAAGATATGCCTCGACTATAGATCCTTCCACCCTATGTTTGTTTTTGGGACCCTTTTTTAATTTTTCAATTGCCTTGTACAATATTAAGGTTAGATGTTTACTATATTTAAAAAAGATATGTATGAATTTAAATATGTTATGTTACAAATGCTTACCGTTCGAATGGATACATTCACCTAGTATGAACTGGACCACCTAGCTGAGCTTCGTGCACAAGGTGAATGGGAAGATATTCCATCACATCGAAGAACGCTGGCAAGAAAATCTTCTCCAACTCGTTGGTGATAACAACAATATTACTTTCCATTCGCGCCAGATTTTCTTCTTTTAATGTGGTGGCACATAAGTCTTTGAAGAATAAACTGATCTCTGCTATTGGTTTCCATATGTTTTCAGGTAAACAGATAAAAGTAATTGGAAGTAATTGTTCTATGAAAACATAACAATCATGGCTTTTCATTCCATGCAAGATTCCTTGTGTCATTTCAACCCTCTTTCCCAAATTTGAGGCATATCTATCGGGCATATTCAAACTTTGAACCCACTCACATATTTGACGTTTTTGGTCCAACTTGAATGTAAAACTATCCTTGGGCTTAAGAACATTGTTGTTGGGCCCCTGCTGTAAGTGTAATTCTCTGTGGTTGTAATATTCTGGTAAGTCAAGTCTGGCCTTAGGATTATCCTTTGTTTTGCCGGTGACATCCATAACTGTGTTGAACAAGTTGTCAAAATAGTTCTTTTCAGTATGCATGACATCAACATTATGTGTAAGTAAATTATCTGGCCAATATTCTAACTCCCAAAATATACTTTGCTTAATCCAGTTATGCGAAATATCATATACATCAAGCATGTACAATCGTTCCTCACTGGCTTTAGGCAAATCCTGAACTATTTCCCAGATGTCATGACTAGACAGCCTTGGAGATGGACCATTATATTCCCTTCTATTGATGACAATCAAACCATGAATTTTTTCTGCCATGTCTCAAGGTGAAAGATTTTATTTTTTCAATGCAGTATGGACAAGCCAGCTTTCCAGCTGTCATCCACCAAGACAATATTCCATAAGCAGAAAAATTATTAACAGTCCACATTAGATATGCACGCAGATTGAAATTCTATTTAAGAGAGATGTCCCAAGTTTCAACCCCCTCATACTATAAAATTTGAAGTTCATCGATCCATGGTTGCAAGTAGACATCTATTTCACTTTTTAGATTACGTGGGCCAGGAATAACACAATTCAAAAATATATAGGGACTAGTCATCAACAGTTCAGGAGAAAGATCATAAGGAGTAATAAATACAGGCTAACATGAATATCGTGCACCACCAACTGAAAAAGGAGAGAACCCATCTGCACATAATCCCAATTGAATGTTTCGTGGCTCAGCTGTAAAATCTGGATAAGTTATATCATAATTCTTTCAAGCCCTCCATCAGATAGATAACACATAACACCAGTGGGCCTTCTATTTTCACTGTGCCATCTTATATGAGGAGCTGAGCTATTTGAAGCATACAACCTCTTCAACCTTGGTATAAGAGGTAAATAATGCATTGCCTTAATAGAAATTTTATTTCCAGTAGAACCACGCTTATATCAAAAGTGCTGACAAAACTTACAGAACTCTAGGTTAGCATCTTCCTTAAAGTATAACATGCAACCATTTTCACAATAATCAAATCTAACCAAGGAGAGACCTAACTTTGAAACCAGTTTATTTGCCTTATAGAAAGAATCAGAAACCTCCAAGCCGGAGTCAACTAACTCTTTAATAAGGTCTATCATTGAGTCCATTCCTTCTTCAACAATATTCCAGTCAGATTTAATACTTAATAATCTAACAGCAACATGCAAACGAGAGTGCGAAGACCCGTCAAAAAAGGGATGAATAGCAGCATGCAAGTCTTTATAGAACTTACCCGCTTCGCTATTAGGAACATCTTTAACATTTTCCCTAAAGTAAACCCCGTGTTGCATCCCAAAAGCATCGTGCACAATTTCTGTCATCCTAGTATCTTGATATTCATTATGCCCTGCTAACCTGCTACTTTCTCCAATAACAAAGTTATTTTGTGCAACATCACCATGAATACCATGCAATCTTAAAAAGTCCTCGTGAAACCCCTTTCTATAAATGTGTTCCTTTACATCTTCTTCACTTACAAGATTTATACCATCACATCTAACACAAGGACAACGTATAACCCAAAAATGTGTCCAAATATCAAGTGTCTTAGCATGTTTAACAAATCTTTTGACACCTTCAACAAATTCATGCCTAATACTCATTCTATTATCATTGTTCTGGTGATATATTCAGCTATAACAAGTTCCATCTACGCAATCAATCAGATTCAACTAATTAGATCAAGTCACAAAAAGTTAACCATTTTCAAGTAACTAATCCACCAAACAAGTCACATTCTAAACAAAAAAATTACCTCTAAAGTCCCTACACTTAAACCATTTTCAAGTAACTAATCCACCAAACAAGTCACATTCTAAACAAAAAAATCACCTCTAAAGTTCCTACACTTAACCGTTTTCAAGTAACTAATCCACCAAACAAGTTACATTCTAAACAAAAAAAATAACCTCTAAAGTCCCTACACTTAACCATTTTCAAGTAACTAATCCACCAAACAAGTCACATTCTAAACAAATAAATCACCTCTAAAGTCCCTACACTTAACTATTTTCAAGCAACTAAGTATTAAAACAAAACCACATTCAAAACAAAAAAAAATCCTCTTAAAAGTCCCTAAACTTAACCATTTTCAAGCAACTAAGTGTCAAAACAAAACCACAATCAAAACAAAAACATCCTCTTTAAAGTCCTAAACTTAACCATTTTCAAGTAACTAAGTGTCAAAACAAAATCACATTCAAAACAAAAAAATCCTCTTTAAAGTCCCTAAACTTAACCATTTTTAAGCAACTAAGTGTCAAAACAAAAAAGTTTCCTTTAAAGTCCCTACACTTAACCATTTTCAAGAAACTGAGTCTCAAAACAAAATCACATTCAGAACAAAAAAATCCGTTTTAAAGTCCCTAAACTTAACCATTTTCAAGCAACTAAGTGTCAAAATAAAAAAATCCCCTTTAAAGTCCCTACACTTAACCATTTTCAAGAAACTAAATCTCAAAATAAAACCACATTTAAAACAAAAAAATCTCCTTTAAAGTTCCTACACTTAACCATTTTCAAGAAACTAAGTCTCAAAATAAAACCACATTTAAAACAAAAAAATCCCCTTTAAAGTTCCTACACTTAACCATTTTCAAGCAACTAAGTATCAAAACCAAAACCACATTCAAAACATAAAATTTCCTTCAACGTCCCTAAACTTAATCATTTTCAAGCAACTAAGTGTCAAAACAAAAAGAAAATCCTGTTTAAAGTCCCTACACTTAACCATTTTCAAGCAACTAAGTCTCAAAACAAAACAACATTCAAAACACAAAATTCCCTTCAACGTCCCTAAACTTAACCATTTTCAAGCAACTCAGTGTCAAAACCAAAAAAAAATCCTCTTTAAAATCCCTACACTTAGCCATTTTCAATCAACTAAGTCTCAAAACAAAACCACATTCAAAAGAAAAAAGTCTCCTTTAAAGTTCCTACACTTAAACATTTTCAAGCAACTAAGTGTCAAAACAAAAAAATCTCCTTTAAAGTCCCTACACTTAACCATTTTCAAGCAACTAAGTATCAAAACAAAACCACATTCAAAACACAAAATTCCCTTCAAAGTCTCTAAACTTAACCATTTTCAAGCAAATAAGTGTTAAAACAAAACCACATTCAAAACCAAAAAAATCCTCATTAAAGTCCCTACACTTAACCATTTTCAAGCAACTAAGTCTCAAAACAAAACCACATTCAAAATGAAAAATCTGCTTTAAAGTCCCTTAATCATTTTCAAGCAACTAAATGTCAAAACAAAAAAATCTCCTTTAAAGTCCCTACACTTAACTATTTTCAAGAAACTAAGTCTCAAAACAAAACCACATTCAAAACAAAAAATTCCCTTCAACGTCCCTAAACTTAACCATTTTCAAGCAACTAAGTGTCAAAATAAAACCACATTCAAAACAAAAAAATCTCCTTTAAAGTCCCTACACTTAACCATTTTCAAGCAACTAAGTCTCAAAATAAAACCACATTCAAAATAGAAAAATCCTCACAATACAAGAAACAAGCAACAACAAGACCAACAAGATGTCAACAACAATGCTAGTGAATCGAACAAGGCCTCACACGGCTTCACTAGACTTTAATATGAACAATAACAAGAAGATAACAACAATGCTACTGAATCAAACAAGGTCACAGACAGCTTCACTAGACTTCAATATGAAAAATAATAAGGTTTCATTATAATAAATTAGAGAGAAGCCAACTTGTCACACCCCCTTTTTTAACTCCAAAAGATATCCTTTTAAGTTTGAAAGGGTTTTTATTATCAAAGTGACAAAAGATGAAAATTATTTCAAAAAAGGATTATTTACATTTTTTATTTAGAGTCGCCACTTGGTATGATTCGGTGTGCCAAGTCACCTTTAAAAAATACTTTTCAAAACTGTTGGACTCTTTGAAACTGATTTGCGAACAAAGATTCCGATAAGGAATTATGTTGACCGAGGGGAAGGTGTTAGGCACCCTTCGGTCCCGTGGTTCGACTACGGTCGCTTGGTGGAGCGTATCGGCTAATTTTTGAGCACTAAGAACGTATAAAACACATAAATAAACACCCAAACACACGAAACAAAATAAATCCAAAGTATAGTATTCAGTTCGATTATACAGTCCAAAAATGATTAAAAAATGCAAAAATAAATCCTATCTACCTACACTAATCCTAACTAACTCCCGCACTTTATCTGATGCCTCGGGCCTTCATCACGATCGTCTTCCACCAACATAGTACGTCGTGGCATTCCCCGGTGAATAAATACAATGTATCTCGGGACATTCCCCGGCTAAATAAATACATTTGAATTAAATACGATAAACTAGAAAGAAACATTCACACGCACATTCCAACATTCAACCAAAATATCATTCCTAAATTTTGCCTACCCAAACCTATATTGCCTATCCATTTCAACAGGGAATAAATCTATCACATTCATACTTATACCAAATTGAACAAAAAGACAACAAACCAAAATTAATATATGTTCAACTTTTATCAATTTCTCCCTTCCCGCCCCAAATTTCTTTTTAATCCATAAATTTTCATGTTAAAATAATTATTCACCCATATCAACATTAAAGTTCAACCATGATAGTCTATTCAATCACCAAATATTCACAAAAAAAGGGGAACTAAACATAATAATCAACCCGCTATCACAACATAAATCACATATAATGAAATAAAAATGACAAGAGATAGAATTAGACCTCGATTCTGTTTTCAAATAAGTATTCTTTCATCAAACGAAATAGAGTCCGCATTGGAACCTCAACTCGAAACTCAATCACGTCAATGGGATTAGGAGTTTCGCCGGTAAACGACGTTGTGGTCGTAGGGATGGACTGCTATGGCTTCAAATGGAGCTCCGACAAGTCTCAACAATGACGAACTAAATGGGGCTGAGCCAAATTGGGTCGCGGGACTTAGTGATGGTTATTAGAGCTGGTAGTTTAGGCTGAAATTCGGTGGATTTTGACGTATTTCGATGAGAGTTTGCCGGAAACACGGTCCGTTGTTGCTTTTTTCTCTCTCTATGCACCTCTCTCTCTATCTGGTTTCTCTACTCATTGCATTCCTCTCTTCCTGCCTTTGATCTTTCTCCGATCTGTGTGGGTGCGTGTGAGATTCAATAGAGTGTATGTGAATGTGTGTGTATCATCATGAGAGGGTGTGTGATTCTATGTGTAATTCCAAGAAAAAAAAGGGAAAGATTATTGAATCCGCCTCGGCGAGTGTGTATGTATCTCTTTATCTCTGGACGAATGGGGGGTGAATTCTTTTTTGTACAGCTATCCATCCTTTTATGATGGATTAAAAATATATATGGAAAGATAGGTAGGGTATAGGATAAAGTTTGTTAGGATAAGGTTAGGGATTTATCGAATTTTTGTTCTTTTGTATTTTTGTGGGGGTATAATTATATGGGTGAGGATACACGGTAGGATAAAGTAAAAAAATGAGTAAAAACGATATCGGAGAGGGACGAAATTAGGTGTCTACATCATGCCCTCTTTGAATGTAAACACGAAGTATTTTCAAACAAAGAAGTAGACAACAAGACAGAATTTTGTCCGACCATTATTCAAAGAAAGAAATAGAAAGAAGAAGAACAACTGAGTTCTGACTTAAGATATCCTACCCACCCAAGTTATGGAGGAATCAAGTGACACTGTCTCAAAGAATTGGAAGGAAATGGACTATACCGAGTTGGAGAGTCAAGTGAGGTTTCATCAAGGTTCCGTTCCACGGCTCTGTCATTACATCAAAATGAAAATTACAAGTTAAAACATAAATAAAATTACAAAATCCTATCTATGCAGCTTCTGTTGGACTCCTGACTTAAGTTTCATCACCTTATTCTTCAGGCGAGTTCCTAACTTGCAATTTTATCACTTGTTGTTTGGTCTTCAATTGCTTCACCTTGTTGCTTAACTTTCCATTTATTCGCCCTGTACTTCGGGAGGGCTTCCGACTTGCCATTTTATTACCCTGTTCTTCAGGCGGGCTCCTGTCTTGAAATTTCATCACCTTGTTCTTCAGGCAGGCTCCTGACTTGCTATTTCATCAATCTGTTAACTTTCAAATTTTTACCTTGTTGCTTGACTTTCAACTTCTTCACCATGTTCCTTGACTTTTCATTTATTTGCCCTGCTCTTTAGGCGAGCTCCTGCAATCACATCACAACTAAAAAAAAATTATCCCAAACAAAGATTATTATCAAGAGGTTTCATTTTCTAGAAAAGTGAAGTTCCAACACAAGAATTAAATTTTGCCCCAGTTTATCATCAAAGGACTTTTGCGAAAGTCACATCATTATAGGAATCAAGGAGAATTACTCGACTATAAGGTGTGTCTGATAGGAATCAAAGGAATTAACTCGACTCAAAGGTATGTCTTCTAGGGGTCAAGGAGAATGACTCGACTAAAAGGTATGTCTTATAGGAATAAAGGGAGATGACTCAACTAAATGGTACATCTTACTAGGAATCAAGGGAGATGACTCGACTAAAAGGTACGTCTTATAGGAATCAAAGGGAATGACTTGACTAAAAGGTACGTCTTCTAGGGGACAAAGGGGATGACTCGACTAAAAGGTATGTTTTATAGGAATCAAAGGGAATGACTCAACTAAAAGGTACGTCTTATATAAATCAAAGGAGATGACTCGACTAAAAGGTACGTCTTATAGGAATCAAGGGGATTGACTTGACTAAAAGGTACGTCTTATAGGAATCAAAGGGAATGACTCTACTAAAAGGTACGTCTTATAGGAATCAAGGGGTATGACTCGACTAAAAGGTACGTCTTATAGGAATCAAAGAGAATGACTCGACTAAAAGGTAATTCTTCTGGGTATCAAGGGAGGTGACTCGACTAAAAGGTATGTCTTATAGGAATCAAAGGGAATGACTCGACTAAAAGGTACGTCTTATAGGAATCAAGGGGGATGACTCGACTAAAGGGTATGTCTCATAGGAATCAAAGGGGGATGACTCGACTAAATGGTACATCTTAGAGGAATCAAAGGAGATGACTCGACTAAAAGGTACGTCTTCTAGAGGTCAAGGGGAATGGCTCGACTAAAAGGTACATCTTATAGGAATCAAGGGGAATGAGTTGACTAAAAGGTACGTCTTCTATGGATCAAGGAATGACTTAACTAAAAGGTACGTCTTATAGAAATCAAAGGGGATGACTCGACTAAAAGGTACATCTTATATGAATCAAGGGGGATGACTCGACTAAAAGGTACATCTTCTAAGAGTCAAGGGGAATGACTCAACTAGAAGGTACGTTTCCTAGGAGTGAAGGTTCAATTTAAGAAGTGTATCAACTAGAAAATGAAAACTAAAATCCCTGGACAAGAAAAGGTGTCTCCGAGGGATATAGGATGATGATTTTTTTATTTGATTATCAAACCTGTACAGCAATAATGCTTTCTGCATTTGTAAAAGTGAGGCATTGTATCACTTGATATTTATGCTCTGAAGTCCCTAATTTGAAGGTAATATGTTTCCTATTTCATCAAGGAAAACTTGTGAGTTTAAAACATGGTGGCTGGTTTGCGGCTTTAGCTTTTGCGGCGATCGCTCTTGCCCTCAGCAGATTTAACATTACTTTCAACCATTAGCATATATCATTGACTTATTGAATCATTGACCCAAACTCAAATTATTAAGAGTGACTGAAATAAACACAGTATCTCTGCTTTGTCATGCTTCTTAGATATACCCTTTGAACCTTGGTATTTCCATGAGTTCCCCGACTTGTCTGTTGACAAAACTTTCTGCATGTCTTTTTTTGGCTCACAATCATGCCTCTTTCAAGAGATAGCTTTTGTCTTGCTTTGTGAAATTAAAGAAGCTGGTAGCCGATTTTAAAATCTTTTCTCACTTGTTTTGACTCAAAGATAAGAGAAGAAAAAGAATGGAAATGATTTTTTTTTATTTGGATAACTGACTCAAGAAAGACAAAACAAAAATAAAGTGAAGAAAGAACAGACAATGAATGTCCCTATTTGAAACAAAGAAACAAAAATTTATCCAAAAATCACAGTCAACTCTAATGATTATACCATTCATTTGGATTAATCTGCCTGATCTTTATACCCACATTTTTTACCAGCTATTGTTGAGTTAACGGTCTTAAAATTAAGTTGCTTCCTTAGGTCAATTGCATTCAAAACCTCATTCGGCTAGTGACACCTTGAAGGTTTTTTGCCAACAAGCCTCTCTCATTTTTCTCTTGGCTCACCATCGTCTTATGGTGCCTGTGAGGGTTTTCACCAATAAGACTCTCTCATTTTTATTTCTCTCAACTTATCATCACCTTATGGCTCCCATGAGGGTTCTCACCAATAAGGATCTCTCATTTTTATTTCTCTCTTGATTTTTTATGCTGAGAAAGACATATAGTTCCCTATATGCATCCTCATATCCATTGCATGTTTTGCCTTAACATATCCAAAGATTGATATAAAGGTATTTCTTTGGTTGTAACTTGGCTTTTGGATATGGTTGGAAAAAAAGGATGGCATGAGGCTCAAACGACACTTGAAGTGGGGTAGGACTTACAACTTTTGGAATCGACTCAAATAATGAGGATTAACTCATGCCTCAGTTTCATTTGGTTGGGCAATTCTAAACTGTTTATTTGGTTAGACCGAGCCCAGAGTAGGGAAGCCTACATATCTCACCCTCGAGAGAGGAGAATCAGGTCACGCATAGTTCTGGTAACTTGTTCTTTTGCTTGATTCTGATTTTTTTCTTTTGTCGACTCTTTTTCTCTTTGGGACTTTTCTGACTTTATTTTTCTCGACGCTCTTCTTTTTCTCTTTTTTTTTGTAACTTTTCTGACTCTACTGTTTTGCTCGACACCTTTTATTTTGAGTACAATTCCACTTTTGTTGTACATTTCTTACATTGAATGACTCATGATTTCGTGGAGCTGATTTTCTTTCTGTTCCTCTTAATATAGGATCACGCATCCACTGTTTGACCTAATTGAGGCATGCCTTACAATTGATGACCAATTTATTCTGGTGATTCTCAAAACAATTGCCTTAATTTTGAAAGAAGGTTTCAACATGGTCACCAAATGTCTTAACACGCTACCTATTTCTCACATGTTTTTTTCTGACTTTAGCCCTCTGATTCAAAGTTCATGTCCAAATTGGATTTTAAGATCTAGCGAAGAATTCCGCCAGCATGTCATATCACTAAAGCCAACATAAAATATACTATGTAAAGAAAACAAACAAATAACATATATTTAAACACAAATGAAAAAAGGGACACTCTATTTAGTTAAAAGAAAAGATAGAAAAGGTTTGACCATAAACGACAAAAGGGACAAAACAAGATAGATCCCGAACTACCACCCTGAAATAATTCGGATAACAGAAAAAAAAACTACCAGACCTTTTCCTAGTAGGGAGAGGGGTGACTTCTCAATTGCTCAGCCTAACATATTAGCCACTAATTTGCATATCAGCATGAATAGAGCTTCCACCACTGTCAGACACATTTTCTTCAACAAATAAGTTATGGATCCCCATTCTTAACTCAATGCCTTCCACATATTGTGCAGTAACGCGTGCTGGTGAAGAACTCTGTGGGATGGTCGAGGGGCCAATGTTTTGCACCACAATCAATTTATCTTGAATCATCTTTTCTATTTCTCTTTTCAAAGTATGACAATCTTCAGTACTATGACCCTGAACATCAGAATGATATGCACACCATACATTAGGATCAAAATTTCTTGAATGTGGATTAGGTATATACCCAAGGAGAGGAGTAATCATACCCCTATGTCTCAATCTCTGGAACAAACTGGCATAGGACTCCCTAATAGGAGTGAAATTATCCTTTTTCTTCCTCCTCTTTGTGAATTCTGGCCTCGGATGAAACTTAAATTTAGAGGTTCCTTGGTAATTTTTTAGGGGTTGAGGATGATGTTGAGGGACAGGTGCATGCCATTGTGGATAAAAAAGACGGAAGGGTACACAATTGTGCATTGTTCAAAGGACATTGAGGAAGTGGAATGGAACTCCTTGGATTTTGAAAAGAGGAACCTTATTGCAGATGAATAAGTGGATTTGATATGTAAGCTCGGGATTGAGGCTGATAGTATTGGTGAGTTGGACCTCTCAAACTCTGCTTTGTCCCAGGCATGACAACAGATGCATTTTTCTTCTTCTTTCTTTTAGTTTCCCTTGAATGATTGCAATATCGTCCCAAATGTTTCACAGAATCATTATGTCCACCAAGCTCCTCAAATTTTGATGTCTCAAAGCTTGGAGAAAGGTTAACACTTGAAAACATGCCCCAGTTTTTATATGAAACATCTTCATAGCCCACAAGTCCCAAGGAAATTTTCATATCATTTTCTACACTCTTAACTTTCCCAACCATTTTCTCTGGGTCTTTTAGCATGCTAGGCTTCTTAGTAAGAAATTTTGGCGGTCCACTTAACTTAACTGTAGGCTCAAGAGTATAACAATAATCATCACGAGTATTGAATGTGGATTCACTAGTAGACTGGGGAAGCACAGTCGTTGGATTGATATTCAAAGTGAAAGCATTAGTAGAAGGTTGAGCAACAAAAGCACAAACGGTATATGGTGATGTGAATGTGGTAGACTTATACTGAGGAGCTAAAGGAAGAATGGTGGAAGAATTGAGGAGCATTTGACATGAAATAGATTCTGAGGCATGTTGTGGTGCATCAACCATAGTAGGAAACTGACTTTGCGATTTTGGTGGAAGACTCAAGGTATTTGCAAGGTCAAAAATGGGGAATTGAGGTGGAGGCAGCCAACTGCCCAAGCTCGGTACATTTCCATCATTTGTTGTCTCAGTCTCAAATTCCCTTCCTTTAAACTCTCAATTTCCTGACTCTTTGTTTCATCCATGGTGCCACTCTCTATATCCTTGTTGGACACAACTAACCCTCCTTGAATTTGGTGTGATATGGAGGACCAGCCAAGAAGCCACAAACCAACCACCTTAAACTAACTGAACAAGAGGCAACAAATATATTAGAGTTCAACATTTTTTCTTCAAAAGCTTTTTTTCTTTTAGAAAAGATCACCGAACCAAAGAAGGGTGCCTACGTATCTCACCCCCGAAAGAAGAGAATCAGGTGTGCATAGTTCGTGAAATTTTACCAAAATGGCCAACCAAACTCTTTTTTCTCTCTTTTTCTTTTTTTTTCTTGAAACTTTAAGAAGAAGAAAAAAATAATCAATTATCAAAAGAATTGACGAAAATCTTTTTTGCATTTTTTAGGTTTAAACTCCCTATACAAAAATGAAACATACTATTACCAAAGAAAAATCTTTTTGGATTTTCAATTTTGAATTTTATATGAAAAATAAACTTGAAGCTCTTAAAGAAAAATCTTTTTATAGTTTTCTTTTAAAAAAGTATATGAAACACCTACTCTAATAACGACTAAAGAAAATCGTTTTGAATTTTTAAATAAGGTCAACCAAAAATGAAACCTTCGATTATTAAGGAAAATCTTTTTGTATTGTTCTTTTCGAGGCATATGTGAAACCCTACTCTAAATAAAGAGTAAAGAAAAAATTTTTTGAATTTCTTAAATAAGATCAACCAAAAATGAAACCTACGAATATTAAGGACAATCTTTTTGTATTGTTCTTTTTGATGCATATGTGAAACACCTACTCTGAATAAAGAGTAAAGAAAAAAATTTTTGAACTTTTTAAATAAGATCCCCGAACCAACAATAGGCTGCCTACGTATATCACTCTCGAGAGAAGAGAATCAGGGGTGCGTAGTTCGTCCAGATAGGACAATTAAGAATTAAACGACAGATTGACCCTAACTTAAGAGACACGACCAAAGACAGACAAATAAAATCTTTTTAGGGTTTTAATCAGACACTTCACATAAAACTTACAACAACAACTATGAAAGACAAAAAAATGGTATTTTCATTATATGAAATGTACAAGACTTCTACAACATTTTTTTTGAATTTTTCTTTTATAAAAATCTCCTAAAAAATATTTTTTAGAATTTTTGAATTGTGAAGGCATGCTAAAGGAGATAAAGGAAAAATCTTTTTGAGGTTTTTGTTTTTCAGTAAATGCGTGAAAAAGTAAGAAAATCGTTTTGAATTTTTGGATTGTGAAAAAATAAAAGTCATAAAGAACTCTAAAAAAATTACGAAACTATTTTTTTTCACTCTTTCTTTTCTTTTCTTTCTATTTTTTTTCGACATTTCTTGTCTACACACTTTACTTCTAACACATGCTTTCACCAAATCAGTCCGTCAAATGACCACGTTACCCTCAAAGATGCAACACATAGGGATACTTTAGAGATGATCTCCTACAAAGGACCACGTGGGTCCCTCTATGTCTCAATATGATGCAGATAAGCATGACCTAAAGGCTGGCCTAGTTGGGGTCCACTAACAAGGTTGTTGGGAGGAGCGTATGGTCGATAATGGATTGTTTTAGCTGTCCACCTACTCCATACAACCCAATGGCTCCCCCTCCTAAAATAAAGGTGACTCAACTATAGGTCATGTACATACGTGTACTACGGACTTGTTGCAGAAAAAAAGACTCGGGCTATGCACATGATGCAGATATAAAAGGGTAACACATAAAGTAAAAACGGTAAACAAAGAGCACTTAGGCACTCAATAATCATAAAAAATAACACAAACAAAATATCTATACACCTATAGTGTCAAACTAAGCCGATACAACTCCAAAATAATCTCGAATTCTAAAAAATCCCCAGCAGAGTCGCCAAAGCTGTCACACCCATTTTTTTTAACTTCAAAAGATATCATTTTAAGTATGAAAGGGTTTTTATTATCAAAGTGACAAAGGATGAAAATTGTTTCGAAAAAGGATTATTTACATTTTTTATTCAGAGTCGCCACTTGGCATAATCCGGTGTGCCAAGTCACCTTTAAAAAATCCTTTTCAAAATTGCTTGACTCTTTGAAACTGGTTTGCGAACAAAGATTCTGAATAAGGAATTTTGTTGACCGAGGGGAAGGTGTTAGGCACCCCTCGGTCCCGTGGTTCGACCACGGTCGCTTGGTGGAGCGTATCGGCTAATTTTTGGGCACTAAGAACGTATAAAACACATAAAACACATACACAAACACCCAAACACGAACAAAATAAATCCAAAGTATAGTGTTCTGTCCGATTATACAGTCCAAAAATGAATAAAAAATACAAAAATAAATCCTATCTACCTACACTAATCCTAACTAACTC
The DNA here is from genome assembly GCA_030864225.1 of Capsicum baccatum var. pendulum. Classification (NCBI taxonomy): domain Eukaryota; kingdom Viridiplantae; phylum Streptophyta; class Magnoliopsida; order Solanales; family Solanaceae; genus Capsicum; species Capsicum baccatum. The sequence continues at coordinate 230,929,769 of CM061560.1, read as the reverse complement.
CCGCGCTTTACTACGATGCTCGGGCCTTCATCACGATCGTCCTCCGCCAACATAGTACGTCAGGACATTCTCCTGTTAATACAATGTATCTCGAGACATTTTTCGGCTAAATAAATTCATTTGAATTAAATACAATAAACTAGAAAGAAACATTCACACGCACATTCCAACATTCAACCAAAATATCATTCCTAAATTTTGCCTACCCGAACCTATATTGCCTATCCATTTCAACATGGCATAAATCTATCACATTCATACTTATACCGAATTGAACAAAAAGACAACAAACCAAAACTAATCTATGTTCAACTTTATCAATTTCTCCCTTCCCTCCCCAAATTTCTTTTTATTCCACAAATTTTCACATTAAAATAATTATTCACCCATATCAACATCAAAGTTCCACCATGATAGTCAATTCAATCACTAAATATTCACAAAAAAGGGGAACTAAACATAATAATCAACTCACAATCACAACATCAATCACATATAATGAAATAAAAATGACAAGAGATAGAATTAGACCTCGATTCTGCTTTCAAATAAGTATTCTTTCATCAAACGGGATAGAGTCCGCATCGAATCCTCAAATCAAAACTCAATCACGTCAATGGGGTTAGGAGTTTTGCCGGTAAACGACATTGTGGTCGTAGGGATGGACTGTTACGGCTTCAAATAGAGCCCCGACAAGTCTCAACAATGACAAACCCGATGGGGTTGAGCCGAATTGGTTCGCGGTACTTGGTACTGGTTATTAGAGCTGGTAGTTTAGGCCGAAATCTGATGGATTTTGACGTATTCCGGCGAGAGTTTGCCAAAAAAACTATCCGCCGTTACTCTTTTCTCTCTCGACTACCTCTCTTTCTATCTGGTTTCTCTACTCATTGCTCTCCTCTCTCTCTGCCTTCGATCTCTCTTCGATCTGTGCGGGTGCGTGTGAGCTTCAATGGAGTATATGTGAATATGTGTGTATCATCGTGAGAGGGTGTGTGATTCTGTGTGTAATTCCAAGAAGAAGAAAGGAAAAGATTATCGAATCCCCCTCGGTGAGTGTGTATATATCTGTTTATATCTTGACGAATGGAGGGGGGGAGGGGGGGGGGGGTAAATTCTATTTTGTACAGCTGTCCATTTGTTGTGTATATCCTTTTATGATGGATAAAAAATGTGTGGAAAGGTACATGGGGTATAGATAAAGTTTGTTAGGATAAGGTTAGGGATTTATTGAATTTTTGTTATTTTGTATTTTTGTGGGGTATAATTACATGGGTGAGGGTATACGGTAGGATAAAGTAAAAAAATGGGTAAAAACGATATCAGGGAGGGACGAAATTAGGTGTCTACACAACTTACCTTAGCTTGGCCTAAACTAAAGTGAAAGAAATAAGCGGTCACCGAAAAAATAGTAAAGTAATCCTTTTCCTGAATTGATCATTATGCAAAATAACAAAAAAATTGGCATCCTTATTTTCTCGTATTTTCTCGTATTTTAGCTTAAAATCACCATACACAAACCACCAACATACTAAAACTATGATGGAGTATCAATAAAAATAAACCCTAAATTACTTGCTAGAATTGAAAGGAAATTACCAACTAAAATTATGTCATGAATCATAATAACTAAAATTGAATCTTCAACTAACTAAAAGGAAATTTCTTCAACTAAATTGAATCTTGAACTAACTAAAAGGAAATTTCTTGAATTAGAAATGAATCTTGAACTAACTAAAACTAAATTTCCATTACTTTTTTTAACTTTCAACTAACTAAAATTATGTAACGAAGCATAATAATTAGAACAAATATGAAAAATATATACTTTGAGCTAACTAAAATTGCTACCAAAAAAATTTTAGTTACTACCAAATATGAAAAATATATACTTTGAGCAAACTAAAATACATACTTTAGCTAGTATCTAACAAGAAAAATAAAGAGTTCAAGTTTTTGAAACTTACCGGAGCTAGGGGTAGTGGGAATCGGCAAAAATGGGGTGGATTTGCGGATTTGGGGAATTTGGGGATCGGGTAAACTGATTTTGTGGGGGGGGGGGGGGGGGGGGGGGGGGATTGATTTGGGTTTTTTTTTAATTAAAAGGGTTAAAATCAAATGGGTCGGGTCGGGTTGGTTTATTGAATTAATAATTTTTTTTAAGTTAATACAAATTTTACAAAAATGATCACAAAGTAAAATATAATTGTTCGACTTACCTTTATATAAATTATTATCGAAAAATAATCACATGTGCACAATTTTAATAAAATGATTAAATCATATAATCAATTATGTTATCACTATGTTAACGCAATACGAATATGTACAAATCAGATACTTGGTTATTTTATCAACACATTAATAGGACTAGTATATTTTCTCAATAATATAACAATATCAATGAATTTTGCGAATTATGATATTTTATATATATATATATATATATATATATATATATATATATATATATATATATATATAATATCGTAATTAAAAGTTAATTAGCCAAAAATTTATTGAAATTCGTACAAGTTATTGATATATATATATATATATATATATATATATATATATATATATATATATATATATATATATATATATAAACCCCGGTTGTAATACAACGTGTTAATTAAATAAATTATCGATTTAATATGTTATGTTATTTGGCACGATCATTCAATGTTCTGTCTCCCCTCCCCTACTTCCTTCCTCCCCCTCTCATATACCTCGTAAGACTAGTCTTGAATTATTACAACTTCTAAAACATACACGTATCTACATTGACCAAAAATAGGATACCTATACTTCCTCAATAGTTTGATATATATCAACATATCAGTCAAACTATTTTGATATATAGATTCAGTTATCTAGCTTTTGATTACTACATACGTCACTACACGAGATATACGTATATAAACATATATTCAATTGTCTATCAACTTTAAAATACGTACAATAAACATCACATACACGATTTTACTATCCCATAATAATATACAACGTATTTCACAAATACTCGAATGAATTATAGATTACATTATTTTTTGTCATTAATATACCTTTACTGTATAATATGTATATAGTATATACTATATACATATACCTATACATACACACACATATACACACTATCGGCTATATCAAGTACTAAATACGTACTATATATATCACACATACACACACAAGTATATTATTATCCAATAAAATAATGAGATGTGTTTGTTATACATACTCAGATGAGTGATTGATTAATTATATTTGATTAGCTTAATAAACTAGGTTTTGACTACAACGTTCATCAATCGATCACTACATCATATATAAATATCCAAAATTATAATATATATATATATATATATAAATATAGATATTTATATATATATATATATATATATATATATATATATAAACTTTTGAATTCGTACTATATATATCACATCCACAAGTGTATATTACCTTATAATAAAACACGTGCATTATATTCTGATGAATTATCGGTTATATATTACATTATTATGCCTGTAAATACGTACTATAAAACATTACCTTTCAAATATGTACTATAAAGATCAGTTTTCATCTTTCAATTACGTATACGACAGATTTCAATGGTCTATCTATATATATATATACACACACACATATTCTTTATATAAAGATTATGCATGTTTAACCTCATTTAACGTATGTATAAAGGAAGATATTTATTTTATATATTGAAATATAAGTAAAACATAAAGATTACGTTATACATAATTTGTATATTATATTTGATATATTTTTTATTATAAATTTTTTCACGTTAGATTGATTAGTTTTATTATTATTATATCGGTTATTGACTACATGTAATCAGTATAATTTAAAAAAAAATTATATTAGATTATTTTTTAATAAAGTAAATATATTATATTATAATATATTATATTATATTATATTATATTATATTATATTATATTATATTATATTATATTATATTATATTATATTATATTATATTATATTATATTGTAAAAAATTCTCTCGTTTGAACATACAACCTCTTAATATTTCTGATGATTTTGTACAAAATCTCGAGTCTAATTTTGCGGATAATATTGAATCTACTCAAAACCCTGGAGATGTAATCTCTTCCGAGCTAAATAAGCTAAAAGGTATGATTAAAAAACAATCGGGGAAGAAATGCGTTGATATTCCCCGAATGTCTACTGCATATTATCCACGTCCAACCCCTCAAGATGTTCTGATAGAGGAAAGGGAATGGAATCAAACAAATACTTTAGCACAGATTTTTATAAACCAGGTGTGTTTGTGCTTATAATTATTATAATATAATACTTGAGAAAAGGATTTAATATAATCCCAGTAAGTAAAGTTGGCAAGTGTTTGGCCCATCGGCCCCATTGGTATAGATCGTTGCGTCATTGACGAAATTCCCCATTCTTCAATAGGAATAAATTTTTTAATTATCATTTTGTAGTATCCATGTACTCCAGGGGTAGTTTCGCCGAGGGGGCTGTGGTCAAAGGTTGCACTGAATGTTTGTACTAGTATGTGTTCATAATAAGTCCGAGTTTTGTATGATTCTCCAGTAAAATAGACGTTGGCAGTAAGGTAATTTTTGAGTATTCTCCATGCTTCTTCAGAATTTTCTTGTCCAGGAATATGCTGATTTTCAATATATAATATAAGTTCTCTAGCATCCAATTTTTTCTATATGAAGGCTTATCTTCAGAATTTTCTTGAACTATGGATGCAAAAGAATCTGCAGTTTTTTGTTGATCTGATAGATACGATTGCAGTTGTTTGTATAATGGATGATTTTCAGGAATATCTTCTAAATGTACAGAAGAACTAATATTCGGAGTTTTGGATGACGATGATTCAAAATGGAGGTACAGTCGAGTTCAATACACTTATGTTAGCCTTGTCTCTGTGACTCCGTCTAGTAAGTTGTGTCTCTCAAGCCTGTATTGTTAAGAAAAGGGCGAATTTTGTACAATTAGAACTTCTAGACACATAGGTTTAACATAAGATTATTAAATCTCTGACAGGCCCCATGTTTGGGTAAAAGAGTGTCCATCAAGCAGCTTTACGTTGTTCATCTTCTCTGTCACCCTCATCCAACCCAAGAAGCAGCCAAGTGCAATGTCCAAGTATCTAATTTTTTCTCCTCCAAAGAACTTCCCTTTGCTGCAATTCTTGAAGACTTCTTCCAACAACACCAGACCTTTGACCACTGGCTCTAGTGCTGCCTTTATGGCATCATCTCCTTGGGCTACCGCTAAGACACAGAGTAATGGAAACCACTGCAGCATGGATTAAAATGTAAATGCTAGTCTGCTACTGAAAAGAAAGACATGAACCCCGCAAAGAATTTGTTAACAAAATGGACCTTAGGCCTAAATAAATCAACCTCAGTTAGCTCATGACGACAACCTATTCCCTCAACCAATGTGGGACCCTAACACTCTCTTACACGCGTTTAAGCCTAAACATCTAGAGCACGGACAACATAACGATAACATGGGGGCCCAACATTGGGTAAACCAAGAATAGGAATGGGAACCAGCTGTCATATAAAATCTTAATTTCAAAAGCTATCTCATTCGGTGAGAATTGTACAAGATCATATAAAAGAAATGACAACTCATTTCCTAAACCAATGCGAGTCTCGGGCAGAACCCAACCCTGTCTAAATGAAATGTAAAGCACTACTGCAAGTTCTCTATATTTCTGTTCTTTGTCAAATGTACCCTAATGTGGTACACAAACCACTAGCATACAACTAAAGGCAACTATCATTTTTTAAGCAGAGAAATCAATTAGTTAGACACAATTAATAAAATTAAGCAATTCAAAATGTTATACTCCTAATAGTTTAGCTTTTAGGTGGTATTAGAGTTGCCACCGCCACTCAAAAAGCAACAAATATACTGCCTGTTTAGCCATGAAATAGAATCACACACTACATGTAAGAGGATTTCTTGAGACATAATATAATTAAGTAATTTAAGCTTTGTCTAATAACTTAAGCTTTTAAAGTTACGAAGAGAGATGTGCACCTTATCATCTATATAAGATGCCCAAAATCTGGCAATGGCACGATCGTAAGGATCAGAGGGGAGAATGGAAGGACCAGAATTAGTCCAAGTTTCATCAATATACTGAACAATGATGAGAGATTCACAAATGGGATTTCCATCATGAATTAGAACTGGAATTTTCTTGTAAACTGGATTTGATCTAAGGAGAACATCACTTTTAGAACTTAATTGTTCCTCCAAGAAATCATAGCCCACAGATTTTATGTTAAGGGCTATACGAGGCCTCATGACAAATGTACTAGGCCATGATCCTAATAGTTTCACATCATTTTCAGCCATGATCAAAGCAGAGTTAGAAATATAAGTTGCAATTATAGAGTAAGAGGAAATTAAATGGGTGATGTTTTCAAAATATTATTGGGTAAGTGTATGAGATATAAATAGTGCTTAAAGTATGGTGTAAGGAGTGGGCTGTGAAGCTGGCAGGGGGTGTGGTCCTCGATGCTATCTATTTTAATTCTAACTTGTTGGACGCCAACTCAGATCTTCGACTTAGTATATCGACAAATTGGTCCTCTCAGGCTTGTACTCAAAAACCATACCGGACCTTGCATCAAAGTCTTGTCCCCATCAAAAGAAGAGGACCTTATTGATTTGTCCATTAGTTGTAAATTCTGACCATGTAATATTCTTCAAAAAGAATTCGACAATTTGAGGGTACTCCTCCATCCCAAAAAATTTCAACATTCTGAAACTTTTATCTTGAATATGTCATAATATTTAAGTATATAAGAATATGTCATTCTTTTTGGAATGAACTAATAAGGAAATAGTGCCAAACAGAGTGAACGAAACGAGTAGAAACTAGTAATTGGGGTGTTAGACTATATCAGGATTAGTTATACATAGTTCAAAAGACAAACCATGATTGAAGCAAAAATCATCCACATAACAAAACATTAAGGGATCGTTTGGTTTTAAAACAAGCAACGACATTGCCCTTTACCAGTGTCATGAGAGTTAATTTCTTTTCCAAACATAGAATAACATATGACTTCCAGAATAGCAAGTCAATGTTCTGTGCTGCTCAAGGCACCATTTAGAATTAAGCAACAGATGGTACAATTGGCTTCATCTACTCATTTCTGAATAGCTTATTACACAAGGACAATGCATTTTGTTTGGTCCTTTCAAAGACCAAATGTTGTGCTCATACATCATCTTAACTAGAGACTGAAAATAACTACCAAGACACACATCTTGATCAAAAGCAGCAGAACATACGAATTTAGCTAGAGGCTTGGGCTCTCATTTTAGACATAATGACCTTAGCAGCCTCAGCAAGCTTATCAGTTTCAGGCATGACATCTTTGACAGCACTATCAGCACAAAAATCTTCAGCCCATTTGTACAGACCCGGAGTCTTGGATTCATTAAGCAGCGTTACGTTGTTCATCTGCTCAATCACCCTCAGCCAACCCAAGAAGCAGCCAAGGGCAATGTCCAAGTACCCAATTGTGTCACCACCAAAGAACTTTTTGCCTTTGCTGCTATTCTTGAAGACATCTTCCAACAATACCAGGCCTTCGACCACCAACTCCGTTGCTGCCTTTTTTGCGTCCTCTCCTTGTGCTGCTGCTATGCCGCGCAATGATGGAAACCACTGCAGCATCAATTAAAATGTTGGTATTATATACTACCCGTGGCAAAGTCAGGAACTCTAATGGGATTTGTTCGAACGTACTATCTGAAGCAATTTTTGAGCCACTTTACTATTACATCACAAACTTCCCACATGTCAAGAGGATTCAACAATTTATATGTATAAAAAAGATTGTCTTTGACCTATCTGTACAATAGGATTTTCCAAAAAACAGAATTCAATTGAATTGAACCCCCTTCAATACATGTAGTTCCAACTCAAAATAGTACTGCAACTGGTAATTCGGAAAACATGAACCCCACAAAGAATCCAATATTTAGCCTATCTAAATGATATGCAAAACACTACTTCAAGTGCTCTTTATTTTGTTCTTGCCAAAATATACATAAACCTCAAAACATACCACTAGATGCAACTAGTTTTTACTTAATTTTCTCATGATAATGTTGATAACTAATGCATTTGGACATTTTAAATGAGATACGACACTACAAAAAATAACAGGAATTAGCGACGGACAAATTCTCCAGCTAACTGTAAAATCTGTCGTTAATCCTATTTAGTGATGGATGATCACAAAATTATGTTAGCTACAAGGAATTTAGCAATGAAATTCATACTTAGCTAATTCCAATTTTTTGACGAAATTCATAGCTAATTCCATTTTCTTTTTTAGTGTAATAGGATTACTCGCACAATAAAATTGAGATTGATAAAGGCATAATTTACCCTCGTTGAACACACCTAAAAGTAAATATGACAGACTAAAATGGATTTACAACCAACCAGTCATTATCATGCTAACTAATTGCTCAAGAGTTGTGATTAACAACCTTGCAGTCCTCAAGATACTTACATTATAGATATCATTATCATGTAATTAATAATTGTACTATACATTACACACACATAAAGACGAAAAATTTACCACAAGGAAAATGACAACACACATCAAAACAGTCCAGTTAGCTAATGACCTTTTCCACTATAACCGGCCACCACGGTTTAAAACGCATTATTTAAATTTAACTATTTAAGGCAAACTTTTTTTATATATTTGGCATCTCTTGTGTGCTTCAGCATTACCTGAGTGTTTGGTACAAGTTGTCATTTTTGCTTTGAATTTTTTTTTCCCACATTTTCCTACAATTTTTCCCCGTATTTGGCTGGTAACTGAAAAATATATTTTGAAAAATGCATACTTTAAAAGTTAATAACGATATTAGCCAATTGGAGAGGGATTTGATAAAACTATCGACTATTAAAGATATAAATAATGTCTAAACAACAATTGGAGCAAGTAACATTGAAAAAAAAATAAGGTTCAACAATTATTTTCCGGCAGCCAACCACCACGAAAATAAGTATAATTTAAACCTTATATATACAGTATAATTCTTCACCGAAAAGGATTCAAATGAAGCCCTTGCGCCTCCCCGGCTTTGCCCTGGACAGAGCTACTATACGTCATCGGCGAGTAATTCCAGATCAAACCTTGTATTTGCATTTAAAATGTACTTAATATTTATAAACAATTTATATTTTATCAAGAACCTAGTAAGTTACATTTCTAGAATCTAAAACTCATAAATTCAAAAAATTAAACAACAGATAGAAAGTGAAAATAAAAGCACAGACCTTATCATCAATATAAGTGGCCCAAAATCTTGCAATAGCACGGTCATAAGGATGAGAAGGGAGAATAGAAGGACCAGAATTAGTCCAATTTTCATCAATATATTGAACAATGATTAGAGATTCACAAATTGGCGTTCCATCATGGATTAGAACTGGAATTTTCTTGTAAATTGGATTTGATTTAAGGAGAAGTTCACTTTTAGTACCAAATTGTTCCTCCAAGAAATCATAGGCCAAAGATTTGATGTTAAGTGCTATACGTGGCCTCATGACATATGGACTAGGCCATGCACCTAATATTTTCAAATCATTTTTCGCCATGAATATATGATCAATGAACACACAAGAAATGAAGATGCAATGGGTGCAGTGTTCCATTTGAGATATAAATAGTGGTGGGTGGGGTGGATCCTAACGATACTTTCGATGCACAGTATATCCATAGTATTAAATTTATGGAAATAGTAGATCTGTTATTTTAACTTTTTGATTATTTAAAATTAGATGATGTTGTCTATTGTGAATATTTTTTATTTTTTTTAATAAAGTATAAAAAGTTTCAATTCTTCACACTTTAATATATATTTTATCGCCAAAAATTTCAAGTAGTTAATAAATTATCATCTTTACATTTGTCATGCAATACCTTTTTCCTTACTGTTATGTTAGACGGGGCCGAATCTAGAAGGTACGGTGGGAGTTTTCGGGAACTCACTAACTTTCGTACGGATCTTATATTTATATTGAGAAATCTAGTAAATATATAAGAATTATAAGTTAAGAACTCACAATAAAGTGTGTTATTGGTTTAATGGCAAACAAGTGCACGTTGAAACATTGTTGCCCTCTTTGTGGTTGTGGGTTCTCTACCCCATCACTCACTTTTTTTTTTTTTTGAATTTTCTTTTACCCAAGGAACCCACAAGATTAAAATTCTACATCCGCCTCTGATGTTAGAGGTTAAGAGAAAAGCATTGATTTAAATTATATTTGTAGTATCATTTTTTTTTCTATATTTAAGATCTTTTCTTATTTTTAAAGTTTAATCTTTAGAAAATTATTGATTACTTATTTAAACTTTTTAAAATTTGATATTACTTATATTTTTCTTAAACTAACGTTTTTATATTTATTTCTAGATTTTTTAAATCTTCTTAAAATCAACTTTAGTTGATTTAGAATTCTTAAACTAACCAAAAAAGTATTTGTTATTATTGATTCTATGACTTATAATAAGGAAAGGTTTTATATAAATATTTAATTAATTTTCAACTATTAAATATTAAAAAATACTGAAAAAATAATTGTCTAAAGTGGAAACTTTTAATGAGGGCAAAAAAGTTTAAATAATATTTTTAAGACCCTTCACACTTTTAAATACAATAAAGACATAGATATAGATTATAATTTATCAATAAAATTTTGAATTATTAGTTTATATATAAATTGAAAAATCTGTCCAAAAATAAATTAGGATATACTTTATCGATACTTTACAATTTTATCAAGGACATAAAAGTAGATTAGTAATATTTAGATCGATGTTTAGCCTTTTTTTCTGTGTTAAGAATTATTATTCTTTTGAATTCTGCGTTACTTTAGAATACTCTTTTGCAACTTGAGATATATTTTGTCTTATTATTTTCTTAACTTTGTGAAATGTATTTTTGATAGGAACTTTTTAATTTTAAAATTCAGACAAAGGAGGGAGGTCAGGTAAAATTAAAAGGGGCTTGGTCATTTGGACCATCTTTGTCATTTTTATTTATTCACTCACCCTCTAGATAATTAGGTCTCATAACACAAATCTACCTTCTAATTTAATTTTAAAGAATTTGAGGTAAGTGTTGTGCTAACTATACAATCTTATTTAATTGCTTACTCGACGTATTTTTGTAATTTTAACTCTATGTTTAACGCTTCGATGTAACATCTTAATTTTTATTGGCTTGACATCTCATGTTTCTATCACCTTGTCACAAATGTCTATTTCAATTTCAATTCGTATTCGATGAAAAAAAAAACTTCGGTTTCTATTATTTCACAATTTTAATAAAGATAAAAGGAGGTACAAAATTAAATATATTTAAAGGACATAAAAAAGATATGCAACGTCAAATCAAAAAGAAAAGAACTTCATGAATACAACAATTAAGTATCATGAATAAAATTAAGGATTGACGAAGAAGTTTACCTCTGACAATATGTCGATCTGCATATGCGGTTATCTATTCATAATCGTTTATAGTAATATAAAATCTTTTTTTTTTGCAGCTTTTTCAAACAGCGAAAATAATATTAAATAGTGAATATAATTTTTGAACAAAGAAGCTTCCGACATAATTGTCGGTCATAAAAATATTTTTTTGATCTCACTGTCAACATTGCTAATTGATATGATAAAAAAAGGGTATATAAGTAAAAGATTTCGTAGAAATCCAACTCCACAAATGGTTATGAAGGTTGAGGCATTGGATTTTCTTCATCTTTTATTTTGTAAGAATCAATCAATGTTTTCAATTCTTTCATGACTCTTCCTGAGGCAATTAATTTGTAATAAAAAATCAGAAGCATTTAAATAGATGAAACATATGAAAACGATGTTATAATATTTATGGCAAAAAGTTGACAAAGACAATAATATTTATGGCAAAAAGTAGGCAAAGACGATAATTTTTTTTTGAAAATCCTTGAGAGAATCTTGAAAAAAGACTGCTTTTACTAATTTGTACAAAAAAATATTAGACAGTAGAACACAAATTTGAAAAAAATCAAATTCAAATTTGTACAAAAATTTTTGGCTTGGAAAAAGACGGCTATTTTAATAACAAATTTGGACAAAATCGAATAATTTGTAGGAAAAAGAAAAATAAAATTATCTAAGTGGATCCTTTTAATGAAGGGTAAAAAATTTAAATCATTTTTTTAAATGTCTTTAGGCTTTTAATATATTATAAATTATAGATAATCTCTACTATAAGAAAAGGATTTAAGGGTTACTGTGTGATTAAATTATTTGGAATCATAATTATAATATTATAATTGATAGATTAATTTATTATAGAGGATCTTTCAAAAATAGCAGTATTTTGTTATAAAACCCACCTTTCATAGTCACATTTTACATAATTACCATTTATAGCCGTTGTATTCAATTTATGCCTGTTGTATTCGATTTTACAGACAGTATGTATTCATATAAAATATGAATACAATCCCGATTTAATCTCGCTAAAAATGGAATTCAATATTTTAAAAAGATAAAATCTTAATCACGCTTATTTCATTGAGATGAATATTTTCTTGCCTAACACTACTATTATCTTTTTATTTATTTTTTAATTTTTTGTGTTTTTCCCATTTTTTCTTCTTCTTTTTTTCTATTTTTTTCAACTTTTATTTTTTTCGTTTCTTTCTTTTTGTTTTTTTGTTTTTCTCTTTTTAATCCTTAATTTCTATTTCTCTTTCTTCTTTTCTTTTCTTCTTTGATTTTTTTATTTTCTTTTTTTGTACTAATTTTCTTTATCATTTTTTTTGTTCTGTTTTATATTTTTTATATTTTCAAAAAATATGACTAGTTAAGCATAAGTCATGGATGATAACGTAAATACCACAATTGTTTATCGTATTTATAGTCACACCGCCATTTATATTTTTGTATTTATTGATATAACTGTATTTGTATTTTAAAGTTTGCACTTGTATTTATATTTTATAGTTCCCATTTGTATATGTATTTAATAGTTCATACTTGTATTTGTCACACCCCTTTTTTAACTCAAAAAAGACTCGTTTTAAGTTCGAAAGGATTTTTATTATCTAAAGTGACAAAATGAAGAATTGTTTTGAAAAAGGATTATTTGAATTTTTATTCAGAGTCACCTCTTGGCATAATCCGGTGTGCCAAGTCACCTTTGGAAAAAATTTTCAAAACTGTTTTTGACTCTTTTAAACTGTTCCACGAATAGAGATTCCAGCTAAGGAATTCTGTTGACCGAGGGGAAGGTGTTAGGCACCCCTCGATCCCATGGTTCAACCACGGTCTCTTGATAGAGTGTATCGGCTAATTTTGACATTACAAATGAATAAACCACAGAAAACACATAAAACAATCAATCAAATACACGAATCAAAACAAACCCAAAATATAATGTTCAATCCAATTATACAGTCCAAAATAAAAAATATGCGAAAAAATAAATCATATTCTAAACTAGTCCTAGACTAAGCTCCAATGCTTCACCCAATGCCTCAGGCCTTCATCACGAACGTCTTACGCCAACATAATACGTCGGGGGTTCCCCGGTGAATAAATACAATGTGTCTCAGGGTAGTTCCCAGCCAAATGAATACACTTTTCAAATACGGTAAACAAGACATTCAATAAATATTTCATACATTCCAACAATCCACCAATTCAAAATTTGCCTACCCAAGCCTATTGTTTGCCTACCCGCTCGACGACATATCACATTCAACATCAACAATACCATAATATTCACTTTTACCAATTTTGATTCCCGTCCCTAACTTCATTTTCATCAATCAATGATTAACACATGCTTCGATTATCAATTCACTTTTCAACATTTAAATTCAACATCAACCAATACACAGTCAAGATTCAAACATACCGAACACACAATCATTCACGATTACTTAAAAATTAAAGCGAGAGAAGATAGAATTGGACCTCAATGTTACTCTTATTTCAATCCGTCAAAATATTTGATTAGAGCTCCGACCTTGACCCGACCGCGACAACGAACTTGACCAACTCAAAACTTTGACCTGACCTTCGTTCGAATTAAAAGCCAATGGTGAAATTGTGAAATTAGAAACCAATTTGAACTAAAATAGATATCATCGAAAAAAATAGATCAACCGAACCCATTTCCAATTCGGTGAAACAAGACCACACCTGGAATCCGGCGAGCTGACTGGGTTTCCCCTCCCAGTTTCTGATCTCTCGACCAAGAATATCTCTCTCTAGTTCGATCTCTCTCTCAATCTTTTCTCTCAATTCCCAAATCAACTACCCTCTTCTCACTGTTTCTCTACCTCTCTCTCAATTTCTCACCTACCTCTCACCATCTCTGTATATGTGTTATAGAGGAGACCAAAATATTGTGGGTGTGTGTATGGTTCTTGTAACAATATCGCAAAGGTGAAGAAAAGAACAAAAATGGAGTGCTCAAAATGGCGTGAGGTTAAGAATTGTGTGGATGAGTTTTATTGTGATGTGAATATAGTCCCCCTCATGAAGATGATGATGTGTGTGTATATATCAATTAGCGAATTCCCTGTGGGCCCCCTTGAAAAAATGGAATTTTGTTTTTTTCCCCCCCCCCTTTTTTATCTCTATCCGTATATGGATATGTATATATCTGTTAAGGGGTTAGGGGTGGTGAGGTGAGGGTAGGGGTAGTGGGGTAGGGTAGGGGTGATTAGGATAGGATAAAATTTGTTATGGGTTTGTTTAGAGTTGTTATTTTTGTACTTTTGTGGAGAAATAATTACATGGTTGACGGTACACAATAGGACAGGGTAAAAAGGTGAAAATTAATATTTTGAAGGAACAAAATTACGTGTCTACATCATGCCCCCTTTGAGTGTAAACATGCAGTATTTTCAGACAAGAAAGTAGACAACGAGACAGAATTTTGTCCCGACCTTTATTCAAAAAGAATGAAGCAGAAAGAAGGAGAGAGACCTAGTCTTGATTTAGGACATCCTACCTACCTAAGTTATGAGGGAGTCAAGTCGCAGGTACCTTAAAGGATTGGAAAAAGATGGACAATACTGAGTTGAAGAGTCGAGTGAGGTCCCATCAAGGTTCCGATCGCGGCTCTATCATTACATCAAAAATGAAAAATTACAAGAGTTAAAAAGATAAATAAAATTACAAAAGTCCTATCTATGCAGCTTTTTTTGAACTCTTGACTTGAGTTTCATCACCCTATTCTTCAGGCGGGCTCCTGACTTGCAAATTCTTCAACTTGTTGATTACTTTCAGTTTCTTCACTCTGTTCTCCAGGTGGGTTCCTGACTTGCTATTTTTCAATCTGTTGACTTTCAACTTATTTGCTCTGCTCTTCAAGCGGGGTCCTGACTTTCGATTTCATCAACTTTTGATTTCATCACCCTGTTCTTCAGGCGGACTCCTGACCTTCAATTTTATCACCCTGTTCTTCAGGCACGCTCCTAACTTTCATTTTCATCACCCTATTCTTCCGGCGGGACCCGAACAGAAAGTAAAATCTCATTTTTTGGGAGGGTCCTGAACAGAAAGTAAAATCTCATTTTTCAGGAGGGTCCTGAATATAAAGTAAAATCTCATTTCCTAAACATAAAGTAAAATCCCATTTTTCAGGAGGGGCCTGAACATAAAGTAAATTCTCATTTTTCAAGAGGGTCCTGAACATAAAGTGAAATCCCATTTTTCAGGAGGGTCCTGAACAGACATTAAAATCCCATTTTTCAGGAGGGTCCTGAACAGAAAGTAAAATTCCATTTTTCAGGAAGGTTCTGAACATAAAGTAACATCTCATTTTTTCAGGAGGGTCCTGAACAGAAAGTAAAATCCTATTTTTTAAGAGGGGTCCTGAACATAAAGTAAAAGCTCATTTTCCAGGAGGGTCCTGAATAGAAAGTAAATCTCATTTTCCAGGAGGGTCCTGAACAGAAAGTAAAATCCCATTTTTCAGGAGGGTCCTGAACAGAAAGTAAAATCCCATTTTTCAGGAGGGTCCTGA
The DNA here is from genome assembly GCA_030864225.1 of Capsicum baccatum var. pendulum. NCBI lineage: Eukaryota > Viridiplantae > Streptophyta > Magnoliopsida > Solanales > Solanaceae > Capsicum > Capsicum baccatum. The sequence continues at coordinate 230,913,658 of CM061560.1, read as the reverse complement.
ATAAAAAGTAAAATTCTCACAGATGTGCATTTCCAATGGTATCTGAATTAAGTGAAGCGAATTCGCCCCTATTTCAACAAAGAAAATTTATCAGTTAAAAACTTAGTGGTGGCTTGCAGCACTTGGATTTTCAGGCATTTGCTCTAGCGTTCATTCCCTTCATTTTATTTTAGATTGCTGGTATTTTCCCCTGCTTTATCGTGTCATTGATCCAAACTCAGATTATTAAGAGTGACTCTGAAATAAACACAGTATCTCTTTTTTGTCACGCTTCTCAGATAAACCCTTTAAACCTTGGTATTTTCATGAGTTCCCCAACTTATCTGTTAACAACACTTTCTGTATGCCTTATTCAGCTCACAATCATGTCTCTTTCATATGCTGACTTTGTCTTACTTTGTGCAATTGAAGAAGCTGGTAGCCAGTTTTGAAATCTTTTCTCACTTGTTTTGATATGGACTTGACTCAAAGACAAGAGAAAAATGACAATGACTTTTATTTGGACCACTGACTCAAGAAAATAAAATAAAAGTAAAGAGAAGAAAGAAAAGACAATGAATGTCCCCGTTTGAAATGAAGAAATGAAAAATTTATCTAGAAATGACAGTCAACTCTAATGATTATGCCATGCATATCAAATTAAACTGCCTCATCTTTCCATCCAAAACCTTCTACCAATTGTTGTTGAGTTGTTGACCTCAAAATTGAGTTACTTTCTTAGGTCAATTGCATTTAAGACCTCATTCGGCTAGTGGCGCCTTGAAAGGTTTTTGCCAACAAGCCTCTCTCATTTTCTTTTTCCCAGCTCACCATTACTCTATGGTGTCTGTGAGGGTTTTTCACCAATGAGACTCTCTTATTTTCATTTGTATCAACTCACCATCATCTTATAGTGCCCGTGAGGGTTTTCACCGATAAGACTCTCTCATTATTATCTTTCTCAGCCTACCATCGTTTTACGGCACCCGTGAGGGTTTTTACCAATAAGACTCTCTCATTTTTATTTCTCTACTGATTCTTTATGCCGACGAAGACAAGTAGTTACCAAAATGTGTCATCACATCTATTGTATGCTTAGTCTTAACATTTTTAAAGATTGATCTGAAGGTCTTTCTTTGGTTGTAACTTGACTTTTGGATAGGGTTAGAAAGAATGAATGACATGGGGCCCAAACTACACTTGAAGTGGATGACTCTAAATTGTTTATTGGGTGGGACTTACAACTTTTGGAATCGACTCAAACAATGAGAATTACCTCATGCCCCAGTTTCTTTTGACTGGGTAAATCTAAATTGTGTATTTGGTTGGATCGAGCCCCGGGTAGGGCAGCCTATGTATCTCACCCCCGAGAGAGGAGAATCAGGTCGTACATAATTCCGACAGCTTATTTTACATGATTTAGACTTTTGATTCTTTTTCTTTTATTGACACTCTTTTCTTTTTTCTTTTTGGACATTTTTTTCTTTTTTTTTTTTTTGAAACTTTTCTGACACTATTTTTTTTTGTTCGGCACTTTCTTTTTGCGCTTTGTTGACTCTATCTTGATTCCAAAAGAGGGATATAAAAGAAATAGAACTAAAGCTCAAATCGGGTAAATAAAAGATGACACAATATTTGGATAGAAAAATGAAATGCCTTCGTCGAATCAATCCTTGAAGATGCTAGTACATAGCATGCAATGTGAAAGTGAAATATAAAGATCATTTGTGACACTTTAACAACACAAACTTTAACTGAGCATGTGTGTCACTTCTTCCACACTTGTCAAACATACAACTCTACCTTTGTTGTACATCCCTCACATTGAATGACTTATGCTTTCGTGGAGTTGATTTTTGTTCTGATCCTCGGGAGCACACATTCACTATTTGACCTAATTGAGCTATATTTTTCAATTTATGACCAAGTTATTCTTGTGATTCTCAAAATAATTGCCTTAATTTTCAAAGAATGCTTAAACTTATCACCAAATGTCTCAGCACTCTACCTATTTTCTTAGATGCTCTCTTTTCCTAACTTTAACTCTCTGATTCAATGCTTCATGGTTAAGTTGGATTTCAAGATCTGACTGAAAATTCCGCAGGCATGTCATAGCTCTAGAATCAACATAAGATGCATTGTGTAAAGCAAACAAACAAATAACTTAAAATAAAATAAAACAAACAAGGGACACCACATTTTATTAAAAGAAAAGACCGAAGGGTTTAAACAAAGATGACAGAGAAACAAAACAAGATAGATCCCGAACTACAACCCTGAATAATTCAAAAAATAGAAAAGAAAAGAAAACAAACTACCAGACCTCTTCCTAGTAGGGAGAGGGGTTACTTCTCAATTACTCAGCCTGACATCTTAGCCACTGTTTTGCATATAATCGTGACTAGAGCTTTCCTTATTGTCAATGTTCTGCACCATAATTGCTCCATCTTAAATTATCTTTTCAATTTCTTTTTTCAAATCTCAACAATCTTCAATACTATGACCCTGAGCATTAGAATGATATGCATATCATACATTAGGATCAAAACTACTTGAATGCGGGTCAAGAGTATATTCAAGAGGAGGAGTGATCATGCCCCTCTGTCTCAATCTCTGAAACAAAATGGCATAGAATTCCTCAATAGGAGTGAAGTTATCTTTTTCCTTCCCCCTCTTTGTGAACTCTGGCCTCGGGTGAAACTTGGATTTAGAGGTTCCTTGGTAAAATTATGGGGTTTGAGGACGATGTTGAGGGATAGGTGCATGACATTGTGGATAAGAAGACGGATGAGCATACATCTTTGCATTGTTCAAAGGATATTGAGGAAGTGGAATCGGATTTCTTGGATTTTGGAGAAAGAAACCTTGTTGCAAGTGGTTATGTGGATCTAACTTGTAAGCTCGGGATTGAGGCTGACAGTATTGGTGGGTTCGGCGTCTCAAACTCTGCTTTGGCCCTAGCATGACAATAGGTGCATTTTTTCTTTTTCTTTTCTTTAACTTTCCTTGATTGATGGCAATGTCATCCCAAATATTTCACAGAATTCTTTTGTCCATCAGGCTCCCCAAATTTTGATGTCTCAAAGCTTGGAGGAAGGCTACCACCTGATGACATGCCCCAATTTTTATATGAAACATATTCATATCCCACAAGACTAGGGAAACTTTTCATATCATTTTCTACACTCTTCACTTTCTCAACCATTTTCTCTGGCATGCTTGGCTTCTTAGTAAGAAATTTTGGCGGTTCACTTAACTTAACTGTTGGCTCGATAGTATAGCAATGATTATCAACAGTATTGAACATGAATTCAGTAATGGACTGGGAAAGAACAATCGTTGGATTGATAGTCATGGAAGCCTCAGTAAAAGATTGAGAAATAAAAGCACCAACAGTATGTGGTGCTGTGAATGTGGTAGGTTTATACTGACGAGTTAAAGAAAGAGTTGTGAAAGTATTGAGGTGTATTTGACGTGGAATGGATTCTAAGGCATGCTGTGGTGCATCAACAACAGTAGAAAACTGACTTTGCGATTTTGGTAGAAGACTCAAGGTATTTGCAGGGTCAAAAGTTGAGAACAAAGGTGGAGGCAACCCACTGGCCCAAACTCGATACATTTTCATCTTTTGTTGTCTTAGTCTCAAATTCTCTTCCTTTAAACTCTCAGTTTTCTGACTTTTTGTTTGATCCATGAGGTCACTCTTTATATCCTTGTTGGACACAATTAACTCTTCCTTAGATTTGGCGTGATAAGGAGGACTAGCCAAGATGCCATAAACCAACCACCTTAAACTAACTGAACAAGAGATAACAAATGTGTTAGAGTTCAACACTTTTTCAAAACCTTTTTTTTTCTTTTTTTTCTTTTTTTTTTCAAAAGATCACCGAACCCAAGAAGCGCACCTACATATCTCACTCCCAAGAGAGAAGAATCAGGTATGCATAGTTCTTGAAGTCTTGCCAGAATGGCCAGTTAAACTCTTTTTCTTTTTCTTGAAACTTTAAAAGGAAAAGAAAATAACAATTTGTCAAAAGAATTGACGAAAATCTTTTTGTATTTTTTAGGTTTAAACACCCCTATACAAAGTGAAATCTATGATTACCAAGGAAAATCTTTTTGGGGTTTCAGTTTTGAATTTCATGCGAAAATAAAACTCGAACCTATTAAAGGAAAATCATTTTTTCGTGGTTTTCTTTTAAGATGTATATGACACCTACTCTAAATGAAGAGTGAAGAAAATCTTTTAGAATTTTTCAAATTCCTATACAAAATGAAACCTATGATTACCGAAGAAAAATCTTTTTGGATTTTCGATTTGAAATTTATACGAAAATGAAACTTGAAACTATTAAAGGAAAATATTTTTTGTAGTTTCTTTTAAAGATGTATATGGAACACCTACTCTAAATGAAGAGTGAAGAGAATCTTTTTGAATTTTGAAATAAGATCAACCAAAAATGAAACCTACAACTATTGAGGAATTTTTTTTTTGTATTTTCTTTTCAAGACATGTATGAAACACCTACTCTAAATGAAGAGTGAAGAAAATCTTTTTGGATTTTTTTTAAAATAAGATCTCCGAACCCACAATAGATTGCCTACATATCTCACTCCAGAGAGAGGAGAATCAGGGGTGCGTAGTTCGTCCAGATTGGACAATTAATAATTAAATAACAAGCTAGACCCTGATTTAAGAGATACAACCAAAGACGGGCGATGAACCACGTTAATAAAATCTTTTGAGTTTTCATTTTGACACTTCACAGAAAAATGACATCAACAACTGTGAAAGAAAAATCTTTTTGGTATTTTCGTTATACGAAATGTAAAAAAATTTTAACATTTTTTTTTTGCATTTTTCTTTTATAAAAACTCCTATGAATGAAAAATCTTTTTGAAGTTTTCGAATTGTGAATGCATGCTAAACGAGACAAAGGAAAATCTTTTTGATGTTTTTGAGAAAGTGAGTGCAAAAGGTAAAAAAATCTTTTTGAATTTTTGAATTGTGAAAAATAAAAGCCATAAAAAACTCTGAAAACTACGAAACTCTTCTTTTTTGTTTTCTTTTCGACTCACTTTTTTCTTTCTTTTTCCTCTATTTTTTTCCAATTTTTCCTTGCCTACACACTCTATTTGAATCTAGCACATTTTTCCCCCCAAATCAATCCGTCAAATGACCCCATTACCCTCAAAGATGTAATATTTAGCACGTAGGGATGCGTCAGAGGTGAGTCTCCTACAAAGGACAAAATGGGACCCACTAGGTCTCAATATGATGCACATAAATATGACCTAAAGGCTGACCTACGCTGGGGTTTACTAACAAGGCTGTTCGGGGGGAGCGTATGATCGATAGTGGTTGCTTTAGCTGTCCGCCTACTCCATACCAGCCAACGGCTCCCCCCAAGATAAGGGTGACTCAACTATAGGTCGTTTACACAGCGTGTACTATAGGCTTGTTGCAGAAAAAATGACTCGGGTTATGCATATGATGCCAGATATAAAGCGGCAACACATAACTAAGAACTGTAAACAAAGAGCACGAAAACGCATAACAATAACACAAATAATAATCACAAACAAAATGTCTATACACCTATAGTGTCAAACTAAGACGATACGACTCCAACAAATAAGCTCGAATTCTGAAAAGATCCCCAGCAGAGTCGCCAGAGCTGTCACACCCCCTTTTTAACTCAAAAAAAGATTCGTTTTAAGTTCAAAAGGATTTTTATTATCCAAAGTGACAAAATGAAGAATTGTTTCGAAAAAGAATTATTTGCATTTTTATTCAAAGTCGCCACTTGGCATAATTTGGTGTGCCAAGTCCCATTTGAAAAATCCTTTTCAAACCTGTTTTTGACTCTTTTAAACTCTTCCACGAACAGAGATTCCGACTAAGAATTCTGTTGATCGAGGGGAAGGTGTTAGGCACCCCTCGATCCCGTGGTTCAACCACGGTCGCTTGATAGAGTGTATCGGCTAATTTTGACATTACAAATGTATAAACCACAGAAAACACATAAAACAATTAATCAAACACACGAATCAAAACAAATCCAAAATATAATGTTCAGTCCAATTATACAGTCCAAAATAAAAAATATGCAAAAAAAATAAATCCTATTCTAAACTAGTCCTAGACTAAGCTCCAATGCTTCACCCGATGCCTCGGGCCTTCATCACGAACGTCTTCCGCCAACATAATACGTCGGAGGGTTCCCCGGTAAATAAATACAATGTGTCTCAGGGCATTCCCCGACCAAATGAAATACACTTTTCAAATACAGTAAACAAGACATTCAATAAATATTTCAAACATTCCAACAATCCACAAATGCTAAATTTGCCTACCCGAGCCTATTATATGCCTACCCACTCGACGACATATCACATTCAACATCAACAATACCATAATATTCACTTTTACTTATTTTGATTCTCGTCCCTAACTTCATTTTCATCAATCAATGATTAACACATACTTCGATTATCAATTCACTTTTCAACATTTAAATCCAACATCAACCAATACACAATCAAGATTCAAACATACCGAATACACAAATCATTCACGATTACGTAAAAATTAAAGCGGGAGAAGATAGAATTAGACCTCAATGTTACTCTTATTTCAATCTGTCAAAATATTTGATTAGAGCTCCGACCGAAATGCCTTGACCCAACCTCGACAAAGAACTTGACCAACTCAGAACTTTGACCCGACCTTCATTCGAATCAAAAGTCAATGGCAAAATCACAAAATTAGAAATCAATTTGAACTGAAATAGATATCGCCAGAAAAAAACAAATCAACCGAACCCATTTTCGATCTAGTGAAACCGGACCACGCCTGGAATCCAGCGAGCTGACCGGGTTTTCCCTCCCAATTTTTGATCTCTCGACCTTGAATCTCTCTTTCTCTAGTTCGATCTCTATCTCAATCTCTTCTCTCAATTCCCAAATCAACTCTCCTCTTCTCACTGTTTCTCTACCTTTCTCTCTCAATTTCTCACCTACCTCTCGCCATCTCTGTGTGTGTTATAGAGGAGACCAAGATGTTGTGGGTATGTGTATGGTTCTTGTAACAATATCGCAAAGGTGAAGAAAAGAACAAAAAATAGAGTGCTCAAAATGGCGTGAAGTTAAGAATTGTGTGGGTGAGTTTTATTGTGATGTGAATATGGTCCCCCTCATAAAGATGATGATGTGTGTGTATATATCAATTAGGGAATTCCCTGTGGGCCCCCTTGAAAAAATAGAATTCTGTTTTTTGTCCCCCCCCCCTTTTCTTTTCATCTCTATCCGTATATGGATATGTATATATCTATTAAGGGGTTAGGGGTGGTGAGGTGAGGGTAGGGGTAGTGGGGTAGGGTAGGGGTGATTAGGATAGGATAAAATTTGTTATGGTTTTGTTTAGAGTTGTTATTTTTGTACTTTTATGGAGGAATAATTACATGGTTGAGGGTACACAATAGGATAGGGTAAAAAGGTGAAAATTAATCTTTTGGAGGGACAAAATTACGTGTCTACGGTATTTATATTTGTTAGTTTGCGTCATCATTTATATTTTATATAATTCACACCTGTATTTTAAAGAACTATTTTGTATTTGTATTTTATAATTGATTGCATATTATATTGGATTATATTTATATTATGGTTTTATTGTATTTGTATATTTAGATTATATTTGGATTATACTTGTATTTGTATTCTATTTTCTTTATTATCTTTTTATTTTTAAGAAATTATTTTCTATTTGTATTTGTAAGTTGATTGCATAGTGTATTTAGTCGTGACTATGTACAATTTATCATTTGCATTTGTATACAAACAAGTAAATGCATTAATTGTATGATTCTAAAATATATAAATATGTAATGTATCATTTGATACAAATGTACCGTTTTGTATTTGTATATCAAAATTATCATTCATATTTGTAAATAAACAAATATCACTTGATACAAATACAATGACAAACAAACAAATAAATGATTTTACAAATACAAATACAATATGTATTTGTATATATTGTAGTTGTATAAAAATTTGAGTAGTATTTATTTGTATAAATATATACAACTAGTATCAATAAATAAAAACAAGTATTTGTAGAAAGAAAATCAACTGTTCCTTTTCACTAATTAAAAAAATACAAATGATAGTTCATATTTGTATTTATATTTTATAGTTTACACTTGTATTTATATGTTATAGTTCACATTGAATTTGTATTTTATAGTTCACACTTGTATTTGTATGTTATAGCTTGCATTTGTATTTGTATATTATAGTTTTCACTTGTATTTGTCTTTGCTAGTTCGCACAAATGAAAAGAAGGAGAAAAATTGAAAAGAAAAAAAAGGAGAAAAATGAGAGAAAAAGAAGGAGAAAATATATAAAAAAGAAGAAGAAGAAGAAGAGTAATAGAAAATAGAGAAAATAAAAAAAATAAAAAAAAAAAAAAGGAAAAAAAAATAGAAAAATGAAAAGGAAAAAAAAAAGACAAAAAAATAAATAAAAAAGAAAAATAAAAAAGAAAAAGTGAAAAAAAAAAGAAAAGAGAAAGCAACAAAAAAAAAGAAAAAGAAAAATTGAAGAAAAAAACTGAAAAAGAAAAAAAGAAGAAGAGAATAATAGAAAATAGAGAAAGAGAGAAAATATATGAGAAAGGCTATGAATGGTAATTAGGATTAATTAATAGGTAAGAGGGGGCTATGAATTGTAATTAATTAAAAATTAGACTTTAAGTGGTGATAAAAATTCAATAGTGGCTAATCCGGGTAATTTTTCCTAATAGAAAATAGAGAAAGAGAGAAAAATACATGAGAAAGACTATGAATTATAATTAAGAATAATTAATAGGCAACAGAGACTATGAATTGTAATTAATTGAAAATTAGACTTTAAGTGATAATAAAAACCCAATAATAACTAATCCGGGTAATTTTTCTTTTATTATATATAAGAAAATGGTATAAAATAATTTCAAATTGGATAGAATCATAGAATAATATAGAATATTTCAAAATTATATACCATATGTTGATGGCATATATTAATTCTGAAATAAATTTATAAATTTGACTCCAAACTTTATATCCCACCAGTGCATTAGTCATAGGTTTATGGGATCACTATAATTTTAATTTATATAATATATATTTAAAAATTATTAAATTAATATTTATAGAAAATATTGAGATTCATTAAATTAAAATCGGACAAATTTATGGCAATATTTCAAATATAAATTCATAAATTTAAATTTTGAATTTGTCTTTGGTGGGGAATCTTAGTAGCTTAATTGGTTAGTTACCTGAACTTCCACCTTACTGGTGAGGGTTCAATTCCCCATATTGTAATCCCATTCCCCTTCCCATAATTTTTTTAAAAAATAAAATAAAATTATCTTTGGCACAAAAGAAGATGGATAGCAAAGATATTTAACCGTTTGATCATAAAAAAATATTTACTTTTTTGAAATGTCTTTTTACTTTATTTTAAATCAAACATTACTAATTTTCTCACTGAAATCTCCTACTAACAGACATTTTGACTGAATCGATGAGAAAGGAAAACATAATAGTAATATGTTTTTATAGGGAAAAATTAAAAAATTGCTGAATATTTCAATGGAAATTTGTTTTTCATCATGCATTGTTTCCGTGAATTGGTTCTTTGAGAATAAAATGGGAAAATCTTGTTTTCTAAAACAAATCTTTCATTGATTCAGGGCAGAAAAAATCTTTAATTCTTGTGGTGAATATTGTTATACAATTTCCAAATCCAACTTGAAGGTCATTTCTAAATTGGAAAAGTGTCCAAATCTGTTTTCCAACGCTATTCTCTTTTAATTAAAGAATTTCTTTTTTCTTTTTACAAAATATATAATTAGATATAAATTCATTTTTAAATCTAACTTCATAAAATTTAAATAAACTAAGTGTTTTTTCATGAATATTATTCACAATATTTCGGAATATGTTTTCACTTTATTCTGATATATTTGTTTGGCCATAAATATTTTAGAATATATTTTCACAATATTTGAATTTTTGAAAAACACATCAAGAGGTGGTTTTACTATTTTTGAATTCACTTTTTGCATTTTTAATTTTATTTTTCAGAAAATCTAAATTTTCTATTTTCATTAAATAACCAAATTTTTATAAAACTCTTTTTTTTTAAAAAAAATTATATTTACTTTATATTTTTTAACTTCAAAAATACCTCATTTTCAAACTTTTATGTGAACATAATTTTAATTTCAAAAATACTAAATAAAGTGAATGTTTTTTTAGTTTTTATGACCAAATGAGTCCTAAAAATTAACTAGAATTTATACATAGCCAAACGCCTATATATAGGGTGAGCTATGAAGTTGGGACAGTGTTGTAGGTAAGAACATTAATGTTTCTAGATTGTGCATGGATCTTTTTCCTATATATTTTTAGTTTTTTGCTATGCAAATTTAACGTTGAGTTTGGTTTACTAAGATTATAATGTACGTTTGCTGCTGCCCCCCCTCTCCTCCCCCCCACCCCGCCCCGCCAAAAAAAAAAAAGAGAGAGAGAGATTAGAATGTACGTATGAATTATTTACATCTCGAATAATATTATAAAAACTATTATGCAGTGAATAATTAAGTATGAATTGTTGTGCTGTAAATAATAATTTAGGGCTCATAAATTATTCATGCACAGAATCTTGCATAAATAATATTATACTTAGTACCATTCTTTTACTATATAAATTAATATAGTGTTTAGTTCACAATTTAAAAATTTGTATAAAATTATATAAAGGGACTTAGATATTCCACGACCCCTTAAGGATTGCTATGTAAAAGTAATTTTAAGGTAAAATATCTTTCATGCTGAACAATTAATTCTAAGAGCTGTTAACAGATAGAAATTAAAGTTACAAGTATATGTAGGACTAGCTATCAGAGCCCATATCAGCACAGGTCTAATTTATGTTTTTTTTATCTCAATTTATATGGCACAGATGAAATTTGAAATTTCAATTAAATTTTTTATATGATTTTTAAATATTTAAAGTTATTAATGATTGATTTATTATACTTTTACATAATTTTTAGATACCATATGTTATTATTTTCGTCTCAATTTATGTGAAAATGATGGAATGTTTGAGAAAGTCACTCAAATTTGTTATATAGTTTAGATATTAATTATTATGATCTATATGATTTTCTACGCAATTGTTAAGTATAGTAGTAAAAAATATGTGGTGCGAATAAAATTTTGAGAGTCAACAAATGTTTTATATTATATTTTAGATATTTTAAGTTATTAATTATTGTAATTTATATTATTTTGAACATAATTTTCACATATTATATGTTACTTATTTTATCTCAATTTATGCTGTATAAATATATTTTTGAATGGTGGTAGGTTTTCTTCATGGCCAACCATTGACCACGTTCGCGTCTTTTTTTTCCCCCTAGAAGTGGGACTTGAATATCATCCACCTTTAGTTGACTTTTATGGGTTTGGGGAATAAAATTATTCTAAAATTATTGTTTTACAATCATAATTTATTTATTATTTTTATTTTTTTTAGATCTCTACGGTGTAAAAATAACTTTTTAATAAAAAATAATATAAAACTAAAAAAACGATTAGTAAAGAGCTATAAAATTAGTTGTTCTAAAGTCAGACGATATATAATTTTCTTGGTAAGGCTTCTAATGACTAGTTAAAATTAATTTTCATCATTTTTTAATTGAAGTTTTGATTTTAGTAAAGTCTAGTTTCAGATAGTTTTTACTGAAATGATGATCTTGATAAAATCAAACTTCAAACATTTTCTCAAGAGGTCACGATATATTGTCTTAATTTTAGGTATTTTAGCATGAAATTCGAGAGGATACATTTTTGCTCAAAATCAACAACTTAGTCTTCGAATTTCAACAATCAAACAGATGATTTAATACTCAAATCTACCACAAACAAATTCAAATTGAAACATAAGTTTCACATATTATAAAAAACAAACCTTAATCATCAATTTGTCCAAAAAAAAAAAATTAAAAAACTCATTTTACTATAATAGCAATTTTTCCAACAATACTCATTTAAGTTTATACTGTATGAAATTCAAACTCAGATTAATGGATGGAAAACATCTGAATTTGCAAGAAGCCGCCTTAGTTTTTGTTTGAAGTTTATTAATAATGGCTTTCGAATTAAAAATTTGATTATAAGTTAAATAACGCTGGCCTAATAAGACGTGCCCTGAAATTTTCACTTTTTACAAAATCTAGTGCTAATGGGCTAATTTATGTCAATGTAGTGGACCCTCCCCATATGATTGGGCCATCCAGTACAACGGGATTAGTTACTTAAAATAGCCACTTTATCATGTATTTACAAGTTAGCCGCATTTTGAACTTCTTTTGGTAAACATTCCATTCTTCACAACTTAATAAATAAATTGCTGATTTCATCGAGATATTCCATGACAATGTGAAGACATTTTTTCGTTCCAATTAACAAACTATCCTTTTTTTCTTCTCTCTTTCGAAATTGATACAGAAATAAATATTTTTTTACATTGTTTACCTAAGTTACCGGGGCGCTAAACTATGTGATCGGAAAAATTCTTCTGCTTTTCGTGAAACCTAAATTAGCCTGCCCCTTCTCACGAGTGACTAATAATGAAATTTACTTGTTACTGTGCTAATCATATGACCAGACAAACACTAGAATAATTTAGAGTTGCTAAGTTGGATAGTGGCCAGGAGATATATAGTTCATAGGACAAACGTGCGTTTAATATTAAAGTAACATGTCATTGATCAGTTTGTTAATAATAAAATATTGGTAGAGATCTCTTTGTTATTTTGCTTTAATTGTTTAAACATCAGAGATTATGATATCATTAGTATTGACAAGAATATTATGATCATGTGACCATTACTAATTGTCCTACTACTTTGTTCTTCTTATGTCCGGTTGGAGAGGAAGTACAACAATATTTTCACATATAATAAATCAATTATCTTGATATGCTAATAATAATAGATCAAGTTGTGTTTGGTATTGCCTCAAACATGTGCTTTTCTTTTTCTTTTTTTTTTTCTGATCAACATTTTCTTGAAAAAATCATGTTACAATGTTTGATTGTTCTTGTTAAGTAGCTGGATATATATTTAATTCAAAGAAAATATTTTACACTACATAAAAAAAACACTTATCCAATAATAATAACATATGTCATTTCATTAATTGATAAAATCATTTGGCAATTTGTATTGCCAACGGATATTGATCTGTTGCTAAAAAAAAATTGATGGTGAATTTTGCTCAGGAAATTGCATAATATAGACTCAAATATGGGTGACTTTAGATATTTGATCCCAAATAAGAATGTATTTGAAGAATATCTTCCTTACTTTTTAATATACTAAAAATACCATTTTGCCCCTCTATACTTCAAATATATTTTTAAACTTTCCATACTCATTTATCTCTCAAATTTTATTTTTTCATTATTTTCACTTTTTAATTTTTCCTTTACTTTTATAATTCTACCTTTTTTTACATTTTTATTTTTTCCTTTAAATTTATTATTCTGATTTTTATTGTTTTCAATTTTTATTTAACTTTATTTTCATATTTTAATTTATTTATCTCAACCTTTATTTTTTTTTCTCTTTTTTTTTCAACCATTATCTATTTCTTTATTTTTTTCCTTTTTTTTTAATTTAATTGTATTTAACCTTTATTTAGAGTTTTTTTAATTTATCTTCCCCCCCCCCCCCCCCCCCCCAGAATTTTCCTTAGATATTCATTCTCATTCATCTTTTTTCCTCATTTCTCAAATATCCTTTCTCTTGCCCTATATATGAGCAGTTTATTCTTTAATTGCACTACAAAAGATATGGAAGACCGCCCTATATCTTGAGAGTGAAAATCGAAAACCATTAGGTCCATAATTTTCAAACACATCTGTTAATCTAACTTCATCATATAGCAAAACATCATATTTTCCAATACTAAAGTTCAATGGCATTTACTGTCAAGTGTCATGCAAAATATAAGGAAGTAGATCAGTAATCCAGTAGTAACTTTTAACTAATCGATTATACTCAAATGTTTGACAGATGACCTGTATCGAGAAATTAAAAATAAACTAAGCAGCATATAGAGAATGGCAATACTGCAATCTCAAAATAGAATACCACACAATTATGGAATTAGCATTTTGTATAAGTATGAAGTCTAATTAATCTATCCAGAAAGTGTATATCTTTCTGCATTTTAATCAGCATGAATAGGCTATCAATGTTTGCATTTTCATCATTAGTTGGTTCATATTATCTATTCCATTAGCTAGTTGATCTACATCTTCATTCAGTTCATTGGAGTGCCTCCATCTTGATCATGATTCTGTTCATTAATGTCTTCATGTTGATTAGTATTTTGCTCAGCAGCTCCTAAATCTTGTTCATCAAAAACCTGTTCATTAGCATCTCCATATTGATCAGCATTTTGCTCAGTAGCACCCACATCTTGTTCATTAGGAACCTGTTCATCAGTGTCTCCATCTGGATCAACACTTTGCTCAACAACACCTACTCGTGATCATCAAGACTCTGTTCATTAGCATTTTTATCTTGATTAGCATTTTGCTCAGTAGCGTCCACATCTTGTTTATTAAGAAACTGTTTATTAGTTTTTCCATCTGGATCAGCACTTTGCTCAGCAACACCTACATCTTGATCAACATTTTGCATATTAGAGCCCACATCTTGTTCATTAGGAGTCTGTTCATTGGTGTTTCCATCTTGATCAGTATTTTGCACATTAGATCCCACATCCTGTTCCTTAGGAACCCATATCGTTCATTTTTTTTTCTTATTTATCATATATGTTAAAAATCTAATTAGTGCAATTAAAGAATAAACTGTTGCCTCTTGGCAAAAGTTTTAATTTCAATAATTTTTTAAAGTCTTGCCCAAGAGGCAAGAGTTGCATATATGTTAATAATCTAATTAGTGCAATTAAAGAATAAACTTTTGCCTCTTGGACAAAAGTTTTCAATTTCAACAATTTTCTAAACTAAGTCCTTCCCATGAGGCAAGAGTTGCGTATATGTTAATAATCTAATCAATGAAATTAAAGAATAAATTGTTGCCTCTTGGGCGAAAGTTCTCAATTTCAACAATTTTCTAAAATCTTGCCTATGAGGCAAGAGTTGATATATGTTAATAATCTAATCAATGCAATTAAAGAATAAAATTTTGCCTCTGGGGAAAAAGTTTTCAATTTCAACAATTTTCTAAACTAAGTCTTACCCATAAGGCAAGAGTTGCATATATGTTAATAATCTAATCAGTGCAATTAAAGAATAAACTGTTGCCTCGCGGCAAAAGTTTTAATTTCAACAATTTTTTAAAGTCTTGCCAAGAGGCAAGAGTTGCATATATGTTAATAATCTAATCAGTGCAATTAAAGAAGAGGCAAAAGTTTTCAATTTCAATAATTTTCTAAACTAAGTCTTGTCCATGAGGCAAGAGTTGCATATATGTTAATAATCTAATCACTGCAATTAAAGAATGAACTATTTTCTCTTGGGCAAAAGTTTTTAATTTCAACAATTTTCTAAAGTCTTGCCCATGAGGCAAGAGTTGCATATATGTTAATAATCTAATCAGTGCAATTAAAGAATAAACTTTTGCCTCTTGGGCAAAAGTTTTCAATTTCAACAATTTTCTAAACTAAGTCTTGCCCATGAGGCAAGAGTTGTATATATATATATTAATAATCTAATCAGTGCAATTAAAGAATAAACTGTTGCCTCTTGGACAAAATTTTTCAATTTCAATAATTTTCTAAAGTCTTGCCCATGAGGCATGGTTATAATTCATGTACAACAAAAGAGATGGATATTGTCTATACTATCTCTAAGAAAGGCATGGTTGAAGATACCTACAACAGCTTCTTCTGCCACTTTAGCATGCTGCTTAACTAAGTCTTCATTAACACTAACATTAACCAGAGCAGCTGATAAATTTTCTATCAACTTTTTTGAACTTTTCTTGGCTTCATTATCAATAGTTGCTGCTTTTGAGGTCACGTCTGGTGTCTGGTTGTCATTTTCTGGAGTTTCCTTCAACGAATCCTGCTCCAAATAGCAGAAATTGTAAGTGTTGAAGTGAGAATAGTGAAGTTAATAAGCACAAACAAGGAATTACCAGGAAAAAAAAAGGCAAGCACACAACAACATCAAGCTTGGGATAAAATTTCATTACTATATTAGCTAATATAATGTAAAATGTACATGGAACTAATTAGCAGTCATTTAACTTTTCTCTTATACTCTGGCTGATCAACAATTAAGGGACTGAAATAATCAACTTTCTTTCACACATATATTGGCCTTTTGGCTTACAGATCTAAGACTCATGGCATCAGAACTAGAATCTTTGAATACAGAGCTTGAGTTATTTAAAACTATAAATTTACCACTACCACATCAAATTTAATAGAGAGTAAATTTAGTGGATATCAATTCTACAAAATCTAAATATACAAAATCTCATTCAAGTGCCCATTTACTACGTAGCTAGCTGGCTCCAACACTAAATGTTATTCCCATACTTTCACTTTTACAATTAAGTCATTGATATTTTGAATCAATCTAAAGTTGAATCTTCCAACTTCCAAGCATACTAAAATGACAAATGACAAATTCTTAGCAATGGTTCATTGGAAAACAAAGGATTCTCAAATATTTATGTCTGAAACTTGAATCCTGCTGTTCTAAAGAACTGGTAGACACAACTCAGGGAGAAAGAGGCAGGAGAAAAATAAAGATATAATACATGAAAGACGATCAGAGTTGTCAAGATACGGCATTTGCAGAAAGAATTGAAGCATACTAAAGTTTTATGAGTATAACCATTAGCAGTATAACACTTTCTAACTATGAAAACATGAGTTTAATATTTAGCTCGACCATTTCAACTTGAAATAAACATGCATATAAAGATTTGAGTACAAATACTCAAATCGAAGTATTAGCTTCTTTATATCAGCACAATCAATTAGAAGGCCAGAAAGAGATTATCCAGACATCCTATGAATAAAAAAAAATCTTTCGTTTACCTTGTACCTGCTCATCAGAGTGTCATTCTGAATATGAAGAGAGTGAACCAGAACTCTTAGTTTTACCACTGCTCTTCTCAGAAGGTGTCTTTTTTTACAACCAATTCCTCTTGTCCATTGATCTCAATAACTAACTAAATCTCCTACAAGTTCATTGCCAATGACCACCTACATATAATTGACACCATTAATCAATAATAATCAAATGAATGAGTAACCAAACAGAGAATTCTTGATAAGTGGTGGTCCAAATTTTACAAGCAATATATTTATGCTTACAGTCACATGCTTACAACCTTTTTCTCTAAGACCAACCCCCACAACTACTCAAACACAATCATAATTGCAATAACAAACTTCGCACAACCTGTTCGACACAATTCCTCAATGGAAAATATGTTACTAAAACAACAACATAGCCCAACTCCAGCTTACGTTCACCTCCCCAAAAATTAAATCAGTATGCTAATTATATAACGAACTAAAATTTACCGCAATGCATCAATAAACTTAAATTTACTGCAAATTAGATGTTTACATAGAGCTAAAATTCATCCAACCACCCCCAAAGAATTAGAGAATTATGATGATAAAGTTCTTACCTGAAAAAATCTTACGGCTGCGAATTTATTTGATAGGAAGAAAGAGCGATGATCGTGCAAATTTGTTTGATTGAAAGAAAGAGCGATGATGTTTTGTTTTGAAAGAAAGTTAGAGTGTTTTGTTTTGGAAGAAAGAAAAGCTAATATATTGGAGGGGTATTTTCGTCCAAAAAAGTATGAGTTAATAAGTACAGGTTATTTTAATAAAGTCTTTTTATTTGGGACTAAAATTTAAAAGCCACCCTAATTTGGATATATTTTTGAGATTCTCCCAAATTTGCCAACTAATTTGATGTTGTTGGTAACATTACTAACTAAAACTCAGTTAGTAAACAACAAATTAAATTATTGGCAGTTTTGATTCTTAACTCTAAGAATTCCAGTGGTAAATATGTCAACTAATATTTAATGTATATCTTCATAAATATAGACTCGTAATTACTCTATTTAGTCTAAATTTCAATTAATTACAATTCATAGTCCCCTCTTGTCTATAAATTATTGGAAAAAGGACATGAGCTATCCATTTTTTTAGAAAATGACCCACATTTGAAAAGGTGGACATGGGCTGTCCAGTCGGCTAAACTAATTCCTTTTTTAGCCATTTGGCCCAATTGGTCACATGCAATCTCTATACTCAATCGATACACTTTTATACCAAATTGATACACTTTTATACTATATATTCATACACTTTTTAAAAAAGAGAAGGAAAATTCTATGCAAGCACATGCAATCCCTATACCCAATTGATAATCTTTTATACCACATTAATACACTTTTATACTACATTGATACACTTGCAGTGTCCATATACTCAATTGATACTCTCTTATACTAGATTGATACATTCTTAGAATGTATGTCGTATAAAATATGTATCTAAATAATAATTGTAGTTAAAAATTATATAAAATGTGTATAAAAATGCTATAATTATTATATAGAATATGTATATATATAGAAACTGTATCATTATTATATATAAATATATATCTTTAATAATTATATTATATTAAAAGTATATGGTATTGTATTTTATTATATAAATAAGTAAACCTAAACAAAACAAATAGTATGTTATTTTAATAATATTGGTGAATGCAAAATAATCTGAAAAAAAAACTTGAGAAGATATTACGTAATTTTTATCATAACAACTAAATAAAATTCGAAGCGCGTCAACTTACAAATGTTCTTCATATATAATGGTAGTAACTAGTAAGTACAAATCAAAACGCCTGCTCTATTTTCCTTTTTTTTCAATAATAATTGCTCTACACACCATTTGTGCTTCAGTAATGGCTACTGAAAGTGTAGTTGGATTCGTGGGGTTGGATGATAATACTTTGGAATTGAGGGGAATATGTGGAACAGTGAAAATCTCACGTGCGCCCATCCCTTAGTGGCTATTTAGCGGATTTTTAAATTTAGGTGTTAGTTTTGTGGAATTATTTTAGTTTTAGGTGTTATTTTTGTCCTTTTCCATAAATTATTTCTAATTACAATTCATAACCTCTCTCACGTATTTTCTCTCTTTTTCTATTTTCTATTATTCTTGTTTTTCCTTTTCAATTTTTTTCTTCATCTTTTCTTTTCCTTTTTTTTTGTTCTCTTTCTTTTTTTCATTTTCATTTTTTCTCCTAATTTGTTTTCCTTTTTTTTTTTTTGTATTTTTTCTCTATTTTCTATTACTCTCCTTTTTTTTTTCTCCTTCTTTTTTTCTCCTAATTTGTTTTCCTTTTTTTTTTTTGTATTTTTTCTCTATTTTCTATTACTCTCCTTTTTTTTTTCTCCTTCTTTTTCTCTCATTTTTTTTCTTTTCATTTTTTCTTCTTTTCATTTGTGCAAACTAGCAAACACAAATACAATTGCGAATTATAAAATACAAATACAAATGCGAACTATAACATACAAATACAAGTGCGAACTATAAAATACAAATACAAATGCAAACTATAACATGCAAATACAAGTGCGTGCTGTCATTTGTATTTTTTAATTATTGAAAAGGAACGATTGATTTTCTTTCTGCAAATACTTATTTGTATTTATTTGTACGAGTTGTATTTATTAATACAAATAAATACAATACAAATTTTTATACAAATACATATTGTATTTGTATTTGTAAAATCATTTGTTTGTAATTGTATTTGTATCAAGTGATATTTATTTATTTACATATATGAATGATAATTTTAATATACAAATACAAAACGGTACATTTGTATCAAATGATATATTACATATTTATATATTTTAGAATCAAGAAAATACAATTAATGCATTAATTTTTTTGTATACAAATGATAAATTATACATATTCACGGCTAAATACAACATGCAATCAGCTTACAAATACAAATACAAAATATTTCTTTAAAAATAAAAAGGTATCGACGAAAATAGAATACAAATACAAGTATAATCCAAATATAATCTAAACATACAAACACAATAAAATCATGATATAAATATAATTCAATATAATATGTAGTGAATTATAAAATATAAATACAAAACAGTTCTTTAAAATACAAGTGCGAATTATATAAAATACAAATGATGGTGCAAATTAACAAATACAAATATAAGTGCGAACTATAAAATACAAATACAAATGTGAACTATAAAATATAAATACAAGCGCGAACTTTAAAATATAAATATAAATACAGTTGTATCAATGAATATAAAAATATAAATAACGGTGTGACTACAAATATGATAAACAATTGTGGTATTTACGTTATCATGCATGACTTGTGCTCGACTAGTCATATTTTTTGAAAATACAAAAAATATAAAATAGAACAAAAAATGATAAAAAAATAAGTACAAAAAATAAAAAAAATCAAACAAGAAAAGAAAAGAAGAAAGAGAAATAGAAGTTAGAGATTAAAGACTGAAAAAAAGAAAAAAAAGAAAAAAAAGAAAAATGAGAAAAAATAGAAAAAAAAAGAAGAAAAAAGGGGGAAAACAGAAAAAGAAAAAAATATAAAAAAATAATGGCAGTATTTTTGGCAAGAGTAAATATATAGTGTATTATATTTTTTATGAATACATACCGCATACAACGGCTGTAAAATCGAATAAAATGAATATAAATAATAATTATATAAAATGTGGTTATGAAAAGATCCCCATATTTGATTTGGTATTGCATTAGTAACTTTGAGCCAATAGAAAAAGGGTTAGTAAATTTGATTCTTTATTATTTAAATATAGCAGGTTAGCGGTTGGTAAATGCAGTAATGAAAGAAAAAGCAATTTTTTTTTTTAAAATAATAGTATACCCACTCAAAAGCAAAATGAAGGAAAATAATGTTGATTGGTAAGAAAAATGGTACTAATAGTTTACAAGAAAGTGATCATGTATAACCAATTTTTTATCCTAGTAGTTCATACTTCAATTACACGAAAAGTTTTACCAAGATGAAAACAAATAAAAGTTGTTGTGGTTGATAGGGCCGGGATGGCCAGTTGATATTCTGTTAGATATTTTCAAAGTTTGATTTTGATAATTAGTAATTGAATGCAGATATCAAATATCGAATTTTCAAAGTTTAGTCCGATATGATAACCAACCTTCGATATGGTAAGTTATAGTACGGTGATTCTGCGATAATCATTAACCGAAAGAAAACAATATTTTTAACAAGATACATTCATAATTTTTTCAATATTTGACACGTTAGCTTTTAGAGAAATTACGCATAGATATTAGATCCCTATTCTCATCAAGTCTTGACAATTGACATTGTGAATTTAGCATCGCATGCCAATCAAAACATCCATATCACTCGTTAATATTACATACATTTATGATAAATAATTCATACCCGCAAGCTTAAAAGTTAAAAAATAACCAAAGTTCTCAAACTTGAATTGCTGGTGAATTTGGTTAGACAATTAGGATATGATACTTTGAAGAATACATCAGCTTAGGTTAATAATGAAACTTAATATCACTATTATTCACATATGGTAATTAGTAAACATCTGATATGCTAATCGTTATCACGAATAAAAGCCAGATCTTTAGGCGTGAACGTTGGGTATTCAATTCGATATTTATAAAGTTGAATTACAGTAATTCATAATCATCAATTAAAGAAATATCAAGTACAAAACTTTCAAAAGCACTCCAATATGATAAATCAAATTTTTGATATGATAAACCTTTGATGATTTAATTTTACGGAAATTATATTTGACCCGAGGACTTTTGCCTCGAATGACTTGAATTTAACTTTTTGGCAAGTAATTTCGTAATTAAAGTGACAAGGGAGGGTGATATTGTCTTTTCACCTTTTTTCATACTCAAAATAACCTCCACAATTGAAAACTACCAGGTTTTGACAAAATCACTACCCCAAACTTCTAAAAATTGGCTTACATTGTCCTTTTCTTGTCCCCCACTTTCTCCTTCCCTTTGTTCTTTTTGTCTTCCCCATATAATTTTTCTTATTTTGTTTTGTTTTTGTATTAGGGTTTGTTGCTGAAGAATGTGGGAACAATTTGTTTGGACCATTTCTTGTAACCCGATTTTGACACCCTCAAATTTGGGCCCAATCTAACTAAGAAGATTGTTAAAATTGTCCTCATTTTAGGCACAATGTGATGAGCATATGTAAATTTTTCATGGGTCATTTCTCGGGCCTGAAATACAAATTAAGATTGGGGTGAAGTTTTTGTTAATATGCAAAAAAAAATCTACTTAGAAAAAAAAAGTTTGTTGAAGTGTAAATGTAAAAGTTAGGATTATACCACAAATAACACCCCATCGACTTTATTAATTTAATACATTCATGAGCAATTCATTATTTTTCGCTCATTCATTAATTTAATATTTTTAGTGTTAACTTTTGAAATTATTGCAATCAATATTATTGTGTGATCCGTATTGAGATTGTTCCACCCATCAAAGTTTGTCGAATCCTTTTATTCATTATTTTCACTTAGTGAATGGAAGCATTGACATGCGTAAAGGTATTGTAAAGTTTGTAAACGTTTGTGATTTCACTAAATTTATCACAATGTAAAAATTAAAATTGTCCATACGAAGTGACATCTCTACAATACATTATGTGATTATTTTAGTGAATGTTAGCATGAATAATTAGTGCTTTTATTTAACACATGTCGTTGCAGTATGAATTAACACTTATATTAAGTAAATAGTTAATTAGCACGAAGTTACTCCATTTTGAATTTTCTCCTTCCATGTTCAAGTATAATTCGTAGCTAATTTTTATACCCTAGTTTAATTTAGGAAGACTATTAGGTGAGAATCTATTCATCAATGTATTTGTTAAGCCATCCAACGTACGAGCATGTTTAATACTTTGTCTAAGTTGTGCTTGGACAATAGGACATGTAGAGTTAAAGATTTGGACATTAATAGATTCAATTGAAGCGTCAAACAGCATGTTCATACTATTTTGTTTCAATGCTCATTTTGGAGTAAGTTTCTGTTGGATGCATATTATTTGTTTGTTGCAGTTCATTATCCTAGTGTAGAAAAGACATTTATTTTTTAATGAGTTTGATGAAGAGTAATTGGCTCCAACAAATTTTTTTCTTGTTTAGTCCAAACTTGTACTTATAAATAGATGGATCTAGATAACTTTTCATATACCCGAATAGTGAAAATAAGAAATGAAGTTGAACAGGATTCGAAAAAAGTGTGTTTATTCTATAATGGCGCTTCAGTTAAATCTAATCAATATTAAATGTGTTTAACGCATAATCTACGGTTTGTATCATAAATATTTGATAATTTGTATGAATCGCTAGTTCTTTAATTAACTTGTGTGTTCCGTTGTTTGCATAAAGCTAAAGGAAGTATAATATGAAATGAAGACATTCATTCGTTAACTGGAAATGGAAGAACATACATACAATGGAAAATAATAAACTTCAATTAAAAAGACCGAAAAAGAAAATAAATAAACAACAACCTAAGCAGCAGGATCAACACCCTCAGCAGCCTCACCACCTTCTTCAATCTTCTCGATGTTAACCTCTCGTATATAGGTGTGGAAACGATGCCTCAACTCCTACACATCTCGCTTAAGTTGTTCCATACACTGATTAAGGTCCCTCATCTCATCTTTCAGCAGCTCAATCTTCCAAACAGTGTGATAGCGTCTTGTTCTTCGAACCATACGACTATTCCCATTATTTGAGGGAAACATTGTTTTGTGTGTAAAAGAGGCATTTAGAAAGTTGTTAAGAAAACTCTGTATGATGAAATATGAACAAAATTACAAAGAAAAGAGGATAGGTATTTAAATAGGCTAGGGTTTTTATTGGAGAATTAAATGAGAAATAAATTATTCGACCCTTTCCGCAACCTACAAGCCGATCCACTTACTAGGTCTTGATATTGGTAACGTCACCTAGGTTCTATCAAAAGCCTTGAACAGTAGATTCTATCAAAAGCCTTGAACAGTAGGTTCTATCAACGATCGTGTTGGGCTACTGGATTTTGACAGCCCCATATCGTAGAGAGATAATCAAGAACTCATCTCCAAGAACTCAAATAGGAACCTAAAATTCAAGATTTCTTCATCTATCAAGGTATATGGCGTTTATGAACAAGGATCTCCTTTCATCCTTGTGCCCAAAACCAAGTTTTAGTTACAATTTTATATGATTTTGAATGAATATACATACGATTTAAATTAGAGTTTATACCCATTATTGCTCTTTGTAAGATTTTGAGATTTGAAGTGTTTTAGAAGATGAATTGCATGTCCATTTTCATATTTTCATGCCTATTGCAGTAATTTATTGATTTTGAGATGAATTATCATTGTCTTCATTATCAATCATGGTTATTATGATGTTTTTATATGAGTTTAAAGCATGGATTTTAAGCCCCAAGATTTAGTGTCGATATTTCAAGAAGACTATGATTTTATGCCCCTTTGATGATCATTTAACAAGATTCAAGAAAGAAGTTGATCTTTTGATCCTAAGCTAATATAAGGAATCCACATTATTCATATAGTTTGAAATTTTAAAAAAAAGAAGCATAATTGATTTTCATTATAAACCCTTGTGCTATTTTAAAGTGGATTTTCTAAAGGTCTGAGCCATAAGTATGAGAGTAGTATTTAGAACCGAGTTGGGTATGATTTCAAGGTCTCATGCCCCAGAACTACGAGCCACCGTAGGTTTTAAGCGCCCATAGTGGCCTAAATCAGTGATCATTTAAGTTAAGGTTCTATTTCGATGACAAGGGTAGAACAGCTCTCCCCAACGTGGGTAAGACGTTGCACTCCATGATAGCTCACATGGTTTATGTCGGTTAAGAGAACCTCCCTGCTAGTTAAATTAAAATTTTTACAGAAAAGCTTTTAGAAAAATTAAGTGCAAAGGCTCACAACTTTATTTAGATTATGCCTTACAGAAAGATATCAGCTACAAATTTCAGCTTTTAGATTTCAGATTTAAGAGCGAGTCCTTTCTACACTTAGACAGTATGATTTAAAGACAGAGTATTAGCACAACTTTTAGACCAAGTTTTATGACTCACTAGATTTATAAAGTATGATTTGCTATTCATGATTCCAGATTTCAGTATTTCAGATATTCCAGCTTATGTGAGTCATTTTCATTTAGCATGCATTGTTTTATAAATTATGATGATGAGATGATGTTTTACTTATGCATTTCACCCCCATATACTCAGTACATCCTCAAAGTACTGATCCACATATATGTCTATGTACTACATTGTCTTATAATGTAGGTTTAAGTGCTCAGTATCAGCAGTGTGAGTAGTTCGAGCATCTACATCTACATCCGACAATTGGGGAGTCCTTATAGTTTAGGAACT
Organism: Capsicum baccatum var. pendulum; assembly: GCA_030864225.1. Taxonomy (NCBI): domain Eukaryota; kingdom Viridiplantae; phylum Streptophyta; class Magnoliopsida; order Solanales; family Solanaceae; genus Capsicum; species Capsicum baccatum. The sequence goes on along the minus strand of CM061560.1, from coordinate 230,888,069 downwards.
TATTCATTCATATTTTGCAGCTTATCAGTTTATATGATTTAGTATTTTTTTAGACAGTTCGAGTTAGCTGGGGGTTTCTCCCAGTGACTCTCTAGTTATTAGTAGTAGAGGCTTGTCAGACTGATAGATTTGATTCAGTCTTACAGTATTTGATTTTTAGACATTACATTCAGATTATTCTTAGTTATTTAGAAAGTTTTTCGCATTTAGTATGGCTCTTATGTCTATGTTTTATTTATTATGAGATTCAGACATAGTAACAGGCAGACAGGGTTAGCTTAAGGCTACTCGTAGTCTTGGGTACCATGTGATGCCTCGGGACTAGGTTTCGAGGCATTACAAACTTGGTATCAGAGCCTAAGGTTTTTAAGAGTCCTAGGAAGTCAGACAAGTCGCGTTACATAGAGTCTTGATCATAGGTGTGAAGCATGCCATATTTATGAGTAAGAGGCTACGAGACGTTCTTAGGAGATTATCTCTTCCTATCATGATCTATCGTGCTTGTAGTATCTCTATCTACTTTTAACTCGTGCTCTTACATGACAGTTGAATATGCCTCCTCGTCGAGCTAATTTCCATAGAAATGGTAACCAACCACCTCAGCCTGCAGATCCTTTGAATGAAAATGTATCCCATGCTGAGTTTAGGGCTGCCTTTTAGGCGTTGTCCTAGGCAGTGACTGCTAATGATCAGGGCAAACATCAGAATTAGGCTGCAGTCCCCCTTCAGTAGAATGGTGATTTAGAAGCAGCTAGAATAAGAGACTTTATAAGAATGAACCCGCCAGAGTTTTTTGCGTCAAAAGCAGGTGAGGACCCACAACTTTATTTAGATGAGGTGAAGATGATCACCCAGATTATGTATATTTCTAAAGAGTAGAGGGTAGAGTTATCATCCTATAGATTGAAGAATATAGCGTGTGATTGGGTAGTTATGTAGAAGAATGATAGAGATAAGAATGCAGCTCCTATGAGTTGGAAGGTATTTTGGGATGATTTTCTAGATAGGTTTTTCCCACGTAAGATGAGGAAAGCTAAGATAGAGGAGTTTGTGAATTTGAGGCAGGGTTTGATGACAGTGAAGGAGTACTGCCTTTAGTTCAATTAGTTGTCTAAGTATGCCCCTGATATAATGGCTGATCCTAGGGAAAGTATGAGTACGTTTGTTACTAGAGTATCTAACTTGGTAGTCAAGGAGTGTAGAACTGCCATGCTTATTAGAGGCATGGATCTTGCTAGATTGATGATTCATTCCCAGTTTATTAAAGCAGAGAAGTTGAAGGAAAGATAGAGGGGAAGTAAGAAGGCTAGAACAAGACAGTTTGAGTATGGCCAGCCTGGGTCTCAAGGAGGAAATCGTTCGTAGTTTCAGAATCATTAATCTATACCAGAACCATCTTCAGCTAACGTTCCCTCTCCCAGATATATACAGGAGCTGTGGGGTAAGTCTTCTATGTCCAAATCCCAGAATAGTGTGAGTGGTAGGCCCAGTTATCCTCCATGTGCTAAGTGTGGTTGGACTCATCCTGGTGAGTGCTTGGCTGGGCAGAAGGGTTGTTTTAGTTGTGGTAAGTTGGGTCATGGTATTAGAGATTTTCCGTATGCTAAGCAGGGAAACAGAGATGTACGTCTCCAGACTCAGTTCACTAGTGCACCAGGTCCTTTAGGTTGCCCAGCTCCTCCTTAGGGCCCGTCATCTAGTACCGATGACGGTCAACGCCAGAATCGATTTTATGCTTTACCACCCATCAAGAGCAGAAGGATTCACCAGATATTGTCACTGGTATGCTTTGTGTCCTTTATTTTGATGTTTATATGTTGTTAGATCCTGGGTCGAGTTTCTCTTATTTGACCCTATTAGTTGTAGTAAATTTTGAGATAAGTTCTGAAAAAATCCATGAGCCATTCTTGGTGTCTATCCTAGTGGGTGAGTCAATTATTGCTAAACAGATCTATAGAAAGTGTCATATCACTGTTCTTCATAAAATGATGTTAGTGGACCTAATAGAGATAGATATGGTTGAATTTGATCTTATTCTTCGTATGGATTGGCTCCATTCTTGTTATGAATCTATAGACTATCGCACTCGAGTGGTGAAGTTTCAGTTTCCACATGAGCCAGTCTTTGAGTGGAAAGGTAATTCAGTGTCTCCTAAAAGCCATTTCATATCTTATCTTAAAGCCCAAAAGTGATCTCCAAAGGGTGTATCTATCATCTAGTCTGAGTCAAGGATACTAATACAGAGACTCAAACAATTCAGTCAGTCAGTGTAGTCAATGAGTTTCTTAATATTTTTCCCAAAGATTTGCCAGGGGTACCTCCCGATAAGGAAATAGAATTTGATATTGACCTTCTTCCAGATACTCAACCTATTTCTATTCCTCCATATCGTATGGCTCCGGCTGAGCTTAAAAAGTTAAAAGAGTAACTCAAAGATCTTTCAGATAAAGGTTTCATAAGGGCTAGTGTTTCTCCATGGGGCGTTCCCATCCTATTCATGCAAAAGAAAAATGGTTCTTTGCGTATGTGCATTGACTATCGTCAGTTGAATAAATTTATAGTCAAAACAAATATTCTTTTCCAAGAATTGATGACTTATTTGACCAACTCCAAGGTGTAAGTTATTTCTCAAAGATAGACCTTAGATCTGGCTATCATCAGCTTAAAGTAAGTGAATGTGATATTCTAAAGATAGCTTTCAGAACTCGTTATGGTCATTTTGAGTTTCTAGTCATGTCCTTGGGACTAACAAATGCCCCAACAACCTTCATAGACTTGATGAACAGAGTGTTCAAATAGTATTTGGATATGTTTGTTATAGTCCTTATTGATGATAGTCTCGTCTACTCTCGTAGTGAGGACGATCATGTAGAACACCTTAGAATTATTTTGCAAACTCTTAGAGATCACTAGTTATTAGCTTTACTTGATAATATCATTTCCAGTGAGGGTATTAGAATTGATCCCCAAAAGACAGAAGCCATAAGAAATTGGCCTATACCTATCTCTCCATCAAACATTAGGAGTTTCTTGGGTCTAGCTGGTTATTACAAATGCTTTGTTGAGGGTTTCTCATCTATTGCGTCTCCTATGTCTATATTGACTCAAAATAAAGCTAAGTTTTAGTGGTCAGATTCCTGCGAGAAGAGTTTTCAGGAGTTGAAGACTCGACTCACTTCAGCCCTAGTTTTAGCATTACCTGATGATATAGATGGTTTTGTCATTTATTTTGATGTCTTCAGAGTTGGTTTGGGTTGTGTTTTGATGCAGAGAGGTAAGGTCATAACCTATGACTATAGACAACTTAAGCCTCATGAAAAGAATTACCTAACCCATGATCTTGAGTTAGTTGCTGTTGTGTTTGCTTTGAAAATGTGGAGACATTATTTGTATGGGGTACATGTTGATGTGTTCACGGATCACAAAAACTTGCAGTATGTGTTTACTCAGAGGGATCTGAATTTTTGTCAGAGAAGGTGGTTAAAATTATTGAAGAATTATAACATGAGTGTATTGTATAATCTGGGAAAGTCCAATGTAGTGGTAGACTCCCTTAGTAGATAGTCTATGGGCAGTGTTTCCCGTATGGAGAATGATAAGAAAGAGTTAGTTCGGAAAATACATCGATTAGCTTGATTGGGTGTTAGGTTGGTTGATTCAGTTGAAGGGAATATTTGGGTTCAGAGTAGTTCCGAATCTTTCCTAGTTTTGGAGGTGAAGGAGAAACAAGATAAGAATTCTAGTTTAGTCAAATTAAAGGAGTCAGTTCAAGACCAAAAAGTAGAGGTTTTCTACCAAGGGGGAGATGGTGTGTTGAGATACTAGAATAGATTGTGTGTGCCATGTGTTGATGATTTGAGGAAACGGATTATGGTGGAAGCACATGGTGAGCATTATTCCATACATCCTGAAGCCACCAAGATGTACCGTGACTTGCGGGAAATCTATTGGTGAAGTGGTATGAAGAGAGATATAACAGAGTTTTTACCCAAATGTGCAACTTGTCAATAGGTTAAGGTAGAGCATCAAAGAACCGATGGTACGTTGCAAGAGTTTGGTATCCACATATGGAAGTGGGAAGAGGTGAATATGGATTTTGTGACTGGTTTCCCCATTCATATTTTAGCATGATTCGATTTGGGTGATAGTAGATAGATTAACTAAGTTAGCGCATTTCTTGCCAGTTCACACATCTTACACAGCCGAAGATTATGCTAAGCTGTATATCGGAGATTTAGTCAGATTGCATAGAGTTCCTTTGTCTATCATCTCAGATAGGGGTAATCAGTTTACCTCTCAATTTTGGAGAACCTTTTAAAAGGGTCTTGGTACCCAAGTTCATCTTATTTCAGCCTTTCATCTGCAGACAGATATTCAGGAAGAGAGTACCATTCAAACGTTAGAGGATATGTTGAGGGCGTGCGTTCTTGATTTCAAAGGAATTTGGGATGAGCATTTGCTGTTGATTGAGTTTGCTTATAATAACAGTTACCATGATAGTATTTAGATGGCTACATTTGAGGCTATTTATGGGTGAATATATAGATCCTAGTTGGTTGGTTCGAAGTGGGTGAAGCCGCTTTGATCGGACCAGACATAGTGTTTGAGGCTATGGAGAAAGTTCAGTTGATTAGAGAAAGATCGAAAGCAGCCCAGAGTCATCAGAAATCATATGCAGATGTGAGAAGAAGAGATCTTGAGTTTGAGGTTGATGATCTTATGTATAAAGTTCCGCCCATGAAGGGGGTAAAGAGATTTGTCAAAAAGGGGAAGCTTAGTCCTCATTATGTAGGCCCCTTTAGAGTTTTGATCCTTGTTGGGAAGGTGGCGTATGAGCTTGAGCTATCCGAAGGTTTATCCTCAGTTCTTTCAGTATTCCACGTGTCCTTGTTGAAGAAGTGCATGGACAATTCAACCGTTATAGTTCCTCTAGAAAGTCAAGATATACAGAATAACCTTTCTTACAAAGAAATCCAGTAGAGATTCTTGATCATCAGATCCGTAGACCAAGGAACAAAGAAGTTTACTTTGTTAAAGTTTTGTGGTGAAATCAGTCTGTTGAGGGTGCTACTTGGGAAGAAGAAGTAGGCATGCGTACCCAGTTTCCTCATCTCTTCTCCACGAACTCAGATTCAACCGAAGGTAATAGTTTTTCTTTATTCCATTCTTTTCCAGTCTCAGATTCAGCCATATGGCTATTTACATAAGAATTCATGCGCTCACAGAATAGTTCAGTAGCTCATTATATTTGAGATTCAGTCATACAATTCATTTCATTTGTGCATGATATATTATAGCCTCAGATTCCTCAGTATTTTCTGCTTAATTAGCCATATTTGAAGACGAATGTTCCCAAGGGGGAGATATTGTAATACCCCATACTTTTTCTAGCTTAAATTCGTTCCTAGAATATTAAGAGATAGCTTCCAAAATGAATAATATTTATTTCATATAGAATTTTCTAAATTTATTACCTTTCATTGTGTAGGAAATTGAATAGGCTTTCCATCGATACCAAATTTGCCTAATTTCGATATCTGATTGAAAAGTTATGGCGAATTCAGTAAAACAGTGTCCCACCTGGGCACTCACCGCGTCGTGGTGGATGCTAAAATGACAATCGTAAAATTTCATTTTCCCTCTGGGATAGCCCCGCATCGCGGAGAGGTCTAATTTCCCATTTGTTGAGATCCAGTAGCCCAATGCAATAGTGGTGCGTCGCGCCAATGGCCAAAATGGCATTCCAAAGGGGCACCGCGATGGTGGTGCATCGCGGAGAATGATCAGTTCCCAATTGTCCTATTTTCAGTGAGCCACCGTAATAGTGGCGCATCGCGGTGGCCTGTCAGTTCAGAAAATATTGATTTTCCAGTTTCGTTTAAATATTAAAAAGGGGTATTTTGGTCAATTTTCAAGGCCCCAAATCTGTCCAAAACATAAGATTAAACATATTCAAGGCACTTTATGCCCAAATTCATCAATTGTCTCTCAAAGCAAAACCCTAGAGCTCTAAAGCTTCTTCTCCAAGAAATCAAAATCCTCCATAGTTTCTCCAAGAAAGCTTAAAATTGAGGATTTTCAAGATAAGATAATCAAGAACTCATCTCCAAGAACTCAAATAGGAATCCAAAATTCAAGGTTTCTTTATCTAATCATCTATTAAGGTAGGTGGGGTTTATAAACAAGGATCTCCTTTCATCCTTGTGCCCAAAACCAAGTTTTAATTATAATTTTATATAATTTTGAATGAATATACATGAGATTTAAATTAGGGTTCATACCCACTATTGCTCTTTGCAAGATTTTGAGATTTTAAGTGTTTTAGAAGACGAATTGTATGTCTATTGTCATATTTTCATGCCTATTACAGTAATTTACAGATTTTGAGATGAATTATCATTGTCTTCATTTTCAAGCATGGTTATTATGATGTTTGGACATGAGTTTAAAGCATGAGATTTAAGGCTTAAGAATTAGTGTTGATATTTCAAGAAGACTGATATTAAGCCTATTTGATGATCGTTTACCAAGATTCAAGAAAGAAGCTGATCTTTTGATCCTTAGCTAATATAAGGAATCCACATTGTTCGTATAGTTTGAAATTTAAAGAAAGAGAAGCATAATTGATTATCATTATAAACCGTTGTGCTATTTTAAGGTGGATTTCCTAATGTTTTGAGCGATAAGTATGAGAGTAGTATTTAGCACCGAGTTGGGTATGATTTCAAGGTATCATACTCCAGAACTACGAGCCACCATAGATTTTAAGCGCCCATATTAGGCTAAATCAGTGATCACTTAAGTTAAGGTTCTATTCCGATGGCAAGGGTAGAACAGCTCTCCCCAACATGGGTAAGACGTTGGACTCCATGATAGCTCACATGGTTTATATCGGTTAGGAAAATCTCCCTACTAGTTAAAGTAAAATATTTACAAAAAAGCTTTTAGAAAAACTAAGTGCAAAGGCTTACAACTTTATTTACATTATGCTTTATAGAAAGATATCAACTACAGATTTCAGCTTTTAGATTTTAGATTTAAGAGTGAGTCCTATCTACACTTAGATGGTATGATTTAAATATAGAGAATTTGCACAACTCTTAGACCAAATATTATGACTCACTAGATTTATAAAGTATGATTTGCTATTCATGATTTCAGATTTTAGGATTTCAGATATTCCAATTTATGTGAGTTATTTACATTTAGCATGCATTGTTTTATAAATTATGATGATTTTATGATGTTTTACTTATACATTTTATCCCCATATACTCAGTACATCCTCAAAGTACTGATCCACATATATGTCTATGTACTACATTGTCTCATAATGTAGGTTTAAGTGCTCAGTATCAACAACGTGAGTAGTTCAAGCATCTTCATCTACATCTGACAGTTGGTGAGTTCTCATAGTTTGGGGACTTATTCATTCAGATTTTGCAGCTTATCAGTTTATATGATTTAGTATTCTTTTCAGATAGTTCGAGTTAGCTGGGGGTTGTTATTAGTAGTAGAGGCTTGTCAGATTACTAGATTTGATTCAGACTTACAGTATTTGATTTCCAGATATTACATTCGGATTATTCTCAGTTATTTTAGACAATTTTCAGCATTTAGTATGACTCTTATGTCTATGTTTCCTTTATTATGAGATTCATACTTAGTAACAGGAAGACAGGGTTAGCTTAAGGCTACTCGTAGTCTTGAGCACCGTGTGACGCCTCGGGACCAGATTTTAGGGCGTTACAGTAGATCACTTCTTTTACAGTTTTCAATCATTTAATAGAGAAAAAATACATAGAAAGAGAAAGAAATACGGAATCCAAAGAAATAATTTTGATAGTTTTGATAATACAGTGAAAGTAAAGGAAAATTAAAAGTTATTAAGGGGAATTGAAAATAAACTAAAAAGTAGAGATATGTGTTTAATAATAATAATAAAAGACATTCAAACTAATCCATAACCTGAAAATTACTTCATACAGGGATTACATGTTTAACATTTAAGAAGACAGATCCAAAATTACTATAGATGGTCAGGAAGACCAAAACATCTCTTTTTCGGATACCCGCAACATAGATGAAATCTCTCCACCCGTCATATATCTTCCGCCTATCCCAATGCTGGCTTAATACTTTATCCCTATACGACTTTCTATTACCATAATGATGAATGGTTACTGGTGCCGGGCCGATGGAGAAGTATCTACTTGCCTCTAGTGGTATCCACTAAAAAGAGGGGGAAAAGATGGACGAGTTACTCAAATTTGAAAGAGAAAAAAAAGTTAAATGAAACTAATAAAGAAACATAGAATCCGTAATGAAGAAAAAAAAATACCTTTTCGTCATGTGTTACATCTGTTATGTTCAACGTAATAACGAATTCTGGCAAGGGATCAGTAGGGTTGAGACCTACTTGTTTGAACCTTGTCATTTTCTTTGGTGGTGGAGGGAGAAGAATAGGGTTTTGATTGAGATTCTACGGTATATTGTGGAGGAGAGTGTTCATTATAATATAAAGAAATATTTTTAGCTTCCCTCCAAATAACTAAAGGTAAAGTTTTGGGAGTTGAAATGTTTTTTTAATTCCCAAACTCATTGCGGAACTTCCTAGAAAACATTAATTAAAAAAAATAGTAAAAAACTACGGTTTCAAACTCAGGACCTATGAAATCTAAAGTTGATGTTTGACTAAGTTTTTGCAATAGCATTCAGTCCTTCTTGGCATGCATTATTATTTTTATTGATGCTCTATTTAGGTATATCGTTAAGGAACCTAATTATTCATTTATTTAAATTAACACACAAATTAGTGGGATCGTTTAAATAATTTAAATATTTTACATGTAGATTCTATGTCTGCGACCAAAAATTACATGATTGAATATCCAATTGATTATCTAAATCATGCCGATAATAGTGAATTCAATTGAATGACTTATAATCGATAGTTGTTGATGTAATATATTTTGTTCATACTTTGAGTATGAACATGACACGACAACAGTGAATCAAATTAGTTGATGCGAAGAGTATGACAATGTTGATCAAATCAATTTTTTTAGTTGAATCAACAATAGTGAAAAGTTTAATTCACGTATAGTCGTAAATATTAACTCAATCTATATTTGGTGTAGCCGTAATTGTTGATTCAACGTTTGTTTGTAATTGAATACATTTTATTTTTTTTATGGACCTAGGAAACACGAAGATTGTTTTAGGTAGATACAATTTATTATTGTCACAATTAAGAAATTAGTTTCAATCCTAAGTAGGCGTAGACTGCGAATATTATTCGCCATATTGCGAGCTTGTAAAATGTGATTTTAAAGTATTACATAGAACTTGTGTTGCCGTAAATATTTTGTTGATTTATGAATAGTTGAAATTTTAAATAACGCGTCATAATACAACACAAAATTTAGACGTAATTTCCGAACCAAAATACTATGGCCTATTAATTTAATTGTTGTATTGCAAACTAAAATATTTAGAATTTTTTCAGTTGTATTGCAACTTATTTTTAGACGCTTTTTGCCTCTAAGACTTTTTTTATTTTTTTATTTAAAGCCTACCCAACTACTAATTAATGGTTCACTTAGTTACTACTTTTTTTCCCTAACCAATGCATTTTCTACTATTTATTTCATGAAACATAATTTTATTTCATCTGATTTGTATTCATTGGTCAACTTTCGGAAATTAAACTTACAGAAAATTGATTGAAGATTTCTGTTACTTTTAAAAATTTTCAAGATAATAATGTGGAAGCAACAAGATAAATAATGATGAATAAATTCATTGAACACGAACTACTAAATATATTTACAAGAACAAACCAAAATAATAAGGTATTAGTAATGTTTGATAAAAAATGGGAAAGGTTCTGTGCTTGCTATAAGAAACTGTAGGTTTGGGTCCTGATTAAGAACAATAATTTTAACATAGTTTTCACAACTGCGTATGAGTAACATATGTAACACATCTCCTTCCCTAAAATTTGTAGCCCTTATAAATTCTCTCCATCCGTTGTTGATCCAACGATAGTTGTTGATGTCGGAAGCACCAACCTGAGCTAGATACACCTCAGTTTCACAATGAAATATCTTAATCGACATCAAATTTAGGGGAAAGTAGTCGTTGACGCTTAGTGGTAGCCACTACAATCCAAAAAAAGGGATAAATGCATTAAACGAAGACACATACAAAGAACTGTTTTAAAAAATAATAAATAAATCTACCAGAAAGTCTTGCTCAAAGTAGGAGCGGCGCATATTAACTTGGAACTGCTAATGGGGGACTATCTACATTTGAACAAGGATGAACGACGATATTTTTTTTTAGAGAGTTATGAAGGAATGTAGTAGTTGGTTGTATATAGTACAGATGAAGCATGCACTATGGTGTCTTTTAAAGAGGAGAGAAATAGGGAGGGTTTGTATTGCTAAAGGTGACCTCGGTAGTTGGTCAGCATTTAGGATCCACAACATTTATTTCTCATATGGAAAATAATCAAAAAAGAATGGGTCAGGGAGAATTGAACATGCGACCTAAGGATAGGATGATTGACCATATTTGCTACAAAAGCTTTCAACACAATGCATGCGGCATAATAATCAAACCATCACCGAACTTGTACGTTTGACCAGGGATCAACATTATATCAAATACTATTATTAAATTAAATCATGATAAGGGATCATTGAATGAATGTACATTATGAATTGCGTCGACTCTCAATTTGTCAACATTATATGAAAATTTATTAAAATCGCTCGTGAGACGTGATTGTTGAATGAATGTACATCATAATTGGAATGACTTTCAACTTGTCAACATTATATCAAACATTGTTGAATTCACTCATGACATATGATTGTTGAATGAATGTACGTCATGAAGTACGACAATTCTCAATTTATCAACATTATATCAAATGCTATTATTAAATTAACTCTTGACGAGATATAGTGGAATGAATGTACGTCATGAATTGAGTCGACTCTCAATTTGTCAACATTATATGAAAATTTACTATACTATCTTGTGACACATGATTGTTTAATGAATGTACGTCATGAATTGCGAAGACTTTTAACTTTTCAACATTATATCAAACGTTGTTGAATTCACTCATGACATGTAATTGTTGAATGAATGTACGTCATGAAGTACGACAATTCTCAATGTGTTAATATTATATCAAATACTATTATTAAATTAAATCTTGACGAGGGATTGTGGAATGAATGTAAATCATGAATTACATCGATTCTCAATTTGTCAACATTAAATGAAAATTTACTATATTCGCTCGTGACACGTGATTGTTGAATGAATGTACATCATAATTGGAACGACTTTCAACTTGTCAACATTATATCAAACATTGTTGAATTCACTTGTGATATATGATTGTTGAATGAATATACGTCATGAAGTACGAAAATTCTCAATTTGTCAACATTATATCAAATGCTATTATTAAATTAACTCTTGACGAGGGATTGTGGAATGAATGTATATCATGAATTGAGTTGATTTTCAAATTTTCAACATTAAATGAAAATTTACTATATTCGCTCGTGACACGTGATTGTTGAATGACTGTACGTCATGAGTTGCGTTGACTATCAATTTTTCAACATCATATCCAACTTTATTCAATTCACTCTTTATGTCAAATCATATAGTTTGAAATAATTTATTACGAATTACATTACTTTATGTAAAACATAATAATTTATTACATTTTACCAAAAGTAATGTACTCTCTCCATTTCGTTTTAGCTGACCCTCTTTCTAAAAATATTTGTTTCAATTTAGTTGTCCTTTTGATGAAATTAAGAGAATTTTATTATGTTCTTCCAATACTACCCTTAACATTAAATGACGAAACAAAGTGTATTAACTCAAATTTATATTTTTAAAGCGTAATTAATAAGGCCAATTTGGTAAAATAAACCCTTAATTAATATTTTCTTAATGGGTGTGCCAAGTCAGTAGGGGTCAACTAATATAAAATGGAGGGAGTAGTTCGTAATAAATTACTATTACAAACTATATAAATAACTCACCTGCCCCTGTTTCATCAAATTTATGATAATTTATGGAGTTTAATTATCACTCTTCCTATTTATTATCCCTATTCCTTCATCACTTCCAATTAAAAAAAAGTATTTTATTACTTCTACTTTATCTACTTATTTCTAACTCCATGAATTATAATAGGAGACTTGTTTGTGTATGTGAGTCTCCTCCAATTGTGAGAATTCATGGTTGGATGACAATTTCGGACATAGATTCCTCGGTTGTATGCATTATGGTGTACGTAATTTTTATATTCTATCTTCTTTTTTATTTTATGTTTTGTAACAAGTAAATTTTGTAACTTTTTTTTCTATGAAGTGCAGTCTCTGTTTCGAACAATTACAACTTTTTTGATTGGTATGATCTAAAATTTTCACGTCAAGCCAATATTGTGATCTTGGATTTGTTGAAGAAGACCAACAAATAACAAAAAAAGTTAAAAGAAAAATGATGTTAAAACTAATTTTGTGCATTAGTTTGATATGTAATGTTCATGTGATGATGTTCAATTACGTTTTGTGTAATTGAATTGAAAATTGATGTTGGCATATGTAATGGTTCATAAGTTTGATAAGATCCTGTATTTTGACGAATATAGTTATATGTCTTTGCTGATTAAAGCAATATATTTGTATTCATACATCTAATAATTCTTGGTTATTGTTATCTTCTTTATAAGAATATGATAACTTCTAATTTTTGTAGTTATATTGGTTATTGATTATTAGTCCCTAACGATTTGATTTTTGATTTAACCGATAAAAAATCGCTAAGTAGCTAACATGAAAAAAATGAATCTTAGTTATATTGGTTATCGATTTTAGTCCCTAACAATTTAATTTTCGATTTAATCTCAGCTCTTCAACTAAGTTATTGATCAAATTTCTTGATAGGAGTATAAAAAAATGCTAGGAAAGTATTGAGATATTTCTTTTGTTTCATTTTAATTGTCTTCTTCACTTGGCTCATCACTAAAATTAAATTATTTCAAAATAAACTAAAGAGTAGATATATGAATTGAATAAAATTAGACATTCAAACCAATGCATAATCCATGCACTAAAACTACAGATATCTTCACATATTTTAAAACTGTACATCCTAAACACTACTTCACACATCGATTATGTGTTGAAAAACTAAAAAGATATATTTGAAAACACTGTAGGAGATCGTGATGTCCAAAACCTCTCCTATCTGAAAACCCGCATTACGAATGAAATATCTCCTCCCGTCATATATCCTCTGCCTGTTCTGATACCTGCAGCAGGTGACTTTAGCCGTATATGTCTTTTTAGTGCCACAATGAAGAATGGGTAATGACGTCGGGTCGCTGGGGAAGTACTGACTAACCTCTTGTGGTGTCCACTAAAAAAGGGGGGAAAATGGATGAATTACTCAAATTTGAAACAGAATAAAAATTAAATTAAAATAACAAGAAATGTAGAATCCTCATTGAAGAAAAAATAAAAAATTATCACTCCGTCAAGATTCATGTATGATTTGGTCAATTTAATACTAAATTTTGAACAGTAATCAGTAGGGTTGCTGCATACTTGAATGAAAGTTGTCATTTTCTTTGGGGGTGGGGGGAGGAGAATAGGGTTTTGGTTGAGTGTTTGTTGTGTATTGTGGAGGAGATTGTTGATTATAATAAAGGGAAGGGAAAGGAATGGTTGAGATGACCTAGATTCTGATGGTTTGTATTCGTAGAGGTGACCTAGGAAATTATATTTGCAAGGGTCGACGATATTTATAATACAAAAAAACACACAATAAAAATAGTATGCATCGGGGAGTATCGAACACGCGACCTAAAGAGTATACATAAGCTGTTTGACCGTATTTGCTAGCAAAGCTTTTACCACAATGCATGAAACATAATAGTCTAACCATCACCGAGCTCGTCCATTTGACGAATTACGTGACTTGAAATTTTAGAGTGAATGTACGTTATGGAATTTGTTGATTCTCAATTGTTAAATTTTTAGGATACTATTGTTAAAATAAGTGATAACGCTCAATCTACAGCTCTCGTAGGAGTGTAAAGCGGTCGTTAGCAAATATAGAACCCAACTGGGTTGGGTATCTATCCCTTAGGGAATAGCTTGGCCAACAAGTAAGCGACTATTACTAGACTTTTAGTGCAAGTCTCGTAAAAAGGGGGGATTGTAATGTGTCACCAAAATATTAAAGTAAAAACTGAAAATAGCAACGTAAAAAGAAAGAATGTTTAGTAGGTTGTAAAACAATGGGAATTGAAGCGTTGGGGTTATGTCCACCTTCTGAGTTATACGTCTCTATTGGCTATGAGTGTGTAGAATTCAGACATGTATGTGCTTATAGAGAATTGTATTCGATGGTAAATCCAGGCGTCTTTCGACCTATTTGAGGATTATTTCACTTTAACTCTTTCGAGCTTAAAGCGTTTCTAACGGTACGAATTCTCCAAGAGGTTAATCCAGTTATGGAACTAACTGTTTAATAGGGGATGGGACCCTACTACCTTGACACTATCTCTTTTCCAGACAAATAACCTTTCTTTCGAACAAGCTAAATGTTATACTGGCATATTCTTGCGTTTGCAACCACAAAGAATTTAGATTAAGATGAAGAGAATAATGATATAAGCAGCTACGTGTCACGAACTCACAAGCTCATAGTAATAGATAGTACCTCATTCGGCTTCCATAACCCCAACAGAGAAGTTTAGTTACCCATGAATGCAAAGGAAATCACAATTGACATTGTTATTATACCACAATAAGAATTTCGTGTAGCACAAGTGTGGTAGGCGTTAGGCGTGATTTCTTGCAAGTAACATTTCTCTTGTTGTGGAAATTAAGAGTGGATGAATAGAAGAAGAAGTAGAAAGATGAATTAAAACTAGAATGAGAATTGTTGAGGAATAGTAGAAGAATGTATATGGCTCTCTCCTCCAATCTCTAGCATGATAGGGTATTTATAATACCCATATCCTAATCCTACTAAGCTAATGAAATACTTAACCAAATCCTACTAAGCTAATGAAATACTTAACCCAATTGTACTAGGTTAATGTAACATTATCCAAATCCAAATAGACTAATGAAATACTTAACCCAATTGTACTAGTTTAATGTATTATTATCCTAATCCAAATAAATTACTGCTAGTCCCCAAAGTCTTCAGAATTGTTGTTTTTGCCCGGGACAGATTTTCCATGCGCCACTTTTGGTCCTTGGCGTCCAAGCTTTTCTTTCCTCCTTTTGTGAAGCTTTCTTTGGCGTCAAGTTATCCATAAAATGCTGAATTCTGCATCATTTACACCTGAAACTTTGCTAATCATGTTCGTTAGCTCACTTACAGGAAAAAGGACTAAAAGTGCATGAAATATATAATTTGTTCTCAAAACTAGGCTAAAATATGGGCAAAATATATTGATATAGGCGCGTAATATCACCTATCATCAACACCCCACACTTAAAGCTTTGTTCGTCCTCGAACAAACTATCATGTCCATCTAAATCATCAACTTAGGGTTTCACATTAACAACACAAAATATTCGTCAAGACAAGCACAACAATTATCAACAAAGAGTAGTTTTCCAATCATCAGTAGAAACAATTTAACCTCTAGTATAGAATCGTGATGATGGTCAACTCATATTCAAAAGTTAAGGCACAAGGAATCATATACAACTACCCAAAACTTATCAACCATGTGTGTCTCACAATATATTACCCATAATCACTCACAAGTATAGCATATTTCTTCAAACATGGGTATCAAAATATCCTTGCTCTCGCTCTCACAAAGAATTCATATGAAACAACTGATGACCATAAGCTTGCCCTTAGTGTAATGCTCCACTAAATGTCAGAATGCTAGGCTTAGGATCAAATAGGTCTTTTGATGGTTGTAATGTAGGCTAAGGGACGGGTAGGACTATTTTGGCCAGAAATAGTGACTATGTTCCTAAGTACTTTAATACATCACATTGTATCATTAACATTTTTCTTTCAACCTTTCTTCTTTCTTTCATTCTACCACCCTTGTTCTCCTCTTTTGTTTTTCAATTTTAAGCATAACTCACTTTTCAGCTTTCTTTTCCTTTTTTTTTTCTTTTCATAACATACCTCTTATGATAGCACTTTCTTTTTCATAACGCATTCAAGCACCACTGCAATTTAAAGCATCATACTCACCCAATTTCCTCTTATTTCATCACATGACTTTATACGTTAAAGCACTTAGGAATTTGGATCAAATTACGGTCTTGAAAAAATGGATTAGGCTTACATATGAGGTTGTCAAAGAAGTAGGCTAAAGGCTCAAAAGGGTTTAACTAGGATGATGTCCACGGGTAAGTAAAATAAAGGTAAACATGTATAGGTTGCCAAAGAAATGCCTAAATCATTTCCTAAACTTACACTCCTTATTTTCGCTTTGCATACATACCAGGCAAGTTCTAGCATCAGCTACAAACATAGAATATACTATTAATCTCACACACACAAGGCACATGGTCGACTTTATTGGAAGTAGTATAGACTCTCGACCCAATAAGTGAAGGAATTGAACCACACAATATCACATAATGAGTCACAATTAGAGCCTAAACGTCTCAATAGTCATGATGTTAGCACAAACTCTTGTTATAATCTCATGCTGCCTATTAGAATAATTTCATGCGAAGCTAAGTAAAAAAATTACTACTAAAAAAACTTAACTTAAACTAAAAAAATGAAACACACACAAAAAAAACGAAACAAATAAAAAAAAGTAAACAAAGTGATCAAACATAGATGCGGTAGAGAAGTATAGCATGCAATACCGCCACCCCACACTTAAATGGGTCACTGCCCTCAGTGGAAAGTAAATACGAAGAACCTGGTCAGTCGGACTCTTCCTCAATGTCGGGGGTCATACCCCCTTCGTCGGAATCATTATAAGAGTCGTCATCAGAGTTCTCCTCCATGTCGGAATCTGGCAAGCGTCTATCATCATCGGTCGACACATCATCGTCTAGAGGTTCCTCAAAGTATGTGCCTACTCCACACATCTCCCGTGCATGCATATTCATTGGATAGTCATGGTCCAGCTGTTGGAGCTCTGCAGTAGTTGGAACACGACCCCCACTCATCATTGTGAATCGTGTCATGCCATAAAGATGACGGAAGAAACTCTCATCTCGAGCATGTCTCTCCGCAGTAGTAAGGTTGACACCATGTGTTGTTTCAGCATCTTTGACCTTTGTGAGGTCAACCTTCTTCGGGTTATGTGGGAGTTTGTGGTCAGCTGGTTCCTCTTCGATATCCTCCTTCCGCAAGATTGTTGTCAACAGATTACCAAAAGTGAAGTGGGACCTCTTGTGTAGTCTGGCTTTTCGCATTGTAGAGCGAATGATTGCCCCAATGTTGATAGGGACATTCGTCATCAAAGCATAGACCAAACACACTCTATATCTTGTTATTTTGGTGTACTGAGTCCCAGGAATAAGGTATGAGTTGACGATGCACAACCAGATTCTTGCTTCCCTATTCAAAGGAGCATAGGGGAAGGTGTTGTGTCGTCCGGTGTCTTGGTGTCTGCTCCACCTTTCCATGGATCTACTTCCACAAAGTGTGTGTCGAATTGCTCTATAAGGAGGTATGCTGTACAGCTCTTTGAATGGTACTGGATCGACCGAAGATAAGCCAAGAAAGGAGTTGATCAAATCCGCGTTGAGCTGTAAAACTTGGCCCCGAATCTTAACTTCGCTGCCTGTGGTTTTCGGCGACCAGTTGGCGTAAAATTCTCTTGTCAAATCAAGATTACATTCTCCCATGTCGCGGAAGATGAAATCCAGATTCAATGCCATGATTTTTGCCAACATACGCGGTTCCTTCTTCGCTAGGCTGTCCTTGTTGATCAAGTCGACATGAACATATTTGCTTTCCTTGTTGTTCTTATACCATTCTTTGGCTTCCTCCTCAAGAACCCATTTTATTCCAAACATTCGGCGGGGTAATTGTATTGAGGATGATTCTCCTTGGTCCTTGCGACCTCTCTTCTTGCCCTTTTGGGATGTGGTAGCCTTATCTTGTCTCGCTTTAGGTGCCATTGTTCCTGAGATTTAAACGATATTTCATGTTAGCATCAACTCAATGGAAACAATCTATAAACAAGCCATCGGGGTACTACCCCACACTTAGGTTCGTTGATACAAATCAGTGAAGTGAAAGTGGTCGATTACTTAGACTTCGTCGACATACGTTTAAGGAGCTATATTCCGACAAGAAAATCAGTGATGTATCACTTCTTGCAACCTTTGCAATACGTTCATGTTAGGTAAATCAAGACTACTACATAGGGGTTTCATCATGGTATAGTTTCTATCAACAATTACAACCTCCTATGTCGGTAGGCAACTATAAGTCTTATCCCGATGAACGGGATAGCCTAACATGTAGGTATACAAGTGACAAGACTATGCAATGTTCATAACCATAGCAATTACGCAAAGAGTATGACAATGCAATTAAAACCAAATTCAAGTCGGAAACAAGTTAAGATTATCCTAACGTACATGTTCACTCACATGGTTTTGCGTCAACAATTCAAACACTTTAACATCACCAATATTTCTTCAAGATGTAGAAATTCATGATAGACATAGCAACGTAGTACTTACGAGAAATAGATGAAGAATAAAAGAGTACTTACGTGATTGAAGCCTTTGGAGATGTTTCTTGTGAATTGAAAGAGCAAAAAGAAAAATTTTGAGATGATTTGGAGTGTATGTGCGGCGCCTTTAGGTCAAGTTTCAATGTGTTTATGTTTCAAGACTAAGTCCCCTTTATATAGGAAAAGAATGGATCGGGTTTTGACCCATTTAACATCGGTTTTGGAGACAAAAAGGGACCATAGGCGGCGCCTTTAGCTTTGCCTATGCATGGTATAGGCGGCGCCTAATGCAAAGCATAAGCTAGCATAGGCGGCGCCTAGTGTAATGCATAAAGGGACCATAGGAGGCACCTAGTGCTTGGCATATGAGATTCTGAGACCAAATGCTTTAGCATAGGCGGCGCCTATACTATAGCATACCTGAGCACGGGCGGCGCCTATGTCTTTGCACACTAGATTCCGAGACCTTAGGCTATAGTATAGGTTTTGCATTGTTCGTGGCCTAGTTTTACCTAAGCCTAGCCTTGCTCGATGCCTATTTTGTCATGAGCAATGCTCAATCCATAGCCTTATGCATCTTTATTCCTAACTTACCACCTTTACCATGCAATACGTCCAACTCGTTATTTGAAACCAATCTCCTCGTTGAATACCTCTGCACCTATATTTGCTCAAAACCAATGAAAACGATTAGTACGATGGGTTGCCTCCCACCAAGCGCCTTGGTTTTGGTCGTGGCACGACTCTTATTTTTGGATTTTCTTTTATCAAAAGCAAAACAAGTACTTAGAATGAAAGAAAGACAAAAACTATAAACAATAAACGATAAACGATGGGTTGCCTCCCATCTAGCGCCTTATTTATTGTCGTGGCTCGACGTAGTTACCTCGAGTACTTAGACTTCATTGAGATAAGTGATGGCCAGATAATTCATCGAGTCAAGAGGACCGATATAAGGTTTAACACGTTGGCCATTCACCTTGAAGACAACACCATTATTGTCTTCCAATTCAACTACTCCAGACGAGTAGACATGGATAACTTTGTATGGACCAGACCACTTAGACTTTAACTTACCTGGGAATAGCTTCAATCTAGAGTTGAAGAGAAGTACCATATCATCCTTTTGGAAGTTTCGTCGAACAATCCGCTGATCATGATACTTTTTCATTCGCTCCTTGTATAGGTCTGACCTTTCATATGCATGGAGACGGAACTCATCTAATTCGTTCAGCTGCTCCAACCTCAGATTCATTGCATCATCCCAATTCAAGTTTAATTGCTTTAATGCCCACAATGCCTTATGCTCGAGCTCGATGGGTAAGTGACAAGCCTTCCCATAAACTAGTTGATAAGGAGACATGCCAATGGGTGTTTTGAATGCAGTCCTATACGCCCATAGTGCATCATCTAGCTTCCGAGACCAATCCTTCCTATTAGCATTGACCTTCTTCGCAAGGATTTGCTTGATCTCCCGATTGGAAACCTCTACTTGTCCACTCGTTTGTGGGTGATAAGGCGTGGCTACCTTATTTTTCTTGACACCATACTTGGCCAACACGGATTTGAATAGCTTATTGCAAAAGTGAGATCCTCGATCACTTATGATAGTACGTGGTACTCCAAATCGAGAGAAGATATTCCTCTTTAAGAACGCTACAACACGCTTTCCTTCATTGTCAGCCAACGCTACAGCTTCAACCCATTTCGAGACATAATCTACAGCAACTAAGATGTACTTCATTCCAAATGAATTCACGAATGGACCCATGAAATCAATGCCCCAGACATCAAAGAGTTCTACCTCAAGAATTTTTGACATGGGCATCTCATGGTGTTTCGAAATAGCACCTTGACGCTGGCATTGGTCGCACCTTCTAACATAGTCATAGGCATCTCGAAATATCAAAGGCCAATAGTAACCACTTTGCAATACTTTCCTTGCCGTCCGATTGCCTGCATGATGTCCACCAACTTAGGAAGTGTGGCATGCTTCCAATATATTAGGCACCTCTACATGGGATATACATCGTCGAATAATACCATCCGCACATCGTCGAAACAAATATGGCTCATCCTAATAGTAGTGTTGTACGTCATGCATAAACTTCCTCCTTTGTTGGTAAGATAAATTGGCAGGTATCACATTACTCACCACGAAATTTGCAAAGTCAGCATACCATGGTAATTTTTCCATTGTTGTCGCTAATATCTCCTCGTCAGGGAATGCATCATCAATCTGAATTTCAGGCTGTGCTACATGCTCGTTCTCGAGTCTAGATAGATGATCAGCCACTTGGTTCTCACAACCTCTTCTATCTTTAACCTCAAAATCAAATTCTTGCAGCAGCAATACCCATCGAATTAATCTTGGTTAAATACCTAAGAGCTGCATGGTCTGTATGAACGATCACCTTAGTACCCAATAGATAGGCACGAAACTTCTCAAACGCATACACAACCACTAGGAGCTCTTGTTCTGTCACAGTGTAGTTCCTTTGGGCTTCATTTAGGACCTTACTTGCATAGTAGATAGGATGAAATATTATCTCCTTTCTCTGACCAAGCACAGCTCCAACGACTACACCACTAGCATCACACATGACTTCGAACAGGAGAGACCAATCTGGTGCTACCATGATAGGGGCTTCAATGAGTTTTCCTTTGAGGCATTCGAATGCCTTTAAGAAATCTTCATTAAAGTCAAACTTTGCATCTTTCTCCAAGATTTTGCACAATGGACTAGCAATTTTGGAGAAGTCTTTGATGAACCGACGATAGAAACCTGCATGGCCGAGAAAACTACAAACTCCCTTCACCGAAATTGGAGGCGGTAGCTTCTCAATGACTTCGATTTTCGCTTGATCAACCTCAATCCCTCTTTCGGAGATCTTGTGTCCAAGAACGATACCTTCTTTTACCATGAAGTGACACTTCTCCCAATTCAGCACTAGGTTGAATTCTACACATCTTTGCAATGCCATGCTTAGGTTTGCCAAGCACGCTTCAAAAGACTCACCAACAACTGAGAAATCGTCCATGAATACCTCCAAAGTATCTTCAACCATATCAGAAAAGATAGACATCATACAACGTTGAAAGGTGGCTGGTGCGTTACATAGCCCGAATAGCATACGTTTGAAGGCAAACGTACCATATGGGCATGTAAACGTTGTCCTCTCTTGGTCTTCGGGTGCAATACAAATCTGATTATAGCCTGAATAACCGTCTAAGAAGCAAAACCATCCTTTCCCCGCTAATCGATCTAGCATTTGGTCCATAAATGACATTGGAAAGTGATCTTTGAGTGTCCAAGAATTCAACTTTCGGTAGTCCATGCATACTCTCCATCCAGTGACGGGTCTGAGTGGAATAAGCTCATTCTTCGCATTTGCGACCACCGTCATGCCTCCTTTCTTGGGAACACATTGTACCGGGCTTACCCATGTACTATCAGAGATTGGATACACAACCCCCGCGTCTAACCACTTGATAATTTTTTCTTCACCACTTCTTGCATAGGTGGGTTTAGACGTCTTTGATGCTCAATGGTGGGTGTGCAATTTTCTTGAAGCTGAATTTTATGTGTACAAATCCCAAGTGGAATACCAATAATATCCACAATGGTCCATCCAATGGCTCTAATGTACTTCCGTAAAATAGCAATGAGAGCTGCAACTTGTTGCTCACCTAAATCTGCTGCTACAATGATTGGAAGTGTGTTTCCGCTTCCTAAGAATGCGTACTTTAAATGTCTTGGCAGCTCCTTCAATTCTAACGTGGGTGGCTCTTCAACAGATGGCTTAGCTGGTGGTGTGAGTCGATTCTTGAGATCAAGGTCCAGATTCTTGGGAACATAGAGATATGTCCCTAATCCTGATAGAGCACAAATAGCTTCTTCACAATTTTCAGCATCCTCATTCTCTCCATTCATGAGCACAACCGCTAAAGGGTCATCAATAATTTGCTCTTCTTCAAGTAATTCTTTCTCATCATCAAAGAAAACAGCAGCCACCGAATATACACTGAGATCTTTGGATTGCTTCATTGATTTGCACACATCAAAGCGAACCACTTTGTCATTTATTCGGAATGAAAGCTCATTAGCTCTCAAATCAATGAGCACACTTCCTGTAGCAAGGAAAGGGCATCCCAAGATTATGGGAACTTCTGAGTCTTCCTCACAATCCAAAATAACAAAGTCTTCCGGAAAGATGAATGAAGAAACCTTTACCAATACATTACATAGAATACCAACAGGTCGTTTTACCGACCTATCCGCCATGACAAGCCTCATGTTGGTTGGAGTAGGATCACCCAACCCCAACTTCTTATAGATTGATAATGGCATCAAATTGATGCTGGCTCCTAAATCACATAATGCTTTGGCAAAATTCAAAGATCCAACGGTGTAAGGAATAGTGAAAGCTCCGGGGTCGGCCTTCTTCTGAACTATCAATCGGGTAGCGATTGCGCTAAAATGATGCACATCTTCATTCAACTCATAGCTTGCTGCCCGCTTCTTTGTCAAAATATCCTTCATAAATTTCGCATACCCAGGCATTTGTTCAAGTGCCTCCACCAATGGAACATTAATGGTCAGCTGCTTTAACATAGTCATGAATTTTCTGAACTTTGTATCATCCACCACCTTCTTTAATCTTTGGGGAAAAGGTGGTGGTGGGTATGGAAGTGTTCTCTCCACGAATTTTTTATCCTCTTGCTTCCGTTTTTCCACTTTTTCAGGTTGTACGTTGCTGGGTGTGACGTCCTGGACGTCTTCCGCGGACTCCTCTCCTATTGCGTTATCATCCAAGTCCGCAGCTTCGTCAACCACTTGCTTGCCTTTTGCTGAAGTTTCCAGCACCTTACCACTTCTGGTAGTGATGGCCATGCCTGACCCATCATTCTTTGGGTTTTGCACAGTATCGCTAGGTAAAGTGCCAGCCTTTCTTTGATTGAGTGCTGCTGAAAGTTGGCTCAATTGCTGCTCTATTTGCTTGATTGAAGTGGAATGAGAATCAACTAATTGTTTCATGGAGGAAAAATCATTAATTACCTCCGTTACTCCCGTGCTCGTTGCTTCCACTCCTTTTAATAATTTAGCCATCATGTCTTCCATACTTCCAGAATTAGATGTGGTGGTGTCACGTCTACCAGGGGGAACGTACAAACCACTCTTTTCATTCTTGTTCTTCCAACTACCTTGGTCCTTGTTTCCAGATTTATCATAATAGTTTCGACCTTGGTTTCCTTGGGTATTCCCACGGAAACCCCCCTGATTGTTCAAGTAGTTGGCCTCCTCTTCCGAATCAGATTTGTCTCTTCCTTTTGACGCAATAGCTTTCACTTTTTCGGTCTTCCCTGATAATAAATGCTTTGTAAGAAGATCCATTTGTGTCTTCATATGCGCCATATCTTGATCACGTTCTTCTTCTCTTCTTCTTTGGTCTGCAGTCATGCCAATAGATAAAGTGGGGTTTGCTACCTCAGAATCCCTGGTATGCCAAGCTCTACTTTGCTTCGTCATACGATCTAGCATATTGCTTGCTTGACCAAAGGTGAGGTCCATAAAAGATCCTTTAGCTGCATTATCCACCACTGGTTTAGTTATTGAATTCAAGGCTCTATATAATATCTCCATTAGGTGAACATTAGTCATATGATGGTTTGGGAATCTCGCTAGCTTTGTCTTGAACCTCTCCCATGTTTCATGAAGAGCTTCAGTGGGAAGCTGACGAAAGTTGCTGATTTTATCTCGCAATTGTGCTCTTTTGGATGGCGGAAAGAATCTTTCTAGGAAAGCGTCTCTCAATTGCCTCCAATTTGTAATAGAATTAGGAGTCAGCCCATTTAACCATAGAGTTGCCTCCCCAGATAGAGATAATGGGAACAGACGTAATCGAATTGCATTCTGACCAACACCAGGATTATCAATGTTTTGTTGTTGAACTTGGGCGGCAGCAAGAGCAGCTAATCTCGCTTGCTCCTGTTGAGCAGCCATTTTTTCGATTTCCGTTTGTGCCTCCATTCTGCCAATTCGTTGTAGTTCAGGATTGATAGGTAATAACGGTTGACCAGAACTTCGACTATGGGGCATGCACTGAATAAAAACCTACAGTACACAAAAACAACAACTAAAAGTAAAAGTACGAGAATCTTTGACCAAAGAGTCTAGTAATTATCACAAACTTAATTGACACTCGTATTCCCCGGCAACGGCGCCAATTTTTGATAACGCTCAATCTACAACTCTCGTAGTAGTGTAAAGCGGTCGTTAGCAAATATAGAACCCAACTGGGTTGGGTATCGATCCCTCAGGGAATAGCTTGGCCAACAAGTAAGCAACTATTACTAGACTTTTAGTGTAAGTCTCGTAAAAAGGGGGGATTGTAATGTGTCACCAAAATATTAAAGTAAAAACTGAAAATAGCAACGTAAAAAGAAAGAATGTTTAGTAGGTTGTAAAACAATGGGAATTGAAGCGTTGGGGTTATGTCCACCTTCTGAGTTATACGTCTCTATTGGCTATGAGTGTATAGAATTCAGACATGTATGTGCTTATAGAGAATTGTATTCGATGGTAAATCCAGGCGTCTTTCGACCTATTCGAGGATTATTCACTTTAACTCTTTCAAGCTTAATGCGTTTCTAACGGTACAAATTCTCCAAGAGGTTAATCCAGTTACGGCACTAACTATTTAATAGGGGATGGGACCCTACTACCTTGACACTATCTCTTTTCCAGACAAATAACCTTTCTTTCGAACAAGTTAAATGTTATACTGGCGTATTCTTGCGTTTACAACCACAAAGAATTTAGATTAAGATGAAGAGAATAATGATATAAGCAGCATACGTGTCACGAACTCACAAGCTCATAGTAATAGATAGTACCTCATTCGGCTTCCATAACCCCAACAGAGAAGTTTAGTTACCCATGAATGCAAAGGAAATCACAATTGACATTGTTATTATACCACAAGAAGAATTTCGTGTAGCACAAGTGTGGTAGGCGTTAGGCGTGATTTCTTGCAAGTAACATTTCTCTTGTTGTGGAAATTAAGAGTAGATGAATAGAAGAAGAAGTAGAAAGATGAATTAAAACTAGAATGAGAATTGTTGAGGAATAGTAGAAGAATGTATATGGCTCTCTCCTCCAATCTCTAGCATGATAGGGTATTTATAATACTCATATCCTAATCCTACTAAGCTAATGAAATACTTAACCAAATCCTACTAAGCTAATGAAATACTTAACCTAATTGTACTAGGTTAATGTAACATTATCCAAATCCAAATAGACTAATGAAATACTTAACCCAATTGTACTAGGTTAATGTATTATTATCCTAATCCAAATAAATTACTGCTAGTCCCCAAAGTCTTCAGAATTGTTGTTTTTGCCCGGGACAGATTTTCCATGCGTCACTTTTGGTCCTTGGCGTCCAAGCTTTGCTTTCCTCCTTTTGTGAAGCTTTCTTTGGCGTCAAGTTATCCATAAAATGCTGAATTCTGCATCATTTACACCTGGAACTTTGCTAATCATGTTCGTTAGCTCACTTACAGGAAAAAGGACTAAAAGTGCATGAAATATATAATTTGTTCTCAAAACTAGGCTAAAATATGGGCAAAATATATTGATATAGGCGCGTAATATCGCCTATCATCAATAAGTCATAATAAGGGATTGTTGAATGAATATACATCATGAATTGCGTCAACTTTGAATTTTTCAACATCATATCATAAGTTGTTGAATTCACTCGTGACATGTGTTTGTTCAATGAATGCTTGTTATGAACTACGAAAATTCTCAATCTATTAATATTATATCAAATGCTATTATTAAATAACTCATGACAAGGGATTGTGGAATGAATGTACGTCATGAATTGTGTCGACTCTTAATTTGTAAACATTAGATGAAAATTTATTATATTCGTTTGTGACATCTGATTGTTGAATGAATGTACGTCAATAACTACGACAATTCTAAATTTTTAAACATTATATCAAATGCTATTATCAAATAACTCATGACAAGGGATCGTTGAATGAATCTACATCATGAATTGCGTCTATTAGTACTTTGTCAATATTATATCAAATAACTTTACTAAATTAACTTGAAACATGTGATTGTTGAATGAATGTACGTCATGAATTGTGACCATTCTAAATTTGTCATCATTATATCAATAAGACTTTATTAAATTGACTAGTAATAAGGGATTGCTGAATGAATGTACGTAATAATGAATATCGTCGATTCTAAATTTTTTAATATTATATCAAATAACTTTAATAAATTAACTCATGACATGTAATTGTTGAATGAATGTACGTCATGAATTGCGACCATTCTCAATTTATCTACATTATATCAATAAGACTTTATTAAACTGACTAGTAACAAGGGATTGTTGAATGAATGTACGTACTAATGAATTGCGTCGATTCTCAATTTATCAACATTAAATGCAATAACTTTATCAAATTAACTCGTGACAATGGATTGTTGAATGAATGTATGTTATAATGAATTGTGTCCATTCTTTTTTTATCAATATTATATGAAATAACTTTATTAAATTATCTCGTGACAAGGGATTGTTGAACAAATGTACGTAATAATGAATTGCGTCGATTCTCAATTTGTCAATATTATATGCAATAACTTTATTAAATTAACTCGTGACAATGAATTGTTGAATGAATGTATGTCATGAATTGCGTCGACTCTCAATTTGTCACCGTTATATCAATAAGACTTTATTAAATTGACTAGTAACAAGGAATTATTGAAAGAATGTACGTAATAATGAATAGCGTCGATTCTCAATTTGTCAACATTATATCAAATAACTTTACTAAATTAATTCGTGACATGTGATTTTTGAATGAATGTACATCATGAATTGCGACTACTCTCAATTTGTCGACATTATATCAATATGACTTTATTAAATTGACTAATACCAAGGAATTGTTCAATGAATGTACTTAATAATAAATTGTGTTGATTCTCAATTTGTCAACCTTATATGAAATAACTTTATTAAATTAACTCGTGACAATGAATTATTGAATGAATGTATGTCATGAAATACATCGACTCTCAATTTATCACCATTATATCAAATACTATAATTAAATTGACTAGTAACAAGGGATTGTTGAATGAATGTACGTAATAATGAATTGCTTTGATTCTCAATTTGTTAATATTAAATGCAATAACTTTATTAAATTAAATCGTGACAATGGATTGTTGAATGAATGTACGTTATAATGAATTGTGTCCATTCTCAATTTATCAATATTATATGAAATGACTTTATTAAATTATCTCGTGACAAGGGATTGTTGAATTAATATACGTAATAATGAACTGCGTTGATTCTCCCTTTGCTAACATTAAATGAAATTACTTTATTAAATTAACTCATGACAAGTTGTTGAATGAATGTACATAATAAGTGTCGTTGTGCCACACGATATATTTTGCTTTACGGTCTTTTTGTTGATCAATCTAAGTATGGGTTTGCCCATGAAATATATTTTTTTTAAATATTTCACATCACTAAAAAAAATTATCAAGACGGTGTTTGTCCACCAAAATTAAATTTAAGATGTAGCGTATTTAGGTCACTAAGGTAAATTATCATCGTGCAATACAATCTGCAATTTGCAATAAGATTAAAAATCGATTTGTAATGAAAAATAAATGGTAAGGTAACCGAACTGGAATCAATAATATTGACACTTTTATAATGACCGTCGTTAATATCCAATCTGTGTTTGTGCCGTGCATAGTCGACTAAGGAGACGTGGCTTCCATGAAATGAACTGTAACTTTATCCAAACCAAGGTAGGCTAGGAAAAGCTAGGCTAAAAAGGGATCAAATCGTTCACACTATTACATGCAATTATTGAGAGCAATCAAATCGGATAGTGGCCAAGCAGTCAATGATTGTCCCTTTTTGGTGGTAAATTTTTCATGTTTTTTAGAACCTACTGCAATGTTAAACAAAATAAAACCAACTTGAAAATTTAAGTCTAGTAAAACTCAACCTTTAAAATATATATGAAGGGTATAGTTGAACATTTTAATTATTAATTAGCTTGAACGTTCTAAAAAATGAAAAATGAAAAACGCATAATTTTAGATTGGCCGAAGTATTGGTTGGTTTAAGACCTACGATCTAATAATGGTGAGAGATATGACATGCTTCACTCAATATTCACATCAAATTAATGAGCTTGCATAAAAAAAGGAGCTATGAAATCCTGTACATCTTACTATTACTTTTTCAATCACTCATGACATGGGGTGGAGCGGTGACTGTGTACTAAAGGGATTCATCAGTACAAACAGGCTGTCAACTTTGCCTATTGACTGTTCTAAAATTTTAAAGTTGGTTTTTATTATCGAAAAAAATCAATGCAGCTAACTCACGTCTTTTTTTAGTGATTTTTAACTCTGTGTTTTCTTATTCAGTTTTTAGTCATTTACAATGTCTCAGGACTCTCAAACATCCAATGCAACCAACAAGCCTCATTTTTTTTTGTTATTACAGTAATCCAGCTGTCTTGTGGAAGTCACACACCGATTCAAATCCAGGTTGACTGTTCTTTAACTGCGCGGTTGGCTGATAACGCTCAATCTACAACTCTCGTAAGAGTGTAAAGCGGTCGTTGTCAAATATAGAACCCAACTGGGTTGGGTATCGATCCCTCAGGGAATAGCTTGGTCAACAAGTAAGCAAAGATTACTAGACTTTTAGTGCAAGTCTCGTAAAAGAGGGGATTGTAAAGTGTAACCAAATTATTAAAGTAAAAACTGAAAATAGTAAAGTAAAAAGAAAGAATGTTTAGTAGGTTGTAAAACAATGAGAATTGAGGAGTTAGGGTTATGTCCACCTTATGAGTTTTATGTCTCTATTGGCTATGAGTGTGCGGAATTCAGACATGCATGTGCTTATAGAGAATTGTATTCTATGGTAAATCCAAGCGTCTTTCGACCTCAACTAGGATTATTTCACTTTAACTCTTTCGATCTTAAAGCGTGTCTAACGGTACAAATTCTCCAAGAGGTTAATCGAGTTACGACACTAAATTTTTAATAGGGGATGGGACCCTTTTACCTTGACATTATCTCTTTTCCAGACATATAACTTTTCTTTCGAATAAGTTAATGCTATACTGGCGTATTCTATGCATTTGCAACCACAAAGAATTTAGATTAAGATGAAGAGAATAATGATATAAGCAGCATACGTGTCGCGAACTCACAAACTCATAGCAATAGATAGTATCTCATATGGCTTCCATAACCCCAACAGAGAAGTTTAGTTACCCATGAATGAGAAGGAAATCATAATTGACATTGTTATTATACCACAATAGAGATTTCGTGTAGTAATAGTGTGGTAGGCGTTAGGCGTGAATTCCAAGCAAAGTAACGTTTCTCTTGTTGCGGAAATTAAGAATTGAATAGATGAATAGAAGAAGAATACAAAGTAGAATTAATGGAAGAATTAAAAGTAGTAGTGAATGATTTGTAAGGTAAGATGAGAATTATTAAAATCTCTAGCAAAATAGGGTATTTATAATACCCATATCCTATTCCTACTAAGCTAATAAAATACTTAACCCAATCCTACTAGGTTAAAGTATCATTATCCTAATCCTAATAAATTACTGTTAGTCCCCAAAGTCTTCAGAATTGTTGTTTTTGCCCGGGACAGATTTTCCATGCGCCACTTTTGGTCCTTGGCGTGTAAGCTTTCCCTTTCTTCTTTCGTGAAGCTTTCTTTGGCGTCAAGTTATCCATAAAATGCTGAATTCTGCATCATTTATACCTGAAAACTTGCTAATCACATTTGTTAGCTCAATTACAGGAAAAAGGACTAAAAGTGCATGAATTATATAATTTGTTCTCAAAACTTAGCTAAAATATGGATAAAATATAGCACTATAGGCGTGTAAATTCGCCTATCATCAACACCCCACACTTGAAGCTTTGTTCGTCCTCGAACAAAATATCATGTCCGTCTAAACATCAACTTAGGGTTTCACAGTATCAACACAAAATATTCGTCAAGACAAGCATAGCAATCATTAACAAAGAGTAGTTTTCTGCTCATTAGTAGAAACAATTCAACCTCCAACATAGACTCGTGATGGTGGTTAATTCACATTCAACGGTTAAGGTACAAAGAATCCTATACGACTACCCAAAACTCATCAACCATGTGTGTCTCACAATATATTACCCATAATCACTCACAAGTATAGCATCTTTTTCAAACATGGGTATAAAAGTATCCTTGCTCTCGCTCTCACAAAGAATTCATATGCTGCAACTGATGACCATAGGCTTGCCCTTAGTGTAATGCTCCACTAAATATCAGAATGCTAAGCTTAGGATCAAATAGGTCTTCTACAGGTTGTAATGTAGGCTAAGGGATGGGTAGGACTATTTTGGCCAGAAATAGTGACTATGTTCCTAAGCGCTTTAATACATCACATTATATCATTAACACTTTTCTTTCAAACAACCTTTCTACTTTCTTTTATTCTACCACCCCTTTTCTCCTCTTTTGTTTTTCAATTTTGAACATAACTAACTTTTCAGTTTTATTTTTTTCTTTCCTTTTTCTTTTCATAACATACCCCTTATGATAGCACTTCTTTTTCATAACAAATTCAAGCACCAATACATTCTAAAGCATCATACTCACCCAATTTCCTCTTATTTTGTCACATGACTTTACACTTTAAAGCACTTAGGAATTTGGATCAAATTATGGTCTTGAAAAAATGGATTAGGCTTACATATGAGGCTGTCAAAGAAAATAGGCTAAAGGCTCAAAAGGGTTTAACTAGGATAATGTCCATGGGTAGGTAAAAAGAAGGTAAACAAGTATAGGTTGCCAAAGAAATGCCTAAATCATCTCCTAGACTTGCACTCTTTACATTCGCTTTACATACATACCAAGCAAGTTCTAGCATCAGCCACAAACACAGAATATACTATATCCTCACACACACAAGGCACATGGTCGACTTTATTGGAAGTAGCATAGATTCTTGACCCAACAGATGAAGGAATTGAACCACACAATATCACATAGTGAGTCACAATTAGAGCCTAAACGTCTCAATAGTCATGATTTTAGCACAAACTCTTATCATAATCTCATGCTGCCTATTAGAATAATTTCATGCGAAGTTAAGTTAAAAAAAAATTTAACTAAAAAAATTAACTACTAAAAAGAAAAACAAAACAAACATAAATGCAAATGTAGATAGAGAAGTATAGCATGCAAATACCAGCACCCCACACTTAGACGGGACACACTGCCCTCAGTGGAAAATAATAAGAAGAACCTGGTTAGTTGGACTCCTCCTCTATGTCTGGGGTCATACCCCCTTCGTCGGAATCATTATTGGAGTCGTCGTCATCAGAATTCTCCTCCACGTCGGAGTCGGGCATTCGTCGATCATCATCGGTCGGCACATCGTCATCAAGAGGTTCCTCATAAGTACCCCACTTGATTCCAAGAGTCCGTCGAGGTATTTGCAGCACGGAGGATTCAGCTTGCTCTTTTCTTCCCCTTTTCTGGCCTTTTTGTGAAGTGGTTGCTTTTCTTGTCTTTTGGTGCCATTGTACCTGAGATCTCAATAGAGTCATGTTAGCTTCATCTCGGAAGATTCAATCAACAAACAGACAATAGTGGCACCACCTCACACTTAATTTGTTGGCACAAACTAGTGAAGTAAAAGTTATCGATTACTCAGACTTCATCGATATACGTTTTGGGCGCTATATTCCAACAATATAATCAGTGCAGTCATACTTCTTGAAATCTTGGAAATAGTTTCATGTTTGATATATCAAGACTACTACATAGAGATTGAATCAAGGTATAGCATCTAGCATAATCACAACCTCATATGTTGGTAGTCAATTATAATTATTATCTCGATGAACAAGTCATTACATTTAAGAGTTCTATTGACAAGATTATGCAATGTTCTTGACCATGTCAATTCCGCAAAAGTATGACAGTGCATCAATATTAAATACAAGTTGGAAACATGTTAAGATCAATTTTACGTATTCTTTCACTCACTTAGTTGTATCACAACACATCAACCACATTCAAATCACCAATACTACTTCAAGATTTAACAATTCATAATAGGCGTAGTAGTGTAGTACTTACGGAATATAAATGAAGAACAAAGAAGTACTTACTTCGTTGATGACCTTGGATGATGTACTTGCAAAGTAAAAGGGCAAAAAGAAAATTTTTGAGAGGATTTGGAGAGGTAGGCGATGCTTATGTTAGGTTTGCAATGTGTTTTTGATCTAAGACTAAGTTTCTTATATATAGGAAAGGCTTGGGTCGGGTGTTGACCCATTTAAAATCGGATTTGGAGACAAGAAGTGACCATAGGCGGCGCCTTTTGCTTTGCCTATGCTAGGCATAGGCGGCGCCTTTTGCATAGCATTGTTGAGCATAGGCGGCGCCTATGCCATGGAATTCCTAGGCATAGGCGGCGCCTTTCACTTTGCATATGAGATTCAGAAACAAAAGGCATTAGCATAGGCGGCGCCTATGCTATGGCATACTTTGGCATGGGCGGCGCCTATGCTACGGCACACTAGATTCCGAGACCTTAGGCCATAGTATAGGCCTTCCCTTGTTCGTGGCCTAGTTTTACCTAGGCCTAGCCTTGTTTGATGCCTATATTTTCATGAGCAATGCTCAATCCATAGCCTTTTGCTTCTTCATTCCTAACTTACCACATTTAACGTGCAATACGTCCAAATCATAATTTGAAACCGACCTCGTCATTTTATACCTCTTTGCACCTACATTTACTCAAAAACAACAAAGACGATTAGAACGATGGGTTGCCTCCCATAAAACGCCTTAGTTTTGGTCGTGGCACGACTCTTCTTTTTGGATTTTTATTTATCAAAAGAAAACACGTAATAAGACAAAAAATGAAAAACGATGGGTTGCCTCCCATCTAGCGCTTGATTTATTGTCACGGCACGACATGGCTATCTCGAGTACTTAGACTTCGTCGAGATAAGTGATGGCCATATAATTTATTGAATCAAGAGGATCGATATATGGTTTTACTCGTTAGCCATTCACCTTGAAGACAACACCATTAATGTCTTCCAGCTCAACTACTCCAGACTAGTAGACTTGGTTAACTTTGTATGGACCAGACCACTTGGACTTTAACTTACCTGGGAATAACTTCAGTTTGGAATTGAAGAGAAGTACCATATCATCCTTTTGAAAGTTTCGTCGAACAATCCGCTGATCATGATACTTTTTCATCCGCTCCTTGTAGAGATCCGATCTTTCATAAGCATGTAGACGGAATTCATCCATCTCGTTCAGTTGCTTCAATCTCAGATTTATTGCATCATACCAGTGCAAATTTAATCGTTTCAAAGCCCACAATGCCTTATGCTTAAGCTCAATGGGCAAGTGGCAGGCCTTCCCATAAACTAGTTGGTACGGGGACATGCCAATTGGTGTTTTGAATGCAGTCCTATAAGCCCATAGTGCATCGTCCAACTTTCACGACCAATCTGTCCTATTAGCATTTACCATTTTAGCAAGGATTTGCTTGATCTCTCGGTTGAAAACCTCTACCTGGCCGCTAGTTTGTGGGTGATAAGGCGTGGCTACCTTATGTTGCTTGACACCATATTTTGCCAACACGGATTTGAATAGCTTGTTGCAGAAGTGAGATCCTCCATCGCTTATGATAGTGCGTGGTACTCCAAAGCGAGAGAAGATATTTCTCTGTAAGAATGCTACAACATGCTTTCCCTCATTGTCGGCCAACGCTACAGCTTCAACCCATTTTGAGACATAATCTACAGCAACTAGGATGTACTTCATTCCAAACGAATTTACGAATGGACCCATGAAATCAATACCCAATACGTCAAAGAGCTCTACTTCAAGGATTTTCGACATGGGCATCTCATGGTGTTTCGAAATAGCACCTTGTCTTTGGCATTGGTCGCATCTTCTAGCAAAGTTGTAGGCATCTCTAAATATTGAAGGCCAATAATATCCACTTTGCAATACCTTTCTTGCTGTCCGATTACCTGCGTGATGTCCCCCAACTTGGGAAGTGTGGCATGCTTCCAATATAGTAGGCACCTCTACATGGGATATACATCGTCTGATAACACCATCCGTTCATCGTCGAAACAAATATGGCTCATCCCAAAAGTAGTGTTTTACATTATGCATAAACTTCCTCTTTTGATGGTAAGATAAGTTTGCAAGTATCGCATTACTCACCACAAAATTTGCAAAGTCGGCATACTATGGTAATCCTTCCATTATTGTCGCTAAGATCTCCTCGTCAGGGAATGCATCATCAATCTCGATTTCAGGCTGCGCCACATGGTCGTTCTCGAGTCTAGATAGATGATCAGCCACTTGGTTCTCGCAACCTCTTCTATCTTTAACCTCGAAATCAAATTCTTGCAGCAGCAAAACCCATCGAATTAGTCTTGGTTTTGCATCCTTCTTTGTCATTAGATACCTCAGAGCTGCATGGTCTGTATGAACGATCACTTTGGTTCCCAACAGATACGCCTGAAACTTCTCAAAAGCATACACAACTGCTAGGAGCTCTTGTTCTGTGACAGAATAGTTCTTTTGGGCTTCGTTTAGGACCTTGATAGCATAGTAGATAGGATGAAATAATTTCTCCTTCCTCTGGCCAAGTACAGCGCCAACAGCAACCCCACTAGCATCACACATGACTTCGAATGGTAGAGACCAGTCTGGTGCTACCATGATAGGGGCTTCAATGAGTTTTCTTTTGAGGCATTCGAATGCCTTCAAACAATCTTCATTGAAGTCATACTTTGCATCTTTCTCCAAGAGTTTGCACAATGGACTCGCAATTTTGGAGAAGTCTTTGATGAACCGCCGATAGAAACCTGCATGACCGAGGAAACTACGAACTCCCTTCACTGAAATTGGGGGCGGATTTTTGCTCGATCAACCTCAATTCCTCTTTCAGAGATTTTATGCCCAAGAACGATTCCTTCTTTTACCATGAAGTGGCACTTTTCCCAATTCAGCACTAGGTTGAATTCTACACATCTTTGCAACGCCATACTTAGGTTTGCCAAGAACGCTTCAAACGATTCGCCAACAACTAAAAAGTCATCCATGAATACCTCCAAAGTATCTTCAACCATATAAAAAAAAATGGACATCATACAACGCTAAAAGGTGGCTGGTGCATTACATAGCCCGAATGGCATACGTTTGAAGGCAAACGTGCCATATGGACATGTGAATGTTGTCTTCTCTTGGTCTTCGGGGGCAATGCAAATCTGATTATAGCCTGAATAACCGTCTAAGAAACAAAACCATCCTTTCCCTGCTAATCGATCAAGCATTTGGTCCATAAATGGCATTGAAAAGTGATCTTTGAGCGTCCAAGAATTCAGCTTTCGGTAGTCCATGCATACTCTCCATCCGGTGACGGGTCTAAGTGGAATAAGCTCATTCTTTTCATTCACGACCACCGTCATGCCTCCTTTCTTGGGAACACATTGTACCGGGCTTACCCATGTACTGTCAGAGATTGGATACACAACTCCTGCATCTAACCACTTAATAATTTCTTTCTTCACCACTTCTTGCATAGGCGGGTTTAGACGCCTTTGATGCTCAATGGTGGGTGTGCATTTTTCTTCAAGCTGAATCTTGTGTGTACAAATTCCAGGTGGAATACCAATAATATCCGCAATGGTCTATCCAATGGCTCTAATATACTTACGTAGAATAGCAATGAGAGCTGCAACTTGTTGCTCACCCAAATCTGCTGCCACAATGACTGAAAGTGTGTTTCCGCTTCCTAAGAATGCATACTTTAAATGACTAGGCAGCTCCTTCAATTCTAACGTGGGTGGCTCTTCAATAGATGGCTTAGCTGGTGGTGTGGGTTGATTTTTGAGATCAAGGTCCAGCTTCTTGGGAGCATGGAGATGTGTCCCTAATCCTGATAGAGCACAAATAGCTTCTTCGCAATTTTCAGCATCCTTACTTTCTCCATTCATGAGCACAATCGCCAATGGGTCATCAATAATTTGTTCTTCTTCAAGTGATTCTTCCTCGTCATCAAAGTAAACATCAGCCACCGAGAATACATTCAGCTCTTTGGGTTGCTTCATTGCTTTGCACACATCAAAGCGAACTACTTCGTCATTTATTCGGAATGAAAGCTCATTAGCTCTCAAATCAATAAGCACACTTCCCGTAGCAAGGAAAGGGCGCCCTAAGATTATGGGAACTTCTGAATCTGCCTCACAATCCAAAATAACAAAGTCTGCTGGAAAGATGAATGAAAAAACCTTTACCAATACATCACATAGAATACCAACAGGTCGTTTTACCGACCTATCCGCCATTACGAGCCTCATATTGGTTGGAGTAGGATCACCCAACCCCAACTTTTTATAGATAGATAGTGGCATCAAATTGATGCTGGCTCTTAAATCACATAATGCCTTGGTAAAATTCAAAGATCCAACGGTGCAGGGAATAGTGAAAGTACCGGGGTCAGCCTTCTTCTGAACTATTGATCGGGTAGCGATTGCGCTGCAGTGATGAACATCATCTTTCAAATCATAACTTGCTGCCCGCTTCTTTGTCAAAATATCCTTCATAAATTTCGCATACCCATGCATTTGTTCAAGTGCCTCCACCAATGGAACATTAATGGTTAGCTGCTTTAACATAGTCATGAATTTGCTGAACTTTGTATCATCCGCCACCTTCTTTAATCTTTGGGGAAAAGGTGGTGGTGGGTATGGAATTGTTCTCTCTACGGCTTTCTTCTCCTCTTGCTTCAATTTTTCAGCTTTTTCAGGTTGCAAATCGTGAGGGGTAACGTTATGGACGTCAGGTTCAGCTAATGCTGCATCTTCCCCCTTAGCCTTATCATCAATGTCCACTACTTCGTCAACCACTTGCTTGCCTTTTGCTGAAGTTTCCAGCACCTTACCACTTCGGGTAGTAATGGCCATGCATGACCCATCATTCCTTGGGTTTTGCACAGTGTCGCTAGGTAAAGTGCCAGCCTTTCTTTGATTGAGTGCTGCTGAAAGTTGGCTCAATTGCTGCTCTATCTACTTGATTGAAGTGGAATGGGAATCAACTAATTGTTTCATGAAGGACAAATCATTTATTACCTCCATTACTCCAGCGCTCGTTGCTTCCACTCCTTTTAATAGTTTAGCCATCATCTCTTCCATATTTCCAGAACTAGATGTGGTGGTGTCACGTCTTTCTGGGGGAACATACAAACCACTCTTCTCATTCTTGTTCTTCTAACTACCTTGGTCCTTGTTTTCAGATTTATCATAGTAGTTCCGACCTTGGTTTCCTTGGGTATTACCTCGGAAACCCCCCTGATTATTCAAGTAGTTGGCCTCTTCTTCCGAATCAGATTCGTCTCTTCCTTTTGACGTAATAGCTTTCACTTTTTTGGTCTTCCCTGATAATAAATGCTTTGTAAGAAGATCCACTTGTGTTTTCATGTGCGCCATATCTTGATCACGTTCTTCTTCTCTTCTCCTTTGGTCTACAGTTATGCCAATAGATAAAGTGGGGCTTGCTACCTCAGAATCCGTGGTATGCCAAGCTCTACTTTGCTTCGTCATACGATCTAGCATATTGCTTGCTTGACCAAAGGTGAGGTCCATAAAAGATCCTCCAGCCGCATTATCCACCACTGGTTTAGTTATTGAATTCAAGGCTCTGTATAATATCTCCATTAGGTGAACATTAGTCATGTGATGGTTTGGGCACCTCGTTAGCTTTGTCTTGAACCTCTCCCATGTTTCATGAAGGGCTTCAGTTGGAAGCTGACAGAAGTTGCTGATTTCATCTCTCAATTGTGCTCTTTTGGATGGCGGAAATAATCTTTCTAGGAAAGCGTCTCTCAATTGCCTCCAATTTGTAATAGAATCAGGAGTCAGCCCATTCAACCATAAAGTTGCCTCCCCAGACAGAGACAATGGAAATAGACGTAATCGAATTGCATTCTGACCAACACCAGGATTGTCGAATGACTTGCATGTAGAAATAAAGTTGATGAGATGCATATTCGGATCATCGCCTGCTAGTCCACCAAATAATCCCTTGAGTTTCAATAACTGAATCATGGTGCTCGTGATGTTGAACTTGGCTCCGGGAGCTGATGGTGGAGGAATTATGGCTCCTGTGGCTCCGACTCCATCAAGATCATCATCATCATCGTCGAAAGCTGGTTGCATAGCTCGGCGTTCAGGCCTAAACCTAGCTTGACGATCTCTTCTGTTGGCAGGTGTTGCAATCTCAGCAGCATGCCTAGGGTTTAGCAAGTCGTCATCACCTAGGTCCTCGTCGTCAGGATTTATTGCTCGGCCAGGGTTATCAATGTTTTGTTGATGCACTTGAGCGGCGGCAAGAGAAACTAATCTCGCCTGTTCCTGTTGAGCAGCCATCCTTTCGATTTCGTGTTGTGCCTCCATTCTGCCAATACGTTGTGGTTCAGGATTGATAGGTAATAACGGTTGACCAGAACTTTGAGTATGGGGCATGCACTGAATAAAAACCTGCAGTAAACAAAAACAAAAACTAAAAGTAAAAGTACGAGAATCTTTGACCAAAGGGTCTAGTAATTATCACAAACTTAATTGACACTCGTATTCCCCGACAACGGCGCCAATTTTTGATAACGCTCAATCTACAGCTCTCTTAAGAGTGTAAAGCGGTCGTTGTCAAATATAGAACCCAACTGGGTTGGGTATCGATCCCTCAGGGAATAGCTTGGTCAACAAGTAACCAAAGATTACTAGACTTTTAGTGCAAGTCTCGTAAAAGGGGGGATTGTAAAGTGTAACCAAATTATTAAAGTAAAAACTGAAAATAGTAAAGTAAAAAGAAAGAATGTTTAGTAGGTTGTAAAACAATAAGAATTGAGGAGTTGGGGTTATGTCCACCATATGAGTTTTACGTCTCTATTGGCTATGAGTGTGCGGAATTCAGACATGCATGTACTGATAGAGAATTGTATTCTATGGTAAATCCAAGCGTCTTTCGACCTCAACTAGGATTATTTCACTTTAACTCTTTCGAGCTTAAAGCATGTCTAACGGTACAAATTCTCCAAGAGGTTAATCCAGTTACGGCACTAACTTTTTAATAGGGGATGGGACCCTATTACCTTGACATTATCTCTTTTCCAGACATATAACTTTTCTTTCGAATAAGTTAATGCTATACTGGCGTATTCTATGCGTTTGCAACCACAAAGAATTTAGATTAAGATGAAGAGAATAATGATATAAGCAGCATACGTGTCGCGAACTCACAAACTCATAGCAATAGATAGTATCTCATATGGCATCCATAACCCCAATACAGAAGTTTAGTTACCCATGAATGCGAAGGAAATCACAATTGACATTGTTATTATAAAACAATAAAGATTTCGTGTAGTAATAGTGTGGTAGGAGTTAGGCGTGAATTCCTAGCAAAGTAACGTTTCTCTTGTTGCGGAAATTAAGAATTGAATAGATGAATAGAAGAAGAATAAAAAGTAGAATTAATGGAAGAATTAAAAGTAGTAGTGAATGATTTGTAAGGTAAGATGAGAATTATTAAAATCTCTAGCAAAATAGGGTATTTATAATACCCATATCCTATTCCTACTAAGCTAATAAAATACTTAACCCAATCCTACTAGGTTAAAGTATCATTATCCTAATCCTAATAAATTACTGCTAGTCCCCAAAGTCTTCAGAATTGCTGTTTTTGCCCGGGACAGATTTTCCATGCGCCACTTTTGGTCCTTGGCGTGTAAGCTTTCCCTTTCTTCTTTCGTGAAGCTTTCTTTGGCGTCAAGTTATCCATAAAATGCTGAATTCTGCATCATTTATACCTGAAAACTTGCTAATCACGTTTGTTAGCTCAATTACAGGAAAAAGGACTAAAAGTGCATGAATTATATAATTTGTTCTCAAAACTTAGCTAAAATATGCGCAAAATATAGCACTATAGGCGTGTAAATTTGCCTATCATCATTGGCCAGTTTGGTGGTTTTATTTATCATTTTATAATTATTTTATATTTTTAAAATACAATCTATTTTTTGTAATTTGATATAGTATAATGGCGGTTGCTCTTTTTTCGAATGGCATAAAGAGGATGCACCGGTAAGCAGCCCTTCCACGTACAATTTGCAAGGACTTGCTAAGTTTGAATTCCTCCAAAAGCTTCGTGATTTCAAAGAAAATAGGGAGATTTTGATGTCAATGTTGTTTGAAGCCGAAGGGCGAAGGGATCACTTAAAAGGATTGCTAAAAGAAACAGAACAGGAGAGGGATCAACTAAAACAAAAGTTAATATTCGCCGAAGAAAAAGAGAATACCTTTACAAATTTGTTGTATGTTTTGATTTTTGCGTTGTTTTTTTGGAACTTTGTAATGGGTATGTACTAGAATTGAATTTTTTTATGCATTTTCTCCTAAACTCTTTAACGATTATGTCAGCTTATTGTTAGTAATCAACTATGGGATCGGTCTACAATTTATTACAAGTAAATCGGTTAGCACTCTAAAAATAAATCTATTACTATTCGATATTAATAAATTATAAGGTATAATATTAAGCATTCCAAATAATCAATCCACACCAAATCGATAAATCTACGAAGATGTTAAAGTTTGACTGATTCTGTAAGGGCGGGAAAGTAGCGGCAAAGTGTTTAATTTTTTGATAATGAGTTGAGACTTTTACGTTCTCCAAATGTGAATGATTTTAACTTTTGGTCAAGAGCGGAAAACTCTCCAAACTTTTTGTGATTATAGTGAAATTTTGGCAATTAAAAATGGGAGAAAAACCCACACACTTTTAAAATTTTTATTAATGAACTGAAAAATCTTAACTTGGTACTACTACATAAAGGTGTCGTTGCTTGTGCTGTATCACAGTGGATACTTATAATACGTATTCTGAAAGTGTCAATTTCAAAAAGGTATGAGTAGGCATAGTTCTGTTTTTCAGCTTCTAGTTATATCCTTCTTTATATTAAAATTATGATATTTTCTATGTAATTTTTATTTGTGCAGACTTAAAATGGAGATTGAACAGATACGTTTTCGAGTTGAATCGCTAAAGTAAAAAATTGAAAGTCTATCAGATCATGAAAAATTTGATAAAAAACTATCGATATTATCTGACCAAATTCAAACTTTGAATAGAATGCTAAGGGGTTTACTCAGTCTCATGGGCTGCAATGCTGATGAATGCCTTACTTTTCCATCATCACCTCCTGCTCAATGAATAATGGTTGGTAAGTGTTAAGGTTATTTTGATCAGCTTCGACTGTTACAGATGTAATTTTGTTTAATTGAACCATTGTTCAACCAAATTATTTGAATCAAAAGTATATTGATAAAAACAAAGTAGCATAACAACGAAGCATTTTCCACTAGCAATATTCAAGCTTATAAAATACTTATGCCATGACCCTAACTCTTGAATTGCATTATTCACAATTGCTTCATTTTTTAGAAATAATTTGAAACGTCTTTGACAAATAGTGAACATGACGCTTTGTTTTCCTGAATTAAAATTTGAAACGATTGTGCAATTATTGAACATGACTTTCCTTAGGATTAAGTAATTTGAATGTATTTGATAATTATTGTTATTTATTTGTTATTTATTGTGTAAAGTCATGAAAATAATATATTAAAAAAAGTAAGCAGAATACAGAATACGTTACATAGTGTGCTGATATGAAGACAAATTGATTTTCATTGGCCATTACAAAATTAAAATTTAAACAAACAAAAAAACAGACGAAGCAAAATTAAGATAACTAAATGAAACATGACATTTCACCACAAGTTGTTATTCTGATATCCGTCGTCGATTTCACCCATGTGCTGAAATAACCTCTGCCCATCTGTCACGCCTCAAATCCTATTGGGGCAGACTGGCACCCGTAACCGAGGAGGCCCGGGAGAACCAGCTCATAACCTTATACTTCCCATGCATACCTCTATGACAACCCAAAATTCGAACAATATCATGTCGCATATAAAAGGAAATAATCACCTGTATAAGCTCGAGCACACATATATATGTATATACAATACTTGGCCGTTGGAGCCATCACGTCTATTAACAAAACACCACCTTAACTGTACATTAGGTCTACAAAGCCTCTAGACAATGCACAGAGTTTAACTAAGGTCGGGACACACCCCGCCATATAACTAACTTTTATGCAATACCAAAAGTGACTGGATATGACACGTAAAGCCCTGAAGCAAACTGGAGCTCACCAAAAGCAGCTGGATATACTGGCTCCTACTTGTGCGGTGTATGAGCTAAGGTACCTGTGCCTGCAGCATGAAATGCAGGTCCCCCGTGGGGGACGTCAGTACAAAATATGTCCTGAGTATGTAAAGCTGTAGATAATCACATATGATATAGGAGCTCAATAGAAATCAGAAACATGTGAATAAATCATAATAGGAGTGGACCACAC
This sequence comes from Capsicum baccatum var. pendulum, assembly GCA_030864225.1. Classification (NCBI taxonomy): domain Eukaryota; kingdom Viridiplantae; phylum Streptophyta; class Magnoliopsida; order Solanales; family Solanaceae; genus Capsicum; species Capsicum baccatum. Next base: position 230,844,700 of record CM061560.1, on the reverse strand, counting down.
TTACTAGAACTTGTGACAACCTGTACATTGTATTTATTCAATCACTTTACCTTCGTTCTTATCATCTTTGTAATCATTACTGTATTGTACTGTGACCATTAGGCTGCCTCCAGTACATATCACTTGGGATCGACCCATGATAGGCTTATTCCACTGGGATACCACCCATAAACACATAAATAGGGATTGACCCATGATAGGCTTCTGCCCCTGGGATACCACCCGATAAGAAAGAACTTCCATCACTTAGTTCAATTAATCTTTGAGATTGTTATTTTGGTCGCCACCATATTTTTGATACTTTGAAACAATGACACCTCAATAAGAGACATATAAATATACCATCAATGCAATAACAATGAAGTAAGAACTCATTGACACATCAATGAAGTGTTTTGGAGTTATTAATGCCATAACAATGAAGTAGGAACTTATTGGTATATCAATGAAACATTTTGGAGTCATTAATAACACATGGATCTTGTTTGAGTAACTGGATACCTTTTGACATTCATTAGTGCAATAAACATGTAAGATTTGGAAAACAAGTAAGTATTGGAATGTCTTGACATCTTGTAGGGTGGAAACAAGTTCATTGGTAACGTAGGACATCATACAAAACCATTATGGATCACATGTTACTGAATAACTTTGGAAACTTTCTTAATAGAACAATTGTTCACTTTCATGCCAAAGATATGGTATAGAGTATGCTTTACATACCTGACTGTCAACCTTCAATACTAGTCCCAAATAGACTTTCCGTCTTTTCGGATTACTTATCTACAATGAACATATATAGCAATCTAGTATTAGCGACCAAACGTCACAATTCAATTATTTGAATTCACCAAACTAGTGGTTAAGTAGTAAGACTTAATTACACCATAAAGGGTGTCACTTTAACCCTCTTATACTCCAATTACATTCACATGCCATGCATATTCATACAACATCCTCCACTATCAAGTTTGGATTCATTTATCCTTCCAACCAATCCATTAAATCAAATTGAGCCATAGACATAAATAATCATCAATTCAATAGTATATCACCATATCCACCTTTCATAACTCAATTACCATATCCACCTTCCACAATTCAATATAACCAAACCATGCAAAATAGTTCATAACCCTATTTTCATCACCTTTCAATAACAACCAATATATATAATCCTCTATCACACATATACATATGGAAAAGAACAAAAGCAAACAATATACATACCTTAGAATTCACTTATTGATTATGCAATCCCGTTTGCACAAATAATAGGTATCGTTCGAAGCTCTCGAGATGACAAACGCAATTATCAGATTACTTTGGAATTTCTACGGTTGAATCAAAAGTAATTTAAAGGTCAAATTTGGCTAGGGTTTGTTCTTTCTCAATGATTGATGATGAAAATGAGTTTTTGAACTCATATACATGTATATATACACATATTCCCGTCCATAATATAATAGGAAATGACCAAAATGCCTTTAAAATTTAAATAATGTCAAATCTGTCCTTTGATGGACTGTTTTGATAAGCTAAAGTAGATTGACCATAACTCTTTGCTATGATATCAGATTTGGGTGAAATTGGTATTGTTGGAAGGATAATTCAAAGGGATTTCATTTCATATAAAGTAGGCCTCCCAGTTCATCCTGTACAAGGAGTTATGGTCGTTTGAAGTTGACCCTAAAAATCTATTTTTATAGGCTGAAGTAAAACGAGTATAACTCCTTACTCAGACGTTGGATTTGGATGAAACGAATTGCATTGGAAACAAGACTCAAATATATTTCTTTTAATAGGTCGTAGATCTCCCAGTTCATTATATTGTGGGAGTTATGATCATTCGAAGTTGACCCAAAAATTCGGCTGGCCTCAATAGTTTGTGTGCAAGAAATTTTCCTGCACATTTACTATTCCCAAATATACCGGCCACTATTTTATAGTTTTGAACGTGCTCGATTATTTCCGAAAACTATCCATTTTTGGAAATATTTATATCATTGGAAAGCTTATTCAATAACCTTCGCATGGAACCATCGACGGGCAAATTCTGGTATAACTAAAATAAAAAATTTAATTCCATATAAATAAGACCAATACACGTACTTGAATACACCAATACATGTACTTGAATACGGGGTGTTGCATCCTTCCCCCCTTTAGGACATTCGTCCTCGAATCTTAGCGTAGTTATTCAACCGAAACAAGTTCAAGTCCATCATTAACATTCACATCATCGCATAAATACTATGCATATATAAAAAAAACTTATTTGTTAATGTTCTAACTCCGTTTCTTGAACTTCCTCTTCATCTTTGAAAAAATGAGGGTACTTAGATTTCATTGCTTCCTCAGCTTCCTATGTAATCTCTTCCCTTTGACGATTTCTCCAACGTACTTTCACCGATGCTATCTCTTTATTTCTCATCTTCTTAACTTGGCGATCTAGAATAGCAATAGGCACTTCCTCATAGGTAAGATCTTCCGCAACTTGCACATCCTCAGTAGAAGTGATATCTGATGGATCTCCGATGCACTTTCGAAGCATTGACACATGAAATACCGGATGTACTGATGAGAGCTCTTAGGGTAGCTCTAATTCATATACAACTTGTCCAAACCTTCGAGTGATCTTATACGGGCCTATATAACGTGGACTCAACTTTCCTTTCTTGCCAAATCTCATTACCCCTTTTATTGGTGACACCTTCAAAAATACCCAATCACCTATAAAAAACTCTAGCCCTCTCCTTCTACTATCCGCATATGACTTGTGTTGACTTTGGTCTGTTTTCAGTCGTTGCTGAATTACTTTAACCTTCTCTATGGCTTGATAAAAAAAATCCGGTCCAAACAAAAGAGTTTCATCCACTTCAAACCATCCTATTGGTGATCTATACTTCCTTCCATATAAAGCTTCATATGGTGCCATTTTGATACTTGAATGATAGATATTATTGTAGGCAAACTCAATAAGAGGTAAATGATCATCCTAGTTGCCCTTAAAATCTATTACAGAAGCTCGTAGCATATCTTCAAGTGTTTGGGTGGTACGTTCTGCTTGTCCATCTGTTTGAGGGTAAAAAGTTGTACTCAACTTTATTTGTGTTCCCAAACACCTCTGAAAAAACTTCCAAAAGTTTGCGGTAAATTGGGTTCCCCGATCTGATATAATAGAGATTGGCACTCCATGTAATTGGACTATCTCTTTAATGTACAGCTTCGCATACTCTTCAACTGTGTAACTGGTCCTAACTGGTAGGAAATGTGCAGATTTGGTAAGCCTATCAATAATCACCCATATAGAATCAAACTTTCAGGATGTATGAGGCAAACCAATAACGAAATCCATGTTGATCATGTCCCACTTCAAGCTTGGAAGATCAATGCATTGTATATAACCTCCGGGTTTTTGGTGCTCAACTTTAACTCTTTGACAATTTGGACATTCAGCTACAAATTATGCAATTCTCTTCTTCATGTCATTCCACCAATACATATCTTTCAAATCTTGATACATTTTGGTTGATCCTAGATGAATGGAATACCTTGAACAATGTGCCTCTGTCATAATCTTCTTTCTTAGCCTGTCTACATCCGACACACACAATCGATTTTGGCACTGAAGTACTCCTTCTCGCGTAAGCTCAAATGACTTGGTCTCACCACTATGAACGTTCTCCTTAAGCTGTAATAAAATAGGATCTGCATATTGCTTCTCTTTCACTTCATCTACTAATGAAGATTCCGCAGCATTATGTACGATAAGCTCTTTATCCGGAGTTTCAAGAAGGAAAAATTCCAAACTAGCTAACTGGTGAAGATATTTAATCATCCCTTGCCTTTCTATAGGTGCCATCATAGCCTTACGACTTAACGCATCAGCTACCATATTTGCTTTCCCTAGATGGTACAAGATATCAACATCGTAGTCCTTTAATTGTTCAAGCCATCTCCGCTGCCTTAAATTTAGATCCTTCTGATTAAAAATCTATTGCAAGCTCTTATGGTCAGTATATATATCAACATAAACCCCATATAAGTAGTGGTGCCATATCTTTAAAGCAAAAATAACTGCTGCCAGCTTAAGATCATGTGTAGGATAATTTTTCTCATATGGCTGTAATTGTCTAGAAGCATATGCTATTACCTTACCATGCTGCATCAATACACATCCTAAACCAATTCTGGAAGCATCACAATATACTGTATACCCTTCGGTGCCTTCTGGAAGTACCAACACGGGTGTAGAAATCAACTTGTTCTTTAAATCTTGAAAACTCTTCTCACAGGCATCATTCCATTGGAATTTGGATGCTTTATGGGTTAGCTCGGTTAAGGGTGCTGAAATGGAAGAAAAGCCTTTAACAAACCTTCTATAATAACTGGCCAACCCGAGAAAACTGCGAATCTCCGTAGGTGTTGTGGGCCTTGGCCAGTTCTTCACAGCTTCTATCTTTTGAGCATCAACCTTTATCCCTTCACTAGATACAATATGACCCAAAAATTCCACCAACTTTAACCAAAAATCACATTTAGAGAACTTTGCATAAAGCTTACAATCATGAAGAGTCTGCAATGCCTGTCGTAAGTGATTGGCATGGTCCTCTTCTGATCTAGAATAAACTAGAATATCATCTATAAAAACTATCACAAATACATCCAGGAATGGCTTAAACACCCTATTCATTAAATCCATAAAAGTTGCGGGTGCATTTGTTAGCCCAAATGACATAACTAGAAACTCATAATGACCATACCGTGTTCGGAAAGCTGTCTTGGGTATATCCTTCTCTTTGACCCTCACTTGGTGGTTACCTGACCTCCAATCAATCTTAGAAAAGCACTTGGCACCCTATAACTGATCACATAAATCATCAATTCTTGGGAGAGGATATTTATTCTTAATAGTCACCATATTCAATTGCCAATAATCAATACACATCCTTAGTGAGCCATCCTTTTTGTGCACACATAACACTGGTGCTCCCTAAGGGGACATACTAGGCCTTATGAATCCCTTCTCTAGCAAATCTTTCAATTGCTCTTTCAATTCTCGTAATTATACTGGGGCCATTCTATACGGAGTAATGGAGATTGGTTGAGTGCCTGGTAATACATCAATACCAAACTCTAATTCTCATTTAGGAGGCAAACCTGGAAGATCTTTAGGAAATACATCAGAAAATTCATTTACCACCGGAATAGCGTGAAGAGTTGGTGGATCCACTTCTGTATCCCTTACTTTAACTAAATGATATATGTATCCCTTGGAAATCATTCTTCTTGCCTTAAAATAAGAAATAAATCTACCTCTTGGCGCGCCAATTTCACCTTTCCATTCAAGGACTGATTTATTTGGAAAATGGAAATATACCTTTTTCGTGCAGCAATGAATTGTGGCATAACAAGACGCCAACCAATCCATACCCATTATAACATCAAAATCTACCATTTCTAACTCCACAAGATCATCCATCGTATCACGAACACAAACAGTTACTATGCAGTTTCGGTAAACCCTTCTAACTATAATAGATTCCCCAACCGGTGTGGACACTTCAAATGGCTTAACTAATAGTTTGGGTATTCTTTCGAACTTTCCAGCAACCAATGGAGTAACATAAGATAATGTAGAACCGGGATCAATTAAGGCATATACATCGAATAAAAAGATAGACAACGTACCCGTAACCACATCTGGGGAAGCCTCTAAATTCTGTAGATCTGCTAGAGCATACGTATGATTTTGAGCCCCGCTAGAACTCGTGGCTCCTCTATCACCTCTAACACGACCAATTGGTTGTGCACCCCTTCCTGAATAAGGCATCGATAATGATGCAACAAATGACCCCGTAGGTCGTGCCATACCCCCTATGCCCCTTCGTGGGCATTCTCTCATCATATGCCCCAACATACCGCACCAAAAGCAAACATTGGTCTCCAGCCGATATGCGCCCAAATAATACCTTCCACATTTATTGCATGGCTCTCGAGGAGGTCTCGATTGGCTCATATTCCCTTGCCCTTGGTACTCCATTGTCTGCGAACTCTGACTTTCACTTTTGTACCCAAATTGATTTCCTATGGACCCTTGGAGCTTTGGTGGGGCACTAACTGCAGAATAAGAGGATAATGGCCTAGGTGGTCTAGCAAAAAACTGTGGTCTGAACCCTCTGTGGGATTCCATGAACTGACGTGTAGATCTGGCCCTCTTGGAATATCCTCTTTCTAATTCTTGTGTTCTTCTCCTCTGCCTCTAATCTTCCATCTTCTGTGCAAAAGCTTGGATCCTCGCTATGTCCATATCTTTGTTCAAATCGGCAATAGTACAATCTCTAACCAGATATGCATCTTCCCTATCCACATATTGATAAACTCTGTCATCCATAGTAGCTACAACATTAGGAGCATATATCGACAAGGAATTAAATCGGAGACTGTAATCCCTCACGCCCATATTCCCTTGACGAAGATTTAAAAACTGATCTGCACGGGCCTGACGAATCTTGAATGGAATATAATGATCAAGAATGCCTCTTTGAACTCTTTCCAAGTAGCTAGGGGTACATCAATACCCCTAGATCATTTCCAGTCCTCGTACCAATATATAGCCTCTCCTTTAAATCTATACGCCGCTAACTCCACTGTCTCTCTACCTGTTACATGCATAATATCTAAGGCCCTTTGAATTTGATCAATAAAGTCCTGTGGGTCCTCGTTAAGATCTGATCCAGTAAAAGTGGGAGGATCCATCTTGAGAAAATCCTGTGTTCGAATGCTAGCCGCCCTATCTGTACCACTAGAACCCGTGGTAGGAATGGCTTGCCCTTGAGCTTGCCCAACAACTATACGAGTCAAAAGTTGCACTGCATTTCTAAGATCTTGATCAACAACATTAATAGGTGGCTCTGGGGATATATTTCTCCTCCCCCTTATTTCTTCTGGAGTGGAGGAAATTTCTGATGCATGCTGAGCTGGAGCCTCACTTTGATTAGCTGGTATAGTGGGTGACTTACTAGTCTCCTCTCCGGCAGCCACATCTACTTGCTTACCGATATTCTTACTTCTAGTAACCGGCATCATTACTATAATAAGAGAAACAAATGGATTCAGTGGTCAACTATGACTTCATATACAATATAGGCTCTATCTCACGATCTAAGACATGAAGAAAAGAAACAATTCCTAAATTTCCATAGCCTCCTATTTATAGATGCGGTGCACGACACACCGATAAACAAAACTCTATGTAGACACAGCTTTGTAGACTCACTAGGACGAACTTCTCTGATACCACTTTTGTCATGCTTCAAATCCTATTGGGGAGGACTGGCACCCGTAACCGAGGAGGCCTGGGAGAATCAGATCATAACCTTATACTTCCCATCATACCTCTATGACAACCCGAAATTTGGACAGCATCATGTTGCATATAAAAGGAAATAATCACCTATATAAGCTCAAGAACACATATATATGTATGTACAATACTTGGCCATTGGAGCCATCACGTCTATTAACAAAACACCACCTTAATTGTACATTAGGACTACAAAGCCTCTAGATAATACACAGAGTTTAACTAAGGTTGGGACACACCCCGCCATATAACTAACTTCTATACAATACCAAAAGTGACTGGATATGACACGTAAAGCCCCGAAGCAAACTGGAGCTCACCAAAAGCAGACGGATATCTTGGCTTCTACTTGTGCGGTGTATGAGCTGAGGTACCTGTGCCTGCAGCATGAAATGCAGGTCCCCCATGGGGGACGTCAGTACGAAATATGTACTGAGTATGTAAAGTTGTAGATGATCACATATGATATAGGAGCTCAATAGAAATCAGAAACAAGTGAATAAATCATAATAGGAGTGGACCACACTTACTAGAAATTGTGACAACCTGTACATTGTATTTATTCAATCACTTTACCTTTGTTCTTATAATATTTGTAATCATTAATGTATTATACTGTGACCATTAGGCTGCCTCCAGTACATATCAACTGGGATCGACCCATGATAGGCTTCTGCCCCTGGGATACCACCCGATAAGAGAGAACTTCCATCACTTAGTTCAATTAATCTTTGAGATTGTTATTTCGGTCGCCACCGCATTTTTGATACTTTGAAACAATGATACATCAATAAGAGACATATAAATATACCATAAATGCAATAACAATGAAGTAAGAACTCATTGGCACATCAATGAAGTGTTTTGGAGTTATCAATGCCATAACAATGAAGTAGGAACTTATTGGTATATCAATGAAACATTTTGGAGTCATTAATAGCACATGGATCTTGTTTGAGTAACTGGATACCTTTTGACATTCATTAGTGCAATAAACATGTAAGATTTGGAAAACAACCAATACATATAATCCTCTATCACACATATACATATGGAAAAGAACAAAGGCAAACAATATTCATACCTTAGAATTCACCACTTGATTATGCAATCCTGTTTACATAAATAATAGGTGCCGTTCGAAGCTCTCGAGATGACAAACGCAGTTATCGGATTACTTTGGAATTTCTACGGTTGAATCAAAAGTAATTTAAAGGTCAAATTTGGCTAGGGTTTGTTCTTTCTCAATGATTGATGATGAAAATGAGTTTTTGAACTCATATACATGTATATATACACATATTCCCGTCCATAATATAATAGGAAATGACCAAAATGCCTTTAAAATTAAATAATGTCAAATCTGTCCTTTGATGGACTGTTTTGATAAGCTAAAGTAGATTGACCATAACTCTTTGCTACGATATCAGATTTGGTTGAAATTGGTATAGTTGGAAGGATAATTCAAGGGGCTTTCATTTCATATAAATTACGCCACCCATTTCGTCCTGTACAAGGAGTTATGATCGTTTGAAGTTGACCCTAAAAATCTATTTTTATAGGCTGAAGTAAAACAAGTATAACTCCTTACTTAGACATTAGATTTGGATAAAACCAATTGAATTGGAAAGAAGACTCAAAGATATTTCTTTTCATAGGTCGCAGCTCTCCCATTTCATTATATTGAGGGAGTTATGATCATTCGAAGTTGACCCAAAAATTCGGCTGGCCTCAGTAGTTTGTGTGCAGGAATTTTTCCTGCACATTTACTATTCCCAAATATACCGGCCACCGTTTTATAGTTTCGAACGTGCTCGATTATATTCGAAACCTATCCGTTATTGGAAAGATTATTCAATAACCTTCGCATGGAACCATCGATGGGCAAATTCTGGTATAAATAAAATAAAAAAATTAATTCCATATATATAAGACCAATACACGTACTTGAATACGCCAATACACGTACTTGAATACGGGGTGTTACACCATCGAATTTTATCATTTTCTCGACTGAGAGTATCCATAAGTCCCCTCAGAAATTCCACTTCTCTTCTAAGATCTGCAGCTTTAAGGTTCACATATAAAACCCCAGCAACAACAAATTATTGGAATGTGGGTCGACGATAGTTACGTGGTTGGCCATTTGCATAATCGTTTGCATGACTGTTAGCATAATTGTTGGCACGATAATTGTCTATTTTTCTAAAAGATTATTGAAGTTCTTGAAAATTTGATTTCAATAATAAGGAATATTGACAAGTCAGCCTTGTGTTATATAGCATCAAACCTATGAAACCCAAAGATCACCTTCTGATAGTTGAATCCAATGAACATGACTCTTTGTTTTGCTAAATTAAATTTGAAAGGTCTTTGTCAATTATGAAAATGAATATTTATTTTTGGTTAAATAATTTTAAACGTCAGTGACAATTAGTGAACATGTCTCTTCGTTTTGGTGAATTAACTTGAAACGTCTTTGACAATTATTGACCGTACTCTCCATTTTGGTTAATTAATTTGAATGTCTTTGATAATTATTGGTTAGCATTTAGTTTGAACGCATTTCTTGTTCATACGATTCCTAAATATGAAAATAGTGCATTTTCCATCGATTCATAACAAAATAGTAACTTAGAGAAGTTACTACACAAACAACACTAAATTTTATTTAGGTTCGGAGAGTGGGTGGGAACAACTACCAAGCTTATTTTGTTGCACCATTCTCTCAATTCTACAAGCAATAGCTTTAATGTGCCTGAACATCGCCTCTTGCTTATCGCCAAAGTTGTCCACGTAGCGCGTTAATGCGGCCACCTCCACTTGCATTTTTTGAACTTGAGTGTACAACGATTGAAGTGGATAAATACCAACATACTTGTATTGGGGGAGGACATGTGATGAGTGAGATCCACGTGAGGTGTTAGGTGGGTTACTTATTTTCACCTGCAACTTCATAACAATATTAAAAACTAAGAAGAAGAATGAAAATATAAAAATAAATGCACACATGATCTGTTCTAACCTAATGTTAAATTGCATAAAGCTGATAAGATAATGACTATGTTGTGCTATATCCTAATACTAATACTCAATTTATAGAATAGAATTATCACAAAAAAGTAACCTTTGCTTTTTTCTGACAATATTAACAGTCAACTTGTATAAACGTCGCACTTAAAACAAATTCCAATATTTTTGGGATAATATTGTCTCTAAACGAAACTTACGATGAAAAGTAATGACTACTAGTAGAAATTTAAATAAATTTCTTAAGCATTCGTCTGTTAAGCTATAGTTGTAGATCAAAAAATGAGTTAGTTCCACGGTTTGTCACACCAATTATTAAAGTATGCAACCAAAGTAACATCTCACTAACATAAAGCATTACAGATTTTTTTGAAAACATCATCACAGAACTACACATATAGTACAACCATTTGAAAATAATGGAAAAAGGGTTAAATGTTTAAGGGTTGTATTTTCGAAAAAATATATTTCCTCCATCCTATCTTATTTGTCTAAAATTTGCTAATTTTATTTGTCACTTTACTTGTCATTTTTCTTAAATCACGATGAGACAAAGGTTATTTCCATGTTTTATCCTTTGTATTGATTACTTTTTCTTCAATGTCAACTAGCCACTTTATTAATTATTATTCATAATCAATGTACCAAGTTAATTTGATACAAGTAAAATGGGATGGCGGGAGTATTAGAGAATAGGAAATTTTTAATCCATATTTTTCTTGTTTTACTATTACTCTAATAAATGTGAAAATATTACTACGGTAAAAGCAAAAAATAGTTGAAACTGGAAATTAAAATTAGAGTTTAAGTTTGGTGCATCGTCTGTGTATTTTTAACTTACACCATCATATAACTTTTATCTGTTGTAGCAGGTCATTCATTTTTTTACGTGAGAAATGGATAAACTACTACAACAGGTAAAGTGAACCTGATTGGTGTAGGAAAAAAAATACACAGACGGTGCACCAAAATTAAATTCGTAAAATTATTGCATAAATACGCAAAGAGGTAGAGATATTAAGAATCGTGGATGTTATATTATTAGCCAAGCATTTTTTTTAATTTACGAGGAACTTCTTAAACACCAAACCATTTTTAGTTTCAAACTTATTACTTACTTGTAACGCCTCGAGAGTACACCCTGGGCACCACACAGTGCTTATAGCCCCGAGGGATTAGAAGCTAACCCATGAGTTAGTACCTGCAGTGAGCATTGAATAATAATCAATAGAACAACATATGCGAAATAACTGAGTAAGCCATAGGGTTTTAAAATGCTGAAACATTTTTGAAATTATGAATCTGGAAAACATCTGTCTGAAAACATCTATCTGAAACTGAAAAAATAAAGACAAATTGACTAACTGTCTGAAATGTCCAAAAGCCTCTAAAACTGACTGAATACGAGTTGATAGGATAGGCCCCAACTAGCTATTAAACTAAAAACATGAAAATAAATATAGCCTGTCCTCAAAATATGAGGACTCACCACTACTACGGCTGATAATCTAGAAGTTCTATGCGCGATACGGTAACTGAGTGTCTGAGCCTATGATATGATACATCATAGCACAAGAAAAGAGTACGCGATCAGTACTTTGAATGTACTGGTATTCTAATTGAGGTAGGCTGATGTGCATGGTTTTATGTGCATGAGTAATAACTGACTGAATAAATAGCATGAAGTACTGACTAGGGTGCATGAAAGTTGTAAATATTGAGAATGGTTGACCAAGCATAAAACATATTCTAAATATAATATATAATTTGAAATACTAAAATACTGATAACTGTATGCTATGGTCAAGCAAATTTGAAACTGAATTACTGAGCTGATTACTGGACTGAGACTGTGGGAGCTATCATCTAACCGACATGCCCCAATATGAGTAAATTGGAGTCCAACCTTTGACCCCAGTTGAATGGGTGTCAGTATTGTGCCACGGGTACTAACACAGCCTGTGTGGATCCACTGATGTACTATTTTGAAGGACTAAGGCTGTCAAGCCTAAACTAACGGGTGACCCCTGGGAGGTAGTTAAGCCTAAACTGATAGGTGACTTCTTAAATCCTATGCTGACTACGTAGTTCTAGAATACATAGACTGCTACTAAAGACTCTACCTAACTAACAGGGAAGCCGCCATCTCTGCACTCACTCGGTGCTAAATCCTACTCCCAACTGAACTGACTCGGAATACTAAACTGATCTATGTTTAACTGATTATACAACTGACTGAACTGATAATGCTCATAACATATCTGAGAACTATTCTGAAGATATTTAGACTAAGTAATCAGCTATGTTTTTGGATTTTCATAACCCCTATAACTCAATTGCAATAATAGCAAATAGTACTAAAACTTGGGGATATAATGTGAAAGCATCTGTCTAAAATCCATTCTTGTAGGCATTTCATCAAACACTTGATATTTACATTTTAAGCTAATTATGAGAATAGTTTAAAGCTTGTAGTAATAGAATGATTTCAACATCAACACCACTAATTATGATTTAAATCGGCAAATAGCATTATTCAAACATATAGGGTTTAATAACAACAATAATTTCTTGGAAGCATGATATAAACTTATGATTCATGGAGATTTATAGGCAACTTCAAGGAAACATGTAAAGAACATGACTTTAAACATAAAGTTGGGTTCTTGGACTCTATGGATGAACACTTAACATACCTCAATTGATAAATTCTTGAAAGTTATGAAGAGATGTCTTGTAATTTGAACTTGAATATTAAAGGGGATAGGGTTTATTCTTGAAAGGGAATGCTTTTGATTTTGAGAGAATTGTGATAGATGAGGTAATAATGTTGTTTTGGGACCTAAATCCCATGTTAAAGTGAGGGGAAAAGACTGAAATACCCCTCTGGACTTGGGATTAAATGATTTGAAAAATGCCCAGTGACGCGATAGGTGACGTGCTGCGTCAATGGTGATGACGCAATTACAGACACATCGCATCGATGGTGATGATATGATAGACAATACGATGCGTCCTGATCACATCAGCTTGCTATTTTGGTCATCTAAACGTGACTCAAACGATGTCCAAAAATTTCAAAACTCACCCGAGATGACTTATAGATAACCCTGATTATGAATCAATTTAAAAATAGACAATCTAAGGCCAGAAAGATCGAAAATGAAACCATTGAAATATCGAGGCCAAAAATAAGACTAAGTGTCAACACTTGGATAAAATTTTCTAAGTCTGGAACCTCTTTTGGTATGCGATATAGGGATGAAAGGGGTTAGGACTTTACGGGGTCTTACATTACTAGTACCATACTATCAGAAGTTAGGTTATTATTGCATGAAAGATTTTGGATAGATTTTGAAAGGATTTGGAATAGTGACTCGAAAGGATGGATACAATTTGTGCTATCTTATTAGGCATGTGTGACACTCTTTAATGGAGTGTTGAGAAATGGCACGGTTGCCTATTCAAAGCAAAAGAAATGATGGCATCAGCCGTCAGTTGAAAAAAGATTTGTCCATTCGTGTGAGTCATGCATGCTTAAAAGTAGTACCCTCACCCCTCCATTTAAACCCAAACCTAATTTTAATAGGTTGTTTGGCCAGGATAAAAAACTTCACGGTTGGACTTGGAATTAGAGTTATTGTTTTCAGATATGAATATATATTGAAGTTGCTATTGAAATGTCATTTAAAAAATATGAGTGATAAAAGTAAAACTTAATTTAAATTTTTAAAAAATTAAATTTTCCTACAGTTGGTATTTATGGCAAAATAGAACTATTTTTTACTCAATTGGTTCTACAAAAATATGCTTACGAAATATGAATTTTGGTGTGCTTCAAACGTTTCCACCATTTCAAGAAGTTACACCGCTTCGTAGGGCTGTAATGTTTCATAAATGGCTTTTACTTGGAGAAATACCTATTTAAATGATATTGACATTACTACAAAATTAGTCTTTACACATTCGAGAACTCACAAACTTATATTTTCCGTTGAGTTTAATCTTGTTTAGTCAGAAAAGAATTGAAAAGGTTACTTTAATTGTTCAACTACCAAACTCTTATCTTCTTCACATTATATGATGATGTTTAATATTTTATTTTGGATTATTATCGTATCTTGTTCATTCATCTATCTTTTTTGGTTCATACAAAAATAGAAGGAAAAATTAGCGAGAAGTATGACAATGCACTGATGGATAAGCCGATGAAGGATCGTTTAGTTGATCTACACTTTCTTTGCATCGACCTTGTCTCGAAGATGGACGTGATACTGACCCAGCAAGGTCAAATTTATCAAAAGTAGATAGTTTAGAGTTGGTGTTGAGGGCAACAACTCATGCTTCAAGCCTTGATGACAAGGATATCATCCCCCATCTCCCTAGTGAACAAAAAAGTGGCTTTCTAAGCACCCTATACCCATCATGAAATAGTTAGTTGTTTTTGTGGGGCTACCTTTGACAAGTTAATGACTAATAAAATTGTTGTGTTGTAGTTACAATGTTATGGTTGTTTAATTTCTTTTTTATTTGCAAGTATGTTCTGATTGTAGTTTAATTTTTCATTATATGCACGTTAATGTTTAAGTAAATTCATAATACTGATACCAAAGAATGAACAGGAAATACTTTTCATTTCGCTGCCAAATGAAAATTCAAAATGAGGCAGTATTTATGAATAATGACAAGTCTACAATTTAGGGTCTGTGTAGTGACTATTTTTCTGTACCAATATTACATAGAACCCCAACAATATCAAAGAGAGGAATACTCTATTTAGTCAATGGAGGGAAATGGTGATATTTTTAAACTTTTTGGGTGAAAGCTAAACTTTACAATATGGAGAGAAGTGGTCATCAAAATTTGAATTGAAGTCTAATTTGCTTGCGTTATTTAAAGGTGATATTGCTTTTATTTCAAAAAAATCAATCCATTTTTTATTATCTTCTGAAGGAGCTTTACGTAAAGTATGTACAGACATTAATATATTGGGTTCTTCTCCATATTTGCTGCCTTATCACAATAACTCATCGTTAAATTTGATGTTTTACTAGTTTGGAAATAGACGTTGTTGATCTGATATGCACGAGGCTAGAAGAATTAGAGGAAAGAATTAAAGCTCTACCAGAACGTGAAGAACTTGAAGAAAAATTATCAGATTTATCCAATTGAATTCATGCATTAGACAGTTTTCTTTGTTGTTTACTTGTGCGTTTGGGCATTGATATTGATGTATGCATTCATACCCCACCTTCGCCCCCTAGTGAATGAATGATTAATGTAATTTAAAGATTAATGATGTTATCGCATTCATCATATTAGAGCGTGTTGTTTAATTCTTACCACTGCATTGCCCACAACAAATTGCACAGGGAGAAACAAAATTTTCAATAGGTTAGGTATAGTCAGGTGTCATATTTCCCTCCTAACCCTTAACCTTTCATTGAAATCTGATTTAGTACTTAACTAAATTAATTCTGTCATCTCTATCAGCAAGCATTTAGTCGAGGTAATAAATACTTGCAATTTACCCAAGCCAAGTGTAATACATCGAAAGAAATCCAAACCAATATTAGCGTCATGTTTCAAGCTCATGAATAGTATATCATGGTTCTTTTATAGTTTTATTAGTAAGTTATATGTATGTTATTTTAGTAATCTTCAAATGAGCATATCTATCGTTATACTACAAATTTTTGAGCTCATGACCTTCCAACAGATAGATAATTGAATTAGCTTTCCAACGATACCAATTTTGTCCAAATCCAATATCGGAGCAAAAAGATATACCCATTTTACTCTAGCATGTCCTCCTGGCAAATGAGTGACGACATGAGCTGATCACTTACCACAAGTCTGAGGGCTTATCAGCCTATGTCGTCAGGCTTAGACAGAAACCCAAAAATTCCAGCTCCTAGGTAATGACCTAGGCTAACGGACTATCACAGATCTGACGTCTTATCAGCCTTGGTCGTCAACTGATAATTTCAGCAACTGAGAAGTGATTTCGTAGGGGTATTTTGGTCTTTTTCCCTCACTCTAAACACGGTATTAAATCCTTGAGAAGGATATTATCCCATTATTTTCTTATTCTCGTAAAGAGCAAGAACATTATCTCCCAATGGGGTTAAACCCTAGTCAAGAAAAATCAAGAACAAACCTAAGAAATTCTTCAAGAACCTTCAAGAAACATTTGATCTCTTTCAAGATTCAAGCCAATTTCACTACTAGTTTTCACAAATCTTCAATCTAAGATATACATAGTATTTATCCATGGATCCCTGTCATCCATGAAGCTCAAGAACCATGTTTTAAATATTAAAACTATGTTTTGTATGATGTTGTATGACTATGTTCATGATGATGGTTGTTAATTGTGTTTCAAGATAGTATCTTAATGTGTTTCCATGAAGTATATGAGCATGTTAGTTGAAAAAACATGAATGTGGGTGTTTTAATATTGTTAAGATGTTAAGTACACCTATGCCCAAAGTTATGCATGTAAGGTGTTTGATGAAATGCCTAGAATGATAAAAATCATGCTTTCATGACTCAATAGTACCTAAATGACAAGTCCAAGCCATTCTTTATGATTCAACATAAATTCCATGCTATGGCTATGTGTGATTGTTGTATTATGAAATGTTCTTGCTCTTGAAGTCATGCAAGTACCCATATGTTATATGTACTCCATACCATGTACAAGATGTGGAGAACTATGCTAAGTATGAAATCCCCTATTTATGGCATTATGAATTGTGCACTCTATTCCTATGATCAAGAAGTGTTAAGGTTGTGTCAGTTTCCTTCCATCTAGTCCTGGGGGTACTCGTACCTGAAAATGTAGCTGTGTGCCTAGATACTGAGTTATGTCTCCATGATATCCTTAGTCAAGCCATGCTCCATAGAACTCAGTCAGTCAAATGGCTTAGGAAAACTCAGAAATCTCATGATCTCAGTCAGTTATCAGATAGAAGTAGTATTCCGTTAGTCAACAGAAATTCAGTAAACTCAGTCCATGTACAATTTAGTTAATCATGAATTATTCTATTTAGATGGGAGTAGGAGTTAGCACCGAGTGAGCCCAAGGATGGGAACTCACCCGTTATTTTGAGAGTGTGATTCTTAGCAATCATCCTTGTGCTCTAGAAATACATAGACAACATAGGTTGAGACATCATAGCCGGTTATATGAGGGTAGATGAGGTGGCTTAACCTTCTAATGAGAGTTTCCACCGTTTTCATTAGAGTAACTTATTATATGAGGGTCACTCGTTACTTGTCTTTATTAGTGATGCGGTATTGACACCCTTCTAGTCAGGGCAAAAATTGGACCCCAGCATTGCTATAATGGCATATATGGGGCATGTAGGTTAAATAACTACTTCCCACAGTTTCAATCTTAGTCTTAGTAAAAGAACTCAGATAGTTCTTCAGATTTTAGTATATCAGGACTGTTAGAAACAGTCAACTCAAATACAGTACGGAACTCAGATAGTTCCATCAAATACAGTCACTCATGTTATTAGTTATTAGAACTCAGTTATCAGTCATGTTAGATATCAGTAAACCATGTTATCAGTATACAAATTCAGTTATCATGTTTTCACGATCTCAGTTACTATGTATTCATATATGCACTCTCACATTCATATTAGTTATTCAGTTAGTATTGTTCATGCATATGAAACCTATGCATTCAACCTACCCCACTTGCATACTCAGTACATTCCATTGTACTGACGTATTTGTGCTATGGTGCTTTCTTTTTAGGTTACACCATAGATTCAAAGACACGAGTCCCAGATCAGCAGTAGCAGTAGCTTTCCAGTTTCAACAGTCAGGGATTTTAGCAGTGAGCCCTCATATTTCGAGGACATGATTACTACTCTATGATATTATTTATTTCAGTTCAATTTTGCTAGATAGAGTTAGTTGGAGACATGTTCCTTCAACTCCTTATTCAGACAATACTAAGAGACTTTCAGATTTGATTCAGACTTTAGTTGTTTTGGGTATTCAATACCCTGTATGGATGTTATGATTTATCAGATTTTTTATTCAATTAAACCTTATGGCATTTTAGCGCATGTTTTCTGCATTATTATGTTATATTATGCAGTATACAGGTAGAAATACCAGTCATGGGTTAGCTTGTGGTCCTTCGGGGTCATGAGCACCATGTAGCATTTCGGTTCTAGAAAATTAGGGCATTACAAATTGTGTATTAGATCCTAAGGTTCAATAGAGTCCTAGAAAGTCTGAAAACTGCATCTAGTAGATTACATGGGTGTGTTGTGTGCTACATTTATGTGCAGGAGGCTATGAGATGTTTTAGGAAAAGTTTCCCTTCTTTCAGTATCTATGTCATGCCTATGAGCATAATCTCAAGTTAAACTCTCATTCTAATCCATTCTTCGCTTTATTTCAGAACAAGCCTCCAAAGAGAAGAAACCAGCCAGCTCCTCAGCCCGAAAATCCTTTGGATGAACATATTTCTCATATGGAGTTTAGATCTGCTTTCACCACTCTTGCTCAGTCTATTTCTTCCCAGAATGAATGGCCAGTAGTCATTTCGGCCAACCCAGTGGCCAATTCAGCTGTGGCTAGGATTTGGGACTACACCCGACATCCTTATTCAGGTCTAAGTCAGATGAAGATCCTCAGGAATTCATTGACTAGATTCATAAGGTGATGGATATCATAGGAGTGACTACTGTTGAGAGTGCTGAGTTAGCCACATATCATTTGGAAGATGTGGCTCATACTTAGTACAAGCAGTCGAAGTCTGAAAGGTTAGATGAGGCAGGTCCTGTAGAGTGGGAGGAATTTATCATGGCTTTCTTAGATAGATTCTTTCCCCAATAGCTGAGGAAGGTGAAGGTTTTAGAATTCATCAACCTTAGACAGGGCAATATAATGGTAAATGAGTATTCTCTTAAGTTTACTCAATTAGCCAGATACACCCCTTATGTAGTTACAGATAGGGCTAAGATAAGCATATTCATTTCAGGGGTGAATGACAGCGTGGTAAATGAGTGTAGGTCTGCCATGATGAACAGTGACATGAATCTAGCCAGGCTTATGACTCATGCTCAGTGAATTGAGGAGCAGAAGGTTAGGATGAGGGAGAGGCAGAATGAGAGAGCAAGGTTAGGCAGTTTCAACTTTGCTCAGCCTAGATCAGGAGGAAACCATTCTTAGTTTCATCCTAAGCCATTAGTTCCAACTCCTTCTTCAGTGAGTGCTTTAGCTCCTAAGTTTAGAGAGAGAAAAAGAGATAGAGCACCAGGCTCTAAGTCTCAGGGCAGTGTTAGAAGTGCCCACACTTATCCTCTGTGTCAGACTTGCGGTAAGCACCATTAAGGTATTTGTAGAGTAGGAAGTAGCATTTGTTTTGGATGTGGAAAGTCAGGCCACAGAGTCAGGGATTGTCCTTAGCCAGGTCCTCAGGGTCAGCAGAATCGTTCTTTAGCTCAGTCCGATCACCCGAACCAGTAGGGTTCTACTTCCAGTGCTACTAGTGGGCAACTTCCAAATAGAATCTATGCTCTTCATACCCAACAAGATCAGGAAAATTCTCCTAATGTTATTACTGGTACGTTACGGGTCTTTCATGTGCATGTTTACACTTTACTAGATTCAGGTGCATCCTTGTGTTTGGTTATTCCCTTTATAGCAAGAGATTTTAGAATCGGTCCTGAAATTCTAGCAGAGCCCTTTTTAGTATCTACCCTAGTGGGTAAAACCATCATAGCTCGGTGGGTATACAGGAACTGCCCGATTATGATATTTTAGAAATTTACCTCAGCAGATTTAGTTGAATTAGAAATGAATGATTTTGATGTCATTCTCAACATGGATTGGCTTTATCAACAAAGTTACGGTCAAGAATAGGTATCCACTTTCTAGAATTAATGTCCTGTTTGACCAACTTCAGGGTGCCAGTTGTTTCTCTAAGATAGACCTCAGGTCAGGCTACTATCAGCTCCGAGTCAGGCAATGTGACATCCCAAAAATAGCCTTTCATACTCGGTATGGTCACTTTGAATTCCTAGTTATGTATTTTGGTCTTACCAATGCCACTGCAGTGTTCATGGACTTGATGAACCGTGTGTTCAAGCAGTACTTAGACATGTTTGTTATAGTCTTTATAGATGATATTCTGGTTTATTCCCATACTGAGCGCGGTCATGCAGAACATCTCAGAACAGTACTTCAGACTCGTAGAAACCACTAGCTATTTGGAAAATAGTAAGTGGGAATTTTAGCTAAGGTCGGTATCATTCCTTGGCCATATCATTTCCAGCGATGGCATTAGAGTAGATACTCTAAAGACCAAAGCGATAAGAAACTGGCCTCGCCCTGTATCTCCATCAGATATCAGGAGTTTCTTGGGTTTAGCTGGATATGACAGATGGTTTGTTGAGGGATTTTCTTCTATTGCATCCCCTATGTCCATACTGACTCAGAAAAAGGTCAAGTTGCAATGGTCAGATCCTTGCGAGAAGAGTTTTCAGGAGTGCATGGTGCACGATACTCTATTCCTCCAGGGGGCCACTAATATTTACCGCGACTTGCGGGAGATCTATTGGTGGAGTGGGATGAAGAGAGATGTTGCAGATTTTATGGCTAAGTGCTCTACATGTCAGCAAGTTAAGATAGAGCATCAGAAGCCTACTGGTTCCATGCAGGAGTTCACCACTCTTACTTGGAAGTGGGAAGAAGTGAACATGGCTTTCGTGTCGGGTTTGCCTCAAACTCGTCATCAACATGATTCAGTTTGGATCATCATAGACAGAATAACCAAATTAGCTCATTTCTTTCCAGTCCATAACTCTTATTCAGTTGAGGATTATGCCAAACTCTACATCACAGAGTTGGTCAGATTGCACGGTATTATATTATCCATCATCTCGGATAGAGGTACCCTATTTACCTCTCACTTATGGAAAAGCATTCCAAAAGGGTCTAGGTACCCAAGTTTATTTCAGTACATCCTTTTATCCTCAGACATATGGTCAAGCATAAATCACCATTCAAACTCTAGAAGATATCCTAAGAGCGTGTGCCATTGATTTCAAGGGAAGTTGGGATGACCACTTACCTTTGATTGAGTTTACATACAATAATAGCTATCATTTCAGTATTCAGATGGCTCCATTCAAAGTTCTCTATGGTAGGAGATGCATATCTCCATTTGGTTGGTTTGAAGTTAGTGAGGCCACAGTCATAGGTCCTAACTTAGTGTTTGATGCCTTAGAGAAAGACCAGTTGATCAGAGAGAGACTTCAGGCTACTCATAGCCGACAAAAGTCCTACGTAGATGTGCGCAGAAAAGACCTCGAGTTTGAGATTGGCAATTATATCTATCTCAAGATCTCTTCCATAAAGGGAGTTAAGAGATTCGACAAGAAGGGAAAGCTCAGTCCCCGATATATCGATCCCTTTAAGATTCTTAGTTATTTCGGCTAGGTAGTGTATGAGCTCGAGTTGAATTCAGATCTAGCTTCAGTATATCCAGTCTTCCATGTCTCTTTGCTCAATAAGTACATAGGTGAACCAACAGTTGTAGTCCCTATTTAGAGCATCGATGTTCAGAACATCCTTTCCTATGAGGAAATTTTGGCTGAAATCCTAAACTATTAAATTCGTACACTGAGGAACAAAGAAGTCCCTCTAGTCAAAGTTCTTTGGTGAAATAAGTTTATTAAGGGAGCTACTTGGGAAACAGAAACAGATATACGTACCAAGTATCCTCACCTCTTCTCTGCCAATTCAGATCAAGCTCAAGGTAACAGTTCTCCTTAAGCTTATTTAGTTTCATGATCAGTATTCATTACAAATTTGGTATTCATCTTCATGCTCATGTTCCCATTATTAATTTGGTATCTAGTACCATTGCATATTCAGTCATGCATTTATGTATCAGCTTAGTTATATAATCACGCATCAGATATGCATGTTCAGTTATACAAACATCAGATATGCATGTCCAGTATGATATATTCAGTGTGCCAGTCACGTCAGTCATAAGATCATGTTTCAGTCATTCATGTTCAGTTCATATATGGTCTATTGTTTCCCCTCTCAGTTAGTTTCCATGCGATGATGAATGTTCCCAAGGGGGAGATATTGTAATACCCCAAAAAAATCCAAACCAATATTAGCGCCATGTTTCAATCTCATGAATATTAAATCATTGTTCTTTTATAGTTTTATTAGTAAGTTATATGTATATTAAGTCTTCAAATAACTCCCAGCTATCCGATGAATCAAAACATTCCTTACGGATAGATTTCTTGGGAAGGATATTGTTATAGTTAGCTTCAAATGAGAATATATCTAGTTATACTACAAATTTTTTATCTCATGACATACCAATAGATATATAATTGAATTATCTTTGCAATGATACCAATTTTGCTCAAATCTGATATCGGAACAAAAAGTTATACCCATTTTACTCTTGCATGTCTGCCTGGGAAATGAGTGACGACATGAGCTGATGACTTATCACAACTCTGACGGCTTATCAGCCCATGTCGTCAGGCTTAGATAAAAACTCAACAATTCCAGCTCCTAGGTGACGGCCTGGGATGACGGGCTATCACAGATCTGACGTCTTATCAGCCTTGGTCGTCAGCTGATAATTTCAGCAACTGGGAAGTGATTTCATAGAGGTATTTTGGTATTTTTCCCTCACTCTAAACATGGTATTAAATCCTTGAGAAGGCTATTATCCCATTATCTTCTCATTCTCCTTAATAACATGAACATTCTCTCCTAATGGGGTTAAACCATAGTCAAGAAAAATCAAGAACAAGCCTAAGGATTTCTTCAAGAACCTTCAAGAAACATTATATGCATAGTGTTCATCCATCTATCCCTGTCAGCCATGGAGCTCAAGAACCATATTTTAAATAATAAAATTATGATTTTTATGATGTTGTATGACTATGTTCATGATTATGGTTGTTAATTGTGTTTCAAGATGGTATCTTAATGTGTTTCCATGAAGTATATAAGCATGTTAGTTGAAAAACCATGAATGTGGGTGTTTTAAGATTGTTAAGTTGATAAGTACACCTATGCCCAAAGTTGTGCATGTAAGGTGTTTGATGAAATGCCTAGAATGATAAAAATTATGCTTTCATGACTCAATAGTACCTAAATGACAAGTCCATGCCATTCCTTATGATTCAACATGAATTCCATGCTATGGCTATGTGTGATTGTTGTGTTATGAAATGTTCTTGCTCTTGAAGTCATTCAAGTAACCATATGTTATATGCACTCCCTACCATGTACAAGATGTGGAGAACTATACTTAGTATGAAATCCCCTATTTATGGCATTATGAATTGTGCACTCTATTCCTATAATCAAGAAGTGTTATGGTTGTGTCAGTTTCCTTACATCAACTCCTGGGAGTACTCGTACCCAAAAAATATAACTGTGTGCCAAGAGCCTGAGTCGTGTTTCCATGATATCCTTAGTCAAGCCATGCTCCATAGAACTCAGTTAGTCAAATGGCTCTGGAAAACTCATAAATCTTATGATCTTAGTCAATTATCAGATAGCAGTAGTATTCTGTCAATCAATGGAAATTCAGTAAACTCAATCCATGTACAGTTAAGTTAATCATAAATCAGTCTATTCAGATGGGGGTAGGAGTTAGCACCGAGTGAACCAAAGATGGGAACTCACCTGTTATTTTGAGAGTGTGATTCTTAGCAATCATCCTTGTCCTCCAGAACTACATAGCCAGCGTAGGTTGAGACATCATATCCTATTATATAAGGGTAGATAAGGTGGCTTAACCTGCTATAAGAGGGTTCCCACTATTCTCATTAGAGTAACCTGTTATATGAGGGTCACTCACTGCTTGTCTTTATCAGTGGCACGGTATTGACAACCTTCCATTCAGGTCAGATATTGGACCCCAACATCGCTATAGTGTCATATATGAGGCATGTTGGTGAAATAACTACTTTCCACAGTTTAAGTCTCAATCTCAGTAAAAGAATTCAGACAGTTCTTTAGATTTTAGTATATCAGAACTGTTATAAACAGTCAACTCAAATACAATATGGAACTCAGATAGTTCCATCAAATTTAGGACTATCAGATAAAATCACTCATGTTATCAGTTATCAAAACTCAGTTATCAGTCATGTTAGATATCAGGTAACTATGTTATCAGTATACAAATTCAGTTATCATGTTTTCACGATCTCAGTTACTATGTATTCATGTATGCACTCTCACGTTAATATTAGTTATTCAGTTAGTATTGTTCATGCATATGAACCCCATACATTCAGCCTACCCAACTTGTATACTTAGTACATTCCATCGTACTGCCGCATTTGCGCTATGGTTCTTTCTTTTTATGTTACACCACAGATTTAGAGACACGAGTCCCAGATCAACAATAGCAATAGTATTCCAGTTTCAGCAGTCAGGGATTTTAGCAGTAAGTCCTCATCTTTTAAGGACATGATTATTATTCTATGATATTATTTATTTCAGTTCAGTTTTGCTAGATGGAGTTAATTGGAGACAGGTTTCTTCAACTCCTTATTCAGACAGTACTTAAAGGCTTTCAGATTTGATTTAGACCTCAGGTTTTTTGGGTATTCGATACCCCATATCGATGTTATGATTTATCAGATGTTTTATTCAGTTGAACCTTATGGCCTTTCAGCGCATGTTTTCTGCATTATTATGTTATATTATGCAGTATAGAAGTACAGATATTAGTCATGGGTTAGCTTGTGATCTTTCAGGGTTATGAGCACTATGTAGCGTTCTGGTTCCAGATAATTGAGGCGTTACACCAAGCATGCTATAGGGGAGGCTCATCATTAATGCAATGTCATGAATTTTTTTCAGCAAAGCAAGTTGTCAAGTGTAAAATTAAACACAAATGGAATTTGTTTTAATATGGTCTTCTAGTGTTTTGGTATTATTTGATGATATAAAACATCAATTACCTAAGTTAGTGGTTAGGCATGATAAATTAAAAATAACTTTATTTTATGTTCATGTCCACAAAATTTACATTCTATTTTATGACAACAACTAAAAAACAATTCTAATTTATATGCATGAACAAACACAATTGCAACTCCAACTATAACTCCAACTTCTAATTTATCACTGCCAAACACGTACTACAATTGCCTCAACTCAACTATTCCTTATCCATTATATAAATAGGGATCACCATTGCACTAAATCACTCATCTTCTCAACATCATTGCAGAAAACTCTTTCTAAAAAAACAAACCTTTCTTTCTATCAAACAAAACTCTATACGTGAGTTGAAGTAATTTATTTTTTCTTCTCCTAACATGACAAGTATTAAACTGGATTTCTTTTGTTCTCAACTTTTTATTTATTTTTTTCCGTTTAAAATTAAGGAATATTATTTGAGACATAGTTTTTTCATATTGCATGTCTGATTTAGATTTTAGTTTTGTATTCTCAATATTATTTGGGACATAGTTTGTTCATATTGCATGACTGATTTAGATTTTAGTTTTGCAAATTTTTTTAATTATGTGCTAAAGTTTTTTTCATTTATTTTGTAGCGGTGGCAGATCCAGTATGGGACACGGCTGTATTGATGAACGCATTCAGGAATCTTCAGAGGACGGACAGGATTTACGCTGGGAGTTGACCACCACTAGAGCGAGGCTGATTAAGGAGATGCATAGAATTGTGGATCTTTTGCCCAATGGATTTCCGAAAGATAACAAGAATAATAATAATAATAATTAGGCTTATTTTTTTTAAATAATATGTCATCTTATGTAGTACTTTTTATCAAGTAATTTTTGTTGTATGTAGTAGTATGTAATTTGTTTTGGTCGAATCTAGTCTGGGTACCCTTTTTTCTCTTTTATTATTAATGAAGAACGTCTATATTTTCTCCTATTAATATTAGTTCTTTTTTAACTCACCTATTATTAATGCCAGTCAACTTATTTACGTGACTTAAATATCCAAAAACATACACAGTGAAATTTAAATAGTTTTATAGTCACGAAATTGATTCTTAATATTTAGCCTCCCCAAAACTCATGCAAAGCAGTATTACTTGGCTTCCACAAAATCACTGAAGTATGAAAACTCACAATATAAATTTGGTTCCAATGTTATGAGAGTTATTTTATGGAGTAATATTAATCTAGGCTTTAAAAAACTAAATGCAATTTTCTGTCTTCCTAGTGGCACTAGCTATCGGTTAGTCGAACGATGTTTAAAACTGCCTGCAAGAGATAACTCATCCAAAGGAATAGGGTTTCCTAAATAACAAGCATACTTTCAACAGCTTAGTTTGTTATTAAAAAAGTTGACATTTTACTATCACAAAAGATTATTCCTCTATTTTATTAAAATTACAAATATCGTATTTACTGATTTAATCTTCTTTTAATTTGTTAACATAACTCAAACATATTTAACATAGTTGAACATGCAGAGACAAAATTAAATTTAGATTGAAATGAAAATACAGAGAACATTCAAATAATTTATATTGGAAAGATAAGATTGTAATTAAACCAAGGTGGTTGAAAAGGCTTCATAAGCATTGAATAATCAATTTCAAGTGGGAGAGTTCTATTTAAAATATCTCTAGTTTTAATTAATACTTATACGTTGCTTAATGATTTTTGATAAGTTCAATGGTAAAAATATTACTCAATACTTAGTTGTTCATTCAATATTTACTAACAAGTTACATCACTAACTTATTCTTTTGCTTATTTTCAGGACAAAATTGATAAGATTTATGTGAAGCTGATGGATATTGATGGCAAGTTGGATGGTCTTCACCAAGAATTATCTGCATGCATCGATGTGATTCAAGAGAATTTTGAACGGTTGGAAAGCTACCATGAGACGTTGGATGTCCAAGTTGATGCTCTGCATACTAGGATAAGTGCTATACTTGTACGATTAGGCATCGATACTAGTGTTCCATTTTACCCTCCTTTGTCGGTTCCTTCAACACCTACTTCATCACTCTCTCCATCCCCATCGCCACCCCCCCATATTTTCATGCCTCGGCGATGTATTAGTTGTTTTTCATTCGTAATTATTGTTTAAATGAATGAAATCCTTTGTGTAGCCTATTTTTAATGTATTTCTAACATTTTATGATGATTTTCTTTTCTACCCAATTGTTGGACATATTCCTTAAATAAATAAACCACCAAGGTTTCAAATCTAATTGTAAAAGCAAAAAAATTTCATGCAAAGACTTCACGTCATGATAAAATATGTGTACTAAGATAGAGATGATAAAATAGCATGTACATTAATATCCCTACATTATATTAGGCACTATATAAAGGTTGCTTACAACATCTATAGTTCATTATCTTAGCCTAAGCCATTTGTGGAACTGGATTTCTGTGCTTTTCGAAATTCTCGGCAATTTCTCGTACTCCTATCTATATCCTCAACTAGAATGGATAGAACTCCAACAAGTTCAACGAGAAAGACTCTACAGCTAACCACGTCTTCCAAAGTCTTGGAGAAGCTATATTAAAAAAAAAAGACCAATGCGATGTATTGGAGGATGAGATGACCCAAATCTTCAAACTCCTCCTGGACAAGGAGAAAGAAGACTGGATTGAATTTTTCCTTCTTTATGAACCGAGGCCCCTAACAAAGGCCTTTGACATCTACCATAAGGTAAAGGCCGCGTGTAGTGTGGAGTGGTGGGGGTGGGGTAGAGTGGGGGCGGGGAGATGGTTAGGCTTGCGTTTGGGGTTATTACTTGTTACTTTTCTTCCTAGTGGTTGAAAAATTAACAGGTCGTTTACTTCATTAAATGTGATATTTCTTCTCTTCTAGTTGTTAAATATTATTTTTTGTGTAATTGCTACTCCTGCTTTTGAAGGTTCCTTTATTTTCACTCTATGGTTTATAGTGGGGCTAATGTTGGTTTAAGTTAGGCATTGAACATTTGGTCTTGATTCATTTAGAACTACACATTTACCTACAAAACATAGTTGAGACCTAATTCATTAGACGTTCAAGTGCAAAGTACTAAGCAAACAACAATATGTAGCATTTTAATAAACACGTTTTTGTTACATATATGCGAATACTCATTGAACAAACAAAGCCACGACTATTCAACATTACACCTATACATAAATTGAGAGGTATTATTCACAACATAATCAAATTCAGAAGTTGAGATTTAAAAATTTCTTTATGTCGTCTAATTACCAGTCCAAAATAATGTTGCTCAACTCATGATTCTTAATCTTTTCTTTAAATATTTTTTGTGCATTGGTAAAGGTGCTAATTGTTGGCCTCCCCAACATGAAATCTTACATTAAAATTTTCTTCTCGTTATGCTGATTTAGTTTTTTTTTGCAATAGAAAATACGTAAAGATGTATTATATTATATGACAATTCTTCACTACTGATTCATTTAGGCAATATCTATATCATAAAGAAATTATTCCAAGCTTTTGAGGTGGATTTTATGCCATTTTTTCAAAATTGAAATCGAAGGTCATTGCTCAAACACATGAGGAAGTTGGAGGGTTGATAGGCGACATCCTACTTAATGGACTTGCATAGTGAAAGATCATGATAGGTATGACATCGGGTGCTCCATTTAACTTGCATAATTTTTTTTCCAACTAGTCACTCAACAACTTGTGCTTTGACGTGACTGTAATTTTTTAAAGTTTCATTTTTTCATCCCGATTATGTTCAGTTCCAATTGAAAATACGAAATGATGTCGCTTATGAGGTGAAAAATTTGTGACCTTCCTACCAAGTTTTTTACAAGGTTATGAGGTGGAAAAGTTATGGTCAAACTGCCAAATTCATCTTATTGTTCTTAAAAAGTGATAGATTTTGATAAAGCAAGATATAGGATCATTATTTTGACCTACCAAGTTAATTGTATCAAGTACTCACTCAACTACTACATCTTTAACTTCACTGTATTGTATTGATTCACCTTTTTGTTATGCAGATTTTATTCGAGTCCAATAGATAATACGTAATGGTGTAGTATATTTATATCATTATTTTAATTATGGATTAGCCTAGTGATATGCTCACTTTTTACTACGGACTCGTTTAGCAAGAGTCATTCCACATAAGAAGAGCTACATGGAAGATTGAGTTGTTTTGGGTCACTTCATTTTAATGTATTTGCATTGAGAAAGATCATGTAATCAAGTCACTGTGATTTTGGAGGGGGTAGGCATCATGACATAGGGTCCTCAATGCTTCCCACTACTTACTCAACAACTTGGATTTCTAGTTTTTTAAAAAAAATTCATAGTATTAGTTTTCTTTATATCGATTTCATCTAGTCCAATTGGAAAATCCATAATGGTGTGGTATATTATATGATCATTTTTTACTATGAAGTCATTTACCAAGACCTATTTTTGAGTAAAATTTTTCAAAGCCTATCATGTGAATTTTGTGTCATTCATGCAAAATTGAGATTTGCAAGCTCCTGAATCAAACTTGGGAAGAGCAACTTGGACAGGTTTACATGTCAAATCCGTCTTAATGTACTTACAGAGAGATAGATTTTGACAAATCAAGATATAGGGTCATCATTTTGACCTACCAAGTTAATCGTATCAAGTACTCAATCAACTATTGTATCTTTAACCTCACTGTATTTTATTGACTCACTTTTTTGTTATGCAAATTTTATTCGGGTTCAATAGATAATACATAACGGTGTAGTATATTTATATGATCATTTTAATTATAGATTAGCCTAGTGATATTCTCATTTTTTACTACGGATTTATTTAGCAAGAGTCATTCCGCCTAAGAAGAGCTATATGGAAGATTGAGTTATTTTGAGTCACTTTATTTTAATGTATTTGCATTGAGAAAGATCATGTAATCAAGTCACTATCATTTTAGAGGGGGTAGGCATCATGACATAGGGTCCTCATTCCTCAATGCTTCCCACTACTCGCTCAACAACTTGCGATTTTTAGTTTTTAAAAAAAGTTGCGTAGTATTAGTTTTCTTTATACTGGTTTTGTTCGGTCCAATTGGAAAATGCGTAACGGTGTGGTATATTATATGATCATTTTTTACTATGCATTCATTTACCAAGACCTATTTTCAAGTAAAAGTTTTCAAAGCTTATCATGTGAATTTTGTGCCATTCCTGCAAAATTGAGATATGCAAGCTCCTTGCTCAAACTTGAGAAGAGCAACTTGGGCGGGGTAATTTGTCACATCCGTCATAGTGGAATTACAAAGTGATAGGTTTTGAAAAGAAACATATAGGTTCATCATTTTGACCTACCAAGTTAATTGTATCAACTACTCTCTCAACTACTACATCTTTAACCTCACAATAACTTTTTGAGTTACTTTTTGTTATGCGGTTTTATTCGAGTCCAGTATAACATACATAACAATGTAGTATATTTATATGATAATTTTAATTATGTATTAATCTAGTGATATGCTCACTTTTTACTACGGACTCGTTTAGCAAGAGCCATTCAGCATAAGAAGAGCTACATGAAAAATTAAGTTATTTTGAGTCACTTCATTTTAATGCATTTGCATTGAGAAAGATCATGTAATCAAGTCACTGTGATTTTGGAGGAAATAGGTATCATGACATAGGGTCCTCATTCCTCAATGCTTCCCACTACTCACTCAACAACTTGCGATTTTTAGTTTTTAAAAAAAGTTGCGTAGTATTAGTTTTCTTTATACTGGTTTCGTTCGGTCCAATTGGAAAATGCATAACGGTGTGGTATATTATATGATCATTTTTTCCTATGCAGTCATTTACCAAGACATATTTTTGAGTAAAAAGTTTCAAAGCTTATCATGTGGATTTTGTGTCATTCCTGCAAAATTGAGATATGCAAGCTCCTTGCTCAAACTTGAGAAGAGCAACTTGGACGGGTTTATTTGTCACATCTGTCATAATGGACTTACAAAGTGATAGGTTTTGACAAGCAACATATAGGGTCATCATTTTGACCTACCAAGTTAATTGTATAAACTACTCTCTCAACTACTACCTCTTTAACCTCACAGTAATTTTTTGAGTTACTTTTTGTTATGCAGTTTTATTCGAGTCCAATATAACATACGTAATGATGTAGTATATTTATATGATCATTTTAATTAGTAGCCTAGTGAAAGATTATAACATCAACACATCACGTCATTGTCATTTTATATATATATATATATATATATATATATATATATATATATATATATTTATATAGTAAAAACAGTAATATTGGTTATTAATGTATTTTTAAGAACCAATAAACAAAAAAAATGGTTATTAGGTGCTTTGGATTTGGTGTGAAAGGTAAGAACCTTGATGCCTTAAGGGATGTGTGCTAGATTCTCGGTATCAACAAACTTTTTTTTCTTAAAGGAAGTGAGCACCCACAACCTCACTCATTCCCAAGCAAACTATTTCCGGCTAAACTAAGAAGAGATAGTTGGAAGATTGAGTTGTTTTGGATCACTTCAATATTAATGCATTTGCATATTTATAAAGATGACAAGAAGCCATTGTGATTTTATAGGGTGAGCATCATGAAATGGGATCATCAATACTTCCAACTACTCACCCAACGATTTATGATTTCAAGTCACGGCATTTTAAAGTTAATTTTTATTTTGCCAATATCGTTCGATTCCAATAGAAAATACGTAATGAAGTGACCCATATTTTTATATCATCTTTACTATGAAATCATTTAGCAAATGACATTCTGTTTCAAAATTTTCCATGGTCATAAGGTGTATTTGATTCATTCGTGCGAGAGTGAGTTTCGCAACACGAAGCCTCAAGATTATGATTACAGTTCCGGACCCAAGATTTAAGGATAGTGGGTGCTTACAAAATTTTTAAACTGACAAAAAATTAAAATTCACCTCAATGAGGTTCGAACCTGGGCATTCCTACTAGTGGAGAAACTTAAAGTCAACCTAAATGCCAATGCACCCAACCAGCTTTTGTTATAGTGGATGCTTTTATATATTATATACCTATTTTCATAAATTTTTACGTAATTTTACCTATTCCACTTCGAGTTTAGTGGGTGCCGGAGCACCACACAAAATGAACGTAGGTCCACGCCTAACTAAGAAGAGATAGTTGGAAGATTGAGTTGTTTGGGGTCACTTCAATATTAATGTCTTTGCATAGTTAAAATTATGACAACAAGTCATTGTAATTTTATAGGGTAGATATCATGAAATAGTCTCCTCAATACTTCCAACTACTCACTCAATAATTTGCGATTTCAAGTCACGATATTTTTAAAGGTTAAATTTCATTGTGCCGATATCGTTTGATTTCAATAGAAAATACGTAACAAAGTGACCCATCTTTTTATATCATCTTTACTAAGAAATCATTTAGCAAGCTGCATTCCATTTCAAATATTTTCAAGGTCATAAGGTGTATTTTGAGTCATTCGTACGAGATTGAGTTTCGCAATATGAGGCCACACGACTAAGAAGAGCTAGTTGGAAGATTGAGTTGTTTTGGGTAACTTCAATAATAATGAATGTGCATAGTTAAAGATTATGACAACAATTCATTATGATTTTATAGGGAGTATGCATCATGACATAAGCTCCCCAATGCTTACAACTACTTACTCAACAACTTGCGATTTCAAATAACTATAGTTTTAAAGGTTAATATTTATTGTTCCAATATCATTCGATTCGAATAGAAAATACATAACAAAGAGTCCCGTATTTTTATATAACATCCGATTACATGATTTATTACATTCATCAACTACAATTGCAACACATTATCAATCATATATCTCAATTATACCAGGTGATTTATATATTTGCTGGCAAACCTATGAACAAACAACATGAAAAAAATACATTTACTGACTATTATAAATATACACTCATTTAAATGGTTGTTAATGCATTATCAAGCCGTGAGCAGTTTATATATAAGTGTTCAACATCACATTTCAAAGCATGCATTTGTAGTTCTCAAATAATAATAAAAGAAAATTAATTCAAAAAATAGACAAAACACCCGTTAGAGGATCAAATTTTCTAGGGGGTTGCAATTCCCCTGATATGATAGAGAAAATTTATGAAGAACGCAAAGCAAAATGCAAAGTTGTACTATCCCCAAACTTTCTTTAAGTCAAATCTAGTCTCCAGAAAAGGTAGTGATGAATTCCAAAATTATTAATATTTAAATCAGATATAATTTTCCTAATTTCAACTTTAATCATGTGGTAAATTGAATTAGCTTTTCAGTAATACCAATTTCATCCAAACCCGGTATCAGAGTAAAAAGTTATGCACATTTTACAGAGAATTTGCAAAATTTCCTAGAAGCGACGGTCAGGCCGACGGACCATCGAGCTAGCGACGGACCGTCGCCCAAGCCTTTGTGGCCGAGGTAGTGAACCAATCTTCTTTCCAAGTGTGATAGTCAGGAATGACGGACCGTCGATGTAATACCCCATATTTTCATTCTAGAATTCTAACCATCGTTCCTGCGCGTCTATGGAGTAGTTTAGAGGTGAAAAATGTTCATAGCAATGACCTAGAACAAAGTTGAGCTAAGACCAATTGATTCATCCAAAGTTTGGCATTCGATTCTACAAGGGTCAACTTCAAATGTGAATATCTCTTAATATACATGGGATTTTTCATCCCAAGACCTATGAAATTATATATAATTGAATTAGCATTCCAACAATACCAATTTTATCAAAATCCGACACCCGAGCAAGGAGTTATGGCTTTGCGAAGTAGAGTGTGTCACCTAACCAATCGCACATGGCTACTGGAATAGGTGTGCGATAAGCAATGCGGTGCATACTTAAATGTGTGCGATAGGCAATGTGGCGCATACTTAAATGTGTGCGATAAGCAATGCGGCACATACTTAAATGTGTGCGATAAGCAATGCGCCGCATACCTCACTTCCAAGTGCCAAAAACACCCCTATCTATGTCTATAACACGGGATTAAACTCCCATAACACCAAAATAAGTTTACTTTCTCTCAAAATCACCAAGAACATTTATTAGGGTTTCAACCTAAAAATTCAAATATCTCAAGATTCAACCATGAGTTTTCAATAATTCTTCGAGATTCGAAATCCCCATTCCGAGGGCTACAAGAAACACTCATTATTTTCACGAATAGAGTTCCAAGGTCAAGAGTTCATTCAAAGCTTCAAGTTTAAGGTATGTGGGGGTTTACAAAGATATATGAGTTTACATGCTTTGATATGAATTTGAGATAGAAACTATTATCCTACGTTCTTGTTCAAAAGACTATTATATTTTTATGATGTCTTGAAGATAAATTCCTTGAGTTTTGATGTTAAATCATGTTTGAAGTTGAATCTCCAGATTTTCATATGAATTATACATGTTTGCTACATAAAGTGTGAATCTTGAAATATTTTGCTCAAGTATTGATATATGCATTTTGAACCCTATTGGAGAATTATGATTTTTATGAAAGTAATGTGTTATGCACACCTTGAGATTTGAATTATTTGACCTTTTGGTCTTGAAAGAGTTATTTTTGAACTCAAATGAGAAAAGAAATCCATATTTTTATTTATTATGAAAAAAGGGTAGCATGATGGCTCCCGTTGTGAATTGCTGAATTATTTTGTGGTGAATTTTCTTTGAAAAGATCTGAACTAAGTTCGGGAGTAGTCTTTAGCACTGAGTGGGAGGTATAGTTATGTTGTTACTTTCCTAGAACTACGTTCCCCCGTAGGAGACGGAATTGAGGCTGATTATATATAGTGATCACTAGTTTTTGGATTTGATACTTATAGTCCTACTCCAATGGCAAGGATAGGAAGGCTCTCCCAAACGTGGGTTGTATGTTGGACTCCATGTGGCTCACATGGTTTATGTTGATTATGAGATCTCCCAATATATGTGTGTGTATTCTCCTATCTAATATGAAAAGTCTTATTCTTCTACCTGAGATAAAAACATATTTGTTTGAAAGACTGAGTTTGAGAAAGTCATTATTTTTGAAAGATTTAATGAACATATATTCCAAAGAGAATTTTTATGAGATTTAATTGCTTTGATGATTTGGAATCGAGATGAAAGTGAATTGAGATTTATTATGATGACTCACATGTTTCACCCGATATATTTTACTCTCTTATGATTATGATGATTTTAATTTGAGCTAAGTGAGTCATTTATATCAGCATGCATAATTTCATAAACTGTGATGATATTAAGATATTATTTTATATAGGCATTGCACCCCCATATGCTCGGTATGTTTCCATGGTACTGACCTACATATTCGTATGCGGGCTACATTTTCTTGGAATGTAGGTACAAGGTATAGTGTACATCTTCAGATCCAGTCAGTTCGTGGCATCCAGTCAGTAGGTGATGAGTTCTTTTGATTCAAGGGCTTGAGTTAGTTATACTATTTAAGAAGTGTTGTATTTTCTTTATCCAGCCGTATTGAGTTGGGATAGTAGAGACTCATGAGCCAGCTACCTACAGTCAGTACTAGTAGAGGCTTCATAGACAGTTAGTAGAAGGTGATGTATTCCGTTTCAGTTTTGGTTGTAAAAGCACAGTTGTAATCTTGTAATTTCAGTTTTGTATCTATCATATTTAGAAAAGAGTTATTATCCGCAGATTTGTATAGATTTATACTTTTTGTTTAGTTGCTTATGAGTTATGCTAGTAGAACGGTTAGCTTGGGGTCACTTATGATCCTAAGCACCGTGTGACATCTCGAGACCCAATTTCAGGGCGTTACAAACTTGGTATCAAAGCACAGAGTTCAAGTGTCCTAAGGTGTCTATGAAGCCGTGTCAAGTAGAGTCTTGCGGAACGGTACGGAGACATCTGTGCTTTTCTTCAAGAGGCTACAGGGCATTTAGGAAATGTCTCCATTCTTTCAAGTCTTAAATCGTGCTATCAAAAAGTTCTCCAAGAAACTTATACAGATTCTCATCTTACTCTAGTCAGGCCATCTCTGCCTTATTTCCAAGGTATCAAAAATAGTTGAGCTTAATTCTCCATAGATAGTTCTGGAATTGTAAAAGAGTAACAACAGTATCCTATCAGTACTTTTGAGTTCCAAAAAACTGAAGTGCTTTATCAGGCCTGTAGAAATCGTGCACTAAGCTCGAGTCAGATATGCTTTCAAATTTCTCCTCAGAATCCATAATGATAATATATACTTCTCTATCTATGTTCTTGAAGTAACATGTTCGGCAAGTTCCAGTTCCTCCGCAGATAATGCTTTTATAATTGCTAGCAGAAGTTTTAAAAGTTTCATAAAAATGGCTTGAGAGGAGCCTTCTAGTATGTTATAAGTCCCTCGGATTTAAAGTTTTACCCTTGTTCTTATGATTTATTTAATTAAGACAGAGTAAGGTGTATTCTTAGATCGTTGAATATTGAGTGTCAAGTTTCTATCTCTTGTATTATATAATCTTGTTATCATTATGTTTGTGAAAAATCAAAGTCTAGTGAAGCTGTGTGAAGCCTATTTCGATTCACTATTATAGTTGCTTTGTTATTCATCTAATTTTCTTGTTCAAAATACAAAACCAAAGTCTAGTGAAGTTGTGTGAGGCCTATTTTGATTCACTAGCAACTTGTTATTTATCTTATTGTTTTGGTGTTAGTTGAAAGTGTGGGTTTCTCTGTAGTGACAGAAGTAGTAATGTTTATTTGAAAGTCTTGTGTTAGTTGAACTTGTGGGTTTAGAAGTGTAGTGGCAAGAATGGTAGTAAGGGCGATTTATTGAATATGTATAGCTAAATTTTTGCTTATGATTAAATTAGTAATAAAGTGATATACCCTTATTTGTTAGTTTAGTGAAGTTAGGGGAGGAGATTACTAGTTAAGGTGGATTGTTGTTTGCTTGAAGTATGAAAAGAGTTATTGATGGTATTTTTTGTGCTAGAAAAGTATAGGTTTTGATGAAAGTACTTGGTGGTTGAGTATTGTTAATTTAGGCTTTTCTGAGATTGCAAGAGGAAGTTTAGTTGAAATTTATAGAGCTATGAAAGTAATTTAGGTGTGAAGATGGGTAAATAGTAATGATGTGAAGAAGGAGGATGTGTTAACAGATTATGAATAATATAGGCCATATGATTATGATCGATTGTCATTGTATACTAGTTTTTCTTAATGCTATGTTCTATAGTTTTGAAGTGAAAATTGTGTGTGAGATTGGGTTGTAAATCATGTTTAGCTCTAGACATTAAGTTTGAATAGTTGATGGTTCGGTTGTTGATGCTAGTTATATGGAAGTGATTTAGTAGGCCTAAATAGTGTATGCAAGAGTGCATGATCATATGTTCATAATTAAGTATGATGTAGAGGTATGCCCAAGGTTCTATGGGGTTGTATTATTTTTTGAGGATTGTTGCATATTGTGTTGTTAGTGGTAACTTTGAGTTGCTAGGTGGAGAAAGGCTAGTTAGATAATTTATGATGTTCTTGATAGCTAAGTTAAGGAGTTATGATTGAAGATGTTGAGCCTTTTAAGTATGATTATTATTCTCATGATTTAGGAAAAATATAAGTATAGAAGTGTGATCTTGGTAGGCTATGATTATGTTATTAGAGATGTAGGTATAGTTGTAAATGAGAGTGTAAGTCTTTGATGATGATTATTGAAGCTAGAAAGTTAAGGAAGTCATATGGATGGGTTGTTCAAGAATGAAGTCGGTAAGTTCAAAATTAGTTTATTCTTGTGAGTTTAGCATTTATGTGTAGATATTAGAATGATGAAATTATGGCTTAATCTCGAGGATATGGAGTAGACCATCATACTTAGAATACCAGCTTTGACCTAATGGGGAGATGGTTAGTGAAGAACCAAACTGAGTTTTGAGAATTAGATTGTGATACATGTCAATAATGAATTATGATGAGATAGTGATCCCTTCTTACTCTAGAGTATTCCTTGGATTTCAGTCATTACAATACGAAATCCATCACTTGCTTAACAAATCTATGCCACCAGCCTATGCTTATACCTATCATGTATGCTCAAGCCCATTCTCAGGTTCTAGCAAGCATGTAATAGCTTCACTCTGTGATTCAAGTTATCTCTTATGAATCTATGAACTCTACTCTTATGTTGAATAGCTTATGATAAGTATAAACTCATGTTTCAGAGTATGACCAATTTTTAAACTCATGATACTAGTGAAGTTCGCATTATATCATCCATGTCCTCAGCTTAGATTTCTTTAATGAATCCACACCTTTGATATTTTATTCCTCAAGATAATGATAAGTGTTAATGTTATGTATTGTAGTTTTCGTGCTTCTGGCTCATATGTGTTAGCCCTTCGGTGACCTCTTCTTATGTTAAGATAGTTTTGATGATAGTGGATAAGCAATGGTTTATATGTGAGAGAGTTGATGACCCTCATTAAGAAAGATTATTTATGCTTTTCTATCAAAGTCTAAAGTGTGAAGTAAGATTGAGGCCAAGTCTTTGATACATGTCATGGTTAGTTAGAAATTATGTGTATGTTTTTAAGAATAGTGCAAGAAAATTGTTGTTGATAAAGGTTTAGAGAATATGCAAAGTATGCCTTTAAGGGTATTTCACTTAAAGTTATATGTTATTTTTAATGATAAGCTTGAATGTCATGTTGGGTGTAAGATGATGAATTCAATATGCACTAGCGAATCCATATGTTATGCTTAGGGTGTGAGCTCTAAGTAGATATAGAACATTGAACATTGTGGTTTAGACTAGTATTGTGGTTTGGCATGTTGTATCTTCTGATTTAGTGTTAGTCTTGATCATGGTGAGAGAACTTAGTTTAGACCTTAGTAGAAAGATTTCGCAGTGCTAATATGAGAATTATAAGTTGAATCAAATAAGTATGGTATTTAAGGGGAATAGTATAGTTGAGAGAGCATTTGAGAAGTGATACTAAGCTTGAAAGTAATAAGTTGTGTTGCATGCGGCCTAGCAATCCTATCCTAGTTTATGAGTTATTTAATTATATTCCATGCTATAGAGTTATATCAATGTTGTAATTCCTTAGTCAAATGTCCTGTTTAGAGCATGCCCAAAATTCTTTGCTCTCCCATGTCAATAGAATTTCGTAGAAAAGTGCTAAAGAAATACTCCATTTGAGTATGGGTAGTCAGTATGATCCAGTCCATATAGCCTGTAATCTAGTTTAGCAAGCAAGGGGATAAGCTCCTATAGATTCTTAATTATTCAGCTAGTCTTACTATCTGCAGTCTTATACGTATGTACATTCTAAGAGGCAATATGTTTGTATCCAATTAAATTATGAATTCAACTCAGTTCATGCATCAGTTTCAGTTTCAGATATTAAGTCATGATTCAGTTCGTAAGTATCCTGTGTAGTATCACAGTCTCTTTCTAGTATTTTCATCAAATTATTATCATTCAGGGACGAATGATCCCAAGAGGGGGATGTTGTAATACCCCAAGTTTTCATGTCATAAACCTCTCATCCTTTCTCATGAGATCAGATCCAGTGCAAAGTAATGGTTACTCATAAGTTGACACTCTTGTTTCTATCTTAGCCATATAGTTATTTTTCTGGAGGATTCATCCACTTGCAGACTAGTTCAATAGTTCATTATTCTTGAGATCCAGTGATTCAGTTCTATCAGTTACACATGATGGCTTGAATACTAAGATTCCTCTGTATTTCATCTTAATTATCCACATTTAAGAACGAATGTTCCCAAGAGGGACATAATGTAATACCCCATATTTTCGTGCTGGAATTATAACCATCATTCCTATGCGTCTAATCTCTAATCAAAGTGATTCTCACATAAATACAAGTTGCATAATCATTATCCTAGTATATGGAGTAGTTTAGAGGTGAAAAATGTTCATAGCAATAACCTAGAACAAAGTTGAGCTAAGACTAATTGATTCATCCAAAGTTTGGCATTCGATTCTACAAGGGTCAACTTCAAACGTGAATATCTCTTAATATACATGGAATTTATCATCCCAAGACCTATGAAATTATAGATAATTGAATTATCATTCCAACGATACCAATTTCATTAAAATCCGACACTAGAGCAAGGAGTTATGGCTTTACGAAGTAAAGTGCATCGCCTAACCAATCGCACATGGCTACTGGAATAGGTGTGCGATAAGCAATGCGGCGCATACTTAAATGTGTACGATAAGAAATGTGGAGCATACTTGAATATATGCAATAAGAAATGCGGCACATACTTAAATGTGTGCGATAAGCAATGCGTCGCATACCTTACTTTCAAGTGCCAAAAACACCCCTATATATGTCTATAACACGGGATTAAACTCTCATAACACCAAAATAAGTTTACTTTCGCTCAAAATCACCAAGAACATTTATTAGGGTTTCAACCTAAAAATTCAAATATCTCAAGATTCAACCATGAGTTTTCAATAATTCTTCGAGATTCGGAATCCCCATTCCGAGGGCTACAAGAAAACACTCATTATTTTCACGAATAGAGTTCCAAGGTCAAGAGTTCATTCAAAACTTCAAGTTTAAGGTATTTGGGGTTTTTTAACAAGAAAATCCTTTCGTTCTTGTGCCCAAAATTTGTATTATTTTACAAAGATATATGATTTTACATGCTTTGATATGAATTTGAGATAAAAACTATTATCCTACGTTCTTGTTCAAAAGACTATTATATTTTTATGATGTCTTGAAGATAAATTCCTTGAGTTTTGATGTTAATATCATGTTTGAAGTTGAATCTCCAGATTTTCATATGAATTATACATGTTTGCTACATAAAGTGTGAATCTTGAAATATTTTGCTCAAGTATTGATATATGGGTTTTGAACCCTATTGGAGAATTATGATTTTTATGAAAGTAATGTGTTATGCACACCTTGAGATTTGAATTATTTGACCTTTTGGTCTTGATAGAGTTATTTTTGAACTCAAATGAGAAAAGAAATCCATATTTTTATTTATTATGAAAAAGGGGTAGCATGATGGCTTCCGTTGTGAATTGCTGAATTATTTTGTGGTGGATTTTCTTTGAAAAGATCTGAGCTAAGTTTGGGAGTAGTCTTTAGCACCAAGTGGGAGATATAGCTGTGTTGGTACTTCCCTAGAACTATGTTCCCCATAAGAGCTGGAATTGAGGCTGATTATATATAGTGATCACTAGTTTTTGGATTTGATACTTATAGTCCTACTCCGATGGCAAGGATAGGAAGGCTCTCCCCAATGTGGGTTGTACGTTGGACTCCATAAGGCTCACATGGTTTATGTTGATTATGAGATCTCCCAATGTGTATGTGTATTCTCCTATCTACTATGAAAAGTCTTATTCTTCTATCTGAGATGAAAACATAT
Source organism: Capsicum baccatum var. pendulum (assembly GCA_030864225.1). NCBI lineage: Eukaryota > Viridiplantae > Streptophyta > Magnoliopsida > Solanales > Solanaceae > Capsicum > Capsicum baccatum. The sequence goes on along the minus strand of CM061560.1, from coordinate 230,802,891 downwards.
TTGTTTGAAAGACTGAGTTTGAGAAAGTCATTATTTTTGAAATATTTAATGAACATATATTCCAAAGAGAATTTTTATGAGATTTGATTGCTTTGATGATTTGGAATTGAGATGAAAGTTAATTGAGATTTATTATGATGACTCACATGTTTCACCCGATATATTTTGCTCTCTTATGATTATGATGATTTTAATTCAAGCTAAGTGAGTAATTTATATTAGCATGCATACTTTCATAAACTGTGATGATATTAAGATATTATTTTATATATGCATTGCACCCCCATATGCTCGGTACGTTTCCATGGTACTGACCTACATATCCGTATGTGGGCTACATTTTCTTGGAATGTAGGTACAAGGTATAGTGTACATCTTCAGATCTAGTCAGTTTGCAGCATCCAGTCAGCAGGTGATGAGTCCTTTTGATTCAAGGGCTTAAGTTAGTTATACAGTTTGAGAAGTGTTGTATTTTCTTTATCCAGCTGTATTGAGTTTGGATAGTCGGGAGTCATGACCCAGCTACCTACAGTCAGTACTAGTAGAGGCTTCATAGACAGTCAGTAGAAGTTGATGTATTCCATTTCAGTTTTGGTTGTAAAAGCAGATTTGTAATCTTGTAAATTCAGTTTTGTATCTATCATATTCAGAAAAGAGTTATTATCCACAGATTTGTATAGATTTATACTTTTTATTCAGTTCCTTATGAGTTATGCCAGTAGAATGGTTAGCTTGGGGTCACTTGTGATCCTAAGCACCGTGTGATATCTCGCGACCCGATTTCGGGGCATTACAGTAGAGCTAGTGATAGACCATTGCCCAAATTGTCACAAACGAGGCAGAAAGTTCAAGTTCTGTCCAAGTACGATGGTATAGATCGACGGACCGTCGAGCCAACGACAGACCGTCGCCCAAACCATCACCACTTCTGATCAGCAATTTTAAGCCATTTTTAAATGGGTATTTGGGTTTTTTTCCACCCGTTTTAACCCCTAATTATATTAGACCAGAGCTCATAACTTCATTATTCATCCACAACATCAAATTATGGTTTCTCTTAAATATCAATCCCCAAGAACAAGAAACCCTAGGTGTTTAATTGCAAGTCAAGAATTTAAGATTTCCTCCGCTAATCTTCAATAAACATCCACCAAGGTATGTAAAGTGTTGATTCATGGATTTCTTTCACCCATGAAGCTCAAAAATCCTATTTTAAACTCATGAATTATGATTTCCATGTGGTGGGTTGATTTTAATTGTGTTGATGTGGTTGTATGAATCCCAAGTTGGAGTCTTTATGTACTTTTCATGAAATTATGCTAGTATCTGGGTTGGAAACTCTTAAATGGAGTTGATTAAAGTAACTATGATGTATGAACTAGTGTATATGCCTAAGCCTAAGGTTATGCATGCAATGTGTCTGATAAAATACCCAAGAGAACAAGATTCATGCTTTAGGACTCAATTATGACCAAATTGATGAACCCATGTTGAACCCTTATGTTCAAAATAATTTTCATGTTATTGTGATGCATTGAAATTGTTTGATGGATTGTTCATGAGATTATCCTATGAAATTATGATATGTTTACATGCATTCCTAGTCATGTGTAAGCTTATAGCATGCAAATACTTCATGAAAATCCCAAATGATTGTACTATGAATTGCTGTCTATGGTCATGTGTCAAGAAGTGTCATGTCTTATCCTTTTTATGCTATCGAGTCCTGGGGGTACTTGTACCCAACAATTTAGTTGTATGCCTAGAGCCAGTGTCATGTTTTCAAGATACTCTCAGTCTAGTCATGTTCAGTAGAATTCAATCAGTCTGATGAATCAGGAAAACTCAGTAAAATCAGAAATCTCAAAAATTCAGTAATCTCAGTAGTATTCCATCAGTCAACGAAACTCAATGAGCACAGCCCAGTTCAGTTTAGTTAATCACGTTCAGAGTCTATTCATATGGGAGTAGGATTTAACACTAAGTGAGTCCAAGGATGGAAACTCACCTGTTATTAGAGGGCATGATTCTTAGAAGAATCCTTGTGCTCCAGAACTATGTAGCTAGCGCAAGTTGAGACATCAAACTTACTAGTTGAGGTTATATGAGGTAGCTTAACCTGTTATATGAGGGTCCCACTATTCTCCTTAGAGCACCTATTAGATGAGGGATTACTCACAGCTTGTCCTTACCAGTGGTGCGGTATTGACACCCTTCCAATTGGTGTTACAAATTGGACCTCAACTCAATTATACTATCTTATTTGGGGTATGTCGGTTAGATGACTACTTCCCACAGTTACAGTCTCAGTCTTAGTCTCAGTAATAGAACTCAGATAGTTTTACTGAATTCAAGACTGTCAGATACATTCACCCAGTTCAGTATGGAACTCAGTTAGTTTCATCAGAAATAGGACTGTCTGACACAATCATTCAGATAATAGTATATTAGTTATATGAAAACTTATGTTATCAGTATTAATATTCAGTGATGTCATAATCTCAGATACAGTTCACGTATTCATGCATGTGTTCTCACATTCATGTTATTCAGTCAGTTAGTATTGTTCATTCATATAAACCCCTTGCATTCAGCCTACCTCACTTCCATACCAGTACATTCAATCGTACTGACGTATTTGCGCTATGGTGTTTTATACCATAGGTTCAGAAGTATGAGCTCCAGAGCATCCTTAGTAGATCAGACGTTCAGCAGCCAGAGTAGCAGTGAGTCCTCATCATTTGAGGATAGCATGTTTATTTCATTAATTTATTATTTCAGTAGTCCAGAGTTAGTTGGGGACATGTCCTATCAACTCCACAGTTTTTAAATAGTTTAAAGGCTTCTATACTATATCATATTCAGACAGTTATTTTAATTTTATTTTGGTATTAATATATTGTATTTTCAGATGTTATATTTTATCAGATATTTGAACCTTATGGCCTTTCAGCCCTTTTTCACATTTATACAGTATATTATGCAATTTCTAGTTACAGATATCAGACATGGGTTAGATTGTGGTCCTTTGGGGTCATGAGCACTGTGTAGCGTTCCTAGTACCAGATTCAGGGCATTACAGAAGCACTTGAGGATGAGCTGACCAAGCTCATTAAGCGTTTGTTCACATGGAAAGGAACCATGTATTTTGAAAAACTCTTACTTAATGAACAAGACCCCTTGACTAAATCTTTTGATATCTATCAAAAGGTAGTTCATGAATTCCACCTTTCTCGCTCCCTTAGAAGAGACACCAATGCTGCTAAACCAAAATAGTTGGGGGGGGAGGGGAAACCAAGGTGAGACAAGTGATGCTGCTTCACGAACCATACCAACAAAGATGGCCTGTTCTAGGATTCTACTGCTTTAGGTAGTTTAGCCCCCTCATGTTGTATTTTTTGAAGTACAACAAATCTAAGCTTTTTTGAATTGAAATGTTAATGAAATTTGCAATCTCCTTACTGATGCTAATATTGCAAAAAATAAATAATTTTTAATTACAAATGCCCGCAAGAGATTACAAAATACATCGTCCAAATGCCTGGGCTTTCGTAATTCCTATACATGAAAATAAAATAAGACGAACATACTTAAAAAAATGTTAGGTTAGCTTCTCATTTAGTTGCTACTGTTAGACCTAATCCCCAGGCAAACTTTTCAGTTTCAACATTTTTTATTTCAAAGTAAGAAAGATATATCAAGTGAGTTGATGCATACATACCATATTTTGAATATGTTTGTTATAATATAAAGTTGAGTATTGAACTTCCATAAATACTCCTTACTTCAGGGTTTAAAGACTGTTAGACCTAACCTATCCCATTAGGCTTATTACATTGAAATTACAAAAGACGATTAGTACAATATCAAAGAAGTTTGCTAACATTTAAGTTGTTTCTCTTAAAATAACAGAATCAAAATTGTAATAATTTCATAAATTAAAACCAACTACTTCATTACGACATTCATTCAAAACCCAACTCATAATAGTAAAAAAAAAAGAAAAGTAAAGGAAATGCATTGATACTAATTTTTATAAAAGTAACGAGTACCATGCAAAGAGGAGCTTTAAGCTACACAGAATTGGTGCTGCTTAAGTTGAAGGACGAAGAAAGTTATCTTGATCCTTGCGATAGCGATCAAATGTTTCCTTTCGTATCACCTTAATCCTCTCTTCCATAGCATTTATCTGAATCATCATGAACTCTACACATTCCTGGGACCTTCTGATTTGTTCATCTAGGTCAGCCATTCTTTTGAGTAGTTGTTCAGTATCACTTGGAATACCATCGAAACTTTCTTCAGTAGGATAGACGTAAATACAAAAAATAATTGGTAGGGTTAAACATACATGCAAAAAATGATAGGATTACCATAATGGATAGTAGTTTCAACTCATACCTTCATATCTTCAACAACTGGAACTATAATAAATTTCTTCTTTGAATTGATATTGATATCTACAGGATTTCTATGTTGTTACACAGTTTAAATAAATGAGAAAGATGTTAACTATCAATGTTGGAATTAATGTACTCGCCTAACTGTAATACCCCATACTTTTTCCTAGCTTGAAATCGTCCCAAGAATGTTAGAAACTTACTTTGAAATATGAATTCATTTTGTACACATGGAATTTGTAAGATTTTCACTATTTATCATGTGAGAAATTAAATTAGCTTTCCAACAATACCAATTTCGTCCAAATCGGTATCGAAGTAAAAAGTTATGGACATTTTACTCAGAGCTGTCAAAATCACCTAGGTGCGACGGCCAGGTTGACGGACCGTCGATCTAGCGATGGACCGTCGCCTCGACCATCGCAGCCAAGGCAGTGAGGCAACCTTCTGGATAAGGTGCGGCGGACAGATTGATGGACCATCGAACTTGCGATGGATCATCACCCAAGCCGTCGCTACTTAGGTAGTGAGTCCTTTTCCTGGTCCACATGCGATGGTCGAAACGACTGACCATCGATCCAGCGACGGACCATCGCACCCACTGTCGCACATCCCGTTTAGTTATTTTTAAGTCATTTTTTAAAGGTGATTTTTGATCTTTTACCACCCATTTATATACCTAGTAATATCCGACCAAGTCTTCAAAAAAATTCATTATTCTTCCACAACATCAAAAATTAGGGTTTTCTCCCTAAGAGCAATCCTTAAGCAACAAAATCCAAATCTTCTTCAACAACGAAGAGATTCAAATTCTTCAAGTTCAAGAACTTCATGAAAGTCACTACCTGGTATGCATAGTGTTCATTCATGGACTCCTCTCATCCATGAAGCCCAAGAATCTCTTTTCAAAGTTTAAGTGTATGGATTTCTTTATGAATTTCATGTTGGGTTTGCTTTTGTTCATGTTGATAATGACCAATTGAATTCTAATCCATGTTGAGTGATTAATTTTATATGGAATTGATTAGTATAGGTGTAGATTCATGTGAACCTATGATTAAACCCTTGGATGATGAAATTAGAGTTGAATCATGATGTTTATTTGTTGTATAATGTTGTCTACATATACTATGCTTACCATGTGTTTGATTAAATGCCTATGTGAAGGAAAAGTGCCCAACTAGTATGATATTATGCAATCCTCATGTATGTACAAGTTTATGCATATCACATGTTTGATGAAATGCCCAAATAAATGAATTATGGATTATGATGTTGGTGAGGTATTCAAGAAAGTCATGCTTTGTCAGTTTCCTTCATCGAGTCCTGGGGGTAATTGTACCCGATAATTTAGTTGTGTGCCTAGAGCCAGTGTCATATTTTCAAGATATCCTCAGTCAAGCCATGTTCAGTAGAATTTAGTTAGTCATGTGACTCAGGAAAACTCAGTAAAACTCAGAAATCCCAGTAGTCTCAGAAAGCTTAGTAATACACAAATCTCAGTAAAATTTTGTCAGTCAACGGAACTCAGTTAACTCAGTCCAGTTCAGTTCAGTAATTCATGTACAATGTCTATTTAGATGAAATAGAAATTAGCACCGAGTGAATCTAAGGATGGGAGCACACACTATCATATGAGAGTGTAGTTCTTAGAAGTCATCTTTACATTCCAGAACTATGTAGCCAGCATAGGTTGAGACATCAACACTGTCAGATGAGGGTTGATGAGGTGGATAAGCACTTCCAGATGAAGGCCCCACCATTATTTTTTGGGGGACACTGTCAGATGAGGGTCACTCACAGCTTGTCCTTACCGGTGATGCGGTATTGACACCCTTCCAATTGGGGTTATAGATTAGACCCCAACTCAGTTATAATGCATTATTTGGGGCATGTCGGTTAGATAAATACTTCCCAAAGTTTCAGATATAGAAATTAGGACTGTCAGATACAATCATTCAGTCTCAGTAATAGAACTCAGATAGTTCTACAGAATTCAGGACTGTCAGATAAAGTCAATTCAGAATAGTACGAAACTTATCTAGTTCCATCAGATTCAGGACTGTTAGATATAGTCACTCATTTTATCATTTACAACAGTCATCAAAACTCAGTTACCAGTTATGTTAGTTATCAGTAAATTCATGTTATCACTATCTCAGTTATAGTTACTATGTATTCATGCATGCATTCTCATATTCATATTAGTTAGTTAGTTAGTATTGTTCATGCATATAAACCCCATGCATCCAGCCTACCTCACATGCATACCAGTACATTCAAAGTACTGATGCATTTATGTTATGGTGTCTTATATCATAGGTTCAAAGACACGAGCTCCAAAGCATCAGTAGATTCCAGTCTCAGCAGTCAGAGTTAGCAATGAGTCCTTATCTTTAGAGGACATGATAATTAATTTATTACCTCATTAATTTATTTATTAGTTGGAGTCAGTTGGGGACATATCCCATCAACTCCTTATTCAGTTCAGTCATGATTTGAGGCTTTTTAAACTACAGTATGTTCAGACAGTTTATTTCAGTTGTTTTAGGTATTTCATACCCCACCCAGATATTATATTTTTATCAGATATTATTTCTCAGGGTTGAACCTTATGGCCTTTCAGTTTGTGTTTCCGTATTATACAGTATATTATGCAGTATACAGGTACAGATATCAGTCATGGGTTAGCTTATGGTCCTTTGAGGTCATAAGCACCGTGTAGCATTCCGAGTAATAGATTCAAAGTGTTACAAACTTGGTATCAAAGACTAAGGTTCAATAGTGTCCCAGGAAGTCTGAAAGCCGCATCTAGTAGAGTTTTGTACATGGGTGTATTGCGTGCCACATTTATGTGCAGGAGGCTATAAGATGTTTTAGGAATAGTTCCCTTCTTTCAGTATTCATGTCGTGCCAGTGAGCATAGTATCAAGTCAATATCTTAATTTAATCCTTTTCTCCCTTTCTTCTACAGAACATGTCTCCAAAAAGAAAAAACGAAAATTAGTCAGCCCTTCAGCCCAAAGTACCTTTGGGCGAACATGTTTCTCATGCAGAGTTTAGAGCTATATTTACTACTCTTGGCCAATCAGTCGCTTTTTAGAATGAATGACCAGCTATCATTTCATCCAACCCAATGGCCAATTTAACTGTAGCCAAACTCAGGACTTCACCCGAATAAATCCTCTATCCTTTCTCGAGTATAAGTCAGATGAAGACCCTCGGGAATTTATCGATCATGTTCAGAAGGATACTAAAGTTATCGGGGTGTCACCTATTGAGAGTGCTGAGCTAGCTGCATATCAGTTGTAGGATGTTGCTCACACATGGTACAAGCAGTGTAAGTTAGAAAGGCCAGATGATGCAAGGCCTATTGAGTGGGAGGAGTTTCTCACCATATTCTTAGAGAGGTTCTTTCCCCTAGAATTGATAGAAGATAAGGTATTAGAATTCACTAACCTCAGGTAGGGAAACATGACGATGAAAGAGTATTCTCTTAAGTTTACTCAATTAGCCAGATATACCCCTCATGTGGTTGCAGACAGCAGGGCCAAATGAGTACGTTTGTTTTTGGGGTAAATGATAGTGTGGTCAATGAGTGTAGGTCGACGATGTTGAAAATGACATGACTCTAGCTAGGCTTATGACTCATGTTTAGCAGATAGATGAGCAAAAGATTAAGATGAGAGAGAAGCAGAATAAGAGAGTAAGGACAAGTAGTTCCAACTTTGCTCAGCCCAAATCAGAAGGAGAAAATCATTCTTAGTTTTATTCTAAGTCATCAGATCTAACTCCTTCTTCAGCTAGTGCTCTGGCTTCAAAGTTCAGGGATGGTAATAGAGATAGGGTGCCAGGCTCAAAGTCTCAGAGCAGTCTCAGCAATGCCCAAACTAATCCCCTTTGTAAGACTTATGGTAAGAACCATAAGGGCGCTTGTAGAGTTGGTACCGATGTCTATTTCGGATATGGCAAGCTAGGCCACAGAGTCAGAGATTATCCCCAGTCAGGTTATCAGGGTCAACAGAACCATTTCTCAGCTCAGTCTGATTACCCAAACCAGCAGGATGCCACCTTCAGCGCTGCTAATAGGCAACTCCCAAATGAATTTATGCTCTCCAGTCCCAGTAGGATCAGGATAATTCTCCTGATGTGGTTACTGGTATGTTACAGATCTTTTATATTCATGTTTATGCTTTACCAAATCTAGGAGCTTCTTTGTGTTTTGTTATTCCCTATATAATAGCTGATTTTGAAGTCAGTCTCAAAATTCTAGCAGAGCCCTTTTTAGTTTCTACCCCAGTAGGTAAAACCATCATAGCTCGGTGGGTATACAGGAACTGCCCGATTATGATATTTCAAAAAGTTATTTCAGTAGACTTAGTTGAATTAGAGATGACTGATTTTGATGTCATTCTCAGCATGGATTGGCTTTATTTATGCTATGCCATAGTCGACTGTATAAATAGAATAGTTCAGTTTTAGTTTTTGAATGAACCCATCCTAAAGTGGAAGGGTAGTGTATCCGCTTTCAGAGGTCAGCTTATGTCCTACCTTCAAGCACGAAAAATGATATCTAAAGGATGTGTCTATCATCTTGTTCAAGTTAAGGACACTAGTTACAAAACTCCAAGTCTTGAATCAGTCCCAGTAGTGAATGAATATTTAGATGTCTTTCCCAAAGATCTTCTAGAAATTCCTCTCGAAAGGGAAATAGACTTCGGTATTGATCTTCTTCTATATACTCAGCCTATATCTATTCCACCATATAGAATGGCACCAGCAGAACTCAGAGAATTGAAAGAGTAGTTGAAGAATCTCTTAGATAAGGGATTTATCAGGCCAGTGTGTCCCCACAAAGTGCACCAGTTTTATTTATGAGCAAGAAAGATGGTTCTCTCAGAATGTGTATTGATTATCGTCAGCTCAATAAAGTCATGGTCTAGAACAAGTATCCTCTTCCCAGAATTGCTGACTTGTTTGAACAACTTCAGGGTGCCAGTTATTTCTCTATGATAGACCTTAGATTCAACTATCATCAGCTCAAAGTCAGATAATATGACATTCTAAAAACAGCTTTTTATACTCGATATGGTCACTTCGAGTTTCTGGTTATGTCCTTTGGTCTTACTAATGCCCCAGCAACTTTCATGGACCTAATGAACCGTGTGTTCAAGCAGTACTTAGATATGTTTATCATAGTCTTCATAGATGATATTCTGGTCTATTCCCGCAGTAAGCGTGATCATGCAGACCATCTCATAATTGTACTTTAGACTCTCCGAGATCATCAACTATTCTCCAAATTTAGTTAGTGTGAATTTTTGCTAAGGTCAGTAGCATTCCTTGGTCATATCCTTTCTGGTAATGGTATTAGAGTAGATCCTCAAAAGATCGAAGCGATAAAAAACTATCCCAGACCTGTCTCTCTATCAAACATCAGGAGTTTCTTGGGTTTGGATGGCTATTACAGACGGTTTGTTAAGGGATTTTTCTTCTATTGCATCCCCTATGTACAGATTGACTCAGAAGAAGGTTAAATTTCAGTGGTCAGGTCCTTGCAAGAAGATTTTTCAGAAGTTGAAGACTCGACTCACCTCAGCTCTAGTCTTAGCTCTTCCATATAGTTCAGATGGTTTTGTAGTATATTGTGATGCATCCAAAGTAGGTTTGGGTTGTGTCCTCATGCAACATGGTAAGGTCATAGCCTACACCTCCAGACAGCTTAAACCCCATGAGAAGAATTATCCTACTCATGAACTTGAGTTAGCAGCAATAGTTTTTGCCTTAAAAATTTGGAGGCATTATCTATACGGTGTTCATGTAGATGTGTTCACAAATCCTAAGAGCCTTCAGTATGTCTTTTCTCAGAAAGATCACAATCTTTATTAGAGAAAGTGGTTAGAGCTCTTGAAATATTATGACATGAGTATCCTTTATCATCCGGGCAAGGCCAACGTAATGGCCGATGCTCTCAGTAGACTGTCCATGGGTAGTGTTGCTCATGTTGAGGACAGTAAGAAGAAACCTCAGGAAGTCCATCAGCTTGATAGACTAGGCGTTCGCTTAGTCAATTCAAAAGAGGGTGATGTATGGGTTCAGAGTAGTTCAGAATCATATCTAGTTTTCAAGGTGAAAGAAAAGCAAGATAGAGATCCCAGACTAGTCAAGTTGAAAGAGTCAGTCAAGGATCAGAAGGTAGAGGTTTTCTCCCAAGGGGGAGATAGTATTCTACGTTGTCAGGGTCATCTCTGTGTTCCAAATGTAGATGACTTAAGGCAGTGAATTCTTACTGAAGCGCATGGTGCACGCTACTCTATTCATCTAGGGGACACAAAGATGTACCGCGGCTTGCAGGAGATCTATTGGTGAAGTGGGATGAAGAGAGATATTACTGAGTTTATGGCTAAGTGATCTACATGTCAGTAGGTTAAGATAGAGCATCAAAAGCCTAGTGGGTCCATGCAGGAGTTCAGTATTCCTACTTGAAAGTGGGAAGAAGTGAACATGGACTTTGTGACGGGTTTGCCTCGTACTCGTCGCCAACATGATTCAGTTTGGGTCATTATAGATAGGATGACCAAATCAGCTCATTTCTTCCAATCCATACCTCTTATTCATCCGAGGATTATTCCAAACTCTACATCAGATAGTTGGTTAGATTACACGATGTTCCTTTATCTATTATCTTAGATAGAGGTACCCAGTTCACCTCTCATTTCTGGAAAGTATTCCTAAAGGGTCTTGGTACCCAAGTTTATCTCAGTACAGCCTTTCATCCTCAGATAGATGGTCAAGATAAAGGACCATTGAGACCCTAGAATATATGCTAAGGGCGTGTGCAATCGATTTCAAGGGGAGTTGGGATGACAACTTGCCTTTGATTGAGTTTGGATACAACAATAGCTATCATTCCAGTATATAGATGGCTCTATTCAAAGATTCTTTATGGTAAGAGATGCAGATCTCTAGTTGGTTGTTTCAAAGTTAGTGAGGCCTCTGTTATAGGGCCTGACTTAGTATTCGATGCCTTAGAAAAAGTACAGTTGATCAGAGAAAGACTTCGGGCTACCTAGAACCGACAAAAGTCTTATGCAGATGCTCGTAAAAATAATCTTAAGTTAGAGATTAGTGACTATGTCTATCTAAAGATCTCTCCAATGAAGGGAGTGAAGAGGTTCGGCAAGAAGGGAAAGCTCAGTCCCCGATATATCGGTCCCTTCAAAATTCTCAGTCGCTTTGGCAAGGTAGCTTTTCCTTCAAATCTAACCTCAGTTTATCCAGTCTTCCATGTATCTTTGCTCAAGAAGTGCATAGGTGATCAAGAAGTTGTAGTCCCTATTCAGAGCATAGATGTTCAGAACAACATCTCTTATGAAGAGATTCCAGTTGAAATTCTTAACTACTAGACTCGTAGACTGAGGAACAAAGAAGTCCCTCTAGTCAAAGTTCTTTGGAAAAATCAGTTAGTTGAGGGAGCTACTTGGGAAGCAGAAGCAGACATGCGGACCAAGTATCCTTACCTTTTCTCCACAAAATTCTATCTAGCTTAAGGTAACAGTTCTCCTTAAGCTTTTTAGTTTCATGCTCAAATTTCAGTTACAAACTTGGTATTAAATACCATTGCATATTCAGTCATGCAATCACGCACTAGTTCATTCATATAATCATACATCAGATATACATTCTTATTGTGTGAACCTTAATTCATCAGAACACTCAGTCATGCATTTATGAATCAGTTATACATGCATCAGATATGCATGATCAGTATGATATATTCAGTTATCAGTCATGTCAGTCATGAGATCATGTTTCAATTGTTCATATTTAGTATGTACGTCAGTTTATATTCTCCCCTCTTACTCAGTCTTATTTGAGGATGAATATTCTTAAGGAGGAGTTATTGTAATACCCCGTACTTTTTCCTAGCTTGAAATTCTCCCAAAAATATTAGAAACTTACTTTGAAATATGAATCCATTTTTGTACATATAGAATTTTTAAGATTTTCACTTTTTATCATGTGAAAAATTGAATTATCTTTCCAACGATACCAATTTCATTCGAATCCGGTATCGGAGTACAAAGTTATGGACGTTTACTTAAAGCTATCAGAATCACTTAGGTGTGATGGTCAGGTTGATGGACCGTCGCCTCGACCATCGCAGCCAAGGCAGTAAGGCAACCTTATAGATAAGGTGCGGCGGATAGGTTGACGGAACGTCAAACTTTCGATGGATCATCACCCAAGCCGTCGCTACATACGCAGCGGGTCATTTTCCTAGACCACATGCGACGACAAAAATGACTGATCGTCGAGCCAGTGACAAACCATCATACTCACCGTCACACATCCCGTTCAGTTATTTTTAAGTCATTTTTTAAAGGGGCTTTTTGGTCTTTTACCACCCATTTATATACCTAATAATATCCGACCAAGTCTTCAAAAAAATTCATTATTCTTCCACAACATCAAAAATTAGGGTTTTCTCCCTAAGAGCAATCCTTAAGCAACAAAATCCAAATCTTCTTCAAGAACTAAGAGATTCAAATTCTTCAAGTTCAAGAACTTCAAGAAACTCACTACAAGGTATGCATAGTGTTCATTCATGGACTCTTTTCATCCATAAAGCCCAAGAATATTTTTTCAAAGTTCAAGTGTATGGATTTCTTTATGAATTTCATGTTGGGTTTGCTTTTGTTCATGTTGATAATGACCAATTGAATTCTAATCCATGTTGGGTGATCAATTTTATGTGGAATTGATTAGTATAGATGTAGATTCATGTGAACCTATGATTAAACCCTTGGATGATGAAATTAGAGTTGAATCATGATGTTTATTTGTTGTATAATGTTGTCTACATATACTATGCTTACCATGTGTTTGATTAAATGCCTATGTGAAGGAAAAGTGCCCAACTAGTATGATATTATGCAATCCTCATGTATGTACAAGTTTATGCATAACATATGTTTGATGAAATGCCTCAATAAATGAATTATGGATTGTGATGTTGGTCATGTATTCAAGAAAGTCATGCTTTGTCAGTTTCTTTCCATCAAGTCCTGGGGGTACTTGTACCCGACAATTTAGTTGTATGCCTAGAGCCAGTGTCATATTTTCACGACATCCTCAGTCAGGCCATGTTTAGTAGAATTCAGTTAGTCATGTGACTCAGAAAAAATCAGTAAAACTTAGAAATCCCAGTAATCTCAGAAAGCTCAGTAATATTCTGTCAGTTAACGGAACTCAATTAACTCAGTCCAGTTCAGTTCAGTAATTCATTTTCAGTGTCTATGCAGATGGGAGTAGAAACTAGCACCGAGTGAACCCAAGGATGGGAACACACACTGTCAGATGAGGGTGTGATTCCTAGAAGTCATCCTTGCGTTCCAGAACTATGTAGCCAGCATAGGTTTAGACATCAACACTGTCAAATGAGGGTTGATGAGGTGGATAAACACTGTCAGATGAGGGTCCCACTGTTCTCTTTTAGGGACACTGTCAGATGAGGATCACTCTCAGCTTGTCCTTATCGGTGGCGCGGTATTGACACCATTCCAATTGGAGTTACAAATTGTACCCCAACTTAGCTATAATGCATTATTTGGGGCATGTCGGTTAGATAAATACTTCCTATAGTTTCAGCTATAGAAATCAGGATTGTCAGATAAAGTCATTCAGTCTCAGTAATAGAACTCAAAAAGTTCTATAGAATTTAGGACTGTCAGATATAGTCAACTCAGAACAGTACGAAACTCAGTTGTTCCATCAGATTCAGGACTGTCAGAACAGTCACTCGTGTTATCAGTTATATCAGTCATGCTAGTTATCAGTAAATTTATGTTATCATGATCTCGGTTATAGTTACTATGTATTCATGCATGCATTCTTACATTCATATTAGTCAGTTAGTCAGTATTGTTCATGCATATGAACCCCATGCATTCAGCCTACCTCACATGCATACTAGTACATTCAAAGTACTGACGCATTTGCGCTATAGTGTCTTATACCATAGGTTCAGAGATATGAGCTCCAGAGCATCAGTAGATTACAGTCTCAGCAGTCAGAGTTAGCAGTGAGTCCCCATCTTTTGAGGACATGATCATTACTTTATTACCTCATTAATTTATTTATTAGTTGGATTTAGTTAGGGACATGTCCTATCAACTCCTTATTCAGACAGTTCGGTCATGATTTAGAGGCTTTTCTAACTACAGTATGTTCAGACAATTTATTTCAGTTGTTTTGGGTATTTCATACCCCACCCAGATGTTATATTTTTATCAGATATTATATCTTAGTGTAGAACCTTATGGCCTTTCAGTTCATGTTTCTGCATTATATAGTATCTTATGCAGTATACAAGTACAGATATCAGTCATGGGTTAGCTTGTGGTCTTTCGAGGTCATGAACACCGTGTACCATTCCAGGTACCAGATTCAGAGCGTTACACTAACCAATTGGTAGATTGTCTTGAGAAGTCAAACATTACTTTACAACTTACAATTAGCTTTTACTGGAAAGTAAATCTTTACATACCAGATAAGATTTAAGTTACCTAACGTAACTTTAATGTTCTAGCTTTTCTCTCATTAGGTACTCTTTCATAAAATTTCAATCCTCCACGCTAATTATTAATTGTCTTAATATTCATTCGGTCTTTCGCATTAGAATGGAGGGGAACAATTTCATTCTGCTGTTAAAAAATAAAATATAAAAATTATATGACAACATAAACAAGAGCTACAGGTAGTTTAGGGTCCAATGAGTAGGCTTCGTTGAGGTTAGATGAGTGAGATTTTTTAATGAGTGTGACAAAATAATCTGATTTAGGGTTGAAAATTGTTCAAAGTCATTTTTTAAATTTCAATCTTACAAAAATCTTAAAATAACTCACACGTTAACATTAAAATAGAGGGGAACAGTTTTATTCCGGTGTTCCAAATTAAAAAATAAATATTAATTGACATGAAATAAACAAATCCTTTGTATAAATATGGACAACCATAGAAGCAACCTTTCATTAGAAAAGTAAAAAAATTGTGAAACATGTCACATATTCCTACAATTTCCAACATTCAAAGCTCGCCACAAATGTCTTCCAACCCATCGGCCTTTTCCAACGTTCGAGTCTCTTCCAATCCTCAACAAAGTTATGAGAAACTTCGCCTACTTCTTTCATTATACTCTTAGCTTCATGGCATCAAAATAGAGCTTGATGTGTTAACTCGATGCATGGAGAGTTTTGAGCGTAATCAGGATGCCATGATCAAGATCATTGGAAAAATATTGAACAGAACTATGATGCCGCCTCCAAGATCCTCCCTTCCACCTCCAAGTTCCTCCGCCGCACCCCACCCGCTAGAAAGAAAATAGAAATTTTGTAAAGAAAACATTAATGTTTTAATGTTATTTTAACTTCGTAGTTTTAATGAAATGTATAGTTATGTTTCAGCTTTATTGAATGATTACTATAATATAAATATACGATAAGTCATTTATCCCATCCATAGAAGAAGATCATGTAACTTCAAATATAAATATTGACAAAAATGGAAATTTCACAAAAAATCAAAATGAAAATCAAATGTTTCAAAACGGAATGAATTCAAAACTCAACACACAATTAATAAATTGAACGAATTAATATTTTTGTTTTACCCAAGCACGCCTAACCAATGATATTATAGAAAAAGATTTTTTTATACCAACAGTCGTCTACAATGATTACTAAGAAGAAGAAAAAATGAAGAGTCATTTAATTATAAATGTCTGATGAAGACCCTCAAAGATATGTCCAACTCGTTGGGAACAAATGTTTGAATTATCAACAAATTAACTAGAGCAAATTGCTTAAATTTTCTAACGTTTTTTTTTCAAAAGTTTTTCCTTATTGGTAATCCTTTAAAATAACTACAAAGAGTAACTACACAAAAGAATAACTATTATCAACTGAAAAGTTTGAGTTTTTGATTTCGATTTATTGAATGTTGAAGGTTGAAAATTATTCAAAGTAGAGATATTTATCAACCTTCCAACTACACTCCTTGGAAATATAATAATTTCTTAAATGTTATGACTATTGGAACATCTACCACATTTATTACCTTAACTTTCACTTATTTTTGAAACTTTCAATGCCTTTCTATTTAAATCAGTGAATATGAGATCAGTTATATAATAACAAAATAAGAATTGATACTTAAAATAAGCAGCCAAGAAAATAATCCTGCAACTTCCAATCCCGGAGCCTCTTCCATCCCTAAATACTTTTCTGCTCCCTCTAATCAACTATTGTCGTTGTGTTCTCAGATGATCGAGGTTAGAAAATAGGTTAATGCTTTGAGTAGAAGTATGGACAATTTTGATCGCAAGAAAGACCTGCTTATAAGTTACATGGAAACAATGGTGGATAAAATAACGAAGCCAACTCAACCAACCAACATCCCACGAATGTCATCAAACAGATAATTGTCAACTTTCTTTGTTAATATGTTTTTACTATTTTTATGTTACAATATTAGTCTTTATAGGAAGTCTTTTTTTCAACGTTACGCAGTATTATTAGTTTAATTTTTACTGACATGTAAGTTCTAATTGAAATATTCTTAATGGTGATAATAATTCAAAAATTAAAATATTTTTAATACTGCCCACAAGAGATTACGAAATAAAACTCCAAACTAACCAGGCTTTGCTAAATACTATACATAAAAGTAAAATAAAATAGACATGCTTAAACATATGCGGTTTAGTGTTGAAAAACATTGAACTAGGTAACTTCATGCTTAGAGACTATTTTCAATTTCAATTTATTTGTTATACTATCTAGTTGGCCAACGGTCTTTAGAATTTTGGTTGTACTGCATTTTGTTTTTTGGGTTATCCTTCTACCTTTAGGGTTTAATGCCTACCATTCCTAACAAATCAGTCACACTACATTGAGTGCATTATGATACCAATAAATATCTACATTGATTGCTAGGAAAACATTAGAAGAGTCATTCTATTAAAGTCACATCAGCGCAAATTAGCAATAATGCATAATTGTTAGTTAACATGTATGGATCATCGTAACATAATATTGGTCAAGACATGTTATGCCTTTTATCGATCTTCCAATCATGTATGAAGATCAGTAGCTTTTTGTGATCCGAATAAATATCAGGATAGAAAATAGTAGCAAACAAAAATTATGATCAAAAGATAAACAAGCATAGATGAATTGACTTTAACAATTAATATAATATGAAATGTATCCTTCTAAGTTGGACTTTTACGCCCCTCTTCACCTTCAACCTCTACAGCCTCTACTACTGTGTTGCCTCCTCCTTTTTCGTTATTCGACTGGACATCAACGTTTGAGCCTTGCTCCTCAGCATTAGGATCGTTGTCATTATTATGAGATACCAGCTGCAGTTCTAACTGATTAATTCAGGCCACAAGTTTGGAGATAACGAAACGCGATCGAAAATTGATTTTCACATCTCTCCAAAGAAAATATTTGCATTCCTAGGGGCTCTGCATTATTAATTAAATTCATTAGAATATGAAGTAGGAAGGCAAAAAAGTAGACACAAAAGCTGAGTTTAAATTGAACTTTTAGCAGACAACTTACACCGTATAGAGGACAAATCCAATACCGTCTTTCAAAATTTTGAGCACCCCAACAAGTCTTCATCGGCATCACATAATCGTGGCCGCACCTCATCTCCAGGTCATGACATGAATCATTCTCATCCATGCATACTTGCGATAAGTTTGATATTTTTTTGCTCGTAGATGTAACTACCTTTGCTTAACTTATTGAACAACGGACATGAAGTTAGTAAGTATAGAAAGAGAAAGGGGAGGCATGCATGGGAATTGAGCAGGAGAAGTAATGTGAAAAGTGTCCCCCGATTAGTTTAGCGCGCATGGAAAAGGAATATGGTAATAAATTAGGAGTGTATGGGGAAGGATCATTATTTTGTTACGAGTTCAAATTCAAGTCACAAATATATGGTTTGGTACTTAGAAAGAATTTATAATTAGGTAAAATAAAGACTAATTATCTGCTACTATTTATTGTTGTTGACCATTGAATATCATATTGTCTGTCATATAAATGTATGTTTCTAAATAACTAGTGATAGTTCTACTCTTTTCAATTCTTTAATCTAAGTGTTCAAATTTTTTGACCGTGGACCTTTAATGTTTCTTTACTTCTATGCCCAGGTAGATATCAAATTCGAAGGGGTTAGAAGAACTCAAATCAACAGAAATAATGATATGCAAGCTAGTAGACAAATAGATCGTTAAACAATTCAAATCAATCAACTTTTAAATAAGCAAGAACCACTAAGTTGGAATTAGAAAGGCAAAAAGTAAACAAACCAAGTTTGGTAAAAATATTTATAGTGACATATATGGAATGTTATTGAACATTACAGTAGTATAACTTGTATCGTCCTTATGACTTCAATTTATAGGTATCACATTGTGTTTATTCATGCCATTAATCCTTGGCCACTTCTCTTAACGAATAAGTCATATTTCACCAGTCGCCACGCAAACTCCTACAAATCGAACCCTCATTGTAACTACTTTCTCTTCCAAAACCACCCCTATTTACGTTGTTCGTCCAACAAAAATGGTAGTGAGAAGGATGAGGTTTTTAACGGCTGGATAATGTAAACAGAGTTGGTTTTCAAAGAGAAAGTAGCTCCAGTGAGGGATCGGTTTGGAGGAGTTCATGAGGCTATTGAAGAAAGATGAGTTGTCCGTTAAGAGAAGTATCAATGGGATGAAGAAACACGATGTGATGCCTATAAATTGGAGACATAAGAATGATACTAGTTCTACTACTGTAATGTTCAATAACATTTCATATATGTCACTACAAATATTTTTACCAAACTTTATTTGTCTACTTTTTGCCTTTCTAATTCCGATGTAGTGGTTCTCGCTTATTTGAAAGTTGATTGATTTGAATTATTTAATGATCAATTTATCTACTAGCTTGCATATCATTATTTCTGTTGATTTGGGATCTTCTAATCCCTTTGAATTTGATGGGGAATGACAAGAATTCCCTTGTCATTCTACTTGTTACAAAATAATTACAAACGACTGCAATGGTCGGGGTTAACTTAATTAAGCAACCAAATTGAACATACTTTTGCCATCTATTACGGTGTTTTTTAAAATATTTACAACAACAATAACATATTATTTCCTGTATGATGCATGATGAGGCTAAAAATCTCATACACGTACAATAAAGTGGACTACAATTTGGTTGGTTAAATATGATACTCCTATCTAAGATAAGATAGTCGTAATATTAAACAACTTCAACACATATTCCCTAAAGGTTAATAATAATACATAAATAGAGTAGTATTTATGAGGATCATACAACATCGTAGAATCAAATACAATAAGGATTAAGGAAAGAAATGGCACATCGTACTACAAAAACTCATGAACTATAGGATGATTACTTACATTTATATCATTGCGTCTACCTCCTCTACTACCACACACACCACCTCCTCTACTTTCTCTACGACCCCATCTCCTGCCGTCACTCCTACCTTAACTGCTTTGTCCCTCGTCATATACATCATAGTATCCGGATCCCCATCTCCTAGCGTCTTCACGAAAGGCGTTCTGATGTGAAGATCTGTTTCTATTGATCTAGGGCCTTCCACGTCAACGAACCTCCCACAAACTTTTTAAAAATATTGCATCAGTATTGGAGTCCAAATTAGGAACGTTAGGGATAACCATGTCATCTTCCCAGTCCAAGTATGCTTTGAAAAGCGCTTTCAAAATATTCTTCAGGTCCTTGCGTCTAATGGGACAGTCTAACGCGATGTTGCAATTTCTATCAAACCATTTCTTCATCGCATTGTACTGCCGGTACTCATCCGTCATTATTAGGTACCCTCCTGGAAAGAATTTACTCAAGTGTGGGTGGACTATGTCTCTCTTTCAGCGACGAAGTATATATCTATCGTGAAACAGGCGAATCCTTTTGAAAGTCATCGTCCTCATAATGTGGCAGCACGCAATCCCTTCACTTTTAAAGGTCCAGCAATTGCATTCAATATATTAATTGGCGGGACGGTACTCCACAATGAAGATAAAATTATCACCGTAATAATCACTTCGCATAGAAAAATCTGTCACGTTATATACCTTAACTCCCTCCATCGCATTGAAATTGACATGTCTTTCAATTTCACAGTGAGGTAGCCTTACAACATGAACCCCTAAAGAAATCATAAATTGCACAGGTGTAGTGGCCATAAATCTGCATATCCAAATCGAATGGGGCGGTAGGTTGTACAAGTTGCTTTTTTTGGCTAGTTTGGCTCTCCATTTCCTTCTCATATTTAAACTTGAGGGCAACTTCATATTGCTCAACAAACTACTTTAGAGAGTTTCAACCGCTGATGTATCCATCAAAGAAGGCGTGCATTAACTCACACCTTTGCGTGGATACTATGCCAGCCCAAAAATAGTGCTTGAGAAATACGGGAACCCATTTGGACTGTTCCGAATAGAGACTTTGGAACCAAATTCGTCGACCCACGTCGTATTCCTCAATGAAGGTATGCCATTTATTCTCAAATTCAGCAATTGTAATGATGTTAGAGATGACCGCTTTGAAGCGAGCCTTGGCACGCTTATATTTGTTCACCCCCTAAACTTTACAAGTAGCTTAGTAAAGATGTGCCAAATGTAATATATGTGGACAGTATTTGGTAGCACCTTACGAATGGCTGCCTTAATACTCTCACATTGGTCTGTGAAGATAGTCGTTGGAGAGGTTTCGCCTATGTCCGCAAGCCAAGTTCTGAATACAAATGCATATGTTTCGATGTCCTCACTCGTGAGCAAATCACATCCCAGGAGTATGGATTGGCTATGATGATTAACACCGATAAATGAAGCAAATGACATGCGCCACTGATTCATGAGGTAGGTTGTATCGAAGCATATGACGTCGCTGAAGTCGCGGTAGGTAGCCTTGCAACGTGTGTGCGCCTACACTGTATTTCGAAGTCTCCCAGTATTGTCGAAGTTTATACAATAAAAAAAAAAATTATCCTTGGACTGCATTTCCAAAAAGAATTGGTGTAACGCGGCAGCATCGATGAAAAGTTTTCGGAGCCTCCGTTGCTGAAGAATGTAGTTACAACAGTCCTTGGGAGTGCACGTCATTCTTTAAGGGCCTCCTGCTTCAACCTCCAAGAGTTTTATTCTCTTTGAAGGCCTTAGACCTACAATGTCGTGCGCTACTAGACTTCTCTTCAAAGTCCTGCTCAATTCCCTGTGGCAGGGCAAAAAATGCGACAGTCCAGGTTCCAACTCATGATTGTGCTCTAAGATAACCTTTGTTACAACGCACAAACCATTATTCGTCACATGACAGCTAACCCTAGATTTGCAATCCACCCTTTTTCTTTGATTCCTAGCATTTTTTTTTCACGTATCACACAAATGTCACATACTTTATTTGACCAGCCAATTTTTTTGCACTTTTCTTAACAACTCCAAAACCAGTCACACGACTGTGTTCTTTATAAAATGCGAAGGCAGATTGTACACAGCAAAAAGACATACCTTCAACAGGGACTGTCGTATATTGCTCATCGATGTGGCTATCATCATGCATTGTGCCTTCCTTTTCTTCAACACCATCCTCCCCATGATCATATTCTTCGCCGTCGAAAACACTTAAATCTTTATCTTTAATCGATTGATGAGACCTATTTATCTCCTCATCGACCAAGTTTTGAAAGTTTTCGTCGTCGGTGTCCAAATATCGATCTGGACCATCAGCATAGCCACCATATGAATCTTTATTACGATGCAAATTATCAATGTCCTCCAACCCCAAAACGTCATTTAATGTTGCTCTTAATTGGCTATTCGAGTAATTATGATCCATTATGCCACAATTATATGATAAAGGATAGAATAATTAATGACAAAGTAAAATAAAAAATAGTTAAGAGAATTTAATAGAATAAAGTAGAATGAATAGTGAAGAGAAAATTTAAAAGAGGAAAGTTAAAAAGTACCGAAGAAATTTGTTGTGAATAAAAAAGAAAAAAAAAATCAAAGCGATTTTGCATTTTTAAAGGAAAACATGAACGGTTTTGAAGTCAAAGGATAAAGAAGTCATTTTACAAACTTCGAGTCACAAGCCACTGAGTCATTTTGCAGTACCCTTAATTTTAATTGGCAGACTCTAGTGGCTGAAGTCAGAACCCATTATACAACCTAGGTAATAAATTGTAGGCACAAGGTTCAGTCAGTCAAGAAAATTCAAAGAAATAAATGTGCACACCTGCAAGACAATAATATCAATGTAACATTCAATCCAACTTTTGAAAAAGGAGAAAACAAAAATAATTTCCAACTTCTTTTATGGATTTGTTATAAAATATTTATTTTTTTGTCCTTGATCATTACTGTCCTTTTCAACCATTACTCATCCACTGAGATTTAGGTACTAGAGGCCACAAGTCAAATCTAAAAGGTTCTTGAATTATTATTGCTTAATCGTGGCTCCCAATTTCTAACTAGGAACCTTTCTGGTACACAGAAATTCATCATACCTTAAAGGTAAAAGAGCATGAGAAAATTCAAATACCTTTTGAACAATCATTACTTATATTTTATGGATTAACTTGTATAAAGGAATACCAACATATTTGTTGTTGATATGGTTGTATTCTTCATTACAATATTTTCTTTTTAAAATTATTTTATTTGATTGAGGATAATTTGTCTACCTCAATGACAATAAGATTGAAATTTAAAATAAGACTGTGTATGTATTATTTTTCTCAAATTTCATTTATAAAAAAATACCGAATATAGTATTGATTTATATAAATAAATAGTGTAAAAAAAATTCATACTATATTACGTATTGTATATTAAACTAACGGGCAATCGCTTTATTTTTCAAGTTCTTATTACGTATAGAGGTTACTTATACTTATCTTTTAGGTGAACATACATAGAGATGGATGTAGTGGTGCGATGTCGAATTTATATGATCTCAATATTTTTCACGAGAAACATATTTTTATGCACAAAAATTCACCAAAATTTCAATAAAGAGGGTCGATGATCTCATAATTTTAAAAATATTATAAGTTCAATGCTAAAAATCTTATTAATTAAATTATACAACATAAATCCCGGATCCGCTCTCTAATCTTACATCATAACATTTCTTTTAAACTATGAATAGTTTCATAAGGCAACATATCAGTTCACATAAATTCAATAAGTTTTGCCCTAAAACATATGTATATACTAACAATTTCACTAAATATTTGACCGTAAATTTAATTATTACGATATATATTAACTTACTGAAATCCATGTTGGAACCAAAAAATTGAAATCTTGAATGTCCCTTTGTCAGTGCATAAAGTTAAACTCATAATAGTCTCATATTATTAATGGAAACTTTTATTTTTGTACAATATGGTAGAAAATGCTCACTTATCTTTTTCCTTCTGTTTACTTATATAATATATTATATAATGTTTACTTCAAGTATCGATCTCTATCATCATGATAAGAATAAGAAGGGAGTAAAATCCAGATTTGCTGTTGCATGTTTGTTCTTGTCCTCTCTGCTTCATTTTTCCAAAAATGAATAACTTGCTCTTCTCATTCATTTGTCTCCTTCTGTATAACTTCATCTCTCCATTTTACTCACTCCCTTTATGCACAGATTTAAGTAAGTCTTTTTTTTTTTTTCCAAAATCTTTATGATGAGGGTAGTTCAATCTCAATCAAAATGTGTCATTTTTATACAAATTTTTGTTTTCTTTTGCTGATTGTTGTTGTTGTTCATTGTGTAATATATGTAGGAGCACCTTTTACTCCAAAAAAGGATTTGTCTTTTTGTCCATATAATGGAAAAGTTTGTTGTGACTCTTCTAAAGATGTGCAATTGCAGAAGATGTTTGAGAGTATGAAAATATCTGACACTGCATGTAGTTCTGCTGTCAAATCAATACTTTGCTCAGTAAGTTTCCTTAACTGATATTCTCATACATTATGTTGTTCGAATTCTTTAAAAATGTTGTCGCACCTATGTCGAATTCTCTAAAAGTAATCTACTTTTCTAATTTTGGAGGATCCAATACGCGCCCACACATGTTAGATGGAAATTGAAGTTGGAGCATCTTAAAAGTTTCTACCTTTAATATTTTGTTGACGGGGTTAGTTTAGTTTCTTTTTTTTCTTTTTGGCTGACAGATTCTTGAAGAAAGAATAAGAATTTTGATTACTTACTTAGATCAGAATAGTTTTTACTCTTCCTAATGTCATTCTCAAACATGTTTGTGGAAATTGAAGTTGGAGCATTTCAAAAGTTTTCACCTTATAATATTTCTTTATGGGGTTAGCTTGATTTGATTTTTTGCCATATTGTTGAAGAAATATTATGAATCTTGAAAATTCATATAAGAAATAGCTTCAACATCTGATCAACAAACTCTGCCCTTCTTCTAAGTTTCTGTATGACTTGGTTAAACCAAGGTAGTTCTATTTTAAAATTAATCCTCAGTTTCCTAGTTTCATTCTTAATGTTTATGGAAATTGAAGTTGGAGCATTTTAAAAGTTTTCTCCATCCTTGGGTCAACCTATCAGAAACAGCCTCTCTACACCCACTAAGATAGGGGTAAGGTCTGTGTTATACCTCACCCTTGTCAGACTCCAATCGTAGGACCACAGTGGATATGTTGTTGTTGTGGTGGTGGTGGTGGTTAGATTAATTTGTTCTTTTCTCAAATTCTTGAAGTGGGAATATGAATTCTTACAACTTACATCAAAATAGTTTCAGCATTTATCATTAAATTTGTTCTTCTTCTGAGGTTTTGCAGGACTTGGTTAATTCCAAGGTAATTCTATTTTGAAACTAATCGAAAGATTTCCAATCATTTTGCAGACATGTGACCAGTTCTCAGCAGAGTTGTTTAAGGTAAAATCAGGGCCAAGACCAGTTCCTGTTGTTTGCAATTCAACTGCTACATCAGAGAATAGCTTTTGTTCATCTGTTTGGGATTCTTGCCAAGACATACCAATAACAAATTCTCCTTTTGCACCATCCTTGCAAACCAAAGCAGGAGGGACTAAAAACTCAAACTTTTCCTTGCTAACAGACTTCTGGCAATCGAAAGCCGATTTCTGTGAAGCATTTGGTGGAAACTCTGATAAAGACTCATTATGTTTCAATGGAAAACAAGTTTCACTCGAGAAAAACGAAACTTTACAGCCTCCCAATGGCATGTGCTTTGAGAAGATTGCTGAGGGAGCTTATCTCAACATGGTCCCTCATCCTGATGGATCGAACCGAGCATTCTTCTCCAATCAGCCTGGAAAAATTTGGTTAGCAACTATACCAGATCAAGATTCAGGAGAAAGCCTGCGACTTGATGAGTCAAGTCCATTTGCTGATTTGACAGATCAGGTTTATTTTGATGCAAGATTTGGGATGATGGGGATGGCTTTCCATCCAAACTTTGCCAAGAATGGCAGGTTTTTTGCATCATTTAACTGTGACAAAGCTAAGTCCCCTAGCTGTGCTGGAAGATGTGCTTGTAATTCAGATGTTGGTTGTGACCCTTCTAAGATAACTCCAGATGATAACAAGCAGCCATGCCAATGCCACACTGTTGTTGCAGAGTTCAGTGCTAATGGGACTGCACCAAATCCATCAATGGTTGGCTTTCAATCCATTATGTTCCTTAAACATTGTTAGATTTTATTTACTTCAAATTATATCATTAACAATGCTCCTCACGTGTTAACTTATAACCATGACCTGTATCTGCTATGATACCATGAAGTTTCAAATATTTTGTAGGCGGAGAAGGCGAAACCATCAGAAGTGAGGAGAATATTTACAATGGGACTACCATTTACAGCTAATCATGGAGGACAAATTCTATTTGGCCCTGAAGATGGATATCTCTACTTTATGATGGGAGATGGTGGAAGCAAGGGTGATTCTTACAATTTTGCACAAAATAAGAAGTCCTTGCTTGGAAAAATAATGAGGCTTGATATTGATAACATACCAAGTGGGCACTTTGATTTTTTTTGTTTTTGTTTTACAGTAATTGAAACTAAAAAGGCAAATTGCCCTGTTGCACTTTCTTGAGTGACATTAGGCGATTTTTCCATCAGGTCAAGAAGAAATATCAGAGCTTGGACATTGGGGAAACTATTCGGTTCCTCGAGATAATCCTTATTCACTAGATAAAGATTTGCAGCCTGAAATTTGGGCGCTAGGACTGAGAGACCCTTGGCGCTGTAGCTTTGATTCAGAAAGGCCTTCTTACTTCATCTGTGCAGATGTTGGGCAGGTTTAATGACAATCTCACTTTTGTTGAGAGCTATAACATCTCTGTTTGTTAAGATCTTTTCTACAGATGTAACGTGCTGCCTGACATCTCGATGCTGAGTTTCTGACAATCATTTGAATCATGCAGAATGATTATTTTTATTTTCTTTTGATGGGTAATCATGCAGAATGATTATGAAGAAGTTGACATCATCACGAAAGGGGGAAACTATGGATGGAGCATGTATGAAGGTCCTCTCCGCTTTAAAAATGCTTCAGCTGATAATTTTGAGGATCCCATCTTCCCAGTGTTAGGATACAGCCATTCTGAGGTAAATAAAGACGTTGGATCTGCAGCCATATCAGGTGGCTATGTTTATCGCTCCAAGACTGATCCCTGCATATATGGAAGGTAAATATGAAACCCTTGTATCATGATATAAGATTGAAGCAAAATTTGCGGACCAAAGTTAACAAAAGTGTGGTTGTATTTGCAGTTACCTCTATGGAGATTTGTATGCTAAGAACTTCTGGGCAGCTCAAGAAAATCCGTATAACAGTGGGAACTTTACAGCACGAGGCATACCTTTCAGTTGTGCTGATGATTCCCCTCTCAATTGCAGCTCAGTGCCCAACAGTCAATTGCCTGCATTAGGTTACATATTCTCATTTGGACAGGATAACAGGAAGGATACCTATGTTTTAACAAGCACCGGTGTATACAGAGTGGTTCGCCCAAGTCGCTGCAACTACACTTGCTCGATGGAGACAGCAAGGACTACTGAGGGCCCAGGTTCATCTGCACCTTCAGATGGTCACATTGCTAAAGCAAATCTCTGCTCGGTCCTTGTTCTTTACTGTCTGCTGATTTTGACTAGCTTCATCCTGTAGTTATTGCACTGTGATTATAAGATCAGCATTATACTAATATACGAGCTACAGTTTGTATTGGAGCAACATTATCTTGTCGCAAAACAGAGAGAGCAACTCTTAAGATAAAAACCATGATCAACCCTGAAAACTCAACTAATGTGAATTGTCCTTTGCTATTCTAAATACCGTGAGACTTCAACCACAAAAGCATAGCATATCAGATAATCAATAAAAGGTTTAATCAGTAGATAAAAACATTAATAAAAGAATAAATAGAAAAGCTAACTCAAAGCAACATCAATTTCGTCGCTAAAGAATTAATTTGCTTCAGCCTTCAGTGGATAGGTGATTAAAAAAAATCTGACCAGAAAAGATATTTGATTACTATTGCTTTAGACTTAAATTTGAAGTTTAATTAATTGCATGATCTACAATTTACCTCTCCTGAAACTGATACCACCAGGTCTATGGCATAATTAGCAAACTCTGTGACCTGATTGAAAATTTCATACATATCAAGAAACGGCCATTAAATATCATATAACCAGGTTGAACAATCATGCAATCCTTGAACCACTACTTCCACATATCAAAACAACTGCATTTCACGAATCTTCTCCTAGTCTTCCGGTGCTTTATGGCATTTATTCCAAGCTTAGAAAAGCACAATATACTGATACTTTTACACAAATACTCAGATATATGGGCAATGTTTGATGGTATACTTCATTGCGGTAGAACTCCAAGCCACAATACCTGATTCACGAAGAAAGATGAATGTTAGATCGATCACTAGCACTTCTGCAGCTATGAACATCAATAGGTTAAAGTAATGCTGCGCCTTGGAACTTCTGTCTTTACATCCTCGACACGAAAGAACCTCCGAACCCACCAAAATAAAAGGATACCACAGCCATGTGCAAGTCCATTTAAAGTTTGTATCCATATGAAAGAAGTTTATATAAAAATTTATATGGAAAAAAGGGGTCTAGTCCAACGTGTTCTGGTTTCCAGTGTATACCAGCGGAGGAAACTGGAATTTGCAATTTTTACCTAGCTTTCATGCTTCTTTCCGATCCAAGCAGGATTTTTTAAGGTTATCATCAGTCCTCCTGTCACTCCCTCCATCACATGGTACAAATCCAAGTGAAGCGAAGAAAGCAAAAGTGCATGAAATGCTAAATTGCAGCATGCATCTAAAACTGTACTCAGTTTTAGTTCATGAAGGAATGGAAGTGACTAAAAATACAAAATTACCAAGTATAATAAACTCACCTGCTTCAAAAGATCAGATGATGACTTAAAAGAGTAACATGACTTGAACTGACTCGACAGCATGAAAAGTCTTAGCATCACGGGGAGCAAGACAACTGGTTTTCTATCACTAGTTTCAAAATTAGCAACAAGATAACCAGCAACAGGATGCAGAAACATGTCAGAGAACCATCATGCATTCCTACTAAGTATATCAGTCTTGTCTGCAAAACATTTTTCTACTGCTTCATCACAAAGCTCAAGTGCCAAATCAAAGTTGCCTTGTTCATAGGTCATATCAGCAAAGGCGGAGTAAAGTTCTTTATCTGCCAATAAACCATATCTTCTCATCTCTTCAAATATTTCTTTGGCCTCAGAATACTTTTTTCTCTTTAAAAACCCTTTAATGAGTGCATGATAAGTATCTAATGTCGGAGTGAATCCCTTCTTGATCATTTCCTTGTGCAAAAACCAAGCCTCTTTCATATTTCTAGCTTTGCAATGTCCTCGTATCAATATGTTAAAGGTATTGGCATTTGGTACAACTCCTTGGCCCAGCATTCCCTTATAAACTTCTGATGTCATACGCATATCATTTCGCACACTATACTGCTTCATAAGAGAATTGTACGTAGTAGCATTTGGCATTATACCCTTCTCCAACATCCACTTCAACAGTTTATCACCCTCTTCTAACATCCCTGACATACAAAAGCCATTCATCAGAACATTGAATGTAACTATCGTGGGTTGGAGTCCTCTGAGCAACATTTGACGTAGTAGTCCATGAGCCTTCTCCATCTCTCCATATTTGCAGTAAGAATCCATTATAGTAGTATAAGTATAAGTATCAGGGTGGATCCCTGAAGCCTCCATATCTTCCATCAACTTTACCGCTTGCTTTACATTTCCAGCTTTACAAAGACCATTAACAAGTGAGTTATATGTGTAGATATTCAGTTCAAGGCCTTTTCCACACATCTCGCCGAGAAGTTCGTTTGCTGTATCAAGTTCTCCTAGTTTACAGAGCCCATCTACCAGTGTACTGTAAGTCACAATATTTGGCACCAACTTCATCTGAACCATTTTGTTGTGAAGTGAAAAGGCTGCCCTTATCTCACCTGCCTTGCAATAACTATCAATAAGTGTTGTATAAATGAATTCGTCAGGTTCTAACCCCCGGCCAAGCATATCATTCAACAAATCATCTGCTTCAGCAATATTTCCAGTTTGACATAGACCACAAATAAGGGCAGTATATGTTACCAAATCAGGGTAAATGTTAAAACACTGCATCTCATTGAACAGTCTGTATGCAGCAGTTATGTTTCCAGTTTTGCAGAAGCCATCTATAAGAGTTGTGTAAACAACATTATCAGGAGTGATCCCCTGGGAAGTCATCTCCCTCAAGATTTTCTCGGCATCAAGCACTTTGCCTGTCTTAGACAAAAGAAGAATTATACTGTTAAAAGTAAATGCATTTGGCATCAATCCTTTTGCTTGCATTTCTGCAATGATCTTCATCACTGGTTCAAACTGTCCAGTCGCACAGTATCCATTAATAACAGTGCTGTAGCTTACGACATCGGGCATACAGCCTCTCAGCTCCATTTGCAGGAGTAAGTTATGAGCTTCTTTAACTTTCCCTATCCGACAAAAAGAATGGATCACTATATTATGAGATTCGTTATCCCAGCAAACACCTACTTCAGAAAATTCATTAAAGACCTTTAACATCATTTTGTGCCCCTCAATCTCATGCGAGAGACGTGAAAGGAATAAGTTACACGAAGAGACAGATAGAACTAAGCCATAGTGCAACATTTTATCAAAAAGTTTTCTTCCATAATCTAGACTTCCCAACTCTACAAGCACTTGGAAGAAAATATCGAAAGCAAATGGATTAGAACCCCAATCCTTATAAGTGTATATTAACTTTTCAAGAAACTGGGAGAAGAATACTGTCACATCTACACCGGGTCTTGCCCAAAACTCATGAATAAACCTATGTGCTGACCTTGCATCTTTTTGAGAAACAGCAATATGCACAATAATACAACAGACCTCAATTGATGGGTCCCTCCGTTGACACCACCAATCAAAGAAATCAAGAACTAGTTTGTAATCACTCTTTACGGTCATAAGAACCCAAATGATGTGGTCAGGTCTGATTTTTGATTCAAAGGGCTTTAAAACACGCCGAATGTTCTCAGAGTAGCGTTGCTTAATAGAAGTCGATACGTGCTGCACAAGTTCAGAGTCTCTAATGGAGGGTTTTTTAGGCGAATAATCTGGAAAGGGTCTCGCGGCAGTTAAAGGAAGGAAGGAAAGCTTTTCAATTGCAGAATTAGAGGAATAGGAAAAGAATGCTGTGTGTTTTATCACAGAATTGGAGAATCGAAGATAAGGAAAAACAAAAGTAGAACACCTCCTCATGTCTGTTTGAGAGAGCCATTAAAGCTAGCAAATGACATGGCTCTCCTCCATGTATAAGATCAATTTATAGAAACTTCATCGCTTTGTCACCTGTAAAACACAAACAGGATGATCACATAAAACAATAAAACATTGACTATTGTAACATTTTATATTTCAAAGGCAATTTCGACAAGTGCAACATATAGGAAAGAGGGAATCGAACAAAGATGAATCCAATTTTCATTTCATCCGGGAAAAGTCATCTTTTTCTCAACAATGTCTTTGTCATTTGATCCAATAGCGTTCCATTAGATAGGAACAGATTTGATAAATACTGATAACTCTAAGATAGAGTATTAGAACGGAAAGATCCACTAGATAATGAACTATTGGTTCTAAGCCATCTCTGACGATACAAAAATAACACATCCAATAATGTTGTTATAGCTTCACCAATAACAAATATCCAGAACAGAAACATCATTAAAAACAACATCATACCAGGTGAAATCCCACAAAGTGAGGTCTGGGAAGGGTTGAGATGTACACAGACCTTTTCCCTACCCCGTAGAGTAGAGGTGTACATAGGTCGGGTTGGTTTGGTTTTTTACTGAAAAAAAAAAAAAAAACAATTATGTCGGTTAATTAAAACTATAAACCAAATCAAACCAACATAAAATCTGTTTTAGTCGGTTCTTTAGTTTTTTTCGGGTTTTCTCAATTTTTTTTATAAACTTTATTTTTTACAATTATATTGTGATTGAAGACTAGATCAAGTATGTTTTCACTCATATGCTAATGAAAAACCACAATTATGAAAAATTGAGGAGCGAAAAACTTTCTTGAAACTAAAAAGTAAGATGAAGAGTGAAAAGTTTAGGTTTTAAGTTTATATTGGATTTTGGATCATTTTATTAGTTAATGGATAAATATTACAACTTAAACGTCCAAATATGAATATATATATATATATATACACACACACATCTACTTTCTAAATATTGAAAATGTATTTAAAAAGTAGATTATAATTAATATTTTATGTATAAAAAGTTAAATTATATATATATATATATATATGCATATATACATATATATATACGCACACATATATACATATATATATATATATATACACACACATATATACATACATATACACACACACACACACACACACATATATATATATATATATATTATGTCGGTTTGATTTGGGTTCGGTTTAACTTTTTTGGGTTAACCCCAAACCAAACCAAGAATGGTCGGGTTTTTTTTTTCAAACGTCAAACCAACCAAACCAAACCATAAGTCGATTTTTTTTCTCGGTTTGGTTTGATTCTTTGGTTTGGTTTGACTTGACGATTTGGACTGTACACCCCTACCGTAGAGGTAGGGAAGCTGTTCCGAAAGACTATCGGCTCAAGTGAAGCAAAACAAAGTAGTAATGGAAAGGAAAAATGGCAGTGACAAAAACATGACAACTAATAGGACAGCAAAGCAGAGCATACAGGCAAGGGAATAGTAAAATCAACAAAATAGTGTAATCACCTAGACATTTAAAAAAAACAGTTGGTAACAGATAACAAAAGCAATAAACTACATGAATAAGGTTATTACTATGACAGACACGATGCCCCAGACTACCACCAAGCCTAATCCCATCGAAAATCCAGACAACACTCAACTAACCTTATTGTTCTGTCACATCCAATTGGAGTATAAGATGTTAATTCTTACTTCAATTTACTTTCCAGAACAGAGTCTACATTCTACATGATCAACTACAGTTTTCTCAACTGAGGGTAAACATCAAGGGAGGAACAGAAACAAATATACCCATAAGTAATTTGACCAAACAAAGAGCAAACAAAAAAAATTAACCAGAAAAATATAAGAACGGAGATCGATTAACTATCTTACTTTATGAGTTGGGAGCAGACTAATTACAAGTACTTGTATTAGCCAATCTCAGAATCACCCAATAAATGGGTGTCATTCAAATAGCACGAGTAGCAACCTATGCCATCTCCAACTTCAGCTTCAATGTTTGGACCTCTAATACAAGATTTACTTTTGATTGAGCATAATAGTACCTTAAATTTGACGTCAGCAGAGATTCAAAAAAAAATGACATTAGCAGTTAATTTCTACTATTTTCATGGGCTTAGTAGATAAGTTTTATTTTAAACAAGGCATCAAGAAGGTGCAGAGAATTTAATTTCAACCATTCGAACAACACATAATCCAAAATCCAAACTTTACATGGAAAAGAAACCTTTTGGCATCTTCTAGCAACTCAAACACAAAAGGGTATCTCAAATCTTTGCCATGAACAGTTCGCTAACCACGAAATCCCGATGGCCAGTAACACACAGTTCGAAACTCAGTACATAGGGTCTGCCCTGTACCCTTTTCCACTTAAATTCTACGCTTTTGTCTGCTACACAATTGAAAATGTGCATCTTTTGCACTCATCAATCTCTATGCTCTTACCACTATACTAAAGACTGCAGTGAAGTTAGTTTCGAAATTTAAAGTCAAGATTTTGTACTTCAACACCATTCTAAACAACACCCTCTCCTCCAAAACCTCCGAATTGAAACTCACTAAACTACTCTAAGATCAAACTTCTCGTAAAAACTAGACCTTTAAGCATCTTCCAAGCACCTCAAACACAAAAGTTAAACACACAGACACAATTTTTTAGCATGGATGCAAACTCACAAAATTATTCCAAGATCCAAACTTTACGCAAATAAATGACATTTAAGCATCTTCCAAGCAACTCAAACACAAAAATTAACACAAACGCCCACAGTTTTTATCATGGATGCAAACTCACTAAATTACTCCAAAGATCCAAAGTTTACATAAATAAGAGGCCTTTAAGCATATTCCAAGCAACTCAAACACAAAAATTAACACTCCCTCCTCCCATCCCACACACACACACAAAAAAAAAAAAAATCTTTTAGCATGGATGAAAACTCAGGCGAACCTTGGAGTAATTGGTAAGTTGTTGCTATGTGATCAGGATATCATGGGTTCAAAGAGTGGAAACAACCCATTGCAGAAATATAAGGTGAGGCTGCGTACATTACACCCTTGTGATCCAGCCCTTCCACACACCCGCACATAGCATGAGCTTTAATGCACTGGCCAGCCCTTTTGATGCAAACTCACTACAGAAACTTTTAAGCATATTCCAAGAAACTCAAACACAAAAAAGTTAACATAGTACCACTTAACCCGATGTCTTATTGGTTCGGTTGTCGGTTTAATAATGCATACAAATCCAATAATCCATAGCATTGATAAGATTTCCAAGCTTACTTTAAGCAATTATTGAATTAATTTAATGCAGCTAAAAGGGGATTAGGGTTCTGTACGGAGAATATATACCAACCTTTTCGTTTCGCCGGAGAAGAAAGCAAAATGTCGGGTCGTTCAACTTGGGCCTCTACAAATCATTCTTCTTTAAAATTGATGGGCCGACGGACATTTGGACTGCACTGCACCTTGGACCAATCTACGCACTTTGGGCATTTATAATCAGTGGTATAGCTTCAATAGTTGGTGGCTTTGAATTTTTGACCCTCATAAGAAAATCTTTAAAGACTAGCTTTTCTTTTTTTTTTATTAAGTATGATATAAGTATATTTTTTTTCTTCTACACCTCAAATATTTTTGAACTTTTCATACTCATTTATCTCTCAACTTTTATTTTTAATTTTATTATTTTCACTTTTTTATTTTCTTTTATTTTTTTCATGTTTTAATTTATTTGTCTCAATCTTTATTTTTTCTCTTTTTTCTCAAATTATCTATTTCTTCATTTTTTTTAATTTATTTGTCTCAACTTTTATTTTTCTTTTATTTTGGGATTTTATCATTTCTCTTTTTTTTTTCTCATTTTTCTCAAACTTTATTTTTATTTTTTTCCTCTCATTTTTGTTTTTCTCAATTTTTTTTAATTCTTCGAATTTTTCTTAACCTTTATTTTTTTCTTGCCTTTTTTTTCTCAATCTCTTTTTTTTTCTCTATTTTAATTGTTCCCTTTTTTCTCAACTTCTATTATATTTTGTAAATAAATAAAATATTTGGATAATCTGCAAAGGGATCTTCTTTTTTTGGCATCAAAGCAAATTTAAGGGCATGAATTATTGTTAGAAGATTTTTTAGGATAAGTTTTGCCTCTAAGGCAAAAATTATAGAATAATTCATAAATCAAGGCGCAATGTGGTAGTGTCAAGTCTTACTTGTGGAGCATAACTTGTTGTTTGAAAATCTTTGAGTTAAGTTTTGTTTCGAAGGAAAGAATTATAGAACATTTCATAAATCAAGAAACAATGCGGTAGTGTCAACACTTGTCCATTAGGCGTAACTTGTTCTTTTAGGAGGTTCTTGGGCTAAGTCTTTTCTTAAAAGCAAGATTAATAAAGCATCACATAAATCAAGACACAATATGATAGTGTCAACTCTTGGCCATAAGACGTAACTTGTTGGTTAAGTCTTGCCTCTAAGGCAAGAGTTATAGAATATCTCATAAATTAAGACATGATAAAGTAGTGTCTCTTACCCATGGGGCGTCACTTGTTGTTTGAAAGTTATTAGACTAATTAGTGTCTCTAAGACAAGAGTTATAAAACATCTTACAAATCAAGACATAATGTGCCAATGTCAACTCTTACCCATGGGACATAACTTGTTGTTTAAAAGTTCTTAATTTATAAAACATCTCATAAATCAAGACACAATGTGGTAGTGACAAATTTTGCCTGTAGAGCGTAATTTCTTATTTAAAAGTCCTTAGGCTAAGTCTTGCCTCAAAGGTAAGAGTTATAGAATATCTCATAAAGCAAAACACAATGTGGTAATGTCACCTCTTGCCCATGGGGCACAACTTGTTACTTGAAAGCCCTTGGTCTAAGTTTTCCTCTAAGGAAAGAGTTATAAAACATCTCATAGATCAATACACAATGTGGTGGTGTCAACTCTTGCCCATGGGGCACAACTTATTACTTGAAAATCCTTGGTCTAATTCTTGCCTCTAAGGAAGAGTTATAAAATATCTCACAAATCAATACACAATGTGGTGGTGTCAACTTTTGCCCATGGGGCATAACTTATTGTTTAGTGGTCCTTGGGCTGAGGCTTACCTGTAAGACAAGAGTTATAGAGCATTTCATAAGTAAAAAACACAATGTGTTAGTGTTGGATCTTACCCAATGTACGTAACTTATTTGACAATTCTTGGAATAAGTCGTGCCTCTAAGATGAGAGATGTAGAACATCTCATAAATAAAGTCATAACGTGATAGTATTAACTCTTGCCCATGGGGTATAATTTATTGTTTGAAAGTCCTTGAGCTAAGTCTTCCCTCTAAGGCAAGAGTGGTAGAACATCTCATGAATGAAGACTTAGCATGATAGTGTCAATTCTTGCCCGTGGGGCATAATTTGTAGTTTAAAAGTCCTAGAACTAATTCTTGCCTCTAAGGCAAGAGTTATAGAACATCTCATAAATGAAGACATAAGATAAGTTATCCCGCGATTTTTATTCCAAACATGAGATAAACTCATTCTAAAATTAATTTTGAAATTAGTTATCCCTTATATCTAATACCAAACGAGTCATTATAGTTTGGATGTAAGACCCCACAAAATTCTAAGCTCAACTTAGTCTTTTAAGCTTGCTAAGGGGTCCCAGATTTAGAAAATTCTAGCTAATATTCAGACTTAGTATTATTTTGGCCTTCATAGGTTGGCAACTCTATTTCATGACTCTTATGACCTTAAAGTATCGATCTTTAGATTGATTCATGATCAGGAATATTAGTAGGTGTTCCCGAACGAGTTTTGCATTTTTCGGACCTCGTTTGAACCACATTTGGAAATCCAAAATAGTAGATCTACGCGATCTGGGTGCGGCACGGCGGCTATCGTGTCGATCAATATTTTCCTTGGCTCCCAATAGCAATTTCCAGTGAACCAACGCGAACTCGATGCGGCGCGTTGGCCATAGCATCGATGCCAATGACGTAGCACATCGATCTGCGCGTCGACAGTTCGATTTTTAGTAATTAAAAAGTCATATTCTTAGGGGTATTAGGGTCTTTTTTCCACCCCTATTCAGCCCTAAAACATGAGATTCAGCCTACATTGAGCAGAATATACTTACTTTCTCTTAAATTGCTCAAGAACAAAAACCTTAGGTGATTTAATTTCAAGGTCAAGACTCACGATTTTCACCATTTTCTTCAGGAATTTAGCAACCAAGGTATGTCAAGTGTTCATCCAAGGGTTCCTTCCACCCTTGGAGTCCAAGAAACTCTTTTAAACTTCAAGTAGCTTGATTTCATGCTTTTCATGATTTGGATTCAAGAGTATTCATAATTATAATATTGATTGGATTTCTATTCCATGATTAAGTGCAAGAATTATGTAAGAACAACTACTCCGTATTATGTATGTAGTATCATGTGAATTTATGTTAAAGCCTTGAAATTGTGATGCTTATGTGTTGATTAGTATTATGTGCATATACAATGCCTTCCAAGTATTTGATGAGTTGTTCATGAGAATTAAATAATGAAATTATATCATGTTAGCTTGTATTCAAGTTCATGTCATGCAAGAGTTTGCTAGAATGTCTCAATGAAGGAATGATAATCAAGTAGTTGTTTATCATGTTTCAAGATTGCGCCATGTGTTATAATTTATGCTATCGAGTCCTGAGGGTATTTAATACCCGATAATTTAGCTTATTACCTAGAGCTATAGCCAGTCTCAAGATAGTATCAGTCGTGTTACAATCAGTAGTACTCTCAGTCAGTTACAGAACTCAGGAAAAACTCAGTAGACTCAGTATCAGTCCAGTCTAGTTCAGTATTCAGTTCAGACCTCAGTAAATTCAACCAGTTAATAAAATTCAGTAGCATTCATCAGTCAACAAAACTCAGTGAACTTAGTTCAGTTAGACACTATAATCAGTAACAGTTAAGTCAAGCCTAATATGAACTAGGAAATCAGTTCAGTGTCTATTCAGATGGGAGTAGGATTTAGCACCGAGCTAACCCAGGGATGGGGGCATTCCTGCCAGCAGAGGGTTTGACCTTTAGTAGCAATTCCTGCATTATAGAACTACATTGCCAGCGTAGGTTGAGATATCTTTCTATCAGACTAAGGTTGATACATCTCGTACGAGTTTTCCTACCAGCGAGGGTTGACGAAAGAGCTTTCTATTAGAGAGGGTTAACTCATAGCTTGTTTTTATCTGTGGCACGGTACTAACACCCTTCCAACTGGGGTTACATATTGGACCCTAATCTATTCAGAAAGGGCATGTCAGTTAGATGATTACCTTCCACAGTCTCAGTCTCAGAATAGAACTCAGTTCAGTTCTACAAATTCAGAACTGTCAGATACAGTCACTTAGTTCAATATGAAACTCAGTATAGTTCCACAGGATCAAGACTGTCAGATACAGTCCCTCATTTATCCGCTACACAGTATCAATAAACTCAGACATCAGTAAATCAGTAATTCAGAACTTAGTATCCAGTGTTATCACGACCTTATATTACCGTATATGTATTCATGCATGTATTCTCATTCATTTATATTCAGGTCATTCAATCAGTATTGTCCATGCATATGAACCCATGCATTTTAGCCTCCCTCACTTTGCATACCAGTATATTCAAAGTACTGACGCATACTTTTTGCTTGTG
The DNA here is from genome assembly GCA_030864225.1 of Capsicum baccatum var. pendulum. Lineage (NCBI taxonomy): Eukaryota > Viridiplantae > Streptophyta > Magnoliopsida > Solanales > Solanaceae > Capsicum > Capsicum baccatum. The sequence continues at coordinate 230,763,827 of CM061560.1, read as the reverse complement.
CTATAATGTTTTATATCATAAGTTCAGACGCGCGGGCTCCTAATCATACTTAGCAGTTCAGATATTCAGCTAACAGAGTCAGTGGTGAGTCCTCTTAGTTCGAGGACATGATGACTGTTTCAGTAGTTCAGTTTATTTCAGTAGTTCAAAGTTAGTTGGGGACTTGTTCCATCAACTCCATATTTCAGACAGTTTAGAGGCTTTTTTAGACTAGAGTATTTTTAGAAATATGTATCAGATTTGGTATTTGTTATACTGTATTTAGTTTTATTACAGTATTAAACCTTATGGCATGTTTTTCGTCTAATTTCTGCATACTATAGTATTATTATTCAGTTATTACAGCAAGTACCAGTCATGGGTTAGCTTATGGTCCTTCGAGATTATGAGCACCGTGTAGCGTCTAGAATATAGACTCGGGGCATTACATTGGACCATAAATATGATAGTAGCTAGAGTTTGCCTAATTATGATAGTGAAGAGGTGAGATGGGAGGGAGAGACAGACATCGGGTGAGAGCTATTTTAAACTATAGTTATGTATTGTAGATATACTAGTTATGTATATTCTGATCGTTGTTGGATGAATGACTTAAATTTTATATTCTTGAACATATTTTACCAAACTAATATATCTTCTTTATGTTCGTGTCTATTTTTTTTATAGATAATCAATATATTGGAGTCATTTCTGACAATTAATCAATAGTTCGTAGTGTCTTTTTTATGTATTCTTGAAAAACCAACGTTTCTTTTTGAGAAGTAAGAAGTATGTAAAATCTCTGATTTTTTCCCTTCCTCGATTCCTATCTGGCTATCCCATAGGTAAAGTGTTTAAAGGGATCCACTATGAAGAATTTTCCGGAGTTACATGTCAGATCATGAATTAGTAATTGCTTTTAATTTTCAAAAAAAAATAACAATTATGTCAAACTTTTCATTTTTGAAATAGTTACAAAATCTCATGAATAAGATCAAATCCTATTGTCATGTAAGGTTCGCATCTTCACAAATATGTCTATTTCATTAAGCCTCTCTCCGAGACGGTGTTCAAATTTTTATGCCTTTTGTTAGGTTTCATGTCACATCAATTCAAGCATGCTCGATTTGTTTAATTGAGACCTTATAATGCAATTGCATTCTCTGGTCCAATTGTTATTTTTATTTTCGTATTTATGATTTATCCACTAGGTCAGTCTGATTGGTTCTTTGCATCTAATTTTGATGTAGCAATTGTATTTTAGTTCATCCTATTTTTTCAAAGATTTCATATTGGACCTTGAGCCGCTTTCATATGATGGGAATTGTTGGTATATTGGGCGCTGCTTTGCTATGCGTCATTCATGGTGCTATGATAGAAAATACTTTATTTGAAGATGGTGATGGTGCAACTACATTCCGTACTTTTAATCTAATTCAAATGAAAGAAATTTATTGAACTAACTGCTTTTAGTTCCAAATCTCTTTGGCTCCCTCCAAATATGTCTAATGATAACCAAGCTTATTTTCAGTAAATATTTATAATCTTCAATAATAGACCACACTGAATAATACTCTTTTGTTTTCTTCATTAATAAGCTTGACACTTTTTTTGCTGGAAATTGGGATTGTTATTATAACGGAAACTTAAAAGTTATTACAAACTAAAATTGCTCGGGTAGAACCCAAACTTTGAGAGTCTTTTTGAAGTTCTTGCAAAATAAAAAGTAGAGAGGGAGTAAAAGTTATTGAATTGTTCTCCATGCACTGTATTTGTGACTTTCCAAATGATCCTAACTTGTCCGCTACTGCATTTACCTCTTTGTAGACGTGGCGGCTTTCAGGTTCATTCAACAATTTAATGATGGATCTGCAATTAGAAAACACATATGAGATATCCTCATTTTTTGAGTTTAATTTTTGAATAAGTACTTGAGAGTCCTTTTCTACAATAATAGGAGTCAAGTTCTTTTCAAGAGTCAAATGTAACCCATGGTACATTGCTATGATTTTCATTTGTAGAGCCGATGTGGCCATGTGTGAGAATGTCATTCCAGCTATACAATTCTCATCATGGTTTCTGATTATTACTCCTCCGCTGCCATAATTAGTTGAATAGTCGTATGCTTCATCAATATTAAGTTTATAGTATCCATCCGGTGGCGCAAATCATTTGACATTAATGGATAAGATTTTTCTTTGATTGTTCAACATTCTTTTAGGGTGTCCTAGCTGAAAATATTCAATAGCCTCCAATTCTATTTTTTGGACATTTAGTTGATTGGCCGCATTTTTAAAGATAAAATCATTTCTATTCTTTCAAATGGACCAAAGAATTATGGGGATCAAAACGGAGAGAGGTATAGTTATGTTGCCGCACAGATTGATAGTATTATTGGAAAGGAATTTTTTTGATATCTCTTAAGAAATTATTTTCTGATGGAGAAAGCCTAAAGTGAGTCCAAATTTCTAACGCTTTGAGAAAAGTAAGTAAGACATGCGTTAGAGATTCAATTACAGAAGAGCATGAACGACAGAAGCTTGACGGAATTACATTTCTCTTATTTAGAAGCTCAGCAGTAGGGAGCTTATTTAAAGTGGCGAGCCATAGAAAGTAGTTTATCTTATTAAGAGTGTTAGTTTTTCAAACTCAAAGGTTAGAAGGATTGTTTGTAGATAGCAATTTGTTAGAAGAATTTAGGAAAAGCATATAAGCAGAAGAAGTGGTGAAAGTTCCTAGAAATGAAGCATTCCAGTAAAATTTGTCTAGTTTAGGCTCCATTTATTGAATGTAAGTATTATGGATGATTTTTAAGATATCCAATGGTATTTGTACAGATACATTAGAAATATCTCAATTACCATTGGAAATGATTTGCGAGAGAGTTTGGTTAGTGTCTTGTTGTGAAGGGGGTCCCTGGATGAGCTCCCTTAGATTGTTGCTGTTAAAAAGTCATCTATCACTACAAAAATTTATATTATTACTATTTCCTACGTTCCAAGAAATACCATGAGAAAAAGCTTTTAGATTTTTGCTAAGGCTTTTCTATACGTAGGAGCCAGACGAAATATGATGAAGATGATTACCTGTATGTCTATTTTTATACTTTGGAGAATTTGACCCAGAGCTGTGATTTGTTTTTGAGAAATCTCCAGTTAAGGCTAGAAATGAGAGAAGAATGTTTCCCTTCGGATTTATGTATGCCCAACCCTCTATGTGATTTTGAAAGGGTGACAAGGTTTCAGTTTGCATGGTGAAGTTTCTGTTTTTCATCGATAGTACCCCAAAGAAAGTCTCTCTGAATACGATCAATGTGGTGAATTATTTTGATAGGTAGTAACTTTATTTGCATGTCGTAGGTAGGGATAGCTACAAGAACCGATTTAATAAGGGTAGCTCTTCCAGCTATATTTAGCATATTTGCTTTCCATCCTTTTATCCTATTATTCATATTATCAATTATGAATTGATAATCATTTTTATTAGGATGAATTTTTGTCATGGGTAAAACTAAATATTTACCAAAGCTCTCCGAAGTGTTCATATTTAAGCGTTTTGCAATAGGAGTAGCAATATCAACATTAATGTTGTTGGAGAAGATAACCTTGGATTTATTATAATTAATTTTTTGGCCTGACATGTTCTCAAACTGCTGGAATAACGAAGTAATAGTATTAGCATTTTTCAAATTTACTTTTGCGAATAGAACCAAATCATCCGAAAAAAATAAATGAGATAATATTGGGGAAGAAGTAGAGATTTTGATAGGTATTCATTTTTTATCATTAACAGCCTGAAGTATGAATCTTGAAAGTGATTCCATACATATGATAAATATATAGGGGGATAGAGGATCACCTTGTCTGATGCCTTAAGAAGGATTGAAGGTATTTGTAGGGTTTTCATAACAACGATAGAGATGGAAAAAGTAGTGACACAATCCATGATTATATTGGTTAAATTTGTTAGAAAGTTTAAGCTTTTGAGAGAGAAGTATATAAAGGACCATTCCATTCTATCAAAAGCTTTTTTCATATTAATTTTTATCAGCATTTTTCTAAAATCCCTATTAGATTTATCAAAGGAGTGGATGGCTTCCTGCACAATAATAGCATTATCCAAAGCTCGTCTGCCTGGAATAAAGCTACACTGTGCAGGGTTAATTATTTTATCTAGGAACGAACTAATACAATTGACTAAAATCTTTGATATATTTTTGTAAATGGTGTTACAAAGACTGATAGGTCTGAAGTGATTGATTTGCTTCGGAGTATTTATTTTTTAGATGAGCACTACATTAGTTTTGTTATTCTCTTGGTCGATGGATTCTTGAGTGAAAGTATCCATACAGGTTTGAGTTATAGAAAATATGGTATCTTCTCAAATTTTTTGGAAGAAGATTGGGTGTAGACCATCAGGACCCGGGGCCTTTAAGGGCTTGAAGGACTTAATAGCACTATGAATTTCTTCAATAGTGAGAGTTAAATTGAGGGTGGTATGATTGTCTGCTGTTAGACAATTACCAACATAAGGAATATGCTTACAGAGGGATATAGTTTGCTTCATAGTATAGATATTTTTAAAGTGATTTAAAATAGAGATTTTTATATGATTAGGATAAAAAGACCAGTTACCCACAGAGTCCAAAAGACCCATGATTTTATTTCTTCTTCTCCTATTGGTGGTAGTGGTATGAAAGAACTTAGTGTTTGCATTCCCTTCCATAAGACATTGGACTCTAGACTTTAGCTTCCAAAAATCTTCTTCTTGCCGGAGAATGTTATTAAAATCATGAGTAAGGAAATTTTCAAGATTATGGAGATAAAAAGTTTTCCTTATAGGATTCATGTGTTGAAGGCCATGGATTCTAGCTTTAAGGATTTTCTTTTTTATAAGAATGTTGCCAAAGATTTTTTTGTTTAGGTCATTGGCATTATTAGCAAAGTTATTAACCACATTTAGATAGTTATAATTATCATGCCAGGAGGTTTTGACAATTGCTTAAAATCTCGGATGGCAAAGCCACATTATTTCAAACCTAAAACATATTTAGGTTTGCCACTATTCTTAATGAGGTTAATCATTATAGGACAATGATCGAAATGCGCTCTTAGAAGATGCATTACATTAGAATCAGGATTAGAATCTAGCCATTTAGGATTGGATAAGAATCTATCAAGTCCTTCCATGATGATGCTTGTATCTTGCTTACTCATATTAGTCCAAGTAAATCTAGGGCCCATAAATCCTAAATGAATCATACTAAGATTATTTATGCAATCAAGGAAAGTTGAGACTCGATTATTGTTAATAGGGTTTTCACCAAATTTTTCAAAAGAGTTTGCTACTCCGTTAAAGTCCCCACATATTATTCAAGGCACCAAATTAGAATTATTAATATCTTGTAGGTTCTTCCATAAAGATTTTTTATAAAAGGAGCTATTTCTAGCATAAATAATAGTAATGATCCATGGAGTTGAGTTTTGGTTAACCTTTAGAGATGCATGGATCTCTTACTTTCTCAGTACTATGGGATTTATGATAAATTCGTTGCTATTTCAGAAAATAGAAATGCATCCTGAGAAACCGAATGCGGGTACCTGCAACATGTCAGAATAGGGCAGTAGCTGCAAATCTAGTCTCTGTTAAGACTAGAATGACAGAGTTATTAGATGCAATTATATCTAACACATTGCTTTTAAAAGTGGGGTTGTTTGCCCCTCTACAGTTCCATGTTATGATCTTTATTGGGAACTGACTTGATGGTTGTTGTGACCCTCCCGGAGCTAAGTTCATCTATAGGTTCAGAGAGAATTAATTCTGGAAAAGTGAATATTTTGGTGGAGTCGCTGTAATCACCATTGTGTATTGTTGCATTGATGATTCGGGTAACGATTGCGAATTAGTTGTTATCTTCTGCAGTGGAGGTGGAACATGCACCAGAATTCTTTCTTCTTTGTTTGCGAGCAGAGTAAAGGTTAGAGAGTCTTCCAGTATTATGGGAGTCAATTCTGGCTTGTGGTTTTTTGGTTGCTCCTTCTCCTCTTGTTTTTGCGTCATCTACGGGACCTGCATAGGAGATAATGGATTTGTCCAAGTTGGTGTCTGGTTGATCTATGGAACCACCTGGTTATGCAAGTAAGTATCCTCTAGTGTGATTGGTAGTGGCGGCATTGACCGGTCGGAGTAGTTCGTTAGTTGGGGTGAGATGGAGTTCAAGCTTTTCATCTGCGACACCATGTTGTTTGCTTGCATGCATATTATATTTTATCCGATCTCAATGAGATGTTGGTTCTAAACGAAGTGCGCATGCAGGAGATTCTGGTAGCTTTGTACTAATTCTGACATTGTGTCTATCGGTGGTATGAATTCCATCGAGATGAAACTGTTCATGTTCATCATCAATTGCATTTTGTCCAATTGTGTTGAATACGGAGGAGGTAGCATCTTATTTTATGGCATCGAAAGGCTCCAGTTTGCTTGGTATATTGGTATGCTGTGAGGGATTTGTTGTGGGGGTAGCATATTTTGATTAGGAGAATTTCATTGGCTGGCTATGTTTGGTCGTTTATGTTGTTTTTTGTAGGATGATTTGGAATGTTGTTGAAGTGTTTGTTCTTTCTAGGGTATCTTTTTGACATTTTGAGTAATTGGTAAATTGAGTGTGGTGATTTTATTGTGTTGTCTTGAGATATAGTAGAAGAAATAATAGGTTCTATAGTTATAGTAGTACGTTTGATGATTGAAGTTATAGTCGCAGGTGTCTGAGGTTTCGTATGGAATTCATTTTTTTGAGCTTTTTCATTAATGGATGTGATAAGTTTTTAACTCTTCCCTTATCCGTAGTAATATTGGGAGTGCAATTGTTAAAAACATCGGTAGTTTCATGTTCAATCTGTGATGAAAGAGGGTCTAAAAGTTGGGAAGTGACGCAGGAAGGGTATGGAGGATTAGGAGTAATATCGATAGATTCGGAAGGAATTAAAGGAGCTTGTGAAAAGTTTGTACTATTTGTTTCAATGGAGTTTAATTGAGAAGTGATAGTTGCAAGAGTATTCTGCTTGGAACTAGGGAAAAAGTTAGTTGGGTTAATGGGATTTGATTGTAAGTACTTAGAGTTGATGTGGAAAACTGAGGAAGTACACGTAGCTTGTGTACTAGTAGAAGAACCTAGGAGTATACTATGATTTTTTTTGGAGATTTTCTAGGTTAGGATTGGCAGTAGGGTTTGTATGATTTGGGTACTGTGTAGTAGCTAGCTTATTAGGGTTATACGTAGGAGGGTTTAGTTGTATGGTACTAGGAGTGTTGTAGATTTTAGAAATGGACGAGGAGGGTTTTTGTTCCAATTGATTTTGTGGATAGATGGAGTGAAGAGTAGTAGGTTTTGAGTGGTGAGTGGGGTTACACATAGAAGGAGAGAATTCATTGGCAACTTGAGTTTTTCCAATATTTTGTAAATGATTAAAAGTATTAGAAAAATTTAATGAAACAAAATTTTTTCTTTTTTCATGGACAATTGACTTGTATTTTTAACCTTTTTTCGTAGCTAACGATTGTCCACGTATTTTCTTCTTTTTTTTCACTTTCGTTTTTTTTCTTCTTTTTTGATTTTTTCATTTTTGTTTTTTGTTTTTTTCCTTACTAATTCCCTCCTTCATGGAATTATTTTGATGACTTGAAGTCTCGGGTTTCTCAATATTTTTGGTCGCAGTAGTGTTTTTTGGACAATGATAAAGATTGTGTCCTAGACAACCACAAGCTTGACAAAGGATTGTGGAACTTTCGAAATGAATTTTTTGAAGGTGAGATCCAATGAAAATGTTTCTTGGTAAAGGTTTATTCAGTTGGATTAGGATACAATGTCTAGCATAACGTCCACAGGAAGTATTTTTGGTATAACTATCGATTTTAAAAATCGAACCAATCATATTCTCAATTTTTTTGGAGGATTTCGAAGTCATAGTATTCAGTGAGAAGCTCGGGGAGGCTAATTCAAATGGTAGCGTAGGGTATGGTTTCAGCTAGCGAATTAAATTTAGGTTCCTATTTGTGGATTGAAAGATATTGGAAACCGATGAACCAAGGTCTTTGGTGAAGTACTTTGTGGTAGTTTGGTTGATCTGAAAGCTTGATTAGAAAATAGTCTTCTCCTAGGTCTATTAGGTTCAGGTCTTCATTAGGGTTCCAAAGGGTTTTTAGGTAATTTCGTAGGTAATTATATCCTATTTTGTTTCCTAGTTAGAGGCTTGATGATAACATCTTGTTCCCAATGCGCATAGAGTCTTTCTTTGTCGGAGGATGAAATAGGAATGAAAAAGGAATGGTTTGAGGTGTTGTTTTGTTCATCATCGAGGTTGATAAGGTTGAAATCTTTTTGAATAGAATTTATGGAAAAGAAATTGTTATCAGATATTAGTTTATCTCGAAAATTTACTTTTGATATAGGATCATGTGTGATAGATGCTTCCTTTGGTTTGTTCGTACTTTGTTGCAATAAATCTTTTTCCTGAACATGTATTTTTTTATCCATCTTGTTGAAAAGTTGCTTGAATTTATGGTGATGTACTTATGTACAGTTAAAGCATTTAGTATGTGTAGTTATGTCAGATACTTTTGTTTCTCTCTCTCTAGTATTCTAGAGAGAAGGAGGAGAATTTTGCAAAGTAAGTTAAAGTTCATCTAGGGATATTTTTTAATAAGCTTGATATTGTTTCTAGCCAGCCTTTGCACCTTCACATCAACACAATAACCAAAATAAAGAGTTATATTTTGAGAAATGCCATTTTTGTTTTTTCTGGTATCCAAATAATTAAAATTGTTTGAGTTAGTCAATTGTTATTATATTCTAGTTTTCAATACTGGCTGCGAAGCACTTTAAAAAACATTCAAGGCAATAAAGTTAATTGGTTGCAGATAAGGTCTACTTCCCTTCTCTTTTCTAAGATATATATTTTTAATTCCTTCAATTTTATTTTATGTAGTGATATTTAATTAGACACAAATTTTAATCTAAGAAAGAAAGTATAGCAAAGGCATATATATCCTTCGATATTTCTTTAATGAAGGTTATTCTTCTTTACAACGGAAACATTGGAAGAGTAAATATATTTCTTTTATTTGGAGAGGTAGCTTGTTTTAGACGACGGGACGGATAGCTTGACCTAAGTTGATTAGTCACAACGACCTTGGAAAAAAGAGGTTGTGTTGAGTCCATTGAACATGAGTATTGCAATTGTTCATTCTTTAATTTCACAATAGTATATATCGTCACACGAGAATAGAATAGGTGAGGACTTATTAAAGATATAACATATGTGGAGTGGGGGTGGGGGGTGGCGGAAACTAAAAGTATTCTTTTTAATTTCTTCTTTTAAAAGTATTGTAGTAATATTTATATTTATATCTATAATCTATATCTATATCTATATTTATAATATATTAAAAGTGTGAAGACCCTTAGAAAAGTGATTTGAACCTTTTGCCCTTAATTAAAAATATTTATAAGAGATAAAATCATCTTTTTATTATTTTTTAATATAATTATAATTACTGTAATTATTTTTTGCAAAAAAACTAAAAACTGACGTGTGTATATATTTAATTAGGTTTAGGGTTATTTGAGTTTTTGTTTGTTTAGGATACTCTTTCATATTGTATCCTATTTTCTAATATAATTATAATTACTATAATTATTTTTTATTGAGAAACTAAAAACTGTCGTATGTATATATTTAATTAGGGTTAGGGTTATTTGAGTTTTTGTTTGTTTAGGATACTCTTTCATGTTGTAGTCAACCTTTATTTAAAGTTTAAAAATTATGTTATTCTCGAAGAATAAAAAGATTGCATCAGTATTCACATATCAAGAGGTCAAATCAATTTTCTTTTCAATTTCCTTCTTCTTGCAAATCTTTAGATTGTAATTACCACCGATTCTTTCTACATTTGTTATATTATGGGAGGATAAATTTAATTTGTGCCATTTTTACAAACTTTTCATTTAATATATAGGTGTCAATATGAGATATTAATCTTTACAGTTCTTTTATATTAATATTGACATTTTATGTTTTTTTTCTTATTGGTTAATTCTTACTATGTATTATAGGTTCTTTGGCCATTATTAGGAGTGCTCTTTATTGTATGATGGTCGCCAATAGTATTAAACCAAAGAAGAAATTGGTTTACTTATTGGGAAAATATTATTGATGCTTATCTAACTTGATTCGATTGCATGTCTAGATGCTTAATTTTCTAACCCTCAACTTGATGTTTAATTTTCTACCCGTCAACTTCTTCTTTATGTTTAGATTAGTGGATGCTTAGTTTTCTGATCCTCAACTTCTTCTGGTTTTAAGAAAATTTTTGTGTAAAAACTAGATTTAATTATATTGTGTTGATCTATCATCGTATTGTTTGTTGCAGTTTACAGATGGTAGATGAATGTCGATCGGCTTTGAGAAATTCTTTTGGTAAAGGTTAGGTTTAATTAAATAAATTCTCCAAAAAATGTTGAATTTAATTATTATATTTATCTTTATTATTTAAGCAAAGATGATTTGAAAACCGTTATGCGAGTAATTATAATTGATATGTCTCTAAGTGGGGAATAAAAGACGGTAAGTTTTATATTCAATAGATCAAATTTGAGCCTTTTTTTTTGCTTTAAATGTTATTTTTAAATAATCTAATTTAAAGCCAATAATGAAATAATATGATTATATGTTGACATTGTGTAATTATTCTAACTTTGATTGAGCAAAACATGAACGAAGGCCTTATTTTAGTTGTTCGGTAAGAATATTATGTTTAGATTATTTTTGGGGATATAATTTTTCCTTTTTTTTTAGTATTTTATTATTTTAGTGATATGAGACATTTTCTATGTGTTCTTTGAAATGAAGTATAGTTTTGCTTTCTAAAGTTGTGTAAGAGTGGAGTAATCTGAATGCTTTGTTAATATTATGTCAATTTACTTCTTTATTTAGAGTTTAATATTTGATATATGTGTATTGTTGATTGAATGACTAAAACACATGGCACGCATAAGTTATGGAATATACCATACTTATTAATTATCATAATTAGATAAATATTGAAACGAAAGATTAATCAGGCTGAACACTCTAAAAGCACTTGTTTAGTTTCAAAAGTTCACCTCAAATTTTAAAAACAAACATAATTTTTTTGAAAAAAAAAGATACTTTTGAGCAAAAAAAATAAATTTGACCAAATAAGCGATGAGACTCCTTCAATTAGAATTAGTATCAAGATTCGTAAATTGGTGGTCTCCTTTTTTTTCTTAGATTTAGACTTCATGTTTGATTTTTCAAGGACTTTAAATTGAAATTACAAAATCTATACTATTACAAATTAAAAGGCCAAACTGCATAGGTGGTCTCAAATATTAATTATATTTCAATTACGTTAAGTTTAGTCGGAATTTCTACATTTTTGACAGGATACAAATTGAAGTTTTGGATAGAGATTGTGAATCATAGACAAATGCTAATTCTACTAAGATTAATTATTTTAAGTTTATAAACAGATGTCAAACTTATCCAAAAAATATTTTAATGGCTCATAAGAATTTATTTTGTCACCTTATGTCTTGCAAATATAAAATATGATTTGCTCTAAGGTTTTACAAATATTTAATTATCTTAAATTTTAATATTAGGTGATCTTCTGCAAGTATAATTTATTATTTTTAACATAAGATACAATTATTGGCAAGGAATATTCATATAATGGACGTTCGTATAAAATATCATTCAAACATTAGACGATTTTTATTCATTGCAAAAACTAAATATCTTTTTATTGAAATAAATTTCACATGTTGCAACACACATTCGTAGACAATATTGTCAAATTTAAATTATCTTTGTGATGAAATTTGTAGTTATTTAAGTTTTGACCTAATGTTTAGAATGTTGAAAATAACTAATAGTGAAACTTTTTGAATTCGTAGCGAAATAGACTTCAAATTTGATTGATAGCTATAATACAATACAAGATAGAATCCAATACAAAAATAAAAGATACATGTTTGTGTGCGTTCTTCAATATGAAGTAACTTAGAATAGTAAGTTTTAAGAGCATCAAGAGTTTCGTCAAGTTTTAGACGTGTTTGTTGCTTGATTTTTATAGCAAGTTAACTTCATTTATCATATTGTTTTACTTCAGAGAATATGTTATAAATTGAAGATCGATAGAAGAGACTTTGTCGTATATATGAAGAGGAAATGCTAGGACAATTCTGCAAAGAGCAATAGGAAGGATTGTATTTGTAAGCACAAATCAATGAAATATTGAGAGAACGGCTAATGATTGATGCCATGAAATGTATAAAGGTGGATACACGTCGAAATTAAAATTACATTATAATGATTATATCTCAAATTTTGCCACTTTAAATTTTCTTTATCTACTTGAAAATTTCTTTTTGTATAATTCAATTTTTTTCTTTCTCTAATTATTGACTTAAGATATCAATAATAAAATTTTGTTCTCTATATCTAATTTTTATCCTTAATTATTATGTGATGGTGATATGTTCCTTTTATATATACTTCGTATGAAATTCAGAAAACATTCACATCTGGTGGTTGAGAAGGTCAATTTTAAGAGTTGGAAGCTACTATTAAGAGATTCCCCCCCATCTAGAAAGGATTGACAATTGAGAGAGAATAGGAAGATAGCAACAAACACAAGAACTGAAAAACCTTTCTAGGAGCAAATATGTTATATTTCTGAAGCAGGGTGTAATTCGCTGGAAAAAAATTATGAAATTAGTTATTTCTGAACACTTTTTTGCTTTGGTGAGATGCCTAATTTGGTAGCCTACATGTTATCCAGCTTCACTGAGAATGACATTGTCAATAAGTCGCTGAAATCGACAAGACCATTCAATAAGCTAAGTATAGACTCTTAATGAACTCCTTTGGAGAAGTACAATTCTACAATTGGTATAAAGAGATAAGAGGATGGCCTTTGACGTGGTCAGAGCCAAAAGATACGTCTGATCTGTATAAATATTATGGGAAGTTTAGCATTTGTAACATCAATCATGGATCAGTATGCAAGTGCTTGTCCCGATTTGAGCTCGATTCTGCAGAATTTATGAGTCAAAGAGAATTCCTGATGGTTGTTCGAGGATGTCATATAAATCTTGCAAAGAAGATAATGAAGAAGCAATTGACACGTTTTTGAAATTGAGGTCAAAGAAATTCGATATCCCAAACCTATGAAATGAAACAATTGATACTCATTATGTTGTCGTTGTTGTACACTATATAAATTATTCATTTAACTTTTTCTATCATTTTGTACTTTCAATTTAAATAAATTGTGACTATTAATTTTTTCTCCTAAATCAAAACATATAAGAATTCCAAATATTTAGAAATTTAATATTAAATAAGATTCTATTTGTATAAGCACAAAGTCTTTCCTTATTTGAATTATTATTTTAGAGAAATTATTATTCAAAGTTTTCTTAAAACTCTTTCGAAGTAGTAGTGTCATTAAATGACTTTATCAGTCTTTCGTCTCGACATAACATTTACTTAAAAGATATATAAATTATTTATACAAAAATGTACATAAATAATTTATACAAAAAATTGATAAACTTATAAGGAAAAAAATATAAAAGTCCAATTATTATTTCTCAAAGTTATAAACAACTAAACATCATGCTTATATAATAAAATTTCATGAAATAACTTTTTTACATGTGAAAACTAAAGATCTTTATAATTTAGTTAGTTATTGGCAATTTTGTAGTGACGGAATAAACTACACGTGTATTGTGAGAGTAATAGTTAGATTTTCATATATTTTAGGTAAATAATATGTGCAAGATGCCTATTCAAATTAACTGAGTGAAATGTCGGTAGATTTTTTTAGTAAAACATTATTTGTATGGCATTTTTGTGCAATAACAAATATTTTTTTTCGTTGATTTGTATTTGTCATATTTCACTTGTGAAAGTCAATTTGACTAAATATCAAAGTTAAATTAAAGTAGATTAATATTAATTAAATATTTTGAATTTAAAATTTAGATGATCTAGAATTATACGACATATGTTATAAGATGCTATCATTCTTATATGAAAAATACATTTTAAAACATTAATCAAAATTCAAACAGTTTGACTCTCGAGAAGTAAAACATGACAAATAGAGTGAATGGACGGCGAAGATTCACACGAAAGGGGATCCAACCGTTAATGTGATTGACATATATCTTTTTTAAAAATTTATATTTGTTAGTGGTAAAACTATTGTATTATTAGCCTTTTAATAAATGATTTTAATTTTTTTTCTTACAATTTTTAAATTGCATAGCGGAATAACTTTTTATCCTTCAACCCATGACCCGTATGAAAGTTAATAAGGCTTATCGAAAAATAAAAAAAAAATTAAGGAGAAGGGTAAGGTGGAGAGGAAGGAATAGTGTGGAGGTTGTCAGTAATGATCGTAAGAATACGGAATGAATAGGGTGGTCCTTTTATGAAGTTATAAGGAGATTTCGGAGGAGATTGAAGAGCAAAGAGTGTTGGTTTATTAAATCTTTCCTTCCACATAAATTATAAAAAGTCATTGTTGATATTTAGAACTTTAAAATTAATTATATACCATTAATATTTATTTATATCATTTAAATAAATATATATAATATTTACTTTAATATCACTTTCTATTTTTTAATAATTAATTCTTTTTTTATATAATTTTAATAATTAACATGAGATACACGTGCAACGCACGTATTCTAAACTAGTAATAAATAGAAGTGTATCATTAAAATATAATATTTAACAGTCTCCAAATAAATTAAGGAAGGTGTCAATTTTTAAAACAAACTAAAAACTAAAAAGTAAGGACACTTATATATTTAAGTGGCTCACTGCTGGCAAGAAGAGCACCTCTGTATAGTATATAGTATAGTATAATATAATAGTTGTGCTACAAAAGATAAAAGATGCTTTTTTTCTTGTTAAGTGGCAGCATAATCATTGTCATAATTAAACTAATCAAACCAAAGTTGCCAACATATGTGTAAAGATTACAAGCTATTTCTCCATCACCAGGCATTTACAAACAAGTCTTACCTTAGAAAAAAACCATTAATTACATTTGCAATTTTTGGTGGCGCTTAACTAAATTAAAAACATGAAAAAATCATAAAATAAAACTAAAACGAAGGAGATTGGTTCAATACTTTTATGATATATAGTATGAAATTTCCCAGGATCCCACACATGGAATCAGCCAACTAATTGCATCATTAGTCAGAGTCATCTAACATTCTGCCCCCTTTTTTTACAAAAATAAAATTGTGGCAGATAAGATTGCATACACCTTAATTAATTTTATAAATTACCTATTACCTCTCGCTAAGGGTGAATTTTCAATATTTTCAAAGTTCGATTTCAGTAACTCATAATTAAAAGTAGATATCAAATTACGGTACAATAATCAAAGTTTTCGGTGATTTATGTCCACCTCTACCTCCCACCAGTACAGAGGTTGAATAACTCTGTCCATCAAAACTTGAACAAATGAAAAAAGAAACCAGCTAATATTTTTTTCTTTCCTAAAATTTGAAGTGGAGACTTCATGATTCTCAACACGATCACTCACCAAGCCACACCTTAGATGCCTCAGCATTCTACTCTTCAATGCAATTTGGCCTAGGAATTTTCATTTTATGCGTTACCAAGTTCAAGAAAAGTTGCAAGAAAAAGGAAACATCCCCATAAAATAAGAGCACTTAACACTACCAAAAAAAAAAAAAAGAAGGCAATCCTTTAGACCTCTCACTAATTTATATGGCACTACTCTTCCACATTTCACTTCCTCCTCCCTCGTCTTTCTACATTTTCATAGTCAAACATGAATTTCCAAAAATCCTCAACCCTCCTCTCTTGCATTTTCTTCATTTTTCTTCCTTCAGTAATCACATCTCAAACTTGTCAAAAATCATGTGGCAATATACCAATCAAATACCCTTTTGGGACTGGCCCTGGCTGTGGCGATCCACGATTTCAGCCTTATGTTATTTGCAACAACCAACAACTGTCCTTCAAGACTCATACCGGTTGCTATCCGGTTACATCCATCGACTACAATTACCAAATCATGTACATTAGTGACCCTTCTATGTCAACATGTGCTTGTACACAACCAAGTAAAGGCTTTAGTCTAGACGCGAACGCACCTTTTAGCTTTCATGATGACACAGTTTTTGCATTACTTGATTGTGAAACAGATTCATCACCAATTTACAAGTCAAACGGAGGGGTCAATTCGACTTTCCCTATGTGTGATAGTCAGGGTGCACCTGTCTGTAGTCTTTTGTATTCATGTCAAGCTATAAGTAGACTTAATCTCCCAATTTCGACTTGTTGTGTCTACACACCTGTTGATCTTGGACCGGCATTTGAGATGGATTTGGAGAAGTTGCATTGCTCGTCTTACTCGGCTTTATATGGTTTTAGTGGCCAAGAATTGAATCCACAGGCCTGGAAATACGGTGTGGCGTTGAAATACAAGTTCAATTTTAACAACGATTATCCTGATATGTGTGCTAATTGTGAGAAGAGTAATGGTGTTTGTGGATATGGAGGACCTTATAGTTCATTTGTTTGCAATTGTCCTAGTGGATTCAACACAACAAACGATTGTTTCCTAGGATCATCTTGGAGTAACAGTTTCAAAAATGTTCCATGGCACACTGGTACAACAATTGTCAATTCATTTTTGTACTTTTTGGCTACTTATAATTCTGATGTCTTACAAGTACTATCGTTCTCTTGGCAGGGCTTTTGTTGAGTAACGCACTGGGATGGTTCATCGTCTTGGTGTTTATGTAGGCTACAATGAACAAGCATGAATTTGAACTAATTCAAGGAAATTAGACAAGAAATCTTGCTGGTTAATGTTTAATTGATTTATGGAAAATCCTTAATCTCCTTGGCTTGTTGTAAAATGTGAAATAATGCTCAAGAGAACAGGGAGGTTAATGCAAAAGGGTGGATTTTCTTTTTGATCATTTTGTAAATGTTGTATTACATTATTCAAAGATGATTTTTTCAATTTGTTTAACTTGTCTGAGTCATTGTTTTTGTTTGTTAATTTCTTCCATTCATCTCACTCAAAGAGCAAGATAACACTCATTATTTAATAAAATGAAAAGTTGAACACTGAACAATTGCCACTGGTCTGTGGCCTTGTTCCAATGTAAAAAAAGAGTACTGTTGGCATCAACTTAGTTGTTTTTGGAATACCAAAATCATATATTTGGACAATAGTACCTATTGGAAGCTTATCCACAAAATGAAAAAACAATAACAATAATATACCCAGTATATTCCCACAAAGTAAGGTCTGGAAAGGATAAATGTATACACTCCATACTGCTACCTTAGAGGTGAGATAAAAGATTGATGAAAAAAACAAACACATACACTTTGAGTAGTCCATTGTTCCCAAAGTGTGCATTTTCTGAGACATCTAACATACTTTATAAATAAGCAAAATTTTAAAAGTTGATCAAATAGATTACTATAAGATTACTTGGATCCGGCTCCCCTCCATTTCCTTTCTCTCTATTTTTCTTAAGTCCCCATCTTGATTAATGACACATGACCTAGTTAAATTAAGTGGCTAAGATTTAATTTATTCTAAATTAAACCTCTAACTATAATTAATATAATATATCAATTAAAAATAAGTTGATTTATCTCTTTCATTTCTCAATATTTCCTTCCTATTATTTCTCTCAACTTTCTCTTATTCCCTCCAAATTTATCAATTATAATTTGGCAATAAGATATAGAAATGAATATTTAGTAGTTAATATAACAACTTTAGTAGTTAATATAACAACTCTATTTTTAATGTCATCTCAAAACATATATTATTTCCAGATCACGGTAATAAAAAGGGAGACATGGAATGACTTCGAGAAAATATTTTTCAATCCTCCAAATCTTTTGCTCATAATCCTTCAATTCGGTTTCAACTTTATTAATCGTTGAGAAAATGGAGAGGAGCCGGATAATCATTCTTCGATTTAAGGGTCATGATTATTCGGTGCATCGAATAACCAAATTTTTATTAATTTAAGAACCATATATATAATATGCTAAGTTTGCAACCTTCATATTTTGTTTGTCTTGTTTCTCACTTGCACGGAAAAATCGACTTAGAAACACAAAATCAAGTTGAAGCAAAGTTGAAAAAAATCAAATCGAATTAGTTTGATTTGTTGTTTCACAACCGAATAAAACTTTGACAAAATCAAACGAAATGCCCACCCCTACTAGTCATTCTAACTGAAAATGCAGAGCAATTACATTTAAAAAGAGCTTCATTTTGCTATCCACTTAAGAGAATGACTAGACCAAGAGTACTTGTCGCTATTCATGATATAACGATCCACCTTGAGAGTACTTGTTTAAATCGTGAGATGAAATATCCTGCATGAATAAATAAAATTGAATCAAGTCAATCAATAGTGCAACAGAAATAATTTATATGTGAAGTATGACTTATAAAATTTATACTAACTCTTAGGAGTTGAGATAGACTTCCATGAGATGATAGTTGAGAGAATTTTGAAGACTGGCATGGCAAAAAAATTTCTTCTCCCATAAGTTTTGACATAATATCACACAAAGAATAAAAGGTAACGGAAAAACTAAATGTGGTTTATTGGATAGTTTGATCTCCAGCAACTTATAGAGACAAACTAAATATTTTCTGGAGGTACATATGGTCATTGTTTATTCTCTTCTCAACTTGATACCTATGTTTCAATGTTTTGTTTCTTTCTTAAACTCTACGTCACATTAATTGGAATGGGGAAAGTATATAAGAGGAAATTGAGATTTCTTATCGCTATTTACTGATTTGCAATACCTGGACTAAAGGATCCGCCACACAGAAATCTTGCATTAGACTTGACTCAAAAGCTAATACAACACAACAGAAATTTACTAATGCTATTAGATTCATCAGGAGAAAGTGCTAAGAAGAAAAAGTAAAGATATTAAAATTTGATAAAAGTTGTAGGACTTGGTTAGGACCAATTATTTAGCCTGTCTTGATTCAGGTCATTTCAATCCAGCTAACTTTCGAGTAGAATAAGACAATAAATCATTTACTGATTCGAGTCATTATAACCTATCAAAACCCCTCATTTACTATCCTGAATAACACAGATATAAAGATAGAAATTCTAACTCACTCGCAATTTTTTTAAAAGAAAAAACAATTAGAAAAAGAAAAAAAAAGAACTACTACATTCATTGATTAAAGGCCACATTTTTTAAATGCTAACATATAAATATACTCCTACCATGAAATAGGGCAAAATATGTTATACTAATTGAAAAGAAAGGCTTTTTTTAGAACTTGAGGAATCAAATTGAATACAAAATAAGATACACAGGAAGTGATAAAAGGAATATGTTCCTTCTTTTGAGCACCCTCCACTTTAAAAGAATTATTTTGTTCACCGATATTCTTTCTATTATCTCCAAAAAAATTCCATGACAATGGTAGGCAAAGGCTTTTGGACCTCCAAAATTTTGTTCCCAAATGATTCGAATCCCAAAATTTCACGAAAGTTCAATATGCTTTCTGCCTTTAATGTGTAAAGAATTGTAATAAAAGCTTTAAATGTGGATATCATGATTCTCTAATTAGAACAATTAATTTGGACCTAATGACTAATGTTGCTTCACTTAGACACTCCATTGAACATGACGGAGTTACTAACAGACATAGAGGTTTTTGCCACCGCAAATCAGTGGGAAATTTATTTTATCAAACATGATTTCTCATTGAATCAGCCCAGTGGGAAAACACTAACTGGGAAACAGTTCTTACTGAAACATCGTGAAGCTTTCTAATTTTTTTTGTGAAAACAGTACGTACTATTTTTTTCTCACCAATTCAATCAGATATAAAATATCTGTTGGAATAGCACTGAACATTTTTAGTAGGAAATTCAATGGGAAATAGTGATTTTTTAGTAGTGCGTATTCATCCATATTTATCAGTTCCACACCAATTTATTTACAACATCGGTTATTGGGTAAAAGATATCTCGTCTTTACATATATTGCGATTCTTTTTTGTTCTTTTAAATGAAAAGGAAAGAGAAGATCTTCAAATATTTTATTTAGGGGAGGACTTTTTTTGTTGCGTCATTCTTCAACTATGGATTAAGATGTGGCTGAAGCTTCTTTGATAATAGCATATATTGTGCTCAAGGTCTCTCGAGCCTCATATTGCACGGATTTCTATATTCCATATAAGGAATACGACCATTTTCTTTTTCAATATGTGTACATTATTACAAACAAGTTAATACGAACAAGTTACCGTACAACTATTGAAGGATTCTTTCATGCATTTCCTCTTCAATTAAAACGCTCCACTCATTATTGATGACTTTATAGGTTCAATTCCTAATTGACATATGTCACATTGGGAAACCCGATGAGTCTACTTCTTTTGGTCCTGTTACCAATGAAATCTCTTCATTCATGTATAACGAATTGATGTGCTCAAATTTTTCTTTTTTACACAAATTCACCTATTTGAGTTTGAAAACACACCAGGCTCTTTCAGAACCCACCACCACCCCAATTGTTGTTCTTGTTCACAAGTCTACATCACAAGCTATAAAGGATCTGATTCCTTGCTTGGACGTTTTTCTTTATTAAGATAGAAGAGCCATAGTAACAAACAGAGTTGTTTTCTTTAGTATGCACATATAAATTCACCATCACAAGTTCAAGAAAATATATTGACCTCACTTGTTTATTAGTCTATTTCTACTAGCTTTTCTAAGAAATTGAAATTGAATTTAAATAGCCTTTGATAGAAATGTAAGGTACGGTTGCTTACAATAGATCCTTGTGGTCAGACCCTTCTGCGGACCCCTCATAGCGAAAGCCTGAGTGCAGTGAGTTATCCTTTATTTTATTTTATTTTTACTTCTTTTCCTTTTCCTTTTCTAGTAAGAAATCACAAGCACTTTTCAACAGTCTGTATATGCTAGCATCTTATCATCTCTCTCAAATTTTTTTATGTCAGCATAGCAACATATAGTTGATCATAAGGTGATAAAGTACTTTAAGGGATTCTATTACATATAGTTGATCATAAGGTGATAAAGTACTTTAAGGGATTCTATTTTGCTGTAGCTTCTTTATCTTCATTGAGATAAAAAGTTATGTTGGATCGTACGGTGCAAACACCATTTCTAGGTTCTGTGTTGATGTTAGCTACACAATAGCTCTCAATCTAGCAACATGAACTTAAATATGTCTTAATTCGACCTTTTCTTCGTGTAGTTTCTTCTTTGGCAAATTGCACGAGACTTGTGCTTTTTGCTGACATTCTTAATAATATTGTAGAAGATTTGTGATTTCTTCGAGAAAAATTCTAAAATAAATAAAATCAGATAAGCTTTACCGTCTAAAACCTCGAATCAACTACTGAGATTCTTGGGTAGTCGCGAGAAATCTGCTTTTAACTTATTTCCTTAATTTTTGACTCTTACCTTTCCGGTGAAAGGCCTTATTAGGCTCCTCAAACTATTAGTCCAGTTGTATATATCTATGAAAAAATTGGTTGATGACATACTCTTATGAGAAATTTATGACAAATGGATGCCCTATTATCCAAGAAACGACAAGAATCACATTTGCAGGTCTCAAAATCACTTGTAGATGTATTCACAAGGCATAAATAGAGTCTATATAATGTCTAAAAAAAACAAGTAAAAGACATTGTCAATAGATTTTGTAAGCATTGTTCTCATGCAAAGGCATTTGATATGCTTTACTTGAGCCGAAGGTCTTAAAGAAATAGTCTCTCTACCTTCACAAGGTAGGGGTTGATTTCAGCAAGAAGAAAACATCATATCCACTATAATTTCACAAGGTAGGGTAAGGTTTGCGTACACTTCACCCTCCCCAGACCTCATTTTTGTGAAATTATAGTGGATACGATTTTCATTTCTTACTGAAATCATGACGACTTTGAGCAAGAAGGATATCAAGAACTATATTCATCATATAAAGATCACATAATTTTTGTGATAATATATAAACATATTATGGGACATGAAATTTGGCCGAATATGTGACACACAAAGAAAGGAGGGTGTATTTAAGGACTTTAGGAATCAAATTGAAGTAAATATAAGATGTACCAAAAGGAAATAAATTCCTTCTTTCACTCCAAAATTAGGTGACAATCGTCGTAGCACTCCAGCAGAGAAAGGCAAAATCTTTCTATTTTGACGAGGGTAGATTGTCCTTAGGCCCGTGGATGATAATAAGGATAAACTCCGTATAATGTCTGAACAATGGTGAGGGCGAAAAGAAAAATAGCAGCAATGACAGACAAAATGGCCCAGGGACTCCTGAAGTAGGTGTGAATGAGATTGGCTCTCCATTCATTCCACTGCTTCTTGCAATAATCGCTCACCCGTTTGTGTACCAGATCTAGGCTGCTATCTGGATCCAACGTTATGTCCTTGGATAATGAATTGAATAGCTTGGCCACAGCTTGATCGCTGCCAATTGCATTCTGGATGATGCCACTAGAGTGTAGCAAGCTAACATCTTTGGCATTGTCAATAATATTATCCATGAAGAAGATGTATGAGGTTACCTCATTTCCCGCCCCTACATGGAATCTCTCGAAAGCTATCAGGTTCAAGAACATTGCCTCTGTAGCATCATCCACCATGATCAGAGGAAGCTTAAGGATACCACCATTAAAGGAGATGTCCTTGAGGCTTCTAGTTTTACTCATCTTGAACCGAATGCCTGCTTCATGAAGCTCCATAGCAGAGCGGATAATCTCATCACCACTACTCTGATGGCTAACTTTGGGTGCTTTCCTTGAACGAGTCTTGGCCAATGCAGGATCTTCCCAAAGTAGGCTTTTTCTGTACACATCCAATACATGCAAACATTTCCCAAGTCCTTTAGCACGGCTGTGAGGATTGCAGAAGTCCAGTATGAGCTTATTAATACATTGCTCATCATCCTGCTCAATGCAATCAAGGTGTAACCCTTCACTCTGTAAATGGAATTAAATTAGAAAAGGTTAATAAAGTGTATCGCATAAAACAGTTTAAGCTTTAAGAGAAGATGGTCGTGCAATTCAACATGGTATATGTGTGAGCACATGTTTAGTCGTGGGTGGGTTTTCTTTTGGGGGGGGGGGGGGGGGGGGGGGGAGGAGTCTGGAGGGAGAATGACCTTTTCCTCTTGACTTTTGATGGCAAGTAATTTGTCCAAAAGGAGCATAGGCAACTGATTCTCAAGCATCAGCATGTCGCGTTTGAGATAAGGCATGAGATGGAGCTTTCCATGATTGCTGAAAATCGGATCATTAGGAGCATAGTCATATTGTTGAGCATGCTGAGATTGATCTATAAGTAGAGGGTCAGCAGCAGCTGTTTTCAAGATCTCCAGCATGAAACAGCCATCAAGAATCATCAACTGCAAGAAGGCATTGGTATCATTTTGCCATATAGGATCCAGCGAATCATATGCATCTTTCAAATCTTGAGCCACTTGTTGTAAGGAGTCGATATAACATGTTAACGATTTTCCAGATCTCTTTAGGAAGTGAAGAAGTGCTCGGTGCTTGTGAGCTTCCATCGTCTTGAGATGATCTTCTCCATGATGGTAAGGACCAAAAGAAACTACCTGAGGCTTGTAAGCTTTCTTGCTCACATCTGTGACACCAACAGGTACTCTATATATGGACCGCTTCTTCCAGTGCTCTGCCTCCACCGTGGTGAGATCCTCCACGTGCATCAGCTCATCGTTAACCTTGATCACCCACTCATTTTCCATTTCAGATATATTCAAGTACTAAATTATGTATCAGGAGATAATAGCACTAGTATTTATGAGTTATGACTAATTTAGAGGACAATTATGAAACACAAATCATAATGATGTATAAATTTTAGACCAGAGACCCTTGTACTTTGAGGAACCATTACCAATTGGTATTTCCTATTTCCCCTCCCCACAAGTAAGCTCCAAACTTTGTCCTTCTGCAAGCTAAAAGAATAACTTGATTATGCAGCTCTTGCTCAATCTTTTTGTCTTCTCTAACATGCTTTGCTTGTACAATAGGATAATTCACAATGTTTCTTGGCCGCCATAAGGATTTCTAAATCCACATATGTTAGGATTCTCAAATCAGACCCCAACTTGTTTGAACTGAGGCTTAGTTTGTCGTTTCTTTGTCGATTTTACTGCCCCATTTTAGGATAAGGTAAACTTCAGTTGCACCTCTCTATTATATCAGTATTGCAACATTTATGTTTCTTCATCACAAGGCAACATCCATTAAAAGTTATAAAGGATTTGATTCTCTGCTTGGAGAGTCAATTTTTCTGTATGAACTATAACCAGGTTCACGAAAATAAGATCTCACTTGTTCTTGTCTAGCATACAAGGGTCAGTGAACATCAGAAACTTATAAATTGCTGTTACCTTTTGGATTTTCCTAAACTGTTTTACTGTTCAATTTTCCGGTGAGTGTGAGTCTAGTACTTTTGATCAGCCTATATATGCCATTTTTTCACCCTCACCATCACGTTTAAATGTCAGCACTGCAACATGTAACTGTTCACAAAGCAACAAGATACCCAGTGTAGTTCAACAAAGTCGGGTCTCGGAGATAGCACGTACACTGACCTTACCCCTACCAGAAGTAGAGAGGCTGTTTCCACTAGACATAATTGTTCACAAAGCAACATAGTGAAAAGAGCTATAATGTTGGATGCTGTTTCTTTCGTACTACTTATGGAAACACCACCTAAGTCTGTTAATGTTACCAAGATCAGAACTCTCAAAGTTGCTGACATTAACCTTAAAGACTTTTCGTAAGGTATCACCAACTCGGAGAAGTTCTTTTCTGGAAGCATATAGAACTGGGACAGTCCAAAATAACCAGAGTTGAAAGGCAAATAGAAGAATGCAAATTGCAAGTGGCATTGAGAATGAAATGTTCAGCCTTGAGTTATATATTTTAAGAGTTTAAGCTATCATTGTTTTCGTACAGTTTCACGAGCTCCCATGTCAACTCGCCTTGGGCACAAGACTGGTGTCCCAACAAAAGAAGCAACTAATGAATGAATGAAGTAAATATAATAGCATGATATGCTAATTTACTCGAGTTATATGTACAAGCTCTTCCCTGGAACTTATCTAGTCTTGCTTCCTTTTCAGCATTGCCTAACACTAGCTAACAGGGAATGCCTTGTCATCTCACGTTGCAGCACTGAGGTTTCCCTTGGTTCAGCAACTTTCTCCACAGGCACATCATTTGCCTTGGAGATTGATAATGTGCAGTGTAATAATCATCAATGCACCCAAACTGACAAAACTTCAAGCTATGCGCGTACTCTACAGGCCTGGAGCTGTTGAATTGTTCTACCCACATTCCCATGCTCACGTCCTCCATCTTAAACAACTGCAGCAGGTCAAATATATGTTAGATTTTATTTTTTCTGTTTAGGTTTCCAGAAGTGACGTGGGTGAGAGGAGTGTTAGGAATATTCAAGGAGAACATCAAGGTAGCTTACCCTCAGCTTATGTTTCTCAAACTCAGAAACTATGTACTCTGCAATGTCAAATGAGATGACATAACCGGGCCCATTGGCATAGGGCGGATAATCTTCTTCAGGCCATTCCTGCCAATCCCCGTAGAAAAAAATGAACGTCAGAAACTAGTGAATGCATAACGGGTTCAGGGACCAGATAAAGCAGTTCATTACATATGATGGCAAACTGCACAAGGTTCTTGAGGAATCCTCCTAACTGGTAAAATTGTTTGCACAAAGTAGCTTCTAATAAACAGAAGCTATCAATATACAGAAAAGGAAGAAGAAAGTGATGGTCGCAATGTGCATGGTATCACTTACTAGCTTATGATTTCACCTTTATCCTAATTCAATCCCTAAACCTGGTAGCGTTAATGAGTTGAAGTGATCACTAAGGTAATAGTGCTGTTTTGGACTTTTGGTGGGACTTTCTAAAGAGGCTGCGCACTACAAGGACAGATCAAACCAGGGATACAGAAGACCAAGTCTACTTCTCCATTGCAGTTCATTTCAAATTAAGGTGCCAAGGACTATCTTTTGTTTTAAAACACCTTGTATTAGCTGATTCTACATGGATGAACTTTCACTGCCACTCCAGAACAAAAGGAAGAGATTTTCTTCATATTTGTGTAACTTGGACCTACCAATTGTCATCTGAATCACTACTATGTTGGAGCTTGGTTCCTTTTGGTTGGCTGCTGCTGAATCACTACTAGCATGCAAGAGATTGGCTGTGGCTACTCTCAATGGTGGTATTTTCACGTACACTCACAAGGATATATAAGGTTCATGATTTACCTGATGAAAACAGAAGAAGCTGCAGAGGTATCGACTATCAATTATTACGCCTCAAATCCCCACCCCACACACACTTTTTTCGCTTTTTGATAATTCACCTCAACCCCATACTAGTCGATCAGCTATATAATCCTATATATCCAGTCAATTTTATTTATTAAGCACAAACATAACTGCAGAGCAGTTCGAAAAAAACGTTGTGCTGTGAAGCAAAACAGGGGTAGGAGGTGGAACATACAGACAGTAAAAGGAATATAGCAAGGAAGAAGGAGGTCGTTGAACATCTTTTCCCTCATGTTTGGGATTGAGACAGCATCACGTTGTTTTTGCTGTTATATGTTTCAATCATAATCATGTTCCCTAATTTTTCATTTATGGCTACAAGAGGTAGCTCTCTCTCCTAACTAGGAACCTCTGGGGACAATTGCTCATATAATGTTTAGGGGTGAACAAAATCGAACCACAAAACCGACCTTACATGGTCAGTTTTTTAAGGTCAAATTTAGCTGTTCTCTTAGTAGTTTTAATGAACTTGATTGTTGCTAAAATGAGTGCACTTATTTTACTTGGCCAATATACTAAAAATAGTTGTCTAACTTTACTTGTTCAGTTAGGAAAAAGAAGATATAGTTTATCATGTTGTGTCTATTTTTCTCATGTTATAGATGACTTGTAATTAATAGGCGTGATATAATAAAATTATTCTTTTATTTATTATTTATTAAAAGAGAATCAAGTCAAACATGGATAAGTAAACATTAATAATATAGGGTTGGTTCGGATTGGTGCGGTTTGCAGTTCGATTTTGTTCACCCCTAAGAATGACTAAAACTATGGAAGACATAACTTTGGCTAACTACACAAATTGAAGTGTAATACTGATGAAGTGAGAGAGTCTACCTCATAGGTGACTGCCCATTTACCATGTCGAAGGGGCTTATGGTAGTAATTGATGTTTCCAACATACAGGCTTCTACCACCATGAACTTTCTTAACTTCCTTCGTCACAGCATCAATTCTCACAAATGTGTCATCATCACACTTCATTACATACTTTGCAGCAACTGTACGGACCTGGAATATCCCATAATTACATAAATATTAAAAGATGAGAAAATCTGAAGTGATAATTGTCATCCAATTTTATCCTCGACTTACCCCATATTCACAAATTGCTACTGTCTTCAACACAACAAGATCGTAATTGTCCATGTAGGGGACTATAACTATATCACCAAAAAATTCTGCTTCTTTCATCAACTCCACATTTATCTCTTTTCTTCCATGCTGAAACATTTCACTTCAAATATAAGCACATGAAACAACAACAACATGGATATATTCCAACAAATTGGGGTCTGGAGAGGGTAAGTGTACGCAGTTCGTACCACTACCTCAGAGGTGAGGTAGAGAAGTTGTTTAAATGTAAGCACCTGCAAGACTCTAAATATAAGATATCACTCTCATGAATGAACAATTCTGTCTAAGCCAAGTCTTACCATTGCCACAAAAAAACGGGCAACAACATTTGAAGACTTAAGTGATGGATGCTGCATCCAAGATTTTCTCACAGCCATTCTCTCAGAAAAATGATTGCCTGCAGAAAGGATGCCAATAAAAAGCTCTACAGGTTCATCGGGAAGTGGCGGAGCTTGCCACTTGGGTAACATCTCCAGATGCCTCTGTGGAGCAAAACTTGGATGTGTTGAGGGCAATGAAGCAGCAAATACAGAATGCACGTCAATATCCCCGTTAACAGACAGACCTGTCGCGTCCTCAAGAGTAAAACCCTACCAACCATAAGAAAATGCTTAGAAATCGATATTCACCATAAAAAGATATTACGATAAAATAAATTTAGACAATACTTAATCACTCACAGTGCGATAAGGAAAGGAAGTAATATGTCTCCCATCTACATTGATGTGATAACCTTCTAAGCCAGCACTGACACTAAGCACAAACAACTTGTTCTCTACAAAAGGGTAAGGCCAGTCAATTGGAACCTTTTTTGACCTCCCACCAATCAGTCTCTTCAACCACCATGTGGCCTTTGATTCTTCAGAGTGATCATCATCATCACGTATCCACTTCTCACATTTTACCTGTCCGTCCACTTCATTCAATCCAAAGGAAATCACAAACACAGACAACATTAAGTGAAAATCTTAACCACAGAACAGTATACCATTCATGAGAAAACCAATCGTTGATGTTCAATAATAACACCGAATTCAGATGATCAAGTTTTATACTGATCAAGCACAGCTGGTTCAATCATCTATTTACTACAATAAACAATATCTAGCAAAACCTTTGGCCCATACAAATTCATTTCAGACAGCCCTAGAGAAGTTCAAGGTCTTCCCTTCCATAAACATAATTATAAATTGAGCATTTAACAACCACAAAACAGCAACACAACTACAGGAGAATCTTAATAAATCCGACATTTCCTAAAAACAAGTGCAAGCATGAAGCAACCATGAAAATAATAAACACTCAGCATACAGATTGACTACATCTTAATCACAAACTACGTAGGGTCAGTTATATCAATGTCATTATATTCTAATAAGTCTTGTTTCATTCCAATACTGGTAAATAAGTTCTTTGTAAGCAAATTTGAGGTTCACTAAAACTCATTTCATTCCAAAACTAGAACTTGATTTCTCCTTAAGGCAAATTAGTAGTTCACAAAAACTAGAGTTTCCCTAAATTTGAAATCTACAGAATAACAACCAAACAATTAACTCATACAAAAAGGAAAGAAATGCATTTTAGCAACATAAATTCCTCACCAGTGTCCTCACTAGGCTTGGACCTCCAACCGTCACACCTCATCGCAGACCCCCACTGCATCCTATAACATGTATTCTGCTCAATCACTGGCTTTCCACTCCAGTCCCCCTTCAACCTCGGATTGAAATGCAGTATTCTTGGAGGGTCCTCTCCATCAACTGTCTTCAATCCTTGCAGTTCCATCATAAACTGTGAAACCATCACAATCTCATCATCATCCTTCACCAGTGTAATTTTAGGATCCTTCTCCTCATGGGCCCAACGAGGCGTCCCCACCACTGTTATATGAGACCCTAAAGTCAGTCCACAAGGTATCACCATAATCTTTCCACCAGCCACAAACTCATTACCCCACAAAGACACTGAGTTGGGACACGACTCAGTCCGGTTCTGATTCGTTCGACTGAGTAACTCGCTCTCAACTTTCCCCAATTTAATATCCTGAAACAGTTTCTTCCCAGCTACAAAAGCATCCCTAACAACCTTATGCAGCTCAGAAAACTCATCTCTATCAAAATTATCAAATGACTGCTCATCAAAAATCAAACCTGAAACTTTCATAAACTCCCCTATCTTCCTATGTGGTAATGCAAATCTCATTTTCCTTGAAGGCAAAGCTGAATCTTGACTCGAACGAGCTAACTCACTGACACTATTAAGCCTACTTATTTTAGAGTCATTATCAAAAGGTATAGAAATAAGTTCATATGATTCTAAACCAAACCCAAGTTTGGAAATCAAAGGTATTTCCAATGTAACCAAGAAAAAATACAAACATAATAACCCCATCAAGACTTGAATCGATCTGAGTCGACTCACAGAGATTACTGAGTCCAACTTCGTTCGTTTCATTTCACCCAAGCCAAAAAAGCTCAATACTTTCTTTCTGGGGTTCTTTCTTTAAGCATAAAGAAATGTTTTTTTTCAAAAATATTGAAGAAAAACAGATCAAATACAAGAAAAACCAACCCCAAAAACATTAATAGGTCATTTCAACCCAAAAACAGGAAAAAAAAATCAAAACTTTCTTTCTGGGGTTCTTTCTTTAAAGCATCAAGATTGATTTTTTACAAGAAAAACCAAACCCCAAATCCCTAATAGTTCATTTAAACCAAACAGAAGAGAAGACCAAAACTTTCTTTCCGGGGTTCTTTGGTTAAACATAAAAGACAATTTTTTTTCAAGAATCTTGAAGAAAAAACAAACCCCAAAACCCCCTAAGAGTCCATTTCAACACAAAACAGACCAAAAAAATAAAAACTTTCTTTCTGGGCTCCTTTCTTAAGCATAAAGAACAATTTAGTTTCAGGAATCTTGAGAACAAAACAGATCAAAATTCAAGAAGAACCAAAACCCAAGAACCCTAATAGTTCATCAAACTGAGATGAACTGAAATTATTTCACAACTATTTATATCCAATGGACAAAACATTTAAAGAAGTTTTATTGTTTACATTAAGTGTAAACCCATCATTTTTATTTTTATTTTTATTTTTGCTGTGTGGATTGGGGCTGGCTGAGAATGGCCGTTGTGAAGTGGGGTTCCAGGTTGTAAGAAAAGTGAAAACGATGTCGTTTTTTATGTAAGAAACTGATGAAAACAACGTCGTATTGTGTGAACTGAATGTAGTAGATGCGTTACGGTTGATTGTTTCTGTTTTGTTCCAATGACATAAATGAATAGTCTTCAGGTTAGTGCGTTGGTCCTTGTCTACTTTAGTTAATTCTAGTTACTATTATTATTGCATAATTAATAACCCTTTTGTTTTAATTTATTTATTTTGTTTTATTATAATACGTTTCAAAATGAATGTCTTTTTTCTCATTTGAAACTCTTTACGTACTTCTTTCAGAGGTCTCGAGTTTGAGTATTCTTGATACATAGTGACAGATTCATAATTTAGGAGGTAGGTGCTCGGAAAGGTTGGAACACACATTTTGACAGTTAAAATTTTAAGGTTATGTTTGAAAATTAAAGCACTCAGTTATCTTTCTGGTTTCAATCGTATTTCTTTTCCATGTTATGCCGATTTTATATATTTCTTATATTAATATACATAATTTGCATCGAATTTAATGAGTGTCGGAGCATCAAATATTTGCATCTAGGTTTGCCCCTGTTGGTAGGAAGTCGCCTTTGTTTGGGACCATTTTTCCCTCCAATATGGGACTTTCCGACATAAATCTGGATTTAGTCGGGTTTCAATGCAGATACCGAACACCAAATGAAAAAAAAAAAAAAATCTTGAATTCTAGTTTTTTCACGTGATATATTTAAGATTACTAAATTTAAAGAATATTTTGATACATTCAACAAATCTTTAGTTTAAGATTATAAAATTTAAAGATCATTCTTTAATCTTATAAATTTCATACCAAATCAAAATCATACAAGAAAAATTAAACATAAAAATATTATTATGTTATTTTATTTTAATTTCTATTACGGAAATTTTTAAGCAAACAAAACTTCTAATCTTAAAATAGATCAAGACAAAATGCATAGCTATAAAAACTAGTACTACTACTTAACAAACATGAAAAGCTTAAAGTTAAACAAATTTAAATATATAAAAATCTTACAGGAAAATTAACATTTATAATAATGCCACTCCATTATTTTAATTTACATGACACTTTATTTTGAGAAGCTTAAAAATATTTGTCATTCAATTTCTGTACATCTTTTAAGAAAATTAAAACACTAAAATTATGTACATCTTAATTCTGACGGAGTAATGTTTTGTTTCTTTCATAATTTCATCAAGATCATCAATTTCATAGTAGCAAGTAAGGGTGTGCAAAAATCAAATCGACCGATAAATCGAACCGATAAAAATATTATTGGTTTATTGTTATCGGGTTAACAGTTTGTTAATAGTTTTATAAAAAAAAACTATTGGGTTATTGGTTCGGTTTGGTTTTTTCTTATTGGGTTATTGGGTAAACCGATAACCCAATAAATATATATATATATATGTATGACTTATTATATATTTCTCTTAATTTCTCTTTAATTTCTACCAATTAACAAACCTATTATTTCAATTATACAAACTCTTAATTTCTCCTAATAATATTTAGTTCAAACTTGAAGATTCTTGTTAATTTAAACACATTATGTAGGATTTTTGGTTGCAACTAAGATTCAATTTTTTTTTTCATTTTAGTTACTACTATTTCTATTTTATGAGTATTTACTTATCGGTTAAACCGGAAACTGAACCGTTAAGGACTAAAAACCGATAAATCTAAAATCGATAAAAAATATCTTATTGGTTTGGTTATTGGTTTAGCATATTTAAAAATCGAAAACTGATAAATCGAATCGATAATATATAAAATCGAACCGAACCGACCGATGCACACCCTAGTGGCAAGTTTCATTAATGGAGACACGTTTTCAAAAAATACAAAATATATAAATCACACAAGTAAGGAAATTTATTCATTGATTTTTAAAAAAATGTGGGCTACATTATTTTATTAAAAACTCTTTCAACACTACAGTATATTATCAAATTTTATTTAGAATTTAAATTCTATAGTAATTTATTAGTCTTAAAATTTTTCACTGTAATTTAAAATTATCATAAGATTCACCTAAAAATAGTATTTATCTTTGTTAAAATAAATTATTTTGAGGCTCAACTTCAGAAGAGGATGAGTCTTGAGAAAATTGAAGGAAAAGTGTCTTTTAAGTTTTGAATGAAGGATTGGTGACATTGACCAACAGATAGGATCAAACATCATTAGGAAACTTGATTAATATTTTCAAAATTTTCTAATCTTTTCAAAAATACAAATCAACCCAAGCCACACCCTTCTTCAATCCAAATCAACCACTCTCTCTCTCCAGCTTCTCTCAACTCTCTCCCAACTAACAGTTTTGCAAAATTTCTCCCTTCATCCTCTGGCGACAAATAGTCGGGTGAGTTTCTTTTCGACTTTCAACCGTCAATCGACGTGAGGACTTCTCCTGCGACAACAATTTCGAGTTCTTCGTCGTCTCATTTTTCTTTTCACATATAAAAAATTATGAAAAAACAGAGGAACTTGAGCCAACTACTCTTCTAGTATTGAAATGTGGACTGATTAAAACCCTAATTTCTGGTGTTTCTTCTTGTTGTTGTCGTACTGTTGATTCAAATTATTTGGTGATTTTTTATCACAGTTGATGTTCTTAGTGTGTATGTATGTGTGTGATGTGTTGGTGTTGCTGGGTTGATTTGTTGTTTGTCTTGGTAAAAATGGTATTACAACAGATGAAACATCTGATGTAACAGATGAAACATATGATTCAACAGATGAAAATCTGATGCCACAGGTGAACAATCTAATAGATCATTCATCTGTTGCGACAGACGACTCTTCTGTTTGAAAGAAATCTAAACAATATTGATCCAACAGATAACTGATTAGTGATTTGTTTTTATTCTTTTCGACGGTTTACTCTTCATTTTGCAACAGATTAGGACCATTTTATTCTTTCCAACGGTTTACTCATCCGTTGCAACAGGTCGGTTATATGATGCAACAGCTAACATACCGGTGCAACAGATTAGTGATCTGTTTTTATTCTTTCCAACGGTTTACTCATCCATTGCAACAAGTCTTATATGTTGCACCAGATAAAATACCTGGTGCAACAGGTTAGTGATCTATTTTTATGATTTCCAACGGATTACTTATCTGTTGCAATGGTTCAGTTATATGTTACATCAGATAAAATACTAGGTGCAACAAATTATTGCTGTTTTTATGGTTCCCACAGATTACTCATCCGTTGCAACACGTCGGTTATATGTTACAACAGATAACATACCTGATGCAACATATTAGTTATCTGTTGAAACTATTACATTACTGTTATGCATTAATCACTTATAATCTATGTTATGTTCCTGTTAATTTAAGATAACATAGCTCCCAAAAGAAAAGAAATCGAGTCAAGTCCAAGTAAAGGAACAAGTGCAGCAGCTCAGCTACATCCACCACTCTATGAGCTTGCTTTACAAGCGTTATCTCAATCAGGAGCAGAAGATAGTGAACACGAGGAAAAAGAATCTTTCAAAAGAGATGATCCAAATGCTAATAGCCCTTCCGTCGAAGAGTTGGTCAAAACCTTCAGCATTAATCGTTATCCTGTGAGAATACAGTGCGATTGTGCCACAGATTTAATGGGTGATCTCATGATTAAGTCAGTCATGGGAAAATCTTTTGACGCCTTCAAAAAAATACTTTGAGAACAAAAATTGAATTCTTATTTCAGGAAAAGCTGCTTTGGGCAATATCTTGATTTACCGGAGGACAACAATGCTCGTTTTCAGATAAAAATGGTATATGATCTTCTTGCGCAGGTTTATGTATGAAAACAAAGATAAGATAGATGAGGTGTGAATAAATTACTGTGGCATGCCTATTTGTTTTGGTTGGAAGGAGTTTGCCATAGTTACCGGACTAAAATATTATTATCCTTCTCCTTCTCAAGTTATACCTCCTCTGACCCCAAAAAAAGCACCCCGCACACCCAACAAAGGAAAAGGCAAGTCGAGTGATCGTGATGACCTGGTGTCCATTGTTGGTCCAAGCTTCAAAAACAAAAATCTGATAGAAGCGTTGAAAGGTAAAGGACTTTCAAAGAAGCATAAGCAATTATTGTGCTTGGTTTGGTTTGTACATAATGTTCTTTGGGCGAGAGACGTTAACAACAACATAAGCCTCGATTTAATAAATCTCTCCGAGGATCTTGAGGCATTTAACATCTATCCTTGGGGTTATGAAAGCTTCAAAATGACTGTCGAATATTTATTGACTCCGTTAACGCCAAAAATAGTCAACTTATATGGCTTTCCATGGGCCTTCATGGTAAATATTTCTTTTATCATGATATGATTCATCATATTTTTATTCAATAATGCTTTTGATTTATTGGCGTTATGTTATAGGACTGGGAATTTGAAGCCATTCCTTATTTGAGACAACAAGTGAACTACCAAGAAGAAGTTTCCTGTCCAAGAATTCTGAGATGGTTGTCGGCCAAAACTGATAAAAATGTAAAATTTCTTGATCTTTTCAATCCCCCCAAGGAAGAAGTAAGTCCAATTCTAATCATTTTAATTAATGATTAAATGATTTCATCATCATTCTTAATATATGTACCGATTTATTTTAGATTGTCCATCTGTGGCTTATTTCGACCAACCAAGAGTTGAAGATACCATTTTTTCTTACTTTACGATCTGTGCAAACTTTATCGGATAGTAAGGTCGTTGATGGAATAAAAATAGAATTGTTTGGAGCAATAACCATCACTAGAAAAGCAATTTTGGAGGGTGGGGCTAATAATGCTCCTCTTACGGTTTTTGAAACAACAAGCCATTATGATTATGATCATAATGGTTGTACAGATTTTTCTCCAGATTTTTCCGCATCTAGCAAATGTTCTTTATACAAATGTCAAAACTTCAAGGCGAAACACGATGGAGTGATTAATATTATTAATGCACTAACTGCTTCTGTAAAGAAAATGGCATCTAAGAGGGGTGTCATTCCATCAAAGAGGATTTCATATTCAGACACTCCACTAGAGATCAAGGCGGCTAAGAGGAGATGGAAAGACACTTACAAGGCATCATCAATCATAAAAAAAGTAATATTGCAACACCTCTATCTTTATCTTGCACCGATGTTCAGTGTGCAAGGGCCACAGAAGAGCAGCATGAGCTGAAGAAGGTGAATGTACATCATCTGTTTCAAAAAACAAACAGGCACATATCTGTTTCAATAGATTTTATATCTGCGGAAAATTATCAAACAGATATATACATCTGTTGCAACTGTTGTCTAACCTGTTGCATTAGATTTGTTATCTGTTTCAACATATGAGTCTTATGTTGCAACAGATGGGTTATCTGTTTGAAATTATCATACTGCTCTGATTTACCTATTTGAATTTGTCCTAACAAATAATCCATCTGATGCAACATAAGACTTATCTGTTGCAACAGATGAAAAATCTGTTGTATATCTCTACTTAGCATTGATAATTTTGACTTTCCAGGTGGATGTCACAGCTACTATCGAAGAGCATAATATCACAATTGATAATCCATTAACTACTTCCAAAGATGAAGAAAAAGTGGAGCCTGTCAGTTTGGGAGAACGAAAGAATTACCCATTTGAAGGGTTCAGTATCTCGGACGAGGCTCCAAAAAAAGTAACACAGTTGATCAACGACTATTCAGAATGGATTACCGATGGGCTATTAAAACATCATGCCGGCAGGTACATAAATTAATTTTATGGAAATTGGTTTATACAATTCTTGTTGTAAGAACCTGACATTAACACATATAAGTCATTATGTAGAAAATAAAATGACGAGCGCTACAAAGTGAACGAATCGAGTTTTGGTTTTGATATGTTTGATTTTGTTGTTGCACATCCCAGAAAGAAGAATTGGTTCTATTTGATGTCACAACCCCAAACTTGCTGGAATGATGAGGTTTAAATGCCATACATACTACTATTAATTAATACTTTATTTAATTGCATCTGTGTATTGATTTTTTTGTCACGTAATCCAAAATGTTTGATAATATGTACAACACATCGATGTCATTTTGTACTACCTCTGAAAGAAGGCCAAGTTGCAAACACAAGAACAATACAGCTACACAACGGGCAATTGTTTGTACAAAGTTTACATCAATAATGCCTACGATAGGTATTATCAACAACAGCTGGAAGTTTTTCAAAACAAGGAATGCTTAATCAACATTATCAAAGGTTTTAGCATTCCGGCTGGCTTACCTTAGCATTTGTTCGACAAAGTGTACATCCCAATCAATTATGGTGATGAATTCCATTGGGTGTTGGCTGT
This sequence comes from Capsicum baccatum var. pendulum, assembly GCA_030864225.1. Classification (NCBI taxonomy): domain Eukaryota; kingdom Viridiplantae; phylum Streptophyta; class Magnoliopsida; order Solanales; family Solanaceae; genus Capsicum; species Capsicum baccatum. The sequence continues at coordinate 230,726,685 of CM061560.1, read as the reverse complement.
CGTCGTTCTAAAAGAGAGGCGCATCCGAGTTTATGACTCGATGTCGCAAAGAAGACATTTTGGGCCGTCGTCTGAGATACAAAAACTGGTCAAAATATTGCCTACTTACCTTGATATGAGTGGATTTTTGGACCAAAAGGTTCGTACTGATTGGTCGATGATTGAAGCATACGGGGGTAAAATGGCTATTCCATTTGATGTACAATATGTTGACAGAATTGCTCAACAAACCATTGGTAGCCTGTAAGTTTAAGTGTCATGATTTAGTTTCATTTCATAAATTTCACAATGCTTGCATGAACTGCAAGATATGGATTATCTATTTTTTTATAACGCCGGAATTGCAGTCCTTTTATTGTCGCCTATGCCGAGTATTTGAGCGATGGATTACAAGTACCAAATAATGGAATTGATGCAGGATTACTCCGCAAAAATATGCTTCTCTTTTATAGAAGTACGAAGAAGCAAAAGCTCAAAAGCTGTATGTAACCGACGTTAAATATTCAGGATGACCAAAGTCGAATTCCATAGCACCGGATGAAGAACAACTTGTCCATATTGATTAGATCTTTATAGCTTGATTCCGTCAATGTAATAACCTATCCTCCTTGGTTTAACTTGTTGATTTATTTGTAGAGTAGATTGTTTGTACCCATAATGATTTTTTTTACATATCATTTATTTGTTGAGTCATTTCATATAATTTTTGAAGGCTTCGGTTTATTTTATTCTGTCTATGAATATAATTAATCCTTAGTTTTGAACATGTTAATTAAAATGGAGTACTAAATTCAAATATCGCAACAGATAATACATCTGTTGCAATAGACGACATATCTTATCAGATAAATTTAGACATATATTGCAACATGAGATGTAACACATAGGTTATCTGCTGGAAATTATATAACGGTCTTCCTACTTTTTTTATTTGCTCCAATAGATTACTGATCAGTTGCAACAGATAAGTTATATGTTGCAACAAATCGTATATATATTGTGACAGACAGACTGGGAACATCTGCATAACGCAATAGATGACCAACCTATTCCAACAGATAATCAATTTGTCACAACAGGTACTATATTTGTTATGACAGATATAAAATTTGTTGCATTATAAAATTTTTGGTTAATGATATCCACCCAAGTGTTAATTACACGACCTTGAATGTCAACTATAGATTGGTTGAAATTGAAATCATTTAGGTTGAAAGCCATAGTGCTGATACCTAAAGCGGTAAACCAAATACCTACTATAGGCCAAGCAGCTAGGAAGAAGTTTTACGAACGAGAGTTGTTGAAATTGGCATATTGGAAGATCAATCGTCCAAAATAACCATAAGCAGCTACGATATTGTAAGTTTCTTCCTCTTGACCGAAGCTGTAACCTTTATTAGTATATTAATTTTTTGTGGTTTCCCTGATCAAACTAGAAGTTACCAAGGAACCATGCATAGCACTGAATAGGGAGCCGCTGAATACACTAGCTACGCCTAACATGTGAAATGGGTGCATAAGGATGTTGTGCTCAGCCTGGAATATAATCATGAAATTGAAAGTACCAGAGATTCCTAGAGGCATACTATCAGAAAAACTTCCTTGACCGATTGGGTAGATCAAGAAAACTGCGGTAGCAGCTGCAATAAGAGCTTAATATGCAACAGAAATCCAAGGTCGCATACCCAGACGGAAACTAAGCTCCCACTCACGACCCATGTAACAAGCTACACCAATTAAGAAGTGTAGAACAATTAGTTCATAAGGACCGCCCTTGTATAACCATTCATCAACTTGGCCAGACATAAAAATTATTGCCACTACATGCAAAGTGAATTGGCTTGAAATGAAAATTTGTTATCGTGTTCGTCTCTGTGTTTGTACATGTTCTTTTTTATACACGAGCTCAACCATTTAGTTAGTACCCAATATGCCCAGACCCATTGCATCTTTCCCACAACGGTGTCGAACACACCAGTCATTTGTATGTTTGTCAGCAAACACTCGATGTATGCAAGCGAGTACGGCTCGCACGCTGCACTGATTGTATTTCTTGGGAGCTGGATGTTCTTATTTTGACCTTTAAAATCCCATGATTCCTTAGCTAGGACTTCAGCCGACAAATGATCCATTAGCTTACTCTGTGTCAACAACTTAGGCAACAACTTCAAGAGTGGCTTCATGTGGGTTAAAAATGTCTTCTCGCTGAAGACAGGTAAGTTGCAGTCATAAACCTTAATCTTTCCCTCGTATAGTAGTATCTCAACAGTGAGAAAATGTGTGACATCTGCATTTATGACTACTGCAAGGATTCTCTTTGCCTTGGTCCAGCTCTTGCCGTATGGATATGGCCTCTTCCCTCTAACATATTTAATCATTTCTTCATCCCATTGGAACGTAAAAACTAACTGATCAAATCCCCAGCCACCATAATCAGCTATCTTACAGAGTTTAGCATACCTTTCTTTGAAATTATTGTAAAAGTTAAGGTTCATTATCTTATCGACAGCATCATAAGCATTCGGATATGCTAATTGCCTGCCCCTCATGAGGCAGAGAATTTCATCAACATACTGTGGTATAAGAAGAGAATTTTTAAATAGGTTAGTAATTGTAAGGAATAAAAACACAGTCAAAAGAATCCGATGCAGAGGGTTCTCTGAATCAGTTCACAGATTACCCAGCCAATGCAACTTATGCAACAGATGTGTATTATGTTGTAACAGAATACCAAGTTTTTGCAACAGATTACACATCTGCTGTGTAGATTCTTCTTCATGGAGTAGATTGGAAGGGTAGGTTAGCAAAAGTAAACTTACCTTGTGCTCGTACCACACGCACATATTTGTCATATTCGAGAAGTCTTTGGCGGTAAATGAATGCATGGTGTATTCTTTTTTAACCTTCATCTTGATGAATTCTTCCAGTTCCTTCTTCTTCTCCTTGCCAAGCACCGCGAATATGTCCACCTTCTTCGGCGCCCCCTGAACTTCAACAACTATTGGAGCGGGGGGAGTTTCAATTTTTACTGATTTCAGAACGGAGAGAATTTATCTAATTTGTTTTCTCTTCCTCCTAACCTCTACTGTAGGAGTGCATAGTTTTCTCTCCTCGTTGGATGATATGACATCCCTCTTAGATTTCAACTCCTTGATAGCTTCAACAATAGCCTCTAGATTTTCAAGGAGTTTATCCTCTCTGTCTTTGAACACTTTGCATTTGCAATGAGAACATGAGGGTAAGGAGGGGTGAGAGGAACCACTATAAGGATGGGAGGGACCGGTGTAGGGGTGATAGGGAGGACCTGTGCAAGGGGTATTTTCAAATATATTTATTTTTTACTGAGCACCAACACGCCCATAATAATGCCTGGTTGCAGAAGCAGCAGTAGGATGGCTGTCACCATCACAAATAACTCTACCAGCAACACCCCCAGAAGAAGCACCCAAATCTATTGCAGTTTGAGGTTGGTCGTGAAAAGTTTTAACATTAGGCTGATCTTGCCTAACTGCTCTTCTTATGGATGTTGCTCCATCCAATTCCTTCTTTATTAAATCCACCGTTGGGTCTTCTTTTGTATCAACAAGACCCAGAGTAAGAAAAGAAGTCATCCCCAGCTCATCAATAGTAGGCACGATCTAAGGATGCACAACCTATAAAAAAGACAGGAGGAATTTAAATCATATAATAATAATAATTTGCAGTCAGTTGGGTTACATAGGGATCGGGTTATGTTAACACAACCAACTTATGCAATAGATGATCTAGCTACCGTAACAACTAATCTGTATGTTGAAACAGATTGATAATATATTGCATCAGATTACCCATCTATTGTATAATTTGCAGTAGATGGGTAATCTGTTGAGTAGGGTTCAGAGACCATAACAATATATGGTTAATCTGTTGCAAAATATGGATCGTCTATCACAATAGATTACCCATCTATTGCACCAGTTGCAGTTGACGGGTAATCTGTTGCAACAAATGACCCATCTGTCGCAACAGATGGAATATCTGTTTTAATATATTTCTTTGAGGAAAATTATTTTAGTTGAAATAAGACGTACTACATCATTCGGAGGGTCAAAAAGACCAACCTCTTTAATATTTTTTTTGCTGCTCTCTACTGTAGCCAACCACCTAAGGATCCTTGGATGAGAAACCTTATTCGGGTAATCCTTGAAATGCTTTCGGAGGGGAGGAATGGCTTCACATGCCCAAGCCTAAAAATTGTAAACAAGAAGCAAGCAAAAAAAAGTCACAAGTATATTCAATATAAATTAATGAATGAGTAAAAATAGTGATCAATTTTATCATGAAAGCCCAAGGAAAGTCGTATAATGTGGTCGTTTTTGGCTTTAGCTCTTTTAGTAAATATTTGACAGTTAAGTAGTAGCTGTCGTATCCCCAGAGATAATCATTAAATTTTTCAAAATCATCAGCAAGCACCAACAAATCATGTTCTATAACTTTCCTGACGTCTCTTGCCAATAAAACGGAATGGACAAACCAAACTAAGCACAATTTCTCCCTGTAGTGCTTTGGTATGTCTTTATTCTTGAGATCCGCCATCAAATCCTCCACTTTGTAGCTAGGTCCAACAATGCCCAACAACCCATCTTTTTTTACCTTGCATTTGTTGGACTCTTTGGGGGTGTTTTCTTGATGGGAGGTTCTTCTGGACGATCGCATCTCAAGCCCGTCACAATGGCAAACTCTGTCAATCCAAAACAAACCGACATGCCATAGTAGTTGATCCAGACTTCATCCATCCTTTTTCCGTCCTCCTTCGGACCTCCATCATCCCCCGCATATTTGATCCTGCACTTGAGAAGGACATATAATATGATCATTGGGAAACGAAGAGAGTGGGTCCCAGACAGCTCAAGAAAGTGTGCAAAACAACTCTTCTTAAAAAGTCCATCTATGTTTTCCTTCTTCATAATACTCCTAAGTTCATCGAAAGGTTTCCCCAATTGACATTTAAGTACAAAATCACCAAATACTGCTTTAGGGATATTCATCGGCATTACAACTCGAAATTTGTCAATACTAATGGTTTTGACAAAATCATACTAGAATTTTGATATTATTTCACGCCCCATTGGTGAGGATGAGTTATCACTTTCCTCGACTTTATTTTGCCCTGACTGAGATTGTTCTAGAAGTTCCTCCAAATCTATCTGTACTCTTGCCTTTTTTGTTTGGTGATCGAAAGTTGATCCACTTTCTCCACTTTCAGTTTCGTTTCTTTTGGGAGACATCTTTTAACTACAAATAAAATAAAAATAAAAAATACATTGCATTTGATGTCTGCATATTTTTTTTTAAAAAGGTGTGACAAATTTCAATAAATTATTCTTACCACATAACCAAAAAAAATACTCTAATGGACAACCCATTATTTGGAACAGATGGGGAACCCGAATCTGTTTGAAGACTTATTTAATATCTCCCAACAGATATTCCACCAGTTGTAACAGGTGGACAAATTTTAATAAATTATACTCACCACATTATAAGAAAATACTCCAACGGATAACTCATCAGTTGGAACAGATGGGGAATCTATTTGAAGACCTATTTAATATCTCCCAACAGGTCTTCCACCCATTGTATCAGATGAACCACAACCACCACAACCATTGTCACCACCAATGCCACCAAGACCACCAACAACAGCCACCAACAACACCACAAACTCCATCCAACAATAACACGATACTAAACAACAAACTGAGAGAAAAACAAGGATTTTCTCGGGTGTTTCCCAGTTTTTAGCATCAAAACTCAAAATTGTTAACCCATTCTCGAAGATAATACAACTAAAAGTCTTCTTTTTCATCATTAACTAAAAAGCTCTATTTTTTAGAATAGAGAGAAAATGTAGAATTCTTCTCGAACTCTGTTACCTGCGAAGACAGAGAAAACAACAGATACAAGCAGGAATAAAGTCGAAAAAACAACTATATGTAGTCATAAATGGGAAGAAAATCGACCTGTTTTGAAGGGTTGAGCAATATGTTGAGTATTTATTATTTGTATTATTGAGAGAGAGAGGAGACCCCGAGAGAGGGAAAGAGAGAAGAGTGAGAACTTAAGATTTGAAATGAAAAGTTTTTCGTGCAAATGGATGATTTGTAATTTTGGAAAAGAATGAAAAGTTTTGAAATTGCTAATTTGGTCCGAATTGATCTTAATTACAACAACAACAAACCCAGTGTATTCCCACTCAGGTCGAGATGAACGCAAAACCAACGCCATGCAATTGCAAAGACTCGATTGGATTTGTAGTTGACCCTACGAGCTCATTCATTCATCCCTAGTTGCACCTAAATCATCTTAGGTAATATCATTATCCTAACATTGAGTTGATGAGAACTCATTTCAACTCAGAGTGATCGATCAATGAATCGGGTCGGGATGAATGCAATACCAATGCTATGCAATTGCAAAAACTTGATTGGATTTATAGTTGACCCTGCGAGCTCATTCATTCATCCTTAGTTCCACCTAAATCAACTTAGGTACTATGACTATCCTAGCATTGAGTTGATGAGACCTCATTTCAACTCAGAGTGATCGATCAATGAATCGGGTCGGGATGAATGCAATACCAATGCTATGCAATTGCAAAAACTTGATTGGATTTATAGTTGACCCTGCGAGCTCATTCATTCATCCTTAGTTCCACCTAAATCAACTTAGGTACTATGACTATCCTAGCATTGAGTTGATGAGACCTCATTTCAACTCAGAGTGATAGATCGATGACTCGGGTTAGGATGAACGTAATACCAATGCCATACAATTACAAAAAATTGATTGGATTTAAAGTTGACCCTGCGAGCTCATTCATTTATCCCTAGTTCACCTAAATCAACTTAGGTACTATTACTATCCTAAAATTGAGTTGATGAGAACTCATTTTAACTCAGAGTGATCGATCGACGACTCGGGTCGGGATGAACGCAATACTAATGCCATGCAATTGCAAAGACTCAATTGATTTTATAGTTAACCCTGTGAGCTCATTCATTCATCCCTAGTTCCACCTAAATCAATTGCAATAAAATCTGTTGCAACAAATGACTGACCTATTGAAAATTTTCAAACAGGTATTTATATTTGTTGCAGCAGATAACATATCTAATTTAATTATCAAATAGACATTTGCATCTGTTGTGACAGATGACTGAGCTGTTAGAAATTTTCAAAAAGATATTTATATCTGTTGTAACAAATGACATATCTGATTTAATTAATTATCAAATGGACATTTTCATCTATTGTCACAAATGAATAAGTTGTTGGGATTTTTAAACAGATATTTATATCTGTTGTAACAGATGACTGAGCTGTTCGAATTTCTAAGCAAATATTTATATATGTTGCAACAGATGACCTATTTGTTTACAAATCTTTTTTCTCTTTTAATTTTAAAGCAAGCTTCTAGTCTGAGTAGATAATATAAAGTAGTAGTACTTACTATCAAAGACGGTAAAAAATATTTCTTGGATATCTCAGAAGTGAGTTCATTGAGCAGTCTTATCTTGTCTTTCAATGTCACTAGTCTTAGTCTTCCTCGTGCCACTCAAATTATTAATGAAATTAATTAATATTAATTAATGAATATTGAACACCCCACGTCTACGTACACAATACATCTATAGAAATCTTCCTTCAGTTGAAGTTTATTTTATTCAACTTTGTCATCTTTTTCTTTCTCTCCTCTTTAGGGTCACAACCTTTTTTCTCTCTTTTCTTTTCTCTTCTTATAAAGATCTTTTCGGATCAAAACCGATCCATATCTTTCCTCGACTGAAGTTTCTATTTTGATCCCCTTTTTGATATTAAGGTATGGTTCATTATTGCTCTTTCATTCTCGTCTTCTTCTTTGCAAGTTATTTACATCTGTTTTTTTTATTTAATTACTATTTACCCATATTATATTTATTAAAAATATTTAAAGAAAATTTTAAGTGTTGAATAAACAAACCGAGAATTTTTATTACAATATGCAAAAAATAGTCATCTGTTGGGAGAAGTTTAAAAGCTTTGTTAGCAGTAGCATTTTTTTGTATGTATTTTATTTGTTTCTTTATTATTGATGCAGTTATTTATATTGTTGATGGGGTTGGCATTGTTGAAACTTGTGGTGTGGTGGTGTTGACATTTCTGTAACAAAGGATGCTGCTTCTTTATTGTTGATGATTTTGTTGGAACAAATATTGTTGTTTCTTTATTATTGATGTTTTTGCTGTTGTTGATGTTGCAACAAATGAAGAAACTATTGGAACAAATCAAACCACCAAAAAGGCTGGTTTAATGTGTTCCATCAGATTCCACATCTGTTGTAACAAACTCCACATTTGTTACAACAGGCTCCACATCTTTATGCGACAGATGGATAATATTCTTTTTGTGACCTCAATTCTTTCCCTCTACTCTGTAGATATAAGGAACTGATAGTTGGTCAAATTTTGCTGGACTATCGCAAGAGGCTACAGTAAACATGGGTTTAGAGGAATAAACTGCTTGTATGTGAAGCCACTTCATATGTGGAAGGTATGTATTACTGATAATGTTATCATGGAAACACACATAGAGTGCACTGATTTTGTGAATGTTGTTTTTACTGATTAGTCATAGATCGTTCAAACAAGTTGTCTGTAATTTTACAGTTAAGATTGGTAAGTCCGAACTGATAAGGTTGAGGGACCATGAATATGGTTTTGATACCCTATTAAGATTTAATGTCGGTTGTTGCTCATGTTTATTTGTCAAGCATTGTGAAGGGATCTATTTTTAGTGTCATTGTAAAGAGATTCAATAACGATTGGACTAACTTTTAGGGTGCATTGAACCCTTAGAGGGCCTTCGAAGCTTAGCACTACATCTAACAAGAATGGAAAAACAATATAGTTATTGCCCTAGCCAAAATTTATATGCTTGGGTTGCTCGCTCGGGGTGATGATTATCTGCCAGAAGGTGCGGTAGGAGAATGCCTTCGAGGGAAAATGGGTGGTTGATGGAAGACCATTGTACACACATAATTTTGTCCCTCCAAAAGATTAGTTTTCACCTTTTTTTACCCTATCCTATTGTGTACCCTCAACCATGTAATTATTCCTCCACAAAAGTACAAAAATAACAACTCTAAACAAACCCATAATAAATTTTATCCTATCCTAATCACCCCTACCCTACCCCACTTCCCCTACCCTCACCTCACTACCCCTAACCCCTTAACAGATATATACATATCCATATACGGATAGAGATGAAAAGAAAAGGGGGTGTGGGGGACCAAAAATAGAATTCCATTTTTTCAAGGGGGCCCACAGGGAATTCCCTAATTGATATATACACACATGTCATTATCTTCATGGGGGGACCATATTCACATCACAATAAAACTCACCCACATAATTCTTAATCGGATGCCATTTTTTAGCACTCTATTTTTTGTTTTGTTATTCACCTTTGCGATAATGTTACAAGAACCATACACACACCCACAATATTTTGGTCTCCTCTATAACACACACACAAATGGAGAGAGGTAGGTGAGAAATTGAGAGAGAGAGGTAGAGAAACAGTGAGAAGGGAGGAGTTGATTTGGGAATTGAGAGAGGAGTTGATTTGGGAATCGAAGCATCGGGTGAAGCATTGGAGCTTAGTCTAGGATTAGTTTAGAATAAGATTTGTTTTTTCGCACATTTTTTATTTTGGACTGTATAATTGGATTGGACACTATATTTTGGATTTGTTTTGATTCGTGTGTTTGATTGATTGTTTTATGTGTTTTTTGTGGTTTATACATTTGTAATGTCAAAATTAGTCGATGCACTCTACCAAGCGACCGTGGTCGAACTAGGGGATCGAGGGGTGTCTAACACCCTCCCCTCGGTCAACAGAATTCCTTAGCCAGAATCTCTGTTCTTGGAACAGTTTAAAAGAGTCAAAAAATAGTTTTGAAAAGGATTTTTCAAAGGTGACTTGGCACACTGAATTATGCCAAGTGGCGACTCTGAATAAAATACAAATAATCCTTTTTCGAAACAATTCTTCATTTTGTCACTTTAGATAATAAAAACCCTTTCGAACTTAAAATTAATCTTTTTCGAGTTAGAAAAGGGGTGTGACAGCTTTGGAGACTCTGCTGGGGACTTTTCAGAATTCGAGTTTATTTTTTGGAGTTGTATCGGCTTAGTTTGACATTACGGGTGTATAAACATTGTTTGTGTTATCGTTTGTTGTTTATTTTATCATTGTTGAGTGTTACATGTTTACAATTTTTCTCTTGTGTGTTACCGCTTTATATCTGGCATCATATGCATAACTCGAGTCAATTCTTTCTGCAACAAGTCCTGGAGTGCACGTCGTGCGCATGAACTTTAGTTGAGTCACCCTTATTTTAGGAGGGGTAGCCGTGTATGGAGTAGGTGGAAAGCAAAGCAGCCACTATCGACCATATGCTCCCCCGAATGGCCTTGTTAGTAAACCCCAATGTAGGTTAGCCTATAGGTCATGCTTATGTGCATCATATTGAGACCTAGCCGGCCCACTTGGTCCTTTGTAGGAGACTCTCCTCTAAAGCATCACTACGTGCTAATTGTTGCATTTTTTAGGGTAACAGAGTCATTTGACGGACTGATTTAGGGAAAACATGTGCTAAAATTAAAGAAGGGTGTGTAGGCATGGAAAAATAAAAAAAAAGGAAAAAAGGAGTAAAGGTGAATAAAAAAAGAATTTCGTAGTTTTTAGGTCCTTTATGACTTTTGTTTTTCACAATTCAAAAATTCAAAAAAAAAGTATTTTTTTTTACTTTTTGCACTTATTTTTCAAAAAAAAAATAAAAAATTCTTTTTGTTTCCTTTAGCAAGCATTCACAATTCGAAATCACAAAAAAGATTTTTTCAGGAGCTTTTTATAAAAGAAAAATTCAAAAAACAAGGGTGGTAGAAGTTTTGTATATTTCATATAACGAAAATACCAAAAAGATTTTCTTTCATAGCTGTTGGTATCCTTTTTTTATATGAAGTGTCAAATTGAAAACTCAAAAAAAAAAGATTTTGTTATGTTGTTCATCGTGTATCTTTGGTCATGTCTCAATTCAGGGTGCAATCTATCATTTAATCATTAATTGTCCAATCTGGATGAACTACGCACCCCTGATTCTCCTCTCTCAGGAGTGAGATATGTAGGCAGCCTATTGTGGGTTCAGCGATCTTATTTCAGAAAAAAAATTCTTCACTTTTCATTTAGAGTAGGTGTTTCATGTACATCTTTAAAAGAAAACAACAAAAAAAATATATATTTTCCTTTAATAGGTTCAAGTTTCATTTTCGTATGAAATTCAAAATTGAAAATCCAAAAAATATTTTCTTCGGTAATCATAGATTTCATTTTGTATAGGAATCTGAAAAAATTTAAAAGATTTTCCTCACTCTTTATTTAGAGTAAGTGTTTCATATACATCTTTAAAAGAAAACTACAAAAAGATTTTTCTTTAATAAGTTCAAGTTTCATTTTCATTGGAAATTCAAAATCGAAAATCCAAAAAGATTTTCTTTGGTAATTATAGATTTCATTTTGTATAAAGACTTAAACTTGAAAAATAAAAAAAGATTTTTGTCAATTCTTTTGACAATTTGTTATTTTCTTCTCTTTGAAGTTTCAAGAAAAAGAATGAAAAAAAAGAGTTTAATTGGCCATTTTGGCAAGACTTCACGAACTACGCACATCTGATTCTCCTCTTTCGGGAGTGAGATACGTAGGCGCCCTTCTTGGGTTCGGTGATCTTTTCAAAAAATAAAAGAAAAAAGAGGTTTTGAAAAAGTGTTGAACTCTAACACATTTGTCGTTTTTTGTTGAGTCAGTTTAAAGTGGTTGGTTTGTGGCGTTCTGGCTGATCCTTCACCTCACACCAAATCCAAAGGGTTAGTTGTGTCCAACAAATATATACAGAGTGACACCATGGATCAAACAAAGAATCAGGAAAATGAGAGTTTGAAGCAAGAGATTAGGTGGCTAAGACAACAAATGACAGAAATGCATCGAGCTTGGGCCAGTGGGTTGCCTCCTCCTCCATTTCACTTTATTGATCCTACAAATACCTCGAGTTTTTCACTAAAATCTCAAAGTCAGTTTTCTACTATTGTTGATGCACCGCAACATGACTCAGAATTTATTCTAAGCAAAAAGCATCTCAATACTTCCACCATTTTTTCTCTAGCTCCTCAGCATAAGCCTGCTACATTCACAACACCACATGTCGTCTGTGATCTTATTGCTCAATCCTCTACTGGGACTTCCACACTTGCTCGCCCAACGGTTGGGCGTCCCCATGCAGCTAGTGAACCTATATTCAATACTCTTGGTGATCATTGTTATACTCCTGAGCCTGCTTTTAAGTTAACTGGATCACCAAAATTTCTTAACAAAAAGTCTAGTGTGCCAGAAGAGTCGGAGAAAATGGTTGGAAAAATGAAGAGTACAGAAAGTTCTATGAAAAATTTGGGTAAAGAAGATGTTTCATACAAAGACTGGGGCATTCCTTCAAGCGCTAACCTTCCTTGAATCTTTGAGATGTCGAAATTTGAGGAGCAAGATGGGCATGAGAAATTCGTGAAACATTTGGGACAATATTGCAATTAATTAAGGGAACCTGGAGGGAAGAAGAATGAGAAAAATGGCATTGCTATTGTAGTTGGAGAACGGGCATATCCAAGAAGACGACGTCGTCATTGCCGTCAGTCTCAAGCCCAAGTTCATACCCAAGCTCTCCATAATCACTCCCAAAATCCATTATACCCTATTTCCCCACCTCCGTATCTAGTATATTATGCACAAAAATATGTTCAACTCCCTCCTTACCCACAATGGCGCGCACCAACTCCTCAAAGTCATCCTCCAATTCCCCAAACATACCAAAGCCCTTCTAGGCCCAATGTTCGATCCAAGTTAAACAATGAAATGAGGTAGAAATTGAGGGATAGTTTCACATCAATTGGAGAGTCGTATGCCAATTTATTTCAGAGATTGGCACAACAAAGCATGATCACTTCTCTCCTTGGGTATACTACTGACCCATATTCAAGAAGTTTTGATCCTAATGTACGATGTGCATATCATTCTGATGTTCATGGTCACAGTATTGAAGATTGTCGTTCTTTGAAAAGAGAAATTGAAAAGATGATTAAAGACAAATTGATTATGGTGCAGAACATTGACAGTGAAGATAACTCTAGTCATGCTGATATGCAAACCAGTGGCTAAAATGTCAAGCTGTACAATTGAGAAGTCACCCCCCTCCCTGCTAGGAAGAGGTTTGGTAGTTTGTTTTATTTTATTTTCTGTTATCTGAATTATTTCAGGGTTGTAGTTCAGGATCTATCTTGTGTTGTCCATTTGTTGTTATGTTCAAACCCATCTATCTTTTATTTTAATTAAATGAAGTGTCTCTTTCTCCTTTGTGTTTTAAATATGTTTTTTTTTTGTTTTCTTTACACATTACATTTTATGTTGACTCTAGTGATATGACATGCTAACGGAATTTTCAGTCAGATCTTAAAATCTAGTTTAAGTATGGACATTGAATCAGAGGGTTAAAGTTAGAAAAAGAGAGCATCTGAGAAAATAGGTAGAGTTCTGAGACATTTGGGGACAAGTTCAAGCCTTCTTGGAAAATTAAGGAAATTATTTTGAGAATCACATGAATTACTTGGTCATCAATTGAAAGACATGGCTCAAGTAGGTTAAATAGTGGCTGCATGAACAAAAAGAAAATCAGCTCCACAAAAGCATGAGTCATTCGATGTGAGAAATGTATAACAAAAGTGGAGTGATATGTTGAACAAAGTGAAAGAGTATTGACGCACAAAATCAGTTAAAGCTAATGCTTAAAAAATGTCACAAATGATCATCTCTCACTTTCATATTGCATGATATGTACTTACATTTTATGGATTGATATGACGAAGACATTTTATTCTGATATCCAAACATCGTGTCATCCTTTGTTTACCCATTTTGAGCTTTAGTCCTATTTTCTTTTATGCCCCTCTTTTGGAATCAAGATAGAGTCAGCAAAGCTCAAAAGAAAAGTGTCGAGCAAAATAATAGAGTCAGAAAAAGTTCAAAAATAAAGAGAGAAGAAAATAAAATATGTCAAAAAAAAAAGAAAAAAGAAAAAAAATGTAAAGGAAAATAGTGTCAGAAAAATCCAAAGAGAAAAGAGTGTCAATTCAAGAAAATGAATCAAAAGTCTAAATCATGCAAAACAAGCTGCCAGAACTACGCGTGACTTGATTCTCCTCTTTTTGGGGAGAGATATGTAGGCTGCCCTACTCTGGGCTCGGTCCAACCAAATAAATAATTTAGAATTTCCTAGTCAAAAGAAACTAGGCATGAGTTAATCCTCATTGTTTGAGTCGATTCCAAAAGTTGTAAGTCCCACCCCACTTCAAGTGTCGTTCGGGCCCCATGTCATCTTTTCTTTCTAACCCTATCCAAAAGCCAAGTTACAACCAAAGAAAGACCTTCAAATCAATCTTTGAAAATGCAAGGCTAAGCATGCAATGGAAGAGATGACGTATTTTGGGAACTACTTTTCTTCCTCAGCATAAGAAATCAGGAGAGAAATTAAAATGTGAGAGTCTTATTGGTGAAAACCCTCACAGGCGCCATAAGGCTATAGTGAGTTGAGAGAATGAAAATGAGAGAGTTTTATTGGTGAAAACCCTCGCGGGCGCCATAAGGCAATAGTGAGTTGAGAGAAATAAAAATGAGAGAGTCTTATTGGTGAAAACCCTCACGGGTACCATAAGGCAATGGTAAGTTGTGGGAGATAAAAATGAGAGAGTCTTATCAGTAACAACCCTGACGAGCACCATAAGATGACGGTGAGTTGAGACAAATAAAAATAAGAGAGTCTCATTGGCAAAAAACCCTCACAGAGACCATAAGGCAATGGTAAGCTGAGAAAAGAAAACTGAGAGAGGCTTGTTGGCAAAAACCATTTAAGGGGGGGCTAGCCAAATGAGGTCTTAAATGCAATTGACCTAAGAAAGCAACTCAATTTCGAGGTCATTAACTTAAAAACAATTGGTAGAAAGTTTTTGATAGAAAGATCAGGCAGTTAAATCCGATATGCATGTCATAATCATTAGACTTAACTATCATTTTCAGATAAACTTTTCTTTCATTTTTTCAATGGGGACTTCATTGTCGTTTCTTTCTTCTCTTTAGTTATATTTTTATTTTTCTTAAGTCAGTTATCCTAATAAAACAAAAATTGTTATCATTTTTCTCTTGTCTTTGAGTTAAGTTCATGTCAAAACAAATGATAAAAGATTTCAAAACTGGCTACCAGCTTCTTCAATTGCACAAAACAAGACAAAGGGACAGCACATGAAAGAAACAAGATTGCAAGTCAGAACAAGGCATGCAGAAAGTTTTGTCAATAGATAAGTCTGGGAACTCATAGAAATACCAAGGTTCAAAGGGTTTATCTGAGGAGCATGACAAAACAGAGATACTGTTTTTGTTTCAGAGTTATTTTCCTTAATCTATGTTTGGGTCAATGAGATGGTAAAGCAGGGGAAAGTGCCAGCAATCTGAAATAAAATAAAGGGAATAAACACTGGAACAGGTGTCAGGAAATCCAAGTGCTGCAAACCACCACTAAGTTTGTAACTGACAATTTTTTTTTTGTTGAAACAGGGGAAAATTTGCTTCATTTAATTCAACTAACATTGGAAATGCACATCCATGGATTTTACTTTCTGTTCAAGGCCCTCCTAGAAAATAAAATTTTACTTTATGTTTAGGACCTTCCAAAAAAATGGGACTTTACATTTGTTCAGGACCCTCCTGAAAAATGAGAATTTACTTTCTGTTCAGGACCCTCCTAAAAAATAGGATTTCACTTTCTGTTCAGGACCCTCCTGGAAAATGAGATTTTACTTTTTTTTAGGACCCTCCTGAAAATTTGATTTTACTTTCTGTTCAGGACCCTTCTGAAAAATAGGATTTCCCTTTATGTTCAGGACCCTCCTAAAAAATGAGATTTTACTTTCTGTTCAGGACCCTCCTAAAAAATAAGATTTTACTTTCTGTTCAGGACCCTCCTGGAAAATGGAATTTCACTTTATGTTCAGGACCATCCTGCAAAATAGAATTTTACTTTCTGTTCAAGACCCTCCTGAAAAATGAGATTTCACTTTATGTTCAGGACCCTCCTGAAAAATGGAATTTTACTTTCTGTTCAGGACCCTTCTGAAAAATGGGATTTTACTTTATGTTCAGGACCCTCCTGAAAAATAAGATTTTACTTTCTGTTCTGGACCCTCCTAAAAAAAGGGATTTTACTTTCTGTTTAGGACCCTCCTGAAAAATGATATTTCACTTTATATTCAGGACCCTCCTGAAAAATAGGATTTTACTTTCTATTTAGGACCCTCCTAAAAAATGGGATTTTATTTTCTGTTCAGGACCCTCCTGAAAAATAAGATTTCACTTTATGTTCAGGACCCTCCTGAAAAATGGGATTTAACTTTCTATTCAGGACCCTCCCAAAAAATAAGACTGTACTTTCTGTTCAGGACCCTCTTGAAAAATAGGATTTTATTTTCTGTTTGGGTCTCTCTTGAAAAATGGAACCACGATTTCAAAAATGAAATATTGCCTTATGATAATCTTTGTGTGGGATAGTTTTAGTTCTAGTTTTGATTTTGATTAATTTTCGTTCTAGTTTTGATTTTGGTTTCAGGAGCCCGTCTGAAGAATAGGGTGATGAAATTGAAAGTCAGGAGCCTACCGGAAGAATAGGGTGATAAAATTAAAGGTCAGGAGTCCGCCTGAAGAACAGGGTGATGAAATCAAAAGTTGATGAAACTGAAAATTAAGATCCCGTCTGAAGAGCAGGGCAAATAAGTTGAAAGTCAACAGATTGAAAAATAGCAAGTCAGGAGCCCACTTGGAGAACAGGGTGAAGAAACTGAAAGTAGTCAACAAGTTGAAGAAATTG
Organism: Capsicum baccatum var. pendulum; assembly: GCA_030864225.1. Taxonomy (NCBI): domain Eukaryota; kingdom Viridiplantae; phylum Streptophyta; class Magnoliopsida; order Solanales; family Solanaceae; genus Capsicum; species Capsicum baccatum. The sequence continues at coordinate 230,709,647 of CM061560.1, read as the reverse complement.
AAAGTCAGGAGACCGCCTGAAGAATAAGGTGAGGAAACTTAAGTTAAGAGTTCAAAAGACGCTGCATAGATAGGACTTTTGTAATTTTATTTATCTTTTACCTCTTGTAATTTTTCATTTTTGATGTAATGATAGAGCCGCGACCGGAACCTCGATGGGACCTCACTCGACTCTTTAACTCGGTATTATCCATCTTTTTCCAATCCTTTAAGGTACCTGCGACTTGACTCCCTCATAAATTGGGTAGGTAGGATGTCTTAAATCAAGACTTGGTCTCCCTCCTTTCTTCTGTTTCATTCTTTTTGAATAAACGTCGGGACAAAATTCTGTCTCGTTGTCTACTTCTTTGTCTGAAAATACTGCGTGTTTACATTCAAAGGGGAAATGATGTAGACACGTAATTTTGTCCCTCCAAAAGATTAATTTTCACCTTTTTACCATATCCTATTGTGCACCCTCAACCATGTAATTATTCCTCCACAAAAGTACAAAAATAACAACTCTAAACAAACCCATAACAAGTTTTATCCTATCCTAATCACCCCTACCCTACCCCGCTACCCCTACCCTTACCTCACCACCCTTAACCCCTTAACAAATATATATATATCCATATACGGATAGAGATGAAAAGAAAAGGGGGGAATAAAAAATAGAATTCTATTTTTTTCAAGGGGTCCCATAGGGAATTCCCTAATTGATATATTCATACACATTATCATCTTCATGGGAGGACCATATTCACATCACAATAAAACTCACCCACACAATTCTTAACCGGACGCCATTTTTTAGCACTCTATTTTTTGTTCTGTTTATCGCGTTTGCGATATTGTTAAAAGAACCATACACACACCCACAATGTTTTGGTCTCCTCTATAACACACACACACACATAGAAATAGCGAGAGGTAGGTGAGAAATTGAGAGAGAAAGGTAGAGAAATAGTGAGAAAAGGGGAGTCGATTTGGGAATTTATAGAAGATATTGAGAGAGAGAGATTCGAGGTTGAGAGATCAGAAACTGGGAGGGGAAACCCGGTTATCTCGCCAGATTCCAGGCGTGGCCCGATTTCACCGGATCAGAAACGGGGTTCGATTGATCTATTTTTTTCCGACGATATCTATTTCAGTTCAAATTGGTCTCTGATTTTGTGATTTCGCCATTGGATTTTGATTCTAATAAAGGTCGGGTCAAAGTTCCGAGTTGGTCAAGTACGTTGTCGAGGTGGGGTCAAGGCATTTCGGTCATAGCTCTAATCAAATATTTAGACGGATTGAAATAAAAGTAACATTGAGGTCTAATTCTATCTTCTCTCGCTTTAATTTTTACGTAATCATGAATGATTTGCGTGTTCGGTATGTTTGAATCTTGATTGTGTATTAGTTTATGTTGGATTTAAATGTTGAAAAGTGAATTGATAATCGAAGCATGTGTTAATCATTGATTGATGAAAATAAAGTTGGGGACGGGAATCAAAATTGGTAAAAGTGAATATTATGGTATTGTTGATGTTGAATGTGATATGTCGTCGAGCGGGTAGACAAACAATAGGCTCGGGTAGGAAAATTTAGAATTGGTGGATTGTTGGAATGTTTGAAATATTTGTTGAATGTCTCATTTACCGTATTTGAAAATTGTATTCATTTGCCGGGAAATGTCCTGAGACATATTGTATTTATTCACCGGGGAACCCCCCGACGTATTATGTTGGCGGAAGATGTTCGTGATGCAGGCCCGAGGCATCGGGTGAAGCATTGGAGCTTAGTCTAGGACTAGTTTATAATAGGATTTATTTTTTCGCATATTTTTTATTTTGAACTGTATAATTGGACTGAATACTATATTTTGGGTTTGTTTTGATTCGTGTATTTGTTTGATTGTTTTATGTTTTTTCTGTGGTTTATACATTTGTAATGTCAAAATTACCCGATACACTCTACCAAGCAACCGTGGTCAAACCACGGGATCGAGGAGTGCCTAACACCTTCCCCTCGGTTAACAGAATTCCTTAGTCGGAATCTCTGTTCGTGGAACAATTTAAAATAGTCAAAAAAAGTTTTGAAAAGGATTTTCGGAAGGTGACTTGGCACACTGGATTATGCCAAGTGGCGACTCTGAATAAAAATGTAAATAATCCTTTTTCGAAACAATTCTTCATTTTGTCACTTTAGATAATAAAAACCCTTTCGAACTTAAAACGAATCTTTTTCAAGTTAAAAAGGGGGTGTGACAACTATATCATCTAAGAGCTAATTGAAGAAGAGACATAGGGTAGAAAGTAACTTCTAGTGAATCTGGCCGATGGAATTATCTTAACAGATACAAAATCTAAATCAAGTGCAAATATGAAAGTGTATTCGGTACTGTAATTTCGTATGTTGTGTCTCTGAAAGAAAAATAATACAGATGGACACTTTTCTAAAGAGATACGTGGTCGGGATTATCACCTAGGTAGAAAATAGGAGAAGACCAACAAAGCAGCCTCACGGGCATTGAGGGTTGAAATGATGTTCAGCGAGTCTAGAAAACTTACGCCAACAACAACTGCAGTTAAAATAAGGAATCTAAGCGAAGGCGGCAATTTCTGAATTTTAAATTTCATCCCATGCCTTCTTATTTTTGTTTTCGATTTGGTCCACTATTCGTTGACCTGATCGGAACAACGAGATTGAAAGGCAAATAGAGTATCATTGCTTCCTTAGCAATATGGTTATAATTGATTGTGTTTTCTTGCCTTGATATGCTTTCAACATTCCTTGGAGAAGATCAAATGCTTGCTATAGTATGTGAATCCCAATAATTTTTAAGCTTGCCTCCAGCTTGCTGATTCTGTATTCAAGTTGGTTGTTGTCGTCTTCGAAGTTGGTAAGGAGTTCCTCATTTCTTGTGATCTCGATTAGGACACTACCTTCAAAGTTGTGGCATTCTAGAAGCCCTTCAGAACACTTTCTTCAGAAGCCTTAAAGGATACATGGAGGGTCGTTGTGTTTGTTTTTGGTCAAAATGTGTTGATACACGTTGAAAATGTGGTCCTAACAGTTGAACAACACACTTTTATTGAGCGTTGCTCCATTCATCTGGCTCAACCAATTTGATAAATTAGTAATCATGGAGTTACGTAGCGTGTGATCTAAATCGGCTCTACCAAGCCTATCAAATGTTACATAACTCCCATCTCATTACCTTATCAAAAAAATATGACCGAGTTAGTGCACAAATCGAACGGGCTTAATTTCTCGGCCTTTCTGCTGATCGCTCTTCTCCAATATAGATGACAAGATATCTGCTATTTAAAATTCTACACCGTCGCCAGACATGCTTTCCAGGGAGCAATTCTTCTGAATGCTCCCCCGAATGGCCTTGTTATTAAACCCCAATGTAGGTTAGACTATAGGTCATGCTTATGTGCATCATATTGAGACCTAACCGGACCACTTGGTCCTTTGTAGAAGACTATTCTCTAAAGCATCACTACGTGCTAATTGTTGCATTTTTTAGGGTAACAGAGTCATTTGACAGACTGATTTAGGAAAAACATGTGCTAGAATTAAAAAAGGGTGTGTAGGCATGGAAAAATTAAAAAAAAAGGAAAAAAAGAGTTAAGGTGAATCAAAAAAGAATTTCGTAGTTTTTAGGTCCTTTATGGCTTTTATTTTCCACAATTAAAAAATTCAAAAAAAAAGATTTTACTTTTACTTTTTACACTCATTTTTCAAAAAAAAAAATAATTCTTTTTGTTTCCTTTAGCAAGCATTCACAATTCGAAAACACCAAAAATATTTTTTCAGGAGCTTTTTATTAAAGAAAAATTCAAAAAACAAGGGTGGTTGAAGTTTTGTACATTTCATATAACGAAAATACCAAAAAGATTTTCTTTCATAGCTGTTGGTGTCATTTTTTATGTGAAGTGTCAAATTGAAAACTCAAAAAAAAAGATTTTGTAATGTTGTTCATCGTGTATCTTTGGTCGCATCTCAAGTCAGGGTGCAATCTGTTATTTTATCATTAATTGTTCAATCTGGATGAACTACACACCGCTGATTCTCCTCTCTCGGGAGTGAGATATGTAGGCAGCCTACTATGGGTTCGGGGATCTTATTTCAGAAAAAAAATTCTTCACTTTTCATTTAGAGTAGGTGTTTCATGTACGTCTTTAAAATAAAACAACAAAAAAAATATATATATTCCTTTAATAGGTTCAAGTTTCATTTTCGTATGAAATTCAAAATCGAAAATCCAACAAATATTTTCTTCGGTAATCATAGATTTCATTTTGTACAGGAATCTGAAAAAATTTAAAAGATTTTCCTCACTCTTTATTTAGAGTACGTGTTTCATATACATCTTTAAAAGAAAACTACAAAAAGATTTTTTTTTTAATAGGCTCAAGTTTCATTTTCATAGGAAATTCAAAATCGAAAACCCAAAAAGATTTTCTTTGGTAATTATAGATTTCATTTTGTATAAAGACTTAAACTTGAAAAATACAAAAAGATTTTTGTGAATTCTTTTGACAATTTGTTATTTTCTTCTCTTTGAAGTTTCAAGAAAAAGAATGAAAAAAAAAGAGTTTAATTGGCCATTTTGGCAAGACTTCACGAACTACGCACATCTGATTCTCCTCTTTCGGGAGTGAGATACGTAGGCGCCCTTCTTGGGTTCGGTGATCTTTTCAAAAAATAAAAGAAAAAAGAGGTTTTGAAAAAGTGTTGAACTCTAACACATTTGTCGTTTTTTGTTGAGTCAGTTTAAGGTGGTTAGTTTGTGGCATTCTAGTTGATCCTTAACCTCACACCAAATCCAAAGGGTTAGTTGTGTCCAACAAAGATATAGAGAGCGACACCATGGATCAAACAAAGAATCAGGAAAATGAAAGTTTGAAGCAAGAGATTAGGTGGCTAAGACAACAAATATCAGAAATGCATCGAGCTTGGGCTAGTGGATTGCCTCCTCCTCCATTTCACTTTATTGATCCTACAAATACCTCAAGTTTTTCACTAAAATCTCAAAGTCAGTTTTCTACTATTGTTGATGCACCGCAACATGACTCAGAATTTATTCTAAGCCAAAAGCATCTCAATATTTCCACCATTTTTTCTCTAGCTCCTCAGCATAAGCTTGCTACATTCACAACACCACATGCCGTCTGTGATCTTATTGCTCAATCCTCTACTGGGACTTCCACACTTGCTCGCCCAACGGTTGGGCGTCCCCATGCACCTAGTGAACCTATATTCAATACTCTTGGTGATCATTGTTATACTCCTGAGCCTGCTTTTAAGTTAACTAGATCACCAAAATTTCTTAACAAGTAGTCCAGTGTGCCAGAAGGGTCAGAGAAAATGGTTGGAAAAATAAAGAGTGCATAAAGTGCTATGAAAAATTCTCTAGGACCTGCGGGTAAAGAAGATGTTTCATACAAAGACTGGGGCATGCCTTCAAGTGCTAACCTTCCTCGAATCTTTGAGATGTCGAAATTTGAGGAGCAGGATGGGCATGAGGAATTCGTGAAACATTTGGGACAATATTGTAATTAATTAAGGGAACCTGGAGGAAAGAAGAATGAGAAAAATGGCATTGCTATTGTAGTTGGAGAATGGGCACATCCAAGAAGACGACGTCGTCATTGCCGTCAGTCTCAAGCCCAAGTTCATACCCAAGCTCTCCATAATCACTCCCAAAATCCATTATACCCTATTTCCCCACCTCCATATCTAGTATATTATGCACAAAAATATGTTCAACTCCCTCCTTACCCACAATGGTGCGCACCAGCTCTTCAAAGTCATCCTCCGATTCCCCAAACATACCAAAGCCCTTCTAGGCCCGATGTTCAATCCAAGTTAAACAATGAAATGAGGTAGAAATTGAGGGATAGTTTCACATCAATTGGAGAGTCGTATGCCAGTTTATTTTAGAGATTAGCACAACAAGGCATGATCACTCCTCTTCTTGGGTATACTTCTGACCCACATTCAAGAAGTTTTGATCCTAATGTACGATGTGCATATCATTCTGATGTTCAGGTTTACAATATTGAATATTTTCGTGCTTTGAAAAGAGAAATTGAAAAGATGATTCAAGACAAATTGATTATGGTGCAGAACATTGACAGTAAAGATAACTCTAGTCATGCTGATATGCAAACCAGTGGCTAAGATGTCAGGCTGTCCAATTGAGAAGTCACCCCTCTCCTTGCTAGGGAGAGGTCTGGTAGTTTGTTTTGTTTTATTTTCAGTTATTCAAATTATTTTAGGGTTGTAGTTCGGGATCTATCTTGTGTTGTCCATTTGTCGTTATGTTCAAACCCTTCTATCTTTTATTTTAATTAAATGAAGTGTCCCTTTCTCCTTTGTGTTTTAAATATGTTTTTGTTTGTTTTCTTTACACATTACATTTTATGTTGACTCTAGTGATATGACATGCTAACGGATTTTTCAGTCAAATCTTAAAATCCAGTTTAAGCATGAACATTGAATCAGAGGGTTAAAGTTAGAAAAAGAGAGCATCTGAGAAAATAGGTAGAGTGCTGAGACATTTGGGGACAAGTTCAAGCCTTCTTGGAAAATTAAGGCAATTATTTTGAGAATCACAAGAATTACTTGGTCATCAATTGAAATACATGGCTCAATTAGGTCAAATAGTGGCTGCATGAACAAAAAGAAAATCAGCTCCACGAAAGCATGAGTCATTCTATGTGAGGAATGTACAACAAAAGTGGAGTGATATGTTGAACAAAGTGCAAGAGTAGTGACGCACAGAATCAATTAAAGCTAATGCTTAAAAAATATCACAAATGATGATCATCTCTCACTTTCATATTGCATGATATGTACTTGCATTTTATGGATTGATATGACGAAGACATTTTAATCTGCTATCCAAACATAGTGTCATCCTTTGTGTACCCATTTTGAGCTTTAGTCTTATTTTCTTTCATACCCCTCTTTTGGAATCAAGATAGAGTCAACAAAGCTCAAAAGAAAAGTGTCAAGCAAAACAATAGAGTCAGAAAAAGTTCAAAAAAAAAAGAGAGAAGAAAAAGAAAATATGTCCAAAAAAAGAAAAAAAAAATGTCAAGGCAAATAGAGTCAGAAAAATCCAAAGAGAAAAGAGTGTCAATAAAAGAAAAAGAATCAAAAGTCTAAATCATGCAAAACAAGCTGCTAGAACTACGCGTTACTTAATTCTCCTCTTTTCAGGGGGAGATACGTAGGTTGCCCTACTCTGGGCTCGGTCCAACCAAATAAACAATTTAGAATTTCCCAGTCAAAAGAAACTAGGCATGAGTTAATTCTCTTGTTTGAGTCGATTTCAAAAGTTGTAAGTCCCACCCCACTTCAAGTGTCGTTCGAGCCCCATGTCATCTTTTCTTTCTAACCCTATCCAAAAGCCAAGTTACAACCGAAGAAAGACCTCCAGATCAATCTTTGAAAATTCAAGGCTAAGTATACAATGGATGTGATGACATATTTTAGGAACTACTTGTCTTCCTCAGCATAAGAAATCAGGAGAGAAATAAAAATGAGAGAGTCTTATTGGTGAAGATCCCCGCGGGCGCCATAAGGCGATAGTGAGTTGAGAGAATGAAAATGAGAGAGTTTTATTGGCGAAAACCCTCGCGGGCACTATAAGGAGATAGTGAGTTGAGAGAAATAAAAATGATAGAATCTTATTGGTGAAAACCCTCACGGGTACAATAAGGCAATGGTAAGCTGAGGGAGATTAAAATGAGGGAGTCTTATCAGTGACAACCCTCATGAGCACCATAAGACGATGGTGAGTTGAGACAAATAAAAATAAGAGAGTCTCATTGGCAAAAAACCCTCACAGACACCATGAGGCAATGGTAAGCTGAGAAAAGAAAACTGAGAGAGGCTTGTTGGCAAAAACCATTTAAGGGGGGGCTAGCCGAATGAGGTCTTAAATGCAATTGACCTAGAAAGCAACTCAATTTCGAGGTCATTAACTCAACAACAATTGGTAGAAAGTTTTGGATAGAAAGATCAGGCAGTTAAATCCGATATGCATGTCATAATCATTAGAATTAACTGTCATTTTCAGATAAACTTTTCTTTCATTTTTTTCAATTGGGACATTCATTGTTGTTTCTTTCTTATCTTTAGTTATATTTTTATTTTTCTTGAGTCAGTTATCCTAATAAAACCAAAATTGTTATCATTTTTCTCTTGTCTTTGAGTTAAGTTCATGTCAAAACAAATGAGAAAAGATTTCAAAACTGGCTACCAGCTTCTTCAATTGCACAAAACAAGACAAAGGGCCAGCACATAAAAGAAACAAGATTGCAAGTCAGAACAAGGCATGCAGAAAATTTTGTCAATAGACAAGTTTGGGAACTCATAGAAATACCAAGGTTCAAAGGGTTTATCTGAGGAGCATGACAAAGTAGAGATACTGTGTTTGTTTCAGAGTTATTTTCCTTAATCTATGTTTGGGTCAATGAGATGGCAAAATAGGGGAAAATGCCATCAATCTGAAACAAAATAAAGGGAATGAACACTGGAACAGGTGCCAGGAAAGCCAAGTGCTGCAAATCACCACTAAGTTTGTGACTGACAAATTTTCTTTATTGAAACAGGGGCAAATTCGCTTCATTTAATTCAACTACCATTGGAAATGCACATCCATGGATTTTACTTTCTGTTTAGGGCCCTCCTAGAAAATGAAATTTTACTTTATGTTAAGGATCCTCCTACAAAATGGGACTTTACATTTGTTCAGGACCCTCCTGAAAATAGGAATTTACTTTCTGTTCAGGACCCTCCTAAAAAATAGGATTTCACTTTTTGTTCAGGACCTTCCTAGAAAATGAGATTTTACTTTCTGTTCAAGACCCTCCTGAAAAATGGGATTTTACTTTCTATTCAGGACCCTCTTGAAAAATAGGATTTCACTTTATGTTCAGGACCCTCCTGAAAAATGGGATTTTACTTTCTGTTCAGGACCCTCCTGAAAAATGAGAATTTACTTTCTGTTCAGGACCCTTTTGAAAAATAGGATTTCATTTTCTGTTTAGGACCCTCCTGGAAAATGAGATTTTACTTTCTGTTCAGGACCCTCCTGAAAAATGGGATTTTACTTTCTGTTCAGGACCCTCCTGAAAAATGGAATTTCACTTTATGTTCAGGACCATCCTAAAAAATAGAATTTTACTTTCTGTTCAGGACCCTCCTGAAAAATGAGATTTCACTTTATTTTCAGGACCCTCCTGAAAAATGAAATTTTACTTTCTGTTCAGGACCCTCCTGAAATATGGGATTTTACATTATGTTCAGGACCCTCTTGAAATATAAGATTTTACTTTTTGTTTAGGACCCTCCTGAAAAAAAAGGATTTTACTTTCTTTTCAGGACCCTCTTGAAAAATAATATTTCACTTTATGTTCAGGACTCTCCTGAAAAATAGGATTTTACTTTCTGTTCAGGACGCTCCTAAAATATAAGATTTTACTTTCTATTCAGGACCCTCCTGAAAAATAGGATTTTACTTTCTGTTTGGGTCCCTCCTGAAAAATGGGACCACGATTTCAAAAATAAAATACTGTCTTATGATAATCTTTGTGTGGGATAGTTTTAGTTCTAGTTTTGATTTTGATTAATTTTCGTTCTACTTTTGATTTTAGTTTCAGGAGCCCGTCTGAAGAATAGGGTGATGAAATTGAAATTCAGGAGCTTTCCTGAAGAACAGGGTGATAAAATTGAAGGTCAAGAGTCCGCCTGAAGAACAGGGTGATGAAATCGAAATTTGATGAAATCGAAAGTTAAGATCCCGTCTGAAGAGCAAGGCAAATAAATTAAAAGTCAACAGATTGAAAAATAGCAAGTCAGGAGCCCACCTGGAGAACAAGGTGAAGAAACTGAAAGTAGTCAACAAGTTGAAGAAATTGCAAGTCAGGAGCCCGCCTGAAGAATAGGGTGATGAAACTCAAGTTAAGAGTTCAAAAGAAGCTACATAGATAGGACTTTTGTAATTTTATTTATCTTTTTACCTCTTATAATTTTTCATTTTTGATGTAATGATAGAGCCGCGACCGGAACCTCAACGGGACCTCACTCGACTCTCCAAATCGGTATTGTCCATCTTCTTCCAATCCTTTAAGGTACCTGCGACTTGACTCCCTCATAACTTGGGTAGGTAGGATATCCTAAATCAGGACTTGGTCTTCCTCCTTCCTTCTGTTCATTCTTTTTGAATAAAGGTCGGGAAAAAATTCCGTCTCGTTGTCTACTTCTTTGTCTGAAAACACTGCGTGTTTACATTCAACAGGGGCATGATGTAGACACATAATTTTGTCCCTCCAAAATATTAATTTTCACCTTTTTACCCTCAACCATGTAATTATTCCTCCACAAAAGTACAAAAATAACAACTCTAAACAAACCCATAACAAATTTTATCCTATCCTAATCACCCCTACTATACCCCACTACCCCTACCCTCACCTTACCACCCCTAACCCCTTAACAGATCTATACATATCCTTATACGGATAGAGATAAAAACAAAAGGGGGGAATAAAAAATAGAATTCCATTTTTTTCAAGGGGGCCCATAGGGAATTCCCTAATTGATATATACATACACATTATCATCTTCATGGGAGGACCATATTCACATCACAATAAAACTCACCCACACAATTCTTAATCGGACGCCATTTTTTAGCACTCTATTTTTTGTTCTATTCTTCATGTTTGTGATATTGTTACAAGAACCATACATGCACCCACAATATTTTGGTCTCCTCTATAACACACACACACACAGATGGCGAGAGGTAGGTGAGAAATTGAGAGAGAGAGAGGTAGAGAAATAGCGAGAAAAAGGGAGTTGATTTGGGAATTGAGAGAAGAGATTGAGAGAGAGATCGAACTAGAGAGAGAGATTCAAGGTTGAGAGATTAGAAACTAGGAGGGGAAACTCGGTCATCTCGCCAGCTTCCAGGCGTAGTCCAGTTTCTCCGGATCAAAAATGGGTTTGGTTGATCTATTTTTTTTCGGCGATATCTATTTCAGTTCAAATTGGTTTCTGATTTCATGATTTTGCCATTGGCTTTTGATTTGAACAAAGGTCGGGTCAAAGTTCTGAGTTGGTCAAGTTCGTTGTCGAGGTCGGGTCAAGGCATTTCGGTCGGAGCTCTAATCAAATATTTTGACGGATTGAAATAAAAGTAACATTGAGGTCTAATTCTATCTTCTCTCGCTTTAATTTTTACGTAATCGTGAATGATTTGTGTGTTCGGTTTGTTTGAATCCTGATTGTGTATTAGTTGATGTTGGATTTAAATGTTGAAAAGTGAATTGATAATCGAAGCATGTGTTAATCATTGATTGATGAAAATAAAGTTGGGGACGGGAATCGAAATTGGTAAAAGTGAATATTATGGTATTGTTTATGTTGAATGTGATATGCCGTCGAACGGGTAGGCAAACAATAGGCTCGGATAGGAAAATTTAGAATTGGTGGATTGTTTGAATATTTGAAATATTTGTTGAATGTCTCGTTTACCATAGTTGAAAAGTGTATTCATTTGGCCGGGGAATGTCTTGAGACACATTGTATTTATTCACCGGGGAACCCCCTTACGTATTATGTTGGCGGAGGATGTTCGTGATGAAGGCCCGAGGCATTGGGTGAAGCATTGGAGCTTAGTCTAGGACTAGTTTAGAATAGGATTTATTTTTTTGCATATTTTTTATTTTGGACTGTATAATTGGACTGAACACTATATTTTGGGTTTGTTTTGATTCGTGTATTTGATTGATTGTTTTATGTGTTTTCTGTGGTTTATACATTTGTAATGTCAAAATTACCCGATACACTCTACCAAGCGTCCGTGTCGAACCACGGGATCGAGGAGTACCTAACACCTTCCCCTCGATTAACAAAATTCCTTAGCCGGAATCTCTGTTCATGAAACAGTTTAAAAGAGTCAAAAAAAGTTTTGAAAAGGATTTTCCAAAGGTGACTTGGCACACCGGATTATGCCAAGTGGCGACTCTGAATAAAAATGCAAATAATCCTTTTTTGAAACAATTCTTCATTTTGTCACTTTAGATAATAAAAACATTTTTGAAATTAAAACGAATCTTTTTCGAGTTAAAAAGGGGGTGTGACAACTGTTTCATCTGAGAGCTAATTGAAGAAGAGACATAGGATAGAAAGTAATTTCTAGTGAATCTGGCCGATGAAATTATCTTAACAGATGCAAAATCTAAATCAAGTGCAAATATGAAAGTGTATCCAGTAATGTAATTTCATATGTTGTGTCTCTGAAAGAAAAATAATGCAGATGGACACTTTGCTAGAGAGATGAGTGGTCGGAATTATCACCTAGGTAGAAAATAGGAGAAAACCAACAAAGCAGCCTCACGGGCATGGAGGGTTGAAATGATGTTCAGCGAGTCTAGAAAACTTACGCCAATAACAACTGTAGTTAAAATAAGGAATCTAAGCGAAGGTGGAAATTTCTAAATTTTAAATTTCATCCCATGCTTTCTTGTTTTTATTTTCGATCAGGTCCACTGTTCGTTGACCTGATCGGAACCACAAACGAGATTTAAAGGCAAATAAAGTATCATTGCTTTCTTAGCAATATGGTTATAATTGATTGTGTTTTCTTGCCTTGACATGCTTTCAACATTTCTTAGAGAAGATCAGATGCTTGCTGTAGTATGTGAATCCCGATAATTTTTAAGCTTGCCTCCAGATTGCTGATTCTGTATTCAAGTTGGTTTATGTCGTCTTCGAAGTTGGTAAGGAGTTCCTCGTCTTTTGTGAGATCGATTAGGACACTATCTTCAAAGTTATGGCATTCTAGAAGCCCTTCAGAACACTTTCTTCAGAAGCCTTAAAGGATACATGGAGGGTCGTTGTGTTTGTTTTAGGTCAAAATGTGTTGATACACGTTGAAAATGTGGTCCCAACAGTTGAACAACACACTTTTATCGGGCGTTTCTCCATTCATCTTGCTCAACCAATTTGATAAATTAGTAATCATGGGGTTACGCAACGTGTGATCTAAACCGGCTCTATCAAGCCTATCAAACGTTATGTAACTCCCATCTCATTACCCTATCAAAAAAATATGACCGAGTTAGTGCACAAATCGAACGGACTTAATCTCTTGACCTTTCTGTTGATTGCTCTTCTCCAATATAGATGACAAGATATCTGCTATTCAAAAGTCTACACCGTCTCCAGACATGTTTGCTTGGGAGCAATTCTTTTGAAGTTATCTGTTGATGTCTTCTGAAGAATTGCTCCCAGGCAAGCATGTCTGGCGATGGTGTAGACTTTTACATAGCAGATATCTTGTCATCTATATTGGAGAAGAGTGATCAGCAGAAAGCTGACAGATTGGGCTTGTTTGATTTGTTTACTAACTCGGGTATATATTTTTGATAGGGTAATTAGCTCCGAGTTACGTAACGTTTGATACACTTGGTAGAGCTAATTTAGATCACACGCTACATAACTCTATGCTTACTAATTTATCAAATTAGTTGAGCAAGATGCATGGAGCAACGCTCGATAAAAGTGTGTTGTTCAACTATTGGGACCACATCTTCAACGTGCATCAACACATTTTGACCTAAAACAAACACAATGACCCTCCATGTATCCTTTAAGGCTTCTAAAAAAAGTGTTTAAAAGGGCTTCTAGAATGCCACAACTTTGAAGGTAGCATTCCTGATCGAACTCACAAGAGATGAGAAACTCCTTACCAATTTCAAAGACGGCAATGACCAACTTAAATACAAAATCAGCAAGCTGGAGGCAAACTTGAAAATTATCGGGATTCACACACTACAGAAAGCATCTGATCTTCTCCAAGGAATGTTGAAAGCATGTTAAGGCAAGAAAACACAATCAATTAATCCATATTTCTAAGGAAGTAATGATACTCTATTTGCCTTTCAATCTCGTTTGTGGTTCCGATCAGGTCAACGGTAGTGGACCTGAACAAAAACACAAACAAGAAGGCATGGGATAAAATTTAAAATTCAGAAATTGCCGCCTTCGCTTAGTTTCCTTATTTTAACTGCAGTTGTTGTTGGCGTAAGTTTTCTAGACTCGCTGAATATCATTTCAACCCTCGATGCCCGTGAGGCTGCTTTGTTGGTCTTCTCCTATTTTCTACCTAGGTGATAATCCCAACCACGCAGCTCCCTAGTAAAGTGTCTACCTAGGTGATAATCCCACCACACAACTCCCTAGCGAAGTGTCCATCTGCATTATTTTTCTTTCTGAGACACAACAGACGAAATCACATTGTCGGATACACTTTCATATTTGAACTTGATTCAAATTTCGCATCTGTTAAGATAATTCCATCGGCTAGATTTGTTAGAAGTTACTTTCTACCCTATCTCTCTTCTTTAATTAGCTCTCAGATGAAATAGTCTTCCATCAACCACCTTTTTTCCCTCGAAAGCATTCTCCTACCGTACCTTTTTGCATATAGTCATCACCCCGAGCGAGCAACCCAATCATATAAATTTTGGCTAGGGCAATAAATTTTTCCATTCTTTTTGATGTAGTGCGAGGCTTCGAGGGCCCTCTAAGGGTCCAATGCACACTTAAAGTTAAGTTCAATCGCTATTGGTTCTCTGCAGTGATGACAAATCTTGATCCCTTCTCAAAACTTGACATGCATAAACACGAGCAACAACCGTCAGTAATTTGTAACAGGGTATCTGCACCATCTTCATGAGGTCCTCAACCTTATTAATTTTGAACCCATCAAACTTAACGGTATAATGTAGGATCTTGTTTGAATGATCAATTCCTAATCGATTAAAAACTGCATTGACAAAAATATTGTACTTTGTGTGTGTTGTCCTGGTGACCTTATCAGTAATACATACTTAACTCCCACACATATGATAGTGGATTCATCTACATGCACCTTATTCTTCCTAGTCTATTTATGGCTTAAATTGAATAAACAGATGACTAGTTAGTTTCAATAGATGACACATCTGTTTATATTGTCAAACCATTGGAGACATTTGTTACGACAGTTGATCAACCTGTTGCAGAAATCAAATAGATATATACATCTATTGCAAAATATTGTCATATGTTGCAAGTTAACTAACAGAAAGAATATATTTTGCAACAGATTACCCATCTGTTAGATTTATTTTAAAGAAAATTTCTTTTCTTTTCAAGATACAATAATTTATAAATAGGTCCCTCCTTACAAATATGGATGATCCAGATTCGTACAAGAATATTCATATAGAGTCCTTCCATGAACTTCAAAGGCAGTTTGATGAACTCCAGAGAGATTTAGCTTACTTCGGAGCAAGGCTGCCGAATGAAAAATGTCCAATTGACAATAATAATAATAGTAGTAATAATAATTAGGTAATATTATTTATTTTAGCCCATGTATGTATTTTTCTCCTTTTGTATATCGGATCTACCCAAGGGATTCAAAAATCTATGAACATTCATTTCATTTTGTTGTCGACTTTTAAATTTTTAATTCTTATTTAGTATTTAATAATAATCATTCTGTTTATTTCTTGTTCTCAATATGTCGACGGTTGGTGGAGAGATTGAGCAGCAATTTGTGTCTACAGAGGTTAATCTGCGATGACAGATCGATCATATGTTGCGCCAGGCGGTTATTAATAAAAAAGGGTTATTGTTGCTATTGAGAGGGTGAAAAGAAAAAGACATGACTTTCTGATTATTCAATATGAAAAATGTTTTGCAAATAAATAATAAGGAAATAAATGATAAACACAATTTATAACCACAATCTTAATAACTTATCGTGACTTTTCACCATTTTTGTTTTTGAATTTATTTTTTAAAATTATTTATTATATAATAAAATGGTTATTATTTTATTAAGGAATTTGAAAAGGTATTTTTTTTTATTTATAAAATAAAAAAGTAAGCAAATTTGGATTAATGATATGATGATAGTTTTTTTTAAAAAAAGTAGATTATATGTTGCAACAAATAAATTATCTGATGCAATAGGTTCACTATTGTTGCAATAGATGATATATCTGTTGTCACAGATGATTTATCTGATGCAACTGATATCAAATCTGTCGTCACAACTCAATAAAAATGGTTCTTGGAAAGAACTAATTAATAATAATAATCTGAAAAGTCATGACTTATCACAATATTTCTTAATTTAATTAAGTCATTACTTTTCACATTAATCAAAAATATAATTAATAAATAGAGGTGGATAGTTATATTATATGTTGCAATAGATAGGCTATCTGATGCAATATATTTTATATTTGTTGCAACAGATAATATATCCGGTGTCACAGATGTGTTATCTGATGCAATAGATATAGAATCTGTTGCCACAATTCAATCAAAATGGGTCTTCGAAAGAACTAATTAATAATAATAATCTGAAAAGTCATGACTTATATCACAATATTTATTTTCTTAATTTAATAAAAAATGTAATTAATGTATGGAGGTGAATAGTCCCGCCTTTTTGCCTCTCATTCAAATTCAATCATCTATAAATAGGTCCCTCCTTACTTAATCGTTCATTCAACTACACTTTATTTATTTATTCCATCTTGTCTTTCATATTACACTCTAGAAGATAAGATTATGGCTGACCCAGTGCGGGATGTTGCTTCTCTGCAAGGCGCCGTAAATGAACTTCGAAATCAAGTTCGTGACCTGCAATGGGAACTGGGAGGAGTTAGAGCAAGAATGCTCCGCGAGATAGCAAGCTGAGGAGGGCCTTGCTACTTCCGATTGAAGATTGGCCGGTTGGCAATGATGATGATGATAATAATAATAATAATTAGATTATTATTTTTCTTTTAGTATATTATATGTATTTTTATTTATTTTTGTTTAATAAATAAATTATGTTTGATCTTTGACGTTTTAATCCATATTTAATTTTCATTCTGTCTATTATCTTCTCAACAAAAATGTCGATGATTCGACGTAAAAAGGAATAATTTAGAATCCAGTAGCAATAGCAAGATTTATCTGTTGGGTTTGTGGCAGGAGTTGATGTGTTGTTCAAAACAGATTACTCATGTTGCAACAGACAAGAAGTCTTATACAACAGATAAATAGTTTGTTTAAACAAATGAGTAGTTTGTTGCTTTGCTTGGCTCTGACATTTTAATTCGTACTCCCTCCATCTCAAATTACCCGTCCCAAATTGAGATGTCACATTGATTAAGAAAAATAATTAATAATATGTCTAGTTTATCATAACCCACTAATCAGTTGGTGGGATAGTAGACGTGTTTGAAATAACCATTGTTTGCTATTCAATTGAAATTTCATAAGAGAAGAAAGCTTTTAACATCGGTCGGCGTATACTTCCCCTATTAAATGATGTTTCCATTTTAATTTGAAAAAAAAAGATTAATGCAAAGGGTAAAACATGGATTTTTTTAATCTTTTCTTGATTAATGAAAAAGACAAGTAAAATGAGAAATAGAATTAGGAAATTTGGGATGGTTAATTGGACGTAGGAAATAATTTTGAATTCAGTAGCAATAGAAAGAGTTGAAACATATTGGTTATCTGTTGGGTTTGTGGCAGGGATTGATTTGTGTTGTTTCAAACAAATTAATCATTTGTTGCAACAAATAATTAGTCTGGTGCAATAGATAAATATTCTGATGCAATAGATTATTAGTCTGGTGTAACAGATAAATATCCTGATACAACAGATAATACGTCTGATGTAATATATAATACGTCTGATGCAATAGATAAACAGTCTGATGCAACAGATAAATCTTCTGATGCAACAGATTACTCATCTGATGCACCAGATGATTGATCTATTTAAATTGTGGGCACTTATGCTGGATTCATGATCGGGGTTCTATTCATTGTTAGAAAAATAGAAGTGTACCCAGATGACAAATAGGAATAAAAATCATAATTTTACTTACCAAAGTCACCTATGAAGTAATGCCAAAGTAGAAAGTGATGTAGTAAACAAAATTTGACCTAAGAAATTGGTCAGATCGCAGCAGTAGTGCTGTACTTATAACAACAACACCAACAATAAATGGTCAACAAGAAGAAGATGGAGATGATAATGAAGTAGAAGATGATGATGATGAAGCGGAACATGATGAATAAAGCAGCTGAAACAGAAACAATGAACAACAAAAATCGCTAAGAGAGAGAAAACAACAATGGATTAGAAGAGAGAGAAAGACGCCTTTTGTCCCTCCGTTTTTCGTTATTTTAGGTATACATTTGGATCAAAGTGTAAATTTAAAAACTTATGAGTTATTTTCAAACTTTTCCAACTTTCTTAATCTATAATAAAGTAATTGTCACCTCCAACTAATAATTAAGACTTATGTCACCTACACCTCATTTTAAAACTCTTTTATCACCTGTGGCCCAAACCCCCATGAGTCTTGTCCTTCAAGAAAGGACAATAGTTATATATAATTTCATAAAATGAGATTTGAAAATGATCAGAGTGTATGTAAGTCTTACCTCTTTCTCACAAGTAGAGAATTATGTCCTTCTAGAATAATGATAGTAATAGCGAGATTACTAATTTCTTCATCCTAATTACGTGCCGCTCTTCTTCTTTTAAAAAAAAAAGAAAAAAGGAAAAATCAATCCCCCAGGAAATGAAATGAAGTTTGATGTTAATGCATGCATTAAATTTGTGTATTACTAATATCTTATTGAGAAAAGACATGATTCCCCCCTGAACTTGTCCTCCCAACTCACTTTAGCACTTAAACTAAGCTTTCATTTATTACCCCCCTTAACATCTTTAAAGTGTATTTATTTCAACCCTAATGCTAACGTGACATTTTCTTTTTAAAAAGGAGAGCGTTTATTATTTAAAAAACAGGTTTTTCTTCTTCCTTTCCCACTTATTTTACACACACACACACACACATATATATATAAATATTAAAAGAAAATACTCCTTTCTTCTTTAATACCCCCACCCCCTTCACCTCTTATCCCTACCCCTCACACCTACACCCCACAATCCACACCATTTTCTTCTCCAATGCATCAATAAACAACAACACCCATTTTCCACAACAATTAATTCCTCCATTAACAAACTCAAACACATCCTCCAACAACACTTTCCTCCATTTTTTTTCATTTTTCTCCATTAATACATTCTCCAACGAATAAATTAAAGGCATTAAATTACTTCATTAATTCAGTTTGAAGAATAACAAAATTGAAAAAAAATTTCATAACTTTTATTTTGAAAGTTCATTGTTCCTTCTCTATTCTTTATTTATGTTTACATCTTCAAGTGTGGATTTGGTGGTTGAAAACATTGAGAGAATTGGATTGAAGGTTGAGATGGTGTTTAATAGAGAAAAAAATTTAATTTGATATTTTTGTGATTTTTCTCTAATTATGTTCATTAAGAAAAATGAAAAAAAAATAGAGGTGGGGATTGGGGTTGGCTAGAAGAAGAGAAAGAAAAAAAAAGGGGCAGCGGTTTGAAGAAGAAGGAAAATAAGGGGTGGGGGTGGAGGAAAATTGAAATTGAAGGTGGGATGGGAGGTTCTTAATGGAGGAAAATAGCAAACAATGAAGGTGGGGTGGGTTTAACGGAGGAGGAGAACTGGTGGGGGGCGGGGGGAGGAGAAACGTAAAGAGGGGCGGGGTGGGGGTGCTTTTTTATTTAATATATATATATATATATATAAATAATGTGTGGGGGATTAATTTTTTTAAGAAAAATCGAACTTCTTACGTGGCAATGACGTGACAGTGATGTGGCGTTGATGTGTAGGCGAGTGTAGTACACTCTTCGTTGTGAGAGTGATATTCAGTTTTAAGGGGTGAATTAATACACTTTAAAGATGTTAAGGGGGTAAATAAACAGAAGTTAAGTTTAAGTACTAAAGTGAGTTGGGAGGACAAGTTCAGGGGGAAAAAGATGTTTTTTCTCTATCTTAGTTAATACAATTTTTAACTTATATATAACTAATGCATGCATTAGTTTGCATATTACTAATATCTTGTTTAGTACACCTTATCAACATATGTATAACTAATTCAAATATTATAATCACTTATACATTCTATTTGATATAAAGATATGTATAACTAATATATGAAAAAACTATCTTATTAGTAATGCAAGAGGTTTCAGTGCATGCATTAATATGGTGAGGACATAATTGTCACTCAGATCTTTTACACATTGTTTCGATGATGGTTTTTCATGGTATGATATAGTATGGTTATTAAGAGAACCACATTTGTTTTGATTGTTGGTTAGTTTTTGGTAGTGCGATAAGTTTGTTGTATCCTTGTAATTTTTGGGTTATATAGTTGGTATTTGGTTCTTGGATATTTGTAGCCCTTGGGTTCTGGTTTAGAAAGGTTTGTACTCTATAGATGTGGTTTAATCTCATGGTTTGGTAACCATGAAAATTCTCACTTTATGTAACCACCAATTTGATGGTATCTCATGATTTGTTTATTTATTTTTCAATTCTATCCTTATTTAATATTATATAATCTTATTTTACCTTTTATCGTATATTATTCAACTCCACCTCCTACCCCGACCCCACCCTTCCCAAAAAATAATTACTTTTTAATTTTTTTTAAAAAAGATTTAATTTTTTTTTATCTCACCCCCTATCCCGATCCCACCCCTACCAAATCCGCACCCCACAATTCTTTTTTAATTTTATTTTTAAAATTTAAAATTTAAAATTTTTTCGTAATTCATCGTCACCCACCCATACTCCTCCTCACCACTTACCCGCCCCTCTCCCCACATTAATTTTTTTGATTTTTTAAATTCATTTTTCAAAAAAATCATCTTACCTACCAGCCCCTTCTCCCCTCCCAATCCACCCATAAAAGAATTTTTTTTTTAATTTTTTTTAAAAAATTTACTTCCCTTACCCCTACTTCCCCCCGCCCCCAACTATTCCACCTCCAAATATTTTATTTTAAAAAAATTCATAATTCTCTTTCCCTATTCGTTCTCATTTTTTATGTTAAAATTATATAAATATTTTTTTATCAAGAAAACAAATAAGAAATAATTTATTTTCTTAGAAATTTCTTTTTGTATTTCATACTGAACACATCCATAACATACACAAAAGATGCATTCAAACTTTGTACTTGTCGTTGGTGGTCACGTTTCAAAACACCAAAATAAAATAAAATTAGTTGTTATAAAAAATGAATCCGCTTAGATTTTTTTTGATCTACTCTTGTATTGATTTTGTTAAAATTTACATGAATTTAATAATTTAACATATTTACATGACATAATTTATGATGAATTAGAAGGAAGATAATTATTTTATTAACAATTATTGATAAGGCATTTTAATAAATTTATCAGTTATGATACAGTATCATTCCGTCAAATCAAACAATAAAATTATTATTAAATAATAGTGAGCAATACAATCCATTCAATTCCAAACATGATATTGTACTATACTCCACAGTATAATATCACACCATATATTACCCTACATTATAAAATCATGGCAAATCACCATTCAAACAAAGTGTTAGACATTATTTTCACCATATTTGGAGAGTAATTTTATATATATATATATATATATATATATATATATATATATATTATATGTAAATTATGCAATGAAAGTTTTTTTAGCACATTCAACATAAATAATCTCAACATAAATAATTTAAATATAGATATTAATATAACTAATGTCAGCATTATTAACATATTTTATTTAATATTATCTTTTATACGTCCTACAAAACAACTCTTTATAATAAAAGAAATAAAATAGATATAAGATATCAATAAATAATTTTTTAATTTTTAAAATTAAACAAATAAAAATAAATAAATAAATTAAGAAAATAATTAGATTACAGATTTTGGGGGTCCATATGGATGGGACCCATAGTTTTGAAAGAGAAGCCGTTGGAAATCGGGTGATGGGCTGGACGACGGCTTGTGGATCATAAGTTTTGTTTGGTGGACAAGACTTTGTGTACGTTGGAATTGTCCTATTATTATTATTATTATTATTATTTTAAATATTATATTTTTTTGAAATCTTGAGCAACAAAAAGGTTTGTCTTTTTTGAACTATTCTAACTAATACTTACCTCCATTTCTATTTACTTATTATTTTTTAAAGTGGTATATTTTTTAAGAAAAATATTAACTAAAAACTAATTTAATTAAATTATTTTTATTTATTATTTATTTTTATTTAATATTTTAATATTATATATTATATTAATATCTTTCTATACTTATTATTAAAGATAAACTGAAAACAAACAATTAACTATGTATTGATTTTGTGAAATGACAAGTATTAAGGAATATCTATTTTTAGTAAAGGTGACAATTAACTAAGAATGGAGAGAGTATTACTCCCTCTCAATTTATACTCCCTAGTTTATCTGTTTGAATTTACTTGTCACGTTTTAACTTGACACATCTATTAAGAAAATAATAATTATTATAGTGACTTTATCTTTTTGTTACTACAATAAATATTTTGTTTTAACATATTATTCTTTGAATAATTCTACTATAAAGTAACTAACATGAATTTATTTTATCATACCATGATTGTTGGGAATTATGAATTTAGCTATTCATAATCATAAATAAATATACCTGTTCGGGTAGGTTTGATATTTCTGAGGTTTGTTCCTCCATAGCTTTTTCCATTGAAATAAATCTGTTTTTTAATAACTAAGCAAAATATTTGTTGCGGACAGGAGAGAGTATTTGTGCTTCAACACATGAAGGTTTGCTTTGCAATGCCTTCGGTTCATCTTATTTATAGACTAAATCTTTACAAGAGTATTCACATTTCTTTCACGTTTTCTAAAATTAGTCTAAAAAAGTCTCCTAATGAGACAAGAATTATTAATGCCATAGTCAAAAAGCCTAAAAAGGCTAAAAGTCTAAAAATCTAGCCTATACAAAAGCTTTACATAAAATGAATTTAATAGCTTGTCTTCTATTATTACTCCGTTGATATCTTCTCATTGTCGTATCTGCTGCTTTTCCATATCTCCATTTGCCTCTAGCAGCAAAAGTATATTATTACATTTTAAATCACATTTTTCTCAAATGAGATGTATCATGGACCTCAACCATACACATTCTCGGCTAGCTTCATAAATAGCTATTATCTCATCATGGTTCAATGAAGTGACTAGATACATTGCTTTGTATATCTCCAAGATATGACTTTGTCCCCACATGTGAACACATTGCATGTTTGAGGTCGAGATTTATGCGGGTCAAATAAGTACCCAATATCAACATGACCAATAAGATCGAAACTGCAATCTTTAGAATAAAATAAAATCATGTATTTTATCCCATTTTGATGTCTCCTCGTAGGAGCAGAAATATACCTTGTTTAACAAACTGACTGAAAAGGCTATATCAGGCCTTGTAATATTTGCAAGATATATTTTGTTAAGTGACAATATTCAACATTTCATGTGTGACATCTTCAAGTATGTGAAATGAAAATCAAATAAGTTTTCACGTACCAAGATGCACCCTTTCATGTCACTTGATAAATGTTTCTACGTCAGTATGCTTAAATAAACATAGGATTTAGATCCTCGTAATCTTTTACAATATTGTGCCAATATTATATCAAAGATACTGATGATATATCATTTCATATCTGTTCACAGTGTGACATAACATTTTGAGATCTCATCACTTCATTATTTTCAGGTACCTGAACCTCTCATAAGGTTTCATGAAGTGTTATGTCGTAGGCTCTTCAAGAGCAGATTGCCTTCTTATTATGATTATTTGCTCCCTATCCTTTTCAAGGATTATTTCATTCGGAACTGATTGGTCTACCACGCTTTACACATACGTAGATTTTGTCCTTTATGAACACAAAATAGGAGCACGTGCAGCTTAGATATGAGATTAAATGTGAGTCAGTAAATGTTTCCGGCATATGACTTGAATTATCTTTTGAATGAGAATCTGATGATAATTCCTAACATATTTTATAGCTGCTTATAATCTCCCCCTTATGTTAGAAAAACTAACACACATCCTCCATCTTCTTTGAGGAATCCATCTTTGTGCATCATGATATATTCATTAATCGTATACCGCACATCAAAACTATTAGATGGAATAGTTGGTTCCTGACCTTGAACCAATTGAGAGGGAAGAAATAATCATAATTTATTGGTCTAATGCATACAATTGCTATTGTAGGCAACATATTATATTTCAGACCAATACATGAAACATTGTTTTCATTAGTAATGGTTCAACTATTTATATTGAGCAAGTAACTTTATGAATGTCAAATGTAGGTTGACAATGAATGTACATGTGATTATCTTATTGATGCATCTTTTTAATATATCACATGATAGGTGAACGAGCCCTTATTCACCTTTTATACTTTTCAGATTTTAAGGGATCCGATCCCAAAATTAGTTAGTCCAACGAACTGAACATGAGAACAAGCAACATAAATAATTTTTGAAGAATCTTCTAGTTCTTCAATACATGTCTAACGCGCAATACGCACATCTTCGAGGTGTCACAATCGTTCATATCAACTTATGAACTCATTTATAGTAGTAAACACAAATTTATCATGACATGTATTTGTTTTCTTTAGTAAATTTTAGATTTACTATTACATTAATAAATTTCAATTTACTACTTCAGAAGTAGCTTTCAAAATAACTCTTCTCAATTATTCTGCTTCTTTCGGAGGTGAGTTGTGATACCATCACAATCAAGTGCACGTTTTCATTAATAAGCTTCTCATTCCCCAGGAATTAAATCTAATCGTGCCTTAAGCCTATCAAATTATGATAACTTATAACCTTTTTAAAGATTTTGCTACTTCAGGATATGATGTAGAGAATTTTTCTCTAACATATCTTATGATCATAATACGCGTGTGAGAATATCATCACTTTTGATGATCATTATCATATTGTCCCTCCACGAGTATATTCGTGCATTCAATCACTTATTTTCTTTCAGACATATTATGCACTGCTATCATATACACTTCAAGGATGAAGTAAGCTATCATATTTCAGACTTATCATATATTGCTATCAATGGGACATATTTCATGAATTTTTATTAAAAACACATTATTTTGGCTTAGCCATCATAATATCATCAATATGGTGCATTGAGATTCAAACTCAACGTCTTACCCATATAAATGCGTCTTAAGCATAAATTGATGGGACTTAAACCCAACATATTATCATCCTTTTTGATAATATTGTTCTTGAGTTTTCTTGGAGCTAAATTCTTTTTGCTTTTCTTGACAAAAGAGATTGTCCATCCTCTAATTGATTTAATTCAAAATACTTGAGATGCAATCTCTTAAATCAACATTTCCCTTATTTCTTTAGATTTCCTTTTTCAATTTTAACTTCTTAGATATCCACCAAAATATTATAAAAATTATTTAAATGAATAAAGTACTAAAATACAAAGAACTAAAACAAATTATTTCTTAAAAACGTAAAGAATTAAAAATAAGAATAGAAAGACTACATTATAATATATTTGCCGGAGTTAGTGAAAACTCAGTAAATACACAAAAAGATGAAATATCAAAATTAGAATCACAAATAGATAGTTTAGAATATATATATCAACATGAACTATTCACAATAAAATGAACAAAGAAGAATTTATAATAGATGAAAAAATATATGAAAATCACGAAGGATTAAAAATAAAAATAGTATTTTCTAATCTAGGAAGAGGATATAAGAAAATAGGTGAAGATTTATATTAAATGTTAGAAAAAGAAGAATTAAAATTAGAAGATAAATTGACAGCTATGGTAAGAATAGAAAGAGAATATGAAGAAATAGATAGGAAAAAGGAAATAGAAAAAATTAAACAACAAACTACAGAAGAAATACGAAAAATAGTAGGATTGTTGAATTAGAAAAAGAACTACAAATGTTAAAAGATTTGTATGAACAAAGACAAAAGGAAAAGGAAGAAAAAGATACAGAACAAAAATTACTAAACGAGATAAATCATTTTAAAGAAAAATTAGAAATAAACAATAAAGAAATAAAAAACAAGGAATTAGAAATAAATAATATAGATGTTAAAGAAATAGATAATTATGATTCAGAAGATAGTGAAACATATACAGAAATATTAACAAATACAAAAAATTTAGAAATCAACGAAAAACAAGAAGTAATTAATGAAGAAAACTTAGAAAATATCAACACAGAAATAAATACTCTTGATAAAAAAGAAGATGAAAATATAATACCTAGAACATCAGAAATAAGAAAACCTACATATTATAAGAATAAGTTTAAAAGATATAATCTAAAGAATGAATATGACAAATGGACACCAAAATAAATAGTTAATAAAAATTATAACTTTTTAGACTTAGACTGTGTAATAGATACAGAAAAAATAATACAATTATGGATCGGATATATGACAAAATAATTATTAGATAATAATATAAACATAACAGATGCACCAGAATATATAGAAAGAACACTAATAGGAACAGTGAAATTATGGTTTTCAAATTTAACTGAAAATAGCAAGAAGGTATTAAGAACTAATAAACCTACAGAAGGAACATCATCAACAACAACTAAACTAACACCTATAGAATTATTAAAAAAGTATGAAACAGCTATAAAAGATGAATTTGGTAGTATGACAACAATAGAAGAAGAACAAGATAAAGAAAAAGATACAAATAGGAATTTAATGTTAAAATTAACAATATGTAATATGTGTTATATAGATGAATATACTTGCGCATTTAAAGAATATTATTATAAAGGAGCATATAATATAGAAGAAAGTAAAGAAATAAGAAAATTATATTTTAATAAATTACCCGAACCATTTAGTTCAAAGATAATAAAGAGTTGGGAAGAAACAAAAATAGTAAATACTCTAGGAGCAAGAATAAATTTTTTACAACAATGGTATAGAAACTTATGTGAAAAATATAAAGAAGAATTAAAAATGGAAAAAACATTGATAAGAAATTTAGCATGCTGCAAAGATAAAATAGCACCCCAATTCGGATGTGAAGAAAGATATTATAAGAAAAGAAAAAGACATAAGAAATATAAGAAATATAAAAAATCAAAATATAAATACAAGAAACCAAGAAAAAGATATTATGTAAAAAATTATAAATACAAAAGACCATATAGAAAAAAGAAATCTATAAAAGAATGTACTTGTTATAATTATGGAAAATTAGGACATTTAGCTAGAGATTGTAAATTACCTAAAAATCCAAAAAATAAATAAATATCAGAAATAAAAATAGATAATACAGAATATATGCAGATAGATTATATAGATTATGAATTAGAAAGTGAGGATAATATATATGAAATTTCAGAAAATTAAACAGATAATGAAATAGATAGTGAAATAGATGAATCAAATGACTGAAGAAGATATAAAAATAATAACCATTCTACTTTTTCCTTTTTTTTGTTCACTATGTTTATTTACTATAAATGCTGGACTATTATGTTTACTATTACTTTTTTGTATATATTGTTTTTCTTATTTCCTTTTCCTTTTTTGTTCTTTATCTTTTTCTTCCTTTTCTAATATACTATATATTGTTTCCTTTTCTATTTATTTCTTATTTTATTATTAACTCTTTTTGCTCTTACTTTCTGTTTACATGGTGTTGTAAACCACCAATCTGTTCTAGTTATTATATGTGGGTATAATTTATCTAAAAATGACATTCCTAAAAGTATGTCTTTTGATGTTAGTTCATAATTATAAATTTCTTCTATTGTTAATATCTTATCCCAGCAAGAAAAGAGGTAATGCATGACATATGAAAAGTGACGATCCATTAATCACTTGAAACTTCTGATGGTAAAATATATATGTGCTTACAATAAAATATATGTTATGTTTACATTATTATTATATTAAATTATGAAGGATCTTTGAGAAGGGACATGAACTTCATGTACTATATTAAAAATCCTCGCAATCAATAAAGTCTTTTAATTTTAAATAATCAAAGATTACACACATCTTTTCACTATTTTTTCCTAATATTTAAGAGTTGAGAATAAAGTCTATGAATCTACACAAACATCTACAATATATTAAATTCATTAACCATTTGAAACATCTTGTGGTAAAATATATATGTGCTTACAATAAAATATATGTTTTGAACTTTTTGCACTTCATTAAAAATCATCGTAATAGATAAAATTGTTTAATTTTAAATAATCAAAAGTTACACGTGCGGCTAGACTAGTAGTATATAATATTGTATAGTGTTGTATATGAGTGTATTATACATGATCTTATCTTATAATTTTGCATAATGTTTAATATATATATATATATATATATATATGCATACAATTATTTAACAAGATACATAATTATACAAATATGTACATATGTATATATAATATTTAAATAATGTACATACATTATATAAGTGTGTATAAAATGGAGAGGGAAAAGAAAATCACTCAAATAAAAAGACTACGTCGTATATACAACAATATACAATATAGTGTACAAATGTATAGAAAAACACAAACTTCATCTTTTTCCTCGAATTCAAGCACCAAATCATCCAAAAACACCTCAAAACTACACCAAAGCATCCAAAATTTCAGATTTGGGCTCCTCAATACATAACTGATCTTTTGCAACCATATCCACTCAAAACAAAACTTATTTACGAAATTCAATTCTCAAATTTTGAAGCTTCAAGCTTCAATAATGGTTGAATCAATTCTGCCCTATTTAATCTAAGATGGAGTAGTTAAAAAATTTGACCAATTAAAATTGAACGACGAAGAAGCAAATAGAGTTAGATATTACAGATTCAAAGCTTATGATTTTCAATTGTCATTGACAAAGAAAGTTCTGCCCATATTTTTTTTTTGAAAAAAATGTGAATGAAGAAAGAGAAGAAAAGAAGATACTGGGAAGAAAAAGGAGGAATTGCCAGAAAAGGATAGTTTTATTTATAAGCCAAATCTGTTTTGGGCTATGAAATTGTAATGTAAGTTTTAGGCTTTTTTTTGCAATGTAAATTTGCTACATGTACTTTTATATAATTATCCCAAACTTAATAACAATCCATTTGACGATAAAAATTAGGGAAAAAGACATCACATAACCATTTTAAAAAATAAATTACCAACATTTTATGAAGTTGTCAAATCATGGCTATTCGGTCAAAGTATTGCCATTAATTTTCAGCTCTCCTTTTCCCTGTTGTGCCATTTCGTTCATTTCCATCAATTTGGGCCATTGACCCTTCTTTTTAAATGATTCAATTTTTTTTCACTATAATTTTTTGGACTATAAAAAGTCTGCTTTTTTTATTTTAAAAATGGATAATTAAATACAATTATATAAAAATATATAATTATTAAATAGAATATGTATCAATATAAGATATTTGTATAGAACAAAATGTACATAAAAATAATAATTAAATACAATTGTATAAAAATGGTATAGTTATTGTAAAGAATAGGTACCTATATATGATATATGTATAGAAATTGTATAGTTATATCAAATATGTATATGTATAAAATATAGATAAAAAAATATATAGAATGCGTATAGAAACTGTATAGTTATTATATAAAATATGTATATATTGAATGTGTATAGAAATTGTGTAGCTGCTGTATAAAATATGTACCTGAATAATAATTGTAACTAAAGATCGTAAAGAATGTGTATAAAAATTGTATAATTTTCATATAGAATGTATAAAAAAATTGTATAAGTATTGTATAGAATATTTTTTTTTTATATATAATCTGTATAAAATTTGTATCATTATTGTATAGAATATGTATATGTATAGGATGTATATAAACTGCATAAATATTGTATAGAATTTGTAGCTAAATAATTATTGTAGATAAATATTGTATGAAATGTGTATAGAAAATAATGTGTACATAAGTTGTATCATTATTTGTATAAAATATGTATTTATGTATTTGATATCAAATATGTATTTTAAAAAAAGTCTTTTATATAATAAAAATTCAAGATTTATAATTATTGATTTTTTTTTATTTTAATAGAATTTTGAAAAAGAAAGACCAATTGTTCTTTGAAATATAGGAGAGAAAAAAAGTAAATTAGTGACAGAAAAAGACAAAAAGAAAAAAGAAACTTTGGCCAACTAAAAAGTAACAAAGCACAAAAAAATGATATGTGTCAGGCACGCGTCAGCGACTGACATCAACGGATGACATAAGCAACTGACATCAAACATGTAGCTAAAATATGAAAATTCAATTCTTAGGCTATTTGGATGGAAAATATTTCGGCCGGCAGGCCATCTGTGTCCTTTTCCCCAAAAATCACTTATCTTGAAATAATTTTTGTTTTATTTAAAAGTTAAGAATGTGTTAATAGGATCAAGGCCATCACAAATTTAGGTTCAATATTTACATTTACGAGCTAGCTATCAACAAACGAGCATCCTAATTATACCATAGACGTTCCTTATTTGGGCAAAGACTTTTCTCCATTAGGCACTTGTAAAGGCGGGTATGAAAAGGATCTCCCATTTTCTTGTCAAAGCTTAGTTATCCGTGAACGAGAACTCATTTAGAATAATTATATAAATGAAATAATCAAAAGACACTATTGCCCTAAATGATACCTGATGATAGGCGAATTTACACGCCTATATCAATATATTTTGCCCATATTTTAGCCTAGTTTTGAGAACAAATTATATATTTCATGCACTTTTAGTCCTTTTTCCTATAAGTGAGCTAACGAACATGCCAGGTATAAATTATGAGGAATTCAGCATTTTATGGCTTACTTGACGCAAAAGAAAGCTCACGAAGGAAGGAAAGGGAGTTTACATGCCTAAGGACCAAAAACGCTGCATGGAAAATCTGTCCCGGGCTAAAACAACATTTCTGAAGACTTTGGGGACTTGCAGTAACTTAGTTGGATTTGGACAATGATGCATTAACCTAGTACAATTGGGTTATGTATTTCATTAGTTTATTTGGATTATGATAATGTTACATTAACCTAGTACATTTGGGTTAAGTATTCCATTAGCCTAGTAGGATTTGGTTAGATATTTATTTACCTAGTAGGATTAGGATATGGGTATTATAAATACCCTATCATGCTAGAGATTTTAAATTGAATTCTTCACTTCAAGAACAATCTTCTATTCAACAATTAATCTTCTTCCATCCCTCTCTTCTTCCACCACAACAATTCTACAACTCTTCTAATCTTTCCATTAATCTTATTTTCTTCTATTCTTAAAACCCGCAATACAAGAACCGTTACTTTGCTAAGGAATTCACGCCTCACGCCTATCACTTGAGCTACACGCAATTAACCAATATTGTGATATAATAACAATGTCAATCGTGATCTCCTTCACATTCATGAGTAACTAAACTTCTCTGTTGGGGTTATGGAAGCCAACTGAGTTACTATCTATTGCTGTGAGTTTGTGAGTTCGTGACACGTATACTGCTTATATCATTATTCTCTTCATCTTAATCTACATTCTTTGTGGTTGCAAATGCAAGAATACGCCAGTATAACATTTAACTTGTTTGAAAGAAAGGTTATTTGTCTGGAAAAGAGATAGTGTCAAGGTAGTAGGACACCCTTTCCTATTAAAAAGCTAGTGCCGTAACTGGACTAACCTCTTGGAGAATTCATACCGTTAGACACTCTTTAAGCTCGAAAGAGTTAAAGTGAAATAATCCTCGAATAGGTCGAAAGACGCCTGGATTTACCATCGAATACAATTCTCTATAAGCACATGCATGTCACAATTCTACACACTCATAGCCAATAGAGACGTATAACTCAGGAGGTGGACATAACCCCAACGCTTCAATTCTCATTGTTTACAACTTATGTAACAATCTTTCTCTTTTTACTTTGCTATTTTCAGCTTTTACTTTATTGTTTTGGTTACACATTACAATCCTCCCTTTTATGAGACTTGCACTAAAAGTCTAGTAACCGTTGCTTACTTGTTGGCCAAGCTATTCCCTGTGGGATCGATACCCAACCCAGGTTGGGTTCTATATTTGCTAACGACCGCTTTACACTCCTACGAGAGCTGTAGATTGAGCGTTATCAAAAATTGGCGCCGTTGCCGGGGAATACGAGTGTCAATCAAGTTAGGAATAATTACTAGACCCTTTGGTCAAAGATTCTCGTACTTTTACTTTCAGTTTTGTTTTTGTTTACTGCAGGTTTTTATTCAGTGCATGCCCCATACTAGAAGTTCTGGTCAACCGTTATTACCTATCAATCCTGAACCACAACGCATTGGAAGAATGGAAGCACAAGCAGAAATCGAAAGGATGGCTGCTCAACAGGAACAAGCAAGATTGGCTGCCCTTGCCGCTGCCCAAGTACACCAACAAAACATTGATAACCCTGGGCGAGCAACAAATCCTGACGATGAGGATTTAGGAGATGACGAGTTACTAAACCCTAGGCGTGATGCTGAAATTATAACACCTGCCAACCGAAGAGGTCGACAAGCTCGGTTTAGGTATGATCGCCAACCTATGCAGCCAGCTTTCGACGATGATAATGATGATCTTGATGGTGCCGGATCCACTGGAGCTATAATTCCTCCACCATTAGCGCCCGGAGCCAAGTTCAACATCACAAGCACCATGATTCAGTTATTGCAACTCAAGGGATTATTTGGTGGACTAGCAGGCGATGATCCGAATATGCATCTCATCAACTTTATTTCTACATGCAAGTCGTTTGACAATCCTGGTGTTGGTCAGAATGCAATTCGATTACGTCTATTTCCATTGTCTCTGTCTGGGGAGGCAACACTATGGTTGAATGGGCTGACTTCTGATTCTATTACAAATTGGAGGCAATTGAGAGACGCTTTCCTAGAAAGATTCTTTCCGCCATCCAAGATGGCGCAATTGAGAGATGAAATCAGCAACTTTCGTCATCTTCCCACTGAAGCTCTTCATGAAACATGGGAGAGGTTCAAGACAAAGCTAACGAGATGCCCAAACCATCATATGACTAATGTTCACCTAATGGAGATATTATATAGAGCCTTGAATTCAATAACTAAACCAGTGGTGGATAATGCAGTTGGAGGATCTTTCATGGACCTCACCTTTAGTCAAGCAAGCAATATGCTAGATCGTATGACGAAACAAAGTAGAGCTTGGCATACCAGGGATTCTGAGGTAGCAAGCCCCACTTTATCTATTGGCATGACCACAGACCAAAAAAGAAGAGAAGAAGAACGTGATCAGGATATGGCGCACTTGAAAACACAAATGGATCTTCTTACAAAGCATTTATTATCAGGGAAGACCGAAAAAGTGAAAGCTATTGCGTCAAAAGGAAGAGACGAATCTGATTCGGAAGAGGAGGCCAACTACTTGAACAATCAGGGGGGTTTCCGCGGGAATGACCAAGGAAACCAAGGTCGGAACTATTATGATAAATCTGGAAACAAAGACCAAGGTAGTTGGAAAAACAAGAATGAAAAGAGTGGTTTGTACGTTCCCCCTGGTAGACGTGACACCACCACATCTAATTCTGGAAGCATGGAAGACATGATGGCTAAAATCTTGAAAGGAGTGGAAGCAACAAGTGCGGGAGTAACGGAGGTAGTTAATGATTTGTCCTCCATGAAACAATTAGTTGATTCTCATTCCACTTCAATCAAGCAAATAGAGCAGCAATTGAGCCAACTTTCAGCAGCACTCAATCAAAGAAAGGCCGGCACTTTACCTAGTGATACTGTGCAAAACCCAAGGAATGAGGGGTCATGCATGGCCATCACTACCAGAAGTGGTAAGGTGCTGGAAACTTCAGCAAAAGGCAAGCAAGTGGTTGACGAGGTTGCGGACCTAGATGACAATGAAAAAGGAGAAGATGCCGCAGCACCTACTCCTGATGTCAAGGATACCTCACCCAGTGCTGTGCAACCTGAAAAATCTGAAAAACGGAAGCAAGAGGAGAAGAAAACCGTGGAGAGAACACTTCCATACCCACCACCACCTTTTCCCCAACGATTGAAGAAGGTGGAGGATGACACGAAGTTCAGCAAATTCATGACTATGTTAAAGCAGCTGACCATTAATGTTCCATTGGTGGAGGCACTTGAACAAATGCCTGGGTATGCGAAATTTATGAAGGATCTTCTGACTAAGAAGCGGGCAACAAGTTATGAGTTGAGAGAAGATGTGCATCATTGTAGTGCAATTGCTACCCGATCGATAGTTCAGAAGAAGGCCGACCCCGGAGCTTTTACTATTCCTTGCACCGTTGGATCTTTGAATTTTGCCAAAGCATTATGTGACTTGGGAGACAACATCAATTTGATGCCATTATCAATCTACAAGAAGTTGGGGTTGGGTGACCCTACTCCAACCAATATGAGGCTCGTCATGGCGGATAGGTCGGTAAAACGACCTGTTAGTATTCTATGTGACGTATTGGTAAAGGTTTCTTCATTCATCTTTCCGGCAGACTTTGTTATTTTGGATTGTGAAGCAGACTCAGAAGTTCCCATAATCTTGGGGCGCCCTTTCCTTGCTACAGGAAGCGTGCTCATTGATTTGAGAGCCAATGAGCTTTCATTCTGAATAAATGATGAAGTGGTTCGCTTTGATGTTTGCAAATCAATGAAGCAACCCAAAGATCTAAGTGTATTTTCGGTGGCTGATGTTTTCTTTGATGATGAGAAAGAATTACTTGAAGAAGAGCAAATTATTGATGACCCTTTGGCGGTTGTGCTCATGAATGGAGAGAATGAGGATGCTGAAAATTCTGAAGAAGCTACTTGTGCTCTATCGGGATTAGGGACATATCGCTATGCTCCCAAGAAGCTGGATCTTGATCTCAAGAATCGACCCACACCACCAGCTAAGCCATATATTGAAGAGCCACCCACGTTAGAATTGAAGGAGCTGCCAAGTCATTTGAAGTACGCCTTTTTAGGAAGCAGAAACACACTTCCAGTTATTGTAGCAGCCGATTTGGGTGAGAAACAAGTTGCAGCTCTTATTGCTATTCTACGCAAGTATATTAGAGCCATTGGATGGACCATTGCGGATATTATTGGTATTCTACCTGGGATTTGCACACATAAAATTCAGCTTCAAGAAAATTGCACGCCCACCATTGAACATCAAAGACGTCTAAACCCACCTATGCAAGAAGTGGTGAAGAAAGAAATTATCAAGTGGTTAGACGCTGGGGTTATGTATCCTATCTCTGATAGTACATGGGTAAGCCCGGTACAATGTGTTCCCAAGAAAGGAGGCATGACGGTGGTCGCAAATGCAAAGAATGAGCTTATTCCACTCAGACCCGTCACTGGATGGAGAGTATGCATGGACTACCGAAAGCTGAATTCTTGGACACTCAAAGATCACTTCCCAATGCCCTTCATGGACCAAATGATAGATCGATTAGCGGGGAAAGGATGGTTTTGCTTCTTAGACGGTTATTCAGGCTACAATCAGATTTGTATTGCACCCGAAGACCAAGAGAAGACAATGTTTACATGACCATATGGTACGTTTGCCTTCAAACGTATGCCATTCGGGTTATGTAACGCACCAGCCACCTTTCAACGCTGTATGATGTCCATTTTCTCTGATATGGTTGAGGACACTTTGGAGGTATTCATGGACGATTTTTCAGTTGTTGGTGAATCTTTTGAGTCGTGCTTGGAAAACTTGAGCATGGCATTGCAAAGATGTGTAGAATTCAACCTTGTGCTGAATTGGGAAAAGTGCCACTTCATGGTAAAAGAAGGAATCGTTCTTGGGCACAAGATCTCCGCAAGAGGAATAGAGGTTGATCAAGCAAAAATAGAGGTTATTAAGAAGCTACCACCTCCAATTTCGGTGAAGGGAGTTTGTAGTTTTCTCGGCCATGCAGGTTTCTATCGTCGGTTCATCAAAGACTTCTCCAAAATTGCTAGTCCATTGTGCAAACTCTTAGAGAAAGATGCGAAGTTCGACTTCAATGAAGATTGCCTAAAGGAATTCGAATGCCTTAAAGGAAAACTCATTGAAGCCCCTATCATGGTAGCACCAGATTGGTCTCTCCCGTTCAAAGTCATGTGTGATGCTAGTGGTGTAGCCGTTGGTGCTGTTCTCGGTCAGAGAAAGGAGAAAATATTTCATCCTATCTACTATGCGAGTAAGGTTCTAAATGAAGCCCAAAGGAACTACACTGTTACTGAACAAGAGCTCCTAGCGGTGGTGTATGCGTTTGAGAAGTTTCGTGCCTATCTATTGGGTACTAAGGTGATCATTCATACAGACCATGCAGCTCTTAGGTATCTCATGACAAAGAAGGATGCAAAACCAGGGTTAATTCGATGGGTGTTGCTGCTACAAGAGTTTGATTTTGAGGTCAAAGATAGACGAGGTTGCGAGAACCAAGTGGCCGATCACCTATCTCGACTTGAGAATGAACATGTGGCGCAACCTGAAAATCAAATTGGTGATGCATTCCCAGACGAAGAGATATTAGCGACAACAATGGAGGAACTACCATGGTATGCCGACTTTGCAAATTTCGTGGCGAGTAATGTGATACCTGCCAATTTATCTTACCACCAAAGGAGGGAGTTTATGCATGACGTCAAGCACTACTATTGGGATAAACCTTATTTGTTTTGACGATGCGCGGATGGTATCATTCGACGATGTATATCTCATAAAGAAGTGCCTACTATATTGGAAGCATGCCACACTTCCCAAGTTGGAGGACATCACGCAAGCAATCGGACGACAAGAAAAGTTTTGCAAAGTGGTTATTATTGACCTTCGATATTTAGAGATGCCTACGACTATGTTACAAGGTGCGACCAATGCCAACGTCAAGGTGCTATTTCAAAACACCATGAAATGCCCATGTCCAAAATTCTTGAGGTAGAACTCTTTGATGTATGGGGTATTAATTTCATGGGTCCATTCGTGAATTCGTTTGGAATGAAGTACATCTTGGTTGCTGTAGATTATGTTTCAAAATGGGTAGAAGCTGTAGCTTTGGACGACAATGAAGGGAAGCGTGTTGTAGCGTTCTTAAAGAAGAATATCTTCTCCCGCTTTGGAGTACCACGTACTATCATAAGTGATGGAGGATCTCACTTTTGCAACAAGCTATTCAAATCAGTTTTGGCCAAGTATGGTGTCAAGCAACATAAGGTAGCTACGCCTTATCATCCCCAAACTAGTGGACAAGTAGAAGTTTCCAATCAGGAGATCAAGCAAATCCTTGCGAACACGGTCAATGCTAATAGGAAGGATTGGTCTAGGAAGCTTGATGATGCACTATGGGCGTACAGGACTGCATTCAAAACACCCATTGGCATGTCTCCTTATCAACTAGTTTATGGAAAGGCTTGTCACTTACCCATCGAGCTTGAGCATAAGGCATTATGGGCATTGAAGAAATTAAATTTGAATTGGGATAATGCTATGAATCTGAGGTTGGAGCAGCTGAACGAATTAGATGAATTCCGTCTCCATGCATATGAAAGGACAAACCTATACAAGGAGAGGATGAAAAAGTATCATGATTAGCGGATTGTTCGACGAAATTTCCAAAGGGGTGATATGGTACTTCTCTTCAACTCCATATTGAAGCTCTTCCCAGGTAAGTTAAAATCTAAGTGGTCTGGTCCATACAAAGTTATCCAAGTCTACTCGTCTGGAGTAGTCGAATTGGAAGACAATAATGGTGTTGTCTTCAAAGTGAATGGCCAACGTGTTAAACCTTACATCGGTCCCCTCGACTCGATAAATTATATGGCCATCACTTATCTCGACGAAGTCTAAGTACTCGAGGTAACTATGTCGAGCCACGACAATAACTAAGGCGCTAGATGGGAGGCAACCCATATTTTTATCGTTTGATTTAGTACTTGTTTTGCTTTTGATAAATAAAAATCCAAAAATAAGAGTCGTGCCACGACCAAAACTAAGGCGCTTGATGGGAGGCAACCCATCATACTAATTGTTTTCATTGGTTTTGAGCAAATATAGGTGCGAGAAGTATTCAACGAGGAGATTGGTCTCAAATAAAGATTTCGACGTATTGGATGACAAAGGTGGTAAGTTAGTTATAAGGATGCATAAGGCTATGGATTGAGCATTACTCATGCTTAAATAGGCATCGAGGAAGGCTAGGCCTAGGTAAAACTAGGCCACGAACAATGCAAAACCTATCCTATAGCCTAAGGTCTCGGAATCTAGTGTGCTATACACTATGCGCCGCATATGTCATGACTATGCCGAGCATTATGCGCCGCATATGTGGTATTTTTGTCTCCACAACCGTTTGGAAATGGGTCAAAACCCAACCCATTCTCCTCCTATATAAAGGGGACTTGGTCTTGAAACACAAATCACATTGCAAAGTAACCTAAAGGCGCCGCATATTCATCCAAAACCTCTCAAAATTCTCTTCTTTGCTCTTCCAATTCACAAAACCATCTCCAAAAGCTTCAAGCAAGTAAGTACTCTCTTATTCTTCATTTATTTCTCATAAGTACTACGTTTCTATGTATATTATGAAGTGCTACATCGTATAAGATTGTTGGTGATGTTCATGTGATTGGATTGTTAATGCAAAATCATGTGAGTGAATATATACGTTAGAATCATCTTGACTTATTTCCGACTTGCATTTGGTCTTAATAGCGTTGTTATACTATTTGCGGAATTGCTAGGGTTATGAACATCGACTATCATGTTATGATCTTGTTACTTGGATGGTTACATGTTAGACTATCCCGTTCACCGGGATAAGCCTTATAGTTGCCTACCTACTTAGGAGGTTGCAATTGTTGAAAATGTCCATACCATGATACAACCCCTATGTAGTAGTGTTGTTTTATCTAACATGGAAGTAGTGCAATGGCTGCAAGTAAGCAATGCAATGCTGATTTTCTTGTCGGAGTATAATCCTAAAACGTATATCAACGAAATCTAAGTAATCGACCACTTTCGCTTCACTGATTTGTGTTAACAAAACTAAGTGTGGGGTGGTACCCCTACTGCTTGTTGATAGATTGTATCAATTGAGATTGTGCTGCCATTAACACTATTTCTAGTCTCAGGTACAATGGCACCTAAAGCGAGGCAAGGCAAGGAGAAGGCTACCACTTCCCAAAAGGGTAAGAAGAGAGGTCGCAAGGACCAAGGAGAATCATCCTCAAAGCAACTACCACGCCGAATGTTTGGAATCAAATGGGTTCTTGAGGAGGAAGCCAAAAAATGGTACAGGAACAACAAAGAGAGAAAATATGTTCACGTCGACTTGATCAACAAGGATACCTTAGCGAAGAAGGAGCCGCGTATGTTGGCGCAAATAATGGCATTGAAGCTGGATTTCATCTTCCGCGATATGGGAGAATGCAACCTTGATTTAACAAGAGAGTTTTATGCCAACTGGTCGCCTAACACAACGGGCAACAAAGTCAAAATTCGGGGCCAAGTAATACAGCTCAACGCGGATTTGATCAACTCCTTTCTTGGCTTACCTTCGGTCGACACAGCACCATTCAAAGATCTGTACAGTAGGCGTCCTTATAGAGCAATACGACACACACTTTGTGGAAGTAGATCGATGGCATGGTGGGGCAGACATAAAGACACCGGACGATACAACACCTTCCCCTATGCACCACTGAATAGGGAAGCAAGAATCTGGATGCGTATTGTCAACTCTTGCCTTATTCCTGGGACTCAATACACCAAGATATCAAGAGATAGAGTGTGTTTGGTCTATGCTTTGATGACGAATGTCCCTATCAACTTTGGGGCAATCATTCGCTCTACAATGCGGAAAGCCAGACTCCATAAAAGGTCCCACTTCACTTTTTGTAATTTGTTGACAGCACTCTTGCGGAAGGAGGATATCGAAGAGGAGTCAGCTGATCACAAACTCCCACATAACCCGAAGAAGGTTGACCTCACCAAGGTTAAAGATGCTGAAACAACTCATGGTGTCAACCTTACTACTGCGGAGAGACATGCTCGTGATGAGAGTTTCTTCCGTCATCTTTATGGCATGACACGATTTACAATGATGAGTGGAGGTTGTGTTCCAACTGCTGAAGAGCTCCAACAGCTGGACCATGATTATCCAATGAACATGCATGCACGGGAGATGTGTGGAGTGGGTATATACTTTGAGGAACCTCTAGACGATGATGTGCCAACCGATGACGATCGACGCTTGCCAGACTCCGATGAGGAGGAGAACTCTGACGACGACTCTTATGATGATTCCGACGAAGGGGTTATGACCCCCAACATTGAGGAGGAGTCTGACTGACCAAGTTCTTCGTATTTACTTTCCACTGAGGGTAGTGTCCCGTTTAAGTGTGGGGTGGCAGTATTGTATGCTATAATTCTCTATTTGCATCTATGTTTGTTTACTTTGTTTTTGTTTGTGTTTCATTTTTAAGTTTTCTTAGTAGTAAAAGTTTTTTTAGCTTTGCATGAAATTATTCTAATAGGCAGCATAAGATTATAACAAGAGTATGTGCTACAATTATGATTGTTGAGACGTTTAGGCTCTAGTTGTGACTCATTATGTGACATTTTGTGGTTCAATTCCTTCACTTGTTGGGTCGAGAGTTTATATTACTTCCAATCAAGTCGACCATGTGCCTTGTGTGTGTGAGATAATAGTATATTCTATGTTTATGGCTGATGCTAGAACTTGCCCGGTATGTATGCAAAGCGAAAATAAGGAGTGTAAGTTTAGGAGATGATTTAGGCATTTCTTTGGCAACCTATATATGTTTACCTTCGTTTTACCTACCCTTGGACATCATCCTAGTTAAACTCTTTTGAGCCTTTAGCCTATTTTCTTTGACAACCTTGTATGTAAGCCTAATCCATTTTTTCAAGACCGTGATTTGATCCAAATTCCTAAGTGCTTTAAAGTATAAAGTCATGTGACAATATAAGAAGAAATTGGGTAAGTATGATGCTTTAAAATGTAATGGTGCTTGAATGTGTTATGAAAAAGAAAAGTGCTAGCATAAGAGGTATGTTGTGAAAAAGAAAAAGGAAAAGAAAGCTAAAAAGTGAGTTATGCTTACAAATTGAAAAACAAAAGAGGAGAACAAGGGTGGAAGAATAAAAGAAAGAAAGGGTTGAAAGAAAAAAGTGTAAAGGATACAATGTGATGTATTAAAGTGCTTAGGAACTTAGTCACTATTTCTGGCCAAAATAATTGATCCTACCCGTCCCTTAGCCTGCATTACAACCATCAAAAGACCTATTTGATCCTAATCTTAACATTCTGACATTTAGTGGAGTATTACACTAAGGGCAAGCCTATGGTCATCAGTTGCTGCATACGAATTCTTTGTGAGAGTGAGAGCAAGGATATTTTGATACCCATGTTTGAAAAATATGCTATACTTGTGAGTGACTATGGGTAATATATTGTGAGACACACATGGTTGATGAGTTTTGGATAGTTGTGTATGATTCTTTGTGCCTTGACTTTTGAATATGAGTTAACCACCATCACGAGTCTATGCTAGAGGCTAAACTGTTTCTACTAATGATCGGAAAACTACTTTTTGTTGATAACTGTTGCGCTTGTCTTGAAGAATGTTTTGTGTTGTTGCTGTGAAACCCTAAGTTGATGTTTAGAGGGACATGATATTTTGTTCGAGGACGAACAAAGCTTCAAGTGTGGGGTGTTGATGATAGGCGAATTTACACGCCTATATCAATATATTTTGCCCATATTTTAGCCTAGTTTTGAGAACAAATTATATATTTTATGCACTTTTAGTCCTTTTTCCTATAAGTGAGCTAACGAACATTATTAGCAAAGTTTCAGGTATAAATTATGAGGAATTCAGCATTTTATGGCTTACTTGACGCAAAAGAAAGCTCACGAAGGAAGGAAAGGGAGTTTACACGCCTAAGGACCAAAAACGCTGCATGGAAAATCTGTCTCGGGCTAAAACAACATTTCTAAAGACTTTGGGGACTTGCAGTAACTTAGTTGGATTTGGACAATGATGCATTAACCTAGTACAATTGGGTTATGTATTTCATTAGTTTATTTGGATTATGATAATGTTACATTAACCTAGTACATTTGGGTTAAGTATTCCATTAGCCTAGTAGGATTTGGTTAGATATTTATTTACCTAGTAGGATTAGGATATGGGTATTATAAATACCCTATCATGCTAGAGATT
The DNA here is from genome assembly GCA_030864225.1 of Capsicum baccatum var. pendulum. Taxonomy (NCBI): domain Eukaryota; kingdom Viridiplantae; phylum Streptophyta; class Magnoliopsida; order Solanales; family Solanaceae; genus Capsicum; species Capsicum baccatum. The sequence continues at coordinate 230,667,343 of CM061560.1, read as the reverse complement.
TTAAATTGAATTCTTCACTTCAAGAACAATCTTCTATTCAACAATTAATCTTCTTCCATCCCTCTCTTCTTCCACAACAATTCTACGACTCTTCTAATCTTTCCATTAATCTTATTTTCTTCTATTCTTAAAACCCGCAATAAGAGAACCGTTACTTTGCTAAGGAATTCACGCCTCACGCCTATCACTTGAGCTACACACAATTAACCAATATTGTGATATAATAACAATGTCAATCGTGATCTCCTTCGCATTCATGGGTAACTAAACTTCTCTGTTGGGGTTATGGAAGCCAACTGAGTTACTATCTATTGCTGTGAGTTTGTGAGTTCGTGACACGTATACTGCTTATATCATTATTCTCTTCATCTTAATCTACATTCTTTGTGGTTGCAAACGCAAGAATACGCCAGTATAACATTTAACTTGTTCGAAAGAAAGGTTATTTGTCTAGAAAAGAGATAGTGTCAAGGTAGTAGGACACCCTTTCCTATTAAAAAGCTAGTGCCGTAACTGGAATAACCTCTTGGAGAATTCGTACCGTTAGACACTCCCTAAGCTCGAAAGAGTTAAAGTGAAATAATCCTCGAATAGGTCGAAAGACGCCTGGATTTACCATCGAATACAATTCTCTATAAGCACATGCATGTCACAATTCTACACACTCATAGCCAATAGAGACGTATAACTCAGGAGGTGGACAAAACCCCAACGCTTCAATTCTCATTGTTTACAACTTACGTAACAATCTTTCTCTTTTTACTTTGCTATTTTCAGCTTTTACTTTATTGTTTTGGTTACACATTACAATCCCCCCTTTTACGAGACTTTCACTAAAAGTCTAGTAACCGTTGCTTACTTGTTGGCCAAGCTATTCCCTGTGGGATCGATACCCAACCGAGGTTGGGTTCTAAATTTGCTAACGACCGCTTTACACTCCTACGAGAGCTGTAGATTGAGCGTTATCAATACCCTAAACAAAGAGGGAATAATACGTATGCCTTATTTTACTATGGATTAACGTCTTTAACCCTAATTACTTAAAACAACTGTCTTTTCTTCCTTTCCTCCCCGAACCAACTGACCTTTTCTCTTAGTCGTTGTCCATTATAGCTTTTTTATCATTTGCATCTAAATCGTCAAAAATGGCTTCTCCTGCGAACAAAAATAGCAAACAACAACCACCAAAACTCATCATTTTCGTCCAACCTCGTTGGAAATATTTTTTCCAACGAACAAAACAACAAACAATCACTCCGGCCAACTCCAATTTTTCTTTCTTACCTCCACAACATCAACAACAAACAACACAAAAATTAAATTAAAAAGGAAGAAAATATTTCAGTTGAAAAACGGAGAACAAAGTAGTGAAGTTGTGTGAATTTGATTGCTGGAAAGTCATGGGTCTATTGACGGAAAGTTGTGGCTCACCGAAAAAAATGAAAAAAAGGGAGTTAATGGGTTTGTTGTTATTGGTGGTGCCGGATCTCTGACCAAAATTTTGTAGTGGTAGCTCGTCGGCAGTGACGAAAGAGAGACGAGGTGAGTGGTAAGAGTTGTTCTTTGATTGTGGTGTTTTTCCGATTGTTTGCCGGATTCTGATGGCTTGATATGGTGTTTTTTTGGTTGTTTAGTAGATGGTTTGATCGGAGATGGTAGATCCGACGGTGGTCTAGTGATGGTGATTCACACGATAAAGTCTTTAGACATTGTATTAAAATTATATTAAACGTAAAGGATCACTACAATACAATTCGAATTCAATATTATACATTTTTATGATTTCAAAATGTTTGAAATATCATGTATAATACTTATAATACATTTGTATTAAAAATACGAATATTTATACCCGCGCATCGCGCGGTCTATATTTTAAAAAGTAATTTTAGATAATTTTAATTGTTTGAACATATGAAAGCATATAAATAAAATCACAGAATTATATTTCGATGAAGCTCAAACATCCAAATTTCATAGTTCTTATACAAACAACTCTAGTATGTAACACAAATAAAAACAATAAGAATACATTATAGCTATGAGAATATATATTTGATAATCTCTCAAATTTTATTATGTTCATTTTGTCCTATTTTCAAAAGTTAAAGTATCTTAAAAGGAAAAAAACCCTACTATAACTTGAGAGTAAAAACATCAGAATGAATAGATTAGTTTCGCTAGTATTAAGCAGAAAAATTTCTTTAAATACTTGTTTTTTCTTGTATGAGAGGTATTGTAGGCTTACTCATTCAATCCTTGTTGTTACTTTTAAACGTTCACATCACACTCTTCCACAATGATCATGATCTTATTCTCTAAGGCTATGTTATCAAACTTTTGAAAGAATTTTTGTTTGATTTCTTTATGTTAATCACCTTTTGCTACTACATCAAACAACAATGCTATTGCTTATCATTTAGCCTTTCATGAAATGATTTTAAAAAAAGATATTTTCACGAGAGAAAAACTTGTCTCTGAAGTAAAAACAAAAAAAATGCTTCTTCAATAGGTGACCTCGTGCTTAAAAGAAATATATCATAGTAAATCTCAACATTGAATGAAGCTTCACAATTGAAACTTCATTTTGCAGTGTTAGAGTATTGATCTCGACATGCACTCTAACGAAATTAAGTATTTATCCAAATTATTGACGCTCAATTATTAACAGTTCACATGTGTTAAAGATAGAACTAATCAACAAATTATAGCATTATATCATTAAAATATCAATTGAAAATAAATAGTAGTAGATTTAGATATATCCAGTCCCTCATTCAATCAATAAAATTTTATTGAAAAAAAATAAATAGAGTGTACTATCTTACAATTGAAGGTTGTTGTACTAATCTGATTACTGTTATGGTAAAAATATGATCAATTTTATTGAAGATACTGAAGAACCTTAGAAGGTTCGAGAGAGAGAAAGTGATTACAGTGAAAAAAGAGAAAATAATTTTGTAGAGAGAGAAAAAGATCTGATGTTCTTCACCTACTCCCACTAACTGTAGCTATATATACATCATGTATTGGGCCGAGTTAGTCAATATAATATGGACTAAGTCAAATACGATTGGGCCTAAACTCGTATGAGCTGAAAAGTAATGGACAAGTACATATGTATATACAGGTGCTATATAGTGACACCAACACCCCCTCTCAAGATGGAGGGTGATAACACGCCAAGCTTGTCAAGGATGCGATGATGAGTAGGTCCAAGTAGGGACTTCATGAAAATATCAACGAATTGATCACCAGAAGTAATAAAATGCAGAGAGATAAGGCCTGACTGGAGGCAATAACGAATGTAATGGCAGTCAATCTCGATATGCTTCATACGTTCATGGTAGACAGGATTGCGGGCAATATGTAAAGCAGCCTGACTATCACAGTAAATAGAGACAGGATAAAAAATAGAACAACCAAAATTAGAAAGAAGGCATACCAGTCAAGAGATCTCAGCAACCACTTTATGAAGAGCTCGATAATCAGCTTCAGCTGAAGAGAGAGAAATAGTTGGTTGTTTCTTGCTCTTCCAAGAAATAGGAGAACCACCCAGGGTGATATAATAACCAGTCACAGAATGACATGAATAATCACAAGCAGCCCAATCAGAGTCAGAAAATGCCAATAAAGTCATATCAGATGCATTAGACAGAAGTATAACCTGATTAGGTACATTTAACAAGTATCGCAAAACATGAATACCAGCTAGAAGATGAGGCACTTGGGGATCCTGTAAAAATTAGCTTAAATGTTGAACAAAATATGAAATATCAGGGCGAGTGTGTTGAAGGAAATTTAATTTCCCAATAAGGCACTGATAGATAGAAGGATTAGTAGATGGAGCACCCATATCAGTGGTGTGAGAAATTCTCACAATGGAACTCAGATAGGAGTTCAGAAGCAAACTTATGCTGAGTCATAAGGTAACCCTAGGGATGAGGAGTAATCTCTAACCCCAAAAAATAGTGAGCAGTTCTAAGGTCCTTGATTTTAAACTGAGTGTCCAAAAAGTGTTTCAAAGTATCCAGTTCATAAACATCATCCCCAGCAAGTAAGATGTCATCCACATAAACAACCAATACAGTATAAGAGCCATCAACAGTTTTAGTGAATAAGGAATAATCATTTTTTATAGAAGAATACCCACGGAGGGAGAGTGCTTCAGAGAGCTTAGAAAACCATTGCTTTGAGGCTTGTTTCAAGACAAAAATAGACTTATTCAGTTTACAAACCAAAGGAGAATGGGAAGGAATAGAAGAAGAAACCTCCAAGCCAAGAGGGAGTTTTATGTACACCTCTTCAAGAAGATCCCCATGGAGAAAAGCATTGTTGACATCCAATTGGAAAATAGTCCAATTATGCTTAACAGCTATGGATAGAAGAACCTTGATGGTAGTAAATTTAACAACAAGAGAAAATGTCCCATTATAGTCAATCCCTTCTTTTGGGTGTCACCCGAATGACCAAACGAGCTTTATACCTTTCAAAAGACCTATCAGCTCTATGCTTAATTTTATACACCCATTTGCACAAAATGGGCTTCTTATTGGGAGGTAAAGGAATAAGATCCTAGGTGTGGTTGGCATCAAGAGCCTGAAATTCCTTAAGCATGGCATCCAGGCAAGCAGGGTCAGAAACAACTTGGTGATACGACTGTGGTTTAGTTGGTATGGCTTTAAGAGGTTTGGTTGAGGTAGCTGAGTGACAGACATAGTCAGACAAGTAAGAGAGTAGAGTGGTGGCTCTAGTGGACCTCCGTAAAGGAGCAGAAGGAGGAGGAATAATTGGAGGAGAAGAGTAGGTAGTTACTGGAACGGAAAGGAAAACTGGAACTGGGATAGAATAGGAAGGTGGAGGGAAATCAAAATAGAATAAAGAATGACAGGAATAAAGGGTGATAGAAGAGGAGGAATAAGGAAAGATGTGTTCATAAAAATACACATCTTTGGAAAAAAATAGATTTGTTTGATAGATGAAGAAGTTTTTAACCCTTTTTACCATATGGATAACCAAGAAAGACAGAAGGAATGGCCCTAAGATGTGTAAAACCCCGTACCTTTTCCTATCTTGAACTCGTCTAAAAAAATGTTAGGAGATTTCTTTGAAAGATGAATCCACTTTTATACACGTGGTATTTTTAATATTTTTAATTTTGTCATGTGAGAAATTCAATAAGCTTTCCATCTATATAAAATTTGCCTAAATCCAAAAACCAGGTAAGAAGTTATGACTATTTCAAGTTCTCATCATAAAACAACGCCATATTGGTAAGTGGCGCACCGCGCCACAAGATAAAATGAAAATTGTCCTTTTCTAGTGTGTCAGCGCAATTTTTTCCACGTCGCGCCAAAGTTTCAGATTGCAAAAGAAGGGGCAATGCAATGGCTCCGTGTCGCGCCATCCCTTAATTTCCCAATTGTCAAAATCCAGTGACACGGTGCAATAGCACTGCGTCACGCCTAGGGTCCAATTCGGAAAATTTTTACTGAAATTAAATGACATGTCCAGGGTTAAAAGGGTTAATTTTTTACCCCTATTTAAGCCCTTTAACACGTGATTCAGCCACTTTTCACCCAAAATATACTAGTTTATCTCAAGAACAAGCTAGGGTTTTCAATGAAGATCCAATTTCAAGAAAGTTTCACCGTCAATCTTCATGAAATCCTAAACTAAGGTATGCATTGTGTTCATTCATGGATTCCTTCCATCCTTAAAGCTCAAGAACGTTATTTTATCTATAATCATGGTATTTATGTTATGGGTTATTTATAATCATGTTGTTGACGTTGATTGATTTCAAAGTTGGAATCTTGGTGTGTTTATCATGATATTATGTTACCATGCAAGATAAAATCCATGAATTTAGTTGCTTATGATGTGTAATTTGATGAATTCACTTATGCCCTAAGTTGTGCATGCAAGGTGGTTGATAAAATGCTTGAAAAAGTAGAAATAATGCTTTATAGCTCAAGACATAAGCTAAATGTGACATGCTTGTCATCCTTCTATGTTTAAATGGTTTCCATGCTATTATTGTGAAATGTGTATGTTGTCAAAATGACCATGATATTAGAATATGAGATTATGATATGATTGTCAACATTCTCATCTATGTTAGATAGTATGATAACCCTGTACTTCGTGGAATCCACAACTTATTAAATTATGTATTGTTGATGTGGGTCTTGTACTTGATAAAGTCATGCTTCATCAGTTTCTTTCTATCGAGTCATGGGGGTACTTGTACCCAAAACATTAGCTATGTGCCTAAAGCTATGTCATGTTTTCACGATACTCTCAGTCAAGCTATGATCCTTAGACTTCAAACAGTCTTATGACTCAGGTAATCTCCATAATCTTATGAACTCAGTCAGTTGTCAGATATCAGTAGTATTCTGTCAGTCAACGGAATTCAGTAAATTAGTCCATGTTCAGTTCAGTAAATCATGTTCAGTGTCTATTCAGATGGGATTAGAAATTAGCACCGAGCGAACCCAAGGATGGGAACTCACCTGTTATATGAGGGTGTGATTCTTAGAAGCAATCCTTGCATTTTAAAACTATGTAGCCAGCATAGGTTGAGACATCATAGCCTTCTATATGAGGGTAGATAAGGTGGATTAGCCTACTATATAAGGGTTCCCACTGTTCTTACTAGAGTTACCTGTTATATTAGGGTCACTCACATATTGTCCTTGCCAGTGGTGTGGCATTGAAACCCTTCCAATCAGGGCATAGATTGGACCCCAATTCAGCTATAATGCATTATTTGGGGCATGTCAGTTAGATGACTACCTCCCACAGTCTCAGTATCAGTCTTAGTAAAAGAACTCAGAGAGTTCTTCAGAATTCAAGACTGTCAGATACAGTCAACTCAGATATAGTATGGAACTCAGATAGTTCAATCAGATTCAGGACTATCAGATATAGTCACTCATGTTATCAGTTATCAGAATTCAGTCATTAGTCATATTAGTATCAGCATACTCATGTTATCATGATTTCAAATATAGTTATAATGTATGTAAGCATGTATTCTTACGTTCATATTAGTCAGTTAGCCACTATTATTCATGCATATGAACCCTATGCATTTAACCTACCTCACATGCATACCAGTATATTCAAAGTACTAACGCATTTGCACTATGGTGTCTTATACTATAGGTTCAAAGACACGAGCTCCAGAGCATTAGTAGATTCCAGTCTCAACTGTCAGAGTTAGCAGTGAGTCCTCATCTTTAGAGGACATGATCATCATTTTACCATCTCAGTATTTAGTTTATTAGTTGGAGTTAGTTGGGGATATGTCCTATCAACTCCTTACTTAGACAGTTTCGTCAGTTAGAGGTTCCAGACTATTATGTTTAGACAATTATTTTAGTTGTTTTGGGTATTTCATACCCCGTTTAGATGTTATGTTTTACTTCAGTTATGTGAACCTTATGGCCTTTCAGTTCAGGTTTTTGCATTATTCAGTATATTATGCAGTATATAGGTACTAATATCAGTCATGGATTAGCTAGTGGTCCTTTGGGGTCATGAGCACCGTGTAGCATTCCGGGTACTAGATTCGGGTCGTTACAAACTTGGTATCAGAGCCAGGTTCAATAGAGTCCTAGGAAGTCTAAAAACCGTATCTTGTGGAGTCTTGTACATGGGTATGTTGCGTGCCACATTTATGTATAGGAGGCTATAAGATGTTTTAGGAACATTTTATCCTCTTTTAGTTCATGTCGTGCTAGTGAGCATAATCTCAAGTCAATCTCTTAGTCTAATCTATTTCTCTCTTTCTTCTACATAATATGCCTCCTAAAAGAAGAAACAGGAATTAGCTAGCCCCTCAGACCGAAGAACCTTTGGGCGAACATGTTTCTCATGCGGAGTTCTGAGCTGCATTCACTATTCTTGCTAACTTAGTTATTGCATAGAATGAGTGACCAGCTATCATTCCGGCCAAACCAGTGGCCAATTCAGCTGCAGCCAGGATTCGGGATTTCACTCGAATGAGTCCTCTATTTTTTCTCGGGTCTAAGTTAGATGAGGACCCTCAGGAATTCCTAGATCAAGTGTAAAAAGTTATAGACATAATGAAGGTTACTTCTAGTGAGAGTGCTGAGCTAGCTATATATCAGTTGCAGGATATTGCTCTCACTTGGTTCAAGCAGTGAAAGTTAGAGAGGGAAGATGATACAGGGCCAGTTGAGTGGGAGAAGTTTGCTTCTGCTTTCCTTGATAGATTCTTTCCCCTAAATCTTAGAGAAGCTAAGATGCTAGAATTCATCAACCTCAGGCAGGGCAATATGATAGTGAAAGAGTATTCTCTTAAGTTTACTCAATTAGCTAGATATGTCCCTCATATGGTTACCGATAGCAGAGTAAGGATGAGTAAGTTCGTTTCAGGGGTGAATGATAATGTGGTTAATGAGTGTAGATCTTCCATTTGAATAGTGACATAACTTTAGCCAGGCTCATGAATCATGCTCAACAGATAGAGGAGTAGAAGATTAAGATGAGGGAGAAGCAGAATAAAAGAGCAAAGACAGGTAGTTTCAACTTTGCTCAGCCTAAGTCAGAAGGAGAAAACCGTTCTCAGTTTTATCCTAAGTCATCAGTTCCAGCTCCTTCTTTAGATAATGCTCCAGTTCCTAAGTTCAGAGAGGGTAACAAAGATAGAGCGCTAGGATTTAAGTCCCAGGGCAGTATTAGCAGTGCCCGCACCTATCATCTTTGCCAGACTTGTGGCAAGCACCATCAAGGTATTTACAAAGCTGATAGTGGTATTTGTTTCAGATGTGGCAAGACAGGACACAAAGTCAGAGACATCCTTAGCTAGGTCCTCAGGGTTAACAGAATCGCTCCTCAGCTCAGTCTGGTCACCCAAATCAGCAGGGTGACACCTCCAGTTCTACTAGTGGGTAATGCCCAAATTATCTTTATGCTCTTTAGCCTCGATAGGATTAGGAAAATTCTCCTAATGTAGTTACTGGTACATTACAGATCTTTCATGTGCATGTTTACGCTTTGCTAGATCCAGGAGCTTCTTTGTCTTTTGTCACTACTTATATAACAGTCGATTTCGGAGTCAGTCCCGAAATTCTAGTAGAGCCCTTTTCAGTCTCTATCCCAGTGGGTAAAACCATCATAGTCCGACGAGTATATAGAAACTACTCGGTTATGATATTTTAGGAAGTCACTTCAGCAGACTTAGTCAAATTAGAAATGACCAATTTTGATGTCAATTTCGACATGGATTGGATTTATTCCCGCTATGCCATAGTCAACTGCAAAAATAGAATAGTCCAGTTTCAGTTCCTAAATAAACCCGTCCTAGAGTGGAAGGGTAGTGTATCCGTTTTCAGAGGTCAACTTGTTTCCTACCTTCGGGCAAGGAAATTGATATTTAAGGGATGTGTCTATCATCTTGTTCATGTTAAGGATTCTCATTCCGAGACTCCCAATCTTGAATCAGTCCTAGCAGTGAATGAATATTCAGATATTTTTCCCAAAGATTTTCCAAGAATTCCGCCTAAAAGGGAAATAGACTTCGGTATTGATCTTCTTTCAGATACTCAGCCTATCTTTATTCCACCATACAGAATGACACCAACAAAACTCAAAGAACTGAAAGAACAGTTGAAGGATCTCTTATATAAGGGATTCATCAGGCCTAGTATGTCCCCGTGGGGCGCACCAATATTATTCGTGCGCAAGAAATATGGTTCTCTCAGAATGTGTATTGACTACCATCAACTCAATAAGGTCACGGTAAAGAACAAGTTTCCTCTTCCCAGAATTGATGACTTGTTTGACCAATTTCAGGGTGCCAGTTACTTCTCTAAGATAGATCTCAGATCCATCTATCATCAGCTCAGAGTTAAGGAACGTGACATTCCAAAAGAAATTTTCAAACTCGGTATGGTCACTTCAAATTTCTAGTCATGTCATTTGGTCTTACCAATGCCCCTGCTGCTTTTATGGACTTGATGAACCATATGTTCAAGCATTACTTGGACATGTTCGTCATAGTCTTCATAGATGATATTCTGATCTACTCTCGCAGTGAGCACGATCATGCAAACCATCTCAGGACAGTACTTAAGAGTCTCAGAGATCATATTCTATTTGCCAAATTCATTAAGTGCAAGTTTTGGTAAAGGTTAGTAGCATTCCTTAGTAACATCATTTTTGGTGATGGTATTACAGTAGATCCTTAAAAGACCGAAGCAATAAGAAACTGGCCTTGCCCTGTCTCTCCATCAGATATTAGGAGTTTCTTGGGTTTGGCTGGCTAATACGGATGATTTGTTGAGGGATTTTGTTTTATTGCATCCCCTATGACCAGATTGACTCAGAAGAAAGTCAAGTTTCAGTGGTCAGATCCTTGCTAGAAGAGTTTTCAGGAGTTAAAGACTCGACTCACCTCAGCTCTAGTTCTAGCTCTTCCAGATAGTTCAGATAGGTTCGTAGTATATTGTGATACATCCAGAGTAGGTTTGGGTTGTGTGATCATGCAGCATGGTAAGGTCATAGCCTACGCCTCCAGACAACTTAAACCCCATGAGAAGAATTATCTTACTCATGATCTTGAGTTAACAACCATAGTATTTGCCTTGAAGATTTGGAGGCCTTATTTATACAGTGTTCATGTAGATGTATTCACATATCGTAAGATCCTTTAGTATATATTTTCTTAGTAAAATCTAAATCTTCATCAAATAAGGTGGTTAGAGCTCTTGAAAGATTATGACATGAGTATCCTTTATCATCCGAGCAAGGCCAATATAGTGATCGACACTCTCAGTAGACTGTCTATGGGTAGTGTTGCTCATGTCGGAGACAGTAAGAAGAAGTTAGCTCAGGAAGTCCATCAGCTTGCCAGACTAGGCGTTTTCTTAGTCGATACAAAGGAGGGTGATATATGGGTTTAGAATAGTTCAGAATCATCTCTAGTTTCTGAGGTGAAAGAAAAACAAGATAGAAATCCCAACCTTGTCAAGTTGAAAAAGTCAGTTCAGGATCAGAAAGTAGAGGTTTTCTCCCAAGGGGGAGATGGTGTTTTGCGTTGTCAGGGTCATCTCTATGTTTCAGGTGTAGATGACTTAAGGCAGCAAATTTTTACGGAAGCGCATGCTGCGTGCTACTTTATTTATCCAGGGGCCAGAAAGATGTACCACCTGGTGTTGTGGGATAAAGAGAGATATTGCAGAGTTTGTGGCTAAGTGCTCTACATATTAGCAGGTTAAGATAGAGCATCAGAAGCCTAGTGGTCCTATGCAGGAGTCAGTGGCGGAGCCAAAATTTTGGTTAAGGGTGTTCATATTTTCCTTTGGGCAAGAACTGTTTAAAAATAAAATAAAATAAAATATTGCTACACCTGCCAAGGTTCGAACCCAAGTTGTTGATGTGGAAATGCACACTCTTGATTACTGGAATATGCTTCTCAAGCTTGTTAAGGGTGTTCAACAACATGTATATAATCATAAATATCTATATTTAACCTATATACTCAAAAAAAATTTCAGACGAAGGGTGTTCATCTAACCACCCTTCGTCGGTTGTGGCTCCGCCACTGGCAGGAGTTCTTTATTCCTACTTGGAAGTGGGAAAAAGTGAACATGGACTTTGTGATGAATTTGCCTCGAACTTGTCATCAACATGATTTTGTCTGGGTCATTATAGACAGAATGACCAAATCAGCCCATTTCATTCCAGTCCATACCTCTTATTCAGCCAAAGATTATGCCAAACTCTAGATCAGGGAGTTGGTCAGATTACATGGTGTTCCGCTCTCTATTATCTTAGACAGAGGTACCCAGTTCACCTCTTATTTCTAGACAGCATTCCAAAAGGGTTTTGGTACCCAAGTTCATCTTATTACAGCCTTACATCCTCAGACAGATGGTTAAGAAGAAAGGACCATTTAGACCCTAGAAGATATGCTAAGGGCGTGTGCAATTGATTTCAAGGAAAGTTGGTATGACCACTTGCCTTTGATTGAATTTGCATACAACAACAACAACTATCATTCCAGTATTAAGATGGCTCCATTCAAAGATCTCTACGGTAGAAGATACAGATCTCTAGTCAGTTGGCTCAAAGTTAGTGAGGCCTCAGTCATAGGGCCTGACTTAGTATTCGATGCCTTAGAAAAAGTTCAGTTGATCAGAGAAAGACGTTGGGCTACTCAGAGCTGACAAAAGTCTTATGCAGATATTTATAGAAAGAACCTCAAGTTTGAGGTTGTTGACTATGTCCATCTAAAGATCTCTCCCATAAAGGGAGTGAAGAGATTTGGCAAGAAGGGAAAGCTCAGTCCCCGATATGTCAGTCCCTTCAAAATTCTCATTCGCTTTAGCAAGGTAGCTTATAAGATTGAATTGCCTTCAGATCTAACCGAAGTTCATCCAGTGTTCTATGTCTCTTTGCCTAAGAAGTGTATAGGTGACCCAGCAGTTGTAGTCCCTATTCAGTGCATAGTTGTTTAGAAAAACCTCTCTTATAAAGAGATTTTAGTCGAAATTCTAGACTATTAGACTCGTAGAGTGAGGAACAAAGAAGTCCCTCTCGTTAAAGTTCTTTGGAGGAATCAGTCCGTTGAGGGAGCTACTTGGGAAGCAAAAGTGGACATGCGTACCAAGTATCCTCACCTCTTATCCGCCAGCTCAGATCAAGCTCAAGGTAATAGTTCTCCTTAAGCTTACTCAGTTTCATGTTCAGTGTTCATCAAACTTGGTATTAAAAACCATTGCATATTCAGCCATGCATTCATGTATCAGTTCAGTTATATAATCTTGCATCAGACATGCATTCTCATTGTGAGAACATTAGTTCATCAGAACACTAAGTCATGCATTCATGAATCAGTTACACAAACATCAGATATATATGTTTATTATGATGTGTTCAGTTATCAGTATTGACACCCTTCCAATTATGGCATAGATTGGACCCCAATTCAGATATAATGCATCATTTGGGGCATGTCGGTTAGATGACTACCTCCCATAGACTCAGTAAAAGAACTCAGATAGTTCTTCAGAATTCAGGAATGTCAGGTACAGTCAACTCAGATACAATATGGAACTCAGCTAGTTCAATCAGACTCAGGATTGTCAGATACAGTCACTCATATTATCAGTTATCATAATTCGGTCATTAGTCACGTTAGTCATCAACATAATCATGTTATCACGATTTCAGATATAGTTACTATGTATGCAAGCATGTATTCTCACATTCATATTAGTCAGTTAGCCAGTATTATTCATGCATATGAACCCCATGCATTCAAAGTACTGATGCATTTGCACTATGGTGTCTTATACCATAAGTTCAGAGATACGAGCTCCAGAGCATCAGTAGATTTCAATCTCTACTGTCAGAGTTAGCAGTGAGTCCTCTTCTTTTGAGGACATGATCATCATTTTATTATCTCAGTAATTAGTTTATTAGTTGGAGTTAGTTGGGTACATGTCCCATCAACTCCTTACCCAGACAGTTCCGTCAATTAGAGGCTTTCCAGACTATTATGTTCAGATAGTTATTTTAGTTATTTTGGGTATTTCATACCCCATTTAGATGTTATGTTTTACTTTAGTTATGTGAACCTTATGGCCTTTCAGTTTATGTTTTCGCATTATTCAGTATATTATGAAGTATACAGGTACAAATATCAGTCATGGGTTATCTTGTGGTCCTTCGAGGTCATGAGTACCGTGTAGCTTTTTGGGCACCAGATTCGGGTCGTTATAGGATGAAACTTTTCTCTACCAATTGGAGGGGTTGTGGCATAACAAAGGCATCCAAAAAACCTAAGGTGGCTATAAGAAGGAGGGGAACCATGTAATTTTTCATAAGGAGATAGGCTTTATAAGACAGAAGAGGGAAGCCTATTGATTAAGTATGTAGCAGTGAGCACACAGTCACCCCAATATATTGTGGGGTGTTTAGATTGAAACAAAAGAGCTCTAGAAGTTTCCAAAAGGTGTTTATGTTTTCTTTCCACAACACCATTCTATTGATGTGTGTGAGGAATAGTTATTTGGTCGAGAATACCATTTTCAAAAAAAAAAAGAATGCTTCAAGACTACTACCAAGTTCATATGCATTATCAGATCTGAAAGTTTGGATAGTAGTATTGAAATGCACTTTGATCATGGCTACAAAGGCTTTGAGAACAGATAGAGCATTGCTCTTGCAGGTAAAAAGATGAGTCCATGTGACTCTGGTATAATCATCTACAAGGGTAATAAAGTATCTAAAACCATTGTAAGTCTTGGTATGATAACGAACCCAGATATCCACATGGATTAGTTGGAAAGAAAGAGTAGAGTAGATGCTACTATGTGGAAAAGAAAGTCTCTGTTGCCTAGCCAAGAGACATATATCACAAATAAAAGTCTGATTAGAAGAGATTTGAGACTGTATAAAAGAAATATTTTTCATCTTATGATATGGCATGTGACCAAGTCTTTGGTGCCAAAATAAACCCATGTTATTAGAAACAGAAAATGAATTACAAGAGGAGTGATGAATAGATGTAGATACAGTAGCTACATTGACAAAATTAGAAACATTTGTACATTTAGAACTAGAAAAAGTAAAAGAAGGTGACTGATGCTCAGGTTGTAAAATAAGAGAGGAAACATCATGGTAACAGTACAGTCGATTGGCAGCTTTACCAATTTCCAGTGGCCTCTTCAGAGAAGGGCCTTGCAAATGACAAGAAAAGACAAAAAATACAGCCAAACATATGAGAGTTGTTTGATTAGTTAGTAGACCGAAAGTAAGTTGAACTAAAATGAGGGAACCAATAGTACATTGTCTAAAGTAATGTCCTCCCTTAATGATAAAGAACCAGTAGACACTACTTTGACTTGGTAACCATTAGGTAGGGTAATGAGGAAAGGATGAGCTAAAGGTTGTAAATTATGAAGAACCTATTTATGAGGGGTCATGTGGTTTGATGCACCTGAGTTTAGAACCCAGGAGGTAGGATTTAGTTAGGATGAAGCACAAATACTATAACCAGTAGAAGTAAAAGTGAAAATGTTTGACAAACTTGAAAAGTGAGCAAAACCAGAACCATCTACATTATCAAGTTGGGAATAACCCATATGAGAGATTTGAGCTTACGGGAAAAGACTCATACAGTGATTGTATTATTTCTTACTAAAACCATGTGCAGAATCCTCATGGGAAGGTTTAGGTTGAGAACCAGTAGAAGGGAACTGCATGCCAGATTCCAACAACTAAACATAAAATATAGAAGATTTCTTGTTCTTGGTGAACTTGAAATTTGGTGGAAAACCATGAAGCCTATAACATGTGTCAATACTAGGACCACGCTTCTTGCAATATTTGCAAACTAGAGTCCCATGATATTGTGGACTGTGCTTAACATTGTTGAAGTTGACTCTTTGACTAAAAGGTCTAACACCAGAATTGGGGACTGAAGTAAAAGCACTGAATGAGGTGGAATCACTGAAAAAATAAGGAGGATCAGACTGTGACTCTTTCTGACTTTCATCTTGTTGAAGGAGAGCGTACACCTTGCTGATAGATGACATGGGTGTCATCATCAGTGTGTTGCTCTTTACAGTAGACTATCCTTCGTTTAACCCACTGAGAAACTGAAATAATTGTTGGTCATGTATGAATTTGGATAGAGCACCACATATGCACTCAGGACCTACATAAGAAGCATTGAGTTTATCCCATAATGACCTCATTTTAGTGAAGTAAGTGGCTATACTAGAGGACCCTTGAACAGTGGAGTTGATTTCCTTTAGGATGTGGATATATCTAGAACCATTGGATTGACCAAATCTGTCATTTATGTCCTTCCAGACATCCCTAACAGTAGGGAGACACATCATACTAACAACAATATCTTTGGAAAGAGAGTTGGTAATCCAAGACTTAACCATATGATCACAGCTTTCCCAGAATGGGAAATAAGGATTATGTGGATCCAAGCGAGGGAAATTTCCACTCACCATTCCCATTTTGTTTTGGCTGATAAGGATATGATCATGCTATTCTGCCAAATAGCAAAACCATATCCGTTAAAAGGAATAGGCACTAGCTGATGACTAGGGTTCTCTGAAGGATGAATGTAATATGGGTGAGAAAGATCCAAAGTCAACTCTTCGAACTCGACATGACTGGTTGAATTGCTAGTATTACTCGTAGTTATGGGAATTGCCATCCTAAGGTGTAAAGGGAAACCCTAAATCACAGTCAACAGTTGACCAAAAACGACTTTAATTGGAGTACACAGATCAGCGCAAAAGAAAACAATAGATCATTCATCTAAACAGGAATAACCACAACCATTTACACACTTCTAAAACCAATAACCAAACATACAGATTTGTGCCTTCAAAATGAGCTGATACAGAATCACAATAACACATATACGACTAATAAATTGATAACAACGATAGTTATTAACAGATAATATCACCAGGTGCTTTTCAGATCAGGAGAAATAAGGAACAAACAAGAGAGATAGGGTTACGAGTACTATTTACCATTCTCTTTCGTACACCTGAAAGAGACAAGGTCTTGTTCAACGAAAACAATCACAACAACAAAAAAACGTAAAGTTTGTTGAAATTCCACACGTATTCACTCGATCGAGTAACTCCACCGTATGTCTGATCTAGACATTTCTATTACGCCATTAATATGTGAAATTGAAGGAACTAAGAGGGAGAAAGGATCGATTGTCGCTGCTTTGATACCATGTTATGGTAAAAATACGATCAATCTCATTGAAGATACTGAAGAACCTTAGAAGGTTAGAGAGAGAGAAAGTGATTACAGTGAGAAAAGAGAGAAAATAATTTTGTAGAGAGAGAAAAAAATTTGATGTTCTTCACTTACTCCTACTAACTGTAGCTATATATACATCATGTATTAGGCCAGGTTAGTCAATGTAATATGGACTAAGTCAAATACAATTGGGCCTAAACTTGTATGAGCTGAAAAGTAATGGACAAGTACATATGTATATACAGGTGCTATGTAGTGACACCAACAATTACTTCCATTTGCACGTACTTACATAGAACTGCAAGCGCTAGTTATTGTGATTCCAAAAATTTAACCTTACGAAAACACTATTTTTTGAAAATATAAAACTCAGACCTATGTAAATCATACAATATATCTATAAAGTTAAATCTAAATCCATTCAATTATCAAGTAATTTAGAACAACCAATAGTGACTATATATATTGGGGAGTTAATGATTGATGCCCTTTAAACTAATAGAAATAAGAGAAATGATGAAATCTTATATCATCTCTCAAAACAACAAATAAAATCACCTGCTTTAATTTCTTATCGAATTTGTGCGACTATATAAGAATGGGATTGTGGGTGCAGTTTTAAAATGAGTGTTGTGTCAAATTAAATAGTATCGAAAATGTAGTCTGAAGAAAAAAAAGAAGATAAAATAAAGATAATGTGATATTAGTAATAGTCTTCTCGTATCATAAATCATATCATTGATGCTCTTGTAATAGCAGGCTTGGTGATACCGTAAAATCTGAATGTTTTCACGAAGTTAATTACGGTGGCATTGCACCACCCATTGTTAATCCCATGTCTCCCTTTCATCGGATGGGTGAGATGAAGAGGATTTGTAAAATTTTGTTATGAGAGTAATTTTTAGTTGAATTAAACTGCTTATGAATAAAACACGGAGTCAATTTTTCATATATATATATATATTGATAATTAACCAAAAGGAAAAAGAGATAGGACTAACATGTTTTGTTGAGGCAGTTTTGTGATAAAATAGGACTCTTAACAGGTTAAGTTTGTTTAAAAAATGGGTGCCATTTTTTCCTTAATTTTCGGGTGGTATATCTATTTGAAACTACCTATATATATTTTTTTTTAAAAAATCTATTTGGGACTACCTATATTTTATTTTAAACTTTCCAGGCACATTTAGGATGAAAA
Organism: Capsicum baccatum var. pendulum; assembly: GCA_030864225.1. Taxonomy (NCBI): domain Eukaryota; kingdom Viridiplantae; phylum Streptophyta; class Magnoliopsida; order Solanales; family Solanaceae; genus Capsicum; species Capsicum baccatum. The sequence goes on along the minus strand of CM061560.1, from coordinate 230,649,357 downwards.
TATTTTGATATATTTGATACAACTTTAATTTAAGATTACATGATATAAAAAAGGGAAAACTACATATAGTAGTATACTTAAGTATTAAATTACAAAAAATAGCAACACTTTGTCCTAATTACATTATGTAGAATTTGTAACATTATTTTAAGTGGTCTCCTACTTTTTCCCCCCTAAGAAAGTTAGTGTGCTAAAATTCCCCTTTTCACGCCATTCTTATTTCTCTTTCCTTAATTTAAAATTTTTATTCCTTTTCTTTCGCCATTAACGATCTCATCCACTTCAAATTTTGTTCTTTTTGCACGATTCTAGCACGATCTATGATAATGATTTACTTCCTCTATTTCAGGTAACTATTAATCGTATATTGCATGTTAGCGGTTCCTTTTTTTTCTACTGTAATTCAACTGAAAATCAGATTTTAAGGGTTTTATGTTTTAATGGATGAACATACAACAAAAACACCAACAAATAGCGGTATACGGAATATGAATGTAGAGTTTGATTATGCACAATCTTTTAGTCTTGGGTTAACCCAAGAAGATTTAGTTAAAGTTGTTGTAAATCCTATACAGTTGAAGAAATCTGGGAGATCGAAGGAGATTAGGTCGAAGTTTCGCAATGACCCAGTGACGATTAGTGAAATTTTGAAAATAAAAAGGGTTGAAGAAGGAGAAAAAAATTTAAAAACGGTACGAAAAGAAAAGGAAAGTTGAAGAAATTGAAAACGATGTTCAAAAATCTTATGCTGATGATTTTGAAGAAGATAGTGAGGATGGGGTATTTTTTTGTTTGTAAATATATTTTTTTGACTGTTAAGTATTGTGTTGTTCTAAATAGGGCAATAAAGATATTATCAAAGCTGCGAGTTAAAGATATAGGACAATAAGTACTGTTAAGTACTGTGTTAACTACTCATGAACTGTCTATTGGCTATATGTATTTTTAGTATAATTGATATGTATTTTTCAGTATTGGTTGCATTTTTTTGTTTGCTTAAAATACATATGCTTGTTTATATGAATTTTTTTCTTATCCGGTTGTTCTTGCTCAGATCAAGAAATTAGCTGAGATTATCCCTTTGTGTCTCCAAGCTTGTGATTTCTACAATAAAAAAAGAATTGATCTTCAAAATCATTCAAGATACAAAGAAAAAGATTACTCAAATCTATTTGATGTGATATTTGAAGAGAATTTGCCTCAATAACCGAGTGGAAGCTTGTAAGTTTTTAATTTACATATACCAAAATTGAATGTTTGTACAAAATATATTTTACTTATAAATAAATATTTTTTTCCTTGTTTTTGTAGGGATTGTGGTCTCTTTATGGTTACATATGCAGAGTGCCTTTCTTATGGTCACAAAGTTATTGCGATTGAGTTCGACCCCAACGTACTCCGTACAAGATATGCTGCATTTTTGTGGGACTATGAGATCCGAAAAAAATAAGCAAATGCTCATAGTGATCTCGAAGCACCCTTGAGGCCTGCAAGGCAAAGTAGAATAACTAGTGTTACTGAAGTTTTTGATGTATGATGATTGATGGATTTATTACTTTGTATAGTTAGAGAAACTGGTGTATGGATGTAGGTTCTGATTGTACAAACTAATTTTTATGTTTTGAAGTTGTTCTAATTGTAGGTTATAATAGTACTTATTTTTTAACTGAATGAAATTAATTCTGATTTGAATTGGATCTAATTTTGATTTGAATTAAAGTTTAATTTGAGTATTTTGTGCAGTTATATATTTTACTGTGAGATTTAGTTAAAAAAAATACATATGTAGTGTTCATATTATGCTTAAAAATACGTATGCAGTATCAATCAAAAGTTTTTATCCTAAAAATACATATGCAGTGTTAAGATTAAGCATTTTCAAAAATACATCTGGACCATATCTAATATATTTTTTAATATGTTTTCATTTATTATCAATATAAATGCGAATTTGAATTAAATACAAACTTGTGTTTTTTATGAAGTTCTACTTTGTATTGTGAGATTTTAGTTATAAAATACATATGCAGTATTGATATTTTGCTTAAAAATACATATGCATTATACATCAAATGTATTTACCCTAAAAATAAATATGCAGTGTTAAAATTAAGAATTTCAAAGATACACCTTGATCATAACTAATATATATTTTAATATGTGTTCATTTATTATCATTATAAATGAGAATTTGAATTAAAGATAAATTTGAGTTTTTTATGCAGTTCTACATTTTATTGTGAGATTTTAGTTACAAAAGATACATATGTAGTGTTGATATTTTGCTTAAAAATACATATGAATTATACGTCAAAATGTTTTTTAGTATAAAAATACATATGCAGTGTTGATATTTTACTTAAAAATATATATGCATTATACATCAAATGTATTTACCCTAAAAATACATATACAGTGTTAAAATTAAGCATTTCAAAAATACACCTTGATCACAACTAATATATGTTTTAATATGTGTTCATTTATTATCATTATAAAATGAGAATTTGAATTACAGATAAATTTGAATTACTGTTGAAGTTGTGATGTGGATTGGAGATAATCATCTCAACCGTATCCATCTCAAATACATCTAATGTTATAGTTTCTTCAGAAACTACCAAAGCTCCTTTGTTGTATGCACTTAATACTGCTTGAACGTTGTTACATCAGGCTCTTCTTCAACAACACACACAGATGAACTTGTAAAGTTACTCCCTACAACTTTCTCCAAAATGCTTACATATAAAGGAAGATAATTCATGTCTTGTATATCTTTTTTCTGCAACATAAAAATCTTTAAACCCATATCATTGTGTATTTGTATTTGTCCTGTATTACCAGTGATTTGATACTCCATTAGAATATGTTTGTTGGTTAAGTCCACATTTAAATGTGATGCCAAAACATCATGAAACTCAATGAATGATGATGTTGTGCTCAAAAGTATAGCATCAATGACGTAATCTTCGCAGTTTTTTTCATACGTCCACCTACCAGAGTGCTTCACAAAAATTGGTATTCTTCCCATTTCTACATGATTTAACCAAAAATAAACAAATATACATATTTATTAGATGTCACTTGTTTCATCATACACTTATCAGCTTTAAGTGCAAACAAGTTTACACAACCAACATCTCCATTACAAATACAACAAAAGTTTGCAACAAAATACAGAAACTACTGAATCGAACACAAGTAAAACAGATATAAAAGATATTTTCATATACAATTTTCAGCTTTAATTGCAAACAAAGTTCCACAACATATGTATTTTTAGGCTAAAAATATATTTAAACAACATTTGTTTAAAGTAAAATACAAACACAAAAAAAGTTTCTAACCAAATACATAAACTACTGAATCGAACACAAGTAAAACAGATATAAAAGATATTTTCATATACATTTTCGACTTTAAGTGCAAACAAAGTTTCACAACATATGTATTTTTAGGCTAAAAATACATTTAAACAATATTTATTTAAAGTAAAATACAAAAACAGGAAAAGTTTCCAACCAAATACATAAACTACTGTATCAAACACAAGTAAAACAGATATAAAAGATCTTTTCATATACACTTTTCAGCTTCAAGTGCAAACAAAGTTACACAACATATGTATTTTTAGGCTTTAAATACATTTAAACAACATTTGTTTAAAGTAAAATCCAAACATAGAAAAAGTTTCCAACCAAATACAGAAACTACTGAATCGAACACAAGTAAAACAGATATAAAAGATCGTTTCATATATACAGTTATACTCTTAAATTCCGAAAAGAAAAACAAAAAAAAATAGAATTTCATCACATTGAAAAGCTAATATTTGATCATTCATTGATCTAGGAGTTTTGAAAATAATTGAATAAACTTCAAATTTAAATTTGTTTATAATATATTCACAATCAATTATACAACAAATTGAAAAAATTCTACAAAGCTTCACAATTTGTTCAATTGTTAAAACGATCAAAATAACAACAAACGATCCCCAAAATAATAGTTGAATTTCGAAGTTTTAATATTTGAAATAACTGTTTAAGATGAAATTTGCAACAGATTCTTGAATTCCGAAGTTTTTTGTTCTATATGTTGAATATATGAATTCCGAATTTATCAGGACTCTTTACTTTCTACAACTATAAATAGGGGCCTTATAATTTAGAAAAGGGCCCAACAAGTTTAATAAGAAGTAAGAGAGAGCTCGTGGATCAAAGCAGTAGATATCTCTACAAATTCAAAAATTCAAGATCAGTTCATCAAGATTTCAATATCAAGAGTTTAAAGTTCAAGAACAAGCTCTAGATTTCTAGATCAAGAGTTCAAGATTCAAGAACATGTTCAAGTTTCAAGATCAAGACTACAAGATTCAAGAACAAGATCAAAGGCCCTTGAATTCAAGTACAAGTTGAGATCAAGTTCACCAAGTTTTCAAATCAAGTTCAAGTTCAAGATCAAGACCGCAAGATTCAAGAACAAGCTACCAAGCCCTTGGATTCAAGCACAAGTCAAGATCAAATCCGTCAAGTTCAAGTTAAAGTTCAAGATCAAGATCGAAGCCCTTGAATTTATAGTTGAAAGGCGATTCACAGGAATCATAGAGATTGTAATACTCACTTATTGCAATCAATAAATTGATTGTTGCAGTATTTTTCTTATCTCGATTATTATTTTCAGTCTCGAGAATTTTATTGTTCAACAAATTTTGGCACGCTCAGTGGGATGATCTCTACCTCTCATCTCAACTTTTCCAACTTTAAATATTAAGAATGCTGAAATGGCTTCCATGAAGATCAACTCTCAATCAATTGCTTCCAAGGCTGCTGATTTAAGGTTCTCTGCCGAAGTAGAAAACATTCTTGGTGTTACTTTCAGAAGTAGAAAACATTCAGTGTTGTCCACGCCAACTCCAGTTTTTGGATCATCAATCCCAAAAGAAATAAAGTCCAATGCAGGTGCTTCAGAAGGAGGAAGAAGTGTGGTAGAATCGCATAATAAGACTCTTGCTCTACTTGAGCACTCTGGTTCCAAATACTTTGGCATAAAGAGCGATGGTCTTTCAACAAATGTGTTATCTCCACTTACACTGCATAAGCTGAGCACTTCAAAGATCAACTTATGCGATAGTATGTGTTAATCTCCAACGTCTCCAGTGATCATGCAAGCAATGATAACTGATGCCTCGTCTATGGAGGAGCAGCTTGCGAATCTGGCAAAGACAATTGAAGGCCTGACCAAATATGTTCAGAATTAAGATGCTAGGATTGATAAGATAGTGGATGGGGTAGAAGGCTTAATAGACGGAGAATCTATCCATCAATTAGGAAAAGCTCCAGAGGATCACGAGACAGAACATCCTATGAAGCAAACACCACCGACTAAAGAGGTACGAGTTTCTTCTGAGAGGATGATCCCGATTGAGAAATTAAAGAAATTCATCGAAGGGACCCTCAAAGACAAGTATGATGTTGTTACTAAGTCTTCCCTTGTGTATACCAAGCCCTACATTGGGAGGATAGATAGCCTAAAAATTCCTACAGGCTATCAACCCTCCAAATTTCAACAATTTAAAGGCAAAGAGAACCAAAAACAACATGTTGCACACTTTATTAAGACATGTAATAATGATGGAACTTACAGTGACTATCTTGTCAAACATTTTGTTCGTTCCCTAAAGGGAAATGCCTTCGATTGGTATACGAACCTTTAGCCTAACTCCATCGATAGTTAGGAGCAATTAGAACATGAGTTCCTAAATTACTTTTATAGAACAAGGCGTATAGTGAGCATGGTAGAGCTAACAAATACTCAACAAAGAAAGGATGATCCAGTCATTGACTTCATCAATCGATGGAGAAATGCGAGCCTAAATTGCAAAGATAGGCATTGCGAAGCTTCTACGATAGAGATGTACATCCAAGTAATGCATTGCGAGCTCCTCTATATCTTGCAAGGCATTAATCCAAAGTCCTTTAAAGAGTTAGATAAACGTGCTCATGATAGGGAGTTGAGCATGTCTTCTGCGGGAAAGGGAGAAACGCCTATCCATGACCCTCAAAGGGGAAAGGATAAGCAGGAACCCAAAAGATGGGGTAAGTTCATCCCCAAAAATGATAACAAAGAATCCATAAATATTGACGTGTCTCCTGTGAAGGTCACCACGAAGGTGATCAAGAAGCAAAGCATGAAGACTACTTCTTGACCATGTCTAAATCAGAAGTTAACTTTAAAGGAGATGTAAGAAAAGGAGTACCTTTTCCTTGATTCTGATGTTGCGGAGATTTTTGATGAACTTCTTGAGTATAAGCTTATTGATTTACCAGAGATGAAGCATCCCGACGAAGCTGGAAGGACCAATGACCTAAATTATTGCAAGTATCATAGACTTGCGGGTCACCCTCTAGAAAAGTGCTTTGTATTTAAAGACAAAGTCATGTAATAAGGAAACGAGAAGAAGATATTTCTTAATGATGAGATGACCAGTTCTCATCAAATCTCTATCCCTTTTGGTTCGCTCAATCTAATCCAAATACGTGTTGAGGAGCATAATGCGAGGCCATTAGAGCATGATAAGTCTTCAATTGGAAAAGGCAATGATAAAGGTTGGACTCTAGTAACCAGGCACAGACGCAAAAAGATGAGTCCACAAAAGGATTCGGTCGAGCAACCAACTAGGAGGAAGATGGTAAGAAAATTAATAAAATAAAGGCTGGTTGAGCTTTTAAAAAATACAAATGTAATGGAGCCTCACCACCAGAAATTTCGGCGTCCGGTGACGTTAGAAAAATTCTTACTAAGTTGGTTTTGTGTAAAGACTGCCTAAGTTAACATTGAGGTATCTTGTTTTAATACTGCCAAAGAGGGGGCAAAGGGTGAAAATATACCCATGAAAGTTCCCTCGTCCTTTGAACCGCTTGCTGAATCTCTTGTCCAAGAGGCACATGTATGTGATACAAAAATCACATTCACAAATAACGATCTTCTGCTTGGTGAAGCCCTACACAATCGTTCCTTATACATGTTAGGTCAAATTATCAGAAATAAGATCAATAGAATCTTGATAGATGAGGGATCCGAAGTCAACGTCCTGCCTATCTGCACGATGAAAGAACTTGGCTTCTCTACTGGCAAACTGAACGAGAGTCGTATAATGATCCATGGCTTCGACCAAGGGGGCACGAGGGCTATGGGATCTATCAAGTTGGGGATTTATATGGTTGATTTTCAATCAAATGCATTGATGCATGTGATCAATTTCAAAACTTAATACAATATATTACTTGGTAGGCCTTGGGTGCAGGGAAACAAAATTATCTCATTCTCTTCCTATCAATGCTTGAAGTACCTCGAAGGTGGAGTGAAAAGAAAGACAGTAGTTGATGATAAGCCATTCACTGAAGTTGAATCACACTTTGCCGATGCAAAATTCTACTTGAAAAACTATGTCTTAAATGATAAAAAGGTTGATGATATCACCAATACCAAGTGTGATGATCTTGCAGCCAAGAAGGTCATGGTGACTATTGAAAATGTCTCCACCAAGATGCCTCTCTCCACTTTAACTAAAGAAAGTGTCACTCCTATGAAAAATAAGGCAAGTCCAGTTCTTTACTACGTACCAAAGGTAAAGAAAGAGCAAGATCATCCATCTAATGCCCAAGATAATATGATAAAATGGCAAACTTTACCTATTTGGAGGATTGACGTGATAAATCCATCCTCAAGCCTACTTGGAAAAGCTGTGGCTCAAAATCTGCCATAAGATATGACACTCCCTATGAAGCGTACAAAAGAGGGCTTCGATCCAAATGCATACAAGTTATTTGTAAGGCTGAATATAATCCTAACAAGCCATCAAAGTTGGGTAAACTTCCATCGGAAGGTACAATAAGGCAGTCACGTATAGGCCTAGGATACACGCAGCCACCTGCAATTCGTATCTTCATAAGAAGCTAGTTAGTAACTATATCACTGTAGAATAGGAGTCTACCGCATCCAACAAAAATTCTTCTGTCTTTGACCGACTTGGAGAATCAACCGCAAGAACTTCTGTGTTCTAGATGTTGGGTCCTCTAAATAAGAAGAGAAGTAACAAGTGTTGGAAAAGTCATCAAAGTACGATAATTCCCTCTTCGCTTAAGATCCATAAGGATTTCCAAAGTTTGATTCCTTCTAGAATGAGGCGGTAGACAGAACTGGTGGTTTCATGCAATAAGGTGTTAAAAGAAAAGGCTCATACTATGGTTTATACCAAGGAACATGAGGAAGATGAAGAAAGTGTTGGCTCCTCATATTATGTTATGGCCTAGAATGAGAATGAGGCCTCATCTTAAATAAAGGTTGATAAAGAGATAGAAGATACTTTCTGGTGTCATCACATATCCATCAATGACGATGATCCTCAAGAGGAGGAAGATGATGGATATGCTCCATATCAACTTAAAGAAGGATAAAGGCTATAATATATCCCTTGAAAGAAGGTAATCTTAGAATCGATGAAGACTTAAGACCAACTTACCTGAGTGCTTTTCTGGAGATAGAGAAAGAAATCACATATATGGATATACTCAAAGAATATATAGATGCCTACACTTGGAGTTATAAGGAAGTATGGCTTAGATCTGAAAGTAGCGGTCCATCAGTTGGTGGTCAAGACTAGTACTCGTCCTATTAAGCAAGCTCAAAGGCGCTTTAGGCCAGAGTTGGTTCCACTGATCGAAATAAAGTTAACAAACTCATTAAAGTTGGATTTATTCATGAAGTCAAATATCCTATATGGATTTTAAGTATTGTTCTAGTACGGAAGAATAATGACAAAATTTGAGTTTGTGTCGACTTTTGAGATATCAGCAATGCATGCCCTAAGGATGATTTTACAATCCCCATACCAGAGTTAATGATTGATGCCACCACTGGTTATGAGGTAAAGTCCTTTATGGATGGTTCATCCAGCTACAACCAAATCCGCATGGAGCCAAAAGATGAAGAGCTCATTGCATTTTGTACGCCCAATGGTATTTATTGCTACAAGGTGATGCCTTTTGATTTAAAGAACATTGACGCCACTTATCAAAGGGCTATGCAAAACATCTTTGATGATCTACTCCACAAGAATGTTGAATGCTACATAGATGATCTAGTGGTGAAGTCAAGAAAGAGAGACGACCACTTAAAAGACCTAAAAATGGTGTTTGAGTTACTTGAAAGATATCAACTAAGGATGAATCCATTGAAGTGTGCCTTCGGATTTACTTCCAAAAAGTTTCTTAGCTTCATTATGCAACACCAAAGAATTGGAATTGATCAAGCCAAGGTCGATGCAATTTTGAAGATGCTCGAGCCTCAAAACATTCTTGAGTTAAAAAGCCTTCAAGGAAGTCTAGCATATTTAAGGAGGTTCATCTCAAACTTGGCCGAAAAATGTCAACCATTTAGTCATCTCATAAATAAGGACACTCTCTTTGAATGGGACCAAACTTATAGAAATACCTTTGAGAGTATCAAATCATATTTAATGAAGCCACCAGTTCTTGTGGCACCCATGCTGGGAAAACCATTGATACTTTACATCGTGGCACAAGAGAGGTTAGTTGGAGTACTGCTAGCTCCAGAAAATAGTAAAGGCAAAGCAAACTCCCTTTACTATCTGAGAAGAATGATGACACCAAATGAGGTGAAGTATTCTCTGATTGAAAAGTTATATTTGACATTGGCTTTCTCTATCCAAAAGATTAAATACTACTTTCAAGCTCATATGGTCTATATTGTGTCTAGGGGAAATCCCATCAAGTTTGTGATGTCGAAACCAGGCCTCAGTTATCGACTTTCAAGGTGGTACCTTCAATTTCAATAGTTTGAGATTGTGTACGTTCCCTAAAAAGCTGTAAAAGGACAAGCATTGGCTGGCTTCTTGGAAGATCACCCAATACCTGATGACTAACAGCTAAGTGATGAACTTCTTGATAAAGATACAATGGCTGTTGAAGTTAGATCCCCATAGAATATGTACTTTGACGGTGCTGAAAATCAAGATGGAGCTGGTGCTGGTGTAGTGTTTGACACTCCACAAGAAGAGGTCATCCCCTACTCTTTTACCTTGATGAATTTTTTCTCCAATAATGTTGTTGAATATCAAGTGCTAATACTCAGACTTGAGATAACTGTCGACATAAAACAACTACAATTACAAGTCTTTGGTGACTCTCAATTAGTGATCAAGCAGCTTTTGGGAAGCTATGAAGTCAGAAAGCCTGAGTTAAGACCATATCATGATTATACACAGAAGCTTATGGAATGGCTTGGAGAAGTAACCCTCCAGCATGGGACAAGGAAATAAAATAAGTAAGCTGATTCCCTAGCTGATTTGGCCTCAACTCTAACTCTTCCAAATTAGACACGAGTTACTATCTGCCAAAAATGGGTGGTACCGCCATCAAATAAGAATGAGGATATAAAAGGTAAGGTTAAATACCTCATTGCCATTTCTGAAGCTGTAAAGGAAGATTGGCGACAACCTATCATCGACTACTTGTGTTATAGGATACTTTTGAAAGATCCAAGGAGAAGGACTAACATTCATTGTCGTGCACCTCTATTCCTTTACTACAAAGACACACTGTACAGAAGATTATTTGAAGGAGTACTCTTATGATGATTAGGAGAGGAAGAAACAATTCAACCTTTGCAAGAAGTGCACTCGAGAGTTTGTGGATCGCATCAGTCTGGACCAAAGCTCTATTTTCACATTAAAAGGATGGGATATTATTGGCCAATGATGGTGAAAGATTGCTTGGACTATGCTAGAAGATGCAAAGCTTGACAATTCCATTCAAATTTCATACATCAACCTCTAGAGGTAATACATCCAACTGTGGCATCTTAGTTGTTCAATGCTTAGGGAATGGATGTTATTGGTCCACTATCAAAATCTTCTGGTGGAAACTTATACATCTTGGCCGCGACAGATTACTTCTCAAAGAGGGCCAAAGCTGTTGCTCTCAAGGAAGTAAAGAAAGAAAATATTGCAAACTTCATCTGAGTGAACATTATCTACTGCTTTGGAATTCCTCAATACATAATAACTGACAATGGAAAGCCGTTTGATAACAAATTGATGAATAAGATTTTTGATCTCTTTGGCTTCAAGAAGCTCAAGTCTTCTATGTATCATGCTGCCGCCAAAGGCCTAGCTGAAGCCTTCTATAAGACTTTGTGCAATTTGTTACAAAAAATTATCTCCAAATCCAAATGAGACTGGCATGAACGAATGGAAGAATCTCTATGGGCATATAGAACAACTTATCATACACCGATGCAAGCAACCCCATACTCACTTTTTTTCAGAGTTGAAGCAGTCTTGTCACTTAAGTGTCAAATACCTTCTTTGAGACTGGCTATTCAAGAAAGGCTCTCCGATGAAGAAAATGCTAAGTTGTGTCTTATGGAGTTAGATCTCTTGATGAGAAGAGGATGGAGGCTCAATAAAATCTTGAATGTTATCAAGCCTGGCTATCTCGTTCTTTCTATAAAAAGGTTCGCTTAAGGTGTTTCCACGTTGGAGATCAAGTCCTTGCAGTAAGAAGGCCCATTATACCTTCTCATAAGTCTGGGTGAAAATTTACACCAAAGTGGGATGGACCATATGTCATACAAGAGGAATATTCAAATGGTGCTTACAAGCTTGTCAATGCAAATAGAGTGAAAATTGGTCCTATCAATGCCAAGTTATTGAAGAAGTACTATCCTTGAAGGGACATAACACTCCTTATGGAACAAGTATAAACTGCATATCTACTCCTAGCCTGCAAGAGTATAAACTGTGAATGGCTCCAAAAAAAATATCCGCTAGGTTGAAAACCTCGAAAGAGGCGGCCTAGGTAAAAGTTAGGATGCAAAAAAAAACACTCACCCCAAAACTACGTTGTGACTTGATCTTCTTCATTGAGGTACATAGGCGCTTGGAATTTTATTTTGAGTTCAGTTTCTTGAGTGTCAAAAAAAATACATGTTCCCCCTCATATAAAAAAATCAGTCTTCAAAAGACTTTTAACATCATCAATCTTTAGACTTGCACCAAGTGTTGGTGACTCAATGGGGGTAAATTCCTATGAAGTATAAGCTTCTTGGATATAAGTTGAAGTCTTAAAATTCACTAAGTCTTCATGTTGGAGCTTTCAAGTTACCATATTGGAGCCTGCAAGTTCACTAAGTCTGATAGTTGATGTCTTCAAATGACTTATGCATATAAGTTGAAGTCTTCAACTTTACTAAGTCTTTATGTTGGAGATTTCAACTTTACCATATTGAAACCTTCAAGTTCACGAAGTCTACAATTTGAAGTCTTCAGATTCTCTGTGACTATAAGTTGAAGTCTTCAAATTTTCCATATTAAAGCTTTCAGAATTTGAAAGTTAGAGTCATCGGGTTCTTTGATCTATAAGTTGAAGTCTTTAAATCCTTCAAACCTTCTTGAGTTTACCTTCCAATCTTCATGAAATTACCTTTTCTTATGGAGGGGACGCGTAGCCATCCCTATGCTCCATAAGATTACCACAAAGTTATCTTTTTTTATGGTGGGGACGAGTAGTCATCCCGATACACCATAAGATTATCATAAAGTTACCTCTTTCTTATGGTAGGTACGAGTAGTCATCCCTATGCGCCATAAATTACCATAAAGTTACCTTTCTTATGGAGGGGACGAGTAGCCATCTCTATATGCCACAAGACTACTATGAAGTTACCTTTTACCTTTAGCCATAAGACTACCATGAAGTTACCTTTTACCTTTGCCGTAAGATTACCACAAAGTTACCTTTTCTTATGGCGGGGACGAGTAGTCATCCCAATGCGCCGTAAGATTACCATAACATTACCTTTTACCTTTATTATGGCGGGTATGAGTAGTTATCCCTATGTGCCGTGAGATTACTATAAAATTACCTTTTCTTATGGAAGGGACGAGTAGTCATCCCTATGCGCCGTAAGATTATCATAAAGTTAGCTTTTCTTATGGCGGGAAGAGTAGCCATCCCTACGCACCATGATTATCGTTCTTATGGCGGGGACAAGTAGTCATCCCTACGCACCATGATTATCGTTCTTTCATGAAAGGCAATATCTTGAGCAAGAAGTTTAATCATGCATGGTTGTTAAAAATAAGAATAATAAAGAAATTTAAAAAAAAAGAGAGAGGAAAGGATACCTCGCTGTTGAAGCTCGAATACTGCGTCAAGGAATGCTAAAGAGTATGCTGTAAATAATGAGGAGTGCAGGGTATTTATAACTGTTGAAAGGTGGTGAGAAGAATTTGACTCTAATGCGAATTGTACTAAGAAGTTGGTAGTTGGAATCAAAATGTTAGGAAGCATATAACTTGCATGTCTCCCAATGGGAATTGGACTGCAATATTAGGTGACTGCATGTCTCCAATGAATTTGAATTGCAATGATGTAACTAATAAAAATGGAGTAAATTCTTGTCATGGCCGGATATTGGATTGGTGCATATTGCTGCCCACCAATAAATAATCCTGATGGCATTACAATTGTTTGTCATTATTATTATTATTATGGGTGGTCAAATTTTGTGAAATTAAATAGTGTTCCTTGGACATCATTTGATTTCAATTAAAGTATAAATTGTTACTTCAAGGCTAGGCTTCGAAAAAAAAAATTAAATATCTTGACAAGTCTTGAAGTAGGGGCACTTTGTAAGTAATAAAATTTTATTAAATTTAAATCCGTACAAAATTTGGATAATGTTAAATTTAAAATATATTAATCCTAAATAAATATTGTGGATTACTGTAATTGGATCAATTATCTAAATCAAAACATGTGTGGGTTTAATTAAAGTCCAATTCTTTTAATTGGGCTAGTCCATTAATTTGGGTTAAAACAAAATTAGCCCACTTTATCAAGCCCAATATGTCATCATATGCTAGAGGCCTAATCTGTGCCATATGTCAAATGATGTGGCATGCGAAGTCAAGTGAAGGAGCCAATGAGACCATGCCACGTGTCAAAATGATGCGGTAAATTAAAATCCCATAAGAAATGCCATGTCACTTAAATCTGATTGGCCAAAGAAAGTTCATATTTATCAAGACCATGTCAATTAAATCTGATTGGTCAAAGAAAGTTCATGTTTATCAGGACTCTTTACTTCCTACAACTATAAATAGGGGCCTCATAATTCAGAAAAGGGACCAACAAGTTTAACAAGAAGCAAGAGAGAGCTCGTGGATCAAAGCAGCAGATTTCTCTACAAATTTAAGAATTCAAGATCAGTTCATCAAGATTTCAAGATCAAGAGTACAAAGTTCAAGAACAAGCTCAAGATTTCAAGATCAAGAGTTCAAGATTCAAGAACAAGTTCAAGCTTCAAGATCAAGACTACAAGATTCAAGAACAAGCTCAAAGGCCCTTGAATTCAAGTACAAGTCGAGATCAAGTTCACCATGTTCTCAAATCAAGTTCAAGTTCAAGATCAAGACCGCAAGATTCAAAAACAAGCTACCAAGCCCTTGGATTCAAGTACAAGTCAAGATCAACTCCGTCAAGTTCAAGATCAATCTCGAAGCCTTGAATTTATAGTTGAAAAGGCGAATCAGAGGAATCATAGAGATTGTAACGCTTACTTATTGAAATCAATAAATTGATTATTGCAGTATTTTTCTTGTCTCGATTATTATTTTCGATCTCGAGAATTTTATTGTCCAATAGGAGTATTTTTTTAAAAAAATTTGATTTTAGATAAAATCTATATGAAACTTAAAATATTTAATTTTAAAATTTTAATTTAGTTGCTCAGTTAGTTTCATATTTTTTGAATTTAACTTTTTTTTAGAAACAGACCTTACCCGAGGCTCTCACCTCCCGTGGCGGTCAGGGGTTGAGCCTTACACCCTCAAGCTTTATCATAAATAAAATAAATGAAAGTACAAGGAGGGGGACATAGACCTTACCTCCGACCTATGGTGGTTCAAAGTTAACTAAACTACTAAGGCCAGTCGACTCATCCCTGATACTAAAAATGAAACCTAGATCTAAGCACCTAGAAGAGAGGACTCCTCTCCATACAATATAATCTAGAAAAACATAAATAAGGGAGACTCTCCCCTTACAAGGTAAGAAGAAAATCAAAACAAAACTTAATCCCTTTATGAAAGCTATAAACTAATGAGAATAGCATAGATGAAGATGATGAGATGGGATAAGCAAAACAAGTGAGTACCTGTGAAAGAAGATCCAACCCAAGTGAATCTAAGGAGGTTGCTTTATGTATTTCAACTTCTTTCATCTAAAATTAATCATTCCCAATAACCTCTAGTATCATGTGGTAACTGATGATAAGTATAATACTGCTCTGTACTGTCGATCATATGGCTGTGCTTGGAAAATATATCTGCTGGATAGTTTGCTTCTCTATAGACATGCTAATAATAAAAACAATCCAGTAATTTGATCAAATCTCGTAACTCAGTGATGTAATGAATAAGGTTCCAAGGAGGTGAAATAACTTGTTTGAGCCACCTAACAAGCAGCTCCGAATCAACTTCAAGAATAACCTTACTATAACTATGCTGAATACACCAAGTAATACCAAACGTAGCCACTTGTACTTTTGCCTGATTGTTGAAACCGATTCCAAGAGGAGATGCAAAAAGATATATTAACTTACCTATGTGATCTTTAATGATGCCACCAGCTCCTATCTTTCCCGGATTATCAATAGCACTACCATCCGTATTAATCTTAACCAAAGTAGAAGGAGGTTTCATCCATTTAACTTTTATCACCCTCATTTTATGTTGACAACTCTCGATCATCAAGACTAAGTCCTTCCAGCTACTAGGACACTGAATATAAGGATAAACAATATATAAAATCATGATAACCTGCTTAATGATGGAAAATTTAACTGTTCTAGCACTTGACGATTTGCCCCCGTACTTATTAGCACATTCGTTCTTCCATAAATTCCAGCAAATAAAGATAGGTAGAATATGAAGCATAAGTTTTTGGATTTTATTTTCTGATTTGGCCAGCCACTATTTCATAAGCAAGTTCTGCAAGGGTGTGACTGTATACTCCATTCCCATCCAATAAGAAAAATATTGCCATACATGTTTAGCAAAATTCTCAGAAACAAATATATGATCTATCGTGTCAAGCCCAGGTCTGTAGCAACAAGAATAATTTGCTGCATCCTTTTCGAATGAGATGATCTTTTCATTAGTAGGAATCTTCCCTCTAAGTGGTCTCCACAACAAAAAAGAAGTCTTGAAAGGAACTTGCTTATGCCAAGTAAGGAATTTAAATTCAAATATTAAAGATTTTGCATTCTTGTTTATATTTTGTTTTTTAAATTAGGAATTTTCTGGTGCTTATATATAGATTTTTTGTTAAGAAAATATAATTACTTTGACTTGTGTTTTTTTTTTTTTTAAAAATTGTAATTAGTTTATAATTTTTGAAATACAAAATTGACAGAATTTTAAAAGATATCGTTAGTGTGCATGTTAAGATTTTTTTCTCCTTTTCTTTTGGCAGTTGGCATTCTAAGGAGTAAAAAACGTGATTTACTTTGAGATTTTTATAAATGTACCATATATAATGAATGTCTATTTTACCACATATAATGAATACCTACTTTACCATATATTATGTATGTCTATTTATGAAAAAGTTACAAACCCCAAGGTTAGTTTTCCTCTATAAATAAAGTGGGTTTTCTTTCATTGTAATTAACTCCTCAAGAATCCCCATAATTCTCCTATCTTCTCTCTATTCTTCTTGTATTTACTTTATATTTCATAATACGTTATCAGAACGAGACTCTGCCAAACAAGGTGAGATTATAAATTTAAAGGTAATTTTATAGTTATTTGTCTTTTGCTACTAATGATGTAATTATTGTTGAATTTGAGAAAAAATAATTGTTTTAGAACCATTGATGTTTTAAATTTATTCCTCAAGAACAATATTATCAAAAGGGATGATAATATGTTGGGTTTAAGTCTCATCGATTTATTACCTAAGACGTCTCTATATGAATAAGACGTTGAGTTTGAATCTCAATGCATCATATTTATGATGTAATGATGGCTAAGGTCAAATAATGTCTTTGGTAAAAAGATAAGAAATTTGTCCCATTTAATATGCTTTATTCCCTGAAGTGAATGTGGTAGCAGCGCATAATATGTCTGAAAAAAGACAAATCAATTAAATGTACGAATATAAGCGTGAACGGACAATATGATAATGATCATAAAAAATGATGATATTTTCACACGCATAAGATATGTTAGAGAAAAATTCTCTACATCATATGTATGACTCGATTTAATCTTGTAACAACAATATCTTGAAAGAGGTTATAACCTATCAATTTGATAGGCTTAAGACACGATTATATTTTATTTATGGAAATGAGAATTTTAATTGTTATAAGCATAGATCCATTTCCTAGGGTGAATGTGATGATATTTAGTAAATCTCATCAATATAAATGTGCACTTGATTGTGGTGGTACCACAATCCACCTCCAAAAGAGATAGAATAATTGACAGGAGTTATTCTGAAATCTACTTTTCAACTAGTAAATCTGAAATCTATTCATATCATAGTAAATCTGAAATTTACTAAAGAAAAAAGTGTATGTCATGGTAAATTTGGAGTTTACTAATATAAAAGTTCATAAGTTGACATGAACTATTGCGACATCCCAAAGATGTGCATATTAAGTATTAAATACATATTGAAGAATTCAAAAATTCTTCCTGAGCTTTTAATGTTGCTTGTTCTCATGACAAGTTGGTTGGACCAACTAATGTTGGGATTGGATCCCTTAAAACCTGAAAATTATAAAAGGTGAATATGGGTCCGTTCACTTATCATGTGATATATTGAAAAGATGCATCAATAAGATGATCACATGTACATTTATTGCCAACCTGCAAGTTTGACATTCATAAAGTTTCTTGCTCAATAAAATTGGGTGAAGAGCATAACTTTCAGATTGTATAATTAAGATAATTTATCTTGATGATGATGGTTTAGTATCGAATGCCTTCAATAAATAGTTAAACCATTGAGAGCAAAAGCTTCATGTGTTGGTTTGAAATATTATATAAAAAAGTACTTTTATGCATCAAACCAATAAATTATGATTAATTTTTCCTCAAAGTTGGTTCTAAGTCAGGAATCACATGTTGTTCATATAATAATTTTGATGTACGGTATAAGATTAATAAATATGCCATGATGCACAAAGATGGATTCCTCAAAGAATAAAGAGGATGAAAGTTAGTTTTCCTAACATAGGGAAAATTATAAGCAGCTGTGAAATATGTTAAGAATAATCATTAGATCCTCATTCAAAGGATAATTCAAGTTAAACGCCGTAAGCATCTCATATTTAAGCTGCAAATGCTCCTATTTTGTGTACCTAAAGGACAAAGTCTATGTATATTTGAAGTGTGATAGACCAATTGGTTTCAAATAAAATAATTCTTGAAAAGCATAAAGAACAAATAATCATAATAAGAAGACAATGTGCTTTTGAAAAACCTACGACATAAGGTTGAGAGACCTGAAAATAATGTAGTGATGAGATCTCAAAATGCTATGTCGCATTGTGAATCGATACAAAATGAGAAATCGTCGATGATATCTTTGGTACAATATTGTAAAAGATTATGAGGGTTTGAGTTCTAAGTTTATTTAAGCATGCTTCCATTGAAACATTATCAAGTGACATCAAAGGATGCATCTTGATAAACATAAAACTTATTTGCTTTGCAGTCCATACACTTAAAGATGTCGCACATGATATGTTGAATATTGTCACTTGACAAAATTTATATGAAAACTTGTTTAAGGATTCAAAATTTTTGAAGCATATAAGAGTTTCTAGGAAACTTTTTATAATCCTTATATTGTATAAGCTTATAACTTGAAAATTGTTGAAACTCTTGGAGATTTTTCAAAAGCAATAAATTATTTGCTGAAATGAGAAATATACCAATTTAGATTGGTTATGAAGTACCATATATTAGTGCAATTGGTGCACTTATGTATCTTGTAAATACTACAAGGCTTGATATAGCTTTTTCAGTTAATTTATTAACAAAATTATAGTCCCGATCTTATTGGTCATGCTGATGTTGGGTACTTATCTGACCTGCATAAATCTCGATCTCAAGAATGCAATGTGTTCATATGTGGGAATACTGCCATATCTTGGAGATATACAAGGCAGTCTATCATAGCCACTTCATCGAGCCATGCTGAGATAATAACTATTCATGAAGCAAGTCGAGAATGTGTGTGGTTAAGGTCCATAATAATACATCTCATTCTAGAAAAATATATTTGAAATGTAACAAAGTACCCACAATTTTATATGGAAATAATGCAACATGCATAACACAACTTAAAGAAGGATTCATAAAAAGAGATAGAACGAAACACACTTCATTAAAGTTTTTCTACATACATGAGCTCCAAAAGAATGGTGATATTAACGTACAACAGATTTGTTCAAGTGACATGTAACTGATTTATTCACCAAGTCTCCTTCAACTTCAATTTTCAAGAAGATGGTGCACAAGATCAGGATGCAAAAGTTCAAGGATGTTTTCATTGGGGGAGTTAGTACGCGTTGTACTCTTTTTTCCTTACGAGGTTTTATCTCACTGGGTTTTCCTTGTAAGTTTTTTAATGAAGCAACATTTATGAGTATTATCTATCAATTAGGCATTCAAGGGGGAGTGTTATAAATGTACCATATATAATGAATTTCTATTTTACCATATATAGTGAATACCTTACCATATATTATGTATGTCTATTTATGGAAGAATTACAAACCCCAAGGTTAGTTTTTCCCTATAAATAAATGGATTTTCCTTCATTGTAATTCATCCCTCAATAATCCCTCAAGAGAAATAAAGAAGTCTCTCTCTTCTTCTTGTATTTGATTTACATTTCATAACAGTGATAGTTTTATTTGTGCAAATATGTTTAAGAAGTTTTTATATTTTTTAATGATAAATTAGTATATTTTAAAAATAGTTATATTTGTTAGTTATATTTCTTTATTTAATATTTAACTTAATTTTTTTTTAAATTACTGTTTTTATGGTACTGACACATGGCCTTTTCCCTCTCCTATTAGTAATAGATAGATTTTAGTTATATATAGGGAATCTTTCATAAATAGCGGCACTTTGCTATAAAATCCACCTTCCATAGCCACATTTTACATAATTACCATTTATAACTGTTGTATTCGATTCACAACCGTTGTATTCACTTTTACTCAGTGATTCGTATTCATAAAAAATATAAATACACTACATATTTAGTTTCACCAAAAATACTACCATTTTTTTTTATATATATTTTTTTGTCGTGTTTTCCCCGTTTTTTCTTCTTCTTTTTTCTACTTTTTCCAAATTTTTTTTCTTTTTATTTTTTTCTCTCTTTAATTCCTAACTTCTATTTCTCTTTCTTCTTTTCTTTTCTTCTTTAATTTTCTTTTTTGTACTTATTTTCTTTATCATTTTTTTTTGTATTTTCTAAAAATATGGCTAGTAGAGCACAAGTCATGGATGATAACATAAATATCTCAATTGTTTATCGTATTTGTAGTCACACTGTCATTTATATTTTTTAATTCATAAATACAACTGTATTTGTGTTTATATTTTAAAGTTCTCCCTTGTATTTATATTTTATAGTTCGTATTTGTATTTGAATTTTATAGTTCGCACTTTTATTTGTATTTGTTAGTTTGCACCATCATTTATATTTTATATCATTCGCATTTGTATTTTAAAGAACTGTTTTGTATTTATATTTTATAATTGGTTGCATATTATATTGGATTATATTTATATTATGGTGTTATTGTGTTTGTATATTTTGATTATATTTGGATTATACTTGTATTTGTATTCTATTTTCATCGATACCTTTTTATTTTTAAAGAATTATTTTGTATTTGTAAGTTGATTGCACTATGTAAAATTTATCATTTGTATTTATATACAAACAAGTAAATACATTAATTTTATTTTCTTGATTCTAAAATATATAAATATGTAATGTGTCATTTGATACAAATGTACCGTTTTGTATTTGTATATCAAAATTATCATTCATATTTGTAAATAAACAAATATAACTTGATACAAATACAATTACAAACAAATGAAACAAATGATTTTACAAATACAAATACAGTATGTATTTGTATATATTGCACTTGTATAAAAATTTGAATTATGTTTATTTGTATCAATAAATACAACTCGTATCAATAAATACAAACAAGTATTCGTAGAAAGAAATTCAATCGTTCCTTTTCAATAATTAAAAAATATAAATGATAATTTGCACTTGTATTTGTATGTTATAGTTCACATTTGCATTTGTATTTTATAGTTCGCACTTGTGTTTGTATGTTATAGTTCGCATTTGTATTTGTGTTTGTTAGTTCGCTCAAATGAAAAGAAGGAGAAAAAATGAAAAGAAAAAAAAAAGAAAAAAGAAGGAGAAAAAATGAGAGAAAAAGAAGGAGAGTGATAAAAAATAGAGAAAAAATACAAAGAAAAAGAAAAAAAAAAGGAGAAAAAATGAAAAAGAAGGTATGAAAAAAAATGAAAAAGAAAAAAGTGAAAAAAAGAAAAAAGGAAGAGAAAACAACAAAAAAAAAAGGAAAAGAAAAAATGAAGAAAAAAACTGAAAAAGGAAAAAGAGAGAGGAAAATAATAGAAAATAAAAAAAAAGAGAAAATACACGTGAAAGACTATGAATTGTAATTGGGAATAATTAATAGGTAAGATAGGGTTATGAATTATAATTAATTGAAACTTAGGCTAAATAGGATAATTAGGAGTCTATGTTTGCTAAGATATGTAGTTATCCCTTATCAATATTTACCACGCATATTGAAATACGTCTTTAATACGTATAATATATTGAATTCAAATTGTACTAAATTTGTTGTTTATTTTTTCTCTTATTAATGGTGTTAAAAATATATTATAATTAAATTTTAAACAGCTAAATGCTATTTGAGTTAGTTTATGTGTTATTTTATTAAAAATGTGTTTAAAAATGTATTATATATGTATTTTGTTATTTTGGTTAAAAAAAATTATGCTATCAACTCTAAGAAGAAAAATGTACTATAATTGATAAATAAGACTACATATTTATACTATTTGTGTAAATATCCTAACTCGTTACGCTTGTTAGCTGGCTTATGATAGTTACCAGTTCCAATTCAAGTTATTCCTTTTTTTGTGTATAAAAATTATTTACACAACTATATCTTCAACTTCAATTCATTCAAATAAGGTGAAAAAGATTTTTGATATCTATAGCCAAATACTTTCTAAGACCGTTCTATAATTTAATAAGACAATTCTAATTATAATGATACAAAGTTTAAATTTGTTAGAAAATTCAATTTGTTGGTGAAATTACACATTTTTAAATTGAGGTATCTATGAAATTTTAGATTCTAATCGTTTCATGTATACGAAATTCTTTTCTTTTTTCCCATATCAACCTATTTCAGCGAGAAATATATGAAAATCATTTCGTATGGTGGGTAAATATTTGCATTTATTTAGTACTAACGAAATGATCAGATGAACCATTGTACTTGTCCGAGTTTGTAATGAGGATATTTTTACTTATCTTTGTCATCTGAACCCTTTAACCCATTAAAACATAGTATTTTAAACCCTTTTGACGCATATGTGGTATTAAATTGCTGAGATGGAAAAATGCGTGCAAAAACATTTTTTAGTCGAGTGAATCAATATTTTCTATTTAAAAATATTTTAACAAATTAAAAAATAATAAATTTAAAATAAGCCCAAGCACCACCACTAACCCCTATGCAGCACCAACCCTACCACACTAGCCAACCATCCCCAACCCCCCTCCCTCCCCCACACATCCCCTCGCCTCGTCCCAAAATCAATTTCTCCACACCTCATGTTCATCTTCTTCACCCTACCCACCCCAACTCTTCACCAGCCCACTCCATCCAACTTCTTCTCCCATTCAATTGAAATAACAAAAGCTCTTCAATATACACATTCAAAACTCTGTACCATTTGTTAAGACTTGTGAAGTTTTGATGATTGACAAGAGGCCATGGAACAAGTAAGCATAACTAGTTCATGAAAAACTCTTTCAAAAGAGTTCAACTTGCAAGAGAACTTTTTGTGGATAAATTCATATGAGCAAAAATAAAGGAAAGAAAATTTGTTACTTCAGATAAGCATTAGAAGATCATCATGTGCTGAAAAGAAAAGTTAGTGTTTCACTACAATACTCAAGAAGAAAATCTAAGAAGCATAGGAGTCCTTGTGGAGTTGAAAGTCCACTTGGTTGTGAAGATCAATAGAAGTTATAAATATTCAAGAACTTTCAAAACGAAATTCTTGAACAAATACCGAGATGAAAAAAGGAAGAA
Source organism: Capsicum baccatum var. pendulum (assembly GCA_030864225.1). Lineage (NCBI taxonomy): Eukaryota > Viridiplantae > Streptophyta > Magnoliopsida > Solanales > Solanaceae > Capsicum > Capsicum baccatum. Next base: position 230,625,846 of record CM061560.1, on the reverse strand, counting down.
TACGAGCAAACAAGTAAGAACAATATTTGAGAGAGTTCTACCTGGCTATCGAAGTGCAACCTAATATAGTGAACCAGACTGAAGAACCAGATTGAAAAGACTTGTTTTATCCATGTGTCTAACAATCTTCTACTAGAAAGTTTATTGAGTTGTAATTTTCGTACCTTTTTAGTGTCAGTGTGTTATAAACTGGTTTAGGAGTGTCTACGAGTTGGGATAACTCAAAGACTTGGGAACATAAACTTTGAGAAATTTGTGTGTTTTTGAGAATTAGAGTTAGTTCCTAGGGTTGCTAGAATTTTATAATCTGATTTTCAAGTGGAAACTTGAAGTGTGTTTCAACAGTCTGAGGAGATTGTTGAACATTAGAAATTAGAGTTTATAGTTCTTTAGGTTACAGAGTTTATAATCTTTTGTTGAGAGGCTCATTGTGTTTAGTGAAGTTGAGGTTAAATCTTGTAGAGATACAAATCGTGATTTTTTTTACACCTTTTGTGAGTGGGTGTTTTTCACGTAAAACTATCATGTTCATTATTTACTGTCTTTACTTTCTATTGTAACACATTAGACAACCCGGTCCATCTGTAGACAAAAATAAAACATGACTCACGTGAGTTATTAGGATGTGTAGAAATATCACCATTCTTAGGACTTTGACCACAACACTAACCTTTCACCTAATTTTTCTGCTTCATTTTTTTTTTTTGAAAAAATATGGAAGAAAAACAAACAAGCAAGAATTTAATTTATCATGAAGATTAATTTGGTGTTGCTAATAGTAAATTCGGTTTTGATCTACTAGCTAGTGTCCTGAGAAAATTGAAGGAAAGGTGTCTTTTAAGTCTTGAATGAAGGATTGGTGACATTGACCAACTTAAAGGGTGAAACATAATTAAAAAACTTGATTAGGTTAATTGTGGACTTGATTAATATTTTCTAAACTTCTTAATCTTTTTAAAAATACAAATTAACCTACACCCACAAAACTTTCCTCCCTCCGCAAATCAATCTCTCTCTCTTCTCTCGATAGTTTCTCTCTCTAACTTCTCCCAACCAATAACTTTTCAAATTTCTCCCTTCAATCTTGTGCAACTTCAACCTCTGGCAACAAATAGTTTTGAGTTCTTGCCCGTTCCTTTTTTACTTTCAATCGTTAGTCGACGTGACAACATTCTCCAGCGACAACAACTTCTAGTTCTTCATTATTTCTTTTTTATTTTCACAAGTAAAAAATTAGGGCTTTTAAGTTATGAAGAAAATGAGGAACTTGATTTGTTGGTGTTTGTTATTTTTTTTTAATGTTTGTTATTTTTTAGTTGAATTTCTCATCTGAAGTATCTGCTACTGCTATTTTTTTAATAATGGATAAAACATGTAACGTGAATCCAACAGATGAGTATTTGTTGCAACATATATGACTAATCTGTTGCAACATATATGACTAATATGTTGAGCAGATTAGTAATCTATTGCAACATATATGACTCATCTGTTGCAACATATATGACTAATTTGTTGCAACAAATGAGTAATCTGTTGCAACATATATGACTAATTTGTTGCAACATATATGACTAATCTGTTTCCTCGTGGGGTGCACCAGTTCTGTTCGTGCATAAGAAAGATGGATCTCTTAGAATATGTATTGACTACCGTCAGTTGAATAAAGTCACAATCAAGAATAAATATCCACTGCCCTGAATCAATGACTTATTCGGCCAACTTCAGGGTGCTAGTTATTTTTCTAAAATAGACCTTAGATCCGGCTATCAGCTCAGAGTCAGAGAATGTGACATTGCAAACACAACTTTTAGAACTTAGTATGGTCATTTCGAGTTTCTAGTCATGTCTTTTGGTCTCACAAATGCCTTGACAACCTTTATGGACTTAATGAATCGAGTGTTCAAGCAGTACTTAGACATGTTCATCATAGTCTTCATTAATGATATTCTTGTCTATTTTCGTAACAAAAATGATCATGCATACCACCTCGGGATAGTATTGTAGACTCTTAAAGAACACCAGTTGTTCACTAAGTTCAGTAAGTGCAAATTTTGGCTAAGATCAGTAGCTTTCCTTGGCCATATTATTTTTGATGATGTCATTAAATTTGATTCTCAAAAGATTGAGGTGGTAAGAAACTGGCCCAGACCCATCTCTTTATTAGATATCAAGATTTTTTTAGGTTTGGTTAGCTATTATCGGTTGTTTATTAAAGGGATTTTTTCTATTGTATCTCCCATATCTAGATTGACTCAGAAGAAAGTTAAGTTTCAGTGGTCAGATTCTTGTGAGAAGAGTTTTCAGAAGTTGAAGACTCGACTCACCACAACCCTAATTTTGACATTACCAGATGGTTCAGATGGGTTTTTTATGTACTATGATGCTTTCAGAGTTTGCTTGGGGTGTGTTTTGTTGTAGAGGGGTAAAGTTATGGCCTATGCCTCTAGACAACTTAAGCCCCATGAAAAGAATTGCCCTACCCTACCCATGTTTATATGGGGTAAAATGTTTTGTTGTATTGTGTTTGCCTTGAAGATTTGGAGGCACTAATTGTATGGGGTGCATGTTTCTGTGCTCATAGATCACAAAAGCTTACAGTTCGTGTTTTTGGAGAAGGATTTGAATCTGTGTCAGAGGAGATGGTTCGAATTGTTGAAAGATTATGATATGAGTCTTTTGTATCTTCCAATCAAGGCCAATGTAGTGGAAAATGCACTAAGTAGATTGTCTATGAGTAGTGTTGCTCATGTTGAGGGTGATAAGAAGAAATTAGTTAGAGAAGTTCATTAGCTTGCCAGATTAGGTGTTTGTTTGGTTGATTCATTTGAGGGTAGTGTTTGGGTTCGGAAGAGTTCAGAATTTTCTTTGGTTGCTTAGGTGAAAGAAAAGCAGGATAGGGATCCTAGTTTGGTGAAGTTGAAGGAGTCAGTAAGAGATCAGAAAGTAGAGGTTTTCTCCCAAGGAGGATATGGTGTGTTGCATTGCTAGGGTAGACTGTGTGTGTCATGTGTTGATGATTTAAGACAACAAATTCTTGTAGAAGCACATGGTGCGCATTACTCGATTCATCCATGGTCCACAAAGATGTACCACGATCTATGGGAAATCTATTGCTGGAGCAGGATGAAGAGGGATATTGTAGAGTTTGTGGCTAACAGCTCCACTTTTTAACAGTTTAAGATTGAGCATCAGAAGCCTAGTAGGTTTATGCAGGAGTTCATTATTCGTACTTGGAAGTGGGAGAAAGTGAACATGGATTTTGTGATAGGTTTGCCTCGTACTCGTCGACAACATGATTCAATTTGGGTCATTGTAGACAGGATGACCAAATCAGCCCATTTCTTGCCAGTTCAAATTTCTTATTCAGCCAAGGACTATGCCAAACTTTATCTTAAAGAGTTGGTTAGGTTGTATGGTGTTTGTCTATCTATTATCTCAGATAGAGGTACTCAGTTTACCTCTCATTTTTGGAAGGCCTTTCAGGAGGGTCTTGGTATCCAAGTTCACCTTAGTACAACCTTTCACCCTTAGATAGATGGTTAGGTAGAGAGGACCATTCAGACCCTTGAGGAAATGTTAAGGGCATATATAGTTTACTTTAAAGGCTGTTGGGATAACCACTTGCCTTTGATTGAATTTGCATATTATAACAGCTATCATTATAGTATTTAGATGGATCCATTTAAGGCTCTATATAGGAGGTATCAAATTATTTGATTTGAGTAGGTGAAATAATTTTAATAGGTCCTGACATGGTGGTTGATGCATTGGAAAAAGTACAGTTAATCAGGAAGAGGCTTAAGGAAGCCTAGAGCCGACATAAATCTTATTCAGGTGCGAGGGGAAAGGATCTTGAGATTGAGATTGGTGACTTTGTATATCTAAAGATCTGTCCTATGAAGGGATTAAAGAGGTTTGGTAAGAAGGGGAAGCTTAGTCCCTAATATATTGGCCCTTACAGAGTTTTGAGCCATTTAAAAAAGGTAGCTTATGATCTTGAGTTGCTTGTAGACTTAGCATCAGTACACCCAGTATTCCATATCTCTTTGTTAAAGAAATGTATTGGTGACCCAGCTATATTTGTTCCCCTCAAAAGCGTAGATGTTAAGAACATCCTCTCTTATAATGAAATTTCAGTTGAGATACTTGATCGACAAATTCTTAGACTAAGGAATAAAGAAGTTTCCCTAGTCAAAGTTCTTTGGCTGAATTAGTCTATTGAGGGAGCCACTTGAGAAGTAGAAACAGACATACAGGCCAAGAACCCTTATCTTTTCTCCACGAAATTAGATTCAACTTAAGGTAACAATGTTCTTAGAATTCCTATTTTCCATGCTCAGTTTCATCTGTATATTATTTTTATACCAGTCATGCATTTACAGAACCAATTTAGTCATGTGTTTTTCTTCAGACTCAGTCATGTAATCATATTTTTATCAGGTATATCCAACATATAACCTAAGTTCCTCTGTGTTTTTAACTTAACTAGTCTCATTCAAGGATGAATGTTCCAAAGAGGGAGATATTGAAATACCCCCAAAATCCAAACCAATGTTAGAGCCATGTTTCAAGCTCATGCATAGCACATTATAACTCTTTGGTAGTGATAAGCATAAGTTTGATGTATAGTAAGGCCTCAAATAACTCCCAGCTATTAGACATATCAAAATAATCCTTACTAATTGAATTTTTGACACGAATGTTGCTTTAATCAACTTCAAATAAACATATCTTTTGTTCTATTGAGAATTTTCCAGCTCAAGACCCATCATATGATAGAAAATTGAATTATATTTCCAACGATACTGATTTTTCCCAAATCCGATACTAGGGTGAGAAGTTATGACACTTGTAGAGCAAAACAGTAGCAGGCCGTGTCGTGGTGATGGCCGAAATCACGTTCGTCCCTTTTCTAGTGTTTTTCCAGTGTGTCACCACGATTGCCGCCGTATCACGCCAAGGGAAGATTTTGCAGTTGTCTTTTTCCAGTGAAGCACTGCGATAGGCATGACATTGTGCCAAGCTTTCAGTTTGGGATTGTCTATTTCCAGAGGCGCAATGCAATAACACCGCGTCGTGCCATATAGTAAAAGTAGGATTGTAAGTTTTCCAATGGACCGACATGATTGCATCGCATCGCGCCAGAGCTAGAAATCAGGATTTCAAACTTTTGCGATTTAAATTTCAGGGATTGTCTAGTCTTTTCCCAAGGCCGTAAATTCATCTGAAACACAAAATTAAAACCCTAAAGGGGCATTATAGGCCCCATTACTCATAATTCCTCTCCAAGAAACTAGTCTTTTTTAAAGAACAAAAACCCTAGCCTTCAAAATGCAAGATCAAAACTCAAGAATTCACCATCAATTCTCACGAATTCATCAACCCAGGTATGTTAAGTGTTCATCTATGGGCTTCTTTCACCCATGGATACCAAATATCCAATTCTAAATTCAAAGTTGGGATCTTTACATGTTTTCATGATTTTAATTGTGATTTTAACCATGAATTCCCGTTAATTGTAATTCTACCCCATGTTTACATGCAATTGTTGTTGATATTGAACCCCATACATTTGAACAAGGCTATTCGCTGATTTAAATCATACTTGGTGATGTTGATGTTGAAATCATCCTATTTCTACAAGATTTAAACTATTCTCATGCTTAATTTGAACTATGAATATCAAGTGTTTGATGAAATGCCTACAAGAATGAAATTTTGATAAATGCTTTCATATTATGTCCTCCAAGTTTAGCACTATTTTACTACTGTTGCATCGAGTAATGGGGGTTATGAATATCTGAAAACTTAGTTGTTTACTTAGTCTCAGTATCTTTAGAATAGCGTTAGAATATGTTATGAGCATTATCAGTTCAGTCAGTCATCATAATCAGTTAAACTTAGAACAATTTAGTAGTTTGATTTAGTTCAGTTGGGAGTAGGATTTAGCACCGAGCGAGTGTAGGAATGGCGACTTCATTGTCAGATAGGCAGAATCATTAGTAGCAGTCCGTGTACTCCAAAACTATGTAGCCAATGTAGGATATGAGAATTCACCTATCAGTTTAGGATTGACTACCTCGCAGGGGTCATCCGTCAGTTTTGGCTTGACATCCTTAGTCCTTCAGGAAAGTACATCGGTGGATTCACACAGCTATTGTTTGTACCCATGGCATAGTACTGACACCCTTCCAACTGGGGTCATAGGTTGGACCCTAAATTTTCTTATTGGGGCATGTAGGTTAGATGATATCTCCCATAATCTCAGTCCATTAAGCAGTTCAGTAATTCAGTTTCAGTTTGATTGACCATAGTATAAAGATATCAGATATTTCACTATTTCAGTATTCAGTTTATAGATTCTATTTAGAACATGATTTATGCTTGGTCACATATCTATCAGTATTTACAAATTTCATGCATTCTATTTAGTACCTCATGCTATTCATTTAGTCAGTTATTACTTATGCACATGAAACCTTGCATATCATCCTACCTCATTTAGCATACTATTACATTCAAAGTACTAATTAAATACTCTTTTATTGCATTATGATGTATTATATCATAGGTTTGGATACTCAGTTCCCGGATTATGCATAGACCTTCCAAATTATTAGCCGTAGCAGTGGTGAGTCCTCATATTTTGAGGACAGACTATATTTATTTTCATACTTTCAGTTCAGTAGTCAGATGGAGTTAGTTGGGGCCTTTCCTATCAACTATTATTTAGTCAGTAGAGGCTTTTCAGACTAGTACAGACAGTCAGTCAGTTTTGTTACTATTTTATTAGTTTCATATAGTTGTTTTCAGCAGTTGTTTCAATATTCATTATTCGGTATTGTTTTCAGTTGCTAAAACCTTATGGCTTATCAGTTGCTCTTCTGTATATGTTATTATATTATTCATTCCTCATAGCAGGTACTAGCTCATGGGTTGGCTTGTGGTCTCTCGGGACCGTAAGAACCGTGTGGCGCCCAGGGTGTACTCTTGGGGCGTTACATAATTATTGGTAAAATATAATATTTTATTAACTAGTAATAGTAATTGTATGTCAGAGAATCTATAATAACATTCTAACTTCCGTAATTTTGATGTTTAATATGGTTTTACGCTAATAGACCAAATTTGTGCTTGGTTTTAATGAGATTACTATAATATAATATTTACATTAATTATTATTTTTAAAGATACCTAGCTCAAATTAGACAAGAAAAAATAAATGGAGAAATTATATCTAAGTTGCCCACTTCAAGATCAGTAACCATTGTCACGACTCAAATTACCGGATCGTGAGGGCATCTACTCTAATATATCTAGATAAGAGAATCCCTTACCACCCTTTCAATAAGATATGAAGAAGTCTAAAAACAAGTTACAAAATAACCAAATTTTGAATACAATAGATTTTACAACATATAAAAATGAGGAATGAAACTAATCAAGGACCTAGTATAAACAGGGACATGAGCTTTTAAATTAAGAAAGATAAGACTGTACACTACTTTTACCTTAAATCAAAGGAGTAGAAGCTAATGGAGATCACTATCCATGTCATTTGTGAAGCATCCACTAATCCTGCAACCATACTATACCTCAAAAAGGGTATAGCAAGAGTAGCATCAGTACAAACAACATGTACTAATAGGTATCATTGGCTGACTAGGTTTATATCATGTAAACACAATATAAAAATCATAAAAATATGATAACTTATATAATAATTTAACTTGTGAACTTTCATTCCCTTATCCTATCTTTATCCCTTATTTTAACTAAGAGTACTTTTATTCTTATTCATGGTGATCATTCATTGCCTTTACATCAAGTGTTATCCTTCTTTACTCTTACTTGTTTAACCCCAATAGCTATAAGTCAATTTATTTTACTTACACCTCAATTAATCACTATGATAAATGAAAACTAATAATCATCATCTTGTAACGAGTATAATTATGATTACCAATTATGATAAATACCTCAAGTTTTTGACACTTATTCTTTCCAAGTTTATAACACTTAGCCTTTTCAAGTAACTCTACAACTTCACGTACAAGTCAAAATATAAAAATTCATGTCGAACCATGACCAAGTCAACAGTCCTGAATCTAACAATATCCAAGTCAACAAATCGTGACTCTAACAACAAGAATCCTAAAATATATGACAAGTAACCAAACCACACAATAATTTTAAATATATCAAGCAACATCATGATCTGGTTCACTCAAGGAATCCAGAAGAACAACCATAATATAACTCGGCCACTCATGGAACCAATATAAATAGCAATATTTTGTACACATATGCTAAGGGCCATCCACTAGCCATGATCTGAAGGGAATAAGCTCTTATTCATATATTGTACCAGTGTAGTACCCGAGCCAACCAATGAATCATATCAACCAATTTTACAAAGATGTCTAAATTTTAGCACATCACATAATAATAACAGATATCACAACAATCAAAATCACAATGAGAATAAACAATCATACCTGTACAGTCAACAAGGCTTTAATATAACTCATTATATACAATTACCACTTGAATACCATTTAGTGATTATCTTCCTGAAGCATGAATTGTGATAATAGACAACTTCTTAAATACTTTGTCAACTAGAGTTAATCAGTTTATGTAAACAATAATCATTCTTTAAAATTTCAAATTACAAGTAGATATGATTCACTGGTTTCATCAATTATAACATCTCTGACGATCAATTCATGGCTTATTCAAGTAAGCATTATCAAACCATATTCATTAAACTCTAGTTCAATATTGATAAGTTCATTCACTAATCTAATCCTCTTTTATTTATATTGATATCAAGAATTCTACTATTTATCTAGCATCCCCTACATCCAAGTCATTACTAGGTTCATATAATGACCCTCCAGGTCATTTCCTTATTTTGTGTGTATTTCTAGTATTTAGAGTCTTTTTATAGTGGCTACAGGTCATTTTATGCCTTGTCAAAACTATCAGTTCAATTATCGGATAGTTTGTTTAGATTTTAGGCTCATTTTTGTGTTTTGAAGCTTTTGATATTTAGGATTTAATCTCGGGACAAGACTCCTAGTAGATTACTTTAGATGAGAATTCTGACAATACCATCAACTTTGGAATATTGATTTAGGCTAGAGAGACCCTTGGTTCAGGTCCAAAGGCTTTTAAACTTATTTTAGACAATTGGACAGATAATATGAGAGATAAAACTATAGGTGTGGGCCCTATACTTAGTCAAAACAATCTCAAATGATATTTTTGATGGTTTCATTGAGTCTAGAACGTCAAATTTGGTATGATAACATATTTCATTTGCATGCATGGGATTTCAAACAAATTTCGAGCACCTGGTCGGAGTTCGTTTGGACTCAAAAGAAATTTGGTGTATCAGGTTGCTGATGTGACCTCTTAAGCAATCATATAACAGCTTAAGTAGTCATCGCGTAAGCTACATAGTGTCGCTTAAGCAACCTTAACTATTTGGTCTAGGATAAGTTAAGCGATGTCTATGTCCGCTTAAGCGGGCATCGCTTAAGTGGACTGGGAGCTGCTTAAGCAATACTCGACCCTTTGGTACTAGATCGCTTAAGAAATCATGGAGCCGCTTACGCAAAAGGGTGACCACTTAAGTGGAACCTGGTGGCTATTTATCCCATTTTCTCCTCCCGATTTCCAACATTTGTTCCACCATTTTCATACCAAATCGAGAGCTCAAAGATATGAAAAAGTGGATAAGCATCTATATAAGTTAAGGTAAGCTAGCCCAACTCTCCTTGGTCATTCCCCATTAATTTTTTCTTTTTATTTCCATTCTAATTCATGGTAAATTCTTAGAAATTAGGTCCTGAATTTCTAAACTTTAAAGGTTGATTGAGGATCTGATTTGTGCTCAACTTTTGAGCACACATTCCTTGTCCTTCTAGGAACCTCATAACTAGTTCAATTTTCAATTTCATTTGCGAGTACTATAGGCCCGTTCTAGACTAAAAATTTTGAGTTGACCCTTAATATAGCAATATGGGTCTCATTTACTCCTAACAATGTATAAATTACTATTTTGATAGTGTGATGGTATTTTAGGTTCGTGGAGAAAAGGCGAATGATTTATGGGCGAACTGAGGACTTGCAATATGACATCGAAGTAGGCTTCAATTTACTTTTCTTCATGAGATAGTGTATTATATTACATGTTAGATATGGATGCGAGGATATGATATTAGGTAGAACACCGTGACTTAGCCTACTTTATGAGTTTGGGGTATAGAAGGGTAATTAACTGTAATACCTCAAAAATTCAAACCAATGTTAGCATCTTATTTCAAGATAATGGACAGTACATCATGTTTATTTTATAGTTTTATGAGTTAGTTTGATGTATATTAAGGACTTAAATAATTCTCATCTATTAGACTAATCAAACTAGTCCTTATTGATTGAAATATTGATAAGAATATTGCTTTGGTCAACTTTAAAAGAGTATATCTTTTACTCTTCTAAGAATTTTCCAGCTTAAGACTCACCAAGTTGTAGGAAGTTGAATTATCTTTCCAAAGATACAAATTTCTCCCAAATCAGATACTCGGGTGAGAAGTTATGGCACTTTTAGTGAAAATAGTAGCTTAATACAAGCAGCACCGCATTGCGGTGAGCCCAAAATGGTGTTTTTCCTTTTCCAGTGTGCCATCGCAATAAACATCACGTCGTGCCGATGTACCATTTCACAATTGTCACTTTCTAGTGAGGCTTCGCGATTGGCACCATGTCGTGCCAAAATTCAAGTTCATAATTGTCTTTTTTTAGTGGCTCAATGCGATAGTACCACATTGCACCGCTGGGAAAAATGGGGTTCTCCAATTTTCCGGTGGACCAATGTGATTGTACCGCATCATGCGGGGTATCAAAATTGGGATTTCTAAGTTCGTGATCTATTTTTTCTAATGACTGTTTGGTCATTTCCCAAAGCCCTAAATCCATCAAAACACGGGATTTAATCCCCAATAAAGCATTATTTGCTCATTTTTTTCACAATTCTCTCAAATAAAACTAATCTTCTCGCAAGAATAAAAAACCTAGCCTTCAAAATTCAAGATCAAATCTTAAGAACTCACCATCAATTCTCACGAATTCATCAATCTAGGTATGTTAACTGTGCATACATAGGTTCCTTTCACCCATGGAGTTCAAGTATCTAAATTTAAATTTAAATTTGTGATCTTCATAAGTTACGATGATTTTAAATTGTTATTTTAACTATGAATCTTGACTTTATACTATGTTTATATGAAATTGTTGTTGTTTATCAAATCCCACATGTTTTAATGTTGTTACTAGCTGATTTAAATCATGATTAAGTGTTACTGATGTTAAAATTATGATATTACTCCAAGTTTTAAACTATTCCTATGTTAAGCCTACACCATGCATATTAAGTGTTTGATGAAATGCTTACAAGAATGGACTTTTAATAAATGTTTTCATATTATGTCCCTAAAGTTCAGTACTATTTTACTATTATTGATATTGAGTCCTGGGGGTTATGAATACCCAAAAACTTAGTTGTTTACTTAGTCACAATATCTTCAAAATAGTTTCATAATATGTTATGAGCATTATCAGTTCATTTAGTTATCATGATCATTAAACTTAGAATAGTTCAGTATTCCGAGTCAGTTCAGTTGGGAGTAGGATTTAGCACAGAGCGAGTACAGAGGTGATGGATTTCCCGCCAGATAGGTAGAGTCATTAGTAGTAGTCCCTATACTCTAGAACTATGTAGCCAACATAGGATATAAGGAGTCACCCGTTAGTTTAGGCTTGACTAACTCCAAGGGGTCAACCGTCAAATTAGGCTTGACTCTGCCCAAGTATCACCCGTCAGTTTAGGCTTGACATTCTAGTTTTTTAGTAGCTTAATGGATCCACACAACCAGTGTTAGTACCTGTGAAATGGAACTGACAACCTTCCAATTGGGGTCTCAGGTTGGACCTCAAATTGCTCATTGGGGCATGTCGATTAGATGATAGCTCCCATAGTCTCGATCCAGTAATCAGTTCAGTAATTCAGTTTTAGTTGCTTGACCATAGCATACTAATATCAGTGATTCAGTTATCAGATTTTAGTATTTCAGTATTTACAGATTATATTTAGAATATGTTATATGCTTGGTCATGTATCCTCTGTACTTACAAATTTCATGCATCCTCAGTATTTACAGATTTCACGTATCCTCAATAACTACAAATTTCATGCATTCTATATATATATATATATATATTCAGATAGTTATTGTTTATGTTCATGAAACCATGCAGATCAGCCTACCTCATTTAGTATACCAGTACATTCAAAGTACTAATTGTATACTCTTTTCTTGTGCTAGGATGTATCATATCATAGGTTCAGACACTTAATTCCCGAATCGTGCATAGATTTTCCATATTATTAGCCATAGCAGTGGTGAATCCTCATATTTCAAGGACATAATTTATTTAGCTCAAATTACTTTATCAGTTTCAGTCATTTTCATTCAGTCGGAGTTAGTTGGGGGTTTGTCCCATCAACTTCTCAGTTAGTCAGTAGAGGTTTTTTAGACTATTTTAGACAGTTTCTCAGATTTTTAGTTGTCATTGTTAGATATTTTGTCAGTATTATCAGTTATTCCTTACAAATTATTTTAGATTTAGGACTTAAAACCTTATGGTATTCCTTAGTTAAATTTAACACATGTTATTTCATTATCAGTTTTACTCAGTGCTCACAGCAGGTACCAGCTCATGGATTAGCTTGTGATCCCTCGGGACTATAAGCATCGTGTGGCATCCAGGGTGTACTCTCGGGGTGTTACATTAACCCTTTAGGTGAAATACTTATTATGCTTTTAAAATCCTGCTACCCTAGGTTGTTAGAATGTTAGGCATAGTTGATACTAATGAACCTTTAGTATAATGGTTACTGTGATATTCAGTGAATTATGATGGTTTTTTGAATTATTATATAGTTATGTCAGATATGCATTATTGGTCCCAAGGTTGTGTTCATGGTATTGGTTGGATTTTGGGAAGTGGTTTATCCTTGTTAAGGATTTGGCCATTGTTTATAGATGTTTAGATGCTTATAATTGTATTGGTTGGATACTGGTGATGGCATGCATAGATTCAGTACATCCATGATCACTAAAATGGTAAATGGTACAATTCCAGCTAAAAATATGGTTTTACAACTATTTTTCCTAAAAAGGGATCTATTCCCAATTTTTACTTTTAAAATAGAATTCTTTCATAACAAAACTTGTACCATCTGAATGAATAACTTATGAACTTTTGATACTAAAAATAATGTTTAAGAGATTTCACCAGAATAGATTTTGATACATGATTTTACTAATACTATTTATATCGGTTGAGAGAGATTTATATCCTTTCTACCCTTTTATGATGATTTAATCTCGGAGATTACCCAGATAATGTATTTACAGACACACACTCTTTTAGCTACGGTTCTAGCCTATGCATATATATATATATATATATATACTACTATTTATATTAGTTGAGAGAGAGTTTAAATCCTTTATACCCTTTTATGATGATTTAATCTTGGAGATTACCGAGACAATGTATTTACAGACACACACCTTTTATCTACGGTTCTAGCCTATGCATTATATATATAGAGAGAGAGAAAGAGAGAGATATAGATAGATAGATAGATAGATAGATAGATATAGATATAAATATTATACTATACAGAGTTAATGGTTATGATGATGATGATTAGAAATCTTGGATTCGGATGAGGTTAGTGTATACGGCTACTCTCGAACCCCCTAGAGGCCTCTTCATCCTTGAACAGTCATGTTAGAGAAGAGAGGTCATCGTAGGTCCTACCTTTTTGAGCCGTCGAGCTGGACAAGGTATATACATTGGGTTACTTTAAGGTACATGGATCGGTTATGATGAATTCACTTTGCATTCATCTTTGCATGCACATTACCTATCACCAGTATGCGCCTATATCTATCATACTTATAGAGGGTTGTATAGGTATAGGTGATGAGTATTGCTTATGGTGTATTGTGTACTGGTTTGACCTTTCGGGTTATGGGGCTCGATTTAGGTTTTGTTTGTTTGAGCTAACCGATCACATTATATTGTTATTATTATTATGGTTAGTTCGTGAAAGGTTTATTATAGGACTGGTATTGAGATTTGAGGTATGATTATGATTCCTTTCTTTATGATTGATTTATTATGGATAATTATCTCATGGTTAGACGTATGAATTATAATCTAGATTATGTTAGTACTAGTTCCAACTATGAATAGAAGGCCTTGAGATGATAGTATAACTACTTTAGGTTGTACCTTTGGGTTAGCCTTGTTTAAGTACATACATTTATATATGTGGTCATGGTATTACCACATATCCCTCCTTTTCTTCATCTATTTATGTTGTATATCTATTCCCTGTCCTTGAAAATTATTACATATCCTTTATTTTCTCTTTATTTGTATATGGGCCAATGATAATGGTATAGTTCTTAGGTTTTCGGATATGGATAGAATAGGATAGTTTAACCTTATGATCGCCGTAGCTTTACTATGTTAGATTCCTGGATATGTGGGTGTAGTTTACATTCTTGCTTGCATGTTATCATTGGAGCTGACTCGGCAGTTTCCTACTGAGTACCATGTATTTAGCAATCACACTACACTTCTGTAGCCTATAGATCATAGTATGGATTCTTGTCATTGTTGTGTGCATCATGCATAGTAGCTATGGTTCGAAGAAATAGGGTGAGCTCCTAGCGTTTAGAGTATAGCTATTCTCCCTCATATGTACTAGACTAATCTCTATCCTATAGTTGGAGATGGGTTGTATCAGTATATTTATTTGGTACTTCATTTTTGTAATCTTATTACATTAGAAGCTCTTGTACTGATTCTACCAGGTTTCGGGACTATGTTTTGACTTTTAGCTTTTTTACTATATTTATTTTGCATTCTTCCTTTATTTCTCTTGTTAGACCATTACAAGTAATTTTGGACTACGGGCTGGCTAACCTACTGGTGGTTTATAGTAGTGTAAGACCACGCAAATCCTAGTCATTTTGGTCCTTTATAGCATGCCAAAAGGGGGCCCAGACTTTGAAAAATTCAGCTAAGTATTAAGACATAGAATCATTTATTAACCTTCATAATTGGATGATCTTGTTTTCAACCCTTCAGACCTTAAAATGTCAAATTTTAGGTCGATTCAAGATCAGGGATGTCAATAGATAACGTTGGCTGAGTATCAAATTTTTTGGACATCGTTAGAAGCTTAATTGGATGTCAAAAATAATGAATTGATGTAATCTCGGTGCGACACATCGGTAATTACATCGACAGTATCGTTACTCGTGTCAAGCGTTATCACGTCACCATATACATGGTGTGTCGGCCATTGTATCGAACCTATGGACTCGATGTGTCGGCTACAGCATCACTGGGCAAGCTGCTAGTGCAATTTCCAATGAGCCAACATGGTCACGACACATCGGGTCGACCCCATCTACACAATACGTCGGGTATCACGGCACTGGGCATATTTCTGCCAATTAAATTCTAACTTTCCAGCAGTAATTGAGTCATTGTCCCCTCACTCAAGTCAGCAAAAACATGAAATACTCTCAAAAGGACAAATTACATTCATTACTCAAAAAATCCTCTCAAGAACAAACCCTAATTCATCAAGCTCAAGATCAAGTTCCAAGCAATTCCCTAAAATCTTCAAGAAATTAACAACCAAGGTATGTTAAGTGTTCATCCTTGGGTTTCCTTCCTCCCTTGAAGTTCAAGAACCCTTTTAAAAACTATAAGTTTATTGAATTCATGATTTACATGTTTGAATTTGGATTTTGCTCATGTATGTATTGTTGTATGGTTTTCAAATCAAGATTTATAAAAAATTCAAGTGGATTAATTATCAAGTATGCAGATTTATGTGATCCTCATGTTAAACACTGGAATTGCAAGTTGAATGTTATAGCCATAATGTTTATATCTTGATGATTTCCCCGTGCATTAGTTTTTGTCCCTTAGTGTTTGATAGAATGCCTACGTAAATTGAAGAGTGAATTTATGACATATTATCATGTGGTCCCATTTATGTACAAGGTCATGCCTCTCAAGTGTTTGACAAAATGTCTAAATGAATGCATGGTGAATAAGTAATTAATGTAATGTTTTCAAAATTTTGCCATATTTTACTATTGATGCTATAGAGTCCTGGAGGTATTCAATACCCGAAATTATAGCTGTTTACCTAGAATTACAGTAGCTATAGAATAGTCTCAGTAATGTCATCAACAGTAGTACTCAGTCAGTTATAGAACTCAATGAACTCAGTCCAGTTCAGTCAGTTAACACTATTAGTAATAGTTCAGTCAAGCCTAGTATAGTCTAGTGATCAGTTTAGGGTCTATTCAGTTGTGAGTAAGATTGAGTATTGAGTGAACCCAAGGATGGGGGCTCACCTATCAGTAAAGGGTGCGATCCTTAGTAGCAGTCCTTGCATTCCATAACTACGTGGCTAGTGTAGGTTGAGATATCAACCTACCAGTTGAGGGTTGATAAAGTGTTTACCTTATAGATGAGGGTAAAACCTATATTATTAGGGCACCTGCTAGATAAGAGTGACTTTTAAGCCTACTAGAGACTGTGGTACGGTATTATCACCCTTCCAACCGAGGTTAGAGGTTGGACCCCAAATCAATTTAACATTGAGCATGTCGGTTAGATGATACCTCCTACAGTTTTAGTTTCAAACTCAGTATAGAACTCAGTTCAGTTCTACAGAATCAGGACTGTCAGAAATAATCACCTAGTTATCAGTTACTCAGTTATCAGTAATCTCAGATATCAGTTACTCAGTTATTAGAACTCAGTATTCAGTTCTAGTATGATCTCAGTTACAGTATATATATGCACAATATTACAAAATTAGTATTTACAGTAATTTTAGTAATCCATGTACTCTCATGCAGTTATATTCATATCATTCAGTTAGTTATTGTTCATTGAATGAACCCATGTATATCAGTCTACCTCACTTAGTATACCATTACATTTAAAGTACTAATTCATACTCTTTCTTTTCTGCTATGATATCTCATATCATAGGTTCAGATGCACGGGCTCCTGACCATACTTAGCAACTTAGGTTATAAACAACAGTTATAGGGGTGATTTCTCATATTTTGAGGAAAGAGTTACATATTTTGTCATTCCAGTAGTTTAGTATGTTCAGCAGTCAGAGTTAGTTTGGGACTTGTCCCATCGATTCCATATGCAGATAGTTAAAGTCCTTCATACTTGAGTATTTCAGACAAATGTTCAATTTTTCAATATTACTATCAGTATTCAGAATTTATTTTATTATTTTGAGAACCTTATAACATTTTAGTTATATTTTGACATATGTTGTCAATATTATTATTCAATTCTCACAGCAGGTACCCATCATGGGTTAGCTTGAGGTCTTTCGGAATTGTAAGTACTGTGTGATGTCCATGGTGTAGACTCAAGGCGTTACAAACTTAGTATCAGATCCTAAGGTTCACTAGAGTCCTAGGGAGTTTGAAAGCCGCATCAGGTAGAGTCTTGTGCATGGGTATGTAGCGCGCCACACTTACGAAAAAGAGGCTATGAGGAGTTTATAGAAAAAGTTCAGTTCTTTCAGTATTTATGTTATGCGACTGTGCGTGAGCTCAAGTTAAAATCTCTATCTAATCTAAGTTTCCCTTCCATTTATAGAATATGCCTCCCAAAAAGACTAACAGAGAAAGAACTGAAAACCAGCCAACACCTCCACCTATTAAGGCAGATCCCTTGGATGAGCATATTTCCCATGCAAAATTTAGAGCTGCTTTCACCACTCTAGCCTATTTTATGGCAGTTTAAAATAAACACCCAGTTGTTGTTTAGGCCAACTAGTGGCCAATACTATTGCAGCTAGAATTTAGGACTTCAACCGAATGAATCCTCTATTATTTTGTGGTTTAAGTCTGAAGAGGACCTATTGGAACTCCTTGACATTGTGCAGAAGGTAATAGATATTATATGGGTAACCACTAGTGAGAGTGCTGAGTTAGCTGCATATTAGTTGCAGGATATGGCTCATACATGGTTTAAGCAGTGGAAAGCAGATAGGGCCATAGATGTAGGGCCTATAGAATGAGAGGAGTTTGCTACTGCCTTTCTATATAGGTTCTTCCTATTGGAGTTGAGGGAAGACAAGGTGTTAGAATTCATTAACTTTAAATAGGGTAGCATAATAGTGAAGGAGTATTATCTTAAGTTTACTCAGTTAGCCAGATATGCTCCTTATATGGTAACTGATAGCAGGTCTAAGATGAGTAAGTTCGTATCTGGTGTGTTCGACAGTATGGTCAAAAAAGTGTAGAACCGTGATGCTGATTAAGGAAATGGACTTGGCTAAGTTGATGGTCCATGATCAATAGATAGAAGAGAAAAGACTAAGGAGAAAGAGAGAGAGAATAAGAGGGCTAGAATAGGTAGCTTTAACTTCACTCAGCCTAAGTCAGAGGGTAGTAATCATTCTTAGTTCTACCTGAAATCTTAAATTCCAGCTCCGTCCTCAGCCAGTCCTCCAGTGCTTAGGTTCAGAAATGGTAAGAAAGATAGGGAACCAGGCTCTAAATCTCAGGGTAGTGTAAGCAGTGGTCGAACAAATCCTCTTTTCTAGAAGTGTGGTAAAAACCATCAGGGTGTCTACAGAGTTGGCAGCGATGTGTGTTTCGAGTGCGGCAAGCCAGGTCATTGAATCAGAGACTGTCCTCAGTCAGGTTCATAAGGTTAGTACATATATATATATATATATATAATATATATATATATATAATCATCCCCCAGCTTAGTCCGATCGCCCGAATCAGCAGGGTGCCACTTCCAGTGCCACCAGTGGGAAACGCCCAAACCAAATCTATGCACTTCAGTCCCGATAGGAATAAGAAATTTCTCCTGATATGGTTACTGGTACGTTATAGATCATTTATGTACATGTTTATGCTTTTCTAGATCAAGGATCTTGTTTTTCCTTTGTAACTCTTTATATAGTTGTTGACTTTGGAGTCAGTCCCAAAATCCTAGCTGAACACTTCTCAGTCTCTACCCCAGTGGGTAAATCTATCATATCCTGGTGGGTATACAGGAACTGTCCGATTATGGTATCTTAGAAAGTTACTTTAGCAGATTTGGTAGAGTTAGAGATGAAAGATTTTGACATCATTTTCGGCATGGATTGGCTCCATTCATACTATGCTTTAAGTGACCATAGAAATAGAGTTGTCTATTTTCAGTTTCTAAATGAACCTGTCCTAGAATGGAGGGGTAGTACTTTAGTACTTAGGGGTCAGCTTATTTCATACCTTAGAATGAGTAAAATAATATCCAGTAAAATAATATCCAAGGGGTGTGTCTATCATCTCATTTGAGTTAAAGACTCTAGTTCTAAGACCTCTAATCTTGAGTTAGTTTTAGTAGGATGTAAATTTCCAGATGTGTTTCCCGAAGATCTTCTCAGAGTTTCTCCCGATAAGGAAATTGACTTCGGAGTAGACCTTGAGGGAAATTGACTTCGGAATACACCTTCTTCTAGACACTCAGCCTATCTTTATTTTGCCATATAGAATGACTCCAGCAGAACTCAAATAACTAAAAGACCAGTTGAAAGACCTTCTTGATAAGGGATTTATCATACCAATGTTTCCTCGTGGGGCGCACTAGTTCTATTCGTGCGTAATAAAGATGGTTCTCTTAAAATGTGTATTGACTACCGTCAGGTGAAAAAAGTCACAGTCAAAAACAAGTATCCTCTTCCTAGAATCAATGACTTATTTGACCAACTTTAGGGTGCCAGTTACTTCTTTAAGATAGACCTCAGATAAGGCTATCATTAGGTCAGAATTAGAAAATGTGACCTTCCAAAAATAGCTTTCAGAACTCGGTATGGTCACTTTGAATTTCTAGTCATGTCATTTGGTCTCACCAATGTTCTAGCAGCTTTGATGAACTTGTTGAACCGCGTGTTCAAGTAGTACTTGGACATGTTCATCATAGTCTTCATTGATGACATTCTTGTCTACTCCCACAATGAAAATTATCATGCAGACGAACTCATAATAGTATTACAAACCCTCGGAACCCATCAGTTATTTTCCAAATTCAGTAAGTCTGAATTTTGGCTGAGGTCAGTAGCTTTTCTTTGTCATATAGTTTTCGCTGATGGCATTAGAGTTGATCCTCGAATGATCAAAGTAGTGAGAAACTAGCCCAGAACCATCTATCCATCAGATATTAGAAGTTTATTAGGTTTGGTTGGCTATTAATAACGGTTTTTTGAAGGATTTTGGTCTATTGCATCCCCCATGTACAGATTGACTCAGCAGAAATTCAAATTCCAATGGTTAGATTCTTGTAAGAAGAGTTTTCAGGATTTGATGACTCGACTCACTACAACCTTAGTTTTGACTTTACCCGATGGTTCAGACGAGTTTGTTGTGTATTGTTATACTTCTAGAGTTGGTTTGGGGGTGTGTTTTGATGCAGAGAGGTAAGGTCATAGCCTATGCCTCTAGACAACTTAAACTCAATGAAAAGAATTATCCCACCCATGATCTTGAGTTAGCAGCTGTAGTGTTTTCTTTAAAGATTTAGAGGCACTATTTATATGGGCTTCATGTTGATGTGTTCACAGACCATAAAAGTTTGCAGTATGTATTTTCTTAGAAAGACTTGAAGCTGTCAGAGAAGGTGGTTAGAGTTGTTGAAAAACTATGACATGAGTCTTCTATATCATCTGAGCAAGGCCAATGTAGTGGTTAATGCTCTCCGTAGATTGTCTATGTGTAGTGTTGCTCATGCTGAGGATGGTAAGATAAATTTAGTTCAGGAAGTTCATCAGCTTGCCAGGTTGGGTGTTCATTTGGTTGATTCAGCTAAGGGTAGTATATGGGTATGGAATAGTTCCGAATCATCCTTGGTTTCTGAGGTGAAAGAAAAGTAGGACAGGGATCCCAGTTTTGTTAAGCTGAAAGAGTCAGTCAGAGATCAGAAAGTAGAGGTTTTCTTCTAAGGGAAAGATAGTGTATTGCATTGCCATGGTAGGTTATGTATGCTATGTGTGGATGACGTGAGGCGAAGAATTCTTGCAAAAGCACATGGTGCGCGTTACTCCATTCACCCAGGGGCTACTAAGATATACCGCGATTTTTGGAAAGTCTATTGGTGGAGTAAGATGAAGACAAACATTAGAGAATTTATGGCTAAGTGCTCTACAATGTCAGCAGGTGAGGATTGAGCACCAAAAGCCTAGTGGTTCTATGCAGGAGTTTAGTATTCCCATATAGAAGTGGAAGGAAGTAAACATGGACTTTATGATGGGTTTGCCTCGTACTATTCATCAGCATAATTCAACTTGGGTAATTGAAGACAAGATGATCAAATTCTCTCATTTCTTTCCCATCCATACCCCTTACTCAGCTGAGGATTATGCCAAGATTTACGTTAGAGAGTTGGTAAGATTGCACGGAGTTATGTTAGCTATCATTTTAGAAAAAGGTACGCACTTTACCTCTCATCTTTGGAAATCCTTCCAAAAGGGTCTTGGTACCCAACTTCACCTCAGTACAGACTTCCACCCTCAAACAGATGGTCAAGAAAAAAGGACTATTCAAACTTTAGAAGGTATGTTGAGAGCATATATTCTTGACTTTAAGGATAGTTGGTATGACCACTTGACTTTGATTAAGTTCGCATATAATAACAACTATCATTCCAGTATTCAGATGGCTTCGTTTGAGGCAGTTTATGGGAGAAGATGTAGGTCTCCCATTGGTTGGTTTGCAGTAGGCAAGACTACATTGGCAGGACCTAACTTAGTGTTTGATGCCGTAGAGAAGGTTCAGTTGATCAGGAAGAGACTTAAGATAGCTCAGAGCTGACAGAAATTGTATGCTGAGGTAAGAAGAAAAGATCTCGATTTTGAGATTTATGATTATGTGAACTTAAAAATATCTCCCATGAAAAGAGTAAAGAGGTTTTGCAAGAAGGGGAAGCTCTACCCCCGATATGTCGATCCTTACCGAAGTCTCAGCCAGTTCAAAAAGGTAGCTTACGAGCTTGAGTTGCCTTCAGACTTTGCTTCAGTACACCTAGTGTTTCAAGCCTCCTTGCTACAGAAATGCATTAGTGACCCAGTAGTCGTAGTCCCTAAAGATAGTATAGATGTTCAGAATAGTCTCTCTTATGAGAAAGTCCCAGTCAAAATCCTTAATCATCAGATTCGAAGACTGAGGATCAAATAAGTTCCTTTGGTCAAAGTTCTTTGACAAAATCAGTTTGTTGAGGGAGTTACTTGGGAAGCAGAAGCAGATGTACGAACTAAGTATCCTCACTATTTCTCTGCAAACTCAAACTCAACTTGAGGTAAAAGTCTTCCGTATATTTACTCGGTTCCATGCTCAGATTGCCTTTACAAACTTGGTATCAATAACCGTTACATATCATCCTCATGACAGTCATGCATTCATAACTAAATTCATTCATATAATCATGCTACAGTTATGATATTCAGTATGAAAACTCAGTTTATCAGTAGTTTCAGCCATGTAATTATGCTTCAGTTGTACATGTTCAGCATGTAAACTTAATCTATTAGTATTCACAGTCCAGTCAGTCTCATTCGAGGATAGATGTTCCCAAAGAGGGACATTGTAAGACCCTGCTAATCCTAGTCATTTTGGTCCTTTATAGCATGCCGAAAGGGGGGTACTTGATATGTACTAGAATAATCTCTATCCTATAGTCAGAGATAGGTTGTATTAGTATATTTGTTTGGTACTTCATTTTTGTAATCTTATTGCATTAGAAGCTCAGGTTTTGGGACTATCTTTTGAATTTTAGATTTTTTACTATATTTATTCTGCATTCTTCCTTCATTTCTCTTGGTAGTCCATTATAAGTAAATTCGGACTATGGGTTGGCTTACCTACTAGTGGGTTATAGTAGTATAAGACCCCATAAATCCTAGTCATTTTTGTTCTTTCTAGCATGCCAAAAGGGGGCCCAAACTTAGAAAAATTCAGCTAAGTGTTAAGACTTAGAATCATTTATTAACCTTCATAATTGGATGATCTTGTTTTTGATACTGTGATATGTGAGCAGACGCTAACACATTTAAAGCTTTTAACTGATAATAACTGAAAAGTCTTAAATAAATTTTGTCGTTTTTGATTATTTTTCTTTGATATTGCAGTGAAAGGCAAGATGCAAGAGAACCTAAGACAATAAGGACAAAAAGAGGCGAATATGGAACAAATAGCCAAGAAATTGCAGAAGAGCAGTTGATGACTTTTATGATAAGTCATCAACTTGGTGATAAGTTATCAGGTCCAACATCAGCTAGAGGCAGAGTGATGAAGATGGAGCAGAAGTGTGACAACATCCCCTGATATGTCATCATAAATTTAATAAGCCGTCAAGTTTCATCGTCAGCCTAAAACAGAGAATGGACTTCAGCTGGAATTCGTGATGACATTAGTGATAAATCGTCAAAGTTCTGATAAGTCATCAAATTTCTTCGTCATCCTAAAGTAGAGAATGTCAAAATTGAGGAGGATCTGACGACATTCTTGATAAGGAATCAGAACCCTAATAAGGCGTCACGCATGTCGTCATCTATTTCGAAAAAAAATTTGTAACTTGTGATTTTGTTACCATAATTAGCCTAAGTATTTAAGAACAAGTCTAGGTTTTCCTTAAAAGTTTGAGTCATCTAAAGGAAAAATTTCAGAAATTTTAATTTAGAATTTCCTTTAAGTTACAACTATAAAGAGCAACTTTTAGGGTTTCATTAAAAAAAGGAGGAGAAATCTTAGACATATTGAACTTCATGGAATTTAGTATTTCTCTCTCTAATTTTGGATAGACTGTCACCATTAACTTGTGAGAGATTACTATTTCTTTTTGCGGAGTTATTTAGTAATTGAATCGAAGAAACAATAATTGCTTTTCATTGCTCTGTAAGTTTATCTTTCAAATCATTAATTCAATTATGTGTTTCGTTCGTTACATCATGAGTGGATAAACTCCATTAACCTGAGTTATAGGATCTAGGGTTAGGTCTTGATAAGGTGTTAAGTGTTCAAGATTCAAAAGGTGGTAGGATTTCTTGATAATTCTGAAGTGTTAATTAACGTCTGTTGGTTGCAAACAGTAGACACACCTGCTTTGATTTGCTTGATAAAGAAATCAAATATAGTAGGAAGTGAATTATCAATAGGGATTCGGAAATACTTTGTTTAATAATCAGTGCTGTAACAAGGTTGGTTAACCTGAGGTAAAATCTGAGCAGCAGATAGAAATTCCCAAAGTCTGAGAGGATTAGAGAATTAAATGCTTAAGTAGGTCGAGAGACATTTAAGCATAACATCGATAAAGATATCTTATTATCCTACCCACCATGAGAATTTTGAACCACTTTTAGCATTTGTCATGTATCGAAAGCCTTAGTGAACATAATTCTGGTTATTTCATAAACTCTTGATTTGCAAACACTGAACGTAAAGTAACAAACAATAACTTGTTAGACCTAAACCCCCATTTTATCTTTTCGTATCATTTGTTTAAATCTAACTTGTATCTTTAGTTTGAAACTAGTTTAATTGCTACTCATATTGTTCCCTGTGGATTCGACCCCGATTCCAAAGTTGGGTAAATATATTGACGACATCCGCCTTGCACTAAATTGACGTGTAAGTTGAGAGTTATCAAAATTGGCGCCGTTGCTGGGGAATAATTTGGCGTATTGTGTTGGTTTGGAATTTTAGTTTACTTGCTTGAATTCAAACTTGTAAATAATTGTTTAGTTTATATTTTTTTTCTTTTAATTTTATTTTTCTCACACTTTTCTTGAGATGTCAGCCTAGATAGATGGTTTATTTAGTGGTGACAATTCTTGTGATGATTCTTATTATTACTGTAGGGGACCATATTTGTATGGTTGCTGTCCAGATTTATCTGGAAGTGCATGGATGGGACCTTCACAATATGATGTGGATACTATCCTATTTACTATAACTTAATATTTGGCCTGTGGTTAAAATGATCATACTAAAGATATGTGTGTTGTCATGATTCAAGCGAGTAAATTGATGAAATGAATTTTAGGAAATCAAGGACAACTGTGGGCAGAGCTAAAGGAGTTACCACTCCCACCATGTTTACAGTGGCTAAACAAAGAAGAATATGAGGAGGACATTAGCCAATTTGAGGAGAAAATTCAAGAATCACAACCACTCAATTGTCATCTTGATCTTGAGACTGATAATGAAAAGATGAATAAAAGTAGTGGGTAGTACATACTGTAAAGTTTGAAGTAGAATTAGTTGGGCCTCACTCAAAATATTTTTCCACATTATGTTTAGATGATATCTTGTCTGTGGAATCATCTAAAATAGTGGAGAGTGTGAAGATGAGGAACAAGAATCCTATATTCTTTATTTTATTCTCAATAAGCAACATAAAAACACACCTTGCTTTAAGACCGAGTTGTTTACCATGCATCATCCATTACCCAGCTTCTTAATCTTTATACCACCCCCTATGATCGAGGTAAGAAGATGAACTCTAAGTTGGGGGTGAAATTCATATCTTCAAGGTGGAGGAAAAAGCTGAGTTGGGTCGTGCCGCGATACTAAATTAGGTGCTTTTTGGGAGGCAACCCAAGGTATTTTGTTATTCTATTCGTATTATGTGATTGACATCAAATCTTTGCACCCATGGTGACACAGGTATGTTTCTAACTCTCTTATTTTGGTTTGACGCATTGGGGACATTGCATGATTTTAAGTTGAGGGTGGGGCTACTTATGGGTATTGATGTCCTTCATGGTTTTTTGTTGTCGTGCCTATTTTCCCCAGAGTCTTGTTCCTAGTAGAGCCGGCATGTTTAGGCATATTATATTTGTTTTATGATGCTTTATGGTTAACTAGGATAAATACAAGTTATGAGGCAGTGAATATGTTTTGTGATTTTTGAGAACCTCTCCAAGTTTCTATTTGTAATACAGTGTGAACTGCATCTAATTGTGACCACAGTGCATCTTTTGGTGGCATTAGTTCTGGCAACTTGATCATCAGTGCTAAACAATTACACAAACTGGATAATTAGTGATGTGCGATATATTTGTGTGCCATATGTGTGTGATGTCTTACTCATTTCCCTTTGTGTGTGAATTCAGAACTTGCCGGATAGTCTTGCCTTGGTTGTAGGATAGGGGTTAGGAGAGGGTCATAGGCCATTTTGATATTAGACCACTTTTAGTTTAAATGACCTTCCATTTATACATAATATCCCTTGATCCCTATTTTGAGCCTGAATAGCCTATTTCTTTCATGACACCTATCACCTTCCTATTTGTTTCACAATGAACCTGTTTTTGCCCTGGCCCTCCTTGGACACTGTGCACCTTGACTTAAGAAAATAGCCTAAGTTGAGGGTGGCTATCATAGGGGTGCATGATGCAAAATGAGTATGAAGAGAGGTAGAATAAGAGAAAAGAATAAAAATCTGGGTGTGGTGCAAAAAGAATAAGAAAAGAAAAAGTTGTATAAAAGATTAGAAAAAGATAATTTGGTTTTTGAAAAGATAGCACCCACCTTGAGCATGTGTGATCAATAACAGGGAGGAAGAGAAAAAGGTTAAGAAGTGAAACCCCAAGAGGTTAGCATAGTGTCAAGGAGGCGTAGGCACTTTAAATACCCTTGAATATCATACCATCCCCTAGCCTACATTACAAGCCAAGAAAAAGACCTATAGTGATCCTAGCTGACTTGTCTGAAGACTTTGGTACTGAATATAAGGGCAAGCCTATGGAATTTGACGTACACTGAGTGGAACTTCATACTGAGAGTGAGTCTCGTGATTATCCCTAAGTGTATATATGATTTCTGATATGAATGAAAAAGGGATTTCTTTGCTGTGAGGACACACAGGTTATGTTGCTAGTTGCTAACTTGTTCGTATAGTGTGATCTTGGTACATGCATGATTGTTATTGCTGAAGTTATGCCATATCTTAATTCCTGTGTGTTGCATTGTTGTTTTTCAATAGTATACACTGTTGAGTTTGAATTGATTGACCTGGGAAAAGGGAAGTTGTGTTGGGATGATATAGAAAATTGATTGCCGAATTGTACTTTGTATTCTTTTAGTTATGTTTTTGTTTCTTGAGGACAACCAATTGTTTTAAGTTGAGGGTGTTGATGTGTGAGCAGATGCTAACACATTTAAGACTTTTAACTCAGAATAATTGCAAAGTCTTAAGCAACTTTTGTCGTTTTTGATTATTTTTTTTTGATATTGCAGTGAAAGGCAAGATGCAAGAGAACCTAAGACAATAAGGACAAAAGAGGTGAATATAGAACAAATAGCCAAGAAATTGCAGAAGAAAAGTTGATGACTTTTGTGATAAGTCATCAACTTGGTGATAAGTTATCTGGTCCATCGTCAGCTGGAGGCAGTGTGATGAAGTTAGAGTAGAAGTGTGACAACATCCCCTGATATGTCATCATAAATTTGATAAGCCGTCAACTTTCATCATCAGCCTAAAGTAGAGAATGGACTTCAGCTAGAATCCATGACGATATTGGTGATAAATCGTCAAAGTTCTGATAATCCATCAAATTTTGTCATCAGCCTAAAACAGAGAATGTCAAAATTGAAGAGGATCTGACGACATTCCTTATAAGGCGTCAGAACCCTGATAAGGCGTCACGCATGTCGTCGTCAATTCCGGAAAAAAACCTATAACCTGTAATTTTATTTTCATAATTAGCCTTATTATTTAAGGACAAGTCTGGGTTTTCCTTAAGAGTTTGATTCATCTAAGGGATGAATTTCAGAAATTTTTTATTACGAATTTCCTGTAATTTACAGCTATAAATAGCAACTTTTAGGGTTTCATTAAAAAATGAGGAGAAATCTTATACATATTGAATTCTCTCTCTAGTTTTGGATAGACTGTCACCATTAACTTGTGAGAGATTACTATTGCTTTTTGCATAGTTATTTAGTGATTGAATCGAAGAAATAATTATTGCTTTTCATTGCTCTATAAGTTTATCTTACAAATCATGAGTTCAATTATGTGTTTCGTTCGTTACATCATGAGTGGCTAAACTCCATTAACCTGAGTTATGGGATCTAGAGTTAGTTTTTGATAAGGTGTTAAGTGTTCAAGATTCAAAAGGTAGTAGGATTTATTGATAATTCTAAAGTTTTAATTAACATCTGTTGGTTGCAAATAGTAGACACACCTGCTTTGATTTGCTTGATAAAGAAATCAAATATAGTTGGAAGTGAATTATCAACAGGGACTTGGAAATACTTCATTTAATAATCAGCATTGTAACAAGGTTGGTTGACATGAGGTAAAATCTGAGCAGTATATAGAAATTCCATAAGTCCGAGAGGATTAGAGAATTAAACACTTAAGTAGGTTGAGAGACATTTAAGCATAACATCGATAAAGATAGCTTGTTATCCTACCCACCGTGAGAATCTTGAACCACTTTTAGCATCTGTCATGTACCGAAACCCCTAGTGAACATAATTCTTGTTATTTCATAAACTCTTGATTTACAAATACCGAATGTAAAGTAACAAACAACAACTTGTTAAACCTAAACCCCCATTTAATCTTTTCGTATCATTTGTTTGAATTTAACTTGTAGCTTTAGTTTTAAACTATTTTAATCGCCACTCACATTGTTCCCTGTGGATTTGACCCCAACTTCAAAGTTGGGTAAATATATTGACGACGATCGCCTTGCACTAAATTAACGTGTAAGTTGAGAGTTATCATACTTACGACCTTAAAATGTCAATTTTTAAGTCAATTCAAGATCAGGAATGTCAATAGGTCACCTTGGGTGAGTATTGAATTTTTCAGACGTCATTAGAAGCTTAATTGGATGTCCAAAATAGTGAATCGATGCAATATCAGTGCGACACATCAATAATCGCATCGAAAGTATTGTCACCAGCATCAAGCATCATCACATCTCCATCGATGTGGCACATCGACCATAGCATCAACCTGATCGATGCAACAAGTCGGCTGCAGCGTCACTTGGCAAGCCTCCAGTGTAAATTTCAGTGAGCCAATGTGATCACGACGCATCGCGTCGACCCCATCGACGCGACGCGTCGGTAATCGAATCACAGGACATATTTCTGCATATTTAATTTTGACTTTCCAAGGGTAATTGAGTTATTTTCCTCTCACCCAAGTCTGCCAAAACATGAAATTAAACTCTCAAAAGGGCAAATTACATTAATTATTCACAAAATCCACTCAATAACAAAACCCTAATTCATCAAGCTCATGATCAAGTTCAAAGAAATTCCCTACAATCTTCAAGAAATTAACAATCAAGGTATGTAAGGGTTCATCCTTGGGTTCCCTTCCACCCTTGGAGTTCAAGAACAATTTTTAAAACTACAAGTTTATTGAATTCGTGATTTACATGTTTGAATTTAGATTGTGTTCATGTATGTAGTGTTGTATGGCTTTCAAATCAAGATTTATACAAGTTTCAAGTGAATTAATTAGCATGTAGGTAGAATTATGTGATTCTCATGTTAAACCCTGGAATACAAGTTGAATGTTGTAGCCATAATGTTTATATCTTGATTATTTCCATGTGCATTAGTTGTGCTCCCCAAGTGTTTTATTGAATTGCTATATAAATTAAAGACTAAATTCATAACATGTTATAATGTGGTCCCATTCATGTACAAGTTCATGCCTCTCAAGTGTTTGACAAAATATCTAAATAATTGCATGGTGAGTAATTAATTAATGTAATGTTTTCAAGATTTTTCCATGTTTTAATATTGATGCTCGAGTCCTGGGGGTATTCAATACCCAAAAATCTAGTTGTTTACCTAGAATTACAATAGCTATAGAATAGTTTCAGTAATGTCACAAACAGTAGTACTCAGTCAGTTCTAGAACTCGGTGAACTCAGTCCAGTTCAGTCAGTCAACACAATAAGTAATAGTTCAGTCAAGCCTAGTACAGTCCAGTGATTAGTTTAGTGTCTATTCAGTTGGGAGTAGGATTCAACACCGAGTGAACCCAAGGATGGGGGCTCACCTGCCAGTTGAGGGTGTGATCCTTAGTAGCAGTCCTTGCATTCCAGAACTATGTGGACAACGCAGGTTAATATATCAACCTACCAGTTGAGGGTTGATAAAGTGTTTACCTTCCAGATGAGGGTGACTCTTTAGCTTTTTAGTACCCGTGGCACGGTATTAGCACCCTTCTATCTGGGGTTACAGGTTGGACCCCAAATCAGTTTAACATGGGTCATGTTGGTTAGATGATACCTCCTATAGTTTTAGTTTCAGACTCACTATAAATCTTAGTTCTGTTTTACAGAATTAGGACTGTAAGAAACAGTTACCTAGTTATCAGTAACTCAATTATCAATAAACTCAAATATCAGTTACTCAATTATCAGAACTCAGTATTCAGTTCCAGTATGATCTCAGTTACAGTATATATATATATATATATATTTATATATATATATATACACACTCACAGTATTGCAGAATCAATATTTACAGCAGTTTCAGTTATCCATGTACTCTCGTACAGTTATATTCATATCATTCAGTCAGTTATTGTTCATGCATATGAACCCATGTATATCAGCCTACCTCACTTATCATACTAGTACATTCAAAGTAATGATGCATACTCTTTATTTTGTGCTATGATATCTCATATCATAGGCTCAGACGCATGAGCTCCTGACTGTACTTAGCAGCTCAGGTTATCAACAACAATTATAGGAGTGAGTCTTCATATTTCGAGGACAGAGTTACTTATTTCAGCATTCTAGTAGTTCAGTATGTTCAGCAGTCGAAGTTAGTTGGGGACTTGTCCCATCAACTCCATATTCAGATAGTTAGATGCTTTCAGACTAAACTATTTCAGATAGTTAAAAGCTTTTGGACTAGAATATATCAGACAAATGTTCAGTTTTTCAGTATTACTATTAGTATTCAGAATATTTTTTAGTATTTTGAGAACCTTATGGTATTTCAGTTATATTTTTGCATATGTTGTCAGTATTATTATTCAATGCTCACAGCAGGTACCAGTCATGGGTTAGCTTGTGGTCCTTTGGGATTATAAGACCATGTGACGTCCAAGGTGTAAACTTAGGGCGTTACAAGTAGGTGTCATCATGACTTGAGAAATCAGGTTATGATGGTTCAAGACCTACTCTATTAGCCAATTATTCAACTTTATTCAACTTACTATCTAGTTTTAGTCGTGCACCTTTATACCCTCTACTTTATAACCCTTTGATTAACTTAACTTTAGGCTCTTAAGTTATGACACCACCACCTTATATCATAATCAGTTCTTATCGCTGGCTTTAAGTAAGATTATCTCGTATTTCAACATACATAATATCAAGTGCATTCTTTTTATATTATTTAGGTTGAATCACTATATTATAGGCTTACACAGTCTCATTATCATCTATATTCACATTATAATCCACCATGAAGTCATGCAAATACCAAACATCCATCAAGGTTCATAAATTATCATATTAATACACAATTAGGTCCTTACATTAAATTCGTATTTTATCCATCCAAAATCCGTGCCTATAGGCCTAAGCATGATTTCTCGCATTAAATATAGATTAATGATACGATTACTAACCATATTCTACAACTGATAAACCATAACCTACCTGGGCGTTAAGCTGCTGTAATAAGTAAGATGTGCCATGGATGATATTCCTTACTCTTCATGTGTTCAAAGGCTAAATAATATAATAATAATAATTTCAAGAGTAATTAATAAACTATTATTCAACAAATACCTTGAGAATTCAAATCGACAAATTCTACCCCTATTTATGGTCTATAACATTATCCTAAGATCAATTAGTCATCAAAATAGTTCTATCAAGCTCAACCCAGCTCCATTAGTGGAGTTTTAATGCCAAAGATTTCACCTATATGAAATTAAAGGTCCCCAGCTATTAACTTTTATGATTTTAAACCTTAATTTCATACTAGAAAGAGTTAAATCACAATCTAAAATCAATTCTAGGTGAAAATACGTATATCCATGGGTTTTCCCCCACAAATTCATTAACTTGGGGTTCTAAAAAACAATAATTTTATCATAAATTCTCCATTTTAATGATTCTAGAAGATGGATAGATTAAATAACATTAAAAAGGGGTACAAATCTTACCTCAACGAAGAAT
Organism: Capsicum baccatum var. pendulum; assembly: GCA_030864225.1. Lineage (NCBI taxonomy): Eukaryota > Viridiplantae > Streptophyta > Magnoliopsida > Solanales > Solanaceae > Capsicum > Capsicum baccatum. The sequence goes on along the minus strand of CM061560.1, from coordinate 230,593,460 downwards.
TTCCACCCAAACCAAGAGAAAATGACCCCTCTAGGGCGTAGGATTGAAATTTTGGAGTTTGAGGGAGAAACCCATCATTATGAAGTGTTTTTACATCACTGAAGCAACATGTATGTCGATATAGAAACATCACCTTTTTCAGCATGGACAGTCTCTACTAAAATAGTCATAACCTTTTACTCAGAAAGTGGATTAACGAATGATCGGATGCGTTGAAAAGAACACTCAAAGGTATTAATTTGGAGGTCATTGCTACCCTTTAACTCTTTCTATTATAGGAGAAATGCTTAATTAAAATTGACTTTAGTTTAAACTTCGCCCAAAACTAAATCGGTAAGGGCTTTTTCAACTTAACTTTGTGTTGGGTGTATTGTATGACCTTAGTACATATCAAATGAACTCTCTTACTAAAGAATCAATTCTAACACTTATGACAAATGAGAAGCATATGCCTTTCCCACAGACATTTTCAGTAACATAGAACCAATCACTACAACCACATCATTAAATGTTATGGTACAAGTTTCATAATCATCTCTAAGTTACTCACTTGTTGTCTGTTAGGTAAATAGTAAATAGTGGGCTATTTGAAATGAGCCTTCAAATTCATCATCACCCATAGTTAAGTATTGAGGAATAATGAATATTAGAACAAAGAAAAAATAATTATTTATGTTCTCTTGTTATTGGCTTTATAATGAATTTGATCCTTGTGAAATTTAACTTTACATATGTCACCTTCAGTTAATCATACAGAGTATTTTAGGGTTATCTATATTTTAAAGGACAAGCACTCTACTGGGAAGGCAAATACGATGTTACTATAAGGAAAATATTTATACAAATATAATTCAAATGGAGTGAAGTATAGCTAAACGAATGGAAAACACAAACACATTAACCTTCATATGATTCATTTCTACCAGTTTCGACACTCAATTCTTCCTCTCCCACTTCAATGATCTAAAATTTATCCATATCTCCTAATCCATCTCTACCAACCCTAGATTTATTCTTAATGCATGATGTAGATTTGTCCTTCATGGACATTTAATAGGAGCACTCGCAACTGAGATATGAGGTTAAATTTGAGTCAACAAATACTTCTGGTATTTGACTTCAATTATTTTTTGAATGAGGATTTGATGATAATTTCTAACATATTTCGTAACTGCTTATTATCTCACTCTTATGTTAGGAAAAATAACATACATCTTTTATCTTCTTTGAAGAATTCATTTTTATGCGCCATGTTATATCCATTAATCATATATCACACATCAAAATTATTAAATGAAAAATATGTAGTTCTTGGCCCTGCTCCAACTTTAAGGAAAAATTAATCATAATTTATCGGTTTGATGCATACAAGTACTTTTGCATATAATTATTATATTTCAAATCAACACATAAAGTTTTGTTCTCATAAGTAATGATTCAACTATTTATTTAAGGAATCTAACCTAAACCAACTTGGATATTTGAGGCACAATCAATTTTGTCAAAGTCAAACTGCAGGTGGATAATAAACTCTTATGGGTCATGTATTGATGAACTTATTAAACATATCACATAAGTGGTAAACAGGTCCATATTCACCTTTTATACTTTTCCGATTTTAAGGGATCGAATCCAAACATTAGTTGGACCAACAAACTTATTATGAGAACAACCAACATAAGTAAATCTTGAATAATCTTATAGTTCTTTATTACATGTTCAATACTCAATATGCACATTTTGGGATGTCATAATCGTTCATGTCACTTTATGAACTTATTTGTACTAGTAAACTCCAAGTTTACCATGACATGTGCTTTTTAAGTTAGTGAACTTTTTGTTTACTGTAACATAAATTTTGTACCAATAAAACAAACTCTTAGTTTATTATGGCATGTGATCTCACCATGCTTGGGTAATTTTTCACATTCTTGTTTCTTACCACAGTAATTTGTAGATATTCAATCTTTTAATTATTCTACCTCTTCTGAAGGTGGATTGTGATATCTTCACAACTAAGAATACATTCAAATTTATATACAGTTACATTCACCCCTGGGTATTGATCTGTATTTATAATAATCAAAATTCTCAATTTCCCAGGAATGAAATATAATCGTTTCTTAAGAGTATCAAATTATGATAGCTTATAGCCTCCTTTAAGATATTGCTACTTCAGGAGAAAATCGAGGCATACATATAATGTAGAGAATTTTTCTCTAATACAACTTTAAGACTTTTGAAATTATGACTCACCATCAAATTTAATTTCTGATTATTATAAATGTATATTAATCACAATGAGTTGTACCATTAGTAGCAAACTCATCATAGTCATATATACTCACAAGTGGCTTTATCCAAAAGGGGTCTGTCTCCAATGCATGACTTATGTCACAACCCAAAACCTATAGGTTATGAGGGCACCTGTCGCGGAAAACCTTGACAAGTAAGCCTCTCACCCAAACTGATATACGCAGGGAAAAGAAATCCATAACTCCCAAAACCTAGTGTCAAAGGTGTAAAACCTACTAATATAATCTAGGAATCAAATACATCAGAAAAATGACCACAAAGGAATAATATCTGTCTCTGAATACTAATCAAGATATAACTACTATTTCAAAATAGAGGTGAACTTAGGACGCATGAATGTTTAACCGCTACCTTGGAAGCTCCAACAATCGCTCGAGTCAAGCAAGCTGAGGCACACTCGAGCTAGGATCTACACCAAAAGGGCGCAGTAGGCATGAGTACGGTCCACTTGTACTCGATAGGAATCATAGACCGACCAAGAAAAGTAGTAAATAAATCACACAAAATATACACTAAAGGCACGTCACCTACAATCAGAAAATCTCCCACAATGGTAGCCTACACCACTTACACTAACAGTTCTAATATATCACATATATTGCAGCATCACACCAAGATAGAATAAAAATATGCATTATATCACACATAATTAGAACAAAAGAAAACATTCATATACAAGATCATCAAATACAAGTAAAAAAAGATAAGACAATTACATAGCTGACAAGTCAATATGGCAACACGACATAATATAAACATAATAACGTAAGTGAAATGTATATGATTATAATGATGATGCATGAGGTCATCGCACAACCTTTGGGATTGTCGCATAATTCCCGTATACACCTATAGAGGCAAGCCTCCCAACACAGGATATGAGGGTGTTGCCAGTGTTTCTCAAATGTTGCCACGGTGGTACCAATGTTTCATGAATGAGTATGATATGAGGGTGTAAGGCTCACAGCCAATCACAATGAGTATTTCCACAATTAATCAAAATGATATATTTTCACAACCAGCTATAATTATATATTTCCACAAGCACGTAAGCCAATATTTACTCATTATTTTCATTTCATCCATTTATTTTCACATGTCTCATATAACAACAAGTATGAATATATCATAATACCAATGGTACCACATTAGGCATTTCAACAATACAGTACAACTATTCACATATATTTAAGGCTATCAATATCACATAAGACCCCATATGGTCAGACATATCACAAATGTCTCAATTTCGACAATTACATCACATATAGGCCCCCATACGGACGCAACAGATATATAGCTATTTTTCATGATTCGTTCTCACCCTTAACATACATTTTGTACCACCATTTACTACCCAGCCCAGTCTGAAAAAGTTAAGTCATAACCTACCTCAAAAGTCGAAACTGGTTCGCTACACTTCAAATCTACGATCATACTTTTCATGAACAATCTTGAACTCCACTAAAAATATCAAATATAGAATCTATGCATCAAAACAAAACCAACAACACTCATATTGACTACCTTTAGTTTAGGGTCAAAACGGACCTCTGAAACGGGTTTCCAAAAAAGAAGGAAAAAATGAAACTTTACTTCAAAAACATGTTCCCCATATTTTTAAAAATCTACATTTGAAAATTCAATTCAAATTGAGTCAAAAATGTGGTTCGAATTGAAAAACTATTTTTAAGCTTTATCGAGTAAAATCTATGAAATACAGATTAAAATCAAGAATCTAAGTTATTTTAGAGGTTAAATTGATGAAAAATTAATAATTATATATTAAAATATTATTCAAGTGAAAGGGGGTGAAATTGGAGTTAAGAATCAAGCACTACAATTTTTGAGATTTTGAGAAATTAATCAAGAAATTACTAAGAAAAGGGTGAATTCTTACCTTAAATCAGTAGTAAAATCGAGTAATAAATGTTAATCATACTTTCCAAGCTCCACAAGATTTACTTTTGAGATCCCACATTATTTTAGGGTTTAACTCTCAAGAGACAAGATGAAAAATGAGCAAAATGGGTCAAAAAAAGGAGAAAATTTGTAATTTATAGCAGAAAATCCGCTATAGAAGTTTTTTCTTTTAATGTAAATCCGAACTTTGATGTGGTGTCTGGGATTCGTTTGGAGTCCGATATATGCAAACAAACTATGTAACCACACTAAATGAAATATTTCCAATGCGTTGGCAAAGACGAATTTTTTTTAAAAATATCATTTTCAAAAAGTTGACCCCTGAAATCTGAAATCGTAATTTTTTAAATCGAAAGTTGAAATGAGATTTTAAAGCTATAAAATCACACCAAATGTTTTACCATCCTAAAATCATATTCTGGATCTGCTGGCAAATTTATATTTTTTATCCGAGGTTGTTTCGACCAATTGTGGGTCCCATACGCATATTTCTAATTTTTAAAATTTTCAATTTTTTGACCAATAGGTCAAAATGAGCTCGGGTGTACCAGGACTCAAACCAAAGATCTACCTATCCTAAAATTGAGATTTTAGATCTGCTGACAGAGTCCATTCAACCATCTGTCGCACGGATCAAAAGATATCCACATAAGTCTAAAATAAGGCTCTCGAGGCCATCGAAAACCAGAATATCACATAAATGGTACCAAAATACATCAAAAACTATGTCAATCACCCCCACCACCTAGAAACACCATAAAGCAACTACGAAGAGGGGTAAAATAGTCAAATCACATAAAATTTCAAATTTTACATATTATATCAAATTTTTAGATCGTTACAACTCATCATATTATGAAATGTCAATAATCTAGCCAACACATGCATAAATACTTTTACATAACATTACTCATCAATACTACAATTTTATTACAAACAAATTATAACATACCAACGCAATAGTATATTTATAAGTTTATATCCCTTGTTTACCAAAAAAATTAGGCAATGATAATTTCTTCTTGATACAATAAAAGAACAAATGACATTTTTAAGTTCTAGTATTGGCTTAAAAAATTACCAATATAAATTTAGTGTAACATAGTGAAAGACTATCAAAGTAAAATACTTATCTTCTACTCCTGTAGTTTCTGGAATTGCACCTTATTTAGAAAATTAGAATCATGGCAGAGTCTCATACTGATAACATGTGATAAAATAATAAAACAAGAACTAATATAATAAGAGTAAGAAGAGAGGAGATTTCTTATTTCAGGTATTAGGAACCATCTTGAGAATCATTTACAATGAAGAGAACCCCTCTATTTATAGGAAAAATTCCTCCTTGTTTAATTTCTCTTCAAAAGATAGACATCCCATATCTTGATAAATACTTAATATATCTTGATAGATACTATTTATATTCTTGATATACATTTACTACAAAATGATAGACATCAATAACATTTATAACATTATTATTTTGTCTAGCTTCATTATTTTTATGAGAGTTTTTATTATGTTCAAATCCACCAAGATACTAAAGGTCTTGATGCTACTATTACCCAGGACAATGCAACATCGAGTTAGGACAAAGCCAAAACTATGATTTTCCTTCATCATCATCTAGATGAAAGATTGAAGATTAAATACATAACAGTGAAAGATCCACTTAAATAGTTGACTGATTCAAAGGAAAGTTGTGATCACCTAACATCAAGCTATTGTTAATAGCTCGACACGAGTAGATGCACTTATGATTACAAGATTATAAATGTAGCACCCCACATTTTTTGGGCTAGAATTCAAACCGTCATTCCTATGCTTATAGACCCGAACCCAATGATTTTTTGTTAATATAGGTGAGGTGATAAATTCTAAAGTATGGGAATACCTTTGAATATGAATTGAGGTCACAAATATCACCTAACTCAAAGACAAGTTGAGAACGTTTCTATCAATTAAGTTTTGGTGAATGCTTCAGCTTGGGTCAAATTTCAATAACCATTACTCCCTGTACATAATGAGTTATGTGTCCTACTATATACTAAAAGAAATATCTTTGATTCCTCTTTCCAACGCAACTGGTTTCACCTTAATCCAATATTAGAGTAGAAATTTATGCTCATTTTACCTTACAATATCCATCTGTCAACAAGGTGACGACTCGAGGTGATAGGCTGTTAACTAAGTGATGACTTATCAACCAAAGTCATCAGCCTTGACCAGTATGTGACCAATTCCTGCTTCAAGTGGTGACTTGAGGTGATAGGCCATCACCCGAGTGACGACTTATCAACCCAAGTCGTCACCCATAGCCATCCCAGCTACGGAAGTTACGACTTGAGTTGATAAGTCATCAACTAGTCAATAAGTTATCAACCCAAGTCATCAACTGAAAATTTATGCAATTTGTACGTATTTTCCCTAGGGGTATTTTGGTATTTTCCCCACTCCAAATTTCTCCTATATGATTTAAAGTATACAAAACATGTTATAATCGATCGTTTATCAGTTTAAAAACTTTTCAAATCCTCTCCACTCTCAAGAACAAGAGAAAATTAGGGTTTTCTCTAAGTTTAATATTTCAAGAAAAGGGTCAAGATTAGAGTTTTAATTTTCAAGTTAAACATCATAAGGTACGTGGGGTTTTCCTAAACTACATGGGCATGGTGAAATCATTTTTAATAATGTTTTGAATGTTGAAAAATCATGTATTCATGAGGGGTTTTGAATTAAATTAAAAAGCATGCATTATGAACTCTTTTAATGATATAATGTTTTGGCCTTGAAGCCTTTTCTTAAACTTGATTTCTACTCATATATAAGTCTGTATGCTTTTTGAGTTTGAATATTGAATTCAGAGCATGAAAGATTAAAAACTCTCTCTTGTTATAAAGCCTTGTTTTCATTTCTTATGAATTATACAATTGCTTATTGGGAAGTATGATACAAATGTCTTTACTATTGTTTAAGATCTAATTTTGGTTATGAATTGAAGAGAGGGTGTTTCTTGTTAATATAAAAGAAAAGTGATGATTTATAAGAGTTGCATGCCTTCCTACAAAGTAATTGACCACCACATGTTTAAGAATTGAAAGAGGGAATCTTTGCATAAGTTTTCTTGAATTTCTTATACTGTTTGAATGATTTGGTGGTCCAAACATTATGTTTTGAATGAAGAGATTGTAAGATGATATTTTATGGATTAGAGATATGACTTGCAAGTCTTGGTATGACAATACCAAATAGATTAATATCATAATAGAGTAAGATTTTCAAATTTTTATTTCAAAGAATGCATATCTTAAAGAGTTAAAAATGGGCTTAAAGAGAGTTAGGTGGTTACCCGAAGAAGGCATTTGATTGTAAGGGTGTAATACCCCAAAAATCCAAACCAATGTTAGGGCTATGCTTCAAGCTCATGATAAATAAATAATAGTGATTTGATAGTTTTATGAGTTAGTTTGATGATTATTAAGGCCTCAAATAACTCCTAGCTATTAGACAAGTCAAAATATCTCTTACCATTGAGTTCTTGAGAAGGGCGATGTTATAGTCAACTTCAAATTAGCATAACTTTCATTTTACTAAGAATTTTTTAGCTCATGACCCGTCAAAATATAGATAATTAATTATATTTCCAACTATACCAATTTCGCCTAAATTCGATAACCGAGTAAAAAGTTATAGCATTTTTTGTGTGTAGAAGTGGAATGCCGCGACTACACTGCTCAATGGTGCAATAGTGGTGAAGCCAATACCACTCAGCGGTAAACCTTCAAATCAAAGTTGTCCCAATGAAGTAGGTCACTACTATTATCCCGCTCAGTGGTGCTATAGAGATGGGACAAATACCACTCAGTGGTAAGCCTCAAAATTTGGATTTTTAATGTGCAACGACTGTTTGGTCTTTTTCCATAGCTCCAAATCCATCCAAACACGGGATTTAGTTCCAAAAGAGCATTATATGCTCATTATTTCACAAATTACTCAAATTAAAGTAGCACACTTTCAAGAACAAGAAGCCTAGCCTCCACAATTCAAGAACAAATCTCAAGAATTCACCATCAACTCTCACAAGTTCATCAATTCATGTACATTAAATGTTCATCCATGGGCCCTTCCACCCATGGAGTCCAAGGATCTAATTTCAAATTCAAAGTTGTGATTTTACAATCTATTGTGATTTCAATTGTAATTTTAACTATGAATCTTGATTCTGTACTGTAATGCCCCTAGTCAGTACCCCGGACTCCACACGGTGCTCATAACCACGAAGGACCACAAGCTAACCCATGACTGGCATCTCCTATGAGAACTGAATAATAATATTAAAATAATATAGAAAATAGGCTGAAATGCCATAAGGGTCATAATCTGAAAACAAAAACTAAATACTGATAAATAAATACTGAAAACTGAATATCTGTCTGAAATAATCTAGCCTAAAAGCCTCTAACTGTCTGAACATGGATTTGATGGGACAAGTCTCCAACTAACTTCGACTGCGGAATATATGGAACTACTGAAATACTAAAATGATAACTCTATCCTTAAACTATTAGGACTCGCCACTAAATCTATTGCTGATAGGCTGGGCTGCTAAGTATGGTCAGGAGCCTGTGCATCTGAACCTATGATATAAGACATCATAGCATAAAATAAAGAGTATGTATCAGTACTTTGAATGTACTGGTATGCTAAGTGAGGTAGGATGATATGCAAGGGTTCATATGTATGAACAATAACTAGATTAGTATCAGGAATATAACTGAATGAGAGTACATGTATGTCTAAAACTAATGTAACTACTGATTATGCAATGTTGTGTGTGAATCTACTTTACTATAATCGAGATCATTGGTAACTGAATTACTAATAATTGGGTGACTGTTTCTAAAAGTCCTAATTTTGTAAAACTAAACTAAGTTCTATACTAAGCTAGGTGATTGTGTCTGACAGTCCTAATTCTGAAAACTAATTTGAGGTTTTATAATGAGTCTAAAACTGAAACTGTAACTGTAGGAGTGTTTATCTAACTGACATACCTCGATTATGAACTGATTTGGGGTATAAATTATGACCCCAGTTGGAAGGGTGTTATCACCTTGCTAAGGGATACTAACAATGGTTGTGAGTTAACCCTATCTACATGAAAGACATTTTATCAACCATCAATGGCAGGAAAAATCATACGAGATGTATCAACCCTTATTTGGCAAGAAGATATCTCAACCTACTCTGGCTACCTAGTTTTGTAACACAGGCATTGCTACTAAGGGTCAAACCCTTCACTGACAGAATTGCCCCCATCCCTAAGTTCGCTCAGTGTTAATTTGTACACCCAAATAAATAGACACTGAACTGATTTCTAGACTATACTAGGCTTGATTAAACTATTACTGATCGTGCTAACTAACTGAACTAGACTGAATTCACTGAGTTTTATTAACTGACTAATTATACTGAGTTCTGTAATTAGCTGAGTACTATTGTACATGACATCACTGAGACTATTCTGAAGCTACTGTAATTCTAGGTAAACAGCTAGATTTTTTATATTGGATATCCCCAGGACTCGATAGCATTGAAAGTAAAACATGGCATGGTTATAATAGCACAACAATAGTAGCTTGTTAATAAAGCTTCCATTTAGACATTTTGTCAAACACTTGAGCGGTATGTTTTATGCTCATAATAATAATAACCAACATGAAAGCATCATGATCACAATCCCAACTCACAATTTCAAGGGCTTTTAACATAAATCCATATAACCCTACACATATGTTAATTACTTCGCATGAAACTTGTAATAAATCATGGATTAAAACTCAAATAACATCATAAGCATCGATACAATCAAATTCAACATGTATGAAAACAATTAACATATAGTTTTAAAAGAGGTTCTTGAACTCCAAAGGGTGACGGAAACCCAAGGATGAACAACTAACATATCTTGGTAATCAAATTCATGAAGATTAATGGTGTGTTCTTGAAGCTTGAACTTGAATTTGAATTCCATAGAGGTTGTTCTTAAGAGAAATTTGAGAGAAATTGAGAGAAAGTGAGTGATTTTTGCCCTTAGGAATGATTAATCTTATGTTTTGGGGCTGAATAGTAGTGGGAAAATGACCCAAATACCCCTTTGGATTTGGACTTTTAATTACTGAATATGTGCCCAGCAGACTGACGCGTAGAAAATAACCCAAATACCCCTTTGTAGACTGATGCACCGCATTGATTGGGTCGATGTGATGGCCAACGTAAAGCGTCGAGATTGTGTTGACTCACTGGAATTTGAACTGGAAGCTAGGGAAAAATATCTATCGATGCGATAGGGAACGTGATGCATCGATATTGTGACGATCCACTATTTTGGACTCCTAAACATGTCTCAAATGATGTTTGAAAAATCTGAAACTCATTCAAAAATACCTACTGACATTCCTGATCATGAATCAACCTAAAAATTGACATTTTAAGGTCGTAAGGGTCGAAAATAAGTTCATGGAAATATGTAGTCCAAAATAAAACTAAGTGCTAATACTTAGCTTAAAATTTTCTACGTCTAGGGCCTCTTTTCATGCTTTAAAGGACTGAATTAGGCTAGGATTTTGCGGGGTCTTAAAATATCTCCCCATTGGAAACATTCATCCTTGAATGAGACTGACTAAGCTGAGAATACTGATAGACTGAATCTACATACTGAACATGCACAACTGAAGCATGATTACATAATTGAAACTACTGATATATTGAGTTTTTCATATTGAACATGCATAACTGAAGCATGATTGAATTCTGAAGACATGACTGATAACGCTCAAACTACAGCTCTCATAAGAGTGTAAGCGGTCGTTTGTCAAATATAGAACTCAACTAGGTTGGGTGTCAAATCCCACAGGGAATACTTGGTCACTAAGTATGCAACGATTAGTAGACTTTTGGTGAAAGTTTTGCGGAAAAAAGGGGGGAGTTTATGCGTGAATTAAAATTATCAAAATAGAAAAGTAAAAATAAAATGTTTAGTAAGATTTTAATCAATGAGAATTGTAAGTTAGGGTTATGTCCACCTTATGAGTTTTACGTATCTATTGGCTATGAGTTATGCGGAATTCAGACATGCATACGCTTATAGAGTTTTGTATTCTATGGTAAATCCTAGTGTCTTTCGACCATCAAGGATTATTTCACTTTAACTCTTTCGAGCTTAAAGCGTATAACTAATGGTACGAATTCTCCAAGAGGTTAATCCAATTATGGCACTAACTTTTAAACAGGGGTTGGTAGTCCTATTTCCTTGTCACTCTCTCTTTTCCAGACATGTAACTTTTCTTTCGAACAAGTTAATGCTATACTGGCGTATTGTATTTGTTTGCAACCACAAGAATTCAATTAATATGAAGAGAGTAATGATATAAGCAACATACGTATCAAGAATTCACAAACTCATTGCAATAGATAGTATTTCATAAGGCTTCCATAACCCTAACAGAGAAGTTTAGCTACTCATAATTGTGAAGGAAAACCACGAGGATATCATCATCATACCAAGTAATAACAATATCACGATAAGTGAGTATTGGCATCACTTGTGGCGTGAATTTCTTGCTAGTAGCGTTTCTCTTGTCGTGAAAATTAAAAGTCGAATAGATGAATAATAATGTCAACAACGAATTTAAGAATAGAAGAGAATAAGAATGAATTGAACGAGAATGAATGCTGAAAAGTTCAGAAAAATAGGGTTTTTATAACATCCATATCCTATTCCTACTAAGCTACTGCATACTTCTCCTAATCCTACTAGGTTACTGCTTCCTTATTCTAATCCTACTAAGTTACTACTGATCCCCAAGTCTTCGGAAATACTATTTTTGCCTGGGACAAGTTTTCCATGCATCACTTTCAGTCCATAGGCTTCCAAAAGCTGCCTTCCTTCTTACGTGAAGCTTCCTTTGGCGTCAAATAGTCCATAAAATGCTGAAATCCTCATCATTTATACCTGAAAACTTACTAATCACGTTAGTTAGCTTACTTACAGGAAAAAGGACTAAAAGTGCAGGAATTATATATTTTATCCTTAAAAGTTAGCTAAAATATGGGTGAATTAAGGTGCTTTAGGCGTGTAAATACGCCTATCATCAACACCCCACACTTAAAGCTTTGTTCATCCTCAAACAAAATATCATGTCCATATAAACATCTACTTTAGGATTTTACAGTAACAGCACAAAATATTTATTCAAGACAGGCACGACAATTATTAACAAAGAGTAGTTTTCTTGATCAGTGCTAGAAACAATTCAACCTCCAACATAGACTCGTGATGATGGTTAATTCGTATCCACAAGTTAAGGCACAAAGAATCATACACAACTACCCAAAACTCGTCAACCATGTGTGTCTCACACAAGATATCACCCATAATCACTCATAGGTTTTGCATTTTTCAAAACATGGGTACAATATTCTCCTTGCTCTCACTCTCACAAAGAATTCATATGCTACAACTGATGACCATAGGCTTGCCCTTAGTGTAATGCTCCACTAATATCAGAATGCTAAGCTTAGGATCAAATAGGTATTTACAGGTTGTAATGTAGGCTAAGGGACGGGTAGGACTATTTTGGCCAGAAATAGTGACTAAGTTACCTAAGCGCTTTAATACATCACATTATGCCTTTTTTGTTGCGAGGAAAGGGCATCCCAAGATTATGGGAACTTCAGAATCCACCTCACAATCCAAAATAACAAAGTCTGCAGGAAAGATGAAGGAAGAAACCTTTACCAACACATCATATAAGATACCTACAGGTCGTTTGACCGACCTATCTGCCATTACGAGCCTCATATTGGTTGGTGTGGGATCACCCAACACCAACTTCCTGTAGATAGATAATGGCATCAAATTGATGCTAGCTCCCAAATCGCACAATGCTTTAGCAAAATTCAATGATCCAACCGTGCAAGGAATAGTGAAAGCACCAGGGTCAGCCTTCTTCTGAACTAATGATCTGGTAGTAATTGCACTGCAATGATGAACATTATCTGCCAACTCATAACTTGCTGCCCGCTTCTTTGTTAGAAGGTCCTTCATAAATTTTGCATACGCAGGCATCTGTTCCAGCGCCTCTACCAACGGAACATTAATGGTCAGCTGCTTCAACATAGTCATAAATTTATTGAACCTGGTACCATCAACTTTCTTCTTCAGTCTCTAAGGAAAAGGTGATGGTGGAAGAGGAATAGTTTTCTCCACCACTTTCTTTTCATCTTGCTTCCGGATTTCGATCTTTTCAGGCTGCAGACTACTAGGGGTAACGTCATGATCACCCTTGCCAGCTTCCACGGTATCTTCGCCATCTGCATCAATACCGTTGTCTGCTACATCATCATCTGCGTGCTTGCCTTTGGGTAGTTTTTCCAACACTTTTCCACTCCTGGTAGTAATAGCCATACATGATCCCTCATTCCTCGGATTTTGCACTGTGTCGCTAGGTAGCGTTCCAGCCTTTCTTTGGTTTATTATCGCTGAAAGTTGGCTCAATTGTTGTTCCAGCTGTTTTATTGAAGTTGAATGCGAGTCGACCAATTGATTTATTGAAGACAAATCCCGTATTAGTTTCCTCTACTCCTTTCAACAGCTTTTCCATCATATCTTCCATTGACATCTTCCCCGTACCAGATGCAGCGGTGTCACGACTTCCAGGAGGAACATACAAACCACTCCTGTCAATCTTATTCTTCCAACTCCCTTGATCACGGTCCTTGTTTCCAGATTTATCATAATAGTTCCGACCTTGGTTTCCTTGGGCATTGCCTCGGAAACCCCCCTGATTATTCAAGTAGTTGGCTTCTTCTTCAGAATCAGATTCATCTCTTCCTTTTGACACAACCGCTTTGACTTTTTTGGTCTTCTCGGATAATAAATGCTTGGTAAGAAGATCCATCTGAGTTTTCATGTGTGCCATATCTTGATCACGTTCCTCCTCTCTTCGTCTTTGTTCTGCAGTCATGCCTATAGATACAGTAGAGCTTGCTACCTCAGAATCCCTGGTATGCCAAGCTCTACTCTGCTTGTCATACGGTCTAGCATATCACTTGCCTGAACAAAAGTAAGGTCCATGAATGACCCTCCTGCAGTATTATCAACCACCGGTTTAGTCACCAAATTCAATGACCTGTATAATATCTCCATCAAGTGGACATTGGTCATATGATGATTTGGGCACCTCATAAGCTTCTTCTTGAACCTCTCCCATGTTTCGTGGAGAGCTTCAGTTGAAAGCTGTCGAAAATTGCTGATCTCATCTCTCAACTGTGCTCTCTTGGATGGCGGAAAGAATCTCTCTAGGAAAGCCTCTTTCAATTGCCTCCAATTTGTAATAGAATCAGGAGTCAGCCCATTCAACCATAGAGTTGCCTCCCCAGATAGAGACAATGGAAATAAGCGCAACCGAATTGCATTCTGTCCAACGCCTGGATTGTCAAATGACTTGCATGTTGAGATAAAGTTGATCAGATGCATATTCGGATCATCACCTGCAAGTCCACCAAATAACCCCTTGAGCTGTAATAATTGAATCATGGTGCTAGTGATATTGAACTTAGCTCTAGGTGCCAAGGGTGGAGGAATAATAGCCCCTGTAGCACCAGCTCCATCCAGATCGTCGTCATCATCATCAAATAGAAATTGTACAGCCCAGCGTTTCGGCCTTAATCTAGCTTGACGATCTCTTCTATTCGCAGGTGTCGCCACCTTAGCATCACGCCTAGGGTTTAGTAACTCATCATCACCCAGGTCTTCATCATAAGGATTTGCTGCTTGCCCTGGGTTATCAATATTCTGTTGATGTACTTGAGCAGCGACCAACGCAACTAATCTAGCCTGCTCCTGTTGTGCAGCCCTTCTTTCAATGTCACGTTGCGTCTCCATCCTGCCAATAAGTTGCGATTCAGGGTTTATAGGTAATAATGGTTGACCAGAACTTCGAGTATTGGGCATGCACTGAATAGAACCTGAATAAAACAAAAACAACAACTAAAAGTAAAATACAAGAATCTTTGACCAAAGGGTCTAGTAACTACCACAAACTTAATAGACAACTGTATTCCCCGACAACGGCGCCAAAATTTGATAACGCTCAAACTACAGCTCTCGTAAGAGTGTAAGCGGTCGTTTGTCAAATATAGAACCCAACTGGGTTGGGTGTCGAATCCCACAGGGAATAATTGGTCACTAAGTATGCAACGATTAGTAGACTTTTGGTGAAATTTCTGCGGAAAAAAGGGGGGAGTTTATGCATGAAGTAAAATTATCAAAATAGCAAAGTAAAAACGGAATGTTTAGTAAATTTTAATCAATGAGAATTGTAAGTTAGGGTTATGTCCACCTTATGAGTTTTACGTATCTATTGGCTATGAGTTATGCGGAATTCAAACATGCATGCGCTTATAGAGTTTCGCATTCTATGGTAAATCCTAGTGTCTTTCGACCATCAAGGATTATTTCACTTTAACTCTTTCGAGCTTAAAGCGTATAACTAATGGTACGAATTCTCCAAGAGGTTAATCCAGTTACGGCACTAACTTTTAAACAGGGGTTGGTAGCCCTATTTCCTTGTCACTCTCCCTTTTCCAGACATGTAACTTTTCTTTTGAACAAGTTACTGCTATACTGGCGTATTCTATATGTTTGCAACCACAAGAATTCAATTAATATGAAGAGAGTAATGATATAAGCAACATACGTATCAAGAATTCACAAACTCATAGCAATAGATAGTATCTCATAAGGCTTCCATAACCCTAACAGAGAAGTTTAGCTACTCATAATTGTGAAGGAAAACCACGAGGATATCATCATCATACCAAGTAATAACAATATCACGATAAGTGAGTATTGGTGTCACTTGTGACGTGAATTCCTTGCTAGTAGCGTTTCTCTTGTCGTGAAAATTAACAGTCGAATAGATGAATAATTATGTCAACAACGAATTTAAGAATAGAAGAGAATAAGAATGAATTGAACGAGAATGAAAGCTGAAAAGTTCAGAAAAATAGGGTTTTTATAACATCCATATCCTATTCCTACAAAGCTACTGCATACTTCTCCTAATCCTACTAGGTTACTGCTTCCTTATCCTAATCCTACTAAGTTACTGCTGATCCCCAAGTCTTTGGAAATACTGTTTTTGCCCGGGATAAGTTTTCCATGCATCACTTTCAGTCCATAGGCTTCCAAAAGCTGCCTTCCTTCTTACGTGAAGCTTCCTTTGGCGTCAAACAGTCCATAAAATACTGAAATCCTCATCATTTATACCTGAAAACTTGCTAATAACGTTGGTTAGCTTACTTATAGGAAAAAGGACTAAAAGTGCAGGAATTATATATTTTGTCCTTAAAACTTAGCTAAAATATGGGTGAATTAAGGTGCTTTAGGCGTGTAAATATGCCTATCATCAACACCCCACACTTAAAGCTTTGTTTGTCCTCGAACAAAATATCATGTCCATATAAACATCTACTTTAGGATTTCACAGTAACAACACAAAATATTCATTCAAGACAGGCACGACAATTATTAACAAAGAGTACTTTTCTTGATCAATGCTAGAAACAATTCAACCTCCAACATAGACTCGTGATAATGGTTAATTCGTATCCACAAGTTAAGGCACAAAGAATCATACACAACTACCCAAAACTCGTCAACCATGTGTGTCTCACACAAGATAACACCCATAATCACTCATAAGTTTTGCATTTTTCGAAACATGGGTACAATATTCTCCTTGCTCTCACTCTCACAAAGAATTCATATGTTGCAACTGATGACCATAGGCTTGCCCTTAGTGTAATGCTTGTCTAATATCAGAATGCTAAGCTTAGGATCAAATAGGTCTTTACAGGTTGTAATGTAGGCTAAGGGACGGGTAGGACTATTTTGGCCAGAAATAGTGACTAAGTTCCCTAAGCGCTTTAATACATCACATTATGCCATGTATACTTTCTTTCAAACAACCTTTACACTTCCTTTTAATCTACCACCCCTTCTCACCTCTTTTGTTATTCGATTTTAAACAGAACTAACTTTTTAGTTTTCTTTTCATTTTTTATTTTTTTTTTATAACACACCTCTATGATACCCACTCTTTTTCATAACTAATTCAAGCACCAATACATACGAAGGCATCACTCTCACCCAATTTCCTCTTATTTTGTCATATGACTTTACAATTTAAAGCGCTTAGGAATTTGGATCAAATTATGGTCTTGAAAAAAAAATGGATTAGGCTACATATGAGGATGTCAAAGGAAATGGCTAAAGGCTCAAAGGGGTTGACTAGGATAATGTCCACGGGTAGGTAAAACGAAGGTAAACAATCACAGGTTGCCAAAGAAATGCCTAAATCATCTCCTAAACTCATACTCTTTATTTCGCTTTACACACACACCGGGCAAGTTCTAGCATCAGCCACAAACACAGAATATACTATTGACTCACACACACAAGGCACATGGTCGACTTTATTGGGAGAAGTATAGACTCTTGACCCAACAGATAAAGGAATTAAACCACACAACTATCACACAGTGAGTCACACTTGGAGCCTAAATGTCTCAACAGTAATGATTTTATCATAGACTCTTATCATAATACCATGCTGCCTATCAGAACAATTTCATGCAAAGTCAACTAAAAAATTTCAAAAATTTAACTACTAACAAACAAAAGAAACAAACATAAATAAATGCAAATACAGATAAAGAAGTATAGCATACAAATATCAGCACCCCACACTTAGACGGGACACACTGCCCTCAGTGGAAGATAAATAAAAAGAACCTGGTTAGTCGGACTCCTCCTCTATGTCTGGGGTCATACCCCCTGCATCGGAATCATCATCAGAGTCGTCGTCATCAGAGTTCTCCTCCACGTCGGAGTCTGGCATTCGGCGATCATCATCGGTTGGCACATCGTCATCAAGAGGTTCCTCAAAATATACACCTACTCCACACATAGCCCTCGCATGCTCATTCATTGGGTAGTCATAATCCAACTGTTGGAGCTCTTCCGCAGTTGGAACACGACCCCCGCTCATCATGGTGAACCTCGTCATGCCATATACATGGCGGAAGAAGCTTTCATCGCGAGCATGTCTTTCTGCAGTGGTAAGGTTGACTCCATGCATAGATTCAGCATCTTTAACCTTTGTAAGGTCAACCCTCTTTGGGTTGTATGGAAGCTTATGATCTGCAGGTTTCTCTTCGATGTCCTCCTTCCTCAATATTGCAGTCAACAGATTGCCAAAGCTAAAGTAGGACCTCTTGTGCAGCCTAGCCTTAAGCATTGAAGATTGAATAATCGCCCCAATATTGATGGGGACATTCGTCGTCAATGCGTACACCAAGCACACTCTATCTCGTATTTTCTTTGTGTATTGTGTCCCTGGAATCAGGCAAGAGTTGACTATTCGCAACCATATCCGAGCTTCTCTGTTCAAAGAAGCATATAGGAAGGTGTTGTGCCGACTGGTATCCTTGTGACGACTCCAACGTGCCATTGATCTTGTTTCGCACAGTGTGTGTCTGATCACCCTGTACGGAGGTCTGTTATAAAGCTCTTTGAGTGGTGATGGATCAACAGGTGGCAAGCCCAGAAAAGAGTTGAAGAACTCCGCGTTTAGTTGCAAAACTTGTCCCCGAATCTTTACTTCACTCCCTATAGTCTTTGGGGACCAATTGGCATAGAACTCACGCGTTAGATCAAGATTACATTCTGCTATATCTCGGAAAATGAAGTCAAGATGTAGCGCCATGATTTTAGCCAAGATGCGAGGTTCTTTCTTTGCTAGGCTCTCCTTTTGTATCAACTCCACGTGAACATATTTTTTCACTTTATTGTTCTTGTACCAATCCTTTCCTTCCTCCTCTAGGACCCATTTTATTCCGAACATGGGAGAGGTATTTATAGCGAGGAGGATTCAGCTTGCTCTTTTCGTCCCCTTTTCTGGCCTTTCTGTGAGGTAGTTGCTTTTTCCTTTCCTGGCCGACTTTTTGGTGCCATTGTACCTGAGATTAAAATGATAGTCATGTTAGCTTCATCTCGGTAGATACAATCGACAAGCAAACAGTAGTGGCACCACCCCACACTTAGTTTGTTGGCACAAACTAGTTAAGTGAACGTTGTCGATTACTCAGACTTCATCGATATACGTTTAGGTGGTACATTCCAACAATATAATCAGTGCAGTCATACTTTTCTTGTCATCTTAACTATCCTTTTCGATTCTATTTCATGTAATCTTGACAATACTTTCATGTTTGGATTGATGTACCCTTTTGAACAAGACTACTACATATAGATTGTATCAAGTTATGGCATAGAAATAATCACAACATCTCATGTTTGTAGTTAACCATGATTTTTCATCTCAATGAACAAGACATTCGAACATGAAAGCTTTCAAGTTACAAGATTATGCAATTTTCTTGACCATGTCAATTCCGCAAAAGTATGACAGTGTATCAAAATGAAATACAAGTTGGAAACAAGTCAAGAGCATCCTTACGTATTCTTTCACTCACTTAGTTGTATCATAAAAAATCAACCACATTCAAATCACCAACACTACTTCAAGATTTAACAATTTATTATAGGCGTAGTAGTGTAGTACTTACGGAATATAAAAGAAGAGCAAAGAAGTACTTGGTTGATGGCCTTGGAAGATGTTCTTGCAAAGTTAAAAGAGCAAAAGGAAAATTTTTGAGAGATTTTGGAGAGGTAGGCGGCGCTTAGGTTGAGTTTGCAATGCATTTTTGTTCTAAGACTAAGGTTCTATTTATAGGACAAGCTTGGGTCGGGTTTTGACCCGTTCAGAATCGGATTAGGAGACCAAAAAGTGAGCATAGGCGGCGCCTAATGCTTTGCCTATGCTTGGCATAGGCAGCGCCTTTTGCAAAGCCTAGTTGGACATAGGCTTAGGCATAGGCGGCGCCTATGCTATGGCATACTAGATTCAGAGACAAAAGGCTTTGGCATAGGCGGCGCCTATGCTATGGCATTGTTGGGAATAGGCGGCGCCTATGCTATGGCATTGTAGAATCCGAGACCAAAGGCTTTGGCATAGGCGGAGCCTATGCTATAGCATTGTTGGGCATAGGCGGCGCCTATGCTATGACATTCTAGATTCAGAGAGCTTAGGCCATAGCATAGGCCTTGCCTTGTTCGTTGCCTAGATTTACATAGGCAATGCCTAACCCATAGCCTTTGCTTCTTCATTCCAAACTTACCACCTTCAATCATGAACTATTTCCAAATTAACATTTGAGACCAATTTTCTCCGTTATACGTCTTGCACCTACACTTACTCAAAAACAACAAAAACGATTAGAACGATGGGTTGCCTCCCATCTAGCGCCTTAGTTTTGGTCGTGGCTCGACTATAAAATCAAAATCCTAATAAAACAAAACAAATAAAGACGATGGGTTGCCTCCCATCTAGCGCTTGATTTATTATCGCGGCACGACATAGTTACCTCGATTACTTAGACTTCATCGAGATAGATGATGGCCATGCATTTTATCGAGTCAAGAGGACCGCTATATTGCTTCACTCGTTGGCCATTCACCTTATAGACAACACCATTATTGTCTTCTAACTCTACTACTCCGGATGAGTAGACTTGGCTAATTTTGAACGGGCCAGACCATCTAGATTTCAACTTACCTGGAAATAGCTTCAGTCTGGAGTTGAAAAGAAGTACCATATCACCCTTCTGAAAGTTTCATTGTATAATCCACTGTAGAGGTCTGATCTTTCATACGCATGAAGATGGAACTCATCCATCTCATTCAGCTGCTCCAATCTCAGATTCATAGCATCATCCCAATTCAAATTTAGCCGCTTCAACGCCCACAATGCTTTATGCTCGAGCTCAATGGGCAAGTGACAGGCCTTCCCATAAAC
The DNA here is from genome assembly GCA_030864225.1 of Capsicum baccatum var. pendulum. Classification (NCBI taxonomy): domain Eukaryota; kingdom Viridiplantae; phylum Streptophyta; class Magnoliopsida; order Solanales; family Solanaceae; genus Capsicum; species Capsicum baccatum. The sequence goes on along the minus strand of CM061560.1, from coordinate 230,572,239 downwards.
TAATTGGTACGGTGACATGCCAATTAGTGTCTTGAATGCGGTCCTATAAGCCCATAAGGCATCATCCAACTTCCGAGACCAATCTGTCCTATTAGCGTTTACAGTTTTAGCAAGGATCAGCTTGATCTCTCGATTAGAAACCTCTACCTGTCCACTAGTTTATGGGTGATAAGGTGTGGCTACCTTATGTTGCTTGACCCCATACTTCACTAACACGGCTCTGAACATCTTGTTGCAAAAGTGTGATCCTCCATCGCTTATGATGGTATGTGGTACCCCAAAACGAGAGAAGATGTTTCTCTTTAAGAATGCAACAACATGCTTACCTTCATTATCAGCCAGTGCTACCGCTTCGACCCATTTGGAAACATAATCTACAGCCACTAGGATATATTTCATCCCAAACGAATTCACGAATAGTCCCATAAAGTCAATACCCCATACATCAAACAGCTCTACTTCAAGAATTTTTGACATGGGCATCTCATGGTGCTTCAAAATAATGCCCTGTCTCTGACATTGGTCACATATTTTCACAAATTCGTAGGCATCTCTAAATATAGAAGGCCAATAATAGCCGCTTTGCAATACCTTCCTTGTTGTCCGACCACCTACATGGTGTCCCCCAACTTAGGAAGCATGACTTGCTTCCAATATACTCGGCACCACCACATGAGATATGCATCGTCTGATAACACCATCCGCACATCATCGAAACAAATATGGCTCATCCAAGAAGTAGTGTTTTACATCATGCATGAACTTCCTCTTTTGATGAAAGGACATATGCGCAGGTATCACATTACTCACCACATAGTTTGCAAAGTCTGCGTACCATGGTGATTTTTCCCCCTCTGTGGCCAGGATCTCTTCGTAGGGGAATGCATCATTAATCTCAAGATTAGGCTGCACTATATGCTCATTTTCAAGTCTGGACAGATGATCAGCCACTTGGTTTTTGCACCCTCTTCTATTTTTTACCTCGAAATCAAATTCTTGCAGCAACAACACCCATCGAATCAGCCTTGGATTTGCATCCTTCTTCACCATTAGATATCTCAGGGCTGCATGATCAGTATAAACTACCACTTTGGTCCCCAACAAGTAAGCATGAAACTTTTCAAAAGCGTAAACAACTGCTAGAAGCTCTTTTTCCATGAATATAGTTCTTCTGGGCTCCGTTCAAGACCTTGTTTGCATAGTAGATTGGATGAAATAACTTTTCTCGTCTCTGACCAAGTACAACACCCAAAGCTACCTCGCTAGCATCACACATAACTTCAAACGGTAGAGACCAATCAGGTGCTACAATGATAGGAGCTTCCACTAGTTTCCCTTTGAGGCATTCAAATGCCTTCAAGTAATCTTCACCGAAATCGAACTTTGCATCCTTCTCTAAAATTTTGCATAGTGGACTACCAATTTTGGAGAAGTCTTTGATAAACTATCGATAAAAACCTGCATGACCGAGGAAACTACGAACTCCCTTTACAGAAATTGGGGGTGGTAATTTCTCGATAACTTCAATCTTCGCGCGATCCACCTCAATTCCTCTTTCGGAAATTTTATGCCCAAGAACAATACCTTCTTTAACCATAAAGTGGCACTTCTCCCAGTTGAGCACCAAGTTGAATTTAACACATCTCTGCAACGCCATACTTAGATTCGCCAAGCATGCTTCAAACGACTCACCCACAACTGAAAAATCGTCCATGAACACCTCCAAGGTGTCTTCAACCATATCAGAAAAAATGGACATCATACAGCGCTGAAACGTAGCAGGTGCGTTACATAACCCAAATGGCATACGTTTGAAGGCAAACGTACCATATGGGAATGTAAATGTTGTCTTCTTTTGATCTTCGGGAGCAATACAAATCTAATTATAGCCGGAATACCCATCTAGGAAGCAAAACCTTCCTTTCCCCGCCAATCGATCAAGCATTTGGTCCATGAATGGCATTGGAAAGTGATCCTTGAGCGTCCTTGCATTTAGCTTTCGGTAGTCCATACACACCCGATACCCCGTGACAGGTCTGAGTGGAATCAAATCATTCTTCTCGTTTGCAACTACCGTCATGCCCCCTTTCTTGGGCACACATTGTACCGGACTCACCCATTCACTGTCGGAGATTGGATACACTACCCCTGCATCTAACCACTTAATAATTTCTTTCTTCACCACCTATTGCATAGGTGGATTCAAACGTCTTTAATTTTCAATAGTGGGTTTGCAATTTTCTTCAAGCTAAATTTTGTGCATACATATCCCGGGCGGAATACCAATAATATCAGCGATAGTCCAACTGATGGCTCTTTTATATCTCCTCAGAACAGAGATGAGAGCTGCAACTTGCCACTCACCTAAATCGGCAGCCACAGTAACAGAAAGCGTGTTTCCACTTCCCAAGAATGCATACTTTAGATGACATGGCAGCTCCTTCAACTCCAATATGGGTGGCTCTTCAATAGAGGGTTTAGCTGGTGGTGTAGGTCGATTTTTAAGATCAAGGTCCAGCTTTTTGGGAGCATGAGAATACAACCCAATTCCTGTAAAAGCACAAATAGTTTCTTCATAGTCTTCAACATTCTCACTCTCCACGTTCGTAAGCACAACCGCCAATGGATCAGTAATGAGCTGCATCTCTACAGATAATTCTTCCTCATCATCAAAATAGACATCATCTACAGAGAACACATTCATATCTTTGGGCTGCTTCATTGATTTTCATACATCGAGATGGACTACTTCGTCATTCATCCAGAATAGAAGCTCATTAGCGCGTAAATCTATAAGCACACTTCCTGTTGCGAGGAAAGGGCGTCCCAAGATTATGGGAACTTAAGAATCCACCTCACAATCCAAAATAACAAAGTTTACAGGAAAGATGAAGGAAGAAACCTTTACCAACACATCATATAAGATACCTACAGGTCGTTTGACCGACCTATCTACCATTACGAGCCTCATATTGGTTGGTGTGGGATCACCCAACCCCAACTTCCTATAGATAAATAATGGCATCAAATTGATGCTAGCTCCCAAATCGCACAATGCTTTAGCAAAATTCAATGATCCAACCGTGCAAGGAATAGTGAAAGTACCAGGGTCAGCCTTCTTCAGAACTAATGATCTGGTAGCAATTGCACTGCAATGATGAACATTATCTGCCAACTCATAACTTGCTGCCCGCTTCTTTGTCAGAAGGTCCTTCATAAATTTTGCATACCCAGGCATCTGTTCCAGCGCCTCTACAAATGGAACATTAATGGTCAGCTGCTTCAACATAGTCATAAATTTATTGAACATGGTATCATCAGCTTTCTTCTTCAGTCTCTGAGGAAAATGTGGTGGTGAAAGAGGAATAGTTTTCTCCACCACTTTCTTTTCATCTTGCTTCCAGATTTTGATCTTTTCAGGCTGCAGACTACGAGGGGCAACGTCATGATCACCCTTGCCTGCTTCCACGGTATCTTTGCCATCTGCATCAATACCGTTATCCGCTACATCATCATCTGCGTGCTTGCCTTTGGGTAGTTTTTCCAACACTTTTCTGCTCCTGGTAGTAATAGCCATACATGATCCCTCATTCCTCGGATTTTGCACTGTGTCGCTAGGTAGAGTTACAGCCTTTCTTTGGTTTAGTGTCGCTGAAAGTTGGCTCAATTGTTGTTCCAGCTGTTTTATTGAAGTTGAATGCGATTCGACCAATTGATTTATTAAAGACAAATCATTCTTCACCTCATTCACTCCGGTATTAGTTGCCTCTACTCCTTTCAACAGCTTTGCCATCATATCTTCCATTGATATCTTCCCCGTACCAGATGCAGCGGTGTCACGACTTCCAGGAGGAACATACAAACCACTCCTGTCAGTCTTATTCTTCCAACTCCATTGATCACGGTCCTTGTTTCCAGATTTATCATAATTGTTCCGACCTTGGTTTCCTTGGGCATTGCCTCGGAAACCCCCCGCATTATTCAAGTAGTTGGCTTCTTCTTCAGAATCAAATTTATCTCTTCCTTTTGACGCAACTGCTTTGACTTTTTTGGTCTTCCCAGATAATAAATGCTTGGTAAGAAGATCTATCTGAGTTTTCATGTGTGCCATGTCTTGATCATATTCCTCCTCTCTTCGTCTTTGTTCTGCAGTCATGACTATAGATACAGTAGAGCTTGCTACCTCAGAATCCCTGGCATGCCAAGCTCTACTCTGCTTGTCATACGGTCTAGCATATCACTTGCCTGAACAAAAGTAAGGTCCATGAATGACCCTCCTGCAGTATTATCAACCACCGGTTTAGTCACCAAATTCAATGACCTATATAACATCTCCATCAAGTGGACATTGGTCATATGATGATTTGGGCACCTCATAAGCTTCTTCTTGAACCTCTCCCATGTTTCGTGGAGAGCTTCAGTTGGAAGCTATCGAAAATTACTGATCTCATCTCTCAACTGTGCTCTTTTGGATGGCGGAAAGAATCTCTCTAGGAAAGCCTCTTTCAATTGCCTCCAATTTGTAATAGAATCAGGAGTCAGCCCATTCAACCATAGAGTTGCCTCCCCAGATAGAGACAATGAAAATAAGTGCAATCGAATTGCATTTTGTCCAACGCCTGGATTGTCGAATGACTTGCATGGTGAGATAAAGTTGATCAGATGCATATTCTAATCATCACCTGCAAGTCCACCAAATAACCCCTTGAGCTGTAATAATTGAATCATGGTGCTAGTGATATTGAACTTAGCTCCAGGTGCCAAGGGTGGAGGAATAATAGCCCCTGTGGCACCAGCTCCATCCAGATCGTCCTCATCATCATCAAATGGAAATTGCATAGCCCGGCGTTCCGGCCTCAATCTAGCTTGACGATCTCTTCTATTCGCAGGTGTCGCCACCTCAGCATTACGCCTAGGGTTTAGTAACTCATCATCACCCAGGTCTTTATCATCAGGATTTGCTGCTTGCCCTGGGTTATCAATATTTTGTTGATGTACTTGAGCAGCGGCCAACGCAGCTAATCTAGCCTGCTCCTGTTGAGAAGCCCTTCTTTTAATGTCACGTTGCGCCTCCATCCGGCCAACAAGTTGCAGTTCAGGGTTTATGGGTAATAATGGTTGACCAGATCTTCGAGTATTGGGCATGCACTGAACAGAACCTGAATAAAACAAAAACAACAGCTAAAAGTAAAATACAAGAATCTTTGACCAAAGGGTCTAGTAACTATCACAAACTTAATAGACAACCGTATTCCCCGGCAACGGCGCCAAAATTTGATAATGCTCAAACTACAGCTCTCGTAAGAGTGTAAGCGGTCGTTTGTCAAATATAGAACCCAACTGGGTTGGGTGTCGAATCCCACAGGGAATACTTGGTCACTAAGTATGCAACGATTAGTAGACTTTTGGTAAAAGTTCTGCGGAAAAAAGGGGGGAGTTTATGTGTGAAGTAAAATTATCAAAATAGCAAAGTAAAAAAGGAATGTTTAGTAAGATTTTAATCAATGAGAATTGTAAGTTAGGGTTATGCCCACCTTATGAGTTTTACGTATCTATTGGCTATGAGTTATGCGGAATTCAGACATGCATACGCTTATAGAGTTTCGTATTCTATGGTAAATCTTAGTGTCTTTCGACCATCAAGGATTATTTCACTTTAACTCTTTCGAGCTTAAAGCGTATAACTAATGGTACGAATTCTCCAAGAGGTTAATCCAGTTACGGCACTAACTTTTAAACAGGGGTTGGTAGCCCTATTTCCTTGTCACTCTCTCTTTTCCAGACATGTAACTTTTCTTTTGAACAAGTTACTGCTATACTGGCGTATTCTATATGTTTGCAACCACAAGAATTCAATTAATATAAAGAGAGTAATGATATAAGCAACATACGTATCAAGAATTCACAAACTCATAGCAATAGATAGTATCTCATAAGGCTTCCATAACCCTAACAGAGAAGTTTAGCTACTCATAATTGTGAAGGAAAACCACGAGGATATCATCATCATACCAAGTAATAACAATATCATGATAAGTGAGTATTGGCATCACTTGTGGCGTGAATTCCTTGCTAATAGCGTTTCTCTTGTCGTGAAAATTAAAAGTCGAATAGATGAATAATAATGTCAACAACGAATTTAAGAATAGAAGAGAATAAGAATGAATTGAATGAGAATGAATGCTGAAAAGTTCAGCAAAATAGGGTTTTTATAACATCCATATCCTATTCCTACTAAGCTACTGCATACTTCTCCTAATCCTACTAGGTTACTGCTTCCTTATCCTAATCCTACTAAGTTACTGCTGATCCCCAAGTCTTTGGAAATACTGTTTTTGCCCGGGACAAGTTTTCCATGCATCACTTTCAGTCCATAGGCTTCCAAAAGCTTCCTTCCTTCTTACGTGAAGCTTCCTTTGGTGTCAAACAGTCTATAAAATGCTGAAATCCTCATCATTTATACCTGAAAACTTGCTAATCACATTGGTTAGCTTACTTACAGGAAAAAGGACTAAAAGTGCAGGAATTATATATTTTGTCCTTAAAACTTAGCTAAAATATGGGTGAATTAAGGTGCTTTAGGCGTGTAAATACGCCTATCATCAATGACACATGACTGAACTACTTCATGATGGTATGCATGACATGATGATTTCATGCAACTAGAATTGATACAGAGTTTGTAGAGGTAATCTGAACATGGAGCTGAGTAAATTGAAGGAAAACTACTACCTTAAGATAAGTCTGAGTTTATGGAGAAGAGGTAAGGATACTTGGTCCACATATCTTCTTTTGCTTCCCAAGTATCTCCCTCAATGGACTAATTCTGCCAAAGAACTTTGATTAGAGGAACTTATTTGTTCCGTAATCTGCGAACCTGATGATCAAGAATTTTAACTAGAACTTCTTCATAGGAGAGACTATTCTAAGCATCTATACCCTCTATAGGGATTAAAACTGTTGAGTCGCCAATGCATTTCTTAAGCAAGGAGATGTGAAACACTAGGTGCACTGAAGCTAAGTTGAAGGCAACTCAAGCTCATTAGCTACCTTTCCAGAATGGCTTAGAATTTGGTAAGGACCACCAAATCAGGGACTGAGCATCCCCTTTTTGCCAAACCTCTTTACTCCCTTCATAGGAGAAATTTTCAAATACATAGAATCACCAATATCAAACTCGAGATCTTTTCTTCATACATCTACACAAGATTTTTGTCAGCTTTGAGCTGCCTTAAGCCTTTCCCTGATCAACTGAACTTTTTCTAAGGTATCAAATACCAAGTTAGTCCCTATGACTGCAGCCTCACCCACTTTAAACCAACTGATGAGAGATCTAAATCTCCTTCTATAGAGCATCTCAAATGGAGCCATCTAAATGTTGGAATGATAGATATTGTTATATGCGAACTCATTCAAAGGCAAGTGGTCATTCCAACTACCCTTAAAGTCAATGGCACACGCTCTTATCATATCTTCTAAAGTCTGAATGGTCCTTTCTGCTTGACCATCTATCTGGGGATGAAAGGTTGTACTGAGGTGAACTTGGGTACCAAGACCCTTCTGGAAGGCTTTCCAAAAATAAAAGGTGAACTGTGTACCTCTATTTAAAATGATGGACAACGAAACTTCATCCAATTTAGCCAACTCTCTAACATAGATCTTGTCGTAATCTTGTGCTAAGTAAGAGGAGTAAAATGGTAAGAAATGAGCTGATTTGTTCATCCTATCTACAATGACCCAAATCGAATCATGTTAACGACAAGTATGGGGAAATCCCATCACAAAATCCATGTTTACCTCCTCCTACTTCCAAGTAGGAATACTGAACTCCTATATAGATCCACTAGGCTTCTGATGTTTGATCTTAACCTACTGACATGTCGAGCAGTTTGCTACAAACTCTACAATGTCTCTCTTCATCCCATTCCACCAGTAGACTTCCCGCGAGTCACAGTAATTCTTGGTGGCCCTAGGTGAATCTACTAGCGCGCATCATGCGCTTCTACAAGAATCCTCTATCTTACACCATCCATGCATGGCACACATAGTCGACCCTGGAAGCGTAACACACTATCTTCCCCTTGGAGAAAACTTCTACTTTCTAATATCTAACTGACTCTTTTAGCTTAACTAGACTGGGATCCCTGTCTTGTTTTTCTTTTACTTTGGAAACCAGAGATGATTTCGAACTAACCACCTTCTTTGACAGAGGTTCAGGTCTTTCTGAAAAAACACAAACTGCAGGCTTTTATGGTCTGAGAACACATCAACATGTACTTAATATAAGTAATGCCTCCAAATATTTAAGGCAAACACTATAATTGCTAACTCAAGATCATAAGTGGGATAGTTATTTTCATAGGGCTTAAGTTGTCTAGAGGCATAGGCTATGACCTTACCTCTCTGCATCAGAACACACCCCAAACCAACTCTCAAAGCATCACAATATACCACAAACCTGTCTGAACCATCTAGTAAAGTCAAAACTAGGGTTGTAGTGAGTCAAGTCTTCAACTCCTAAAAACTCTCTCACAAGAATCATACCACTGGAACTTGACTTTCTTCTAAGTCAATCTGTACATAGGGGATGCAATAGATGAAAATCCCTCAACAAACCATCGGTAATAGCCATCCTAACCCAAGAAACTCCTGATATCTGATGGAGAGATGGGTCTAGGCTAATTTCTCACTGCTTCAGTCTTTTGAGGGTCAACTCTAATGATATCACCGAAAATTATATGACTAAGGAAAGCTACTGACCTTATCAAAAATTCATATTTACTGAATTTGGCAAACAACTTATGGGCTCTGGGGGTCTGTAACACTATTTTGAGATGGTCTGCATTATCATGTTCACTGTGGGAGAAGACACGAATGTCATTAATGAAGAATATGATGAACATGTCCAAGTACAGCTTAAACACACGGTTTATCCAGTGCATAAAAGCTATTGGGGCATTGGTAAGACTAAATGACATAATTAGGAATTTGAAGTGACCATACCAAGTTCTGAAAGATGTTTTCAGAATATCACAATCTCTAACTCTGAGCTGATGATAGCCTGATCTAAGGTCAATCTTAGAAAAATAACTGGAACCCTAAAGTTGGTCAAACAAGTCATCAATTCTGGGAAGTAGATACTTGTTCTTGATCGTGACTTTGTTTAACTGATGGTAGTCAATACACATTCTGAGAGAACTGTCTTCCTTACGCACGAATAAGACTGGTGTACCCCATAGGAAAATAGTGGGTCTGATGAATGCTATATCTAAGAGATCCTTCAGCTATTCTTTTAGCTCTCTGAGTTCATCTGGTACCATTCTATATCGAGGAAGAGAGAAAGGCTAAGTATCGAGAAGAAGGTCTATTCTGAATTTAATTTCCCATTCTGGAGGGACTCTAGGAAGATCTTTGAGAAACGCATCTAAAAATTCACATGTTACTAGAATTGACTCAAGAATAGGAGTCTTAAAACTAGAATCCTTAACTCAAACAATATGGTATAGAAACCCATTAGATTTTATTTTTCTCGTCTTTACGTAAGAAATAAGTTGACCCCTAAGTGATGATGTACTACCCCTCCATTATTGGACAGGTTCATTCAAAAATTGAAAATAGACAATTTTATTTCTGCAATTAACTAAAGCATATCATGAATAAATCCAATCCATGCCAAGAATAATGTCAAAATCTGTCATCTCTTACTTTACTAAGTTTGTTGAAGTAACTTTGTGAGATACCATAATTGGACAGTTCCTGTATACCCATTGGGCTATGATAGATTTACCAACTTGGGTAGAGACTAAGAAGAGATTTTCTAGAATTTTAGGAGTGACTCCGAAGTCAACAACTATATAAGGAGTTACAAAGGACAAAGAAGCTCCTGGATCTAGCAAAGCACAAACAAGTAAATGATAAACTTGTTACATACCAGTGACCACATCAGGTGAACTTTCATGATCCTATCAGGACTGAAGTGCATAGAGTCTGCTTGGGCATTGCCTACTGGTGGCACTGGAAGCGACACCCTTTTGATTCGAGTAATCGAACTAAAGTGGGGGACGATTATGCTGACTCTGCGAACCCACCTAAGGACACTCTCCGTCCCTATGGACTGGCTTATTACATATAAAACATACATCACTGCTAGCTCTACAAGCACCCTAGTTCCTACCAAATTTCTAGCAAAGATGATTTGTTCGGGCACTGCTAACACTACTCTGGGGTTTAGGGCCTGGTGTCCTATCTTTATTGCCATCTCTGAATTTTGGCACTAGGAAGCTGGCTGGGGAAGGAGCTGGAACTAAAGATTTAGGGTGGAACTGAGAATGATAGCCACCCTCTGACTTAGGTTGAGTGAAGTTGAAGCTACCTATTTTAGCCCTCTTGTTCTCCCTTTCCTTCTCCTTATTCTTAGTCTTCTCTATCTGTTGAGCATGGACCATAAGCCTAGATATGTCTATCTTCTTAATCAGCATTGTGGTCCTACACTCCTTAACCACATTGTTAGACACACTCGACACAAACTTACTCATCTTAGATATGCTATCTGCTACCATATGAGGGTCATATCTAGCTAACTGAGTAAACTTCAGGGAATACTCTTTCACCATTATGTTGCCCTATTTCAGATTAATAAACTTCTAAACCTTAGTTTTCCTTAACTCCAGTGGGAAGAACCTATCAAGGAAAGCAGTAGCAAACTCCTCCCATTCTAAGGGCCTCATATCTGTGCCCCTATCTATCTTTCACTTGTTAAACCATATATAAGACACATCCTGTAATTGGTATGCAACTAATTCAAAGCTCTCAATGGAAATCACCCCCATGATAACTATGATTTTCTACACCATGTAAAGGAATTCTTGTGGGTCCTCCTCAAACTTAGACCCTATAAATAATGGAGGATTCATTTGGGTGAAGTCCCAAATTCTAGTTGTAAAAGTACTAGACACTTGGTTGGCCTGAACGGGAGTTGGGCGCTTATTCTAGGCTGCCACAGAGTGAGCCAAAGTAGTGAAAGCTACTCTGAATTCTTTGTGGGAGACATACTCGTCTAGGAGATCTTCCTGAATGGGCGGAGGTGCTGGCTAATTTCTAATTATTCTTCTACTAGTCCTTTTTGGAGGCATATTCTATAAATGGAATGAAATTTTGGATTAGATAGAGAGTTTAACTTAAGCGCATGCTCACTCGTATGATATACACACTAAAAGAAGGGAACTTATTCTTAAAATGCCTTATAGCCTCTTGTCTATAAGTGTGGCGTGATACACACCCATGCACAAGACTCTACTAGACGTGGCTTTTAGACTCCCTAGGAATCTGTTGAACCTTAGGCTCTGATACCTAGTTTGTAACACCCAGATTCTGCACCCCATACGCCACACGGTGCTCATAACCCCGAAGGACCACAAGCTAACCCATGACTTACACCTGCTATAATCACTGAATAATAGTACTAAAATAATGCAAAAAATAGGCTAAAATGCCACAAGGTTCATAATCTAAAAACAAATATAGAATACTTATAAATAAATACCAAAAATTGAAGATCTGTCTGCAATAATCTAGCCTGAAAGCCTCTAACTATCTGAACACGGAGTTGATAGGATAAGTTGTCAACTAACTTTGACTATTGAATATATGGAACTACTAATATAATAAATGATAAAATCTATTCTCGAACTATGAGGACTCACCACTAAATATGCTACTAATAGGCTGGGCTACTAAGTACAGTCAGGAGCCCGTGCATCTAAACCTATGATATAAGACATTATAGCGCAAAAGAAAGAGTATGCATCAGTACTTTGAATGTACTAGTATACTAAGTGAGTTAGGCTGATATGCAAGGGTTCATATTCATAAAAAATAACTGGTTGAGCATCATGAATATAATTGAATGAGAGTACATGTATAACTAAAACTGCTATAAATACTGATTATGCAATATTGCATGTGAATCTACTTTACTATAACTAAGATCACTGATAACTGAATACTGATTATTGACTTACTGATTACTAGGTGACTATTTTTGATAGTCCTAATTCTATAAAACTTAACTGAGTTTTATACTGAGCTGGGTGACTGTGTCTGACAGTCCTGATTCTAAAAATTAATTTGAAGTTTTACACTGAGCCTGAAACAAAAACTGTAACTGTGGGAGTGATAATCTAACCGACATACCCTGATCATAAACTGAGTTAGGGTCTAACCTATGACCTTAGTTCGAAGTGTGTTAGCACCTTGCCAAGGGATACTAATAATGGTTGTGAGTTAACCTTATCAGGTAGGAAGATATTCTGTCAAGGGCCCTTCCAGTTGAGGGTGAACTTTATTCCTTCAGGAAAACACTATAGTGGATCCACACAGCTCGTTTTAGTACCCATGGCATGATACTGACACCCTTCCAACTGGGGTCACAGGTTGGACCCCAAATTTGCTTATTAGGGCATGTCGATTAGATGATAGCTGCCACAGTCTCGGTCCAATAATTTAGCCTTAATGTTGTTTGACCTTAGAATACAGATATCAAATATTCACTCATCAGATTTTAGTAACTCAGTTTATAGATTATATTCAGAACATGTTTATGCTTGGTCATGCACACTCAGTATTTACAGATTTCATACTCACTCAGCACTTACAAATTCAAGGCATTTCTATACAGTACTTCCTGTTATGAAGTCAGTTATTATTCATACACATAAAGCCATGTATATCATCCTACCTTATTTAGCATATCAGTACATTCAAGGTACTGATCGCATACACGTTTCTTGCACTATGGTGTATCATATCATAAGTTCAGATGCTCAATTCTCGAATCACGTATTAACTTTCTAGATTATCAGCCATAGCAGTGGTGAGTCGTCATATTTTAAGGACAGACTATATTTATTTTCATGCTCCCAGTTTAGTAGTCAGTTGGAGTTAGTTGAGGCCTGTCCCATTAACTCTTATGCAGTTAGTAGAGGCTTTTTAGACTAGTATAGACAGTTTGATAATTTTTAGATTTCAGTTGTTATTATCAGTATTATTAGTTTTGTCTTACAAACTTATCGATTTATAACTTAAAACCTTATCGCATTCCTCAGTTTATTTTTGCATATGATCTTTTAATATCAATATTACTCAGTGCTCACAGTAGGTACCAGCTCATGGGTTAGCTTGTGGTTTCTCAATTCTGTAAGCATAATATGGTGCCTAGGGTATACTCTTGGGGCATTAAAAAGGGATCATTGCTGGAAACTATATTTTCCCAATACTGGTTTATTATGTCCCCAAGAAGAACCATACACTGGCCTAGTGCCCCTTGGCGTACGAGAAATACAGACTCCAACCCTTGTGGTAAACTTGGTTTGGGGACTTGGATGGCGAGTTAAGGGCGGATTCCATATAGCCCATGGGATTGTAGAGTTGTAGGGTGTACCACATATCTCAAAAGTAAGATAAAGAGTGAGTTGTGGTTTCAAATAAATATTTCAAAGTCTTTTAAGTATGCCCATATGTTTTCATATATCATATGTAAAGTATTTTTTGAATTTCTCTCACTTATGTTGTACAAAATTATGTTATTTTAGATTGCTCTACATACCAATACATCTGTATTCACCCCCTATATCTTAGGTTCTGAGACACACTCCTAGGGTCTTACTAAGTAGTAGATTGGGTTGTTTGAAGTTTTCAGTTAGTTAGCCTCCCTTATTTTGGAAAGTCTTGTTGATTTCTTATTGTTATTTTTTGGTTCATGGTCTGACTGAGGGTCTTGTCCCAATTTTAGATAGATTGATGTTTTCAAATGTAGTAGAGATTTTACAGACGTGTATTAAATGGTTTGATTTTTATTGAATTTATGTCTGCATTACTCAGTTGAGATATTAAGGTAACAATGTTTCTATTTGTTTTCTGCATTTAATCACAGTATATGAATTGTGTATTTGATTGCCAGTTTATAAAGGCTCTCAGGCCTTTATAATCTGGGATATCTATTGTGGCCAGGGCCTCGATTTGTTCTATGACAAACTTGGTATCAGAGAATGATTTATGGTCCCATGGTTTCTGTGAAGTTGTGTCTAATAGAGTCTTATTTATGGATGTATTGTGGACTATACTAATAATCAGGAGGCTATCAGGTATTCAGGAGTTGTTTCTTATTCTTGTATACTCTAGTTCATGCCATGGCGTCGTCCATAAGAAAGTTATCCAAATTCTTGTTCTAATTTCATGGGCCATGCCTCATTGTCGAGGCGATATAAGTCTAAGAGTCTAGCTTCCTTGTGATGTTGTTCTCTCTGGTTGAGTTATCCATAAGGTTATGAGATAGCACAAGGACTTGAGAGGAGTTCATTAGTGCTTCAAGGTGTATTTATTCGAGTGTATACCTTTATCCTAATAAAATAGTGCTTTTCAGCCTAAGGTACAAAGTGTATTCAGTCCCCCTTTCAAAATTCTTCTTGCAGATATCATGCATAAGGGTAATGGTGTGTTGCAGAATGTTGTAACTATATTTCCACCCAAGTAGTAGTATATGTTAATGTGTCATGACCTATTGGTACTGAGATGGTCCAGAAGTTGGTGACATAAAGTCATAAGGTTAGCGGTTTGAGTGAGGGTGACTTTTGCATAAATAAGTAGTTTTAGTTATATAACTCTTTGATTGAGGGGTTCTTTTTCTTTCTATTGTGGTTGGCTAATGTTATAGCAAAATTTATAGATTGTATAGTAGTTTGTGAAGGAAGTATTTGGCTATGATTATTATTGATTCAAATTAGGGAAGGAGCCGATAGTTATGGTGGTTATAAAAATTAGTAATAGCTTGTGAATAGAAAGGGGTAGACTAGTCATTATATTATAGGTAGTGACTCATTGGGGTTTATGGAATTTGGTGATAGTAAGAATGTATGAATGAGTAAGTCGACTTAATGTGAGAAGATATGTAGAGGATTTTAAGGTGTAGTAGTAATGCCATAGAGAGGATATGCTTATATGTAGTAGTTAAGTGAAATTCCCCAACTTAATAGACTAATATAGTATGGGGCATGCTTCATCGGTGGTACATGATTGATTGTAGACTATAGGCTTGAACTTTAGATATGGGTTATGGTGAAAAGGATAGTAGCTTAATATTAATGATATATATTTTGTGGGAAAGAAGTAGTAGGCTTAATGTGATTTATGAAAGAGCCTAGGTTGATAATTTATTAAAAGTTTAAGTGGTAATTGTGAGGTTTATGTGTGCATGAGGACTAGTGTTAAAATAATGAATTATGGTTGAATAATTAAGTGGATAAGAGCATAGTTATATAACAATAAATTGAACCCCTAGGTAGGATGTTGTTAGATAAGGTTTATATATGTATAAGTGTCTTGTGTACCTAGTTCATATTCTTGAATATGGTGATGAAAGGTTGTACTGAGGTGAACTTGGGTACCAAGACCCTTCTGGAAGGCTTTCCAAAAATAAGAGGTGAACTATGTACCTCTATCTAAACTGATAGACAACGGAAGTTCGTCCAATCTAACCAACTCTCTAACATAGAGCTTGGCGTAATCCTTGGCTAAATAAAAGGTGTAAAATGGTAAGAAATGAGTTGATTTGGTCATCCTATCTACAATGACTAAAATCGAATCATGCTGACGACAAGTACGGGGCAAGCCCATCACAAAATCCATGTTCACCTCCTCCCACTTCCAAGTAGGAATACTAAACTACTATATAGATCCATAGGCTTCTGATGTTTGATCATAACCTGTTGATATGTCGAGCACTTTGCTACAAACTCTACAATGTCTCTCTTCATCCCACTCCACCAGTAGACTTCCCACAAGTCACAGTACATCTTGGTGGCCCTAGGTGAATCTAGTAGCACGCACCATGCGCTTCTACAAGAATCTTCTATCTCAAGCAATCCACACATGGCACATATAGTCGACCCTGGAAGCGTAATACACTATCTTCTCCTTGGGAGAAAACCTCTACTTTTGGATCTCTAACTGACTCGTTTAGCTTAACAAGAATGGGATCCTTTTCTTGTTTTTCTTTTACTTTGGAAACTAGAGATGATTTCACACTAATCTGCACACATACACTACCCTCTGCTGAATTGACTAAGCAGACACCTAGTTGGGTAAGCTAATGAACTTCTTGAACTAATTTCTTCTTACCATCCTGCACATGAGTAACACTACCCATAGAAATCCTATTGAGAGCATCAGCCATTATATTGGCCTTAATACAGAACACTCACGTCATAGTATTTCAATAACTCAACCACCTTCTTTGACATAGGTTCAGGTCTTTCTGAAAAAACACATACAACAGGCTTTAATGGTTTGAGAACACATCAACATGTACTTAATACAAGTAATGCCTCCAAATCTTTAAGGCAAACACATCAATTGCTAACTCAAGATCATGAGTGGGATAGTTATTTTCATTGGGCTTAAGTTGTCTAGAGGTATAGGCTATGACCTTACCTCTCTACATTAGAACACACCCTAAAACAACTTTAGAAGTATCACAATATACCACAAACCTGTCTGAACCATCTGGTAAAGTTAAAACTAGGGTTGTAGTGAGTCGAGTCTTCAACTCCTAAAAACTCTTCTCACAAGAATCAGACCACTAGAACTTGACTTTTTTCTGAGTCAATCTAGACATATGGGGTGCAAGAGATGAAAATCCCTCAACAAACGATCAGTAATAGCCAGCCAAACCCAAGAAACTCCTGATATCTGATGGAGAGATGGGTCTAGGCTAATTTTTCACGTCTTCAGTCTTTTAAGGGTCAACTCTAATGGCATCTAAAAAAATGATATGACCAAGGAAAGCTACTGACCTTATCCAAAATTCATATTTACTGAATTTGGCGAACAACTTATGGGCTCTGGGGGTCTGTAACACTATTTTGAGATAGTCTGCATGACCATGTTCACTGGGGGAGTAGACAAGAATATCATTAATGAAGACTACGAAGAACATGTCCAAATACGGCTTAAATACAAGGTTCATCCAGTGCATAAAAGCTATTGGGGCATTGGTAAGACCAAATGACATGATTAGGAATTTGAAATGACCATACCGAGTTCTGAAAAATGTTTTCATAATGTCATATTCTCTAACTCTGAGCTGATAATAGCCTGATCTAAGGTATATCTTACAAAAGTAACTGGCACCCTGAAGTTGGTCAAACAAGTCATCAATTATGGAAAGTAGATACTTGTTCTTGACCGTAACTTTATTCAACTGATGGTAGTCAATACACATTTTGAGAGAACCATCTTTCTTACGCACGAATAAGACTGGTGTACCCCATGGGAAAATACTGGGTCTGATGAATGCTTTATCTAGGAGATCCTTCAACTATTCTTTTAGGTCTCTGAGTTCAGCTGGTACCATTTTGTATGGAGGAACAGAGATTGGATGAGTATCCGGAAGAAGGTCTATTCCGAAGTTAATTTCCTGCTCGGGAGGGACTCTAGGAAGATATTTGAGAAACACATCTGGAAATTCACATGTTACTAGAACTGACTCAAGAATAGGAGTCTCAAAACTAGAATCCTTAACTCAAACAAGATGGTAGACACACCCTTTAGATATTATTTTTTTGTCCTTAGGTAAGAAACAAGCTGACCCGTAAGTGTTGATATACGACCCCTCCATTCTAGGACAGGATCATTAAGAAAATGAAAATAGACAATTTTATTTCTACAATCAACTGAAGCATATCATGAATAAATTCAATCCATTCCTAGAATAATTTCAAAATTTGTCATCTCTAACTCTACTAAGTCTGCTGAAGTAACTTTGTAAGATACCTTAATTGGACAGTTCCTGTATACCTATCGGGCTATGATAGAATTACCCACTGGGGTAGATACTGAGAAGAGCTTTTCTAGAATTTTGGGACAGACTCTGAAGTCAACAACTATATAAGGAGTTACAAAGGACAAGGAAGTTCCTGGATCTAGCAAAGCACAAATATGTAAATGATAAACTTGTTATGTACCAGTGAACACATCAGAAGAACTTTCATGATCCTGTTGGGACTGAAGTGCATAGAGTATGTTTGGGCATTTCCCACTGGTGGCACTGGAAGTGGCACCCTATTGATTCGAGTGATCGAACTGAAGTGGGGGACGATTATGCGGACTCTGTGAACCTACCTAAGGACACTCTTTGGCTCTATCGCCTGGTTTTCTATATCTAAAACATACATCACTGCCAGCTCTACAATACCCTGGTTCCTACCACACTTCTAGAAAAGAGGATTTGTTCGGGCACTTCTAACACTACTCTGGGGTTTAGGGCCTGGTTCCCTATCTTTATTGTCATTTCTAAATTTTGGCACTGGGAAGCTGGCTGGGGAAGGAGCTGGAATAAAATATTTAGGGCAGAACTGAAAATAATTGCCACCCTCTGAATTAGGTTTAGTGAAGTTGAAGCTACCTATTCTATCCCTCTTGTTCTCCCTCTCATTCTCCTTATTCTTAGCCTCCTCTATCTGTTGAGCATAGACCATGAGTCTGGATATGTCTATCTTCTTAATCAGCATTGTGGTCCTACACTCCTTGACCACATTGTTAGACACACTTGACACAAACTTACTCATCTTAGATATGCTATCTGCTACCACATGAGGGTCATATCTAGCTAACTGAGTAAACTTCAGGGAATACTCTTTAACTATCATGTTGCCCTATTTCATATTAATAAGCTCCAAGACCTTAGCTTCCCTCAACTCCAGTGGGAAGAACCTATCAAGAAAGTAGTAGCAAACTTCTCCAATTCTACGGGCCCTGCATCTGCGCCCCTATCCGCCTTCTACTAGTTAAACCATGTATAAGACACATCCTGTAATTGGTATGTAACTAACTCAGCGCTCTTAATGGAAGTCACCCCTATGATAATTGTGATTTTCTACACTATGTAAAGGTATTCCTGTGGGTCCTCCTCAAACTTAGACCCTGTAAATGATGGAGGATTCATTCGGGTGAAGTCTCAAATTCTATTTGTAGAAGTACTGGCCACAGGGTTGGCCTGAACGGGAGCTGGGAGTTCATTCTGGCCTACCACAGAATAAGCCAAAGTGGTGAAAGCTACTCTTAATTTTTTATGGGAGACATGCTCGTCTAGGAGATCTTCCTGAATGGGTAGAGGTGATGGTTAAGTTCTAGTTATTCTTCCATTAGTCCTTTTTGAAGGCATATTCTATAAAAGGTAGGAAACATTGGATTAGAAAGAAATTTTAACTTAAGCTCATGCTCACTCGCATGATATGCACACTGAAAGAAGGGAACTTGTTCCTAAAATGTCGTATAGCCTCTTGTCTATAAGTGTGGCATGCTACACACCCATGCACAAGACTCTACTAGACATGGCTTTTAGACTCCCTAGGACTCCGTTAAATCTTAGGCTCTGATAACAAGTTTGTAACACCCCGATGCTGCACCCCATACACTACATGATGCTCATGACCAGGAAGGACCACAAGCTAACCCATGAATTGCACCTACTATAAGCACTGAATAATAATACTAAACTAATGTAGAAAATAGGCTAAAATTCCATTCATAATCTAAAAAAAAATACAGAATACTGATAAATAAATACTAAAAATTGAAGATCTTTCTGAAATAATCTAGCCTGAAAGCCTCTAACTATCTGAATATGGAGTTTATAGGACAAGTCCTCAACTAACTTTGACTACTGAATATACAGAACTATTGATATACTAAAATGATAAAATCTATCCTCAAACTATGAGGACTCACCACTAAATCTGCTACTGATAGGCTGGGTTGCAAAGTACGGTCAGGAGCCCGTGCATCTGAACCTATGATATATGAAATTATAGCACAAAATAAAAAGTATGCATCAGTACTTTGAATGTACTTGTATACTAAGTGAGGTAGGCTTATATGCAAGGGTTCATATTCCTAAAAAATAACTGGTTGAGTATCATGAATATAACTGAATAAGAGTACATGAATATCTGAAACTATTGTAAATATTGATTAAGCAATGTTGCATGTGAATCTACTTTACTGTAACTTAGATCACAGATAACTGAATTACTAATTATTAACTTACTGATAACTAGGTGACTGTTTCTGATAGTCCTAATTCTATAAAACTAAATTGAGTTTTATACTGAGCTGGGTGACTGTGTCTGATAGTCCTGATTCTAAAAATTAATCTGAGGTTTTATACTAAGCCTAAAAAATAAACTATAACTATAGAAGTGATCATCAAATCGACATACCTTAATCATAAACTGAGTTGGGGTATAACCTATTACGACAGTTCGAAGGGTGTTAGCACCTTGCCAAGGAATACTAATAATGGTTGTGAGTTAAAATTATTAGGAATGAAGACATTCTATCAACCCTCACTGGCAGGAAAACTCATATAAGATGTATCAACCCTTATCTGGCAAGAAGATATCTCAACCTATGCTAGTTACATAGTTATATAGCACAAGGATTGCTACTACGGGTCAAATCCTTCACTGACAGGAATACCTCCATCCCTAAGTTCGCTAAGTGTTAATTCCTACTCTCAACTGAATAGACACTAAACTAATTTCTAGACTGTACTAGGCTTGATTAAACTGTTACTGATCATGCTAACTGACTAAACTGGACTGAATTTATTGAGTTTTGTTAACTAATTGAATACATTGAGTTTTATAACTAACAGAGTACTACTATATGTGACATCACTGAGACTATTCTGAAGCTACTGTAAATTTAGGTAAACATCTAGATTTTGAGTATTGGATACCCCCAGGACTCGATAGCATTAAAAGTAAAACATGGCATGGTTATAATAGCACAACAATAGTAGCTTTTTAATAATGGTTTCATTTATACATTTTGTCAAACACTTGAGAGGCATGCTTTATACTCATAATAATAATAACAAATATACAAGCATCTTGATCACAATCCCAACTCACAATTTCAAGGGGTTTTAACATAAATCCACATAACCCTACACACATGTTAATTACTTCACATGAAACTTGTAATAAATCATGGATTAAAACTCAAATAACATCATAATCATGGATACAATCAAACTCAACATGAAATTCAAGAAAACTATCAATTTATAGTTTTAAAAGAGGTTCTTGAACTCCAAGGGTGGAAGAAAACCCAAGGATGAACACCTAACATACTTTGGTAATAAAATTCATGAAGATTTATGGTCTTTTCTTAAAGCTTGAACTCTAAATTGAATGCCCTGGGGTTTTCTCTTGAGAGCAATTTGAGAGAAAATGAGTGATTTTTGTCCTTAGGAATGATTAATCTTGTATTTTGGGGCTGAATAGGAGTGGGAAATTAACCCAAATATCCCTCTACACGTGGAATTTTAATTAGTGAAAACGTGCCCAATGATAAGTAGACCAATTCACCGTATCAATAAGGTCAAAGCGATGGCTGACGTGACGCATCAAGATCGCTTTGCGTCACTGGAATTTGAACTAGGATCTGGGAAAAATATCTATCACTATGATAGGTGATACGACGTACTGACATTCCTGATCATAAATCAACCTAAAAATTGATATTTTAGGGTCTAAGGGTCGAAAATAAGTTCATGAAAATATCGAGGCCAAAATAAGACTTAGTTCCAATACTTAGATTAAAATTTTCTAAGTCTGGGACCTCTTTTCATGCTTTAAAGTACTGAGTTAGGCTAGAATTTTGTGGGATCTTACATATACTCTTACATATACCATGTTTACATGAAATTGTTGTTGTTATTAAACCCCATACATTTGAATAATGTTATTTTATAATTCAAATTATAATTAGTGATGTTGATGTTGAAGTCATGTTATTCCTACAAGCTTCAAACTATTCCCATGATTATCTTACACTATGAAGATTTAAGTGTTTGATGAAATGCCTATAAGAATGGATCTTTAATAAATACTTTCATATTATGTCCCCCCAATTTTTAGTACTTTTTTGCTATCGAGTCCTTGGGGTCATGAATACCCAAAAACTTAGTTGTTTACTTAGTCTCAGTATGTTTAGAATAGTTTCATAATATGTTTTATGCATTATCAGTTTAGTCAAAAATCATAATCAGCTTAAATCAGAATAATTTAATATTCTGAGTCAGTTCAGTTGGGAGTAGGATTTAGCATCGAGTGAACCTAGGGATGAGGGCTCACTTTCTAGTCGAGGGTGTGATCTTTGGTAGTAGTCCCTATGTTCCAGAACTACGTAGCCAACGTAGGTTAAGATGTTAACCTTCCAGTTAAGGGTTGATCTCATTAGGGCCCTGCTAGTTGAGGGTGACCTCTATTCCTTCAGAACAATACTATAGTGGATCCACACATCTAGTGTTAGTACCCATGGACTGGGGTCACAGGTTGGATCCCAAATTTTCTTATTAGGGCATTTCGGTTAGATGATAGCTCCCATAGTCTCAGTCTAATAATTTAGCTTCAGTGTTGTTTGACCTTAGCATACAGATATCAGATATTCAGTCATCAAATTTTAGTAACTCAGTTTATAGATTATATTCAGAACATGTTTTATACTTGGTCATGCACACTTAGTATTAATAGATTTCATACACACTCAGTATTTACAGATTTCATGCACGCTCAGGACTTACAAATTCAAGGCATTTCTATTCAGTAATTCCTGTTATTCAGTCAGTTATTTTTTATGCATATGAAACCATGTATATCATCCTACCTCATTTAGCATATCAATACATTCAAGGTGTTGATTGCATACACTTTTCTTGCACTATGGTGTATCATATCATAAGTTTGGATGCTCAGTTCTCGGATCACGTATAGACTTTCTAATTATCAGCCATAGCAGTGGTGAGTCCTCATATTTTGTGGACAAATTATATTTATTTTCATGATTTCGGTTTAGTAGTCAGTTGGAGTTAGTTGAGGCCTATCCCATCAACTCTTATTCAGTTAGTAGAGGCTTTTCAGACTAGTATAGACAGTTTAACAGTTTTCAGATTTCAGTTGTTATTATCAGCATTATTAGTTTTATCTTATAGACTTACCAGATTTATAACTTAAAACCTTATGGCATTCCTCAGTTTATTTTTGCATATGATCTTTTGATATCAATTTTACTCAATGCTCACAGCAGGTACCAGCTCATGGTTTAGCTTTTGGTTTCTCAATTCTGTAAGCACTGTGTGGTTCCTAGGGTATACTCTTGGGGCATTAAAAAGGGATCATTGCTGGAAACTGTATTTTTCCAATACTGGTTTATTATATCCCCAAGAGGGACCATACGCTAGCCTAGTGCCCCTTGGCGTATTAGAAATAGAGACTCTAACCCTTATGGCAAACTTGGGTTGGGGACTTGGATGGCGAGTTAAGGGCGGATTCCATATACCCTATGGAATTGTAGAGTTGTAGGGTATACACCTAGCTCAGAAGTAAGATAAAGAGTGAGTTGTGGTTTCAAATAAATATTTCAAAGTCCTTTAAGTATGCCCATATGTTTTCATATATCTTATTTAAAGTATTTTTTGAACAGCTCTCACTTATGTTGTACAAATTATGTTATTTTAATTGCTCTACATACCAATACATCTGTATTCACCCCCTATATCTTAGGATCTAAGACACTATCCTAGGGTCCTGCTAAGTAGTAGATTGGGTTATCTGAAGTTTGTAGTTGGTTTGCATCCCTTATTTCAGAAAGCCTTATTGATTCACATTGTTATTTTTTTGGTTCAGGGTCCAACTGAGGGTCTTGTCCTAATTTTAGACAGATTGATGTTTTCAGTTGTAGTAGAGATTTTATAGACATGTGTTAGATAGTTTGAGTTCTATTGAATTTATGTCCGCATTACTCAGTTGAGATATTAAAGTGACAATATTTCCATTTGTTTTCCGCATTTTCTCATAGTATATGAATTGTGTATATGATTGCCAGTTGATAACGGCTCTTGGGCCTTCATAATTTGGGATATCCATCGCGTCCAGAACCTCGATTCGTTCCATGACAAACTTGGTATCAGAGTATAATTTATGGTCCCAGGGTTTCTGTGAATTCGTGTATAATAGAGTCTTGTTTATGGATATATTATGGACTATACTTATAATCAGGAGACTATTGGACATTCAGGAGTTGTTTCTTATTCTTGTATACTCTAGTTCATGCTATAGCATCGCCCATAAGAAATTTATCCAAATTCTTATTCTAATTTCATGGGCCATGCCTCAATGTCGAGGCGATATCAGTCTAAGAGTCTAGCTTTCTAGTGATGTTGTTCTATCTGGTTGAGTTACCCATAAAGTTATAAGATAGCACAAGGACTTGAGAGGAGTTCATTAGTGCTTCAAGGTGTATTGATTCAAGTGTACACCTTTATCCTAATGAAATAGTGTTTTTCAGCCAAAGGTACGAAATGTATTCAGTCTCTCTTTCAAAATTCTTCTTGCAGATGTCATGCATAAGGGTAATGATGCATAGCAGAATGTTGGAACTATATTTCCACCCAAGTAGTAGTATATGTTAAAGTTTCATGACCTTTTGGTAGTAAGATGGTCCAGAAGTTTGTGACATAAGGTCATAAGGTTAGCGGTCAAAGTGAGGGTGACTTATGCATAAATAAGTAGTTTTAGTTTTAGAACCCTTTGATTGAGGGGTTCTTTTTCTTTTTATGGTGGTTGGCTAAGTTTATAGCAAGATTTATAGATTTTATTGTAGTTTGTGAAGAAAGTGTTTGGCTATGATTATTATTGATTCAAATTAGGGAAGGAGACGATAGTTATGGTGGTTATAAAAATTAGTAATAGGTTGTGAATGGAAAGGGTTAGACTAGTCATTATATTATAGTTAGTGAGTCATTTAGGTTTATGGGATTTGGTGATAGTAAGAATGTATGAATGGGTAAGTCGACTTAATGTGAGAAGGTATGTAGTGGATTTTGAGGTGTAGTAGTAATGTCATGGAGAAGATGTGATTGTAGGTAGTAGTTAAGTGAAATTACCCAACTTAATGGACTAATATAGTATGGGGCATGCTTTATCGATGGTACATTATTGATTGTAGACTATAGGCTTGAACTTTAGATGTGGGTTGTGGTGAAAAGGTTAGTAGCTTAAGATTAATGATATTTGTTTTGTGGGAAAGAATTAGTAGGCTTGATGTGATTTATGAAGGAGCCTAGGTTGATAATTTATTAAAAGTTTAAGTGGTAATTGTAAGGTTTATATGTACAGGAGGACTAGTGTTAAAATAATGAATTATGGTTGAATCATTAAGTGGATAAGAGCATGGTTATATAAGAATAAGTTGAACGCCCAGGTAGGAGGATGTTGTTAGATAAGATTTATATATGTATAAGTGTCTTGTGTACCTAGTTCATATTCTTGAATCTTATAGTATGGAGAAGTCTGGGAGTTCTTATATAGCGTTATTTAGAGTTGAATTAAGGAAATATGGGTAAGAAATATGCACCTTTGGAATAGTTTTATAAATGTTGCTGAGTTGTAAGTTATGTGATTATTAGAAGTGTAATGCTAGTATTCTAAGGAGTTAAAGATGGAGTGTTAAGGGTTTAAAAGAATGGATGTCCATGCCCATGATAATATCAGTCATAAATCGACGACTTTGGGGGTGAAGGAAATTTTGATTAGTGTCCCTAAAGGGGGATGCTCTAGAAATAATTTAGTATCTTTATATACAAAAACAAATTGAGGGTAGTTTGTGTTCATGTGTATATTGATACCCCTCCCCCCAATTGGGTTGAGTGTTATGCTTGTAGATTTATTGAGAAGATATGTCCTTAAGTTTAGGATTGTGAATTTGGTCTAAGGGAGAGATGATGGATTAAAGTAGTTCCTAAATTTTCTTATGGTGTCAAGTTTCAAGTAAGAATCATGATATATCAATTCCTATTCAAGCAAGCTCCTCCTACTTTAATTTGAGTGGACATCTACAAATGTCTTATGTATTCAATTCTTGCCTATGTCTAAGGTTTGATCTTTCTATGTAACTCATGTCATGTCCCGACCTCCAAATTAGAAGCAATAATGTCCCTCAGTGATCTAATATTTCCAAGTATCCAAGATCTATGTTATGTTGCTCATGAACCATAAATTTGTGTCCCAAATCATGCTTAGTTCTAAGGAACTATGTTTTTGTATGTTACTAATTCATTTTATGTCGGGATTAGCCAAATAATAAAGTTGTAACAACTCATGACTATTTCAGCTCTGAAAATGAGAACTGATAGCTTCAAGTAGAAGTCCTTGTCTCAATTATCGACTTCATGAATTCCAAACTTATGCTATACGACTCATGATATAACCTCTTATATTTCTCACTAAGGTTGTACTAAGAACTCGTGCTATGTTGAGTTTATTCCAGAATGACTCTCTACTTATGATCCAGACACTTGATATATGAAACACTCTGTGATTATATTGTATCTTTAACTCATGTACCACCTTAAGTAGTGCAATAAGTATATGTTATAACAGAATAGTATTACACCCTTTCATGATGCTTATGCTCGGGTGCTTTAATAACCCTCCGTATGTTAGTATGATGGTGGTTGTGGAAGTGTAGTAGTTTGTTAGGTGGGGGAGTAGATGTTTTTGAAGACAAAAATTTTAATGTGATTTCTTTAGCTGAGGCTATAGTTGAAGAAGGAGACAAACTTACATTATGTGAAGTAGTTGGGAAGGAGATATGTGGCAAAATTATTTCTGAGAACGATTAAATTGCTGGTCTTAGTGGGGAAATCCATGACGTGGGTGTAGTAATGATAGTCTTGAATATGGTGATTGATGAAAACACAAACCTATGTCCTATGTGGTTAGTATTCCTCGATTTAGGACCTGAAAATTGGTTGATTATAGTGATAAGGTAAAGTAATGTTCTAAAAGGGATGTAGAGTATAGGGTCCTATAGCTTAAGCTAGCATCCTCTTACTCCAAGTTAGGCTTCAACATAGAAGTACGATGCAGTTGGACTCAAGATCTTGTAGATATGTATTTTGCGGTGAAATTATAAGTTTGAGATGTTGAAATGTGGTATTCATAATTGAAAGCATAGTTGAGGAGCGTTGAAAAATTTAAAGGTTTTTAGATATATCAATTGAGGCGGAGAATGTATCTATTCTATTCTTATGTCATGCGAGAATCTCATCTCATGTCTTATATCAATCTTAATCAGACTGAGGATTCTAAGAAAAATTCATCCCTTACAATGTTATGATCACTCACCATACAACACATGCCATGATCATGTCTATTTCAACCCTCATTATCTCATGATTTGTGCGTACACAGTTTACCTAGTGATGCCATGAAGCTCTTCTTGAATACCTATGTATGTTTTGTTGTGGAAATTAGAATTCCTAACGTAAGGTTACGTCCTTTATTCCATACTTCTATAGCTTCAATAAAATCGTACCCATCATTCGAGAATGAATGATTCCAAGGGAGAGATAATGTCACACCCTACATTCTTGGGCTAGAGTTCAAACCATCGTTCCTATGCGTATAGACTTGAACCCAATTATTCCTTGTTAATATAGGTGTGGTGATAAATTCTATAGTGTGGAAATACCTTTGAATATGAATTGAGGTCACAAATATCTCCTAACTCAAAGATAAGTTGAGAATGCTTCTATCGATTAACTTTTGGTGAACGCTTCAACTTGGGTCAACTTTCAATGACTATACTCCCTGTACATAATGAGTTATGTTTCCTACTATATACCAAAAGAAATATCTTTGAGTCCTTTTTCCAACGCAACTGGTTCGCCTTAATCCGATATTAGAGTAGAAAGGTATGCTTATTTTACCTCAGAATGTCCGTCTGTCAACAAGGTGACTACTTGAGGTGATAGGCTGTCAACTAAATGATGACTTATCAACAAAAATCGTCAGCCTTGACCAGTATGTGACCAATTCCATCTTCAAGTGGCGACTTGAGGTGATAGGCCATCACCCGAGTGACGACTTATCAACCCAAGTCGTTACCCATAACCATCCCAACTATGGAAGTGACGACTTAGTTGATAAGTCATCAACTAGTTGATAAGTTATCAACTCAAGTCATCAACTAAAAATTTCTGCAATTTGTACATATTTTCCTTAGGTGTATTTTGGTATTTTTTTTCCACCCCAAATTTAACTTACATGATTTAAAGCATCCAAATCACATTATAATCCATCTTTAATTAGTTTAAAAACTTCTCAAATCCACTCTACTCTCAAGAACAAGAAAAAATTAGGGTTTCCTCTAAGTTCAAGATTTCAAGAAAAAGATCAAGATTAGAGTTCTAATCTTCAAGTTAAAATCATAAGGTACGAGGGGTTTTCTTAAACTACATGGGCATGGTGAAATTATTTTTAATAATGTTTTGAGTGTTGAGAAATCATATATTCATGAAGGGTTTTGAATTATATTAAAAAGCATGCATTATGAACTCTTTCAATGACATAATATTTTGGCCTTGAGGCCTTCCCCTAAATTTGATTGTACACATAGATAAGTATGTATGCATTTTGAGTTTGAATATTGAATTGAGAGTATGAACAATTATTATTCCTCTCTTATTATAAAGCTTTGTTTTCATATGTTATGAATTATTCAATTGCATATTGGGAAGCATGATACAAATGTCTTTACTATTGTTTAAGACCTGATTTTGGTTATGAATTGAAGAGACGATATTTTTTTTAATATAAAAGAAAAGTGATGATTTAAAGATTTGCATGCCCTGCTACAAAGTAATTGACAACCACATGTTTAAGAATTGAAAGAAAGAATCTTTGCATAAGTTTTCATTGATTTCATTATAAAATTCTCTTATACTATTTGAATGATTTGGTGATCCGAACATTATGTTTTGAATGAAGAGATTCTAAGATGATATTTTATGGCTTAGATATATGACCTGCAAGTCTTGATGTGACGATACCAAATAGATGAATGCCATAACAGAGTAAGATTTTTATATTTTGATTTCAAAGAATACATGTCTTAAAGAGTTAAAAATAGGCTTAAAGAGAGCTAGGAGGTTACCCGAAGAAGTCATTTAACTGTAAGGGTTCATTGCTGAAAATCGTGTTTTGCCGATATGGGTTTATTATATCCCCAAGAGGGACCATATGCTGGCCTAGTACCCCTTGAAGTATTTGATGATAGGCGAATTTACACGCCTATAGTGCTATATTTTACCCATATTTTAGCTAAGTTTTGAGAACAAATTATATAATTCATGCACTTTTAGTCCTTTTTCCTGTAATTGAGCTAACAAACGTGATTAGCAAGTTTTCAGGTATAAATGATGCAGAATTCAGCATTTTATGGATAACTTGATGCCAAAGAAAGCTTCACGAAAGAAGGAAGGGAAAGCTTACACGCCAAGGACCAAAAGTGGGGCATGGAAAATCTGTCCCGGGCAAAAACAACAATTCTGAAGACTTTGGGGACTAGCAGTAATTTATTAGGATTAGGATAATGATACTTTAACCTAGTAGGATTGGGTTAAGTATTTTATTAGCTTAGTAGGAATAGGATATGGGTATTATAAATACCCTATTTTGCTAGAGATTTTAATAATTCTCATCTTACCTTACAAATCATTCACTACTACTTTTAATTCTTCCATTAATTCTACTTTTTATTATTCTTCTATTCATCTATTCAATTCTTAATTTCCGCAACAAGAGAAACGTTACTTTTCTAGGAATTCACGCCTAACGCCTACAACACTATTACTACACGAAATCTTTATTGTGGTATAATAACAATGTCAATTATGATTTCCTTCGCATTCATGGGTAACTAAACTTCTCTGTTGGGGTTATGGAAGCCATATGAGATACTATCTATTGCTATGAGTTTGTGAGTTCGCGACACGTATGCTGCTTATATCATTATTCTCTTCATCTTAATCTAAATTCTTTGTGGTTGCAAACGCATAGAATACGCCAGTATAGCATTAACTTGTTCGAAAAAAAAGTTATATGTCTGGAAAAGAGATAATGTCAAGGTAATAGGGTCCCATCCCCTATTAAAAAGTTAGTGTCGTAACTGGATTAACCTCTTGGAGAATTTGTACCGTTAGACACGCTTTAAGCTCGAAAGAGTTAAAGTAAAATAGTCCTAGTTGAGGTCGAAAGACGCTTGGATTTACCATAGAATACAATTCTCTATAAGCACATGCATGTCTGAATTCCGCACACTCATAGCCAATGGAGACGTAAAACTCATAAGGTGGACATAACCCCAACTCCTCAATTCTCATTGTTTTACAACCTACTAAACATTCTTTCTTTTTACTTTACTATTTTCAGTTTTTACTTTAATAATTTGGTTACACTTTACAATCCCCCCTTTTACGAGACTTGCACTAAAAGTCTAGTAATTTTTGCTTACTTGTTGACCAAGATATTCCCTGAGGGATCGATACCCAACCCAGTTGGGTTCTATATTTGACAACGACCGCTTTACACTCTTACGAGAGCTGTAGATTGAGTGTTATCAAAAATTGGCGTCGTTGCCGGGGAATACGGGTGTCAATTAAGTTTGTGATAATTACTAGACCCTTTGGTCAAAGATTCTCGTACTTTTACTTTTAGTTTTTGTTTTTGTTTACTGCATGTTTTTATTCAGTGCACGCCCCATACTCAAAGTTCTGGTCAACCGTTATTACCTATCAATCCTGAACCACAACGTATTGGCAGAATGGAGGAACAACACGAAATCGAAAGGATGGCTGCTCAACAGGAACATGCGAGAATAGATGCTCTTGCCGCCGCTCAAGTGCATCAACAAAACATTGATAACCTTGGCCGAGCAATAAATCCTGACGACGAGGACCTAGGTGATGACGAGTTGCTAAACCCTAGGCATGCTGATGAGATCGCAACACCTGCCAACAGAAGAGATCGTCAAGCTAGTTTTAGGCCTGAACGCCGAGCTATGCAACCGGCTTTCGACAAGGATGATGATGATATTGATGGAGCCGGAGCCACAGGAGCCATAATTCCTCCACCATTAGCGCCCGGAGCCAAGTTCAACATCACTAGCACCATGATTCAGTTTTTGCAATGCAAGGGATTATTTGGTGGACTAGCAGGCGATGATCCGAATATGCATCTCATCAACTTTATTTCTACATGCAAGTCGTTTGACAATCCTGGTGTTGGTCAGAATGCAATTCGATTACGTCTATTTCCATTGTCTATGTCTGGGGAGGCAACTCTATGGTTGAATGGGCTGACTCCTGATTCTATTACAAATTAGAGGCAATTGAGAGACGTTTTCCTAGAAAGATTCTTTCCGCCATCCAAAAGAGCACAATTGAGAGATGAAATCAGCAACTTCCGTCAGCTTCCAACTGAAGCCCTTCATGAAACATGGGAGAGGTTCAAGACAAAGCTAATGAGGTGCCCAAACCATCACATGACTAATATTCACCTAATGGAGATATTATACAGAGCCTTGAATTCAATAACTAAACTAGTGGTGGATAATGCGGCTGGAGGATCTTTTATGGACCTCACCTTTGGTCAAGCAAGCAATATGCTAGATTGTATGATGAAGCAAAGTAGAGCTTGGCATACCAGGGATTCTGAGGTAGCAAGCCCCACTTTATCTATTGGCATGACTGCAGACCAAAGGAGAAGAGAAGAAGAACGTGATCAAGATATGGCGCACATGAAAACACAAGTGGATCTTCTTACAAAGCATTTATTATCAGGGAAGACCGAAAAAGTGAAAGCTATTGCGTCAAAAGGAAGAGACGAATCTGATTCGGAAGAAGAGGCCAACTACTTGAATAATCAGGGGGGTTTCCGAGGTAATACCCAAGGAAACCAAGGTCGGAACTACTATGATAAATCTGGAAACAAGGACCAAGGTAGTTGGAAGAACAAGAATGAAAAGAGTGGTTTGTATGTTCCCCCAGGAAGACGTGACACCACCACATCTAGTTCTGGAAATATGGAAGAGATGATGGCTAAACTATTGAAAGGAGTGGAAGCAACGAGCGCTGGAGTAACGAAGGTAATAAATGATTTGTCCTCCATGAAACAATTAATTGATTCCCATTCCATTTCAATCAAGCAGATAGAGCAGCAATTGAGCCAACTTTCAGCAGCACTCAATCAAAGAAAGGCTGGCACTTTACCTAGCGACACTGTGCAAAACCCAAGGAATGATGGGTCATGCATGGCCATTACTACCCAAACTGGTAAGGTGCTGGAAACTTCAGCAAAAGGCAAGCAAGTGGTTGACGAAGTAGTGGACATTGATGATAAGGCGAAAGGGGAAGATGTCGTAGCAGCTGAACCTGACATCCATAATGTCACCCCTCACGATTTACAACCTAAAAAAGTTGAAAAACGGAAGCAAAAGGAGAAGAAAGTCGTAGAGAGAAAAATTCCATACCCACCACCACCTTTTCCCCAAAGATTAAAGAAGGTGGCGGATGATACAAAGTTAAGCAAATTCATGACTATGTTAAAGCAGCTAACCATTAATGTTCCATTGGTGGAGGCACTTGAACAAATGCCTGGGTATGCGAAATTTATGAAGGATCTTTTGACAAAGAAGCGGGCATCAAGTTATGAGTTGAAAGATGATGTTCATCACTGCAGTGCAATCGCTACCCGATCAATAGTTCAGAAGAAGGCTGACCCCAGTGCTTTCACTATTACCTGCACCGTTGGATCTTTGAATTTTGCCAAGGCATTATGTGATATAGGAGCCAGCATCAATTTGATGCCAGCTAAGCCATCTATTTAAGAGCCACCCACGTTAGAATTGAAGGAGCTGTCTAGTCATTTAAAGTATGCATTCTTAGGAAGAAGAAACACACTTCCAGTCATTGTGGCAGCAGATTTGGGTGAGCAACAAGTTGTAGCTCTCATTGCTATTCTACGCAAGTATATTAGAGCCATTGGATAGACCATTGCAGATATTATTAGTATTCCAACTGGAATTTGTACACACAAGATTCAGCTCAAAGAAAAATGCACACCCACCATTGAGCATCAAAGGCGTCTAAACCCACCTATGAAAGAAGTGGTGAAGAAAGAAATTATTAAGTGGTTAGACGCAGGAGTTGTGTATCCAATCTCTGACAGTACATGGGTAAGCCCGGTACAATGTGTTCCCAAGAAAGGAGGCATGACGGTGGTCGTGAATGAAAAGAATGAGCTTATTCCACTTAGACCCGTCACCGGATGGAGAGTATGCATGGACTACCGAAATCTGAATTCTTTGACGCTCAAAGATCACTTTCCAATGCCATTTATGGACCAAATGCTTGATCAATTAGCGGGGAAAATATGGTTTTGTTTCTTAGACGGTTATTCAGGTTATAATCAGATTTGCATTGCTCCCGAAGACCAAGAGAAGACAACATTCACATGTCCATATGGCACGTTTGCCTTCAAACGTATTCCATTCGGGCTATGTAACGCACCAGCCACCTTTCACCATTGTATGATGTCTATTTCTTCTGATATGGTTGAAGATACTTTAGAGGTATTCATGGACGACTTTTCAGTTATTGGCGAATCGCTTGAAGCGTGCTTGGCAAACCTAAGTATGGCGTTGGAAAGATGTGTAGAATTCAACCTAGTGCTGAATTGGGAAAAGTGCCACTTCATGGTAAAAGAAAGAATCGTTCTTGGGCATAAAATCTCCGAAAGAGGAATTGAGGTTGATCGAGCAAAAATTGAAGTCATCGTGAAGCTACCGCCCCCAATTTCAGTGAAGGGAGTTTGTAGTTTCCTCGGTCATGCAGGTTTCTATCGGCGGTTCATCAAAGACTTCTCCAAAATTGTGAGTCCATTGTGCAAACTCTTGGAGAAAGATGCAAAGTATGACTTCAATGAAGATTGTTTGAAGGCATTCGAATGCCTCAAAAGAAAACTCATTGAAGCCCCTATCATGGTAGCACCAGACTGGTCTCTACCGTTCGAAGTCATGTGTGATGCTAGTGGGGTTGCTGTTGGTGCTGTACTTGGCCAGAGGAAGGAGAAATTATTTCATCCTATCTACTATGCTAGCAAGGTCCTAAACGAAGCCCAAAAGAACTATTCTGTCACAGAACAAGAGCTCCTAGCAGTTGTGTATGCTTTTGAGAAGTTCCGGGCGTATCTGTTGGGAACAAAAGTGATCGTTCATACAGACCATGTAGCTCTGAGGTATCTAATGACAAAGAAGGATGCAAAACCAAGACTAATTCGATGGGTTTTGCTGCTGCAAGAATTTGATTTCGAGGTTAAAGATAGAAGAGGTTACGAGAACCAAGTGGCTGATCATCTATCTAGACTCGAGAACGAGCATGTGGCACAGCCTGAAATCGAGATTGATGATGCATTTCCTGACGAGGAGATCTTAGCGACAATAATGGAAGGATTACCATGGTATGCCGACTTTGCAGATTTTGTGGTGAGTAATGTGATACCTGCAAACTTATCTTACCATCAAAAGAGGAAGTTTATGCATGATGTAAAACACTACTTTTGGGATGAGCCATATTTGTTTCGACGATGCGCGGATGGTGTTATCCGACGATGTATATCCCATGTAGAGGTGCCTACTATATTGGAAGCATGCCACACTTCCCAAGTTGGGGGACATCATGCAGGTAATCGGACAGCAAGAAAGGTATTGCAAAGTGGATATTATTGGCCTTCGATATTTAGAGATGCCTACAACTTTGTTAGAAGATGCGACCAATGCCAAAGACAAGGTGCTATTTCGAAACACCATGAGATGCCCATGTCAAAAATCCTTGAAGTAGAGCTCTTTGACATATGGGGTATTGATTTCATGGGTCCATTCGTAAATTCGTTTGGAATGAAGTACATCCTAGTTGTTGTAGATTATGTCTCAAAATGGGTTGAAGCTGTAGCGTTGGCCGACAAAGAGGGAAAGCGTGTTGTAGCATTCTTAAAGAGAAATATCTTCTCTCGCTTTGGAGTACCACGTACTATCATAAGCGATGGAGGATCTCACTTCTGCAACAAGCTATTCAAATCCGTGTTGGCAAAATATGGTGTCAAGCAACATAAGGTAGCCACGCCTTATCACCCATAAACTAGCGGCCAGGTAGAGGTTTCCAACTGAGAGATCAAGCAAATCCTTGCTAAAACGGTAAATGCTAATAGGACAGATTGGTCTCGGAAGTTGGACGATGCACTATGGGCTTATAGGACTGCATTCAAAACACCAATTGGCATGTCCCCGTACCAACTAGTTTATCGGAAGGCCTGTCACTTGCCCATTGAGCTTGAGCATAAGGCATTGTGGGCTTTGAAATGATTAAATTTTCACTGGGATGATGCAATAAATCTGAGATTGGAGCAACTGAACGAGATGGATGAATTTCGTCTACATGCTTATGAAAGATCGGATCTCTACAAGGAGCGGATGAAAAAGTATCATGATCAGCGGATTGTTCGACGAAACTTTCAAAAGGATGATATGGTACTTCTCTTCAATTCCAGACTGAAGTTATTCCCAGGTAAGTTAAAGTCCAAGTGGTCTGGTCCATACAAAGTTAACTAAGTCTACTCGTCTGGAGTAGTTGAGCTGGAAGACACTAATGGTGTTGTCTTCAAGGTGAATGGCCAACGAGTAAAACCATATATCGGTCCTCTTGATTCGATAAATTATATGGACATCACTTATCTCGACGAAGTCTAATTACTCGAGATAGCCATGTCGTGCCGCGACAATAAATCAAGCACTAGATGGGAGGCAACCCATCGTTTTTTATTTTTTGTCTTATTATGTGTTTTCTTTTGATAAATAAAAATCCAAAAAGAAGAGTCGTGCCACGACCAAAACTAAGGCACTTGATGGGAGGCAACCCATCGTTCTAATCGTCTTTGTTGTTTTTGAGTAAATGTAGGTGCAAAGAGGTATAAAACGAGGAGGTCGGTTTCAAATTTTGATTTGGACGTATTGCATGTTAAAGGTGGTAAGTTAGGAATGAAGAAGCAAAAGGCTATGGATTGAGCATTGCTCATGAAAATATAGGCATCAAAAAAGGCTAGGCCTAGGTAAAACTAGGCCACAAACAAGGGAAGGCCTATACTATGGCCTAAGGTCTCGAAATCTAGTGTGCCATAGCATAGGCGCCGCCCATGCCCAAGTATGCCTTAGCATAGGCGCCGCCTATGCTAATGCCTTTTGTCTTTGAATCTCATATGCAAAGTGAAAGGCGCCGCCTATGCCTAGGAATGCCATGGCATAGGCGCCGCCTATGCTAGACAATGCTTTGCAAAAGGCGCCGCCTATGCCAAGCATAGGCAAAGCTAAAGGCGCCACCTATGGTCACTTCTTGTCTCCAAATCCGATTTTAAATGGGTCAAAACCCGACCCAACCTTTTCCTATAAATATGAGACTTAGTCTTGAACCAAAAACACATTGGAAACCTAGCTTAAGCGCCGCCTATAGTCTCCAAATCCTCTCAAAAATTTTTCTTTTGCTCTATTTCTTCACAAGAACATCATCCAAAGGCATCAATCAAGTAAGTGCTTCCTTGTTCTTCATTTATTTTTCGTAAGTACTACATTACCATGCCTACTATGAATTGTTAATTCTTGAATAAATATTGGTGATGTGAATGTGTTTGAATTGTTGATACACAACCAAGTGAGTGAACATATACGTTAGGATGATCTTAACTTGTTCCCAACTTGAATTTGATTTTGATGCATTGTCATACTTTTTCGGAATTGCTATAGTCATTAAAATTGCATAATCTTGTCACTTGCATACTTACATGTTGGAATGACTTGTTCATCGGAATAGAAATTATAGTTGCCTACCGACATAGGAGGTTGTGATTATTGATAGATACTATACCTTGATTCAATCCCTATGTAGTAGTCTTAATATAGCCAACATGAACGTATTGCCAAGATTACAAGAAATGTGACTGCTCTGATTTTATTGTTGGAATATAGCACCTAAAACGTATGTCGATGAAGTCTGAATAATCGACAACTTTCACATCACTAGTTTGTGCCAACAAACTAAGTGTGGGGTGGTTCCCCTACTGCTTAATTATAGATTGTATCCATCGAGATGATGCTAACATGAACATTGTTCTAAGTCTCAGGTACAATGGCACCCAAAGCAAGACAAGGCAAAGATAAGGCTACCACTTCCCAAAAAGGCAAGAAAAGAGGTCGAAAAGAGCAAGGAGAATCATCCTCGATGCAATTACCACGCCGCATGTTTGGAATAAAATGGGTTCTTGAGGAGGAAGCGAAGGAATGGTATAGGAACAGCAAGGAAAGAAAATATGTTCATGTGGACTTGATAAACAAGGAAAGCCTAGCGAAGAAGGAGCCACGCATGTTGGCCAAGATCATGGCATTACATCTTGATTTCATCTTCCGAGACATGGGAGAATGTAATCTCGATTTGACAAAAGAATTTTATGCCAACTGGTCACCGAAAACCACAGGAAGCGAGGTCAAGATTCGGGGCCAAGTTTTACAACTCAATGCAGATTTCTTCAACTCCTTTCTTGGCTTGCCTTTAGTCGATCCATCACCATTCAGAGAGCTGTACAGTAGACCTCCATATAGAACAATCCGACACACACTTTGTGGAACTAGATCCATGGCAAGGTGGAGCAGACATAAAGACACCGGACGACACAACACCTTCCCATATGCTCCTTTGAATAGGGAAGCAAGGATATGGTTGCGTATAGTCAACTCTTGCCTTATTCCAGGTACGCAATACACCAAGATAACAAGAGATAGAGTGTGCTTGGTATATGCATCGATGACGAATGTCCCTATCAACATTAGGGCAATCATTCGATCTACAATGCGGAAGGCTAGGCTACACAAGCAGTACCACTTCAGCTTCGGCAATCTATTGACTGCAATCTTGAGGAAGGAAGACATCGAAGAGGAACCAGCTGATTATAAACTCCCACACAATCCAAAGAAGGTTGACCTCACAAAGGTCAAAGATGCTGAAACCACACATGGCGTCAACCTTACTACGGCAGAGAGACATGCTCGGGATGAGAGTTTCTTTCGCCATCTTTATGGCATGACTAGGTTCACAATGATGAGTGGTGGACGTGTTCCAACTGCTGCAGAGCTCCAACAGCTGGATCATGACTATCCAATGAATATGCATGAAAGGGAGATGTGTGGAGTAGGTACATACTTTGAGGAACCTCTTGATGACGATGTACCGACCGATGATGAGCGACAAATGCCAGACTCTGACGTGGAGAAGAATTCTGATGACGACGACTCCTATGATGATTCCGACGAAAGGGGTATGACCCCCGACAAGAGGAGGAGTCTGACTGTCTAGGTTCTTTGTATTTATTTTCCACTGAGGGCAGTGTCCCATCTAAGTGTGGGGTGGTATTTGCATGCTATACTCCTTTATCCGCATTTGCATTTATTTATGTTCGTTTGTTTTAAGTTTTTTTTTAGCAGTTAATTTTTTTAGTTAAATTTTTTTTTAACTTAACTTCGCATGAAATTATTCTAATAGGCAGCATGAGATTATGACAAGAGTTTGTGCTAAAATCATGACTATTGAGACGTTTAGGCTCTAATTGTGACTCACTATGTGATATTGTGTGGTTCAATTCCTTCATCTGTTGGGTCAAGAATCTATGCTACTTCCAATAAAGTCGACCATGTGCCTTGTGTGTGTGAGGATATAGTATATTCTGTGTTTGTGGCTGATGCTAGAACTTGCCTGGTATGTATGTAAAGCGAAAATAAAGAGTTCAAGTCTAGGAGATGATTTAGGCATTTCTTTGGCAACCTATACTTGTTTACCTTCTTTTTACCTACCCATGGACATTATCCTAGTTAAACCCTTTTGAGCCTTTAGCCTATTTTCTTTGACAGCCTCATATGTAAGCCTAATCCATTTTTTCAAGACCATAATTTGATCCAAATTCCTAAGTGCTTTAAAGTGTAAAGTCATGTGACAAAATAAGAGGAAATTGGGTGAGTATGATGCTTTAGAATGTATTGGTGCTTGAATTTGTTATGAAAAAGAAGTTCTATCATAAGGGGTATGTTATGAAAAGAAAAAGGAAAGAAAAAAATAAAACTGAAAAGTTAGTTATGTTCAAAATTGAAAAACAAAAGAGGAGAAAAGGGGTGGTAGAATAAAAGAAAGTAGAAAGGTTGTTTGAAAGAAAAGTGTTAATGATACAATGTGATGTATTAAAGCGCTTAGGAACATAGTCACTATTTCTGGCCAAAATAGTCCTACCCATCCCTTAGCCTACATTACAACCTGTAGAAGACCTATTTGATCCTAAGCTTAGCATTCTGATATTTAGTGGAGCATTACACTAAGGGCAAGCCTATGGTCATCAGTTGCAGCATATGAATTCTTTGTGAGAGCGAGAGCAAGGATACTTTTATACCCATGTTTGAAAAAGGTGATATACTTGTGAGTGATTATGGGTAATATATTGTGAGACACACATGGTTGATGAGTTTTGGGTAGTCGTGTATGATTCTTTGTACCTTAACCGTTGAATGTGAATTAACCACCATCACGAGTCTATGTTGGAGGTTGAATTGTTTCTACTAATGAGCAGAAAACTACTCTTTGTTAATAATTGCTATGTTTGTCTTGACAGATATTTTGTGTTGATACTGTGAAACCCTAAGTTGATGTTTAGACGGATATGATATTTTGTTCGAGGACGAACAAAGCTTCAAGTGTGGGGTGTTGATGATAGGCGAATTTACACGCCTATAGTGCTATATTTTACCCATATTTTAGCTAAGTTTTGAGAACAAATTATATAATTCATGCACTTTTAGTCCTTTTTCCTGTAATTGAGCTAACAAACGTGATTAGCAAGTTTTCAGGTATAAATGATTCAGAATTCAGCATTTTATGGATAACTTGACGCCAAAGAAAGCTTCACGAAAGAAGGAAGGGAAAGCTTACACGCCAAGGACCAAAAGTGGCGCATGGAAAATCT
This sequence comes from Capsicum baccatum var. pendulum, assembly GCA_030864225.1. Taxonomy (NCBI): domain Eukaryota; kingdom Viridiplantae; phylum Streptophyta; class Magnoliopsida; order Solanales; family Solanaceae; genus Capsicum; species Capsicum baccatum. The sequence goes on along the minus strand of CM061560.1, from coordinate 230,532,232 downwards.
GTCCCGGGCAAAAACAGCAATTCTGAAGACTTTGGGGACTAGCAGTAATTTATTAGGATTAGGATAATGATACTTTAACCTAGTAGGATTGGGTTAAGTATTTTATTAGCTTAGTAGGAATAGGATATGGGTATTATAAATACCCTATTTTGCTAGAGATTTTAATAATTCTCATCTTACCTTACAAATCATTCACTACTACTTTTAATTCTTCCATTAATTCTACTTTTTATTCTTCTTCTATTCATCTATTCAATTCTTAATTTCCGCAACAAGAGAAACGTTACTTTGCTAGGAATTCACGCCTAACGCCTACCACACTATTACTACACGAAATCTTTATTGTGGTATAATAACAATGTCAATTGTGATTTCCTTCGCATTCATGGGTAACTAAACTTCTCTGTTGGGGTTATAGAAGCCATATGAGATACTATCTATTGCTATGATTTTGTGAGTTCGTGACACGTATGTTGCTTATATCATTATTCTCTTCATCTTAATCTAAATTCTTTGTGGTTGCAAACGCATAGAATACGCCAGTATAGCATTAACTTGTTCGAAAGAAAAGTTATATGTCTGGAAAAGAGATAATGTCAAGGTAATAGGGTCCCATCCCCTATTAAAAAGTTAGTGCCGTAACTGAATTAACCTCTTGGAGAATTTGTACCGTTAGACACGCTTTAAGCTCGAAAGAGTTAAAGTGAAATAGTCCTAGTTGAGGTCGAAAGACACTTGGATTTACCATAGAATACAATTCTCTATAAGCACATGCATGTCTGAATTCCGCACACTCATAGCCAATAGAGACATAAAACTCATAAGGTGGACATAACCCCAACTCCTCAATTCTCATTGTTTTACAACCTACTAAACATTCTTTCTTTTTACTTTACTATTTTCAGTTTTTACTTTAATAATTTGGTTACACTTTACAATCCCCCCTTTTACGAGACTTGCACTAAAAGTCTAGTAATCTTTGCTTACTTGTTGACCAAGCTATTCCCTGAGGGATTGATACCCAACCCAGTTGGGTTCTATATTTGACAACGACCGCTTTACACTCTTACGAGAGCTGTAGATTGAGTGTTATCAGTATTAGAGATAGAGACTCCAACCCTTGAATCAAACTTGAGTTGGGGACTTGGCCGCCGAGTTAAGGGCAGATTCCATATAACCCGTGGGATTGTAGAGTTGTAAGGTGTACCACCTAGCTCAGAAGTAAGATAAAAAGTGAGTTGTGGTTTCTAATAAATGTTTCAAAGTCTTTTAAGTATGCCTATGTGTTTTCATATATCATATGTAAAATATTTTATGAATTGCTCTCACTTATGTTGTATAAAAGTATGTTATTTTGGATTGTTCTGCGTACTAGTATATTTGTATTGACCCCCTATATTTTAGGATCTGAGAAATAGTCCTGAGGTCCCGCTAAATAGTAGATTGGGTTGTCCGAAGTTTTTAGTTGATGGGTCTCCCTTATTTCAGATGGCCTTGTTGATTTGACATTGTTATTTTTTTTTGGTTCATGGTCCGACTGGGGGCCTTGTTCCATTTTCAAACAGATTGATGTTTTCAGTTGTAGTGGAGATTTCACAGACGTGTATTAGATGGTTTGAGTTTTGTTGAACTTATGTCCACATTACTCATTTGAGATATTAAAGTGACAATGCTTCCATTTGTTTTTTGTATTTCCTTACAGTATATGAATTATGTATATGATTTCCAGTTAGATAAGGACTCTTGGGCATTTATGGGTTGGGATATCCATCGCGGTCAGGGCCTCGGTTCAGGTCGTGACAATAAAACTATAGTTGATTATAATTTTATTGTATTCAAGATTGCTTCCGAATTGAAATTATGTGGAAAAATTATAAATGATGGGGACATGATGGAAAAGACTCTTACTACTTTTCATGCCTCAAATGTGATATTGCAGCAGTAATATCATAAAAAGGGCTTTCAAAATGAACTGATCTAATGTCTTCTAGTGGTTGAGTAACATAATTTCCTTTTAATGAAAAATCATAAATCTCGTTCCAATGGAGAAGCTCCATAACCTAAAGTAAATGAGGTAGAAACACGTGATTAGCCTGAAAGAAGAAAAAATTAGGGTCAATATAATGTGCATGAAAGTGGCTATGGCAGGGGACGATATAATAATCGTCATGGTATTGATAACCACAATGGGAGAACCAAATGGATTCTCAAGAACAATCCTTCAAGAGGTGTCTGTCATCGTTGTGGCATGAAAGGTCATTAGAAGAATGAATGTTGGCACAGAGCATTTTTCTAAGCTTTACCAAATTTTTTCAAAAGAAAGAAATATAAGGGTGTTGTCTCTTCTAATGCCAGCATGGAGTCACACTTGACTTTTAAAAATGATGTTGAGGTAGGACCTTCAAAGAATATGGTGATGATGTCGAGACAAATTTGACTTTAAAAGATGGTGATTTTGATGACCTGGATAATATTACTCATTTGGAAGATGAAGACTTCTTTGGAGATCAAAGTTGAAGTTTGATCAATTTATTAGGGAAATAAATTATGTTGTTTTATCATTGTGTTTTTTCTATTATCACGATTTTCCTAATTTTTTTTATTTTTTAGAAAAAGAGTATTTAAGTTTTCTTGTAGGGTTGTTAGATTCATATATTTTATGATGTATTTTTTTATGAAGATAAATAAAATTTCCTCAATCTTCAATTGGATTCAAGATGAGTAATGGAGATATGTGTGTCACGATCCAAAAATCAGTGTCATGATGGCACTTGTCGCGGCGTACCTTGACAAGTAAGCTCATCAACCAAACTGATACGAAAAGAGAAAAAATAGAAATATCCCAAGGTAAGGCTTCTAGAACGAAGCAGAACCAATAGATAATCATCACAATGCGGAAAGAACTTATCCAAAATACCAATCATGCCCAAAATCAGGTGTCAATAGTGTAAGAACTACTAATACAATCCAAGAGTCAAATGCATCGAAAAAATAATCACAAATGAATAATATCTATATTCGAATACTAATAAATACATAACTACTGTAGAAAGATAGAGGTACACTTTGGACGCATGAATGTCTAACGGCTACCTTGGAAGCTCCAACAATTGCCCAAGCCAAGCAAGCTGAGGCGTACTCGAGCTAGGACCTGCACCAAAAGGGCGCAGTATGCATGAGTACGGTCCATTTGTACTCAGTAGGTATCATAGGCCGACCAAGCAAAGTAGTAAATAAATCATACAAAATATACACTAAGGGAACGTCACCTGCAATCAGAAAATGTCCCACAACAGCAGCCCACACCGCTTACACTAACAGTTCTAATATATCTCACATATATTGCAACATCATACAAGGATAAAACAAAAGTACGTATTATATCACCTATAAAAATTATAAGGAGAATATGCATATACAAGATCATCTAATACAAGTAAAAGAAGATACGATAAATACATAGATGACAAGTCAATATGCCGATACAATACAGCATAACATAATAAAGCAAGTGCAATGTACATGATGATGATGATGATGATGATGCACGAGGTCGTCGCACAACCTCTGGGATTGTTGCACAATCCCCAAATATACCTATGGAGGCAAGCCTCACAACACAGGACCAATGGGGGGTTCATCAATCCGTATACAATCCACATATCTCATATCTTCTTTCCGGCACATCCCTTGGAAAGGGTTTTATAAGGTGTTATAATATCTTTTAAAAAGGTATTGCCAGTGTTTCTCAGATGTTGCCATGGTGGTACCAATGTTTCATGAATGAGTATGATATGAATATGCAATGCTCACAACCAATCACAATGAGTATTTCCACAAACAACCACATGATATATTTTCATAATCAACCACAATGATACATTTTCACAACCATATACGTCTATATTTGCACATTATTTTCGTATCATCCATGAATTTTTACATGTCTCATTTGTCAATAAGGATGAATATTATCACAATACACCAATGGTGCCACATTAGCATTTTGACAACACAATACAATTATTCATAATTCAAGGCTATCAATATCACATAGGATCCCACACGGTCAAACATATCATATAATATCTCAATTTCGATAATTACATTACATATAAGCCCTCACACGGGCACAACACATAGATATCTATTTTTCATGATTATTTTACACCCTTAACATGCATTTTGTATTATCATTTACTGTCCAACCCAGTCTGAAAGAGTTAAGCTATAACTTACCTCGAAAGCCGAAACTGGCCAACTACACTTGAATCTGTTACCTTACTTTTCATGAACAATCTCGAACTCCACTAAGAACATCAAATATGAAATCTACGCATCAAGACAAAACCACTACACCCATATTGACTACTTTTGGTTTGGGGTCAAAACGGACCCCCAATATGAATTTTCAAAAAAGAAGGGCAAAATTAGAACTTTACTTCAAAAAGATGTTTCCCATATTTTTAGGAACCTACAGCTGAAAACCTAAGTTAAATCGAGTCAAAAATGAGGTTTAAATCGAAGAAAAGCCATTAGCTTTACCGAGTAAAATCTTTGAAATCCGGGTTAAAATCAAGAATTGGAGTTGTTTTGAAGATTAAATTGATGAAAAACTAGTAATTATGAGATAAAAATACTATTCAAGTGAAAAGGAGTGAAAATGGGATTTAAAATCAAGCCCTAAGATTTTTGGGGTTCTGAGAAATTAATCAAGAAATTACTAAGAAAATGGTGAATTATTAGATTTAATCCGTAGTAAAATCAAGAAAAAAAAGTGTTAATTTAGCTTTCCAAGCTCTCACAAACTTTGTTTTTAAGCTCCCACAATATTTTAGGGTTTAACTCCCAAGAGCCAAAATGAAAAATGAGCAAAATCAATCAAAAAAGGTTAATTATTATTACAGATTTTTCGGCACAGCTGTAGCGAAAAGCTATTTTTTAAGTCCAGTTTGAACTTTGATTGGGTGTCCGAAATTCGTTCGGAGTCCAATTTATGTGAATGAACTATGAAACCACACAAAATTCGACACTCCAGACGCGATGGCGATATGAGATTTTCAAAAAAAAGTATCATTTTCACAAAGTTGAACCCCGAAATCCAAAATTATAATTTTTCAAATCGAGGATCGAAATGAGATTTAAAAGCCATAAAATCATATCAAATATGCTAACGCCCTAAAATCGATATCTTGAATTTGTTGGCGAAGTTGAATTTTTCATCCGAGATTGTTTTGATCAAATGTGGGTCTCATGCCCATATTTTCAATTTTTCAACTTTTCGATCAATAGGTCGAAATGAGCTCAAGTGCACCGGAACCCAAACCAAAGGTCTACCTAGCCTAAAATCAATATTCCAGAGCTTCTGGCGTAGTTCGTTTGTCCATCCGTTGCACGGATCAAAAGATATCCACATAAGTTCAAAATAAGGCTCTCAAAGCCATCAAAAACCACAATATTGCATAAATGATATCAAAATGCATCAAAAAATCATGTCAATCACTCCCACACCCCAGAAATATCATAATGCAACTACAGGGAGGGATAAAATAATCAAATCATACAAAATCATAAATTTAACATATTTCATCAAATTTTTAGGTCGTTACAATGTGTCTTCTTGATAGTATTACAACTCACACTATATTAAGAGAAACAAAATATTTCTCTGATTTAATGATGAAAAGGACTTGTATTAATACCATATCCAATAGTAAAAAACTAATTAAAGGCTCTAAAAGAGAAACCTTATTACTATCTACGGAAATAATATTAGTCATTGGTAATATATTATAATGTAGTAAGTCTCAAGAAACTCGTTAAGTTTCAATGTTTTTCGTCAAAATGGCTATTATATTGAGACTTCAAATAAAGATAAGATTGATTATCTTTATATTACTTCAACTAATATTTCGACACGTGCAATACATGTTTATCCCGTGTTAATCAATTCCAACTTTTATATTGAAACAAAGGGAGTGCATATTATTAAAATATAATGTTTTTAAAATATATGAGTCCAAACTTGTATGAATGGTGAGTCTATCCCATCAAACTCGATCGATTGTTGCATGTAAAATAATGATGTAATGTTTGACTTGTAGAATTAAACAACTAAACTTAGTTAAATAGGTATACGTATGATGTATGTGTAATGTGATTATTTTGGAAGAAACATGTCAAATTTGTCTTTCTTCAATGAAGAGCAATTGAAACGTTATTTGAATTTGAATTTTTTTCAGCTGAAATTTTAGGATTGTCCTTGAATTTTACTTTTATAGTTGAGACTCAAGATACTATGTCAGGTAAATAATAATATCTCATGTACATAATAAATGTCTTTTTAACTTTTTTATTTTATTGTTGTCCAAAATAAGTGTTCATTTACGTAATCAAGAAGGCATAAATTTCTTACTTTCATTTATTTAATTGACTAAATTATTATTGAATTTTTTTTTTCTTAATTACGTTTATGACATATTATTTGTAGATTCCTACTCTTTTTTTATAAAAATTTCTGCTAAAAGATTTCACTCTTACTACAATAGGAATATTGCTGTTTACCAATTACAAAATCAAAATCTTCAAAAAATAAGAGATATCTCATCGTTATAGAGAAAATAAAACACATATCAATCTCTCTACTACTAAAAATAGAATAAAAATATATGAATGCTAAAACTAAAAAATATATTACATGTTAAGATTCTAATATATACATGTCTATTTGATGCTTTGGAAAAATACTTGAGCGTAGAAAAATAGAAAAGGTAAAGACATTAGAAAATAATGTTTGTTTAAAGGGAGGTAAAGGAAACGGGGGAGAAGCAAAGGAAAAACAATCAGTTATTTATCTTTATAAGCAAATAAAAATTCCTAGGTAGAATTCTATCTATCACTACACTATGGCTTACTTTGTTTTTTTTTTAAGATTCAGACGTCTGAATCTGAATGCACGTCTGAATGATTAGGATATTTTCTCTACATCTGAAAACTGAATGATTAAGACTGTTTGTTTTTCAATATCTGAATGTGCAAAAAAAATTTATTTGTATATCTAATAAAATAAAAAATTAATTATATATCAGAAAAGTATGTAATTTAATACAACAAAATTATATTATTTGATTGCAAAAAAAATTATGTTTGTTAGTGATTGTGGAGATAGTTTATAATGGTGGTTGCGGTGACAATGATTGATGTTAATGGTTAGTTTAGTGGTGATAGTTGTGATGGTTGGTATTATAGTGATGTTATGATGGTGGCAGTTGATGGTCGTGGTGATGGTTGTGATGTGACGTTACTTGATGTTAGTAGTTATAGGTGTTAATTGTGATGGCTGAAAAATGAATGCATGATGGTTGACGATGTGTTGGTGCTAGTTGGAGATGTTATTAGTTGTTATGGTGGAGATGATTGTTAGTAGAGATAAATTGTAGTGATGATAGTGATTGAAGTGATGGTAGAGGTGGTGTTACTAGTGGCAATGGTGGTAGCCGCCGAAGAATGTGTGGAGGTTGTAATGTATTAGTGGTCGCAGTTAGCGGTGGTGCTAGTTGTGATAGATGAGTTGGTCGATAGTAGGGATTCACCAGTAGTGATTGATGATGGTGGTGCTGTTGACGGCGGTGGTGGCGTTAAATATAATTAGAATAATAGAGGTAGTAGGTGTAGTAGTAGTTGACAATAGTGGTTGGTAGCGATATTTGTTGTCGATGATGGTTGTTATGGTGGAGGTGGTGAGTGATGGTTGACAATAATGGTGGTGGCAGAGGTGGTGATTGATGATTATAAAAAGAGTGGCGGTGAATATTATCCAACACCAATACCTCTTCAGACCTATTAAGACTTGATTCTAGATCTGAATGATTAAGATCTATTCAGACATATTAAGAGCTACTATTTTAAAAAAAAACAAATGCATTTAATGGTCTGAACTATTCAGATTTAGACCTTCATTAAGTGCAAACAAATGAGCCCTAAGTCTAGAACATAGACCAAAGAGTACACAAACAGTTCAAAGAGTATTTGCATCTCAATAGACCTTAACAGAAACACTATTAAATTGCCTCTAATACAAATAGGAAAAACTAACGTAGAAACGAATGCCTGGTAAAGGCAAAATCATCTCAACCAATATAAGTAGGACGAAGAATAAGCAAAAACAACAGGTGGAACAACATCAACTGCTCACAAGCCACTACTTCAGCACAGTTAAGCTGAACAGTATTTTACTATAGTACATACCTAGTTGCAGAGAAAAATGAATTAATAAAATCAAAATACAAGTATTTGGTAAATTATTACATATCTGCTGAGTTGATTCAATCCAATGGTGTAGATAAGCATTAACTTGAGGTTTATTTATATTAGAGGTTAATGAACAAAAGGTAATATAAATTTCAGCATTAGTGGCCTTTGATAAATGAGAAGAAATCATAGAATTAATTCGCTAAAACTAAAGTCATAGTACTTATAACATTTTGTAAGCATTGCTTTTTGTAACAACAATTTACCAATTACTTATGATTTTATTTAACTACCACTTGCTTTTGCATATTAAATTGCATATCATTATATGTACTCCGTTGAAGGATGGCTAAAATTGAAGCCATAATAGTTGTAACTTATCATAGGCATTGATTTCTGTAACAACAATTACCAATTTTTATATTTTTACTTAACGACTACTCACTATTACTTATTAAATTACATATTATTATATGTACTCTTTTGAACGATGATCGAATTTGGGAGGTTATTTGTAAGTGTTAATGCAATTAGTAAATAGGTGTTTTTGGTTGTATTTGGGAGGTAATTTGTAGATGTGTCAATGCAATCAATAATGAAAACTTGTTATTCATGATCAATAAATACAATGTAAAAGAAATGGAAATTTAAAATATAGAAACAACAAAGTCACGTTGTAGATTCAATAAAGAAAATTACATACAAACATGAAAAGATGTTTCGTTATTCTTGCTCAGTAAAATCAATGTAATAAGAAAATTTGAAGCCTGAAAATTAAACAAATACATTATATTAGAGATCTAATAACAAAACTATTTACAAACATAAAAGCATGATTTGTTAATTATAATCAATAAAATCAAAATATAGTATAAATAAAAATTTGAAATCCAGAAACAACAAAATTACCCAATAACAAAACTACGATCACAAAATTTTATTATCCAAATAAGATATCCGTATAAACCTAAAAAAGAAATTCTAAAAGTGGAAAAAAAAAAAAGAAATATAATGACTCCTAAATTAAAATATTATAACAAAGGAATAAAATTCTAACATAAAAATACAAAACCTTTTTTTCCTAGGAAAAGCCCACCTATTCTTTTTTAATTGGAAAGAATCACTCATTGCGTTTAGTTTTTGCAAGAATTTTTTTTGCTTCTTCTTTTAGGGATCTTAACCTGTTTTATGTAAAATAGTTTCACTAGTTATTCTAAAATATTTAGAATTTTACTTTGTATACACCCTTTTTTATATAATAATTTCTTTGAAGTTGGATTTTCTTGACAAAATATTACCATAAATTTAGCTACAAGTAGAAAATCTTCTCCATTTAATTTTCTTATATATTTACTATAGTTAATATTCAATATTATAAATTAAAAGAAAGCTTTAAAAATACGATTTTATTTATAGCAAAATCTTTTAGTAAAGGGCAAAAAGTTCAAATCACCTTTCTAAGGATCTTCACACTTTTAATATATTATAGATTATAGATATAGATATAGATATACATTATTATTATTATTATTATTATTATTATTATTATTATTATTATTATTATTATTAGTACTACTACTACTAAACATACTATGTACTACTATTACCACTTCTATACTATTATTTATTATTATTATATTATATAATTTATATATATGAATAACAATTATTCTAATAATTTTTTTAAAAAAATTTTAAATGTATAAATTCAAGAACACTATTTAAGGACAAATCGACAAATCTTAGTAATTTTCATCCAGTAGGAGTCAATCTTAATTTTTTTTTTATCCAATAGGAGTTAAACTTAGTTGTTTTTAATAGAAATAAATATGAAAAAATTCATAATTTATAAAATTGATTTCTACTGTCAAATATCGAGTACCAGTTCAAAAGATGTCACTTGGTATAGACACAGGCTAGACTCTTCTATTTTACTATATATATATATAGAGAGAGAGAGAGAGATTACTCTCTTAGTATGCTTTTCATCGATTTTAGTAGTACTTGTTATTTCCTTTGCTTCGGTTATCGTGTTATTTGTTGTTGCCTCTTAGTATATTTTTCGTCGATTTTAGTAGTACTTGTTCTTATTTTTTTTGGGTTATCATGTTATTTGTTGTTGCTATTTGACAAACTTTATAAGCTAAGGGTTTATCAGAAATAGTATTTCTATATATAGTAGGTAGGGATACGGCCTGCATACACACTATTTTTTATGCACCCCACTTGTTGAATTATACAAGGTATATTGTGGTTGTTGGTGGTGATGGTGGTTTGGTTTTGAATTGATTTGAAAATTAATATATATAATATTCATTAATGACTAATTTTTTCATCTTCTCTTCTTTTCTACTGATTTTTGCAAATTCTTATTATTCATTCATGTGTCAATAACTATTTTATCTTTTAATTAAATTAAATAATCAATACACATTAATTTTTATGCCTTCTTATCTTCTAAGTATTCCCCTGTTTCATATTAATTGGCCCCTATGAACTTAGCACACCCCTTAAGAAAATTAATAAATAAAGATGTATTTTACATATTTACTCTTGTATGCCTTTTAACATGCAATAATAAATGAAATAATTAAACATTGAAATTTAGTACATATTACTGCATTGCATGCATTGCATCTAGACACCGAGTATTTATAATTAAAACTTTTAATAATTATTTAATTTAGATTTTGAGAATTGAAATTATTTACACACCATTCAATAATTTTGAAAACTGTAGATGTATTTAGTATTCTTATCAAGGGTAAAATGGGAAAGATATGTATAAAATACTCTTAATTTTAGATTTTGGACAACTAAATTAAAAAAAATATTTTTAGAAAGAGAGCCAACAATATGAAACTGAAGAAGTAGCAATGAAAGACTTTTATATTGTCATTTGATAGAGAAAAAAAAGTAAATGTGGTAGTACAACATTATCTTTAATTTGATGATGCTGTTTTTATGCTAAATTTTGTTGCTTCATTTTTCTCATATATTCTCCAATTTAATTCTCATTCCATATGATGAATATTTAAGTATTTCATGAAATGCTTCAGTTTTTAATTATTTCTTTCATTTTCATCAAAGAGCCTAAAAGTTACTATTCCAAAACACTATTTGATTTCCGCCTTTTCATTGGTCAATATTTTGGTTGGAGATAATGATGTCCCGGCAGTTCAGCTAGAATAAAAGAAGATAAGGACGCCAGCTGGAAAGATAAACCTTTTTAAATAACAACCCCAAAGCTACAAATATCCAAGAACCAGATACAAACTATATAACCCAGAGATTGACCGGATATAATAAACTAATTGCTTTACCTAAAACCAAACCAAATTTAGTTAAAACTTGCTATGAATATGAACTACTTAGTACTGTATATACCACGGACAGAAATGATATATCCACTATACCAGAAATATATGAAGCATTTATCACTTTTAAAAGAATAATCAAAGGTACCTTGTTTTTTATAAAAATTTATACAGCACCAGTAGAGATATTATTTGATGAAGTCAAAAAACCTATACAAGTTGTAAAGATAGGGATGACACGAGATATGATTATACCACAAGATATTATTTCACAGCCAGAAATACCTAGAATTGAGATACCAAAATTTTATGCAAACAAAAGGATTATCGGACTATCTACAATTTTGCAAGAGCTAGCAAATACATACTGCAACCAAAATCTCATATGGAGCTACTATTCAAGAAATCATGTACTAATATATTCAAATTCAAAAGAGTTACGAGAAACAGATATGGAGACTATTAGGCAATGGATTATGCTCTGATACCATTTGTAGGGGGTGCGGATAAATAGATTATAAAATAGATTTATTATAGGTAATGAATCTATTCTTTTTTATGCGTGGATATTTGTTCTTTTTGGCATACTACATAATATTCATCTTTTTTCCTAGTAAAAATATTTTTTATTGTTGGTATTTTAAATATTTTTTCTACACTTAAATCTAACTTTTTTCCTTTTATTTCATCAAATATATGACTGTCAAATATTATCTTTTGTTCCGTTCCTTCATCATTTAAATATTCTTCCTTTGTTATTATTTTTATATCTTCTTCAGTCATTTGATTCATCTATTTCAGTATTTGTTTCGTTTTCTGAAATTTCATATATACTATCTTCACTTTCTAATTCATAATCTATATAATCTATTTGCATATATTCTGTATTATCTATTTTTATTTCTGATATTTGTTTATTTTTTGGATTTTTAGGTAATTTACAATCTCTAGCTAAATGTCCCAACTTTCCACAATTATAACATGTACATTCTTTCACCTTTAGGATGGCATAGTTCTTAGGGATTTTTCTCCGTTTCCACTTTGCTAATAAACTTCTTAACATATTATTCTTCGAATAATTCTACTATAAAGTAACTAATATGAATTTATTTTATCATATCATGATTGTCGGGAACTATGAATTTAGCTATTCATAATCATAAATAGATATACCTGTTCCGGTAACTTTGATATTTCTGAGGTTTGTTGCTCCATAACTTTTTCCATTGAAGTGTATATTTAATTAACTGGGCAAAATATTTTTGGAATGGAGAGAGTTTTTTTTGGCTTAATGTGTGAAGGCTTGCCTTCTGCAATGTCTTCTGTCTTTCTTATTTATAAAACGAAAAGATTGTATCTTTACATTTGTGTACATTTGTGTACACGTTTTTCTTATGTTTACAAAAGGTCAAAAAGCCTTGATGGCTAAAGATAAAAACAAACAAAAAAAAGACTTAAAAAGTCTTTTAACCTATAAAGGCTATCCTAGGCTATAAAGAAAATTCAAACTACATTAAATGTATATTTAATGCTATCAACTACTTTAAATGCTATCTTATCTTTACGTAAACAACTTATACAAATTTATACAATAAGCCTATTATAAATCTATTTTATAATCTATTTATCCGCACCCCCCTACAAATGGTATCAGAGCCATAATCAATTTAAAAAGTACGGAAGTGAGCTATAAGTTAGAGTTAGTTATAGAACTAGTTAAATTTGAATTGGTTATTTATTGAATTAGTTATGAGAAGACCATTTAAAAATAGAGAAACTTTTAGAAAAGTTAAAGAATCTTTAATTAGTAATTATTCAGAATATATAAGTCTAAATAAAACAAAAGAAAATCCGCAAAGATTAGCCTATCTAATTACATTAATATCTAGTATTGAAGCAAAATTAATAATCCATTTAAAATCTAGAAGAATGAGATATATACCACCTAATTATGATAAAATTAGATTTAGATATCCACCAAGATATTATAAATATAATTTAAATGAATAAAGAGCAAAAATACAAAGAATTAAAATAATTTATTTCTGAAAAACGTAAAGAATTAAAAATAAGAAAAGAAAGACTACATTATAATATATTTGTCGGAGTTAGTAAAAATTCAATAAATACACAGAAAGATGAAATATCAAAATTAGAATCACAAATAGATAGTTTAGAATATATATATATATCAACATGAACTATTCACAATAAAATGAACAAAGAGGAATTTATAATAGATGAAAAAATATACGAAAATCACGAAGGATCAAAAATAAAAATAGTATTTTCTAATCTAGGAAGAAGATACAAGAAAATAGGTGAACATTTATATCTAATGTTAGAAAAGGAAGAATTAAAATTAGAAGATAAATTAACAACAATGGTAAGAATAGAAAAAGAAAATGAAGAAATAGATAGAAAAAAGGAAATAGAAAAAATTAAACAACAAACTACGGAAGAAATACGAAAAATAGAAGAAACTAAAAATAATAGAATTGCTGAATTAGAAAAAGAACTTCAAATATTAAAAGAATTGTACGAACAAAGACAAAAAGAAAAAGAAGAAAAAGATAGAGAACAAAAATTACTAAACGAGATAAATCAATTTAAAGAAAAATTAGAAATAAATAATATAGATATTGAAGAGACAAATAATTATGACTCAGAAGATAGTGAAACATATACAGAAATATTAACAAATATAAAAAATTTAGAAATTAACGAAAAACAAGAAATAATTAATGAAGAAAACCTAGGAAATACCAACACAGAAATAAATACTCTTGATAAAAAAGAAGATGATAATATAATACCTAAAACAACAGAAATAAGAAAACCCATATATTATAAAAGTAAATTTAAAAGATATAATGAATATGACAAATGGACACCAAAACAAATAGTTAATAAAAATTATAATTTTTTTAGACCTAGACTGTGTAATAGATACAGAAAAAATAATATAATTATGGATAGGATATATGACAAAACAATTATTAGATAATAATATAAACATAATAGATGCACCAGAATATATAGAAAAAACATTAATAGGATCAGTAAAACTATGGTTTTCAAATTTAACTGAAAATAGTAAGAAAGTATTAAGAGCTAATAAACCTATGGAAGGAACATCATCAACAACAACTAAACTAACACCTATAGAACTACTGAAAAAATATGAAACAGCTATAAAAGATGAATTTGGTAGTATGACAACAGTAAAGTTAGGACATTTAGCTAGAGATTGTAAATTACCCAAAAATCCAAAAAATAAACAAATATCAGAAATAAAAATAGATAATACAGAATATATGCAAATAGATTATACAGACTATGAATTAGAAAGTGAAGATAGTGTATATGAAATTTCAGAAAACGAAACAGATACTGAAATAGATAGTGAAATAGATGAATCGAATGACTGAAGAAGATATAAAAATAATAACAAAGGAAGAATATTTAAATGACGAAGGAACAGAACAAAAAATAATATTTGATAGTAATATATTTGATGAAATAAAAGGAAAAGAATTAGATTTAAGTGTAGAAAAAATATTTAAAATACCAACAATAAAAAATATTTTTACTAGGAAAAAAGATGAATATTATGTAGTATGCCAAAAAGAACATGTAATAGACTGCAGATATGCAAAAGGTAAAGCTAGTATACTACTAGTAACAAAAAGAATAATTAATAAAGAGATTAATGATATAAAAAGTAAAGGAGATCCAATAAAATATGTACACCTTGGAGGTACAAAAATATTAATAAAAGTATGTTTTAGAGAAGGAATAGATACACCGATAGAATTATATTTAGCAGATGATAGAATAATAAAACCTATAGAAAAAAGCATAATAACTGCCGTAAAAGGAAATTTAATATACCAAAAATTTAAATTTATAATAAGTGCAAATTATTCAGTAGCAGTAACAGATAGAAATATAGATAGATCACTAGTATTATATTGGAAGATATCAGGAATAAAATTAACCCCAGGAAGTAAAATATTTACAGCAAGATGTAAAAATTTATATGTATTAACAACAAAACATAAAATAACAGGAAAAAATAAAATTAACAAGATACAAATAGATAGCCCATTTGAACAAATTGTAAAAACAATAGATTATAATGATTATAGCTATAGAGATATAGATATAGAAGAAAATTTAGAAATAGTAAATGATAGAATAAGTACAACAAAAAGAATAGCTAATGAAAAACCAGAATCATCAAGCTCATCAAAAAGAACAAGTTATGAAACAAATTCAATAAGTAATTTAAATCAATATTACATAACAGGAAAAATAAATGAAA
The DNA here is from genome assembly GCA_030864225.1 of Capsicum baccatum var. pendulum. Lineage (NCBI taxonomy): Eukaryota > Viridiplantae > Streptophyta > Magnoliopsida > Solanales > Solanaceae > Capsicum > Capsicum baccatum. Next base: position 230,516,338 of record CM061560.1, on the reverse strand, counting down.
AATAATATTTAATTCTCCTAAACACAGGACAACAAGAAAATTATATAGCAAAATATCTAGTAAAAGATGAAGAAATAAAAACTAATAATGATATATGCCCAGATTTACCAAGAAGTTTAATAAATAGTATAAACATAGCAGAAAAGGAAATAATAATGGGAGTTAGAAAAATAAAAATAGAATTTGAAGTAAAAGAAGAAATGCAAAAAGCAGGTATAATATTAGGAATAAAATGGTTAGAACAAGTAAAACCATATAATATAGAACATACACAATTAACCATAACATATAATAGGGAAAAATTATTCTTAAAAAGAGCCTTAACATAAAATGAAGATATATGTATTAATGAAGATAATAGTGGAAGGATATTACAGTAGATATTATACACCTATGATAGATACAGGAGCAGAAACTAATTTATGTAGATATAATTGCTTACTAGAAAGTAAATGGGATAAATTAAAAACACCAATAGTAGTTAAAGGATTTAATAATGAAGGAAGCTTAATTACTTCTAAAGCTAGGAATGTAAAAGCACAAATATGAGATAAGATATTAATAATAGAAGAAATTTATAATTATGAACTAACATCAAAAGATATACTTTTAGGAATGCCATTTTTAGATAAACTATACCCACATATAATAACTAGAAACGACTGATGGTTTACAACACCATGCAAACAAAAAGTAAGAGCAAAAAGAGTTAATAATAAAATAAGAAAGAAAACTGTTTGGATAAAAGGAAGTGAAAAAATTACACAAAAGTTAGAAAATATGAAAACTACTGAAGATACAATAGAACTAGTAGTATTCTCGATAAATAAAACAGAAATAACTATATTTTCAATAAATAAGATAAAATAGTTAAGAAAAAATTAGAACAATTATATAGTAAAGATCCATTAAAAGGATGGAAAAAACACAAAACTACCATAAAAATTGAATTAATAGACAAAAATAGTATAATAACTCAAAAACCATTAACCTATAATTTTAACGATTTAAAAGAATTTAAAATGCATATAGATGAATTATTAGAAAAACAATATATACAAAAAAGTAATAGTAAACATAATAGTCCAACATTTATAGTAAATAAACACACTGAACAAAAAAGAGGAAAAAGTAGAATGGTTATTGATTATAGAAATTTAAATGCCAAAACTATAACATATAATTATCCAATACCAAATAAGATATTAAAAATAAGACAAATACAATGATATAATTATTTTAGCAAATTCGATTGTAGATCAGGATTTTACCATCTAAAGTTAGACGAAGAATCTAAAGAATTAACTGCATTTACGGTACCACAAGGATTTTATGAGTGGAATGTATTACCATTTGGATATAAAAATGCACCAGGTAGATATCAACATATTATGGATAATTATTTTAAACAATTATCTAATTGCATAGTATACATAGATGCTATATTATTATATACAAAAACCAAAGAAGAACATATAAAATTATTGGAACAGTTTACAGATATAATAAAAAAATCAGGAATAAGTCTAAGCGAAAAGAAAGCTGAAATTATGAAAAACCAGATAGAATTTTTAGGAATACAAATAGATAAAAGTGGAGTAAAAATGCAACAACATATAGTGCAAAAAATAATAAATTCGAAAAAAGAATTAGATACAAAAAAGAAATTACAATCATTCTTAGGATTAGTAAATCAAGTAAGAGAATATATTCCAAAATTAGCAGAAAACTTGAAACCACTACAGAAAAAATTAAAAAAGGATATAGAATATAACTATAATGAAGAAGATAAAAAACAAGTTCAAAAATTAAAATTACTTTGCAAAGAATTACCAAAATTACAATTTCCAGATGAAAATAGAAAATTTACATATATAGTAGAAGCAGATGCCAGTGAATATAGTTACGGAGGAGTACTTAAATATAGATATGAAGCAGAAAAAATAGAACACCATTGTAGATACTACTCAGGTACGTTCAATGAGACAGAAATAAAATGAGAAATAAATAGAAAAGAATTATGTTCATTATATAAATGTTTGTTAGCATTTGAGTCATATATTGTATATAACAAATTTATTGTGCGAACAGATAATACAAAGGTACGCTGATGGCGAACAAAGAAAATACAAAACTCAGTTACAACAAAAGAGATTCGGAGACTAGTTTTAAACATATTAAATTTCACATTTACAATAGAAGTGATCAGTACTAACAAGAATGTTATTGCAGATTACATATCAAGACAAAGCTACACAGACTGAAATGATAGAAGAAAACATACATGAAAAGATACTCAACGCCCTAACTATGCTTTCATTGAAAGTGGACAGTATGGGTACTGAGATAGAAAAGATGGGTACTGAGATAGAGAAGCTAAAGCTAAAGACTAGCGAAGATAAACTGAAGTCTATAGCTATGAATCAGCTAACTCAGCAATGCGCAGAGCTATGTCGATCGGAAGACAATAAAATTCCAGAGCTAGAAGGAGACGTTGGGATACTCCATAAAACCCATAACGTTTATCAATCTACTTCTGCAGGTACAAGCAAAGGAGTTAGAAAAAATACAAATATGAACCTAAACAAGATATTTAATAAATCATATACACCAAATACATCGAAAGATCTCACGTTTATACCCCCACAAGTTACCACATACCGAGATAGTCTAAACCAAGACAAAAAGATTTACAACGACATAGCCCGAACATACATAGAAAATATCTACAATGTACAAACCTTTTTAAATAACAACCCCAAAGCTACAAATATCCAAGAACCAGATGCAAACTATATAACTCAGAGATTGACCGGATATAATAAACTAATTGCTTTACCTAAAACCAAACCAAGTTTAGTTAAAACTTGCTATGAATATGGACTACTTAGTACTGTATATACCACGGACGGAAATGATATATCCACTATACCAGAAATATATGAAGCATTTATCACTTTTAAAAGAATAACCAAAGGTACCTTGTTTTTTATAAAAATTTATACAGCACCAGCAGAGATATTATTTGATGAAGTCAAAAAACCTATAAAAGTTATAAAAATAGGGATGACACGAGATATGATTATACCACAAGATATTATTTCACAGCCAGAAATACCTAGAATTGAGATACCAAAATTTTATGCAAACAAAAGGATTATCGGACTATCTACAATTTTGCAAGAGCTAGCAAATACATACTGCAACCAAAATCCCATATGGAGCTACTATTCAAGAAATCATGTACTAATATATTCAAATTCAAAAGAGTTACGAGAAACAGATATGGAGACTATTAGGCAATGGATTCTCACGTTGCTTAAACCAGAAACGGAACCTATCGCCAGAGCTATCAGAGAAAAATTTATTTCAGAAGAATTATTAACCAGATATTGCAAGACAATTGGAAATAAATATCCAGATCACAAATGTTCAAAATGTAATGGAGGAGATAATGATGTCCCATCAGTTTAGCTAGAATAAAAGAAGATAAGGACGCCAGCTGGAAAGATATGATCAGGAGCAATAATGAAGATACAATAGATATGACAAAATAAACGGAAGACTTATTGTATAAGTTTGTATAAGTTGTTTACGTAAAGATAAGATAGCATTTAAAGTAGTTGATAGCATTAAATATACATTTAATGTAGTTTGAATTTTCTTTATAGCCTAGGATAGCCTTTATAGGTTAAAAGACTTTTTAAGTCTTTTTTTTTTATTTTTATCTTTAGCCATCAAGGCTTTTTGACCTTTTGTAAACATAAGAAAAACATGTACACAAATGTACACAAATGTAAAGATACAATCTTTTTGTTTTATAAATAAGAAAGGCAGAAGGCATTGCAGAAGGCAAGCCTTCACACATTAAGTCAAAAAAACTCTCTCCATTTCAAAAATATTTTGCCCAGTTAATTAAATATACACTTCAATGGAAAAAGCTATGGAGCAACAAACCTCAGAATTATCAAAGCTACCGGAACAGGTATATCTATTTATGATTATGAATAGCTAAATTCATAGTTTCCGACAATCATGATATGATAAAATAAATTCATATTAGTTACTTTATAGTAGAATTATTCGAAGAATAATATGTTAAGAAGTTTATTAGCAAAGTGGAAACGGAGAAAAATCCCTAAGAACTATGACATCCTAAAGGTGAAACCAATGAGCCAAGAAGCCGTGGCGGGGAGTAACCAGAGTCGAGGCGCTGTTTAAGGAAAAAAGTATCCGAATTACCATGCTAATAGTGACCGAAGAACATGTTATTTAAGAATAATCTAGTATATAGTAATCTGAGATGACTATATTTTATTATGTACATGGTTGAAGGGAATATTTTGAAAAAAGCAATTTTATGATAATGAATAATAATTTATCTGATGTGATGGTAGATAAATTTAAGATACTTATTTTATATGCACTTAAAGATATAAAAGTAGTAGATATAAGAAAAATCATATTAGAAAAAGCATTTGGAAGATATTATATGACTAGAGTAAATTATATACCATACATACCTAACTACTCTTATAAATACTTATCATGCTAAATTACGTAGAATTTTTAGAAAAAGATATGCGAAATATACAATTACTAGAAAAACAGATAAAAATAAATATAGTCAAATACATGGAAAATAAAAAATATATAAAATCTCTTAATAGAAATATGCAAAAACTACTAAGGCTAAAACAAATAATTATAAAATATCAATTTTAGAAAATAGATCATTTAGACTACCTTAAAGTTTTAATCTTATATATACTTAAAGATATAGAAATTATAGATATTAAGAAAATGATACTAGAAGAAGTAATAAACTACGAAATCAAAATTATAAATTCGCTAGAACGGATATATGAAGATATTTACCCAGAAGGATATTATTCAGATCAAGACTGTGGATGTTAGAATATATTAGAAAAACTAGAGAAAACCAAGATAATCTAAATAATGAAATTAATTATAGAAACCGAATTAGAAAAATAATGGAAGATCTAAAAGAAAAGTTAATATGGATAGAAAAAACCTTAGAGAATTTAGAAAAAAGTACATGTGATAGTTTATATAATTTAAAAAACTCACTACGAGAAGAACAACACAAGATAATAAATGATCTAGAAAATCTAGAATTAGATATATACTACAGTACAGATAGAATAAATTATTATACAGAAATTTGTAACTCTGCAGTTACTACAGGATAAAATAATAAACCAAATAAATTAATGGATCCATCTTACAAAAAGAATAATTTATTGAAACAAAATCTAAAAAATATCCACGCACATCACCTATAATAAATCTATTTTATAATCTATTTATCCGCACTCCCTACAAATGGTATCAAAGCCATAATCAATTTAAAAAGTACGGAAGTGAGCTATAAGTTAGAGTTAGTTATAGAACTAGTTAAATTTGAATTGGTTATTTATTAAATTAGTTATGAGAAGACCATTTAAAAACACACATAGTGCATAACCATTTTCATATAGCAGTGATGTTCTCAACTGATGGCATGCAGTTGTGCATAATCTCAAAATTCTTCACTTTCGCAGCAATGTTCATTTTCACCTTCCTTTACACACACACACACACACACACACATATATATATATATATATATATATATATATATATATATATATATATATATATATATATATAAATGAGTTTTACAAATCAAGTTTAAGCAACAATAAAATATATATAGAATTACCTCCCATTAATATGGTCTTTTAGTTTATATTTGTTTAAGCTTTCTATTTCTGTTAACTACTTTTTGTTTGAATTTTTTCATTAGACCAAATGTGGAACAGGTACTTTAAAGACCACATGGTCTTTTTGTGTTTGTTCTTTTTATTTTTGGTTCCTTTGAATATTATACTTTTCTGTAAGTTTTTTTCTACCTATGCATCATATGTTTTTTTTAATTCTTTCTTGATTTACAAATTGTAGTAGAAACGATTGACTTGTGAGAGAATCTTTAAGATGTGAGAATCTGTTAGTGCCAAGAGAAATGATGAGTTGATTACTTTGGATATGATTTTTGTACAAGAAGTTGTTTTGGTTTCTTTTTAATTAATTGTAAATTTTTTATTATTTGTTTGGATAGTCACTAAGGTTTCTGTTTGGCTAGATGGATTTGATGCATGTTGAAATGAGGGGAAATCTGGTGAACAGATTGAACAAAATCCTAAATGAAGATTATTTTTGAAAGCAATAGAGCATATAGACCACTTACGAAGTAATATACTTTTCTTTACCTTTTTTCTTTTTGTTCAATTTTCTCTAATTTGGATAATGTGGTATATCACTAAAAGATTATATTTATTTTTAAATTTCATGAATTTTATTTTATTTTTTAATCAAAAACTCGATTTTTGTAATTAAATGCCTCAACCGAGTATGTTTTATTTTAAAATATAAAAATTTTAAAAAAAAAATCTTGCATCTCATAACCTAATATGAAATTATGTCGGTCAATTAAAAAGGTTGTGACAAAAAATTGGATCCATTGAAAAAGTAGAAAATTGAATGATTAAGAAATATATGTGGGCGTATATACTTATTATTGTTTCTTTTAAAATTTTTAATTAATTATTTCTCCAAAAGAAAGACATGTATTCTCCAAATAAGATTTTATTACATAGTTTTACGCTCTGTATCAAAGGGAAACATAAAATACTCTTTAATTATTATTTTATTGCTAACATAATTTTTTTTTGATATTTTTTTATATAAATTTTTTAGTTTTTTATATATACAATCTACTAATAATAATAAAGGTAGGAATAAAAAAAAAGATGTGACATTTTTGTTTGGCCAAGAAGTAAGATTATCTTTTTTTTTGGGGGGGGGGGGGGGGGGGTTCTTTTTACTTTTTCCTCATTTATGTTCTATATTAAAATAAATTAAAAATCACTCATTTATTTATCTTAATTAAATTAAATATTCAATATTAAGAAATTAAGTCACCATAATTTTTTATTATCACAACCCCTAAAATAATTTATAGTCATATTCATGATATTATTTATTGTTTCATACTATAGTCTATAAATAAAGATATTGTAAGGCTTTGTAAAAATAATCACATTAGCTTTTTACATTATAATATTTTTGATGCTTATTATCCATGCTATAATTTGACTTGAGGTATAAGATGGAGGCAATTTAGATGATCGACTTGTGATAGTGAATGTCAACAAGAGTTATGAAGATTGTACATTGATTCATATATTTTTTAATGATTAAGGTCATAATAGTGATGTTACATTATTTACTTTTTCATATTCAAATATGTATATACTTGATAAAACTAAAAACATGAATATTTTTATTCCTGAAAATTAAAAAAGATAAAATCAAATAGAAAAAAATTGAATCCAATTACAGAAAATTTAGGAAATAAAATTCTCAGACCTGTAAAATCAACCATTGTAAACAAATTCTGAAATTTAGAATTCAATTTCAGCATATAAAAAATATATAAACAAACAAAGTAATTTAAATACAACCAAACACTAACACTAATATCCATTATATATGTAGGCAAGACTTTTTAGAAATGATATTTAGTCGATTTCACAGAGGCGAGTCTAGAATTTTAAACTTATGGATTCTTAGTAAACAAAATTAATATGTAATAATATAATAAAAAAGAACAACACCCAGGCAAGGATCGATCCGATAGTCATCATGAGAATAAGCAATTCAAGGTTTCATTCCATGTCATCAAGCCATTTTTTTTTGTTTATAGGTTCCAATCTATAGTATTCTATTTACTTATTTTATTTTTTAGTATATTTACCGTATCTATGGTAGCGGGTGGGGGTTTTCAAAAATTTCCAACCAACACTGTAGATCCTCCCCTATAGTCAAAAAATAAGATGAAGATTATTAAGTGGTGTTCGGCTTATGAAAATGGAAGTCGGCAAAGGCTCGGAGATTGTACATTGATTTCACATATATTTTTTTTTTATCATGATTGAGGTTGTAAAAATGAGACACATTATTTATTGTTTCATATGTTCTCTATATAATTTCTCTTTATTTTCTTTTTATATGAACTTTCTTGTTGTCATAAGTTTACAATTTCTTTTGGTTTAAAATTGTAATTTTAAGACTTTGCTGAAAATCTACTAATTACTGACCAAATGTTTACCCCTACAAAATCTATTATTCATCTATTAGAAGTCTACTAAATATTTCTTCTAATTAAATTATATAAATTATATTTAATAATATTACTGAAATTTTACTTTTTTTCATAATTGCCCGAAGCGCGGACTAATTTACTAGTTGAGAATAATCAATTATCAAATCCAGTTTGTTAAACGTAACGCAATAGGGTACAGTAGATAAAGATTTTGATTTCAACCGAGTAATTTTAATTATCAAACCCAGTTTGTTAAACGTAACCCAATAGGTTACAGTAGATAAAGATTTTGGTTTCAACAGAGTAATTTTAACAGCTAAGCATCATGATGGATTTTGTCTTTGTCCTTTACTGATTATTGTGTTAACTCAAGTTCATGAAAGAATGGGTCTGCTGATGTTATAGCTGAATTAGCTGATGCTCATGCTGCAAGTATTGGCAGGTTGGTATTGGGGTTGTATCTTTCTCTTTGGAATAGACATGACTACAAAATGTATCTATAGTCATGAAATTTAAGTTATGACTTCAAAATTCATAATTATTATCTAATAATAGTCATAAAATTTTAAATTTTATAATTTTCTATCAATTTGTAAAATTTCTTAGCTATGAAAATAAGTTGGTAACTCTATTTTTTATTTTTTCTATAATCAACTTTATTTCTTCAATAAAATTTTAGTTGATCATAAGTTTTTGCCACGCGATAAAGTTACTATAGCAATAGTAACCTTTTAGCCATAATAAATTATTTGAAACAAAATATTATAGCTACATTAATATGGTTTCAGTTATAAAAAAATGTGAAAATATTTAAATGATACAGCCACAAATTATTTGCTATTACAACATTGCACAGTTGATTATAAATTTAAGCCACAATTTGAAACTTTTATAGCAATAGTAACCTTTGAGTCAGGTTAAATTATTTGAAATAAAATATTGGAGTTAATGATAAGTTGGAGATTTGAAGACAGACCTTTGAGTCTAAAGGATTTCGTTTGAGCAGGACCAAGACGGAGTACTTGGAGTGTAAGTTTAGCTATGTGTCACAAGAGGCTGAAGTGGCTGTGAAGTTGGACTCTCAGGCCATTCGAAAGAGAGAGAGTTTCAAGTACCAGGGGTCTATGATCCAGGGCAGTGGGGAGATTGACGAGGATGTCCCGAATCGTATTGGGGCAGGGTGGTTGAAATGGAGGCTCACTTTGGGAGTTTTATGTGATAAGAAGGTGCCCCTGAAGCTTAAAGGTAAGTTCTACAGAGTGGCAGTCCGACTGACTATGTTGTATGGAGCAGAGTGTTGGCCAATTAAGAACTCTCACATCCAAACGTTAAAGGTGGCGGAGATGAGGATGTTGCGCTGGATGTGTGAGCATACCAGGAAAGATAGGATGAGGAATGAGATTATTTGGAAGAAGGTGGGAGTGGCTTCGGTGGAGGACAAAATGCGAGAAGTAAGGTTACGTTGGTTCGGGCACGTGATGAGAAAGGGTTATGATGCTCTAGTACGGAGGTGTGAGACACTGGCAATGGATGATTTTAGACGAAGAAGAGGTAGGCCGAAAAAATATTGGAGGGAGGTGATTAGGCATGATATGGAGCAGTTACAGCTTACGAAGGACATGATCCTTGATAGGAAGGTGTGGAGTATGTGGATTAGAGTAGAAGGTTAAGGGGTGGGAGTGGGTTGGTATCAGTAGAGGGGCGTTCTTTATTTGTGTCTAAAGATTCTTGTTCGTGGGTTGAGTACTGTCTATGGTTTCGGAGATATAGTTTTTAGTAGTATCCTTGTGGCTCTAGTATTATCTTGTGGCTAGCATTGTTAGTTTATTTTTCCTGTACAAGTTTAGATGCATTTATGTTTTGTGTTTATTATACTGTTATTGGTTCTAAACCGGGGTCTATTAGAAATAATCTCTCTACTTCACCTGATGTTGTGGTATGGTCTGCGTACACTCTACTCTCCCCAGACTCCACTAGATGGAACTACACTGGGTATGTTATTGTTATTGTTGTAGCTAAATAAATATTTTTTCTTCAAGTTATAAAAAAATTGTAGCAGCATTTAAACCATATAACTACAAATATTTTGATTTAATAAAAGTTTGTAGCTAATTTCTAATTTTTGCCATAAATTGAAACTTATTGTAGTAATAGTGACCTTTTAGCCACAATGAATTGTTTGAAAAAAATATTGAATCTAAACAAATATTTTTGCTCCAAATTATAAAACATAGTGACTATAATTGTCTTACTAGCTACAATTATTTGTCATGATGAAATTATATAACCATTGATTTATTATCGTAATAATATTCGAAATGTTATAACCATAGATCTATTATCATAATAATATTCATAGCTTATCATTATTTTTCATTACACGATGAAATGTGTTATAATAATTGTAATCTTTTAGTCATTTTAAATGATATTTTCCGTACAATCAAAGCTATTATAAAAGTAGTAATAATTATAATAACTAAGTTGTAACTGTTATAAAATAATAAAGAATAAAAAAGAAGAGTAGAGAGATTAATTGTTATTCCTCTTGAGGGATGATTTACAATGAAGGATTAATAAAGAATAAAAAAGAAGAGTAGAGAGATTAATTGTTATTTCTCTTGTGGGATGATTTACAATGAAGGAAGTCCTTCTGTTTATAGGGGAAATTTACTCCTAGTTTCTGAGTAAAAGATAAATACTTCAAATCCTGATAGATATCAACTAGATCTTGATAGACATTCATTACAATTGATATACATCAATATCATAACACTTTCCGTTGAATGTCTAATAAGACACATATAGGTTACCTTATTAAAAACCTTACAAGGAAAACTCAGTGGGACAAAACCTCATAAGGGAAAAAGAGTACAACCCGTATTAACTCCTCATAATAAGAACATCCTTGAACCTTTGCATTCCGATCTTGTGCACCATTTTCTCGAAAATTGCTGTTAGAAGAGACTTGGTGAATAAATCAACCACATTGTCACTTGAACGAATTTGTTGTACGTTAATGTCACCATTCTTTTGGAACTCATGTGTATAGAAGAGTTTTGGCAAAATGTGCTTCGTTCTATCTCCTTTTATGAATGCTCCCTTAAGTTGTGCTATTCATGCTGCATTATCTTCATATAAAATCGTGAGTACTTTGTCACATTTCAAACTACATTTTTCTCAAATGAGATGTATCATGGACCTCAACCACACACATTCTCCGCTTCATGAATAGCTATTATCTCAGCATGATTAGATGAATTGGTATATTTCTGATTTCAGCAAATAATCTATTATTTTTGAAAACTCTCCAAGTGTTTCAATAAATTTACGCGATATAAGGGTTATAAATAAGTTTTCCAGAAACTTTTATATGCTTCAAACATTTTGAATCCTTCAACACGTTTCATGTAAACTTTTTCAAGTGACAATATTCAATATTTCATGAGTGACATCTTCAAGTGTTTTGACTGCAAATCAAATAAGTTTTTATGCTTACCAATTTGCATCCTTTCATGTCACTTTTATAAATATTTTCTACGTCAGCATGCTTAAATAAATGCAGAATTCAGATCCTCATAGTCTTTTATAATATTGCGCCAATATTGTTTCAAAGATATTATCGATAATATATCATTTTGCATCGGTTCACAATGTGATATAACATTTTGAGATCTCATCAATTTATTATTTTTAGGTAACTGAACCTCTCATAAGGTTTCATAAAGTATTATGTCGTAGGCTCTTCAAGAGCACATTGCTTTCTTATTATGATTATTTTCTCCTATCCTTTCCAAGGATTATTTCATTTGGAACCGATTGGTCTATCATGCTCCACACATGCATAGATTTTGTTCTTTATGGACATAAAATAGGAGCACTTGTAGCTTAAATATGAGATGCATTTGGCATTTGACTAGAATTATCTTTTGAATGAGGATCTTATGATAATTTCTAACATATTTCATAGTGGATTATAATCTCTCCCTTATGTTAGGAAAACTAACATACACCCTTCATCTTCTTTGAGGAGTCCATATTTGTGCATCATGGTATAATCATCAATCATATACCACACATCAAAACTATTAGATGGAATAATTGGTTCCTGACCTTGAACCAATTCAGAGGGAAGAAATAATCATAATTTATTGGTTTTATGCATACAAGTACTTTTGTATATAATATTTCAAACTAACTCATGAAGCTTTTGTTCTCATTAGTAATAGTTCAGCTATTTATCGAAGAAAGTCAATGCCAAACTGACATTATCAAGATGAATTGTCTTGATTACACAATCTGAAAGTTATGTTCTTAACTCAATTGGTTGACAATGAATGTACATGTGATCATCTTATTGATGCATGTTTTCAACATATTACATGTTAGTTGAACGGGCCCTGATTCACCTTTTACTGATAATATGTTATAAATAATAAAGAATAAAGAAGAAGAGTAGAGAAAGTAATTCTTATTTCTCTTTAGGGATCCAATCCTAATATTAGTTGGTCCAACCAACTTATCATGAGAACAAGTGATTACTCTATGGAAATAGTATTACACTCCCATTAATTACCTTTGGCACTTACCTCCCCCTAAAATTTTGTTCCATTCCAGAGGAGGTTGAGGATGGATCAATAACAACGGATTCTCCTAAGTCACTATACCTACAAAACTACGGGGAATCAATAGATCCCCCACCAAATCAGCGACTTCAATTCTCAGAGACCACAACTCCAGCTCAACCCTTCCGGAGGTAAAAGAGTATGGCGAGAATAGAGCAGCTCAGAAGGGCAAAGCTCTATCATATATCCCTCCTACTGTGAAGCACGGTAAGATCTATGTGAGTATTGTTGAAGATGACTTACGTAGTCAAGTGAAGTGCTAGAAATTTTCATTAATAGGCTATGTAATTGGAGATACTCTGTACGTGAGGTCCATAGAACAGTATGTATCTTAGATCTAGAAATATGTTGTAAACCCTCAAATTTTAGCTCATGAGTCTGGGTATTTTATATTTAGATTTGATTCAACTGAAGAATGTAACAAAATTCTGATGAAAGGTCCTTATACCTTCCATAATAAGCCATTTATAGTGCAATCTTAGGACATTGACTTCAGATTTAACCCGGATTGTATTACAACTATTCCACTATGGGTCACATTCCCAGGGTTACCTGTGGGCTATTAGTCGAGTGAGGCCCTTAGCGAGGTTGCTAGTGCCATAGGTAAACCAAAGAACACAGATAAAGTTACTGCAAATATGGAGAGGATTTCTTATGCTAGGGTACTGGTGGAAATTGATATTTCTCAATCTTTGCTCGACATTATAGAAATGGTTACCCCTACAAGTATATTTTTACAACCTATAGATTATGAATGGAGACTTAAGTATTATGCCCACTGCTTAAAATTTGGTCATCTCACTGCAAACTGTTAGGCAGTGGAGGACCAGAAAGAACAAGATGATGGGCAATTCAAGGAGATACCAAGGAGAAGAAGGATAAATAGACGATGAAGAAAACCACAACCACAACAATGAAAGAATAAGGAGGTACACACCAACAACCCTACTGCACCCAAGCCAAATGATTTAAAAACTGTTGAAATAGATGCAGGAAATTCTAATTCATCTGAGGTATTGCCTGCCATGGATCAAGCTGGAACTAGCAGGGTCAACAAAAATAAATTTACTCCTCTTGAGCATATTCCAACAGATGAAGACCCATCGGGTGATCCGGGTGAGGCCCCAAACATATGAATATCATCACTTGAAACATCAAGGGCTTCAACCATCCCCTGAAATAGAAAGAGCTTGGACTCTTTCTCAAGAAATATAAGATTGATATATGCGGATGCTTGGAAACAAGGGTTAAAGAGAATAACGCCCAAATATAATAAAAAAGGTATTTGAGGGATGGAAGTCTTGCCGCAACTACTTAAATGCTCATAATGAAAGGATTGGGTTTGCTGGCTACCTCATGTGCAAGTCTCCGTGTTAGTACTTGATAACGCTCAAACTACAGCTCTAAGCGCTCGTTGTCAAATATAGAACCCAACTGGGTTGGGTATCGATCCTACAGGGAATAGCCGGTCAATAAGTAAGCAAAGATTATTAGACTTTTGGTGAAAGTTTCATAAAAAGGGGGGATTTTGTAGCGTGCAATAATGTAACAAAGTGAAAACGGAAAATAGCAAAATAAAAAGAAAGAATGTTTAGTAAGATGTTTAACCAATGAGAATTGAGAGTTGGGGTTATGTCCACCTTATGAGTTATACGTCTCTATTGACTATGAGTTATGTGGAATTCAGACATGCATGTGCTTATAGAGAATTGTATTCTATGGTAAATCCAAGCGTCTTTCGACCTAACAAAGACTATTTCGCTTTAACTCTTTCGAGCTTAAAGCGTATCTAATGGTACAAATTCTCCAAAAGATTAATCCAATTACGACACTAACTTTTTAACAGGGGTTGGTGCCCTATTACCTTGACATTATCTCTTTTCCAGACATATAACTTTTCTTTCGAACAAGTTAATGCTATACTGGCGTATTCTATGCGTTTGCAACCACAAGAATTTGCATTAAGATGAAGAGAATAATGATATAAGCAGCATACGTGTCAAGAACTCACAAACTCATAGCAATAGATAGTATCACATAAGGCTTCCATAACCCTAACAGAGAAGTTTAGCTACTCATGAGTGCAAGGGAAATCACAATAGTCTTTATCATTATACCAAGATAAAGATCTCACGTGTAGTATGGATTGGTAGGGCTTGTGGCGTGAAGACCTTGCAAGTAGCGTTTCTCTTATTGTGAAAATTTAAGACGAATAGATGAAGAGAAAGTAAATAAGAATTAATTGAAAGCAAATTGTTTAGAGTTGTAGATGAATGAATTAGAATGTGAATGATGAGAATAATGATGTCTAAAAACTGTAGCAAAATAGGGTATTTATAATACCCATATCCTATTCCTACTAGGATACTGCGTACTTATCCAAATCCTAATAAATTACTGCATCATTATCCTAATCCCAATCAGTTACTGCTGATCCCCAAAGTCTTGAGAAATGCTATTTTTGCCCGGGACAGATTTCCCATGCGTCACTTTTGATCCTAGGCGTCCAAGCTCTCCTTCCCTTCTTTCGTGAAGCTTCCTTTGGCGTCAAGTTATCCATAAAATGCTGAAATCTGCATCATTTATACCTGAAAACTTGCTAATCACGTTTGTTAGCTCACTTACAGGAAAAAGGACTAAAAGTGCATGAATTATATATTTTGCCCTCAAAACTTAGCTAAAATATGGGTAGATTATAGTACTTTAGGCGTGTAAATACGCCTATCATCAACACCCCACACTTAAAGCTTTGTTCTTCCTCGAACAAAATATCATGTCCATCTAAACATCCACTTAGGGTTTCATAGTAACATCACAAAATATTCATCAAGACAGGCACGACACTTATTACAAAGAGTAGTTTTCTGATCACTTCTAGAAACAATTCAACCTCTAATATAGACTCGTGATGATGGCTAATTTGTATTCAAAAGTTAAGGCACAAAGAATCATACAAACTACCCAAAACTCATCAACCATGTGTGTCTCACATAAGATATTACCCATAATCACTCACAAGTATTGCATTTTTCGAAACATGGGTATAAGATTTTCCTTGCTCTCACTCTCACAAAGAATTCATATGTTGCAAATAATGACCATAGGCTTGCCCTTAGTGTAATGCTCCACTAAATATCAGAATGCTAAGCTTAGGATCAAATAGGTCTTTACAGGTTGTAATGTAGGCTAAGGGACGGGTAGGACTATTTTGGCCAGAAATAGTGACTATGTTCCTAAGCGCTTTAATACATCACATTATGCCATTATGCTTTCTTTCAAACAACCTTTCTACTTTCTTTTAATCTACCACCCCTTCTCACCTCTTTTGTTATTCACTTTTGAACAGAATTAACTTTTTATTTTTCTTTTCATTTTTCTCTTTTTTTTATAACACACCTCTATAATAACCATTTTTTTCATAACGAATTCAAGTACCAATTCACTTTAAGGAACTACTCTCACCCAATTTCCTCTTATTTTGTCACATGTCTTTACAATTTAAAGCACTTAGGAATTTGGATCAAATTATGATCTTGAAAAAAAATGGATTAGGCTTACATATGAGGTTGTCAAAGAAAATAGGCTAAAGGCTCAAAGGGGGTTATCTAAGATGATGTCCATGGGTAGATAAAACGAAGGTAAACAATCACAGGTTGCCAAAGAAATGCCTAAATCATCTCCTAACTCACACTCTTTATTTCGCTTTACACACATACCAGGCAAGTTCTAGCATCATCCACAAACATAGAATATACTATCATCTCACACACACAAGGCACATGGTTGACTTTATTGGCAGTAGTATAGACTCTTGACCTAACGTATGAAGGAGTTAAACCACACAATTATCACACAGTGAGTCACACTTAGAGCCTAAATGTCTCAATAGTAATGATTGTATCACAGACTCTTGTCATAATACCATGCTGCCTATCAGAACAATTTTATGCAAAGTTTAAAAAAATTTCCTAAAAAAAAATTAAAACAAACAAACATAAATAAGAAAAACACACATGAATAAGCAAATCCAGATAAAGAAGTATAGCATACAAATACCAGCACCCCACACTTAGACGGGACACACTGCTCTTAGTGGAAAATAAATAAGAAGAACCTGGTTAGTCGGACTCCTCCTCTATGTCTGGGGTCATACCCCCTGCGTCGGAATCATCATTAGAGTCTTCATCCTCAGAAGTTCCTCATAAGTACCCCACTTGATTCCAAGAGTGCGTCAAGGTATTTGCAGTACGGAGGATTCAGCTTGCTCTTTTCTTCCTCTTTTCTTACCTTTCTGTGTGGTGGGTGCTTTTTCTTTTCCTTGTCGTCCATTTTGTGCCATTCTACCTGAGATCTCAATAAAGTCATGTTAGCTTCATCTAGGAAGATTCAATCGACAAACAGACAATAGTGGCACCACCCCACACTTAATTTGTTTGTACAAACTAATTAAGTGAGTGATATCGATTACTCAGACTTCATCGACATACATATAGGCGATATGTTCCAACAATATGTTCAGAACAGTCATACTTGCATGTTGTCATTAACTATTCTTTTCAACTCTATGTTATGTAATCTTGACCATCCTTTATGGTTTGTATTAATGCATTTTTGGAACAAGACGACCATGTTGAGATTGAATCAAGTTTATGGTATAGAAAATAATCACAACATCTTATGCTTGTATTCAATCATGATCTTTATCTCGATGAATGAGTCATTCAAACATTTAAGCATTCAATTTTGAAGATTATGCAATTAACTTCACCATGTCGACTCAACAAAAGTATGACAGTGTATCAAAATCAAATACAAGTTGGAAACAAGTCAAGAGCATCCATACATGTATTCTTTCACTCAATTAGATGTATCATAACAAACCAAGCACATTCAAATCACTACTACTATTTCAAGATTTAACAATTCATTATAGGCGTAGTAGTGTAGTACTTACGAAATATAAAAGAAGAACAAAGAAGTACTTACTTGGTTGATGGCCTCGGAAGGTGTTCTTGCAAAGTTAAAAGAGCAAAAGGAAAATTTTTGAGAGAATTTGGAGAGGTAGGTGGCACTTAGGTTGGATTGGCAATGCATTTTTGTTCTAAGACTAAGTTCTTATTTATACGACAAGATTGGGTCGGGTTTTAACCCATTTAGAATCGGATTTGGAGACAAAAAGTGACCATAGGCGGCGCCTAATGCTTTGCCTATGCTTGGCATAGGCGGCGCCTTTTGCAAAGCATTGTTGGGCATAGGCGGCGCCTATGCTATGACATTGTTAGGCATAGGCGGCGCTTATGCCATGACATATGAGATTCAGAGACAAAATGCTTTTGCATAGGCGGCGCCTATGCTATGGCACTCTAGAATCCGAGAGCTTAGGCCATAGTATAGGCCTTGCCTTGTTCGTGGCCTAGATTTGCATAGGCCTTGCCTTGTTCTTAGCCTATATTTTCATAAGCAATGCCTAACCCATAGCCTTTTGCTTCTTCATTCCTAACTTACCACCTTCACCATGCAATACTTCCAAATCGAAATTTGAAACCAATCTCCTCTTTTACACCTCTTGCACCTACATTTACTCAAAAACAAAAAAAATGATTAGAACGATGGGTTGCCTCCCATCTAGCGCCTTAGTTTTGGTCGTGGCTCGACAAAATCCTAAGAAAATAAAAACAACAAAAACAATTAAAAACGATGGGTTGCCTCCCACCAAGCGCTTGATTTATTGTCGCGGCACGACATAGCTATCTCGATTACTTAGACTTCATCGAGATAGATGGTGCATCATTTTCTGAATGGATTCAGACGACGCTGATACTTACTTGTAGGCATGCAATCTTCTTTGAGATGACTCTTGTGCATACATATCCCAGGAGGGATACCAATTATATCATCAATAGACCAACCCATAGCTCTCTTGTACCTCTTCAAAGCAGAGATGAGAGCCTCTATGTGCTGTTCACTTAAATCAGCCGCAACACTCACCGGAAATGTATTTCCACTTACCAAGGACGCATCCCTTAGGTAACTGGGGAGCTCTTTTGATTCTAGCACTGGTGGCTCTTCAATGGAAGACTTCGCTGTTGGTGAAGGTTGATTCGTAAGATCAAGGTCCAACTTCTTAGGAGCATGAGAATATGACTTTATTCCTGTTAGAGCACAAGCGGTTTCTTCATGTTCTTCAGCTTCCTCATGCTCAAAATTCACCAGCACATCAGATAGTGACTCGACAGTAAGCGGCTTCTCTACAGATAATTCTTTCTCATCCTCATAATAAGCATCATCTACAGAGAACACATTCATATCGCTGGGCTGCTTCATTGCTTTGCATACATCAAAACGGACCACTTCGTCATTCAACCGAAATAAAAGCTCATTAGCTCTCATGTCAATAAGCACACTTTCTGTTGCAAGGAAAGGACGTCCCAAGATTATGGGAACTTCAGAATCCACCTCGCAATCCAAAATCACAAAGTCTGCAGGAAAAATAAAGGTAGACACCTTCACCAACACATCATTCAAGATACCCACAGGTCGTTTTACCGACCTATCTGCCATCACGAGCCGCATATTGGTTGGTGTAGGGTCGCCCAACCCCAACTTTCTGTAGACGGATAGTGGCATCAAATTGATGCTAGCTCCCAAATCGCACAGTGCCTTAGCAAAATTCATAGATCCAACCGTGCAAGGAATAGTGAAAGCACCAGGGTCTGCCTTCTTCTGCACTAAGGACCTTGTGGCAATTGCACTGCAATGATGAATATTATCTGCTGGCTCATAGCTTATTGCCCGCTTCTTTGTTAAACGATCCTTCATAAATTTTGCGTACCCAGGCATTTGCTCTAGCGCCTCTACCAAAGGAACATTAATGGTCATTTGCTTTAACATAGTCATGAATTTACTGAACCTGGTATCATCCGCCTTCTTCTTCAGTATTTGCGGAAAAGGTGGTGGTGGAAGAGGAATAGTTTTCTCCATCACTTCTTTTTTATCTTGCTTCCGACTATCACTCTTTTCAGGCTGCAGACGTGTAGGTGTAACGTCATGACCACTCTTTCCAGCTTCTACGGCATCTTCACCATCAGCATCAATATCGTTGTCCGCTATATTATCGACTACTTGCTTTTCTTTGGGTAGATTTTCTAACACCTTACCATTCCTGGTAGTAATAGCCATACATGATCCCTCATTCCTCGAATTTTGCACAGTGTCACTAGGTAAAGTGCTAGCTTTTCGTTGATTGAATGCCGCTGATAGTTGACTCATTTGTTGTTCCAGCTATTTTATTGCAGTGGAATGTGAGTCAACCAATTGCTTCATTGAGGACAAATCATTTATTACCTCAGTTACTCCCGTATTGGTTGCCTCCACTCCTTTTACCAGCTTCGCCATCATATCTTCCATTGACATCTTCCCCGTACCAGATGCAGCGGCATCACGCCTTCCAGGAGGAACATACAAACCACTCCTGTTAGTCTTATCCTTCCAACTACCTTGATCACGGTCCTTGTTTCCAGATCTATCATAATAGTTCCGAACTTGGTTTCCTTGGGCATTGCCTCGAAAACCCCCCTGATTATTCAAGTAGTTAGCTTCTTCCTCCGAATCAGATTCATCTCTTCCTTTTGACGCAACCGCTTTGACTTTTTAGGTCTTCCCTGATAATAAATGCTTGGTAAGAAGATCCATCTACATTTTCATGTGCACCATATCTTGATCACGTTCCTCCTTTCTTCGCCTTCGTTCTGCAGTTATGCCAATAGATATAGTAGAGCTTGCTACCTCAGAATCCCTGGTATGCCAAGCTCTACTCTGCTTTGTCATACGATCTAGCATATCACTTGCCTAAACAAAAGTAAGGTCCATGAATGACCTATCCGCAACATTATCAACCACTGGCTTAGTCACCGAATTCAAAGCTCTGTATAATATCTCCATCAAGTGGATATTGGTCATATGATGGTTTGGGCACCTCATAAGCTTCTTCTTGAACCTCTCCCATTTTTCGTGGAGAGCTTCAGTTGGAAGCTGTCGAAAATTACTGATTTCATCTCTTAATTGTGCTCTCTTGGATGGCGAAAAGAATCTTTCTAGGAAAGCGTCTTTCAATTGCCTCCAATTAGTAATAGAATCAGGAGTCAGCCCATTCAACCATAGAGTTGCCTCCCCAGATAGAGACAATGGAAATAAGCGCAGTCGAATTGCATTCTGTCCAACGCCAGGATTGTTGAATGACTTGCATATAGAAATAAAGTTGATCAGATGTATATTCGGATCATCGCCTGCGAGTCCACCAAATAATCCCTTGAGCTGCAATAGTTAAATCATGGTGCTAGTGATATTGAACTTGGATCCAGGTGCCAAGGGTGGAGGAATAATGGCTCCAGTGGCTCCGGCTCCACTGAGATCATCATCATCATCGTCGAATGCTGGTTTCACGGGTCGGCGTTCATGCCTAAACCTAGCTTGACGATCTCTCCTCTGCATGGGTGCCTCCATCTCAGCAGTGTGCCGTGGGTTTAGTAGCTCCTCATCGCCCAGGTCCTCATCATCAGGATTTGTTGCATGACCTGGGTTATCAATATTCTGTTGGTGCACTTGAGCAGCGGCCAACGCAGCTAGTCTAGCCTGCTCCTGTTGAGCAACCCTTCTTTCAATGTCACATTGCGCATCCATTCTGTCAATAGAACCTGAATAAAACAAAAACAACAACTAAAAGTAAAGTACGAGAATCTTTGACCAAAGGGTTTAGTAATTATCACAAACTTAGTTGACAACCGTATTCCCCGGCAACGACGCCAATTTTTGATAACGCTCAAACTACAGCTCTCGTAAGAGTGTAAGCGGTCGTTGTCAAATATAGAACCCAACTGGGTTGGGTATCGATCCCACAGGGAATAGCCGGTCAATAAGTAAGCAAATATTATTAGACTTTTGGTGAAAGTTTCATAAAAAGGGGGGATTTTGTAGCGTGCAATAATGTAACAAAGTGAAAACGGAAAATAGCAAAGTAAAAAGAAAGAATGTTTAGTAAGATGTTTAACCAATGGGAATTGAGAGTTGGGGTTATGTCCACCTTATGAGTTATGCGGAATTCAGACATGCATGTGCTTATAGAGAATTGTATTCTATGGTAAATCCAAGCATCTTTTGACCTAACAAGGACTATTTCGCTTTAACTCTTTCGAGCTTAAAGAGTATCTAATGGTACAAATTCTCCAAGAGGTTAATCCAGTTATGACACTAACTTTTTAACAGGGGTTGGTGCCCTATTACCTTGACATTATCTCTTTTCCAGACATATAACTTTTCTTTTGAATAAGTTAATGCTATACTGGCGTATTCTATGCGTTTGCAACCACAAGAATTTGCATTAAGATGAAGAGAATAATGATATAAGTAGCATACGTGTCAAGAACTCACAAACTCATAGCAATAGATAGTATCTCATAAGGCTTCCATAACCCCAACAGAGAAGTTAAGCTACTCATGAGTTCAAGGGAAATCACAATAGTCTTTATCATTATACCAAGATAAAGATCTCACGTATAGTATGGATTGGTAGGGCTTGTGGCGTGAAGACCTTGCAAGTAGCGTTTCTCTTATTGTGAAAATTTAAGACGAATAGATGAAGAGAAAGTAAATAAGAATTAATTGAAAGCAAATTGTTTAGAGTTGTAGATGAATGAATTAGAATGTGAATGATGAGAATAATGATGTCTAAAAATTGCAGCAAAATAGGGTATTTATAATACCCATGTCCTATTCCTACTAGGCTACTGCGTACTTATCCTAATCCTAATAAATTACTGCATCATTATCCTAATCCTAATCAGTTACTGCTGATCCCCAAAGTCTTGAGAAATGCTGTTTTTGCCCGGGACAGGTTTCCATGCGTCACTTTTGGTCCTAGGCGTCCAAGCTCTCCTTCCCTTCTTTCGTGAAGCTTCCTTTGGCGTCAAGTTATCCATAAAATGCTAAAATCTGCATCATTTATACCTGAAAACTTGCTAATCACGTTTGTTAGCTCACTTACAGGAAAAAGGACTAAAAGTGCATGAATTATATATTTTGCCCTCAAAACTTAGCTAAAATATGGGTAGATTATAGTTCTTTAGACGTGTAAATACGCCTATCATCAATACTCAGAGAACAACTTATACACTGCTATGTGACTGTAGCAAGAGGATCCTTCTTATCTTATTTTACCATTTTATATGCTAAAAACAATATACAAGAAAGAGTAAAAATGTAGGAGAACCTGAAATTGGTAGGAGAAACTATTTAGGAACCTAGCTACTCAGTAGGGATTTTAATGTTGTATTATCATTTGATGACAGGCTTGGCTCAGTAGTTACTCTAGCAGAAGTGCAGGACTTCAGAGACTGTGTAGACTAGCTCCAGCTCACTCCTCTCAAGGAAAAGGGATGTCACTATACCTTTTGCAACAAGCAACAACAGGATCACAGAGTCTACTCTAAGATTGACTGGGCACTTGGGAATTTCTACTAGTTGCAGAAATAGGGAGATGTTGAAGATGAATTCCTCAATTCAAGGGTATTAGGACACTCATCTATCCTTATCTAGTACACTACTTAGGTGATCTCAAAATTAAAACCCTTTAAACTATACAATACTGTTTTGGAGCATAAAGATTTTCCAAGGATTCTAGCAAATACTTGGAGGAAAAAGTTTCAGGGCACAAAGATGTTCTCCCTCATTCAAAAGCTAAAAACCTTGAAGCATGACCTACAAGGTTTAAATACCTACCTTGCTTCTTATGCTAAGAGGTTGCAGATTACCAAGGAAAAGCTGGAATTAACACAGACAAAGCTTACTGCAAATCTTATGAATCAGGAGCTAATTATAGAGGAGCAAACCTTGACTTAGGAACTTCATCAATAGAGCTTAGTAGAAGAAAAAGTTTTAAGATAGAAGTCTAGAGCAACATGGATTAGAAGTGGAGATGCTAACTCAAATTACTTTCATGCTCAATGCAAAATCAAACCAGTAGAAATAATATATCATCCATCTACGATGACCAGGGGTACAGAATCACTGACCCTGATCTTATAGAGAAGGAATTCATTGGATTCTTCCCTGGTATCATGGGGACAAATGTATATGAAATCCTATGTCCAACTCCACTATGATCAAGAATGGACCATGCCTAATATACTCTCAAAAGTTAGAACTCATCAAAGAAGTCACTGATCAGGAGATTCTGCAAGATCTGAAGAGTATGTCAGGGGACAAAGCACCTGGAGTGGATGGTTTTCCTATAGAATTCTTCACCATCTAGTGGGTTACCATTAAAGATGATGTCTTGAGAGCAGTAAGGGAATTATTTCAATCTGATAAGATGCTGTGATCCTTTAGCTGCACAGTAGTTACTCTAATACCAAATTGTGATAACCTTACAAAATTGAAAGATTATAGACCTATTGCCTGCTACAACATATTCTATAAGTTGATCACTAAAATTCTCATAAACAAAATCAAAAGAGTAATACGTACTATTATTGGCCCATCTCAGTCTGCTTTTATTTTAGGAAGAAGGATTATTAACAATATTTTATTTAGTCATGAATTTTTTAAGTGGTATACCAGGAAAGGGCTCTCTCCAAGGTGTGTCCTAAAAGTGGACCTAAAGAAGGCTTATGACTCAATAGAATGGTGTTTCCTCAAGAGTGTACTAGCAGACCTGGGGTTTTCTCAAAAGTTTATTGACTGGATAATAGAGTATATTTGATCAGTCTCTTATTCCTTAGTGGTAAATAGAGGATTGACAAAGCCTTTTCTAGGAAAAAGAGGTATAAGACAGGGTGACCCCATGTCACTTTACCTCTTTGTAATTGCAATGGAATACCTAAATAGGAAGTTGAGCATGCTAAATCAAAATAAAGGGTTTCACTACCACCCCAGATGGAAAATATTAGGGGTAAAATACATAGTGTTTGTTGATGACCTATTTTTATTATGCAAAGTAGACCTCAACTCTGTCACCCTACTTCAGCAGGCATTCCAAAAATTTTCAGCAGCATCTGGGCTTCAAGAAAACATCGATAAGAGTTCTATCTTCTTCTTTAGAACAAACCCACAGATGAAACAACTTATGCTCACATCCCTAGGCTATGAAGAAGGTTCCTTACCTTTCAGGTACCTTGGAGTGCCTTTGAGTTCCAAGAAGCTGGCAGTAGATCAATGACAACCTCTGGTGGATAAAATTATTGCTAAATTAAACTGTTGGTCTGGCAAGTTACTTTCTTATGCAGGGAGGTTGGAATTGATTAAGTCCATAATTTTTGGCACTCAGACATATTAGGCACAAATCTTTCTATTGCTAAAGAAAATCATGAGGCTCATCAAAAGTTACTATAGAGTATTCCTCTGGACAGGTTCTACTTTAACATCCAAGAGAGCTCTAGTGGCATGTGAAAAACTCTGCCTTTCCAAATCTGCAGGTGGCCTGAATATAGAGCAATTACTAAGCAACTTTAGGATCTAGCTGGGAAAAAGGATTGCCTTTGGATAAAATGGGTACATGCCTATTATCTACAAAATGAAGCTATTGAAATTTGTGAAATTCCCAAGAATGCTACATGGGAAATCAGGAAAATCATAAGTACAAACTCTCATGTCATGATAGCACCAGGACTCCAGGGTGATCTGTGGGCAAGATTGGCAACATGTATACAACATTCAAAGTTCCTTATCAAAAAGATGTATTATACAATGCTTACACAAATCTCCAAAGTTTACTGGAAAGGAATTATGCTAAATCACAATATACACCCTAGAAAATCCTTTATACTCTGGCTGGCCTTGTTAGGAAGATTACCCACTGTAGAGAGACTAGCCAAGTTTGACATGCAAGTACCACCTTTCTGTATGTTCTGTGATAGTGTAGATGAGACTCACCAGCACCTGTTCCTTGACTGCTACACCACTAGTGGGCTCTGGAAGAGATTTCTAGGGTGGTTAGGTGAATGAAGAGCTATCAAAAACTGAATGAATGAGGTTGAATGGGTAGCATAGCAAGCAAAAGGGAAATCTCCCAAGGAGGCCATCCTATGCAGTATCTTTTCCATGATGATAAATACCATATTGAGGGAACAAAACCTTATTCGATTCCAACAAGGAACCTACCAGGAGGACAGAGTATATAGAGAAATTTCCTACCATATCTATGTAAGAGGTCAAGTGTACAAGAAGTGGGCTCCAGTGCTAGTATAACTATCAATAATTCTATGAATGAAGATGAAGATACAGATTGTAGCTAATATAGCTTAGCATTTAGAATAAGATTGATTCTCTATTTGTTTACTTTGGAGGACTCCTAGCCTGTTAGTAAGGACCTCTCAACATACTTGATGTTTTGTTAAAACGAGGAGCAAGGGGTCTAACCTTTCTTGATGCTGTAATTACTTTGGTGAAATAAAATACTTTATTAACCAAAAAAAAAAGTTTACCATGACATGTATTTTCTTTCTTTAGTAAATTCAGATTTACTATTACATGAATAAATTTCAGATTTACTACTTTAGAAGTAGATTTCAGAATAACTCTTCTCAATATTCATCCTCTTTCGGAGGTGAGTTGTGATACCATCACAATCAAGTGCACGTTTGCATTAATAAGCTTCTCATTCCCCATTGGAATAGAATGTAATCGTGCCTTAAGCCTATAAAATTCTGATAGCTTATAACCTCTTTCATGATATTTCTACTTCAAGAGCACATCGAGTCATACATATCTTTCAAAGTATATCATATATTTCTACCACATTCACTTCAAGAATGGAGCATAGTAAGCAGAACAAGTTTTATGACTTTTTATCAAAAACATATTATTTTGAATTAGCGATCATTATATCATCAATATGGTGCATTGAGATTCAAACTCAACGTCTTATCCATATATAGGCGTCTTAGGCATACATCAATGGGATTTGAACCTAATATCTTATTTTCATGGTGCATGCATTCATATCTTGCTTTTGGGAGGATGACCAACTTCAAGTGGTCAAATTTTTCTTTTAGGTTATTGGACAAAACAATTGGATCCTTGGTAGTAAGGTATTCAATTTTCAAAATTTCATCAAAATGATGATGCGAGAAAATCATAACCATAGAACGATTTTTATTAGATGTTGTATTTTCTTTCTTTATGGTGTCTCCAAGACCCATAGCATCTAAGTGGATTTTAGCATTCAACATCCATGAAATGTAGTTCTTGCTCGAGACAACGAACCCAAATTTTGTAAGATTATTAGTGATATTAAAAGAAAGAAAATAATACCTTAGCTTTCAAACTTGAGAAGGTAGAGTCTCATGCTGATAACGTTTTATAAAATAACAAAGAATAAAGAAGAAGAGTAGAGATATGATTTACAATGAAGGAATCCCTTCTATTTATAGGGGAAATTTACTCCTAGTTTCTGAATAAAAGACAGATACTTTTAATCCTGATAGGTATCAACTAGATATTGATAGATCTTGATAGACATTCACTACAGCCGATATACATCAATATCATAACAGTAACAATTTTTTCTAGTTTGATGAATATTTATAAAACTCTATATGTATACGTGCTTTCTCAGAAATTTCTACATTCTAATAGATTATAATTACTTGCATAAACATGTTCTTACATGCTATCCTGAATTAAATACTTAAAAGATTATTATCTAAATAGATAGATTCATAAAATAAATGCATAAAATGACAAACTTGATGATAAAATTACACAACATGATAAATAATTATTATTTGTTGCTTCATAGCTCTGACCTTTTCTATTCAACAATATCTTTATCTAGTTAGTGTAATTAGAGATATTCATCTTTTTATTTGATTCAGGTTGAAGTCTTAATTGTAAGTTTCAAATATAATTTAAATAGATAGGATGTTATGTTATCTATAATTAACTTCAATTAATTAATAAAATCAAATTTAACATAATCAAGTTCATTAATTCTAACTCAAGCTTCACCTAGATCATATGCTTCGAAAATTGTTATTTAACTCAAACCCATTTTATCGAAACAGTACAACTACATTTTAGTGTAATTATCAGTGTTTATTATCTGCTTCGACTCAATTTTACTAATATGTTTGTAAGTTTTAAATAGAATTTGAATACAAGGTTGTTATGTCTAATAACCATAGTTTTATTAAGTAATTATAAGAATTTAAAGTACAAAATTTCATAAGTTTCACCCAAGTTTACCTAGATCAAGTATTTTGATAATCATTATAACTCGAACTTTTTAGATCCGGACAATATCATTATCAATCTAGTGTATTTAGATATTGACTGTTCTTAACATATAAAGAATGGAAAGGGGGAAAATATACACTCGAATTATGATAAATGGTATGTATATATATCCTCAGTCATACTTTGGAGACACATATGCCCCTAGCATTAATGAAATGGTACATATATACCCCTCATAGTAGCGGTAGGGGCATATGTATATCCAAAGTATGACGAATGGTAGAGTAGCAAGAAATAGCCAACATGGACTCCAAATCGAGGCCATTTCATTTTTAGTCATTCAAACAATTTTTCATATCAATATATACGCTTAAAATTGACATACATACCATAGAAAAATTGTCATCATGATTTTCTATTACAACATATGTGAGCATTAAAACAACATGTGCTCCACCAGAAAATCTTAATTTTCAAGGTTCAACATGTGCAACATATTACATGGTGCAACAACCAAAAAATTCACAAGGTAGAATGATATACTATATATCACTCTAAAAGAAAGATTCAATAAAACAACAATATAATCTTATCAATATGAGACATAGCCAACACGTAAGGCAAAAAGCCTTGATATAATAAAACAATATTAAAGTATGCACAATAATAATCAATAACATAAAGAGTGAGAATGGTGAACTTACTCCCACTGATCTTAAGATAGATGCATGATCAATCTTGTTCTACACAAATCCCATAGAAGTGATAATTTCCTCGAACTTCAAGTACCATTGTCGAGAAGCTTGCTTCAAGTCATAGATAGATTTCTTCAACTTACACACAATATGCTCACTACCTTAACCAACAAAATCTTGGGGTTGTTTCATGTAAACCTCTTCATTAAGATTATTATTCAAAAATGCTATCTTTACATCCATCTGATGTAGATCAAGATCAAAATGGGTTACCAATGCCATAATGAACCTAAAAAAATCCTTAGATACCACAATCTTGTAGATATTTGGCAAAGGGTCCCATCTATTTCCCAGCCTCAGTGTATCTATCATAATACTCACCCTCACGATCAGACCTCACTATCTTAATGGCCTTTTATAGTTGTTTCTCTACTTCAGTTTTAAACACTTGAACATTTCAAGAGAATCTGATTTTTCTTTAATAAGAAAAACATAACCATATCAAGGAAAGTCACCAATGAAGATGATAAAATAACTTGAACCACATATTGTAGTAGAATACAATCCACTTATGTCTATGTGAATGATTTTCAACAAATTAGAACTACGAGTAGCACACTTTTTTTAGTCAACTTTCCTCCAATTCAATCAATACATGTTACTATGTCCCCATAATTAAGAGAAGAAAAATATTAGACTTAATCAATCTATCAACTCTATCTTTAGAGATATGACCTAAATGCCCATGCCATAACAGATTTGATTTTTCATTTAAAATTGATCATTTGGACCCAATAATTTTAGAATTAAAAGAGTCGTATTCAAAATCAAAAGTCAAGGAAATTTTAAACTAACCATCAAATAGCATTCCATAACCAACAACTCAGGAGTTCAAAAGAAAATTTACTTTTCTATTAAGAGAATTAAAATCATAACCAAATCTATCTAAAACTGAAATAGAAATCAAATTTCGTCTAAAAGACGGTACATAAAGAGTGTTTTCAAGAACTAGCTTAGAACCAGATTCTAAGTCTAAAACTACAGTTTATATGAATTCTACTTCAACTTGGACATCTGTGACGACTCTAATTCTTGACTCTATTTTCTTTGGGTTCCTTTTGTTTTTGAACCCCTACAAGGAAATGACAGCATGAGCAGTAGCTCCACTATCAAACCACTAAGAACTAATAGGGACATCTACAAAGTGTGACTCAAAATAAACAAGAGCTAGATGATTCCCTTCTTTTTACTTCTTTTTTTTAATTCAAGAATGAAATTTGGTGCAATCTCCCTGCTTGTGACCAGCTTTCTTACAGAAGAAACAATTATTATTTTTCTTAAAAATCATGTTATTGGTCCCAAAATAATCAATCTGATCTTTACCGTGCCTTTTGTAGTCATGATCCTTATTAAAAGTATGATTATTAGATCTTTCAAATATCCTAGGCCCTTTGCAAGAGCTTGCTTTAGAATCATGAGAAGCTAACATGCAACCTCACCTTGCTCTCTTTTAATTTTATGCAACCTCACCTTGATCTCTTTTAATTATTTCCTCTTCAACAACACATTTGGAGATAAGATCATTAATTGACCAAGATTCATCCTGAGTATTATAGGCAGTTTTCATTTGGCTAAACTTAGCAGACAAATATTTAAGAGCATAGTGAACAATTTAAGTATCAGTTTGGACTGAATGTGGACCATCTTAAGTATGTAATCTCTAACACCCCCAGTAAAGTCATACCTCATCCCTATAAATTTATTCATTAAATCTCCTTATTAGATATAAGATACCTTTCTTTCACTTGGGCAAGAAACAATTTGGCATTGGTAGTTTCAGGTAAGCCACTTTTGAGGTGCTCAACAATCGACCTCCTAAAGACAAGGATGTATAGCCTATTAGATCTCTCCCAATTAGCATAATATTTTTTTCAGCAGATGTACTAGAACCAGTAAGAGCTGGAGGCTCATCCTCATGCAAGGCTTGATCTACGTCAGCTATGCCCAAAATAAATTCAAGATCTTCTTTTCGTCTCTTAAAGTAGAGCCCGACAGAATCACAATTCCAGCATTGTTATTGTTCAAATAAATGATAACTTTTCATGACATAACATAAATGAATTTATCAAAATAGCAAGGCATAAGAATAATAATGTTATCAGAACAATGAGTCCCACAACATCAACAAGTAGCCCCCTTTGGGCAGGAAAAGAAAATATTTTCAATATTAGAAATCTATCCCCCTTGAGCAGATAAATTTAGTAAAATCAAAATATTTTCACATAATGGGGCTCATCACCATACTAATTTAGAATACACAATAAATTTTCTTTGGGCAGATCATTGTATATTCTAACTTAGTGATATCCCCCGAAATGGATTAAACAAGTCTCATAAAATAAAGCAAATAGGTCACTTTGGTGTACACAATTTACCCTAATTTACAAAACAAATTCAATCTCAGGGATTCAACATGCCATTGCTTAATTTGCTCATGTGACACATTAAGTAATCACACAATTAAAAATATTATAAATCTGATTTTGTTATAATTTAAATGAAACCAAATTCAAATAGAATAAATAAATAAATAACAATTCGACATCTTTTATAAACAACAGCTTAAATATTTTAAATTTCATAAAATAAATAACCTTTTAATCTAAGCTTATGAAACTAAACAAATGAATGAATCTTTGATAACATAGCCGCCAAAACACATTCTTAAGAAGACTTTAGTTTAGCCGACTTTACTTCAGCCAATATTAAAAAATAAATAAAATTAACACTCTATAAACAAGAAATAAAGTGAAAAAAATACTTTGACAAGGCATATCTGTCATAGAATCTTTCTCAAGATCATTTTTAGGGCACAATCTAGGATTAACTTATCATATTTCATCAAAGGGCGTACAATTTTCCATCTGAAATCTTTTCAAAATACGATTAATATAGGTCTTTTCTGAAAGCCCCAATAACTTATGAGATCTATCTCGTCGAATCTCAATGCCCAGAACAAATGATGCCTCTCCTAGATCTTTCATATTAAACACTTTGTTCAATGAATACTTAGTTTCAAGCAACAATCCCAAATTCAAGTCATTCATTTCACACCACATCATATCCATAGCCCTTTTTATTTAAAAACGTATTAATGACTACCCAAACTATTTAAACATCACATTGGAGAGTTTTTATTTCAAAACACATGAAAAATTATGCAAACTACTCCTTTTTCAATACTTTATCATACGGTGGTCATCTCTTTCATCAACCACATGCAAATTCTTTATTAGAAAATATGAGCATTTGTAAATCAAGAAGAAAATCCACTCATTCATTCATAAAACAATAACAATCTATAATATTTTTAGGACAATGAGTGGCATAACAAGAGAGGTAATCACACAAATCATGCTCTTATATAACTTTTCAAACTAATAAAACATGTACACATGAGAACAATTCAAGTTTAGAGAAAACAACCTCATAGTTTATATAAGATTTCATGATAAAACGGGACTTACAATGTATGCTCTTCAAAAGTTCCAAAACCTATCTCATGTACGAAATTAAATACCTTAAATTCTTGTTTAATCGATAAATTTATGCCCATGGAGTTTAGGATAGTTTCACATACAAGAAATTTTGCATTTTAAGATCCAACTATTTTGGTTCCCCTTGAAGGACAGTAGAACCAGTATCCTTTAGAATGAGTGGGTTAACCAACGAAAAATAATGCGAGGTTCTAGGTTCAGTTTTATATATCTTTACCTTCGCAGGACATCCCAAACTCGAAAATGATTTAAAGTAGGTTTTCTATTGGCCCACAACTCAAAAGGGGTTTTAGAAACTGACTTTGAAGGTAAACAATTAAGAATGTACATGAATGTTTTAATAGCTTCACCCATAGGAACTACTCAGGTAAGTTAGATCTACTCATCATACTTCTTATCATGCCTTTTAAAGTATGATTTCTCTTTTCAAGATAGTGAAAAAATTCTGAAATAATTTTAATTTGAAAATACTACCAATACAATGTAAAACATATGTAGAGACTTTTGACAAGGTATAAAGCAACGAAAGACTTTGTCAATGAAGACAATCAATTTTTTGCAATGGAAGCTCCAGACAATTTTCTTTTAAACTAACAACACTCCATAGATTAATTTTCACGTCAAACGGAAACAACTGTTCCATTACCCACAACAATAACTCCTAAAATCCAAAAAACACGCCATAATTTTTTTTTAAAAAAAAATCCAATTGATTTGGTTTCATCCACTTTCCTAAATCCAATAGATTTGGCCATCGGCTGACTCTTAATCAGATGTACACATTTTTTTAATATGGAACAAAGTAGTATACAACAATCAGAATAAAGTCAGCAGCCAAAAGGAAAAAGAAAATCTTTTCACATTTAAGTTTAAGACGGAGTGCATCATGATTATTATTTTCAATTGTTTTTCTCATGAACTGAGTAATTGGGTTCAAGATGTATGTGAAAAAGTTCTAATACCAGGTGTTAAATCAACAGAGAAACACACCATAGATTCACATAAACCAACAACACCTATAAAAGTAACGGAATATGTGAAAGAAAAGGTGCGTACCTTTGTCCACTATTGCAATA
This sequence comes from Capsicum baccatum var. pendulum, assembly GCA_030864225.1. Lineage (NCBI taxonomy): Eukaryota > Viridiplantae > Streptophyta > Magnoliopsida > Solanales > Solanaceae > Capsicum > Capsicum baccatum. Next base: position 230,482,990 of record CM061560.1, on the reverse strand, counting down.
CGTAGCCAAAGACGAACTACGATGAGTCTTCCTCTCCTTGCTTATGACGGCTCGAAGCTTATGGTAATATGTCTTATGTTAAAGGTAGGAAAAGGGACGTAACTTTATATTTATAGGCTTAAAAGTCTTAACTTAGTGCAGCCCCCATTATGGGCTCACAGGTATACTACATGCCTACACTATTGCAAGCATACACCAATAACATAAAATAGATACAAACCCATATAGAATCCACATGAATACACAGTCTATGTATTATCCACCAACTAATAACATCAGCCTGTTATACTTTAATGAAATAAATTCTAAAGATAATTCTAACATTATAATGTTAGAATAATGTTATAATTCTAACACTATAATGTTCATAGGCCTCCTTCAACTTTATCTATGTTTATTTGAGAATATCCAGGGCATAAGTTTCCAAGTATTGGTGGAGCGAAAGACATTCATCTTTTCGTGAATGGTAGTGAGACATTGTGGTTTGGACCAGGTGGATTTTATGGTTTTGGGTTCGGTGAGGAAGCTAACGAAAGAGATTGAAAAAAGGGTCGGGTAAGGTTGTAAATTTTGCTCAAGTGAGTTATGTTGGGTATTAGAAAGGCAAGGTGGTTGGAAGAAGGCGGAGGAGAGAGGCTGGTGTAATTAGTTATTATTATGAATAGATGGAGTGTATGGTTTATACCTTTGTTGGAAGTAAACTTAATTTCAAGAGAATTTGAATGTGTATAACCTGTAGAATAAGTGGATGTGTTTGGTTGAGGGCTTGGTTGCGATGAGGGGCTGTTTAAAAAAGTTTCAGGTGAATCATATGTGTTCATATTACTTCTAAGTTGCCCGCTCTCATTTAGGTATTTTTGGTCCTTCAAAATTTCAGAATTAGAAGCTGACCCTAAGGGATTTTTGATGCAGATATAATACCATGCTATATGAACTAGATTCTCTAATAAAATATAAATGTTCTTGAGTTTGGTCCATATCATTTGGGATAACAGGTCATTGTTTGTATTAAACCTAGATTTGTCTTTCATTGTTTAATGCCCAATCAACCATCTATAATTTTTTTTAAAGAAGTTGATTAAGCTTATCCTGAATGCTTTTTCATGTACTTGAATTTTCCTAAGCCACAACCTCTTAAAATCTTCTAAGCCTATTAATCTTTCATTTTTTCCTTCATCTGCGTGCAGACCCTGAAGGCAAAAATAGAACCATGTAGAAATAGGTACAAATACATGTATCGATAAGGGCAGGTGAGATCGATGCTGTTTTTGAATTCTTCATTGCGATTATCTTAAGTCTTTTCCAATTAAGTCCCTGTAAACTTGCAATAACACAAAATCAAAACCAAATATGCAATGAGAAAAATCCTAGAGAACTGGAGAGGAAAAGTAAGAGAAAGCTATCTGCATTTTTTATATTAGGAGAAGAAAATGGAAAATCCTATACTTGTTCTCAACTGTATCATATATATATAGTACCAGGACAACTATACAAAGGCCTAATTAAAAATATGAGAAATTAAAAACTAAGTGGGTTACTGTACAGACCCATTCCTAACATCACCCCTCAATTTGGAACCTAAACCTAGCTTGGAAAGCAAAATCCTATGTTGGACACCAGTTAATGACTTAGTGAGAAGATCAGCCAGCTACAAGGAAGTAGGGACGTACTACAAATAGATCAGACCAGCTTGTAATTTTTCCCGTACAAAGTGACAATTGATCTTGATGTGTTTAGTGTGCTCATCAAAAAATAGATTCTCGGCAATGTGCAAAGCAGCTTGATTGTCACAAAGAACCTATACAGGAGTCAAATGGGATATACCAAGGTCAGTAAGCAAATAAACCATCCACGAAATTTCTGCCATAATTTTTCGAAGAGCCCTATAGTCGGCCTTGGTAGAAAAAAGAGCAATTGTGGGTTGCTTCTTGGATTTCCACGAAATAGGGGATCCACCAAATAAAATGTAGAAACCAGTGATATATCTTCTGGTTTGAATACAACTAGCCTAGTTAAAGTTACAAAAACCAGTGAGTGAAAAATCATCAGAATTATTCAAGAGAATGCCCAAACCAGGAGAACCAGTCAGGTAACGTAATACATGAAAACCTACCTCTAAATGAGGCATACAGGGATAGTGAAGAAACTGGCTAAGATGTTGGACAGTAAAAGTGATGCCAGGTTGGGTATGCTGTAAATAATTGAGTTTTCCAACCAATTTTCGATACAAGCTGGGATCAGGACAAGGAGGAACAGCATTAGTAGATAACCTGCCACATAATTCTAAAGGACTAACCATTGGAGTAGCATCAGTACAATGGAATTCAGATAAAAGGTCTGAAGTGAATTTATGTTGGGTCACAAGCAGTCCAAAAGGCTGATGAATAATTTCCAGACCAAGAAAATAATGTGCCTCACCTAAGTCCTTGATTTTGAAACTATCATCAAGAAAATGTTTCGAGGAAATTTTAGAGGAATCATTGCCAACGAGTAAAACTTCATCCACATAAACAACAACTATAGTGATAAAGGTCCCAGCAGATTTAGTAAATAGAGAATAATCATTTGGGCTGGAAATGAAAGATTTGGACTGTAAAGCTTGTGATAGATCCATAAGGGGATTTTTAAGCTTGAAGACAAGATTACCAGAAGAATCACCAGAATTCGGAACTTGTAAACCTTGGGGAATCCTCAAGTACACTTCCTCCAAAAGATCCCCATGGAGGAAAGAATTATTAACATCAAGCTGAAACACTTTCCAGTTTTTCTTAATAGCTACAACTAGAAGGCATTTAATGGTAGACATTTTTACTACATGAGAGAAGGTCTCATTTTAAGCAACTCCTTCAAGTTGATTATCCCCACGAATGAATAATCTAGCTTTATATCTCTTAACGGACCCATCAACTCTTTGTTTAATCTTATAAACCCATTTACAAGGTATTACCCTTTTACCCGGAGGCAAAGGGACAACGTCCAAGTCTAATTAGCTTCTAAACCATTAAATTCCTGCAACATAGCATGCTGCCAAGAAGGGTGACCAGCATCCTGTTGATAATATTGTGGCTCAAGTAATCTAGTTTCACCAGAATAATAAGGCTTGGAATTAGAAACAGAGGAACAAATATAGTCTTGAAGGTATGCAGGTGTGGAAACAGTCCTAGAAGATTTTTGAGGCTGAGCTGGAGTTGATGGAACTGGAGAAGATAAGGGAACAACAGGAATTAAATCATAAATAGGAAAAGGAGGGGAAGAAGGAAATAGAGGAACAAATAGGGAAGAAGCATAAGGGAAAATTGACTCATGAAAGAGCACATCCCTCAAGAAAAATACCTTGTGAGAGGAAAGAGATAATAATTTATAGCCCTTCTTTTCGACACAGTAACCAAGGAATACAGAAGGAATAGACCTTGACTTAAATTTGTCTCTTTGAGGGAAGGGAACAGTGGCATAGCATAAACAACCAAACACCTTGAGATGAGAATAAGAGGGAAGAGTACTATGGAGGAGTTCAAATGGAGTTTTGTTGTGCAAAAGAGGAGAAGGAAACCTGTTAATGAAAAAAGTAGCAGTGAGGACACATTCTCCCCAATACTTGACTGGGAGTTTGGATTGAAAGAGAAGAGCCCTGGAGGTTTCTAACAAATGTTTATGCTTTTTCTCCACTAACCTATTTTGTTGGGGAGTGTGGGGACATGAAGTCTGATGGAAAATACCATGGACAGAGAAAATTGGATGGCTTCACTGCTGGAACCTAGTTCAAATACATTATCTGATCTAATTGTCTGAATGTTCACCTTAAACTGATTTTGAATAAAGAAAAAGAAAGACCCAATCATAGTAAAAGCATTGGATTTAGTGGCCAACAATTGAGTCCATGTACATCTTGTGTAGTCATCTACAATAGTTAGAAAATACTTGAAGTCATTATATGTTTAGGTGTGATAAGGGCCCTAAAGATCAAGATGTGATACAGGAATGACAAAGGAAACATAAGAAAGGCTCAAAACAGTCCACAAATCAAGAGGAATCCAAGGACCCCTTTGAGAGCTAGTTTCGTGCAAACAACAACAATACAAGAATATAAGGAAACAAAGTGTATTTATACACCAAAACAACCACTAAAAAGTAATGAACACAAGAAGATAGACAACAATATGATAAGGATAATAACAACAACAAATGGTTACAAGATACATGAACAACAAGAACCAACGGTTTCCCTAAACAACACTAATTAAGACATGAAATGTAGAGATAGATAGTGAGACATACACTACAATAAGACCAAAGAACCCAAAGATATATTAAATATAAGGACCCCTAGAACTTATGATAGCAACACCATACTCTTATGAAGACACGAGAGGGATTCCACCGGTCAAGCACCATCGTTTCCAAGCAATAGACATTCACAAGTGATTCCACACTTGTCATGTCCTAGTTTCCGCCTAGGGAGTCTCTCTCTCTCAAGAGAAGTGTTCTTTTTCCTTCAATATCATAAGACAACTAAAGAAATAAAAACCTAAAACTAGTCTATTTATAGACTTATTACAAACATAAGTGAAATATCCCAAAAGCCCTTAATAAAAGGAAGACAAAAGGTGCCTATGGAGTGTAGTGTATGGCCCGTTCTTAGTGTGTGATATGGTGTTAAGTTCATCTTTGTGATTATTCTTGTATCAAGATGTACTAGTCGAAAAGGTTTGGTGGACTAGATAGCACTTTCAGGAAATGGTAACCTCTGCTATCTTGCCATAGGACATATAGAATAGTGGAATGTTTGCTTGGCGGGTATAACAGATTTAAGAAAAGGAATGGCTTTCATTTTAGCAAATGGCATATGTCCTAACCTTTGATGCCAAGCCAAATCAGGACTGACAGATTAGTTAAAGAAATAGAAAAAAACTCATCAGAACCAGAAGTAATAGAATTGAGTTCATTAGTAGGAACAAAAGTACTATATACATTGTTATCACAAAGTTTTGTAGAAATAGGAAAAGAAAAATCTGTAGCTGCAGTTGAAATCATAGAAGAATCAGTGCTTGAACCAGAGGCATTTGATACAGTAAGTTGCAAAAGAGTAGTTAGTGATGGATGGGAGCCATTCAGGTGAAGAACATAAAGTCCATTGGAGAGTTTACTAACTTCTAGTGGCCTCTTCAGTGAATAGCCTTCTAGAACACAAGAAGTAGAACTAAAATAAGCTGTACAATTAAATTGAAGCAGAATTTCATAAAGAGATATAAGATTATATTGAAAACTTGGAACTACTAAGACATGATGCAAAGTTAGATCAGAATGCAAAGGTAAAGAATTGGTACATGTGACTTTAAATCTATACCCATTGGGAAGAGAAATTAAGTAAGGTGTAAGAAGGGGTTTGATATTGATTAAAAGATGTTTGTGAGGAGTCATGTGGTTGGTGGATCCGGAATCTAAGATCCAAGGATTATCATATATCTGGGAAAGGTGACATGCAAAGAAACAACATATATTAAATGCAGAAAGACTAGTCACACCTGCAAAAGTAGCAGAGGCATACATTCCAGAATTATGCAACCTATTCTACTGCATCATAGTGAGAAGATGATCATGTTGCTCTTTACTGAATTAATGAAGATCATCAGAGGGAGAAATAGATAAAGTATAGGGTTATGGTTGTGAATAAACAGGATCTGATGCAATAAAAAAATCAGTAGGTTGAACACAAACAACAGTTTTCTTATCCCTTGTGAACTGATACTCAGAAGGATACACCAAATAACTTTTGACATTTGTGTACAGAGTGGCGGACTTTCTTGCAATATTTGCAAAATAGTCCTGAAGTAACTTGACCCTGATTTTGCTGGAAATTGGGTCTTCTATTGTCAAAATTCATATTAGGCTTCTTGTCAAAATTCACCCTTGACTTATTTTTAAAATTCACCTTCAAAGGATAGTATTTGCGACCAGAAGGTCCAGTAACAGAAAATAAAACAGACTTAGAGGCAAATGAAGGAAGAGATGGTTGAAGCTCAGATTGTTGTTCATCATGAATCAACATGGAATATACACTATCTAAGTTTGGAAGAGGTTTAATCATTAGAATATTTCTCCTAATTCCAGCATAGGAGTCATTTAAACTAGCTAAAATTGGTGAACTCTCTGTCTCTCTCTTGCCTAGCTCATGCCTCCTTATAACTACAAGTACACGGAGGATAAGTGATAGAAATGGTTAGCTCATCCCATAACTTTTTAATACGATTGAAATATGATGCTATGTTAGAGGAACCTTGAGATATAGAGGAGATATCTTTCCTAAGTTGGAACACCTTGGTTCCACTAGGTTGACCATAACGTTTTTCAATCTCGTGCCAAATTTGTTCAGCAGTTTCAGTGTGAATAACAATTTCAGCAATATCTTTATCAAGACTATTGAGAATCCATGCAATTACCATCTCATTACACATAATCCAGGCATCATATAAAGCATCAGTAACAGGTGGTTTATGATGTTTACCATCCATGAACCCTAATTTCCGTTTAGCAGATAAGGAAATAAGTATCCATCTTCTCTAACTACCATATCCAAACCCATTGAATGGTGTGGTAACCAAAATCATACCAGGATAGTCAGAGGAATAGAGATAATAAGGGTGAGTGGGAGTTAACTGTCCACTTGAACCAGTTGTATCACTCAAAGACATTTTTTTAAATATCACCAATATCACAAAGAATAGGAATCTTTATTAGCCTCCTTCACAACTTGAAGAAGTAAGAACCTTGCACAACAACAAATAAAGAAAATAGCCACCTCGTCACCGTTGAAGACTTGAAACCGTCACTAGGGGAGTAAACATGAAAATCATCAAAAAAACACCTCAAAGCCACAACTAACTACAAAAAATGCTGAATCAAAGTACACCAAGCAGGAAAAACACCTCAGAATACCAAAATTGCAAAGAAAAAAATCATCTTGTTCTGCAAAATCTCTATGAAAATCTTCAAGGGTAATGTCAGTTGAAAGAGAAGAAGCACATCTATCAAAACCTGGCTCTGATACCATGTAAACTTGTAATAACGCAGAATCGAAACCAAATATGCAATGAGAAAAATCCTAGAGAACTGGAGAGGAAATGTAAGAGAAAACAATCTGCATTTTTGGTATTACGCGAAGAAAATGGACAATCCTATACTTGTTCTCAATTGTATCATATATATATAGTACCGTGCCAACTATACAAAGGCCCAATTAAAAATATGAGAAACTAAAAACTAAGTGGGCTACTGTACAGGCCCATTCCTAACAGTCCCTGCCCTAAATATTCTGAACTTAAATATAAATGCCACATCATTCGGGTCCATGCAGTTGGAAGGATGCAGTTGTTGGAGAACATATAAAGATAGATAATTTAATTCAGCTACTTTCCTACTTCTGAAGTTCCAAAGACATTCTTTGTTTTGAGACGACTCTTATGATCTGTAGTATAAATAGGTGACAATGTAGTTATTGGAGAAGCTACCTTATTTGTGGACAAGTCAGTATAATGGGTTCAGTGACATATGTTATCCTTCTTATCTAAAAAAAAATAACCTTTTGGATTTGATCACCAATTTATTTAATTTTGTAGTTCTGTGAACTTTTAGTTTTCATTATAATACACTTGTCCCTTTTTGGATTAATCTATATATATGTGATCATGTGAACATTGCCACAAAGGTATTATAGTTTTCTATTTAACTAACAAGCTGTTCCTTGACTACTCCATATGATACAGGTGGCTACTGTAAGGACTCTACCTTGCTCATGGTGTCATCTTGTCTCTTCTGAAAGATTTTGAACTTCTTTATTACAATTCTTTGATAGTTAATGTGGCTAAATGCAGATTCCAATACGTAAATAGCACAGACAGAATGCTACACATTGTCGAAACTTGAAGTAAGAGTTCTGTTCGAATGCCAACCCTAAACAGAAACTTAAGAGTTGAACAATTTGTTCAGGGCATGCCATTTGAGGCGCATCCAGTGGACCATCTCAGGAGCTATTGATTACTCATCCTATTCAATACTAAGCATACATCGCCTTGGACACTATAATCGGGGCATTGTGGTACATCTTTCTTTATTCTTATCCCAAGGTAAACCATTTATGGTTTGTATTATCTAAAATCAGATTTGACTAACTTGACGTTGTATGACTACGTGGCACATAACTAAATTTGCTAAATTTGTTGATGTTTTTTTCTCTAGTCAGTGCCCTATACTTGGAAGCTACTGTGAACAAGGGTTGTTATTTCGTTTGTACGTCGGATACACCGAATCTCTATATTACAACATCAACTTCAACTTGAGTTCAAGTATAAACAAGAACACAATGAAATATATCAAGTACCCTCAACACAAGATCAAAATGACAGAAATTAAGATAAAACAGAAAATAGCCAAGTCGTCCGAATTCATGGAAAATCATCTTGTTCTGCAAAATCTCTATGAAAATCTTCAAGGGTAATGTCAGTTGAAAGAGAAGAAGCACATCTATCAAAACCTGGCTCTGATACCATGTAAACTTGTAATAACGCAGAATCGAAACCAAATATGCAATGAGAAAAATCCTAGAGAACTGGAGAGGAAATGTAAGAGAAAACAATCTGCATTTTTGGTATTACGCGAAGAAAATGGACAATCCTATACTTGTTCTCAATTGTATCATATATATATAGTACCGTGCCAACTATACAAAGGCCCAATTAAAAATATGAGAAACTAAAAACTAAGTGGGCTACTGTACAGGCCCATTCCTAACAGTCCCTGCCCTAAATATTCTGAACTTAAATATAAATGCCACATCATTCGGGTCCATGCAGTTGGAAGGATGCAGTTGTTGGAGAACATATAAAGATAGATAATTTAATTCAGCTACTTTCCTACTTCTGAAGTTCCAAAGACATTCTTTGTTTTGAGACGACTCTTATGATCTGTAGTATAAATAGGTGACAATGTAGTTATTGGAGAAGCTACCTTATTTGTGGACAAGTCAGTATAATGGGTTCAGTGACATATGTTATCCTTCTTATCTAAAAAAAATAACCTTTTGGATTTGATCACCAATTTATTTAATTTTGTAGTTCTGTGAACTTTTAGTTTTCATTATAATACACTTGTCCCTTTTTGGATTAATCTATATATATGTGATCATGTGAACATTGCCACAAAGGTATTATAGTTTTCTATTTAACTAACAAGCTGTTCCTTGACTACTCCATATGATACAGGTGGCTACTGTAAGGACTCTACCTTGCTCATGGTGTCATCTTGTCTCTTCTGAAAGATTTTGAACTTCTTTATTACAATTCTTTGATAGTTAATGTGGCTAAATGCAGATTCCAATACGTAAATAGCACAGACAGAATGCTACACATTGTCGAAACTTGAAGTAAGAGTTCTGTTCGAATGCCAACCCTAAACAGAAACTTAAGAGTTGAACAATTTGTTCAGGGCATGCCATTTGAGGCGCATCCAGTGGACCATCTCAGGAGCTATTGATTACTCATCCTATTCAATACTAAGCATACATCGCCTTGGACACTATAATCGGGGCATTGTGGTACATCTTTCTTTATTCTTATCCCAAGGTAAACCATTTATGGTTTGTATTATCTAAAATCAGATTTGACTAACTTGACGTTGTATGACTACGTGGCACATAACTAAATTTGCTAAATTTGTTGATGTTTTTTTCTCTAGTCAGTGCCCTATACTTGGAAGCTACTGTGAACAAGGGTTGTTATTTCGTTTGTACGTCGGATCGAATCTCTATATTACAACATCAACTTCAACTTGAGTTCAAGTATAAACAAGAACACAATGAAATATATCAAGTACCCTCAACACAAGATCAAAATGACAGAAATTAAGATAAAACAGAAAATAGCCAAGTCGTCCGAATTCATGGATTTTCCTTAAGGAAATAATCCCCCTCACTGTACCCGAGGTTGTGGAATTTTTTCTCCCAGGATAAAATGGCTAACAGAACAATCAAATGGTTGGAATATCTTCGAACTCACAGAACGTTTTGAGTGATCACACAGAATATTTTTGAGACAAGAAGAGGGTTTTTAATCTTAAAATTTCGTACTAAACCTGTGGAAGAAACTAGGTTTATATAGCCATAGCATGACTCTTCTGAAAAGAGGCAATGGTTCACTCCAAAGGTTACACCTTTGCTGTAAGTTCATGTCTGTTCATCAAAGATTGCATCTTTTTCTGAACAGTCATCTCATTTCATGAATCAGTGTGTCACTTCATTGAAGGATTACATCCTTCTGAAGCATCATTTAGAACCATTGCAACCTTCTGTAGCCTCAGATCAGAACAATGTATCATTTCTGAAGCACTAGCTTGAAAAAAATGCATCAGTTCACTTAAAATAGTGCAACTGTTACTTATTGTATATATAAATGGTGGTCCAAAACAACAGAAAAAATATTACTGCATTTTTCCTTGGCATTCTTCGTAATTCAAACAAAGTATTTCCAAAAAGATAGATCTCATCGATCGATCATTTGCCAAATCCAAATCCAAATCCAAATCCAAATCCGAAGCCGAAGCCGAAGCTGAAGCCGAGCCGAGCGAGCGATGACGACGATGGCATGAGGCATCTATTATTTCTTACCTCACTTGCCATGTGGAGTAAGTGTTCTTGATCATAAATACTTTCAAGTTCTCTTCTTCCACCAATGTGGGAGAAAGAGTAAACTTTCTAATTTGGAGTACACTTTCCATTTTAGTGTCTTCTTCTCCTCCACCATTTTATTCTCCATTTTTCCATTCACACTTCTTTCATATACTATGAACCCAACAATCCCCCACATGAATGGGGAATGACTATTTTTCCTAAAATTTTTACGGATAAGTATGTGATCATTAAGCAAAGACTGATTGCATTTGGATAAGTGAATTTTCCTTTGAACTTTCTGTAGTGAACATGCATTAGATGCACTCGGTCAATCGGTAGATTTGATATCTTTGAACCTTCTAGCTTTAATGTACACCTAGACAATACATGTCACACAACCAGCCTTTTAACATTTATGGTTCTCATGGTTTTGTTCTTTTCAGCCATGAACACGTCCCGATTTCATGAGAGCTTAGAGAATAGGCCTTTACTAACATCTCTTTGAAGCGACTTCCACTTCACCCTCACGTAGGTGATTTCTAAATGTTCAATCCTGTAGATTAAACTATTTGGTCAAATCTGCCAAATATAGATAATCATTAAACGACTTTTCACCTTAAGTCTTATCTTAGTTTACTATACATTGTCTATATCATGAGAATGGGTTAGGTAATTGACAATGTTGAACCTGTCAGACACAACTTTGTTTGATGTCCTTGAACCTAGATCTTGGGATCTCCAGTTTGCTAGGTAGAGTTACCGCTATGCTGACTCATCCTAGGCCTTAAACCCATTCCCTTGGATGTTCTTTCCACTCCTTCGCTAGATAGGCCTTTTTTAGTGGATCCAACACATTATCCTTTGACTTTATATAGTCAATAGTGATAATTCCACTAGAGAGAATTTCTCTAACGGTATTATGTCTCCGTCATATGTGATAAGATTTACCAATTGTACATCATGCTCCTTGCCCTACCTATTGCTGCTTAGCTATCACAGTGCATTTACCAATTGTACATCATGCTCCTTGCCCTACCTATTGCTGCTTAGCTATCACAGTGCATACATACTGGTGCCACTGTCTTAGGCCAATATGGAATATCTTTCAATAAATTATGGAGCCATTCTGCTTCTTCACCAGCTTTATCTAATGCGATAAATTCAGATTTCATTGTAGAGCGAGCGATACAAGTCTGTTTGGATGATTTACAAGAAACTCCTCCTCCACCGATAGTAAATACATATCTACTTATGGATTTTACTTCGTTTGATTTGATGATCCAATTTTCATCACTATATCCTTCAAGTACCGTAGGATTTTTATTATAATGCAAAGCATAGTTTTGAGTGTATTTAAGATACCCCAAAACTCTTTTCATTGCCATCCAATGAGTTTTATTGGGATTAATTGTGTACCAACTCAATTTACTAATTTCATATGCTATGTCTGGTCATGTACAGTTCATTATATACATTAAACATCCCAATACTCTTGCGTACTCCAATTGTGAGTCACTTTCACCTTCATTCTTTTGAAGTGCAAAGTTCACATCCAATGGAGTCTTGGCAATGCCGAATTCCATATCCTTGAACTTGTGAAATACTTTTTTGATATAATGAGAATGTGACAATGCTAACCCTTGTGGAGTTTGATGGATTCTTATTCCTAATATCACAACTATAAATCCAAGGTCTTTCATATAAAACTTGATCTTGAGCATTCATTTGGTTGCATTTATGTCACAAATATCTCTACTGATGATCAACATATCATCCACATATAAACAAACAATGACTTGGTGATTTGGTGTGTCTTTAATATATACACATTTGTCACATTCATTTATCTTGAATCCATTTGCCAACATGGTTTGGTCAAACTTTGCATGCCATTGCTTAGGTGCTTGTTTTAGTCCATAAAGTGACTTAACAAGTTTACACACCTCATTTTCTTTTCCTGGAACCACAAAACCCTCAGGTTGTTCCATGTATATTTCTTCCTCCAAATCTCTATTTAGGAATGCGGTCTTCACATCCATTTGATGAATTTGAAGATTATATACCACAGTCAAGGCAATTAACATTCGAATCAAGGTTATCCTTGTTACTGGTGAGTATGTATTGAAGTAATCAAGGTCTTCCTTCTGTTTGAAGCCTTTTACTACAAATCTTGCCTTGTATTTGTCAATAATACCATCCGTCTTCATTTTTATTTTGAAGATCTATTTAGAACCTAACGGTTTATTTTCGGGAGAAAGGTCAACCAATTCCTATGTATGATTGCTTAAGATTGAATCTATCTCACTATTGACTGCCTCTTTCTAAAAGGATGAATCCAAAGATGCCATCGCTTCCTTAAATGTTTGAGGCTCATTTTCTAAGAGAAATGCTACAAAGTTAGATCCAAATGATGTAGAAATTCTTTGACGTGTACTACGTCTTGGATTTTCTTCATTATGTTTATTCTTAATTGGTTCATCACAAGGTCGTTTAGAACCCCCGCTACACTGTTCATGTCTAGTTTTATACGAATAAATATTTTCAAAGAATTCAGCATTGTCTGATTCAACTACCGTATTTTCATTAATATCTGAATGTTCGGATTTATGAACCAAAATTCGACACGCCTTACTACTTTTAGCATATCCTATGAACACACAGTCCACCGTTTTAGTTCCTATCTTAACCCTTTTAGGTATAGGAACTTAAACCTTCGCTAGACACCCCCACACTTTGAAATATTTCAAGTTGGGTTTCCTTCATTTCCATTTTTCATAAGGAATTGATTGTGTCTTACTATTGGGAACTCTGTTGAGTATACGATTAGCCGTAAGAATAGCCTCCCCCAATAAGTTTTGTGGTAAGCTAGAACTTATAAGTAATACATTCATCATTTTCTTCAAAGTTTGGTTTTTTCTTTCCGCAATTCCATTAGATTGAGGTGAATATGGGGTCGTAGTTTGATGGATTATTCTATTCTCTCCACATATTTCCGCAAAGAGAGATTCATATTCTCTGCCCCTATCACTTCTTATCATTTTGATCTTTTTGTCTAACTGATTTTCAACTTTAGTTTTATATTTCCTAAAAGCATTTATTGTTTCATCCTTACTATTTAGCAAGTAGATATAACAATATCTAGTGCAATCATCAATAAAAGTTATGAAATACTTTTTCCCACCACGTGATGGTGTTGACTTCATATCACAAATGTCAGTGTGTATTAAGTCTAAGGGATTGTAATTCCTTTCAACGGACTTATAAGGATGCTTTGCATACTTCGATTCCACACACATTTGACACTTTGATTTATTGCACTCAAAGTTTGGCAAAACTTCTAAGTTAATCAGTTTTTGTAATGTTTTGTAACTAACATGGCCTAAAGGTTTATGCCATAAATCATAAGAATCAAGCAAATAAGAAGAATTCGAACTTTTATTTATTTCAACAGTCGTTACATTCATCTTATAAAGGCCTTCGGTCAGATAGCCTTTTCCTACATACATTTCTCCTTTGCTAATTTCAATTTTTCCAGAAACGGTTACACATTTGAATCCGTTCTTTTCTAGAAGTGAAACAAAAACTAAATTCCTACGTAACTCCAGAACATACAAAACATTGTTAAGTGTCAAGACCTTTTCGGAAGTTATATTTAAGCAAATTTTTCCTGTTCCTTCTACCTTAGCCGTAGAGGAGTTAGCCATGTAGATCATTTCTTCTACTTGAGCCGGAGCGAATGAAGAAAACAACTCTTTGTTGGCACAAACATGGTGGGTGGCACCAGAATCCATCCACCACTCGCGAGAATTCCCCACCAAGTTGCATTCTGAAAACATAGCACACAGATCATCACATTCTTTGTTGGATTCAATCATATTTGCTTGATCCTTCTTCTTGCCTTTCTTTGGGGAAGGACAATCTGTGGACTTGTGGCCAATCTTGCCACAGTTGAAGCATTTTTCCTTGAACTTTTTCTTGGGTTGATTGCTTCCTTGTTCAGCTTTCTTCCTTTTTTTAGAATTGTTTTGGTCATCTTCTACAATATGTGCTCTATTAATTGTAGAATTTCCCTTTGACCTTCTTTCGACAGCTTTATTATCATCTTTAATATGAAATTGGACAATAAGATCTTCAACAGTCATGTCCTTGCGTTTATGCTTTAAGTAGTTTTTGAAGTCTTTCCACAAAGGTGGTAGCTTCTCAACTATCGCTGCTACTTGGAAAGCATCATTCACAATTAAACCTTCTTCTAGGAGATCATGTATGATGATTTGCAACTCCTGTACTTACGAGATAACAGATTTCCTGTCTATCATTTTGAAGTCCAGGAACCGTGCAACAAGGAATTTCTTAATTCTCGCATCCTCCATCTTATATTTTCATTCATGTGCCCCCCACAGTTCCTTTGATATCTTGGTTCCACTATAAACATTGTAGAGGTCGTCTTGGAGACCACTCAGGAAATAATTCCTGCAAAGGAAGTTCAAATGTTTCCAAGCTTCTACAATAACGAAGCGGTCTTTGTCCGAGGTTCCCTCGGGCACATCAGGAGCGTCTTCGCTAGTGAACCGTTGCAGACATAAAGTGGTGAGGTAAAAGAACATCTTTTGTTGCCACCGCTTGAAGTCAATGCCCGAAAATTTTTTGGGCTTCTCCGCCGACGCCATTGTTGGCGGAGCATTTGTACGACTTTATATAGTAATATTAGTTGCCCCCACAGATGTTGTCGCATCCATCATTTGACTTTCGTTAGTCATCTTTTCTGTCAACACAAGACAGAAAAATTTAGTATTTTCAGAATACTACTTATAAAGTTAAATAACTTTTCAACTTTTCTTCTTATTTCTAATTAACGATGAAGTTTTTATAACTTGAAATTGTCAACCGAGTGAACTTTAACTTGTGATGATGATTTTAAGTTTTTTAATCACTAGTTAAATCCAAGCGGAGTAGAAAGCTTAAAGCTTTAATCACCAAAAACAAGTTATATAGATTCTGTAAAATTGTTTATTTCCTTAAGATTGTTATTTCGTTTGTACTTCGGGTACACAAAATCTCTATATAACAACACCAACTTCAACTTAAGTTCAAGTATAAACAAGAACACAATGAAGTATATCAAATACCCTCAACATAAAATCAAAATGACTTTTCCAAGAGGTGTATTTTATTTTGCAGAAATTAAGATGAAATAGAAAATAGCCAAGTCGTCCGAATTCACGGGTTTTCCTTAAGGAAATAATTCCCCCCACTGTACCCGAGGTTGTGGAATTTTTCCTCCCAGGATAAAATGGCTAACAGAACAATCAAACGGTTGGAATATCTTCGAACTCACAGAACGTTTTGAGTGATCACACAGAATATTTTTGAGACAAGAAGAGAGTTTTTAATCTGAAAATTTCGTACTAAACCTGTGGAAGAAACCAGGTTTATATAGCCACAACATGCCTCTTCTGAAAAGAGGCAATGGTTCACTCCAAAGGTTACACCTTTGCCGTAAGTTCATGTCTTTTCATCAAAGATTGCATTTTTTTCTGAACAGTCATCTCATTTCATGAATCAGTGTGTCACTTCATTGAAGGATTACATCCTTCTGAAGCATCATTTCGAACCTTTGCAACCTTCTGTAGCCTCAGTTCAGAACAATGTATCATTTCTGAAGCACTAGTTCGAAAACAATGCATCAGTTCACTTGAAACAGTGCAACTGTTACTGCATGTATGTATAAATGGAGGTACGAAACTGCAGATTACTGCATTTTTCCTTGGCATTCTTCGAAATTCAAATAAAGTTTGTCCAAAAAGATAGATTTTAGCAATCATTTGCCAAATCCAAATCCAAATCAAGCCGAACAAGCGATGACGACGACGGCGCGAGGCATCTATTATTTCTTGCCTCACTTGCCATGTGGAGTAAGTGTTCTTGATTATAAACACTTTCAAGTTCTCTTCTTCCATCAATGTGGGAGAAAGAGTAAACTTTCTCATTTGGGAGTACACTTTCCATTTTAATGTCTCCTTCCCCTCCATTATTTTATTCTCCATTTTTCCATTCACACTTCTTTCATATACTATGAACCCAACAAGGGTTAGTGTAGGGTGTCATCTCTGTAGTCTATGTTGCCCAATGGCAGTAGTAATTTAATGATATACAATGAACCCAACTTCCTAATATTGGTACTCTCAACATGCACCCAAGGTAGAACCTGCTGGTCACTAGTCAATGAAATGGGTAAGGCCATTGGAAACCAGGATTTAAATCCTAGAAGAGACAGAGACAGTAGGTAATTACTTTCGGTCTGCCTAAGTCTCAGTGGACCGTTACCTGATCAATTAGCCAAGATCTGTGCAGGCTGAGCTGAAACCATTTTTACAAAGAAAACAAGATATTGTTATTCTCTTCTTGTGGATTAAAATGCGATACACTATTTGGTCCTTTCATATTTAGCTGCACCTGTCTGAAAGATTTTACATTTGTTCGTTATATATGTGGTACTGGATATTTGCAGCAAAGGTTGTGCAATGGCTAATCCTGAACTGGTACTGAAGATGAAAAGAGATTCCAATTTCTGAATGCACCATTTATGAGGTAAAAAGATAAAAAAGCTCCTCCTAGTTTTGAAACTTTTAGATCAGCAAATTTTATTTAACTTTTTAAACAAATGCTTCAATGTACCATTTTCTTATTTGCTTTGTTTTACTGTTATCACAGCTTGTGGAGGAGTGACCAACATCAAATCGATGAAGAAGTGAATAATTTCTCGTGTAAAAGTATATTGATATATTTGAGTAAAATGATGTTTCCTGATTTTGAATGATATTGTTGAACCTTATTGAATCTTTTCTCTAATATACTGCATTTATTGCACAATTTTAACGATGTTTTGCTACAATTTTTTTTTATATTTCATGTCAAAAATGAATTCTCAGCTAACTATATTTATTACCGTGGCTAAATCTTTTCATTTCATAGCAAATGAAGAAAATATTCTACTAGAATTTGCTTTTGTGACAGAAAACATGCAATATTACCCATGAAATTTTGAGTTCATAGCTAGACATATACTTGTATAATTGCCACGTATCAAGAATATGGCTAAAAAATTTCACTTCTCATAACAAATGTAGATTTATTAAGCTATAGAACTATATATTTCATGGCTATAGGTATGGATTCTTAGCTACTACATGAAAATTTGTGGCAAAAACTTTAATTCATAGTTACAGTTGTTTTAATTCGTAACTAAATGAGTACTACTGCCATGAGACTAAACTATAAAAATAGTCATAAGAGTTTAATTTGTGTGGCAAATGAATTAAAAAATTTTGCTACAAGACAACACCGAAGATGGATACAAAATTTATTTATCGTGGCACATACTTGCTATAAGTATAGTTTTCGCAGCTGAAACTTTTTGCAATCATCGCAGCTACAACAAAAATTTCCATACCAATGAGTATAAGTCCTTAGCCACGGATCATATACAGTTTGCAGCTAACTTTTAGCCATGCCACATCTTGCTACGGATGATACGAAAAAAAAACTATTAGAAAATTATATATTTAGCTATAATGAATTTTGTGGCAATATATGTCTTGTTTTGTAGAGCATTGTTATGGGGAGACTCTTGAATATTATATGGGACAAATGACTGAGTCATTTACTAGGTAAAATCTTTTAGCTTTTTGCTGTGTGGTTTGATTTTGAATTGGTAGGCAGCTGAGCAATGAGCATTGTTTAGTTTAGTTATTAGTATTGTTATTATTTCCCTCGTACTATATTTTTCGTCGATTTTAATAGTATCTGTTTTTTCCTATTCTTCGGTTTATGTAGTGTGGTTTCGAATTGCCTTGAAATGCCTTCTTTTTATTTATTTGAGTTGAGGATGAAACCACATTGTCTTCTATTTACTGTCATATTGTTTTTGCAATCTTGGTTGAGTACTTTACTTTTAAGCTTACGGTCTATTGTAAATAGTCTTTCTACTTCACAAAGATTGGGGTAAGGTCTGCTAACATACTACCCTCCCTAAAACTCACTTGTGGGATTACACTGAGTATGCTGTTGTTGTTGTTGGTCTATTGGAAACTGGTTGTCTACCTCACAAGGTAGGTGTAAAGTCTGCGTGCATACCATCCTCCTAGACTATACTTGTGAGTTACATTAGGTTTGTTTGTTGTTGTTGGTTTGGTTTTGAATTGATTTGAGGATGATTTTTTTGTGAACTTGAGAGAATTGTTGATTTGTTGGATTTTATTGCTCTATTGTTATGGTTGTTATTGCAAATTTGGCGTTGTTGGTTATGGTTGTTGTTGCAAACGACAACAACATGTCAATGTAATTTCACAAGTGAGGTCTGGGGAGGGTGGTGTGTAGGCAGCTTACCCCTACCTTGTGAAGGTAGAGAGATTGTTTTCGATAGACCATCCGGCTAAGTGAGGCATATGAAAATCTTAAGATTCCAGATGAGGTGGTACACATAGTTCTCACAGTTAGTAAGATATAATAATTTTTTTCCCAATGTTGGTAAGATATGATAGTTACAACTAGTATTAGGAAATTAATAAGGTACTCCTTTTGCTTTAATTTGTTTTTCTGGGTTTAACTTGGTATGGAGTTTAAGAAAATAAAGAAACTTTTGAATCATATGACTTAAACTAAAGATATGTCGAATATACCAAAACACCCTTTAATCTTGTGGCCTTAACCATTCCACGTGTAAAATTAGAATCAAAGAGTTGCTGGAAAAGGGAAGGGCATTCCTTTTGCAACAGATTAAAAAGGAAAGTAAGACAATCAAATTGAAATAGAGGGGAAGTATGTGCTTTTGGATTATAGCTTGTTCTGACTTGAATGTTTATTCATGTTGTGATTGGGATATTGTATATTTATGTGAGTCTTAGTTATATTGACAAATATTCCAAGCAATGGCATCAACAAAGAAATGTGAAAAATGTTAGTGTGTAATGAAGTTGTGTATGATGGTTTAAAATTGTAACTCCCGTGGCAGTTTCAGAGTCGAGTTTTTACGGTGCCAATCTAGAATGATTCTTTAGTTTCATAGTTGAGTTTTAACGGTGCCAATCTAGAATGATTCTTTTTCTGATGGTGAAAAGTTATCAAAAGGACCAATTTAGAATGATTTGTTAAGTTTGAGTTCTATGATGATAGGGATTTGCGAGTCGTTATACTTATTAATGACTTCAAACAACAATTGCTACTACTACACTTCAATTCCAAGCTTGTCAAGGTTGGCTATATGAATCCCATTCATTTTGCTCTATTTGGTCTTGTTTCGTACTAATGGTTTTGAAGCCATACAAATATCAATATATCACAGTTTAATTGTTTGTGCCAGATGCACATTTTAGGAAAGTTTCGCAGTATTTAGAAGCTTTAAAGTAGAGTTGTTGGTTTCCATATATGAAATTAACTTCTTTTTTTCATGCTGAGTACTTTGAATGATTCATGAAATTTCTAACGGCGATCCCTCCCAATCTCTGCAACACAACCCCCTCCCCCCCCTCGGCCACAAAACCCTGTTGAGCAGATATGGAGAGATTAAATATATTTTTTTAGATGGTGCAAAAGGTGCAGGCGAGAGCAATATGGAATACTTCTTTGATGATTGATTTAGCCTTATTCATCAACTCCAACCTGGAGTTGCAATCTTCTCTTACGCTGGTCCAGATACGAGGTGCATTGGGAATGAGGCTGGTGTTTCTGGAACCACTTGCTGGTCCCTTTTCAACTACAGTGCTGTCAAGATTGGTGGTTATAATAATCCCGTGCAAGTCTTGTTTTACAAGTCTCATTTTCATCATATTCTTAGTTTGTTTCAGCAAAACTTCTCCCCTCATTGTTTGCTGTTATAATGGGTCATATCCTTCATGCCCTCAGAGATTTGGTGTAGGGGTAAGGACACAACATGAGAATTGTAGATTGGGTGCACATCATGAGTCGAACCCTACTGCCGACAAAGAAACCAAGTATTTAAGTAGGAGCAGGGTATAGGGGCAAGTCCATTACCTCCCGAGTCTTGAACCTGTGGGCCAACTGTGGTTTGGGCTAGCTAACTCACATGAATTTCTGATTATAAAAAAAAAGGATCATGCTTGACCTGGCTCAGTATGTACAAGTTCTCAGAGAACTGTCATTTATCATTTGTGAACAATATGTCTTCTTTAGATGAGTTCTGTACTAAAATATATTGCCAATACAGCCGCCATATAGATTTGTCAAATTCAACCAATTTGACATTTCGCTTGGAGTATGATAAGGAAATGGGCCTTGAGCCTGACTCAATCCCAAAATCTATCTCATGAGTGAAGGATTGCCGGAGACCGTATAAGAAGACCAAGGACCCTAATGCCCACTGATGTGGGACTCAACAGAGTTAATAGACCTACTCTGTTCTTACCAAGGAACTTTGTTAATAAGCTAGGACCCTGCGGCTTAAGTTGGCTAGATTTTTGCTTTAGCATATAGTAAGGATCAAAATGGTTATAAGCAGTTAGAAATAACCATAAGTTAAGGTTACCTAGACGGAGATTGTTGGAATATGGTAACAGTATGACTTTCATCGGGTTTTATTTGTGCACAAACTAGGCCAACTGATATTACCGTCATGGGATGTACTTACCAGTTTAGTTAATAGTTACATCTTTAAGCCCCTATCACTCCTAAAGTCCGTCAATTATATGAATGAAATGCCCTCACATATGAATCATAGTGTCTTTCCTGCATGATTAAACTCTTTCTTCTGTACACTCTGAGCAGAGATATTTCATGTATTCAACAGATATATGATGAAGGTGGGGCTGTCACAACCCGAATCAGGGTCTGACCGTGACGGGTATCTCAACTCCACCGAGAACCGGAGACCACTCCTTTGCCTAGCTAAACGGAATATAACACATCTAACAACAGCTGAAGTCCGAACATATAACAAGATAGAAAGTAATACATTCAAAGACATTTAAGAGTGGCAACATCCATACCTCATCCACAGAAATATCCACAAAGCCTCTATACAAGAAAACAACCTACGTTGGGACATGCCCCTGGTCTTGTCAATGACAATGTAAAGGTGAAGTCTTCAATTCTAATTTATGAAAGGAAAATCGATGGAATGATCAAGTCTTCCGGAGAACGGAAGCTCACCACTTCACCGCAATGACCTACTCTAAGATCACCTATCATTTAGCAGGAAATGTAGAAGTGCTTTCGGACCTAGCATCGCGGGGATACAACGTACGGAGATGGTTAGTGGGGTGAGCACTAGCATGTAACTCAGGGTAAAGGTAAAATAATGACTATCAAAAATTCAATTCCAAACTTACTATACATGTTCACATACATTCATACATATATATAATAGATGCTGGGTAGGGAACAAGGTTTAGCATGATAGTAAATCTTTATCCTAGACTATATATCTCAATCGTCATAAACAGGCACCCACTGGCTATATATGGGTTCAGATCCCCCAGCTGAAAGGTCTCTAGGCGTGTTAGCCGCACGAACCGAAAGTATCAAGGAAGACCAGGAAATGCCCTTATCCCACGTTAATCCAAGATACAATTATATATATCAATAGTGTGAACTGTGCACACTGTCATCAAGTCCAATCCACACGTCGGCAAACATGAGTTTCCAGTATAAGTCATTCAAGACCCATACCTTCACGGCTTAGTTACATAACCCCCATTAAGCCCAATTAACACAACTTGCATATAACCCATTCATTAACCAATGAATTATACATTAAAGCACACCACAGGTATTGTCACACTATTTATCTTGCAAACTTATAATTATGCCATTACAATTCCATTAACTTGGGGGAATGCCTCAACCTCCTTTGTTCATTAAATCAAGTTAGAGGAATGACTTGACCTCCTTTAGTTTATCAAATTAACACATAGCCAACAGGGCCTTCAAAATCCATGTCCATTGTTTAATCATTTATGCAATGCAATAATATAGGTGTGTAAGTCAAACCAAGTGACAATTCCACAATTCAAAGCCATTTACATAAGTGGGTTGAGAAATACCACTGTTTGTTGACACCTAATTTTTACCCTCCACGACTAAATTTAATCATGACTTTCTTCAATATTTAATAAAATATAAAATTTATTTAATCCGGATAAATATGCTCTAAAATATTTATTTGAGTTAATTTTATCATTTAATTGACGATTATGCATTTTCCTATTTACATATGCAAAATTGTGTAAATTTTGCTACTTAAATGAATATTTTTTTATCAAAATTGGATTTTTACTGATCAGGCTTGAAATTAATTCGAACAGATAAAGTCTTGATTTAAATATAATTTACTCTCAAAAATAATTTATTTGGATAAATATTTATTTAATTTTATTAAACCGAGAAGCTCGGGATTAAAGAAAGTATTAATTCGTATCGAATTTTAATTTAATTTAGTCAATCTATTAGATTTGACCATGATTGAAATCAAATTGACTATAATTGCAATGCAATTGGCCAAT
The DNA here is from genome assembly GCA_030864225.1 of Capsicum baccatum var. pendulum. Taxonomy (NCBI): domain Eukaryota; kingdom Viridiplantae; phylum Streptophyta; class Magnoliopsida; order Solanales; family Solanaceae; genus Capsicum; species Capsicum baccatum. The sequence continues at coordinate 230,459,818 of CM061560.1, read as the reverse complement.
TAACTTTCAATTTGGTTAACATTTAAATAGAATGGGCTAAATTAGAATTGAAATTATTTTTCGAATAACCCCAAATCTAATTGGGGTTATATTCTAAATAACCCTAAAATAACCAAATTAGCCCACTTCCCTTTAAAAATTAGGCCAACTGCCCAAGACAACCCCAACCCAATTCAAACAACAGCTACCAGCCCAAACCAGCCTAGTTTCCTTCCCTTTTTCCCTTGACCCAATAACATATTAGCAGCCTACCTAAAACAATATCAGCTCGGCTCAATACAATCTTGACCCGACCCTTTGTATTTCTTTTTTAACAATCTTGCAACAATTCAACGACACAAAAATAGCATAACAGCAGCAACAAAATACGATGCATAAACAGTGATCAGCGATAACCCGAGATTTGACCCTTAACCAACCCGACAGTTTTGACCCAAAACTAGTACCAACCCGATAGACCCATCAACAACCCGACATTTTTAACCCGATATCGACACCCCACCCTTGTTTGAATTTCAAAATTTGAAATTCGTACAAAATAATTTTGAGATAGATGGTGTCCAGCTCATAAGGTAATTCCCTTAAATTTTTGAAATTACCATTCAATCCCATTTTCCCACATCCGTTCAGCATAAATTTGAACCTAAAATATTCCTTCTATAAAAGGGAGGACTGAGCTGAAAAATACCAAGTCTAGGAGGTGAAAAACTTCCCAGCAAAACATCATTGTTTTAGTAAAAAAATTTTCATCATAAGAAAGTCGAGGTGTTCTCGGAGTCATAGAAGTCTTTCGGTGGTGGTGAGGAGATTTAGATGACAACTCAAATCCCGTTTTGCTACTCTGAAACAGGTAACATTCTGTTCTATTTAGTTTTGAGTATCTCTGCTTCGTTTCTCTATTCTGTTGTTGTTTCAATGATGTTGCTTGCTGGGAGTTGTTCACTGTAGTTGGCCTCAAAGGAAGAAGGATTAGGTGATGAATATGGTGCTTTTAACATGTTGATTCGTTGTTAGTCTTATGTTTTAGTTTTTGCTTTTTTTCGTAAAAGTTCACTATTTTGATTCTCTGTTGTAAATCCTTAGCTATTTTTTTTATATAATTTACATATAGTTATGAATATGTATATACTCTTAATATTGCTTTGTGTTGGTAGTGTTTCTCTAAAAAGATCCTTTCTTTGTTTTGTTTTTGTCTATTCTTGAAATTCCGTATTTGTTGTGTGTGAATCTTCAATTGCTAATTGCTATGCTGATATAGATGTTAGGAGTGTTGACTCCCTTATTCAAAAAGAAAAAAAAAAGAAAAAAAGGGTGCTAACTTGTTAATATGCGTTTGTTTGTCGAGCAATTTGCAGTGGGGTTATATTTAGAGTCATGATTTTGAAACATCAAACTTGGAGGCAAATTGTTAATTTTGTTGTCCCACGACCTTTGTTTTATTGGTTTTCTTCAAAAATGTGATTTTATTTTTTCTTTTGTCATTTCCATTTTAGCCGCAATTGAGTACTTTGTTATAGTCATTGCCGTCGTTATGCGAAGAAAGTTGTGCATATGTACATTTTTGAGTTTACTAAGGTTTTAACTTGTCTTTGTTTCCAGTCTTGTATGTTTTAAATACAATTACTGCCAGACTGTGCAATTGTATGCATATGTTGATGAATTGATTAGGATCTTACTTTATCGATTTTTTTTAGAAGCCATGATTTGGCAAAAATGTTTAATCCTTGTTGAACATCCTTGTATCTTGTTCATGTTCCTTCTTTCTGCATCCCTCTCACTAAGTTGTTTTCTTTCTCTTGTTCTGGTTAGTTTTACCCTCCTCCCCATCACAATTCGATTTTACCTAAAAATGAAAAATGTTATAATTTATTTTGCCTATTAAGTATGTGATGTTTTTCGGATACTAGAGTTCAGAATTTTGGCTTTTCTTGACTCCCTCATTGTGAAGATATTATTCAAATGATGCATTTTAGTTTTCTTCAAAATCTGGCTAAACTGTGTAGGCATTTGCAATTGTTGATTTTCTTTCGCTTAGATTCTCTCTGCAGTTTTTTTTGTGTAGTGTGTTGAAAACACTTTATATATGCTATAAAATATGGCAGTTGGGTCTAGTGCATGGATACAGAGAGATTAAAGAAGAAGAAGGGGTTAAAGGCCTATCTTTGAAGCAGCAAAGGAGACTTGAAAGTCTCATTATTTTTACTTTCAGTGGTTCCTTCATTTACTTATTTTCATTCAATCAGTTATTTATTTATTCATTTTGGGCCTCGAAGCCAAAGTTGTAAATTTAATACAGGTGAAGCGGATTTTGGGTAAAAAAGAATCGAAAACATAGATTAGGATAGGTGAAAAATGGATCGAAAGTCCAGTTAGATTAGGACAGGTTTCGATGATTTGAGTCCAATGGCCTAAGTCTTTTACTTCATCCTTCCTTTTCCCTTTTATGTGTTTATTTGCTTATTAGCTTGTTTAGACTTTGTTAAAATCCCTACTAAGTCATCCAAATATATATTACACAAGTCCGTTCCAAAAAAATTAATCACTTTTCAACAAATCAATCTTTTAGAAGTTAGTCAAAAGATGTTTTCAAATAGTCCGGATAACCGCAAGTTAGCGGACGTTTTAGGTGCCTTAAACCTTCGTAAAACGTTAATAGAAATCGCTTACTCAGAATCTTCAAATTTTTAATGATTTATCTATTTTGGATCGTTTAAAGTATCTTAGAAAGGTTTCTAAATTTCTTTTCAAAATTAAGTGGCGACTCTTCAAAAGTCAAAATTTCCGCAAAACAAAAATGGTGACTCTGCTGGGAATTTTAATTAGGTTCTAACCAAATGTTTGATTTTATCTTTTTGACTTGCTGTTTAAATCACATACATGTTTATATGTTTCAATTTTGTGGAATTTAATTATTGCATATCATAGCATAATCTTGCATTAATTTATTAAATTGTTTTGGGGTTTCGTTGATGTCCTGGCCCCTGTTGTTCAACTCTAAATAAAGTGTTGGAAATACGATGGTTTATTAGCACGTGATTCGTCTGATGACTGTTTATATTTTCAAACCCAAGTCGTCCACTTTAGAACCTGGTTCAAACCCACTCTAGACACCTGGGATAGAGCAAAATTAAAACCCTATTTTAGGCATGAGCCTAGGATGACCCAATATTCGAGGGGGTATTGGGCCCATTAGCAAACTTACCCTGCATCTATTGATCCCGAGTCAATTACAGATGAATCATTAAGTGTTGAAGAAATATATGTTTATTTAATTCAGTCCATTATCCTTTGGGGCTCAGGAGAAGGCTTTCTTTTCTTACTTCATATAAGGATGCCTCAATCACACACCAATCGTAGAAGGAATTGAAGCAAGCCAAGAAAGAAATGGATCCATTTGGATGGTTGTATTTAGAGCACAGATATACAAAAATTGCTTGATCATCAACGGATATCGCCAATGACAAGAAATGGACAAAGTTTAGAGGGCGAAAGCTGATAGAAAAGCATTCAAGAACTAATATTTACTATCCCTTGTGTGGGACATTATTTTTTTTCTCATGTTATTTTTTTCCCTTTCCCTAAAGATTGTATCCCTTTTGTGTAACTTTTGTAGGCATATATGTCATTTATGTATACCTATGAAGGTTTTTGAGGGATAATGGACTGGCTTTAAAAGGGCATATATTTTCATCAAAATTCATTAGGCCTAAACCCTTGGCTCAAAAGGGTCACCCCAGTTAGGATATGCGTTATTATAATGTTTTTATATGATATAACTGTCTTATGTATTTATGTGCGTTTGTTTGAATCAAAGGCACATTTATCCACTATGGTCCTATGGATCAATTTGGCTATGACATAAATAACTCTATGTGGTTACTTCTTGTCAAGTATCTTGCATTACTTATAACATATAGAAACTAACACATTTGCCTTTGAGTTATTTTACTTTATAGATGATCAAAAACTACTCCATGTTGAAACAAACCGGCAGAACATCCTTACTTCACCCGGTCAAAAGTTTTCATAAAATCTCATCCTCTGACCATCATTAAAAAATGATAGGAAGCGACGAAGAAAATGCGTTGACCATCAGGGATAATGTAATAGTGGAACAAAGTAAGATGATTGATGAACTCGCGAGAAAATTGGAAATGCTTTAGGAGGAGATGAATCATACTCGAGATTTAGCTAACTTGGCCTTCACTGTCAACGCTCCTGCTCCAGGAGGACATGGGACTCCACTCGAGATCCCTCCCCTTAGTACGCTTATTCTCGGGGACCATCAAATAACATATCATTCGTCTCTGCTCCTCAGCTTGTCCAAAACACCAATCGAGAAATTAACTCAGATACTTACAATCCACAAAATCTATTCCTAGCCCTACAAAATCCATCTCCAAATCTACAAAATCCACTCTCAAATCAACAAAATCCATCTCAAAATTCACAAAACTCAGTTCCAAGTCCACAAAATCTCTCTCAGATTCCACCAAACTCTTCTCAAATTCCATAAAGCGCTATCAATTTCCAAAACTTCCTCCCCCTACCACCCAACCTCCTTTCATCCTCAAAATCAAGCTACCATTCTAAATCCTTCTTATGTCATCATATCCCCTGACATCTATAATCACTTTCCCAATCTCGAGATAGACCATTACAAGGAGAAGGAAAATAAGTGGAGGACCGAGTATGAAAAAAGTTTCTAGCCATGAATAAAGAGATCACGAGGATCAAGGAATCTGACGGAGCAAGTGATAATGATGCTTTAGGGTACGACGATTTATGTGTGCACCTCGAAGTAGATCTACCAAAAGGGTACAAGGTCCTTAAATTTGAAGTGTTCGACGGTATTGGAAATCCAATGGCCCATCTGAAAAGGTATTATGATCAAATAGTTGGGGTAGGAGGAAATAAGGTGTTATTAATACGATTATTCAGTCGAAGCTTAAGCGGTGAAGCCTTAGATTGGTTCACGTCTCAAGAAATGAAAAGATGGTTTAGCTGGGGGGCGTTGGCTAAAATCTTTCTCGATAGATTTGCATTTAACATTAAGATAGATCTTGATCAATACTCACTAGAACGGATCAAGCAGAAGAATGATGAGTATTTTTGAGACTATGCCTTTCATTGGAGAAAAGAAGCTGCCAAAGTACAACCTCCTATGTTTGAGGAGGAAATGGTATCGATGTTCTCTCGCGCTTAGGAGGGAGAAATTTACACTAGAATGGTATTCAGTGTTAGGGAAACTTTTGCAGATTTGATAAAAATTGGGGAATCGCTAGAGAAAGGCATTCAAATGGGAAAGATTGTCAAAATCCCAACATCATCTGAATCTTCTGCATTTTCAAAGAAGAAAAGAGAGGATATGACTGTGGTCTTTACCAATTCTATGGATAAATTAAAGAAGAAATTCAAGCCAAGGAATATTCTTTCCTCACCTCCATCATCAAGTTTTCAGCTTGTATTTTACGCTCAATCCCAATACTAAGCTCCACTTCCAAATATTTTACCCCAGTATCAAGTTCCGCAGCCAAATTATCATCTCACGTTTAAGCTACTCTTCCAAACAACCAAATAAACATCCAAGCTCCTCCAAATTATCATCAAGTACCTCTTCTGCTAATCAAAATCATTGTAACCCCCCATGTATAAACCTCGGAAAAAAGCCTCCTAGAAAATTCACTCAATTAGCTAAAAGTCATACCCATCTCTTCGGAAGATTGATGAAAGCTGGTTATTTACAGCCTATTCCACCACAACCTACAAATCTTAATTCCCGATTCTTTTAGGCCGATCAAGTTTGTGCTTATCATTCAGGAGCGCCAGGGCATAATATTGAAGATTGTATCAATCTGAAATACAATATCCAAGACTTGATTGACCAGAAGATCATCACTCTTTAGGTGCCGACACCAAATGTCACCAGTAATCCATTGCCTAGTCACGAGGGAGCCACGGTTAGCATGACCGAAATAACAGGTGAATGGGTATCTGGCAAGACTATTGCTAAGGAGGATTCACAAAATTCTAAAAATAAAGAAGGAGTGGAAAAGATAAAGAAAGTCGTGGCTGCCTTGAGTGTCTTAAGTAAGAATTTGGAAAGAATTATTGAGCCCATTATGGTCCCAGGAAAAGCTTTTAAGCGTGGGATATGGTACCAGCCAGGAAAGGAAGATAATGGTCTTGGGGATGGGATAAGAAATTTGTTCAAGGGATGTAATGATATACCAGAGGATTTCCCAAAGTCTAATGGGGTGAGGAAGGTTGCACTAGGAGAGGCTTTGCAAAATTGAACTTCCACTTCGCTCATAATCTGTCGCCTTTTGGGGTAGATGAATGGGCAATTACTAGTAGTTTTAAAAATTGATGATGATCCAGAGAAGGGCCTGTGATCCACCCTTTTATGTATCAAACTTTCATTTCGTGTTTTACAGCTTTCAAAAAGGCATGGGCCTGTATTTGCGCTGGTCATGAGCCATAGTTTTTATTTATTTTTCAAAAGGCCTCCCTTTATTTAAGAAGTTATTTTGAATATGATTATATCATTATATTTTATTATCTTGTTATCACCTAGCATGGTGTATTTTGGTAGCAATAATTTAAAAACTTGCCAATGTTATGTTATGAAAAGGGTTAGATGAACAAAGCGAAGGGAATGATGATGAATAGAAGAAGGTGATGAGGAACAGTTAGAGAAAGATATAGAGAAATCTAAAAATCGAGAGACACCCAGCCTGGAGGAGCCCTAATCCTACCTGAGATGGATAGTTAAGAGTGGACTAAACTAATCAATTCCGATGTTGTAAAGAGATACTATATTTGAAGGATGTTTTAGTTTTGTTTCCTTGGTTCATATGTAATCGTTTTTATGGTAGTATTTGATTTATGATGTATAATTGTCTAGAATTTCTTTTCCCTTTCATGTACGAACTATGTTTGACTTGAATTCCCAAGAAAGGGATACGTAGGTGGCCTATGTTGGATTCGGTCAACTCCTTAGGAAAATTTATCCTTTCCTTTCATGTACGAACTACGTTTGACCTGAATTCCATAGAAAGGGATATGTAGGCGGTCTATGTCGGCTTCGGTCAACCCCTTAGGAAAATTTATCCTTTTCTTTTATGTACGAACTACGTTTGACCTGGGTTCTCAAGAATGAGATACGTAGGCGTCCTATTTCAACTTTGGTCAACCCCTTAGGAAAATTTATCCTTTCTTATCATGTATGAACTACGTGATGACCTGAATTACCAAAAAAGAATTATGTAGGTGGCCTATGTTGCCTTTGGTCAACCCATTAGATTTTTTATATATCCTTAGCGTAGTCCTGAACTATGTTTGACCTGATTCCTTCTTCAACAGGATACGTAGGTGCCCCAATGGCTCGATCATGTAACCCCAAGAAATGAAAACTGGGGCAGAATTTTTGAGCTGAAATCTCAAAAATTCACAAGAGGAAGATCATCATCCATCAAAGAGAACGAAGACCAACAAAGATTTTGGATCCTCTCGAGTTGATATCATATCAAACAACTTTAAACTAGGGCGGAAAATTTTGAGGAAGGCCTCAAAATTTTCACCAAACATTGAAATATATTTCAAATTCCCCAACACTAGAGGTCAAAGTCAAACTTTTGAAGTCTTCGGCTGCGACAAAGTCTAGGTAGACTCAATCTCCGGCTATGATAGAACTGTTTAAAGAAACCTCCAACAATGATGATGAGTTTTGAAATTCTTCCATCGAATATAGTCTAAACCAAGAGGAAGATGTTCGTTGAGCTAGTACATGACATGATTGACAGAGATTTTCTAAAACTTTTACAGAATTTTTTGAAACTAGTTTCTAAAAATTAAGACTACTTTCGAAAATCTAAGCAAATCTTTTGCTTAGTGATCGCCTAGGTGTCTATTCAAATGAGGAGTCAGGGTAGAATTTCCAACATGACGGATTACCCAAAAGGTGGCGAGGGGAAATCAGGGATCGAAGGAGGTCAACACGGAGTTGTTTCATTCAAAACTAATCATTTTTCTGTGGATGCAGGGTTAAGAGCACAAAATGGAAATCTTTTTCAAAATATACCCAAGCGAGTTGCGAGCCACACCATAGCATATAATGCTCAAGAATGGTATTTTTGGGTAGGCCAAAAAATGGATTTAATACCTATTTATCGAGGAACTTTTGAATTGTCTATCTTATTTCTTGAGACTATGAAAGACAAACAAAGGCGCTTTATCTTCTTTATAAATATTGTATTTAGAATTTTCCTAAATAATAGTTGCTAGCTAAAACGACTTTATGTCTACTAAATATTTACCTTGTGTGCAAGTACATTCAAGGGAGTCGACACAATAAATACAACAATCAAAAGGATCACTCAATAGGAGGAAGAGTAGAAAGTCATCCTCAATATTCGTCTTAGAGTGAAGCAAACGGTATTTGAGTAATCCTCAAACAAGGACTTTACCCTATTTACTTTCATCCGATGGATTTTCTATTTAATTATATCTTCAACAAAAAATGATTAATAGCAGAATAAGTTATTCAAAATAGGATGCTCAGTATTTGTCATTAAACTATCATAAAGCTTGACTGTGGTCGCCAGTGAGAGTGACATTGTGTCTACTAACTGTCTACCTTGAGTACAGGTACATGTAGGAAGCAAAATGCAGACAAATGAATTCAGGTGAAACTATTTTCAAATTACTGAAAGAACCATTTTATATCATCTCATTTGCCGAGAGGGCCATTTCATGCAAATGCCGATAGGGCCATCTGATATCATCTCATTGACAAAAGGGCCATATCATGCCATTGATAAGAGGTCTATTTCATATCATTGCCAAGAGGGCCATTTCATGCCATTACCAAAAGGGCCATTTCATGCCATTGCCAAGAGGGCCATTTCATATCATTGCCAAGAGTGCCATTTCATGCCATTGTCAAGAGTGCCATTTCATATCATTGCCAAGAGTGCCATTTCACATCATTACCAACAGGGCCATTTCATGCCATTGCCGAGAGGGGAATCTCATAGCATCTCATTGACGAAAGGTCCATATCATGCCATCGACAAGAGGGCTATTTCATATCATTGCCAAGAGGGCCATTTCATGCCATTGCCGAAAGGGCCATTTTATGCCATTGCCAAGAGGGCCATTTCATATCATTGCCAAGAGGGCCATTTCATACCATCGCCAAGAGGGCTATCTAATGTATGTGGACATGCAAGACACAAATGCTAGTTTCAAGGAAATCATCAGCAATCAATATCTATTGACACGCGAGACACAAATAATGGCATAAAAGATATCATCAAAAATCAATATCTTTTGGCATACGAGAGACAAATATTGGCATCGAGGATATCATTAGCATCTAATATTTATTGACACATGAGACAAAAATGCTAGCGTGGAGGATATCATCAGTATCTAATATCTATTAACATGCAAGATAGCATACGCTGGCATTGAGGGTATCTCATTATTTTATGAATCGACATCTGAATACATAAAAACACATCATTAAAAGGATGTCTTTAAGTCGCTATCTGAAAGCGAACGACATATGAGACTTCCTAGAAATTAATAATCCTAGGGTTATATATAAGTCATATTATTTAAAATAGGATAGTGTGCAAGATTTCCTATAAGTTAATAGTCCATATGTCATCCGTAAGATGCAATGACATCCTAACCAGATAGTGTGCAATTTACCCTAAGATCGATAGTTTAAAGGTCATCCATAAATCATAGCTAAATCTTTACCGGAGAATATGCGAGTTTATCGAATTGATACATCCAAGGGTTCTCTATAAGCCGCGTCATATCCAGGATTGATTATGTGCAGAATTACCTAAGGACTAGCAATTTGATAGATATCTATAAGTCATATTGTATTCAAGGTCGAATTATGTGCAAGAATACCTTAGAGCTAGCGATTGGAGGGATATCTGTAAGCCATCTCTTATCCAAGATTGGATAATGTATAGGATCACCTAGAAGCTAGCAATTCAAGGAATATCCATAAGTCACCTCGTATCCAACATCAAATGATGCACAAGACTATCTAAGGATTAATAATTCAAGGAGAATCTATAAGTCGTATCGATACAAAAGATGTACAAGACTTACCCGATGTCATATGCAAAGAATCATTGTTTGAAATTGGAGAGGTTATCATTCCACATACAACCAGCATTATAGTTGACCAAAGGGTTTCCGCATCAGCATAAGATTACATAATTGGGGGGGCCGTTTTTCATAAAGTATTGTCGATGTCCGAATGGGCCACCCCACTGTGAAGACATATTCAATGGACAAACGAGATAGTTACACGAAAACCAAGAGATTTATTGTGTCTGTTATTGTAAGTTATTTCCTTCCAAATAGGTATATGAGAGGATAACTTCAGGCAATAACACACGTGGAGATATGGTAAAAGACTATATACCTCTTTCGTGAATTATGTTTAGCACTAACACTTTTTGTTTGAAATATTATCGAGAACATTTGAGAGGATAAAAATCTCAAATCAAAACCACAGGTGCGAACGACTCCAGATAGGACGCAGCACAACGTGGAACTCTTTCTTAGCAGCAAATCGAGACATAGTCTAGAGAGGGATGACAAACTCTCTCGATGCGAGCTAAAGGATGATCACCAGCACCATATAACCACATCCCTATTAGAAGGCATGCGGGTATTTTGGGATATTCTGGTTTCAGCTTCACGTTCAGGATATTTCTAAACTCATACCGAGGTAACCTTCTCTTTCTTCCAAATTTGAGTGATAGTACACCTAGAGTTTTGGAAATTATGTCAAAGTAAGTTCTTTCCTATGGATGTGAAAGATCCCACATTCATGGTTAAGAGTTTACAATCCTCTTTTTCATGACTCGAACAACTTGTCACTTATCTTGAGACAAAGATTATCTTAAATAAAAGACTATTTTTCTACCGATTGAGTCAAACTACAAGCAGTCTGATTCCCTGAGTCTCGGGGATATGTAGGCTGGGGCCTATTTTGAACACTCGATTGCATTCCAACCTCCCCCCAAATCTCTTTATTCACCTATATTTTGATTTCACCAAAAACTCTAAAACCGAGATAGCTTGTGAATTTTTTGAAAATCATGCTTTAAATCAAGCTTTATGAACTATAAGTGGCCTGAATTCTCATGTAACCTAAGATATATAGGAAACTTGATACCGAGGTCTGACCATAACTCTATGAAGCTCGTGTGAAAGCCAACCTCTTTCAGATTCGAATATGTGGTCGGACAAAAATTAGGAACATCAACCTCCCTTTGCCCAGGGTTACTTGCATCTACCCTACCCAAAGGGAGGGATAGTTGTTGACACCTAAGTTTTGACCTCTACGACTAAATTTAATCATAAGTATCTTTAATGTTTAATAAAATTAAAATATTTATTTCATACGGATAAATGAGCTCTAAAATATTTATTTGGGTTAATTTTATCATTTAATTAATGATTACGCATTTTCGTATTTACATATGTGAACTTGTGAAAATTTATCTACTTAAATGAACATTTTTATCAAAATTGAATTTTTACTGATCAAGCTTGAAATTAATTCAAACGGATAAAGTCTTGATTTAAATATAATTTAATCTTAAAAATAATTTATTTGGATAAATATTTATTTAATTTTATTAAATCGAGGATCTCAAGATTAAAGAAAGTATTAATTCATATTGAATTTTAATTTAATTTAGCCAATCTATTGGATTTGACCATAATTAGCATCAAATTGGCCATAATTGTAATGCAATTGGCCAATTAACTTTCAATTTGATTAAAATTTAAATAGATTGGCCTAAATTAGAATTGAAATTATTTTTCGAATACCCCCAAATTATTGGGGTTATTTTCTAAATAACCCCAAAATAACCAAATTAACCCACTTCCCTTTAAAAATTAGGCCAACTACCCAAGATAACCCCAACCCAATTCAAACTACAGCTACCAGCCCAAACCAGCCCAACTTTCTTCTTTTTTTCCCTTGACCCAATAACACATTAGCAGCCCACCTCAAACAATATCATCTTGGCCCAATATAATCTTGACCCGGCAACAATTCAATGACACAAAAATAGCATAATAGCAACAACAAAATGAGAAGCACAAACAACGACAAAAAAAATAGCATAACAACAACAAGAAAATAAGAAGCACAAACAACGGTCAATGATAACTCAGGATTTGACCTGAAACCAACATGACAGTTTTGACCCGAAACTAGAACCGACCCAACCTAACCATCAGCAACCCGATATTTTAAACTTGATATTGACACCCCACCCTCATTTGAATATAAAAATTTAAAATTCATACAAAACAGTTTTGAGATAGACGGTGTCCAGCTCGTAAGGTGGTTCCCTTTCCAAAATTTTCAAAATTACCCTTCAATCCCCTTTTCCTACGTTAGTTGGAGCATAAATTTGAACCCAAAAAGTTTCTTTTATAAACAGGAGGATTGAGCTAAAAAATACCAAGTATAAGAGGTGAAAAACTTCCCAGTAAAACATCATTTCTTTAGTAAAAAAATTTTCATCGTGAGAAAGTCAACGTGTTCTCGGAGTCGTAGAAGTCTTTTGATGGTGGTGAGAAGATTCTGAAGACAACTCGAATCCCGTTTTGCTGCTCCAAAATAGGTAATATTCTGTTCCATTTAGTTCCAAGTATCTCTACTTTGTCTCGCTATTCTGTAATTATTTCTATGATGTTTCTTGCTTGGAGCTGTTTAGTAGTCAGCCTCAAAGGACATAGGATTATGTGATGAAGATGGTTCTTTTAACAGGATGCGTTGTTAGTCTTATGTTTTAATTTTTGCTATTTTTTGTAAAAGTTCACTGTTTTGATTCTCTGTTGGAAATCCTAAGCTACTTTTTTTTTTAAAAAAATAATTTACATATAGTTATGAATATGTATGTAGTCTTAATATTGCTTTGTGTTGGTAGTGTTTCTATAAAAAGGTCCTTTTTTATTTTGTTTTTGTCTATTCTTGAAATTCCGCATTCGTTATGTGTGAATCTTCAGCTGCTAATTGCTATACTGATATAGATGTTAGGAATGTTGACTCCCTTATTAAAAAAAAAAAGAAAAAAATGGGTGCTGACTTATTAATATGCATTTGTTTGTCGAGCAATTTGCAGTGAGGTCATATTTAGAGTCATGATTTTGAAATATTAAACTTGGAGGGAAATTGTTAATTTCATTTTCCCAAGCCCTTTGTTTTATTGGTTTTCTTCAAAAATGTGATTTTGGTTTTTCTTTTGTCATTCCCATTTTAGCCGCAATTGAGTACTTTGTTGTAGTCGTTGCAGTCGTTATGCCAAGAAAGTTGTGCATATGTACATTCTTGAGTTTACAAAGGTGTTAACTTGTCTTTGTTTTCTGTATTGTATGTTTTAAATACAATTACTATCAGAATGTGCAATTGTATGCATACTGTTGATGAATTGATTAGGAGTAGACTTTATCGTTTTTTTTGAAGCCATGATTCGGAAAAAATGTTTCACCCTTGTTGACCATACTTGTATGTTGTTCTTGTTCCATCTTTCTGCATCCCTCTGACAAAGTTATTTTCTTTCTATCGCTTTGGTTAGTTTTACCCTCCTCACCGTTTCGATTCAATTTTGTCTAAAAATAAAAAATGTTATAATTTATTTTACCTATTAAGCATGCAATGTTTTTGGGATACTAAAGTTTAGAATTTTGGATTTTGCTTGACTCCTACATTGTGAATATATTATTCAAATGATGCTTTTTAATTTTCTTCAAAATCTGGCTAAACTGTGTAGGCATTTGGAATGGTTGATTTTCTTTCGTTTAGATTCTACCTGCAGTTTTTTTTTGTATAGTTTGTTGAAAATACTTTATAGAATCTATTAAATATGACAATTGGGCCTAGTGAACGAATAAGATCCTATGTAGATAGTAATTTTCATTCTTTGCGTAAGGCATAAGCTTCTTGATAGCATCAATTATTTGTTCTTTGAGCCATGTTCCATGAATTTTCTTTACATCGGTCTGGTGAATACATTTGAAAATTGAAGTTATTCTTACACATCTTCTTTATGTGTCATTAAATTTGAGTTTATCTTTGCATTCATATACTTGGGAATTTAGATGTTTGCTCATGTTGTTTCCATGTATGCCATCAAATATGAATTTACCGTTGTTAAAACTAGCTTTGATATATTTTATTGCCTACTATTAAGAAAGACACATGATATTTTAGCATTCTTAAATATTAGTTAGAACATGTATTAATTACCTTATTTTTCTTTCCTTTTCTTTTATATGTGGATACATACGAGTCTAAACGGATTCTATTCCCATTGTTGCATTATCAATGTGGGCCATTGAGGCCCATCCCTTATGAGTCAATTTCAAAGGATCTAAGGAGACAATCTCATAGTGCATGGATACGGGGAGATGGAAGAAGAAGAAGGGGTTAAAGGCCTATCTTTGAAGCGGCAAAGGAGACTTGAAAGTCTCATTTTTTTACTTTCATTGTTGCCTTCATTTTTTTATTTTCATTCAATCAGTTATTTATTTATTCATTTTGGTCCTCGAAATCAAAGTTATAAATTTAATACAGGTAAAATAGATTTTGGACCAAAAAGGTTCGAAAACATAGATTAGGACAAGTGAAAAATGGGTCGAAAACCCAATTAGATTAGGACAAGTTTCGTTGATTTGGGCCCAATGACCTAAGTATTTTACTTCCTCCCCTCTTTCCCCTTTTATGTGTTTATTTACTTATTAGCTTGTTTAGACTTAGTTGAAATCCCCGCCAAGTCGTCCAAATCTATTTTATACAAGTTTTTTCCCAAAAAATCAATCACTTTTCAACAAATCAATCTTTTTGAAGTTAGTAAAAAGATGTTTTCAAACAGTCCGGATAACCGTAAGTTAGCGGACATTTTAGGTGCCTTAAACCTTCCTAAAACATTAATAGAAATCGCTTACTCAGAATCTTCTTATTTTAAATGATTTTTCTATTTTGGATCGTTTAAAGTATCTTATAAAGGTTTCTTAATTCCTTTTCAAAACTAAGTGGCGACTCTTCAAAAGTCAAAATTTCCGCAAAACACTGTTCAAATCCAAATTCCAAGTTCAAAATATCAAATTAGGGGGTTAATTCGACCCTCATTCCAATTCCCACACCCACGTACTCCATTAATTCAAAAATAATCTATTCAAAGCATGAGCGACTCATGATAACCATAAACAATTCAATAATTATCCATTCCAAAACCCTCAACCCATGTCAAAACCCACATTCAGTTCCATACAATTAAACTATTTAAAACACGTGCTTTTCAAAAAATAAGCTTTGGGGAAGAGTAACATGCCCAAAAGTATCATAACAATGGAGAGAAATCACCCTTGAGATCCCTAATTGACCAACTTCTTGGAAACCCTAAGTGTTCTTGACCTTAGAGATTTGAACGAGTCTGAGAAGTTATTTTGACTTATTTCAGAGTGATAATGATACCCTAAAAAGGTTTTAAGTCGTGGTTTACTATTGGGGAAGAAGGAAAATATCCAAAGTGACCTTAATGAAACACTGAAAAATTATCCTCCACTTGCCACGGGTAACCTTACAACTCGTAAGGTTACATTACGACTCGTAACCTCTAGTCGTAGTTTGGACTGTAACCATGGGGAACCAACAATGGTCTAGATATGAGTCATACCATTCGATTCATACTCAAACATTATGATTCGTTAGGTTCAACTGCAGTTAAGGCAAAATCAATTGGGCACTACACTGGTTAGGCTACGACTAAGAACGATATGACTCGTATAGAGTCTTTAAGACTCGTTAGGAGTCAACCATAATAATAACAAAAACTTTACCAATCCATACTAGTCAAGCTATGATTAGGGTCATATGACCCGTAATGACACCCTACGACTCGTAGGGAGAGTCGTAATCTTGGCAGTAAGCCCATAGATCAAGAAATTTTGAAAGACCGAAATCCGAGGTATTTAATTCTCCCTCCCTTAGGATCATTCATCCTCGAATAATGGGTCAAGGCATATATTAACACGGTTTAACACAGATAACAACCACACTTACCTTTAACAAAGACAAAAAATAAAGATATTAAGAAATACATATGCCTTGAGCACGATTATCCAAGGAGGGAAAAAGGAATGGATATTTGGACTTCATGTCCTATCAGGATTTCTAAGTATCTTCTTCAACCTTATTATTCCTCCGTACAACCTTCACTAAAGCCACATCCTAGGTCCACAACTGACGGGCTTACTGATCCAAGATCTCAACCAGGACTTCCTCATAAGACTAGCAATTTGAAACAACAAGACTCTTCAAAGGAAAAACTAAGAAAGGATCACCCACACACTTCCTCAATATCGAAACATAGATGAATAGAACGCAACTTAGTCAGCAGCTCCAGCTCAAAATCCATATGTCCCACTCGCCTTAAGACACGGAAGGGACCAATACACAGGGGACTGAGTTTCCCTTTCTTTCTAAATTACATCACTCCCTTCATGGGAGATACTTTCAAGAACACTAAATCCTCTATATTAAACTTTAACTCCCTATGCCTCACCTCTGTATAGGATTTTTGGAAACTTTGGGTGGCCTTAAGTCTATCCCGAATCAGCTTCACCTTTTCCATGGATTGGTGAACCAAGTTGGGACAAAATAATCTATTCTCACCAACCTCAAACCACTCAATAGGAGACCTACACCTCCTATCATAAAGGGCTTTGAAAGGAGCCATCCCGATACTAGATTGAAAGCTATTATTATTAGCAAACTCTATGAGGGGAAAATAATCAACCCAACTAGAACCAAAGTCGATTACACATGACCTTAGTATATATTCCAAAGTTTAAATCATTCTATCCACTTGTCCATTCACTTAAAGGTTGAAAGCGGTGCTAAGGCTCACCTTAGTTCCCAAGCCTTTCTAAAAAGAACACAAAAAATAAGATGAGAACTAAGTACCTTGATCAGATATGATGGAAATATGAGCACCATGTAACTTGTGGACTTCCTAAATGAAAAAATTAGCATACAAATGCTGATTCTTAAGGGTTTGCACTACTATACGGAGGTGATCGACATGATCCTCACCACTCTTAGAATAAACCAAGATGTCATCAATAAATACAATGATGAATAAGTCTAAAAACTGATGGAGAACCCAATTCATAAGATCAATAAATGCTGTCGGTGCATTAGTCAAACCAAAAAACATCACTAGAAACTCAAAAAAAACATACTGGATTTGAAAAGAAGTCTTAGGGATATCCACCTCCCTAATCTTCAATTGATGATAACTCGATCAAAGGCCAATCTTAGGAAAGTAATTCTCACTGTGTAGCTGCTCAAACAGGTCATAAATCCTAGGATGAGGATACTTATTCTTCACTGTCACCTTATTTAACTGGTGGTAATCTATACACAATCGAAAGGACCCATGCTTCTTATGTACAAAGAGTAATAGAGTACACCATGAGGAAACACTAGGGAGAATAAAACCCTTATCACGAAGATCTTTAACTACCCTTGATTTCTTTCAACTCAGCTGGAGACATTCTATTGAGAGGAATAGAGACAGGATGAGTATTTTGAAGAAGACCAATTCCAAAATCTATTTTTCTATCGGGAGGGACACTAGAAAGATCATCAGGAAATATTTTGGGAAACTCACAGATTATAAGGACAGATGACAAAGAGGTACCCTAGGAATTAGAATCTTTAAACCAAACCAGGTGACACAAACACCCCTTAGAAATCTGTTTTCGGACTCTAAGATATGAAATAAACCTTCTTTTAGGCACTAGGGAACTACTTTCCCACTCAATAGCTGGTTCATCTGGGAGTTAGAAACTGAACCTTAGGGTCCTACTGTCAAGAGACACATAGCACGAATGGAGTCAACCCATCCCCAAGATAATATAGAAATCTAACATCTCCAACTTTATCAAATTCACCCACGTCTCCCTATCACAGATAGTTATCATGCAACCCCTATAAACTCTCATAGCCATAATAGAGTCACCCACCAGGGTTGTAACACCTTAAAAATACACCATGGATGCCGCACGATGCTTAAATTCCCAAAAGACCACAAGCTAACGCATGAACGGGTACCTACTTCGAATATTAAATAATATACTAATAATAAAGATTTAAGTAGAAAATCTACTGATAATTCCATAAGGTTTTAGAAACTAAAAATAATACTAAATCATAGCTTTGAATGTATGTAAACATACTCAACATACTGATAAAAATACAACTGATAAACTGACTATCTGTCTGAATGTCTGAAAGCCTCTAAAACTGACTGATCGTGGAATTGATGGGACAAACCTCTAACTAACTCTGACTGACTAAATAATTGAACTGATTTCATAAATGAATATAAGATAAACCCATCCTCGAATGATAAGGACTCTCCACTATTGCTATTGCCGATAATGTAATACCCCACATTTTAAGCTAGTCTTTGAACCTTCATTCCTACGCGTATAAGCTATGATCTAAATGATTCCCATGTGAATATAAGTTTCATGATCTTTATCCTCATATTTTATTTATTTTTGAGGTGTAAAATTTTCACAAGAATCACTTAGAACAAAGTTGATCTTAGAGCCTTTGATTCATCTAAAGTTTGGCATTTGATCCTATAAGGGTCTACTTTAAATGTGTATTAATTTTTATATAAATAGAATTTTGCAGCTCAATATAGACTAAATTTTATGTAATTGAATTAGCTTTCCAACAATACCAATTTTGCCAAAATCTGATTCATAAGCAAAAAGTTATGGCATTTTCCGTGTGAGGCAGTAAGTCGACGCAATATCAACGTAATGCATCGACATGCGCGTTAAGAAACTATTTCACATGCTAATTCAGTTTTTAAAGGGTCTAGGAGCACTTTGGTCACTTCCCCTCACCCAAATCCGCCCATAGCACTTAATTTCAGCCCCCCAAAGCATTATACACTCAATTATTCATCTATTCTCTCAAAGAAAAACCCTAGCCTCCTCAAGAACACCAAGAAATTCATCAATTTGTCTTCAAGAAAAGCAAGAACTCAAGTTTTATAATTCAAGAATGCTTTCAATATTGTGTTTCTCCTTTAATATTAAAGCTTTAAGGTATGTGGGAGTTCATCCATGGGTCCTCTTTCACCCATGGAGCCCAAAAACTCTTTTGTTTTAATTAAGGAATGAATTTTCCATTACTATGATATTTTGTATAGTCAAGAAAGATTGAATTTCATGTTTTCATGATGTTTTTAATCTAATTCATCCCATGTAAGATTCCATGAAAGATTTTAAATTTCTCATGCTATGAATATAAATTTTCCATGCTTTATTCAAGTAAATTCCATGATAGATCCTAAATTCATGATGTTTAGTAATATTCCCATGTTTTAAATTCATGCCCTTCAAATGTTTGATGAAATTCCTATATCATGTTAAGTTAATTTCAAGATGAATCCCCAAGTTATGAATTTTTTCATGTAACTCTATTATTCCCTCACGATTAAGACATTCTTGTGTTCAAGTTATGAACTTTACATGTTTTGATGAAATACCCATGTCCTATTTCAAGTGAATTACATGTGAATTCCTCAATTCATGATTTTAGTTATGTAATCATGCTATGCTCCCATGTTTAAGATATTGCTATGTCTAAGTTCATGATCCCCACGTGTTTGGCGAATTGCCCCATATTAAAGTATTAATCTCCATGTGCTTGTTAGAATGCCCATGTGAATTGAATAGGGTAATCATGACACATTACCATTTGTTCTCATTCATGTATAGGTCCATAACCTCCAAGTGTTTGATAAAATATCTCAGTGAATGAATTGTGAACAATTGACTATGGCTATGCTTTTAAATATCATGCTATACTATACTTTTCATGCTATTGAGTCCTAGGGGAATTCAATACCCAAAAATCTAGATGCTTACCTAGAGCTACAGTAGTTAAATAATAGTTTCAGTAATGTCACGATCATTAGTACTTAGTCAGTTATAGAACTCAGTTAACTCAGTCAAGTTCAATCAGTCAACACGAACAGTAATAGTTCAATCAAGCCTAGTACAGTCCAGTTTTAGTCCCAACATCAGTTATACATTAATAATTACCTAAGAATTTGTATGCACTATTATTTTCAGAATATCATGAACCTAAGCTTATCAGTTATCAATTATCAGTTATCAGTGCATGCACGGTCTAGTATTCCACTGTCTTTTAGTTGAGAGTAAAATTTAGCATTGAGCGAGTATAGGGATGGCGGTTTCCCCATCAGATAGGTAGAGCCATTAGTAGTAGTCCCTATACTCTAGAACAATGTAGTCAACATAGGATTTAAGGAGTCACACATCAGTTCAGTCTTGACTACCTTCCAAGGGTCACCCGTTACTTTAGGCTTGACACCCTTAGTCCTTCGGGACAACACAATACATCAGTATAGTGGATCCACATAGCCAGTGTTAGTACCCGTGGATTGGTACTGACACCCTTCTAATTGGGGTTATAGGTTAGGCCCCAATTAGCTTAGATTGGGACATATCAATTAGATAAACACTCTCACAATTTTAATTTCAGCTTCAGTCTTAGTATAGAACTCAATTCAGTTCCACAGAATTAGGACTATAAAAAAAAGTCACCTAGTTATCAGTTATCGCAACTATCAGTTACTCAGTTATCAGAACTTAATGATCAGTTCCAGTATGAGCTTAGTTACAATCCTAATTACAGTCTTAGTTACAGTCTTAGTTATCATCTTAGTTATAGTCTCTGTTACAATCTCAGTCCAGTAATTAGATCAGTAACACAGTTTAGTTTTAGGGTTGCTTGACCATAACGTACAGTTATCAGTTATTCTGTTATCAGTGTTTCAGTACTTTAGATTACTAACTATTTCAGAATCATGTTATACGCTTGGTCTTGTATTCTTAAATAATATAGTTTTTTCATGAATTCATTCTTAGTTATCGTATGTTGCTCGGTTAGGCCTTACCTTTTATGCATAATACTCTACAGTTTTAGTCCAGTTATTCAGACTAAGTACAGTTCAATCTTACATGCCCAGTATTAAGCTATCAGTCATTCAGTTAATAAGATAAGTTAGTATGTTTCTCCGTTCGTTCTTAGTGTGATTGTATATTCAAATCCTCAATTTATATCAGTCTCCATCACATAGTTCCAGACCTAGTATTCATATAGTATCCATGTTTTATCATACCCCAGTTTTAGTTATACTAATATCATAAAGTAAAGTTTACAGAAACTAAGTGTAGAGATTCACCATCTTGTCAGAAAATGGTTGTCACTCTTGCTTTAAGATATTTTAGTTTTTAGTTTATTCCATCCTATTGGTGAGTCTACTTACACTTAGCATGCATGTTTTACAATTACATATGAAATTAGTTTTACTTAGTGCATTCACCCCTGCATACTCAGTACATTCCAGAAATACTGATCCATATATATGTCTGTGTGGCTACATTGTTTCATAATGTAGGTACCAGTTGTAGCCCGCATATCACGATCAGACAATTATAGATTCCATATAGTAGGTGATGAGTTCTCTTACTTTGAGAACACCAGATAGTTTTAGTTTATGTATAGTTTATTTACTTTCATGTGTATTGATTAGCGGTAGTTGGACGCTTGTCCCATCTATCTATAGTCATATAGTAGAGGCTTCATAGATGTCATTCAGAGTGATTCATGTAATTTTAGTTATTTTCTGTAAGATTTATCAGATTATAAAGCTTTATTAGTATTGTATCTATTTTGGATTTTCAGTATGTTTATGTTTCCGCACAGTAGAACAACTATCTATTATGCTAAAATTTAGTTTCTTAACATTATGCCAGTTCATGGGTTGGCTTGGGATCACGTGTGGTTCCAAGCACCGTGTGATGACTAGGGGGTAGTCTCAGGTCATTACAGATAAGCTGATCTGCCTAAGCACGTTCAAGAAACTGAGCATGCGAACCTATGATATCAAACATCATAGCTCAAGAAAGAAGTATGTGGCCAGTACTTTGAATATACTAGTATATGAGATAAGGTTAGGCTGAAATGTATGAGTTATATGCATGAGATAATGATTGAATGAAAAGCATGAGATAGCTAAGTATAAATGCATGAAAACTATAAAATCAGAGAATGCATAACCAAGCATAAAATATATTCTGATATAGTTTGTAAACTGAAATACTAAAACACTGATAACTGAGTAACTGATAACTGTATGGTATGGTCAAGTAAACCTGAAACTGAACTCTATAATGAATACTGAACTGAGACTGTGGAAGTTAGATATAACCGACATTCCCCAAATCTATTACTGGGGTCCAACCTGTAACCTCAGTTGGAAGGGTGTTAGTACCGTGCCACGGGTACTAACCTTGGCCATGTTGATCCACTAATTTAATGTCCCGAAGGACTAGGGTGTCATATCTAACTGAAGGGGGACCCCTCAAAGTCTATGGTGGTACCATAGGACTAGAACTTAGGGACTGCTACTAATGTCTCCTTTCTACTAATGGGGGATACACTATCCCTACGTTTACTTGGTGCTAAGTTTTACTCCCAACTGAAAGACACTGATTTCTAAACTGGCCTTAGTTTAACTTTGTCACGATTGAACATAACAACTAGCTGAATGACGATGTTCATTATTTATCTGAAATCATTCTGTAATTATTGGAAACTATATGAAAAGCTAAATTTCAGGTATTCATAACCCCCAACACTAAATAGAAATAACAATAAGGACATATGAAGCCTTAAATACCGTAAAAGGGATTATTGTTAAAAATGACTCTTAGACATTTCATCAAAAACATAAGGGTCATGAATTAAAGCATCTGAATAGTTTAAAACATGTAATAATCACATGGCTGAAATACAAAAGCCATAATTCAAGAATTTAACATAAAAGCATCATCATTCCAATATGTAAGGTCCAATTCCATTGAAAACAATTGTAAAAATGATGTATAATCAAAATTCCTAACAATTCATGGGGTTAATTTATCATAAAACATATAAAATCTCACAATTTGGTATAAAGGAAGGATTCTTGAACTCCATGGGTGGAAAGGGCCAATGGATGAACATCACACATACCTTTAATACCTAAATCTAGAAAGGGACAACTTTCTTGAAAGTTCTTGGATGGTGAAGCTTGAATCCTTGAGTTTTCTTGAAGGGGAGAGGATTTGATTTGATGAACTAGGGGAAAGCATAGGGTTTATTTGAGAGTAAAACTGGGAAAAGTGGGGAAATAATGCCTTATCATCAATTTAATCTCATGATTTTACAAATTGGGGTGCTGGGAAAAGACAAGACTGCCCTTCTATAATTTAAATTCACAACTGGAATACCGATCAGGCTACCATCGCGACGCACCAAGGTTGACATTGGTATAACCAACGCGATACACCACAATCATGGTGAGGTTCTGGAAACAAAATCCAATCATGCCTCAATCCTCATTCAAAAAATCTAAAACTTCCTCAAGTCATGCTCCTTACACCCCTGATCATGAAATAAATTAAAAATTTATGTCCAAGGGTCGGTAAGGTCACTTTAAAAATCATCGAAGTTAAGAATCCAAAAGTAAAACTAAATCCCCAACACTTGGTTAAATTTTTAGGATCTAAGCCTCTTATGCATGCATTATGAGTTGAGCTGAGCTAACATAATTACGGGTATTATAATATCTCCCCCCTGGGAGTATTCATCCTCGAATAAGACTAATTAAGATGAGAATACTAAGGGAACTGAAATCACATACTGAACATGCATAACTAAAAACCTGGTTACATAACTGAGTTTGAGACATGATACATGACTGAACTAATTTTGTGAATACATGCAATAACATGAAAATGGTTATAAGGCTAAGATAAAAGTGAGGGAGTCAACTTATGAGTACTTATTAATTCTAGTTGGATCTTGTTTCATGAAAAAAGTTATGAGGTTTAGGGCACAAAAACTTGGGGGTATCTCAATCATCTCCCCCTTGGGATAGTTCATCCCCCGAATAATACTGACTTGGCTAAAACACTGAGGAAATACTGAGATGATACACAGGACACTGACGAGATGAACCATGACTGAATACCCAAAACCTGAAACTAACGCATGACGTATGAATTGATCTAAATTCATAGTTTACATGGATAGGAATAGATTACCTCTTGAAATGGCTACACTCAACTGGAGCATTTCTTTAATGCTCTTTCTCAAATGTTCTAATAACGTTAGAGAGCAGGGAATCTTGGGCATGACATGAATAGGACATCTGCATAAGGAATCCCAACATGGCAATAGTTGTGTGACATGGAACACAACCTATGGAACATAAGCTAGGCTAGAATTACCATGCCTTGGACAATGCATCTACTACTTTCAAGCTTAACCATACTCCTTGAATACTCCCTCAACTATACTTTCCACTTTACTACCGCATTTCACTTTAGGCTACTAAAAATATCCTCATAAGCACTAATACCTCTATCTACTAAAATCTGAGCTGAACTAAATTCTCTCACTATGCTCAAGCCTACTCAAATCTACAAAATGTACACATAGTACTGTAATACTAGTTTGAGTCGTGAATTCAACACACCCTGTATTTTTATAACCTCCCATCTCATGAATAATTCTTATTACATCTTCAATATCTACATTCAACCTCTTACTAGCCATTCACTAACATACAATGCATATATCCAGTTACACACCAATATGACATTCAAGCCTAACTTCATAACTACATATAAACTTCTAAACAATACCCATAAAATCATCTTTCTCATATCTTTTAATACCTCTAGTACCACAAACTTCCATACACTGCCCCCAAGAGTACATATTCTGAATTTCAACTAACCATAACATGTATTAAAAACCTTACCTCAATAGTTCTTCAAACCTATATTCTTAGGTAAACCAAGCATGCAACAATCTTTTCTTAACATGAAAATCTTACTCTCTCACATCTAAACAAATTACTCATTATCTCTAATATTTCATTAGGTGAGGTCACTAAAAAGTTAGAACATGAGGACCTAAAACATGAAGGGCTACTATATATAGCCTTGATACTTAACAAAGGTATGAGGAATAAAGTATTAACATCATGAATTCATCAAAGAGATCTAAACTGAGGACATACATGACATAGTCTGAATGTCGGTGATCACTAAGAGGATAACATGAGTTATGGGAACTAAACATACTGTAAAGCATGAGCACATGAGTCATGATTTGCATGACCTTAGTTTGGAGTTCATAAATTCATGTAATATGATTCAGACAGCTGAGTGAACAGGAACTCCTTATACTAGGAACTGGAAATGTACATGATTTTCTATAAAGCGCATAAATATGAGCCAAAATCATGGAATTGTGACGTAAGGCATGAGTAGATATCGTGATGACTAAAAACTTTGCACTGAGATGAAAATGGGTAGGGCATCTTCCTCCCCTACCGAGGTTCTACAACACACTGGCATTACTACTAAAATTTAGAAGCCTGATTTGGTTACTTATTTTATCATATCCCTCTTAGCTTTAAACCATTATTTTAAGTCTATGGGCCCCTTTTTATAAACGCTAAACTGAACTGTCACCACTTTACTCTAGAGTATGGGGTATAATGAGGCACATAAATGATAAAGTCACCCTGATAAACTATGCCTAATAATGTAAGACCCACTGCTATTAGTTCCTTCTGATATACAGCTCTCAATTTTTTGTAGCCTCAACAATCATCATACCATAACTGAAACACTGACTAAATTAGAATCTCCAGGAGTATCACCATACCATGAGTCCTTACAATGTAGTCCTTCAACTCTATCTATTTTCTTAATCTTCAAAGATTCAAGCTTAGATTCTAACACTTAACATGTATATTCTCAAACTCTTAATGAACCGTACTAACTTTCTTTATAGCCTACTAGTACAAACACACTTCCCATTACCTTATGACTTAGAGCCTGGTGCTCTATCTCAACTATCATTCTTAAACTTAGGCACTAGCATACTGGCTGGACACAGAGCTAGGGATGAGAATTTCTAACAGAACTAGGAATTTTCTCCACCTCTGGCCTTGGCATAAAACTACCTATTCTTGCCCTCTTACTCTTTCTCTCTTTCTCCCTACGCTCCCCCCTTAATCTGTTAAGAATAACCCATAAGTATAAATAGGAAAACAACCTAATGATAGTTATGATTAACTTTTGAATAAGCTAAGGTAATGAAAGTAGCTTTGAATTTGGCATGAGAGATATGCTCATTCAGGGGATCTTCTCAAACAGGCGGAGGTATGGGCTGGTTCTTATTGCTTCTTTCATTGTCCTTTTTGGGAGGCATTTATAGTAATGTAAGGGAAGAATGAATGAGAATGGAAGTTCAAATTGAGCTCATGCTCTTTCGCACGACATGAATACTGAAAGAATGGAAACTTTTCCTAAAACATCTTGTAGCCTCTTGTCCATAAATGTGGCACGCTTCATGCCCATGCATAAAACTATACTCAACGTGACTTTTAGACTCCCTAGGACATTTTAAAACCTTAGGCTCTTTTACTAAGTTTGTAACACCCCAGAAATACACCCTAGATACCACACGATACTTACGACCCCGAAAGACCACAAAAAACCTATGAACTAGTACCTGCAGTGAGTATTGAATAATATACTAATAATAAAGATATATGTGGAAAGTTAATTGATAATGCCATAAGGTTTTATAAACTGAAAACAATACTAAATCATAGTTTAGACCATATGGAAACATACTCAACATACTAATAAAAAACTATTGATAACTAACCATCTGTCTGAATATTTGAAAGCCTCTAAAACTGACTGACTCTGGAGTTTATGGGACAAACCCCCAACTAACTCTGACTGACTAAATAATTGAATTGATGTCATAGCTAAATATAAGATAAACCCATCCTCGATGGATGAGGGTTCACCACTGCTGATACTGCTGATAAGCTAATCTGCCTAAGCACGATCAGGAAACTGAGCATACGAATGTATGATATTAAACATTATAGCACAAGAAATTAGTATGCGGTTAGTACTTTGAGGGTACTGGTATATGAGATAAGGTTAGGCTAAAATATATGGGTTATATGCATAAGATAATGATTGACTGAATAGAATGAATGGCATAGTATAAATGCATGAAAATTGTAAAATCTGAGAATGCATGACCAAGCATAAAACATGTTCTGATATGATCTGTAAACTAAAATACTGATAACTGAGTAACTGATAACTATATGCTATGGTTAAGTAAACCTGAAACTAAACGCTGTACTGAATACTAAATTGAGACTGTGGGAGATATATATAATTGATATGCCCTAATCTATTACTGGGATCCAACCTATAACCCCTATTATAAGGGTGTTAGTATCGTGCCATGAGTACTAACCTTGGCAATGTGGATCCACTAATCTAACATCTCAAAGGACGAGAGTGTCATGCCTAACTAATGGGGGACCCCTCAAAGTTTATGGTGGCGCAGTAGATCTGGAACTTAGGGACTGCTACTAATGTCTCATGCTTTTCGATGGGGGATTCAAGTTCCTCATGCTTACTGACGGGGGAGATGCCATCTCTACATTCACTCAGTGCTATGTTTTACTCCTAACAGAATGACACCGATTTCTAAACTGACCTAAGTTTAACTGAGTCACGACTCAACATAACAACTAGCTGAATGACGATGTTCATGGTTTATATAAAATCATTCTATAATTACTAGAAACTATGTAAAAAGCTAAATTTTGGGTATTTATAACCCCCAACACTGAATAGAAATAACAATAAGGACATATGAAGCCTTAAATATAGTAAAAGGGATCATTGTTCAAAATTTGACTCTTAGACATTTCATCAAACAAATGTGGATCATGAATTAAAGCATGGGAGTAGTTTAAAACATCTAATAATCACATGGCTACAATAAAAAAAGCCATAATTCAGGAATTTAACATGAAAACATCATCATTCGAACAAGTAAGGTTCAATTCCATCGAAAACAATTGTAAACATGATGTAAAATAAAAATTCCTAATAATTCATGGGGTTAATTTATCATAAAACATATAAAAACTCACAATTTGATTTAAAAGAAGGATTCTTGAACTCTATTGGTGGAAAGGGCCCATGGATGAACATCACACATACCTTTAATACCTAAATCTTGAAAGGGAACAACTTTCTAGAAAGCTCTTAGATGGTAAAGCTTGAATCCTTGAGTTTTCTTGAAGGGGAGAGGATTTAATTTTATGAACTAAGGGAAATCTTAGGGTTTATTTGAGAGAAAAATTGGGGAAATTGGGAAAATAATGCCTTATCAATAGTTTAATCTCGTGTTTTTACGAATTGAGGTGTTGAGAAAAGACAAGACTAACCTTCTATAATTTAAATTCACAACAAAACGTTGATTATGTCATCACCACGATGTGCCAAGGCTACCATCTCTATACCCACCACGATGCGCCACAAATGCAGTGAGGTTCTAGAAATGAAATCTAAAAGTGCCTCAATCCTCATCCAAAAAATTTTAAACTTTCCCAAGACATGCTCTTTATACCCTTGATCATGACATAATTTTAAAACTTACGTCTGAGGTTGAGAAGGTCACTTTAAAAATAATCAAAGTTTAGAGGCCAAAAATAAAACTAAGTCTCCAAACTTGGCTAAATTTTCAGGTTCTAAGCCTCTTATGCATGTATTATGAGCTGAGCTGAACTAACACTATTACGGGGTATTACAGTGGTAAACACAAAAATAGGATCAGGAGTACATTTAGGACCAAAACCAAAATTAATAGCCATATAAGGGGTCACATAAGAAAGGGTAGACTCGGGATCCAGCAGATAATACATATCACGAGAGAAAATTTTTAGCGTACCTATAACAACATTAGGAGATGCCTCAAAGTCTTGACAGGTGGCAAGAGCTAAAGATGGTTTCGACTAGTGCTAGAGCCCGAAGTAGCACCCTTTGGTGGAGGAGCTGAAGAAGGAGCAATGGGGACCTTATTAGCCAAAGTAGCAACATCGTCAGAGGGACAGTTCCTCTGAATATGGCTCGGCTGGATGGATCTGAAACACTTATTTCTCTCCTCATCAAGAAAACCATGGTGCAACTGAATATAGAATCTACAAGGAGGATACGACAGTGATGACTGGGCCTCACTGGCCTTAGATTGGTCACCTTGTACCTTAAACCCACTGTTTCTCTGAAAGCGGTGATCACTGAACGAATTAGGATACGGAGCACAAGCCGTAGAATATGAACAAGAATTTTCCAACTTCTTAGACCATTGTTTGCTATCTCTACTAGTATTCTGCTGGTCTCTACCCTGCTCAGAATACCTAGACTCTTGCTTTGCCTTTCCCCTATTTTGGCTTGTCTTTTATTTTATATTCAACTTGTTGCACATATACCACAAGCCTAGAGATATCCATATCACTATTTAAGAAGGCAACATTGCACTCTAGCACCAAGTCCTGAGACAAACTCAAAGTAAACTTTCTTATCTTAGACCTCATGGTAGACACCAGCTCAGGAGCATAACAGGACAACTGATGGAATTTCAAGGCATACTCTTTCACAGTCATCCTACCTTGCGTTAGCTTCACAAACGTTTTAGCTTTGGCTTCTCTCAACTCTAGAGGAAAGAAAAAGTCCTGGAAGACATTCAAAAACTTATCTCATAGTGCCAACTCTGTATTATCATCCCTAGAATGGTCCACTCCTCATACCACTAATATGCCACATCTTTCAACTGATATGCAGCAAATTCCACACCCTTATAGTCAGAAGCATGCATAACTCAAACAATCTTCTACATCTTATATATGAATCCTCGAGGATCATTCTCAAACTTAGAGTCAGTAAAGGTTGGAAGATTGAGCCTCATAAACTACCATACTAGATTAACCTTAGAAAAACTCACAGCAGTACTACTAGGACCCAATTGGCATGACTGTGATGTCAATAACTGGGTCAGCAGATGAATAGATCGATAAAACTCAGAATTAGAAATATCACCTTGGGGTGGTGGGTCATGATTATCATCAGCTCGAGGAGCTCAAGGAGGACTGATAGGGATCGGTAGAACTCCACGTAGGGTAGTACAATCAGTATCTAGATACCTAGATTGAATCTGAACTCCATAAGTAGGTCAAGTTTTGTCCATATTATCCTCATATAAGAGAGAATAAATTCCATGACTATCAGGTATTTGGGGAAGCATCATCTGAAATACGAACAGACAGAGACTGTAGGAGTTTCAAAACCTTAGACTCTATAGCCCGAAAGTAAAACACAAGAAAGGAAAATATTTCTAAATGTCTCGTAGCTCCTTCCTCATAAGTGTGAAGTAATACAAACCCATGAAAGATACTCTACTTGACATAACTTTGTGGAAAACCAAAAACACCAAACCTAGGATCTGATACCAACTTTGTCATGACCAAACAAGGGTCTGGCCATGACGGGTATCTCAAGTCCACCGAAGATCGGAGACCACCCCCTTTGCCTAGTTAACAAAGAATAACACATCTAACAATGGCTGAATTTTGAACATATAACAACATAGAAAGTAATAAGTACAAAGACATCTGAGAGTGTCAACATCCATACCCAATCCATAGAATTATCCACAAAGCCTCTATAGTAGAAAATAACCTATGTCAGACATGTCCTCCACTTTAACAATGACAATGTAAAGGTGAAGTCTTTAATTATAGTTTATGAAAGTAAAATCAATGGAATAATCAAGTCTTTTGGAAAATTGAAGCTCACTACTTCACCATAACGACCGAATCTAAGAACACCTATCACGAAAATGTAAAAGTTCTATTGAACCCAACATCGCATGGAGATATAGTGTCTGGAGATGGTTAGTGAGGTGAACATTATCATGGATTAGGGTAAAATAATGCTAGTCAAAAGTTCAATTCCAAATTTACTGTACATGTTCACATACATACATACATACATATATATATAAAATAGATCCTGGAATAGGAAATAAGGTTTAGCATGTAGTAAAGAATTATCCTAGACTATGTAGCTCAACTATAAAAAAAAGGCACCCACGGGGCTATATGGGTTCAGATCCCTCTGCTGAAAGGGCTCCAGTGCATGTTAGCCGCACGTATCGGAGGTATCAAGAAAGAATAGGGAATTGTCCGACCCCACATCAATCCAAGATATATATATATATATATATATATATATATATATATGTATATATATCAATAATGGGAACTGTGCACACGGTCATCAATACCAACCCTCAGTTGGAAAATATGAGTTTTTAGTATGAGTCATTCAAGACCTATACCTTGACGGCTTAGCTACGTAGCCCCCATTAAGATCAATTAAAATAAGTTGCACATAACCCATTAATTAACCAAAGAATTATACATTAAGGTACACCATAGGTATAGTCATACCATTTAGCTTGCAAAATCATAATTATGCCATTATAAATCCATTAACTTGGGGGAATGCCTCGGCCCTCTTTGTTCATTAAATCAAGTTATAGGGATGCCTCAACGTCCTTTAGTTTATCAAATAATCATATAGACAACAATGCCTTCAAAATCCATGTCCATTGTTTAATCATTTATGCAATGCAATAGTATAGGTTTGTAAGTCAAAACAAGTGACAATTCCACAATTCAAAGCCATTTACATAAGTGGGATGAGGAATATAATTGTTCAAAACCAAATTCAAATTTCAAAATATCAAACTAGGGATTACCTCTACCCCCATTCAAATTTCCACACCCACACACCATATTAGTTAAAAAATCAATTCAAAGCATGAACAACTCATGAAAACCATGGAAAAACAACTCAAGAATTATCTATTAAAAAAACCTCAACCTATGTCAAAACTCACATTCAATTCCATATAATTAAGCCATTTAAAACATATAATTTTTCACAAAATTAGACTTGGGGAAGAGTAACATGTCTGAAAGTATCACAACTATTGAGAAAAATCACCTTAGAGAGCCCTAATTGACCAAAATCTTGGAAACCCTGAGTGTTCTTGACCTTGGGGATTTGATAGAGATTGAAAAGTTATTTCTATTTATTTCAGAGTGATAATAATACCCTAAAGGGTTTTTAAGTCAGGGATCACAATTGGGGAAGAGGGGAAATATCCAAAGTGCCCTTAATGAAACACTGAAAAATTATTGCCCACTTGCTACGGGCGACCTTACAACTTGTGACCTCTAGTCGTAGTCTGGAAAGTATCCATGGAAATAAATATAAGTCTATATACAAATCATACCATACGACTCATACTTAGACATTATGACTCGTTAGGTTCAATCGTAGTCAAGGTAGAATCATTTGGGCACTATACTGGTTAGGCTACGAATAAGCTTGATATGAATCGTACAAAGTATTTATGAGTTGTTAGGATCCAATCGTAATCATAATAAAAACTTGGTCAATCTATACTGGTCAGGCTACGATTAGGGTCCTATAACCTATAATGACACCTTACGACTTGTAGGGAGAGTCGTAATCCGGAGAATAAGCCCATAGGTTAAGAAATTTTCAAAGACCAAAATCTTGGGTATTTTAGGGTCACTTTTGGCTAGGATTGCTTATTGGACGGATCAGACAGATAAATATGCTTAGCGGTTTGGCTTATCGGATATCGGCTTTTAAATATACAAATTCACTAGCCAACTAATAAGATATCAGTTAGTTCAGTTTGGATTAGTAATTATCGGAGGGTTAATGGGCGGTTTATTGACTCAACCATTTCATGCACCCTTATTTCACTTTCACAATTTCACTCACTACTATATTGATGTCCCACAAAACCATTTTTCCTACTCTACTTAGGCTTATAATTCTGTAATTTAAATCACAGTAAAAATACATAAAAGCTTAAATTTTTATGGGTGCCTGCACATAAGCTTTATTTATTTAAGAAATATTAATCAAAATATACTTCAAGTATACATATTTATATATTAGAAGTGAAGACTAGTCTTATATGGTCCAAACTCAAGACTAACGAGCTAGTAGATCAGTAAAAAATTCAACTCACAAATCGTATCAAGTCATATAACTATG
The DNA here is from genome assembly GCA_030864225.1 of Capsicum baccatum var. pendulum. Classification (NCBI taxonomy): domain Eukaryota; kingdom Viridiplantae; phylum Streptophyta; class Magnoliopsida; order Solanales; family Solanaceae; genus Capsicum; species Capsicum baccatum. The sequence goes on along the minus strand of CM061560.1, from coordinate 230,426,593 downwards.
ATGTCCGTGAGCTAACTAATAAAACATATCGCTCTCTTGTCATAATCGGAAGTCCAAAATAGAGAGTAAAACAACTTGTTTTGGTTTGATCCTTAAGGAGCGATGTTTTGGTTTAATCAATTTTAAGGAAGGGTAGAATATTAAATGGAGCTTTAGTGTTAATAATAGGTACTTTAAAGTATATAGGTAATGGTAAAAAATAATTATAATAGTTCTTAGAGGGTTAAAAGTTTACCCAATAAGAAAATTGAGTAATCCATCTCCGCACCGTTAAACCATGAACTATAAAATTTTAATCAGTTTCCCAATTTGATAACCCAATACCAATAAGCCAATAAGTTAATTTTGGGGTTGGCTTATTAGTTGCGATTCAATTTTGAAAAACCCTACGTTGGCCATGACTGGCTTCCTACTGAGTGTGACGTTACCATTCGACCTGGTTGGTTTTGGCATGCATCAGAAAAACAAAAAAGTGCAATGACTCTTCTGGATTTGTATTACGAATCAGTAGGCAGAAACTATCTCTTGTTGTTAAATGTAACCCCAAACTCATATTAGATGAAGATATACAAGTCCTCAAAGTGCTCTCCTAGCTTTGTAATTCTTTTCAAAGAAATCTCCAAGCTTTGTGGTTCTATATTCCCTCATAATATTGTGAAACCTTCTCTTGTCTTTGCCAACAGTGCATGAGGAGATACGAATGATTCTCAGTTTTGCCCCAAGATTGTAATTGAGGAAGGATTATATACATATTGGGCTCCAGATCAGGGAACAATCAGACTAGACACTTTATTTAGAATTTCAATAGGTTATAACTTTTAATATTTTGGAACTTCAAGAACCAATTCAAATGGGGCAGCGGATTATCTAGTTTTATCTTGATATATCAGATGAAAATGGGAAATGCCAACATGTGGTAAATGGAACAATAATAGGATATCGAAGGCTGCCACTTTTTCCTATAATGAAATCCTACCTTCTAAGGTTGGTTATCAACAAGTCCAGGGTGTTTCCTCAAATCTCCCACTCAGGAATTTTCATGGATTTGTATTCTGTTCCATGACATGTCTCTAATACAAACACTAATCTCAAATTTCATTAACAACCTAGTTTTTAGGAGAAGAGCATACAACCAGTCTTGATATGCTTCTATCTAATCTTCATCGAACATATTCAAGCGTGCAATTAATCTTCTTCTTTTTTATGCTTTTTGTACTGATTTTTTTTGGACTTTAGGTGTTGTAACATAATGTTCATGCAACACAAACTCACATTAGTGTGTCGCAACTTTCAATATATTAGATATGAACCTTGATATTATGATTTTCTAATGGTAGTGTGTTAGTAACTTTAACCTGATTTCAGGTGTTGAAATTAAATCAAAACTCCAAAACGAACTCTAGTTTTGAGTTTTATTTATTGTTGATATAATAACTCAAAAAAATCATCATAGCACAAGGCAAGCCACAAAAACTATCTTGAAGACATCACTAAAAAACTTTTATTTATTACTAATAATATACTAATAAAGTATCAAAACAAATTAACTTCCTCGGAAAAGCAAAACGCAATAATGCATCACAACAAAAGCTAAAAAGAACACTTACAGAAATCCTTCAAAAATATTCCCAACAATTACAGAAATCATTTTAAAATCTTCCACTTCAAAATGTTCTTCGATCCCTTTCACGTTGCATGACTCCATGAAGGAAGTGTTGATCAGAACAACAATTAGTGAGAGCTAGAATCTTCGGTAGATTAACATACAAAATCAAAACATAAAAATCATCAACATACCACAATTATAAAGGCCACAATGAGAATGTGAATCCCTATTATCACAAATTGTACTATTGTCTCGCATCTTTGTTGTGCGTTAGCAAATCCCGTATAAAGTTTCGATTCCACGATAGCTCAAATTCATCTAAAAAAATACACTCCTCACTATTAAAATTCCCTCACTCTCATCCACATCCTCACTCCCAACTACACCATAATGAATACTATCTACCCTCTCATGTTCTATATCCCTCATTACACTATCTTCATAAATCAAATTAGTGTAATAACTCAATAAAACTTCATTCTCCATTTGCAGGTTAACGAATATTCTCTTAACTTCTCTTCATACATAAATGATAAGGAAAAAAAAGCAACATGACCATTTCAAGGATCTTGCAAGATAAATCGCATGTAAGATTTTTGAGAATGAAAAACGAAAAAGTTTTGACAATAATGAACAGATTGAAACTGTTGTAAAATGAAGTGGTTAGTTCTTCGACTCTTTTTTCTAGAGCCATGTAATTTTTCAATATATCTCTTTTCTTCTCTCAAAGTTCAATAGCTTAGCAACCGTTATTCGGGTAACAAATGAATTGCTGAAAAATATTCCAAATAAATTAATAACATTTCAAAATGAGAGAAGAAAAAAGGTAAGGCAAAAAAGATCTATATACTTGTTCTTGATTGAGACATTGAAAGGATGGTGGATTCAGGAGTATGGAACGTAAGAGTATTGTCGGGACTTGTTGTTTAAGTATGTAATAGTTTCTATTTTCATGATGAATCTTTCTAATAAATTGAATAAATGTGTTCGATGATGACGATGGCGGATTTGGTGGTGGAGTGTCTGTATTGCTAGTGAGGTGGTTCAGTGTGTATGTTGAATGTTTGTTAGGAACTGGAAATATGGATGGAAGAGAGAGTAAAAATGATATTTGTGGATGAAATTGTTGTTGGAAAAATTACTAAAATATTAATTGGAACTGGAATTAACAATTGTAATAAAATAGTTTTAAATACTGTGTCGTGGCAAGCCAATTCCTTGAAAGCAATTTCAGTCCGACTCCGATGCAAATCCTTCTAGCTGATAGCTCCCCAAGGTTCTACAACTACTTTCAAACACGTTCCCTCATGACTGGAAGTTTGGAGGTTTCTCAAAACTATTGTCTACAAAATAGAAAAATTAAGAAGAAAGAAGGAAGATATTTTTCTTTCACTTTGTTGGTGTATCTTTTGTTCACAAATATAGTGGTTTATATAGGTGAGGAACAAAGGATGTTACAAGAGTGAGTTAATGCTGAATTGAGTGAATTAACTCATCAAGAATTATCTCACTAAATGAATTCATCCGTTCAAGGAGAATTGAAAGGACACAGTTACAAAAGAATTAAGAAGTTACATTTTGTCACAATGTATCGTGTAAATATTCCAGACCCTACTTGGTGGGAATATACTGGGTTTGTTGTTGTTGTATCGTGTAAATATTTTTAATAATAATAATGTATTTGGACTTCTGTTTTTTGATAGGATTAAATAAGTTTTACACTTTGACTTTGCATTCTAACCATTTAATAAAATTGCCTTCAATCCTCCACAAATGTAAAGACAAAAGAATAGGAACACTTTTGGACAAATAAAAGGAACATGTACTTAAGTGTCAATATCTTTCGATTTAAATTGATACGTAGTGATATGAGGCAACAACAAACATCCAAAAAGTAAAGTACTCGTGAACTAGATAGACATAAGTTGAGACCCCCACAATACATACTATATCCTTGATTTTAAGCAACCTCCACGATACTACAAAGTTATTTTATAATCATGCACACAAACCTTGGGTCTCATGAGTGCTTTAGAAAGACGACCCAATTCTTTCATAAAAAGTGACCAACCTATTACACTCACGTTGGTGATTCATAAAATCTCTCTCATAGACCACCTTAAGGCTATGGATTCCTAAGAGCAAAAATAAGCTCAACCTTATAATACACAACCTCACACCATTGGGATAGGATGTATAGTGTTTATTGAAGGCATATATAGATTCGTTTGACTGCAAATAGGTATCCACCATATTACCTAAATCCATGGACTTTATCCCTATACCCCTCATCGATTCAAGGATGATTTTCCTTGTCAAACCCTTGGTCATAAGATTCACCAAATTTCTTTCGAACCTTACATATTCCAAGAAAATAACACCATATTTTAAAAACTGTTTAACTACACCATATCTGATGTGAATATGTCTCTTTTTTCCATTGTATACATTATTTTAGTAATTCCAATTGCCGATTGTGAGTCATAATATAAAGAGACTAGCGACACTTGTCTTTCCCTTAAAAGCACATATGCCAAAAGGTTTCTAAGCCACTCAGCTTCTTTCCCTACTAACTTAAGAGCAATGAATTCAGATCCCATTGTAGAATATGCTATACAAGTCTACTTTGAAGACTTTAATGAAATAGCACCTGCACCCAAAATAAACATATAGCCACTGGTAGAGCTAACTTCATCATTGTCAGTCACCTAGTTTGCATCACAAAAACCTTCTAAAATAGCAGGAAATCTATTAAATGCAAGTACCAATTCATAGTACCTCTCAAATATCTTAACAAGTAATGAAGAGGATTCCAATGTTCACTACTAGGATAATGAGTATATCTGCTCAATCTACTAGCATCATAAGCTATATCAGCACGAGTATAGTTCATGAGAAACATTACACTCCCAATTATTTTATCATATTCATTTTGAGAAACACTGAAATTTTTATTCCTTTTCAAGTGTGTGCTAGGATCATAAGGAGCTCTTACTGAAAATACATCAAAACAATCAAACCTTTTCAACATTTTTTCAATATAGTGAGACTGACACAAAGAGAAAACATTAATAATTCTTTTGATTTTAATCCCTAAAATCACATCAACTTCTCTAAGTTCTTTTATATCAAATTTAAAAAATAAAAATTTCTTAGTCTTATTTACAACATTCACATTAGGGTTAAATATTAACACGTCATCCACATATAAACATATAATCACAAAATATGATCCTATCATTTTAACAAGAAATCCATTATCCATTAATGTGAAATCAAATTTTTCATACCACTGCTTAGGTACCTGTTTTAGTCTATATAAGGACTTTCTCAATTTGCATACTTTATCCTCTTGTCCTAGGACCACAAAACCCTTAGGTTTTGTCATATAGATCTCGTACTCTAAATTTCCATTTAAAACTACAATTTTGACATCTATTTTTTGTACACTAAATTATGAATAGAACTATAGCAATAAGAGTCCTAATGATCGTTATTTTAGTCACAAGAGAATAAGTATTAAAATAATCAATACCTTTCTTTTGGTTAAAACCCCTAAGCACAAGTCTAGCCTTATATTTATTAACTCTACCATCAAGCCTCAATTTCTTCTTAAATATCCACTTTCTACTTATGGGTTTGAAACCTTTAGTCAAATCATACAAATCCCATGTGTGATTAGAGACTATAGAGTCTAATTCACTTGTAATAATCTTTTTCCAAAACATTACATCTATTGTACTTATTGCTTTCTTATAAGTCTTAGGGTCTTCTTATATTAAGTAAATAGACACTAATTTATCATTTAAAACATTAGTATCAAAATCCTCAGTTAAGAAGATGGCGATAAAATCAAAATCAAAATTAGTCTCAATTCTACATCTTTTACTCCTTCTAAGTTCACTTTCATGCTCATTAGGAATAACATCAGATATAGGCATAACATGAGAGTTAACAGATATAGATATAGAAGTATTATTTTTTACATCACTAGGCACATCATTTTCAAAGAAAAATCATGCTGGAAAAATCTTGTGTCTCTAGATTCACAAATAGAATAAACATTTAATTACTTAAATCAATATGCAACACTATTTTGAGCAATAAAAACAGTTTCAAAAGTCTTAGATCCTACATATACGCATTTAAAATTAGGTAGACCAACCTTAGCCAAACACCTCTACACTTTTAAGAATTTTAAGTTAGGAGAAAACCTTTCCACAATTCATATGAAGTTTTGTTTAACTTTTTATAAGGGAATCTATTAAGAATATAACATACAGATAAGGAAGCTTCCCCTACATATGGTCAGGTAAACCTGAGCTTAAAAGCATAGAATTCATTACTTCCTAAAGGGTTTTATTAGTTCATTCATGAAATACCCTAAGTCCCTCGATTCCTAAACCTAACAAAATTTCTTGGACTTTTGGTCTCTGGACAAGGTACGACTAGGGAAAACAACTCATACACTTGGATACAGTGGTATAAGTTAGTCGTATATTGACCAGTGTTGGTTAGTGGGGTGGATTTGGTTTCTGAAATGGATACGATGGGGGTGGTACAAGTTATATTGGTGGATATGAGTTGTTTCATTTGATTTTTTACCTTAACTTAATCTTTGACTTAGTAACTTAAGTTGGATCTGAGTACGAGTGGCTCACCTAGAGCTGTAAGCCAGGGTACGAGTCGTACCATGGACTTGTATAGTGGGTAGTGTTCAATCCTCTTTAGATTCTATTCTGCCCGGGGTACAGATCATGGATACTACTCGTACACTTAGATTCGAAATAGTTTGGGGTGAGTAGTACCTTGGATAGTATCGGGTCCTAGGGGGGATGGCCTTGGGTACGAGTAGTTGGTACCACTCATATCGGAGGGTACGATTGGTATGGACAGTCGTACCCCTCTAATGAGATTTGGTGCATTTTAAGTAAGGGTAATCTAGAAATTTCCTATCCTAATAAGGCCCCATGACTTATATTTCTATTGGGAGGTTATTTTTACCATAATATTCTATTCATTTAACACTTAGGGGTTATTTGGTAGAGTGTATAAGAAGAATGAAGTATATAGTGTATTAGTAATGATTGCAATAGTAATGCTTGTATTAGTTATGCATGTATTATTTATCATATACTATTTGATTTGATTTATAAGAAATAATACATCTTATATAGTTTCTATAAAAGAAATGTTTGTTTACAAAAATACCTTTGTTTGACTTTGTACACTTTTCTTGCAACAAAGTTTTTTTGCCATCTAAAACATACTTAGTATTGTTGAACTAGTATATAGAGTTTTAGGATTAATTGGAAGGCCTTCGCCTTAGTGCATGAAATGTTATGCTGATGGATTAACGTAGTCAAAACAAAAATAAAATATATTCCCCTCCCCCCCCCCCCAATTGTTAGTTCTAACTGAAGGCATGATTTTATACAATGTTTTCATGATTTGATTATGATATGATTTTGGGGTTTTCTTACAAATTCTTGGTTATGTTTTTACATGCTTTAATAGTGGTTTGGTTAATTTTTTGCATGGGAATTCTTACTTGTTAATTGGCTTTGGTTTTGGTAATACTATGCCTCTAACATGTTTGATAAAATGCATAAGATAATGATTTTACTCTATTATGGAACTTTTATTGAAACCTATTGCATGGTAAAGTTTGGTAATGGAAACCTAAATGGTTTGAAATGGTTTGCATTTAATAAACATCCTTGTGGGGGTACAAAGGAATCCCCCAAACTAATATGGTAATGAACACTTGTGGGGTACATGGGAATCCCCTTAGTTGATTGGATAATATGATCTATGAGTACATGGGAATCCCTTGATATCTAAAAGGTTTGGCTAAGGATAATACTTGCAAGTTAGAGTCAGTACAACAATACCACTATCTAATAGCCTTGGTTAATAATAATGGAATAATGGTTTGGCTGGAAATAGTTTTAATTAGGCAATAAAGGTGGGGTATGATAGCTAACCATAAAGGTGGAAGTCTAATGGACGTACACCGAAAGCTCATGTTTGCTAACATGAGGGGTTAGTCATGGTGACCATATATGATACTCATGAGGTACACAAAAATCCTTTAAGTACACAATACATATGTATCATGAAGATTGAAGGTACTTTGGAATCCTCAACTCTTATCATATCTCAAGTTTGTGCAGCTACACGTATCGAGGCCCGTTTAGGGGTTACATTTGACCCATATAGGTATGGGTGGTTAATTATGGTTAAGCTTCACATATCCAGGTCAATGGTTTTAAATGCATACTAAACAAAGTTCCTTTCCCGACATGGTTATATATATATATATATATATATTTATTATTTGAATGCATATGGATGGTTTACTTAGTTTTATCAAATGGAATTATTTTATACTTATCCTGAGTTCATTCTAGAGTTCACCAACTAACCCATCTTCAAGCGTTGTATCCCCATGCAATGTAGGAACTAACCATCCTACTACTCCCGCTTATTACTCAAATATTTGGGGTCAGCTATTAGACTGAAGTAATAAGCTTTTATCTTTCCAGAAGGCTCAATTTTGTGGATGTTATTTTATACTTTTGTTTATTTATGGATATTATTTTTAGGTATGGTTGGGGGCATGTCCCAACCGGATTTTGATATTCTTTTGGTTAGAGTCTTTTATAGAATTAGTTTGGGTTGGCATGAGCGGGATCGACATTGTGGTTAGCCTTAGTATTGGCATTGGTTTGGGGCTGACACCCTTGGACAGTATTATTGAATATTCCATCCTTTTATGTTGTGTTATGGAACTTGGTTTGGTTATTATTTAGTTATGGTTTTGGAATAGTTTGGAATGGTTGGACGGTTGGTATGGGATGGCAGGACTCGATCAGGTCAATCACAGCCATGATCCTATCCAGAGTCTTCATGTAATCTATTATTCTATCTTGTTAAATTTTTGGAATTCAACCAACTCAGGGAAGGTGGATGGATGTTGGGTTGGGTAACGGGGGTGGTGTTTGACCCCGGTCGAACTTGGGATGCCCATTCCAAAAAGGCCTCAGGTTGGGTTGTGTCAAGTTAGTATCATAACTTTAGGTTCATGGTTAATTAGGAGACCACAACGCTGTGTATAGTAAGTCTCTTTTAGGGGTGTATTGTGCGCCAGACTCATAAAAGAGAGGCTACAAGGCATTTAGAAATATTTCACTTTCTTCGTATTCTATTTTCAAGTTTGGAGTCTGAATCTAGAAATCTTCTCTAATACTTGTTTGTTTTTCTTTCAGATCATGCCTCGATGATCTGGAACATAAGAAAATTATTTCGCCCTATCTGAGGGCAATACTGATGGGGTACGTCCTGCACTAGGAGTTCGCACTTGATCTTAGGGTCCTATCCCTAATGTTTTTGGAGTTCCTCTAGTTGCTACTAGTCCTACTCAGGGTAAGGTGCCTAAGGTAGAATTTCATTAATTGATTCATGTTATTCCTTAGTTGGTTGTTGCTCAGGCAGAGCAGGATGTATCCAGTGTTTTATCTGCTGAGGCCATGAGGGTCGGCCAGTTTATGAAGATGACTCTTCATACTTTTACAGGTGTAAAGGAGAAAGAGGATTCTTAAGGCTTCTTGGACTAAATAAAGAAAATATTTAGGGTGTTAAAGGCCACAAATATGGAAGGTGTGAACTTCGTAGCTTATCATCTCAAGGATGTTGCGTACTAAAGGTACGAGGAGTGGGATAGGGATAGAGGTGATGTGGAGGAGTTGTCTTTATGGAAGGCCTTTTCTAATACTTTTCATGATAGCTTCATTCCTCAAGAGCTAAGAAAAGTGAAGATGGAGTATTTTGTGAATCTTAAGAAAGGGAAAATATTGATCAAGGAATAGGCCTTGATGTTTCATCAGTTGTCAAGGTATGCTCCAAATTTGGTGGTTGATATAAGGGTAAAAATAAGAAAGTTCACTTTTGGGTTGTCTTAAGATTTGATCCTTAAAAGTAAGACTGATTTGTTTATCAAGGATATGTATATTTTGAGGTTAGTTGTTCATATGTATCAGGTGGAGGAAGAAAAGAGGAAATAGGTAGAGTTTGGGGAAAGGCAGGGTAAGAAGAGTAGGTTCTCTGAGCAAGGTGGTGTGGTCGGGATGGAGGTAAATGGCAAAAGATGAATTGGGGCAGTTCTGGTTCCTTCTCCATAACTAGTGCTCCTTGCCTCAATTAGTCAGGTGATAGGCGTTAGCAGGGTGGTGATAATTTTTAGGCACAGGGTTCCCAATCTCAAGCAAGTGGGGGTCAATCGACTTCTTCATGCCCTTTTTGCTGGTTTTGTGGTCGTCTTTATTGAGGGGTTTTGCAATGAAAGAAGAGACACGTGTTTTAAATATGTCAAGCTAGGCCATATGCTTAGAAATTTTTCGGTTGGTAAGGGTTCTTTGGGAGCAATCAAATCTTCGGTAGCTTTATCTTCTGCTCCTTCACCTAGTGGTACGACTTTTGCATCTGCTCCTGATTCTGGTACCGGCATAGGTCGAAACAGATTATATGCTCTTGCATCTCGATAGGAATCTAAGGTATCATCTGATACAGTTACTGGTACGTTATAACTCTTTTCTCATAACGTGTATTATCTGCTTAATTCGGGGTTTACGCTCTCTTATGTGACCCCATATGTGGTTGTATGCTTTGGATTTGATCCTGAAGTTATTTCAGATCTTTTTTAAATTTCAATCTTTGTAGGTGATTCATTTATTGCTAAAAGAGTCTATAGGGTGTGTGTAAGAGTAAAAAGACCTTGGTGAATCTTTTTTGAACTGGATATGGTGGATTTTGACGTTACTCTAGGAATGGATTGGTTACACTCTTGTTATGCGTCCTTGGATTGCAGGACTTTTAAGGTAGTCATTAGGTTCCCTAGTGAACTGATTATAGAGTGGGAGGGTTGTTCCCTAGCTCCTAGGGGGAGGTTTATTTCTTATCTTAGAGCTCAGAGATTGGTCTCTAAAGTTGTCTCTATCACTTGGTCTGAGTAAAAGATTCTAACTCAGAAGGTTCTTCTTTGCATTCGGTTCCATTGGTTAATGGGTTTCCTGAGGTATTATCAAATGATCTTCCTGGTGTTCTTCCGGATAAGGAAATATATTTTCGGAAGATCTTTCTAGTGTTCCTCCAGATAGGGAAATTGAGGTTGGTATTGATTGGATTTTATACACTCGTCCAATATCTATTCCTCTGTATAAAATGGCTTTGGCTGAGTTAAAGGAACTCAAGGAGAAACTTAAGGATCTTCTGGATAAGGGGTTTATTCATCTTAGTGTATCCCCGTAGGGTGCACTGGTGTTTTTCATGAGCCAGAAGAATGGATCCCTTCTAATATGAATTTTACTATTGACAGTTGAATAAGGTAACAGTGAAGAACAAGTATCATCTTCCAAGGATAGATGATTTGTTTCAGCAGTTGCAAGGTCCAAAGTTCTTTTCTAAGATAGATCTTCAGTCGGGGTAACATCAACTTAAGATTATTGAGGAGGATATCCCTAAGACGGCTTGTCGTACTCGGTATTTGCACTTTGAATTCTTGGTAATGTCATTCATCTTGACTAATGCCCCGATGGAGTTTATGGATCTGATGAACAATGTTTTCAGACAGTTCTTGGATCTCTTCATCATTGTGATTATTGATGACATCCTGTTTTATTCAAGACTGTGGTGTATAATGCTATTAACCTCCGTGTTGTGTTGCAGACCTTGAAGGAACAACCGTTTATGCCAAGTTCTCTAAGTATGAGTTTTGGTTGAGCGATGTAACTTTCTTGGGTCATATAATTTCTAGTAAGGGGATAATGGTGGATCCTCAAAGGTGGTAGTGGCTAAAATATGGCTTAGACCCACGACTCCAACCGACATTTGGATCTTCTTGGGTTTGGCTGGGTATTATCAATAGTTTGTGGAAGGTTTCTCGACTATAGCTGCTCCTTTGACTAAATTCACTCAGAAAAAGGTGAAGTTTTCTAGGTCGGATTCTTGTGAATGGAGTTTTGAGAAGTTAAAGGATAAGTTAACTTCGGCTCCAATTTTGACATTGCCTGAAGGCAATTATGGGTTTGTGGTTTACTGTGATGCATATAGGATGGGCCTTGGTTGTGGTTTGATGTAGCATGGGAAGGTGATTGTGACACTGTAAGACCCCGCAAAACTTCCAAGCTTTGCTCAGTCTATTAAAGCTTAAAAAGAGGTCCTAGACTTAGAAACTTTAGCTAAGTGTTTATACTTAGAATCTTTTTTAGCCTTCGTAAGTTAGAAATCTTATTACTCAACCCATATGACCCTTAAATGTCGATCTTTAAGTTGATTCATGATCAAGTATGTTAGTAGGTGTTTTCGAATGAGTTTCAGATTTTTTGGACCACGTTTAGACCATGTTTGGTGTCCCAAAAAATTGGACCAATGTGATCTAGCTGCGTCGTGTCGCCTATCGCGTTGGTTAATATTGTGTAGGATTTGCCAGTCAAAAGTACTGAGGCTTGGCGCAATCATGGTGCGATGCATCGAGTATCACGTCGATTCCATCGACGCGCCGCTTCAACAACCACATCGGTGCCAAGTTTTCAACTTTTTAAAATCCGCATCCAGAGGGGTATTTGGGTCAATTTCCCACCCCTATATAACCCTATAACATGAGATTCAACTCTATTTTTTCCAAAAATATTCTCTGTTCTCTCAATTTCTCTCAAGAACAAGTTAGGATTTTCCAATTGAAGATACAAATTCAAGAGTCTCTCCGCCAATCTTCCTAAAATCAAGAACTATGGTATGTTAGATGTTGATTCTTAGGTCCCTTCCACACAAGAAGTTCAAGAACCCTTTCTCAAATTATAAAGATTGAATATTTATGATTTTTTATGATTTATGTGAGTTGAAGTTCATGTTTATGTTTATGTTATTGATGAGTTGTGATTCATGTTCTAAATTACAAGTTTCATGATTTAGTCCTAGCATGTGATGATTTGCATAATGTTCATGATAAATCCCTTTAATTTGCAAGTTTATTGATGTAGCCATGTGAATTGGATGTATTGATTATTGTATATCAACAGTATGCTCCCCATATGTTTGATAAAATGCTTATGTGAAGGAAATAGAGTCATTATAGCATGTTAGCATGAAATCCCTAATTATGTATAAGTTAATGCATGCCAAGTGTTTGTTGAAACGCCTTAGTGAATGAATTATGATACATTGGTATGCATCCCTTTATGTTTACATGTTTAAGACTTACAACTGTTTGAAGAAATGCCTTCTTGATTTTATTGTGAATGATAGACTATTGTTATGCTATTCAAGAATTGTCATGCCTTATTTATCTATGTTATCGAGTCCTGGGGGTATTTAATACCTGATAATTTAGTTGATTGTCTAGAGAAAGTGTTAGTTTTCAAGATAATCTCAGTCATCGATGATAAGTAGAACTCAGTCAGTTACAGAACTTAGAGACACTCAGTAATCTCAGTATCAGTCTATTCGAGTTCAGTATTCAGTTCAGACCTCAGTAGTATTCAAGTATTCAGTCCAGAAACTCAGTAGCATTCAGTCAGATAACAAAATTCAGTAGTATTTCGTCAGTCAATAGAATTCAGTGAGATCAGTTCAGTTTAGTTAATCAGTACAATCAGTAAGAGTTCAGTCAAGCCTAGTATGAATTAGGAAATCAGTTCAGTGTCTTTCAGTTAGGAGTAGGATTCAGCACCGAGCGAGCCTAGGGATGGGGACTCACCCGCTAGATAGGATTGAGATCCCTAGAAGCAATCCCTTAGTTCCAGAACTACATAGCCAACTTAGGCATGAGATGTCACCCATTAGATAGGACTGACATACTCGGGGATCACCCGCTAGTACAGGACTGATCTCAGGGGTCACCCACTAGATTATGAATGACTCCATCACAGTTGTCTTTACCCGTGGCACGGTACTGACCCTTCCAGCTGGGGTTATAGGTTGGATCATACTAGTTTAGATTTGGGGCATGTAGATTAGATGACTAACTCCCACAGTCTCAATTTCAGATTCAATCTCAGTAATAGAACTCAGTGCAGTATTTCAGAAATCAGGACTATTAGATACAGTCACACAGCTCAGTAAGGAACTTAGATAATTCCATAGAATTTAGAGATCACCCACTAGATAGGACTGATCTCAAATACAGTCAATAATTTTCATTATCTAGAGATTCAGAGATCACCCGTTAGATAGGACTGATCTCAGGTATAATTAATTAGAATCAATATTAGTATATTCAGAGATCACCATTTAGATAGGATTGATATTAGATACAGTCAATCAGTATTAGAAAAACTCTGAGATCAATATCAGTAGACTCAGTTATTCAGTATCCCAGTGTTAGTAAACTCAATTGTCAGTAAATTAGTATTTGGAATTCAGTATCAGTAAACCCAGTTATCAGTAATACAGTTAGTTGAACTAAGTATTCAATGTTACTACGATTTCAGTTATAGTTTATGCATTTATGCATGTGATTCCTCATTAAGTATACTCATGTTATTCAGTCAGCTATATCTCATACATATGAGCCCTTGTATTTAGCCTTACCTTATCTAGCATACAAGTATATTGTCACATACTGACATATACTTTCCTGCACTATGGTGTTTTATACCATAGGTTCAGAACCATGAGCTCCAGAGAACACTTAGCAGCCCAAATTCAGCCAGCAGCAGTAGATAGCAGTGAGTCCTCATCAATCGGGGATGGTTCTTATTTCATTTTACTGCAGTAGATTCAGTATATTTAGTAGATGGAGTTAGTTAGGGGATTGTCCCATTCAACTCCTTATTCAGACAGTTAAAGGCTTTCAGACTAGATTTTTTCAGACTAGATGCTCAGACAGTTGAATTAGTATTTGATTTTCAGTTGTATTTCAGATGTTTGAACCTTATGGCAAGTTTTTCATCAGTTTTCTGCATTTTAACAGTGTATTATTCAGTGCTCAGTTACAGATATCAGTCAAGGGTTAGCTTATGGTACTTTGGGATTATGAGACCCGTGTAGCATCTGAGATACCAGACTCGGGGCATTACAGTCACTACCTGAACTAGTGCCTAGATGTAATGGGCATCCTAAGTCTGACAAGGACCGAAGACCACCCTTGTTACCCAACCCAACTCCAGTCGTCTTCCCTGACTTGGCTGAATTTCGAGCATACAACAAGATAGTGTAGATGCTCTCATGAAGACTTTAGGATAGGATCACGGCCATGACTAACCGACTGAGTCCAACCGTCTAACCTACCAACCGGTCCAAACCAAAGGCCATAACCAAATAAGTTCCAGAACATATAATGATAATCAATCCCAAAATATAATATAATGGAATAGTGAGAAATCATGTGATGTAGTGTCAGTCCACCAGCCTATTCCATTGCCAAGGTTAACACTAATACTGATCCCGTCCATACCAATCCACAATATCTGGTTGGGACATGCCCCCAATCATACACAAAACCAATATCCAAAATAAAGTCAAAGTATGTAAGAATGTCCATATCATGAAATAGAGCCTTCTAGAAAGAAGGAAGCTCACCACTTTAGTTCAAGTGCTGATATTGAGTTTGAGTGCCAAACAGGAGGAGTGGAACGATCGGTTCTTGCATAGCGTGGGTATACAACCGCCAGTAGATGGGTTAGCGAGTAATCGCTAGTATGAAATCAGGATAAGGATAAAATAATGTCATTAATTAAACCAAGTAAATCCCTCCAAAATGCATACAACCATACATACATACATATATACATATATATACATATTTATATATACATATACATATACATACACACACACACACACATATATATATATGTAACCATGCCGAGAAACGGGAACCGTGTTTAGCATGCATTTAATACCTTCACCTCGGTTGTGTAGCTTTGCTATCCTAAACCACCCACGGGCTATATAGGTTCAGCTCCCCCTGCTGAAAGGGCCCAGTGCGTGAAACCTCATGACTGGAGAAATACCCTTGGGATGACTAGTACATCCCTTGATATAAAGTGTAAATCATGCACACTGTCACCAAGACCAACCTCATATCAGCAAATATGAGTTTCTAGTTTTGGTTCCTCCCGGGACCTCCACCTTGTGCGGCTTCGCTACACCCTTCTTTAATACCCAGTTAAAATAATTTTTCAGCCAATCAAACCATTATCCATTTATTAACCAAGGCCATTAGTAGTGGTATCTTCATACGAACCATTACTTGCAAGTATTATCCATAGCCAAACATTTATAGATTAAGGGGACTTTCAAGTGCCCTTCCGTTTACCATATTAAACCACTTGGGGATCACTATGTACCCCACAAGCATTACCATTTAGCATTATACCTTTTCAAAGCATTTAAACCATGCACAATTCCTTTTCTAAGTTGAAAACAAGTAAGTGTTCCATTTAAAAGTAATTAATGCAATGAACATGTCTTTATAGGCATAATTTAGCCAAAACCAATTCCAATTACCAATAACCATTCCTACATAATTAAATTGTCCAAAATCACCATTAATGCATATAAAAGCATAATTAAAACCATGAAAATCCATTACCAAGTATTTACAAACTAAACCCCTAAATCATATTTGAAAACCAAAAGCATACAATAAAGAAATCATGAAAACTAGTAATGAAAACCTTGCCTTTAGTTGGAAGTAACAACGAGGGAAGAGAACATGCCTTAATTAACAATGTAGATGGAGAGAAATCACCAACACGATCCCCAAATTTGTCCTCAAGGTGAAACCCTAGCTTCTCTTTCCCAAAAGCTATTGAGAGGATTTTAGAGTGTTTAGGAGTAGTTTCTAAGTGTTAAAGAATAGAATAATAGGGTAAATACTCTCCCAATTAGGTTAGAAGTCATGGGGTCCTTTTAGGTTAAGTGGGAAAATATCCATAATACCCCCACTTAAGTTGCACAAAATCTATCACAGGGATACAACCGACCTACACGAGTCATACCCTTCGATACGAGTGGTACCCGCCTCTTGTATCCTTAGCCTCAACTCTTGGACCCAACACTGTCCAATATGCGACCCATCCAACCCAAGTCATATCCACACTAAATGATCCATAACTCCAACTTGTATCCCTGAAAGAAAAGAATACCTAAAGGATTGAACACTGTATACGACTCATACCCCGTCATACGGCTTAAGGTAAGACATTCGTACTCGAAACCTACTTATGTTACCAAGTTTAAGGAAAAGCCCAACCTAGATTATCCGAATGCAACCATAAGACTCGTACCACTTAAGTCGTACCCATTTCAGTGAATAAATCCATCCCATAAATCAATACTGGTTAGCATATGATAGGTCTATACTATTCGTACCCTAACATATGACTCGTACCTTGAGTTGTATTGGGTCCAAAGAACGGAATTCTAAGAAATTTTCTATGTTCCAAAACCAGGATGTTTCATTCTCCCCTACTAGGAACATTCATCCATGAATGACGAATAAAATAGGGTAGATGGAAACACGAGTCATTAGCATTATCAAACATAAATCCAACCCTTACATGTATTTACTCTTACCTTTAAGATAGAAAACAAATATACAAGAGATCCAACCTTTCCTTTAACAAACTCTAAAAATAAAGATGTGTTCAAGTACACTTACCTTTTGCACGAATCCCAAGGGTAGAAACTAAAGATGTTGCAAATAAAGGCCAATTCATTTGCAATATTACCAACCCTCCAAACAATCACATAAGGGCTAGTAAACCAAGGATTGAGCTTTCATTTCTTGCCAAATTGCACTACTCCCTTCATGGGAGACGCTTTTAGGAACACCTTGCACCAAACCTCAAACTCCAAGTCTCTACGCCTAATATTCGCATAAGATTTTTGGAGACTTTGGGTAGCCTTAAGCCTATTTTGAATCACCTTCACCTTCTCTATATCTTGATAAACCAAATTCAGACATAAAATATCTACCTCACCAAAATAAAAAAAACCAATAGGAGATCTACACCTCCTACCATACAATACCTCCAAAGGGGCCATACAAATACTAGAATGATAGCTATTGTTGTAAGAGAACTCAACCAAAGGTAGATGCTCCACCCAATTGCCACCATAATCAACTACGCACGCTCAAAGCATATCTTCTAATGTTTAAATAGTTCTCTCTTCTTGCCCATCTGACTGCTGATGAAAAGCAGTACTCAGACTTACCTTGGTCCCCAGCCCTCTCTGGAAAGACCGCTAGAAGTGAGATATAAACTATGTACCACGATAAAAAATAATCAAAACAGGCACTGCATTTTGCTCCAAAATCTTCTAAAGATACAACTTTGCATAATCCTTTGCCGAAAAGGTAGTCCTCACTGGGAAAAAATGAGCAGACTTCATTATCCTATCCACGATTACCCAAATTGAATTAATTTTTTTTAAATTGAGGAATACTTGTAAAGAATTCATATTGATCATCTCCCATTTCCAATTCAAAAATTCTATTTCTTAATGCAACCCACCACGCCTCATGTGCCCAACCTTAACTTGCTGACACACCATGCATTTGGCCACAAAATCAACCATATCCCTTTTCATACCATTCAACCAACAGATCTCCTTGAGATCATAATAATTCTTTGTTGAGCCGAGATGAAAAATATAGCATGACTCATGCGCCTCAACCTAAATCCTATGTCGCAAATCATTGACAACAAGAACACACAACCTCTCTTAGTACCATAAAGTACCGTCACCACTAATCTCAAACACCACCGCCTTTTTCCCACCAACATCACTTTTAATCGTTATTAAAATAGGATCTAGCACTTATTTCTCCTTAATCTCTAAATACTATTAAAATGTCATCAACAAATACAAAGACAAAGAGATCTAAATACTAGCTAAAAACTTTGTTCATCAGATCCATAAACGTCGCTGCGGAATTAATCAATCTAAATTATATCACCAAGAATTCGAAATGCCCATACCGAGTATGAAAAGACATCTTCGGGATATCCACCTCCCTAATCTTAAGATGATAGTACCCCAACCAAAGATCTATCTTAGAAAAGTACTTGGCACATTACAACTGGTCAAACAAATCATCTATTCTAGGAAGAGAATACTTGTTCTTAATTGTTAACTTATTCAACTGCCTGTAGTCAATGTACATTCGAAGGGAACCATCCTTTTTGAACACAAATAACACAGGTGCACCCCACAGAGAAACACTAGGATGAATAAACCCCTTATCCAGAAGATCCTTAAGTTGCTCCTTGAGTTCTCTTAACTCAACCGGAACCATTCTATGAGGAGGAATAGATATTGGATGAGTGTCCAGAAGTAAATCAATACTAAACTCTATTTCCCTATTCAAAGGAACACCAGGAAGATCATTCAGAAAGACCTCTGGAAACTTATTAACCATTAGAACTGACTATAGAGAAGGACCTTCCGAGCCAGAATCTTTAACCCAAACCAAGTGATAGAAACACCCCTTGGAGATTAACCTTTGAGCTCTAAGATAAGAAATAAAATTTTCCCTAGGAGCTAGAGAACCACCTTCCCATTCTATAACTGTCTCACCTAGGAACCTAAAGATAACTTTCCGTGTCCAACAGTAACCAATCCATCCCCCGAATAACATCAAAATCCACCATTCCTAATTCAAAAAAATCCAGCAGGGTCTGCTTGTCACAACAGATACCATACCTCTTATAGACTCTCTTAGAAATAACCAAGTCACCTACATGGGTAGAAATAAAAAAAGGATATAAAGTATAATGCCCTAGGAGTACACCCTGGATGCCACACGATGCTTATGATCACAAGTGACCACAATCTCATCCATGAGCTAGTATCTGCTGTGAGCACTAAATAAAACTGATAAAAAATACACATAAGCGGAATAACTAAACACACCATAAGGTTTTAAATACTAAAACATTAGTAAATCATAAGTCTAAAAATAAAGGTCTGAAAACTGATAAAATAATGACAAACTGACTATCTATCTGAAGTTTCCAAAAGCCTCTAAAACTAACTGAATAAGAGTTGATGGGACCGGCCCCAACTAACTCCCACTGACTACTGAACTGAAAGCACTAAAATAATTATAACCGGTCCTCGAAATATAAACACTTCTGCTGCTGCTAATACACTGGAATGTCTAAGTACAGTCAAGAACTTGAGCGTCTAAACCTATAATATAAGACATCAGAGTGCAAAAAATGAGTATGTGGTCGGTACATTGAATGTACTGGTATGCTAGATAAGGTTAGGCTATATGCATGGGTTATGTATATGAGTAATAACTAATTGACTGATTAGCATGGGATAGTGGCTGACTGAATAATATGATATATCTGATGCATAATATGCATAAAAGCTATAAAATCTGAGAATGCATGATCAAGTATATAACATAATTCTAAAATAGACGGTAAACTAAAATATTGAAATCTAAATACTGACCTAACTAATGAACAGTATGCTATGGTTAAGAAAACCTGAACTAAATACTAAATTGAATACTAAAACTTAAACTGTTGGAGGTATCATCTAACCGACATGCCCCAAATATGAGCTGATAGGGGTGTAACCTGTGACCTCAGTTAGAAGGGTGCTAGTATCATGCCATGAGTACTAACAATGGTCGTGCAGTTACTCCTAATCTGGAGGGTGACCCTTGAGATCAGTCCTAAACCGGCAGGTGATCCCTGAGAGTGTCGATCCTAAATTGGCTAGTGACATCTCATAACCTACGATAGCTATGTAATTCTGGAACTTAGGGATTGATTTTAAGGACCCATTCCTAACTGATGGGCGATCCTTAATCCCTAGGTTCGCTTGGTGCTGAATCCTACTCCCAACTAAACTGACACTAATTACTGGACGAAACAAAGCTTAACTGGGCTAACAACTGATCATGGTACTAACTAACTGATAAGGCTCATGGTCTATCAAAAATTATTCTAAAACTACTAAATTTCTATAAATAATTAAGTAACGGGTGTTCATAAATCTCCAGGACTCGATAGTAATAATAATAGAGAAACATGGTAACTTTGAAACCATGGAAGGAAATCATTGTCCACAATTGTTCACTTAAGTATTTCATCAAACACATGGGGAAATAAGATTTTAACATGGGATACTTTAAATGTAATGAGATAGCATTATCACATGACCAAATCATAAACTGAGGGTTTTATTCTAAATTTGCATGCACATGATATGAAAACCACAAAATTTAAAACATACTATAATGCATTCCCCTTGAAATCAAATTACCAAGATATAGATAAACACATTTCAATTTTCAAACAAGTAAGGGCTCTTTCTATCTGAATTTAATCATTTAGGCATTTCATCAAACACTTGAGGGTCATGAGTTAAAGTATAAGAATGGTTTAAACATGTGATACTAACATAATTGCAATACCAAAATCATGGGTTAAGGATTTAACATGTGAATATCACCATTCCAATGTGTCAAGGGATGATCCAACGAAAATAATTTGTAAACATGATACATTCATATATATATAATCAAAATTCATGAACTGCCATGGATATAATTCATAATAATATGTAAAGATCATAATTTTAAACTTGAAAATGGATTCTTGGACTCTATGGGTGAAAACGACCCATGGATGAACATATTACATACCTTAATTGATGAATTAGTGAAAGTTCTTGGTGATTTCTTAAAGCTTGAGCTTGAATCTTGAAGAGGCTAGCGTTTGTTCTTGCGAGAGAATGGTTTTCTTTTGAGTGAGTTTGTGTAAAACATGGCCAATTATGCTCTTGGAAACTTTAATCTTGTGTTATAGAACTATGGGTTAAAGGGAAAAGACCCATTTACCCTTGGAAAAATAAAAACAGAAGATGGAAAAATTACGGACGGGTGATGGAGTAGGCATAGCGAGCTCTGGTGTGGTACACTGAAGTGGGCGTTGGGGGCTCCACTACGAGGCACTAGAGTGGGGCGACATGGGATTATCCCAGTTCGACTACTATTTTGAAAGTCCAAACATGCCCTTACGCTCGTCTGAAAATTCTAAAACTCAACCGAGATGTACCTTTGGCATCCCCAATCATGAATCAACTTTAAAATCGATTTTCTAAGGCCGGGAAGGTTAACAATAATTCATTAAAGTTTAAGGGGCTTTGGAAATAACTAAGTCTTAACACTTAATAAAAAATTTTAAGTCTTGGACCCCTTTAACAATAGTAAGCTAAAACAAGCTAGGATCTTACGGGATCTTACGATATCTCCCCCTAAGGAACATTCATCCTTGAATGAGAGTGATTAAGCTGAGAATACTAAGGAATTGAGATTACACACTAGATATGCATAACTGAAAACATGATTACAGGACTGATTCTAAAATATGATGACTGACTAAATTGATTCATTAATACATGTATTGGCATGAGAATAGTTATAAGGATGAAATAGAAATGAGAGAGTCACTTATGAATTACTACTGCCTCAGGTTGAATCTAGTTTTGTGAAAAAATTTGAGAGATTTAGTACATGAAAACTCAGGGGTATTACAACATCTCCTTCTTTGGATAATTCGTCCCCCAAATGATATGGATTAACTGAAATACTAAGGAAAGACTGAGATGATGCACATGACACTTACAAACTGAATCATGACTAAATATTTGGAATCTAAAACATGATGCATAAACTGAACTGGATTAGCAATTTACATGGATGCAGATAAACTATCTCTTGGAATGGCCATATTTATGAAACATCGGATAGTAAGACTATATCAGAATATGGAAAACCATATAAACTTGTCTGTCTGACTACTAACTGAACCGCTGGCTAAATGGATTGAATTATATAAAAAGATTATACGAAACTATACATTCCACTACAAAACTGCATTTTACTTAAGGCTACTAAAATTATTCACTCTCTCCCATCTAAATAATTGTTCATCATCACTTTTTTTTACATAAGAAGAGGTCACTGAAAGGTTAGAACATGAGGGCTTGAAGTATGAATGAACACTATACATAACTCTAAGCTGAGGCCTGGGGAATAGAATATCAATATCATGGATTCATCAAGACATCTAAACTGAGGATATGCATGACATAATCTAAATTTTGTTGTTCATTAGGAGTGTAGCATGAGTCATGGGAACTGATCATACTATAAAGCATGAATACATGAGTCACGAGATGCATGACCTGAGTTTGTAGTTCATAAATTCATGGAATTTGATTTGGACTGCTGGGTGAACTAAAACTCTTCATACAAGGAAGTGTACATGAATTTTTTGTAAAGTGCACAAATATGACATATGATCATGGGACTGACATGTATGGACTGAGTAGATATCACGATAACTAAAGTACAAAACTTTGCACTGAGATGAGAATGGGTTGGTCATCCTCCTCCTTTACTACTATTTTATAACACACTGGCTTTACTACTAGAATCTAGGAGCTTAACCTTGTTTTCTTGTTCTATCATCTCCCCCTTAGATTTAAGCCATCTCTCTAAGTTTGTGGTACTAGACACTGAGAAGGACTCTACTAGATTTTCAGGACAGACACCAAATTTAATCGCTATATGGAGGGGTTACAAAGAAGAAGTGAAGTTATGGATTCTATTAATACATACACAAGAATATGAAAGGCCTATAATGTACCCGTAACCATATCAGGAGAGCTTTCCTGATTATGTCGGGATTAAAGTGCATTCAACCTATTCTGACGCTAAACACTAGTGGTACTAGAAGTGGTGCCCTACTGAGTCGGCAACCTAATAGAGCTGATGACCAATTAGACTGGACCTATTGGCACAAATCCTTTCCCCTCTAAGAAAGTACTGGACACTCTCTAAACTAGTGGCCTAGATTGCCGTACCCAGAACAAACATCACTACCGACTCTATAAATACCCTTATGATTCCTACCATATTCCTGGTAAAGCGGATTGGTATGACTACTATTCACACTACCTTGGATCTTAGAGCCTAGCGCCTCATCATGACTATCATTCCTGAACTTTGGTACTGGCGCACAAGTTGAAGAAGGAGATGAAGATAAAACCTTCTGACTAAACTAAGAACGGTTACCACCTTCTGACTACTAAACTGAAAGCACTTAAATAAACATAATTGGTCCTCGAAATATGAGGACTCACCACTGTTGCTACTACTGATGCACTGGAATATCTAAGTACAGTTAGGAACCTGAGCATCTAAACCTATTATATGAGACATCATAGCGCAAGAAATGAATATGCAGTCAGTACTTTAAATGTACTGGTATGCTAGATGAGTTTAGGCTTATATGTGTGGGTTATGTACGTGAGTAATTAGAAACTGAATGATTACCATGGGATAATAACTATTTTAATAACCTAATATATCAAATTCACAATATGTGTGAAAGCTGTAAAATTTGAGAATGCATGACCAAGCATATAACATAATTCTAAAGTAGTCTGTAAATTAAAATAATGAAATCTGAGTACTGACTTAATAGATGAACTATAGGCTATGGTCAAGCAAACTTGAATTGAATTCAAAAATGAATACTGATGCTAAAATCGTGGGAGGTATCCTCAAACCCACATGGCCCAAATCTGAGTTGATAGGGGTCGAACCTATGACCCTAGTTAGAAGGGTGCTAGTACCGTGCTACAGGTACTACGAATAGCTGTAGAGTCATCCTAATCTGGAAGGTGACCCCTGAGATCAGTCCTAAACTAACAAGTGAACCCTAAGAGTGTCAGTCCTAAATTGGTAGATGACATCTCATAACCTACCCTAGCTACATAGTTCAGGAACTTAGGAATTACTCTTAAGGACACAGTCCTAAATGACGGGTGAGCCCCCATCCCTAGGTTTGCTTGATGGTGAATCCTACTCCAAACTAAACTGACACTAAATTCTAGACGGAACTAAGCTTAACTAGTCTAAAAAATGATCATGGTACTAACTGAATGATAAGGCTCATGGTCTATCTAAAATCATTCTAAAACTATTGAATTTCTATAAATTGCTAAGTAACAGATGTTCATAACCCTCCGGAACTCAATAGTAATAACAATAGGGTCACATGAAAACTTTGAAACAATGTAAGGAAATCATTTTCCACAATTATTCACTTAAGTATTTCATCAAACACATAGGGAAATAAGAATTTAACATGGGGATACTTTAAACATGATGAGGTAGCACGATCACATGACCAAATAATAAACTGAGGGTTTTATCTTAAATTTGCATGCACATGATATGAAAACCACAACATTTAAAACATACTATAATGCATTCCCCATGAAATCAATTTAAATCATAACTTGAAATCAAATTACCAAGGTATATATAAACATATTTCAACTTTCAAACGTGTAAAGGCTCTTTCTATAAAAACTTAATCATTTAGGTATTTCATCAAACACTTGAAGGTCATAAATTAATGCATGGGAATGGTTTAAACATGTGATACTAACATAATTGCAATACTAAAATCATGGGTTAAGGATTTAATATCAGAATATCACCATTCCATTGTGTCAAAGGCTAATTCCAACAAAAGTAATTTGTAAACATGATATATAATTGAAATTTATGAAGTGTCATGGATATAGTTCATTATAACATGTAAAGATCATAATTTTAAACTTGAAAATGGATTCTTGGACTCCGTGGATGAAAAGGACCCATGGATGAACATCTTACATACCTTAATTGATGAATTAGTGATAGTTCTTGGTGATTTCTTGAAGCTTGAGCTTAAATCTTGAAGAGGCTAGGGTTTGTTCTTGAGAGAGAATGGTTTTAATTTGATAGAATTTGTGTAAAACATGACCAATTATACTTTTGGGACCTTCAATCCCATGTTATGGACCTATGGGGTGAAGGAAAAAGACCCATTTTCCCTTGAAAATAGAAATAGAAGATCGAAAAATAAAGGGTGGGCGTCATGGGATCTGCTGTGGTGAACTGTAGTAGCAGGTGTGGGCTCCACTGTGGTGGACTACAACAGCCATTGTGGGCCTATCCCAGTGTAGCTACTATTTTGGAAGTCCAAAAATGCCCTTACACTCATCCAAAATTTTTGAATCCTACCTGATACGTACCCTTGACATCCTCGATCATGAATCAACTTTAAAAAGACATTCTAAGGCTGGGAAGGTCAAAAATAAAATCATCAAAGTTTAATGGGATTAGGAAATGACTATCTTAACACTTAGTGAAATTTTCAATGCTTTAGAACCTTTTAACATGCAATAATAAGTTGAAACGAGCTTGGATCTTATGGGGTTTTACACAAAATCACTATGAGATCAAAACCAAAAGATACAGCCAAATAGGGAGTCATATAAGAGAGTGTGCACCCAGGATCAAGCAAACAATATACATCACAAGAAAAGAGCTGTAATATACCAGTAACAACATCAGGTGATGCCTCAGATTCCTGTCGGGATGCCAAAGCATACAACCTATTCAGACTAACACTAGAAATAGGAGCAATAATAGAATCTGATGCAATACCACCAGGTGCAGGAGCAGAAAAGAAAGCCGCAGGAACCTTATTTGCCCCCATAGCAACCTTATTAATCGAACCATCCCTGAGCCAATGACCTGGTTAGCCATACTTGAATATTTGTCTCTCACTTATTCATAATAACCTCAATGAGGTTGACCAAAAATTGACAAAGGGCGCATGAAGATACACACTGACCACTGCTCGCCTAAGATTAGGCACCCTGTGCTCGAAAATTGTCATCACCTTGATGACGCCCGTCGATCGACTATTTCAGGTAAGAAAAACTGGCAGTAGAGAAGGAACCAAAGCTCCCCACTTGTTTTTCTTCTACTTTCCACCATCTCGACCACCCTCAGACTGAGAACTTCTCAGATCAGAAAACTTGCTTCTTTTACCTTGCCTATTTCCAAACTCTGTCTGCCTTTTCTTTTCATCCTTTACTTGCTGCATATGAATAGTCAATGTCAAAATGTACATATCCTTAATCAACAAAGCAATCTTTCTCTCCAAGATCAAATCTCGATTCAACCTAGAAGGAAACTTTCTCATCATCATTCTCGTGTCAGCCACCAAATCAGGAGTATACCTTACAAACTGATGGAACTTTAAGGCACATTCCTTGACAGTTATTCTCCCCTGCTTGAGGTTCATAAACTCCTCCATCTTTGCCTCTCTCAACTCTTAAAGAAAGAAATGATCTAAGAAGGAATTAGAAAAGGGCTCCAACCAAACTAATTCCTCCACATCACCTCTATCCCAATCACATTCTTCATACTACTGGTATGTAACATCTTTGAGCTGATAAGTTACAAAGTTCACACCCTTATTAGTAGCCTACAACACCTAAAATATATTTTCCATCTTATCCAAGAAAGCATGAGTATCCTTCTCTACCTTTTCTCCAGTGAATGTGGGAGAATTCAGCTTCATATATTGGCCAACCCTTATGGCCTCAATAGATAACCCACCAGATATATCCCATTCAGCCTGAGAAGCAGCCAATTGGGTAATAGCACAAATTCACTTGCAAAATTTTGCATTAGTCACCTAACCCCTAGAAAGATTAGTAGCAATCGGCGAAACTCCAGAACTATCATGGATAGGACCAATGGAGCAATGATGAACTCTAGATGTAGGACATACCTACTCAACATTGTCCTCATGTAGGACAAAAGAGCTTTCATGTGTTCCAGATCTATGAGGCATGATATGATAGACGAACAAACAAGGATTAAACACCAAGACGAAAAGTAGAATACCAAGAAAGTGAAACATTCCTAAATGCCTTGTATCCTCTCTCTTATAAGTGTGGCATGCTACACACCCCTAAAAGAGACTCTACTAGACATGGCTATGTGGACTCACAATTGACCATGAACTTGAAGGTCTGATACCAGCTTGTCACGATCCAAACTAGGTCTTAGATTTAATGGGCGTCCCAAGTCTAACCGAGACAAGAGACTAACCTCGTTACCCAACCCAACCTCCAACCGCCTTCCCTGAGTTAGCTGAATTTCAAGAATATAAAAACATAGTGTAGATGATATCATGAAGGCTCTAGGATAGGATTATAGTTGTGACCAACACAATTGAGTCCAATCATCCAACCATACCAACCGTACCAAACCAAAGGCCATAACAAAATAAGTTCTAGAATATATAATGATAATCAATCCCAAAATATAATATGATAGAACTGTGAGAAATCATGTGATGTGGTGTCAGTTCACTAGTGTATTCCAGTGCCAATCCTGACACCAATATTGATCACGCCCATATAATTCCATAGTAGTACCACAAAGCCTCTAACCAAAAGAGTAAGAATGTCTAATTGGGACATGCCCCCAACCATAGCCAAAACCAATATCCAAAATAAAGTCAAAGTATGTAAGAATGTCTATATTATGAAATGGAACCTTTTGCAAAGATTGAAGCTCACCACTTTAATCCAAGTGCTGATATTGAGTCCAAGTGCTAAACAAGAGAAGTGGAATGAAGGGTTACTGTGTAGTGTGGGTATACAACCTCGGTTAGTGAGTGATTACTAGCATGAACTTAGGATAAGGATAAAATAATACCATTTATAAAACCAAGAAAATCCCTTCATAATGGATACAGCCATATCGGAAAAGTAAACCGTGTTTAGTATGGATTTAAAACCATTACCTAGGTTTTATAACTTTACCGTCCTAAAACACCCATGGGCTATATGGGTTCAGATCTCATGGATGAAAGGGCCCTAGTGCATGAAGCCGCACAACTAGAGAAATACCTTTAGGATGACTAGTATATCCCCCAATATAAAGTGTGACACCATCCACACTGTCACCAAGACCAACCTCATATCGGCAAATCTGAGTTTCCAGTTTGGTCTCTCTAAAACCTCCACCTTACGCAGCTTTGCTATACCTCCCCCTATAATGCCCAATTAAAATAATTTTCTAAACCATTATCCATTTATTAACCAATGCTATTAGTAGGGGTATCATTATACCAACTATTACTTACTAGCATTATTCATAGCCAACCATTTATATATTAATGGGACTTTTAAGTTCCCTTCCACTTACCATATCAAACCACATGGGGTCACCATGTACCCCACAAGCATTACCATTTAGCCCTATACCTTTTCAAAGCATTTAAACCATGAATAATTTCTTTTCAAGTCTAAAACAAGTAAGAGTTCCATTTAAAAGTAATCAATGCAATGAACATATCTTTATAAGCAATTTGTCACACACATTGGGGGCATAATTTATCCAAAACCAATTCTAATTACCCATAACCATTCCCATAAAATCCAATTGTCCAAAACCACCATTAATGTATTTAAAAGCATAAGTAAAACCATGGGAAACCATGACCAAGTATTTATAAACAAAACCCCTAAATCATATTTGAAAACCAAAAGCATTCAATAAAGAAATCATAAGAAACAATAATGAAAACCATGCCTTTAGTTGGAACAAATAATGAGGGAAGATAAAATGCCTTAATTGACAAAGTAAATGGAGAGAAATCACCAACAAGACCCCCAAATTGGTCCACAAGGTGAAACCCTAGGTTCCCTAGCCCATAAGCTCTTGAGAGAATTTTTAGAGTGTTTAGGAATTGAATGTTATCCCTTATATGAGTCCTGATACAACTTGTACCTTATCATGCGGATCAAAGTGAGCCACTCATACTTAGATCCAATTTAAGTTATCAAGTCTAAGGAAAAACCCAACTTACGAGATCCGTATCCAATTATACGATTTGTACCTCCTAAGTTGTACCCATTCCAATGACAAAATCCATCCTACCAATCAATACCGTTCAGTATACAATAGGTCCATACCATCCATAACCCAACATATAACTTGTACCCCTGAGTCATATTGGGCCCGAAGAAAGAAATTCCAAGAAATTTCTAAGGTCCAAAACTAGGATGTTTCAGATTGCCTATTCTTCCAGGCAGTAAGAGGTGAATGAATGGAATTATCCTACTCATGATTTAGAGCTTTAAGCGGTGGTTTTTGCTTTGAAGATCTAGCGATATTATTTGTATGGTATTTGTGTTGTCACATTTTTTTTATCATAAGAGTCTACAGTATGTGTTCATTTAGAAGGAGATTAATCTCAGACAGAGGAGATGTCTTGAGTTTTTCAACGACTATAATATGAGTCTTCACTACCATCCAGGTAAAGCTAACATGGTTGTTGATTCTCTTAGTAGGTTGTCCATAGAGAGTTTGGCTCATGTGGATAAATGAAAGCAATAATTGGCGAAGGATATTCACTGCTTTGTTAATTTTGGAATTTATCTCTTAGACTCTAACGATGGTGGTATAATGGCACAATAAGTGGTTTGGTCATCTCCTGGCATAAAGATTAAGAAGAAACAAGCTCTAGATCTTGTCTTGATAAAAATTAGGAGTGATATTGGTGGGCAAAAGGTAATAGTATTTGAGATAAGTGGTGATGGTACTTTATGGTACCAAAGAAGCTTGTGTATTCCTAATGTTGATAGTTTGCGATAAAGGATTTTGGCTGAGGCACATGAATCATGCTATGTTATTTATCCTTGCTCGACAAAGATGTATCATGATCTCAAGGAGATGTATTGGTTGAATTTTATGAAAAGAGATGTGTCTGATTTATGGCCAAGTGCATGGTGTGGCAACAAGTTAAAGTTGATCACGTGAGGCCTGGTATGTTGCATCTTGAAATTGATTTTCTCGAAATGAAATAGGAGGTGATCAATATGAATTTCATTACAGGTCTTCTTCGGTCTTTGAATCAATTTGATTTAGCTTGGGTCATTGTGGATAGGATAACAAAGTTTGCTCACTTCTTGCTAGTGAGGACTACCTTTTCGGCAGAGGATTATGTGAAGTTGTAGCTTCAGGAGATTTTGAAGCTGCATGGGGTACCTTTTTCAATTATCTCTGATTGTGGCATACAATTTTCATCTCATATCTGGCAATTTTTTTTGAAGGGATTGGGTAATAATGTTAGTTTGAGTACTAATTTTCACCCTCAGATGGATCGAAAAATAGATAAGACTATTCAGACATTGGAGGATATACTTCAGTCTTGTGTGATTGATTATGGTGGAAATTGGGTTGAGCATATACATTTGGTAGAGTATGCTTACAACAATAACTATCATTCTAGTATTGGTATGGTACCTTTGGAAGCATCGTATGGTAGGAGGTCTAGATTTCCTATTGGGTGGTCTAAACTTAGTGAGGCAGATATGTTGGTCCAAATTTGGTTTATCCGGATATAGAAAAGGTGAAGGTGATTTGAGATAGGCTTAAGGCTGCCCAAAGTCGCCAAAAGTCCTATGCAGATGTAAGGCATAGAGACTTGGAGTTTGAGGTTGGGAATAAGGTGTTCCTCAAGGTAATTCCCATGAAGGGAGTAATGCGGTTGGGAAAAAAGAAGAAGCTCACTCCTCGGTATTTGGTCCTTATGAGGTTTTGTAGAGGGTTGGAAATATTGCTCATGAATTGGAGTTGTCTTCTATCGTGATCTTTATTCGTCCGTTATTTCTTGTTTCCATGTTAAGAAAATGCAATGGTGATTGTTCTTTGGCTTTCCCTTTGGAGGGATTGGTTATCTTGAACTCTCTATCTTATGAACAGGTCCTGGTTAAGATATTGGATAGGAAATTTCTTTGGTTGTGGACCAAGGATGTGGTCTCGGTTAAGGTTCTATATTGGAACAACAAAGTGAAAGAAACTATATGGGAAGCAGAAGGGAACATAAATTCCAAGTACCCACAATTATTTTCTACTCTCAATATTCGAGTGGAAGGTATGTGTTCTTAAAACACATATTTTTTTTATTTCGTTAAAGGAAAGGTTGATTTCCTTGCATCTTTGTTTTCTATCTTAAAGGTAAGAGTAGAGGAATCTAAGGGTTGTAAGTCATACATGCACTACCTTGTCCGTTATTTGGGGATGAATGTTCCTAGTGGGGGAAACTGAAACACCATGGGTTCCTAGAATCCTGAACCTTAGAAAATTTCTTGGATTCTTTATCTCTAGATAGGATATGACTAGGGGAAATGACTAGTACACTGGGATACAAGTGGTATTGGTTAGTCGTATGCTAACCCGTGTTAGTTGGTGGGGTGGATTTGGTTTCTGAAATAGATACGACTTGGGTGGTATGAGTCGTATTTGTGGATATGGGTTGTTTCATTTGCTTTTTCTCTTAAATTAATCTTAGACTAAGTAAATTAAGTTGGAGCTGAGTATGAGTGGCTCATTAAGAGTCATAATCCAGGGTATGAGTCATACCAAGGACTCGTATGGTGGACAGTGTTCAGTCCTTTTTATATTCTATTTTTCTAGGGGTACGGATCATGGGAACTAGTTGTATACTTGGGTTTGACATGGTTTAGGGTTAGTTGTACCTTGGACAGTGTTGAGTCCAAGGGAAGATAGCATTGGGTACGGGGGTGAGTACCACTCGTATCAGAGGGTACAACTAGTATGCATAGTCGTACCCCTTGGACAGGATTTTGGTGTAGTTTAAGTGAGGATAATTTGGACATTTCGCCACTTATACTAATAAGACCCCATGACTTATAGTCTTATTGGGAGGTTATTTACCCTAATATTATATTCATTTAACACTTAGAAACTTTTATAAACACTCTATAATTCTCTCACTGGCGTGGGTGGAGAAAACCTAGAGTTTCATCTTAAGGATTAGTTTGGGGATTTTGTTGGTCATTTATCTCCATCAACTTTGTTAATTAAGGCATGCTCTCTTCCCTCATTGTTAGTTCCAACTAACGGCATAGTATTATACAATATTTTCGTGGTTTGATTTTGGGGTTTTTAAATTTATGTTGTGGTTTTGGTTACAAATGCTTGGTTATGGTTTTCCAATGTTTTAATTATGTTTTCACATGCTTTAATGGTTGTTTGGTTAATTGGTTTCATGGGAATGGTTACTTGGTAATGGGCTTTGGTGTTGGCAATATTATGCCCCTAACATGTTTGATAAAATGCCTAAGAAAATGCTTTTACTCTATTATGGAGCTTTTATTGAAATCTATTGCATGGTAAAGTTTGGTAATGGAACCCTTAATGGTTTTGAATGGTTAAATGGAATGGTTTTCATTTAACACACATCCTTATAGGTGATAACGCTCAATCTACAACTCTCGTAGGAGTGTAAAGCGGTCGTTAGCAAATATAGAACCCAACCTGGGTTGGGTATCGATCCCACAGGGAATAACTTGGCCAACAAGTAAGCAACGATTACTAGACTTTTAGTACAAGCCTCGTAAGAAGGGGGGATTGTAATGTGTAACCAAAATATTAAAGTAAAAACTGAAATAGCAAAGTAAACAGAAAGAATAG
This sequence comes from Capsicum baccatum var. pendulum, assembly GCA_030864225.1. Lineage (NCBI taxonomy): Eukaryota > Viridiplantae > Streptophyta > Magnoliopsida > Solanales > Solanaceae > Capsicum > Capsicum baccatum. Next base: position 230,393,585 of record CM061560.1, on the reverse strand, counting down.
TTATTAAGTTGTAAGCAATGAGAATTGAAGCGTTGGGGTTATGTCCACCTTCTGAGTTAGACGTCTCTATTGGCTATGAGTGTGTAGAATTCAGACATGTATGTGCTTATAGAGAATTGTATTCGATGGTAAATCCAGCGTCTTTCGACCTATTCGAGGATTATTTCACTTTAACTCTTTCGAGCTTAAAGCGTGTCTAACGGTACGAATTCTCCAAGAGGTTAATCCAGTTACGGCACTAACTGTTTAATAGGGGATGGGACCCTACTACCTTGACACTATCTCTTTTCCAGACAAATAACCTTTCTTTCGAACAAGTTAAATGTTATACTGGCGTATTCTTGCGTTTGCAACCACAAAGAATTTAGATTAAGATGAAGAGAATAATGATATAAGCAGCATACGTGTCACGAACTCACAAACTCATAGTAATAGATAGTATCTCATTCGGTTTTCATAACCCCAACAGAGAAGTTTAGTTACCCATGAATGCGAAGGAGCTCACGGTTGACATTGTTATTATACCACAATACTGATTAATTTCGTGTAGCACAGGTGGTAGGCGTTTAGGCGTGAATTCCTGGGCAAAGTAACGATTCTCTTGTTGCGGAAATTAAGAATAGATGAGTAGAAGAAGAAAGATAGAATTAATGGAAGGGTTAGAAGAAGAGTTATAGAGTAATAGAATTAATGAGGAATGAATTAAAAGTAGAATGTATAACAGAAAGATGGAAAGAAGATATATAATCTCTAGCAAAATAGGGTATTTATAATAGCCATATCCTATTCCTACAAAGCTAATGAAATATTTAACCAAATCCTACTAAGCTAATGAAATACTTAACCAAATCCTACTAAGCTAATGAAATATTTAACCAAATCCTACTAAGCTAATGAAATACTTAACCCAATTGTACTTAGGTTAATGTAACATTATCCAAATCCAAATAGACTAATGAAATACTTAACCCAATTGTACTAGGTTAATGTATTATTATCCTAATCCAAATAAGTTACTGCAAGTCCCCAAAGTCTTCAGAAATGCTGTTTTAGCCCGGGACAGATTTTCCATGCATCACTTTTGGTCCTTAGGCGTCCAAGCTTCCTTTTCTCCTTCCGTGAAGCTTTCTTTGGCGTCAAGTAATCCATAAAATGCTGAATTCTGCATCATTTACACCTGAAACTTTGCTAATCATGTTCGTTAGCTCACTTACAGGAAAAAGGACTAAAAGTGCATGAAATATATAATTTGTTCTCGAAACATGGCACAAATATGGGCAAAATATATTGATATAGGCGCGTAATATCACCTATCATCAACACCCCACACTTGAAGCTTTGTTAGTCCTCGAACAAAATATCATGTCCTTCTAAACATCAACTTAGGGTTTTACAGCAACAACACAAAATATTCGTCAAGACAGGCACAACAATTATCAACAAAGAGTAGTTTTCCGATCATTAGTAGAAATAGTTTAACCTCTAGTATAGACTCGTGATGGTGGTCAACTCATATTCAAAAGTTAAGGCACAAGGAATCATATACAACTACCCACACTCATCAACCATGTGTGTCTCACAATATATTACCCATAATCACTCACAAGTATAGCATATTTTTTCAAACATGGGTATAGAAATATCCTTGCTCTCGCTCTCACAAAGAATTCATATGCAGCAACTGATGACCTTAGGCTTGCCCTTAGTGTAATGCTCCACTAAATGTCAGAATGCTAGGCTTAGGATCAAATAGGTCTTTTACAGGTTGTAATGTAGGCTAAGGAATGGGTAGGACTATTTTTGCTAGAAATAATGACTAAGTTCCTAAGCACTTTAATACATCACATTGTATCATCAACATTTTTCTTTCAACCTTTCTTCTTTGTTTTATTCTACCACCCTTGTTCTCCTCTTTAGTTTTCAATTTTAAGCATAACTCACTTTTCATCTTTCTTTTCTTTTTTTTTCTTTTCATAACATACCTCTTATGATAGCACTTTCTTTTTCATAACACATTCAAGCACCACTGCAATTTAAAGCATCATACTCACCCAATTTACTCTTATTTCGTCGCATGACTTTATACGTTAAAGCACATAGGAATTTGGATCAAATTACGGTCTTGAAAAAAATGGATTAGGATTACATATGAGGTTGTCAAAGAAGTAGGCTAAAGGCTCAAAAGGGTTTAACTACGATAATGTCCATGGGTAGGTAAAATGAAGGTAAACATGTATAGGTTGCCAAAGAAATGCCTAAATCATCTCCTAAACTTACACTCCTTATTTTTGCTTTGCATACATACCAGGCAAGTTCTAGCATCAGCTACAACCATAGAATATACTATTAATCTCACACACACAAGTCACATGGTCGAGTTTATTGGAAGTAGTATAGACTCTCGACCCAACAAGTGAAGGAATTGAACCACACAATATCACATAATGAGTCACAATTAGAGCCTAAACGTATCAATAGTCATGATTTTAGCACCTACTCTTGTTATGATCTCATGCTGCCTATTAGAATAATTTCGTGCGAATCTAAGTAAAAAAAAATTACTACTAAAAAAACTTAAACAAAAAAAACGAAACACAAAGAAAACGAAATAAATAAAAAAACAAAGTGAACAAAGTGAACAAACATAGATGCGGTAGAGAAGTATAGCATGCAATACGCGTCGATCATCATCGGTAGGCACATCATCGTCTAGAGGTTCCTCAAAGTATGTGCCTACTCCACACATCTCCCGTGCATGCATATTCATTGGATAGTCATGGTCCAGCTGTTGGAGCTCTGCAGCAGTTGGAACACGACCTCCACTCATCATTGTGAACCGTGTCATGCCATAAAGATGACGGAAGAAACTCTCATCTCGAGCATGTCTCTCCGCAGTAGTAAGGTTGACACCATGTGTTGTTTCAGCATCTTTGACCTTTGTGAGGTCAACCTTCTTCGGGTTATGTGGGAGTTTGTGATCAGCTGGTTCCTCTTCGATATCCTCCTTCCGCAAGATTGCTGTTAACAGATTACCAAAAGTGAAGTGGGACCTCTTGTGTAGTCTGGCCTTCCGCATTGTAGAGCGAATGATTGCCCCAATCTTGATAGGGACATTCTTCATCAATGCATAGACCAAACACACTCTATCTCTTGTTATTTTGGTGTTTTGAGTCCTAGGAATAAGGCATGAGTTGACGATGCGCAACCAGATTCTTGCTTCCCTATTCAAAGGAGCATAGGGGAAGGTGTTGTGTCGTCCGGTGTCTTGGTGTCTGCTCCACCTTGCCATGGATCTACTTCCACAAAGTGTGTATCGAATTGCTCTATAAGGAGGTTTGCTGTACAGCTCTTTGAATGGTGCTGGATCGACCGAAGGTAAGCCGAGAAAGGAGTTGATCAAATCCGGGTTGAGCTGTAAAACTTGGCCCCAAATCTTGACTTCCCTGCCCGTGGTTTTCGGCGACCAGTTGGCGTAAAATTCTCTTGTCAAATCAAGATTACATTCTCCCATGTTGCGGAAGATGAAATCCAGATTCAATGCCATCATTTTTGCCAACATACGCGGTTCCTTCTTCGCTAGGCTGTCCTTGTTGATCAAGTCGACATGAACATATTTGCTTTCGTTGTTGTTCCTATACCATTCTTTGGCTTCCTCCTCAATAACCAATTTTATTCCAAACATTCGGCGGGGTAATTGCATTGAGGATGATTCTCCTTGGTCCTTGCGACCTCTCTTCTTGCCCTTTTGGGATGTGGTAGCCTTATCTTGTCTCGCTTTAGGTGCCATTGTTCCTGAGATTTAAACGATATTTCATGTTAGCATCAACTCAATGGAAACAATCTATAAACAAGCCATCGGGGTAACACCCCACACTTAGGTTCGATGATACAAATCAGTGAAGTGAAAGTGGTCGATTACTTAGACTTCGTCGACATACGTTTAAGGAGCTATATTCCAACAAGAAAATTAGTGATGTATCACTTCTTGCAACCTTTGAAATACGTTCATGTTAGGTAAAACAAGACTACTACATAGGGGTTTCATCATGGTATAGTTTCTATCAACAATTACAACCTCGTATGTCGGTAGGCAACTATAAGTCTTATCCCGATGAACGGGATAGCCAAACATGTGGGTATACAAGTGACAAGACTATGCAATGTTCATAACCATAGCAATTCCGCAAAGAGTATGACAATTCAATTAAAACCAAATTCAAGTCGGAAACAAGTTAAGATTATCCTAACGTCCATGTTCACTCACATGGTTTTGCATCAACAATTCAAACACTTTAACATCACCAATATTTCTTCAAGATGTAGCAATTCATGATAGACATAGCAACGTAGTACTTACGAGAAATAGATGAAAAATAAAAGAGTACTTACGTGATTGAAGCCTTTGGAGAAGTTCTTGTGAATTGAAAGGGCAAAAAGAAAAATTTTGAGATGTTTTGGAGTGGATGTGCGGCGCCTTTAGGTCAAGTTTCAATGTGTTTATGTTTCAAGACTAAGTCCCCTTTATATAGGAAAAGAATGGGTCGGGTTTTGACCCATTTAAATTGGTTTTGGAGACAAAAAGGGACCATAGGCGGCGCCTTTAGCTTTGCCTATGCATGGTATAGGCGGCGCCTAATGCAAAGCATAAGCTAGCATAGGCGGCGCCTAGTGTAATGCATAAAGGGACCATAGGCGGCGCCTAGTGCATGGCATATGAGATTCTGAGACCAAATTCTTTAGCATAGGTGGCGCCTATGCTATAGCATACCTGAGCATGGGAGGCGCCTATGTCTTTGCACACTAGATTCCGAGACCTTAGGCTATAGTATAGGTTTTGCATTGTTCGTGGCCTAGTTTTACCTATGCCTAGCCTTGCTCGATGCCTATTTTGTCATGAGCAATGCTCAATCCATAGCCTTATGCATCTTTATTCCTAACTTACCACCTTTACCATGCAATACGTCCAAATCGTTATTTGAAACCAATCTCCTCGTTGAATACCTCTTGCACCTATATTTGCTCAAAACCAATGAAAACGATTAGTACGATGGGTTGCCTCCCACCAAGCGCCTTGGTTTTGGTCGTGGCACGACTCTTATTTTTGGATTTTCTTTTATCAAAAGCAAAACAAGTACTTAGAACGAAAGAAAGACAAAAACGACAAACGATAAACGATGGGTTGCCTCCCATCTAGCGCCTTATTTATTGTCGTGGCTCGGCGTAGTTACCTCGAGTACTTAGACTTCGTCGAGATAAGTGATGGCCAAATAATTCATCGAGTCAAGAGGACCGATATAAGGTTTAACACGTTGGCCATTCACCTTGAAGACTACACCATTATTGTCTTCCAATTCAACTACTCCAGACGAGTAGACTTGGATAACTTTGTATGGACCAGGAAACTTAGACTTTAACTTACCTGGGAATAGCTTCAATCTAGAGTTGAAGAGAAGTACCATATCATCCTTTTGGAAATTTCGTCGAACAATCCGCTGATCATGATACTTTTTCATCCGCTCCTTGTATAGGTCTGACCTTTTCATATGCATGGAGATGGAACTCATCTAATTCGTTCAGCTGCTCCAACCTCAGATTCATTGCATCATCCCAATTCAAGTTCAATTGCTTCAATGCCCACAATGCCTTATGCTCGAGCTCGATGGGTAAGTGATAAGCCTTCCCATACACTAGTTGATAAGGAGACATGCCAATGGGTGTTTTGAATGCAGTCCTATACGCCCATAGTGCATCATCTAGCTTCCGAGACCAATCCTTCCTATTAGCATTGACCGTCTTCGCAAGGATTTTATTGATCTCCCGATTGGAAACCTCTACTTGTCCACTAGTTTGTGGGTGATAAGGCGTGGCTACCTTATGTTGCTTGACGCCATACTTGGCCAAATATTGCAAAAGTGAGATCCTCCATCACTTATGATAGTACGTGGTACTCCAAAGCGAGAGAAGATATTCCTCTTTAAGAACGCTACAACATGCTTACCTTCATTGTCAGCCAACGCTACAGCTTCAACCCATTTCGAGACGTAATCTACAACGACTAAGATGTACTTCATTCCAAACAAATTCACGAATGGACCCATGAAATCAATACCCCATACATCAAGGAGTTCTACCTCAAGAATTTTGGACATGGGCATCTCATGGTGTTTCGAAATAGCACCTTGACGCTGGCATTGGTCGCACCTTCTAACATAGTCATAGGCATCTCTAAATATCGAAGGCCAATAGTAACCACTTTGCAATACTTTTCTTGTCGTCCGATTGCCTGCATGATGTCCTCTAACTTGGGAAGTGTGACATGCTTCCAAAATATTAGGCACCTCTACATGGGATATACATCTTCGAATAATACCATCCGCACATCGTCGAAAGAAATATGGATCATCCTAATAGTAGTATTGTACATCATGCATAAACTTCCTCCTTTGGTGGTAAGATAAATTGGCAGGTATCACTTTACTCACCACGAAATTTGCAAAGTCGGCGTACCATGGTAATTTTTCCATTGTTGTCGCTAATATCTCCTCGTCAGGGAATGCATCATCAATCTGAATTTCAGGTTGCGCCATATGCTCATTCTCGAGTCTAGATAGGTGGTCGGCCACTTGGTTCTCGCAACTTTTTCTATCTTTGACCTCGAAATCGAACTCTTGCAACAGCAATACACATTGAATTAATCTTGGTTTTGCATCCTTCTATGTCATTAGATACCTAAGAGTTGCATGGTCTGTATGAACGATCACCTTAGTACCCAATAGATAGGCACGAAACTTCTTAAATGCATACACAACCGCTAGGAGCTCTTGTTCTGTCACAGTGTAGTTCCTTTGGGCTTCATTTAGGACCTTACTAGCATAGTAGATAAGATGAAATAATTTCTCCTTTCTTTGACCAAGCACAGCTCCAACGGCTACACCACTAGCATCACACATGACTTTGAACGGGAGAGACCAATCTGGTGCTACCATCATAGGGGCTTCAATGAGTTTTCCTTTGAGGCATTCGAATGCCTTTAAGAAATCTTCATTAAAGTCAAACTTCGCATCTTTCTCCAAGAGTTTGCACTATGGACTAGCAATTTTGGAGAAGTCTTTGATGAACCGAAGATAGAAACCTGCATGGCCGAGAAAACTACGAACTCCCTTCACCAAAATTGGAGGCGGTAGCTTCTCAATAACCTCTATTTTTGCTCGATCAACCTCAATCCCTCTTTTGGAGATTTTGTGCCCAAGAACGATTCCTTCTTTTACCATGAAGTGGCACTTTTCCCAATTTAGCACTAGGTTGAATTCTACACATCTTTGCAATGCCATGCTTAGGTTTGCCAAGCACGCTTCAAAAGTCTCACCAACAACTGAAAAATCATCCATAAATACCTCCAAAGTGTATTCAACCATATCAGAAAAAATAGACATCATACAGCGTTGAAACGTGGCTGGTGCATTACATAACCCGAATGGCATACGTTTGAAGGCAAACGTACCATATGGGCATGTAAACGTTGTCTTATTTTGGTCTTCGGGGGCAATACAAATCTGATTGTAGCCTGAATAACCGTCCAAGAAACAAAACCATCCTTTCCCCGCTAATCGATCTAGCATTTGGTCCATGAATGGCATTGGGAAGTGATTTTTGAGTGTCCAAGAATTCAGCTTTCGGTAGTCCATGCATACTCTCCATCCAGTGATGGGTCTGAGTGGAATAAGCTCATTCTTCGCATTCGCGACCACCGTCATACCTCCTTTCTTGGGAACACATTGTACTGGGCTTACCCATGTACTATCAGAGATTGGATACACAACCCCCGCGTCTAACCACTTGATAATTTCTTTCTTCACCACTTCTTGCATAGGTGGGTTTAGACGTCTTTGATGCTCAATGGTGGGTGTGCAATTTTCTTGAAGCTGAATTTTATGTGTACAAATCCCAGGTAGAATACCAATAATATCCGCAATGGTCCATCCAATGGCTCTAATGTACTTTTGTAAAATAGCAATGAGAGCTGCAACTTGTTGCTCACCCAAATCGGCTGCTACAATGACTGGAAGTGTGTTTCCGCTTCCTAGGAATGCATACTTTAAATGTCTTGGCAGCTCCTTCAATTCTAATGTGGGTGGCTCTTCAATAGATAGCTTAGCTGGTGGTGTGGGTCAGTTCTTGAGATCAAGGTACAGCTTCTTGGGAGCATAGCGATATGTCCCTAATCCCGATAGAGCACAAATAGCTTCTTCACAATTTTCAGCATCCTCAGTCTCTCCATTCATGAGCACAACCGCCAAAGGGTCATCAATAATTTGCTCTTCTTCAAGTAATTCTTTCTTATCATCAAAGAAAACATCAGCCACCAAAAATACACTCATATCTTTGGGTTGCTTCATTGATTTGCAAACATCAAAGCGAACTACTTCGTCATTTATTTGGAATGAAAGCTCATTGGCTCTCAAATCAATCAGCACACTTCCTGTAGCAAGGAAAGGGCGCCCCAAGATTATGGGAACTTCTGAGTCTGCCTCACAATCCAAAATAACAAAGTTTGCCGGAAAGATGAATGAAGAAACCTTTACCAATACATCACATAGAATACCAACAGGTCGTTTCACCGACCTATCCGCCATGACGAGCCTCATATTGGTTGGAGTAGGATCACCCAACCCCAACTTCTTGTAGATTAATAATGGCATCAAATTGATGCTGGCTCCTAAGTCACATAATGCTTAGGTAAAATTCAAAGATCCAACGTTGCAAGGAATAGTGAAAGCTCCGGGGTCGGCTTTCTTTTGAACTATTGATCGGGTAGCGATTGCACTACAATGATGCACATCTTCTTTCAACTCATAGCTTGCTGCCCGATTCTTTGTCAAAAGATCCTTCATAAATTTCGCATACCCAGGCATTTGTTCAAGTGCCTCCACCAATGAAACATTAATGGTCAGCTGCTTTAACATAGTCATGAATTTGCTGAACTTCGTGTCATCCACCACCTTCTTCAATCTTTGGGGAAAAGGTGGTGGTGGGTATGGAATTGTTCTCTCCACGGATTTCTTCTCCTCTTGCTTCCATTTTTCCACTTTTTTAGGCTACACGTCGCTGGGTGTGACGTCCTTGATGTCTTCCGCGGACTCCTCTCCTATTGCGTTGTCATCCAAGTTCGCAGCTTCGTCAACCACTTGCTTGCCTTTTGCTGAAGTTTCTAGAACCTTACCACTTCTGGTAGTGATGGCCATACATGACCCATCATTCCTTGGGTTTTGCACAGTATCGCTAGGTAAAGTACCGGCCTTTCTTTGATTGAGTGCTGCTGAAAGTTGGCTCAATTGCTGCTCTATTTTCTTGATTGAAGTGGAATGTGAATTAACTAATTGTTTCATGGAGGACAAATCATTAATTACCTCCGTTACTCCCGCGCTCGTTGCTTCCACTCCTTTCAATAATTTAGCCATCATGTCTTCCATACTTCCAGAATTAGATGTGGTGGTATCACGTCTACCAGGGGAAACGTACAAACCACTCTTTTCATTCTTGTTCTTCCAACTACCTTGGTCCTTGTTTCCAGATTTATCATAATAGTTCCGACCTTGGTTTCCTTGGGTATTCCCATGGAAACCCCCCTGATTGTTCAAGTAGTTGGCCTCCTCTTCCGAATCAGATTCGTCTCTTCCTTTTGACGCAATAGCTTTCACTTTTTCGGTCTTCCCAGATAATAAATGCTTTGTAAGAAGATCCATTTGTGTTTTCATATGCGCCATATCTTGATCACGTTCTTCTTCTCTTCTTCTTTGGTCTGCAGTCATGCCAATAGATATAGTAGAGCTTGCTACCTCAGAATCCTTGGTATGCCAAGCTCTACTTTGCTTCGTCATACGATCTAGCATATTGCTTGCTTGACCAAAGGTGAGGTCCATAAAAGATCCTTCAGCTGCATTATCCACCACTGGTTTAGTTATTGAATTCAAGGCTCTATATAATATCTCCATTAGGTGAACATTAGTCATATGATGGTTTGGGCATCTCGCTAGCTTTGTCTTGAACCTCTCCCATGTTTCATGAAGAGCTTCAGTGGGAAGCTGACGAAAGTTGCTGATTTCATCTCGCAATTGTGCTCTTTTGGATGGCAGAAAGAATCTTTCTAGAAAAGCGTCTCTCAATTTCCTCCAATTTGTAATAAAATCAGGAGTCAGCCCATTTAACCATAGAGTTGCCTCCCCAGACAGAGACAATGGGAATAGACATAATCGAATTGCATTCTGACCAACACCAGGATTGTCAAACGACTTGCATGTAGAAATAAAGTTGATGAGATGCATATTCGGATCATCGCCTGCTAGTCCACCAAATAATCCCTTGAGTTGCAACAACTGAATCATGGTGTTTGTGATGTTGAACTTGGCTCCGGGCGCTAATGGTGGAGGAATTATGGCTCCAGTGGCTCCGACACCATCAAGATCATCATCATCATCGTCGAAAGCTGGTTGCATGGGTTGGCGATCATACCTAAACCGAGCTTGTCGACTTCTTCAGTTGGCAGGTGTTGCGATTTCAGCATCATGCCGTGAGTTTAGTAACTCGTCATCACCTAAATTCTCATCGTCAGGATTTGTTGCTCGCCCAGGGTTACCAATGTTTTGTTGTTGAACTTGAGCGGCGGCAAGAGCAGCTAATCTCGCCTGTTCCTATTGAGCAACCATCCTTTCGATTTCTGCTTGTGCCTCCATTCTGCCAATACGTTGTGATTCGGGATTGATAGGTAATAACGGTTGACCAGAACTTCGAGTATGGGGCATGCACTGAATAAAAACCTGCAGTAAACAAAAACAACAACTAAAAGTAAAAGTACGAGAATCTTTGACCAAAGGGTCTAGTAATTATCACAAACTTGATTGACACTTGTACTCCCCGGCAACGGCGCCAATTTTTTGATAACGCTCAATCTACAACTCTCGTAGAAGTGTAAAGCGGTCGTTAGAAAATATAGAACTCAACCTGGGTTGGGTATCGATCCCACAGGGAATAGCTTGGCCAACAAGTAAGCAACGATTACTAGACATTTAGTACAAGTCTCGTAAGAAGGGGGGATTGTAATGTGTAACCAAAATATTAAAGTAAAAACTGAAATAGCAAAGTAAACAGAAAGAATAGTTATTAAGTTGTAAGCAATGAGAATTGAAGCGTTGGGGTTATGTCCACCTTCTGAGTTATACATCTCTATTGGCTATGAGTGTGTAGAATTCAGATATGTATGTGCTTATAGAGAATTGTATTCGATGGTAAATCCAGGCGTCTTTCGACCTATTCGAGGATTATTTCACTTTAAATCTTTCGAGCTTAAAGCGTGTCTAACGGTACGAATTCTCCAAGAGGTTAATCCAGTTACGGCACTAACTGTTTAATAGGGGATGGGACCCTACTACCTTGACACTATCTCTTTTCCAGACAAATAACCTTTCTTTCGGAAAAGTTAAATGTTATACTGGCGTATTCTTGCGTTTGCAACCACAAAGAATTTAGATTAAGATGAAGAGAATAATGATATAAGCAGCATACGTGTCACGAACTCACAAACTTATAGTAATAGATAGTATCTCATTCGGTTTTCATAACCCCAACAGAGAAGTTTAGTTACCCATGAATGCGAAGGAGCTCACTGTTGACATTGTTATTATACCACAATACTGATTAATTTTGTGTAGCACAGGTGGTAGGCATTTAGGAGTGAATTCCTGGGCAAAGTAACGATTCTTTTGTTGCGGAAATTAAGAATAGATGAGTAGAAGAAGAAAGATAGAATTAATGGAAGGGTTAGAAGAAGAGTTATAGAGTAATAGAATTAATGAGGAATGAATTAAAAGTAGAATGTATAACAGAAAGATGGAAAGAAGATATATAATCTCTAGCAAAATAGGGTATTTATAATACCCATATCCTATTCCTACTAAGCTAATGAAATACTTAACCAAATCCTACTATGCTAATGAAATACTTAACCAAATCCTACTAAGCTAATGAAATATTTAACCAAATCCTACTAAGCTAATGAAATACTTAACCCAATTGTACTTAGGTTAATGTAACATTATCCAAATCCAAATAGACTAATGAAATACTTAACCCAATTGTACTAGGTTAATGTATTATTATCCTAATCCAAATAAGTTACTGCAAGTCCCCAAAGTCTTCAGAAATGTTGTTTTAGCCCGGGACAGATTTTCCATGCATCACTTTTGGTCCTTAGGCGTCCAAGCTTCCTTTTCTCCTTCCGTGAAGCTTTCTTTGGCGTCAAGTAATCCATAAAATGCTGAATTCTGCATCATTTACACCTGAAACTTTGCTAATCATGTTCGTTAGCTCACTTACAGGAAAAAGGACTAAAAGTGCATGAAATATATAATTTGTTCTCGAAACATGGCACAAATATGGGCAAAATATATTAATATAGGCGCGTAATATCTCCTATCATCAATAGGGTAGAAGGGAATCCCCCAAGATAATATGGTAATGAACACTTGTGGGGTACATGGGAATCCCCCAAGTTGATTGGATAATATGATCTATGGGTACATGGGAATCCCTTGACGTCTAAAAAGGTTTGGCTAAGGAAAATACTTGCAAGTTATAGTCGTTATGATGATACCACTATCTAATAGCCTTGGTTAATAGTAATGGAATAATGTTTTGGTTGCAAATGGTTTAAATTGGACAATAAAGGCACGGTGTGATAGCTAACCGTGAAGGTTGAAGTCCAATGGATGAACACTGGAAACTCATGTTTGCCAACATGAGGAGTTTGTCATGGTGACTATATATGATACTCATGAGGTACATAGGAATCCTCTAAGTACACTATATATATGTATCATGGAGAGTGAAGGGTACTTGGGAATCCCCAACTCTTATGGTATCTCTGATTCATGTGGCTACATGCATTGGGGCCCGTTCAGTAGGTTACAATGGACCCATATAGACTGTGGGTTGTTAAGGACTGTTAAGCTTCACATACTCAGGTTAGTGGTTTTAAATGCATGCTAAACACGGTTCCCTTTCTCGGTATGGTTATATATATATATATGATTTTTATGCATATAGATGGTTTACTTGGTTTTATCAAATGGCATTATTTTAGCCTTATCTTGAATTTATGATAGCGTTCATCTGCTAACCCATTTTCGGGAATTGTGTGCCCATGCGGTGCAGGAACCAACCATTCTGCTCCTCCTACTTAGCACTCAGACATTCGGGATCATCTTTTGGATTGAATTGGTGAGCTTTCATCTTTCCAAAAATCTCCATTTCATGGATGTTATTTCATTCTTTGGTTTACGTATGATATTGGTTTTGGCTATAATTGGGGGAATGTCCCAACCTGTAATGCCCCAAAATCAGATCTAGTGACATCACACGGTGCTCAAGACTATGAGTAGCCTTAAGCTAACCCTGTCTGCATACTACTGAGCCTAACTCTTATAATAATGGAAATATAGACACAAAAGTCATGCTAAAATATGGAAATTGTCTGTAATAACTAAGAATAATGTTTAAACTTCAATACTGAATCAAAACTAGCAGTCTGACAAGATTCTACTACTAAAACTAGAGAGTTACTGGGACAACCTCCAGCTAACTCAAACTATCTGAAATGAATACTAAATCTCATAAACTGATAAACTGCAAAATCTAAATGGATAAAATAAGTCCCCAAACTATGAGGACTTATTAACTGCTGAATGTAGATAGAGATGCTCGAACTATTCACGTTGCTAATACTGAGCACCTGTACCTACATTATGAGACAATGTAGCACATAGACATATATGTGAATCAGTACATAGAGTCCCACGTCTCATCCTCCTAAAGAAGAAACCTTACGTTGGGGAGAGGTGTCATACTCTTTCCAGGGAGTATAACCTCAGCCAAAGTGATCACAACTCTGTCCACTATGGGAACACAAATCTCAATCCTATGGTGGCACGTAGTTCTGGGGTATGAGACCTTGGAATCATACCCAACTCGGTGCTAAATACTACTTCTTTTTAATTTTCTACACTTATCTCGTGGAAAATCACTTTAAAACTCGCATAAGGGTTCATTATGAAACCAGTTGAGAATTTATCTGAATAAATTTGTAAATAAAGCTATTTTACTTTCTGTACTCTGTAAATATTCTATATAGTGGATTCCAAAACTCATCTGAGGATCAAAAGATCAAACCTTCAGTGTAAAACTGAAGTAAGTAACTCATAAGATGCTTAAGTCATCATCTTTCTCAAAATCTCAACATATAAACTTGGGGCTTAAAACCCATGTATCAAACCCATGTCAAAATATCATAGTAATCATGCTCGATAGTAAAATCAAGAATAATTCATCTCAAAATCTAGAAATTACTACAATAAGCATAAAAATATGAAAATAAACATGTAATTCAACTCATAATTCGCATGAATTCTCATGATCATGTAAATAGAAATAATGGGCATGAATCTTAATTCAAATCTCATGTAATTTCAGTCAAAATCATGTAAATATATAATTGAAAACTAATTTTGGGCACAAGGATGAAAGGAGTATCCTTGTTCATAACCCCACATACCTTAATTTGATGCTTAGATGAAGAAACCTTGAATATTGGATTCCTATTGAGTTCTTGATGATGGGTTCTTTATTATCTTGCTTTGAAAATCCTCAATTTGAAGCTTTCTTGAAAAATGTATGGAGGATTTTGAGTTTTCTTGGAGAGAAAGCTTTGATGGCTTAGGGTTTTATTTTGAGAGAAAGTGGATGAAATAAGCATATAATGCCTTGGAATATATTAAATCTTATGTTTTGGACAGATTGGGTGGATGGGGATTTACCATAATACCCTTTTAAAGCCCCTAAATGAAACTAAAAAAATGAACTGGGTCTCGATTTAATGAGCCACCGCAATGTGTCACTATAGCGTGGCTAACTAGAAATTGATGAGTGGGAAATGGGCTCCCTCTGTGATGCACCACCATCACAGAGCCCTTATTGTTTTTCATTTCGACCACTGACGCGATGTGCTAGTATTATACAATAATCTATTTTAAAAGTATTTTTATTTTTCTTAAATGATTTATTTAAAAAGTCATTTTCATAACTCACACTACTTCATATTCCTATAACTTCTATTCTAATAATATCCATTAATTTTGTGCTTTTAACTCACATATTATCATTTTTATAACTCATATTTTTTATAATCTCCATTACCTAAGAAAATTAAGAGTTATAAATGAACAATGAAAGATCACCATACAAAATATTTCAATTCTATATAAAAGACCTTGTGTAGTTAATCTTGTGAGTTGCCATATTGTACACTTCAAAAATGTATGAAGGAGGAAGTTATGAAAGGTTGGATAAGATTTTGTGTTTTGTTGATAATCAGGTGCGGAGGAATTATGAATATTTGCACAACGATCTACTTGATTTAATTTTTACATATTTTTTGACCTTTTTGTTAATAGACTTCTTCATTGTTTTGTTATTTTAAGCTCTCTATATAAATATGTATTATATGATCTTTCTTCTTCCCAACTTCTTTTTTTATGATGCAAATTGCAATATGCACATTAAGGTAGTTGTAATATGGAGTTAATCTGTATATAGTGATGACGACTTAAAGAGATTTATGCTATTGAAATTAATATATATATAATGAGGAAAAACAATTCTTGCCATCTTAGTGCGTTTATAAGCACAAATAAGTACATTATTTCAAATTAAAATTTCAACTTTATTGAATACGCAATAGAAATGAAATAAAATTGTTATTAGGGAATATATATTTTAATTTATTGATAAAGAATATACTATCCATCATTTAATAAATGTTAAATTGTTAAATTTTATTTTCTTTTATGGAACAAAACATTCTTCATAATATAATTATAACAAGTTATAATATTACGATTAGATAGTAAATCTAAAGTGAATATAAAATTAATTAAATAAAATAATCAATGTTTTAACACCGCGTGAACCGCAGAAAATTTTCCTAGTAATAAATAAAATAATGCTTAAAATAAAAACACAAAAAATAAAGAGAAAGAAAGTTTCACAAAAAATGGAGTATTTTGTTGTTGTGGTTTGTTTTTATTATCTGATTAACTAAAGTTATTTTTAAGTTTGTATAAAAGCTCATGGTTTGCTCATTGTTTACTATCGGAAATCGTTAGAGTTTACAGAGCTTGTTGTTCAATGAAATAATGAGTAGAGCTGATGAGTTTATGGCTAGATGTGGTTGTGTTGTTGTTTTAGGTAGGCTATTTAGTTATTGTGACGGTGAGTTTTGGTTGTAGGTAGTGAAGCTTCAGCAGTGGTGATAAACATCATAAGGAAAAGTAATGGAAAGAGGAAACAATGTGGTGATGGTGTCAGTGGCGGTACGACAATGAGAAAAGAAAGCTCGATGGTGTTGGTGGCTGGAGGCTCGCCCACCGTAAATTGGTTAATCGGTGGCAACCGAACCAATGGATGGTTCGTTAGTGGGAGGCGAAGCAGCGACAATAAGGGATTTTTTCCAGCGTTGGTAGTTTTTGGCTGGAACCGCGATTCGCTGAAGAAAAGAGAAGGAGAAAGCAAAGGGTAGTGTGGTAGTCGGTCATCCAGTGGTCAATTTTGGCGGTGAAAGGCAGCGGTGTTTAGAGTTTGTCGATAGGAAGATATAAAGAAAAAAGGAGACAGGAGAGGTTTGATTTTTGTGTTTGTATATGTGTATTTATTGGGTATTTTTGTGTGAAGGGTTAAAAAATATGTATATATATCTGTGTATTTGTGAATTTGAGGAGAAAAAATGTGTGTGGTGAAGAATATGTGTGTGTAGTGCAAAAATATGTGTATGTATTTGTGTGTTAGAGAAAAATATGGGTGTGTATTGTATTTTTTGGGGATAAAAATAAAACAAATTAGTTTGTTTATTTTTTAGAAAAGGGAGGAAGTAGAATGAAATTTGTGTATACTTTCTTCCAACATGTTAACTTTCCACCACTATTTATAATAGAATTGGACACTCCTTATTATCCAAAGAATAAAAAGGTGTCTCCACTTTTTATTATAAGGCATCTTTTGAATCCTAAGTTATTGATCAAAGGATTTTCAACCTTTTCACCAACATACAAAGTTATAGTCAAAAAGATAGTGTCATTAAGTAGTCATTGTCAGATGTGATAAGATATTATTGGGTGATCTTTGTCGGATGTGATAAGACATTGTTGTGTGGTCATTGTCGAATGTGACAAGATATTGAACTATTACTGCGATTAAAATAACTGATCTGACTTAGCATTTGCGGGTTGTAATAAATGTGCAAAATATAGGTGCTGATATGTAATTATAGAAAAAGATATAAAGAATATTGAAAAATATAATTAATTTAAAAATATTATAAAAATATGATGTCATATCGTGTACGCGTGAAGATGATTGTGAAAATATTTAAAATGATAGTGAATTGATAAAAATCCTAATGTACAGAGAAATCCTAATAGAAAAAACATGACAATAAATTGATAAAATCCTAAAGTAGGGATGATTATCAATAATTTGTTAACAATTGTAAAAAAATATGTAAAAATTATATTTTGTTCCCTTTAACGATCAGTGATCCTAAAGACATTAATTTTAAGCACGGAGAGTAAAAATAGAGTATCAATAGCCGAAACCATCTCTATGCTCTAGCTACTCATCAGGAATATGAAGTATTTGTAATGCCTCGAGAGTACACCCTAGGCGCCACATGGTGCTTATGGTCCCAAGAGACCACAAGCTAACCCATGAGCTGGTACCTGCTGTGAGCACTGAGTAAAACTAATAACAAAAGATCATAAGTGGAATTTAACTAAGAAATGTCATAAGGTTTTAAATCATAGTTCTAATAATGTCTATAAAAATACTGAGAATATTGATAAAACAGCTGGCAATAACAACTAAAAAATTAAAGACTGACTAATTGTCTATACTAGTCTGAAAAGCCTCTACTGACTGACTGTGAAGTTGATGGGACAAACCCCCAACTAACTCCGACTGAACAAAAAATACTGAAACTGATAAAGTAAGCCAGGTAAATAACCATGTCCTCGAAGTATGAGGACTCATGATTGCTATGTCTATGCGTAATCAGGGAACTAAGCATCCGAACCTATGATATTAGACATCATAGCGCAAGAAACGAGTATGCAATCAGTACTTTGAATGTACTGGCATGCTAAATGTTGTTTGGCTGATATGTATGGGTTCATGTGTATGTGTAATAACTAACTGAATGTATAGCATAAAATCTGTAAAGACTAAGAATGCATGACCAAGCATAAAACATGTTCTGAATATAATCTGTAAACTGAGATACTGAATACTGATAAGTGAATAACTTATATTTGTATGCTATGGTCAAGCAAAACTTAAACTAAATTACTGAACTAATTACTGGACTGAGACTGTGGGAGTTATCATTTACCCGACATGCCCCAATGAGCAATTGGGGTCTAACCTGTGACCCCAGTTAGAAGGGTGTCAATACCATACCACGGGTACTAACATTGGCAGTGTGGATCCACTAATATCTTATCTCGAAGGACTAAGGGTGTCAAGCCTAAAATGATGGGTGACTGATAACGCTCAATCTACAGCTCTCGTGGGAGTGTAAAGCGGTCGTTAGCAAATATAGAACCCAACCTGGGTTGGGTGTCGATCCCACAGGGAATAGCTTGGCCAACAAGTAAGCAAAATTACTAGACTTTTGGTGCAAGTCTCGTAAAAGGGGGGAGTATTGTTTTGCAAGTAATGTAAACAAAAGATGAAAATAATAAAGTAAAGAATGTTACGTGAGTTGTAAACAATGAGAATTGAAGCGTTGGGGTTATGTCCACCTTCAGAGGTATACGTCTCTATTGGCTATGAGTGTGTAGAGTCTTGACATGCAATTGCTTATAGAGAATTGTAGTCGATGGTAAATCCAAGCGTCTCTCGACCTAAACAAGGACTATTTCATTTTAACTCTCTCGAGCTTAAAGCGTGTCTAGCGGTACGAATTCTCCAAGAGGTTAGTCCAGTTACGGCACTAGCTTTTTAATAGGAAAGGGTGTCCTACTACCTTGACATTATCTCTTTTCCAGACAAATAACCTTTCTCTCGAACAAGTTAAATGTTAGACTGGCGTATTCTTGCGTTTGCAACCACAAAGAATGTAGATTAAGATGAAGAGCGTAATGATATAAGCAATATACGTGTCTTGAACTCACAAACTCACAACTATAGATAGTAACTCATTCGGCTTCCATAACCCCAACTAAGAGGTTTAGTTACCCATGAATGCGAAGGATATCACGTTTTGCATGGTGGATGGCGTGTGAAAGAGGTGTTAGGCGTGTGGTTTTGGTGATTCCGTAGCAAGTAACGATTCTCTTGTTGTGGAATTTAAGAATAGAATTAATGGAAAGATTAGAAGTGTTTGTGGTGGAAGATGAGAGGGATGGAAGAAAATTAATTGTTGGAAGATGATTAAAAATCTCTAGCATGATAGGGTATTTATAATACTCCTATCCTACTCCAACTAAACTAATGAAATAAATAACCAAATCCTAATATACTAATGAAATCCTTGACCCAAATGTACTAGGGTAAGGTTACAATATCATAATCCAAATAGAATAGTAAAACACATAACCTAATTGCACTAGGTTAATGTATCTTGGTAAAAATCCAGCATTGTGTCTGTAAGTCCCCAAAGTCTTCAGAATTGCTGTTTTAGCCCGGGACAGATTTTCCATGCAGCAGATTTGGTCCTTTAGGCGTCCAGCTCCTTTCCACTTCGTTTGTGAGCTTTCTTTTGCGTCAAGTAAGCCATAAAATGCTGTATTTTGCATCATTTATACCTGAAACTTTACTAATCATGTTTGTTAGCTCATTTATAGGAAAAAGGACTAAAAGTGCATGAAATAGATAATTAGTTCTCAAAACTAGGCTAAAATATGGGCAAAATATATTGATATAGGCGCGTAATTTCGCCTATCATCAACACCCCACACTTAGAGCTTTGTTCGTCCTCGAACAAAATATCATGTCCTTCTAAGCATCGACTTAAGGTTTTTACAGCAACAACACAAAACATTCGTCAAGACAAGCACAACAATTATCAACAAAGAGTAGCTTTCCGATGATAAGTAGAAACAATTTAACCTCAAGCATAGACTCGTGATGGTGATCAACTCACATGCAAACGTTAAGGTACATAGAATCATATACAACTATCCAAAACTCATCAACCATGTGTGTCTTACAATATCGTACCCATAATCACTCACAAATATAGCATATTTTTCAAACATGGGTATCAAAGTATCCTTGCACTCACTCTCACAAAGAATTCATATGTGGAAACTAATGACCATAGGCTTGCCTTTAATGTAGTACTCTACTAAATGTCGGAATGTTAAGATTAGGATCAAGTAGGTCTTTAGATGGTTGTAATGTAGGCTAAGGGACGGGTAGGATCAGCTATTTTGGCCAGAAATAGTGACTAAGTTCCTAAGCACTTTAATACATCACATTGTATCATTGACACTTTTTTCTTTCAACCTTTCTTTATTTTATTCTTCCACCCTTGTTCTCCTATTTTGTTTTTCAATTTTAAGCACAACTCACTTTTCAGCTTTCTTTTCCTTTTTCTTTTCACAACATACCTCTTATGATAGCACTTTCTTCCTTTTTCATAACACATTCAAGCACCATTACAATTTATAGCATCATACTCACCCAATTTCCTCTTATGTTGTCACATGACTTTTTCACTTTAAAGCACTTAGGAATTTGGATCAAATTACGGTCTTGAAAGAAATGGATTAGGCTTACATACAAGGTTGTCAAAGAAATAGGCTAAAGGCTCAAAAAGGTTTAACTAGGATGATGTCCATGGGTAGGTAAAACTGAAGGTAAACATGTATAGGTTGCCAAAGAAATGCCTAAATCATATCCTAAACTTACACTCCTTATTTTCGCTTTGCATACATACCAGGAAAGTTCTAGCATCAGCTACAAACATAGAATATACTATTATCTCACACACACAAGGCACATGGTCGACTTGATTGGAAGTAATATAGACTCTTGACCCAACAAGTGAAGGAATTGAATCACACAATATCACATAATAAGTCACAACTAGAGCCTAAATGTCTCAATAGTCACAATTGTAATACATACTCTTGTTCTAATCTCATGCTGCCTATCAAAATAATTTCATGCGTAGCTAGAAAAATTTTACTCCTAAAAAATTAAAAAAAATGTCAAACGAGAAAAAAACAAAAAAATGGGACTAAAAAACGAAGTAAACAAGCAAACATACAAACATAGGTGCAAACAAAGAAGTATAAAAGAAGTGCAGATTCTGCCACCCCACACTTAGACTGGACACTGCCCTCAGTGGAAAATAAAGTCGAAGAACCTGATTAGTCGGACTCCTCATCAATGTCGGGGGTCATACCCCCTTCGTCTGAATCATCATAAGAGTCATCGTCAGAGTTCTCCTCATCATCAGAATCAGGCAAGCGTCTATCATCATCTGTTGGCACGTCATCGTCAAGAGGTTCCTCAAAATATACGCCCACTCCACACATCTCCCAGGCATGCCTGTTCATTGGGTAGTCGTGGTCCAGCTGTTGGAGCTCTTCAGCAGTTGGAATACATCCACCACTCATCATCGTGAATCGTGTCATGCCATAGAGATGACGGAAGAAACTCTCGTCACGAGCATGTCTCTCCGCAGTAGTAAGGTTGACTCCATGTGTTGTTTCAGCATCTTTGACCTTAGTGAGGTCAACCTTCTTTGGGTTATGTTGGAGTTTGTGGTCAGCTGGTTCCTCTTCTATATCCTCCTTCCGCAACATTGCTGTCAACAAATTACCGAATGTGAAATGGGACCTTCGGTGGAGTCTGGCCTTCCTCATGGTAGATCGAATGGTTGCCCCAAAGTTGATAGGGACATTCGTCATCAACGCATAAACCAAACACACTCGATCTCTTGATATCTTTGTGTATTGCGTCCCAGGAATAAGGCAGGAGTTGACAATGCGCATCCAGATTCTTGCTTCCCTATTTAGTGGAGCATAGGGGAATGTGTTGTGACGGCCTGTTTCCTTATGTCTGCCCCATCTTGCCATTAACCTGCTTCCACAAAGCGTGTGTCTTATTGCTCTGTAAGGAGGCCTGTTGTTCAGCTCTTTGTATGGTGTAGTGTCGACCGAAGGTAGGCCAAGAAAAGAGTTGATCCAATCCGCTGTAAGCTGTAACACTTGGCCCCGAATTTTGACTTCGTTGCCTGTTGTGTTTGGCGACCAGTTGGCATAAAACTCTCTTGTCAAGTCAAGATTGCATTCTCCCATGTCACGGAAGATGAAATCCAGCTTCAAAGCCATTATTTTAGCCAACATCTGCGGCTCCTTCTTTGCTAAGGTCTCCTTGTTGATCAAGTCGACATGCACGTACTTCCTTTCTTTGTTGCTGCTGTACCATGCCTTGGCTTTTTCCTCAAGAACCCATTTGATTCCGAACATTCTGCGTGGTAGGTGTGCTGAAGATGATTCTCCTTGGTCTTTTCGACTTCTCTTCTTGTCCTTTCGGGACGTGGTAGCCTTCTCCTTGCCTTGCTTTGCTTTGGGTGCCATTGTACCTGAGACTAGAAATAATGTTAGTTGCAGCACAATCTCACTTGATACAATCTATATGCAAGCACTAGGGGTACCACCCCACACTTAATCTTGTTAACACAAATCGGCGAAGTGAAAGTGGTCGAGTACTCAAATTTCGTCGACATACGTTGTAGGAGTGTATTCCGACAAGAAAATCAGCATTACATCACTTATTTACAGCCATTGGACTACTTTCATGGTGGATACAGCAATACTACAACCTAGGGGTTACCACATGGAATTATTATTCTTACAACAAGCACAACCTCCTAAGTCGATGGGCACTATAACCTTATCCCGATGGCCGGGATGGTCAATCATGTAAGCATCCAAACAACAATCTTAAGCAATATTCATAGCCATGTCAATTCAGCAATTATCATAACAATGCTATCGGAGTAAAATTCAAGTCGGAAACAAGTCAAGAATTTCCTACATAGATATTCACTCACACGTTTTTGCAACAATTATCCAAACACATGAACATCACCATCAATCTCACATGATTTAGCAAAATATAATAAGCATAGCAACGTAGTACTTACGATAAATAGATGAAGAATAAGAGAGCACTTACTTGCTTGAAGATTGTGGAGAAGTTGTTGTGGATTGGAAGAACAAAGGAAGAAAATTTTGAGAGGATTTGGAGTGATATGCGGCGCCTTTAGGGTTGTTTCTAATGTGATTGTGTTATAAAACCAAGTCCCCTTTATATAGGAAGAGTATGGGTCGGGTTAGGACCCATTTACAATCGGATTTGGGGACAAAATCACCACATATGCGGCGCATATCCCTCGGCATATCAATTACATATGCGGCGCATTGTCCATGGCATAATGGGACATATGCGCCGCATAGTCTATGGCATTTCTAGACATATGCGCCGCATAGTCTATGGCATTTGGTCTCAGTATCTCAAATGCCATAGCATAGGCGGCGCATAGTCAAAAGCATACCTAGGAATAGGCGGCGCATAGTGTATAGCACACTAGATTCCGAGTCCTTAGGCTATAGAATAGGTTGTGCATCGTTCGTGGCCTATTTTTACCAAGGCCTAGCCTTCCTCGAAGCCTATTTTGACGTGAGAAAGGCTCAATTCATAGCCTTATGCATCACCATTCCTAACTTACCGACTTTACCATACAATGCGTCCAAATCGTCGATTGAAATCAATCTCCTCGTTGCATACTTCTTGCACCTATATTTGCTCAAAACAAAATGAAAACGATTAGTACGATGGGTTGCCTCCCACCAAGCGCCTTAGTTTTGGTCGTGGCACGACTCTTATTTTTGTATTTTCATTTATCAAAAAGAAAAAATACTAAAACTACGAAACGATAAAACGATAAAATGACAAAACGATAAAACAATAAAACGATGGGTTGCCTCCCATCTAGCGCCTTATTTATTGTCGTGGCTCGACGTAGTAATCTCGAGTACTTAGACTTCGTCGAGATAAGTGATGGCCATGTCATTCGTCGAGTCAAGAGGACCGATATATGGCTTGACACGTTGGCCATTCACTTTGAAGATAACACCTTCATTATTTTCCAATTCGACTACTCCAGACGAGTAGACTTGGATGACTTTAAATGGATCAGACCATTTTGATTTTAACTTACCTGGGAAGAGCTTGAGTCTGGAATTAAAGAGTAGTACCATGTCACCTTTTTGGAAGTTTCGTCAAACAATCCGCTGATCATGATACTTCTTCATCCGCTCCTTGTATAAATCTGATCTTTCATATGCATGGAGACGAAATTCATCTAGTTCGTTCAGCTGCTCCAACCTCAGGTTCTTCACATCATCCCAATTCAGATTCAAGTGCTTCAATGCCCACAATGCCTTGTATTCAAGCTCGATGGGTAGATGACAAGCCTTCCCATAAACTAGCTGATAAGGTGACATGCCAATGGGTGTCTTGAATGCAGTCCGATACGCCCATAGTGCATCATCTAGCTTTCGAGACCAATCCTTCCGATTCGCATTAACCGTTTTGGCAAGGATTTGCTTGATCTCACGATTGGAAACCTCTACTTGTCCACTAGTTTGGGGATGATAAGGCGTAGCTACCTTGTGTTGCTTGACTCCATACTTGGCCAATAAAGATTTGAATAGCTTGTTGCAAAAGTGAGATCCTCCATCACTTATGATAGTACGAGGCACTCCAAAGCGAGAGAAGATATTCTTCTTTAAAAACGCTACAACACGCTTTCCTTCGTTATCGGCCAATGCTACATCTTCAACCCATTTTGACACATAATCCACAGCAACCAAGATGTACTTCATTCCAAACGAATTCACGAATGGTCCCATGAAATCAATACCCCACACATCAAAGAGTTCTACCTCCAGAATTTTGGACATGGGCATTTCATGGTGTTTTGAAATAGCACCTTGACGTTGGCATTGGTCACACCTTATCACATAATCGTATGCATCTCTGAATATTGTAGGCCAATAATAACCACTTTGCAAGACTTTCCTTGCCGTTCGATTCCCTGCATGATGTCCTCCAACTTGCGAAGTGTGGCATGCTTCCAATATAGTAGGCACTTCTTCATGGGATATACATCGTCGAATGATACCATCCGCGCATCTTCGAAACAAATAAGGCTCATCCCAATAGTAGTGCTGAACGTCATGCATAAACTTCCTCCTCTGGTGGTAAGATAAATTGGAAGGTAACACATTACTCACCACGAAATTTGCAAAATCGGCATACCATGGTAATTTCTCCATTGTTGTCGCTAGTATCTCCTCGTCAGGGAATGCATCATCAATCTGATTTTCTGGTTGCGCCACATACTCATTCTCAAGTCTAGATAGGTGATCAGCCACTTGGTTCTCGCAACCTCTTCTATCTTTGACTTCGAAATCGAACTCTTGCAGCAGCAATACCCATCGAATCAGCCTTGGTTTTGCATCCTTCTTTGTCATTAGATACCTAAGAGCTGCATGGTCTGTATGAACGATCACCTTAGTACCCAATAGATAGGCACAAAACTTCTCAAACGCATACACAACCGCTAAGAGCTCTTTTTCAGTAACAGTGTAGTTCCTTTGGGCTTTATTTAGGACCTTACGAGCATAGTAGATAGGATGAAATAATTTCTCCTTTCTCTGTCCAAGAACAGCACCAACGGCTACACCACTAGCATCACACATGACTTCGAACGGGAGCGTCCAATCTGGTGCTACCATGATAGGGGCTTCAATGAGTTTTTCTTTAAGGCATTCGAATGCCTTTAAGCAATCATCATTAAAGTCAAACTTCGCATCTTTCTCCAATAGCTTGCACAATGGACTAGAAATTTTGGAGAAGTCTTTGATGAATCTACGATAAAAATCGGCATGGCCAAGAAAACTACGAACTCCCTTCACCGAAATTGGAGGTGGCAGCTTCTCAATTACCTCTATTTTGGCGCGATCAACCTCTATTCCTCTTTCGGAAATCTTGTGCCCAAGAACGATTCCTTCTTTTACCATGAAGTGGCACTTTTCCCAATTCAGCAAAAGGTTGAACTCTACACATCTTTGTAATGCCATGCTCAAGTTCACAAAACATGCGTCAAAGGACTCACCAACAACTGAAAAGTCGTCCATAAATACCTCCAAAGTGTCTTCTACCATATCAGAGAAAATAGACATCATACAACGTTGAAAGGTGGCTGGTGCGTTGCATAACCCGAATGGCATGCGTTTGAAGGCAAAAGTACCATATGGGCATGTAAACGTTGTCTTCTCTTGGTCTTCGGGGGCAATACAAATCTGATTGTAACCTGAATAACCATCCAAGAAGCAAAACCATCCTTTCCCCGCTAATCGATCTAGCATTTGGTCCATAAATGGCATGGGAAAGTGATCCTTGAGCGTCCAAGAATTCAGCTTGCGGTAGTCCATGCATACTCTCCATCCAGTAACGGGCCTGAGTGGAATAAGCTCATTCTTTGCATTCGCGACCACTGTCATACCTCCTTTCTTGGGAACACATTGTACTGGGCTTACCCATGTACTGTCAGAAATAGGATACACGACTCCTGCGTCTAACCACTTGATAATCTCCTTCTTCACCACCTCTTGCATTGGTGGGTTTAGACGTCTTTGATGTTCAATGGTGGGTGTGCACTTTTCTTGAAGCTGAATTTTATGTGTGCAAATCCCAGGTGGAATACCAATAATATCTGCAATGGTCCATCTAATAGCTCTAATATACTTGCGTAAGATTGCAATAAGAGCTGCAACTTATTGCTCACCTAAATCGGCTGCCACTATGACTGAAAAAGTGTTTCCGCTTCCTAAGAATGCGTACTTCAAATGGCTTGGCAGCTCCTTCAATTCTAACGTGGGTGGTTCTTCAATAGATGGCTTAGCTGGTGGTGTGGGTCGATTCTTGAGATCAAGATCCAGCTTCTTGGGAGTATAACGATATGTTCCTAATCCCGATAGAGCACAAATATCATCTTCAGAAATTTCAGCATCATCATCCTCTTCTTTCATGAACAAAGCCTCCAAAGGATCATCAAGAATTTGCCTTTCAGCAAGTAACTCTTTCTCGTCATCAAAGACAACATCAGCCACCGAAAATACACTCAGATCTTTGGGTTGCTTCATTGATTTGCAAACATCAAAGCGAACCACTTCATCATTTATTCGAAATGAAAGCTCATTAGCTCTCAAATCTATGAGCACACTTCCCGTAGCAAGGAAGCGGCGTCCCAAGATTATGGGAACCTCTGAATCTGCTTCACAATCCAAGATGACAAAGTCTGCTGGAAATATGAATGAAGATACCTTTACCAAGACATCGCATAGAATACCAACCGGTCGTTTTACCGACCTATCCGCCATCACAAGCCTCATATTAGTTGGTGTAGGATCTCCTAACCCCAACTTCTTATAGATTGATAATGGCATCAAGTTGATGCTGGCTCCTATGTCACACAATGCTTTAGCAAAGTCCAAAGATCCGACGGTGCAAGGAATCGTGAAAGCTCCGGGGTCGACCTTCTTCTGAACTATCGATCGCGTAGCAATTGCACTACAATGATGCACATCATCTTTCAGCTCATAACTTGCTGCCCTCTTCTTAGTCAAAAGATCTTTCATAAACTTCGCATACCCAGGCATTTGTTCAAGTGCCTCTACCAATGGGACATTAATGGTCAGCTGCTTCAACATAGTCATAAATTTGCTGAACTTGGTGTCGTCGGCCACCTTCTTCAATCTTTGTGGAAAAGGTGGTGGTGGGTATGGAAGTGTTCTCTCCATGGATTTCTTCTCCTCTTGCTTCCGTTTATTATTTTTTTCAGGCTGTACGTCACTAGGTGAAACATCCTTGACGTTGGAAGTAGATATTGCGGCTTCTTCTCTTGTGACGTCACTAGGTGTGGCGTCCATATTTGCTGTTCCGTCAACCACTTGCTTGCCTTTTTCTGAAGTTTCCAGCACCTTACCACTTCTGGTAGTGATGGCCATGCATGACCCATCATTCCTTGGGTTTTGCACAGTATCGCTAGGTAAGGTGCCAGCCTTTCTTTGATTGAATGCTGCTGAAAGTTGGCTCAACTGCTGCTCTATTTGCTTGATAGAAGTGGAATGAGAATCAACTAGTTGCTTCATGGAGGCCAAATCGTCAATTACCTCCTTAACTCCCGCGTTCGTTGCTTCCACTCCTTTCAATAACTTAGCCATCATGTCTTCCATAGAATTAGATGTGGTGGTATCACGTTTACCAGGGGGAACATACAAACCACTCTTTTCATTATTTTTCCTCCAACTACCTTGTTCTTTGCTTCCTGATTTATCATAATAGTTCCGACCTTGGTTTCCTTGGGCATTCCCACGGAAACCCCCCTGATTGTTCAAGTAGTTGGCCTCTTCTTCCAAATCAGATTCGTCTCTTCCTTTTGACGCAATAGCTTTCACTTTTTTAGTCTTCCCTAATAGATGCTTTGTAAGAAGATCCATTTGGGTTTTCATGTGCGCCATATCTTGATCACGTTCTTCTTCTCTTCTTCTTTGGTCTGCAGACATGCTAATAGATAAAGTGGGGCTTGCTACCTCAGAATCCCTGGTATGCCAAGCTCTACTTTGCTTTGTCATGCGATCGAGCATATTGCTTGCTTGACCAAAGGTGAGGTCCATAAAAGAACCTCCAGCTGCGTTGTCCACCACTGGTTTAGTTACTGAATTCAAGGCTCTATACAAGATCTCCATGAGGTGAACATTAGTCATGTGATGGTTTGGGCATCTCGTTAGCTTTGTCTTGAACCTCTCCCATGTTTTATGAAGAGCTTCAGAGGGAAGCTGACGAAAGCTGCTGATTTCATCTCTTAACTGAGCCCTTTTGGATGGCGGAAAGAATCTTTCTAGGAAAGCGTCTCTCAATTGCCTCCAATTTGTAATAGAATCAGGAGTCATCCCATTCAACCATAGTGTTGCCTCCCCAGACAGAGACAATGGAAATAGACGTAATCGAATAGCATTCTGACCAACACCAAGATTGTCAAAAGACTTGCATGTAGAAATAAAGTTGATGAGATGCATATTCGGATCATCGCCTGCTAGTCCACCAAATAATCCCTTGTGTTGCAATAACTGAATCATGGTGCTTGTGATGTTGAACTTGGCTCCGGGTGCTAATGGTGGTGGAATTATAGCTCCAGTGGCTCCGGCACCATCAAGATCATCATCATCATCGTCGAAAGCTGGTTGCAAGGGTTGGCGATCATATCTATACCGAGCTTGTCGACCTATTCGATTTACAGGTGTTGCCGTTTCAGCGACATGCCTTAGGTTTATAAACTCGTCGTCACCTAAATCCTCATCGTCAGGATTTATTGCTCGTCCAGGATTATCAATGTTTTGTTGTTGGACTTGAGCAGCGGCAAGAGCAGCTAATCTTGCTTGCTCGTGTTGAGCAGCCATCCTGTCGATTTCAGCTTGTGCTTCCATTCTTCTAATTCGTTGTGGTTCTGGATTGATTGGTAATAACGGTTGACCAGAACTTCTAGTATGGGGCATGCACTAAAAGAAAAAACTGCAATAAACAAAAACAAAAACTAAACATGAAAGTGCGAGAATCTTTGACCAAAGGGTCTAGTAATTATCACAAACTTAATTGACACTCGTATTCCCCGGCAACGGCGCCAATTTTTGATAATGCTCAATCTACAGCTCTCGTGGGAGTGTAAAGCGGTCGCTAGCAAATATAGAACCCAACCTGGGTTGGGTGTCGATCCCACAGGGAATAGCTTGGCCAACAAGTAAGCAAAATTACTAGACTTTTGGTGCAAGTCTCGTAAAAGGGGGGAGTATTGTTTTGCAAGTAATGTAAACAAAAGCTGAAAATAATAAAGTAAAGAATGTTACGTGAGTTGTAAACAATGAGAATTGAAGCGTTGGGGTTATGTCCACCTTCAGAGGTATACGTCTCTATTGGCTATGAGTGTGTAGAGTCTTGACATGCAATTGCTTATAGAGAATTGTAGTCGATGGTAAATCCAAGCGTCTCTCGACCTAAACAAGTCGTGGGAGTGTAAAGCGGTCGTTAGCAAATATAGAACCCAACCTGGGTTGGGTGTCGATCCCACAGGGAATAGCTTGGCCAACAAGTAAGCAAAATTACTAGACTTTTGGTGCAAGTCTCGTAAAAGGGGGGAGTATTGTTTTGCAAGTAATGTAAACAAAAGATGAAAATAATAAAGTAAAGAATGTTACGTGAGTTGTAAACAATGAGAATTGAAGCGTTGGGGTTATGTCCACCTTCAGAGGTATACGTCTCTATTGGCTATGAGTGTGTAGAGTCTTGACATGCAATTGCTTATAGAGAATTGTAGTCGATGGTAAATCCAAGCGTCTCTCGACCTAAACAAGGACTATTTCACTTTAACTCTCTCGAGCTTAAAGCGTGTCTAGCGGTACGAATTCTCCAAGAGGTTAGTCCAGTTACGGCACTAGCTTTTTAATAGGAAAGGGTGTCCTACTACCTTGACATTATCTCTTTTCCAGACAAATAACCTTTCTCTCGAACAAGTTAAATGTTAGACTGGCGTATTCTTGCGTTTGCAACCACAAAGAATGTAGATTAAGATGAAGAGCGTAATGATATAAGCAATATACGTGTCTTGAACTCACAAACTCACAGCTATAGATAGTAACTCATTCGGCTTCCATAACCCCAACTAAGAGGTTTAGTTACGTATGAATGCGAAGGATATCACGTTTTGCATGGTGGATGGCGTGTGAAAGAGGTGTTAGGCGTGTGGTTTTGGTGATTCCGTAGCAAGTAACGATTCTCTTGTTGTGGAATTTAAGAATAGAACTAATGGAAAGATTAGAAGTGTTTGTGGTGGAAGATGAGAGGGATGGAAGAAAATTAATTGTTGGAAGATGATTAAAAATCTCTAGCATGATAGGGTATTTATAATACTCCTATCCTACTCCTACTAAACTAATGAAATAAATAACCAAATCCTAATATACTAATGAAATCCTTGACCCAAATGTACTAGGGTAAGGTTACAATATCATAATCCAAATAGAATAGTAAAACACATAACCTAATTGCACTAGGTTAATGTATCTTGGTAAAAATCCAGCATTGTGTCTGTAAGTCCCCCAAAGTCTTCAGAATTGCTGTTTTAGCCCGGGACAGATTTTCCATGCAGCAGATTTGGTCCTTTAGGCGTCCAGCTCCTTTCCACTTCGTTTGTGAGCTTTCTTTTGCGTCAAGTAAGCCATAAAATGCTGTATTTTGCATCATTTATACCTGAAACTTTACTAATCATGTTTGTTAGCTCATTTATAGGAAAAAGGACTAAAAGTGCATGAAATAGATAATTAGTTCTCAAAACTAGGCTAAAATATGGGCAAAATATATTGATATAGGCGCGTAATTTCGCCTATCATCAGTGACTCATCATATCTTACACTGGCTACGTAGTTTTGGGGTACAGGGACTGCTAC
Organism: Capsicum baccatum var. pendulum; assembly: GCA_030864225.1. Lineage (NCBI taxonomy): Eukaryota > Viridiplantae > Streptophyta > Magnoliopsida > Solanales > Solanaceae > Capsicum > Capsicum baccatum. The sequence continues at coordinate 230,361,900 of CM061560.1, read as the reverse complement.
TAACGACTCTTTCTAACTGACAGGGAAGCCGTCATCTCTTTACTCGCTCGGTGCTAAATTCTACTCCCAATTAAACTGACTCGGGATATGAATTGTTCTATGTTTAACTAATTATGATAACTGAATGAACTGATAATGCTCATAACATATCTGAAACTATTCTAAAGATACTGATACTAAGTAAACAACTATGTTTTAGGTATTCATAACCCTCAGGACTCGATAGCAATTATAGCAAAATAGCACTATAACTTTGAGGACATAATGTGAAAGCATTATTCAAAAGCATTTTTCAACATCAACAACACTAATTATGATTTAAATAAGTTGGCAACATTATTCAAATGTGTGGAATTTAATAACAACAACAATTTCATGTAAACAGGGTATAAAATCAAGATTCATGGTTAAAAATCACAATAACTTGTAAAAATCACAACTTTAAATTTGAAATTAGATTCTTGGACTTCATGGGTGGAAGGGACCCATGTATGAACATTTAACATACCTTGGTTTCTGAATTTGTAAGAATTATTGGTGAATTCTTGAGACTTGGACTTGAATTTGATGAACCTAGGGTTTTGTTCTTGAGAGGTTTTGTGAAGCATGAATGTATTTTGCCCTTTCCCATGCTTAATTTTGTGTTTTTTACTGATTTAACATGGGGTAAATGACCCAACTACCACTCTGGACTCAGGATTAATTGCACAAAATATGCCTAGAGATGCTGCAGATGATGTGTTACGTCAATGGTGTCGATGCTATTCTCAACGCGCCGCATCAAAAGTGACGACGTGATGGCTAATCTGACGCACGTGTTGGCTCACTATTTTGGTCATCTAAACATGTCTTAAACGATGTCTGAAAATTCTAACACTCACCCGCGATGACCTATACATAACTCTGATCATGAATTAATTTTAAAATCAACAATTTAAGGCCATAAAGATAAAAAATGAGACGATCAAAATATCAAGATAAAAAAATGAGACAAAGACTTAACACTTAGCTGAAATTTTCTAAGTCTAGGACCTCTTTTAGCATGCTATATAGGACTGAAATGGACTAGGACTTTATGGGGTCATACAATATCTCCCCCTTGGGAACATTCGTCCTCAAATGAAACTGATTAAGTTGAGAGGCACTGAGGTACTGCAACTATATTGATGTGCAAAGCTGAAACATAATTGAATCTTGAGACGTGACACATGACTAAATTAATTCATGAATGCATGAATGATATGGTAATTATATACAGCTGGAACTGAGCATGGAATAGAGTAAATCTAAGAAAGACTATTACCTTAGACTGAGTCTGAGTTTGCGGAGAAGAGATGAGGGTACTTGGTTCGTATGTCTGGTTCTGCTTCCCAAGTGGCTCTCTCAACGGACTAGTTCCACCAAAGAACTTTGACCAAGGGAACTTCTTTGTTCCTTAGTCTGATGATCGAGGATTTTTACTAGGACTTCTTTATAAGAGAGACTATTCTGAAAATCTACACTCTCAATGGGGACTACAACTACTGGGTGGCCTTTGCACTTCTTTAGCAATGAGAAATGAAATACTAGGTGCACTGATGCTAAGTCTACAGTAAACTCATGTTCATAGGCTACCTTTCCAAAATGAAGTACAATCCTATAAGGACCAACATATTAGGGACTAAGCTTCCCCTTCTTACCAAACCTCTTCACTCCCCTCATGAGAGAGATTTTCAAATACACAAAGTTGCCAATTTCAAATTCAAGATTTTTTTCTTCTCATATCTGCATACGATTTCTATTGGCTCTGGGTTGTCTTAATCCTCTCCCTAATCAACTGTACTTTCTCTAAAGCATCAAACACCAAGTCAGGCCCCACCACCATGGCCTCACCTACTTCAAACGAAAAAATTGAAAATCTACATCTTCTTTCATAAAGAGCCTCAAACGAAGCCATCTGAATACTAGAATGATAGTTGTTATTATACGCGAACTCAATCAAAGGTAAGTGGTCATCCCAACAACCCTTAAATTTAATGACGCACGCTCTCAACATATCCGCTAAACTCTAAATGGTCCTTTCTGCTTGACCATCTGCCTGAGAGTGGAAAACTGTATTGAGGTGGACTTGGGTACCAAGACCCTTTTGGAAGGTTTTCCAAAAGTAAGAGGTAAACTGCATACCTCTATCGGAAATGATGGATAACCGAACACCATTTATCCTAACCAACTCTCTGATATAGAGCTTGGCATAGTCCTCAGCTAAATAAAAAATATAGACTGGCAAGAAATGGGCAAACTTGGTCATCCTATGTATAATGACCCAAATCAAATCATGATGACGACGAGTATGAGGCAAACCCATCGCGAAGTCCATGTTCACTTCTTCCCACTTTCATGTGGGAATAATGAACTCCTGCATGGAATCACTAGGATTTTGGTGCTCAATCTTCACCGCTGATAAGTAGAGAACTTAGCCATAAGTTCTACAGTGTCCCTGTCCATCCACTCCACCAATAGACTTTCCACAAGTTGCGGTGCATCTTAGTATTCCCTAGATGAATAGAGTAACGTACACCATGCACTTCAGCAAGAATTTGTTGTCTTAAGTCATCTACATGGGGCACACATAGCCTACCCTGGCAACACAACACACCATGTTCCCCTTGGGAGAAAACCTCTACTTTATGGTCTCTGACTTACTGTTTTAGCTTAACTAAACTAAGATCCTTGTCTTGTTTTTCCTTCACCTCAGAAACTAAAGAAGATTCCAAACTATTCTGCACCAAAACACTACCCTCATCCGAATCAACCAAATGGACACCTAGTCTGGAAAGATGATGAACTTCCCAAACTAACTTCTTCTTACTATCCTCAACCTGAGCAACACTACCCATAAACAATCTAGTTAGGGCATCTGCCACTACATTGACCTTGCCCGGGTGGTACAAAATACTCATATCATAATCTTTCAACAATTCTAACCATCTTCTTTAATGTAGATTCCAATCCTTGTGTGAAAACACATACTACAAGTTTTTGTGGTCAGTGAACACATCAACATGCACCCCATATAAATAGTGCCTCTAAATCTTTTAGGTAAACACAACAACTGCTAGCTTAAGATCATGGGTAGGATAATTCTTTTCATAGGTCTTAAGTTGTCAAGAGTCATAGGCTATAATCATACCTCTCAGCATTAAAACACACCCTAACACAACTCTAGAAGTATCACAGTACACAACAAACCCTTTTGAACAATCTGGTAACGTCAAAACTGGAGCTGAGGTGAGTCGAATCTTCAACTCCTAAAAAATCTTCTCACAAGAATCTGACCATTGAAACTTAACTTTCTTTGAGTCAATCTAGATATAGGGGATGTAATAAACAAAAACCCTTCAACAAACCACCGGTAATAGCCAGGCAAACCCAAGAAACTCCTGATATCTAACGGAGAGATAGGTCAGGTCAGTTTCTCACCGTTTTGTTCTTTTAAGAACAACTCTAATGCCATCACTGAAAATAAAATGAACAACAAAAGCTACTGATCTTAGACAAAATTCACACTTATTGAATTTAGCAAATGACTAATGGGCTCTAAGAGTCTGCAATACTCTTCTGAGGTGGACTGTGTGATCATTTTTGTTACAGGTGTAAACAAGAATGTCATCAATGAAGACTATGATGAATATGTCCAACTACTTCTTAAACACTAGGTTCATCAAGTCCATAAAGGTTGCCGGGGCATTTGTGAGACCAAATAACAAGACTAAAAATTGGAAGTATCCATATCGGGTTCTGAAAGAAATTTTCAGAATGTTACATTTTCTAACTCTGAGCTGATGATAGCCGGATCTGAAGTTTATCTTATAAAAAATAATTGGCACCTTAAAGTCGGTTGAAAAAATCATTGATTATGGAAGTAGGTATTTGTTCTTGATTGTGACTTTGTTCAACTGACGGTAGTCAATACACATTCTAAAAGAACTGTCTTTCTTACGCAAAAAAAGGTTTGGTGAGCCCTACGGGGAAACACTGGGCCTCATGAATCCATTATCTAGGAGATCCTCAACTGCTTTTTCAACTCTTTGAGTTCAGATAGTGCCATTTTGTATGGTGAAATTTATATAGGTTGGGTATCTGGAAGAAGGTCGATTCCAAAGTCAATTTCCTTTTTAGGAGAAACTCCGGGAAGATCTTCAGGGAACACATGCAGGAAATTCCCTCACTACTAAACCTGACTCAAGATTAGGAGGCTAAGCATTAGAGTCTTTGACTCAAAAAAGATGATAAATACAACCCTTGGATATCATTTTTCTCGCTCTAAGGTATGAAATAAGTTGTCCCTTAAGCGTTGTAGTACTACACCTCCATTCAAGGACTGGTTCATTTAGAAACTGAATATGAACTACTTTGTTTCTGCAATCCACTGAAGCATAGTATGAATGGAGCCAATCCATAATGAGAATGACGTCAAATTTTGTCATCTCTAACTTTACAAGGTTTACTGAAGTTACTTTCTGAGAAATTGTGATCGGGCAGTTCCTGTATACCCATCGGGATATGATAGACTTACCTACTAGGGTAGATACTGAGAAAGGCTCTACTAAGATTTCACTAGTGACTCTGAAGTTGACAGCTATATTAGGGGTAATAAAAGAAAGACATGCTCCAAGATTTTGTAAATCATAAACATGTAAATAAAATACTTTCAACGTACCAGTAACCCTTGGTAGCACTGGAAGCGGCGTCCTGCTGAGTCAGGCGGCCAACTGGAGCCAATGACTGATGGGACTGGACCTGTTAGCGTAAATACCCTCCTTTTTAAGCCACTACCCAACACTCCCAAATTTGATGGCCTGGCTTACCAAAACTAAAGCATACATCACTGTCGACTCTACACTCACCCTGATAGTTTCTACTACATTTTTGGCAAATGGGATTTTTGCAGCCACTATTTACACTACATTGGGACTTAGAGCCTAGTGCCCTATCCCAATTGTAATATCTGAACTTTGGCACAGGGGCACTAGCTGAAGATGGGGTAAGAGCTAAAGATTTCTGATGGAATTGAAGACGATTTTCACCCTCTAACTTTCACTGTGTGAAATTAAATCTACCTATTCTAGCCCTCTTATTCTCTCTCTCTCTTTCTCCTTAAGATTCTGCTTCTCAATCTGTTGAGCATGGACTATAAGCCTAGATATGTCCATATCCTTAATTAACAACACAGTCCTACACTCTTTGGCCACACTATCAGATACCCCAAACATAAACTTGCTCATCCTAGATCTATTATCATCCACCACATGAGGAGCATACCTAGCTAACAGAGTAAACTTAAGGGAATAATCTTTCAAATTTATATTGCCCTACCTCAAGTTTATGAACTCTAAAACTTTGGCTTCCCTCAGCTCCAATGGAAAGAATCTATATAAGAAGGTTGCACCAAACTCCTCCCACTCTACAGGCCTTGCGTCTGTGCCTCTATCCCATTTTCGCTGCTTAAACCAGGTATGGGCTATATCTTGTAGCTGGTAAGTGATGTGTTAGCAGACGCTGACACATTTAAGGATTTTAACTGAGAGTAATTGCAAAGTCTTAAGAAACTTTTATCATTTTTGATTATTTTATTTTGATATTGCAGTAAAAGTCATTATGCAAGGGAAATTTAAGGAAATTGAAGCAAAAGAGACAAAAACTAATGCAAAAGAACTGGAAGTGTGGCTGACGACATTCCTGATAAGTCATCAGTCCTATGATAAGTTATCAGAAATCACATCAGGTGGCTGATGACATTCCTGATAAGTTATCATCCCTGTGATAAGTTATCAGAAATCACGTTAGATGGATAACGACATTCCTGATAAGTCGTCAGCCCTGTGATAAGTTATCAAAAATCACGTCAGGTGTTGCAGTGTTAGAAGGATTAAAGTGAAAATTTGATGACATTTCTGAGATGTCATCACAACTATGATAAGGCATCAGAGTTGTCGCCAAGTATAGCCAGAGAATCAAATTTTGAATGAAGAAGTGACAACATTTCTGATATGTCATCACGTATCTGATAAGTCATCGAGCTTTGTCATTAGTTAAAGCAAAAGATGCCAAGAATGCTGGAGGGCCAGACGACATTCCTAATAAGTCGTTAGGACCGTGACACGCCATCACAAATTCCATCACCTAATCCGAAGGATTTTCTGAACATTGTGATTTTATTGTCTTATTTAGGATTTACTATAAAAATCATTGTTGAAGGTTTTTCTAGCATGTGAGGGGGTTGGCACTTGAGTTTTAAGAGACGTACTTTGATATTTTCTCTCTGGAGTTTCTTGGCTTAAAAAAGCAAATACTTTGAAGAGATTATTATTATTATTATTTTGGGATTTCCATTGTGATTTAATTTGAGAATCTCTAGTTTCTATTCATCTAGTGATAAGTTTATCTTTCAAATCATGAATTCAACTAGTTACTTCGATTATTACATCATGAGCGGCTAAATTCCTTTAACCTGAATTATGGGATCTAGGGTTAGGTCTTGATAAGGTGCTAAGTGTTCAAGATTCAAAAGGTGGTAGGATTTCTTGATAATTCTGAAGTTTTAATTAACGTTTGTTTGTTGCAAACAGTAGACACACCTGTTTTGATTTGCTTGACAAAGAAATTAAATATAGTAGGAAGTGAATTATCAACAAGGACTCGGAAATACTTCATTTAATAATCAACGTTGTAACAAGGTTGGTTAACCTGAGGTAAAATCTAGGTAGTATGATACGAAAGAGACTAGGAACTCACGAAATGACACCAAAATAGTCCACTCAACAAGGAACAAGCTGATGACCCTTTGAGAGCTAGTTTCGGCCAGAACAAGAATACGAGTTTTACAAGTTAACAAGGTGTTGGTTGATAACGCTCAATCTACAGCTCTCATAGGAGTATAAAGTGGTCGTAGTCAAATATAGAACCCAACTGGGTTGGGTATCGATCCCTCAGGGAATAACTTGGTCAACAAGTAAGCAACGATTACTAGACTTTTAGTGCAAGTCTCGTAAAAAGGGGGGATTGTAATGTGTAACCAAAATATTAAAGTAAAAACTGAAAATAGCAAAGTAAAAAGAAAGAATGTTTAGTAGGTTGTAAAACAATGAGAATTGAAGAGGTGGGGTTATGTCCACCTTCTGAGTTTACGTCTCTATTAGTTATGAGTTATGCGGAATTCAGACATGCATGTGCATATAGAGAATTGTATTCGATGGTAAATCCAGGCGTCTTTCGACCTATTCAAGGATTATTTCACTTTAACTCTTTTGAGCTTAAAGCGTATCTAACGGTAGAAATTCTCCAAGAGGTTAATCCAGTTACGGTACTAACTTTTTAATAGGGAATGGGACCCTAATACCTTGACATTATCTCTTTTCCAGACATATAACTTTTCTTTCGAACAAGTTAATGCTATACTGGCGTATTATTGCGTTTGCAACCATAAAGAATTTAGATTAAGATGAAGAGAATAATGATATAAGCAGCATACGTATCACAAACTCACAAACTCATAGCAATAAATAGTATCTCATACGGCTTCCATAACCCCAACAGAGAGGTTTAGTTACCCATGAGTGCGAAGGAAATCACAATAGACATTGTTATTATACCACAATAAAGATTTCGTGTAGTAGTAGTGTGGTAGGCGTTAGGCGTGAATTCCTAGCAAAGTAACGTTTCTTTTGTTGCGGAAATTAAGAATTGAATAGATGAATAGAAGAAGAATAAGAAGTAGAACTAAAAGTAGTAGTGAATGACTTGTAAGGTAAGATGAGGGTTGTTGTTAAGTAGAATGTCTATAAATCTCTAGCAAAATAGGGTATTTATAATACCCATATCCTATTCCTACTAAGCTAATGAAATACTTAACCAAATCCTACTAAGCTAATGAAATACTTAACCCAATTGTACTAGGTTAATGTATCATTATCCTAATCCTAATAAATTACTGCTAGTCCCCAAAGTCTTCAGAATTGATGTTTTAGCCCGGGACAGATTTTCCATGCACCACTTTTGGTCCTTGGCGTCCAAGACTCCCTTTTCTCCTTTCGTGAAGCTTTCTTTGGCGTCAAGTTATCCATAAAATGCTGAATTCTGCATAATTTATACCTGAAACTTTGCTAATCATGTTCGTTAGCTCACTTACAGGAAAAAGGACTAAAAGTGCATGAAATATATAATTTGTTCTCAATACATTGCTAAAATATGGGTAAAATATAGCACTATAGGCGTGTAAATTCGCCTATCATCATTGGTGACACCAAAATCAGCCAATCAGTCTAAGCTAAAACACAATATAATGAACAACGAAGAACAACGAAAATTTTATAATAAGAAAACACCACACAGCTTACAACACAAGATACAAACTACTACAAGATGAAAACAAAAGTAAAGGGATAGATAGTTAGACAAAGGTGGTGTAAATCCTAGTAACCAAAGAGTACATAAAACTCTAAGGCCCCTAACACCTCCACACATGATCACCTAACTCTTATGATGACACAAGAGAGGATTCCACCACTCAATCACTAAGGTTTCTCAAAAACAAGCAATTACAAGAGATTCCACCCTTGAATTGCTATCCTAGTTACAAGTTTCAGTTTGCCTTAAGTAGACAAAGGATTTTGGTGTTTCAAATGTCAAAACTTACAATAATAATAAACTAAGCTTCAAAAGACCTATCTTGTTCTATTTATATTACATAACAATTTAGACTTAAAATGATAAAAGTGCCCCTTTAATGAAAAGCCTTCAAAGGCCATCCCTCTAGTGTAGCAAATAAGAAAATGGGCGGCTTTGGGTGTGTATTTGGTCCATCTCACGTCTCAACAATGAACTTCCTAGGATGATAATTTGATACACTTGTACACACTTTGATCTTCATAGTCGCACTTGTATCATCCTCTCCATTTTGAGAGGAATTTGCCCTTAAATTCAAGCAATCATCACCGGCAAGCTCTCCTCTTTTCATCATCTCTTCATTGCTCTTCCTAAGGTTAGGATGTTCAACCAAGGGTCCCATGATATCATCAAGCATGCTCCTTGTATTTATATGTTCTACTAGGCAAAGTGCTAGTATCTAGGTTAGTAATCAACAAAGAGTCCTTGTGGGCAAATCCCACAATCCCAACTCTCGGCTACTCTCCTTCTTCATCCTCCTCACTCTCGGCTTCTTCTTCCATACCCTCACTAAGCATGAATTTCATATCCATATACATAGGCACTACAATCTCACTTTCAAACAGTCAAACATCTTCCTCATCACCCTTCTTTAGCTCTTTGGGTTCTACCTTCCCTCCATCTTGATATTGATCATCAATCTCCTTCAGTTCAAGTCCCACCTCCTCCCCAATAAAGTACAATTTTCCCTCCCTTAGGATCACATTTCTCCTATTTGTAAACTCGTTAGCCTTGTGTCCCAACCTTGGCATTTAAAACATTGAAAGCCCTTAGAACTAGAAGAGGAATGCGGTTTACCTTTATTTCTCGGAGGGTACCTTTGGTGAGCCTTGTTTTCAGCTTGTGCAGCCTTGTCCTCGGTTTTATTCACATTGGATGGGTCATTTTTTTCCTTGTGCCAACTCGAGGGAGATTGCCCTTTGATCTTGACACTCGGTTTCTCCCGTAATTCCTTCTCAACTTCCAAGGCGGCTTAGAAGATGACATCAATGGTGTCAAACTTGTGAAGGGTCAACCGTGAAGCAATATCCCTATTCAACCCCACCTTGAATCGAATGATGACATGCCTTACTTGCTCCCCCCAGTGATCAAGTTTATAAATGGGTTGTTGGAATTCATCATAGTAAGCCACGACGTTTTTGTTCCCTTGCCTCAAGTTATAAAACTTAGCAAGGAGATCTTGATGGTAACTCTCAAGTAAGTACCTTTGTCTCATGAGGTAACTTAACCTAAACCAAGGATGGGGCTGACCCTCAATCAAAACATTGCCAAATCTCTTCACATACTCCCAGCATGTAGTAGCATAACCCTCAAAATGTGCAATCGTATAACAACTCTTTTTCTCCTCGGTAAGGTCATTAACTTGGAAGATACTCTCACAAGTGGACTCCCAAGATGGAAATTCTTCCGTATCACTCTCACCTTTGAATGTTGGAAGCCCCACCTTGATGGTATTTAGACCTACATCACGGTTTTGGTTCCCATGTTTGTTCCAAAGACCAACTCTTCCTTCTCGGTCGTGAACTTCCCTTGGATCACCTTGCCTACCACTCATCTCCTCCCTTCTCATGTAAACATCATCATATGGTCCATAACCAGCATTTTGTTCTCCTATACCATACCCCTCAACATGGATGGATCTATTTGGGTTAAGTGGAGCTTGTAGCGGAGGGATTGGATTTGGATAGTGAGGTCTTTGGTCAAGTGGATTTTGGATAGGAGGGCTTAGGTTTGGTGGTGTTATTTTGGTTCCAAGTCCTTCTTGTTGGACTTGGTGAAGTAGAGGGTGGCTTGGTCTATCATGATCTTAGATTTAGGAGTAAGGTTTGGTTTAATTTGTCATAATAGGTGGATATAGCATTTGGTGCATGGCCTCGGGAGTACTAGTTTGTGAAATATGTCGAGGGGTAGAAGGTTAGATTCTTTGGATTTCCACTCTCTCCAATCTCCCACCCATTATTGACACTTCACCCTTCATTTATACCATATCTAAGTCTAGTTTTTCAATACCCACGGTCATCCTAGCCATGTCTCGGGACATAGCTTCAAGGCGAGCCAAAATGATACTAGTAGCATTGTGTTCCCCCGTGGGTTAAGAGTGTGAGGTATCGGGTTCCATAGCACCAAAAACAGTTCTCAATGTCACACACAACACACCAACAAAGACTCAAGTCTTTGAACCGCAAGAAACAACACCACACAAATGGTAACATGACAAAACAGACGTTGTTGTTGAAGAAAATTTGTTCCAAGACTTTGATGTTCAATACTACACCTTTGAGGAAGATATTTCGGCTATGGTGTAGGTGGACAAGATTTTAGAATCTATTTTAAAGAGTCAAAAAATCTTCTACCAACTTGCACTCCTTTGGCAAAACATCCTTTTGAAGTAGCCTTGTCTCTTTCCTCTTTTATCTATTCTTGAAAAGCGTTGTTACTCCATTTTGGTAAGTATGCCTTTTGAATGTCTCTTTTTCTTTTACTCCACTTAACTCCACAACACAACCGGAATCTTGCTCAAGAACTTGGGTGGTAGACTCAATAAGTGTTGAGGAGAAAGAGAACCAGCACTAGAAACAAACTAATACAACAAAATACACTCAAATATAGACACAAATCTCGGGCAAACACAACAACAACAACAAAAACACTCGGCCAAGAACACCAAACTCAAGAACACAACTCTTTTTGTGAGATTTTCGACCTTAGACACCTCTTCCAGTGTTAGGAAACAAAGATCTAACAGTAGAACACACAAATCACAAAAAAATCACAAGAAAACTAGGCACAAATCTTGTCCAAAAAAACAACAAGACACAATTTCGGCCAAGACAAGCAGAATGGACAGATTTGCATCTTTTTGGAATTTTCAGCTTTTCAACACCTCTTTTTTTTTTTTGACTTAGAGAGCCCAAGATTTGTAGTGTAGGAACACAACCAGCCTTATCAATGATACCAAATGACACGGAAGAGACTAGTAACTCACGAAATGATACCAAAACAGTCCACTCAATAAGGCACAAACCGAGGACCCTTTGAGAGCTAGTTTCGGCCAAGAACAAGAATACGAGTTTCACAAGTTAACAAGGTGTCGATGACACCAAAATCAGCCAAACAGTATAAGTTACAACACAATATAATGAACAACGAAGAACAATGACAATTTTATAACAAGACAACACCACACAGCTTACAATACAAGATACAAACTACTACAAGATGAAAACAAAAGTAAAGGGATAGATAGTTAGACAAAGGTGGTGTAAATCCTAGTAACCATGGAGTACATAAAACTCTAAGACCCCTAACACCTCCACACACTATCACCTAACTCTTACGATGACACAAAAGAGGATTCCACCACTCAAGCGCCAAGGTTTCTCAAAAACAAGCAATTACAAAAGATTCAACCCTTGAATTGCAATCCTAGTTACAAGTTTCGATTTGCCTCAAGTAGAGAGAGGACTTTGGTGTTTCAAATGTCAAGACTTACAACAATAATAAACTAAGCCTCAAAAGACCTATCTTATTCTATTTATATTACATAACAATTTAGACTTAAAATGACAAAAGTACCCCTTTAATGAAAAGCCTTCAAAGGCCACCCATCTAGTGTAGCAAATAAGAAAATGGGCAGTTTTGGGTGTGTCTCTGGTCCATCTCACGTCTCAACATTGACCTTACTAGGATGATAATTTGTTGCACTTGTACATATGTTGATCTTCATAGTCGCACTTGTATCACAGTAAATAGAAATTCCCTAAGTCCGAGAGGATTAGGGAATTAAATGCTTAAGTAGGTCGAGAGATATTTAAGCATAACATCAATAAAGATAGCTTGTTATCCTACCCACCGTGAGAATCTTGAACCACTTTTAGCATCTGTCATGTACTGGAAGCCCAAGTGAACATAATTCTGGTTATTTCATAAATTCTTGATTACAAATACTGAAACTAAAGTGACCAACAACTATTTGCTAATCTCCAAAACCCCCATTTTATCTTTTCATATCATTTGTTTGAATTAAACTTGTAGCTTTAGTTTCAAACTAGTTTAATCACCACTCACATTGTTCCCTATGGATTCGACCCCGACTCTAAAGTTGGGTAAATATATTGATGATGATTGTCTTGCACTAAATCAAAGTGTAAGTTGAGCATTATCAGTAAGTAGCCAATTAAACACTCTTACTAGAAGTCAACCCCATAATGTTTGTTACTTTCTACACTATGTCTAGGAATTCCTGCGGATGCTCTTCAGATTTGGATCCTAAAAATAAAAGAGGATTCATTTGGGTAAAGTCTTGAATCCTAGCTGCAATAGTGTTGATAACTGGGTTGGCCGGAACAGTAGATAGTCGGACATTCTGAGCCACTACAGAGTGAGCTAGAGTAATAAATGCATCTCTAAACTCTGCATGAGACACATGCCCGTTTAAGGGATCTTCCTGAAGGGGCAGAGGTTTTAGCTGGTTTACATTTCTTTTTTTGTTTGTCTTTCTAAGAGGCATGCTCTGTAAGCGAAAGAAAAAATAGATTAGACAAAGAGCTTAACATGATCTCATACTCAGTCACACGACATGATCACATAAAGAAAGGAATTTTTCTTAAAACTCCTCGTGGCCTCTTGTCCATAAGTGTGGCGCATTTCACACCTATGCTCAAGACCCTATGTGATACGGATTTCAGACTCCTTAGGAAACTTTAAAACCTTAGGCTCTGATACTAAGTTTGTAATTCCTCGAGAGTACACCCTGGGTTCTACACGGTTCTTACGCTCCCAAAAGACCACAAGCTAACACATGAGCTGGTACCTACTTTGAGCACTGAATAAAACTGATAACAAAAGATCATATGCGGAATTTAACTGAGGAATTCCATATGGTTTTAAATCAGAGTTCTAAAATATCTGTAAATCAATACTAAAAATACTAATAAAATGACTGACAATAACAACTGAAAAACTGAAGACTGACTAACTGTCTATACAAGTCTGAAAAGCCTCTACTTACAGACTGAAGAGATGATGGAACAAACCCCTAACTAACTTTAACTGAATAGAAAATATTAAAACTGATAAAGTAAGATGAGTAAATAAACCATGTCCTGAAAGTATAAGGACTCTCCACTGCTATAGCTTATAATCGGGTATATCTATTCGCAATTAAAAAACTGAGTGTTCGAACCTATGATATTAGAGGGATCAAGGAACTGGTATGTTAAACAAGGTTAGGCTGATATGCATGGGTCATGTGCATGATTAATAACTAACTGAATGTATAGCATAAAATACTGAATAGAATGCATGAAATCTATAAAGACTGAGAATGCATGACCAGGCATAAAATATGTTCTTAATATAATCTGTAAAGTGAGATATTGAATGCTGATAGTGAATAACTTATATTTGTATGCTATGGTCAAGCAAAACAGAAATTAAATTACTAAGATGATTACTAGACTGAGACTGTGGGAGCTATCATCTAACCAACATGCCACAATGAGCAAATTAGGGTCCAACCTGTGACCCCAACTGGAAAGGTGTCAGTACCGTGCCACGGGTACTAACACTAGCTATGTGGATCCACTAATATATTGTCTCGAATGACTAAGAATGTCAACCCTAAACTGATGGGTGACACCTCATATCCTATGCTGGCTACATACTTTTGGAGTACAGGGGCTGCTACTAATGACTCTGCCAAACTGATGGGAAATTTACCACCCTAACACTCTCTTGATGCTAAATCCTACTCCAACTAAACTGACTCAAGATACTGAACTGTTCTATGTTTAACTGATTATGATAATTAACTGAACTAATAATGCTCATAACATATCTAAAACTATTCTAAAGATACTGAGACTAAGTAAATAGCTATGTTTTTGGGTATCCATAACACCCAGTACTTAATAGAAATAATAGAAAAATAGTACAAAATACTTTGAGGACATAATGTGAGAGCATTTATTAAAAATTCATTCTTGTAGGCATTTCATCAAACACTTGATATTCGTTGTTTAAGCTAAGCATGGGAATAGTTTAAAAATTGTAGTAATATCATATTTTCAACATCAATAACACTAATAATGATTTAAATCAGTAAACAATATTATTCAAACATGTGGGATTTAATAACAACAATAATTTCATGTAAACATGGTATAGAATCAAGATTCATGGGGATCATGGTTAAATATCACAATAAATTGTAAAAATCACAACTTTAAATTTAAAATTAGATTCTTGGAGTCCATGGGTGGAAGGAACACATGGATGAACATTTAACATACCTTGGTTTCTGAATTTGTGAGAATTGTTGGTGAATTCTTAAAACTTAGACATGAATTTGATGAACCTAGGGTTTTGTTCTTGAGAGGTTTTGTGAAGAATGAATGTATTTTTCCCTTTCCCATGCTTAATTTCATTTTTTGACTAATTTAACATGGGTGAAATAACCTAACTACCCCTCTATACTCAGGATTAATTACATAAAAAAGGCCCAGCAACACTGTAGATGACGCATCGCATCGATGGTGTCAATGCGATTGCTGATACACCGCGTTGATTCTGATGACGCGATGGCCAATGCGACGTATCCTGATCACATTGGGTCACTATTTTGGTCATCCAAATATGTCTCAAATGATGTCCAATAATTTTAAAACTCGCCTGAGATGAACTATAGATAACCATTATCATAAGTCAATTTAAAAATCGACAATTTAAGGCTGAAAAGATCAAAAATGAGACCATCAGAATATCGAGGCAAAAAATGAGAATAATTCGTAACACTTGACTAAAATTTTGTAAGTCTGGGAGCTCTTTTAGCATGTTATCTAGAACTGAAATGGACTAGGACTTTACGGAGTTTTACAATATCTCTAGATGTTTTCACTTGTATATTACAACTCTTTCTCGTGATGTTTATTGTTTGCTTGTTTCAGGTTCTACCCTATCTTGTGTCACTCCTTATGTGACTATACACTTTAATTTTTGTCCTAAAAATATTTTCGACCCCTTTTTCTGTGTCTACTCTGCTGGGTGATTCTATTATTGCTAGAAAAATCTAAAAGAGGTTTGTGGGGATGGATTGACTTCATTCGTGTTATGCTTCTCTTTATTTAGGACTCGAAAGGTCAGTTTTTATTTTCCTAATGAATCGATGATTGAATAGGAGGAGAGTTTCTTAGTGCCCAAATGGGGGTTTATTTTCTATCTTAGAGCTAAGAAAATATTATCCAATAGGTATCTATATCATCTAGTTCGGGTTAAGGATTCTAACTCTAAGAGTCCCTCTTTGCATTCTGTACCTGTGGTTAATAAATTTTTTGATATTTTTTCTGATGATCTTACTGGAATTTCTCCCAATAGGAAAATAGACTTTTGGATTCGCCTTCTACTAGTTACTCATCCCATTTTCATCCCTCGTTATAGGATTACTCCGATCGAATTAAAAAAAAAACTAAAGGAGCAGTTAAAGAATCTTCTTGATAAGGGTTGATGACACCCAATTTTGACCTCTTGATACTCTTCCAAGGCAGCTATTTTGATAAAAAATTACTAATTTTGAATATCAGTATTTTCTACACATTATTTTAATATCAAATAAATAATAACATGTCACATTCATGATTTGAAAATATATAATCTATTTTATTACTTTTATTATCTTTTTAACAATTTATTACTCTAAGTATAATATATTCACAAGATTTTATTAATATTGCATAAATTATTTTTCGTAAATATGCACACTCAAAATTTACCAATATGGTATCTATCCTTATTATTATAATACTATTGTTATAATTATTATAATACATTATATTATTATTATTATTATCATCATCATTGAAATAACGATTATTTTTAAACTTGTGTATTTTCTAACTCAATTTCACCAATTTATTGATCAATAATGATCCAATGATTGAGATCAAATTTCCCTTCCTTTCCTTTTATACCAAATTCCCAAACCCTAATCCTCATTTCTCACCAAATAGTCGCACGTGCTCTATAATTTTCTCACTCTTCTCCCTCTCTCCTCTCACTAAACAACTCTATTGAAGCCATCATTGGTGATGACTTTTTCCTTTGTTGGTGAATGGCTGCTACCACCGCGGTGAACAGCTGCTTCTGTCACTTCATCATCTCCACCACTTCTCTCCCTCCCTCTACTTGATCTCTTCTTCCTCACCACCAACGAACCCATCGTTGGCTTCCTCCCTCCTTTCTCCCATTTTCAACCGACAGAACCACCAAGAACCACTGCCAACGCTGCTACCCACTCACCCCACCGGCGAGCCAACCAAAGGAGACCTAACACCCTTTCCTTTCTCTTGACGTTGCTGACCATCTACCAGACAAAGAATCCTAAGAACTAGCACCGCCACTGACAAACCAGCGGGCACTGTCTGATTTAATCTTCATTGGAAAACATTGCAATTTATCACAAAATCGTAAAAATCACTAATAATCTTTGTTTGAGACATTGTCGAGAACATCCGAGATGATGAAAATCTCAAATCATAACCACAGGTGTGGATGACTCCAGATAGGAAGTAACACAACGCGGGACTCTTTCTTAGCAGTAAAATAGGACATAATCTAGATAGGGACGTCAAACTCTTTAGACACAAGCTAAAGGATGATTGCCAACGTCAATCAAACCACACCCCTGTTAGAAGGCATATGGTTACTTCAGGATATTTTTATTCCAGCTTCACTCTGGAGATATTTCTAAACTCATATCGAAGGTAACCTTCTTCTTCTTTTAAATTCGAGTAACAACACACTTAGAGTTTTGGGAAATTATGTCTAGGTAAGTTCTTACCTATGAATATGAAGGATCCCAAGTTCATAGTTAAGAGATTACAAGTCTCTTTTCCGCAACTAGATCAACTTGTCACTCATCCTGAGTAAAAGATCATGTAAAATAATAGACTATTTTTTCTACCGATTGAGTCAAACTACAAGCAGTCTGATTTCTAGAGTCTCGAGAATATGTAGGATTGGGTCTTTATTGAAAACATGACTACATTCCAACCCCCCCCCCCTAAACCACTTTATTCTACAGCTTTTTTGTTTCATCAAAAACTCCAAAACTGAGATAGCTGATGAATTTTTTAAAAATCGTGCTTTAAATCAAGCTTTATGAACTACAAGTGGCCTGAATTCTCATGTAACCTAAGATATGAAGGAAACCTAATACCAAGGTCCGGCCTTAACTCTGAAACTCGTACGAAAATCAACCTCTTTCAGTTTCGAATTTGTGGACGGACAAAAATTAGGAATGTCAACCTCCCCTTTGCCTAGGATTACTTGCATCCATCCTACCCAAAGCGAGGGGGAAGTTTTTGACACCTAATTTCTTCCTCCACAATCAAGTTTAATTTCGAGTTTCTTCAATTTTAAATCATTTTATAACATTTATTTCATCTGAATAAAAAACATTTCTAAATATTTATTAACGTAAGTTTGTCATTTTAAGTAGCAATTATACATTATCGTATTCAATTATACGAGATTATATAATTTTGTTACTTAAATAACTATTTTACGAAATATCAAATTTTAATCAAAGCTTATCTTGAAAATTAATTCAAATGGATAAAATCTTGATTCAAATATGATTTATTCCATAAAAATAATTTCTTTGGATAAATATTTATTCAATTTTATCAAATCAAGAAGCTCGGGATTAGACTAGTAGCTAATTCGTTTCAAATCTTGAATCAATTCGGTCGATTTATTAAATTTGACTTTAATTGAGGTCATTTTGGCGACAATTGCAATACAATTGGCCAATTAACTTTCAATTAGGTTAAAATTTAAACACAATTGACTAAAATTCTATAAATAAGCTATTTAATAAATAGCCCAAACCTAATCTTAATTGGGATCAGATCTAATTGGGATCAGATCTTAAATAACCCCAAAGTCTTCTTTCTACACATTCCTTCTTAAACAACCTAAATAATCTAGCCCAAAGACACCACTGACCCAATTCAAGAAATCATCTGACTCGGCCCGTTTCTTGCTTTCTTCAACAAAATATCGACTTCCAACAGTACGCGTACAATAATAATACCATACGCATACAGCTATTATCAACAACAATAATACATCAATGGCAGCTACTGAATGTCGACCCGAATTCTGCGCCAGCGATTGCCCCAAACCCATCGACGATGCAGTAACAGCAAAACAATACCAATTTCAACCCAGTTTCGATAGAAAACCCAAATTCAAACAATCAACAACCCATCAAAACCTGAACCATTTGCAACAGGACCAATAATCCAGCAACCAAACCCAACCCGTTCACAATAACAATTTTAACCCAACGTCAGTGGTAAACCCGTATCCTACAAATTGAAAACCTGAGACACCGACCCGTATGTCCATCTCTGCCCAACATCTATTTAAATTTTAAATACTTTTATTGATTCATACAATTATAGTTGAAAAACCTTATCCTCTTTAAAAATCTCAAAATTGCCCTTTAGAGATGCTATCCCACATTGATGAAATCAGCAATTGATCCCTCAAAATTTATTCTATATAAAGCTCATTCTAGAGCTAAAATGGAAAAGTCTTGAAAGGTGGAAACCCCTATGAGCAAAAAGACAGTCTATTTTTCTAGTAAAAATTTTGTTTATGTGAAATTCGTCGGTTAATTGAAGATTTTGAGTTGACACTGACATTTTTTGTGGTGGTCATGAGTCTGATGTTAGCTCGAGGTTTCATTTTGCTACTCCAAAAGAGGTAAATACCTTTTAACACCTTTATTTCTGTTATTATTTTTTTCTCTACTTTATCTCCTTCTTGTGTAATTATAGTGTTGTTTGCTGGGGTTAGCTATATATGGCTATAAAAGTCGTAGGATGTATTATTTTTTTGTGAAAATGATGATTGTGTTATAATGTTCAATTCAATTATTGAATAAGTTCAATATAGTGTGTTATTGGTGTCAATCGGCTGTAAATATTTAATTATAAACTGGTTTAACGATTATCGATATTGAATAGTCATAACTTTATAGTATGAATTAATGGGTATATATATGTCATCGAGATCCTGCACTTTTCTTGTCTAGTTTACTGTTGTAGTTTACAGATTCATATGGTAAAGGTCAGCTTCCAGTTTTATTAATTGAGCACTAAAGATGATTTCTTTAATTTATCACTCTCCATTCCGACCTCGAGTTCGAGGCCTAATCACAAAATTTATGGCTGGTGTCGCTTTTAAAACCCACTATACCATCAAATTTTACTAAACTCCTAGCATGTGATTACTTGAACATTGTAGTTGATTTGCCATGCTTTATTTGAATCTTTTCGAATAATCTCAATACGTTGTCATAAGTGAGGATGTGTCTTTGTTTTCTTTCTTTTTGTCTCCTTTGGTTTTTGTTCCTATTTTAAGGTTATCAGTGACGGTCTAATCAACCTTATTAGGCTTTCTTCTAACTCTTTTGGCCTTTAGATCTAAGGGAGATAGTGGGTGTATGCCCGTGATGGGGTCATCTGTCCTATGAACCCTCAAAGGTTTTCTATCTGCCCTTGAAAATTCATTTTGAGTGGATCCAAGAGAAGATGAAGGTGAGTTTCAGCATGCTCCTCTTTAGGCTATAAGTTGTACCCCTTTTTCTTTGTGTTAACTATGAATAATGTTACGGTTATCGACAAGATTGCTTGCGTAATTAGAAAGTATCCTGACTTCCTTTGCCTTACTTTCCTTCCTTGTGATTGTCGTGGGTATTATAGACATAATGCCTTGTTTATTGCACATTTATTCTATCATTACTAGTTAAATTTTGTACTCTCTTAGTGTAAGTTTTGTTTTGGTGATGCATTCATGTCCAAACATCGTCTTCCATGATTTCTCGAGGATCATCTCGATGACTAAGAACTCATTTCTTGAGTCTATCTGGAAGGGGATGAAAATAAGGATGGCATGCCCTGCAACTTTGTTTTTTTATTTTGATGTTTTCGGATCAAAGCTTGGAGTTTAGCTCTTGTTCTTTCTCTTAAGTTTGTTCCGAGTATGTGTCCTTATTAGAAAGATATACGTTATAGTATCCTGTTGAATTGTGGAATATTGAGCATATCTATTTGCGGATTATACCTTGATTTTTGTTGCCATCGTATTTATAGGAAGTATGACATTTAATCAATATACACTAAGATATCACATTTTGGTGTTAAGGTAAAATATAATTGAGTGTCAAAGGACTTGCTAAATGAAAGTGATCCAAATAATGGTGGAATCATCGAAAACATGTGCTATCGTAACTGTTTCTATGGTCCCTGTTTAAAGCAGTAATCTGTTTGCTATCATAGGATCAATTCCATGAATGTTTCAGGAGTTTGATTAGATTAAAGAATATATACAATTTGCAAATATTTTCTTATTTATTTGAGAGTTGTCTATAAATATTTATGTTTCTTTCGGTGAATATCTTTTGTTCGAAAGTATATAAAGTTCGATGATTCTTATCAAAAGTCTATGTAATTATTAGAAATTTTAGATATTTCTAAAAAAATATACATAGTTACCTTAGGTTGAATTGATTAAAACGTCAAGTCTAGATGATGTCTCTTTTAGGGTTCTAGTTTTCTTTTATTGCCTTGTATTTGGTATTTTGTTCGTTGCTATGAATATTTGAGTACTTTCCTGTTTCTTTACAGATGTTTTTTTCAAGTTTAACTAGGAGTATTGGAGTGTGGTCATGATATCGATTTTGCAATATCTTGTTGAGGGTTGTCCTTATACGATAGTGTAATACCCCACAAAATTCTAAGCCTAACTCAGTCTCTTAGAGCTTAAAGAGGGGTCCTAGACTTGGAAAATTCTAGCGAAGTATTTAGACTTAGTATTATTTTGGCCTTCTGTAAGTTGGCAACCCTATTTCACAACCTCTATGACATTAAAATGTCAATTTTTAGGTTGATTCATGATTAGGAATGTCAGTAGGTGTTCTCGGACGAGTTTTGAATTTTCAAACCTCATTTGAACCACTTTTAGGAATCCAAACTAATGTGTCGATACGATCTTAGGGCAGCGCATCGGCCATCGCATCGATCAATATTTTCCCTTGGCTCCCAATGGCTATTTCCAATAAACCAATGCGGACTTAATACGGCGCATTGGCCATTGCGTTGATGGAAATGATGCAGCGCGTCGTCCTACCCGTCGACAATTTAATTTTCAGTCATTAAAAAGCCGTATTCTTAGGGGTAAATGGGTCATTTACCCACCCCTATTCAGCCCTCATTAAGCAAAATATGCTTACTTTCTTTCAAATTGCTAAAGAACAGGAACTCTAGGTGTCTTAATTTTAAAGCCAAGGCTCAAGATTTCATCACTTTCTTCAAGAATTTAGCAACCAAGGTATGTCAAGTGTTCATCCAAGGGTTCTTTTCACCCTTGGAGTCCAAGAAACTCTTTTATAACTTTGAGCAAGTTGATTGCATGATTTTCATGATTGGATTCAAGTGTATTCATGATTATAATGTTGATTGGGTTTCTAATCCACGACTAAGTGCAAGATTTATATGCAAAATAGTTATTATGTATGTAGTATCATAGGGATTCATGTTGAAGTCTTGAAATTGTGAACTTGGTATGGAAATTGTTTTGCTCATGTGTTGATTAGTACTATGTGCATATATACAGTGCTTTCCAAAGTTTCTGATGAGTTGTTCATTTGAATCTAATTGTGAGATTATATCATGTTAGCATGTATACTAGTTCATGCCATTCAAGTATTTGATAAAATGCCTCTATAGATGCATTATGAATAAAGTGTGTACTTTTTATGCTCAGCAAGGTCATGTGATGCTTTACTTTTCATGCTATCAAGTCCAAGGGTATTTAATACCCAATAATTTAGTTGTTTACCTAGATCTATTATCAGTTATAGAATAGTCTCAGTCATGTCACGATCGGTAGTACCCTCAGTTAGCTACTGGACTCAGGAAAACTCAATTGACTCAGTATTAGTCCATTCTAGTTCAGTATTCAGTTCAGACTTCAGTAAACTCAGTCAACTAACAGAATTCAATAGTATTTCATCATTCAATGGAAACTCAGTAACTCAGTAACAGTTCAATTAGTCCAAGTATAAACTAGGAAATTAGTTCAGTGTCCATTCAGTTGGGAGTAGGATTTAGCACCAAGCGAACCCAGGGATGGGGGTATTTTAGCCAACAGAGGGTCTGACCCTTAGTAGCAATCCTTGCGTTGTAGAACTAAGTAGCCAGTGTAGGTTGAGAAATCTTCCTGCCAGATATTATGAGTGTTAAAACATCTCATTCGAGTTTTCCTACCAGCAAGGGTTGACGAAAGAGCTTCCTGTCAGAGAGGGTTAAGTCACAGCTTATCTTTACCCATGGCATGATATTGAACCTCTTCTAATTGGGGTTACAGGTTGGACCCTAATCTATTTAGAAAGGGGTATGTCGGTTAGATGATTACCTCTCATAGTCTCAGTTTCAGATTCAGACTTAGTACAGAACTCAGTTCAGTTCTATAGATTCAAAACTGACAGAGACAGTCACTCAGCTCAGTACGGAACTCATTAGAGTTACACAGAATCAAGAATGTCAGATACAGTTATTTAGTTATTAGTAATTAACTATTAGTATGCTCAGATATCAGTTAATCAGTATCAGACTCAGTATTCAGTGTTATCATGATCTTAGTTACAGTTTACTTATTCATGCATGTACTCTCATCCAGTTATACTCATGTCATCATTCAGTGTTGTTCGTGCATATGAACCCATGCATATCATCTTACCTCACTTAGCATACCAGTACATTCAAAGTACCGACGCATACTTTTCTCTTGTACTATGATATCTTATATGATAGGTTCTGATGCATAGTCTCCCGAGCACCCTTAGCAGTTTAGATCTTCAGTAGAAAGAGTTAGTGGTGAGTACTCATAGTTTAGGACATTCTTATTTTCTCTAGTATTTCAGTTTATTATTTTATTTCAGTAGTCAGAGTTAGTTGGGGACTTGTCCCATCAACTCTACATTTTTGATAGTTTAGAGGCTTATCAAACTAGATTATTTTTAGACAAATGTTTTAGTTTTGATATTATTATACTGTATTCATTTTTGTTTTAGTATTGAACCTTATGAAAAATTTCCACCTAATTTTCGTATATATAAAGCATTATTATTCAGTTATTGGAAAAGGTACGAGTCATAGGCTAGCATGTGGTCCTTCAAAATTATGAGCACCGTGTAGAGTCTAGGGTACAGACTCGAGGCATTACAAACTTGTTATCAGAGCCTAAGGTTCAATAGAGTCCTAGGAAGTCTAAAAGCTACATCTAGTAGAGTCTTGTGCATGGGCGTGCAGCGCGCCACACATATGGGCAAGAGGCTATGAGATATTTTAGGAAAAATTTCCCTTCTTTCAGTATTCATGTCATGCGAGTGAGAATGAGCTCAAGTTAAACTCTCAGTCTAATTTATCCCATTCTTATGCTTCCAGGACATGTCTTCCAGAGAAGCTAACAAAAGAAGTGATGAAAATTAGCCATCCCCTCCGCCCGTTCAGGCAGATCCCTTGAATGAGCATGTTTCTCATGTTGAATTTAAAGCTGCTTTCACTGCCTTAGCTCATTTAGTAGTTGCTAAGAACAATCAGATGGCTATGATCCTATCTAGGCTTATGGATTGTACTCTGCAGGGTGAGGAGAAGAGGCGAAGGAACAAGGGGAGAAAGAATAAGAGGACCAGAATGTCTAGGCCAAAGAGTGGCCGAACAAATGCTCTTTGCCAGAAGTGTAGCAAGAACCACCAGGGTTTCTGTAGAGCTGGTAGTGATATGTGTTTTGGGTGTGGCAAGCCAGATCACAGAGTCAGATATTGTCCCCAGTCAGGTTCCTAGGGTCAAAAAAACTGTCCCCAGCTCAGTTTGTTCGCCCGAATCAGTAGGGTGCCACTTCCAGTGCCACCAGTGGGCAATACCCAAATAGACTCTATGCATTTCAGTCCCCACGGGATCAGGAAAGTTCTCCTGATGTGGTCACTGGTATGTTACAAGTTTTCCATTTACATGTTTATGCTTTGCTAGATCCAGAAGCTTCCTTGTCCTTTGTTACTCCCTATATAGCTGTTGACTTTAAGGTCAGTGTTTAAATTATAGCAGAGCTTTCTCAGTCTCTGCCCTGGTGGGTAAATCTATCATAGCCCAGTGGGTATACAGGAACTGCTCGATTTTGGTATCTCAGAAAGTCACTTTAGCAGACTTAGTCGAATTAGAGATGAGTGATTTTGATGTCATTCTCGGCAATTATTGGCATCATTCCTGCTATGCCTTAGTTGAATACAGAAATAGAATTGTTTAGTTTCAGTTTTTGAATGAGCCATCCTAGAGTGGAGGGGTAGTACTTCATCACTTATGGGTCAGCTTATTTTCTACCTAAGGGCAAGAAAAATTATATCTAAGGGGTATGTCTACCATCTCGTTCGAGTCCAAGACTCTAATTCAGAAACCCTAATCTTGAATCAGTGTCAGTAGCATATGAATTCCCAGATGTGTTTCTCCAAGATCTTCTCGAATTTTCTCCTAAAAGGGAAGTCGACTTCAGAATAAACCTTCCTCTAGAAGTTCAACCCATATCTATTCCACCATATAAAATAGCTCTAGTAGAACTCAAAGAATTAAAACAACAATTAAAGAATCTCTTAGATAAGGGATTCATCAGACCCAGCATATCCTATGGGGTGCACCAGTCCTATTCGTGCGTAAGAAAGATGGTTCTCCCAGAATGTGTATACACTACCGTCATCTAAATAAAGTCATGGTCAAGGAAAAGTATCCACTTCCCAGAATTGATGATATTCCTATCTATTCCCATAGCAAAAATGATCACGTAGAGCATCTCCGAACCGTATTTCAGACTCTCAAAACTCATCAGTTATCATGATATCTATTCATGCCTTACATGTCAGATCTATGATCATGGCTCATATTCGAGCACGTTAGGGAAAATCATGTACGCTTATAGTCCCTAGTATAAGGAATTCTAGTTTACTCAGTGTTACGAACCATGTTCCATGAATACAGAAAACTTTAGACTCAGTTCATGCAGCTCATGACTCATGTATTCATGTAATGCTTTATAGTATGCTCAGTTTCCCTGACCACTGTTACACTCCTAGCGGTCAGCTAAATTTAGATTACGTCATGCATACCCTCAGTTTAAATCTTTTGATAAATCTGTGGTGCTGATATTCTATTCCTCCAGCCTCAGTTAAGCATCGAGCTTGGTATAGTATTCATAAATTCTTCAGGACCTCATGTTTTAACCCTTCAGTGGACTCTCTTTACAAAATAATGTAGTGATATCAATTACTTAGATGGGAAAGAGTAAGTTTTTTATAATAAGGAAAGATTTTTGCATACTTGTCTTACACGAGGATGTAGCTATAAAGATAGGCTTGAATGTCAGGGTAGTGTGCAATTATATGGCAAGCAAGGAATTGTATTTAGTTGCTGAAGGGGGAAATTAGAATTTTTATTGAGATGAGAAGTTGAGAAAATGCTGAGTGTGGGTGTGTATTCAGATACTCAACTCATGTTAGTCTCCATCAAGAAGTTATCAGAACCCAGCATTTTATCCCAATTACCATCTCAGTCCCAGTCCAGTAATCAGATCAGTAACTCAGTTCAGTTTTAGATTTGCCTGACCATAGCGTACAATTATCAGTTATTCAGTTATCAGTATTTCAGTACCTCAGTTTATAGACTATTTTAAAATTATGTTATACGTTTAGTCTTGCATTCTCAGATAATACAATTTTCATGAGTTCATGCTAAGTTATGTCATGTTACTCAATCAGACCCTTCCTTATATGCATAATACTCTACAGTTTTAGTTCAGTTATTTAAGCCAAGTACATTTCAGTCTTACATGACCAGTATTCATCAATCAGCCATTCAGTTAATCAGACAAGTTAGTATGTTTGTGCATTCGAGTTCAACGCCCATGTGAATATTTTCAGTAGTCTCAGGTGAAGTATCATAATGAAGTGGGGAGTATTGTTGAGAGAGTATTCTAATGTCTAAACTTGAAAATTTGTAGTTGCAATACAAAAAGTCTTAGACACTCTATCTTAAATGATGATTCGTAGCCCTTGCCTCATATTACAAAATTTTCCTAGGATGTGACTCCTTATTTAGATGTCTTATTTAGCCCTTTCTCCCTAAGGTCACTAAAAATTTATAGAAAGAATATCAAGGAAATGCACCAATCAAGTATGAGTTTGCAGCATGAGTTAGTCCATAAAGCCAATAATTAAGTTTAGCAGTCAGGCGAACAAGTTTGTATGGTTTGTTTTCCATCTTTCCATCTAGTCGCACTGTCTAAATGTCACATGAACGTAATTATTCCAAGATGGGGCAACCAGGTAATGCGTATTCATCCCAGTACATGTATCATGCCTCAGTTTCAAATCCCAGATATTCAGTCATGACACAATTCATAGGTTCCCTGATCATCGTACCAGCTTCTTATCAGTATCTCAGCCCAATCAGTATTTTTCAAGGGACATAATGTCCCAAAGGGAAGATATGCTACAAAGCCTCTGAGCTTTCATGACCTAAACCTTCCATTTTCTCTTCACGTAATGAATCTAATTTCGAGTAGGGGGTACTTATAAATTGACCCTCCAGTCCTAATCACAGCCGTACACCATGTATCCAGGGGCTCAATATAGTCATGATATTCAGCTCATGTCTCACATTTCAAGCTCAGTTATGTTCTCATGTTCCCATTCATGCGTGTTCATTAAAGGATCTCAAGCTTGAGATCAAAAATTTTGTATTCTTGAAAATCTCTCCTGCAAAGGAAGTGAAGAGATTTGATAAAAAGGGGAAACTCAGTCCTCGATACGTTGGTCCTTACCAAAATCCTCAGTCATTTTGGAAAGTTAGCTTATGAGCTTAAGTTGTCTTCAGTATTTGCTTTAGTTTATCCAGTGTTTCATGTCTCCTTGCTTAAGAAGTACATAAGCGTCCCAGTAGTTATAGTCCCTATTGAGGGCCTAAATATTCAGAACAGTCTCTCTTAAGAAAAGGTCCCAGTCAAAATCCTTGACTATCAGATTCACAGACTGAGGAACAAAGAAGTCCCTCTAGTCAAAGGTCTTTGGCAGAACCAGTCAATTGAGGGACCTACTTAGGAAGAAGAAGTAGACATGCAGACCAAGTATCCTCACCTCTTCTCAGCAAACTCAGACTCAGCCCAAGGTAACAGTTTTCTATTGAACTTACTCAGTTCCATACCCAGAGTTCCCTTACTATCTTAGTATCTGTTACTATTGCATATTAGGTCATGCATTCACGAGTCATTTCAGTTATATATTCATGCATCAGATATGCATGTTAAGTATGGGAAACTCAGCTTATCAGTAATTCCAGTCATGCATTCATGAATCATGTTCAGCCAAGTACTCAAGCACCAGATATGCATGTTTAGTATGATAATTAAGTATATCAATAATTTCAGTCATGAAATCATGCTTCAGTTGTGCATGTATAGTGTCTAAATAAATTCTATCAGTATTCTCAGCTTATTCATGTTTAGTATGAATGTTCCTAAGGGGGAGATATTGTAAGACTCCACAAAATTCTAAGCCTAACTCAGTCTCTTAGAGCTTAAAGAGGGGTCCCAAACATAAAAAATTCTAGCTAAGTATTCAAACTTAGTATTATTTTAGCCTTTGTAAGGTTGTAACTCTATTTCATGACCTCTATGACCTTAAAACGTCAGTCTTTAGGTTGATTCATGATCAGGATTGTCAGTAGCTATTGTTGAATGAGTTTAGGATCTCTCGGACCTCATTTGAACCACGTTTGGGAATTAAAACCAGTGTATCAACGCAATCTCAGCACGGCGCATTGGCAATTGCATCAATTAATATTTTTCCTTGGCTCCCAATGGCAATTTCCAGTGAACCATCATGGACTCGACGCGGCACGTTGGCCATCGCGTCAATGCCAATGATGTGGTGCATCATTCTGCGTGTCGACAGTTTGGTTTTCAGTCATTAAAAAGACGCATCCTTAAGGTTAAATAGGTCATTTCCCCATCCCTATTCAGCTCTAAAACACAAGGTTCAGCCCTTATTAAGCAAAATATGCTTACTTTCTTCTAAATTGCTCAAGAACAGGAACCCTGGGTAATTTAATTTCAAGGCCAAGGCTCAAGATTTCACCACTTTCTTCAAGAATTTAGCAACAAGGTATGTCAAAAGTTTATCCAAAGGTTCCTTTCACCCTTGGAGTCCAAGAAACTCTTTTAAAACTTTGAGTAACTTGATTGCATGATTTCCATGATTGGATTCAAGTGTATTCATGATTATAATGTTGATTGGGTTTCTAATCCATGACTAAGTGCAAGATTTATGTGCAAACAGTTATTAAGTATGTAGTATCATATGGATTCGTGTTGAAGTCTTGAAATTGTGAACTTGGTATGGAAATTGTGATGCTCATGTGTTGATTAGTACTATGTGCATATATAAAGTGCTTTCTAAAGTGTTTGATGAGTTGTTCATGTGAATGTAATAGTGAGATTATATCATGGTAGCATGTACACTAGTTCCTTCAATTCAAGTGTTTGATAAAATGTCTCTATAGATGCATTATGAATCAAGTGTGCATTTTTATGCTAAGCAAGGTCTTGTGATGCTTTACTTTTCATGTTATTGATTCTTGGGGGTATTTAATACCCAAAAATTTAGCTATTTACCTAGAGCCAATGTCAGTTGTAGAATAGTCTCAGTTATTTCTTGATCGGTAGTACTCTCAGTTAGTTACAAAACTCGAGAAAACTTAGTAGACTTAATATTAGTTCGGTCTAGTTCAATATTCAGTTCAGACCTTAGTAAACTCAATCAGCTAACAGAATTTAATAGTATTCCATCAGTCAACAGAAACTCAGTAAACTAGTAATAGTTTAGTCAGTCCTAGTATGAACTAGGAAATCAGTTCAGTGTTAATTCAGTTGGGAGTAGAATTCAGCACCGAGCGAACCCAAGGATGGGGGCATTCCTACCAGCAGAGGGTTTGACCCTTAGTATCAATCCCTGAATTACAGAACTTTGTAGCCAGTGTAGGTTAAGATATCTTTCTTCTAGATAGTATAAGGGTTTATACATCTTATTCGAGTTTTTCTACCAGCGAGGGTTGACGAAAGAGCTTCCTGTCTGAGAGGGTTAACTCATGGCTTGTCTTTACCCATGGAACGGTATTAACACCTTTCAAATTGGGGTTACAGGTTGGACCCCAATCTATTTTGAAAGGGGCATATCGGTTAGATAATTTCCTTCCACAGTCTCAGTTTCAGATTCAGTCTCAGTACAAAACTCAGTTTAGTTCAATAGATTCAAGACTGTCAGACACAGCCACTCAGCTCAGCAGAAAACTCAATATAGTTCCACAAAATCAAGACTGTCAGATATAGTTATTTAGTTATTAGTAATTCAGTATCAGTTTGCCTAGATATCTATTAATTAGTATTCAGACTCAGTATTCAGTGTTATCACGATCTTAGTTATAGTTTACGTAGTCATGCATATACTCTCATCCATTTATACTTATGTTATTCAGTCAGTATTGTTCATGCATATGAACACATGCATATTAGCCTACCTGACTTAGTAAGCCAGTATATTCAGAGTACTGATGCATACTTTTCTCTTGCGCTATAATGTCTTATACCATAGATTCAGACACATGTGCTCCCAAGCACCCTTAGAAGTTGAAATCTTTAGCAAAAATAGTTAGTGGTGAGCCCTCATATTTTGAGGACATGCTTATTTTCTCTAGTCTTTTAGTTTATCAGTTTATTTCAGTAGTCGGAGTTAGTTGGGGACTTGTCTCATCAACTCCATATTTCAGACAGTTTAGAGGCTTTTCAGACAGATGTTTCGGTTTTGGTATTGTTATACCATATCAGTTTTATTTTAGTATTGAACCTTATGGCAAGGTTTTGCCTAATTTTCGCATATATACAGAATTATTCTTCAATTATTGCAGCAGTTACCCTTCATGGGTTAGCTTGTGGTCCTTCAAGAGTATGAGCACTGTGTAGCATTTGGGGTACAGACTCGAGGCATTATAGATAGAGTATAGTACTCAATTAATCATAGATATTAAATGACATAAGAAATCCCATGGATTACCCTTCCCAACCTTGTGGCTGCTATACTACTTTTCTTTAATTTTTATGCATGAGCTTGTTTTTGTATTTAGATTATTTTTCATTCATTTTTGTAGAACATATATTAATTCATATATCTCTTTCTTTGTATGAACTCACTTAGGAATCCAAACGGGCTCTTTTCTCTTGCATTACATAATGGGCCATTACATCTGAAAGTTTTACTGGATCTGACCAGATCTATATCCGACAGTACCAGAACTAATTTCGGAGGCACTCCGGTGAAGCTCCAGTGATAATATTTTGGATACCAGTTTCTACATCAGTTTGCCGGGATCCAACCTCCAACATACCACGCTAGAAAAGAGGACTTGGACTATAAGTGTAATATGGTGACTTCTAACCTTTATTATTTTCTCCTTTCATATTAATTCTCGTATTTTATCCTGTATCTTGAATTGCGTTTAATTTGTTGGGATTGTGTACTGTCGTATAATGGTGACTTACACCACTTTTTATTATGTATGTTGCTTCCCTTGGGGCTAGGCCATTACTGTACTATTTATTTTCCTACTCCAATGAGTATTTTTTGCATCAGTTTACTAACCTGGTGATTTGTAAACTTTGATATCCATTTTTTCCTGATTATCCCATCTCTGGACTTACTTTTAAGTTGTGGGAGTGACTTAGTTTTCTTAATTATTCCTTTTAATTTATGTGTACCTTGTATTTCCTGTTGCTTCTTTGTTACTATCGTTTATTATTTTTCTTAGATTAGTGGTTGTGGGAGTTGATGGTTGGATAGGGTCATGTCTGAAGGGCTAGGGGTAGGGGGCTGTTGTGAAGGTAGGGGAAGAGGAAAGGACAGGTATGGGAAGGGGTGCAAAGTTTTGTGTTAGGCAAGGAAGAGAAAGACATGATACTAGAGTTGGTTGGTTGAAGGTTGGGTCTTAAAATATAGGGACTCTTCAGGGTAAGTTGATAGAGCTTGTGAAGATTCTTAGAAAGAGGAGGATTAATATTGCATGTGTTAAGGAGACTAAGTTGTTAGGGTCTAAGGCTAGGGATATAGATGGTTACATGCTTTGGTACTCTGGGAGCGAGAGGCATAGGAATGGAGTTGGTATCTAAGTAGATGAAGAGCTTAGAGGTCAGGTAGTGGAGCTTAAGAGGATCAGCGATAGGTTGATGACTATTAAGTTGGTCATTGGGGGATTTACCCTGAAAATGTATAGAGTTTATGCTCCGTAGGTGGGCTTGGGTAGGGGGGACAAGATACGGTTTTAGGAGACTTTAGATAAGGTGGTGAGAGGCATGCCTAGCTCAGAGAAGATTGTTCTAGTATGTGATTTCAATGGGCATATCAGGGCGTTACCGGATAGCTTTGGCGATGTGCATGGTGGCTTTTGTATGGGGAGAGAAATGAATAGGGAGCTGCTCTATTAGATTTTGCGAGGTCCTTTAGGCTGGAGATGGTGAATTTGATCTTTTCAAAGAAGAAAAATCACCTGATAGGGTGTTGTGTAAAGACTGTAAGGTTACCCCAAGTGAGTATCTTTCAACCTAGCATAGTCTCTTAGTGATGGACTTGGGTATAAATAAGGATAAGGATAAAAGGGGTGAGGAGGGTCGACCTAGGATTAAGTGGGGTGGCTTGACACTGGTGAATTCATGGGAGAAGGGGAGGAGGTGGCGGGAATGGGGGTGGAAGTGTAGGGCGACGTGGATAGTATGTGGGATAGGGTCGCTAGGTGCATCAAGGAGAATGCTAGTGAGGTTTTGGGTGTTTTCAGGGGCTGAGCCGAGCATCATCGGGGGAATTGGTGGTGGAATGAAGAAGTTAAAAAGAAAGTGGAGACTAAGAAAGGGGCGTATGCTAAGTTAGTTGAGAGTAAGAATGAAGAAGAGAAATGGGTAAACAGGAAAGAGTACAAGTTAGCTAGGAAGGAGGCTAAGTTAGTAGTTATGGCATCTAAGACGACAGTGTTTGAGAGATTGTATGTAGGGTTAGAGGAGAAATGAGGGGAAAAGAGGTTGTTTAGGCTTGCTAAGGCTAGGGAGAGAAAGGGTTGTAACCTCAATCAAGTGAAGTGCATTAAGGGGGAGGATGGTAATGTTGGTGCAGGACGATCTCATTAAGAAAAGATGGCAGTCGTATGTCCATAGAGTCTTGAATAATGAAGAGGATAGAGCTATTATGTTAGGGGAGCTGGAGAACTCAGAGGAGTGTCAGAATTTTAGTTATTGTAGACATTTTAAGGTGAATGAGGTTAGAGAGGCTGTTCGCAGGATGCGAAGGGGTCGGGCGACAGGGCCTGATGAGATTCCTGTGGATTTTTGGAAGTTTTCTAGCGAGACTGGGTTATGGTGGTTGACTGGATTATTTAACGGCATTTTCAAGACGGCGAAAAAGCCTGAGTCTTGGAGATGGAGCACTATGATCCCTCTGTATAATAACAAGGGTGACATTCAAAGTTGCAATAACCTTAGGGGTATTAAGTTATTGAGTACACTATAAAGATTTGGAAGAGAGTGATCGAGGAGAGTTTGAGAAGGATAGTGTCTATTTCAAAGAACTAGTTTGGATTTATGCCCAAGCGCTCGATGACGGAGGTAATTCACCTGATACAGAGGATGGTGGAATAGTATAGGGAAAGGAAGAAGGACCTGAACATGGTGTTTATTAACTTGGAGAAGGCGTACGTCAGTCCCTAGGGAGGTTCATTGGAGATGCTTGGAGGTAAGTGAGGTACCGATGGCATATAGTAGAGTAATCAAGAACATGTATGATGGAGCTAATACCTAATTAAGGATGGCGAGAGGAGATTCAAAGCATTTCCCTATCTTGACAGGTTTGCATTAGGGATCTACTCTTAACCCATTTTTGTTTGCGTTAGTGATGGATGTGTTGACGCGGTGTATCCAAGTAGAGGTGCCTTGGTGTATACTTTTTCCAGACGATGTAGTTTTGATTGATGAGATGCGAGGGGGTATGAATGATAAATTAGAGGTGTGGAGACAGACTCTTAAGTCCAAAGGGTTCAGGTTGAGTAGGAGGGATAGTTCCAAGTATCTTGGGTCCATTATTTAGTAGAACAGTGAGATTGACGAGGATGTCTCACACTGTATTGGGGTGAGATAGATGAAGTGAAAGCTCGCATCGGGGGTGTTATGTGATAAGAAGGTGTCGTCCAAGCTTAAAGGCAAATTCTACAGGGTGGTAGTCCATCCATCCATGTTGTATGAAGTGGAGTGTTGACCAGTCAAGAACTCCCATATTTAAAAAATGAAGGTGGCAAAAATACAGATGTTGCGTTGGATGTGTGGGCTAACTAGGGGTGATAGAGTTTGAAATGACACTATTCGGGAGAAGGTTGGAGTGACTTCGGTGGCGGAAAAGATGCGGGAAGTCTGACTGAGATGGTTTGGACACGTGATGAGGAGGGGCATGGATGCCCCGTTTCTTAGGTATAAGAGGCTAGCTTTAGATGGTTTTAGGCAGGGTAGGGGTAGGCCGAAAAAGTATTGGAAAGAGGTGATTAGGTGGGACATAGAGCAGTTACAGCTTACTAAGGACATGACCTTAGATAGGAAGATCTGGAGGATGCGAATCAGGATAGAAGGCTAGTGTCAGTTTAGGTCGCTAGTGTAGGGTATTTCTTGGTGGGTGTATTATTCTTGCTAAGACACCTTGTTTCATGCTCTATTACGATTTAGTTTACTTTTCTTTTGTTATTACTACTTGAGGGTGTCGTATTTATGTTATGTCATCTTGTTCCATGCTTTACTGTGGATTTGATTATTATTCCTTGTCTTGAGCCGGGGGTCTATTGGAAATAGCCTTTTTACTTCTTCGGATGTAGTGGTATGGACTGCGTACATCTTACCCTCCCCAGACCCCACTATGTGGGAATACACTAGGTTTATTATTGTTGTTGTTGTACACAAAGGTCCATTGAGGCCCACCTATTTGGAAGACTTTGAACGCCGATTACATAGTATGGATGCAAGGAGTCGAAAGAAAAAGAATGGGTTAAATCCCGTCTTTGAAGTGGAAAAGAGACTCGAAAGTCTCATTTCTTAGCTATTTAGTTATTGTTGTCTTTCTATTATTATTAAGTTTCTTCTTCATTCATTATTTATTCATTAGGGCCTCAAAGCAAAAGTTGTAAACTAATACAGGTGAAGCGGATTATGGGCCAAAAAGGCTCGAGAACATAGTTTAGGACAGGTTATGGTCCAAAGCCCAATATCTAGGTTAGGACAGGTGAAGTTGGGCTAAAAGCCCAATTAGACTAGGACATGGTGATGGATTTGGTCTTAAGAGCCCAAATCATTTATTTCTTATCCTCCTTCCCTTTTTTCTATGTTGTTTAGTTTATGCGCTTGCTAACCTAGTTACACCTCTAACTAAGTAGCTAAAAACTGGTTTTGCAAAAAACTTTCAAAAATTTTTTTAATCAACTTATTTTCAACAATCGAATTTTTAGAAGTTAGTCAAAGAAAATTATTTTTTCAAACAGTCCAGATAACCTCAAGTTAGCGGACATTTTTAGGTGCCTTAAAAACCTACCTAAAATGTTAATAGAAACCGCTTATCTATAATCTCTAAACTTGAATGATTTTTCTATTTGAATCATTTAAAGGTTTTATAAAATTTCCCAAATAAATTAAATGGCGACTCTACTGGGAATTTGAAATTAGGCTCTAACCAAATGTTTGAATTTGTCTTTTTGACTAATTGTTATAAAACTTTTTATGTGCTTATATGTTTCAATTCCGCAAAATTTAACTATTGCATTTCATAGAATAATCTCGCATGATGATTATTAAACTATTTTGGGGTTTCATTGATGTCCCATCCCCTGTTGGTCAACTCCAAATAAAGTGTTGTAAATACAACGATTTATTAACACGTGGGAACCTAGTTCAAACCCACTCTAGACACCTAGGATATAGCAAAATCAAAACCCCATTTTAGGCATGAGCCTAGGATAACCAAATACCCGATGGGGTATTGGGCCCATTAGAAAACTTTCCCTAAGTCTATTGACCCTAAATCAATTACATATGAATCGTATTTATGTGTTGAAGAAAATATATGCTTGTTTAATCCAATCCATTATCTATTAGGGGTTGGGAGAAGGCTTTCTTTACTTAATTTTGTTTAAGGATGCCTCAATCATACACCAATTGAGGGAGAAATTGAATCAAGATAAAAAAGAAATTGACCGATTTAAACAGTTGCATCTAGAGCATAGTTATACGGAAATCGCTTCATCATCAACAGATGTCGCCTATGACCAGAAGTGGAAAAATCTAAGAGAGAGAATGTTGATAGAAGAGCATTCAGGAACTAGTATTGCCTATCCCCTGCATGTGACATTATTCTTTTTCTCAAGTTATTTTTCTGTTTTCCTAAAGATTGTATTCCTTTTGTGCAACTTTTATAGGCATTTATGCCATTTAGGTACACCTATGAAGGTTTTGGGGGGATAATGGATTAGTTTTAAAAAGCATATACTTTCTTCAAATACGTTAGGCCAACCCTTGGCTCAAAAAGTTTACCTAACTAGGATATGCGTTTATTATGTGATATAATTGTCTTATATGTTTATGTGCATTTGTTTAAATCAAAGACAAATTTATCCACTATGCTCTCGTGGATCAGTTTGCCTCTGAGGCAAACAACTCTATGTGGTTACTTCGTGCCAAATATCTTGCATTATTTATCACATATGGAAACTAACACATCTGCCTTTGAGTTATTTTACATTACAGATAACAAAAAACTGCTCTGTGTTGAAATAAACCAGCGAAACATCCTTCACCCGGTCAAAAGTTCATAAAATCCCATCCTGTGACCAGCATTCAAAAATGACTAAAAGCAACGAAGAAAATACGTTGACCATCAGGGACAATGTTATAGTGGAACAAAGCGAGATGGTTGCTGAACTCACAAGAAAATTTGAAATGCTTCAAGAGAAAATGAACCGTACTAGAGATTTGGCTAATGTGGCCATCAATGTCAATGCTTCCACTCCAGGAGGACACAGAATTACACTCCAGATCCCTCCCCTCAGTACGCCTATCCTCCAGGACCATCCAAGTAACATATCATTAATCTCCGCTCCTCAACTTGTCCAAAACACCAATCGAGAAAATAACCTAGATGCTTACCATCCACAAAAATCCGCTCCCAAATCAAAAAAAATCATCTCCAAATCCACAAAATGCATCTCAGCATCCCTAAAATCCATTTTCATACCCAAAAATTCACTCCTAAATCCACAAAATCTCTCTCAAATTCCACCAAACTACTCTTAAATTCCCTAAAATGCTCTCAATTTTCAAACAGTCCTCCCCACCTACCACCCAACCTCCTCTCATCAAGCTGCCCTTCTAAATTTTTCTCATGTTATCTTATCCCCTAACATCTACAATCCCTTTCCCAATCTGAGGTAGATCATTATAAGGAAAAGGAAAAGGAGTAGAGGACTGAGCATGAAAATAATTTGTTGGCTATGCATGAAGAGATTATGAGGATCAACGAATATCATGGGGTAGGCGATAATGATGCTTTGGGGTACGATGATTTGTGTGTGTATCTTAGAGTAGATCTACCAGAAGGGTACAAGGTCCCTAAATTTGAAGTGTTCGACGGCACCGAAAAAATAATGGCCCATCTGAGAAGGTATTGTGCTCAAATGGTTGGGATAAGAAGAAATGAGGCACTATTAATGCACTTATTCAGTCGAAGCTTAAGCGGTGAAACCTTGGATTGGTTCATGTCTCAAGAATTGAAAAGATAGTCTAGCTGGAGGGCGTTGGCTAAAAGTTTTCTTGATAGATTTTTATTTAAAGTTGAGTTTATACCTTGATCGATACTCACTAGATCGGATCAATCATAAGAATGATGAGTGTTTTTGAGACTATGCCTTTCGTTGGAGAAAGGAAGTTGCCAAAGTACAACCTCCCATGTCTAGGAAGGAAATGGTATTGGTTTTCTTTTGCATTCAGGAGGGAGAATTTTACACTAAGATGGTATCTGTGGTTAGGAAAACTTACACAAATTATGTAAAAATTGGGGAATCTCTTGAGGAAGGCATTCGAACAGGAAAGATTGTCAAAACCCCAACATCATCTGGGTCTTCCATGTTTCCAAAGAAGAAAATAGAGGATGTGACTGCGGTCTCTACTAATTCTATTAATAAATTGAAAAGGAAATTCAAGCCTAGGAATATTCTTTCCTCACCACCGTCACCAAGTTTTCATCTTGTATTCTATGCCCAACCCCAATTTCAAGCTCCACTTCCAAATATTTTAAACTAGTGTCAAGGTATACAACCAGATTATCAGTCTTATGTCCAAGCTACTTTTATAAACAACCAAATAAATAACCAAATTCCTCCAAACTATCATCAAGTACCTCTTCCCGCTAATCAAAATCAATATAACCCCCCACGTATAAACCTCAAAAGAAAACCTCCTAGAAAATTCACACCATTGGCTGAAAGTCATACCCTACTCTTTGGAAGATTTATGAAAGATGGTTATTTACATCCTGTTCCACTAAAGCCTATCAATCTTTATTCCTGATTTTTTCAGGCCGATCAGGTTTGTGCTTATCATTCAGGAGTGCCCGAGCATAATACCAAAGTTTACATTAATCTGAAACACAAGATCCAAGAATTGATTGATTAGAAGATCAACACTTTTGAGGAGCTGACACCAAATTTCTATGGTATTCCATTTCCTAATAACGGGGGAGTCACAATTAGTATGATTGAAATAGCAGGCGAATAAGTATCTAGCAATACTATTACTAAGGTGGATTCATAAAATTCTAAAAAGATAGAAGGAGTGGAAAAGATAGAGAAAGTCTTACCTACCTTGAGTTTATTGAGTAAGAATTTGTAAGGAATTATTAATCCCATTACCATCCAAGAAAAAGAATCTAAGCGTAGGATAGGGTACCAGCCAAGAAAGGAAGATGAGATTGAAGATAAGTCAAAGATGAGTCTGTCTAAACTGTTTTCATACCAGTCATTCTTGTGTGCCAAATGATATGTCATAATTTAAAGCCTACCAATGTCATGTCATGTTAAGGGATAGACGAACAAAGCAAGAGGAATGATGATAAATAGAAAGAAGGTAATGAGGAACAATTAGTGAAAGATATAGAGGAATTTTAAAACTAAGAGAAGCCTAACCTGGACAAAACTAGAATATTCATCTTGGGAGATCATGATGAAATCAAAGAGACAATTGTTAGTGTTCACTTAGCAAAAGCACACACAATTCTGATGCGGTAAAGACATACTATGCTTGAATGATATTTTAGTTTTGTTTCCTTGGTTTATTTCTAATCGTCTTTATGATAGCATTTGTTTTATAATGTATTATTTCCTAAAATCCTTTTCCTTTATGTACGGACTATGTTTGACCTGAATTCCTAAGAAAGAGATACATAGGTGGCCTATGTCGACTTCGGTCAACC
This sequence comes from Capsicum baccatum var. pendulum, assembly GCA_030864225.1. Taxonomy (NCBI): domain Eukaryota; kingdom Viridiplantae; phylum Streptophyta; class Magnoliopsida; order Solanales; family Solanaceae; genus Capsicum; species Capsicum baccatum. The sequence continues at coordinate 230,322,500 of CM061560.1, read as the reverse complement.
CATTCGGAGAATTTATCCTTTCCTTTATGTACAAACTATGTTTGACCTGAATTCCTAAGAAAATGATACATAGATGGACTATGTCGTCTTTGATCAACCTCTTAGGACAATTACCCTTTCCTTTTATGTATGAACTATGTTTGACCTGAATTTCCAAGAAAAGGATACGTAGGCGACCTAAGTCGGTTTCGGTCAACCCCTTAGGATAATTTATCCCTTCCTTTTATGTCTGAACTATGTGATGACCTTAATTCTCAAGAATGAGATATGTAGGTGGCCTATGTCAGCTTCAATCAACCCATTAGAATTTTACGTATATCTCTAGTATGGTCCTGAACTACGTTTGACCTGATTCCTACTTCAACGGGATACATAGGTGACTCAATGTCTCAGTCATATGTAATGCCCCGAGTCTGTATCCCAGATGTTACACGGTGCTTACGACCTTGAAGGATCACTAGTTAAACCATACTGGTTCTTTCAATGAGCAATGAATAATAATATAGAAATAATACGGATGTTAGGCTGAAAAGTCCATAAGGTTCATAATATGAATACTAATAAATATAGAAACTGATAATAATATCTGAAAACTTAATACTATATGACGTAGTCTAGTCTGAAAAGCCTCTACTAAACTATCTGAATGTGGAGTTGATGGGACAAGCCCCCAACTAACTCCAACTAATAAAATACTAAATCTATTGCAATATAGAAATAAATAATATCTTCGATGGATGAGGACTCACTACTGAATCTGCTGCTGCTAACTAAATCTGGCTAAGCATGTTTAGGAACCTGAACATCTGAACCTATGATATGAGACATCATAGCATAAAACAAAGACTATGCGTTAGTACTTTGAATGTACTTGTATGCTAAGTGATGTAGGCTGATATACATGGGTTCATATGCATGAACAATAACTAACTGAATGATATGTATATAACTGAATGAGAATAAGTGGATAACTGACACTTTGCAAATACTAATTATACAAGACTATGCATATATAAATAAATATATATATATATATTATAACTGAGATCATATTGGATCTCAATACTCAGTTCTGATAATTGACTAACTGATATCTGAGTTTACTGATAACTGTTTCACTGATAACTAGGTGACTATTTTTGATAGTCCAGATTCTGTAGAACTGAACTGAGTTCTATACTGAGTTTGAAACTGTAACTGTAGGACTGTTCATCTAACCAACATACAATGATTAAAACTAAGTTGGGGTTCAACCTGTGACCCCATTTGGAAGGGTGTTAGCACCGTGCCACGTGTACTAACAATGACTGTATGATCCACTAAAGAATCACCCTCATCTGGCAGGTGAGATATGTGTTACCCTCAATTGGTAGGCGAACACATTATTAACCCTCAACAGGCAGGTTGATATATTTAAACTACGATGGCTACGTAGTTCTGGAACTAAGGGACTGCTACAAAAGGTCACACCCTCAACTAGCAGGTGAGCTCCCATCCCTAGGTTCTTTCGGTGTTGAATCCTACTCCCAATTGAATAGACATTGAACTGATCACTAGATTATACTAGGCTTGACTGAACTGGACTAAGTTCACTGATTTTTGTAACTGACTAAGTACTATTGTTCATGACGTTACTGAGACTATACTGTAGCTACTGTAACTCTAGGTAAACAGCTAGATTTTTTGGATATTGAATACCCCCAAGACTCGATAGCATCAATAGTAAAACATGGCATACTCTTGAAAGAATTACATTAATTACTTACTCACTATGCATTCATTTAGACAATTCGTTAAACACTTGAGAGACATGAACTTGTACATGAATGGGACCACATAATAATATGTCATGAATTCACACTTTAATTTACATAGCCATTCTATAAAACACTTGGGGACCATAATTAGTGCACATGGAGACCATCAAGATATAAACATCATGGCTACAATATTCAAATTGAAAATTCAAGGGTTTAACATAAGAATCACATAATTCTACATACATACTAATTAATTCACATGAAACTTACATGAATCTTGATTTGAAAACTATACATCAATACATACATGAACACAATCCCATTCAAACATGTAAATCATGAAACCAATAAACTTGTAGTTTAAAAAGGGTTCTTGAACTCCAAGGGTGGAAGGAAACCCAAAGATGAACACCTAATATACCTAACATACCTAGGGTTTTGTTCTTGAGAATATTTGAAAGAAAGTAAGTGATTTTGCCCTTAGGATAACTTAATTTCATGTTTTAGGGTTGAATAAAAGTGAAGAAATTGACTTAATTAACCCTCTAGATGCGGACTTAATTTACAGAAAAAAATGTCCAGCAATGCGCAGACCAACGCAATGCGTAGTTGGTGTCAACGCGATGGTCGACGCGATGCGTCGAGATCGCGTCAGCTCACTAGAAATTGCATGCTTGAGCTGGTGATAATACTGTCAATGCAATGGATGGTGTGGCGTATATAGATTGCATCAATCCACTATATTGGACATCCAATTAGGCTTCTAACAATGTTCAAAAAATTCAAAACTAACCCGAGGTGACCTATTGACATCCCGGATCATGAATCGACTTAGAAATTGACATCTTAAGGTTGTATGGCTTAAAAATAAAGTCATTGAAATATCAAGGACAAAATGAGACTGTGTCAATACTTAGCTGGAATTTTCAAAGTTTGGGACCTCTTTTGGCATACTATATGCGACTGAAACGACTGTGATTTTACGGGGTCTTACAATATCTCCTCCTTGGGAACATTTGTCCTCGAATGGGACTAAATAAGCTAAGAATACTAATAAACTAAGTTTACATGCTGAATATGCACAACTGAAACATGATTACATTAATGAAACTACTGATAAATTGAGTTTTCACATTGAACATGCATAACTGAAGCATGATTACATGACTGAACTTATTCGTGAATCCATAACTTTCATGACGGCGATAAGCAATGGTAATTGATATCAAGTTTGTAAAGAAAATTTGAGCATGTAACTAAGTAAATCTAAGAAAAACTGTTACCTTGAGCTAAGTCTGAGTTTGCGGAGAAGAGGTGAGGATACTTGGTTCACATATATGCTTCTGCTTCCCAAGTAGCTCCCTCAAGGGACTGATTCTGCCAAAGAAACTTCTTGGTTCCTCAGTCTGCGAATATGGCGATCAAGGATTTTGACTGGGACTTCCTCATAAAAGAGGTTGTTAGAACATCTATACTACCCTATAGGGACTACAACTACGGGGTCACCAATGCACTTCTTTAGCAAGAAGATGTGAAATACTAGGTGTACTGAAGCTAAATCTGAAGGCGACTCAAGCTCGTAACCTACCTTTCCAAAACGGATGAGAATTTGGTAAGGACCGATATATTGGGGACTGGGTTTCCCAATCTTTCCAAACCTCCTCACTCCCTTCATGGGAGAGATTTTCAAGTACACAAAATCATCAATCTTAAATTCAAGATCTTTTCTTCTGACATCATCATACCATTTATGTCGGCTCTAAGTTGTCTTAAGCCTCTCCCTGATCAACTGAACCTTCTCTAAGACATCAAACACAAAGTCAGGCCCTGCTATAGTGGCCTCACCTACTTCAAACCAACCAATGGGAGATTTATATCTCCTCCTATAAAGAGCCTCAAATGGAGACATCTGAATACTGGAATGATAACTGCTATTATACGCTAACTCAATCAAAGGCAAGTGGTCATCCCAACTACCCATAAAGTCAACAACATACGCTCTCAACATATATTCTAAAGTATGAATGGTCTTTTCTACTTGACCATCTGTCTGAGGGTGCAAGATTATACTGAGGTGGACTTGGGTACCAAGACCCTTTTGGAAGTCTTTCCAAAAATGAGAGGTGAACCGCATACCTCTATATGAAATGATGGATAGTAGAACTCATTCCAATTTGACCAACTCTCTATTATAGATCTTGGCCTAATCCTCGGCTGAATAGGTGATGTTGGGTGTATTTACATGCCTAAACACCATAATTCACCCATGTTATAGCTAAGTTTAGAGGATAAAATATATAATTCCTGCACTTTTAGTCCATTTTTCTGTAAGTGAGCTAACCAACGTGATTAGCATGTTTTCAGGTATTAATGATGAAGATTTCAGCACTTTGTGGACCTTTGGGCAGGAGAGGAAAACTTCACGTAAGAAGGAAGGCAGCTTTTGGAAGCTTGTGGACTGAATGTGATACATGGAGAATCTGTCCCGGGCAAAATCAGTACTTCTTAATACTTAGGGGTGCAGCAGTAACCAATTAGGACTAGGACAAGGATGTTATAAAAACCTTATTTGCTGAATTTTTCAGCAAGCATTATTCTTGATCCGATTTTTCTATTCATTCGACTTTTAGTATTATTCACATTACAATTTCTGTAACTTTAGACAGAGAAAAACGCTACAAGAACGGCTAGAGAGGAAATCATGTCATTCCCTTTGACGCCAAAACCCATCCCCATCGTGAGATTATTCTAGCTTTGGTACGATGATGATGTCTATTGTGATTTCCTTTACAATCATGAGTATCTAAACTTCTCTGTTAGGGTTATGGAAGCCTTTTGATATACTATCTATTACTATGAGTTTGTGAATTCTTGATGCGTATGCTACTTATACCATTACTCTCTTCGTTTCAATTAAATTCTTGTGGTTGCAAACATATAGAATACGCCATTATAGCATTAACTTGTTCGAGAGAAAAGTTACATGTTTGGAAAAGAGAGTGTGACAAGGAAATAGGGCTACCAACCCCTGTTTACACGTTAATACCTTAACCAGATTAACCTCTTGGAGAGTTTGTACCGTTATTTATATACTTTAATCTCGAGAGAGTTAAAGTGAAATAATCCTTAATGGTTGAGAAACACTAGGATTTACCATTAGAATACGAATCTCTATAAGTGCATGCATGTCTGAATTCCGCATTACTCATAGTTAATAGATACGTAGAACTCATAAGGTGGACATAACCCTAACTTATCATTCTCTGTTATTAAAGCTTACTATACAAATCATTTTATTTGTTACTTTGTGCACATTAATTCACTCAATAATTCAATCCCCCCTTTCCGTAGAATTTTTGACCAATAGTCTACTAATAGTTGCAACACTTAGTGACCAAGTATTCCCTGTGGGATTCGACACCCAACCCAGTTGGGTTCTATATTTGACAGCGACCGCTTACACTCTTACGAGAGCTGTAGTTTGGGCGTTATCAAATTTTGGTGCCGTTGTCGGGGAATACGGTTGTCAACTAAGTTTGTGATAGTAACTAGACCCTTTGGTCAAAGATTCTCGAATTTTACTTTTCGTCTATTGTTTTTGTTTTATTCAAGCTTTGTTCAGTGCATGCCAAATACTCGAAGTTCGGGTTAGACATTATTACCCATAAACCCTGAACCGCAACTTATTGGCAGGATGGAGGCGCAATGAGACATTGAAAGAAGGGCTGCTCAACAGGAGCAGGCTAGATTAGCTGCGTTGGCTGCTGCTCAAGTGCATCAACAGAATATTGATAACCCAAGGCGAGCAACAAATCCAGATGATGAGGACCTAGGTAATGAGGAGTTACTAAACCCGAGGCATGCTGAAGAGGTAGCGGCACCTATGAACAGAAGAGATCGTCAAGCTAGATTTAGACCTGAACGTCGAGCTGTGAAGATTCTTTTTGACGATGATGATGACGACCTAGATGGGGCTGGTGCCACAGGGGCTATTATTCCTCCACCCTTGGCACCTGGAGCCAAGTTCAATATCACTAGCACCATGATTCAGCTATTACAGCTCAAGGGATTATTTGGTGGACTTGCAGGCGATGATTCGAATATGCATCTGATCAATTTTATCTCAACATGCAAGTTGTTTGACAATCCAGGAGTTGGACAGAATACAATTCGGTTGCGCTTATTTCCATTGTCTCTATCTGGAGAGGTAACTCTATGGTTGAATGGGCTAACTCCTGATTTTATTACTAATTGGAGGCAATTGAAAGACGTTTTCCTAGAAAGACTCTTTCCGTCATCCAAGAGAGCACAATTGAGAGATGAGATCAGCAATTTTCGAAAGCTTCCAATTAAAGCTCTCCACGAAATATGGGAGAGGTTCAAGAAGATGCTTATGCAGTGCCCAAATCATTATATGACCAATGTCCACTTGATAGAGATATTATACAGGTCTTTGAATTCGGTGACTAAGCCAGTAGTTGATAATGCTGCAGGAGGGTCATTCATGGACCTCACTTTTATTCAGGCAAGTGATATGCTAGATCATATGACAAAGCAGAGTAGAGCTTGGCATACCAGGGATTCTGAGGTAGCAAGCTCTACTATATCTATTGGCTTGACTTCAGAACAGAGACGAAGACAAGAGGAACGTGACCAGGATATGGCTCACATAAAAACGCAGATGGATCTTCTTACCAAGCATTTATTATCAGGGAAGATCGAAAAGGTTAAGGCCGTTGTATCATAGGGAAGAGATGAATCCGACTCTGAAAAAGAAGCAAACTACTTGAATAATCAGGGGGGTTTCCGAGGCAATGCCCAAGGAAACCAAGGTCATAACTACTATGATAAATCAGGAAACAAGGACCGTGATCAAGGCAGTTGGAAGAATAAGACTGACAGGAGTGGTTTGTATGTTCCACCTGGAAACCGTGAGGCCGTGGCGTCTGACTCTGGAAAGATGTCCATGGAAGATATGATGGCTAAGCTGTTGAAAAGAGTGGAGGCAACCAATACGGGAGTAAACGAGGTAAAGAATGATTTGTCATCAATAAATCAATTGGTTGACTCATATTCCACTTCAATAAAACTGCTGGAACAACAATTGAGTCAACTTTCAGCGGTATTTAATCAAAGAAAGGCTGGCACTTTACCTAGTGACACTATGCAAAATCCAAGGAATGACGGATCATGTATGGATATTACTATCAGAAGAGGTAAGGTGTTGGAGAATCCTTCCAAAGACAAGCAGGTGGTTGATGATATAGCAGATGATGTTGTTGATGCCGAAGAAGCTGAGGTAAGTGTGTATGACATCACCCCTAGATGTCTGCAACCTGAAAAGATCGACAATCGGAAGCAAGATAAAAAGGAAGTGGTGGAGAAAACTATTCCCCTTCCACCACCACCTTTTCCTCAGAAACTGAAGAAGAAAGCTGATGATACCAGGTTCAGTAAATTTATGACTATGTTGAAGCAGCTAACTATTAATGTTCCTTTGGTGGAGGCGCTGGAACAGATGCCTGGGTATGCGAAATTCATAAAGGACCTTTTGACAAAGAAGCGGACAGCAAGTTATGAGTTGGCAGACAATGTTCACCATTGCAGTGCAATCGCGACAAGATCGTTAGTTCAGAAAAAGGCAGATCCTGGTGCTTTCACTATTCCTTGCACTGTTGGATCCTTGGATTTTGCCAAGGCATTATGCGATTTGGGGGCTAGCATCAATTTGATGCCGCTATCCGTTTATAGGAAGTTGGGGTTGGGTGATCATACACCAACCAATATGCGGCTCGTGATGGCAGACAGGTCGGTAAAATGACCTGTTGGTATCTTATATGATGTATTGCTGAAGGTTTCTTCCTTCATTTTTCCCGCAGACTTTGTTATTTTGGATTGCAAGGTGGATTCTGAAGTTCCCATAATCTTGGGGTGTCCTTTCCTTGCAACAAGAAATGTGCTTATTGATTTAAGAGCTAATGAGCTTTTATTTCGGATGAATGACAAGGTGTTCCATTTTGATGTATGCAAATCAATGAACCAGCCCAACGATATGAATGTGTTCTCTGTAGCTGATGTGTACTATGAAGATGATAAAGAATTATCTGTAGAGAAGCAGCTTATTGTTGATCCATTGGCTGCTGTGCTAATGAATTTTGAGCGTGAGGATGTTGAAGATTATGAGGAAACTATTTGTGCTCTAACAGGAATAGGGTCGTATTCTCATGCTCCCAAAAAGCTGGACCTTGATCTGAAAAATCAACCTACACCACCAGCTAAACCATCCATTGAAGAGCCACCAATGTTAGAATTGAAGGAGCTACCCAGTCATCTAAAGTATGCATTCTTGGGAAGTGGAAACACACTTCCGGTTATTGTTGCGGCTGATTTGGGTGAGCATCAAGTTGCAGCTCTCATCTCTGTTCTGAGGAGATATAAGAGAGCCATCGGTTGGACTATCGCTAATATTATTGGTATCCCGCCTGGGATATGTATGCACAAGATTCAGCTTGAAGAAAATTTCAAACCCACTATTGAGCATCAAAGACGTTTTAATCTACCTATGCAAGAGGTGGTGAAGAAAGAAATTATTAAGTGGTTAGATGCAGGGGTAATGTATCCAATCTCTGATAGTAAATGGGTGAGTCCGGTGCAGTGTGTGCCCAAGAAAGGGGGCATGACGGTAGTTGCAAACAAAAAGAATGAGCTAATTCCACTTAGACCTTTCACAGGGTGTAGAGTATGCATGGACTACCGGAAGCTGAATTCGTGGACGCTTAAGGATCACTTCCCAATGCCATTCATGGACCAAATGCTTGATCGATTGGTAGGGAAAGGATGGTTTTGTTTCTTAGATGGGTATTCTATAATCAGATTTGTATTGCTCCCGAAGATCAAGAGAAGAGAATGTTTACATGCCCATATAGTACGTTTGCCTTCAAACTTATGCCATTTGGGCTATGTAACGCACCCGCCACTTTTCAGCGTTGTATGATGTCCATTTTTTCTGATATGGTTGAAGACACCTTGGAGGTGTTCATGGACGATTTTTCAGTTGTGGGTGAGTCATTTGAATCGTGCTTGGCGAACCTAAGTATGGCGTTGCAGAGATGTGTTGAATTCAACTTGGTGCTAAATTGGGAGAAGTGCAACTTTATGGTTAAGGAAGGTATTGTTCTTGGGCACAAAGTTTCTATAAAGGGAGTTCGTAGTATCCTCGGTCATGCAGGTTTTTATCAAAGGTTTATTAAAGACTTCTCCAAGATTTCTAGTCCATTATGCAAACTTTTGGAGAAGGATGCAAAGTTTGACTTCGGTGAAGATTGCTTGAAGGCATTCGAATGCCTCAAAGGGAAGCTAGTTGAAGCTCCTATCATTGTAGCGCCTGATTGGTCTCTACCATTTGAAGTTATGTGTGATGCAAGCGGGGTAGCTTTGGGTGTTGTACTTGGCCAGAGAAGAGAACGGTTATTTTATCCAATCTACTATGCGAGCAAGGCCTTGAATTGAGCCCAGAAGAACTATACTGTCATGGAACAAGAGCTTCTAGTGGTCGTTTATGCTTTTGAAAAGTTCCATGCTTACTTGTTGGGAACCATAGAGGTGGTTCATACAGATCATGCTTCTCTGAGATATTTAATGGCAAAGAAAGATGCGAAGCCAAGGCTAATTCGATGGGTGTTATTGCTGCAAGAATTTGATTTCGAGGTAAAAGATAAAAAAGGTTGCGAAAACCAAGTAGCTGATCATCTATCTAGACTTGAGAATGAGCACATAGCGCAGCCCGATCTTGAAATTAATGATGCATTTCCCAACAAAGAGATCCTAGCCACGATGGTGGAAGATTTACCATGGTACGCAGACTTTGCAAACTACGTGGTAAGTAATATGATGCCTGAGAATCTCTCTTTTCATCAAAAGAGAAAGTTCATGCATGATGTAAAACACTACTTCTGGGATGAACCATATCTTTTTCGACGATGTGCGGATGGTGTTATTAGGCGATGCATATCTCATGTGGAGGTGCCTAGCATATTGGAAGCAAGTCATGCTTCCCAAGTTAGGGGTCACCAAGCAGGTGATCGAATAGCCAGGAAGGTATTGCAAAGCGGATATTATTGGCCTTCAGTATTTAAGGATGCCTATGATTTTGTGAGAAGATGCGATAAGTGACAGAGGCAAGGCGCGATTTCAAAGCATCATGAGATGCCCATGTATAAGGTCCTTGAAGTAGAGCTATTTGATGTGTGGGGTATTGATTTTATGGGCCCATTTATGAGTTTGTTTGGGATGAAATATATCCTAGTGGCTGTGGATTATGTATCCAAATGGGTCGAAGTTGTAGCGCTGGCTGATAATGAGGGTAAGCGTGTTGTAGCATTCTTGAAGAGAAATATCTTCTCTCATTTTGGGGTACCACGTACCATCATAAGCGATGGAGGATCACACTTTTGCAACAAGCTGTTCAGAGTCGTGTTGGTGAAATATGGGGTCAAGCAACATAAGGTAGCCACACCTTACCACCCACAAACTAGTGGGCAGGTAGAGGTTTCTAATTGGGAGATCAAGCTGATTCTTGCTAAGACTATAAATGCCAGTAGGAAAGATTGGTTTCGGAAGCTGGACGATGCCTTATGGGCTTATAGGACTGCGTTCAAAACACCAATTGGCATGTCCCCATACCAACTAGTTTATGGGAAGGCTTGTCACTTGCCAATTGAGCTCGAACATAAAGTATTGTGGGCGTTGAAGCGGCTTAATTTGAATTGGGATGATGCTATTAATCTGAGATTGGAGCAGCTGAATGAGATGGATGAATTCTGTCTACATGCGTATGAAAGATCAGACCTCTACAAGGAATGGATGAAAGAGTATCATGATCGGCGGATTATCCAACAAAACTTTCAGAAGGTTGATATGGTACTTCTTTTTAACTCCAGACTAAAGCTATTTCCAGGTAAGTTGAAGTCTAAATGGTCTGGTCCGTTCCGAAATAGCCAAGTCTACTCGTTCGGAGTAGTAGAGTTAGAAGACAATAATGGTGGTGTCTTTAAGGTGAATGGCCAATGAGTGAAGCCATATCCCGGTCCTCTTGACTCGATAAAATGCATGGCCACCATCTATCTTGATGAAGTCTAAGTAATCGAGGTAACTATGTCGTGCCGCGACAATAAATCAAGCGTTACGTGGGAGGCAACCCATCATTTTTAATCGTTTTGTTTTTCTAGGAGTTTTTTTTGTTAAATAAAAATCCAAAAAGAAGAGTTGAGCCACGACCAAAACTAAGGCGCTTGGTGGGAGGCAACCCATCGTTCTAATCATTTTTGTTGATTTTGAGTAAGTGTAGGTGCAAGATGTATAAAGGAGGATATTGGTTTCAAATTTTGATTTGGAAGTGGTTCATATTGAAGGTGGTAAGTTAGGAATGAAGGAGCAAAGGCTATTGGTTAGGCAAGGCCTATGCAAATCTAAGCAACGAACAAGTCAAGGCCTATGTAAATCTAGGCAACGAACAAGGCAAGGCCTCTGCTATGGCCTAAGCTCTCTGAATCTACAATGCCATAGCATAGGCACCGCCTATGCTCAACTAGGCAAAGCTAAAGGCGCCGCCTATGCCATTGCCTAAGCTCTCTGAATCTACAATGCCATAGCACAGGCGCCACCTATGCCCAACTAGGCCATAGCATAGGCACCGCCTATGCCAAGCATAGGCAAAGCATTAGGCGCCGCCTAACCTTACTTTTTGGTCTCCTAACCCATTTCTACATGGGTCAAACCTGATCCATAACTTGTTCTATAAATATATCTTAAACATTAGAACAAAATACACTTGTTTGCTCAACCCAAGCGCCGCCTAACCTTCCCTAATCTCTCAAAACTTTTCTTTTTGCTCATCTAACCTTGCAAGATCATCTTCCGAGTCCATCACCAAGTAAGTTCTTTTTTTTTATATTCAATAGTTGTTACAATACTACGCTTATATTGGTATTTTAGCTCTTAAAGTGGTGTTGATGATTGGAATGTGGTTGATTTGTTATGATACATCTAGTTGAGTGAAAGAATACGTGTGGGTGTTCTTGACTTGTTTCCAACTTGTATTTGATTTTGATACACTGTCATACTTTTACGGAATCAACATGATGAAGTTAATTTCATAGTCTTCAAAATTGAAAGCTTGAATGTTTGAATGACTCGTTCATCGAGATAAAAATCATGATCGAATACAAGCATATAATGTTGTGATTATTTCGATGTCATAACTTGATACGATCTCTATGTAGTAGTCTTGTTCGAAAAGTGCATTAATTCAAACATGAAAGTATAGTAAATACTACATGAAATAGAGTTGGAAAGGATAGTTAAGATGACATGAAAGTATGACTGTGCTGAACATATTGTTGGAACATATCGCCTATATGTATGACGATGAAGTCTGAGTAATTGACATCACTCACTTAATTAGTTTGTATCAACAAATTAAGTGTGGGGTGGTGCCACTATTGTTTGTTTGTCGACTAAATCTTCCGAGTTAAGCTAACATGAATCTATTTTAATCTCAGGTAGAATGGCACCAAAAGGACAACAAGGAAAAGAAAAAGCCTCCACATCACAGAAAGGTCAGAAAAGGGAAAAAAAAAAAAAATTAAAACCTCCTCGCTACAAATACCTCGACGCATGTTTGGGATAAAGTGGGTCCTAGAGGAGGAAGGAAAGAAGTGGTACAAGAACAACAAAGTGAAAAAATATGTTCACGTGGAGTTTATACAAAAGGAGAGTCTAGTGAAGAGAGAACCTCGCATTTTGGCTAAAATCATGGCGCTACATCTTGATTTCATTTTCCGAGATATGGGAGAATGCAATCTTGATCTAATGCGAGAGTTTTACGCAAATTGGTCCCCAAAGACTACCGGAAGTGAAGTGAAGATTCGGGGCCAAGTCTTGCAACTAAATGCGGAGTTTTGCAACACCTTTCTGGGTCTCCCACCTGTCGATCCATCACCACTCAAGGAGCTTTATCACAGACCTCCATGCAGGGCAATCAGACACACACTGTACGGAATAAGATCAATGGCACGCTGGAATCATCATAAGGATATCGGTCGACACAATACCTTCCCGTATGCTTCCCTAAACAGAGAAGCTCGTATATGGTTGAGGATAGTCAACTCTTGCCTCATTCCTGGGACACAGTACACAAAGATCACACGTGATAGGGTATGCCTGGTGTACGCTCTAATGACTAATACTCCCATCAACATTGGTGTGGTTATCCGATCATCTATGCGTAAGGCTAGGATGCACAAGAGGTCCCACTTCAGCTTTGGCAATTTGTTGACTGCGATATTAAGGAAGGAAGACATTGAAGAGGAACCTGCAGATCATATGCTTCCGCACAACCCGAAGAAGGTTGATCTGACAAAGGTTAAAGATTCTGAAACTATGCATGGCGTCAACCTGACCACTGCAGAAAGACATGCTCGCGACGAAAGCTTCTTCCGCCATTTATATGGCATGAAGAGGTTTACCATGATGAGTGGGGGTCATGTTCCAACTGATGCAGAGCTCCAGCAGTTGGATTATGACTACCCAATGAATGAGCATGTGCGGGCTATGTGCGGAGTAGGGGTACATTTTGAGGAACCTCACGATGATGACGTGTCGACTGATGATGATCGCCGAATGCCAGACTCAGACGTGGAGGATAACTCTGATGACAACGACTCTGATGATGATTCCGATGCAGGGGGTATGACCCCATACATAGAGGAGGAGTCCGACTAATCAGGTTTTCCTTATTTATTTTCCACTGAGGGCAGTGTGTCCCGTCTAAGTGTTGGGTGCTGGTAATTGTATGTTGTACTTCTTTGCCTACATTTATTTATGTTTGTTTGTTTGTTTGAATTAGTCGTAGTTAATTAGTCATAATTAGTTAGTTAAAAAAAAATTTTAGAGTTTGCATGAAATTGTTCTGATAGACGGCATGGTAGTATAACAAAAGTTTGTGCTAAAATCATGACTATTGAGACGTTTAGGCTCCAAGTGTGACTCACTGTGTGATAATTGTATGGTTTAATTCATTCATCTATTGGGTCAAGAGCCTATACTGCTCCCAATAAAGTTGACCATGTTCCTTGTGTGTGTGAGGTTATAGTATATTCTGTGTTGTGACTGATGCTAGAACTTGCTTGGTGTGTGTGTAAAGAAAAATAAAGAGTGTGAGTTTAGGAGATGATTTAGGCATTTCTTTGGCAACCTGTGATTGTTTACCTTCTTTTTACCTACCCTTGTACATTATCCTAGTTAACCCCCTTTGAGCCTTTAGCTATTTTCTTTGACAGCCTCATATGTAGCCTAATCCATTTTTTTTCAAGACCATAATTTGATCCAAATTCCTAAGCGCTTTAAATTGTTGAGTCATGTGATAAAATAAGAGGAAAATGGTGAGAGTGATACCTCAGAGTATATTGGTACTTGAAATTGTTGTGAAAAAGAGTGCTATCATAGAGGTTCTTTAGAAAATATGAGGAAAAAAAAGAAAAAAAGGAAAAGAAATAGAAAAATAAAAAGATAGTTGTGTTTATGTTTGAATAACAAAATAGGTGAAAAGGGGTGGTAGATGAAAGAAAGGTAGAAAGTTTGTTTAAAAGAGAGTGTTAATGGAATAATGTGATGCATTAAAGCGCTTAGGGAACATAGTCACTATTTCTGGCCAAAATAGTCCTACCTGTCCCTTAGCCTACATTACAACCTGTGAAGACCTATTTGATCCTAAGCTTAGCATTCTGATATTAGTGGAGCATTAAACTAAGGGCAAGCCTATGGTCATCAGTTGCAACACATGAATTCTTTGTGAGAGAGAGAGCAAGGAGAATCTTGTACCCATGTTTCGAAAAATGCAAAACTTGTGAGTGATTATGGGTGATATCTTATGTGAGACACATATAGTTGATGAGTTTTGGGTAGTGTTATATGATTCTTTGTGCCTTAACATGTGGATACGAATTAACCATCATCAAGAATCTATGATTGGAGGTTGAATTGTTTCTAGTAGTGATCAAGAAAACTACTCTTTGTTAATGATTGCCGTGCATGTCTTGAGGATAAATTTTGTGTGGTTACTGTGAAATTCTAAGTAGATGTTTGCATGGACGTAATATTTTGTTCGAGGAAGAACAAAGCTTTAAGTGTGGGGTGGTGATGTTGGGTGTATTTACACGCCTAAACACCATAATTCTCCCATGTTATAGCTAAGTTTAGAGGATAAAATATATAATTACTGCACTTTTAGTCCATTTTCTTGTAAGTGAGCTAACCAACGTGATTAGCATGTTTTCAGGTATTAATGATGAAGATTTCAGCAATTTGTGGACCTTTGGACAGCAGAGGAAAACTTCACGTAAGAAGGAAGGCAGCTTTTGGAAGCTTGTGGACTGAATGTGATACATGGAGAATCTGTCCCGGGCAAAATCAGTACTTCTTAATACTTAGGGGTGCAGCAGTAACCAAGTAGGACTAGGACAAGGATGTTATGAAAACCTTATTTGCTGAATTTTTCAACAAGCATTATTCTTGATCCGATTTTTCTATTCATTCGACTTTTAGTATTATTCACATTACAATTTCTGCAACTTTAGACAGAGAAAAACGCTACAAGAACGGCTAGAGAGGAAATCATGTCATTCCCTTTGACGCAAAAACCCATCCCCATCGTGAGATTATTCTAGCTTTGGTACGATGATTATGTCTATTGTGATTTCCTTTACAATCATGAGTAGCTAAACTTCTCTGTTAGGGTTATGGAAGCCTTTTGATATACTATCTATTACTATGAGTTTGTGAATTCTTGATGCGTATGCTACTTATATCATTACTCTCTTCGTTTCAATTAAATTCTTGTGGTTACAAACATATAGAATACGCCATTATAGCATTAACTTGTTCGAGAGAAAAGTTACATGTTTGGAAAAGAGAGTGTGACAAGGAAATAGGGCTACCAACCCCTGTTTACACGTTAATGCCTTAACCGGATTAACCTCTTGGAGAGTTTGTACCGTTAGTTATACACTTTAAGCTCGAGAGAGTTAAAGTGAAATAATCCTTGATAGTTGAGAAACACTAGGACTTACCATTAGAATACGAATCTCTATAAGTGCATGCATGTCTGAATTCCGCATTACTCATAGTTAATAGATACGTAGAACTCATAAGGTGGACATAACCCTAAATTATCATTCTTTGTTATTAAAGCTTACTATACAAATCGTTTTATTCGTTACTTTGTGCACATTAATTCACGCCATAATTCAATCCCCCCTTTCCGTAGAATTTTTGACCAACAGTCTACTAATATTTGCAACACTTAGTGACCAAGTATTCCCTGTGGGATTCGACACCCAACCCAGTTGGGTTCTATATTTGACAGCGCCACTTACACTCTTACGAGAGCTGTAGTTTGGGCGTTATCAATAGGAAGCATGAAATCGCGATAAATGGGCTGATTTGTTCATCCTATCTACAATGACCCCAATTGAATCGTGTTGATGACGAGTACGAGGCAACCCCATCACAAAGTCCATGTTCACTTTCTCCCACTTCCATGTGGGAATACTAAACTCCTGCATAGAACCACTAGGCTTCTGATGCTCAATCCTAACCTGCTGACATGTGGAGCACTTAGCCTCAAACTCTGTAATGTCTCTCTTCATCCCACTCTGCTAATAGACTTCCCAAAAATTACGGTACATCTTAGTGTCCCTTGGGTGAATTGAGTAACGCGCACCATGTGTTTCTGCAAGAATCCACTACCTCACGCCATCCACGCATAGAACACATAATTTACCCTGGCAATGCAATACACCATCTCCTCCTTGGAAGAAAACCTCTACTCTCTGATCTCTGACTAACTATTTCAGCTTAACTAAACTGGGATCCATGCCCTGCTTTTCTTTCACTTCAGAGACCAAAGATGATTCCAAACTATTCTACACCCATACACTACCCTCAGCTGAATCAACGAAACGAACACCCAACCTGGCAAGCTGATAAATATCCTGAAATAACTTTTTCTTACAATCTTCAACATGAGAAACACTACCCATGGAAAATCTACTCAGAGCATCAGCCACTATATTGGCCTTGCCCGGATGATACAGAATAACTACGTCATATTATTTCAACAATTCTAACCACCTTCTTTGACGCATGTTCAAGTCTTTCTGAGAAAATACATACTGCAAACTTTTATGGTCTTTCAATGTATCAACATGTATCCTATACAAATAGCTCCTCAAAATCTTTAAGGCAAATACTACAGCTGCTAACTCAAGGTCATAATAAGATAATTCTTTTCATGGGACTTCAGTTGTCTAGAGGCATAGGCTATGATCTTACCTCTCTGCATCAAAACACTCTCAAACCAACTCTGGAAGCATCATAATACACAATAAAACCGTCTGAACCATCTGGTAAAGTCAAAATTGGGGCTATAGTGAGTCCGTTCTTTAACTCCTAAAAATTCTTCTCATAAAAATCAGACCATTGGAATTTGACTTTCTTTCGAGTCAGTCTAGACATGGGGGATGCAATAGATGAAAATCCTTTATCAAATCATCGGTAATAGCCAGCCAAACCCAAGAAACTCTAGATATATAACAGAGAGATGGGCCTGGTCACGTTTCTCACTACTTCAATCTTTTAAGGATCAACTCTAATGCCATCACCGAAAACTATATGACCAAGAAAAGCTACTGGCCTTAGCCAAAATTCACATTTACTGAATTTGGGGAACAACTGATAGGCTCTGAGGGTCTATAATATTATTCTTAGATGGTCTGCATGATCATGTTCACTACGGGAGTAGACAAGAATGCCATCAATGAAGACAATGATGAACATGTCCAAGTACTACTTTAACAAGTGGTTCATCAAGTCCATGAAAGCTGCTGGGGCATTAGTAAGACCAAATGACATAACTAGATATTCGAACTGACCATACCAAGTTCTGAAAGCTATTTTTGGAATGTCACATTCTTTGACTCTGAGCTGATGATAGCCTTATATGAGGTCTATCTTAGAAAAGTAACTGGCACCCTGAAGTTGGTCGAACAAGTCATCGATTTAGGGAAGTGTATAATTGTTCTTGATTGTGGCCTTGTTCAACTAGAGGTAGTCAACAAAAATTTTGAGAGAACCATCTTTCTTACGCACGAATAGAACTGGTGCGCCCCATGGGAAAATACTAGGCCTGATGAACCCCTTATCTAAGAGATTCTTCAACTACTCTTTTAATTCTTTAAGTTCTACTAGAGCCATTCTGTATGGCAGAATAGAGATGGGCTGAGTATCTAGAAGAAGGTCTATTCAGAAGTCAACTTCTATCGAGAGAGAAACTCTGGGAAGATCTTCAAAAATATGTCTGGAAATTCACATGCTACTGAAACTGACTCAAGGTTAAGGATCTCGGAACTAGAGTTTTTAACCCAAACAAGATGATAAACACACCCTTTGGATATTATTTTTCTCTCTCTAAGGTATGACATAAGCTGACCCCTAAGTATTGAAGTCCTACCCCTCCATTCTACGATAGATTTATTTAGGAACTAAAAATAGACAACTCTATTTCTACAATTAACTAAAGCATAAGATGAATAAAGCCAATCCATGTCGAGAATGACATCAAAATCTATCATATCTAACTCTACTAGGTCTGCTGAAGTAACTTTCTGAGATACCATTGCCGGACAGTTCCTGTATACACACTGGGCTACGATAGATTTACCCACTAAGGTAGAGACTAAGAAGGAATTTGCTAGGATTTTAGGACTGACTCTAAAATCAACAGATATATAAGGAGTTATAAAGGACCAAAAAACTCCTGGATCTAGAAGACTTGTAACATACTAGTAACCACATCAGGAGAACTTTTCTGATCCTGTCGAGGCTAAAGTGCACAGAGTCTATTTGGGCATTTCCCACTGGTGTCATTGGAAGTGGCACTCTATAGATTCGGGCGATCGAACAGAGCTGGGGGACGATTGTACTGGCATTATGAACAAGACTGAGGACAATCTCTAATCATATGGCTTGGTTTGCCATATCCGAAATAAACCTCACTGCCAGCTCTATAAATACCTTGATAATTTCTGCCATACTTCTGACAAAGAGGATTTATTCGAGCACTGCTAACACTACCCTGAGATTTAGAGCCTGGCGCCTTATCCTTATTACCATTTCTGAATTAGGCACCGAAGCACTGGCTAAGGATGGAGCTGGAACTGAAGGTTTTGAGCAGAACTGAGAATGATTACAACCTTCTGACTAAGACTGAGTGAAGTTAAAGCTACCTGTTCTAGCCTTTTTGTTCTCCCTCTCTTTCTTCTTAGTCTTCTGCCTCTCTATTTATTGAGCATTGACCATTAATCTAGCTATATCCATCTCCTTAATTAGGATTGTGGTCCTACACTCCTTGACCACACTGCCAGATACTCCAGACATAAACTTACTCATCTTAGATCTACTATCAGCTACTATATGAGGAACATATCTGGCTAATCGAGTAAACTTACGAGAGTACTCCTTTACTTTCATGTTGCCCTACTTCAATTTAATGAATTCTAACACCTCAAATTTCCTCAACTCTAATGGGAAGAATCTATCTAGAAAGGCAGTAGCAACCTTCTCCTATTCTTTAGGCCCTACATCTGCAGCCCTATCTGCCTTCTATTGCTTAAACCATGTATGAACCACATCCTGCAACTGATATGCAGCTAACTCAATCACTAGTAGTTATCCCTATAATATCTGGGACCTTTTTTAGCTTACTTTATATGACTGAAACGACTGTGATTTTCTAGGGTCTTACATCATATAACCCTAGAAAATAGAAACTAGGGCAGAATTTTTGAGAAGAATCTCAAAAATTTATAAAAGAAAGATCATCTACGAAAAAATAAAGAGAATTAAGACTAACAAATACTTCGGATCCTTTCGTGCTCAGATCCTCTTAAATAACATTAAACTGTGGCAAAAATTTTGAGGAGGTCCTCATAATTCCCACTAATATATTGGAATATATTTCAAATCCCCCCAGCACCAGAGGTCAAAGTTAGGTTTTTGAAATCACCAGCTGTAACAAAGTTTAGATAGACAAAATCTTGGGCTATGATAGAACTTCTGATAGAGAGCCTAAACGATGTTGAATCCCTAGCAATCCACCATTAAATGTTAGACATAGTCAAAACCAAGAAGAACACAATTGTCGGCTTTGTACAAGACATGACTGGCAGATTATTTCTAAAGCTTTTTCCATAAATATTTGAAACTATTTTCTAAAATTAAGACTATTTTCTAAAAGCTATGCAAATATCTTTACTTAGTGATTGCCTAAGCATATATTATGATGAAAAATTAGGGTGGAAATCCCAACATGAAAGAGTACTCGAAAAATGGCGAGGAGCAAATCAAGGATCGAAGAAGGTCAACACAGAGTGGTTTCACCCAAAAACTAATTATTTTTCTGTGGATATAGGGATCAGTACACAAAAAATGGAAATCTTTTTCAAAAAATCCCCAAGCGGGTTGTGAGCCACACATAAGCCTATAATGCTCAAGAATGGTACTTTTGAGTAGCCCCAAAAATGAGTTTAATACCCATTTATTGGGGACCTTTGGAATTGTCTATCTCATTTCTTGAGACCATGAAGGACAAACAAACGCACCTTATCTTCTTTATGAATATTGTCTTTAGAATTCTTTATATAAACGTAGTCACTAGTATAAGCGACTTTATGTCTATTTAATATTTACTTTGAATGCAGGTGCATTCAAGGAAGTCGGCACAATAAATACAACAATCAAAGGATCACTCAATAGGAGGAAGAGAAGAAATTCAACATCAAAATTTGCCTTCAAGCGAAGCAAACGGTATTTGAGTAATCCCCAAACAAGGGTTTTTCCCTATTTACTTGCATTCGGTGGATCTGCTATTTAATTATTTCTTCAAAAAGAGAATATTAATAGCAGAATAAGTCTTTCAAATTATGATGCTTAGTATTTTCCATTAAACTATCACAAAGCTTGACTATGGTCACCAGTGAGAGCGACATTTTGTCTACTAACTATCAACCTTGAGTACAGGTACATGTAGAAAGAAAAACTCAGATAAATGGACTCAGGTGAAACTATTTTTAAATCACCGAAAGAACCATTTCATATCATCTTATTTCCTAGAGGGCCATTTCATGCCATTGCCGAAAGGGCCATTTTATATCATCTCATTGCTAAGAGGTCCATTTTATGCCATTGCCAAGAGGCCATTTCATATCATCTCACTACCGAGAGAGCCATTTTATGTCATTGCCAAGAGGGCTATTTCATATCATCTCACTGTCGAGAGGGCCATTTCAATCCATTGCCAAGAAAGCCTTTTCATATCATCTCATTGCTTAGAGGGCAACTTCACGCCATTACCAAGAGGGCTATTTTGTTTTATTCCATTACCAAGAGGACTATTTTATCTCATTTCACTTCCGAGAGGGCTATTGAATTTAATATATGTTGACACACAAGATAGTATATGCTGGTATCGAGGATATCATCAATATTTAACGTCCGTTGACACGTGAAAGATCATACGCTGGTGTCGATGATATCATTAGCATTCAATATATATTGACATGCGAGATAGTATATGCTGGCGTCAAGGATATCATTAGCTTTCAATATTTGTTGACACGTGAGATTGCATACGCTTGCATTGAGGATATTATTAGCATTAGTATCTATTGATACGTGAGATAGCATACACTAGTGTGGAGAATATCATAAGCATTTAATATCTATCTACATGCAAGACACAAAATGCTGACATTGAGGATATCTCATTATTTTATGAATCAGCATCTGAATGCATCAAAAGCATGCGATTTGAAAGGACATCTTTAAGTCGCTATTTGAAGATGGGTGATATATGAGATCTCCTAGAAATTGACAATTTGAGAGTTATGTATAAGTCATATTATTTGAAATAGGATAGTGTACAATATTACCTATGAGTTGATAGCCCATAGGTCATCCGTAAGCCACAAAAATATCCTAATTGGATAGTGTACAAGTTTACTAAAAAATTGATTGTCTGAAGGTTATCCATAAGTCACAACTAAATCCTTACTGGATAATATTCAAGCTTATCAAATTGATAAGTCCAAGGGTTCCCTATAAGCCACGTCATATTCAAGATCGATTGTGTGCACAATTACCCAAAGACTACTAATTTGAGAGATATCTATAAGCTATATTATATCTAAGGTCAGATGATGTGTAGGAATACCTAAGAACTACCGATTGGATATCTGTAAGTCATCTCTTATCCAAGGTTATATGATGTGCAAGATTACCTAAAGGCTAGCAATTCAAAGGATATCTATAAGTCACCTCGTATCCAACATCAAATAATGTGCAAGATTATCCAAAAATTGATAATTCAAAGGAAATCTATAAGTCGTATCAATACAAAAGATGCATAAGACTTACCCAATATTATATGCAAAGAATTATTGTCAATAACCGGAGAGTTTATCATACAACAAACATTATAGGTGATCAAAGGGTTACCGCATCAACATAAGATTACACAGTTATTGCCAGCAACAGATAATAGTACCAATTTCAACTCAGTTCTAGCAGAAAACCCAAATTTGAATAAATAAAAACCCGTCCAAACCCAATCCATTCGCAACTCAACCAACAATCCAGCAACCAAACCCAACCCATTCACAATAACAATTTTAACCAGCATCAATAGCAAACTCATATCCCGCAAATCGAAAACCTGAGATTCCAACCACATGTCTAGCTCTGCCCAACATCCATTTGAATTTCAAATACTTTTACTGATTTGTACAATTATAGTTGACAAACCTTATCCTCTTTAATAACCTCAAAATTGCCCTTGAGAGCTAACATATCACATCGACAAAGGTCAGCAATTTGACCCTCAAAAATACTTCTATATAAAACTCATTTTGGAGATAAAATAGACAATTCTTGAAAGGTGGAAACCCCTATGAGAAAAAAGGTAGTCTATTTTTTCTAGTAAAAATTTTGTTTGCATGAAATTCGTCGGTTAATCAAAGATTCTGAGTTGATGACGATATTTGCTTTGGTGGTCATGAGTCCAACGTTAGCTCAAGATTTCATTTTGATGCTCTAAAAAAGGTAAACACCTTTTTCCACCTATATTTC
This sequence comes from Capsicum baccatum var. pendulum, assembly GCA_030864225.1. Lineage (NCBI taxonomy): Eukaryota > Viridiplantae > Streptophyta > Magnoliopsida > Solanales > Solanaceae > Capsicum > Capsicum baccatum. The sequence goes on along the minus strand of CM061560.1, from coordinate 230,299,500 downwards.
TATTATCATTTTTATTTCTACTTTATCTTCTTCTAGTGTAATTATAGTGTTGTTTGTTGGGAGTAGCTATAGATGGCTATAAAATCCATATGATTAGTTTATTTTGTGTTGTTTTTTTGTGGAAATGATGATTGTGTTATAATCTTCAATTTAATTTTTGATCGAGTTCATTATCGTGTGTTAATGGTGTCGATCGGCTGTGAATGTTTAATTATAAACTGGTTTAGCGATTATCGATATTGAATAGCCATAACTTTATAGTATGAATTAATGGGTATATATATTTCATCGAGATCCGGCACTTTTCTTGTCTAGTTCAATGTTGTAATTTAAAGATTTATGTGGTGAAGGTCAGCTTCCAGTTTGGTTGATTGAGCACAAAAGATGGTTTCTTTGATTCATCACTCTTCATTCCGACCTCAAGTTCAATTTCTAATCTCAAAATTTATGGCGTGTGTTGCTTTTAAAATCCACTATAGTGTCAAATTTTACTAAACTCATAGCATGTGATTACTTGAGCATTGTAGTTTATTTGTCATGCTTTAGTTGAATCTTTCCGTGTAATCTCGATAAACTGTCATAAGTAAGGTTGTGTCTTTGTTTGCCTTTATTTTGTATTCTTTGGTTTTTGTTCATATTTTAAGGTTATCAGCGACGGTCTAATCGACCTCATTAGGATGCCTTCTAACTCTCTTGGCCTTTAGATCTAAGGGAGATAGCGGATGTATGCCCGTGATGAGGTCATCTGTCTATGAACCCTCAAAGGTCTTCTATTTTCCCCTTGAAAATTCATTTCGAGTGGATCCAAGAGAAGATGAATGTGAGTTTTAGCATGCTCGTCTTTAGGTTATAAGTTGTACCCCTCTCTCTTTGTGCTAACTACAAATAATATTACCGTTATCGACAAGATTGCTTGCATAATTGGAAAGTATCCTGACTTTTTTGCCTTAATTCCCTTCCTTATGATTGTCGTGGGTATTATAGATGCAATGCCTTGTTTATTGCACATTTATTCCCTCATTACTTGTTAAATTTTGTACTCTCTTTGCGTAAATTTTGTTTTTATGATGCATACATATCCAAACATCGTCTTCCATGATTCTCCGAGGACCATCTCGATGACTAAGAACTTATTTCTTGAGTCTGTCTGGAAGGGGATGAAAATAAGTATGGCATACCCTGCAACTTTGTTTTTTTTATTTTTATGTTTTTGGGTCAAAGCTTGGAGTTTAGCTCCTGTTCTTTCTCTTAAGTTTGTTCCCATTATGTGTCCTTATTAGAAAGATACACGTAACAGTATCCTGTTGAATTATGGAATATTGAGCATATATAATCGTGGGTTATACCTTAATTTTTGTTGCCATCCTATTTATAGGAAGTATGACATTTAATCAATATACACTAAGATATCGTATTTTGGTGTTAAGGTAAAATATAATTGAGTGCCAAAGGACTTGCAAAATTAAAGTGATCCAAATAATGGTGGATACTTCGAAAACATGCTCTATCTTAACTATTTCTATAGTCCTTATTTAAAGCAGTAATCGGTTCGCTATCATAGGAGCAATTCCACGAATGTTACAGTAGTTTGATTAGATTAAAGAATATATAAAATTTTTAAATATTTTCTTATTTAATTGAGAGTTGTCTATAAATATTTATTTTTCTTTTTGTGCATGTCTTTTTTTTTTGCAAATATATACAGTTTGATGATTCTTATAAAAATTCTATATGATTATCAGGAAGTTTAGATATTTCTGAAAAATATACATAGTCACCTTAGGTTGAATCGATTAAAACGTCAAGTCTAGATGATGTCTCTTTCAGGTTTATAGTTTTCTTTTACTCTCTTGCGTTTGGTATTTCGTTCCTTGCCATGAATATTTGAGTACTTTCTTGTTTCTTTAAAGATGTCTATTTCAAGTTTAACTAGGAGTATTGGGAGTGCATTCATGATCTTGGTTTTGCATTATCTTGTTGAGGGTTGTCCTTATACGTTACAGTATAGTAATCGATTAATCATATATATAAAATGACATTAGAATTCCCATGGGATTACCTTTCCCAACCGTGTGGCTGTTATACTACTTTTCTACAATTTTTATGCATGAGCTTGTTTTCGTGTTAAGATTATTTTTAATTCATCCTTTTAGAACATATATTAATTCATATATCTCTTGAACCCACTTGGGAGTCCAATCGGGCTCTTTTCTCTTGCATTACACAATGAGAGATTGAGGCCCTCCCATTTAGAAGACTTTGAACGCCAATTACATAGTACGAACGTAAGGAATTGAAAGAAGAAGAATTGGTTAAATCCTGTCTTTGAAGTGGAAAAGAGACTCGAAAGTCTCATTTTTTTAGTTATTTAGTTATTGTTGTCTTTTTATTATTATTTAGTTATTTCTTCATTCATTATTTATTCATTCGGGCCTCGACGCTAAAGTAGTAAACTAATACTGGTGAAGCAAATTGTGGGCCAAAAAGGCTCGAGAACATAGTTTAGGAAAGGTAATGGGCCAAATCCCGATATCTAGGTTAGGATAGGTGAAGTTGGGCCGAAAGCCCAATTAGGCTAGGACAGGGTGATAGATTTGGGCTTAAGATCCCAAATGATTTATTTCTTCTCCTCCTTCCTTTTTTTCTAAGTTGTTTTCATTGTGTTCTTGCGAACCTAGTCAAACCCCTAACTAAATTACGAAAAAACAAATCTTGCAAATAACTTTCAAAATATTCTTTAATCATCTTCTTTTCAACAATCAACTTTTTAGAAGTTAGTCAAATGAAATTATTTTTCAAACAGTCCGAATAACCGCAAGTTAGCGGACCTTTTTAGGTTCCTTAAAAACCTTCCTAAAATGTTAATAGGAACCGCTTACCTAGAATCTCTAAGCTTGAATGATTTTTCTATTTGAATCATTTAAAGGTTTTCTTAATTTTTCCAAATAAATTAAGTGGCGACTCTAAAAGTCATAAGTTTCCGCTAAAACAATACGACATATGACATTGTAACTTGTCTAGAATCCGGTTGTTGATTAATGGGCCAAATAATGATTGACAAGTTGGGTACTAATTCAAATAAAATCAAAACAATTTCTTGGCTTGACCTTTCAAATTTATTCTATACTTTTGTATGTTTATTTATTTGCGGTAGTTTAGGCTCTTTAATTTAATAGAAATATTGGTTATAAAGTGTGTTATTTTTCTCTTCTTGCTTATCTTTCTCACATTATTTCATGTTTTGTTTCTATCACTTAGTAATTAGAAATAATTAAATAACATGTCTTGATTATTATTCTACCACTTAGTAATATTAAGTTAATAAATAAGTGACCTTTGTTTTATCACGTAGAATCCCCACGTAACGTACAAATTTGGTTGGGAACCACCTTTGTGGACCTCAAAAGATGCCTAACACCTTTCTTTTGAGGTAATTTTAACCCTTACCCAAATTTCTTGTGAACTAAGACTAAACAAAAAACTAGGTTCATAGTTAGCCTAGAATGGTGCCCTAACGCACCTTAATTCATTAGGTGGTGACTCTTTACTCTTTAAACAATTCTAAAAAAGTTGTCATGTAGAATCTCGTTTTTTACGAAAAAGATGGGGTGCGACAAGGGTTTCATTTATCCTAGTGTTTCTCCATGGGGTGCTCCTGTACTTTTTGTGCGGAGGAAGAATGGGTCTCTTCGGATATGAATAGAATATCGTCAGTTGAATAAGGTTACAATAAAAAATAAGTATCCTCTTCCTAAAATTGATGACCTTTTCGATCAGCTCCAGGGTGCTATACATTTCTCTAAGATTTATCTCCGTTCGGACTATCACCAGCTTAAAATTAGGGAGGTTGGTATTTCTAAAACTATTTTTCAAACCCGGTATGACCATTATGAGTTTTTGGTTTTGTCATTTGGGTTGACTAATTGTAACGACCCTCAAGAATATCCCCCTGTACATTACACGATGCTTGAGACTATGAATTGTCTCAAGCTAACCCATGATATATAACTTGCGAATTGTCTAAAACTAAACTATGATATCTAACTTACATTGAACTCATAGAAGGTAGACTAAAATAAACACAACAACCAAAAGAAACCAAGTTTAAAATTTCCCTTTTTAAAATCTTACATCTTAGAAATCTCAATAAAATATCTTTAACTGAAATAAACATTGTTCGACAAGGCCTTTAACTTATAAATAAAAAGTTACTGGGGTATACCCCAGTTGACCCAAAAGGAAATGAAATAACTAAGCAACACCTATAAAGTCTGAAACACTACTAGACTTGGTCCTCGGACTATGAGGACTCACCAAGTATCCAAATATAGGAGATGATGCCTTCAATCAATCATGTTGCAGGAAACGAACACCAAGACTTATATTATCAGATAATGTAGCACATAAACATATATATAGGTCAGTACTTCTAGAATGTACTGAGTGTATAGGGGTGAATATATAAATAAGACAGAACTGAATACACTTTCAAATCATGAATGCTAAATTTAAAGGGACTCACCTTGTACATGAATAAAACTGAAAGCTGAAAAATCATGAAACATTAATGATAAATATAAATGTATAAGCTTAGTGAGTCATTACACTTAGTTTCTAGAATCCTTACTTGAGTTTTTTCTTGTGGGAGATTCTTATAACCAACATAAACAATGTGAGATATCATGGAGTCCAACATCTTACCTACGTTGGGGAGAGATGTCCTACTCTTGCCATCAGAATAGAACCTTAACTTAAATGATCACTATATTTATCCCATATTGGGGAAAGAAGACACTCGCTAGCGAGGTCCCTTAAGCCTATGGTGGCTCGTACTTTCCAAAAATAGGATGCGCAAAACCCATATTCACCTTCTTGGTACTAAGTTCTACACACAATATATATATATATACTCATACTTATAAAATCCACTTTAAAATAGCATATGGGTTTGTAAACTGAAAACCAACTATGCTTCTCTTACTTGAATCATATTCATGGGAGGAAGTTATGGATTTTGAGTCTTAAATGTGATTATAACATCAAAATTGATCTTTCATCGTGTAGTAATACTTGTAAATTGAACTTATAAGCTTAAAATTCTTGTAACTTGACAACTTGTATTTAAGTCTTGAAATTCATGCATTGTTTCATAGAAACTCATATCAAAATATTATGCTCAATACATAATTTGGAATCTTTCATCAATTCATCAAAATCCAAGTCAAAATAATGAAAATCTTATCGTAGTAGCAGTCATACAATTCAAAACATGAATAAAGGAAAACTCTTATGCACTTTAAACTTTAAATTCACATGATAATTCCATAACTTTGAGAATATGAGAATTTAGGTATGAACCCTAATTAAAATCATATAAATTCAACTTTAAAATCAAATTTTTGGGCACAATAATGAAAGATTATCCTTTCTCAAACTCCACAGAACTTGATTTGCTTGACTTTTTTGAAGGGAATTTAGACTTGAAAGCTTGAGAGTGAATTTAAAGAAGAACCCCTAGCCTTGTTATTCTTGAGAGTGGGAGAAGAAAGGAAGTCATTAACTAATTGAGAATAGGGAAAATAACATGTCATTTATGTATCCACTCATGGGTTGGGAATTTTAAGAGACTTGGCCGCAATCTTCATGGGTCACTATATAACTTCTGACCTCTGGATACGAGTCTTTCCAGTGACTCGTTGTGTTGGTAGTACCAAGAAGGGTACATACTGGTCTGGCTATGAGTCATACCCAATGACATAGTCAGCCACTACGACTCATATCACCAACTATTATTTGAGCTGAAATTTAGGAGTTTTACACTGTTGACACTAGACTCTCACTATACAAATCGTAATCACTCATAATGGCTAGTAAGGTTGAGACGTCATGCGACCAGAAACATTTGGTTTCCCTATTGAGATGACTACGACTGGACCACATAATTCGTATAGTCTCACTATGACTATGATTTAATCTTATAAATCGTAGTGAGTCTTAATGACTTATTGAGTGAGTCTCAATTTCATAGTGAACTTAAGGACACAGGGTATTACACTAATGCTTCAAATGCTTTTATGGATCTCATGAATCGAGTGTTTAAGCAGTTTTTAGATTTTTGTTATAGTCCTAATTAATGACTCTAGTGTACTCTTAAAGTTAGGAGGATCATGTCAATTACCTTCGAATTGGGATACAGAAGCTTAAGGACCAGGAATTGTATGCAAAATTTTCTATGTGTGAATTTTGTCTAAGTTTTGTAACTTTCTCCGGTATGTTATTTCTAATAAGGTGATCAAGGTGGATCCACAAAAATTTGAGGCAATTAAGAAGTGTATAGTTTATCAGAAAGTCAAGGTAGAGCATTTAAGGTCTAATGGCATGTCGTAATACATATAGTTACCCATGTAGAAGAGGATGATGATTAATATGTATTACATTATGGGTCTTCCATGGTCTCAAAATTAGTATAATTTCATTTGGGTCATCATGGATAGGATGACTAAGTCTGCTCACTTCTTATCTGTGGGAAGTAAATACTCAGGAAAGGATTATACTAAGTTGTTTATTCAGTGGATAGTAAAGTTGCATGGGGAATCAGTATCGATTATTTATAATTGAGGTATGCAGTTTTCAACTCACTTTTGGCGTTCGTTTCAAAAAGGTTTGGGTACTCAGGTTAACCTTAGAACTATTTTTGACTTTCAAACGGATGGACAAGTAGAGACTATTTAGACTTTGAAGGATATGCAAACATCTTGTGTGGTTGTATTAAGGGTAGTTGTATTGACCATTTGCCTCTTATTGAGTTCACATAAAATAACAGTTATCATCTTAGTATCCAAATAGCTCCTTTTGAGGCTCGTTATGATAGGAGGTGTGGGACTCCTATTGGATGGTTTGAAGTAGGTGATACTAGGTTTTTTGGACCTTACTTGGTTCACTAATCCATAAAGAAGGTGAGGTGATTAGAGAAAGACTTAAGACTACTCAGAGTCACAAAAAGTCTTATACAGATGTGAGGTGAGGGAGTTGGAGATTGAAGTAAGTGATTGGGTGTTCCTAAAATTGTCCTCAATGAAAAGAGTCATGATATTTGAGAAGAAGAGGAATCTCAGTCCTTATTATGTTGGTGTGTATCAGACTGTGACGAGAATTGGGAATGTCGCTTATAAGTTAGATTTACCAAAGAATGTGGCATCTATTCATCCTTTTTTCCATGTGTCTATGCTAAAAAGTGTGTAGGTGACCCTTCTTTGATAGTGTCTATTGAATATGTTGGTGTCATATATTCGTTATCTTATGAGGAAGTCTCAGTTGAGATATTAGATAGGAAAGTTCATAGATTAAGGACTAAGGATGTAGCCTCGGTGAAGATTTTTTGGAGGAATCAAATGGTAGAAAAGGCTACATGGGAAACAGAAGAAGATATGAAATCCAAGTACCCATTCTTGTTCCGATGGATTAAAGTGCATAAGGTATGAGTTTCATTTACCTCTTGTTACTTTTCAAATTTGTACTTGGATTCTACTACATTTTTGCTATTCTCATGCTAAAAGTGTCCTAAGTCATCATTCGGGGACGACTAATCCAAAGGCAGGGGGATAATGTAAGACCTCAAAAAATTTCAACAAATTTAGTTTTTACCCTCTCGCATGTATAATGTTAATTTTGGACTTGAATCATTATTAGGGATGTTAAAAGGGTGTTTAGGGAGAGTATCAGAATTTTTGGAAGGGGTTAGGGGTTATTTTGGAACTCTAAGACAATGTGCCTCCCTGATAGTGGTGTCCCACGCCACTAGAGCTTCACGGTAGCAGCGTGGCATGGAGGTTAGCCTTTACAATATTGGCGTGCCACACTGCTGTGTTAAAAATGGTTAGTTCTTTTTTTCACTTGCGATAAGGGGCTTTTGATATTTTTACCCCTTGTATGGCTTATAAACATTAAATAACCCTTTTTCCTTGAGTTTTCAAAGATCAAAACTATTCATTTTCCTCTCTAACTCAAAACCCAAGAAAGTTCAAAGGTTTTACAAGGAATTCACCATCCAATAGGGGGAGCTAGAACCATATAGTCCATGGATGCCTTTAGGATAGAGCGAGCTACACAATTCAGGCTAATGGTTTAAACTCTCATGTTCATGGCCCTTGTCCCTACCCGACATCCTATACTTATATATATAAATGTTGTGCATATGGTTTTGACTGGTTTTGAAATTGGCATTATATTAACCCTTTTACCTGAGTTACATGCTAGTGCTCACCTCATTGACCATTCCTGGATGCTACATCATTTCATGATGTAGGGTCCAAAGGGTTTTTTGTTGCTGTTGTGCAGTGTTAGGTGATTTGGTATTTCTGGATCTGCTGTAAAGTGGTGAAACTCCATCTTTCTAAAGGCCCTGTCATCTTAATGGTTTTTTTATTGTCTTAGTATTTCATTTGGGATTTTTTATCATAGTCGTGGGCATGTCCTGACTTAGTTTGGTATTCTTATTTTATAGGCTTTTGTGGACAGTGTTAGGGTGTTTCGGTCATTGTGTTTTGACTTTTAGAACTCGATTAGACTTATCAATCTCCTTATCTATCTTTATTATATATTTTGGTTATCTTCCATTGTTTACTTTTATTGTGCTTTGGAGGTCAGGCTAAGGGGGTAGTCTATAGCCCACGGTGGGTTTGAGATACCCGTCATGACAAGGCCCTAGTTTGGGTCGTGATAGGTTCCTCCTCATAGGTTATGTTCTCATCCAACTGCAAGGTCAGTGCCTTGAGCATGTGAGAATAATCTGATATACACTTTCTTAGCATAGAGACATGAAACAATGGATGGATGAAAGACATCTCGGGGGGAGTGTCAAATAATATGCCACACCTCCTAATTGATCAAGTATCTCATAAGGTCCTATATATCTCGGACATAATTTACCTCTTTTCCTGAATTTCTTCACACCTTTCATGGAGAAACTCGTAGAAAAACCTTATCCCCAACTGTGAACACCAAATCTCTTCTCTTCCTGTTTGCATAGGACTTTTTGTCTGCTTTGAGCTATGAGAAGCCTCAGTCTAATCAATTAGACCTTGTCCATATCTTTTTGCACAAAGTATGGTTCTAATACCTTAGCCTCACCAACTTCAAACCACCCGATATGAGAACGACATCACCTACCATACAAGGCTTCTATAGAGCATCTGAATGCTTGACTTAAAACTATTCTTGTAAGCAAATTCAGCTAAGGGTAAGTAAGTATCTCAACTACATACAAAAAAAAGAATGCAAGCTCTCAACATATCCTCCGAGATTTATATAGTACGCTTAGACAGTCTGTCCGTCTATGGATGAGATGCAGTACTAAGATCTACTCGAGTAACCAATGTTTATTGGAAAGATCTCCAAAAGCGTGAAGTGAACTGTGATCCTCTATCAGAAATGATAGACAATGGAACTCCATGAAGTCGAATAATTTCATCCATAAATAACTGGTCATATTTTACTCCACTATATGTAGTATTTACTGGCAAGAAATGTGTTGATTTATCTATTCGGTCCACAATCACCCATACATAGTCATAACCTTTAATTGTTCGGGGTATCCTGTCTAAAAAATCCAAGGTAGCTCTTTCCCATTTCCAATCTGAATCCTGAACTTTTGTAATAATTATGTAGATCACTGATGCTACGATTTCACCTGCTGACAAGTCAAACAACTAGAAACAAAGTTAGAAACATCTTTCTTCATACCTTCCCACCAATACAACTACTTCAGGTCATGATACATCTTTGTGGAGTCAGGATGTATGTTATATCTAGAGTTGTGATATTCCTCAAGAATGGCACGTCTTAACCCATCCGCATCAAATACATATAATAGGTTACCCAATTGGAAAATACTTTCACATTCAATACTCAATGTTATATTTAAACTAGGTAGGACCTTGTCTCGATATTTACACTACTGCACCTCTTCATATTGAGTGGCCTTTAGGCACTCTACCAAAGAAAATTTAGATTGAACACAAGCCAACAACACCCCTAACTTTCCAACACCAAAACTGACAACCTTGACTTTACGTCTCTATATATTTCACCAACGGTCTCTTTCTAGGAGATATATATGCCAAACCGCCCATAGATTTCCAGCTCAAAGAATCAACCACAACATTAGCTTTTCCAGGATGATACCAGATAGCACAATCATAATGCTTGATTAGTTCCATCCACTGGCATTGCCGAAGATTTAGATCTCTATGCTGAAAGATGTATTTCAAACTCATATGATCGTTAAAAATCTAAGTTTCATTGTATAAGTAATACCTCCAAATCGTAAAAGCAAATACCATAGCGGTCATCTCCAAATCATGTGTATAATAGTTCAGTTTGTGCTTCTTCAACTATTTCAAATCATAAGCAATAACATGATCATGTTGCATGAGAACACATCTTAATCCAGCCCTCGAAATATCATAGAATACATTGAATCCTCCATAACCTAATGGTAAGACTAATACTGGTGCAGTGATCAAACATATTTTAAGGTTCTGAAAGCTCTACTCATATTTTTTTTTGTCTGTTGGAACTTCACAGTTTTCTGTGTCAACTTGGTTAATGGAGCAGCTATGATATATAAATCATGCACAAAACACCTATAGTAATTTGCCAACTCTATAAGCTATGAATCTCTATAGGTGAAGTAGATCTATGTCATTTGTGCATTGCTTTTGGCTATTTATAATCCACTGTGATTCCATCTTTGGAAACAACATGCCCAAAAATGATATTGAATCTAGCCAAAAATCGTACTTTGAGAACTTAGCACAGAGATTATGTTCTCACAATGTCTTCAATATAGTCCTTAAATGATTCTCAATTTCTTTCTAGGTACGTGAATATATCATAATGTCATCAACGTATATAATTACAAAATTATCTAGAAATGGCCAAAACACCATATTCATCAAGTCCATGAATGCATCTAGAATATTGGTTAACCCGTAAGGCATCACAAGAAACTCATAATGCCCATATCAAGTTCTGAATGTTGTCTTGGATGTATCTTCTTCTCTGATTATAAACTGATGATAACCAGATCGAAGATCAATCTTCACAAAATGGAAAACCCCTTGTAACTGATCAAATAGGTCCTCTATATGAAGAAATGGATACTTAATAAGTATTGTTACCTTATTTAGCTGCCTGTAGTCAATACACATTCTTAGAGACCTATCTTTCTTCTTTATAACAAAAACGGGTGCACCCCAAGGTGAAATATTTGGTCTGATGAAACTCTTATCTAGCAAATCCAGCAACTGTTATTGAAGCTCCTTTAACTCTGTTGGTGACATACGATATGGGGGTATAGATATTAGCATAGTTCCAGGTGCGAAATCAATACCGAATTCTATCTCTCTTACTGGAGGTGATCTTGGTAATTCCTCAGGAAAAACATCAGAAAATTCCTTTACAATAGGTAGCTCCTCCAAAATAAGTGTTCCCTCTCCATCATCACTTATCATTTATAAGAGGCTCATGCAACCTTTATTTAATAGTTGTTGGGACTTCATAAAAGATATAACTTAACCAATCTCTAGAACTTGACCCTCTTTTAATACAACACTAGATTCGTTGGGTATCTTAAATCGAACTATCTTTGTATGACAATCTACGGTAGCATAGCAAAGAGGTAACAAATCCATTCCTATTAATACATCAAAATCAATCATATCAAGTACAATGAAGTCAACAAGAGTATCTCTACCTTCCACTATAATTTGGTAATCACGATACATATACTTAACTAACAAAAAATCTCCCACTAAAGTAGCAATAAAAAAAGGACAATTTAACATCTCTGGTTGTCTACCAAATCACACATCAAAGTTTAAGGACACATAAGAGTGGGTAGAACCCATATCAATCAAAGCATATGCATCAAATGAACAAACAGAAAAGACATTTGTAACCATTACATTTGAGGCCTAAACCTCCTACCTAATAAGTGTGAAAACTATCGACTAGCCTCTACCAGCACTTCCTTGTACATGATATCCATAAACTTGATATTTATTACCTCGACCTCTATTTCCAGCACATGCAGTATTACTAGTAGCTTGACTAGGTGCAGCTAACTGACCAGAACCCTGACTAACATTTTTTAGAGGCTAAGGAAAATCCCTGATGTGATGACCCAATTGACCACAACAAAAACACTCCAATAAAAACATGACACTATCCCATATCTAATTTTCTGCAAATATGGCAGGATGGAGTAGTGGCATACATCTGTACAGAACTACGATAACCATGAGATGCTGAAGACCCTTGAGTACCATGTCTAGGAGGTGGCTTGTTTGCAGACTGTAAAACCAAATCTGTCCTTTTCTAATAGCCTTGTTGTTTACCATGATTTCTTACTCTGTGATTAACATTAAAGTTACCACTGAAAGATCCCCCTCCCCCGACTTAGACTTATTATGAACATCATAAGATGACAGCTCTGTATGGCCCTTGTCCTTAATATTTCTAACAAGATCCACTATCTCATAATAGGTCAAGACTCAGCTATAGAATTTGGTATTATAAGCCGACACGTTCAAATCTAGAGTCTGGACTAATTTCTCAAACTAATTTGCATATTTCTGCTTTTGACTGTCAGGAAAAAAGTTATCCATGAAGAACTTAGTAAACTTATTCCATGTCTGTGGTGTTGCTCCGGTAGGCCTTTCTAGCAATAATATATCATACCAAGTGTTATTTATGTCCTCCAATTTGTACAATATAAGCTCCATAGCCCTCTCACTAGACCATCCCAGTACATACAGTGCCTTGACTATACCATTCAAAAAGCTCTAAGTATCAGTTGAACTATTTGAACTTACGAATTTTGGTGATTTCAACTTTAGAAACTCATACAAGGATACCTCTTTGTTTCCAAACTTGTAAATCTGAGCAGGTACCTAGAATTGTGGTTGTGGCAGTGCAAAATTGTGTTGACTAAATGTCACGACCCGAGGCTACCCCCTAGTCGTAACATGGTTCTTGAAACCATAAGTGATCCCAAGCTAACCTATGAACTGGCATACTGCTTGAGCAACTAATTTAATATGTTTTAAATAAGTAGCTCTACTGTGCGGAAACACTGAATATTGACAGAAACTGTATACTTAGTCAAGAAAATCTAAACTAAACATACACTGAATATTGACAGAAACTGTGGGAGGTGACATATAACCGACATGCCGCAATCTGAGCTAATCGAGGCCTAACCTATAACCCCAATTAGAAGGGTATCGGTACCATGCCATAAATACTAACACTGGCTATGTGGATCCACTAAACTGGTGTCTCAGAGGACTAAGAAGTCACCCTCAATTGGAAGGTGAACACCTTGTCAACCCTCAACTGGCAAGTTGACATCTCTAACCTACGTTGGCTATGTAGTTCTGGAACTCAAGGACTGATAATTGATAATCTCGGGTTGTGGTATTCTGAAAATAACATTCCATACAGATTCTAGGGTAATTATTAACATATAGACTAATAATGCTCATTATGAATATAAATATCTGAGTATACTGATAAGATTCATGGATTAACTGTCTGATTACTTAAAAAACTGAATTTATGTGAATCGCATAGGTATGGGTGTTCATAACCCACCAACACTGAATGAGTACAAAATACGATATCAAACTTGAAATACTATATTAAGTGATTTTGGTTCAAAGACCCAACATGGGCATTTCATCAAACATGTGATAATAACAAACTTATACATGAGAATATCTTAAACATGAGGAAACAATAGGATTTCATGTCTATGATATGCATGAACATAAACTATGATATGGAAGTGCACATGATTCTATATGATATGCATGAACATGAACTATGATCATGGAGCAGACATGTAAGGCATGAGTAGATATCGTGATAACTGAAAACTTTGTACTGAGATGAGAATGGGCCGGGCATCTTTCTCCCTTACTGATGTTCTACAATACACTGGCATCACTACTAAAATCTGAGAGTCTGACTTGGTTACTTGTTCTATCATATCCCCCTTAGCTTAAAGCCATAATTCTAAGTCGGCAGTACCCTTTTTAAACTCTAAATGAACTGCAACCACTTTACTCTAGAGTCTGGGGTAATACACATAAATGATAAACTCACCCTGAAAGACTATACCTAGTGTAAAACCCGCTGCTAGTACTTCCTGCTGATATATAACTCTTAAATTTCTATAGCCCATAACTTAGCTGGTAAGAACATTACATACTACAGTACTAGATTCATTCACACTTATTAACTCAAGGATACTCTCTATTCTCACCCGCACTATCATACTTAACTTAAATTTTTGCTTACACTGTTTCAAGCCTACTGATTCACCTTTCATACAACTAGCCCCATGGACACAAAATCCACTGAATCCTGATATACATTATACCCACTTAACTAATGCTAAACTTCTGGGTTCATGCTTCTAATTCTAGATGATATGCTATCAAAGAATTCTAAGAAGGGATATGAGGCCACATCTGACTTCAACTCAATGCATGATTTTCATAAATATGAATGAAATACTTCATTCTTTGGAACATAAAGGCACTGATGGGATACTTTTGAGTCTATATATAATCCCAAAACTGTTTGTGAGGACTGTCTGAGAAAACTCTATCTGTAAAAATTTGAGATTCACTATTTCTATTAACGTGAAAATAAGGTAGAGTTGACACGAATAGAGCAAGATGAGAATTTGTATAAATTTCTTAGAGGATACTTCTACTGCACGATTTGGATACTGATTAAATGGTATCTATATACTGATTAAGTGATAATTGTATACTGATTAACTGATAATGGAATACTGGTCATGTAAAACTATACTTAGTCTGAATAACTGGACTAAAATTGTAGGGTACTATGCATATAAGATAAGGACTAACTAAAAATCATGAGAATGCAAGATTAAGTTCATATTTGTTATGTCACTGAGACAATCTATAATTCTAAAAGACTGAACTCTATATAATTGAATATCTAAAAGTTTGTACACTTAGTCAAGCAAACCTAAACTAAAAATGCATTGAATATTGATTGAAACTATGGGAGGTATTATATAACCAACATGCCCAAATATAAGCTAATCAGGGTCCAACCTGTAACCCCAGTTGGAAGGGTGTCAGTACCGTGCCAACCTATAACCCTAATTGGAAGGGTGTTAGTACTGTGAGACAGGTACTAACACTGGCTGTGTGGATCCACTAAACTAGTGTCCTGAAGGACTAAGGAGCCACCCTCAACTGGCAGGTGCTCTAATGATATATGTGTTACCCTTAACTAGCAGGTGAACGCCTTATTAACCCTCAATTGGCAGGTTGACATCTCTAACTGCTACTAAAGGTCACATCCTCTACTAGCAGGTGATCCCCTATCCCTGGGTTCGCTCGATGCTAAATCCTACTCCCAATTGAACTGACACTAAAATGTTAACTGGTCCATTTACTAATAATTGATAAGCTCAGGTCATGGTATTCTGAAAATTACAGTGCATACGAATTCTAGGGTAATTATTAGCATATAGACTGATAATGCTCATCATGAATATGAATATTTGAGTACACTGATAAGATTCGTGGATTAACTGTCTGAGTACTTGAAAAGCTGAATTTATGTGAATCACATAGGTATCGGGTGTTCATAATCCACCAGTACTAATGAGTATAAAATATGATATCAAACTTGAAATACTATATTAAATTATTATGGTTCAAAGACCCAACATGGGCATTTCAGCAAACATGTAAAAATCACAAACTTATACATGAGAATATCTTAAACATGAGGAAATAATAGTTTTTCAAGTATAAATGCATAACTTGGGGATTTATCCTGAATCAACTGAACATGACATGGAAATTGCAATATTCAAAACATGATATCATTCCACTTGTAAGCGCGTATAATCATAACTTGAAATTGTATTAACAAGAGATTCATTGAGATAGTTCAACTTAAATATGTAAAACTCATAATTTAAAACCAAAAAGGGTTCTTAGACTCCATGGGTGAAAAGGGGATCCATGGATAAACTCCCACATATCTTAATATATGATTTCTTGAAGATTTCTTGGGGTTTGCTTGAACTTAAAGCTTGAATTCCTTGATTTCTTGTGAAAGGGTTAGGGTTTGTTCTTGGGGAAAGAGAGGGCTTTTCTTGAAAGAATTTGTGAACAAAAGGACCAATAATGCTCCTTGGGAATCCCAATTCGTATTTATGGAAAAGTAGGGTGATGAAAAATGACCCAAATACCCCTTGGGCACTTAAATAAAAAGCTAAACATATAGGCACCAGGAAATGCGGGCTCCGTCCCCGGTGGACTAGACCAGGTGATGTGGGCTTTATCCCGTCGGACTAGGCCAGGCGACGTAGGCTTTATCCCACCGAACTAGGCTAGGCGACGCGAGCTTATCCCGGTGACCTCACTAGTTTGCTTCTCCAAGCGCACCCCTACGGTCATCTAAAATTTTTGAAACTCACCCGACATGTACTTTTGACCTCCCTAAACATAAATCAACTTTAAAAAAAAACAAAATTTTAGGGTCGGGAAGATCAATTTAAAAGTTTGTAAATTCTAAGGGTCTTGAAAGTAACTAAGATCTCAACACTTAGTGAAATGTTCAAGTCTTGGACCCCTTAAATATGTAACTGAGAGCTGAATTAAGCTAAGACTTTTATGGGGTATTGCACTAACCATCTCCTATCTATCTAGTCGGTCGTCTAAGATTTCAATAGATTTTTGCATAGAAATAAGTACCTCTGCATTACTACCCTTATGCGATGGTGGAGGTGGACTATCATTCCTTTCAAGAGTGGGATATCTTAAAATTATCATAGTGGTAGCGCAATTCCCTACGATATCATTACTACCCCTACCTCGGCCCCTTATGTGAGCTCTACCTTTCTCCTACCATTAGTTTCTTGAATGTGAACCATTTGAGTAACAAAACAATTACGGTTAGATTCATCTAATTGGTTCTAAATGTCACACACGCAAGGAATAATGAGAATAAAAATCAAGACATGTCCTATAACGCTCTCGCAGAATCACAACTATAGAAATAGTCGGCAACATAACCATAATTGAGATTCTACTACTATCGTGTGCTCCAATAGTCACAGAAACCTCGGCTATGATATCAACTTTGTCACGACCCAAAATAGGATCATGACCGGCACTAAGTAGATTATAACTCCAAATCAAGCCTCGTCAGTATTGTACAGAAAATCAAATAGAGTTTTCTCTATTTTTTAGCCTATCAAGAAAATTTCCTGTCTCAAACCAACAACACAACAACAAAACAATCCAAAATCACAACCACACCAACATAACTTACTAAAATCATCAATAATGCATCAATATCACCAAATAACAATATAAAATCCATCTACAGAACATAAGAGAAAGTCAAATACTCCATAAGTCTAAAATACTGAAAGAATACTCAATTCTAAAGAAGTGATTATGGAGAAACTTTAGGAATTTTCAAGAAAATGTCATAACAAATAAATAAACTATTGCCCATGTGAACAAGTATGGGGCTCGCCGATAATATGTCAACACGAATCCTCTAGCTAATGAAATTCTCACCGATATTACCATTGTTCTCTGTAAAAATAATAGCAAATGAGATGCTAGCTCGTTAAGTAATAACACTTATCCACAAACATTTTAATGAGGACAAGTGATAAAAATCATGAAATAAATTATCCTTCAAAAAATAGTAATGATAAACAATATCATTTGTTTCATATAAGCAAGATGAACCAATAGTTCAGTAACAAACTCAATAAGCATTGTATCATATCAAATAATACATATTTAAAAGGTTTCCAAGAATGAATCATGTAATCAGTGTGTCTTTCTACTTCAAGAAAAGTCATTAAAAGTAGACCCCTCGTAAAGGAGTCAAATATCATACCAGTAGGTCCCTACTTGAGGGAGATCAATAACAGTATGCTAGTTTTACCTTCCCACTAGTAAGGGTTGTAATAGTAATTAGTAAATACAAGATACACCAGGTCTAGCGAACCCACCATTAGCTACAAAATTCAAATCAAGGTCTACTCTCATTTATACTTTCTTTGTAATTACAGTATAACCTCGATAAATAAATACTCAATAAATTAATAACCTCGCTAAAATAATAATTTTCTTCGGTCCCGAGTTGGGATCAACGTGGTAAATTAATAATTCGCTAAATTTATAAGATAATACAAAAAAAAATCATATAGGTCCCATTTGATATATAAATTAATAATTCATCTGTATCAAAATATTTCATACATAGTACATAAGTAAACTAAACAGGTTTCTGAAAATATGAATCTAATGTTGTTTGTTTCTTCTTGAAATCAATATCACCTTGAATCTCATCTCTAACCCTTCTTACTGCATTAAGAATATCAGGTGTAGTCTTCTCATATTGCAAAAGGAAGTGATGTAAGGTGATTGTTGCTTTCAGAGCATCTTTGCGCGAAACTTGTTCTAATTCCGCACTATCATCTTCCACTTCAGCTTCTTTATGTGTTTCCATAACACTCTCAATTATTTGTTCATCTGTAGGTAGCTCAAAACTCGTATTATTTTCTCCCAGATAATTCACAACATCTTCAGCATTCGTTGCATTTCGATACTTCAATCCATTGATTAGATTCTGCAATTGTTGTAAGCCATCATTATTCAATTGTTCTTGATTTTCCAAGGATTCATCATCTAACAACCTAAGTTTACAATGCTTAAAACAATTTACAATTGTACTTGAGTTGACATCCATTTTCCATGCCGAGATTGCAAGATTCATTGCATCTAAAACATTAATCTTTTCTGGATTTGAGATCCCAATTTCATAACCCTCCAAAAGATTTTGATAAAATCGCCTACGATAATGCATCTTAAAAGCTCTTATGATCCCTGCATCACAAGGCTGAATCTTTGATGTTGTGTTAGGTGGTAAAAAAACAATTCAACATTTCTCAAACCTTCGACATTTTTTGGATGAGCAGGACAATTATCAACAATTAAAAGAATTTTCCTGCCGTCCATTTTTGCATCAAGTTGTTGAACATATTCTTGGAATAGAATCCCAGTCATCCATGCTCTTTTATTGGCTCGATATTCAAAATCCATGCTTCCCAAATTCACATTCTTGAAACAACGTGGTTTTAAATACTTTCCAATGATCCATAAAGGAATTTTCTCAGAACCATCCTCATTACAGCAAATAACAACTGTAAGTCTTTCTTTATATTGTTTCTTACCTTCAAGTTGCTTCGTTGCAAGAGAATGATCTGGTTGTAGCCTAAAGAACAATCCAGTTTCATCCACATTGAAAACATCTTTCTTAGCAAACTGATCAAGTGTCTCTCTGATGGATTGTAAATTGCTCTCCATGGCCTCCATATTAACTGATCCACTTTCTCCAAAACGACGATATTTCTTGATATCGTGTCTTGATTTGAAACGCTCTAGCCAGCCTTAAGAAAAATGAAAATCAGGTGTATTGATGGGATACATCTTTTTTAGAAGCTTTTTTCCCTTCGTTACAATTAGTTCCTCATTCATATTAACACGCTCTTGGAAATGAATAAACCATTCGAACAGAGCCTTCTCTAATTCTGGAAATTTGGAAGCTTTATGTCTTTTAACCTCATCTTTTGGAATGTCGGCTGCTGATAGATACTCTGCTGACCTTTTGATCGTGTTTGATATTGTGGCTTGACTCACTTGCAAATTAAACTTCTCTAACACCCATTGTTGCAATTGCTTTTGAGTGCATGCTAGATTTTGTTGTTTATACTCACACAGTTCTCTACGTATACCATTAGTCATGGTTGATTTTTTAACACCTTTGAGATGAGAAGCCATTTTTTTTGTTTTTTGATTTGAAGACTTGCATAATACATCTATTTATATAGTAACTTAGTTAATGTATGTACGTGTAACTACATTAATAATTGAGTGGATTTATATATTTTAATGAATGTAGCATGTAACTACATTAATAATTAAGTAGATTTATATATTTTATTAAGATATACATAGAATATTGAAAATGTATCAGCAAAAATACATGAATTTGGTTAAGTATGCATAATTAATAGTCAATGTAGAAATTAGTTTTCACGCACACCTAGGTACATTCATAATATGGACCCAAAAAGTATATAATTTATAAATTGATAATTATTAATTTATACGATTAATTAATACCTCGCTAAATTAATAAAATTTGACGGTCCCAACAGTATTAATTTATTGAGGTTATACTGTAGTAGGTACTCATATGAAAGTATTTTCAAAATAGTCCATGGCATTTAAGTTCATATTAAATGATATTATGTTTAAACTTGAATAAAACACATGTCAAGATACTTATGTCTCAAGTAAATGAAATAACTTTCACAATAAAAGTATCATATCTCAAATAACCATTTCAATATCATATCAAGTAAAAAGACTTGTCTCGCGTACAATTTTAAAGAATTCAATAACTATTGTTTCATCAAAATCATGTATAAAATATGCAACTTAATAAATACAAATTATGATAAGGCTACTACTCATAGTACATTTGTCTTAATACCAAACTTGTCACCTCAAACAATTGGTATGACTTTCTTTGATCGAATATATAATCACATTATATCAACCTTGGATTAATTACTTCATTTAGGATATAATATAACTACTTTAAACTACCCAACTATAGGAATCTCATTATTGTCTCTCAATTTGCCAACTTATACTAAATTTGTACTTCAACCCATTAAAACAATCTTATAGTTGATTTTTCTCAATATCCTAAACCACAATAACCTTGATGTTTATATAATATTCTTTGGTAAAGACGAAAGTATGAAAATTATAATCTAATCATCTAATATTCTCACGCCGTTCATGAGAATTTAAATATTTCTACATCACTTTTAATACCTTGTTCTTAAACCTCAATCCCAAACCCGAACCCATGAACTATATGTGTAAAATTTATGAACCAAGTTAAGAAATTTATCACCTTTTCCTACTTCTCTTTAATTATTTGTTAAATCTTTATTGTTGTTTTCCTTCATGCCTCTTGACTGATAGCTAGAACAACCTTTCTCTACTTTTTCTTTTGATGTTGCATGCTGGTAACCAATTTTCCTAATCCATTTTTTAATTTTTTGGATGGAATATTGGCATAAGGCCCTTTCTTTTCTTTTTTTTTTTTGATTGGCAGGTGGGCTTTGGCCCAATTTTCACTTTCTCTTCTTTTTTTGACTTATGTTTATTTTAAATAAAAGGGGTACAATATGGGGGTCCCATATACGTGAAGTGACGAGCATTTATGCAGGCACCAATTTTATTTGAGGAGTTAAAATAAGTTAATTGTACGTTTTGAACCGTTATTCGTATTTGCTAGTTGATGGGCTAATTTGCTATAGTAAATGAATTGTTGAAAATTCTAGCTAATGAGAATACTCCCACTTGATAAGTTGAGTTGGTTTTGGAATTGATATTTATTCGGCATAAGATATGAAATGCTTCTCTTGACGTTATTGTTGATTTGGGATCGAAGTTCCATGCATGCACATCATGCATTGCATTTTATATGGGGTCGGAGTGTACGTCTGCACATTATTATATATTATTTAGGTCAGAGTGCATGCTCGAAAAATATATTGATTAGGATCTAAATATATTCATGCACAATACATCGACCTTGTAAGTCCCTCATGGGTTATAACCTTAAAGCCAATGCTCGATAGATGTGTGCACAGCACATGCATTGCATTGCACTTATTCATTCCTGATTTGGATTAAGAAAAGTGTAATTATTGACTTTGTATTATTTATTAAGTACTTCATATCTATTACTTGATTTAACAGTATTAAGGATTTCATAGGTTGTTTTATGATACTTTTATGATTTTTAGACTTGATTATTCTGTCGGATAAGAATGACTTTTTGGAGTGCAGGTGATATGATTATTTTAGATGATTGACGTGGTGTTACTCGTCACCACTTTTAATTAGAATCAATTGACGATGCTTGTTGAGTAGATGTAGTTTTGTACTCACCCTTGTTTTTTTGCACCTTACGTATAGGTACCGATTCGACGAACTTCGAACATTGATTCCTGTGGTTTCTTCTTTATTAGCATATAGATAGATTTGGGGTAGCTGTTATTGATTTTAGAGACTACAAAAACCTCCTCCAGCCTTATCTTATGCATTTTTCACATTTTACGATGCTCAAACTTTTCTTTAATTTTTGTATTTAGTGGCTTATATTAGTGACTACTAGACCTGAGATTTTTTATGTTTTGTCTTTACTAGTTTATTAATCCACTTTTGAGGTCATTTAGGATGTTGTGTTTGAAATTGTACTCTTGACTTACCTATCACAGAAGATTGGATAGGTGCCATTACGGTTTCAAATTTGGACCATGACAACACTATGGCAGCATAAGCAATGATCCATCGCTTAAGTGATAGAAAGGTCTCTTAAGAGAAGGCCATCTGGGTGGCATAGTTGCTTAAGTGATCATAGCTAGGTCACCATATAAAAATCAACTTTCTTGATTTTTGTTTCATTTTTGAGACTTAGAGCTTTGGATTTTAGAGTTCTTGGGTGATTTATTTCATTTTCAATCTTGGGAAAGCTTCTAATCACTATTTCAATTATTGTACTTTGAATCTTTCCACTAAAACCCATGATTTTGTGATTTTAAAAGTGAATTTTGGAGATTTTGGTCTAGAAGTCTAATATGGTTTTTCTTCAATTTAAACCTCATTTTGTACCCATTTTCACTTGGGTTTTCTTCTATGGCTTTCTTAGATGATGGGTAATGTATTTACAAATGGTTTTACCCTTTCATTTTGGAAACCCATTTTGAGAGTCTATTTTAACGTCGATTTAAAAATAGGCAATATGGGTATTGTTGATTTTATTTTGATGCATAGATTCTATATTTGTATATTTTAGTTGATTTGGGGACCATTTGAGAGGGGAAAAGCTCCGTGAAGGGATTTTGTCTTGGATTTCAGCGTCCCGAGGTAGGTTATAGTTTAACTTCCTTCAAACTATCTTGAGTAGTGAATATTTGTATAAAAGCATGTTATGGGTAAAGGTAATAATTATGAAAATAATATTACTACTATTGTGTGCCCGGGTG
Organism: Capsicum baccatum var. pendulum; assembly: GCA_030864225.1. Taxonomy (NCBI): domain Eukaryota; kingdom Viridiplantae; phylum Streptophyta; class Magnoliopsida; order Solanales; family Solanaceae; genus Capsicum; species Capsicum baccatum. Next base: position 230,276,279 of record CM061560.1, on the reverse strand, counting down.
GGGGCTTATGTTGACATAATTGGTGATTTGAGATGGTATTTGCTATGTGTGGCCCATGTGGGCATTGTAATACCCGTACTTTTTCTAGCTTGAAAAATTTTCCCAAGAATGCTAGAAACTTTATTTGAAAGATGAATCCACTTTTGTACACATGGTATTTTTAAGATTTTCACTTTTTTCATGTGGAAAACTTAATAAGCTTTCCATCGATATCAAATTCGCCCAAATTCGGCACCCGGGCAAAGAGTTAGAGCCTTTTTAGTGATACAGTGTATCACCTGAACCTTCAGCAAGTCACGGAGATAGATCCAATGGAAATTGTCAATTTTTAGTGTTTTTCCATGATAGTGGCACGTCGAGCCAAACTTCCAGGTCATATACAAGGTGGCAACACGATAGCTCCTCATAGCGCCACCGTGCAATGTCCCATTTGTCACTTTCTAGTGACTTAGAATGATAGTGGCGCGTCGCGCAAAGGATGAAAATTGGAAAATTTTCTCAGAAATTAAATGCATGTCCTAGGGTTAAAAGGGTCAATTTCCCACCCTATATAAGCCTTATAACATGAGATTTGGCCATAATTCAGGAACTTATACTCAATTATTCTCAAAAACTCTCAAGAACAAGCCCTAGGGTATTCATAGAAGGTTCAATTCCAAGAGAATTCACCATCAAATTTCAAGAATCTCTCCGTCAATATTATAGAATCACAAGCTAAGGTATGCGTAGTGTTCATTCATGGACTCCTTTCATCCATGAAGCCCAAGAATCTCTTTTCTAAGTTTAAGTCTATGGATTTTTTTATGAATTTCATATTGGATTTATTTTGTTTATGTTGAGAATGATCAATTGAATTTAAATCCTTGTTGGGTGATCAATTTTATGTGGAATTGATTTGTATAGATGTATATTCATGTGAACCTATGAAAAAATCCTAGGATGATAAAATTAAAGATGAATCATGATGATTAATTATTGTATAATATTGTCTACATGTGCTAAGCCCACCATGTGTTTGATTAAATGCCTAGATGAAGGAACAATGCCCAAGTAGTATGATATCATCAAATCCCCATGTATGTACTAGCTTATGCATATCACATGTTTGGTGAAGTGCTTCAATATATGAATTATGAATTGTGTTGTTGGTCATGTGCTTAATTAAATCATGCAATGTCAGTTTCTTCTCATCGAGTCCTAGAGGTAATTGTACCTAAACATTTAGCTGTGTGCCTAGAGCCATGTCATGTTTTCACGATCTCCTCCATCAATCTATGATCCATAGAACTCAGTCAGTCATGTGACTCAAGAAATCTCGGAAATCTCAGTAGTTCAGTAATCTCAGTGATCTTAGTACTTAGTAATCTCAGTAACCTCAGCATTCCCAGTCAATCTCAGTAACTTCAGTATTCTCTGTCAGTCCTCAGAACTTAGTACATTCTGTCAGTCAATGGAACTCGGTAAATTCAGTTTAGCTCTACTAAATAATACCACTACTATCAGTTCAGTTCAATTAATCATTTCAGTTTAATTAATCAATTCAGCGTCTTTCAAATAGAAGTAGGATTCAGCACCAAGTGAGCCTAGGGATGGGAACTCACCCGCTAGATAAGACTGAGATCCTTAGAAGCAATCCCTAAGCAATATCAGGGGTCAGCCGCTAGATTAGGACTGACTCCGCAGTAGTTGTATGTACCAGTGATGTGGTACTGACACCCTTCCAACTGGGGTTATAGGTTAAACCCCAGTTAGCTTAGTATGGGGCATGTCGATTAGATAAATACATCTTACAGTTTCAGTTATAGAATCAGGACTGTCAGATATAGTCAATTTAACTCATAGTATAGATTTAAGACTGTCAGATACAGTCAGTCCTTATCATTATAAATAGACTTTGGGATCATCCATTAGATAGGACTGATCTCAACTATGGTCAATCAGTAATGGTATCATCAGATTTAGAGATCACCTGCCAGATAGGAGTGATCTCAGATTTAGTTACTCAGATACATTATGGAACTCAGCTAGTTCCATCAGATTATGGACTGTCAGATACAGTCACTCATGTTATCAGTTATCAGAACTCATGTTATCAGTATTCAGCTTCAGGACAGTTAGACACAGTCAACCAGACCAGTTCTTCATAATCAAAACTGTCAGAAATAGTTATTCATGTATCAGTAACATAGTATCAGTCCCTCGGATATTAGTAATTCCATGTTACTAGTAAACTCAGTAGTCAGAACTTAGCATTCAGTCCTATCACGATATCAGTTATAGTTACGTATGCATACGCGTATTCTCATGTTCATGTTAATCAGTCAGTTAGTATTGTTCATGCATATGAACCTATTACATTCAGCCTACCTCACTTGCATACTAGTACATTCAAAGTATTGACGCATTTACGCTATGGTGTCTTATACCATAGGTTTAGAGACACGAGCTCCAAAGAACTAGTAGCATCCCAGTTCAGCGATCAGAGTTAGCAGTGAGTCCTCATCCTTCGAGGACATAATGATCACATTACTATTTTAGTTTTCAATTTATTTCAGTAGATGAATTTAGTTGGAGATATGTCTCATCAACTCCTTTTTCAGTTCAGTTTAGAGGCTTTCAGTCTATAGCATGTCAGGCAGTTCTTTTAGATTTGCTTTGGTATTGTTATACCGATTTTGGACATTGTTTTATCAGATATTTATCCAGTTTGAACCTTATGAACTTTCAGTTCATGTTTCCACTTTTACAATATTATTATAATTATTCACTGCTCATTTTATAGATATCAGTCATGAGTTAGCTTGTGGTCCTTCAAGGTCATGGGCACCGTGTAGCATTTCAGGTACCAGATTTGGGGCATTATAGGAATCTTATCTGATATTGTTGGCTTTGTGTATACGATGGATTGTTTTCCTTGTGTTAGAAATGCCTAAGTTGGGTTATTGTGGTATTATTGATGTATTACTTGCATATTTCACTATAATAGTACATGACTTATATTGAATCATGGATGGTTGACTTATTGAGTAGATTTTGAGCTCACTTGCGTGTATATTAGCTAGAGTTGAGATCTTCCTACTAGTTTGGTTATGATCTCATATCATACATACACTCATAAGATATTGGTACCACCGCGGAAACACTTATCTTTTATAGAAATGAGATATTTCTACAAAACACTCTATCATAGACCACGAGTCTAAGATAAGATATGGATATTGAGATTGAGATTGAGTACTGAGATAGTATATGGGTTGCAAATCCCCCATGGGTCCTACCTAAAATCCCTGATTCTCGGTAGGTGTATTCGGAGATTATGTGATAACCTTGATCATATCACCATCATCATTATCACTATCATTGCATTTCATTCATTTATGCATCTTTTGTATTGTGTTTTTGTATTTTTATTTGATGCATGCCTTTTTTGTTTCTTTTAGAGACCTATTCTCCTGTTTATGTGATATATTTAGAACTACTAGTGGAGACGGTGTGAGCTATCATTTGGGATATATTCTGCTTCCAGGTGTTAAGCTCATAGTGTGTACCTATATACTTAATTTTCTACTTTGCTCAGCCGGAATATGATACCTAATGAGTACAAGTAGATCGTACTCATCCTATTGTGCCTTATCGGTGCAGATCTAGGTTCGAGTGTATTGTGTGGCAGCTAAGTTCATGCAAAGATTTTGCGATATATTTGAGGTAGTGTCCACCCTATGCTTCCAGAGTTGACTTCCGATCTCATCCTACCTAGCTTATGTCTTATTTTGGATTCTGAGATAGACTTGTATTTTCTCAAACTCTCAGTTGTATTTTCAAACTTTGAGATGTATTTAGATTGTTATACACTGTAACACCAAATTTTGAAATGATTTATTGTTTTCATTATTATTCAAACTTTCGCTATTATTCTGCAAGAATGGTTGGACTTTGTTCTAGAAGTCTCGCCTTTGGTTTTGTGTTAGAATTTTCTTTTACGTATCAATTTGGGTGATCGGCTTACTTATCAAGACTTAGACACGATAAGTGTCATCATGACCTGAGTTTTTGAGTCGTGACAAGCTCTCTCCAGTACGTCTATCGAACATCCATTGAGAAAAAAGGGGAGAAAATGAAGGTTATTCATTGATGAACATATTACAAAGTCATAACTTAACCTGGAGAAAGATTAATTAGTACTTGACTAATAAAATGAGTCTCTAAATTAAAGAATTCTACCTTTATGATAATTATATTAGGACATGTATCTATAATTCTTAAATAATTTTATGTACCATCGGCATATAGTTTCTTATACGATCGGGTTATTTCTTATTTCTAGTAATATGCAATCTTTATAACTATGAAATTAAATGAAGTTGTCTTCTTCAGTGGTAGTCAACAAATATAGATAAATTTAAGTTTTCTATACGAACTCAACTCTGCACTTAGAAATTGAATTTTTCAACGACAATTTATCTTTTTTACGAGTAAAGTCAAGTGTGATCATGTCATCACAATATATGCTTTTTTTGGTATCACACAATTTAAACTTATGTTACTAGCAGTCGAAAAATGGCGCATATCCCCAAGAGGAGGAAATTCCGCAGAATCGCCGAAACTAATAATTTAAACTTATTAATTATGCTTTGAAAATATATATTAGAGGATATACACTTTATTTAGTCATTTAAAGGTAAGGATAGTATTTAATAGAACATAATAAAATTCTCTTGATTTCATAAAAAAGACAAATAAATTAAAATAAATATTTTTAGAAAAAGGACCAACTATTTTCAACCTAAGGAAATAGTATGTTATACAAGTGCATAGAAAAAAAACTCCATATTTGGTTCCCCTTAAAGCATGGAAGAAGTGATTATTTTAATTTCCAATCCCGTCAATTTTTCACCAAATAAAAAGGCTCCTCAATAGCCTTTCAAATCAAGTGTGAAATTTTTTGACGGACGTTCTATTTTGGCAGTCTCGCGTTGTCGTCGTTGCTCGACTCAATTTTATATTTGGATTTAAATTTGTCAAATGATAGATCTACATTCAATATTTTTAGATAAAAGTTGTTTGATTTTTAATGATTATTTAATCCAATATTTTTTTCATTTGCGGATGCATTTCCAGCATACATTGAAGGGGCGCGATCCTTCAATTCACTGTTTTAAATATGTTGAGTGATATGTTGCCGCACATGGACATCTACTCCTACAGATCATCTCTCTCAATTTTTTGTTTTGGTTTGTGGACTGATGTACTGGAGCATATGAGCATTTGCTCTAGCACAAGGGTTCGTATATAGGTCGCCGGTCCAAAATAATGCAATTCATGAATCATTTTTTAAAGCAACACCTTTGGGCTATAAATATATGAATTTTCCTCAGATATTAACTCAAAATTTTAAAGTTAAAATACTCTCTTTCTTTAAAGCACCAAATTGTAACATGATGATTCCTTCATCTTTTGGAGATGCCAAAGAGCACATAGGTCGTAGATCTTCTAAAACTAAACTTTTTTATGGTCAAATTTGACACTGACATGATTTGTATCATCTATCTCTCCATCATCGGTGATGATATTTTCATCTCATACTAATGTTATGATCATTTCCTTCAGGATAATGCATTTTAATTTGTGATGTGATGACTGACACTACCGTGAAATTTACAAGGGTGATTCAAGGGTAAGACTAGCAAAGAGTTTACTTTAGGCCTCCAAAATTTTGAGGCCCAAAGAAATTTAATATGAATTTTATGATTTCAATTTCACTTAAAATAATATTAAAGATTGTATAATATAAAGAGTATAAAAGTTAAATTAAAAAGAAAGAAGAACTATCTACTTTTTGTTAAAAATATTTTAGAACTTTTTATCAAATCTTCATATTAATAAATAACGTTGTCACAATAATATCAAAAGGTAATGCATTGAAACAAATATCTAACATCTTATTATTATAAACATTGACCATATATAGTAATTATGGACCCATATTTCCTATGCAATATATACATGCATGAAATGCTAGTCAATAGTGCAAGCAAAACAACCAATGGATAAACAAGTGCTCGTTCCTTTGTTTGTTGTGGTTTTCCGATGCATTTGACTCATGATTGTATTAGTAGTTCTTACACTATTGACACCTGATTTTGGGCATGATTGGTATTTTGGATAAGTTCTTTCCACATTGTTATGATTATTTATATGGTTCGACTTCGTTCTAGAAGCCTTACCTTGGAATATTTCTATCTTTTTCTCTTTTCATATCAGTTTGGGTGATAGACTTACTTGTCAAGATACACTAAGACAAGTGACATCATGTCCCTGGTTTTGGGTAGTGACAAATTGGTATCAGAGCTATTAGGTTTCATTGGTCTCAACAGTGTAAGAACGAGATGTCTAATAGAGTCTCGCAGATTGGTACATAGACGTCTATATCTATCTTTGAGGGGTTATAGGATGTCTTTAGGAAACCTCTCTCATTTTATTCCTTATCATGCAAATTCTTTCATATCTTGTGTTATGAGTTGTATTTTACTCTTTTTGTGTGGATGGCGTGGCTTACACTATATATCAGTTGAGAGATGCGAAGTGAGATTGGTGGAGGTTGCTTGTCAGTGGTATAACCCATGATTCTCCTTAGATGAATTGGAATCAGTTTGTAGAGGCTTTTTTAGAGAGATTCATGCCTTTAAGTTTGAGAAGATCGTATGTAGGACGAGTCTGATCATTTGAAGCAGATCTCCATAACAGTTGCTGAGTATGAGAAACGCTTTCATACCCTATCCAGATATTTCTAAGATAGCATTTCCATCGAGTTTGAGAAGATTCAAAAATTTGTGAAGGGTTTGGTTGTCTTTCTTCAGTTGGCTACGTCTCAGATGGTTATATTTGAGGGTTCTATACAAAGTATTATGGATCATGTTAAGGTGACAGAGGATATTCCTCGGGTATCTCAAGGAGGCGCCAAGAGGGTGTGCCGTTTTGGTAAGTTCAGCGGTCAGACTCTACGAGGCAGAGATTTTAGATGTTCTCATGGGTCTTCTAGTTCAGCAGAGCAGGGTGGCCATCATGGAAAGGTTAGAGTTTTCTACGTATGTGATGAGACTAGCCATATGTAGAGCTACTCTCATTTCAACTGTGAGAAGTAGGGGTTTTTTCAAAGGTGCGAGAGGCAGAGGTAGTGAAGCCCGAGGTGGGGGTCGCGGGGATATTCATCCATCCAATGGTCATGGTCAGTGTTATGCTATGCCACCCAGACTTGAGGCATATTCTTTTGATGTTGTGATTATGGTATCTTCCTCATTTGTTTCAGACCTGTATATGTATTATTTAATCCTGAATCAACTTTCTCCTATGTGTCTGTGTATTTTTCTTTGAGTTTTGATTCTGTTAGTGAGCCTCCTGCTATGCCTATTTGTGTATCTACCCTGGTAGGTGATTCTTTAGTAGTGGATCGAGTGTACCGATATTGTGTTATGACTTTTGTGGGGCATGAGACTTTTGTAGATTTGCTTATGTTAGATATGGTTGATTTTGATGATTATTTTAGGCATGGATTGGTTAGCTCCTTATCATTCTGTATTAGATTATTTAGCTAAGACCATAACATTAGCTTCGCCAGGTATGCGAAGGATAGCTTGGAAGGGTATACTTCATTCAGGTCCTAAGAGGGTCATATTTTATGTTCAGGCTCATAAATTAATTTAAAGGGGATGTTTATATTACTTGGACCATATTTATGACACCAGTGTTGTTTCGCCTCCTTTCTTAGATTATGTCTGTGTTGTCCATGAGTTTATGGATGTATTCCCTACGAATTTGTTCGGTAGGCCTTTAGATCGAGATATTAATTTCAGTATTGATGTTGAGCCGGGCACCAAGCCTATTTCTATTCCTCCTTATAGTATGGCCCCAGCAGAGTTCAAGGAACTAAAGGATCAATTGCAGGAGTTGTTGGATAAGGGATTTATTCAACCTAGTAATTCACTTTAGGGTGCGCCTGTCTTGTTTACAAAGAGAAAAGATGGGTCTTTATGGATGTGAATTGATTATCGACAATTGAATAAAGTGACAGTTAAGAATAAGTATCCTCTTCCTCGCATCGATGATTTATTTGATCAACTTCAGGGTGTTGCGGTATTTTTGAAGATTAATTTATGGTTCGGTTATCACCAGTTGAGGATTAGATCTTCATATAGTCCGAAGACAGCTTTTCAGACTCGATAAGGTCATTATGAGTTATTGTTCATGTCTTTTGGGTTGACCTATGCCCCTACCGCATTCATGGAGTTGATGAACCAGGTGTTTCAATCATATCTTGACTCCTTTGTTATGGTATTTATAGATGATATCTTGGTTTATTCCAAGAGTGAGGTTGAGCATGAGAAGCATTTGTGGATTGTGCTTTAGAGATTGAGGGATGAAAAGTTGTATGCTAAGTTCTCTAAGTGCGAATTTTGGTTGGAGTCAGTTTCTTTATTGGGTCATGTGGTGACTAAGAAAGGTATTATGGTTGATCCAGCCAAGGTTGCAGCGGTTTATGATTGGTCTAGACCTACTTCGCTCACCAAGATTTAAAGTTTTATTGGCTTGGCCGAGTATTATCGATGTTTTATTAAGGGTTTCTCTTCCATTGCAGCTCCTTTGACTAAGTTGACTCAGAAAAAGATTTCCATCTAGTAGTCTGATGCTTGTGAGGTGAGCTTTCAAAAGCTCAAGAAATTCTTGACTTCAGCTCCTATATTGTCTTTGCCCAAGAAGGGCGTGGGCTTTATTGTCTTTTGTGATGCTTCAGGTGTTGGGTTAGGTGTTGTATTGATGCAGGAGGGCAAGGAAACTGCATATGCGTCTCATCAAGAATGAAGCCTCATGAGAGGATTTATCCTACCCATGATTTGGAGCTGTGCATAGTTGTGTTTGCCTTGAACTTGTGGAGGCACTACTTGTATGGAGTCCATTGTGAGATCTTCTTAGATCATCGTAGCCTTCAGTATTATTTTTTTACCAGCGAGATCTTCATATGAGACAGCTCCGTTGGCTTGAGTTGCTTAAGGATTATGACTTGACTATTCTCTATCATTCGGGCAAGGCTAATATGGTTGCAGATGCCTTGAGCCGAAAGTCTACTAGCGTGGGTAGCTTGGCGCATCTTTTGACCTAGAGAGGCTTTTGGCCTAAAAGATTCAGTTTTTAGCTAACCAGATAGTTAGTCTTGATATTTCAACACCGGGATGTGTTTTGGCATTTGTAAAGGCTAGATCTTCTTTGATGGAGCAGATTCAAGCTCACCAGTTTGACGATGTTGGGTTGAGGTTGATTCGAGATAAGATAATGAGTGGGGAGTCTAAGGAAGCCTCACTTGATTCAGATGGAGTTTTGAGGATTGGGAGCTGAGTTTGTATGCCAAAAGTGGAGATCGAATTAGGTTGATCTTGGAGGAGGCCCATTGTTCCAGATATTCTATCCATCCAGGTGTGACTAAGATATATCGTGATTTGAGGCAGTACTACTGGTGGAGTGGTATGAGGTGAGATATAGCAAATTTTATGACTCGTTGACTATGTTGTCAGCGGGTAAAGTCCAAGCATATGAGGCCTGGTGGATTGCTTTAGAGGTTACCCATTTTCGAGTGGAAGTGGGAATGGATCACCATGGACTTTGTGATTGGTTCACCTCGTATATCTTATGGTTCTGACAGCGCTTAGTTCATCGTGGATTGATTGACTAAGTCAGCTCCTTTTATTTTGGTTCAGGTCTCATTCAGTGCTGAGAAGTTAGCCCATGTCTTCATTCGTGAGATTATGCATCTGCATGGTGCGTCAGTGTCTATTATTTCAGATCGAGGTTTTATGTTCTCATCTCACTTTTGAAAGACTTTTCAGGATGAGTTATCATAGCATTTGACCCCCAGATTGATGGCCAGTCAGAGGCGGGCTATCCAGGTTTTGGAGGATATGCTTCACGCATGCGCGATGGATTTTGGTGGCCAGCGGGAGCAGAATTTAGCTTTTGTTGAGTTTGCATATAGTAATAGTTACCATTCCAGTATTAATATGGCTCGTTTTGAGCCGTTGTATGGTGGGCGTTTTCGCTCCCAGTAGGTTGGTTTGTTGTTTCAGAGGTGAGACCTCGAGATACGGACTTGCTTCGTGAGTATTTGGATAAAGTTTGGGTCTTTCAGGATAGACTTAGAGTGGCTCAGAGTATGCAGAAATGTTATGTTGATCGTAGACTTCATCCCTTGAGATTTGGTGTTGGTGATCATGTTTTCCTTCGAGTTTAACCCATGAAGGGTGTGATGAGGTTTGGGAAGAGAGGTAAGCTTAGCCCCAGGTATATTGGTCCATTTGAGATTCTTCGAACTGTTGGTGATGTGGATTATGAGTTAGCTTTTTCCCTTGATCTATCAGTTGTTCATCCAGTTTTCATGTTTCTATACTTCGTTGATATATTCTTGACGAGTCTCATGTCATTTGTTGGGAGTCAGTTTAGTTAGATGAGCGGTTATCCTTTGTTGAGGAGCCAGTTTCCATTTTGGCTAGGGATGTTAGGCGGTTGCACTTTAGAGTTATCCCTGTGGTTAAGGTCCAGTGGTGACATCAACCTATAGATGAAGCTACTTGGGATGTCAGTTCTAATATGCGTAGTTCTTGTTCCCAGCTCTTTGTTGATTCAGGTATTTCTTTTGCCTTAGTTCGAGGACGAACTAGATTTATAGTGGTGGATGATGTAACGACCTATAAATTTGATGAAATATGTGAAATTTATGATTTTATATGATTTGACTATTTTACCCATCCCCGTAGTTACATTATGATATTTCTAGGGTGTGGGAGTGATTGACATGATTTTCGATGCATTTTGGTATCATTTATGCAATATTGTGATTTTTTATGGCTTTGAGAGTCTTATTTTGGACTTATGTGGATATCTTTTGATTTGTGCGACAGACGACCAAATGAACTACGCCAGCAGTTCCAAAATATTGATTTTAGGCTAGGTGGACCTTTGGTTCGGGTCCCGGTGCACCCGAGATCATTTCGAGCTATTGGTCGGAAAGTTAGAAAATTGGAAATATGAGTGCGGGGGCCACATTTGATCGAAACGACCTTGGATGAAAAATATGACTTCGCCAGCAGATTCGGAATGTCGATTTTAGGGTGTTATCATGTTTGGTATGATTTTACAGCTTTTAAATCTCATTTCGACCCTCGGTTTGGAAAATTATAATTTCAGGTTTCGGGGGTCAACTTTGTGAAAACGATATTTTTTTTTGAAAATCTGAGATCGCCAACAAATCCGGAACGTTGAATTTAGTATGATTGCACAATTCGTTTGCATGTATCGAACTTCAAAAGAATCCCGGGCACCCCATCGAAGTTCGGAGTGGACTTTAAAATTAAAAAAGAAAATAGCAGATATTGCAGAAAAACAGCAGCTATTGCAGATTTTCACCCCTTTTTGATCCATTTTGCTCATTTTCATCTTGTCTCTTGAGAGTTAAACCCTAAAATATTGTGGGGGCTTAAAAGCAAAGTTTGTGTGAGCTTGAAAAGCTAGATTAACACATTTTTTCTTAGTTTTATTACAGATTAAAAGTAAGAATTCACGTTTTTCTTAGTAATTTCTTGATTAATTTCTCAAAACCTCAAAAATCTTAGGGCTTGATTTTAAACCCCATTTTCACTCTTTTTCACTTGAATAATATTTTTATCTTATATTTACTAGTTTTTCATCAATTTAACCTTCAAAACAACTCCGATTCTTGATTTTAACCCGGATTTCAAAAAATTTACCCGGTAAAGCTCAAAAATAATTTTTCTTCAATTTAAACCTAGTTTTTGACTCGATTTAACTTGAGTTTTCTGTTGTAGTTTCCTAAAAATATGGGGAACATGTTTTTGAAGTAAAGTTTCAATTTTTCCCTTTTTTTTCGGAAATCCATTTTGGGGGTTCGTTTTGACCCCGAACCAAAGTAGTCAATATGGGTGTCGATGATTTTGTTTTGACACATAGATTTCATATTTGATGTTTTTAGTGGAGTTCAGGATTGTTCGTGAAAAATACCTTATAAAATCCTTTCCATGGGATGTGCTGGAAAGGAGATATGAGATATGTGGATTGTATACGAGTTGAAGAACCCCCCATGGGTCCTGCATTGGGAGGCTTGCCTCCGTAGGTGTATACGGGGATTGCGCGACGATCCCAGAGGTTGTGCGATGACCTCGTGCATCATCATCATCATTATATACATTGCACTTACTTTATTGTGTTATGTTGTGTTGTATTGACATATTGACTTGTCATCTATGTATTTATCGTATCTTCTTTTACTTGTATTTGATGATCTTGTATATGCATGTTCCCCTTATTTTTTTTATATATGATGTAATACGTACTTTTGTTCTATCTTGGTGTGATGTTGCAATATATTTGAGATATATTAGAACTGTTAGTGCAAGCGGTATGGGCTACCATTGTGGGACATTTTCTTATTGCAGGTGATGTGCCCTTAGTGTATATTTTGTATGCTTTATTTACTACTTTGTTTGGTCGGCCTATGATACCTACTGAGTACAAGTGGACCGTACGCATGCCTACTACGCCCTTTCGGTGCAGGTCCTAGCTCGAGTGCACCTCAGCTTGCTTGACTCGGGCGATTGTTGGAGCTTCCAAGGTAGCGGTTGGACATTCATGCATCCGAAAGTCACCTCTATCTTTCTACAGTAGTTATGTATTTATTAGTATTCAGAGACAGATATTATTCGTTTGTGGTTATTTTTCCAATGCATTTGACTCTTGGATTGAATTAGTAGTTCTTACACTATTGACACCTGGTTTTGGGCATGATTGGTATTTTGGATAAGTTCTTTCCGTATTGTTATGATCATTTATATGGTTCGGCTTCGTTCTAGAAGTCTTACCTTGGAATATTTCTGTCTTTTTCTCTTTTCGTATCAATTTGGGTGATAAGCTTACTTTTCAAGGTACGCTGCGACAAGGGCCATCATGACCCTGATTTTAGGTCGTGACAAGTTCGTTTGACCATTATTATATATGCATATCTCTCTCTCTCTCTCTCTCTCTATATATATATATATATATATATATATACATATATATATATATACATACTTCTAAGCATGTTTCTACCAACTAAATTGTCCCTCCATTTGTTTGTTTCATCGTAGCCATCTTTTGCTGCAACACTTTCCCCTATTTTCTTATTTTCATCACTAAGAAAGCAATCAAATACCATTACACTCACCAGTAAAGAAAAACAATCAAACAAAACAACACCACTTTCGTCACATAACTTTCAACAAACCATTAAAGAATTTAGTTTGAAAGTTCTTTCAATTTCGACTAATTCAAAATTTCCTCTAAATACTTCCAAATTTTACATATGAGATTCTCTAGACATTTCAAGTCTTTTGATATAATCGGATATAACATATAAATATATAAATTATAATTATTTAGTAACCCTAAATCCCACTACAACACAATATATCTATTGCTACGAAATATAAGCTGTGAATTTAAAAATTGTAGCTATTACTTAGTAATAGCCACAAAAATTCAAATCCCATAGCTATTTACAAATTTGTAAAATTTCTTAGCCGCGAAAATTAAACCAACAAACCTAATTCTTTATTGTTGCTACAATTACTAACAATCATGGTAATAGTTGCTTAAATACCTACAACTTTATTGCTACAATAAAATTTGATAGTTGATAATAAGTTTTTATCACGCGATAAAAATTACTATAGCAATAATGACCTTTTAGCTACAATAACTATCTGCAACAAGATATTGTAGCTAAATAATTTTTTTTGCTTCAAGTTATAAAAATTGTGGCAATAGTTAAATGATATGGCCACGTTTTTTTCTGCTATAAAAAAAATTATACCTAATTATTAATTTTTGGCACGAGTTAAAACTTATGCAGTAATAATAACCTTTTAGCCACAATAAATTATTTAAAATATAATTTTGTGACTATTATTTTCTTCATGTTAGTAAAGATCATTGCAATAGTTAAATGATATAGCCATATATTTTTAGCTATAGTAAAATTTCATAGTTAATAATTAATATTGACACGTGCTTAAACTTATTGTAGCAATAACGACCTTTTAGAAGTAAAAGAATTATTTAAAATAAATTATTGAAGTTATAAATATTGTTGCTTTGAGTACTAAAAATTCATGGCAATAGATGACTTAATAATAGCTAATTATTTTTCATGACGAAATAATTAAGCCATAAATTTATTATTGTTGACTAAATTTTGCAGCTAATAATTATTTTTTATGACAAGCTGAAGTTTGTTATAATATTACTAATATAGATTAATTGGATATGATAATCGTTTGATTTGATCTAATACTACATGTCAACATGTGAATTTCAAATATAATTACTAAATATGTGATTATATCTAAGTAATTTTAATTATCTAATTATATTGAACTTAAATATAACTTCGCTAAGTCTCACTGAAGCTTAAAGAAATATTATATTTATCAATCTAATATGATAAGAGGTGTTAATCGTACGATTTAATTCAATTTTACATTTTGTAAATCTTAAATATAATGTAAATAAATACCTAATTATATTTATTTCGAGTAAATAACCATGTCAAATTTTAGCTAAACTTCAATAAATTTCATTCAAACTTCATCCCGACTAATTGTTTTTGAAATTATTATTTGACTCAAATATATTTATCAATTTTAGTATAATTAGAGGTATTTATCATTCTACTGATCGATTCAAATTCAGTTTTATAAGATCCTACATATAAGTTTCAAATATATATATATATATGTCTAAATTAAATTTGAAGTAACAAAATCAAATATAGAAAAGAAAGATAATCTTCAACCATTGACAATTTATATAACAACTTATAATTTCAAACTTATCAACTAACTTCTTTTACTTATTCAACGTTGTATTTTATCTTGTTGCAACATGGTGTTTTTGAATGTTACTTGCACTTTTTTAAATATATATAATTATTTTTTTATTGAAAATTATAAAGATATTTTTTATGCTTAGTACTTTATTACTTTAAAATTAGCATTTTTTTTCATATGTAAGCACTTATTTCTTTCAAAAGTATTCATAAAAACTTTATTAATTGTTGAGGTAGTATGTATACTAATATTTGTATTCGCGGGATATACAAACATTATTAAAAAGTGTGAAAATTAAATCTTTAACATAAAAAAATTAAAACTTTTTTAACATATTAAACTATATTTATTTATGTTGTTTTATTCAATAAAATTTAATTTAAATTATAATATTTACATTATCTATCCCCTTTTTTGTAATTTCTACACATAATATTTAAATGGGTTTTTAATTTAATTTTAAACCTTTAATTAATTAACGTCACACTTTATCCAAACATGCAATATAAATTTGTCTAGAAATTTTTTAAAAAAAATTTATACTTTGGTGAAAATAATTAATACACGTATACTAATAAAGATAGAGACATTGACAATTTTAACTTTTTTAAAATAAATTCTATTATTGACAGTTTTATTTTTTTGAATTTTTTATTTTAAACTTGATATATTAAGTCACATAGGTTATATAATTTTTATATTTTGAATTTAAATTAAAAATTAAAATTTAATGTTCATAACTTTTTTTAAATTCAAGTTGAAATAACCGAACATTGTAGAAGTATGATTCCTCTATGATAGGACATTTTAATTTGGATTTAAATTTTACGTTGTTGATATAAAAAATCTGAATTGACTTTTTGTTTATAATTTTAATTGTAAAATAATTTTCAAACTTAAAATTTCATGGTCATGATATTGTCATCACAATACTGCTTTGTGTCTCCTTACTATTATAGTAGAAATAAGCTAATTTTCAACACGTCTGCTTCAGTAGGCTGCTTGTTTCATGATTTACTATATCACTCCTAATTAATTATTTTAAGTTATTTATATATTAAAAAATTAATAATATTTAATTAAAAATAGATATATTTATGACATGTCTATTTCCGTTGCTTCAACTGTGATTTTACTATATCAACCCTAATTAATTATTACAAGTCATTTATTTATTGAAAGATTAATAATATCCAATCCATTATTTTACTATATAACCGGTAATTAATTATTATAACTCATTTATGCATAAAAAATAAATAATATTTAATTAAAAAGATAAAATAAACATTTTATGACACATTCACTTCAATTGCTTCAACCGTAATTTTACTATATCACCCTTAATTAATTATTAAAAAAATATATATTTAATAAAATAAATAAATTAGATATTTATGACATATCTGTTTCAGCTGCTTCAACTGTAATTTTACTATATCACCCCTAATTAATTCTTATAATTCATCTAAATATTAAAAATTAATAATATTTAATAAAAACTATAAAATAGACATAAAATGACAAATTAATTCTTGACTTTTTAAATTTACTTGACGTCTTATATTAGACTCACTTAAATTTTTTTCACAAATATTTTTATAGTATTTTGCTATATCACTTCCCATTAGTTGTTGTAAGTCATTTATAGCTGCTTCGTTGCTTCAAGTGAATTTAATATATCACTCCTAATTAATTATTGTGTCATCTACGCATTGTGCCACTTAAATAGACATTTGTGATTTATCACCTCACTTATAAAGGATGATAATCAGATCAACATGTTTGCTTGTGTTGCCTACTTACATATTTCCTTTTACATTTGTTTGTTTTACTTTTTTTTTTAATTTGTTATAGATTTGAGAATTACGTAAAATTATTATAAATCATAATAATTAACAACTTAAAATAATTAAAAAGAAGTAAAAAAAAATTAGTTGACTCTCTAAATTTTACTACTGCACATAAATTGGGACAGAAGAAAAAGTACTATAAATTACAATAATTAATAATTTAAAATATTTAAAAATTTAGTTAACTCTTAAAATTATATCAATATCACATAAATTGAGACAGAAGGTGTAACATATACTATTTAAAAATTGCGTAAAAAAATATTATAAACCATAATAATTAACCTAAAAATATACTTCACGTTGGGCCCGTGCTAACATGGGTCATATCACCCCTAGTACTCTGTATAAATAGGTTAATAGCCTTATTTTGTTTTTAAAATTTTATATTTTAAACTTAATATTTAAGTCATATAACTCATTTAAAATTTCTATAAGTTTAATATTTCACTTAAAATGTAAGTTAAAATTCCTAGCCATTTCTGATTTAAAGTGAAGTAATCGAATATTGTGAAAGTATAATTTCACCAATAGAATTAGGACACTTTAATATGAATTTAAATTCACATTATAGATATTAAAAAAATGAATTGAAGTTTAATTTTTTTTTTAAATTCCTACCTTAATATAATGTCCAAACTTAAATTATATAACAATTGACACTTGTCATTACAATATTATTTTGTTTCTCCTACTATATATAGATAGATTATATAGATTTTCAAATATTAACAATTTTTATTTGAAATTTCAATCTATATAAGTCATTTTAAATCCGAATAGTTTCCAAAATTTTCAATTCAAATTAAAAAATAATAATTCAAACTTAATAATAATCATAAATTTAATTATACACTATAAATTAATTTTTTTTTTTTAAATATGGAGTGTATAGCAAATTAATAACAGAGTTATAAAGGACCAAAAAACTGGAAAAGAAATATATTTTTAAAAATAATATTTATATCATATAAATACTTGACTTTTCTCATTAACTTAAAGTAAAGTATACATAATTTTACTATGTATTTTATTATTATTTTTATTATATAATTTTGTTCTTTATATTTGTTAATTAAATAATAATAGCATTTGTACCTAGGAAAAAATAATAATATAATAATAATAATTTGAAAAAAAAAAAAACACAAAAACCAATTGAACAATTAAAAACATTTTCAAAACTAACCTCCCACTACCGCCACACCTTTTCCCCAATTTTCCCCAAAAATTAAAAATTACCAAAAATGAAAAGATTCCCTTCGAAAATTTTAAAATTAAATAAATTAACATAATCTCCCTTTTTATTTAACAACCCTAATCTCTCTTTCTCCTTTTCCATTCCTTCTCTGTTCCGACACCCTTCCTGCCCTCATGCTTTCATATTCTCATCTATTTAATTTAATTGATTTTTCTAGTATTGATGTTTGCCTAACTACTTTTTTTTTAGGTTTTAAACATGAAATTCTTCAAGTAAATGAGATAAGTTTTTACTATATGAATATTGCATTGGATTGTGTAGTTTTTATAAAAAATCGATGTCAAGGTTGCTTGTGTGGGTATTAGAATTGATATGAAATTTGAGATTTATATTTACAGACTAGAAAAATTGACCGCATTTCCTCGATCAATTTTATATTTTCTTTAGATTTATTTATTTTGTGGTCTTCCCAGCACTTCATGCTTCTATGTAGTAAGTATATAAGTAGTATATAGAAAAATAGAAAAGACATATATAGTTATCGTCAATAAATTGTCCCATGTTCAATCCGCAATCATTGTCTGTACAGGAAACCTTAAAGACGCATTACAAACTTCCCTCTTACCATCACCATCAGCACTTCAATAGTATCTCTCGTATGAAGACAGTGAGCTCACAATACTCTGGTGCTCCTTCTGAAACTCTTTAAGCTCAACCATATCACAAACTTTGAAACAATTTTAGAAATTACAACACATTATGCTCAAATATGTAGGCAACACATTCTACTGCACTTGCGAGAGCCTTCTTAACATAAGTATTGCGGTGTTTTGAATCTCCGTATTTGATGCAATCAACGATGTTTGGCTCAATAGGCATAATCTTCTAATTTTTAGGGTATTCAATGCAAGTAAAACGACTCCAATAAGGCTCTGAACATAGTCAGAAGGCCTTGAGCAACTCAATTTAAATAATGCTTCGGATAAAAAAAATCAATTCTCAATGTCGTGATGTTTCCTTCATCTATCCACAATATGCAGTTGGTCCTAATAAGAAAAGGTATTACAGCCAGCCCTGCTCGCAACCTACTCATGATAAATAGAGCTATTAAAGCTTAAACATATATAGATCCCTATTCGGCTAATTCAGATGATATTCCACAAGAAAGAAATCAAAAAGATTTCAGAAACTCCAGTTAAATAGTAAATAAAAACTTAGGAAAACTCACAAGTCCGTTATCACAATGTTAGACCCCTTGTTGACCTTCTTGATGAATGATATCTTCAAAGCCACTATTTCCGCTTCCACTTTCTTCGGATTTCTCACAAGATTCCTTACTTTATTCGGCAAATCTTCCAAACTGAAATATACCAGAAGAACATATGTCGTAGGTGTAAGAACACATATCTGAAGATCTTTTTCATATCTTCCCTAGGAAGGTCTGAGTTAAATGATTTCATGTACAAAAAAGAAAAGACGAAAGTAAGTAAAATTTAGTTGTATTTTAGTTATTACCCATGTCATTCTAATCTATTTATCTCGACAAGCTTGTTTCCGAGATAGAGCAATTTGAAACATTAGAATGGCAGTAGAAATACAACATGATGCGTGTAATGATAAGACACAGTTCATTATGTTTTCTACTTTCCGTAGAGGATAGCAATACAAAATATAAACTTGAAGAAACCCAACTTACAGGATTTGAATCATCTTGTTTTTAGCACTAGATGGAAGACGGGGAATTCCAGCCTTATCCTTGTCCTTCTCTATTCTAATTAATATCAATCAAGATGTAATTATTAGAACACATATTGTCCAGTGTTGAGCAGGAGTTAGTTCACCTGAAAATTGCATTCCAAATCTTACTTCCTAAAATTAACAGGAAAATGAAAATGGGTAATAAAGCTACGAATGACTAACTTGGTGTCAAGATAATGCTATTAAAACAAATTGAACACAATTTCAAGTATGATAATGATTTCAGTCACTCAAGATAACGGAATGAACCAACCTACCAAGCCGATCTAACTATATACAGGGAGAGGGGAGGCTTATGGAAGAAGCTTGTGAAAAGTGATATTTAGTTTATTTGAGCAGGCGATCACTTGAGTAGCGCCAACTGTGCCACTATTAAAGAGATGCCTTCAGGTCATTGAAGTTTAAAAACTGTTAGTACTTGCATACTGTCATCTTAGTCTAATTAACTAATTCCCCATTCTGGAGAATGTATATAAGATATTCTAAAGAAAATTTATTTTAAATGCATGACTAATAAACACAAGATATCTGCATTTTTTCCATTCGTACCATCATAGAATTGACTATGTTAAAGACAAATGAGCATTGCATTCTCATCTGCTAGGTATTGGTTCTAGTGACATAGATGAGCTCATCGAGAAGTTTCATAGTGTAATAAATATTATGATTAGAACCATTGGGAGTACTACTTTTACATACTTTAGGAGATTTCTCCTGATTACGACATCTACTTTCCAATGCTCCAAAACTATGCATAAGAGTTTTTTTGGGGGTTTACATTAGTACTACTTTCACAATGGTCTAAAACGACAAATTAAGGGAGATAGTCAAGAGTAAGAAAATCCATCCAATTACCCTTGTAACCACGAAAGCTAAAAGAGAGAGCGGAGAAGATAGAGAGAAGTAGAAGATAGGCCAGGAATAATGTGCCACCAGCCACTGCAATAACAGTTGGATCAGTTGATGAAATGGTTTCAACTGTGGATGAGGCAATTGGTTTGGCCCCTTCGATCACCTTGGATGTTTGTTGAGCTGCATCAACTACTGTTTGCAACTAAAAAATCATTTATCTCTTACAAATGAGTAAAAAAAAGACGAAACTCAAATACAACAACACGGAGAAGTCCACGAATATCATTATCATGGACAAAAATAAGAACAAAGCACCGAAAACTGTTTTGTTCTATATCTAGTGCTAGTAGCTTTACCAACCAAGATACCGTTTCCTCCCACGTGTTTCTTTATAAGTAAATTTCTCTGGTCAAAAATCGACGTAACGGATAGCTGCAAAGTTATTCACATTGCACATATGAATTTAACTGACTTAAAGCATGTGAAATAAGAACTTTATAGCCAAACCTTAGTTGCAGTCAAAGCAGAAGATGATAGAAAATTCTGGAGGTCATCCCATGCTTTTTGGGGATATTGCTTTAGATTACCATCGATGGGGTTCATGCACCTCCATAGGTTCTCATTTTTTCAAAAATATAATTGCAAAGCACCTAACTTTCGCATAACCACAAGTTGTTGTTCTACTGCACTTGCGAGAGCCTTCTTAACGTCAATATTGTGGTGTTTTGGATTTCCATATTTGATGCAATCAACGATGTTTGGATCAGTAGGCATAATCTTCTCAATGACAAATTCCAACGAAATTTGAAGAAAATTGGAAAAGATGGAAGGTACAAAATTAAACATTGACAAATTACAACGAAATTAAACACTTACCATCAAAATCATACACTCTCACAAGCCGCTAGCAACACAGAGAGAAGAATTAACAATGTATGTGCTCAAATAAGAGATGAAGAAAGCAAATGGAGCTTTCATTTTTTTTTTAGAAGAATTGTTAACGATACCTGGTGAAGGGAATATGAGAAGACCAGGATTGTATGAAGCAATAATTTTTTTTTGTTGTTGTTGCTGCGTGTAAATCTGAAATTAAATGAGATTTAGTAAATTTATTAAGAAATAAATGGGTAGAATTAAAACAAAAAGAAATTAATTTGAAAAAAAAACTTTAAAAAAAATTAGAAATTAGATAAATAGGAATGATGGATTTTGAGGCATGCCACATCAGCATGCCTCTAATCCTCTTTTATATATATATATATATATATATATATATATATATATATATATATATATATATATATATATATATATAATTTGGTTGCTTTGTATTTTTTTCTTACTTATTTAATTTGGTTGCTTTGTATTTTTTATTTTTTTTTATTTGTTAATTTTGGTAAAAAAATTATCTAAGATATATTTTTTCTCTTTAAATTCTATGTATGCACACACTTACATGTAATGATTCTTATTTTCTTGGTGTTAACATATTTTATTATTATTAACAGGTGTAATAGTAGAATAAGAGTAAATAAATGACAAATTAAGACGGATATTGATCAAACTAAGGTTCGATTAAAGACCGTTGAAGGAGAGATTATGAAGCATGGATTCAAGTAAGATGGTGTTATAAAAGAGTTGTAAAATGCAATTATATGTAACTTTTGTTACTAACAAAGCTTGTGGAAGATTCTTTAAATTATAGTAATATAAATGTTGAAATTTACTTTGAAATTTTTTTTTAGTTTTCATTATATTATACAAATTCTTATAGTTGATAATGGTTATGACAATTCTCCTCAATTTATAGTAATATTTATAGTTATGACTAAACCTAAATATAATAATTAAAAAAATGACTATTTTTCACTTTTCATTGCTAACTCAAATGAGGTATGCATTTTGTAGCAAAAATAAATAAATTTTTAGCTACGTCACAAAAATCTTTGTGGCAACTACTCAAGTGTATAGCTATATATTTTTTATTTGGTAGCTAAATATAAGTATTGTTAACATGAAATTGAAATATAAAATAGCTTCACATTTTAAATATCATAGCAAATAAGTCAAGTCTTTTGCTACAATAGAAGACATTGTGGCTATAATATAAAATTACTATAGATTTTATTTGTCATAGCAAAAAAGTAAAATTATTTACCAAAAATATATGCTTCGTGGCAAAAAAAAAAATTATCATAGCAATTAAAACATAATTTTTTTTGTACCTATAAGTATTAGCAGTTAGCCGCGGACCATGTAAAGTCTGTAGCTAACCTTTAGTTACACCGCTTCTTTCTACGAATGCTACGAAAAAAAATTGATGGCTAAAGTGTTTAACCATAGAACTTTTCACATTTAGTTATGATGTATTCTAAAATATGCATTTTGTTGTTGTGTCCTAATATACTTCTTTGCTTTAGACCCTAACATTAACGTGAAGGCTGCAGTTAGGGGTGTTCACGGTTTGATTTTTAACCAAACCGAACCGCGATTCAAACCAATCCGATTAAAAAAATTAATATTTGGTTTGGTTTGGTTTTGAATTTTAAGAAACCGATACTAATCTAGTTTGGTTTGATTTTACTCTAAAATAACCAATAAAATCACCAAATCGAACTGATATATATATATATTATAATTATTTATATATTATTCATAAATACAATCTAAATATTTTTTACATTTTATATTTTAATCATGATTTAACTTTAATCGTAACGCATTCAGTCATATGTCTACATCCAGTTGACAGTACCTTATGAGATTCTAAATGAATTTCGCATTTTGAATGACAAATTATACTAATTGTGAAAATAATATCTTGTTGTATATTGAATTTTACACCTGTGATTCATTAGACTATAGACAATCACTAATTTTAACTTTCTTTTTTAACCTTGTTGAGCAAGAAGTTTATGTGTTCACCTTTTGAGGGGTTTACCATATCATTCTGTTAAATATTGCTTTTAATTTTTTTTAGAAGCGTTCATATGGCGTATAACACTCAGTTGACATCGTAGTTTCAAGGTTGAGATACAACACTCGGTTGACATCTCATATGTTAGATTGGATTTGTTTTTAAAATTTTTTACTTTTATCATTAGCTAAAGTTATAAACCAAAAAATCGAACCAAACTGAACTAATATGATTAATACAAGAAAATAATATGATTATTCTTTCTAGACCCTCTTTTGATTAGAGTGTTTATCCTATCTCTATTTTCCATTAGATGTTTTACTAATTTTCGTGATGATTGAATCAATTAAATCAATATGTTCGAATTTCTGAAAATGAAATGTTTGAAAAGTTTATAACTTTTTGGGTATTTGATTTCAGCAAATTGTCAACTGCATCAGAGCCGAAATTATTGTAAAGCTCTCGATTTTTCAATCAAAGATGACAAGTTATTATGAATTTTTCATATGTGTGTGTGTTTATCTATGTGAATATTTATCTTATACTTTTTGATTTCTTGCAAAACTGTATTTTTACCCTTTTAGATTCATAGCAGGAATATAAATCTTGTTAAAGATATATATCCGCTATTTCTTGATAGGTTACATGATTCATTATATTCTTTTGCGTTACTGTATTTTTGTATGAATGTTGCACTGTTTATTATACTAGTATGCACCATTGCTTAACAGGTGATCAAATGTGTTGCTGGCACTGTTTGTGCTTTTGTTAGATATATCATTAAGACTATTCTGGATACATAAAGATTTTGTCCTAATTAGTAGTACTAGTGGCCTTTTTAGGTTCATAGTAGGAATATAATTCTTTTTAGGTTTATGTTATAGTTATATCTTTTTAGGCCTTGTTAGTTGCATTTGAAACTTGACTCAAATTTGTTACAGAAATAAAGAGGGGCATCTTACACACTGAATAGAATTTGCAAATTTATACAATTTTATTGGCTTTCATTTTTTTCATTTTCAAATTATGTTGATTAGTGTTGTTGTTTAAAATTATGTTTAGTTGTGTGTTAATTCTTATTTTGAGCAATCAGATTCTGAGAAATGCATATGTGTTTGTACTAATTGTAATTTAATTTATGTTTAATCAGCATGTAGATGTGATAATGTATTATTTGCTAAAAAATTAAAGTACAGTGTGATGAGGTTGATTACATATACAACTACTGATGTATTCCTCATTGAATGGCTTCATTTAATTGAACAACAGTGATTGAGTTTGAACAAAGACATTAGGTGTATCAATCCCCAACACCATGTTAACCAGTACATTATGGGTTACAAAATGCCTGTCAATGTACCCTGGCATTTTGTTGATAATATCATCATTCCTGTAAATTTTAGTGATTCATTTCATTAGATATTGGTTGTCTTTCGAATTAGACATAGGTGTTTGTACGTTTATGATTCATTGATGGGAGATGTTGTGCATTCAAAGAATGTTATTGATCATGTTCAATCTCTTTCTACCATGATACCTATGTATTTTCTTGCCACTAATTTTATAATAAACGAGCGAATGTTGAGTGGTATCGTGAATCTGGATACATTGATAAGTCTATGAATGACCTATTGGAGTATGTCATTGTGAAGAATGTACCATAACAGGACCCACAATCTAAGTATGTTACAATTATATTATTTTTTTTATTTATGTTAATATATATGTCCCTTGCTAAATGATTTTTTTATTTCTATTTCAGTGACCGTGACATGTTTGTATATGCCTTTGTTGAGTTTGTTATCCACATAGTATTTGATATTTTCAATAATGTATTTGGTGCTTCAAACCATCGACTCCGATGTTGTGCACTGCTATGGAATTATGCTAGACGAAAGCAGAATAATGGAGCAATCAGTGAAAGTGAAGTAACTGAAAATGTTACTAGCAAGCATGGTGGTTTCGAAAGATCCAGGAAGTTGTTTCAAAAATTCAAGGACGCGATTATTTCAGTCACAAAACAAGATTACACTAAACTTTTTGGTTTAGTTATTGTGTTTTGTCTGATTCTTTGTTATTTAAATTTAGTAGGTTCAGAAATTATTTTATTCAGTTAATATTGTGTTAAACTTTACTAATTATGTTTTGTCACTTGTTAGAAAGTGACTGAATGATTTTTTTGTTATCAAGTTTTATGTTATTGTTTTTTATTTTTTGATCTTTTATATGAAACAATCTTTTTAAGTTCATGTTAAATATTGTATATGTTTTGTTTATTGTATATTATCTTTTTTGCAACATCAATAATTTTGTAATTAAACCATTGAATTCAAATTGCATATAGTAGATGAGCAAAAATCTTTAGTCGTCTGTATGTTATTTGCTATCATATATAATTAACATTAATTTGATTATTTTTTCATTTTAGTGTAATTATTCTAATGCTACACACAACTAATAATCAAAGTATACATAAACAAACTTTACCATCATAATGAAAGTGACTGCAACACATTGAAACTGTACAAAAAAAAATATTGAAAATGATAAAAACAACAACAGCATGTAAATAATTCATGGTAATCTTTTTCTATTACAACTCGGTCAACATCATAACTGATAAAGCAATCTAACATTAAAATAAATTAAGAAACACAGATTCCATCTTTCAGCAAGAGGTGCATGTTTGTGGCAAGTTGTTTTTATTGTGTCCTTCTCGATAACAGCTACTACACATAATCTTTGATCGTTTACACTTTTCTTCCTTTTGTGTTTTTCATCCTTCATAACATAGTCTTTCGGGAGATTTTTTTTGAATTCGGCGGCTATACAATTTCATCCAACACCTCATGTGGTATTTCTCATGTACTTTCACAAGAAAGAGGTTCAACTAGTATGGCATAAGCATCTTTAAAATTTTTATTGTTATAGTAAGGTGAGCAATAATTCTCGCCATGTTAATTTTTGACAGCCATAGCATGAGAGCATTGTATTTTATCTAATTGAAATTCGCCACAAATGCAGTTTCTACTTCACAAATAAATAATGAATTTTTTTTCCGTTAATTACAGTGCGAGAATTCTTTTGATGCTTTTACCTACATTCAAAATCAACTTTAATACATAAAACATAGAACATAAAATTTTAGTCATGTATACAAGCAACAGATGAATGACTTACTATCATTTTTTGCGATAGCATACGATTAGCGGTCAAAATATCATTATAGTTGACTGCTAAATCTGTTAATGTATTTTTTGCCTCCTCATGTCGTTTTACATTTCATGATTCAATCATTAACCTCATAAAATTCAATGTTGAAATCATGAGTAATCTTCTATATATTCTATTGGTGTTGTTGATGGATTTGGTTATGTTTGATGTCATCGTCCAAATTCATTTTACAGTAGAATAAACCCTTTTTCATTTGTGATAGTCAATTTTGAATAAACACCCATAACCCTCTTAATAATTTGGTCCACCCTTTTCATTACCTCTTTAAATTATTGTAGAGTATATGCCTTCATCATTGCAAAAAAAATTTATGCAGTTCTTCAAGATTCTTACGAAAGTTTACCTTATGTTGCACCACAAATGTCACATACATGCATGATGTGACAGATTGAGATATACTATTGATGTTGCCTTCCGTATGCTCTCGTTTCTATCGGACACTATACACATACCTTCCCTTTCATCATATGCAATTCTAAATTTCTCTAAAAATCATGTCCAACATGTAATATTTTAAAATTTAATCACTGCATAAACAAGGGATAGTATATGATCTGCATTAATAATATAGTTCATATAGTATGATGATTGATTAGTTAATCAAATTAGAAAAAATACATAAAAAATACCACTATTATATAGTTAACTCTCAAATTGAGATTTCATTCAAATTAAATATAAAAAATATTACCTCCTGGGTTTAACGTCCTTGCAATCAGCATAGTTCCACCGTAGAGTAATTTTAGAGATGCCTCATCGACTACAATAATTCTGCAATATTTTCATCCTCTAATTAAAGCGTTCAATGCAATAAAAGTAAAAAAGACTCTACTTTCATCATTTTTCTCCCAACCGATAATAGATCCAGGATAATGCTTTTCAAAATATACAAATAACCTGGTATCTTTTAATAGGACTCAGTAGGATCACTGCGTAACATATTAACTGATTTGATTTTTGCATTCATGCCTAATTATAATTTAGTGACACTCCACGGTCCTTCAATATATCAAAAACAATATCATTGGGAGTGTATATTCTTTTGGTGTCCGCACAATTACCTAAAATCAATCCAGCTACAAATTTTGTCATCTCTTGACGTCTTGCGTGTACTTGGTCCTTCATGTACGAATCTCACAATACTTTCTTTATCTTAAAAAAATTTGATTTGTTTATTCTTGAAAAACAAAGAAACCAAGTACAATCTTCCACCACACAAATCAAATAGTAGCTGTTTACATTTTCAGAAAACAACAACTGAAGAAATATATCCCATTCAATACACAAAAACATAACTTTAAAACTGCATTCATTGTTACCTGCTATCGTTTGATCTCTCTGTGTGATACAAAAATTGATTCACAGATACGTGAAACCTCGTAACATTAGACAATGCTTGTTTATCCTTGTAATTTTTCTTTACAACTATTTTGGTATGCGTTGCATCACCAATTATTTGAACGTGTTCTTCTTCAACTTTTTCAAAATCTGAAGTTATACCTATTAAACGAATGCAATCATTAAAAAATAAATTTATCCATTCTGAAAATCTTTTTATAGAACTCTGTTTTCTAAAACAAACTATTGATCTTTTGATAGGTTGTAATAGTTCTAATAATATATCCTTAGTTGTAACATACAATGAATATTTTATAAAAAGGCATAATACATAAATATGACCCTAAACTTGACACCAAATTATAACATTGACCTTAAACTTTGATAGTGCACAAATAGGACCTTTAACTATTCAAAACCTGAACAAATGAACTCCCCGATCCTATATGGCAAAATGTGTGTTGTAAACGCAAAACGGCGGGCGTTCAGCTTAAAATCTGAACCTTTCAATGATAAAAAATTGATAAAATGACTATAATGCCCTTATAAATTTTTTTTATATATATATTTAAATGACTTTTTCCTTTTATTTTTTTATTATTTTCAACTCAGTGATGAAAATGACATCTAATTTCTTTTGTCATTGCGGAAAAAGAGTAATATTAAAGATATCTTAATTAGGTGGGTCAGCCTCATACGGAAAAATCGTGCGGGTATCTCTATATATTATAAAGTAGAGGACGAATTTAAGTTATATAATTTATCTAAATATAATTTATTTAAATATTAAATTAAAGATGAAACTATACTAATAATAATAAAAATTATAGTTTTAATAAAATATTATTAAATTAACGTTATTAAAACGTTATTAAGAGCAGTAGTAGTAGTATATTAAATTAATGTTATTAAAACGTTATTAAATTAATATTATTAAAACGTTATTAACAAAATGTTATTAAATTAATATAATTTAAACGTTATTAAGAGAAGTAATAGTAGTATATTAAATTAACATTATTAAAACGTTATTAAAACGTTATTAATAAAGCTTTATTAGGATGAAAATTTTATTAAAATATTATTATTAATAATTAAGATAATCATAATAATAATAATTATTATTATTATTAGTCGTCGTAGTAGTATATTAATAGAAGCAATAGTAGTACGTAATATGTAGTAACAACAACGACAACAACAACGACAACGACAACGACAACGACAACGACAACAACAACAACAACAACAACAAGCAAAACGATGTCGTTTTAATTGATAGAAGCAAAACGGCGTCATTTTAATTGAAAGACAAAAGTCCTCCCATGTCAGCCCTTTTAATGACGTGGCACAGTATGATTGGATTACATATCCACATAGGCGCAAATGAGTTACACGCATGGAGGTTACAAAATTGGAGTGTTTATTTGTTCAGGTTTGGTATAGTTAAAGGGCTTACTTGTGCACTGTCAAAGTTTAAGGTTAATGTTATAATTTGGTGTCAAGTTTAGGGTCATATTTATGTATTATGCTTACAAAAAAATTTGCAACTGGTTTTTTTATCCAAACAGACCTTCACACTTGTGTCATTGTGTATGACCATTGGTGGACATCTGTCACTTAAAATGTAATTTATTTAAAGTTGATTTGAACTTGTGTCTATTCTGAGCCGTGTCGCAATTGCTTCTACCAAATCATTGTAGTTTGTGGTTCCATCATACATAATCCTGTCTATGCCAAAGTTTCTTGGCCTACCTATTGTGACAACAAACATTATACAACTTTTGATAATATTATGCTACTCATAATCATACACAATTGCACTATATCAGTTACTGTTTCAAGGTATTTTCATTATCTTAATATATAACTTTTAACACTTAATATTACACCATTGAAGAGAAATATGTGTGTGTGTGTGTGTTCTCTCTAAATGATTTTAAATAATACTATTGAATTCTTTAAATATTGAATGTGAAATAACTCATTGCTAATAATTTAACATATCTGAAGAATCTCATCTTCCTCCATGATGTATCATAATTGAATGCAAATTATCATAATTCATATTTGGATGTGTTGTTTCTTATTTATTTTACAAATTGCAGAACCTTTTCTTTCAATAAAAATTCCCAACAGATGCATAAACCAACAATAATTTATGAAATCTTTTTATTGAAAAAATATAATCTTATAGGAAAAAAAAAATAACGAACGTGTATGAAGATGGAATATAAATCGGGGTATTTAAAAAAGAAGAAAAAAAAAGGGTAAAAGAGAAATTTGGGGAATGTGATTAGTACCAATTATTAGGTAACCATATTTAAGGAAGAAATATTGTTGTTTAGTTATACTAAAACATTATTTTTCATTTTTTGTGCTGCTTTTAATACGATTTTTTTAAAACAAAAATATTTTTTATATATTTTTTTTAATGAAAGTTGCTATAACTTGAAAACTAAAAAGATTTGCTATAAGTTGCAATAAACAATCTAATAAGTTTATTTAAGTAATTTACTCAAAAAAAATTATCATGATTAAGGCCCAACCAACACAAATTGTGTGAGGGCATCATATATGTGTGACAAGTGTTCTTTCGGTGCCCACTGTCAGCAGCTATCTTTTTCACCTTCATTGCTTTATTTTATTAAATCCTTCTCTTTTTGTATTTCTATGTTTCACAAAAATTAAATAGGTATATATTTGACTAATAAGCCTTTTCAAGTTTTCAATGAGTAAAATAGTCTACTTTCATCTTCTCATTTTAAAACAACATAAAAAAAATAACTTTAAGGAAGAATTGGACTATAATAACATATTAAAAACTATGAGAGCTATTTACAAGTATAATTAAAACATAAAATCTTAACTTATTTTTCAATCTCAAATTACTTTTTTTTCTCTCTCTCTAACTTTTTTCTCTTTCATTCTTACTGAAAACTCATTGTTTCGTCAACTTTTCAATTTCAAATTACCTTTTTTCCTCTTTCTAACTCTTTTCTCATCCATTCTTACTAAAAACTCATTATTTCTCCAACTTTCTCCTTTTTGAAACTAGTTTTTTATTTCTAAATGTTCTATCTACTCCCAAATTTGTAAGTTTTCTATTCTCCTTTAATTTTAGTTTATTTTTTCAGAATGAAAAAAAATTGTCTATATATATGTAATCAATTGGATTAATAATCGGTCTGTCCATATATTGATCGGATCGATAAGCAGTCTGCCCATACATCTTTCAAATTGATAATCGATATGTCAGGTCGATAATCGATTTGTCCATATATCATTCGAATCGATAATCGATCCGTCGGATTGATAATCGATCTGTCCATATATAGGTCGGATCGATAATCGATATGTCTATATATCGATCGGATCTATAATAGATATATCCATCGCAAATTTAATTTTGGACTAATTTATAAAATGTGTAAAAGATTTTGGTGCGAGGGATTTTGTTTAAATTCTGTAAGTTGGTGATTTGTGGACTAATTTGTAACTTTTAAAACTTGTAAATTATTTTAAATTACAAATAAATTTAAATTTTTAAAAGTGAATCATTTTCTTAAAAAAAACTTGTAGTCTATTTAATTAAAAAGTAGACTTGAAGAAGTCATTTAACAAAAAACTCCTATTTAATTTTTGTGAAACATAGAAATACAAACAGAAAATGATTTAATAAAATAAAAAAATAAAAGTGAAAAAAAGAGTTGTTGACACTGGGCCTAAAAGAACACTTTTCACACATATATGGTACTCTCACACAACTTATGTTGGTTAAGCCTTAACCATGATACAATTTTTTCGAGAGTACCAAAGAAAGCAACTACATAGGGCATTAGAATATATTATATATCCGATGGATATAATTTCGACTATTTAAGTTATTTTCTAGTTATAAATTCAGAATTAATTCAATTATTAATACTTGATATTATATTTTTAAACTCTCAACTCATAAATTTCAAACCCTGTTGCGAATCATTCTATTCTCCTTTAATTTTAGTTTATTTTTTCAGAATGAAAAATTTTGTTTATATATATGTAATTGATCGGATCAATAATCGATCTTTCCATATATCGATCAGATTGATAAGCAATCTGCCCAAACATCGTTCAGATCGATAATCGATTTGTCCATATCGTTCGAATCGATAATCGATCCGTCGGATTGATAATCAATTTGTCGATATATAGGTCAGATCGATAATCAATACGTCTATATATCGATCGAATTGATAATAGATCTATCCATCGCAAATTAAATTTTGGACTAATTTGTAAAATGTGTAAAAGATTTTGGTAGGAGAGTTTTTATTTAAATTCTGTAAGTTGATGATTTGTGGACTAATTTATAACTTTTAAAACTTGTAAATTATTTTAAATTACAAATAAATTTAAATTTTTAAAAGTGGGTCATTTTATTAAAAACAATTATAGTCTATTTAATTAAAAAGAAGACTTGAAAAAGTCATTTAACAAGAATCCCTATTTAATTTTTGTGAAACATGAAAATACAAAAGAGAAGGATTTAATAAAATAAAGCAATGAATATATTAAGTAGACATTTAATTTCATTCCTCCCAAATATTAATTTATTCATTTTTACCTCACATTATCATACACCCCTGTAATTATAACCCACAAAAATATAAAAAAAAAATTATTTTAATAAATATTTAATAAATCAAATCCCTAATATTCTGTAACTCACCCACTCCCTACCCTTTCTACCCCATACCCCACATTTTTTTCAACAATATACACGCAGCATAACAGAAGGGAATAGAGGATAAAAAGGGAATTTCACTTAAAAAAGGGAGAGGGGACCACCATCGACTAAGGAACTCCATTTTGGGTGAGGGGGACCACATAAGCACACACTTTGACCTGGGGGGGATTTTTCTTTTCCATTAGATATATCACCATACGCACAACACAAAAAAAAGACACAGAAGACCCATATCACGGGACATAACCACAAAAGGAGGATCTTCCATTTTTCTTCTCCTCTTCGCCAGAGCACACACACGGAAGAAGTCGACATCACACCTCCACTCACAAAAAAAACACAGACTCACCATCCTCCTTTATACACACAGACTGCTCCACCAATATACACAGATACTCCACCAATATATACGGATCCTCTCCCAATTTCCATGGAATAGTTCATCGGAAGCACACTGCTCACACACCCATAAAAATCTCACTAAGTACACGCACTCACGAATTGGAAAAAGCAGAAAACAGAGGAAAATAAAGAGTAGATCGGATAACAGTGAGAGAAATCGAGAGAGGTGAGGGAGATTGGAGAAAAACAGAGATGCGAGAGAGAGATTGGGTGAGAGAAGTTAGAGATAGAGAGAGGACGACTGAGAGTTGAGAAATTCCCATGGCTCGATTTTTTTGATGACTGGTTTCCCATCGGAAAACTCAGTAAACCGGACGGAATTAGTGAAATCGTTCCCAAATCGACTGAAATTGATTGTTTGCGGTCTGATTCCGGTGACCTTCGCCGGAAATGGATGAGATAGAGTCGGGTCTACGAGAATTGGATCTGTCCGCTTGCTATTTCTCGATACAGAGTTGAATTTGTTGGTCGAGGTTCGAATTGAGATTTTCCGGGCGCACTATCTCCAATATATTGAAATCGATATTTGAGGTCCAATTCTTTGACTCCTTTTCGTTTTGTTTCGATTTGGTGCATTGATGTATGATTGTGTGTTGTTGGTTTGTGAATGGATGATCTTGTTGATATTTGATATTGGTTATCCATGAATAATTAATCATGATATGAATTTGATGTTGAGTTTGGATTATCGCTTTGTGTGAAAAGTAACGTATAAAAGAAAATTTGGGGTAGAATTGAGAAATTGATAAAAAGGGTGAATTTAAGTTAATTTTGGTTTATTGTTGTTTTGTTTAATTCGGAATAAATATCAAGTTTGTGAACTCGATAAGAGCATATTTTAGGCCGAAAGTTTAATAAGCAAAGTTTAGGTTCGGGTAGGTAAATTTAGGGATATAGTTGAATGTTGAAAGTTTGAATGTGCGTGTGAACGTTTTCTTCTATTTTATCGCATAAGGTTAGATGATGTATTCATTCGTCGGGGAATGCCTCGAGATTATATTGTACTTATTCACTCGGGAATGCCCCGAAATATTTTGTACTGGGAGGACATCCATGACGAAGGCCCAAAGCATTTGGTAAAGCATTGGAGCGTTGCTTAGGATTAGTGTAGGTTTACATTTCCGCATTTTTCTATTTTGGGACTGTATAATTGGACTGAACATTATATTTTTCGGGATTCATTTGTTTGTTGTTTGTTTTTTTTTTGTTTTTTTTTTTGTGTGTGTGGTTTATACATTTTGTAGTGTCAAATTAGCGGATATGCTCCCCAAAGCGATCGTGATCGATCCATGGGATCGAGGGGTGCCTAACGCCTTCCCTCGGTCAACAGAATTCCTTAATCGAAATCTCTGTTCGTAAAGCAGTTTAAAAGAGTCAAAAACAGTTTCGCAAAAGGATTTTCAAAGGGTGACTTGGCACACCCGTTATGTCAAGTGCGACTCTGATTTGATTATAAAATGAATTCTTTTCGGAACAGTTTTCATCTTTTGTAACTTTACTAATAAAAACCCTTTCAAACTTTAAAATCAAATCTTTTTGATTAAAAAAGGAGTGTGACATATAATATATGTGATGGATATAATTTTTAAATAGCGATTATTTAAGTTATTTTCTAGTTATACATTCAAAATTAATTCAATTATTAATACTTGATATTATATTTTTAAACTCTCAACTCATAAATTTCTAATCCTGTTGCGTATCATTTATTTAATTTAACTATAAATGATCTATCTGGCTTTGGCCTCCCTACTGAAGCAATTGAAAACTTATCTGAATGAAATCTTCAAATCAACCGTACATATTTTGAAATAAGTTATTCCATTATGTATATAGATAATTTATCTCACTATTATGATGTAAATGATTTTAAAATTAATTAAAATCACCAATAAAATATAGAATAATATAATTTTACATTTTATTTCAAAATTATTATACATTATAAGTGGTACCAAACGAATCCTGAATCCAGTAGTTTCTCCATTAACTTACCTGAGTGGATCTGTAAGAGCCAACTAAGATTTTGTTCAACTAACGATGCCAGATGATGTAATTGATTGATATGTCCTCGATGTCCAAGAGAAATCGGAATACAAGTTGAAAACTTAAATAAGAAAAAGATATACATGAGTATCCTCAAACTTGTCAAATATATTTCGAAAACTTGGCAGATGTCAGACTAACGTTACTACACTAATATTTATTTGTATTGAATATTTACTAATATATTTATTCATGTGATGCGCAAAATATATCAATATATGTATACATATACTAGATGATCAAGGCCCGTACTAAGCACGAGCCCATTATATTAATTTACAAACAAATGAAGATAAGCAAAAATGTACTTTTTATCGTTAATGAATATATAAAAAAATATAGTTTACAGACAAGGCAAGTTCCAATATGTCAGTAAGATCGTAGGTTCTCAACTTCTATATTTTCTTTTGGGCAATGCTGCTTTTGAGAGAAATTAGAAATAATGATTAAAAACTCATAAAAAAAAAAAAAAAAGATGATTGAGAATTTGCTTGCATCTAAGAGAGGGCAGTCTAGCTAATCATTACTACATGCTTGATATTATACAAAATGAATGGACATGCTTACTAAGTAAGCCAATGCCCAGCTATAAGCTGTAAGTGTGAACTAGGAATCAGTAATGACATAGAGCACGCTACCAGCAAAGATTGTACCCAGTGACACCCATGTTTTAATTGTTGGCCATGGTTGGTGCAAGTAGAGGATCTCTCCTATTGCAACAAAGATGGGGACAACTGATCTAAAGACAATAGAAGTATCAACATTGGAGCCACCCGCATATGAGGACTCCAGCTGCGCTTGTGAAATACTGCAATGCAGTTAGTGCCCCTGGGTAAGGAAATTTCATAACATCCCACTTGTTAATGATGGAGAGTAATGATCCTGATAGATGTTGGGTTCGAAATTGAGAGGGCGTCATGCAGAAGCTTAAATTTTACAAACCAAAAAGAAGATAAATCAGATGACAAAGAAAAATTATAATAAAAACATACTATTAATATGATTTGGTCAAATGATAAACATATTAAAAATTAATATTGAAAAAAAAAAGTAAAATTTTTTGGGAGAAAATCTCCCCCTACTAGACCAGACTCTTTTAACGACTACATTGTGGATGCTAATGCGTTATGGTATGAAAAGGGGGTCTTTTATTTATAGATATCAAAAACCTTTCCTAGAAGAAAGAGGTTAACCAAATATGAGAGAGTTTTATATTTTCCTTTCAGGAAAAGTAAGTAATTATGGTAACTTTTATTTTCCTTCCAGAAAAAGTATAATTTAATTTTGGTAAGAAAATCAGGGCAAAAATCTAACAAATCTTTGCTTTTTGGCTTAATTTTCTGGCAAAATATTCTTGATCCTCCTTCTTCACACGATCTTCATATGCACTGTTGCTTACCATGATTAAAAATTGATATGGGTTAAAAATTGAATCCCTATGCGTTAAAAATAAAAACATGGGTTGATATTATTGGAACCTTGTGTTATAAGTGACCAGGGTTGAAAGTGAAGCCTTGTGCATTGAAAGTGACCACAGGTTAAGCGTGGAGCTCATGCGTTAAAAATAAATGCACGAGTTGAAAAGAGCCCTATCATAAAAATAAGCAAGGGTTGAAAGTTGGAGCCCATAAACATGGGTTGAAAATTGATTTTGGTTTTAAAGATGGATTAGTAGCATGATTGTTGAAAATTTGTTTGAAACTTTTTATCCACATGTAGTATCTTGAACATATATCTTCATTATCATCAAATTGGTTGTAAATTGATTTTGAACCGCCTTGAACTTGTCTTCAACCTCGTTTCATCAAACCATTAGACCTTTGAATCGTAGGCTCTGATACCACTTGTTGGGTTCGAAATTGAGAGGCGTCATGAGGAAGCTTAAAGTTTGAAAACTAATATGATGATAATTCAGCTGGCACAAAACTAAACTAAAAAGGCATAATATTATTGATATAGTTTGACCAATCGACCTACATATTAAAAGATAAATAAAA
This sequence comes from Capsicum baccatum var. pendulum, assembly GCA_030864225.1. Taxonomy (NCBI): domain Eukaryota; kingdom Viridiplantae; phylum Streptophyta; class Magnoliopsida; order Solanales; family Solanaceae; genus Capsicum; species Capsicum baccatum. The sequence goes on along the minus strand of CM061560.1, from coordinate 230,239,025 downwards.
AATATAAAAAAACTATGAGAGAAAATCTCCCCATAAACAAGACTCATTAAGGACTAGATTGTGGATGCTATTGTGTTATGGTATGAGAAGGGTCTTCTATTTATAGATGTCAAAAACCTTTCCTCCAAGAAAGAGGTTAGCCAAATATGGGAGAGTTTTATATTTTTCTTTTAGGAAAAGTAAAAAGTAATTATGGTAACTTTTATGTTCCTTCCAATAAAAGTATAATTTAATTTTGATAAGAAAATCAGGGCAAAAATCCTAACAATAGATAGTATCGAGGAGCTACCCCATAAACTGATGCTTGCTGAAGTAAGCCACTATACCAAGTCGACGGGAGACTGGTAGGTGGTGGTGAAGAAGCATCCGAAGACTTCCTGGCGTCTCCATCTTGAGGATTTTCCACATTATTTGGCATCTATATCTAAATTATCAAAAATACATGACATTTATAGTATAAGGAACTTAGAGTACAAGGAAGACCAAATAAAGAATAGACAAGGAAATTAGAGTACAAGGAAAATCTCATTGGAAAACAATTACAAAAAGACAGGCATCATAACTGAGTTTCAGTAATACAAAAATAAAACTGAGCATAAGTGACAGTTCAAAATCATTTTCCACAATGCAATAGTAATTCAAATTAGATAGAACGTCAACATTGATGGAAAATATTCAAGTGAGATAACTTAATTGCAGTAATGATGACTACATTGTTGTAGCGAAGAACCAAAAAATAGAAAGTAAATGTCATAGTAATATGACAATAAAGAAAACTATATGGTAGATCAATATAAAAGACGGTAATTACCTTCCCATTACATCATAAGTTCTAGCAACATTGATATAGATCCTTAATGTGTCTGTGTAAGACTTCATATACTCCTCTATAATATAGTGTAAGACCTCAATCTGGGCTTCGGTTCCTGCAATAGTGTTGTGTTGTCCTGGTGCATTTCGATACATTTTTATGGCCTTCTGAAGAAACTCGAGAGCTTGATTAGATTCGTAGATGAATTCATAGATAACAGATATATCGACAAGGCCACTCACAATCTCTTTTGAATTTCCAGGTCAAAAGTATAGCATAGCCTTAAGTAGCAATTTAATGCTGCTACAATGTGTAAACAGATAAAAAACTCTAAATTTCTTTTCCCCTTTGAAGAACTCTCAAATGATTCATGGCTCGAAGGGCTATTTCAAGAGATATTACTGCCAATCCTATTTTACAAAGGAGAATTCTTTTTAAGATGGACCAGCATCATTTCATTCACAACAGTAGAAGTCACACAAATGATGACAACAACTTGTTATGCTAAAAGATATGTCAGCTTTGTTTACCGTTTACCGTTTGCACAATCAAATGACTTTCTATCTTTTATGCATTTTTTCTATTTGTAGCTTGAATAATGCATCAGGAAGAACTTTTGAAACTCATCTAATAGTGACATTTCTGTTTTAACGTTGAAAACACCAACCTGTCAAGTAGAACAAAAGCATGTATAGATAATTTCTTTAGAAAAGGGACAACAGAAATTGTTAAAAGTTAAGCAGGAAAACAACACACTGTTACTGATATTCTGGAAATACGTAGTAGTAAGACAATTGGTAACAACTTTATGTAATGCTATGGTGGATGCAATACCTCTGAAAAGGCCGGGGATAGAATTCCGGGCACATAACAACAATAAAGTGTAAGATTTATTAACATTATTTTGTAGCACAAAAATTTTGCATAACTATTATGGTAACATAGTTGGTGACATTTTAGGCTTTACAGATTTTTTTCTGAAGGATAGAGAAATTATGTTTTCATGTAAATGCTTTTTATATTATTTCTTCATATACTATATTATATGTAGAATGGTCATCTGTCTTCTACTGTAGATGGTCGTATTAATATTTTGATATTTTTTGAAGTTTTGACTCTAGATAAAGCGACATAAAGTTGGCCATGTGAGAAAACTAATTCACGTAAATAAATTCCAACAAAATTCGATATTTGACGTTGAGCTTTATTTATTGTCATTGTAAAATATAATCGAATTAAAAATTATGTTCTTTTAAAAGCAACAGACGTATTTTCATTTGCTGATGTCATTAATGGTATTTTGGGAATAAATACATGTGTATTTTTAAAATCGCCGCTAGCAATAGTAGCACTAATAACATGCTTGTTAAAATTATTATATATTAATTATGTACATCATTCTTCATAAGGATTTAAATTTTGCTGTAATAAAACAGGACAATCTTTTTTCAAAGTCAACTTGTATGGGGAAAATTTGCAGGATTTAAGGTGTGTAAAAAATCTTCAAATTCACATTGGTCATTTGGTTCTATAGTTTCATCGATTGCAGTATAAACTTGAGCATTATTAAAAAGATAATGTATAAGCATGTCATTAATTTTATTAACAAAGTCATTTTTGATAGTTAAAATAATTCGTGAAGTCATAGAAGATGAAGCTGAGAAGACTACATTTATATTAGGATAAGTTTCTCTGAATAATTGATTAAGGCATTCTGTCTCATTTGTAAACGGGATAATAAAATCAGGGGGAGTTTGAATTTTATTGCTGTTGTTGGTTATCTCTTGTCCATTTCCAATTCACATTAGATATTCGCAGAAAGTAGGATCTTCTTTTGCTCGCATGTTTTTTTATAACTTTTCTAGTTGATTCCAAATAACGGAATATAATAGGCTCTCATGTATGAAATCTTCCCTCTTTTCATTACGAACAACGGGTAGTGTTTGTCTAAAGTTCCCATCAAAGACGACGACTTTTTCGCCAAACAGGCATGTTTTACTTGTTAAGTCCTTTAAAAGGATATCAAATGCTTGTATCATTTTATTTTTGGCCATGGAGACTTCATCCCAAATAATTAATTTTGAATCTCAAATTAGAGATGCTAATGAACTTTGTTTACTAATGTTGCAAGTAAAGTTACTGTCAATATCAATTGAAATTTTGAATTGCGCGTGTGCAGTTCAACCTCTGGAGAGAATTGAAGCTGCAACACCAGAGTTAGCAGTTGCTAAGGCTATAAATCTTTTTGATCTTACATTTGCCAATAAAACTCTATATAAAAATATTTTTTTGGTTCCTCCTGGACCGTCAACAAAAAAAAAACCTGATTTATTAGAATATACCTTATCAAGTATTATATTATATGCTATTTTTTATGTCTATTTAACTTTCTTTATAACAAAAGATCTTCTTCAGTAACTATTATGTTTCTCTCACAGAGAATATCTTTTGCTTTTATAGTTATTCTGAAAGGTGTAATATTTTCAGGAAAAAAGTTGAATTTCTTTATATTGTGTTCGAGAAAATGGTCTATTACCCTCCAACCTTTAGTCGAAATTTCAACTACACACTCAACCTTTAAAGGTGACCTATTACCCCTAAACTTATTTTTACCGAATTTATTACCCCCAGTTGCTGACCTGTCACTGGACGTGACTACACCCGTCCATGGGAGCGTCAGTTGACCCTATTTCACTTTAAATTCTTTTTTTCTGATTTCCATGTCATTATTTTTAATAATACAATAAATATTTTAATTATTACTTTTTCTTAATGAATTCTAATTGCCACGTCATGTCTTCTTCTTCTCTTTTTCAAAACAAAAATTTAAGAACTCATTAATGGAGTTCCTCATCTTCCTCATTAATGGGTTTCTCTGAAACTAAGAAATTCTTTTTTCTCCGAAACTAAAACCAAGAAACACTTGAACTAAGGAAACAATAAGATTTCTCCGATTAATGAATTCTTGAATGAAGAAGTTGGGGAACTCCGATTCAAAAAACTTAAAAAAATTCAAGAACTTCGATTTCCTCTCTTTTTGCTCAAGATCGCCATTAATGGGGAGCTCAAAGCTTCGAATTTTCACAATGTCATATATAATTTCCAACATAACCCATGTATAATTTTCAACCCATTTCTCCGATTTTCTCTATTTTTGCTTAAGATCCGCCATTAATGGCGAGCTCAAAGCTTTGAAATCTCCACAATGGGAAATAATTCACCATTAATGGCGATCTTGAGCAAAAAGAGATGAAATTGGGTTGAAGAACTTCATTAATCCACCATTCAAGAACTTCATTAATCCGCCATTCAAGAACTTCATTAACCCGCCATTCAAGAACTTCATTAATCCGCCATTTTTTCTCAAGAAGTTTATTTTTGACCCAAGAAGATGAAATTGGTTGAAGAAGAAAATGGAGCAAAATGAAAAATGGAAAAGAAAAAAGGAAATAATAAAGTTAAATAATTAATTTTTTTAGAGTAAACAAAAGAAAAAATGACGTGGCAATGACGTGGCAGCGCGTGCATCATGCCACATTTCAAATGACTAGTTGTCAGTTTTCGAGGGATAATAATTCCACTTTAAAATAGTTCAGGGGGATAATAATTCTACTTTAAAATAGTTCAGGGGGTAGTAGGTCACCTTTAAAGGTTGAGTGTGTAGTTGGGATTTGGGGTAAAGGTTGGGGGGGGGGGGCTTTTGACCATTTTCTCTATTGTGTCCTATTGAATGTAAAACTTCATTAATATGATATAGAACTGAATGTTTAATGTCTTTTGTTTTCATATTAGGTATTTATTTAAAATCTTCAGACATCGAATCTTTAAATATTTCCCATAGCTCTTTTGGATTTACAAGATTGCAGTAAACTAATAATGTGGCAAACAGACATCTTAGGCTATAAGGCATTTGATAGCCTGCAGCTTCGTGCAAACATTATATTAAACTTTTATTGGAATGCAGTAAGACTTTTTTCTCTGCAGCTTCTTTGAATGTATCATACTATATTCTATTAACTTTGCAGAGATCTTCATATGATTTAGGCCTTCTTACATTAGTCAAAAATAGTCTAAGATAACATCGTTCTCCTTTGGTTGGATGACACGTGACAATTCTACCAATGACATTACTGTGTCGTTGTCGACGTGACCATATTCTGTCTGTTGCTGACCATACAAAATGCCTGGAAAAGTCTTTATATAATAAGTTCAGTTCTATAACATGTTCATTTATTCTATTCATTTCACAAAATTCATTTAACATTGTTATTCTTATCATTGGATTATTTAGAATTTGATCAACATTTTGATTGCTTTTGAAAAATACATATTGGTGGCCTTTTAGATGTAGTTGAAGTTGGTATACAGTTGGTATCATTTCACTGATAGCAAAAGCGAACAAACGCCATGCAACTTCTGGAGGAGAAACCCATCTGGCGGATTGATATGCTTTTATTTCTTCTACTTCTATATTTGAGTCACCATTATGCACATGAAATGCAATTTTGTCATGGACTTTACAAATATATTTATAGATGTATTTGACAACCTTAATGTCTGAACATATTTCAACATTAATATGACCGCTGAATTTTCGCAGTAAATAGGGATTGTAGGGTACCACCCAAGTATTGTCAATTTTGTATTGCTTTAGTTCTATTGGTGCTTCTATTTTTCATCTTCTGTAAATGGGTTAAGAATTTGTTTCTTTCATTGTTTGTTCTGAAAGGTTTTAGGATATTTAAATTTGCAAGAGTTTTTTGTCATGCAAGGACATGTTGGATTTAAATAGCCACAAGGTCCATCAATCATGTGTTTAGTTACAAGACTGTATAAGTCTTGATCTGTATAATTTGGCAATTCAACACAAATAATTTTATCATAAGCCTCAGGCGTTAATAGTTTATATATATCTGTAAGTATAACGAGAAAATGTGCATGAGGAAGGCCACTTTTTTTAAATTCTACCGTGTACATTAAAGCTGCAACCTTTTCAAATACGTTCTTTTTTAGGATATATTTTTTAAGTTTTTCTACTTTTTCTTTAAATACTCGGCTGACTAAATCAGGTCTATTTTGAACTTCATCACTTGGCAGTAGATGTTCTTATATTTCAGGCCAGAAAGGATTCCAAGTCATTGTCAAGAATATGTCGGATTTTCTAAATTGTTGTACCAATGTAATAACATTCATATATCCGCGACGCATGTGTCTTGTACCTCCTATGAAGCTTGCACATAGAATTCATCCTTTTCTAATATTTGAAGTGTCTCTTTCTCGATATCTTAGTATATCAATAATTCCTTGCAGTACTTTAATTCTAAATAGATTTTGATTAAGTAAAAAGAAATCTAATCGTTGTGTTTCAAGTTTATGCATTGGTCAACTATATATTATTGGAACACCCTTCCAGGATGTAAAGTTGCATTTGGTTTCTTCTACCTTGTTTGAAGTTTATAACAATAATATTTGCGACAAGAAACAGTACGCCTTTTTTTATTATCCTTTGAAAGAACTTCAGATTCCATATCAAGTAGCCCTTTAATTGAAGTCATGTTCATTACACTTGGTAGTTGTGCATTTTCACAGTTAGTTTGATAATTGAAAATGTCAAATGTTTGTGTCACTTTTTTTATACCGGAGTGCCATTCATTTTCACCTTGAGGGAATAACAACGGCTACTGTAATAGATCATAACATCCATAGTAGTAATTGACCAATTGTGATTTTTTATTGTGGGTATATATTCGAATATGGGGTGTAGAAACTTTGTCATTTGACTCTTCTTCTATCCATATTGTTCCTACTTTAGATTAAATTGGAAAATTGTATGTTCGTTGGTTTAAACCAGAGTTTGATTTAAGAGCTATGTAGAATTTGGATAATTTAGAAATATTTGTTAGTGTCTTCAAAAAGGTAGTATATGGGTTAATTTTCATTATACACATCAATTTTTTTACATTTAATTCACTTAGATTTTCTGATAAAGCAATTCGATTTGTTATATCATTTTCATTATCATAGAAGTATAATTGTAAGTTTTTAGGTATTTTATCAGGGGAACTAAATCTTCAATAGAAAGGTACATTTGTCCTTTGACTCTAAACGTGTATATCCCCGTGATCTCTCTTTGCTAAGTTTTTATCATAATTTACTCCAAGAGAGGTGAACGTAAATATATTATTTTATGTGCTACTATAGGTGCGGAAATGTTTACTTTCTTCAATGTTTCCTTGAAATATATTTCGTAATTCTTCTGACATTTGGGAGGAAGTTTGCTGAGAAAATTGAAGGAAAGGTGTCTTTTAAGTCTTGAATGAAGGATTGGTGACATTGACAAAAAGATAAGGTCAAACATCATTAGGAAACTTGATTAAGTTAATTGTGGACTTGATTAATATTTTTAAAACTTTCTAATCTTTTCAAAAATACAAATCAACCCAACCCACACCCCTCTTCAATCCAAATCAACCACTCCCCCCTCTCTCTTCAACTTCTCTCAACTTTTTCCCAACCAACAGTTCTGCAAAATTTCTACCTTCAACCCCCGACAACTTCTACCTCCGGCGATAAATAGTTGGGCTTCGAGTTCCCCTCTTTTCTCCCTTTAACCCCCGGCGACTTCTACCTCCGGCGATAAATAGTTGGGCGTCGATTTTTCCTCTTCAAGTCAATCAACCTATCTCCCATCCCTCTCTCGACAGCTTCTCTCAACTCTCTCTTAACCAACTGTTTTGCAAATTTCTCATTTCAATCCTCGACGACTTCAACATCCGACTACAAATAGTTGGTCTTCGAGTTCCTTTTCGACTTCAACCTTCAATCGACATGACAGCCTTGGTCTCCGGCCATAACAACTTCGAATTCTTCATGGTTCCTTTTCTTCTTTCACAGGTAAAAATTTATGGCCTTTTTAGTTTTGAAGAAAACGAGAAACTTGAGCCAACTTCTCTTATAGTATTGGTTAACAATTTCAATATTTGTTGCACTAATGTGAAATGCGGTCTGAAATGGCCTTTTTATTATTTGTGTTTATAAAAACAAAATGACAATTTGGTTTGATTTATTCTGTTCTTGTTCTTGGTAAAAAGGGTGAAATTGCTATTTTTTGTTAAATAAAATTGTGCTACTATTTTTTATTTCCTCCGACAGATTACCCATCTGGTGTAACATATTAACCATCTAATGCAACAGATTTATTATATGATGCACCAGATCAACCATCTGATGCACCAGAGGAACCATCAGATTATAATTCTGATGCAACAAATTAATAATCTGACACAACATATTATCTATCTGATGCAATAGCTTTACCATATATTGCAACAGATTAAGCTTCGGATAAAAAATCTGATGCAACTAGTTGACCATCTGGTACGATAAAAGAACCATCAGATTAATGATCTGATGAAACAGATGGACCTCTTGTTGGATAAAATCCCATCAACTCTTCCTATAGGAAATGTCCAAGACCCGATTTTTCCAACTGATTATTTATCTGTGATGATAGACGACCCTATGCTGGAAGAAATCTAAATAACATTGATAGTTGATAACTGTTCCAATAGATCACTCATGTGTTTCAACAGATGTGTGACCTATTGCACAGACCATTCATCTTTCTCAATAGATGAGTGATATATTTTGTATTGTCACAACAAATTACTTAGCCGTTGCTGCAGGTTAGTTAACTACTCTGACAGATCACTCATATGTTGCAACAGATGTGTGATCTGTTGCACAAACCATTCATCTTTCTCAATAGATGAGTAATATGTTTTGTATTATCGCAATAAATTATTTAACTGTTCCAACAGATCACTCATATGTTGCAATAAATGATGTCACAACAGTTGTGTGATCTGTTGAACAGACCATTCATCTGTCTTAAAAGATGAGTGATATATTTTGTATTGTTGCAACAGATTACTCATCCGCTGCAACAGTTTGGTTATATACTGCAATAGATATACTATCTGGTGCAATAAATCGATGATTTGTTACAACTGTTATTTTACTGTTTTGCTTGTTTGATTTACCGTTATCCTTTTTAACGATGCATTAATCAACAATAATATATTGTTTTATGTTCCTGCTAATTTTAGATAATATGGTTTCCAAAAGAACAGAAACTGAATCAAGTCCAAGTAAAGGAACAAGTGAAGCAGCTAGGCAACATCCACCACTCTATGAGCTTGCTTTACAAGCGTTATCTCAATCGAAAGCAAAATATGATGAACACGGGGAAGAGAGATATTTTAAAAGAGATGATGCAGATGCTAATAGCCCTTCCACCAAAGAGCAGGTCAAAGCCTTCAGCATTGATCGTTATCCTGTGAGAATGCAGTGCTATGGTGCCGCAGATTTAACGAGTGATTTCATGGTTAAGTCAACCATGGGAAAATCTTTCGATGCCTTCAGAAAAATACTTCGAGAATAAAAATTGGATGCTTATTTCAGGGACAGCTGCTTTGGGAAATATCTTGATTTGCCAGAGGACAACAATGCTCGTTTCCAAATAAAAATGGTATATGAACTACTCAAGTGTAGGTTTATGTATGAAGACAAAGATAAGATGGATGAGGTATGGATAAATTACCGTGGCATGCCTATTTGGTTTGGTTGGAAGGAGTTTGCCATAGTTACTGGACTAAAATGTTATCCTCCTTCTAAAGTTATTCTTATTCTAACCCAAAAAAGCATCCCGCACGCCTAAAAAAGGCAAAGGCAAGTCGTGTGATCATGATGACATGGTGTCCATTGTTCGTCCAAGCTTCAAAAACAAAAATTTGATAGAAGCATTGAAAGGTAAAGTACTTTCAAAGAATCACAAGCAGTCATTGTGCTTGGTTTGGTTTGTACATAATATTCTTTGGGCGAGAGACGTTAACAACAATATAAGCCTCGATTTAATAAAGCTCTCCGAGGATCTTGATGCGTTTAACAGCTATCCTTGGGGGTATGAAAGCTTTAAAATGACTGTTAAATATTTGTTGACTCCGTTAGCGTCAAAGACAGTCAACTTATATGGCTTTCCATGGGCTTTCATGGTAAATGTTTCTTTCTTCTATTATGATATCATTCATTTTTTTCGTTCAATAATGGTTTTGATTTATTGGCGTTACTTTATAGGCTTGGACGTTTAAAGTCATTCCTTATTTGAGACAACAAGTGAACTACCAGGAAGGAGTTTCCTGTCCAAGAATCTTGAGATGGTTGTCAGCTAAAACTGAAGTGCAAAATTTCTTGATCTCTTCAACCACCCGAAGGATGCAGTAAGTATAATTATAATTAATTTTTTCTTTTAATTAATGATTTTTTTGAATGATCTAATCATCATTCTAATATATGTAATGATTTATGTTAGATTGTGCATCCGTCGCTAGTTCCAACCAATCGAGAGTTGAAGATGCCATTTTTTTTACTTTACGATTTGTGTAAACTTTATCGAACCCTAAGGTCATCGACAAAATAAAAATGGAATTGTTTGGAGCAACAACCATTACAAGAAAAACAATTTTGAAGGGTGGGCTTGTTGTTGTTGTTGATGGTCTTAGTGGTGATGGAGCTGTTGGTGGTGGTAGTAGTGCTATTGTTGGTGCTAATAATGCTTCCCTTACAGTATTTAAAGCAAACCATTATGAGTATGATTATACTGGTTATACAGATTTTGCCTCTCCCAGTGAATGTTCTGCATGCAAATGTCAAGACTGCAGGGCGAAACATGATGTAGTGATTAATGCTATTAATACATTAACTGCTTCTGTAAAAGAATTGACATCTAAAAGAGGTCTCATTCCATCAAATGAGATTTTATTTTCATCCGCTCCATTAGAGATTAGGACTAAGAGGAGAAAGAGAGTGATTTCCAAGACATTATCAAGCATCCAAAAAATCAAAATTGCAACTCCTCTGTCTTTGTGTTGCACTGAGCAATGTACAATGTCCAAAGGAGAGCAGCACGAGCTGAAGAAGGTGAATATATTATATGTCTTCTAACTGATAAAACAAACAGACACATATCTATTTCAACAGATGACATATTTGCTGAAAAATATCAAACAGATATATACATCTGTTGCAACAGTTGACTAACTTATTGCACCAGATACTTTGTCTGTTGCAACATATGTCTCGTCTATTTTAGCAAATCAAACAGCTCTTCGTACTACTTTTATTTGTACCAACAGACGATCTATATGCTGCAACAGATGATTCATATGTTACAACAGATGGTTTATCCGTTGGAATTTATCACAAAGGGTCTTCCTCATGTAGAAATTTATTCCAACAGTTGATTCATTGTTACAACAGAAATATAATCTGTTTGGGACAGTTTAAAATGAGAGAAAGACCTTTTTGATTTTCTAGAAGAGATGAGTTATCCTTTTCTGTTTTGTTGTATCTTCATGATTAGCATTGATCAATTCTGGCTTTCCAGGTGGATGTAGAAGAAGCTACTACTAAACAACATTGACAATATGCTACTCTTTTTATGGAAATACGGAGAACAGAAAGCGCAGAAACCATACGTAAGCGACATTAAAGATCTACAATGAGAGAAGCCGAATTCCATAGCACCGGATAAAGAACAACTTTCCCATACTAAGTAGATATTTATAGCTTGAGCTTGTCAAATCAAAGCAATCCTTGGCAGTATACTTAAATTATTGTTGATGTATTTGTTGAGATCTGTACCCATAATAATTTTTTTGCATTTCATTTATTCGTTGACTTATTTCAGCTAATTTATGAAGGGTTTGATTTATTTTATTTTGTCTATGAATTTTATTTATTCCTTAGATTTGAACTTATTAATTGAAAAGGAATACTAGATTCAAATATTCCAACAGATAATGTATCTGTTACAATAGATGACACATCTATTGGAAAAATCGAACAGATTTAGACATATATTACAACAGGTAGGTGATCTGTTATAATTTATAAAACACGTCTTTCCACTGTTGCAACAGATGAACTTTAGATAAAAACATCGAGATAATATAACAGATGACCAACCTATTGAAACAGATAAACTATATGTCAGAACATGTAGGATAACTGTTGCAACGGATGGAAAATCTGTTGCATTATAAAAATTCAACTTTCGTTGGACATAAAAAATTGCCACTACGTGTAAAATGGTTAAAGTGAATTAAATTGAAATAAAAAAGGCGTAACCCATCGACGGTGTTCAGTTAAACACCTAAAATAAGATAAGCATCAAGTATATAGTGTTCATTTTAAACACGTAAAATAAAATAGGCATCAAATATGTTAGTATCAGTCTGGCATATTTCGCCGACTTGCCGTCACTTGGACCCCAATGGTTATTTTTTCCCCCATTGTTTTATATATTCATCTTCCTCCTAAAATTTAACCCTAAATTCCCAAATCTTCTTCTTCATCATCATCTTCTTTTATCTATTCAAATTATTTCTTTCCTTTTTTTCCAACTGAGCTTGTCAATGTCAAGCGAATCTTCCACTGTTTTTTTTTATAAAGATTTTCGATATTGTAAGTGTGGTCATGAAGCTCTGTTAAAGACTTCTTGGACTCAATAAAATTCGGATCATAGGTTTTTTACTTGTAAGATTTCAAAGGTAATATTTTTTTTAATTAATTAATTAATTATTGACTTATAATTATTTTGTAATTGTATTCTCTTTTTTTATATATAGAAATTGGATGGATGCGATTACTTTGATTAGTATGAAGAACGACACCCTTCACAAGCAAATCATGTAATCTGGGGTTTGTTGAACAAAGTCAAGGCTTCTGAAGAGAAACAAAATCGAGAAAGAAGATACTACATTGTTGTCGTTATTGCTACTGGTTTGGTGTTGTTGGGCACATGGATATTCAAGCCTAATTATTGAAATTTTCATGGTGGTGTGTATATTTGCTACTGGTTTGGTGTTGTCGAGCACATGGATATTCAAGCGTAACTGTTGGAAAATATAAAAAAGATTTAGGCATATGTTGTAAAATTTAGGTCATCTGTTAGAAATTATCAAACAAGTCATACCACTGTTGCAATAGATTAGACTTAGATTATTAGATTATTCATAGAAATAACATCATCGTAATATAATAGATGACCAACCTATTTCAACAAATAAACTATCTTCCAGAAAGGATTAAAGATATTTTACAACAGATTTACAATATAATCAATTGTATTATAAAAAACTCAACTTTCATCAGAAAAAATTATTGCCACTACATGTACATTTAATAAAGTGAAGGGTGACTTGAAATTAAAAATTTCTTTTTCACAGGCTCTTCTATATACACAGGCTTCAAACGTACAGTTAGTACCCCATAAACCCAGACCACTTGCAGGTTTGCCATAGCGTTGTCTCACAAAAAAGTCATTGGCTCGGCCATTTCTGTATCGGTCAGCAAGCATTCGATGAGTGCAAGAGCATGCGAGCCGCTCGCTTTAGCGGCATCATCTTTTGGAAAGATCATTCCTCTATTTCGACATTCAAAATCCCATGATTTGTTCATCGACACTTTCTTTGGAAAATGATTCATCAGTTTTCTCTACCTCAACAAGATGGGCAACAACACCATCAGTGGCTCCACGAGGAGAAAAAGATCAAAATCGTTGACGAGAGGTATGTTGGAGTCATAAACATTGATCTTTCCTTCCTCGAGTAGTATCTCAACAGCCTGATAATGCATGCCGTTCACGCTAATGACTACAAGAATCCTTTTTACCTCGGTACAGCTCTTGTCGTGTGGATTTGGCCTGTCCCCTATAACATATCTTAACGTTTCTTCTTCATCAAAGAACAACGTAGGAACTAGGAAATCAAGTCCCACGCTAAGGGCTGACGCCTCTCCATTGAGTTAATCGTACCTATCCTTGAGCTTCTTAAATAAGTTGAGGTCCATTATCCTATCGACAACGTCATAAGCTTCCCGGTACGTTAATTGTCTTTTCCTCATAAGGCAGAGAATTATGTCAACATGCTGTGAGATAAGAAGTCAATTTTTAAATAGGTTGGTAATTGTAAAGATACAACGGATAGTCCATCTGTTGCATAGCGTTCTCTGAATCAATAATCCAACACAACTTATGCAACAGATGGATGACAAGTTACAACAGAACCACTACCAGTTGCACCAGTATACCCAGCTGTTGCAGCAGATGTGAAATCTATTGCGTAGCTTCTTCTTCATGGGGTAGATTAGAAGGGATAGGTTAGGAAAAGTAAACTTGCCTTGTTCTCGTACGACATACGCATATCAGTCATAGTCTGCAAGTTTTAGGGGAAAAAAAGAGGCCTCGGGTAATCTGGTGTGCCAGGCTTAGCATTTTTGGCCTGTCGTAGATCCCTCTTCTCTTCAGTGCCAAGTTCCATGTATATGTTCACCTTATTGACTGGCCCCTGAACTTCAACAGCTTTTGGAGAGGGAGGAATTGTAATTTCTTTTGATTTTCTAGCGGAGAGTACGTCTCTAATTGCTCTTTTCTTTCTCCTAACCAACGTTGTAGGAGTGTGTGGCTCCCTCACATTCTTGGATGGTATGATATTCCTCTTGGATTTGAATTCCTCGATAGCTTTAGAGATAGCCTCTATTTTCTTAAAGAGTTTATCCTGTCTGTCCTTGCACTCATCTCATTCGCAACGAGAACACGAGGGTGAAGAGGGGTGAGAGAAAGTATGTATGGGTGAAAATGGCGTTTTCAAACATATTTATTCTTTCTTGAGCATCAACATGTTCATCATCATGAGTGGTAGCAGCATCAGCATGCCTACCACCAACACCAACAACTCCACCAGAAGAAGCTCCCGGATCTGCCTTAGTAAAAGGTTGGTCATGAAGAGCCTCAACATTAGGCTGACCTTGCCTAACTGCTCTTTTTATGGCTATTGCTCCAGCCAATTCCTTCTTTATTAACTTCACCATTGGGTATTGAATAGTATCAACATGACCTAGAGTAATATAAGAAGTCATCACCGACTCCTCCTTAGTAGGCACGATCTATGGATACACAACCTATAAAAATGAAAAAAAAAGCAGATGCATTTAAATCATATAATATAATAATTTTTACAGTTAGGCTACATTTTTTTTAAAAAAGACCCATCTGTTGCATAGTTTGCAATATATGGTTAAAATCCGTTTGAGTCTGGTTCAGAGAAACAGAGCAACACATGGACAATCTGATGCAAAATATCAATCATCTGTTACAACAGCTGCACAAAACGAGTAATCTATTATGCAACAGATGATCTGTATGTCACAACAGATGAACGATATATTATCAGATTTAATATCTGTTGCATAATTTACAAAATAAATGGTTAATCTTTTAAGAGTCGGGTTCAGAGAACCAAAGCAACAGATGGGTAATCTAATGCAAGATATACCCCGTCGCAATAGATGTCCCATCTGGTGCATCAGATATAACATCTGTTGCACCAGATATAACATCTGTTCAATATCTTTCTTATTTTGAGTAGAATTATTTTACTTGAAGAAGATGTACTGCATCATCTGGAGGGTTAAAGAGATCAGCCTCCTTAATATTAGTATTGCTCTTTGCAGCCAACCATCTAAACATCCTTGGATGTGAAACCTCATCCGGGTAATCCATTAACTGCTTTCGGAGGGGAGGAATGACTTCAAATGCCCAAGCCTAAAAAATGTAAACAGAAAGCAAGTAAAAAAATCATAATAACTATATTCGATATAAATTAATGGATGAGTAAAATTAGTGGTTAATTTTACCATGCAAGTCCAAGAAAAGACGTATAATGTGGTCTTCCCTGAGGATAGCTTTGTTAGTAAATATTGGACAGTCAAGTAGAAGTTGTCATATGTCCAGGAATAATTGTTGAATTTATCAAAATCCTCAGCACGCGCCAACAAATCATCTTCTATGACCTTGTTGATGTCTCTTGCCAATATAACCGAATGGGCAAACCAAACTAAGCGCAATTTCTCCCTGTACTGCTCTGGTATGATTTTATCCTCGAGATCTGTCAACAAATTTGATGCTTTGTAGCCATGTCGAGCAATGTCAAACAACCCATCTATTTTCCCCTTGCATTTTCTTACCTTGGATCTTTTGCGGGGTGGTGGTCCTTATGGACAATGACATCTCAAGCCCATCATTATGGCAAACTCTTGCAAGCCAAAACAAATAGGCATGCCATAGTAGTTGATCCAGATTTCATCCGTTCCCCCCCCCCCCCCTCTTATGGATCTTTATCATCCCGCGCGTACTTGATCCTGTGCTTAAGAGGACCATATACCAGCGTCATACGAAAATGAATACGGGTAGAGGGGTCCTCAGGAAGCTCAAGAAAGCATCCAAACCAGCTCTTCTTAAAAAGTCCGTCTTTGTTTTCGTTCTTCATAATTTTCATAAAATGTTAAAAAAACTTCCCCATCTGACATTTAAGTACAATTTGACCAGTTAGTTATTTTCCTTCTGGGTCATTTATAGGCATCGCAACTTAAAACCTGTCAATACTAAAAGTTTTGATAGGATCATGCTGAGATGTCGATATTAACTCATGCCCCGTCGGTGATCCATTATCATCATGTTGATGATCATCCTCTTTCTTTTTGACTCTCCAATTCCTCCTCTTTCTCACGTTGATTTTCTTCATCATCATCTACGGACCCTTGTCCACCTTCCTCAACGTTGTTTTCATATCTCTCCTCAGCTTCACTTTTTCCTGACTGAGATTGTTCAGGAAGCTCCTCCGAATCCCTCTGTACTGTAGCTTTTTTTTGAGTGGTCAGACGTTGATCCACTTTCACTTTCTTTTCTTTTGGAAGACATGTTTTACCTATAGACAATGAAAAACAAAAATTACATTACAGTTGATGTATGCATAGATTTTAAAAAATACATTGCAAACACCATGAATACTGACATACCAACAACCACCACCACAACCACCACCAACCAATGCCAATAAACAAACAAACAAACACCACGAATATCGACACCACCACAAACACCCCCAACCAATGCCACCACCGGTGCCACCACGACGACCATAAATACCACCACCACCACCAACACTACAAACACCATCCAACTATACCATGATGTTGACACCCAATTTTGACTCGCCCTTTTTCCTTTAATTACTTTTTCGATGGTTCTTGGCCCTAAAAAAAAAAAACTAAAAATAAGATTTGGTATTTCTGTTTCTATTTCTACAAGTTTTAATAAAAAGGGAATTTACTTTCATTTATAAAATTATTTTAATTGAATATATTTAAATATTTTTTGACATCAAAATCGCAAATATATAGCTTTTGATAGTCGCCCGCATTCTTTCTAACTGTATTTTTGAGGAGTATTATGACCTTATATGTATATATTTTTACTACATAAAATATATCTTTTACAAAATGTACATATATTTTTATTTTTTATGTATTTTATTATATCCTTATTTTCACACACATATATATACATATATACGTATTTTATTAATAGGAAAGTCGCAAAATATTAAGTCGGATGTCTGTACAAATTATGTCTGCAATTTATATACGTTAAACTAATAATAGTTTAGAATAATTTTTGGAATATCAGGGAGCATCGATAAATTTAATAGAAAAAGAGTATTCGGGCTAACAATAATCCAACTTTTTTATTTTATTTTATTTTACCCGAACCCAACTCCTATTTTATGAAATTCAGCCAAGATCCCGAATATCAGCCCCAGTCAGTATAATTTCTATGCCCGCTTCATCATTCCGCCTTAACGAATATAATTTGACCCGATCTGTCGATTTATTTTGAATCCGAGGGATCTCGAATATTCAAATGTTGATATATATATATATATATATATATATATATATATATATATATATATATATATATATATATATATATATATATATATATATATATATATATATATATATATATATATTATAATTTGCCCTTCTTTCCAATCTGAGAGTCCCGAATTTTCAAATGTTTATGTGTATATATATATATATATATATATTATAATTTGCCCTTCTTTCCAATATGAGAGTCCCGAATTTTCAAATGTTTATGTGTACATATATATTTAATATATATATATTTGAATTCGATTTGTTCGATCAAAATTGAACGGGTCCAAAAAAAATGATCTTTTCTTTTATTAACGACTCATGTGTATGCATTTATCAGTATATATACATATTCTCTTATTTGCCATTTTTATTGTTATTATAATTTCAGAACCGTCCGATCAAAAGATGGGACGGATCACAATTGGGTCAACAAATACATGTCTGTCCCCCTCTCAGGAATTAAATGCGCCCAGCTGTTCCACAGAAGGGAGCATCGATACCTCCCCACATCTTTCCCAAAGTAGCGACCAAACGCCCCTCGCTTCTCCCTTTCTCTTCTCTACCTATCTCCTCCACCCCTAAACCATGAGAACCCTAATTCTTCATAGCCTCCTGCCGCTCAGCTTTACTGCCAAAAATCTCCCAATTGTACACCGTTCAACACATGAAATCGAAAGAAGCAGGGAAGGACAGTCCCCAAATGGTGTTACAGCTTATTTTTGATTTCAAATCTGCATCTTGAATTCCGAAAATCACCAAAATGGAGGTCTAAAGGCTGTGAAGTTTGGTTTTCGAATGGGGATTTTCTTCATAGGAAGTTTCGCCCGTTGGAACTCTTTTCTTACATTTAAATCCGGTCTTTCACGTCCGGATTTCGGGTATAAATACCGATGCAAATATGGTTCAAAAGCCAGAGGTTGAAGTTGAAGATCAGTAAAAAAAAGAGTGAGTCTTAAGAGAAGGGAAAGAGATCAAAAAACAGATAAGAAAAAAAGAGAAAAACAGAGTTCGGAGTGGTGGTTCTGGTAAAGGAAAATTGGAAAATTACAGGTTCTATTTCTTCTTTTTCGTCCTAAAGTCGCGTTCCCGGAGTTGGTTTCGTCGCGAGAAAATCCTAGACATCAAAGCCCCAGTTTCGCTGCACCACACAAGGTGCGAAATTCCTCTTTTCGTTTCACTTTTTTTTATATCGTTTTGTTGTACTGTTTGAGTTCGGTAGGTTGTTGTTGTGTGTGTTCATTTTGGTTTGTTGTGTTGGATGATTGGAGTTGATTGTTGTGGTAAAATTGGTTGTTGATGTTAGAAGGAGTGTCTTGCTGCAAATTCGGATTAGTGAGGATGTACATTTTTTTGCTTTTTCGCTTCACGTTTATTCGTTAATAGCTAGATAAGTTGTTAACAAGGTGATTGATATTTTGTTGACTGCTTAGTACTTTGTTGATGTACGGCGCGGTCTGCTCAAGGGATCGTATTAGCGATATGTAAAGAATTTCGAGTAGAAAGAAGTGATCCCGGTCAAAATCTAGAGTTTGTTAATTAATAAAATGGGTTCCTGCAGGTAAGTTTTTCAAATTGAGTTGCCTTTTCAATTTTTTGAAGGTAGAACATGAAAAGATTCTACAACCTTACCTGCTTAAATGCTTGACTGGTCGTCCTTTATACACAATAATATAACTTGTGAATATCCATAATAACTCATGCTAATTTGTGAACGTGGGTCTGGTATATTGCTGTCATGGTTGACTTCGCAGATGCACTTTGTCTTATTGTGGTCCTCATGATACTTGCCTTACTGCTTCTATAACAGTAATGTTTATGGCACTATTAGCATTGATGTTTCATGATATACTTAAGTAGGTAATTAGAGAGGGGCCATAATATATCATTGCTATGATATAACAATAATGTTTATTGCATTAGATAATGAAATATGTTTTAATTTGGCTGAGAATCTGTGTGCCTAATCTCTTTTATACCAAAGACATCGATGGAAAAGCTCTCGAAGCTTTATTAGAATAGGTTTATGTGGATTATACCCCTGTTTGACGTAGAGTAGTTGTTCTCAACAGGTTATTATCTCTTTTATTTTTTTTTATCCTCACCCCTTGTTATTGTTTCTCTGCATTCATCTTGTTACTGAGAACAAGTTAGTATGCATATGTCTGTGCCTATTCAACTAGTGTATGTCCAACATATGTATGCCCCATTGAAGTTAATATGGTAAAGTTTCTTGTCGTTGTATTAATGACCAATGACGCTAAATTCGGACTTCTGAATCCCATTTGAGAATCTGCAATCAATAACTATGCTTACTATTATGCCATGTTTAATAAATAATCTAAATACCATTTGTAAATGTCCTAAATGTTCTTGCATAGTTTGGCTAAATACTAAAATATCATTACATATTAAATTTGTATCACTATACATAAGTTCCGCTTCTAATTTTTCTAAATGTACTGTTTCTACCGTTTCTTGTGTATCTGCTTCTACCTTAGTCTTTCCTTTTTCTAGAGTAGTTAATCTTTGTTCTAAATCATTTAATCGGGTCTCGAGAGTAGATACTCTTAAGTTTAGGATTTGATTATGAGTATATTTCTGTCCATTACTCGTTTGCGACTCAGCTTTTATTTTTAAAATACTTTCTATACAATTTATACATGCTTCTAGGTAACATTTTTTGCATTTTGCTCTATTTTCTTTACTTGGATACCAACTACATATACTGCATCTATTACTATCTAAACCTTTATTTCTTTGGAAATCATGTTCACAGTTTTGATCAACATTCATTAGATTATTTATTGTCAGGTTTTGTAAATCTAAATCGTCTATTTCTCGGCCTAATTCATTGACTAAATTGTCTTCTTCTGATTCAGAAGAGTCGGATTTTGAGTTATCTTTATCGGTTATATCAATACTTATTATGGAATAGATACTCTCCGTATCTGACATATATTCATCCACATTTAATAAAGTTTCTTGGAAATCTTCTATTAATTGTGAATTTCTTGTTCTATTGTTATTTCTTTTTGGGCATACATTAGCTAAATGATCTATGCTGCCACACGTATAACATTCTAATTTATTTTTATAATTTCTATCATTTCTATATTTTCTTACATGTCTATCTCTGTTTAGCCAAGGTTTTTTAGCTTTTGATTTTCTTAGAAAGTATCGTTTTCTGCTATATGGTTTCTGATTATTTCTTTTCTTATATTTCCTATGTTGTTTTTGATCATAATTTTGGGTTGTGTATATAACTGATTTACAGAAATTCATTTCATTTTTCTTTAATTGTTTCTGTATTTGTATATTTGTGCATTTTTCGGTTAAGATATCCATTATGTGCTGGGTTCTATGTCCTATTGTCCATTTAAAATTTGGGTTTGCTGCCACTCCATCTCTTTTATACCATCTATCTTCTATTTTTCTTCCTAAGGCTCCGGGTAATTTCTTAAATAGTTTTTTACCTAAATCTTCATTGAAGGTATTTCCACTAACAGTACAATAGTAGAAATAGTCTTGTAAAAACTTTTTTATGTATACCCAGTGTGAGATACTGAGTTAGTTGTTCTAACTTAATTAAGGCTTCTTTTTGTAGAGCTATTAATCCACTATTTGGATCTTTTCCGGTTAGTAACATATGCATTTTATTTGTAAAATTATAGGGATTTGGACCCATACTTAATAATATTTGGAAGTCATGTGGACAGTTTGTCTTGAAACTCTTCCATGTAGCTTTGGCAGATTCTCCTAAAAAAGTTTCTAAATATTTGTACATTGTTTCTACGTCCGTTTCTGTGTAATGTCTTAAGTAGTCAGCTGCAACAATTCCTTTCCATAAATCTATTACGGTATCCCACATTTGAGGGTCATGTGCGGCTATATTTAGAATTTTACCTTTGCTACCTCCTTCTTGTAATTTAATTGGTTCTTCTATAGGCATTCGTTTTCCTGCTGGTTTTATGTATTCTCCTTTGATTTCTGTATCTTGGTTTACCCTTATTGCTGGTCTTCTAGGTACATTGCCGGTACTATAATCTATTGGTTGTACATTCTGATTCGTCTGTTGGAAGGGGCTAGCACTTGAAGAGCTAGCTGGTTCAAGTTCAGCTAATTCTTTGTAACTAATGGTGGAACTTAGTATTGAGATTGTATCTTCTTCAATCTTATTGTAGAAAAATTCATTACTTCTATATCCTAAATTATCTTTTCGTTTTAGACAATTTTTGAAATGTTCTATACATTCGTTTATTTTCATGTCGTCTTTTTGGCATCCTTTGCATTTAAAAGTTATGTTCTTATATTCGTCTGCCAATTTTTCTGCTTTTTCTATAGCTATATCTACTTCATACCCTTCTTGTAAGACTTCTATATTCATAAATTCACTTTCTGTTTCTATATTACTTTCTGTTTCATCATCGTCTAGATTTCTTTTTGTTGTATAATTATAGTCTGTAAATCTTACTGAGGTTTCTCCCTTACTTGTAGTGTATAGTAAGTGAGAGTCTGGTGTAAATGTTTTTGGTTTTGTAAATTTATTTAAATTCCATTCTAAACCCGCATATATTTCTGGGTCTATTTTTATTGGTTTAATAAGGCTTATTCCTTTATTTCCCATTATCTCAACCACATCGTCTACTTTTAATTTAAATTTTGTGTTACTACTTAGAGTTAACTTACCTATGAAACCTATGCACATTAATAAATTATTTCCACTATTCATTTCCTCGTATCCTTTAGTTTGGATTCCTATTTTAATATTTCTTTCGAATTCTTTTAGATTCATTAGGAAGTCTGGACTAATATAAAAAATGCCTCCATTATTAGTCATATCTACTTCTGTTAATCCTATTATGGATTTTTTAATATCTGACCATCTATCATCATAAATTGTTATCAATACTTTTGCTCCTAAGTTTTTTCTTGTTAATCCTTTTATTCCTATCACAATTAATCCCATATGCATTAAAATCATTTTATTTTTTATGTGTTTTAATGAATTAGTATTTACTAAGTCTAATATTTTAAAATCTTCTCCTAAAGCTGATATTTGTTCTTCCCTATAATGTCTATATAATTGATTGTCTGAAGAAAAATATCCTGCGTTATATAACGTCTTAGGATTTAATAATTTTAACTGATGTTGTTGAAAAATCTGTAAGTCTTTATCTACATCTATTATTTCATTAAGCTCTTGATTTTGTTCTTTATTAGATTGTCTTCTACATATTCTAGACAATTTATTATTATTTCCTATCCTATTTTCTGAGAAACTGATTCTTTGTCTATCTTCTCCTTGTCCTTCGATGGTTTTGCGTCTATTTGATAAAAAGTCCATTTTTGCGGCTTTCTTATTATTTTCTTACGTTCGTTTTGAGGAGTTATTTCGATTTGTTTTAATTGATTTACAAGTTTGTCTATTTCTGAAATAGGATTTTGTTTTTCTTTGGTTTCTTTTTCTTTAATTAAAATATCTATCTTTTTATGTAATTCAGGTAATTCTGGTTCCTTTGGTGCTGTAGCTATTTCTTTATTTTTAATTGAACAATCTATTTTTCTATGTAAATCTATTAATAGTTCTATTATGGTATTATTTTGTTTTAGCAGAGTTTTGTCTGTTACACTTGTAGGTATGTATCTAGATAATCCTTCTGGTTCACTATGATGGATTCTTGATTTTTCTAATGCTTTTAAATAGTTTATGTCTTGTTCACTCATGAAAGCGATATTTTTTCTAATCTCTTTGTTATTTCCTGTAAATCTTTAATTTCCCTAGTTATATTTTCTACATGTTCGACAAGCCTAGATATTACTTGTGTTGTTTTTACTTCTAATTCTTTAGGTTTTTCTACTAATGTTTTTATTAGTTTTTCTATTTCTATTTTTGTAGGTATTTGTTCTAGATTAAATTTATGGTTTAGATACTGGATTTTCCTGTCTATTTCTAGTTCTTGTGATTTTAAATAATCTAAATTCTGTTTTATTTTTTCTAAGGTTTTCTTATGTTTATTTTGAGTAACCTCTATCTGTTCTAGAGTCTTTACTATATGGTTATCTTTTTCCTGCGTCTTCTCACTAGAGTTTATTAAAAGGTCTATTATTGTATTATATTGTTTATCTTCGGAATGTAAGATGTGTTTTCCTTGATTAAAATTACACCTTATTGTAGAATGATCTTTTAATATTCTATATTTCTTTGCCGGTTGACAACTAAGATCTAAATAATCTAATTTCTTTATTGAAGCTATATTTTTTTTTTTTTTTTTTATCCTAAGTGGTTTAGGCTAAGATATTGTTTACTTAGTTTAGTTTGATATCGTAACCTACTTTTTGACCAGGTTAAATCTACGTCTAGTTCTTCTATGGTTTCTATTAAATTAGATCGTTCCTCAATTAAAAGGTTTTTGTATCGGTTTATTCCTATAGCAACTATTTCGTAATTTTCTGTTTTTCTATATTTTTTAATATCTACTTCTAACCTTTTTATTTCTTTATCTAGTTTTTCTAGTCTTTTTATAGATTGATCTCGTATTTTAGTAATTTCTCGTTTATAAGTTACTTCCCTATAGTATTGACGTTGTACTTCTCTAATATAATGGATGTATCTTATTGGCATCTACTATCCTAGTTGATAAACTTTTTTTCTTGATTCTTTCTTTAAGCCACTTTATTGCTCTAGTACTTTGCTCTAAATCTCTCTCACAACCTTGTATTTCCCAGTGTATCGCGCTTACTAATTCACAAGTTCGTCTAGATTTATTAACTGATTTATTAATTTTACAGGCTCTTAGTAGTCTTTCTAAACTTTCTTCTAGATGGTTTTTTCTAGCTATTATACTATATCGTTTTTTAATTTCTCTATATAAATAAAAGTAACTACACCTTATATCTTGGAATGATCTATGTCTTTTCATGCACAATTTATAAACCTTTTGCGATATATTAATTCACTCTAAATTTGATAGCTAATTCTTATATTTCCTTCGATGCATGAGACATGAATTCGTACTCCATTTATCCTCGCATTCCAACTTCGTCGTGTCCGAGCCTCAACCAAAGTCCCCAAAACGGATACAAAAAAGCTAAGCTGTATGTGCGTGTATACAGAGGATATACATCAGATATACAAAACGCTGGGAAAGTATATTCATTATACCTTAATCATTTTTTACCGTGGTGTCCGGGCTAGCTTGTGCGCATCTAGAATCATTCCACGGGACATATACCCCCCTAACACGCACATTCTTCATGACTTTATTGGCTACTGTACCGGTGCTTTTTCCTTTGAATGTCTTTGGGTCAGTTTTACTGCAAATAAAGAATGGCTAGCAACATTTTATGAAGAATGGAGATACCTTTCTTTGCTTAAAACTTTTTATAAATTTGTACTTTTTGTTCATTTTTTGACTTTTCGAAATAACTTGATTGATTTAGGTTATTGGTACTTTCGATTCGTAAAGTGAACTAGGTTAAATTGTAGAATTGTTTCGGTCTATGTCATGTATAGTGTCATTAATTTAGGGGTTGTTCTTCTCCTAATGTTCGTCGTCTTTGCAGGAAAGTAAAGAAAAGGAGATAGAATTCTAACTTTCAAAATCGTTTCATAGCCATATACATAGCCTTGAACAAATGTTTTTCTTTTAGCTTTTGATGTAACCTGGCTACCATATGAATGTTGCATGTTGATGTATTTTTAGATGGCAAATAGGACGCTAGGAAGTAAATATGCAGAATTAATTAAAACCATATTGGTTTTACATATAGCATCTCTGGACCAACTCTTTATAGTTAGAAGAGTCCGATTGGTGTCCACATTTGATCCAATATATGTTTATTTTGGTCCACCTTGTCAATGTGTTCAAGATTTCCATCAAGATTTGTGTTTGGCTAAGCTAATTTGGTACTTAATTCTCCTATTCGAATGATAGATTTGTTTAAAACTGAAATTTGCTTTTGAAATTTGTATTTGACTTTCCCATTTGGAATTGTAAGAGGACATTGTCGAGATTCTTCAAGGTTATTTTTCAGCTCCCTCTTTTGAGAAAATTAGCTTCCAATAGCATTTTTATACCTCTTAACATTAGATTGTGTATTAATATAATGATAAGTCATTCACTGCCACGCATATTGCGGATAAGATTCCGATTTTAAAAAATAGATAGGCTTTGTGTCCGAGATTTGAAACTCTATAGGTTAAATTTTCGTCACTTTTTTAAGAAGATGTTGAAGTTTAAAGGGGTTTAATCGACTTGCGTTAAGGTTATCTTGCTTGTCGTTTCTGCTTTGGCTAAAGTTGCACTTAGACACTCACTCCCCACTTTGATGCCTAAAGTCATTATTTTGAAGAGAAGATCGATCAATTTCTAGTTTGTCAAAAAAAAAATAAAAAAAATTCAATTCTTCGAATAGTGTAGAAATGTTAGAATCGTGTTCAAGTAACGGATCCTCGCTACTCAGATTTTGAAGTCAATCTCATGCATTTTTAATTTATAGTCATCCTTGGTGATGTCCTTGAACTATATGGCGTTATTTCATTCCGTTAATTTCATCTAGTATTACTTAATTTTCCTAATGTGTTGCTCGACTCATTCGGTTACAAGTTATGTTTCGTTGTTCATTTATTTTACCCAAATTTAATTACTAATCCTTTTTCTTTTCTTTTTTATGTACACTCGGGAGTTGGGGTTCCACAACGGAACTTTTTTTTTTTACCCAAGCATCGGGTCAAACACTACTAGGATCGCAAAGCCTCGGAGTCGCGAGAATTAAGAGATTAAGCCTCTAAATAGAGTCTAGTATTTGTTACCTATGATTAATTTGTGTTGATTTTTTTATATAACTAACTCTTATTATTGAAGTTGTTGGATTTTTGAGTCTATGATTGCTTTATTATTCATATTTCCTTCACAGGAGTGGCTTTAATTTTCGCAAATAACGCATGGTTATTACTGGATAAAGTACGTTTTCAGAACTTACCATCAATACTCTTAAATGAGATTAGCATAGCAACCATCACGTTTTTCTTAAAAATATAACAATAATAAAAAATGGAATTTTAGTGTCAACTTAGCCGACAAATAAGTTAGTAAAATTCGGCTTTTTGAAAAGGAGTCACCCGCTAATTTTAACTTATTTGTTACGCTATTTTATCTTTTCAACGCTTAAATTTTCAGTTTTCA
Source organism: Capsicum baccatum var. pendulum (assembly GCA_030864225.1). Classification (NCBI taxonomy): domain Eukaryota; kingdom Viridiplantae; phylum Streptophyta; class Magnoliopsida; order Solanales; family Solanaceae; genus Capsicum; species Capsicum baccatum. Next base: position 230,212,187 of record CM061560.1, on the reverse strand, counting down.
GGTTTAAGAAAATAAGGTATATATATATTCATCCGCTACCGCGTACAAGGTATATCATTTCATACAATAATTATTTTGTTACTATTTTTGACAATTAATATTATTATTATTATTATTATTATTATTATTATTATATCAAAACTATCGTCATTATTTTAATTCATTATTATCATTATTATCATTGTTATTACTATTGTTATTATTATCATCATAATTGTTATTACCATCACTATTACTTGTCCATATTTTTGACACATCCATAATCCAACATTCATTTTTTATCCTTTTGAAAGTACATTTCAAAAATAAATTCTCATGCCATAAGATACTTTAATTACTCCATAAATAATTATAGTTAACTATTTAAATTCACATATCTCTCCAATTTCTCCTATAGAAGTACAAGATTTTAAATTTTTATAATATATAAAATTATATTATCATCCTTTTCATACTTAAAATGCATGTGTATTTTGCGATAATTGCATTACTTCCTTTGTATGCGGTAGCGTTATGTTTGATATACTTTAAATTTTCTTCTGAACAATAAGTAATAACAAAATTTTCTTATCACCATTTTAAGCAGAATGACAAAATAAAGTTTTCCTAATATTTTCCTAAACTAAGCATAAGGACTATCTTCGGATAGGCTCTGAGAGGTGCCTAACACCTTCCTCTCGAGTAACCAAAACCCTTACTCAGAATCCCAAAATGTTTTCGATAGACTAAAACAGAGTTTTTATAACAAAAAATGATTTTTTACTAATTTTCCTAAAAAGGTAGGTGGCGACTCTAAAAAATAATTTTCAAACCCAAGAGTCGTTGAACGCCACCATACGTCGCGTGTTGTTTCGACCGGTTCGAAATAGGGCTCGACACATGACAGTCAACGGAACACTGTGACGAAAACTAGGGATTTCTCGAGTTCTTATGATTTACCATCAAAACTCAAAATTGTAAACCCATTCTTGAAGATAATACAACTAAAAGTTTTATTTTCCACCATTAACTTAAAAGCCCTTATTTTTTAGAAAAAAAAAAAACAAATATAGAGCTCTTCTCGAACTCTGTTGTCTATGAAGACAAAGAAAACGACTGATACAAGCAAGAATAAAGTCAAAAATAACACCTATATGGCCAAAAATGAGAAGAAAAGCGAACTGTTGTGGAGGGTTGAGCAAATTTATTGAGTAGTTGTTATCTGTACTATATTGTTGGGTGAGATGAGAGAGAAAGAGTCATACCTAGAGATTTGAAATGATGAAACATTTTGTATGGCTTAATTTGTATTTTGGAAAAGAATGACAAGTAGTTTTGAAAATATTAATTTGTTACGAAATGATCTTAATTATTTTTAAAATCATAAAATATATGCGTAATTTTTAACCTCTCATCATGCAATTGTCGAAAGGGTAATTCAATTGAAATTGTATGAAAACAATTGAAGTTGTAGTTGACCAAGTACTCTAGGAGGTGACCCTGTGAAAACTCACCCCTGGTCCTAGATTAATCAATTTAGGTACTATCAGTCTAACATATGTACCCAATTGAAATTTTAAAAAATAAATGTTCAACATGTTACGTCAGATTTCTCATCTGTTGTAAATTATCAATCAGATTAGGTAACAACAGATTACGAATCTGATGTAAATTATCAAATAGATTAAGTCATCTGTTGCGATAAATTACCCATCTGTTGTAAATTATCAAATGGTTTGTCACATGTCGCAACAGATTACCCAAATGTTGTAAATTATCAAATAGGCACTACCATCTATTGTGGATGACCCTCTGAGAACTCACCTCTAGTTCTAGATTAATCGATAGTTTACCCTATGAGAACTCACCCCTAGTCCTAGATTATTCAATTAAAGTATTAGTACCCTAGTCCAAGATTAATCAATTAAGGTATTAGTTTAACATATGAGGTAGTAAGAATTGATTTGGCTTAGAGTGATCGATCACCAACTCTGATCGGGAGGAACGCAATACCATTTCATCATGCAATTGACAAAAGACTCAATTGAATTTGTAGTTGACCCTATGAGAACTCACATTCAATTAAGGTATTAGTCTAACATATGAACTCAATTGAATTATATATAAACAAATGTTCAATCTATTGCAACAAATATCTTTTCTGTTGGATCAAATCAAACAGATTATGTAATCTATATTATGCATTTGTTGTAAACTATCAAATAAATTAAGCCATTTGTTGCGACAGATCACGAATCTATTGTAAACTATCAAATAGATTAAGTCGTCTATTGCAATAGATTACCCATCTGTTGTAAATTATCAAATGGATTAAGTTATATATTGCAATAGATTACCCATCTGTTGTAAATTATCAAATAGACATTGTCATCTATTGTAGTTGACATTATGAGAATTCACCCCTAGTCCTAGATCAATCAATTAAGGTATTAGTTGAACATATGAGGTAGTACGAATCAGTTCGGCTCAGAGTAATCGATCGACGACTCTTGTCAGGAGAAATGTAGAACCATCTCATCACGCAATTGACAAAAGACTCAATTGAAGTTGTAGTTGCCCTATATTCAATTAGGGTATTAGTACCCTAGTCCTAGATTAATCAATTACGGTATTAGTAGAACATATGAGGTAGTAAGAACCTGTTTGACTCAAAGTTATCGATCGACGACTCTAGTCAGGAGAAACGCAGTACTGTCTCATCATGCAATTGCCAAAAAAACTCAATTAAAGTTGTAGTTAATTCTATGAGAACTCACCCCTAGTCCCAGATTATTCAATCAAGGTATTAGTACCTTAGTCCTAGATTAATCAATTAAGGTATTAGTGTAACATATGAGGTAATAAGAATCGGCTCGGCTCATAGTGGTCAATCGATGACTCTAGTCGGAGGAACGCAGTACTGTCTCATCATGAAATTGACAAAAGACTCAATTAAAGTTGTATTTTACCCTATGAGAACTCACATTCAATTAAGGTTTTAGTCTAACATATGAACTCAATTGAAATTATATATAAACAAATGTTTAACCTATTGCAACAGATGTCTTTTCTGTTGGATCAAATCAAACAGATTAGGTAATATGTTGCAACATATTACGCATCTGTTGTAAACTATCAAACAGATTACGTCATTTGTTACGACAGATCACGAATCTGTTGTAAACTATCAAACAGATTAAGTCATCTGTTGCACTTAAATATTTTTTAGATCTTTTTTTTTATAAAGCAATTTAGGTAATTCTTGTCCGAGTGAGTAGTCTTATCTGGTCTTTTCAATGTCACCATCTCCTCATGTCCCTCAAAAGGTATTAATGAATATTTAAAACCCCCCATATCTAGAACTCTCTCTCCTTCAGCCATAAAGTAGTCTAGACTCAACTCAAACTCTTCTTTATTCTTTATTCTCAATTATCTTTGTTGTTTCCTTTTTTCCTCTCTTTTCTCTCTTCTTTCAAAAGAGGATCCTTTAGGATCTCAACTTATCAATATCTTTTCTCGACTGAACTAGATGTTCTGATCCGTTTACTTTTTTGACATTGCAGGTATGGTTCAAAGTTACTCTTTTCATCTCGTCTTCTTCTTTGTATGTCATTTAAATTAGATATTTGCATCTGTTGCTATTAATGATTTACCCATTACCAGTTTAATATTTATTGAGAAAATTGAAGGAAAGGTGGCTTTTAACTCTTGAATGAACGAACCGCTGTTTTTATTAAAATATGCAAAAAAAGTCTTCTGTTGGGAGAACTTAAAAAGCCTTGTTATTAGTATAGCTTTTTTATGTCTTTTGTTTGGTACTTTGGTGGTGCTGTTGTTGGGGGTGGTGGTTGTGTTGGAATATGTGATGTTTGTGTTGTGGATGGTACATTTGTTTCTTTGTTGTTGATGCTGTTGTTGGTGGTGTTGCAATAGTTTTCTCAACTGTTGCAACTGATGAATCAGCTGTTGGAATAGACGGAATAACTTTTTGAAGAAATCAAACTAGTATCAAGGTTGGTTTGATTTATTCCAACAGATGGCCCATTTGTTGCAACATGTCATCCATCCTTTGCAAACGATGCCTCATCGGTTGAACAGATGGATAATCTGTTGCATCATATTGGTCATCTATTGATTCACTCTATTTTATGTTACCCTTTTGTAATGTTCTTTTTGTTCTTCTCTTGTTTGACATCAAATGTATTTCTCTTGTTTGCTGATAAAAGGCAGTGAAATTGGATCCACTTTTGCCCGGCCAGCATTAAAGGCTAGAGTAAAAATGTGTTTGGAGGAATAAGCTGCTTGCAGATGGAACCACTTCATATGTGGGAGGTATGTATTACTGATCAACCTATCATGAAAACACACATCCAGTACAATGATTTTGTGAATGTTTGTTCTTTACCTATTAGGCATTAATTCTTCAAACAAGATATGACATTTTACAGTTAAGATTGTTAGGTTTGAACTGGTAAGGATGAGGGACCAAGACGGTGGTGTCGCTACCTCATTACAATTTAATGACGGTTTATGCTCATGTTTTTGTGTCAAGTTTGGAAAAGGGTTTAAGTTTTTGGTGGCAGTGTAAATATCCAATAGTGATTAGACCGATTTTTATGGCGCAATAGACTTGTTGAAAGGCCTTCGAAGCCTCGCACTGCAACAAACAATGATGGATCTAATAGAAATTTCCCTGGTCTAAATTTATATGGATGGATTGTTGGAGGAGACGATTATATAGCAGAAGGTGTTTTGGGAGAAAATTTGTGCGGGAAGAGGGAGGTTGAGAAGGCCATATATCATCTTAGTACTTATTTAAGAGGATACACAGGGTCGAAAGGAAAGTGTAGAGAAATTAGCTTATGAAATTGACATGAAAAATAAAAAAACTGGATGAGATGCGAATGTGAAACTGTATTCAAAAATGAAAATCCATCAGTCGTTGAAGAATGGTCAAGAGGAATTGAGCTGGTCACTTTGCTAGAGACTGAAACTAGCGAGCGCGGCCTCAACGAATACCCATAAAATACAGGACTAGAACAGTCCTGTCTTTTAGCCTGATACGTCCAGATTATATTATAGGTCCCTCCTTAATCTTTATTCAACTCTATTTATTTCTTGCATTTTTTCTTTTCGTGTGACATCTTAACCACTTCTCTTCAAAGAGCATAATCCTTTCTCATTGAGGTAAGTTTTCTTCTGGCATAAATTTACCAGTTGGTCGTATACGTTGTATTACATTGTGAACATTTTTCTTTATATTTGTCAATTCATGCGTGTTCTAGATATGGCTGATCCTTTTCCAGACATTGCTATTCTACGCGACACAGTGCGGGAACTTCAAAGGAAGGTTAATGACCTATAGAGCGAGTTGGTCGCTGTGAGAGCAACAATGTTCAGAGAGATGCAGAGGCTGATGAGAGCCCTGCTGCTGCGAGTTGATTGACCGGCTGTCATTAATGATGATGATGATAATAATAATAATTAGAATATGTTTTTTCTTTTAGAGTATGTATTTTAATTTTTCTATATCGGATTTATACCTAATGTATTTTATTTTTCATTTAATGAAAAATTTACTTTTATTCAGACTTTGGCATTTTAATTCTTATTCCATATTCATTCTGTCTATTTCTTCTAATCTAATACATATTAACATGTTGACGGTTGGAGGAAATGTTGAATCCAGTAGCACTAGCAATTTTGACTTTTGAGTTCTTTTAACAGATGGACCATGTGTTGGAACCGATTGGTCATCTGTTGGGTTTTAACAGATTAACCATCTGTTTCAACAGATTTTCATCTGTTGGAGGAAAGCATTCCAGTTGTTTGTGCAACTATTGTGAATAATTGTGGTCTGTTGTATTATTTAGTTCATGTTTTGCCTCATTTTATTAATGCACAAGTTATTTAAAAAAAAGACATTTTATATATAACAAATGATAATATTAGGTCCACAACAATTAGTTAAATATATAAAAGTCCACAACAAACAAACAAACAACAACACAAGTTTCTGCAATTACAACGATCATGGTGGATTATGATTCGGGCATGTAGTTCTTTTGTGGCCAGTGCACTTACATATGGAGCACTTGTTTCTTCTTGATGAAAATGATTCTCCAACTCCACGCCTCCTTTTATATGACTTTTTTCCCGGTTTGATAATGTTCGGGTCAATATATGGAGGAGTATTAATCTCCCCATAAGCTCTACTGGAACAACCCAAGATTCTTCGGGAGGCACCAGAGTAATATGCTCACTATATGCCGTTTCATATTTTTTTCACCGAATAATATTGAGAGGAGTGCTCGTAAACTTCAGGTCCATATTTATGGCCGTATTGAGCTCGAAGGGTTGCCATAGCATGTGGACAAGGTATTTTATCCAAGTCAAAAACTCTACACGTACAAAATCTCGTTTGAAGATCGACCATGGCAGCATTACCATGACCGGTGATACGGAATTTGTAATCTGCTATTTTATGAGAGAATAACCTATTCCCCAAACTGATGTTCGTTGGTATTTTCTTTTCGATTTCGAGAACAAATCGAGTTTTTTTTTCTGGGCACTTGAATTGCACACGCCTTTCGTTAAAAAAATCGCTATATTTCTTGCTTATTTTTTCAAACATAGCCTTGATGGGAAATTCTCTTTCATCGCCAAACAATGAATTCACCGATTCAGCTATGTTTGATGTCATAATATTGTACCTATAGAAAAGAATCACTTAGTACGACATCAAACTAAACTTGTAAATCAAACAAGACATTAAATTTATAAGAATGTACCTATTTACTGGACAGAATGCCCGGCTCCATCTCTCGAAATCGACACGTGCAAAAAATTCTACTACCTTGGGATTCACATCCGCTATTTGATTGAAATGGTCTAAAAACTCCTCTATACTATATGTTTTAGCTGCTCTATAAAAAAGGGTGACGACCCTTTTGTTGTGATAGTTGTTTCGAATGTTCTCTCCAAGATGCCTAATTCAACAACCAAAGTAATCTGAAGTGAAGAAAAGTGAACTCATCTTTGGAATACTTGGATGCCTATCCGATACAAAATACAACTCTTCGGTATCTTCGACGCAGCGTCGTAGTTGTTAAAAAAAATTCATAAGAGGCATCACATTCCTTGTCTGTTATACAAAAGCGATAGGAAAGATGTGATTCTCCGTATCCCGCGCCACTGCAGCTAGCAGAACTCCATTATACCTGCTCCTCAAGAAGGTACTGTCGACGGCTATGCCTTTTCTCAAATGTCGAAAACCTTGAATCCAAGTACCATAGGATACAAAAAAGTACTTGAACCTTCCATTTTCATCTAGATACAATGTCGTCTTACTTCCGGAATTTGTTGACTCAATCATGTAATCGTAAGCATCCAAAACTTCATATCCATGCTCAAGTGTCCCCCGAACCAGTCCTTGGCAATCCCCATGGCCATATATACCTTCCAATAATTGACACATGAAAAGATATACATGTATATATATACACACATGGCAAAGTAGCAGTAATGGTAAATTTAGCTGCCTCACCTTCATCGCTAGGTGATGTAGGAATGGAAATTGAGCGTAAACTTGGGTTTCTTTCATGACTCCCAACTTGTGGTAACGACATTGTATTATGTTGTTGTTGCATTAGTTAGCGCATTTTTGATTCGGCTCTTCTTGCTTGTTGTTCTGACAGAAGTAATTATTTTTTTCCGATGACATTTGTGCATATCTGTTACGGCGTAGCATATTTCTTTGTAAACGTTGTTACTCCTTGATGTTTTCAGCTTTTTGTAGTCCATTCCAATTGCATGTCACATTGCTGTTCCAAGTAAATTTCAATTCCGTTAAAAAAATCAGTGTACATTGTTGCAACTAAAAATATATGTCTTTTGATATAGAGGAAAATCTAATAAAATTTAAGACCGTCAAAAGAAGGAGAAATACCAAAAGTAGCCTTTAATTAAGGGAAAAAATAGCTAATATAGCTACTTATAAAATTCAGCTATACAAATTTCATCGGGAAACTTAGAATGATAGTTAAAACTAAAGTAATGTTTAAAATTAAACTCCATTAGGAAGATGGAAGTAAAAATTTATACAAAACGACAAAGCAAAAACCCTAAAATGACCCTATATTTGTAGTTTCGCAAATTTCCCACAGTTTTCCAGCTAGTAGGAAAAAAATTATAGATCTTAAGTGACAGAGTGAGTGAGTGAGTGACTGAAAATTTTAGATCTTATAACAAAAAGGATAAAAAAAAACTCAACAGATTATTTCATTTACAATAGAAAAATAATGAGTTGAAAGAGACGGAAATATCGAGGCTCTGTTATGTTTGTGGTGAAAATAAACTTTTAAGGACATTTAATAAGTCTCTTTAATAACTTTAGGAACATGCAATCAAATATTTGTACAAAAAATACAGGAAAAATTCAAAAATTACCTTAGATTTGAAATTTCATATTCTCTTTAGAGTTTTCCAGCTAGTGGAAACTGACTGAATTTTAAATCTTAAGCTTTAGTGTACTGAATTATAAGCAATCGTAGTTCTGCAGGAAAATATTAAAAGATGAATAAGGAAATACATAGTGTAAAGCAAATGAGATTTGTGAGGAGCACAAGTGTGTATAGTTTTTGTTTGCCTTTGTGCTGCTATGAGTTAGCCAATGAGATAGTGCCATGTATAGAGATAGTTAGGTTTGGAAGGCTTAAGTGATGGCACCTTAGAATGTGTAAAATGCCCTTACGTTAATGTTATTGACTATCATATGTTTAACACTTAGTACTTATCACCAGGTAGGAATAAGGTTGTGTATATACAACTCTTTTCAAATTCCATCAATCGGACTATATGGGATATATTTTTGTTGTTTGTCGTGCACAGTTGAACAATATATTTTTAAGATTAGCACTATTAATTATAGAAAATATTGATCCCCAAAAGCACTATACAGGAATAAAAAAATTTTAGTGTCATGAATCACTTAAAAAGGTCAGCTTGTTTTGAGAGAAAAAAGATAGAAAGACGTAATGTATTCTTTTGTTCCCATTACATAATTGATACTAATTTAATAGGATAAGTAAGTGGTAACAAAAGTATACGATTGGCAGGGAGAGAAGGTTGTTTTTGATTTTTTGGAGAGACTGCAGGTAATTATAATATAGCAGTGACTTTTTTGGTGCTTTAAAGTGAAGGCTTGGTAGATCGTATGGTAAGTGCAATTTTTTGTTGTGAAACTGTTCGTGCAACCGAGATCAGATAGGTATTGAGGAGGACCAACTTGTCCGCATAATATGCAATGTCATCGTCATACACAGCGGTCCTAATTTGTTGGCCCTGTAAACTTCGTCTCTTCAATAAGATGGAGGCAAATATATAACTATGGATAGGGCAGTATATATCACCACTATATAGGCGTATCTGTTCATCTTCTAAAATGAGATTTTCAAATCGAATCTGTTTCTCAGGACTTCTTCTCTCTCATCCCATGTCGATGATTTGGACTTTGTATGTCCAATCAGGAGTTTCGGTTGTTATATGATCGATGTTGGATTTTTGGGCCATATGTACTGTAAAGATAGCGGCAGAATAATATGAGCAAGAAGATCTAGAGAGCCGGGCAAATCAAACTTTTGTTCAATCTGCGGTAGGCCACTCCATACATACCAATTTACATAAGTAAAATCAGAATTACATATTCTGTACACCGTATTTATTTTGAAACAGCCAATCCAAATCAAGAAGAATTCACTCCAGACATACTAATTTACACAATCAAAATCAGAAATACAATTTGTCTGTGTACGTATTTGTAGCATCTTAAAAAAAGAGATTAATTTATCACTTTAGACAAGTGGAACTTTTGGTGTATGATGGATTGTTAAGTGATGCACATACTTGATAAGGAATTGCACCTTATGTGATGTAGTGTAATGTTGCCAAAGAGGGTCGAAAAATTTAAAATGTGTACTCTTGTTTATGCTAAGTGCCAATTTGAAAAGTAGTGAGTTTAATTTATATACTTATAGTGTTCAGTGTTAAAAGAAGTAGGGGGAAGGGGGCATTAAAAACACTTCACTGGAAGTACTTTCCGGAAAGCAAGCAACGCACCACTCCATTTCTTTTCCATCTGTTTCTCTATTTCACACCAAAGAGGTTATTTTGAAGAATTAAAGTCAGAACTAAAAGCTAGGAAGGAATTTCTACGCGGGAGAAGCATATCTCTACGACCTTAAGTTAGTATTCATCTAAGAATTTCTTAAACTTCTTCAAGAATTCAAATTGAGGTTAATTTCAAAAAGGTAATTTCATCACTCCATACTTGAATTTAATTATAGAATGTATGTCGGGGTGTAATATTAGTCAATGATTATTGTTTAATTGAATCTTTGCACTAATATTTGTAATGGGTTCTTGAGAAAGAGGAAAACGGAGAAATTTTGATAAAAGGGGAGATTTTAGGGATTCCTATCAATTGGATGGATTTAATATTGAATTGCATAAGCTAGAAAAGTTAGAATTCATTTCGAATTCTTGTTAAGAAATTCAATTGGTTTTGAGCATAATCGAAGATTATTGGAATAAAATTATTAAATGCATTTACGGTTCATTAATGAAAATATATGTTATCCTTGTAGTTAGTAGATTGACTATCGGATATCTTAAACTGGTGATTGAAAGGATAAAGGTTCGAAAAATTATCGTAGTTAGTAAAGCATTAAGGTATGTAAAGCTAAACCTTCCCTCGCCGCTAAGGCACTACCCTATATCACATGCTCTTTCCTAATTGATGTTAGTGTAATCTCATGAAATACGAAAGTAGAATCTTTATATTGCCTTATATATCATTCCCTTGCTCTACCATCAAGCTTATAAGTATGTATCTTTCCCTCTTTGTGTTAAATTTCTTTGATACTTTCATATTATTATAAGTTTCTATACTTTAAGCCCTTACACGTTAGGGGTAAATAGTAATAGCATAGTTTTACTTGTATATGGTAGATAAAAGATCATTACCGTAACTCACATGTCATAGGCCTTCAAGATATTATTTGATAAATATTAACGACGGAAGGGTGCATAGGTTTGACTTGGCATATCGCTCGATGTGCAACTGTGCACAGGATCGAGACCAGACCACTATTGGTTTCCCCTGACTCGAGCCAATATATGGCATATATGTCCTGTGGGCAGACCCTCATAGTGATCCCCTGGGCGGGGCATAACTGGATACAGACTGCGATTATAGTTACACTTATGGAATCATAGTAATGAGTATGTGAGAAATATATGCTTTATACTTGCCTCAGATTACCTTCGGAAGGCCATCTTGTGATCATTTGTACGACTTATAGGATAAGTGCATCACCTAGATAAAGTATAGGCCCTATATTACAATGAACGTTTTCTAAATATTATATATGATGCTAATAAGGTCGGTGCATGAGTTATCAGTTTATATCGCATATGTGTTATTTTTTGGCTCATACGTTTTTCACTTTACCATTTGACTCATATGAGCTTTTGTACGTGTCCAGCTGTTATTCTGTCTGCTTTCATACTAGTACATATTGTTTATGTACTGACGCCTTGGGCCCATCATGTTTTATTAATGCAGGCTCAGATCCTCAAGACAACAGACATCCACATTAGGCCCTATTGCCATTTTCAGCTGATATTTTGTGAGCTCCAACTCTCTCTGGGGCCAGTCTATGCCTAGTATTTTGCTTATATGTACAGGTCTCTGGTTGGGCATAACGAGCCTGATACCAACTAGTTACTTGTAGTATAGCGTGTTAAACTGACTAGAGGCTTCATGGACGTCGTGTAGTATTATATAGTTTTGTTAATGTAACTCACTCATGTATATATGCAACTCTTATTGAATATCCTGCTCGTTATTATTCCATAACCTCGCATATGTCATAGAGTGCTGCAGAGTAAGTGTATACGGTTCTTGTTCATCCTTATTAATTTGGGACATGATAGTATTTATATTCAAATATCCAATCCAAATAAGGCAGAATTGTAGACATGCATATAGAAATTTTTCAAGAGGAAAGGAAAACAAACACAATTACGGGAGAAAGATTAGCAGCAAAAGCTAATTTTAGTTTGCATTTTGACCTTTCGAATATGACTAAAGTTAAACCATTTCTTTTGAATAGTTAATTTCATTTGACGGTATTCAATTAATAGCACGTTTATCGAAGATAAAAAATGACTAAAAATGCACAGTACATTTTTCAGAATTATTTCTCTTAAATTTACCTATAGCAATTACAGAGACTTCAAAAAAGATATCCTCAGTTCCCGAAAAGCAAGAATGACACTTCAGCAAGTTGTGCTTGAAGGATCATAAATCAATATATGTCACTCATAAGTTTATGTATGCAAACATAGGCTGCACTAAATGGAGGTATAGCCAATGGAACAAAAAATTGTAACGACCTAAAAATTTGATGAAATATGTGAAATTTGTGGTTTTGTGTGATTTGAATATTTTACCCATCCCTGTAGTTGCATTATGATATTCTGGGGTATGGGAGTGATTGGCATGATTTTTGATGCATTTTGGTATCATTTATGCAATATTGTAGTTTTTGATGGCTTCGAGAGCCTTATTTGGACTTATGTGGATATCTTTTGATCTATGTGATGGATGGATGAACGGAGTATGCCAGTAGCTCCAAAATATCAATTTTAGGCTAGGTAGATCTTTGGTTCGGGTCCCAGTGCACCCGAGCTCATTTTGACCTATTAGTCGAAAAGTTGAAAAATTAGAAATATGAGTGTGGGACCCAAATTTGATCGAAACGACCTCGAATGGAAAATCCAACTTCGCCAGCTGATCCAAAATATCGAATTTAGGGTGTTAGCATGTTTGGTATGATTTTTACAACTTTTAAAGCTCATTTCGGCCCTCGATTTGAAAAATTGTAATTTCGGATTTTGGGGGTCAACTTTGTGGAAACGATATTTTTGTGAAAATCTGATATCACCAACGCGTCTAGAATATCAAATTTAGTATGGTTGCATAGTTCGTTTGCATATATCGAACTCCGAATGAATCCCGGACATTCCGTCGAAGTCCGTCTGGACTTGAGAAAAAAAAACTGCTACCATTGCAGATTTTCTGCTATTTATAACAGATTTCATCGTATTTTTTATCCATTTGCTTATTTTTCATCTTTTCTTTTGAGAGTTAAACCCTAAAATAGTATGGGAGTTAAAATTAAAGTTTGTGAGAGCTTAGGAAGCAAGATTAACATCTATTTCATGGTTTTATTATGGGTTTAAGGTAAAAATTCATCCCTTTTCTTAGTAATTTCTTTATAAATTCCTCAGAACCCCAAAATATTAGGGCATGATTTTAAACCCTAATTTACTCCTTTCACTTGAATAATATTTTTATCTTATAAATACTAATTTTTCATCAATTTAACCTCCAAAACAACTCCGATTCTTGAATTTAACCCGGATTTCCAAGATTTTACCAGGTAAAGCTCAAAAGTAATTTTTTTTTTTCGATTTGAACCCTGTTTTTGACTCGATTTAAATTGAATTTTCAGTTGTAGGTTCCTAAAAATCTGGGGAACATGTTTTTGAAGTAAAGTTTTGATTTTTTCCTACTTTTTCAAAAATCCGTTTTGGGGGTCCGTTTTGATTCCAAACCAAAAGTAGTCAATATAGGTGTCGTTGATTTTGTCTTGAAGCGTAGATTTCATATTAGATATTTTTAGTATAGTTCTATATTATTCATAAAAATTAAGGTCGCGGGTTCAAGTGTAGCGGATCGATTTCAGCTTTTGAGGTAGGTTATGACTTAACTCTTTCAAACTAAGCTAGGTAGTAAATGATAACACAAAATGCATATTAAGGGTGTAAAATAATGATGAAAATGGCTATTTATGTGTTGTCCCATTTGGGGGCCTATATGAGATGTAATTGTAGAAATTGAGTTATTATGTGATATGTGTGACCGTGTGGGGCCCTATGTGATATTAATAGCCTTGAATACATGTGAATAATTATATTGTGTTTTGAAAATGCTTAATGTGGTACCATTAGTTTATTTTGATTATATTCAAACCTTATTGACATATGAGACATGTGGAAATTCATGAATGAAATAAAAATAATGAGTGGATATTGGCTCAAGTAGTTTTGGAAATGTATTATTGTGGTTCGTTGTGGAAATATATCATGTGGTTAATTGTGGAAATACTCAATGTGATTGGTTATGAGCATTACATCTTCATATCATACTCATTCATAAAAAATTGGTACCGCCGTGGCAACATCTGAGGAACACTGGCAACACTTTTTTAAAAGATATTGTAACACCTTATAAAACCCTTTCCAAGGAATGTGCCCGAAAGGATATATGAGATATGTGGATTGTATACGGGTTGACGAACCCCCTATGAGTCCTGCATTGGGAGTCTTGCCTCCATAGGTGTATACGGGGATTGTGCGATGATCCCGGAGGTTGTGCGATGACCTCGTGCATCATTATCATATACATTGTACTTACTTTATTGTGTTATGTTGTGTTGTATTGGCATATTGACTTGTAATCTATGTATTTATCGTATCTTCTTTTACTTGTATTTGATGATTTTGTAGATGCATGTTTTCCTTGTTTTTTTATATGTGATAAAATATGTACTTTTGTTCTATCTTCGTGTGATGTTGCAATGTATGTGAGATATGTTAGAACTGTTAGTGCAAGCAGTGTGGGCTATCGTTGTGGGATATTTTTTTATTGCAGGTGACGTGCCCTTAGTGTATATTTTATATGCTTTATTTACTACTTTGCTTGGTCGACCTATGATACCTACTGAGTACAAGTAGACCATAATCATGCCTACTGTGCCCTTTCGGTGCAAGTCCTAGCTTGAGTGTGCTTCATCTTGATTGACTCGGGCGATTGTTGGAGCTTCTAAGATAGCGGTTGGACATTTATGCATTTGAAGTTCACCTCAATCTTTCTATAGTAGTTATGTCTTTATTAGTATTCGGAGACAGTTATTATTCCTTTGTGGTTATTTTTTAATGTATTTGACTCTCTAATTGTATTAGTAGTTCTTACACTATTGACACCTGGTTTTGGGCATGATTGGTATTTTGGATAAGTTCTTTCCGCATTGTTATGATTACTATTATAGTTCGGCTTGATTATAGAAGCCTTACCTTGGGATATTTCTATTTTTTTCTTATTTCGTATCAGTTTAGGTGACAGGCTTACTTGTCAAGGTACGTTGCAACAAGTTCCATCATGATCCTCATTTTTTGGTCGTGACAAATTAGTATCAGAGTAGCTAGGTTTTATTGGTCTCAATGGTGTAAGAATGGGATGTGTAATAGAGTCTCACGGATCGATACGTAGACTTCCGTATCTATCTTTGAGAGTCTATAGGATGTCTTTAGGAAACTTCCCTCATTTTACTCTTTATCGTGCAAATTTATTTCATACCTTGTGTTTTGAGTTGTCTTTCACTCTTTCTGCACAAATGATGTCGTTTAGGTCTTGCGAGAGTAGAGAGGTAGAGCCTTCTCCCAGAGGGAAAACCTTGAGTCGTGGATTTACTCAAAGGAGCTGATGGGCCCATGGTGCGACCTCATCTAGGACGAGTTCTAGGGGACTCTTTCCCAAGCCTCATTTTAAGTAGGTTGGAGGTGTGGCTCCTACTCCAGTTCTTTAGAGTTCGTCTGCCCAGTGTTGAAGGGACTGTTAGTGCATTTGTTGACCCGTCTAGAGGGTTCTCCTTTGGTTATGACAGGTGTTCCTCCAGTTCAGAGTGTGGATCCTCCTGTTGCACCTGCTTCTGGCTTGGGTACTCCACAGACCCTGACTACTATTCCACCTTCAGTGATGATATCTGACTATGGGGTTTTGAGATCACGAGTTCAGTCGTCATCTGTGTTACCTCCTCAATTGGGATCTCAGCCAGATGGAATTTCCATGCCTCATATGCTTTAGGGAGCCACGTCTCAGATAGTTATGTTTGGGGGTTCTTTTTAGAGTATTTTGGATTATGTTAAGGTTATAGAGGATATTTCTCGGGTATCTCAGGGAGGTGCTAAGAGGGTGCTCCATTTTGGTAAGTTCAGAAGTCAAACTCCACGAGGTAGATATTTTAGAGGTTCTCGTAGGTCTTCTAGTAAAGTAGTGCATGATGGCCGTCAAGGCAAGTTTAGAGTTATGTATGTGATGAGACTGACCATGTGGCTAAGGACTATCCTTGCCAAGTGTTTAGAACTACTCCTATTTTAACTGTGGAAGGTAGGGGTTTCACCAAATATGCGATAGGTAGAGGTAGTAGAGGCCGTGATGGTGGTCGTGGGTCTACTCAGCCAATTTATAGTCGTGGACAGTGTTATGCTATACCATCCATAACTGAGGCAGAGGTTTCTGATGTTGTGATTACAGGTACCTCCCTCATTTGTGTTAGACCTGCACCTGTATTATTTAATCCTAGATTGACTTTCTCCTATGTTTGCGTATTTTGCTTTGAGTTTTGATTCTGTTAGTGAGCCTCTTGCCATGCCTATTCATGTATCTACCCTGGTAGGTGATTCTTTAGTGGTGGATCTAGCGTACCGATCTTGTGTTATGACTTTTGCCAGGCGTGAGATTTTGGTAGACTTACTTGTATTAGACAGGGTCAATTTTGATGTTATTTTAGGCATGGATTGGTTAGCTCCTTATCATGCTGTCTTAGATTATTTTGCTAAGACTGTGACTTTAGCTTCATCGGGTGTGCCAAGGATAGCTTGGAAGGGCACACTTTATTAGGGTCCTAAGAGGGTCATATCTTATGTTCAGGATCGTAAATTGGTTGAGAGGTAATATTTATATTACTTAGCTTATATTCGTGACACCAGTGTTATTTTGCCTTCTTTCTCAAATTTTGTCAGTGTCATTCGTAAGTTTTTGCATGTGTTCCCTATGGACTTTGCTAGTATACTTTTGAATCGAGATATTGATTTTATTATTAATGTTGAGCCGGGCACCAAGCCCATTTCCATTCTTCCGTATAGGATGGTCCCAACGTAGTTGAAGGAACTGGAGGATCAGCTATATGAGTTGTTGGATAAGGGATTTATTCGACCTAGTGTTCCACCTTGGGGTGCGCCTATCTTGTTTGTCAAGAGAAAGGATGGGTCTATGCGGATGTGAATTGATTATCGATAGTTGAATAAGGTAACAGTTTAGAATAAGTATCCTCTTTCTCGCATTAATGATTTGTTTGATCAGCTTCAGGGTGCTGCGATATTTGCGAAGATTGATTTGTTGTCCGGTTATCACCAGTTGAGGATTAGAGCTATGGATATTCTAAAAATAGCTTTTCGGACTTGATATGGTCATTATGAGTTCTTGGTCTTGTCTTTTGGGTTGACCAATTCCCTTACCCCATTTATGAAGTTGATGAATTGGGTGTTTCTACTATATCTCAACTTCTTTGTTATTGTGTTTATGAATTGTGCTTTAGAGATTGAAGGATGGGGAGTTGTATGCTAAGTTCTCTAAGTGCAAGTTTTTTTTGAAGTCTGTTTCTTTCTTGGGTCATGTGGTGACTAAGAAAGGTATTATGGTTAATCCAGCCAAGGTTGTAGTGGTTTTTGATTGGGCTAGATCTACTTCACCCACCGAGATTCGAAGTTTGGTTGGTTTGGCAGGGTATTATCAATGTTTTGTTAAGGATTTCTCTTCCATTGCAGCTCTTTTGACTAAGTTAACTCAGAAGAAGATTTCTTTTCAGTTGTTCGATGCTTGTGAGGTAAGCTTTCAAAAGCTCGAGGTTTTTTTGACTTCTGCTCCTATATTAGGTTTACCCAAGGTGGACGTGGGTTTTACCATCTTTTGTGATGCTTCAGGTGTTGGTTTAGGTATTGTGTTAAAGCAGGAGGGTAAGGTTATTGTGTATGCATCTTGTTAAGATTAAAGCCCCATAAGAGGAATTATTGTGTATGCAGTTGGTTATTCTCTACCATTCGGGCAAGGCTAATGTGGTTACGGATGCCTTGAGCCGAAAGTAGACTAGCATGGGTAGCTTGGCACATATTTTGACCCAGGAAATGCTTTTTTCCTTAGAGATTCAATTTTTTGCTAACCAGATAGTTAGGCTTGATATTTTGACATCGGGGCGTGTTTTGGCATTTGTGGATGCTAGATCTTCTTTGATAGGGAAAATTCGAGCTCATTGGTTTAATGATGTTGGATTGAGGTTGATTCGAGATAAGGTATTGATTAGGGAGGCTAAGGAAGCCTCACTTGATTTAGATGGAGTTTTATAGATTAGAGGCCGAGTTTGTATGTCAAAAATGGGTGTCTTGATTAGGTTTATCTTGGAGGAGGCCTATTGTTCCAGATATTCCATCCATCTAGGCGTGTCTAAGAGGTATCATAATTTGAGACAACACTACTGATGTGGTGGCATGAGCCAAGATTAGTGGATTTTTTGGGGCTCATTGCCTATGTTGTCAGCAGGTGAAGGCCGAGCATATGAGACCTGGTGGTATGCTTCAGAAGTTACCCATTCTCTAGTGGAAGTGGGAACGGATCACTATGGACTTTGTGACTGGGTTGCCTCGTACTTCTCGTGGTTCTGATAGCGTTTGGCTCATCATGGATCGATTGAGCAAGTCAGCTTATTTTACTCCAGTTCAAGTCTCATTCAGTGCTGAGAGGTTAGCCCATATCTTCATTCATGATATTATGCATCTGCATGGTGTGTTGGTGTCCATTATTTTAGATCAAGGTTTTGTGTTCACATCTCACTTTTGGAGGACTTTTTAGGATGAATTGGGTATTCTGGTTGATCTTAGCATAGTATTTCACCCCCAGACTGATGGCAGGTTAGAGCGGACTATCCAGGTTTTGGAGGATATGCTTCACGCGTGTGATATGGATTTTGGTGGCCAGTGGGAGCAACAATTTGCTTTAGCGGAGTTTGCATATAATAATAGTTACCATTCTAGTTTGATATGGCTCCTTTTGAGGCATTGTATGGTAGGCGTTGTCTCTTCCCAGTAGGTTGGTTCGATGTTTGAGAGGTGTTACCTCGAGGTGCGTACTTGATTTGTGAGTCGTTGGATATAGTCTGGGTTATTCAAGATAGACTTAGATCGGCTCAAAGTACGCAGAAGTGTTATGCTGATCTAGACTTCGTTCCTTGAGATTTGTTGTTGGTGATCGTGTTTTCCTTCAAGTTTCACCCATGAAGGGTATGATGAGGTTTGGGAAGAAGGGCAAGCTTAGCCCCTATGTGTATTGGTCTATTTGAGATTCTTCAGACTGTTGGTGGTGTGGATTATGAGTTGGATTTGCCCCTTGATCTATCAGTTGTTCATCCAGTTTTTCATGTTTCTATGCTTCGTCGTTATATTCCAGATGAGTCTCATTTCATTCATTGGGAGTCGGTTCAATTAGATGAGCGATTGTCCCTTGTTAAGGAGCTAGTTTCCATTTTGTCTAGGGATGTTAGGCAGTTGTGCTCTAGAGTGATCTCTATAGTTAAGGTCCAGTGGTGAAATCAACCAGTAGATGACGCTACTTGGGAGGTCTAGTCTGATATGCACAGTCCTTATCCCTAGCTCTTTGTTGATTCAGGTATTTCTTTTACCTTAGTTCAAGGACGAACTAGATTTTTAGTAGTGGATGATGCAACGACCTAAAATTTGATGAAATATGTGAAATTTGTGGTTTTGTATGATTTGACTATTTTACCCCTCCCTGTTGTTGCATTATGATATTTCTGGATTGTGGGAGTGATTAACATGATTTTCGATGCATTTTGGTATCATTTATGCAATATTATGGTTTTTGATGGCTTTGAGAGCCTTATTTTGGACTTATGTGGATATCTTTTGATCTGTATGACGGATGGCTAAATGGAAAGTGCCAACAGCTCCAGAATATCAATTTTAGGCTGGGTAAATATTTGGTTCAGGTTTCGGTGCACCCTAGCTCATTTTAACCTATTGGTCAAAAACTTGGAAATTAAAAATATGAGTATGGGACCCAAATTTGATTGAAACGACCTTGGATGGAAAATATGGCTTTGCCAGTAGATCAAGAATATCAAATTTAGGGTGCTAGCATGTTTGGTATGACTTTTACGGCTTTTAAATCTAATTTTGACCCTCGGTTTGGAAAATTATAATTTTGGGTTTCGGGGGTCAACTTTGTGGAAACAAAGTTTTTGTGAGAATCTGATATCACCAACACGTCTGGAACGTCGAATTTAGTATGGTTGCATAGTTCATTTGCATATATCGAACTCCAATCGAATCTCGGGCATTCCATCGAAGTCCATTTGGACTTGGAAAAAAACTGCTACCGTAGCAGAAACATTGTAGATTTTCTGCTATATATAGCAGATTTTACCCTACTTTGTATCTTTTTTGTCCATTTTTCATCTTGACTTTTGAGAGTTAAACCGTAAAATTGTGTGGGAGTTGAAAGTAAAGTTTGTGAGAGCTTGGGGAACTAGATTAACATCTATTTCTTGGTTTTATTACGAATTTATTGTAAGAGTTCACCCCTTTTCTTAGTAATTTCTTGATAAATTCCTCAAAATCCCAAAAATCTTAGGACATAATTTTAAACTCAAATTTCACTCATTTCACTTGAATAATATTTTTATCTTATAATTACTAGTTTTTCATCAATTTAACCTTTAAAACAACTCCGATTCTTGATTTTATCCCAAATTTTAAAGATTTTACCCGATAAAGCTCAAAAATGGTTTTTCTTCAATTTGAACCCCATTATTTACTCAATTTAACTTGGGTTTTCAGCATAAGGTTCCTAAAAATATGTAAAACATGTTTTTGAAGTAAACTTTCAATTTTGCCCCTTTTTTTTTGAAAAATTATTTTGGGGGTCCGTTTTGACCCCGAACCAAAAGTAGTCAATGAAGGTGTTGTTGGTTTTGTCTTGACACATAAATTTCATATTTTATGTTTTTGGTGAAGTTCGATATTGTTCATGAAAAGTAAGGTCACGAGTTCAAGTGTAGTGGATCGGGTTCGGCTTTTGAGGTAGGTTATGGCTTCACTCTTTCAGACTAGGCTAGGTAGTAAATGATGATACCAAATGCAGGATAAGGGTAAAAATTAATCATGAAAAATGGCTATTTATGTGTTGTACCCATGTGTGGTCTTATATGTGATGTGATTGTTGAAATTAAGCTATTATGTGATATGTATGACCGTGTGGGTCCTATGTGATATTAATAGCCTTGAATACTTGTGAATAATTGTATTGTGTTGTTAAAATGCTTAATGTGGTACCATTGGTGTATTGTGATTATATTCATACCCTATTGACATATGAGACATGTGGAAATTCATGAATGAAACAAAAATAATGAGTGGATATTGGCTCATGTGGTTGTGAAAATGTATCATTGTGGTTGGTTGTGGAAATATATCATGTGGTTAGTTGTGGAAATACTCATTGTGATTGGTTGTAAGCATTACATCTTCATATGATACTCATTCATGAAATATTGGTACCACTGTGGCAACATCTGAGAAACACTAGCAACACTTTTTTAAAAGATATTGTAACACCTTATAAAACCCTTTCTAAAGGATGTAATGGAAAGGAGATATGTGATATGTGGATTGTATGCGGGTTGAAGAACCCCCCATGAGTCCTGCATTGGGAGGCTTGCCTCCGTAGGTGTATACGGGGATTGTGCAATGATCTCAGAGGTTGTGCAACGATATCGGAGGTTGTGCGATGACCTCTCGCATCATCATCACATACATTGCACGTACTTTATTGTGTTATGTTGTGTTGTATTGGCATATTGACTTGTAATCTATGTATTTATCGTATCTTCTTTTACTTGTATTTGATGATCTTGTATATGAATGCTCCCCTTGTTTATTTTATGTGTGGTATAATACGTACTTTTGTTCATTCTTGGTGTGAAGTTGCAATATATGTGAGATATATTAAAACTGTTAGTGCAAGCGGTGTGGGCTATCGTTGTGGGATATTTTTTTATTGCAAGTGACGTGCCATTAGTGTATATTTTGTATGCTTTATTTACTACTTTTCTTGATCGGCCTATGATACCTACTGAGTACAAGTGGACCTTATTCATGCCTACTGCACCCTTTCGGTGCAGGTCCTAGCTCAAGTGCACCTCAATTTGATTGACTCGGGTGATTGTCGGAGCTTCCAAAGTAGTGATTGGACATTCATGCATCCGAAGTTCAACTCTATCTTTCTATAGTAGTTATGTCTTTATTAGTATTCTGAGACAGTTATTCTTTCTTTATGGCTATTTTTTTGAGGTATTTGACTCTCGGATTGTATTTGTAGTTCTTACACTATTGACACCTAGTTTTGGGAGTGATTGGTATTTTGGATAAGTTATTTCCGCATTGTTATGATTACTATTACTATTCGGCTTGATTCTAGAAGCCTTACCTTGGGATATTTTTGTTTTTCCTCTTTTCATATCAGTTTGGGTACGCCACGATAAGTTCCATCATGACCCTCATTTTTGGGTCATGACAAATTGTTATCAGAGCAGCCAGGTTTCATTGGTCTCAACTATGTAAGAATGGGATGTCTAATAGAGTCTCACGGATCAAAACGTAGACGTCCGTGTCTATCTTTGAGAGGCTATAGGATGTCTTTAGGAAACTTTCCTCATTTTACTCTTTATCGTGCAAAGTTCTTTCATGCCTTGTGTTTTGAGTTGTCTTTCACTCTTTCTACATAGATGGTGTCGTCTAGGTCTTGCAAGAGTAGAGAGGCAGAGCCTTCTCCCAGAGGGTGAACCTCCAGTCGTGGATTGACTTGAGGGAGCTGATGGGCCCGTGGTGCAGCCCCATCTAAGAGATGTTCTAGGGGACTCTCTTCCAAGCCTCGTGTTGAGTAGGTTGGAGGTGTGGATCCTACTCTAATTCTTCAGAGTTTATCTGCCCCAGTGTTGGAGGGATTGTTGGTGTGTTTGTTGACCCGTCTATAGGGTTCTCATTTGGTTATGCCAGGTGTTACTCAGTTCAAAGTGTGGATCCTCCTATTATATCTGCTTCTGGCTTGGGTACTCCTCAGACCCAGAGTACTATTCCACCTTCAGTGCCTATATTTGACTATGGGGTTTTGAGATCACAAGTTCAGCCGTCATCTGTGTTACCTTCTCAAGTGAGATCTCAGCCAGCTGGACTTTCCATGCCTTATACTCTTTGGTGAGCCACATCATAGTCGGTTGTGTTTAGGGGTTCTTTCCAGAGTATTGCGGATCATGTTAAGGTGACAGAGAATATTCCTTAGGTATCTTAGGGATACGCTAAGAGGGTGCACCATTTTTGTAAGTTTAGAGGTCAGACTCTACGAGGCAGATATTTTAGTAGTTCTTGTGGGTTTTCTAGTTTAGCAGTGCATGGTAGCCATCAGGAAAAGTTTAGAGTTTGATATGCATGTGATGAGATGGCCATGTGGACAAAGACTATCCTCACGAGTGTTTAGAACTACTCATATTTCAGCTGTGGAAGGTAGGGGTTTTACTGGAGGTGCGATAGGTAGAGGTAGTGGAGGCCATGATGTTGGTCGTGGGGCTACTTAGCCAGTTTATAGTCGTGGATAGTGTTATGCTATACCCGCTAGGCCTTAGGTAGAGGCTTCTTATGTTGTGATTATAGGTACCTCCCTCATTTATTTCAGACCTGCATCTGTATTATTTAATCCTGAATTGACTTTCTCCTATGTGTCTGTGTATTTTGCTTTGGGTTTTGATTTGTTAGTGAGCCTCTTGCCATGCCTATTCGTGTATCTACCTCGGTAGGTGATTCTTTAGTGGTGGATTGGGCGTACCAATCTTGTGTTGTGAATTTGCCGGGCGTGAGACTTTGGTAGACTTAGTTGTATTAGACATGGTCAATTTTGATGTTATTTTAGGCATGGATTGGTTAGCTCCTTATCATGCTATCTTAGATTATTTTGCTAAGACTGTGACTTTAGCTTCATCGAGTGTGCCAAGGATATCTTAGAAGGAACACTTTATCCGGGTCCTAAGAGGGTCATATCTTATGTTCAGGCTTGTAAATTGGTTGAGAGGGGATGTTTTTATTACTTAGATTATATTCGTGACATCAGTGCTATTTCGCCTCCTTTCTCGGATTCTGTCTATGTCGTCCGTGAGTTTATGGATGTGTTTCTACGGAGTTGCCCAGTACGCCTTCGGATCGAGATATTGATTTTATTATTGATGTTGAGCCAGGAAGCAAGCTCATCTCCTTATAGGATGGCCCCAGCAGATTTGAAGGTACTAAATGATCAGTTGCAGGATTTGTTGGATAAGGGATTTATTATACCTAGTGTTTCACCTTGGAGTGCGCCTGTCTTGTTTATGAAGAGAAAATATAGGTATATTCGGATATAAATTGATTATCAATAGTTGAATAAGGTGATGGTTCAGAATAAGTATGCTCTTCCTCGCATTGATGATTTATTTGATTAGCTTCAGGGTGTCGCAGTGTTTTCGAAGATAGATTTACGGTCTGGTTATCACCAGTTGAGGATTAGAGCTTCGGATATTCTGAAAATAGCTTTTCAGACTTGATATGGTCATTATGAGTTCTTGGTCATGTCTTTTTGGTTGACCAGTTCCCCTGCCTCATTCATGGAGTTGATGAATCGAGTGTTTCGACCATATCTTGACTTTTTTATTATTGTGTTTATGAATTGTGCTTCAGAGATTAAAGGATGAGGAGTTGTATGCTAAGTTCTCTAAGTGCGAGTTTTGGTTGGAGTCTATTTCTTTCTTGGGGTATGTGGTGACTAAAGAAGGTGTTATGGTTGATCCAGCCAAGGTTGCAGGGGTTCGCGATTGGGCTAGACCTACTTTGCCAACCGAGATTCGAAGTTTTAATTGTTTGGCCAGGTATTATCGGTGTTTTGTTGAGGGTTTATCTGTCATTGCAGCTCCTTTGACTAAGTTGACTCATCAGAAGATTTCTTTTCAGTGGTTCGATGTTTGTGAGGCAAGCTTTCAAAAGCTTGAGGTTTTGTTGACTTCGGCTCCTATATTAGCTTTACCCAAGGAGGGCATGGGTTTTACCGTCTTTTGTGATGCTTCAGGTGTTGGGTTAGGTGTTGTGTTGATGTAGGAGGGCAAGGTAATTATGTATGCATCTCATAAAGATTGAAGCCCCATAAGATGAATTATCCTATCCATAATTTGGAGTTCTGTACAGTTGTGTTTTCTTTAAGTTATGGAGGCACTACTTATATGGAGTCCATTGTGAGATCTTCTGAAATCATCGTAGACTTTAGTACTTCTTCACCTTGCGAGATCTTAATATGAGGCAGCACCGCTGGCTTGAGTTTCTTAAGGATTATGACTTGGCTATTCTCTACCATTCGGATAAGGCTAGTGTGGTTACGGATGCCTTGAGCCAGAAGTCAACTAGCATGGGTATCTTGGCGCATCTTTTGACCTAGGAGAGGCTTTTGGTCTTAGAGATTCAGTTTTTAGCTAACCAGATGGTTAGGCTAGATATTTCGACACCAGGGCATGTTTTGGCATTTGTGGATGCTAGATCTTCTTTGATGGGGCAGATTCGAGCTCATTGGTTTGATGATGTTGGATTAAGGTTGATTCGAGATAAGGTATTGAGTGGGGAGGCTAAGGAAGCCTCACTTGATTTAGATGGAGTTTTGTGGATTAGAGGTTGAGTTTGTATGCCAAAATTAGGTGTCTGGATTAGGTTGATATTTGAGAAGGCCCATTATTCCATATATTTCATCCATCCAGGTGTGTCTAAGATGTATCGTGATTTGAGACAGCACTACTAGTGGGGTGGCATGAGGCGAGATATAGCAGATTTTTCTTAGGCTCGTTGCCTATGTTGTCAGCAGGTAAAGGACGAGCATATGAGACCTGGTGGTTTTCTTCAGAGGTTACCCGTTCCTGAGTGAAAGTGGGAACAAATCACTATAGACTTCGTTACTGGGTTACCTCATACTTCTTAAGGTTCTAATAGTGTTTGGGTTATCGTGGATCGATCGACCAAGTCAGCTTATTTTATTCCGGTTCATGGCTCAGTTAGTACTGAGAGGTTAGCCCATATCTTCATTTGTGAGATTATTCATTTGCATGGTGCGTCGGTGTCCATTGTTTCAGATAGACTTTTCAGGATGAGTTGGGTATTCAGGTTGATCTTAGCATAGCATTTCAACCCCAAACTAATATACAGTCAGAGCGGACTATCCAGGTTTTGGAGGATATGCTTCACCGTACACGATAGATTTTGGTGGGCAGTGGGAGCAACAATTAGCTTTAGCAGAGTTTGCATCTAATAATAGTTATCATTCTATTATTGATATGGATCCTTTTGAGGCGTTGTATGGTAAGCGTTGTCTCTCCCCAGTAGGTTGGTTCGATGTTTCATAGGTGAGACCTCGAGGTGCGTACTTACTTCGTGAGTTGCTGGATAGAGTCCGGGTCATATAGGATAGACTTAGATCGGCTCAGAGTATGCAGAAGTGTTATGCTTATCATAGACTTCGTGTCTTGATATTTGTTGTTGGTGATCGTGTTGTCCTGCAAGTTTTACCCATGAAGGGTGTGATGAGGTTTGGGAAGAGGGACAAGCTTAGCCCCAGGTATATTGGTCTATTTGAGATTCTTCAGACTATTGGTGGTGTATATTATGAGTTAGCTTTATCCCTTGATCTATCATCCGTTCATCATATTTTTCATGTTTCTATGCTTCGTCGTTATATTTCAGATGAGGCTCATGTTATTTATTGGGAGTCGGTTCAGTTAGATGAGCGATTGTTCTTTGTTGAGGAGCCGGTTTCCATTTTGGCATAGGATGTTAGGCAGTTGTGCTCTAGAGTGATCCTTGTAGTTAAGGACCAGTGGCGAAATCGACCTATAGATAAAGCTACTTGGGAGGTCGAGTCTAATATGCGCAGTCCTTGTCCCCAACTCTTTGTTGATTCAGGTATTTCTTTTTCCTTAGTTCAAGGATGAACTAGATTTTTAGTGGTGGATGATGTAATGACCTAAAAAATTGATGAAATATGTAAAATTTGTGGTTTTATTTTATTTGACTGTTTTACCCCTCCCCGTAGTTGCATTATGATATTTCTAGGGTGTGGGAGTGATTGGCATAATTTTTGATGCATTTTGGTATCATTTATGTAATATTGTGGTTTTTAATGGCTTTGAAAGCCTTATTTTGGACTTATGTGGATATCTTTTGATCTGTGTGACGGATGGCCAAACGGATTGTGCCAGCAGCTCCAAAATATTGATTTTAGATCTTTGTTTCGGGTCCCAGTGCACCCGAGCTCATTTTGACCGATTGGTCGAAAAGTTCAAAAATTTGAAATATGGGTGTGGAACCCATATTTGATCAAAATAACCTCGGATGAAAAATCCAACATCTCCAGCAGATCCAGAATATCAAATTTAGGGTGTTAGCATGTTTGGTATGATTTTTACGGCTTTTTAAATCTTATTTCAACCCTCGGTTTGAAAAATTATAATTTCTGGTTTATGGGATCAACTTTGTGGAAACGATGTTTTGTGAAAATATGATATCGTCAACGCGCCTGTAACGTCGAATTTAGTATGGTTGCATAGTTTGTTTGTATATATCGAACTCCGAACGAATTCCGGGCATCCCTTCGAAGTCCGTTTGGACTTGGGGAAAAAACTGCTACCATTGCAGATCTTCTGCTACATATAGCAGATTTCACCCTATTTTTAATCCATTTTGCTCATTTTTCATCTTGCCTCTTGAGAGTTAAACTCTAAAATAGTATGGGAGTTAAAAGTAAAGTTTGTAAGAGCTTGGAAAGCTAGATCAACATCTATTTCTTGGTTTTATTAAGGATTTAAAGTAAGAATTCACCCCCTTTCTTAGTAATTTCTTGATAAATTTCTCAAAACCTTACAAATCTTAGGGCATGATTTTAAACTCAAATTTTACTCCTTTCACTTGAATAATATTTTTATCTTATAATTACTAGTTTTTCATCAATTTTACCTTCAAAACAACTTCGATTCCTGATTTTAACCCGAATTTTAAAGATTTTATCCGGTAAAGCTCAAAAATGGTTTTTCTTTGATTTGAACCCCGTTTTTACTCGATTAGCCTTGGGTTTTCACAGCTGTAGATTCCTAAAAGTATGGAAAAAAAAATTTGAATAAATTTTTTATTTTGCCCTTCTTTTTTGAAAACCCATTTTGGGGGTCCGTTTTGACCCCAAACCAAAAGTAGTCAATATAGGTGTCGTTGGTTTTGTCTTGACGCGTAGATTTCGTATTTGATATTTTTAGTGGAGTTTGAGATTATTCGTAAAAATTAAGGTTGCGGGTTCAAATGTAGCGGACCGATCTCGACTTTTTAGGTAGGTTATGGCTTAACTCTTTCAGACTAGGCTAGGTAGTAACTGATGATATAAAATACATGTTAAGGGTGGAAACTAATCATGAAAATATATATTTATGTGTTGTGCCCGTGTGGGAGCCTATATGTGATGTAATTATCAAAATTGCGTTATTATGTGATATGTGTGATCGTGTGGGGTCCTATATGATATTAATAGGCTTGAATACATGTGAATAATTGTATTCTGTTGTTAAAATGGTTAATGTGGCACCATAGGTGTATTGTGATTATATTGATACCTTATTGACATATGAGACATGTGGAAATTCATGAATGAAACAAAAATAATGAGTGAATATTGGCTCATGTGGTTGTGGAAATGTATCATTATGGTTGGTTGTGGAAATATATCATGTGGTTAGTTGTGAAAATACTTATTATGATTGGTTGTGAGCATTACATCTTCATATGATAGTCATTCATGAAACATTGGTACCACCGTGGTAACATCTGAGAAACACTGACAATACTTTTTAAAAAAATATTGTAACACCTTATAAAATATTTTCCAAAGGATGTGTCGGAAAGGAGATATAAGATATGTGGATTGTATACGGGTTGACGAACCCTCCATGGGTCCTGCGTTGGGAGGCTTGCCTCCATAGGTGTATATGAGGATTGTGCGATGATCCCGGAGGTTGTGCGACGACCTCGTGCATCATCATCATATACATTGCACTTACTTTATTGTGTTATGTTATGTTTTATTGGCATATTGACTTGTCATCTATGTATTTATCGTATCTTCTTTTACTTGTATTTGATAATCTTGTATATTCATGTTCCCCTTGTTCTTTTTATATGTGATATAATACATACTTTTGTTCTATCTTGGTTTGATGTTGCAATATATGTGAGATATATTAGAACTATTAGTGTAAGCGGTGTAGGCTACCGTTGTGGGACATTTTTTTATCGCAGGTGACGTGCCCTTAGTGTATATTTTGTATGCTTTATTACAACTTTGCTTGGTCGGCCTATGTGAAATCTATTACGTAGCTTATTCTTCATGGGGTATATTAGAAGGGATAGGTTAGGAAAAGTAAACTTGCCTTGTCCTCGTACGACATACGCATATTAGTCATAGTCTGGAAGTCTTGGTGGGAAAATGGAGGCCGGGGGTAATCTTGGTCTGTTGTAGATCCCTCTTCTCTTCGGCACCAAGTTTTGCGTATATGTCCACCTTCTTGACTGGCCCCTGAACTTCAACAGCTTTTGGAGATGGAGGAATTGCAATTTCTTTTGATTTCCGATCAGAGAGTACGTCTCTAATTGCTTTTTTCTTTCTCCTAACCAACGATGTAGGAGTGTGTGGATCCCTCACCTTCTTGGATGGTATGACACACCTCTTGGATTTGAATTCCTCGATTGCTTTAGAGATAGACTCTACTTTTTCAAAGAGTTTACCCTATCTGTCCTTGCACTCATCGCATTCACAACGAGAATACGAGGGTGAAGAGGGGTGAGAGGGACCTGTGTAAGGGCGAAAAGGGGTGTTTTCAAACATATTTATTATTTCTTGAGCATCAACATGCTCATCATCACGCATGGTAGCAGCATCATCATGCCTGCCACCAACACCAACAACTCCAGCAAAAGAAGCACCCGGATCTACCTTAGTAAAAGGTTGGTCATGAAGAGCCTTAACATTAGTCTGACCTTGCCTAACTGCTCTTCTTATGGATGTTGCTCCAGTAAATTCCTTATTTATTAACTCCACCATTGGGTCTGCAATAGTATCAACATGACCTAGAGTAATATAAGAAGTCATCACCGACTCCTCCTCAGTAGGCACGATCCATGGATGCACAACCTATAAAAAAGAAAAAAAGACAAAAAGATAGATGTATTTAAATCATATAATATAATAATTTTCACAGTTGGGTTATATTTTAAAAAAAGAAAGACCCATCTGTTGCATAGTTTTCAGTATATTGTTAAAATCTATTTAAGTTTGGCTTAGAGAAACAGAGCAACATATGGATAATCTGATGCAAAATATCAATTATCTATTGCAACAACTGCACAAGATGGGTAATCTGTTATGCAACAAATGATCTGTACATCGCAACAGATGAACAATATGTTAGCAGATTAAACATATGTTGCATAATTTACAGTAGATGGTTAATATTTTAGGAGACAGGTTCAGAGAATCAAAGCAACAGATGGTTAATCTGATGCAAGCTATACCCCATCACAACAGATGTCCCATCTGGTGCACCAGATATAACATCTGTTGCACCAGATATAACATCTGTTCAATATCTTTCTTATCTTTGAGTAGAATTATTTTACTTGATGAAGACGTATTGTATCATCTGGAGGGTTAAAGAGATCACCCTCCTTAATATTGGTGTTGCTCTTTGCAGCCAACCACCTAAACATTCTTGGATGAGAAACCTCATCCGGGTAATCCATTAACTGCTTTCGGAGGGGAGGAATGGCTTCAAATGCCCAAGCCTAAAAAATGTAAACAGGAAGCAAGCAAAAAAAATCATAATAACTACATTCATTATAAATTAATAGATGATTAAAATTAGTGATTAATTTTACCATGAAAGCCGAAGAAAAGCCGTATAATGTGGTCATCCCTAAGGATAACTTTGTCAGTAAATATTGGACAGTCAAGTAGAAGTTGTCATATCCCAAGGGATAATTGTTGAATTTATCAAAATCCTCAGCACGCGCCAACGAATCATCTTCTATGACCTTCTTGACGTGCCCTTAGTCTATTGTGAGATCTTCTCAAATCATCATAGCCTTCAGTACATCTTCACCTCGTAAGATCTTAATATGAGGTAGTGTCGTTGGCTTAAGTTTCTTAAGTATTATGACTTGGCTATTCTCTACCATTCGGGCAAGGCTAATATGGTTACGGATGCCTTGAGCCAAAAGTCGACTAGCATGGGTAGCTTGGCGCATCTGTTGACCTAGGAGAGGCTTTTGGCCTTAGAGATTCACTTTTTAGCTAACCAGATGGTTAGACTTGATATTTCAACATCGGGGCGTGTTTTGGCATTTGTGGATGCTAGATCTTCTTTGATGGGGCAGATTTGAGCTCATTGGTTTAATGATGTTAGATTGAGGTTGATTTAAGATAAGGTATTGATTAGGGAGGCTAAGGAAGCCTCACTTGATTTAACTGGAGTTTTGCAGATTAGAGGCCGAGTTTGTATGCCGAAAGTGAGTGTCTTGATTAGGTTCATCTTGGAGGAGGCCTATTATTCCAGATACTCCATCCATCTAGGTGTGTCTAAGATGTATAATAATTTGAGATAACACTACTGATGGGGTGGCATGAGTCAAGATATAATGGATTTTTTTGAGCTCGTTGCCTATGTTGTCAGTAGGTGAAGGCCGAGCATATGAGACCTGGTGGTTTGATTCAGAAATTACCCATTCTCTAGTGGAAGTGGGAACAGATCACTATGGGCTTTGTGACTGGGTTGCCTCGTACTTCTCGTGGTTCTGATAGCGTTTGGCTCATCATGGATCGATTGAGCAAGTCAGCTTATTTTACTCCAGTTCAGGTCTCATTCAGTGCTGAGAGGTTAGCCCATATCTTCATTCATGAGATTATACGTCTGCATGGTGTGTTGGTGTCCATTATTTTAGACCAAGGTTTTGTGTTCACATCTCACTTTTGGAAGACTTTTTAGGATGAATTGGGTATTCTGGTTGATCTTAGCATAGTATTTCACCCCTAGACTGATGTCCAATCAAAGCGGACTATCCAGGTTTTAGAGGATATGCTTCACGCGTGTGATATGGATTTTGGTGGCCAGTGGGAGCAGCAATTGGCTTTAGCGGAGTTTGCATATAGTAATAGCTACCATTCTAGTATTGATATGACTTCTTTTAAGGCATTGTATGGTAGGCGTTGCCTCTCCCCAATAGGTTGATTCGATGTTTGAGAGATAATACCTCAAGGTGCGTACTTAATTTGTGAGTCGTTGGATATAGTCTGGGTTATTCAAGATAGACTTAGATCGGCTCAGAGTACGCAGAAGTGTTATGCTGATCTAGACTTCGTTCCTTAAGATTCGCTGTTGGTGATCGTGTTTTCCTTCAAGTTTCACCCATGAAGGGTATGATGAAGTTTGGGAAGAATGGCAAGCTTAGCCCCCAGGTATATTGGTCCATTTGAGATTCTTTGGACTGTTCGTGGTGTGGATTATGAGTTGGCTTTGCCCCTTGATCTATCAGTTGTTCATCCAGTTTTTTATATTTCTATGCTTCGTCGTTATATTCCAGATGAGTCTCATGTCATTCATTGGGAGTCGGTTCAATTAGATGAGCGATTGTCCTTTGTTGAGGAGCTAGTTTCCATTTTGGCTAGGGATGTTAGGCAGTAGTGCTCTAGAGTGATCCCTGTAGTTAAGGTCCATTGGTGAAATCAACCAGTAGATGAAGCTACTTGGGAGGTCAAGTATGATATGCGCAGTCCTTATCCCCAGCTCTTTGTTGATTCAGGTATTTCTTTTGCCTTAGTTCGAGGACGAACTAGATTTTTAGTCGTGGATGATGCAACGACCTAAAAATTTGGTGAAATATGTAAAATTTGTGATTTTGTGTGATTTGACTATTTTACCCCTCCCCGTAGTTGCATTATGATATTTTTGGAGTGTGGGAGTGATTGACATGATTTTTAATGCATTTTGGTATCATTTTTGCAATATTATGGTTTTTGATGGCTTCGAGAGCCTTATTTTGGACTTATGTGGATATCTTTTGATCTGTGTGACGGATGGCTAAACAGACTGTACCAACAGCTCTAGAATATCGATTTTAGGCTGGGTAGATCCTTGGTTCGGATCTCGGTGCACCCGAGTTCATTTTAACCTATTGGTCGGAAAGTTGGAAAATTAAAAATATGAGTGTGGGGCCCAAATTTGATTGAAACGACCTCGGATGGAAAATACGACTATGTCAGCAGATCAAAAATATCGAATTTAAGGTGTTAGCATGTTTGGTATGATTTTTATGGCTTTTAAATCTAATTTTGATCCTCGGTTTGAAAATTATAATTGCGAGTTTCGGGGGTCAACTTTGTGGAAACGAAGTTTTTGTGAAAATCTGATATCGCCAACACGTCTGAAACGTTGAATTTAGTATGGTTGCATAGTTTGTTTGCATATATCAAACTCCGATCGAATCCCGGGTATTCCATCGAAGTCCGTTTGAACTTGGAAAAAAACTGCTACCATAGCAGAAAACATTGCAGATTTTCTGCTATATATAGCAGATTTCACCCTATTTTTTATCCATTTTGCTCATTTTTCATCTTGCCTTTTAAGAGTTAAACCGTAAAATAGTATGGGAGCTAAAAGTAAAGTTTGTCAGAGCTTGGGAAGCTAGATTAACATCTATTTCTTGGTTTTATTATGGATTTAAGGTAAGAGTTCACCCCTTTTCTTAGTAATTTCTTGATAAATTCCTTAAAACCCCAAAAATTTTAGAACATGATTTTAAACTCAAATTTCACTCCTTTCACTTGAATAATATTTTTATCTTATAATTAATAGTTTTTCATCAATTTAACCTTCAAAACAACTCCGATTCTTGATTTTAACCCAAATTTTAAAGATTTTACCCGATAAATTTCAAAAAGGGTTTTTCTTCTATTTGAATCCCGTTTTTTACTCAATTTAACTTGGGTTTTCAGCTGTAGGCTCCTAAAAATATGAAAAACATATTTTTGAAGTAAACTTTCAATTTTGCCCTTCTTTTTCGAAAACTTATTTTGGGGGTACGTTTTGACGTCGAATCAAAAGTAGTCAATGTAGGTGTCATTGGCTTTGTCTTGACACATAAATTTGATATTTGATTATTTTAGAGGAGTTCAATATTGTTCATGAAAAGTAAAATCGCAGGTTCAAGTGTAGTGGATTGGGTTCGGCTTTTGAGGTAAGTTATGGCTTCACTCTTTAAGACTAGGCTAAGTAGTAAATGATGATACCAAATGCAGGCTAAGGGTGGAAATTAATCATGAAAAATGGCTATTTATGTGTTGTACCCGTGTGGGGGCTTATATGTGATGTAATTGTCGAAATTGAGCTATTATGTGATATGTGTGACCGTGTGGGTCCTATGTGATATTAATAGCCTTGAATACATCTGAATAATTGTATTGTATTTTTAAAATATTTAATGTGGTACCATTGGTGTATTGTGATTATATTCATACCCTATTGACATATGAGACATGTGGAAATTCATGAATCAAACAAAAATAATGAGTGGATATTGGCTCATGTGGTTGTGAAAATGTATCATTGTGGTTGGTTGTGGAAATATATCATGTGGTTAGTTGTGGAAATACTAATTGTGATTGGTTGTAATCATTGCATCTTCATATGATACTCTTTCATGTAATATTGGTACCACTGTGGCAATATCTGAGAAACACTAGCAACACTTTTTTAAAAGATATTGTAACACCTTATAAAACCCTTTCTAAGGAATGTGCCGAAAAGGAGATATGAGATATGTGGATTGTATGCGGGTTGACGAACCCCCCATGAGTCCTGCATTGGGAGGCTTGCCTCCGTAGGTGTATACGAAGATTGTGCGATGATCTCAGAGGTTGTGCGATGACGTCGCATATCATCATCACATACATTAAACTTACTTAATTGTGTTATGTTGTGTTATATTGGCATATTGACTTGTCATCTATGTATTTATCGTATCTTCTTTTACTTGTATTTGATGATATTGTATATGCAAGTTCCCCTTGTTTTTTTATATGTGATATAATACGTACTTTTGTTCTATCTTGGTGTGAAGTTGCAATATATGTGAGATATATTAAAACTGTTAGTGCAAGCGGTGTAGGCTATCTTTGTGGGATATTTTTTTATTGCAGGTGACGTGCCTTTAGTGTATATTTTGTATGCTTTATTTACTACTTTGCTTGATCGACCTATGATGCCTACTGAGTACAAGTGGACCGTATTCATGCCTACTACACCCTTTCGGTGCAGGCCCTAGCTCAAGTGCGCCTCGGTTTGATTGACTCGGACGATTGTTGTAGCTTCCAAGGAAGCGATTGGACATTCATACATCCGAAGTTTACCTCTATCTTTCTATAGTAGTTATGTCTTTATTAGTATTCGGAGATAGTTATTCTTTCTTTGTGGTTATTTTTTTAAGGTATTTGACTCTGGGATTGTATTAGTAGTTCTTACACTATTGACACCTGGGTTTGGGCGTGATTGGTATTTTGGATAAGTTCTTTCTGCATTGTTATGATTACTATTACTATTCGTCTTGATTCTAGAAGCTTTACCTTGGGATATTTCTATTTTTCCTCTTTTCATATCAGTTGGGTATGCCACGATAAGTTCCATCATGACCCTCATTTTTAGGTCATGACAAATTGGTATCAGAGCAACCAGGTTTCATTGGTATCAATGGTGTAAGAATGAGATGTCTAATAGTGTCTCGTAGATCGATACACAGATGCCCGTATCTATCTTCGAGAGGCTATAGGATGTCTTAGGAAACTTTCCTCATTTTACTCTTTATCGTGCAAAGTTCTTTCATGCCTTGTGTTTTTAGTTGTCTTTCACTCTTTCTAAACAGATGGTGTCGTCTAGGTCTTACGAGAGTAGAGAGGCAGAGCCTTCTCCTAGAGGGTGAACCTTGAGTCGTGGACTCGAGGGAGATGATGGGCTCGTGGTGCAGCCCCATCTAAGAGGAGTGCTAGGGGACTCTCTTCTAAGCCTCGTGTTGAGTAGGTTGGAGGTATAGATCCTACTCTAATTCTTCAGAGCTCATCTGCCCCAGTGTTGGAGGGATTTTTGGTACATTTGTTGACCCGTCTATAGGGTTCTCCTTTGGTTATACCAGGTGTTACTCCAGTTCAAAGTGTGGATCCTCCTATTGCACCTGCTTCTGGCTTGGGTACTCTTTATACCCCGCGTACTATTCCACCTTCAGTGCCTATATCTGACTATGGGGTTTTGAGATCACGAGTTCAGCCATCATCTGTGTTACCTCCTCAAGTTGGATCTCAGCCAACTGGACTTTCCATGCCTCACACTCTTCAGTGAGCCACGTCACAGATGGTTGTGTTTGGGGGTTCTTTCCAGAGTATTGTAGATTATGTTAAGGTGACAGAGGGTATTCCTCAAGTATCTTAGGGAGACGCTAAGAGAGTGTGCCGTTTTGGTAAGTTCAAAGGTCAGACTCCATGAGTCAGATATTTTAGTGGTTCTCGTGGGTCTTCTAGTTTAGCAATGCAGGGTGGCCGTTAGGAAAATTTTAGAGTTTGAAATGCATGTGATGAGACTGGCCATGTGGACAAGGACTGGCCTCATTGAGTGTTTAGAACTACTCCAATTTCAGCTGTGGAAGGTAGGGGTTTTATTGAAGGTACGAGAGGTAGAGGTAGTGGAGGCCGTGATGTTGGTTATGGGGCTACTTAGCCAATTTATAGTCGTGGACAGTGTTATGCTATACCAGCCAGACCTGAGGTAGAGGTTTATTATGTTGTGATTACAGGTACATCCCTCATTTGTTTCAGACCTGCATCTATATTATTTAATCCCGAATTGACTTTCTCCTATGTGTCTGTGTATTTTGCTTTGGGTTTTGATTCTGTTAGTGAGCCTCTTGCCATGCCTATTCGTGTATCTACCTCGGTAGGTGATTCTTTAGTAGTGGATTGGGCGTACCAATCTTGTGTTGTGAATTTTACCGGGCGTGAGACTTTGGTAGACTTACTTGTATTAGACATGGTCAATTTTGATGTTATTTTAGGCATGGATTGGCTAGCTCCTTATCATGCTATCTTAGATTGTTTTGCTAAGACTGTGACTTTAGCTTCATTGAGTGTGCCAAGGATATCTTTGAAGGAACACTTTATTCGGGTCCTAAGAAAGTCATATCTTATGTCCAGGCTTGTAAATTGGGTGAGAGGGGATGTTTTTCTTACTTAGCTTATATTCGTGACATCAGTGCTATTTCGCCTCTTTTTTGGATTCTGTCTATGTCGTCCGTGAGTTTATGGATGTGTTTTCTACGGAGTTTCCCAGTATGCCTTCGGATAGAGATATTGATTTTATTATTGATGTTGAGCCGGGCAGCAAGCCCGTCTCCTTATAGGATGGCCCCAGCAGAGTTAAAGGTACTAAATGATCAGTTGCAGGATTTGTTGGATAAGGGATTTATTCTACCTAGTGATTCACCTTGGAGTGCGCCTGTATTGTTTATGAAGAGAAAAGATAGGTATATTCGGATATAAATTGATTATCGATAGTTGAATAAGCTGACGTTTAAGAATAAGTATCCTCTTCCTTGCATTGATGATTTGTTTGATTAGCTTCAGGGTGCTGCAATGTTTTTAAAGATAGATTTATGGTCCGGCTATCACCAGTTGAGGATTAGAGCTTCGGATATTCTAAAAATAGCTTTTTGGACTTGATATGGTCATTATGAGTTCTTGGTCATGTCTTTTGGGTTGACCCGTTCCCCTGTCTCATTCATGGAGTTAATGAATTGGGTATTTCGACCATATCTCGACTCCTGTATTATTGGGTTTACGAATTGTGCTTCAGAGATTAAAGGATGAGGAGTTGTATGCTAAGTTCTCTAACTGTAAGTTTTGGTTGGAGTCTATTTCTTTCTTGGGATGTCTGGTGACTAAAGAAGGTACTATGGTAGATCCAGCCAAGGTTGCAACAGTTCGTGATTGGGCTAGACTTACTTCGCCCACCGAGATTTAAAGTTTTATTGGTTTGGCCAGGTATTATCGGTGTTTTGTTGAGGGTTTCTCTGCCATTGCATCTCCTTTGACTAAGTTGACCCAGAAGAAGATTTTTTCTCAATGGTCCGATGCTTGTGAGGTAAGCTTTCAAAAGCTTGAGGTTTTGTTGACTTCAGCTCCTATATTAGCTTTACCAAGGAGGGCATGGGTCTTACCATCTTTTGTGATGCTTCAGGTGTTGGGTTGGTTGATGTGTTGATGTAGGAGGGCAAGGTAATTATGTATGCATCTCGTAAAGATTGAAGCCCCATGAGAGGAATTATCCTACCCATGACTTGGAGTTGTGCACAGTTGTGTTTGCTTTAAGTTGTGGAGGCACTACTTGTATAGAGTCCATTGTGAGATCTTCTCAAATCATCGTAGCCTTCAGCACTTCTTCACCCTGCGAGATCTTAATATGAGGCAGCACCATTGGCTTGAGTTTCTTAAGGATTATGACTTGGCTATTCTCTACCATTTAGGCAAGGCTAATGTGGTTATGGATTCCTTAAGCCGAAAGTTGACTAGCATTGATAGCTTGGCACATCTTTTGACCTAGGAGAGGCTTTTGGCCTTAGTGATTCAGTTTTTAGCTAACCAAATGGTTAGGCTTGATATTTCGACACCAGGGCGTGTTTTGGTATTTGTGGATGCTAGATCTTCTTTGATGGGGCGGATTCGAGCTCATTGGTTTGATGATGTTGGATTAAGGTTGATTTGAGATAAGGTATTGAGTGGGGAGGCTAAGGAAGCCTCACTTGATTTATATGGAGTTTTATGGATTAGAGGTCGAGTTTGTATGCCAAAATTAGGTGTCTGGATTTGGTTGATCTTTGAGAAGGCCCATTATTCCACATATTCCATCCATCCAGGTGTGTCTAAGATGTATCGTGATTTGAGACAGCACTACTGGTGGGGTGGAATGAGGCGAGATATAGCAGATTTTTCTTGGGCTCGTTACCTATGTTGTCAGTAGGTAAAGGACGAGGATATGAGACCTGGTGGTTTTCTTCAGAGGTTACCCGTTCCTGAGTGAAAGTGGGAATAGATCACTATGGACTTCGTTACTGGGTTACCTCATACTTCTTGAGGTTCTAATAGTGTTTGGGTCATCGTGGATCGATTGACCAAGTCATCTCATTTTATTCTGGTTCATAGCTCAGTCAGTGCTGAGAGGTTAGCCCATATCTTCATTTGTGAGATTATTCGTCTGCATGGTACGTCGGTGTCCATTATTTCAGATAGACTTTTCAGGATGAGTTGGGTATTCAGGTTGATCTTAGCATAGCATTTCACCCCCAAAATGATGGACAGTCTAAGCGGACTATCCAGGTTTTGAAGGATATGCTTCACGGTACGCGATGGATTTTGGTGGCCAGTGGGAGCAGTAATTAGCTTTAGCAGAGTTTGTATATAGTAATAGTTATAATTCTATTATTGATATGGCTCCTTTTGAGGCGTTGTATGGTAAGCGTTGTCTCTCCCCAATAGGTTGGTTTGATGTTTCAGAGGTGAGACCTCGAGGTTCGTACTTGCTTCATGAGTCGTTGGCTAGAGTCCGAGTCATACAGGATAGACTTATACCGACTCAGAGTAGGCAGAAGTGTTATGCTGATCGTAGACTTCGTGCCTTGATATTTGGTGTTGGTGATCGTGTTTTCCAGCAAGTTTCACCCATAAAGGGTGTGATGAGGTTTGGGAAGAGGGGCAAGCTTAGCCCCAGGTATATTGGACCATTTGAGATTCTTCGGACTATTGGTGGTGTAGATTATGAGTTGGCTTTGTCCCTTAATCTATCAAATGTTCATCTAGTTTTTCATGTTTCTATGCTTTGTCGTTATATTTCAGATGAGTCTCATGTCATTTATTGGGAGTCGGTTCAGTTAGATGAGCGGTTGTCCTTTGTTGAGGAGCCGATTTCCATTTTGGCAAGGGATGTTAGGCAGTTGTGCTCTAGAGTGATCCTTGTAGTTAAGGACCAGTGGCGAAATCGACCTATAGATGAAGCTACTTGGGAGGTCGAGTCTAATATAAGCAGTCCTTATCCCCCAACTCTTTGTTGATTCAGGTATTTCTTTTGCCTTAGTTTATGGACGAGCTAGATTTTTAGTGGTGGATGATGTAATGACCTAAAAATTTGATGAAATATGTGAAATTTGTGGTTTTGTGTGATTTGACTGTTTTACCCCTCCCCGTAGTTGCATTATGATATTTATGGGGTGTGGGAGTGATTGGCATAATTTTCGATGCATTTTGGTATCATTTATGTAATGTTGTGGTTTTTGATGTCTTTGAAAGCCTTATTTTGGACTTATGAGGATATCTTTTGATCTGTGTGACGGATGGCCAAACGGACTGCGCTAGCAGCTCCAAAATATTGATTTTAGGTTGGGTAGATCTTTGTTTTGGGTCTCGGTGCACTCGAGCTCATTTTGACCGATTGGTCGGAAAGTTGAAAATTTTGAAATATGGGTGTGGAACCCAAATTTGATCGAAATGACCTCGGATGGAAAATCCAACTTCGCCAGCAGATCCAGAATATCAAATTTAGGGTGTTAGCATGTTTGGTAGGATTTTTACGGCTTTTTAAATCTTATTTCGACCCTCGGTTTGAAAAATTGTAATTTCTAGTTTATGGGATCAACTTTGTGGAAACGATGTTTTGTGAAAATTTGATATCGTCAACGCATCTATAACGTTGAATTTAGTGTGGTTGCATAGTTTGTTTGCATATATCGGACTCCGAACGAATTCCGGGCATCCCTTCGAAGTCCGTTTGAACTTGGGAAAAAAACTGCTACCATTGCAGATCTTCTGCTACATATAGCAGATTTCACCCTATTTTTAACCCATTTCGCTCATTTTTCATCTTGCCTCTTGAGAGTTAAACCTCTAAAATAGTATGGAAGTTAAAAATAAAGTTTGTGAGAGTTTGGAAAGCTAGATTAACATCTATTTCTTGATTTTATTAAGGATTTAAGGTAAGAATTCACCCTTTTTCTTAGTAATTTCGTGATAAATTTCTCAAAACCCCAAAAATCTTAGGGCATGATTTTAAATCCAAATTTTACTCCTTTCACTTGAATATTATTTTTATCTTATAATTACTAGTTTTTCATCAATTTTACCTTCAAAACAACTTCGATTCTTGATTTTAACCCGAATTTCGAAGATTTTACTCGGTAAAGCTCAAAAATGATTTTTCTTCGATTTGAGCCCCATTTTTTATTCGATTAACTTGGATTTTCAGCTGTACATT
The DNA here is from genome assembly GCA_030864225.1 of Capsicum baccatum var. pendulum. NCBI lineage: Eukaryota > Viridiplantae > Streptophyta > Magnoliopsida > Solanales > Solanaceae > Capsicum > Capsicum baccatum. The sequence continues at coordinate 230,170,749 of CM061560.1, read as the reverse complement.
CCTAAAAATATGTAAAACATTTTTTTGAAGTAAGTTTTTGATTTTGCCCTTATTTTTTGAAAACCCATTTTGGGGGTCTGTTTTGACCCCAAATCAAAAGTAGTCAATATAGGTGTCGTTGGTTTTGTCTTGACGCATAGATTTCATATTTGATATTTTTAGTGGAGTTTGAGATTATTCGTAAAAATTAAGGTCGCGGGTTCAAATGTAGCGGACCGGTCTCGGCTTTTTAGGTAGGTTATGGCTTAACTCTTTCAGACTAGGCTAGGTAGTAACTGATGATACAAAATACATGTTAAGGGTGGAAACTAATCATGAAAATTTATATTTATGTGTTGTGCCCGTGTGGAGGCCTATATGTGATGTAATTGTTGAAATTGCGTTATTATGTGATATGTGTGATCGTGTGGGGTCCTATGTGATATTAATAGGCTTGAATACATGTGAATAATTGTATTCTATTGTTAAAATATTTAATGTGGTACCATAGGTGTATTGTGATTATATTGATACCTTATTGACATATGAGACATGTGGAAATTCATGAATGAAACAAAAATAATGAGTGAATATTGACTCATGTGGTTGTGGAAATGTATCATTATGGTTGGTTGTGAAAATATATCATGTGGTTATTTATGAAAATACTCATTGTGATTGGTTGTGAGCATTACATCTTCATACGATACTCAGTCATGAAACATTAGTACCACCGTGGCAACATATGAGAAACACTTGCAACACTTTTTAAAAAGATATTGCAACACCTTATAAAATATTTTTCAAAGGATGTGTCGAAAAGGAGATATAAGATATGTGGATTGTATACGGATTGACGAACCCCCCATGGGTCCTGCGTTGGGAGGCTTGCCTCCGTAGGTGTATACGAGGATTGTGCGATGATCCCGAAGGTTGTGCGACGACCTCATGCATCATCATCATATACATTGAACTTACTTTATTGTGTTATGTTATGTTTTATTGGCATATTGACTTGTCATCTATGTATTTATCGTATCTTCTTTTACTTATATTTGATGATATTGTATATGCATGTTCCCCTTGTTCTTTTTATATGCGATATGATACATACTTTTGTTCTATCTTGGTGTGATGTTGCAATATATGTGAGATATATTAGAACTGTTAGTGTAAGCGGTGTAGGCTACCGTTGTGGGATATTTTTTTATTGGAGGTGACGTGCCCTTAGTGTATATTTTGTATGCTTTTACTTTGCTTGGTCGGCCTATGATACCTACCGAGTACAGGTGGACCTTAATCATGCCTACTGTGCCCTTTTGGTGTAGGTCCTAGATCGAATACGTCTCAGCTTGATTGACTCGGGCGATTGTTGGAGCTTCCAAGGTAGTAGTTGGACATTCATGCGTTCGAAGATCACCTCTATCTTTCTATAGTAGTTATGTCTTTATTAGTATTCGGAGACAGTTATTATTCCTTTGTGGTTATTTTTCTTATGTATTTGATTCTCGGATTGTATTAGTAGTTCTTACACTATTGACACCTAATTTTGGGCATGATTGGTATTTTGGGTAAGTTCTTTCTGCATTGTTATGATTACTATTATGGTTCGTCTTGATTTTAGAAGCCATACCTTGGGATATTTCTGTCTTTTTCTCTTTTCATATCAGTTTGGGTCATAGGCTTACTTGTCAAGATACGCCATGACAAGTGCCATCATAACCCTTATTTTGGGATCGTGACACTAATAGAGCCATAGATACTGTCATTTAAATGCATTTTAGACCATGAACGACGTCGATGCTATTGATAGAGGAAGATTAAAAAAAACAACATCTCATGCAAAATTGACCTTAATAAAGATTAATTGAACCTTCAAATGGAGCTTATTTTTGCAGCAATTTCAATCTTCAAACTGAGATTTCTTGAAGTGGAAGAAGTGAGAATTCTCAATCTTCAATTTAGGATTTGTTGAAGTGGGAAAAGTGAGAGAAAACCATATATTCAGTATACCCTAAGTTATTGTTGGGTCAACACGTAGATATAAACTACTCCACGTGCTTAAAAACCAATTTAAAAGCACCATAAAATATAATCAATTTAAAATCTTCATTGTACATATTCTATAGGCTGGTTTACAATAAATTTATGCACTGATAGTGCAGGGTCCAATGGTACCAGCATACAATGCATTTAGTACAACTTCACTGTGCAGTGATAGTCCTTGTCGTGTTGGCTTATATATAAAGGTAATATCAACTCACATTGGGCTCTAGTACCCATGTGATGATTTGACATATGGATAAACATTAGTTATGGATATATATACATATATGACAACGGTTTGAGATGTGGACAAACTTTTTTTTTTTGGTGAACAAGGATGCAATGATAAAAAATTATAATTACAGAAAGAGAGTGCGCTCAATTCGTCTCTAAGGCAAAAATCATTGGGCTATGCCCACGAGAATAACTTTTCTTGGATGGCTAGATCCATCTATATCCGCCCAAACAGTCTGATCTACAAAGAGGGGGTACAAAAGTCCTACAGTTGTCAAAAACTTTTATGCTTGCTCCATATTTTGCCAAAGCATCTGTAATCATATTTTGCTCTCTATAGCTATGGTAAACAGGTGGACGTCCCAGTCGTCTGAACATCAACCTACCTTCATATAGTAAAGGGTTATATAGAAGATTCCTATTTTTAAGCACAAGTATAATTTTTTTTGAGTCAATGGTAATCTCAATGGGATACAGTTGATGATCCCATTGAGTACCTAATTAAATTCAAAAAATAACTATAGATATTTATCATATTTTTTGTAAATATGAAATCTTCAAGAGCCATTGATGCATCATTCAAAATTTCATGTATAATGAGCCTCTCCTTTACCCTTATTCATTTAAATGCTAGAATGTAGTTGCAGAGTAAAATCCATGAAATGCGTCTGATGTGTAAAATATGTTAAATTATGCAACGTGTAATATCAGATTTTATGTTAGTAGATCTACATATTCTTGTAAATTTAAAGTAGGTTTATGTTCAGCAAAAAAAAATAGGCAAAATAGTTCGGTGGACCCTTGTACTTGATCTGATTTGTAAAGTGGATACTCCTACTTATACATTTGTCATCTGAACCCCTCAACTCATCAAAAAAGAATATTTTGAATCCCTCTAACCATTGACCAAGCCTATGTGGGATCAAAATGGTTGAGTAGAACAAAGTGCGTGATTACACGCACGTGGGTGCGAGTAGGCATCATTTCTTATATTAAAATAATTTTAAAAAAATAAAAAAAGACCCTCCACTCCTCCCCTCCAAAATTTGTTTCCTTCCTCTTTTTCTTCACACCAACGGCCCCCATCCCACCCAAAACAAAGCACCTCCATTACAGCCCCATCCCCCGCCAAACCACAACCATTACAGCACTGTCGCTACCCCCCAAACAAATTTCTCTCCTTTCCCTCTTCTTTCTTTGGTTCGTTGTCCCTTTACTATTTTCACTTCAAAGATTTCAATTTTCAAAAAAAAAAAAATTAGCAAAAATCCCATCTTTACATCATCAACATCCATGAGGCATGAACCCCACTTGGTATATTAATTTATCTTTATAAGATGCATTTTTATCTTCTCTATCAATTTGCACTTTACCATCCTTTGGAATTTCACCAATTTGTGAATTTTCAATCGTCACAGTAGAGTGGCTGAAATTTTGAGCTTCTTCGGCGATGGATATCGAATTTTCTTGATCCAAAATTGGGCTAGTAGCAGCGTGTGTACGTTCAATTTCACCCAACCATTATTCCATCATGAATCTTTCCCGAACTTGGTCGATTTTCATTATCCTTCAATGATGAATTAATTTCATTTCAATACAATCGAGTTTTTGTAATTGTATGGTAAAAATATTTATAATTTTAGATGGAGCATTCTCAAGTAATTTAGATTGCATTCCCCCTTTTTTCATGGATGATTTCTCAAATAATTTTTTTTAGAGTAGATCGAAGGAAAGAAGCAAAACTGAAGCTTTTGTCAATGGTGAATAATGAAAGCCGTGTGTTAGAAAGAGTTGTGTGTTAGAGAGAGTGTAACACCCCGTACTTAATTACGTGCATTAGCCATGGTTATATGTGTTGGATTATATGTATTGACAATAAGTTAGGTATATATGAGTTTAAGTATGAGTATTGATTATTTTGAGATGGTTTCAAGTGTATAGTTGGATTATATGTGTATAGGAATCGACTTTATTTATACCGGAATTTGCCCGTCGATGGTTCCATACGAAGGTTATTGAATAAGATTTCCAACGATATAAAGATTTCCAAAAACAGATTAGTTTCGGATATAATCGAGCACGTTCGAAACTATAAAACGGTGGTCGGGATGTTGTGAACAGTAAATGTGCAGAAAAATTTCCTGCACACAAACTACTGAGGCCTGCCAGTTTTTTTGGGTCAACTTTGAACGATCATAACTCCCACAATATAATGAACTGGGAGAGCTGAGACCTATCAAAAGAAAGATCTTTGAGTCTTCTTTCCAATGCAATTAGTTTCATCCAAATCCAACATCTGAGGAAGGAGTTATACTCGTTTTACTTCAGCCTCTCAAAATAGTTTTTTAGGGTCAACTTCAAACGATCATAACTCCTTGTACAGGACGAACTGGGTGGCCTACTTTATATGAAATGAAATCCCTTTGAATTATCTATCCAACGACACCAATTTCACCTAAATACGATATCGGAGCAAAGAGTTATGGCCGATTTACTTTAGCATGTCAAAACAGTCCACCATGGACAGATTCGGATTTACTTAAATTTTTAAGGGCAATATGGTCATTTTCCATCACCTCATGGACGAAAATTGGTCATTATATACATATAATTAGTCTCATATCCATCAATTATCATCAAATTATTGAAAATAAAAAACCCTAGCCTAATTTCAACTCCAATTATCTTGTGATTCAACCGTAGAAAATCCAAATTGATTCCGTAGTTGTGTTCACCGTCTCGAGGACTTCGAGAAGCACCCCTTATTTGTTCCAACAGGACTTCAAAATCAAAAGGGCCATTTTATGGTAAGGATGTAAATTATGTTAGTGTTATTTATATGGATATGTATATATATATATATGCATGTGAGCATAAGAAGTATGTTATGTGATTGTTGTTGAAAGATGATTGGGAAATGATGTTGGATTATGTTGAATTGTGAAGGGATTTGGTGTGATGATGTGGTATTGAAATGATGATTATATATATATACACACATATAAACCTATTGTTCAAGTTGGTTTTTGGAATGTTTTGCAAATATTGGTTGTATGGAATTATGGAAGAGAATTGTGGTGTTGGGTTGCTAATACTAGATGCCAAACATTTCATTGTAGATAAGTGATTTGTAAAGGCGGGAAGTTGTGTTGAATTGGTATCCGAATCTACAACGAGGTATGTAAAGCATACTCTAACAATGTTCTTTGGCATGAAAACACCAATGTTCTGTCAAGTAAGATTCCGAGGTTGTCCAAAAACATGTATTGTTCTACATTACCAACGAAGTTGTTTTCATTCTATAAAGTGTCAAAATGTTTCATTGATATACCAAAAGGCTCCTATTTCATTATTGTGATATTGATGATTCTGAAACACATTGTTGATGTACCAATGAGTCTTTATGACATTGTTATTGTATAGAAGGTCTATTACTTGATTCCTATTGATGTATCATTGTTCCAAAGGTACTATATTGACATGAACACTAATGTAATAATCTCAAAAGCTTTTGAACTAAGTTATTGGAAAGATCTCTTATGTGTGTTACTTGATATACGTATGGGTGGTATCCCAGGGGCATAAGCCTAGCATGGGTCGATCCCTATTTATGTGTTTATGGGTGTATCCCAGGGGCATAAGCCTAGCATGGGTCGATCCCACTTGATATGTACTGGGGCAGCCTAATGGTCACAGTACGATACAGTATTGATTATTGTTAGGTGGTTGGAGGTTCAGGAGGAGGAGGTAATGGCGATTGATAATTGTAAAGCATGAAATGAATGAATGTATACCGTTCCACAAATGTGTTTGAATTCAAGAACTCAATTCAGATTAATGATAATGTGCATGATCCTAAAAGTGTTTATGAAGTGTGGTTCACTTCTATTATGATTTATTCACTTGCGTCTGATTTTCTTGATCCCCTATATCTCATATGATTATTTACAGCTTTACATACTCAGTACATATTTCGTACTGACGTCCCTCACGGGGGACCTGCATTTCATGCTGCAGGCACAGGTGCTTTAGCTCATTCACAGCATAGATAGGAGCCAGGTCATACAGCTATTGTTGGTGAGCTCCAGTTTGCTTCGGAGCTTTCCGAGTTGGTTCCTTATGTTTTGTCATTGTACAGGAGTCGTGTGTGGGCGGGGGTTTGTCCCGACCCTAGTTATGTCATGTATATCCTAGAGGCTTTGTAGACATAAGGAAGGGTAAAGTCATGGAAGTTTATATAGTGATGTTATATTTGTATATGTGGAGGCCCCGACGGCCAAGTATTATATATATATTTGTGCGTGTTGTGCTGATACAGGTAATTAGATTCTTCTATATGCAACGAAGTGATGTCCAAATTTTTTGTGACATGTAAGTGAAAGTACAGGTATTTGAATGGGTTCTCCCGGGCCTTCTCGGCTTCGGGTGCCAGTCCGGCCCAATGGGATTTTGGGGCGTGACAGAGAGCAAATAAAATAAAATTAGAAGGAGAGTGATTTCAAGAGGTGGAAGAAAGAGACGGATATATATATATATATATATATATATATATATATAAAATTTATTATGTGGCATTAAAAAATGACATAAAAATTAATATAATATTTAAAAATAACGTGGAAGCTGATGTGGAGATGGTTGTGTAACACACGCTGAAATAGAGTTTAAAGTATTGAGTTGAGGGGTTCAGATGACAAAAGTCTAAGTAGAGACGGTCACTTTACAAATTCGGACAAGTACAACGGTCCGCCGAGCTATTTTGCAAAAAAAATATAAGTTTTACTTTTTTAGCTGTGAATATTAGAAGGAAGAAACCTTGAACGGCATACGAGTGGGCCTCTCAAAGTTATATATCAACTAGAAAGAATATTATTTGGTCAACATATTACTACTATTAATAAGTGTGAAGAAGCAGACAACACTTCGTCGACATGTCTGTTTCTTCACCTGCTTCAGCTACTTCGTGATTTTACTATATTATCCCTAATTAATTATTATAAGTCATTTACATATAAAAAAATATTTAATAAAAAAGTAAAATAGAAATTTATGACATGTCTGCTTCAGCTGCTTCAGCCGTAATTTTATTATATCACCTCTAATTAATTATTATAAGTCATCTAGGTATTAAAAAATTAATAATATTTAATAAAAAAAATAACCATTTATGACATATCTCAGTTGCTTTAACCCGTGATTTAGCTACATCATACCTAATTAATTATTATAAGTCATTTACACATTGAAAAAATAATAATATTTAATAAAAAAATAAATAGACATTTATGACATATCTATATCAATTGTTTCTACCCGTAATTTTACTATACCATCCCTAATTAATTATTATAAATCATTTACGTATTAGAAAATTGATAATATTTAGTAAAAAAAATAAAAATAGACATTTATGACATGTCTTTTCCGTTGCTTTAAATCATAATTTTACTATATCACTCTAATTAATTATTATACATCGTTTAAATATTAAAAAATTAATAATAAAAAAGACAGAAAATGATAAATTAAGTCTTGATGTTTTTTATTAACTTGAGGCCTTATATGAGACCCACTTAAATTTTTTTCATAAATATTTTTTTATCGAAACTTTGCTATATCACTTGTAATTAGTTATTATAAGTCATTTAAGACATGTCTGCTTCGCTACTTCAATCATAATATTTGTTTGACTTTAGAAATTATATCAGTATCACTTAAACTGGAATAGAATAAAAAGTATTATAAATCACAATAATTAAAACTTAAATTATTTTTAAAGTATAATTGACTATCAACGCCACAAAAGTTTTAACGAGAAGAGAGTATTATAAATTATAATAGTTATCGGCCTAAAATAGTAAAATACAGTGCTGAAAAGTATTATAAATTACAATAGCTAACAACTTAAAATATTTAAAAATATATTAAAAATATAATTGATTATCTAAATTTTATTTTGCTACATAAATTAAGACCAAATAAATACGTAAAAAATACTATAAATACAATAATTAACAACTTTAAAAATTTATAAGATATAGAATATTTAACGGACTCTCGAAATTATATCAGTGTCACTTTAATTGAAATAGAAGAAAAAGTATTATAAATCACAATAATTAAAAATTTAAATTATTTTAAAAATATAATTGACTATCAATATCACAAAAGTTTGGACAGGGAGAGTAACATATATTAATTGAAAATTACATGAAAAGTATTATAAATTTTAATAGTTGGTAGTTTAAAATGTCTAAGAAAATTAATCTGTTATATATTTCAAAAATATATGTAAAAAAATATTATAAATCACAATATTTAACAATTTAAAAATTTTAAAAATGTGATATATTTGATTGAATGTCGCAATTATATCAGTATCACTTAAATTGTAATAGAAGAAAAAGTATTATAAATTTCAATAATTAAAATTTAAATTAATTTAAATATATAATTGACTATAAATGTTTAAAAAATTAAACAAAAAAGTAACATATATTATTTGAGAATTACATAAAAAATTATTATAAATTATAAGTAATTTACCACTTAAATATATAAAAATATATTAAAAATATGATGAATTGTATAAATTTTATTCGAATAACATAAATTTTTTAAAAAATAACTTATATTGAATCCGTGCTAAGGATCATATTGAATCAGCATCTAGTATAGGTTAAATATGGAGTGAAATTTGACAAAACAAGTACAAGTTTCCAAGGACAAAATAGAGTTTTGGCGCTTATGAGGTACCAAAGGCATCGGTCGTCTGTCAACACTGCTGGCAAAGCAGTGGATTAGTTTAGTTATCCTAAAAATCTATTGGGAGAACAAAAACCTCTGTGTACCACTGACAATTGTAACGTTTAATAAAGTCTAGATTTGTTTCTCTTCATTTCTTTAATGTTCAGTTCTACCTGTCATTTCTATGTTTAAAAAAGCAAATACTCTCTCTTTTCGTGAACATTTTAAAATATATTTTTAATTATATTAATATGAGAAGGGTTCAAACTTATAACATTTTTGTTATAGTTTTTAAATTTTTAAATTTTAAATTATTAATCTACTTCAATTTATTTTTAAATTTTAATTAAATTAATTTTCATAAAGTGTTGTGTGACAAGTAAAGATGTTCAGAGGGAGTAACAATTACTTCCTTCCTCTCAAGATCAGAAGCGGACCTACCTTGGCAATAGAAGATACACGTGCACCCGCTACCCTCAAGAAAAACTCTGTATATATAGTTTGTATATCTGTATATCTATTAGGGTGTTATATTAAATATATGTTGTGCACACCCAAAAACAATTGACTTGATTGGCAAGATGGTTGAGCATGCCAATTAAAGTTTTTTTTATTGTGTGATGACTCGGGTTTGAAGCCCAACAACAACATTTTTTTATTGCCCCTTTTTCCAAATACACTATCTGTTTGTTGTTTTCTGTTTGAAATTTTAAGTGCAATCACACACACATATCAATTGATTAAAAAAAAATTCCTACTTAGTAATCACTTATTTTACAGTTTTTCTTTTTTCTTTTGTGTATTGTGGACATTATCAACGTATTTTTCATTTTATTTCAAAATACAAACTCCCCTCCAACTTCAAAATGTAGATATTTTTCCCATCTTGTATTGTAAATGTTTATTTCTTTTATCTTTTGATCATTAACTTATTTTTTGTTTAAAAAATTAGTAATTTAAAGTTTGAGATAGGTTTAAGCCAAACATTTTCCATACAATCATCTAGCAAACAAATCTCTCAAATTTTTATCTTTTTCAAAAACTTTTTATTATTATTTAAAATATAAAAGTGCATTGAATTCAAGTATGATGGATAACACACTTTTTCATATTAAATCTAATTAATGATATTCAATAATATTAAAAGTTTGCTTATAAAATACTATAATTAATAAGTTTTCAAAAAAATTGCATATCGAACTTTGACACTATTAATTACTATGTTAAATATAAAAGTGCACCTATCAAATTCAAATCATGGGTTCGCGCTCAAGATGCTCATTTCACACCCATTAAGAAGAAGAATAAATAGAAAATTTAATTTACTAAGTTACCTTATTTTTATTAGATATTTCTTTCAGAATTTAGCACTAGATCTTTAATACGGGATTAGTGGGAAAAACATACTAATTTTTATTCTGAATTCCGAAGTTGAGACTTATTATGGGACAAATTGCTTTTGCTAAAAGTGACACCTAATTTGGGGAGGAGGGAGTAACACAAGATTACATGTTTTTCAGCATATTACAATCTGTAAAGAAAGAAACAACATCATTGTCTTAGAGATCTTGGACCATCATTACAATTCACAAAAGTCTCTCCAACTTTTCTCGCAAACTTGAGACCATCTGCCAAAAAAGAAAAATGGGTTCTCAAGTTCTTTGGTTTCTTGTGTTGTTAACTCTCACAACAATTTGCAAAAGTAAGTCATGTCATCCAAATGACTTAAAAGGCCTTCAAGATTTCAAGGCTGGAATTCGTTCAGATATTTCTGGCAGATTAAGTAAATGGAAAAACCAAGATTGTTGTAAATGGGAAGGTATTTCTTGTAATGAAGCTGGAAGAGTTGCAAGTATTATCCTACCAGGTCTATATACTTCAGATGGTGCACCAGTGCAATCTACTATGGTAGGGGAATTGTCACCTTCAATCACACTTATCGACTTTCTTGAAGTTATCGATATAGGTGAACTCGGTGGTCTAACGGGGAAAATTCCTACCTCAATTGGTTTACATCTTCCACATCTCAGGAAACTCAACTTTCTTGGAAACCAGTTTACTGGAGCATTACCAGAAAGTATATGTAAGTTGTCTAAACTTGAAGAAATGTATCTACAAGAAAATGTTTTTTCAGGATTTGTTCCATCATGTATAGGAGGTGTCAAGAATCTTCGAAGAGTGGATGTCCATTCAAATAAACTTTCTGGAGTGATTCCTGAGTCTATAACAAGGTTGACAAATTTAGAGAGTTTGTGTCTTCAAGATAATTTCTTGACAGGGATCATACCAGAAAACATTGGCAACCTGCAAGAATTGAAAGAGCTTGATTTGTCTAAGAACTCGTTAACAGGGATAATCCCTCGTTCCATTGTCAAACTAAATTCCATTTCAATTCTTTACCTGAATGCCAACCAGCTCGAGGGAGAGATACCGCCTTCAAAACCTGGTCAATTGTCTTCTCTGAGCTTTATAAGATTGCAGAATAATCGCCTCAATGGAATCATACCTTCATCTATTGGCTACTTGACCTCCCTTCAGAGACTCTCACTTGCAAACAATCAGCTTAAGGGCTCTATTCCTTCAAGTTTAGGCAATCTGAAGTCACTGACAGAGTTATATCTAAGTAACAACCAATTATCTGGTCAGTTGCCAAGATCAATAGGCGGCCTTTCTGAGCTTCTTTTACTGAGTATATCTCATAACATGATTGAAGGACCGTTACCTGGTGAAATTTCTTCCCTTTCAAATCTTCAATCACTGGATCTTTCATTCAACAATCTGAATATGTCAACCATCCCCAAGTGGCTCATGCAGTTGCCATCACTGTCGCGAATTTACTTGGCAGGATGTGAAATTCAAGGTGAAATTCCAGAATACATTGCCAAGTCATTGCTGGAACTAGACTTGTCAGCTAACCATCTTTCAGGAAGGATACCAGCTTGGATTGGTAGCTTATCGCGGCTTTATTCTTTAAACCTTTCTAAGAACAAGTTAGTGTCTGAGATTCCTTCAACATTCACAAATCTTGAGATTCTGGGAGCGCTAGACCTTCACTCAAACAAGCTAGAAGGCAGTGTGGATGCAGTTCTCCAGATGAAGAGCAAGTTTGTAGGAGGATCATTGACATATCTTGATCTGTCTGATAACAGTTTCTCAAGTGGTGTTGAACAGATTGGCGTGGGAGGACAAGAACATATCCAACACTTAAATCTATCGCATAACTTTCTCAAAGGTAGATTCCCAACCTCCATAGAAACATTTAAATCACTAGAGACTTTGGATCTCAGTCACAACGGATTAGGCTCTTACCTGCCGATATCACTGGCAAATGTTACCGCTCTGGAGAAACTGATGCTGCACAAAAATCAATTCACAGGCAGAATCCCTGAGGAGTTTTTGAAGTTGAAAAAACTGAAAGAATTGAACCTTTCAGACAATCTTCTTGAAGGAAAAATACCTTATGGGAAGCCATTTCTTGATTTTCCTCAGAGCTCATTCTCTAGAAATAGAGGTTTGTGTGGGAAACCCCTTCCTCCCTGTAAATCTTGAGCTTCAGTTGCTCTTCACAAAATTTTCTAGAAACAATTCAATATAGAGGATTCAAACTGCTAATGTAACTCTTCGATTCAACTGCTAATGCAACTCTTTGCTACCTAATCACTGTAATACAGATAGCAAGTAACGTATAACAGATGGTAAGTAACCAGATATACAACATACCCAGTGTAATCTCACAAATGCGGTTTGGAGAGGGTAGGATATACGCAAGCCTTACCTTAGCTTTGTAAGGTAGGGAGAAAAGTTAAATTACAGTGGTCATGCAAACAAATTTTACATTGTCAGTAGAAGTATATATGTAGTTTTGGTGATAATTAAAACGCATGTCCATTCGCATTAAAACCTTCCCTCACCTTACACATTAGAATATAAGAAAACAAGCACTAAAAATCCATGTTGCTGAAAAGTTAATTGAACAGATTGCTACATTATCAAACAAAAAGAATGAATTAGAATCTATTCCATTAACTGATTTTTCAATGTTGTCCATGAATTCATACAAATATATAGCTAATGTAAGCTATCACTTTCCCAGAACTCATGTCATAAAAGGTAGGCGGCATAGGAGTAGGCCACGAACAGACAAGTTCAAGGAGGACCCCTATGGTGATCTGAATGTGAGATCATCCTTAACAGTTCCCGTTGAACTTGCTACGCTTATAATCTCCCTGACACTGAAGATTTTGATAATTGGGGATAGGGTGGGACTGAGAGAGATAGGCACCAAAAGCGAGGGACAACTCAACTTCTCTAAGTTATTTCTTTATTTGCCATATCTTGACACTTCCACTGACTCTGCGGCTAATTCAAAGGGCTCTCTATTCCAATCCCAGTTGCTGATAATTCGCATAGTCAATTTCATTTAACCGTATACAACATAAAACCTGCTCCGGCAATTCTTCAGCTTTGTTTCCCTGCTTGGAAAGTGGTAAAACACATTACCTAGGTGGAAAAAATGATTTCCAAGGACTAAAAAGAATCTGGAAGAAAAGAAAAAAAGAGTGGAACGTTGGAGACAGATACTTGCCTGAATTGTTAACCCAACATCCAAGCAACAGAGCTTTAGTCTATCTAGGAATGTTTCAAAACCCTTCCTCGAGATGTAACTGAATCTATGCATATCTATGTCAACCTCAAAGTAATTCTCTCCCTGCAAAAAGATCATTAGTAACCGAAGTAAGAATCAAAAAAAATTCCTAATCCAAAAAATGGGCAACAGTCTAGATGTATGCTAACTAAAACATTTTTTTCATAAATTCTGGATGGAAAAGTTTAAGTGAGGACATCTTATGCTTCTGTAACCGTAACAACTACAAAGTAAAATATATAACTACACTACTGGTATGGTCTAAAAGAACATAATGCAAGAAAACAATATCGCCCCAGGAAAAAACTGTTACTCTGAGATAGAAGTTAAAATGTGAGATGAAATCATGCGAAGAAATAATTTTCTACCAAACTAAAGAGTGCCCAACACAATTTGCAACAAAAGATCGTTCATGTCTCATCAGTCATTCTAGAAACAATTCTTAGTTCATTCAGCTATCTTTATTGATAGGTAACTACTTTATTATCCTAGCCACCGTGGAAGTGTCTTAATCTACTACTGGATACACCAGATTATTTGATGATATTTCCCAGTTCGAAACAGCATGTTCCCCTTCTCCCAAAAACTAAATGTTAAAAGGAACTAAATTCCCTCATCATTTCAAAAATCATTTTAAAAGGGAATGACAGGGACATTTAACAGGTTTGAGTAGAACTTGATGTGTAACTAAATCGTACTCAAACCTAAAAAAGAACAAAATTTTGGCCAAATTTACCTTGAAAAACTCATGTTGAGGACGTGAAAGAACAGGTTTTTCACTGTAGGCATGCATAAGCTTCCTCTCTGCCACACTTAATGGGAGTTCCTCCATATTTGCTACACGACCTAATATCTTCAGTCGTTCCCTAAAGGGCACAGTATGTTCAACAGGAAAAGTCCTTACTTTTTCCACTTCATCATCAATCAGCCTCTGTCCAAGATAAGACGGGGAGGAAAGTGAGAACTAGTTCAAATAGGAACTCGGCTGTTTGCGAAAGAAAATCTGACTAAAGTAAATATGATGGTTCTATCCTGAAACATGGAAGATATGATAGCAAGCTACAAAAGACCTAGTGAAGATGACTCAACACTACAAAGGATGCATAAAAAAGTAGATAGAACTACGAACGAAGCGGAAAAAGATGACAGTATCAAATGGAGAAACCAACAGTACAAGAGAATGACTTTGAAACGAGTCATACACGGAAAAAGAAAAGGAAATAAAAAGAATAAATATGAGAAAACATGAACGCTCAAACTTACCCTGATACTCTCTTGAAAATGAGGAGGAAGTTCCTTAGCGTAACTTTCTGAAAGCTTAAAATACAAGACAAAACTCATCCCTTCACCATCAGTTTCACCTTGAAAAATTGTGGTAGGATATAATGGGATCTGCAGAATAAAAACAGTACCCCCGCAACATGAGAGAATAATTAAGTATAAAATAGCTAATCCTGTGATTAAAGAAAATTAAGAAAGTGTAAAGAGGCTAACCCTGGGAATACACATTAACAAAGTAACCAGTGATGCCTACATGGGTACATTTAATTTCAACAGCAGACATGAAATCCAAAAAGCCCAAGTTGACTGTTAATGGGAGCACTTGGAACATAGGAAAACTAAAAGCACAAGGCAAGGTTAAGGGGACTATACAACAACAACAATAACATACCCAGTGAAATCCCACAAGGTTAAAAGTACAATGAAAATGGCTGAATAGAAGACACGGGAATTAAATGCCTACTTAAATAATGAAACTCTTTGTACGATCAGGAGTTCAGGAAACACCATGAATAAAGTAGGATTAGTGATTACACTACATTCATTTACTCAAATTGCCCCATGTGAGGCCAGGAATTCCTATTAATTTAACACCGTTGAAAGCTTTTATGAAAAGAGAAAGATGACGTAAATACTCATTTCAATAATTCAGATATCAATCATACCTGGACGTTCACAACAAGGATGGGAGGAAGTGTTCCAGAATGTTCAATGAAAGGAAGTTCCACAAGTCGGGCAATATGAAATATTTTTCTCTGGCTTAAAAATACATCAACTCCAAAAGGATAATATGCTGCATAATTTGGAGCAAACACCTTCTTTTTATCCCTGCACAAAAGAAAATGTTTGAAATGAAATGCCTTATAAAAAAGATGAACTAGTGCAGCGGCAGCTGGCAGCCTGGCACATATCTATATGCATTTTGATTATTATTATATAGATGCTCTAAGTTTTTATATGATTAGACACATCTTTATAAATGTTTTGTATGTGTTGCATGTGAGTGCTAAGAGAGAGAAGCACTTTACCTGAAATAGTTTTCTCCCCGAACCCTGAAAGTTCCCGGTTCAATATGGGACCAACTATCAGGCATTTTCTTCTCTAACCGGCAAACTGGTACTTGGGAACCAGCTATTGGTCTTTGAAGCAGGGCTTTAGACGAAACTGTACCACATAAAAGGATAAGAGTCAGTTTGTTTTGCCTCAGTTTCCTGATCTGTTTCGCAGTTAGCATGTATGCTTCCCATTTACAAATCAAAATCTAGAGTGCAAACTTCTCATGCTCAAAATTGTGTTATGATGCAAACGTTATCCACTTACTCTTGATCATAGTAACTCCGTTCCTCATTCCTTCTCTTCCTGACTTTGCTAGTTAGTTTTATGGCAAGGTCAACGAAAACTGTACACTTCAGCATACAACTTTATGATTTACACCCCTAAAAGCAGATTACTAAGATGAAAAGCTCAAAAACAATGTTCATAACTCCACAGAGAGGGAAAGCAGAGAAACCAGAAAGGTAAACCAATTTGAGTCAACCAAAGACCATGTTAAGTGCCCCCACCTTCATACCTCTATTTACTAGGAGAATTTTTGTTAAGGAGGAACTTGATCACAAAGACTATTGATTGATACATCCACACTAATAACAGCCCCAAGCCAATAGGGGGAGTAACTGTATCATCTCTCACGTCAAATGCACTAAATATCCTCCATTTGGATTGCAATAACAAATCACATCCCTGAAATAATTGCACATCCCACACTGCCCCCACCTTTTTATTGCAATGATTCAGTGCTAAACCTGCTATCTTGTTACTTATAAGGGGTGTCGATAAAACAGAATGTAGCATACATGTGTAACATTGTATTCGGCTATGGTCATCTTTTAACTTTAGAGCAAAGCACATGTTAAGGGATTCATCCACCTGTAGCAGTTCAGACTCATCTACTCTCAGCACAAAGTACAAAGCTATGAGCTCATCTGAATAACACTTGGTCTTCAATCTTTCAGAAAGTGAAGGAGCATTAAAACCAAGAGGAATACATACACACAACATAAATATCCTAATAACAGCATCAGACTAGGTTTTTATACCCAACATTTCATCACTGCCTCATACTTCACTAACTACAGTTTACACAAACTTTGGAGCACTCAGACCATAGAAAGAAGAATAAACAGCTCAAACGTTGTCCATGACTATCTGCAAGTAATATTTCTAGGAGAGCTGAAGACAACTTAATTTTCCAAATAATATTTCTTGCTGGCATCAGATGGGACAAAGTTTTGGCAGTAAGAGGAAAGAAGTTGAATACAAAAAGTTCTCTTTGAAAGATTCAAAAATCCACAACAATATTAAATCCTGTGATAGGCTAAGGTCAAAAAAGCAACAACAACAACAAACCCAGTGTATTCCCACCTAGTGGGGTCTGGGGGGTAAGATGTACGCAGTCCATACCTCTACCTCTAAAGAAGTAGAAAGGCTGTTTCCGACCCCCGGCTCAAGACACGAGATACCACACAAATACATAGTAAAGCACAGAACAAGATTTCATAACATAAATACGGCACCCATACATAGTAAAGCTAAGTTCAAAAAAGCAATTTATGAAATTTCGTCATTCTTGCACATTGTTGATGGAAGCATAAGCTAGCTTATTCATTTGTGCATTTGACAAAAGGCAGTCACAATATTACTGTCTTCAATACAATCTTACCTTATCAAAAAACTAATTCCAGAAGAGAACTGACAATTATTAGAAGTACATGTTAATCACCAATATCTATGCCATTGACTATTAGAAATAGATATGAAAACCGAATCAATTATGGAAGCACATTCAAAAACTTTGCACTGAAGCAACTAGACCAAAAGGCTGGGTTTAGATTGGAAGGGTAAAGGGCAGACATAGAAACTTACGTAAAGAAGCAACAGGATTTCCTTCTTTCAATTTGAAGGGAAGTTTTAAGGCAGCTTTCTTCCTTGCACTTGGTGAAGTAGAGCTAAGAGATTGTTTCTTCTCAACTGGTGCAACCGTGGATGCAAGACAGGGCAAACAGTTGTTTGAAAGAATCCCACAGTTATCTAACAAACCGTCATCCCTTCTACTACTTCCATTAGCAGAGGAAGAGATTTCATCAAGGAACACGGGTTGTACCTCACTGTGAGGTCCTTCAAGTCTCATTCTAGAATCTGCGTCTTTTGAAGGCAACATATTGCTTGGGTTGATTGCAGTTTTAGCTGAACAACCGCCAGAGCTACAAGTAGGATTGCTAATTGATACTTCTCCCTGCCTCTGCAAGTCGGAGGATAACCTGTAGTGGGCATTGACATCAACATCCCCATGATGGACATCTTTTGCAGAAGCTACACTAGTCCGCCCACAATCAAAGCTGTTGAGAGAAAGCACATCTGCAGAATATTGTGATTACATTTCTATTCTTAGATACACAGCATGCAATTTCTCAACTGCAATTAGAACGTATAATCTGAAATGAGAAAGCCATACCATCAGCAACACTCTGGAAATCTTCATCACTGCCATCAGATTCGAATATTGCAGCAGAATCAAACCATGCTTCTTCAGTACTTCCTGTTATTGCATTATACAGTAGCACAAAACGTAAGAGAAGGCTAGTTCCAATGGTTTATCCGCTATAGTCTATTCAGCTTTAGGTTGAACAGATAGAAGTAACGTGAAGCTAAACTAAGCAAAACAACCCCCCAGGAATGATTGGAAGGTAACTAAAGATATGATATAGATGATATCCAGCATGATCGAAAAGACACCTGCTTAATTCCAGTTTCAAAGGCACACCATGCATTTTAGGATAAGTAGAAACATTGCAATGATATTAGCAACTTTCAGTAATTTAGAATTGTATAAAATAGATAAAAGGAACCATCAATTTTTACCATACGAAAAGAACGTGAGTCTTTCTTTGGGAATTCAACTTGTACAGTCAATAACTGCCAAGCAAACTGCATTCAGGTGCATGTGATAGGTACCATATCTCATCCAAAGAAGAACATTCTTATGCCTTTCTCAACAATTTGGCATCACTTCTCCTCATATCTCCAGGTGTTATATGCCGCACAATATATACAGATTGCAATTGAGAGTACAAACCATACACTTAAATAGATTTATATGGGTGCATAGCATAGACAATAGAGCTGTCAAAACAGTTCCTTTTCATTGCCGCTTCCTCCTTCATCCAGTAATAGGAACAAGCCTTGAAAATGTCATTGGAACCTTAACATTCTTATTGTAAGTAAGGAGGAATTAGCTACAGCCCGCCACTAAAGTATTTTTGTTTCTTCCTGACAGTGGTGTTCGGTCCATGTAGCGCACAAAGAAAAAGTGTGTTCAAGGTAAATCATATAAACTCTTTCTTGCTCTTTTTTTTTTTGATAACGTGGTGTCCGGGCTCTTTTTTGCCCATTATTTGCGTTCATTTGGTCTTTTTTACCTCATTTAGGTTCCAGAATCCTATTTTTACACCATTAAAGTATAATATCACACTCTCTTCAGCTCAACCACTTCTTTAGGCTCTCCCTAAGCCCAAACCGCTCCACCCTCTCCTCAACAATAACATACCCAGACCCCATATAATCCCACATGTGGAGTCTGGGGATGGTAGAGTGTATTCAGAAATCACCCCTACCTCGAGAGGTAAAGAGGCTATTAACGTTAGACCTCAGCTCGAAAAGAAATAATTCAAAGCAAGTCGAAAAAAAATAACAAGACTGAAGGAGTCCTGGAAACAAAAACAAAATAAAAAATGAGCTACTCCAAAGAAAGTTGAAATTTTTTCCTCAGAAAAAATCTAACCAAACCACCAAAGAAAAATGCAGCCCACCAACCTCCATATTTCCAACCTTCAATTCAACTTTTAAATAAACCAAATTCAGAAATTTAACTCCAAAACACAAACTAGTTTCACACTCCATCCGCATTAATACATCGAATTTCAATAATGGGCTGATTCCTTGGATGGTCACTCAACTAATACGTAGTTATTATCTCACAAAGTCGACTTTCTTCTTGATTCCATTTTTCTTCAACAAAAGAAAGCGACTTTATGTGACAAAAGTACTATTTGCCGAGTGACCATCTGAGAAATCAACTCATTCAATAATCACAAATACGCTGAACATGATTTCTCATATGGTCACTCAACTAGTAGTTATTACCTCAATACATAGACTTTCTTCTTGATTCCAATTTTCTCCACCAAAAGAAAATAAATTTCTAAGATAACAACTATTAGCCGAGTGACCATTTGACAAATCAACTCATTCAATAACCACAATTAAATTGAACATGATTCCTCACATGGTCACTCATCTAATAGTTACTATATCAAAAACTCAACCTTTTTTCTTGATTTCAATTGCCTTCAAACAAAAGAAAACAACTTTCTGACATAATAACTATTAGTCGAGTGACGAGTGACCACCTGAGAAATCAACTCATTCAATAATCACAATTACATTGAACATGATTTCTCACATGTCACTTAACCAATAGTTTTTTCTTTCTTCTTGATTCCAATGTTCTTCAACAAACGAAACCGACTTTCTGACACAATAACTATTAGCGGAGCGACCATATGAGAAATCAGCTCATTCAATAATAATAATTAAAATGAACATGAAAACCAACAAATGCCCAACAAATACAGATTAATGTACACACAGAATCAATTAAATAAAAGTTACCATTGAAAGTAGGATTGTTGAAAGAGCGATCCAAAGGGAAAGAAGACTTATCAACTTTATCAGCTGATCTATCTGATACATGTGAAGACACCCTTTTCTTTACACTTTTTGTTTTCTTCCTACACTTCCTCTTTGTACCTCCTATCAATCGACCTCCAACACAACCACCATTTGGTCTTGATACACACCCTCCCATCCCCACCCCCACCCACCCCACCCCACCACCCCACCCCACACTAACAAGATTATGAAAAGGGTGTTTCAGAAACAGGAAAAGAAATTATGGGGATCAAGAAAATAGAGGTGACCATGTAATCTTGAATAATAAAAATGTGATCTTTATTGAATTAGATTTATGATGTTATGTAGAAAGAAACAAGTAATTTCCCTCTTTATTCTCTTTCAACCTCCTCTTCTCCTTCTTCCACCTTCTCTACTACCATCATAGTTATAAAATCTTGAAAATAAAATCCTTTTTTATTTAAATTTTTTAATTCTTTTAATTTATTTTGCAATTTACGTGAATTTCAGAGCTAGAAAAAAAAAAGGGGGGAAGAAAGAAAGAAAAATAAAATTCCAAACTTGAAAGTTCCACCCTGGGAACAGGGAAAAGTCAAATTTAATGGTACACATACACACAGAGGTAAATACATAGGTGAATTGCTTTAGGTGCCACGTTACACAAGACAACACTCCCTCACCCACACGCACACACAGCCAAGAGCCAACTACTTATTTTTCGTCCTATATTACTTGTCTTTATTTTCTCTTTAACATATTTTAAAAAATTATAAATAAAAAATATTTTTTTATTCTAAGATCAGCGATAATTTTAATTTAAATATGTCTCTAAAAAGTATGCATTTATTAACTCATCTTTAATAAAAGTATGCATTTATTTCGGACATCGCGCATAGTGATAGTTTTAGTGAATCGAATTGCCCTTTTACTAATTTTTAATTATTCATCATAAAAATATACATATATTATTTTTTAATTTATTTACATCAAAAGAAAAATATTTTTTTATATTTTATTCTCAATACTAATAACTTATTCATCAAATAAATTTCAAAATCTAATACTCTCTCCGTTTTAAAAAAAATGATCCACTTTCTTTTTTAGCTCGTTTCAAAAAAAAAAAGACTCTTTCCTTTTTTGATAATACTTTAATTTCAACTTTCCACGTGGCATAGTTAGGACCACAAGATTAAAGGACATTTTGATACATTTGATACAACTTTAATTTAAAACCACAATAATAGGCTTATAGAAAAATAGTGGTAAACTGATACATAATTTGGTAGAGGTGATCATTATTAGATAGAGCCTAAACTAAATAGGAGAGCATGAAGATCGAGGATTAGTTAGGAAAGCATGGAATCTTATTCTTTTTAGTACACTATGATTATTTCTTTTATTTGATTATCTTTACATTTTTTGTTGTTGATATTTTCATTTAATTTTTATTCTTGTATTTTTCAAATCTAATTTTGTAAAATATTTTCAATTTTAATTAAAAATTTATCAAAGACAACTTCTCCATCTCATCGAACTGAATAGCATCTACTTACACCTCATGATTTGCTGACCTTACTTTGTAAATTTACATAAATTTGTTGCTATTATTATTAATTTTTTTTCTAAAATGTGTGTACTACTACTAATAGAATTAGTTATTATATTTCCTTTTTAGGTTAAAACATTAAATAAAGTATATCTTCCCAATCATCACTTGATTAAACAAAGTAAAAAGGAAGGAAAACATGAAAAAACTTTGCTACTCTCTCCAATTTATTATATTTGCCATCTTTCACGTTACTAAAAAATATTACGTACCAATTTAATTAAATTATTTTATTTATTCTTTGATCTCAATTTAATATTATTCTCTTTTTATTATATTAATCGCTCTTTACATTAGCAAGGGTAATGTTGAAATTAACATTGTATCTTGATTTTTAAAAATGACAGTTATTTTAGACTATCTACTTTAAAAAGACGACAAGTGAAGTGGATCAGAGGGAGTATTTTGATAAATCTTGTGAAGCAAAACTTAATAAGTAAAAATAATCTTCTGACCAGCAGTGTTTTGTTTTCTTTCATTTAAAGGCAGTAGGTGCTTTTGATTGGATAGAAATTTGACAAGCGGTACATTTGCCTTTACTTTACCTGACGAGTAATAATGTTTGTTTTGAAAAATCTCAACTACCAAAAAATGTCAAAAAGTTTTAAAAATTACTCCTACATCATTTATTTGGTGCTAAAAAGCATAACATTAATCATTTATTGAGATCTTTGTATCATTGCATTTTGTTTTAGATAAACTTTAAATAAGAAAATATTTAAGAACGGATTATAGTAATTGACTTTTATTTTGTTTAATATTGGGACGTACTATTAAATAGGCGCTTAGATATAATTTAATTGAGATTGGAAGAACATAAAACTTTATTGAAAGGACATTAATACTTTTAACATATACTTTAGAATATTTTCTTTGTAGTTTAACCCTTTGTCTTTCCTCCCTTTTGTACTTTCATTTCTTGTTCAGAAAATGGTCAAATATTCTTCTATATTATTAAAAGTAATTTAAATACGACTCTCGTTATATTTTTAGTTTAAATATATCCTATGTTAAGCTTTTGATCCAAATATAACCTCTCATTATATTATTAAACAAATTAACCCTTACTCTTTTTTTTGAAACTGTCTTCGGGAATTATGTGTGGATATACAATTTCAATTTTTAATATATTATTTTTACTTTTTTTTGAAAAAATATTATACTCGTTTTTATGTGTAAAACGCCCACTGATCTCCAATTCTTTTATTCTGGTGTGAAATAAAAATAATTCAATCTGCTTTATCCACCCTTTTTGTAGGTCATGTCCGTGGGAAATGCATGATACACGGGGTTGATTTCTTTTGAAACTTATACTTCAATAATTAATATTTTTTCCGTTTCACAATTTATTTGTTGAATCTTGGCACACAAATTATAAAAAAATATTAAAAACATAAATTTAATATAAATTTTTATTTTTATCCTTGAAGTCTCTTTTATCAAAAAAAAAAAAAAACCGAAGTCTCTTTTGCTTATCAAATCATAAGGGTAATTTTGGAAAAAAAATTTAACAATTCACTTATTTTGAAACATCAATACATACTTCAATAATTTATTTATTCCGAAACGGACGGAGTACTCCATAATACTCATATAGTTTGACTTTTAGATATTTTTTTCATAGTAGGTTTAAAGTAAGTAATGTGAAATTTCTCCTTGGCATTATGTGGATGCAGACATGTTTGATTGACACTCGTTGCTGAACTTGTCAAAATTGTTAAAATATAGTGTTTATATTTTAATTAGTTTCCATTTCCTATCTCATAATTATATTGGTTCAAATTCACGCAATTTCTTAATGAAAATATTGATAAATATTTTTATTTATTTATTTTTTCAATTATACTTACTTACATAAAATTTTATTTGCAATCCTTTTCCCTCCCAACTAAATTTCACATGACTCATCTCCATATGAATTATTTTAAAATTAATTGCGATGTCTCATCATTTTGTCATTATATTATCTCATGATAAAAATTTCAACATATTTTACTTGAATAATGTTATTTAATTTATATTCAATTTTTTAAAATATAGATTTCCAATTACCCTATTTAAACTAAGTTTCAATTAATTACAATTCATAATCCTATCTTACTTATTAATTATTCCTAATTACAATTCATAGTCTCACATGTATTTTCTCTCTTTTTCTATTTTTTATTATTCTTCCTTTTCCTTTTCCAGTTTTTTTTCTTTTCCTTTTTTTGTTTTTTGCTCTTTCTGTTTTTCTCTTTTCACTTTTTTTTTTTCATTTTTTTCTCCTTTTTTTATATTTTTTCTCTATTTTCTATTACTCTTTTTTTTTTTTTGCATTTTTTCTCCTTCTTTTTCTCCCATTTTTTCTCCTTCTTTTCTCATTTGTGCGAACTAGCAAACACAAATATAAGTGCGAATTATAAAATACAAATACAAATGTCACTATAACATACAAATACAAGTGCAAATTATAAAATACAAATGCAAATTATAACATGTAAATACAAGTGTAAACTATCATTTGTATATTTTAAATATTGAAAAGGAACGATTGATTTTCTTTTTATAAATACTTGTTTTTATTTATTGATACGAGTTGTATTTATTGATACAAATATTATATATTTTAAATATTGAAAAGGAACGATTGATTTTATTTTTATGAATACTTGTTTTTATTTATTGATACGAGTTGTATTTATTGATACAAATAAATACAATTCAAATTTTTATACAAACACATTGTATTTGGATTTGTAAAATCATTTGTTTGTAATTGTATTTGTATCAAGTGATATTTGTTTATTGACAAATATGAATGATAATTTGATATACAAATACAAAAAGGTGCATTTGTATCAAATGATATATTACATATTTATATATTTTAGAATTAAGAAAATACAATTAATGCATTTACTTATTTATATACAAATACAAATGATAAATTGTACATAGTCACGGTTAAATACAATATGCAATCAACTTACAAATACAAATATAAAATAATTCTTTAAAAATAAAAAGATATCGACGAAAATAGAATACAAATACAAGTATAATCCAAATATAATATAAATATACAAACACAATAAAATCATAATATAAATATAATTCAATATAATATATAGTAAATTATAAAATACAAATACAAAACAGTTCTTTAAAATAAAAGTGTAAATTATATCAAATATAAATGATGATGCAAACTAACAAATACAAATATAAATACAAATGTGAACTATAAAATACAAATACAAATGCGAATTATAAAATATAAATATAAGCGTGAACTTTAAAATACAAATACAGTTGTATCAATGAATACAAAAATATAAATGACAGTGTGACTACAAATACGATAAATAATTGTAGTATTTATGTCATCATCCATGACTTGTGCTCAACTAGTCATATTTTTCAAAAACATAAAAAATAGAAAATAGAAAAAAAAAAAGTACAAAAAAGAAAACGAAAAAAAAAATCAAACAAGAAAAGAAAAGAAGAAAGTGAAATAGAAGTTAGGGATTAAAGAGAGAGAGAAAATAGAAAAAAAAAAGAAAAAGAAAGAAACTAAAAAAATAAAAATAGAAAAAAGAAAAGAAAAAAACGGGGAAAACACTAAAAAGAAAAAAAGAAAAAAAAAAGGAAAAAAATAATGATAGTGTTTTTTGTGAGACTAAATATGTAGCGTATTTATGTTTTTTATGAATGCAGACCACTGAGTAAAAGTGAATACAACAGCTGAAAATCGAATACAACGGCTATAAATGGTAATTATGTAAAATGTGGCTATGAAAGGAGAGTTTATAGCAAAGTGCCGCTAATTCTGAAAGATTCCCTTTTTAAAATTATTTAATATGAACATCGGTAAAACATGATGTCTCTTCTCCCTTCTTCTACTTGAAAATATTGACGAATCATCATTATTACAAAATAATTTTATTACAATTGTTATTTATTATTTTTAGAAAATGATGATCAAGGTTTGTTATATTTTAAATTTAAATTAGATTTAAGTATGGATCGTGTGTTGAATTAGTGAAATTTGAAGAGCAAATTATTTTTGGCAAAAATTCACTATTGGAAAAAAGGGCTATGGCGACGGTTCTCATACCGTCTTCATAGTCACCATAACCGTTCCAATAGACATACAACGACGATTAGAGAACCGATACAACTGAAGGCGTTACATAAGATCACAGGCGACGGTTAGAAAAATCATTTCTGAATCTCGATTTTTAGCGACGGTTATTTACATTGACCATATGCCAACGGTTGTCATGGTGTTGGGACGGTTCCAAACCATTCCTATATATCTACTATAGCGATGGTTATAAATATGATGAGGCGACGGTTATGAGGTTATAGAGACGACTTTAAATCGTCCTTATATATCTGATATTGCGACGGTTTATTATATGTTGGGACGATTTTCAACCGTCCCTATAAAACTTATTGCGACGGTTTATTATATGTTGGGACGATTTTCAACCGTCCCTATAAAACTTATTACAACCGTTTGATTTATGTTGAGACGGCTACCTATTGTGACAGTTATAAACCGTCCTAAAAGTTTTATAGGACGGTTATTTTGTAAGCTACTGTGATAGTTAAACATGAGCTATAAGAACGATTAATTTTGGCTATAGGGACAATTATTTTAGGTTATTAGGACAGTTATTATTAAACTATTGAACAATGCTATATTATGCTATTGCAATGATTTTATAAAGCTACCATAACACAAAATGTACATATATATTAATCATCAAGACTACTAGTAACTATTAATTCCCAAAACGTGAATCAATAAAAAACTAAATATTTTTTGACCATTCAAAAAAATCAAAACATACACAGGTGTTGAATGTTCAAAAGTAAAAGATGTTTGAAACTACGTATACTCAGTCAAATGTGATCAATCTCAATCAAAACATACACAAGTTTTTCCAACAGCTAGTGTGACATGAAGCCAATGTGATTGATCTCTTAGGTCAGGTCTAGTTCATCAATTTCGTTTCCACCATCTTCTATGTCATGATCACCTACAACAATAAGAAATACAAAATTAAAGTTGAGCAACAAACTACACAAAAACAACAACACAAGTTGGAAAAGATCAAACAGAACTCAATCAAATCAAGAAAATATGTGTATCTGTGAATCTAGCCTATCCAACTTAAAAATAAGAGTCCCTTGGTTCACCCTGTTCTTGTATAAGGGAACTAAAAACGATACATTATTTAAAAATGCAACTATAAGAATCACCTTCATCATTTTATAGTCATCTTAAGAAATAGCAGCTTCAGTTTAATGTTGCTGTCAACGGTTATTATTTCAAGGAAAAAAAAGGAGATAGTCTGTCCTCAACAATAATCAACAAATCAGAAACTATACTTACTCTTTTTCTGCAACTTTTCACTAAGGGGTCTCTAACATTAACAGTGAATAAGGAAACACAAGAATATTTAAATTTGGACAACTTTCGAAGGGGAAAGAAAAAAAGCAATTCTTAAGAAACTCAGCGTGTTCTACAATCTACATTACGTGAATCCTTTATTTGCCTTGATGTACCTGTGTCGATCGAGTATGACTTAGTATGACTGAAGAAATCATCTTTCACTAGGAAAGAATCACTCCATAATTTTTAAATAATCCTTAAATTTTAAAGCCATTATAGAAATACCTAATTAATTAAAATTAATATGTTGTACGTAAAGCATTCAGTATTCAACAAAGAAAGACATATATTGCTTGAGCCAAGTGCCCTTTATAATCTCAATCAAAGACTAGTTTTTATAACTTTCAGGCCTAGTAAAATTAACAAACACCTCATTATATTACATGCTTAATAATATCAAACACACACATTCACCACATCCCATGTAAATGCACAGGTTACTTACTTCAGGCACCAAGAATTTCAACTCACAACCCTTAACACAACTCACAACTCACATCAGTAGTGAACATCCCACATAATCATCAAACATAACCCGACACACTCATCAAAACACGAATTAAAATCAAATTGCGAAGCACAGTTCACCAAGTCATGTTCATGTGTAAGTGCACAAACTATTGTTATAGTTCAAGAGAAGTAAAATAATTTAAACAATAAACAACAATACAATGATATATAACACATGGTTACCAACCACAAATAACCATCCAATACAGTCCAACAACAACAACAATACCAACCACCAAATGAACGGAGTACAATTCAGAATTTCAAACACTAACCTTGACTGTTTTGACTGTTTCTCCATGTAACTGCTAGTGTAGAAATCGATTTCATTGGTGAAGGAATGGACAATTCCGCCAGTATCTTAGGATCAATTATTCATGCATTCTGAAGTTGAGTAATTACATATGCAACAACTTCTTGTTGAATGGTTCTCTTTTGCTTCTCGATTTGATCCTTCATTTTTTGCATCATTTTTTGCATTTGTTGCACAACACATTATTTGTGGCATTTAAAGTTTGTCCAGAACTACTATTTAATTCTTTCAAAAAAGTTTTTTAACCCCCCCCCCAAGCAGTCTTACAAGGTCTCGGATGTTTAACACCCATGACGGCTGAAAATGCATCAACGAATTGTTCATTTGCACCCAGTTGTGTTTAAATTTTCTCCATTTTAGCCTAGTAATCATATTCAAAAGCGCATCCAAGTAATTAAAAATTATGAACTGATCATTTATGTCAATATAACTTGAAAAAGATAAGTTTCATACAATTTTACTGGTGGTGCCTTCATTAGACACCTTGTATATACAATCAATTTTTCTTGCTTTTGTGACCACAAACATCTCCTTTAGAGATAAAATTTTTCCCTTCTCATTTTTCTATTCATAAGATATTTAATGAATATCAAAAACTATTTAAATGACTAGTTATAACTAAATAATAAATAAGCAAAACTCTTCTGTCCATTAGTGTGTGGATTCATCAGCTTCTTTCGATTCTCATATTAATTTTGGACATTTTCTAAAAAAATGAATCAGTAATGTTAACTATAGTAGTAAAGGGATCCATCTGTAGCACTAAAATAATATGATCACAGAAGGTGAAATACGTTTTATCTGGATTTTTTCGGACTTCCAATATAAGAGGAGCTCTTTAAATTGACATTCTGAAACACCATGAGGCCTTTTATTCAATCGAACTTCATCATTTTCATATGGATCATATTGATCTCTCTTCAAATCAGCTCTATGCTTTCTCCAAGATTCTCGAATTTTTTCCAAAACTCAATCTTTTGCGGCATCAGGAATATCATATTTTGCTTGCAAGTTGGTTCCATTCAGTTAGAAATAATGATATGTATCTTGATATTCAAATATCAACAACAACAATACAAAAAAACAGATAAAGCTAGAAAATGTAGCCACCACATTCATAGACACAGAACCACTCAACTGAAAATATATCAAATATATAATGAACCACTCAGCTAAAAATATATCAAATATTCAGAACACAAACCTAGGAATACTCCCATAACTCTTGTTTAGTATTCATATACCTTCAATCAAATATATTCAATGGACAAAGGGCCACTTTCCTCGCCAATGCGCCTAGGAATCTGCCCAACTCAGTTACAACTTAATTTGTAGGGCCAATATATTAATTGTTCTGGTTTAATGTGATTAATTGTTTCTCTTTTCGGCCATGTACCTTGTGCATTTATGTTTGGCCTTTTGTTTTTCTAGTTGAAGGACCTTAGCTATAAGAAAATAGAAGAAATTAGAGGGTCATGAATGAATTCAATAAGTTTCTAAGCTATATATTACCTTGCGCTTCAGAATGTTCTGTTGTGTAGGAGTGGCTGAATCTGTCATTTGGACCTGATTCTCTGCATGTTGCTCATCCTCTACATGTTGCTCCTCTATAACATAGTGCTCTACTACAGATTATTTAATTTTTCTAGATGGTGGTGCTGGTAGTGTAACTGGTGGTTGCTCTTGTTCTATTAACTTTAGAAGATTCTCTTCCTCCGATCGTATAGCTTGAACAATCTTATTTGTTGTCAGCATACGTTATTTTCTATTTGTCATGGTTGATAATGATCCAGGTTTACTAAATATCCTGTTTTTTGCTCTTTTATTACTTTTTAAAGGCTCTAGTTGATTCATTTTTATACAAACCTATATAAATTTAAGATGGAACAAGTTAAATTGCAGAATGCTGAAATGAAAAAAATACACAGCAAAACAGTTAACATAAACTTCAAAAAAAATTGTTCCGAACGGTCAATATTAACCTCACTTGAAAGTGGCAAAAAAATAATGTCAGTCCAGTTGTGTACAATTTCAAGTATATATCTGTAGTAAGAAAGCTCAATAGCTTTATTCATTTAACAATTTTGTCCATTTGTAAAAAATCAAAATAATCTTGTCGATCTGTCTGCTTGCTTAAGTTTTATTTGTTCACTTTTATATTTTATTTTCGAAGAAAGTGGGTGTCAGATAAGTGTCAGTCTTCTGATCATGAATAAAGGACACAACTAATGTTGTTCTCATCATACTCTAAGTTGCTTCTACTTTTGTAATCAGCTCACTTATACAATGATATGAATCAAAGAAAAATTGATGAACGTATAAGACAGTCAACATTGAATAAACCGAAAGGATAACTAAAATATGTAACTATAATCATTCATATTTCCATAGACACTACAAAAAGACCATCAAATGAAACAAAATCAAAATAAGCAAATAACGTAGGAGAAAAAAGAACATAAGTTACCCTTATGTTCTATAGCGAGCTTACCACAGCCCTAATGCAGAGTATTGCTTGATATTTCTGTGACTTTTTAAGATGTTGTGCAGCCACGCTGATTTCAAAACAGCCAGGAACCCACACAACCTGCATTTTGGGAACAAAACTAGATGATGCCATGAATTGAAAGTGTCATTATCCCATAGTAGATATTTATGCTTTGTATAGTGTGTCATATAGGAGTCTTATATTGCAATCAATCTTTTATTTAGCTTTAACAAGCCAAGGGAATCTGCATCCACCTCGTAGGCACATATCTTAATCATTTAGCAAAAAAGAGGTCCAATAAAAAATATAAGTTTTCTTTCTAATTGATGGATTTATATCTATAGACTATAGAAGTGCCTCATTAGAGCATAAAAAGCCAACCTGGCTGTCACATCAATTAGCTACTCATCAAATCAGTTGTTGAAGAAAAATATATTATGCAATGCTTCTGTTGAGCGAAAGAGACAACAATTCGATAAGAAAGTATATTAAGAAAAAGAGGAGAATGGGAGTATAGTTAGTCTTAATCGACCCCACGCAAGCATGATAGCATTTAGATAATGAATACTACATTTTTGCAAAACATCAACAACTTATTTAGTAAATAGACATAATACATTAAGTTGGACATCTAGTATGCTAACCGAATAACTGTTGAATAGTTTAATCCCTATGTTAACAAAGCACAATCGAAGTGCATAAGAAATCAGCCAGATCTGCACCATATTACTGTTCAAACCTATGTTTATAAACTTATAATTAGGAGCTAACACATTTCATATTTGAAATAACTAACGTTATTCATGATATATAATATCATGATGCACACATTTTTTTCTAGATAGTACAATTTTTGAATATTCACTTAACTTGTGGACATGATGCACATTCTGAATATTGGAACAGAACAAAAGCTAGGAAAAGATGTCAGCTTCAGAGTCTTTTGATGTTGAAGTTGCTAGAGCAGTTGCAGAAATGAGAATTTTAGGTAAACAGAAACACATTTTCTTTCTTCCTTATTTTATGTTCTTTAATATTCCTTAAGATGGTATAGTAATAGTAGAAATAGGAAAAGAACAAGATACAACAAAAATTAGCACAACAAATAATACCATAAGCAAATTACTCTAATAAACATACCAAATAATACAATAGTTAATTTTCTATGGTTGCACAGTGTAGAGAGTTATCAAAAATTTATGGGCATTATAACACCTCAATACTAGAATCAAGGTGGGTAATGACCTGACCTTCTGAAATAATAATTGGATAGGGAGCATACCCCTAAAGCAAGCTTACCATGTACTATAGTCATTATGCCAACAATAACATGTCATTGTGGCTGAAATATAGATTAGACAAGCTTGGAATTTACAGCTATGAAGAAATTTGAATGATTGGGAGCTGGAAATTATAACCTTCTTCCTCAACACTATAGAAGGGTTAAACAATTTAAATATGGAGAGGGACAGACTGTCATGGAAGGCGAATAACACTGGTATATTCTCAGTAGTTCAATAAATAAGAAATTGAATACATACGAAGCCAAGGAGAAGGACTGTCTTACATGACTTTTAGCAATAAAAAGCAGTGCGGACCCATCAAAATTTGAATAAAGTTGCTCCAGGTGCTTTCTGAGTGGGAAGCAAAATAAGACAGTTAACCATCTCCTTTTGCACTGTATTTTAACTGATCAGTTGTGCAAAATGTTCATAAGTTTGAGAAGGGTGGAGTGGATAAAGCCAAGGAACATTATAGGTCTTCTTAATTATTAGAATAGGGTTAGCAACACAGCAAAGAAGGAAGAGAGATGGAAGACTGTTCCTACTTATATTTGGTGGATAGTTTGGAAGGAAAGAAAAAAAAATATTTTGAAGATAAGTAGAGCGGTCTACAGGAGCTTAAATTGAACTGTTTAGTTTTGTATTACATTTGGTGTAAACAAAAAATATTAGCTCAAACAGAGGACATTTTTGATGGTATAGATTATTCATAGGAGGCACAAACTGCTGAAATTATGTAATTTGTAATACGTTTGAAAGGGAACTACATATTTTGATGTAGTATACCAGACAATAACCAACTGAGGGATTGTATCGAGCATAAGCTAGAAGTAAACACCTTGAAGATTTCTTCCATCCTCGTCAAGCACAGAATGTCTAGGATGTCTATGTGTAAGATGATAATTTTACGTGTCTAAATTAAAAAGGCTACAGTTTTGCATTCACACAAGATAAATCCACTAATAGGTAAAACGTTCTCTATCAATAATTTCTCTATTCATAAGACTCAAGAAAATGAAAGCCATCTCTTGTAACTTGCAGTAGTACAAGACAATGACATTAAATGAAACAACCCCACAGCATGAGCTAAAATGACTTCACACACTATATTTTTTCATTGAGTTTTTTGAGCTCAAATCAGGAAAACAAGTGGAAGCATCAATATCTATTGAATCTCATATATAGAACAGCTGAGAGTTTCACCTTTACATTTGACTTTATTATATACTTTAAGCACAAGTTATCAAGTATTAATCAGAGATATTAAGATAGAGAAGAAGCATGAGATTAGAATCTAATTTTTTTGGGGGGCAATTTGAAGTTATAGATTGCTCAGAGACAATGCATAAAGATGAATACTGAAATTGAAGAAGAAATAAAAAGACTTAGCAACACAATTAATCCCAAAAGAAGAAAGAGATGCCAGAAAGAAAAACTTCACAATGTGTCCAACAACTCTTAGCACATATGTATTTGTTAAGTTTCACTAATTTAAGACATTTTGAAAATTAAGAACATTAAAGAAATAAAATAAAAAATAGCAATCAGAGTCTAATATACTACTTACCATTATAATTTTTTTTTAAACAAGTTCAGAATATCTTAATTTTGTCAGTCATCAGCTTCCATTCAATCTTAATTGGTATCATCAATGTCATCCTCCTCTGCTGATGTTTCTACTACATCTTCTGAATGTTGGGCAAGGGAAGGCACATCAATGATATCAATAGGGAGATCGTCTCTCGATCATTTGACATCAAAATCGAGTACTCTTTCTGATTAACCAATGTCATCATTAGGCTCCCTCCAAAAAATTTCTTCAATATTGGGACAACTTTCTTCTTTCAAATCATACAAATTAACAGGGACTTTATTTCTTGCATAGTAAATTCCTTTCTCAATTGGATCTTCTATATAAAATACTTGATGCACATGTGATGCTAGTATAAAAGGGTCATATGTGTTGCATTTTCTATTGAAATTTACACGAGTCACCCCATATTCATCCACTTCATTATAAAGCCAATCACATCTAAATAGTACAACACTAAAGCAACTCCAATAATCTAT
The DNA here is from genome assembly GCA_030864225.1 of Capsicum baccatum var. pendulum. Lineage (NCBI taxonomy): Eukaryota > Viridiplantae > Streptophyta > Magnoliopsida > Solanales > Solanaceae > Capsicum > Capsicum baccatum. The sequence continues at coordinate 230,136,353 of CM061560.1, read as the reverse complement.
CTCGATAATATCTTCAATAACTCCAAAATAGATAACCATTCCATCGACGAAATTTGGATCACTAGCACTAGTAAAACTATCTGTTGTTGCTGACAAAGTCACTCCACTATTTTGAGTCTTGCCTGAGACGTCCCGTGTCATTGTATGGAATCTATATCCATTAATGAAATATCCAGTATATCTTTTAGCCACAAAATTAGGCCCTATAGCTATCCATCTTAAATGATTTGGCACTTTATCAACTAAATCCTTATGCTCCATGCCAGCATGTATTGCAAGTTAAATCAATAACGTTGTCGATCAATGAAATTTAAACAGATTATGATATCATATAAAGAAAGTTAAAATACAAATAATATTTTATCTTACTTGATAAATTCTCTAATTGTTCATCTCCGATATTAAATAATGCATATCAATGTGCTTCAAACCACTGATGATTATTCAGATCAAAAGTCTTGCCTTTCCGTTTCTTCTTACTTTCGATTGGATGATCTGTCTTAGAAAATATAGGTGGAAAACTAGCTCCCTCTATTTGAACGTCCTCATAATTCTTTATTGGATACTTACTGAATTTTTTATTCACCCCATCATCTAGGTATCTCGAACAAAAGTTCAAACATTCTTCAGCCAAAAAACTTTCTGCTATTGATGCTTCAGGAATATTTCGATTGCAACAGATCCCTTGAAGTTACACAGATTTCTTTCAATAGAATACATATGACGCAAATGAGTCGGGCCCCCAAGCTAAATTTCATCTACTAAATGGATAAGCAAATGCGTTATTATATCAAAAAAGGTTGGAGAAAAAATATTTTCAAGTTCACATTTTATATCAATGATTTCAACCTTCATTTTATCAAGATCACTTCTTCTTACAACGTTACTATATATGGCTCTAAAATAATTTATCAACCTAATCAAGGCCAAAGACACATTTTTTATAACACTTTTCTAATTGCAATCTGGAGCAAGTGATAAATTATGAAATGAGCATCATGACTCTTGTATCCAGATACTTTCATCTCATCTATTTACACTCGACTTGATATATTATAGGCAAACCCTTTTGATAATTTGACATCTTTTAAAACAGTGCAAAATAATTTTTTCTTCTTCGATTTCATAGAGAAACAAGCCTTAGCCAGATGAACTTTTTCATTATTATCATCTTCTATTGGTTGAAGCTCTTCGCGTATCCCTATCTCATGCAAGTCATAGCAAGAATTTACATGATCTTTGGACTTTTCAACTATATCCAACAAAGTACCAAGCAAACTATCACATAAATTCTTATCTATATGCATCGGGTCAAGGTTGTGCCGCAATTTATTTTGCGGTCAATACGGTAATTCAAAAATATAAATCTTTTTTTTCAAGGACCATCATTGTTTCACTTTCTTTTTTTTGGACCTTTCCAAAAATATTATTGAATTTATGTAGTTATTCAAGAACTTCTTCACCTGATAAGGGAGTAGGTGCAACCTTATGCTCTTCTTTACCATTAAATAATTTTTTATCTCTTTGATATGGATGATCAGAGGGCAAAAATGTTTGATGATCCAAGTAACACATCTTACGACTGTGTTTGAGATATTGTGAGCAAGTATTATGATTACAAGTGGGGCATGCCCATCTTCCCTTGGTGCTCCATCCAGAAAACATTGCTAGTGCTGGAAAAGCACTAACTATCCACAATAAAGCTGCACGCATATTAAATGTTTGATTAGTTTCAGCATAAATTATTTCCACTCCCACCTTCCACAATTCATTCAACTCTGCAATTAGCGCCTGCAAGTATACATCAATATCATTTCCAGGAGATGAGGGACCTGGAATAATCATTGATAACATATTATACTCCGATTTCATGCATATCCATGGTGACAAGTTATAGTTCATTAACATAACTAGTCATGTGCTATGAGAAATGCTCATTGTTCTGAATGGATTGAAACCATCACTTGAAAGACCTAATCTAACATTACGAATATCTTTGGCGAAGTTAGGATGCATGGAATCAAAATGTTGCCAAGCTTCCCTATAGGCAGGATGTCTTAAATTTTCATCTTTGGGTCATTCAGTAGCATTTCATCTCATAGCTACAGATGTTTCAGAACACATGAATATCCTCTGAAGCCTAGACTTTAAAGGAAAGTACCTTAAGACCTTTACCGAAACTTTAGTGGTCTTATTAGTCAATTCATCGTGAATATTCTTTCATCTAAAAGACCCACACACAATACAATTATCCAGATTTGCATTGTCATTCCAGAATAACATGCAATTATTAGGGCATGCATGAATTTTCTCATAATTGAAACCCAAATCTCTTATCACCTTTCTTGCTTTGTGGAAAGACTCAGAAATTTGAGTGAATGGAAAAGCCTCTTTTATCAAGTCTGGGAAAGCTACATTACTCAGTCCGTGAATACATATAAACAAGTACAATCGGATAGTGAAACTCAGCTTAGAAAAACTCTTACACCCCGGATATAAATCTTATTTTTCTTCCTTCACTAATTTAAAATATCGCTTAACATCTTCAGATAGTCCCCGTCTTACTCCGTTATGCCCTTCATGACTCTGCTCTTCTACATTTCTAAAAGTATCAAGAAGTAGTTTATCAATATCATCATGTTAGTGATCAGATAGTCCCTGACTTACTCCTTCATGTCTTGGATATGGAATATTTGTTGATGAAACTCCTTCTCCAGGGAAAACCCATTGCATGTAATTAGGAGCGAATCCATGACCAAACAAGTGATCCTCCACCACATCTCGATAATGCCAATAGCGATTAACGCATAATCTACAAGGGCATAATATTTCATTTTCTAAAGAAGCTCGTTCAAATGTCTTATTAAGAAAATCTCTGACTCCATTTTCGTACTTATCGGCAGATCTTGAAAGATACATCCAACATTTATCTCCATATCCATTAAATAGCCTATGTTACGCATTTAAAATATTGAAGAAAAAACACTAGTATAGTTAGTATCAACGTACAAACAGTATCATTAGGTATGTAAAATAATTTGTATAACATATATTTAATAAAAAAATAAAACAAAGATAATTTCCATTATTTAAATAATTTAACCTAACCCTCTTATATAAGATACTTTTATTCCAGCCTATAAGTTCATAAACACCAGTCACAAATAATTAAAGAAGGTCAGTTGATAAATTTCTGAATCAAAAAATGATTGCTCAACCCCAATTTATGTATAATTTCAATCAATTGACCTCATAACTATTAGCACTATCTAATTTCTTCATCAAATAGAGACCATTTATTAACACGCAATCAATGGACATAAACATATTTTCCAACTCTAATAGCTATCTTACACAACTAGAGTAAATATATTTCACCTAAGAGAAAAGATTGAGAATGCACACTCCATCATACACTACTACATACTCAGCATCAAAACTAGGAATTAAGTTGCTTTAGCTTCTATCTATTACATTTTGTAAACAGTAAGAGCACTTACGATTAGACAAGTGGAGCTACAATCTGAGACACTGTTTATCAACACAATGACTGAAAACACGCGCCTTTTCTGAAAACAAATACCATAAAGATAGTGTATTCAGAACCATTAGAGACAACTGATTCTATCTAAGTTCAAAAAGCCAGTCTTAAAAGTTTGGAGTTTTTAGTGATTCCAGCTAAGGACATGTGATTCTTAAGGAAAAAGGGCTAAGCATTCAACAATCTTAGAAGTTTGAATTTTCTAGTGATTCCAACTAAGTACATGTGATTTTTTTAAGGCCGTGATTGTAATTAAAGGGGAAAGAATGGACTTTTCTATAAATATATTGCTAAGGTTCAAATAAAAAGCACTAAAAATAACCTTTGTTAGCAAGCTAACCCTGCAAGAAGATTATTAACCCTTAACCTTTCTATTAATGTCTTAAAGCTAACATATTGGAAGCAATGCTTCTAATATGTAGAAACCGTAAAATCACTCTTTGTACATTTTATCATCGGGACAAAATTGGTATACGAATTAGAGGAAAGAAAAAATGGCATGAAAAATTAAAAGAGATCCCAATTGAAAACATCAAAATTATGAAACACTCTTTGTACATTTTTTCATCGGAGTAAAATGAATATACAAATAAGAGAAAAGAAAAATGACATAAAGAAATTAAATTGTCTAGAAAAGAAAGGAGTTAATATAGCCATAGCAGAGAGAACGCCCACGAGAATAATCACGACAAAGGTGAACAGAAATGAGGCTTTTGAATACAGAGAATGCATCAAAGTGTTGGCCCGTAGGTAAAATCGATACAAAATAATACAATATATGTATCGTCCAGAGGAGAAAAGAAAACATGAAATTCTCATCATAATTCACAACGAAGAAATGTTAAGGTGAATTTCGCACAAAATTCTAAATAAGAAATCAGAACGAAAAAATTAACAATACGAGCGATACAAAAACAATATAAAATTTGTCATATAAGAAATGAAAACACCAAAATTCTTATCGGAATTCGAATGTCAAACTAAATTTCACACAAAATTCAAATGAAGAAAACCAAAACGAAAAAATCAACAGTAAAATCGATACAAAAATAGTACTATATACCGTCTTGAGAAGAAACAAAAATAAACAATTCTCATTGAAATCCGCCATGCAAACGGATATCGAACTGAAATTCACACAAAATTCGTACAGTAATATACCTCCCAAGTCACAACTGCAGTCAGCTATATATGTAAATCTGGACTTTAAAGTTGATAAACAATATAATGAGAGATGTTCTATATGTATGATTATCATGAACAAAGAAAACTCTTAATACATAAAATATTTGAAAATCAAAATTAACTCAGTGAACCCTAAATCCCATTTTCGTTACTTACAACTCTTAATTCCAGCACAATTCCAAAAGAATGCTCTTATTCTGCATTCAACTTTATCCGCGAATAATTCTAAACTTTTAATTTTATCTGTATCCTTGAAGTTTAGACAAAAAAGAAAAAGGGAGAATGAAATTGGTTACTTACAACTCTTAATCCCAAGAGAAAAACGCTTTTATTCTGTTGAACAACGCTGTTATTCGCGAATAATTTTCTCCGTACCTTGAAGCTCAGATAAAGAAGTAAAAGGGTGAATGAAAAGGGAAACCCTAAACTTACTATCTTATCAGATTTTTTTATTTTTTAAATTATTAAATTAATATTAGAAGGGTGTAAATAAAGGGTGAAGGAAAAAATACTTGGACTTTTTATTTTGGGTACAATTTAACCGTAGCTATAGGTTAACTATAGCGACGGTTCTAATAACCGTTACAATAGTGTTATTTATTAAGACAGTTAAAACAAATATGCGACGGTTATGTTAATTAGTTATACCATTAGACATGGCCACATTATGCGTCGGTTGTAACCATCGCCGTAGAGTATTTATAGTGACGATTCTATAACCATCACTATAGAATCGTTACCATAGCCCTCATTTTCAGTAGTGATTTATTTAGCTGAACATCAAACATAAATGTTTAAATTGCCATATTATACTAAAATGCAAACTAAAATAGCTGAACATCAAGCATAAATGTCTGGACTGCCATATTATACTGAAATGAAAACTAAAATAGCTGAACTCCAGCCATTTGTGGCTGAAATGCATGTAATTGAAATTCAGTTATGTATACAATTTCAAACATGAATTTTTGGAACCTCAATCTCATATATATCTAGTTGTTTTCAAAGTGGGTAGACTCGTAACGTTTTATAAACATAATGCATGACTCAAATAACGGCTCTAAAATTAGTTATTTATGCACTTTCCCATATTTGTGTGTGCTCGTTTCGCTGGATCATTGACTCCGATATCAATTGTTAGATAGTAATTCATAAAATATCATTATTATAATGTAATATTGTTCTCTTTGAGTCAAGTTCACGTGACCTTTTCAAAAACTACCACACTATTAAGAGTATCACTACACATCATATGTAGCTCTCTTTTCTTTTCAACTATCAATAGACGAATTTAAGATTTAAAGTTTATAGATTTTTATTTTACTTTAAACCTGTAGCTCGTTTTAGTTATCAAATTAATGATTAAATATCTATATATATAATAAATTTTCAAATACAAATATTAAATTTGATTAAAAGCTACGTACGAAGTTTGTTTAACTTGTAGATTATACTCACTTATTTCTGTTCTAATCTATCAATATGAAATTCATTTTATTCGTACGTCCGAATGAATAAGCAAATTGACAATTGACCATGTACTATTTGCTAAAGAAATCGCTAACCACTTAACAGAGTCACATTGTCAAAGTGATGCAAATATTAATATTGAAAGACCTAGATTATTTGATTTTATATCATGCTCTATTAAATTATTAGCGAGAACAACTCAAACTAGTATTTGAAATTATTATAGTACCATTGGAGGTCGTTGTTAGTGCATCTTGATTAAGACCAATTACAATATATCAATACGAGATATAAATTTAAATGCCCTAAACTAATAAATACACAGTTTAATATTTGAGAAATTAATATAGAAATAAATTTATTAAAATAATAGTCAACAAATATATATTTGACATAATATACATTCTTTTATGCAAAATAATATATATATTTGATATAACTATTTAACTAGCGATTGTAATTATTTTTGACTGGTCAAACAAATACTTACCTTGCTTATCATTTAATTGTGGTTGCATAAAAAAGATAGTTCTTTTTGCTGGACTTAAAAGTTGGATGTGACCCATTGAAGGAGAATAAAAATATAAACCTAATAATTTAGTAAACTTGATTAGCTAACTATTGAAGACATTTTAAATATAAAGCAATATGTGGACCCTTTTCACATTAATTCATACTCTCGTCACATTTCGTGAATTGACCTTGAGGAGTCAATAGAAGTTGTCTAAATACTCTTAATTATAATTATTTCCATTAGGAAGCAACATGTGACAAGTACACTTAAACATCCGCTTAACATCATTTAGTAAAGTAATTTGACATTTGATGTAAGGAAAAATTATCATCCTGGTACATAACTAAGACTTGTTTAGTCTATCAGTTTATATAATTTTACCAGTAGCTATTACTATATGAAATTAATATTTATAACTACTAATTAAGTTATACTTAAGTTTAATTAATTGTGTCTAGTTTTCTCTTAAATAATTGGAAATGATTTTAAATTTAAACTGAAGTGGCTCCAAAATCAGTGTAGGGAATATGATGATGAGAGACTAAGAAAAAGATATTTCTATTATTTAATAAATGACTGTAGACTGAGACAGAATTAGAAAGTTTTAAAATCAAATTTTTTGGTCAAACAGAATTCTAAAATCTATGACGAATCGCTAGCTTAATTAGTTTACTACTTTCAAACGTTCAATGCTGGACTTGAGATCCATGGGTTCAATTCAATGACTTTAGGGCAATAGTGAATGTGATGGTGCTTGTCTTGGAAAAATAACGTACTAGTCCAAACTCCAAACTCTCTTTCCCACTTTGTTCCAAGAGACACTTCTACTTTATTGATATGAAAAAAGTTTCTTCCATATTAGTTGTAGACTTTAATTATGTGGGCGTAGTAGTAGTACTTGAAAAGTTAGATGGGGTTACAAGTTATATGTATACTAATTAATCCGTCTCAATTTATATTGCGGCGTTCAATTGGTTATATACAAAATTTGAAAAAGAAATGAAAGATGTTTTAAACTTATTATCTAAAACAAATTATAGATATTTATACAAATATAAATCATTTCATTAATAATAAAAGGCAAAATGACCTTCTGGACCCTTGTACTATGTCGATTTTGTAAGTTGGATACTTCTACTTACATGTTTGTCATCTGGACCCCTGAACCCACTAAAAAAAATATTTTAAACTCTTTTTTGGTGAGTGTAACACACTCTCCCCACGCCAGCTACCACGTCAGTCTCATCTGCCACATCATCTAAAAAAAAATTAAAAAAAGTATTACACTAAATTTCAAATCATTTTTAAAATGCTAAATAACAAATTAAATATTAAAATTAATTTAATTAAATAAGAAAAAATTATAATTGTAGAAAAATTTGAATAATCATGTTTTTATTTTTGCTCACAAATTAAACATCAAATTCATTCCAAATAATTAAAATTCTTCTTCAACTAATTTAAATTTTTAACTATAAATTCATATATTCAAACATAATAAATTTTTGACGTTTAAATTTGAATATCTTTCAAAAATTCACAAAAATTTTAATTTTTTTCAAGCGAAATTCACTATTTTTTTTCAATATTCACTACCACTCACTTTCAATTCAAATTTAAATTTTAATCCCCAAAAAAAAAGATTTCAAATTTAAATGTTTATTCAAAAAAAATGAAAAGAATTGAATTAAGGAAAAATAAAAATAAAAAGTGAAGGTGGTGGTGGGGAGGGGGGGCTGGAAGAGTGTTGGGGTGGGGTGAGGGGGGCGGGGAGTGGGGTGGGAACGGGGCTGGGAGGGGTGTGGGGGTGGGGTAGGGAGGGGCTGGTGAGGTGTGGGGTGGGTGGGAACGGGGCTGGGCTGGGCTGGGGTGGAAGGGGCTGGGGGTGGGATAGGATAGGGGCTAGGTAGGGTGTGGGGGGTGGGGACGGGTTGGGGAAGGGATGGACGGGTGTTGGGGTGGGACGGGGCTGGATTGGGTGTGGAGCTGGGACGGGCTGGGGAGGGAAAAAAATATTTTTATTTTTTTTAATTTTTAAAAATATTTTTAAAATTTTAAAAATATTTTTAAATTAAAAAAGATGGAGGGAAAAAAGGACCTTTTTTTAAAAAAATTATTTTAATGTAAAATTGGCCAAAAACTGATCCCCACTCGCACCCCCAGGCGAGTGGCTACGCTCTGTTTGTCCTAGTCACCATTTCAATGCCACATAGGCAAGGTCAATGGTCAAAGGGTGTAAAATATTGCTTTTTATTGGGTTCAAGGGTCTAGATGACAAACATGTAAGTAGAAGTGTCCAAATTACAAACCGACATAGTACATGGATCTAGAAGGTCATTTTACCATGATAAAATAAGAAGTTTGAAGTTAAACTATTTCTAAATAAAAACTTATGACATTCTCTTTTCGATAAATTAAAAAGAAAAATATGTCACATAAATTAAGATAAAAGAGTACAATTCTAATTAATCAAATTATTTTAATGTAATGTATACTTCTACTTTACCTTATATCTTTATAACTGGGTGATATCAAGAATACTTTTCTCAAAAAAATTTAGCTCGTTCCCTTCCTAAGTTATAGTTAAAAGGTCCTAAAAGCTTCTCATTTAACAGAGTACATGGAGGAAATATCAAGTAGAAGCTTCTTCTCGCCATCGAAGGATGTGAAAGGATGATTAGATTTCTTCCACGCTTATTAAAGATTTTAGATTCAAATCTTAAAAATTAGAAAGTCTCTATCGCCTTAGAGGGCTAGTTATGGCTAGTCAATTTATAACAGTTTATAAAGATAATCCTAGACATTCCTAGTCACGAACAAATATACACATAGATGCACATGTACTCTGGGGTTTTTGCTTATTAGCTCATCTTTAACCCAAATTCTTACGAAAATTTAGAATTGTGTGATACCATAACGATAAGTGGGCTTTTCACTTAACCAATGGCTAAATCTAAAAACAAAAGCTTTCTTTGGAAAAGGAGAAAACAAGTACAATGACATTAATGGTTAAAAAGACACGAGAGAGGAGCCATTCGTGCGTGTGGTGTCTATGAATTATTGACAAAGAGAAGGGTCCCAATCCTACATTGATGATCAGTGAATTGTATCAATCAACACTGAATGAAGACGAAATCCAAAGCTTTGAAGAGTGAGACACCAATTGTCCTACTTCTTTAGCCATACATAAATTAGTATAGAACAATTATAAAAAGGTACATGATCTAGGCATTGACACATCCAACTCTTTGACAACAAATACAATCGCATTCACTTCTTCCAAATTAAAAAAAAGGTACATATACTTTGAATTTCTTGCAAAATATATAGTACTATATCTTATAATGCTCACATTTATTATCATGTCATAATATTTGACATTTTTTTATGATTATAATGTTGGGATCAACTTGAACGCATCTAGAACTTGTTTATGCGGGTTTATGGATCAAAACCTGGCCTTGGTATTCTAATGTATCACGAGATTTCGACATGCAAATATGATCGATCATTATGAGGGGTGAAATTCGCATAAAGATGCTATCTAGGATGTTAGGTTTAAATAAATCCCATAGTGATCTTCATCAATAGAATTTTATTATACTTAAGAGTTGTAATCCAAGCTCTTATACTCCTAAGTTTTTGCTTTTCCGATCACATTTCTGGACAATTTCGTTGGAGATAGCCTAATAAGATTCGAATAATTCCCCTATAATAGTCGTTTCATTATTTATTATTTTGGCTTATTTCTTTGACCATATAAAACGACAATTTAAATTTTAACATCAAAAACATAATATTTGATCATATAATAATTTGTCTCCTTGAACTTGAAAATAGTGCAAAACTAAACATTACTTTGATAAAGAAAGAAAGTCCTTAAAATTACAGTAGATCTAAATTTTACTTACAAACTAAATGGTGATTATAACACACCAATAATAATATTATCTACATAAAATTAAAAGGGAACCTTTGATTAATTGGTAAAGTTATTGTCATGTGACCTGAAAGTCACGTGCTTAAACTGTGGAAACATACATATAATAAACACTTGTGGTGCGACCCTCTCCTAAACATCACACAAAGCAAAAATTTTAATGCAAATGACTTTATTTTCGTTTACTTAAAATTCTGTATACAAAACCATATATGGAGGAGTACGTATAATGTATCACTGTGAAGGAACAGGAAATAAAAGAGAACAGCTAAAAATGTCGACCATGGGTTAATGTGATCGGGACATTAGAAAAGGGGTAGGGTCTTTTCCCCTAATTTTCATGAATATTGTACGTCCTTAAATGATGGCACATGGATCCTATAGACAAGTCTTTTACTAACATTGTTTCACTACCCATATTTGTCATCATTTCCTTAGAGTAATGGCATCTTATTGTTGGATTTACTTCTTGTCTTTATTTTATTTTTTTCATCGTGAAAAGAAAAGTATAAATCGAAAATCATATCATGAGTGTGTTCCAAAAATTTGCTTTGACAATATCCTTAATTATGACATATAAGTAGTCTCATTTATGTCCACTTGTCCATTATAAGATCATTGGAGTTAACCTCATAGATGAAATTAAGATCTAACATATATTTGCTGCGAACCCAAAAAATAAGGCGAAGTGTTTTTGTGGACCCTTATATTTATTCGAGTTTGTAAAGTAAATACCTCTACTTAAACTTTTATCATTTGAACCCCTCAACTCAATAAAACTCAACATTTCAAATTTATTTCAATGTGTGTAACACAACCGCCTCCACGTCAGCTTCCACATCATTTTAAATATTACGTTAAATTTCACGTTACTTTTAAATGCCACATAATAAATTAAATATTAAAATAAATTTACTTAAATAATTTTTCTTACAAATTGTAGAAAAATTTAAATAATCATGTTCTTATATTTGCTCACAAATTGAGCATCAAATTCATTCCAAATAATTGAAATTCTTCTTCAACTAATTTATTCAACTATAAATTCATGTACACAACTATAATGAATTTTCAATCCTCAATTTTAAATATCTTTAACAAATCCACAAAAAACATTAAGCTTTTTCAAGCTTATTCTTGAATTTCACTAATTTTTCAATATCCACTATTACTCACTTTTAATTCAAATTTAAATTTCAATCATAAAAAACTATGAAAATATTGAATTGAGAGAGGGAATTAAAAAAAGAAATTAAAAATGACTCAAGTTTTTTTTTGGTTTGGGGGGAGGGGAGGGTTGATACGGAGAAAGGGGGTTGGGGAGGGCTGTAGGTGGTGCTGGGGAGGGGGGTTGGTGCGTTCGGGTTGTTTGGTTGTGGGAGAGGGGGGGCTGGTGCGAAGAAAGGGGGCTAGGGAGGGCTATAGGTGATACTGGTGCGTTAGGGGTGGGGGTAGCTGGTGCAAAGGAAGGGGGGTTGGGGAGGGCTTTAGGTGGTGCCGGGGAGGGGGACTGGTGTGTTGGGGGGGTGGGGGATGGCTGGTGCGAAGGAAGAGAGGTTGGGGAGGGCTGTTAGGTAGTTGGGGGCTGGTGCGGTGGGGGTGGGTTTTTTTCCTTTTTTTATTTTACAATTATTTTGATGTTAAAATGATCCCTACTCGCACCCAAACGCGTGACTACACACGCTTTATCCAACTCAGTCTTCTCCATGCCATAGAAATTTGGTCAATTGTCAGAGGGATCTAAAATATTATATTTTATTGAGTTAAGGGGTTCAAATGACAAAAGTCTAAGTAGAAGTGTTCACCTAACAAACTCGGACTAGTACAGGGGTCTACGAAACTATTTTGCCAAAAAATAATTTTATATTCTTTTTATGACGTGATTAATAATTAAAGAAAAAATTCATTCTATTTACCTACCTTTTCAATTAGTAAATAATGCCAAAAAAATAAGGAAAGAGAAATTTTCTAATCTTTTTTAATTTAGGATTTATGCTATCAAAAATTGGTCAATCCCACTTCACTTAGGACTCTATTTAGTATATATATTATAAAAAAAATAAGTGAATAGTTAAGAGTTTTCAATTCATCACCGTTGTAGTAAGTAATTAATTTAGCCCAAAACAACAACAACAACAACAAACCCAGTATATTCCCACATAGTGGGGTCTGGGAAGGGTGGAATGTACACAGTCCATACCACTACCTCCAAAGAAGTAGAGAGGTTGTTTCCGATAGACTAATTTAGCCCAAAAGACTTTAATAATAATCATGGCTTTGTCTGTGTATTATTCTCCCACATTATTTTTCCTATTAAAACACAACTTCAGCTTGTCAAGACCAATCAACCGGCACAAAATGTGGTGCTCTCATATTCATAAGTTGGTCTTTCATTCCTTTCAAACTTATCAAAATTAATATGGATGAAAGTTTTATATCTAATTTAGGATCAGTGGGATTTGGAGGAGCATGGATGGCTCAAGAATAAGTTTTATATATAATCAAAGAATAAAGAAGAAGAGTAGAGAGAATAAAGAGAGTAATTGTTATTTCTCTTGAGAGATGATTTATAATGAAGGAAGCCCTTCTATTTATAGGAGAGATTTACTCCTAGTTTCTGAGTAAAAGACAGATACTTCAAATCCCAATAGAAATCAAGTAGATCTTGATAGACATTCACTACAATTGATATACATTAATATCATAACACCCCCCTGAATGTCTAGAAATACGCATATAGGCTTACTCATTAAAAGTTTACAAGGAAAACCAGTGGGATAAAACCTCGTAACGGAAAAAAAGTACAAAGCGTATTAACTTCCCCTAATAAGAACATCCTTGAATCTTTGCATTTCGATCTTGTGCACCATCTTCTTGAAAGTTGCAGTTGGAAGAGACTTGGTGAATAAATCAGCCACATTATCACTTGAGCGAATCTATTGTACATTAATATCACCATTCTTTTGGAGCTCATGTGTATAGAAGAGCTTTGGCGAAATGTGCTTCGTTCTATCTCCTTTTATGAATTCTCTTTTAAGTTGTGCTATACATGCTGCATTATCTTCATATAAAATTGTGGGTACTTTGTTACATTTCAAGCGACATTTTTCTCGAATGAGACGTATTGTGGACCTCAACCACACACACTCTCGGCTTGCTTCATGAATAGCTATAATCTCAGCATGGTTCGATAAAGTGGCTACGATAGACTGCTTTGTAGATCTCCAAGATATGGCAGTGCCCCCACATATGAATATGTAGATTGTTTGATATTGAGATTTATGCGGGTTAGATAAGTAACCAGCATCAGCATAACCAATAAGATCAGAACTGTAATTTTTAGAATAAAATAAGCCCATATCGGTAGTCCCTTTTTGATACCGTAATATGTGTTTGATCCCATTCCAATATCTCCTAGTAGGAGTAGAATTGTACCTTGCTAACAAATTAACTGAAAAGGCTATATCAGACCTTATAGTATTTGTAATATACATTAGTGCACCAATTGCACTAAGATATAATATTTCAAGACCAAGGGGTTCCTCATTCTTTTCTTGAGGTCGGAATGGATCCTTATTCACATTAAGTGATCGAGCAACCATCGGAGTACTTAATAGATGTGATCCATCCATATAGAATCGTTTCAACACCTTTTCTGTGTAGACAGATTGATGGACAAAGATACAGTTTGTCAAATGCTCAATTTGCAAACCAAGGCATAACTTTGTCTTTCTATAGGTAATCAATTGCCTTTTGAAGCTCTATTGACGTTCTAATAAGGTTTATGTCATCGACATAGACAACAAGTATAACAAACTCCTACGTTGTTTTCTTTATGAAAATACATGGGCAAAATTCATCATTCGTATAATCTTCCTAAGATAAATATTCACTAAGACAGTTATACCACATGCGTCCAAATTTCTTCAAATTACACAATGATATTTTCAATCTAATGGAATACATTTTTCGAGGCTTTGAACTATATGCTTTCGGCATTTTAAATCCTTTGGAAATTTTCATGTATATCTCATTATCAAGTGATCCATATAGATAGGCTGTTACCACATCCATCAAATATATTTCAAGACTCTCATGGATAGTGAAACTAATAAGGATGACACAATGTTCTTGCCTCCATAACTGATGAATATGTCTCGTCATAATCGACACCAGGCCGTTCTGAAAAACCTTGTGCAACAAGGCTTGCCTTATACCTTTGTATTTTATTTTTCCCATTTCTTTCTCGCATAAAGACCCATTTATAGCCAACAGGCTTAACACCATTAGGTGTTTGAGCTATAGGTCCAAAAAGTTCACGTTTGGCAAGTGAATTCAATTCAGATTGAATTGCTTCTTGCCATTTTGGCCAGTCATTTTCTTTATCGATATTCTGTGACAGATCGAGGTTCAAGATCCTCACTATCTTGCATGATTTTCGTTGCAATATTATATGCAAAGACATAATCCACTACTATTTTAGATCGATTCTAATTAGTTTCAACATCACTTGAATTTATGGATAGTTTCTTATTTTCTTGAGTCTCAGACTCATTCATTCCTTCAGGAATATCAACATTGCTCAAATCTTGAACTTTCATATGAGGATATTTCGTAGTGTTATCTTGACCGTTTGTTTTTCTTTTTCTAGGATTTCGATCCTTAGAACCTAATGGTCTACCATGCTTTAAGCGTGCTTTAGATTCATTAGCTATGACACTATTGGATGGTCCTTTAGGAACATCAATTCAAATTGAGACATTCTCTACAGGAATATGTGATTTAGTGATCTTTTCAAATCTATAAATGCATTTGGCATTTTATTTGTAATTTTCTACCGATGAATAATCTTTTGTACTTCTTGCTCACAAATAGAAGCACCTGGATAAAGATGAGATAGTGATGGATGTTTCCACAAAATTTCTCTTTTGATGTCACTATTTTATCCTCCTAATTTTGGGAAAACTATCTCATCAAATCGATAATCTGCAAATCGAGTAGTGAACATATTTCCGTTAGTGGTTCAATATCGTGAATTATGGAGGGTGATTCAAACCTAATATAAATTTCTAACTTTCTTTGGGGGCCCATCTTGGTATGATTTGGTGGTGCTATAGGCACATATACACCACACTAAAATATTCTCAGATGAGATATATTAGGCTCTTGACCCAAAACCAATTACAAAAGAAAAAATTTATGATAATTTGTTGGTCTAAGACAAACAAGTGTTGCAACATGCAAAATTGCATGATCCCAAACAGAAGTGGACAACTTAGTTTTCATAAGAAATGGTCTTGCTATCAACTGCAGACATTTAATTAATGACTCGGCAAGGCCATTTTGAGTGTGAACATAGGGCACATGATATTCCACTCTTATTCCAATCGATAAGCAATAGTCATTAAATGTTTGGAATAAAAATTCTACAGCATTATCAAGGCGAATAGACTTAATTTGATTATCAAAAAACTGTGCCTATAATCATATTATTTGTGCCAATAATTTTGCAAATGTCAAGTTACGAGATGACAATAGGCACACATGAGACCATCTAGACGAAACATGTATTAGGACCATAAAGTATCTAAATGACCTACTAGGTGGGTGAATGGATCCACAAATATCCCTATGTTTGCGTTCTAAGAATGCGGGGGACTCAATCCCAACTTTTGTTGGCGATAGTCTTGCAATCAACTTGCCTTGATAACAAACATTGCATGAAAATTCACCATTCGAAAGAATCTTCAAGTTCTTTAATGGATGCCCATTTGAATTTTCTTTGATTCATCTCATTATTATAGATCCAGGATGTCCAGATAATCATGCCAAAGTACGAAAGTATTGGAATTAGTAAACTTACAGTTTACTATAGAATTTGCCTCAATTGCACAAATCTTTGTTCAATACAAGCCAGAAGATAAAACAGGGAGCTTTTCTATAACACATATCTGCCCAGAGACATTCTTGGTGATACCAAGATATTCAAGATTCATCTCATCAAATGTCTTCATATGATAACCATTTTCATAGATATCTTTAAAACTCATCAAGTTTCTCCGATACTTGAGAGAGAACATAGTCTTATTTATGATGAGTTTAGTTCCCTTGGGCAAGATTATAATGACTTTCTCAAAGCCTTCAATCAAATTAGCACTATAAGAAATTTTAGTAACACTAATCTTGCCCGTGTTTAGATAAGAGAAGTATTTTTCGCCTTTGAATATCGTATGTGTAGTGCCAGAGTCAATCAAACAAATATCTTCATAATTGGACAACTTACTTTAAAAATTATCCATATTTTAGCCTTAGCCTTTAAATTTGAGACGGTAGAGTCTCGTGCTGACAACGTGTTATAAAATAAGAAAGAATAAAGAAGAAGAGTAGAGAGTATAAATAGAGTAATTGTTATTTCTCTTGAGGGATGATTTACAATGAAGGAAACCCTTCTATTTATAGGGGAGATTTACTTCTAGTTTCTAAGTAAAAGATAGATACTTCAAATCCTAATAGACATCAAGTAGATCTTGATAGATTTTGATAGACATTCACTACAATTGATATACATTACTATCTTAACATATTTGTAATTTATGATTCTGTATCTAAAGAGTCTATATTTAATTTATAACTTGAAAAGGCTTCTTTCAAGTTAATAAAACATTAGCCATTATTTATGATACTTGTTTAATCGCACGTGCATCCCACGTATAACGTTTGATTATTTGAAATTAAATAATTTTTATCTATTGTGGAGATTTTTAATGAAGTGTAAAGGTTTAATCACTTTTCAAAGCTTCTTCACACTTTAATATAATAATGTAAACATAAACATATATTTTAGTGTAAACATATGTATATTTTACCACTAGAAGTTTCAAGTGGCTGATATATAGATATCACTTTTGCGTTTGACATGCACCACCTCTTTCCATTGGTGCCAGAGGTTAAGAGAGACACATCAATTTGAACTATATTTGTGGTACGGTTTCTTTTATATATTTAAAACCTTTTCTTGTTTTTAAAGTCAAATCTTTACAAAATCATTGATTACATTTTTAATACGTACTCAAAATTTTTAAAATTTGATACTTCTTAAATTTTTCTTATTTGAATGATTTATATTTATTTTTAAATTTTTTAAATCTTTTTAAAACCAAACTTAGTTGATTTAGAATTCTTAATCTAATGAAAAAATTATTAGTTGTCAATTTTGATGACTTGTAATAAGGAAAGGTTTTACCACAAATATTTTTAATTAATTTTCAACTTTTAAATATTTAAAAAAATAGTGAAAATACGATTTTGTCTAAAGCAAAGATTTTTAATGAAGGGCATAAAGTTTAAACAATATTTTTAACCTCCTTCACACTTTTAATATATTATAGATTATAGATAGATATAAATTATTCATTATAGATATAGATTATAGATAATTTCTTGAATCTTGCTCTAAAAATAATTATTGGTAGATTGTAAATTTTAAGTAATTATATTCAAAGTTCTACTAATTAGACAAAGTTCTACTATAAATGATTTAAGTCCTGTCCAAGGTTATGTCTATTTGTTAGTATGTTAGCTGTATAGGATGTATGCATCTATTAGTTCAGCTTTATAAGTATATATTTATGCATGTCTAAAATTGAAGAACATAGATGTTAGATGAAGCAATTAGAAGGATATGTTTATATATTATGTCAAGTATAGTTATACATCAATTTAAATGATTGTAAGAAACAAAATCTATACACCGTAAGTTTAGATAATTTATGTAGTACTCCCTCCATATTAATTTGTCATTTTTTCTTTTACACATATATTAAAAAATTATAATATTACAAATTCACTTCTTAAAAACTTTTTGAGAACTTTGCAAACAAGTGTGAACTGTTTTAAAAAGATTATTTGCAAAGGTAATATGAACAATAATTAATTAATGCTTTTTTAATTTAGTAAAGATGACCAACTAGTATGGAACAACTATATTTAGTGAGATGACCAAATATTTTTACTACTTCCTTCGTTTCTTTTTAGTTGATTCTCTAGCTAAAATATTTGTTTCAACTTAGTCTAATATTTAAGAAATCAAAAAATTTTTACTACACGTTTTCAATCCTACCCCTATTACTAAATGACTATATAACTTTATATACCCAAATTTATATTTTTAATACATAATTATTACGACTAATTTGATAAAAAAATTTATAAATATATTTTTTTAAAATATTAAATTAATAAAAATCAATTATTTTAAAACGAAAAATGTAACTACAAGTAAAAATACTAGGAGTGGAGCCTTAATTATGCACCGCATCGCTTGCCATATGACATGAGTTTGTTATTGTCTAATTGAGATATACAAATTTTTTAGAAACATTTTTATAATACTCCTAGTTTCATATTCAATTGTCCACGTTACTGTCATGATCCAATCTGCCAGGTCATAATGACGCCTACCACAACCCATCGGTAGGCAATTCAATCCCCTTAGTTCAAAACGGGCTAATAACGAACTACTAAATATATAAATAAGAGAAATATATAAAGAAGAGAATTGCGGAACAGATGAAATAAATAAGCAATTAAATAATGTGATCCCAAAATCTAATGGTATTAGTATAAGAGCTGCTAATAATACAAGAGTACAAAGTGAAGTACAATTGAATACACTAATATAACTTATCTCTGAATACAACATAAAGACTAGTCTAATACATAATAAAGAGATAAGTTGTCACGACTCGAATGGTCATGACGGGTATCTTAAGTCTCACATGGATCCGAGATCACCCCCGTTCACCTAACCTAGTCTGCTTAAGAACCTCAAGTGTCGGATGAACTTCGAACATATAATAAGATAGTGTAAAAGGTAAGACTAATATTAATACATGAAATATCTAAACCAATTATCGGTAATCGAAAGACCGTCTATCATTGAGTCAATCCACCAAAACAACACACCCAAGTCCATAGTAATCCAACAATGCCTCTACAAATCAAAGTCAATAAAATATCGAGACATGCCCCCGATAATAGCCAAAAACATAGTCTAAACAAAGTCAAAGACATAAGTAATAAAGACCATAAAATGAAGCCTTCCGAAGTATGAAAGCTCACCATTTCAATGTCAACTCACGAACCACTCGAACACCTGATCACTACACATGAAAAGTAGTAGAAGTTCCAGATCCAACATCGCGTGAGGATACAACGTTCGAAAATGGTTAACGGTTGGAGCGCTAGCATGTAACTTAGTAATAGAGGAATAAAATCATGCCATCATTCAAAACCAAGTTAAATCATCATATACAATCACATACATATATTTATATATATCATGTCGGAATAGGGAACCAAATTTCGCATGCATTTAAAAACCTTAACCTAGGATATGTAGCATAATCGTCATAAAATAAGGCACCCACGGGCTATATGGACTCATTTCTCTCCTAGCTGGTAGGGCCCTAATGTGTGTAGCCGCACTAACCAGAGAATATCTATACCTGTATATGCCTTCAAGGGGGGACTTGAACCTCCTGGCATAATCAAGGTGACTTAAGCACCAATGTATACAATATGAGGGAATCGAATCTCTCATTCATATATTCAGTCGGGGGACTCGAACCTCCATGTCATATAGACACCCGCACCGCTAATGCATTTTGCAGTGTTAGTCCTTCGGACTCTACTTTCATGGCCCAGCTACACATCCCACTTTAAAGCCCAATTAAAATATTCAATACACATAAACATCCATTATTCCAATTACTTACCAAAGGCATCCCGTTGGTATCTCATACCAACCCCACTTGCAAGCGTACAACATGCCATAGCCATTATTAATCAACTTTGGGACTCAAATCCATTGTCTAAACAAAGACATTAATTCAATTCAAGACATCAATTCAATTCAACATTTAGGGACTCGAACCCATTTAGCAATTCAAACAAATTTATGGCCAACAAGGCTTTCATAAAACCATTTACCAACTATTTACATTATTAGGCCAATGCCTTAGTTCAAGCACAAATCAATATGTGAAAAAATCATTCTCATAGACAATGTCACAAATTGGTTAAGGACATACCATTATTAAATTATTATTTCATCTAAAAATCATCAAGTTAGGGTTAACCATGACCCCTTAGTTTAAACCACAATTTCCAAGCACCCACATGTGCAAAACCATTATTAAAACATGTATAAACACAATTTAAATCACGAGGAAACAATATTCAATATAATGCATTCGAACCCTCAACCATGGTTTTCAAAACCACCATTAATGATTCATGAACAATGTTTAAAGCACATGATTTTTGTGAACTAACAATGAAGGAAGAGTCATATGCCTAAGTTACGAAGATTCACGGAGAGATTTTGATCTCTAAGCCTCTAGATGACCACCTTGAACAAACCCTAGCCCAATCATTCTTGAGAAGTTTTAGAGAGAGTTTAGAGAGTGTGTGATCTTCTAAAGTGTAGAATGAGTGACCAAAAGGTGTTATAAGATACAGGGTCTTAAGGACTTGGGGTGGAAAATATCCAAAATACCCTCAAATTAAAAGTTGTATAAAAATCTCAGGTGGATAAGAGATGACCTTCCAACTTGTCACCACAACATACGAGTGGTACCTTCAAGTTGTCACCAAAACAGAGAGTTGGACACCATATTCTGTCCAACATACGACTCCCTAGCCTAACTCATCACTAGACCATATGACTAGTACCATCAAGTCGTATCCAAGGAAGAACATCAAGGGCTGGACATAAGACAATATATTATTGGACCTTAAACCTCTCGTTACAAGACTACACGACTAGTACAGAGTCTCTCGTAACTAGGACAGAACTTGACCATCAACACACTGACCAACATACGACTAGGGTCCTTAGACCCGTCACCGCACCATACAACTTGTGATGTGAGTCGTATGATGAACAAAAATTTCATGACTCGAGAAAATTGTAAGGGCCAAGGTTCGGGGCATTTCAGTCTCCCCCACTTAGGATCATTCATCCTCGAATGATGGGGCAAGGCAATACAAGCACGATTTAACCCCAAACGTCTCTACTCTTACCTTTAAGACAGAAAACAAAGATGTTATGAACAACACATACCTCAAGCATGAATTTTCAGAATCGGGAATAAAAATGGATATTTGGACTTCATGTCCTCCTCAGCGTCCTCAGTAGCTTCTTTAGACTTTTGGTTCCGCCATAGAGCCTTCACCGAAGCCACGTCTTTTGTTCGCAACTGATGAACTTGTCAATCCAAGATCTTCACTGGGACCTCCTCATTGGACAAAAACTCAAAAATATCGATGTTCTCCAAGGGAACAACCAATGAAGGATCACCCACGTATTTTCTCAACATGGACATATGGAATACCGACTGAATGGAACTCATGCTAGAAGGCAAATCCAACTCATATGCAACATTACCAACCCTTCTCAAAACCAGGTACATGCGAACATACCAGGGACTGAGCTTCCCCTACTTCCCGAACTGCATTACTCCCTTCATGGGAGACACATTCAAGAACACCTAATCTCCAACTTCAAACTCTAAGTTCCTTCGCCTTACGTCCGTATAGGAATTTTGGAGACTTTGGGAGGTCATAAGCCTATCTCAAATAATCTTCACCTTCTCCATAGCTTGGTGAATGAAATTTGGGACAAATATTTCTGTTTTGCCAACCTCAAACCACCCAATAGGAGATATACACCTCTTTTCATACAACGCCTCAAATGGGGCCATACCAATGCTAGAATAGTAACTATTGTTATAGGAAAATTCAATGAGAGGCAAGTGATCATACCAACTATCACCAAAGTCAATTACACAATATCACAATATATCTTCAAAAGTTTGAATAGTTCTTTCTGGTTGCCCATCCAACTGCGAGTGAAAGATGGTACTAAGGCTCACTTTAGTCCTCAAATCAGTTGAAAAGAGCACCAAAAATACAAAAAAGGAACTGAGTACCATGATCTGAAATAATTGAGACAGACACACCATGTAACTTTACCACTTCCTGAAGAAACAACGTTGCATAGTCTTCAATAGAGTAATTAGTCTTCACTGGCAAGAAGCGAGCCGACTTAGTCATCCTATCTACGATGACCCAAATTGAAGCACACTAATTCCGCGACCGCGGAAGGTCGGTAATGAAATCCGTATTAATTATCTCCCATTTCTATATCGTCAATTCAATCTCTTGGAGTAGCCCACCGGGCCTCATATGCTCCACTTTCACTTGCTGACATACCATATACTAAGCCACAAAGTTGGCTACATCCCGTTTTATATTATACCAATACATATCCTTAAGGTCATGATACATATTTGTTGAACTAGGATGAACCATATACCACAATTCATATGGCTCGGCCAAAATCCTGCCTTGCAACCCATCAACGTTGGGAACACACAACCTTTCTTGGTACCTCAAGGTACCATTACCACCGATCTCGAAGTCTATCACCTTTTGCTTACCCATATTATCCTTGATTTTCATCAAGAGAGCATGTAATACCTGTTTCTCCTTTATTTCTAAATCATGAGATAATTGCGCCACCTGTTGCACAAATACACCACCATCCCTAGAGTCCAAGAGACGAACTCCAAGGTTAGCAAAACGATGAATTTCCTTCGCCGATTCCCGCTTATCCTCATCCACATGAGCTAGAATCACCACGGATAACCTGCTAAGAGCATCAATAACCACATTAGCTTTACCCAGATGGTAGTGAAGACTCATATCATAGTCCTTCAATAACTCAAGCCACTTTCTTTACCTGAGATTAAGCTTTTTCTGTGTGAAGACATACTACATGCTCTTATGATCAGAAAAGATATCAACATGTACCCCATACAGATAATGAAGCCAAATTTTCAATGCGAACACCATAACTAATAACTCCAAGTCATAAGTCGGATATTTCTTCTCATGAGCCTTTAACTGTCTAAGAAACCACCTTGCCATGATACATAACACACAACCTAAACCATCTCGGGACGCATCACAATAAATGGCAGAACCCTCGGTGCCTTCAGGTAATGTCAAAATCAAAGATGAAGTCAACTTATGCTTCAGCTTCTTAAAACTACCCTCGCAAGTATCAGACCACAAGAACTTTATCGTCTTTTGAGTCAACTTAGTCAATGGGGTAGCAATAGAAGGAAAACTCTCTACAAATCTCCTATAGTAACCAGCTCAACCTAAGAAGGTCCGAATATCGTTTGGAGACATGGGTCTTAACCACAACAACTTTTTGAGGATCCACGATGATCCCCTCACTTTACATAACTTGACCCAGAAATGTAACAACGTTCAACTAGAATTCATATTTAGAGAACTTAGTATACAACTGTTGATCTTTCAAGGTCTGCAACACAATGCGATGGTGATCGACATGATCCTCCTCGCTCTTAGGGTATACCAAAATATCATCAATGAAGACAATCACAAACAGATCTAGAAGTTGACGGAAGACCCTATTCATCAAGTTTATGAAATCTACAAGGACATTAGTCAAGCCAAACGACATCACCAAGAACTTAAAATGCCCATACCGAGTACAAAAATTTCTCTTAGGGATATCCACCTCCCTAATCTTTAACTGATGATACCCAAACCAAAGATCAATCTTAGAGAAAAACTTTAACACCTTGAAGCTGATAAAAAAAATCATCTATCCTTAGAATAGGGTATTTATTCTTTATCGTCACCTTATTCAAATGTCGGTAATAAATACACTTCTAAAAGGAATCATCCTTCTTACACCCGAACAAGACAAGTGCACCCCACGGGGACACCCTAAGATAGATGAAGCTCTTGTCTAAAGATCCTTCAACTGCTCCTTGAGTTCTTTCAACTCAGCTGGAGCCATCCTATACGGGGGAACCGATACAGGATGAGTGTCCGAAATAAGATATATCCCAAAATTAATTTCCCTATCGGGAGGAATACCAAGAAGGTCGTTAGGGAAGACCTTAGGAAACTCATTCACCACCGAAATGGAATATAAAAAAGGACCCTCTGACTTAGAATCTTTAACCCAGACCACCCCTTAGAGACCAACCTCTGATCTCTAAGATATAATATGAACCTCCCCTTAGGAGCTAAGAAACCACTCTCCCACTTAATGGCCGACTCATAAGGGAATTTAAAGATGTCCTTTTGGGTTCGACAGTCTAAAGAAGTATAGCACGAGTGCAGCCAATCAATCCTCAAAATAATATCAAAGTCAATTATGTCTAACTCTATCAAGTCTACCAGAGTTTATCTACTACCAACAGATACCACACACCCACTATGGACTCTTCTGACAACCATTAAGTCTTCAATTGGGGTAGAAACATAAAAAAAGGCCTGACAAACACTCAGTATCAAAACTAAAATAAATAGCCACAAATAGGGTCACATAAGAGAGAGTGGACTCTGGATTAAGTAAACAGTACACATCATTGGAAAAGAATTTCAATATACCAGTAATGACATTAGGAGATGCCTCGGAAACCTGACTAGAAATAAGGGCATATAAGCGATTTCGGCTAGTGCCGGCACCAGAAGCAGAAGCAACATCCTTTAGTGAAGGAGCTGATGAAGAGAAAATAAGAACCTTATTGGCCTCAGAAGCAACCCTTAAAGGAAAATCACGTCGCATATGGCCAATCTGACAACAACTAAAACATCAATTTCTCCCATTCAAACCTTGGCCATGGTGCTTCTGACCACAAACTCTGCAAGGAGGTTATGATGGAGCGAATTGAGCCCCACTACTCTGAGATTGGGCACATTGTTCCCTGTACCCTCTACCATAGTGAGAAAAATGATCACCTTATGGCTTCGGGTAGGGATTATTAGTCGTGGAGAAGGAATCTGAACTCTCCACTTCTTCTCAGGCCACTTTTCCCCCATCTCTACCACTTACAACTCAAAACAAAACAATAAGAAAGAAAAATATTCCTAAATGTCTCATAGCCTCTCTCTTATAAGTGTGGTGTGATACACACTCATAAAAGAAACTCTACTCAACACGGCTTTATGGACACCTAATTGACCATGAACCTAGGCTCTGATAACAACTTTGTCACAAACCGAACCAGAACTTGGCCGTGACGAGTATCTCGAGTTCCACGTGGACCATAGATCACCCATTTTACCTAACCTAGTTAGCTCAACAACCTCAAGTGTTGGATGAACTCCAAAAATATAAGAAGATAATGTAAAGTTAAGACTAATATTAATTCATGAAATGTCTAAACCAATCATCGGTAATCGGACAACTGTCCATCACCGAGCATTCCACTAAAATAACATGCCCAAGTCCAGAGTAATCCAACAAAGCCTCTACAAAATAAGTCAATGAAATATCGAAATATGCCCTCGACAATAGGAAAAAATATAGTCTAAAACATAAGTAATCCTTTCGAAGTATGGAAACTCACCACTTTAATGTCAACTCACGAACCACTCGAACACCTGATCACTGTACAGAAAAAGTAGAAAAAGTTTTGGTGCCTACATTGCATGGGGATACAATGTCTGAAAATGAGTAACGGTTGGAGCGCTAGCATGTGACTCAGGAATAGAGGAATAAAATCATGCCATCATTCAAAACCAAGTTAAATCATCATATACAATCACATACATACATGTATATCTATTATGCCGAGATAGGGAACTGGGTTTAGCATGCATTTATAAACCTTAACCTGGGCTGTGCAGTATAACCATCATAAAACAAGGCACCCACGGGCTATATGGGCCCAACTCTCCCGTAGCTGGAAGGGTCTTACTGCGTGTAGCCACACGAACCAGAGAATATCCATTTTCGTATATGCCTTCATGGGGGATTCGAACCTCCCAGCATAATCAAGGTGACTTAAGCACCAATGTTTAAAATATGGGGAACTCAAACCTCCCATTCATATATTCATTCGAGGGACTTTAACCTCCCGATCATAAAGACACCCACATCGGCTAGCGCAGTTTCCATTATTAGTCCGTTGGACTCTACTTTCACGACCCAGCTACACATCCCACTTTAAACCCAATCAAAATATTCAATACACATACACATCCATTATTATAATTATTTACCAGAAGAATCCCATTCGTATCGTCATACCAATCCCACCTACAAGCGTACAACATGCCATAACCATTATTAATCAACTTTGGGAGTCGAACCCATTGTCTAAATAAAGATATCAATTCCATTCAACATTTAGGGACTCAAACCCATTTAGCAATTCAAACTAATTTACGGCTAACAAGGCTTTCATAAAACCATTTACCAACTACTTACATTATTAGGCTAATGCCTTAGTTAAAGCCCAAATCAATATGTGACAAGATCATTCTCATAAGCAATTTCACAAACTGGTTGAGGCCATACCATTATCAAACCATTATTTAAGACAAAAACCATCAAGTTAGGGTTAACATAACCCCTTAGTTTAAACCACAATTTCCAAGCACCCACATGTGCAAAATCATCATTAAAACTTGTATAAACACAATTTAAATCATGTGGACACAATATTCAACATTATACATTCAAACCCTCAACCATGGTTTTCAAAACCACCATTAATAATTCACGAACAATGTTTAAAATGCATGATTTTTATGAACTAACAATGAAGAAAGAGTCACATGCCTAGTTACGAAGATTCACAGAGATATTTGGATCTGTAAGCCTCTAGATGACCACCTTGAACAAACTCTGACCCAATCTTTCTCGAGAAGTTTTAGATAGAGTTTAGAGATTGTTTGATCTTCTAAAGTGTAGAATGAGTAACTAAAAGGTGTTATAAGACATGGGGTCTTAAGGGCTTGGGTGAAAGATGTCCAAGATACCCTCAGCTTAAAAGTTGTAGAAAACTCTCAGGTGGGTACGAGTTAACTCTCCAAATCGTCACACAACATACGAGTAGTACCTTCAAGTCATCACCAGCATAAAAAGTTGGACACTACATTCTGTCCAACATACGACTCCCTTGCCCAACTCATCACTAGACCATACGACTAGTAACATCAAGACGTATATAAGGCAGAACATCAAGGGATAGACACTGGACAACATATGATTAGACCCTAAACCTTTAGTCATAAGACCACATGACACGTATGAAGTCTCTCATAACTAGGATAGAACTTGTCCAGCAACACACTGACCAACATATGCTAGGGTCCTTAGACCCATCACTACACTATACTACTTGTGGTGTAAGTCATATGATGAACAAAAAGTTCATGACTCAAGAAATTTTTAAGTGCCAATGTTTAGGGCGTTTAATAAGTAATACTCCAGAGTCAGGAGTTCACTCTAAGTCTCTAAACCATGGCTGCTATGCATAATGCACACATCATTAATGATAACCTATACTATGATCTGTAGGCTGTAGAAGTGTAGTATGAGTACCAAATGAATGATACTCAGTTGGAAACCTCCAACTGAGCTCCGATGATAAAGTAGATATATATAACATATAAACAGAATGAAAACTCCACCCAATGTTCAATAACCATAAAATAGCCAATGAGATAATATAGATAACCTATCCTATTCGTATCAATAGACTAGCATAATAAGGCTAAAAAAGTATCGAGGATGAACTATCCAATTCCAGTCATACTCAGAAATTTTAACCTTATACCGTATATCCCTGGACAATATACGAATAAAGGATGAGGGAAGGTTATATATATATATCAATATACAAGGCTAAAGAATGAATATACAATATGAAAAATGAAGGAAGGGATATTCGACATACCATAGTTATATATAGTTAGATGTACATATATATGGATACAAGGTGAACTCGAAGAACCACCTAGATCATTATATCTTTATTTGAAGGCCTCATTATAATCCTATCAAGATTTGGTACTATCATACTCTGGGTTTCTAATCTGTATGTCTAAACATAAAATAAACATGAATAATAACAGAATTGTAAGATAGAAGAGGTCAGAAATGTACCTAAAATCTCAAAACCTAATCAATGCCAATATGTCATAAGCTAGACATCACCATGATCATAATAATGCTAATAACAACGATATCAATAACAGCGTGAGTAACCGGCTATTCTAGATAACCAAATACCTAGGTGAGCCTATGCGTACCCTCATCGCCCCAGGATTAGAAGGTTCAATCAACATACAATAACAAAAGGCATAATCATCACCCATATCTATGCAACCATCCCATACCAGCTGATAGACATAGACATATACTGGTCATGAGAGATGTGCATGCAAGAATAAATACAAGGTACACATTAAATACCACAATCTCATCATCATAACCATCTACATCATAATTAACCTCCGACCATGTCGGGTATCTATATCATCATCACAATATCCTCCGGCCTTGTCAGGAATCATTATATCATCATAACATCTTCCATCCTTTCATGGTTTTATCATATCATCGTAACATCCTTCGGTCTTGCCGGGTACTATCATATCATCATTATATCCTCCGACCTTGCCGGGTATCATCATATCATCATCATATCCAAGTCAATATCAATAATAGAGAGCGAGCCCCACGAGAGCTAAAGTAAAGTACAAGCCCCACAAAGGCTAAAGTAAAGAACAAACCCCACGAGTGCTAAAGTAAGTAGTCATAAAAGAATCAAGGTAGAGTATATGTCCATAATTCATTCTTCATCATCAATATCACATTATCCCTAAGCATATATATAATAAGTGAACGGACTCAAGCCATAGCTAAGAGAGTGTAAGTTCGTAAATCCATTATCCAGAGTGATCTTCAAGACTAAATCATTATAAAATCTTAGAAAGGGATGGAATCTTCACGACTGAAATAACTAGTAGTATCAAATAATAGAACGGAACTTATTTTGGCTGAGTTTTTAAACTATCATTATTAACCACTTTTACCTATAAGTTATTCACTAAAGATTGACATTTATTATTGTGAATTTTTTTTATTAAGGTAGAAAGTGGGCTTTAACCCGTAGTTAGTGGCAACCATAATAATAATATAATCTAATTGGAATCGTATCAACCATTGATGAAACGATCATGAATGAATCAAATGTATGCATGCCATTACCAGTATTCAAACTTTGGAATCATAAGCAGTATACCACATCTTCCTCCGTTCCATATCGGAGAGATATGTATAGAAGCATATATATGTTCATAAACTACAATTGTATCCTTTAAAAGGATAATTACTTTTCGGATATCCAACCAATATCATAACACGGCCTTAGGCCCAATAATGCATCCAAAATAATCATAACATAGTAATCACAGCCTTAGGCCCATATACGTATCCAAAACTTATATCAATAATCATATTAGTACGTCATCTCATCTTTATCAGTCATAGCCTAACTATGAGGAATAATATAAGTAAGGCATCTCACATATAGGATACATAACATATCACTAGGCCATAAATCATAACTAGGAGGCACATCACAACTATAAGGCATCTCGTATCTTCAGGCTATATATCATGACTATAAGGAATATCATCTTTATATACGCCAATTAACGTATCTAAGAGGAATAATATCTCTTAAGGCTCAATATCGCATCTATAAGAAATATCATGGCCATAAGTCATTAGTCATAATCTAGAAAAAGTTATCACACTTTAACAAGTCACGAAGTAAAGTCATTCTAAAGGCTAGATAGTTTCAACTATGCCTAGTATCCTCAACTAAGTCCATAAGGGCTAACATAATTCTTTGCCTAGATGGGATGGACGAACCCACTTATAATCCTCAATTTCTATATTTAGGCTATCTTCGACCCAAACTAGGCTAAGGTATCTAGTTCAACCTCTATATGTCAAGTAAGACATAATCAATCCTAAGATAGAAATTTCATCTAGAATCATAGGCATTTAAGTCAATTTTATCCAAATCACGATTTCAAGATTACTAGGCTAGCCCAACTAAGGTTAAGCATACTAACCATGGTTCCAACACTTAAATCACATCCCAAACCTAGCATCATAACATTTCCATACTATGAACTTGTTCAATCTAGGGAGAAGGCAATAGGATTCTAAAAGGTAATAAGCATTTTACCTTACAGGTCTAAAGCTCTCATCTAATCCCCAAACTTCAATAATCAAGACTAAGTCATTTTACTCATAATCAATCTTAACATTCACATTCACACCTAATATGTATTACACATTATCTATGGAGAAGAGTAGATAGAATCCTACCTCAAAGCCGAACCGAAAAACTTTGCATCAATCACCAAACATCTATCTTTACTTCACAATCCCTAAAATGCTGTCACACTATCAAAATAGTAATCTACTTATCAATACGAATATAACGATACCCATGTTGCACCATTGTATTTTAGGTCCAAAAACAACACCAAAACCCCTAAGTGGGTCCCACTTATGGAAAATGTATTTATGTGGTCAATCCAATGTTCATACATAAAAAAGGAATCATAACCCTTAAAAATGGGTGAAAACATAACTAATTTAGGGCTAAAATCAAGCCCTAAGCTATATTAGGGTTTTGGGTCAAAACTAAGAAATTCAAGCATGGATTTGAAGGATTTTTACTTTGTATTTGAAGTTATTCGCAGATGATAATCAAGTTCCTACGTTATCCACACAACTCAATTTTAAGTTATCTTACCCATTTAGGGTTCTTGACTCTCAAGAGTGAAGAGAAAATGCCCAAATTCGCGACATGAGGGTCTATTTATAGACCCCCGATGCCGAGATAGCCATAAATTGGCCGCGATCGCGCAAGGGCAATCTCCATAGGGCTCACAGCGATCACATTTTCCTCTGTCATCATAAATGATTCCAAGTCACGTCCAATGCCTTAGGACTCATTCGATATCTGATTTTTGCAAATGAACTCTGTAACCATATGAAGTTCAACATTCTGAATGCATTGGCAAAGTAAGATTTTCAATATGAGGTCGCTTAGACCAATTGTGGCCCCACACCTATATCTTTTAATTTTCCCACTTTTTGACTAGTAGGTTGAAAAGAGCTCAGGTGCATTGGGAACCGAACCAAAGGTATACCTAGCCTAAAATTAATATTTCGGATTTGCTGGCCCAGTCGAAATTTGCATCTAAGATCGTCTTATTGAAGTTTTAACCTAGTGGCCATTTGAAACCAACAAAGAATTTTAAAAAGGGAATTGGTTCTAAAAATCAAATAAACTGTCCAATAACCGAACTATCAGTCGCAACAACAATGAAAATATATAGAATTAAGAACTATGACCAAAAGGGTCATTACAATATCCACTACTAAAAGGACTTTCGTCCTTGAAAGTCAAAGAATAGGAGGAATCTGGAAAGCTCAAAAGAATGAGGTACTGGAACCGCATGTTCAAAGCATTACTTCCCAGATAACCTCCATGATAAGAGAAAACTTCTAAGAGATTTCACCACATGTATCTCTTTTTCAACAAACACTCTTATTTCACTTCCAAACAGCCAAAACTCAACCTTAACCCCTAATTAACCTCCAATTGAACCGAAAAGGTTGATGTACCCAAAATCTGAACCATAGCACACTAATACTATCTCAATATCCACATAAATCATCAAAGGTTTATTCGAGCCAAAGCCAACCCAAGATATGAGTCATACCACCGACTGCAAACCCAAATATAACTTTTGGTTACCATCTCACACCTGCTACCACTCCAAACCAGGAGGAAAATCACTTGAGTCCTATTTGTGCAATCTCATCATAGACAACTCAAGGATTGAGGGTGATCCATTAAAATTTCACTCGGCAAACATGAGAATAAGCCCAAAAGGCATTGTTCGGGCACACAAATAGAGATAATCAAGGGATGCCATCAATGCCAATGCTATTGCTAATCTGGGTAGTAATCAAACTGGAATTGAAGACATAACCACCCATCACTGAACGATCTGTACCAGGATGTTCCATTAATCGATAATGAGACCATACTGAATCCAACTTGAGTACATCACTCCCATTGAGTATATTATTAAAAATTCTCAAAGAAGACTGAAAAGTCGAGGCCAAAGCTAAAAAAACCAATACCGGGTCCATGGGCCATAATTTGAACACTTAACAACTATAATCCATCTGAAGTCGAGAAGACCGAATAGATAACTGCGGAGTAGGCTCAACCATCCTATTAGTGAAATCTGAACTGAGACAAATCTAAAATAAGGGTTGCACTCAAGCTCTACAACTCTAAGCTAAAATCTCAACATCAAGGCTGAACTGTTCGGTCTCAACTACCCAAACCAAACCTGAAGATGGGGAGGCATCAATACTCCAAATTTACTATAACTTCCAGATTGCCATCCCAAGGTGTCAAATACAAATTTGAGGCTAAATCCAAACCAAGGTCCAATACTCATATCGACCATACTATCTAAATTAGGTATATCCATCCCATATCATGCCAAGCCAAAATCAAAATATAGCGGAAGAATAAAATCGCAATAGAGAATAAATCATCGACTGAAAATACAAGAAATCCAATCCAGTAAGGGTACAAACTCTAGCAACTCAGAGAAATCCAATGTTAGTCGGAACTAATCCATCCAATACTCCATCTCAGCAAAAAATTGCCATAGGCACATACCTTCAAGGAAAAACACTTCATCAAGCCTCATTAGGCTGAACAAACTCTGAAATAGGGATTTCTTGAATCCACCCATGTAGGGAAATTATCATTATGGATCACATCACCGAAGAAGAAAAAATGCTAATCTCAAAACCAAGGTTAATAGCTAGACCACCACCCAAAAATCAAACAGCTCGAGATAAAGATTTTCTAGTTTGCCAACTCAAGAAGCGATCATAGGAAAGGCCACCTGTCTCTAACTCTCCAACTCCACTAGGCAAACTATATCACAGTACGAAAGGCGCTTCCAATATCGACACTAATAACAAGGGCAAACTATCACAAGGGAACGAAGCCAATAAGTCTAAGAGATGAACTCAGGACATCTCAATATTAATATTAAAGCCACTATCGGGCGATGAATTAGCCATAAATAAAGAACTAATCTTAAACTAGTCAATCTCAAAAATGGATTAGATAGAAAGGGATAGCAAATACAAAAGCCTTCACAACCTAAGAGGCAAGTTTAGAAATCACAACTCAATAACGAGCAATATAACTAAATTGCCAACTCTTAAGTCTTACAGAACCACAGAAGGTCAACTTACCTTCAACACCATAATACATTCCTAAACCAATCTAAAAAAGCTAACCAAGAGGGAAAATAATTAACCTTGTTGTGCTATGAATAGGAAATCATCAATTCGGCCTATATCTACTCAAGCCACCAAATAAGAATCATAAGAAAATAAAATTCTAACTAGATAACACTAATCTATATAACTACCCAACGAGGATTAATTATATCAATAAATAATATCAAACAATAGCAATAACCTCAAGCAGTGATAGCAATAGTAACAACAATGTCAATATTATTATAGCGAATAGGCGGTACTAAAATGAATTATCAATATCATGTACCACTTAAGGGCCGCAATAAGGTTAATTTGCCAAGATAAATGGGACTCAAACCCAAAAGCTACACCCATAGAGAGAAATATCAATATAGATCAACTCCATCCTCTACTAAAAGAAATACACCACGGAGTAGTCACAAAATCATGAGTTCAATAATAAGGCACAAAATAATCAATATTTACTCATCAAGGCATATAATCATCAATGGGTATGAAAACCTCAATACACATAATAAAATTTAAATATGAGAAATAAAAGCACACCTATCATGGCGTATTCCGCAATCATATGCTTGCCGAATATAAGGAGAATAAATCCAAACGGGTCTAAACTCGGATCGATCGACTAAATAATCAACTAAGGTGCCAAGCGCACTATCTCAAACTGCAAATACCACAACTACATGAGGATGATATGAATGAGATAAAATAACTAGAAATCCCATATCGGGGATACTCTCTAGACCAATAATTGATCTCTTTGTAGTAGCAACAAACTCATAAAGCTCTAATCTTAGCGAGCAATACGAACTAAGCCCAAATGGCTGACCAACTGACATTGAGAGCAATCTCTACTATAATGTCCATCTTTATCGAAATCATAGCCTAACTTAGGAACTCTAGGCTGGCGAGGAAAATATATTCTAACTTTGTCCGATCACTTACTCACATCTAGGGCACTTTTTGAACCCATGTCTCAACTCGCCATATACAAAACAAGCTCTCAGATGATATACCAATCACACTATACTGATGGCATGGCCTCTTGCCATGACCTTTATAGTTCTTAATACATTTTCTCTCTATGGCCCTTACATAATCCATAACTTAAGAGAAGAAAGACCCTACTGCTATCATATGCTCCGACACAAGATGAAGTAAGAATTCTATTCTTTAAACAAATCCATGCACCAAGTCCTTCTCTTAAGGATATAGCATAAGAATATGCCAGGCCTATTTGAGAAATCCAATTCGCATTCATAGACTAGTCAGGAACCCTGATGAACACCAATAGACCCAACTCTGGTCTAAGAACTGCTCGATATATCAAATATCATCTATGGATGAGAGGGACATATAATTATGACTTGGATCCCCAATGCTAAATCTCAAAGGGATGTAGTAGCCACGAGCTTAACTTAAGCCTAAATAGTCCCCAAATAATTTTTGGCTGATGCTAAAAATCTTTGGTATCCATCTCTGACTCTTTAGTCTAACACGACGCTAAAACTCTGGAAAGGCATGGTGAATTCTCGTCCGCATATGTAGATAATGCTGCCCATCTTGCATCGTTCATTAGGGACAGAATAGGGTCGAAGAATGTGTTTGAGGTTCATAGTAATGCAGATTCATGATAAAGAGTGAAAAAATAAATTTCCTAAAATATCCCTATAGCCTCCCAAAGGTAGGTTACGGATATTTCTGTATCAATCTGTAGGACTCTTCTGCTCTTGTAATAACACACGGGTGAAACCCTAGCTCTGATACCAATTTGTAATGACTCAATCTTTAAAGTCATGATTGTGCCTACCATAATCCACTGGTAGGCAATCCAATCCCCCGAAATAGCTAGTAACAAATTACTAAATATATAAAGAAGAGAATTGCTGATTAGATAAAATAAAGAAGCAATTGCATAATGTGATCCCAACACCTGATGGTATCAGTACAAGAGCTGCTAATAATACAAAAGTACAAAGTGGAGTACAAATAAATACACTAATATAAATTATCTCCAAATACAACATAGAGACTAGTCTAATAAATAAAAGAGAAATAATTAATACTCTAAACGTCAGGAGATCACTCTAAGTCTTAAAACCATGGCTTCTCTGCATGATGCACACACCAACGATGATTACCAGTACTATGATCTACATGCTGCAGAAGTGTAGTATGAGTACTAAATAAATGGTACTCAGTAGGCAACTGCCAACTGAGATACGAAGATGAAACAAATATATATAGCATATAAACAGAATAGAACTACACCCAATGTTCAGCAACCAAAAAATAGACAATAAGATAATGGGGATAACCAATCCTATTCATATCTAGTAGACTAACATAAAAGGGTAAAAAAGTATCAAGGATGAACTATCCTATACCAGTCATATTTAGAAAGTATCGAGGATGAACTATCCTATTCTAGTCAATATACAAGGCCAAGAAATGAATATGCAATATAAACAAATTATGAAAGTGATATATGTCAATACAATAGCTACATATAGCTAGATGTACATATACATCGATGAAAGGTCAACTCAAAGTACCACCTAGATTATCATATCTTCATTTAAGGCCTCATTATGATCCTATTAGGATTTAGTACTATCATACTCAGTGTTTCTAATCTGTATGTCTAAACATGAAATAAAGTGCAAAATAATGCAATCGTAAGATAGAAGAGGTTAAAATTATACCTCAAATTTTGATACCAAATCAATGACCAATCTGTCATAAGCTAGACATCATAATGATCATAAAAATGTTAATTACAATGATATCAATAACAACGCGAGTAACTGGTTATTTTACACAACCAAATACCTAATTGAGCCTATATGTACCCCCTCCGTCCCAGGCTTAGAAGGTTCAATCAGTATACAACAAGACAAGACATAATCATCACCCATATCTATGCAACCGTCCCATACTGGCTGATAGATATAGGCGCATACTGGTGATAGACAATGCGCATACAAGAATGAATATAAGGTACATAATCAATATCAAAATCTCATCATCATAACTATCTTCATCATAATCAACCTCCGTCCTTGCCAGATATATATATTATTATCACAATATCCTCTGGCCTTGTCGGCTATAATCATATCATTATAACACCCTTCGGCATTTCTAATATCATCATATCATCATAGTATCCTCTGGGCTTGCCGGATATCATCATATTATTTTAACATCATACGACCTTACCGAGTGTTATCATATCATCATAATAGCCAAGTCAATATCAATAATAGATAGCAAGGCCAACGAGGGTTAAAGTAAAGTGCAAGCCCCACGATGGCTAAAGTAAAAAACAAACCCCATGAGGGCTAAAGTAAATAGTCATAATAGAAGAAAGGCAGAGTATATGTCCATAATTCATCATTCATCATCAATATCACATTATCCCTAAGCATATATATAATAGGTGCGCAGACTCAAGCCGTTGCTACAAGAGTGTAAGTTCGTAAATCCATTGTCTGGAGTGATCTTCAGGACTAAATCATTATAAAAGATTAGAAAAGGTTGGAATCTTTCATGACCAGAGTAATTAGTAGTATCAAACCATAGACCGAAACTTATATCGATTGAGTCTTTAAAATATCATTATTAACCTCTTTTACTTAGAAGTTATTCATTAAAGATTGACATTTATTATTATGAAAAAAATCTGTTATTAAGGTATAAAGTGGCATTTAACCCTTGTTAATGGCAACCATAATAATATTATAATCTAATCAGAATCGTATCAACCATCGATGAAACGATCATAAATGTACCAAAACTATGCATGCCATCACTAGTATTCAAACATTGGATCATAAGCATTATACCACATCTTCCTCCATCCCATACCAAAGATATGTTTATTTAAATATCATAAACTATAACCGTATCCTTTACAAGGATAATCACTTTCCAGATATCCAATCAATGTCATAACATGACCTTGGACCCAATAATGTATCCGGAATAATCATAACATCATAATAATGACCTTAGGACCACATACGTATCTGAAACTTATATCAATTATCATATTAGTAAGCCATCTCATATTTATCAGTCATAGCCTAACTATGAGGCATAATATAAGTAAGGCATCTCATATCTAGGAGATATAACATATCACTAGGCCATAAATCATATGTAAGAGGCATATCACACCTATAAGGCATCTCGTATCTATAGGTCATAAATCATGAATATAAGGAATATCATCTCTATATATGTCAATTATCATATCTAAAAGGAATAACATCTCTAAAGGATCAATATCGCATCTATAAGAAATATCATGGCCATAAGTCATTAATCATAATACGCTGAAAGTTATCACAATTTAAGAAGTCACAAAGTAAACTCATTCTAAAGGCTCAATAGTCTCAACTATGCCTAGCATCCATAACTAAGTCCATAAGGGCTAACACAATTCTTGGCCTAAGTGGGCCGGATGAACTCACTTCTAATCCTCAATTTCCATATTTAGGCAATTTACGTCCCAAATTAGGCTAAGTTATCTGGTTCAACCTCTATATATCAAGTAAGCCATAATTAATCCTAAGATAAGAAATTCGTCTAGAAATATGGGGAATTAAGTCAATTCTACCCAAATCACGCTTTCAAGATCACTAGACTAGCCCAACTAAGGTTAAGCATACTAACCATGGTTCCAACACTTAAATCACATCCCAAACCTAGCTTCATAAAATTTTCATACTACGGATTAGTTCAATCTAGGGAGAAGGCAACAGGGTTCTAAGATGTAATAAGCATTTCACCTTATGGGTCCAAAACCCTCATCTAATCCCAAAACTTTAATAATTAAGACGAAGTCATTCTACTCATAATCAATCTTAACATTCATATACAAATACAATATATATCATACATCATCTATGAAGAAGAGTAGACAGAAGCCTACCTCAAAGCCAAACTACAAAACCTTGCATCAATCACTAAATGTCCATCTTCACTTCACAATCCTTAAAATGCCATCACATTATCAAAATAGTAATCTACTCATCAATACGAGCATAACGACACTCATATTGCACCATTGTGCTTTGGATCCAAAAATAACACCAAAACCATTAAGTGGGATCCCACTTATGAGAAATGCATTTTTGAGGTCAATCCCGCGCTCATACATGTACAAAGAATCACAATCCTCAAGAAATAGGTGAAAACAAAGGTAATTTAGGACTAAAATTAAGCCCTAAGCTATATTGGGGTTTTGGGTCAAAACTAAGAAATTCAAGCATGAATTTGAAGGACTCTTACGTTGAATCCAAAGATATTTGTGATAATACATGATAATCAAGCTCCTAAGTCACCCACACAACTCAATTTTGAGTTATCATACCCATTTAGGGTTCTTAGCTCTCAAGGATAAAGAGAAAGTGCCCAAATTCGCGACATAGGGTTCTATTTATAGACTCCCCAGGAAAGAAGATGCCGAGATCATCATAAATGGGATGCGATAGCTATAAATCTTACCACGATCTTGATATCCTCTATCATCACAGATGACAACTGAAACTTGGAATTTTTCTAAGTTTCGACCAATGCCTCGGGCTCGTTCGGTAACTAATTTTTGTGAATGAACTATGTAATCACACTAAGTTTGATGTTTTGGATGCATTAGAAAAGTTGGATTTTCAATCTGAGGTCATTTAGACCAATTCTGGGCCCCATACTCATATCTTTCAATTTTTTCACTTTCCTACCAATAGGTCGAAATGAAATCGGGTGCATTGGGACCTGAACCAAAGATTTACCTAGCCAAAGTTTGGTATTTGAATCTGCTGGCGCAGTTAAAATTTGCATTCGAGATTGTCTTACTGAAGTTTTTGTGTGGTGGCCATTTGGAACCAGCAAAAACTTCCAAACAGGGAATTGGTTCTAAAAATCAAACGAACTGCCCTGTATCTGAACTATCAGTTCCACCAAGTCATAAATGAGTTTAAGCAGTTGTGGAGAAGCTCAAACAACGAAAATAAATAGAATTATGAAAAATAACTGGAAAGGTCATTATAGTTACTAAAGTATTCATTTTAAAATACTCTTGTTGTTTATTTTTTACTTGGCCTTATATTAAAAAAAATATTTTTACCCAATCAATGAAGAGAGTAGTATTGAATATGAATAAGAGGATACTTGAATCGACTTATTTTCTCCGTCCATCTTTACTTATTCATTTTTGTATTTAGAGATGTCCAACTATATCTATCCAATTTATATAATCAATAGATAGTTTATCTATTTCTACATATTTTACCCTTAACATTAAGTACGATTCATTATCTAATATATTTATCAAGACGTTAAATTTATTATTATCAAAGGGTAATATGATAAAATTACCCCTATCATTTACTTCCTTTTAATCTATGTGTCAATAGGAAAGTGGACTAGTATAGTACTCCCTCCATTCATATTTACTTGCCTTGGTAGATATGTAAAAATGAATGAAGAGAGAGTAAGTTTTTCTAATTTTTAAGCTCTTTCTTATTTTTTTAAAGTTTAATTATATCAATTTAAGAGAATAATTTATTACTAGTGTGTACTTTCGTTCATTTTCATCTACCACTATAATACCCCGCAAAGTTCTCTTCTAGTCTGAGCCTTAGAGCATATCCAGCAAAGCGCAAAATCTGAGTCTAAAAGTTTCAGAAGTATCTTTCCAAGTATAAAACACTTTGAATCATATTTAATTATCTAATTTATACTTTTATTCATGTAGAACATTTAACGAGCTTTTCATCGATACCAATTTCATCAAAATCCGACATCGGACGAATAAGTTATGGCCATTGTACTGAGCGTTGTCGGAATCGCAAGATTGACGGTCGATCTGACGGACCGCCAAGTACTTGGTGGACCTTCAAGTGTCCCATCAGACCAAGTCAGTGGCTTCCTCTTTCGGTCATCATGTGATGGCCAAAGTGGTGGACAGTCAGAAAGTTAACGAACCGTCAAGGGGCCAGTCACTCCGAGGCAGAACATCCCAGTTTTGGCACTTGAGTGACGGACGACTTAGAGGACCGTCAGTCCCTCTGATAGACCGTCACAGACCCCAATTAAAATTTTTTAGAAAAATTTTAAAAGGGTATTTTGGTCTTTTCCACATCCTCCCCCAGTTCTATAAATACCGGGCCAAGGGCCTTCAACTTCATTTTTCTTCTCTCTTCCACCCAAAAATTAGGGTTTCCAAAAATCAAAATACTCTTTTCTCTTTTCATAAAAATTCAAGAGGGATTAAGAAGGATCTAGAGAAATCAAGAACTCCTTTGAAGAGTCTTCAAGAAAAGAAATTCCCAGGTATGTAGATGTTGATTCTTGGGTCCCTTTCATCTAAGAAGCTCAAGTTCCCTTTTTTCTAAACTTAAGGATTTTATGTTTTGTGATATTCCATGATTTGTATGAGTTTAAGTTGATGTTACTTGTGTTGTTGAGTATGGATTCATGATTGTTTGCAAGATTTATGGTCTTAGACCCTAGTATGTGGAATTTATGTGATGTTGTGTTGAGCCCTTTTGAAGTTGGTGTCTATGTGAGGTGTTCATAACATTAGGGTGTAGAGATAGTTGAATAAGCGGAGTATACACCCCATAGGTTGGATGAAAGGCTGAGGTGAAGCATAGAAGGGCATTGTAGTATGTTAAAGGAGAAACCCAAAGTTGTGGGCTAGTCCATGCATACCTAGTGTTTGATAGAATGCCTTAGTGAGCGGAATGAGCTATAATAATAATATGGAACCCCCGAGTAGGTGTAGAACCGGACATGTCTAGTGGTTGTCGAAATACCGTAGTGAGTAAGTTAAGACGAAATAGCGGTAAATCTCCCAAGTGAGTGCTCTTTGATTTATTTTAAGTTTTGATACATGCTAAGTGGCTGGCAAGAAAGTGATGACATGATAGTGTGAAGTTTTCCCAAAATCTCGTGATATCTAGATATATGTCGAGATTGATATAGGTGTGAGGTACTTGATGCCAGACTTCATTGAATGGGGTATAATTTAATAACATATCTTCCTTAAGGTAGTTTGTGATGATGAATCGATATTGATGACCCCGTGAATGTTGGAAGTGATCCTTTGGTAATCATGATGGTGAATAGAGGTTTATATTTCCTAAATGATAGATGCGATGCCGTAAGGTTTGTGAGGGGGAAAGTATGTTATGATTCTAAAACACTTAGAGTGACCCCTTGGTAGTTGTGATGATGAGTAGACGTTTGTGAATCCTTGGAGGCTTGAAGTGATGTTCTAATGATGGTAAAATTGAATATGTGGCATGATTTCTGTGTTTCTTGTGAATATGCTTGAATGATGGTAATGATGCATGAATGCTTGAATGAATGATGATGCTTTACTTCTATGTTATTGAGTCCTGAGGGTATTTATACTTGAAAACAGTGCTGTTGTCTAGAGCCCGTGTCAGTTTCTCGATAATTCCAACCAAGCCATGATTTTCAGAACTCAGTGAACTATAGAACTCTGTATCCTCAGACAAGTGTGAACCTTAATAAAGCTCAGTAATCTCAGTTATCTCTGTATCGCTAGTAATCTAGCCTCAGACCTGTACTCAGCCCAGTCCTAATGGAACTTAAGTGATTCAATTCTAATCTTAGAAATGATTCGAATAATCTAATCAAGTTATGTATCGTCAGTCAGATACCGTGATTCGATATTATTTCTATCAGATACGGAACCAAGTGATCTCAGCGTATCTTAGCTAGATCATTTGAGAAACATGATGTAAATAGATTCTGCTTTATTGTGTTTATTCTAAGGATTCAGTGAGAGTCTTTTAGTTTGGAGTAGAAATTAGCACTGAGCGAGGGAAGGGATGGCGATTCCTTCTATCAGAGAGAGAGAGGCCGGAGTCGTTAGTAGCAATCCCTAAACTCTAGAACTGCATAGCCAGCGCAGGATACATGATTCCCCATCAGTAGAGGCTGTCATCGTCAGAGAGGTTGATTATTATATTGCCTCAGGTCGACTTTCTGTGAGGGTCATCCCATCAGAGAGGCTTGACCCTAGAGTGAGTCTTTACCCATGGCACGGTATTAACGCCCTTCCAGCTGGGGTTACTGGTTGGACCCCACCTGTGGTAGGTCGAGGCATGTTGGTTAAGTAACTACTTCCCACAGTTGTAGTTTCATTATCAATCTTCAGACGTCAAGACCGTATGGTACAGTCATCTATCTCAGTAAGGAACTCAGATAGTTTCATTGATTCATGGACCATCAGGCTTGACCTCATATACAGATGCTTACTATCATATTTAAGGATCTCCCATCAGATAGGATTGGTCTCTTTCTCAAAATATGTTAAGTATTCTTGTTGTTGGATTCGGATATAATCCTATTTTTTATCATTGATAAAGCTTTCGAAGTTATCT
Organism: Capsicum baccatum var. pendulum; assembly: GCA_030864225.1. Classification (NCBI taxonomy): domain Eukaryota; kingdom Viridiplantae; phylum Streptophyta; class Magnoliopsida; order Solanales; family Solanaceae; genus Capsicum; species Capsicum baccatum. The sequence continues at coordinate 230,093,021 of CM061560.1, read as the reverse complement.
GTTAGAAAAGTTGAATTTCTAATTTTGTCGGTTGAAAGCGGTAAGCTCAGAACTCAATCTTTGATATAAGTATACTCAGATCTTCAGTTATCAGTCCAGATGAGTCAGTGGTTTAGTATCTCAGTGATGGTAGTGTGTTTAGCTTGCAGTAAAGCGGTACCCAAGGTCAAGTCTCTAGAGTTGTGATGATTATTAGTATGATTCATGCATTCTTGTATGTGTGCTTGTTTTCATGCGGTATTCTCTTGATCATTTAGGTTATACATATTTTGCATGTATGGGCCCTTGCATTTAGCCTTATCCCATCTACATACTGGGTACATTTTGTGCTGACGCATTTGCGCTATAGTGTCTCATTTGACACCATAGGTCTAGAGGCACAGGACCCAGAGTATCATCAGTAGATCAGTCCCAGTTAGTAGCAGTAGCAGTGAGTCCTTTTTTTTTCGAGGATGAGTTTTAGTTTTCTATTATTGTAATTAAAATTTTATTTACTTTCAGTTGCCGGAGTTAGTTGGGGACCTGTCCCATCAACTCCACAGTTCAGTCAGAGTAGAGGCTTTTCAGATGGATGTAATGTATAGTATTCAGTTTTTATATTTTGAGTATTTATAGATGTGTTGAACCTTATGGGCAGTTTTTGCATTTATTCCTGATATTATATAGTGTACGGGTACAGATATCAGTAAAGGATTAGCTTGTGGTGCTTCAGAGTCACAAGCTCCATGTGACATCTCGGGATGGGATCTCGGGGCGTTACAACAACATACTTACTTGATTGTACTAAAAATTAAAGTCATTTATTTAGTGCCAGTTGAGTTGACGGCATATTTGTTTGCACTTAATAAAGGTATGAATCTGAATGGTGCTGACTTCAGACCATTAAGTGCATTGTTTTTTATTTAGATTTTAGCTCTTAATAAGTCTGAATAGGTCTTAATCATTCAGATCTAGAATCAAGTCTTAATAGGTCTAAAGATGTATTCTGGTGTTGGATAATATTCACCACAACTCTATTCATAATCATCAGTCACCACCTCTACCACCACTATCATTGTCAACCACCACCCACCACCACCAACCACCTCCACCATCACAACCATCATTGACAATAAATATTGCTACCAACCACTATTGTCAACCACTACCATACCTATAACCTTTGTTATTCTAATTATATTTACCACCACCACCGCTGTCAACACCACCACCATTATCAACCATTACTAGTCAATCCCTACTATCGACCAACTCATCTATTACAACTAGCACCACCACTAATTGTAACCTTTAATTCATCACAACCTCCACACATTGTTCAGCGATCACCACCATTGCCACTAGAAACGCTACCTCTACCATCACTTCAATCACTATCATCGCTATAGTTTATCTCTACTAACAACCATCTCCACCATCGTAACTAACAACATCTCCAACTAGCACCAACACATCGTCAACCATCATGCATTTATTTTTCAGCCATCACAATCAACACCTCCAACTACTAACATCAAGCAACGTCACATCATAACCACCACCACCACCACTATCAACTGCCATTATAAACTATCTCCACTATCACTAACAAACATAAATATCTTTTTCAATCAAATAATATAATTTTGTTGTATTAAATTACATACTTTTCTGATATATAATTAATTTTTTTTTGAATTGTATTTTTTATTTTATTATATATACAAATAACTTTTTTTCCACATTCAAATATTGAAAAACAAACAGTCTTAATCATTCAGTTTTCAGATATAGATACAACATCTTAATCATTCAGACGTGCATTCAGATTCAAACGTCTGAATCCTAAAAAAAAAACAAATGCAGCCTAAGTATGCCACCTTATAAATTCTCATTTTTCCAGTAGCATTAATAAGGTCACTACATACAGATTTTGACCATATACTATTACTAGTTGAGTGTTTATTATCGTTCCAATTTTGACCGAATTCAAACTTATCAAACACTATGTTATTGACGAACTCTGCAATAATTAAGTTGTCTTAGTACCATAAAAGTAATATTATGTGTATCATCACTGCTTCTTGTTTATTTTCTTCTAAATGACTTTTGATAAGTAGGTTTGATTAATGCTTGACACTCCAAGAAATGGTTTGGATTAATTATTCCAATCCAGTATTTTTTGTAAATATTTAATTCCAACATCTACTTGAATATGATGTTGAGAAGTTTCAAATCGTGACTTTAGATATATCAACCATTTGATTGCTGAAGGGACAATCCAATGACAAATATATTCATCCCAATAACCTCCTATCAATTAAATTTTTATTTTTTCTTTCTAATTTCTTTCAAGTTTCCCCATGGGTGTCAAATGGGCGGGTTGGGTTGAGATTGAAAATATTAAATGGGTTAAATTGAATATTGGGTTGGGTCATGACCCACCTAAATTCACTTTGGGTTGAAATAGGTTGGGTTGAAATAGGTAAAAATTGTGTTGGATCTTGACCCGCCCAATTTGACCCGCTTAATCTAAGAAATATTAACATATTGATGTTTACCCAACTTAAGAAAATAAATTTGGATGAGGTTGGAAAGTTGGGTGAATTGGTAGAGAGTTGGGGTAGGGGTGGGGTAAGTATACTTTTTAAAATTTAATTTTTTAAAAAATAAGAATTTATTTTTTTGAGAGGAGTAGGGGGTCAAGGGTTAGGATGGGGTTGAGGTAAGAATTTTTTTTAAAAAGATATTATTTTAAATTTGTTTTTGAGAGAGGGGTATGCCATAGAGGTGGGGGTGGGGGTTTAGGGGGTAATGGAGGCGGGGTAACAATTTTTCTTAAAAAAACTTAATTTTTTTTAGAAATAATTGAAAGTGGTGTGGGGGGTTGTGGGGTGTGGGGTATGGGGTTAGGGAAGGGATGGGGGTTGAGGTAAAAGTTTTTTTTCTAACAATTTTTTTTTAAAACTTTATTTTAAAATTATGTTTTTGGTGGATGAGATATTATCGTATAGGGGGTGCAGGGGGTAGGGGAAGATGTGGTTTGGGGTAAGATTTCTTTTTATAAAAAATTATTTATTTTTAAAAAATATTTGGTAAGATTTCTTTTTATAAAAATTTATTTATTTTTAAAAAATATTTCTAGAAAAAATATCTTTTTTGGAGGGGTAGGAGATGAGGTGAAGGGGGGAGGGTGGTATTTTGATCATGAGGTAAGAAAAGATTTTCATATTTTTTCAAAAAAAATTAAAAGAATAATTTTTTGGGGTGGAGGTGAGGGTGGGGGTTCGGGGTGGGAGGGTGATGGGAATGAGCTGCGATGGGGGAAATTTTTTTTTATAAAAAGTTTTTTACGAAATAAGAATAATATATTTAATGAAGGTGTGGGGTAAGTTGAGAAAATTGAAGGAAAGATGTCTTTTAAGTCTTGAATGAAGGATTGGTGATATTGACCAACTTAAAGGGTCAATCATCATTAGCAAACTTGATTAAGTTAATTGTGGACTTGATTAATATTTTTAAAACTTTCTAATCTTTATAAAAGTACAAATCAACCCAATCCACACCCCCTTCAATCCAAATGAACCATCTCTCTCTCGACAACTTTTCTCAATTTTCTCCCAACCAATAGTTCTGCAAAATTCTTCCTTCAAACTATGGGGATTTCAACCTCGAGTGGATAAATAATCGGGCGAGTTCCCTTTTAACTTTCAACCGTCAATCAACGTGAAAACTTCTCCGGCGACAACAACTTCGAGTTCTTTGTCGTTCCAGTTCCTTTTTCATAGGTAAAAAATTATAAAGAAACAGAGAAACTTGGGTGAACTACTTTTCTAGTATTGGTTAACAATTTTAATATTTCTAGCTTAAATTTGAAATGTGGACTGAATAAAATTCTAATTTCTGGCATTTCTTCTTCTTATTGTCAAACTGTTAATTAAGGTTTGTTGGTGATTTTTTATCACAGTTGATATTCTTAGTGTGGGTGCGATGTGTTGGTGTTGTTGGGTTGATTTATTGTTTGTCTTGGTAAAAATAGTGTTGCAATAGATTAAATATCTGATGCAACAAATGAAAATCTAATGTACTTATGAAAATCTGATATAACAGATGAATAATCTAACAGATCATTCATCTTTTGCGATAGACGACTCTTCTGTTTGGAAGAAATCTAAACAATATTAATCCAACAGATTATTCATTTTGCAACAGATGCATGATGTGTTTCAATAGATCAGTGATCTATTTTATTGTTTCCAACAAATTACTAATCCGTTGTAACAGGTTGGTTATATGTTGCAACAGATAGCCTTCCTGGTGAACAACTTTGTGATCTGTTTTATATTTTTCAAAGGATTACTCATCTATTACAACAGGTTGGTTATATGTTGCAATAGATAAACTACCTGGTGCAATAGATTAGTGATCTATTTTTACTATTTCTAAAGATTACTCATCCTTGCAGCATGTTGGTTATATGTTGTAACAGATAACCTTTCTGGTGTAACAAATGAGTGATCTATTTTTACTGTATCCAATAGATTACCTATCCATTGCAACAGGTTGGTTATATATTACAATAAATAAACTATCTGGTGCAACAGATTAGTGATCTATTTTTATGATTTTCAATGGTTTACTCATCCGTAACAACGGTTGGTTAAATGTTACATCAGATAAACTATTTGGTGCAACAGATTAGTGATCTATTTTTATTGTTTCCAATGGATTATTCATCCACTGCAACAGGTTGGTTATATGTTTCAAAAAATAAACTACCTGGTGCAACAGATTTGTGATCTATTTTATAATTTCCAATCTATTACTCATCTGTTGCAATAGATTGGTTATAGATTGCAACAGATAAACTACCAGGTGTAATAGATTAGTTATCTGTTTTTACTATTTCCAATGGATTACTCATTCTTGCAATAGGTTGGTGATATGTTACAATAGATAATCTTCCTGGTGCAACAGATGAGTGATCTATTTTTACTATTTCCAATAGATTACTCAATCCTTTGCAACAGATAATCTATCTAGTGCAACAGATTAGTGATCTGTTTTTATGGTTTCCAACGGTTACTCATCCATTGCAATAGTTGGTTATATGTTGTATTAGATAAAATACATGGTGCAATAAATTAGCGATCTATTTTTATTCTTTTCAATGATTTATTCATCCGTTGCAACAGGTCGGTTATATGTTGCAACAGATAACATACCTGTTGCAATAGATGTGTGGTCCGTTGGAACTATTATTTTACCATTATGCATGTTAGATTTACTGTTATCCTTTTTTAACGATGCATTAATAAATTATAATCTCTATTTTATGTTTCTATTAATTTAAGATAATATGACTCCCAAAAGAAAATAAACCGATTCAAGTCCAAGTAAAGGAACAAGTGCAACAGCTCGGCTATATCCACTACTGTATGAACTTGCTTTACAAGCGTTATCTCAATCAGGAGCAGAAGATAATGAACACGGGGTGGAGGAATGTTAAAAAAGAGATGATTCAAATGTTAATTGCCCTTCCGCCCAAGAATTGGTCAAAACCTGTAGCATTGATCATTATCCTGTGAGAATACAGTGCGATGGTGACATAGATTTAACAGGTGATTTCGTTGTTAAGTCAGCCATGGGAAAATCTTTCGATGCTTTTAGAAAAATACTTCAAGAACAAAAATTGGATGCTTATTTTAGGGAAAGCTGCTTTGGGCAATATCTTGATTTATCGGAGGACAACAATGCTCGTTTCTAGATGAAAATGGTATACGATCTTGTCAATCGTAGGTTTATGTATGAAAACAAAGATAAGATGGATGAGGTGTGGATAAATTACTGTGGCATGCCTGTTTGTTTTTCTTGGAAGGAGTTTGTCATAGTTATTGGACTAAAATGTTATTCTCCTTCTCCTTCTCAAATTATACCTATCCTAACCCAAAAAAGCACCCCGCACACCTAAAAAGGCAAAGACAAGCCGAGTGATCATGATGACCTGGTGTCTATTGTTGGTCCAAGCTTCAAAAATAAAAATTTGCTAGAAGTGATGAAAGGTAAAGGACTCTCAACAAAGCACAAGCAATCATTGTGCTTGGTTTTGTTTGTACATAATATTTTTTGGGCAAGAGACGTTAACAATAACATAAGCCTCGGTTTAATAAATCTCTCTGAGGATCTTGAGGTGTTTAAAAACTATCCTTGGGGTTATGAAAGCTTCAAAATGACTGTTATATATTTGTTAAATCCTTTAATGCCAAAGACAGTCAACTTACATAGCTTTTTATGGCCTTTAGGGTAAAATTTCTTTTATCATGATATGATTTTTTTTAATTTAATAATACTTTTGATTTATTGGCGTTATGTTATAGGCTTGGGCATTTGAAGCCATTCCTTATTTGTGACAACAAGTGAACTACCTGGAAGAAGTTTTCTGTCCAAGAATCCTGAGATGGTTGTCGGCCAAAACTAATAAAAATGTAAAATTTCTTGATATTTTCACTCCCCCGAAGGAAGCAGTAAGTCCAATTCTAATCAAGTTTTTTGTTTTAATTAATGATTATTTTAAATAATTTCATCATCCTTCTAATATATGCAATGATTTATTTTAGATATCCATGTCTTGTTTCGACCAACCGAGAGTTGAAGATGCCATTTTTCTTACTTTATAGTCTGTGCAAACTTTGGTCGTTGATGGAATAAAATTGTAATTGATTGGAGCAACAACCATCACAAGAAAAACAATTTTGGAGGGTGGGCCTATTGCTGTTGATAATAGTAGTGGTAGTGGTAGTGGTAGTGGTGCTGTTGTTGGGGATAATGGTGCTCCTCTTACAATTTTTGAAACAACAAGCCATTATGATTATAATCATACTGGTTGTACAGTTTTTTCTCTAAATTTTGCCACATCTAGCGAATGTTCTGCATGCAAATGTCAAGACTTCAAGGAGAAACATGATGGAGTGATTAATGTTATTAATGCACTAACTGCTTCTGTAAAGAAAATGATATCTAAGAGGGGTGTCATTCCATTAAAGAGGATTTCATATCCATACACCCCACTAGAGATCAAGGTGGGTAAAAGGAGAAGGAAAGATATTTTCAACGCATCATCAAGCATCGAAAAAAAAAAATAGCAACGCCTCTGTCTTTGTCTTGCAAAGTTGTTCAGTGTGCAAGGGCCACAGGAGAGCAGCATGAGCTGAAGAAGGTGAATGTACATCATCTATTCCAATAAATGAATAGGCACATATCTGTTTCAACAAATGATACATCTACTGAAAATTATCAAACAAATATACATCTTTTGCAACTGTTGTCTAGCCTGTTGCATTAGATGCGTTATTTGTTGCAACAGATGAGTCTTATGTTGCAACAGATGGGTCATCTATTTGAAATTATTGTACTGCTCTGATTTATCTATTTGAATTTGTCCCAACAGATGATCCATTTGTTGCAACATAAGACTCATCTATTGCAACAGATGGACAATCTGTTATATATTTGTAATTAGCATTGATAATTCTTGCTTTCTAGGTGGATGTCACAGTAGAAGCTACTACTGAAGAGCATAATGTCATACTTGATAATCCATTAACTGCTTCCAAAGAAGAAGAAAAAGTGGAGCCTAACAATTCGGGAGAACGGAAGAATTACCCGTTTGAAGGATTTAACATCTCAGACGAGGCTAAAAAAAAAACTAACACAATTGATCAACGACTATTTGGAATGGATTGCCGATGAGCTATTAAAGCATTATGCCGGTAGGTACATAACTTAATTTTAAAGATATTGGTTTATATAATTCTTGTTGTAAGAACATGACATTAACACATACAAATCATCATGTAGAAAATAAAATAACGAACACTACAAAGTGAATGAATCGAGTCTTGATTTTAATATGTTCGACTTTGTTATTTCACATCCCAAAATAAAGAATTGATTCTATTAGATGTCACAACCCCAAACTTGCTGGAATGATGAGGTTTAAATGCCATACATATTACTATTAATTAATACTTTATTTAATTGCATCTGCATATTAATTTTTTCATCACGTAATATGAAATATTTGATAATATGTGCAACATATCGATGCCATTTTTTACTACCTCCAAAAGAAGGTCAAGTTGTAAACACAAGAATAATACAAATACACGACAGACAATTATTTGTACAAAGTTTACATCAATAATGCCTACGATAGGTATTGTCAACAATAACTGAAAGTATCCTGAAATGAGGAATGCTTAATCAACATCATCAAAGGTTTTAGCATTCCAGCTGGCTTACCTTGGCTTTTAGTTGACTAAGTGTACATCCCAATCAATAGTGGTGATGAATTCCATTGGGTGTTCGCTGTCGTCATTCTAAAAGAGAGGTGCATCCAAGTTTATGACTCGATGTCGCAAATGAGACATTTCAGGCCGTCGTCTGAGATACAGAAGCTGGCTAAATATTTCCTACTTACCTTGATATGAGTGGCTTTTTAGACCAAAAGGTTCATACTGATTGGTCGACGATTGAAGCATGCCGGGATAAAATGGGTAATCTATTTGATGTACAATATTTTGAAGGAATTGGTCAACAAACCATTGGTAGCCTGTAAGTTTAAGTGTCATGGTTTAGTTTCATTTTACAAACTTCACAATGTTTGCATGAACTACAAGATATGAATTATCTATTTTTATAAAACGCACGGATTGCGGTCTTTTTGTTGCTGCGTACGCCGAGTATTTGAGAGATGAATATTAAGTAACTAATGATGGAATTAATACCGGATTACTCCACAAAAGATACGCCGCTCTTTATTGGAAAAATGGAGAAGCGAAAGCTCCGAAGCCGTACGCAAGCGACATTAAATATCCACGACGACCAAAGCCAAATTTTGTAGCACCGGATGAAGAAAAACTTGTCCATATTGAGTAGATATTTATAGCTTGAGTCCGTCAATGTAATAACCTATCCTCCTTGGTTTAACTTGTTGATTTATTTGTAAAGTAGATCATTTGTACCCATAATTTGTTTTACATTTCATTTATTTGTTGAGTTATTTATGTAATTTTCGAAGGCTTCAATTTATTTTATGTTGTCTATGAATATAATTTAATCCTTAGTTTAGAACATGTTAATTGAAATGAAATACTAGATTCAAATATCGCAACAGATAATACATTTGCTGCAATAGATGACATATCTTATCAAATAGATTTAGACATATGTTTCAACATGAGATGCAACACATAGGTCGTCTGCTGGAAATTATATAACATGTCTTCCTACTTTCTTGATTTGTTCCAACAGATTACCTATCAGTTGCAATAGATAGATTATATGTTGCAACCGATTGGATATCTATTGCTACAGACAGACTAGGAAACATTTGCATAATGTAACAAATGACCAACTTATTGCAACAGATAATCAATCTATCACAACAGTTACTATATCTATTACAACAGATATACTATCTGTTGCATTATAAAAATTCAAGTTTCACCAGACATAAAAATTATTGCCACTACATGTAAAGAGAGGTGGCTTGAAATAAAAAAGTTATTATCATGTTCGTCTCTGTCTTTGTACATATTCTTTTTTATACACGGGCTCCAACTATTTAGTTAGGTCATCTACTAGAAATTATATAACAGGTCTTCCTACTTTCTTAATTTGTTCCAACATATTACCTATCAGTTGCAACAGATAGATTGTGTGTTGCAATAGATTGTATATCTGGTGCGACAGACAGACTGGAAAACAACTGCATAATGCAATAGATGACCAACCTATTCCAACAGATAATTAATCTGTCACAATAGGTGTTATATCTATTACAATTGATATAAAATCTGTTGTATTATGAAAATTCAACTTGGCCAGACATAAAAATTATTGCCACTACATGTAAAGTGAAGTGGCTTGAAATGAAAATTTGTTACCATGTTCGTTTCTGTCTTTGTACATATTCTTATTTATAAACAGGCTCCAACCATTTAGTTAGTAACCCATAAGCCCAGAATCATTGCATCTTTCCTATAACGGCATCGCACATTTTGGTCATTTGTGTACTGGTCAACAAACACTCGATGTATGCAAGCGAGTACGGCCCGTACGCTGCACCGGTTCTATTTTTTTGAACCTGGATGTTCTGATTTCGACCTTCAAAAATCCATGATTCTTTCCTCAAGATTTTCGCCGGCAAATGATCCATCAACTTACTCTGCGTCAATAACTTCAAGAATGGCTACAACTGGGTTAAAAACGTATCCTCGCTGAAGACAGGTAAGTTGCAATCATAAACCTTAATCTTTCCCTCATAGAGTAGTCTCTCAAAATTGAGAAAATGTTTGACTTTCACATTCATGACTGCAAGGACTCTTTTTGCCTTGGTCCAGCTCTTGCTGTGTGGATATGGACTCTTCCTTTTAATTTATTTAATCACGTCTTCATCCCATTGGAACATAGAAACTATCTTATGAAATCTCCAGCCACCAGAATTAGCTAGCTTACGGAGATCATCGTACCTATCCTCAAAATTATTGTAGAAGTTGAGGTCCATTACCCTATCGATAGCATCATAAGCATCTGGGTACGCTAATTGTCTGCCCCTCATGAGGCAGAGAATTTCATCAACATACTGTGGTATAAGAAGATAATTTTTAAATAGGTTAGTAATTGTAAAGAATAAAAACATAGAGAAAGGAATCTGTTGTAGAGGGTTCTTCACAAATTACCCAGCTAACGCAACCTATGCAACAAATGTGTATTATGTTGCAACAGAATTCCAAGCTTTTGCAACAGATTACACATCTGCTGCGTAAATTCTTCTCCATGGAGTAGATTAGAAGGCTAGGTTAGAAAAAGTAAACTTACATTGTCCTCGTACCACTCACCCATATTTGTCATATTCGTGAAGTATTTGGCGGCTAATGAATGCATAGTGCATTCTTTTTGAACCTCCGTCTTGTCATACATGATTTCTTCTAGTTTCTTATTTTTCTTCTTGCCAAGTGTTGCAAATATGCCCGCCTTTTCAACGGCCACTGAACTTCAACGACTCTTAGAGCGAGAGGAGTTACAATTTTTGTTATTTTCAGAACAAAGAGAGGTTATCTAATATTTCTTCTCTTCCTCCTAACTACCACTTTAGGAGTGTATGGCTCCCTTACCTTGTTGGATGGTATGACACCCCTCCTGGATTTCAACTCCTCGGAAGCTTCAGCAATAGCCTCTAGCTTTTCAAGGAGTTTATCCTCTCTGTCCTTGCACACTTTGTATTTGCAATGAGAACATGGGGGTGAAAAGGGGTGAGAAGGACCGCTGTAAGGATGGGAGGGACCGGTGTAGGGGTGAGAGGGACCTGTGCAAGGAGTGTTTTAAAATGTATTTATTTTTTACTGAGCACCAACATGCCCATAGTCACGACTGGTAGCAGCAGCAATATCAGGATGGCTGCCACCATCATCAACAACTCCACTAGCAACACCCCCAGAAGAAGCACCCGGATTTGTTGTAGTTTGAGGTTGGTCATGAAGAGCTTCAACATTAGGCTGACCTTGCCTAACTACTCTTAATATGGACGTTTCTCTAACAAATTCCTTCTGTATTAACTCCACCATTGGGTTTTCTTTTGTATCAACAAGACCTAGAGTAAGAAATGAAGTCATCCCCAACTCATCAATTGTAGATACGATCCAAGGAAGCACAACCTATAAAAAAGGACAGGAGATATTTAAACCATATAATAATAATTTACAGTTAGTTGGGTTACATGTTAACACAACCAACTTATGTAACTGACGATCTAGCTACCGCAACAGCTGATCTGTATGTCGTAATAGATTTACAATATGTTGCATCAACTTACCCATCTGTTGCATAATTTACAGTAGATGGGTAATTTATTGAGTTAGGTTTAGAGAACCAGAGCAACGGATTATTAATCTATTGTGAAATATGGATCATCTATTGCAATAGATTACCCATTTATTGGACCAATTGCTGTGATAGGAAATCTATTACAATAGATGACTCATCTGTCGAAATAGATGAAACATATGTTTTAATATCTTTCTTTGAGGAAAATTATTTTAGTTGACAGAAGAGGTACTGCATCATCCAAAGGGTTAAATAGATCAGCCTCCTCCTCTTTAATATTTTTTTTCCTGCCTGTAATACCCCGAGAGTACACCCTAGGTATCATACGGTGCTTACAATCTTGAGGGACCACAAGCTAACCCATGAGCTGCTACCTGTTGTGAGCATTGAACATCATAGTTATAAACGCGGAAGAATAACTTATATGCCATAAGGTTTTAATAACTGAATTATGAATCTGAAAAAAGTAGCAATCTGAATCTGATAAAAAATTAAAATATGAGATAAACTGAATAACTAACTGTAGTGTCTAAAAAGCCTCAAAACTGAATAACTGTGAGTTGATGGGATAGGCCCCAACTAACTCTGCTAACTACTGATATAAACATATAAAGTAAAATAATCTATCCTTGAAATATGAGGACTCACCACTAGTACTGTTGAGAGTTTAAAATGTTTAAGCGCAATTAGGGAACTGAAAGTTTAAAATGCAAGCTGCAATCTGAAGATCCCTATTTTAATCCTTGACGCGACGCACCACTATCGCGCCAAGCCACTGGAAAAGGGATTATTGGGAAACTGAATGATGGTGCGATGCGGTAAGATTGCGGTCCTTTACTGGAATGCTATTTTGGCCACCTCTGCGATGCGCCATAATTGTATAGGCTTGCTGGAAATTGCCAAACGTGAACATGCATTTATGATGTATGGAATACATGACTGAGCTAATTTTTAAATGCACGACTGACATGAACTTGATGTGCAACTGAAACTGAGCATGATAGAGAGAAATCTTAAAAAGATTAGTACCTTAAACCGAATCTGAATTTGCAGAGAAAAAATGAGGGTACTTGGTCAGAATATCTGCTTCTGCTTCCCAAGCGGTTCCCTTAATGGACTGATTCCGCCAAAGAACTTTGACTAGTGGAACCTCTTTGTTCCTTAGTCTACTAACTTGATGATTAAGAATTTCAACTGGAACTTCCTCATAGGAAAGACTATTCTGAACATCTATACTTTCTAATGGAACAACTACTGCTGGATCACCAAAACACTTCTTCAATAATGAGATATGGACCACTGGGTGTACTGAAGCTATATTTGAAGGCAACTCAAGCTCGTAACCTACCTTTCCAAAATGACTGAGAATTCTAAAGGGACCTAAATATTAGGGACTTAGTTTCCCTTTCTTACCAAATCTTTTCACTCCCTTCATGGGAGAGATTTTCAAGTACATGAAATCACCAACCTCAAACTCAAGATCCTTTCTTCTCATATCTGCATATGATTTTTGTCAACTTTGAGCTGTTCTAAGCCTCTCTCCTATAAATTGAACCTTCTCTAAAGTATTAAATACCAAGTCAGGCCCTACTACTGTGGCCTCACCCACTTTAAGACAACCAATTAGAGATCTACATCTCCTACCATAGAGGGCCTTAAATGGAGCCATCTGAATACTAGAATGATAGTTGTTATTATATGGGAATTCAATCAAAGGCAAGTAGTTATCCCAACTACCTTTAAAATCACCTACGCATGCTCTCAACATATCATTAAGAGTCTGAATGGTCCTATCTACTTGACCATCTGTCTGAGGGTGGAAGGCTGTACTGAGGTGGACTTGGGTACCAAGATCCTTTTGAAATGCTTTCCAGAAATAAGAAGTAAACTGGGTACCTCTATCTGAGATGATAGATAAGGGAACACCGTGCAACCTAACCAATACTCTGAGATAGAGTTTGGCATATTCCTCGATCGAATAAGAGGTATGGACTGGCAAGAAATGAGCTGATTTAGTCATCCTATCTACGATGACCCAAATAGAATCGTGCTGATTATGGGTATGGGGAAAACTTGTTACAAATACTATGTTCACTTCTTTCCATTTCCAAATGGAAATACTGAACTCCTGCATATACCCAATAGGATTTTGGTGCTCAATCTTAACCTGCTAGCATGTAGAGCACTTATCTATGAACTTTTCGATATCTCTCTTCATCCTACTCCGCCAATAAATCTCTCGTAAATCATGGTACATCTTAATGGCCCCTGGAATAATTGAGTAACGTGCACCATGCCCTTCTGCAAGAATTCGTTGCCTTAAATCATCTACACCAGGCACACATAGCCGGCCCTAACAATGCAACACACCATCTCCCCTTAGGAGAAAACCTCCACTTTCTAATCACTAACTGATTCTTTCAACTTAATTAGACTGGGATCTTTATCCTATTTTTCCTTCACATCGAAAACTAGGGATGATTATGAACTACTCTGCACCCATACACTACCTTCTACTGAATCAACTCAGTGGACCCCTAGTCTGGCAAGCTGATGAACTTCCTGAGCTAACTTCTTCTTACCATCCTCAACATGAAACACTACCCATAGAAAACATATTGATAGCATCAACTAATACATTGGCCTTGCTCGAATGATACAGAACACTCATGTCATAATCTTTTAATAACTCTAACCACCTCATCTGACATAAATTCAAGTCTTTCTGAGAGAACACATAGTAAAGGCTTTTGTGATCTGTGAACACATCCACACACACCCCATATAAGTAATTCCTCATAATCTTTAAGGCAAACACTACAACTGCTAACTTAATATCATGGGTAGGGTAATTATATCATGGGGTTTAAGTTTTCTGGAGGCATAGGCTATAACCTTACCTCTCTGCATGAGGACACAACCCAAACCAACTCTGGATGCATCACAGTACACAAAAAACCCATCTAGTCCATCTGATAAAGTAAGAACTGGGACTGAGGTGAGTTGAGTCTTAAACTCCTGAAAAATCTACTCGTAGGAATCTGACCACTGAAACTTGACTCTTTTCTGAATCAATATGGATATGGGGGATGCAATATAAGAAAATCCTTTAACAAACTAACGGTAATAGCTATCTAAACCCAAGAAACTCCTGATATCTAATGGAGAGATATGTCTAGGCCAATTTCTCACTGCCTCGATCTTTTGAGGATCAACTCTAATGCCATCACCAGTAATAATATGGCCAAGGTCAGCTACTGATCTTATCTAGAATTCACACTTACTGAATTTAGCAAACAACTAGTGAGCTTTAAGAGTTTGTAACACTATTCTGAGATGGTCTGCATGATCATTTTCACTACGGGAGTAAACATGAATGTCATCGATGAAGACTATAATGAATCTGTCCAAGTACTAATTGAACACTCGGTTCATCAAGTCTATAAAGGTTTTTAGCGCATTCGTGATACCAAAGGACATGACTATAAATTCGAAGTAACTATACCAAGTTCGAAAAGCTATTTTTAAAATGTTACATTCCTTGACCCTGAGGTCTATCTTGGAAAAGTAGTTGGCATCCTGAAGTTTGTTAAACAAGTCATCGATTTTAGGAAGTGGATATTTATTCTTGATTGTGACTTTGTTCAACTGATGGTAGTCTCTGTACATTCAGAGAGAATCATCTTTCTTATGCACGAATAAAACTGGTGCATTCCACGGGGAGATACTGGGTCTGATAAATCTCTAACCTAAGAGATCCTTTAACCGTTCTTTCAATTCTTTGAGTTCAGCTAGAGCCATCCTATATGGTAGAATAGATATGGGTTGATTGTCTAGGAAAAGGTCTATTCCAAAGTCGATTTCCCTTTTGGGAGGAAATCCGAAAAGATCTTCAGGGAACACATCTGGAAATTCTATCACTACAAAAACTGACTCAAGAGTTGGAGTTTCCAAGCTAGAGTATTTGACTCGCATAAAATGGTAGACACATCCATTAATTATCATCTTTATCGCTCTAAGGTAAGGAATCAACTGACCCCTAAAAGCTGTGGTATAACCCCTCAATTCAAGGACTAGTTTATTTGGGAATTGAAAATAAACTATTCTGTTTCTACAATCAGCTGAGGCATAGCATGAGTGGAGCCAATCCATGCCAAGAATGATGTCAAAATTCATTATCTCTAACTCTACGCGATCAACTAAGGTAACTTTCTAATATATTTTGATCGGACAGTTCCGGTATACCTGTCTGGATACAATGTAAACACCTATGGGTAGACACTGAAAAGAGCTCTTCTAGAGTTTCGGGGCAGACTCCTAAATTGACGGCTATATATAGAGTTATAAAAGAAAGAGAAGCTCCAGGGTCTAGTAAATCATGAACATGTAAGTGAAATACCTGCAACATACCAGTAACTACGTCAGGACAATTTTCTTGATTATGGCAGGACTGAAGAGCATATAACTTATTTGGACACTGACCATTGGTAGCACTGGAAGCGGCACCCTACTGAGTCAGGCAACCAACTGGGACGGACGACTGATGGGGCTGGCCCTATTGGCGCAACTCCCTACCTTTCTGAGCAACTACCCGACACTCCCAAATCCAATGGCCTGGCTTGACATACTCGAAGCACACATCACTGTCGGCTCTACACTCACCCTGATGGTGTTTGCCATATTTCTGACATAGAGGATTCATACAGGAACAGTTAACACTACCTTGGGACTTAGATCCTGCTGCCCTATTTTGATTATCATTTTTGAATTTGGGTACTGGGGCACTAGTTGAAGAGTGTGCTGGGGCTGAAGACCTTTGGTAAGACTGAGGACGGTTACCACCTTCTGAACTTAGCTGGTTAAAATTAAAACTACCCTTCCTAGATTTCTTATTTCCACTCTCCTACTTCTTAATCTTCTGCTTCTCAATTTTTGAGCATGGACCATCAACCTAGACAAGTCCATATCCCTAATCAACATTGTGGTCCTGCACTCCTTACCACATTATTAGATACGTCATACACAAACTTAATCATCTTGGATCCACTGTCAACTACTACATGAGGAGAATATCTAGCTAACTGAATAAACTTGAGGGAATACTCCTTTACGCTTATGCTACCCTACCTCAACTTCATAAATTCTAACACCTTGGCCTCTCTCAACTCTAATAGGAAGAATCTGTCGAAGAAAGTTGCGGCAAACTCTTCCCATTCTACAGGCCCCAACTAACTCTGCTAACTACTGAAATAAATACATAAAGTAAAATAATATATACTCAAAATTAAGGATTGACCAATTGTACTACTAAGAGTCTGAAATGTCTAAGTAAAATCTGAGAACTGAGCATCAGTACCTATGATATAATACGTCATAGGGCAAAAAAAGGTATACGATCAGTACTTTGAATGTACTGGTATGCTAAATAAGGTAGGCTGATATGCATGGTTTCATGAACAGGAATAATAAATTATTTGAATATACGTGTAAAGCATAGAGTACTAAATAGAAGCATTAAATCTGTAGATACTGGAAATATGAGAAATCAGTAAATACTATATATGCATGAAGGTCTATAAATACTGAAGATACGTGAAAATCTGTAGATACTGAGGATGCATATCTATTTAATTTGAGGAATGATAACATCAAAACATAAAGAATTGAATAACAACAATAATTTCATTGAAACATGGTATAAAAATCAATATTCATGGAAGTTCATGGAGACTCATAGTTTAAAATCACAATTTAATATCATGAATCTTGAAAAGATGATAACTTTTGAAACTAAAGTGAGTACTTGGACTCCATGGGTGAAAGGAACCCATGAATAAACATCTAACATACCTGAGTTAATGAATTTGGAAGGATTGATGGTGAGTTCTTGAGATCTGGCCTTGAATTTGAGAGCTAGGGTTTCTTGTTCTTGAAAAGAGGATCTGTAATTTGAGAGAAATTGAATAATGATGAGTATTTAGGCCAATTAGGGGTTAAATTTTGTGTTTAGGATGAGTTTAGGGCTTCGAAAAAAGACCCAAATACCCTTAAACAAATTTAAAAACACAAATTGGAAACTGAAAATCCCTAATTTTTGGCCTTGACGCGATGCGCCACTATCGCGCCAAGCCACTGAAAAAGGGACAATTAGAAAACTAGATGATGACGTAACGTGGTAAGACTGCGGTCCTTCACTTGAATGCCATTTTGGCCACCTCCACGATGCGCCATAGGTGCGAAGGCTCACTGGAAATTACCAAATGTGAACTAGGTCCTTGGCACGATGTCCAACATCGTGGTACCATACTAAAACCTAACAATTATTATTTAGACTGGCTTTGCGGTGCGCTAAGAGTCAAAATTACGGTGTTTAATGATTGAAACTTAAAATAGCCATAACTTCTTATCCGGTTGTTGAATTTGGGCGAATTTTATTCACTGGAAAGCTATTTGAATATTCTATGCAATGACAGGCTCTGAACTAAAAAATAATGAGTATTTTGAAAATTTTATATATGAATACTCGTGTGTTAGGGCTTAAATTATGCTAGGGAAATATGGGGTATTACAATATCTCCCCCCTGAGATCATTCATTCTCAAATGAGACTGGTTAAGCTGAGGAAAAATTAGTGGACTGGGCTAACACACTGAACATGCATATCTGATACATGGAATGCATGACTGAACTGATTTGTAAATGCACGACTAACATAAATATGATGTGCAGCTGAAACTGAGCATGATAGAGAGAAATCTTAAGACGATTAGTACCTTAAACTGAATCTGAATTTGCAAAGAAAAGATGAAGGTACTTGGTCTGCATATCTATTTCTGCTTCCCAAGTGGGTCCCTCAATAAACTAATTCCGCCAAAGAACTTTGACTAGTGGAACCTCTTTGTTTCTTAGTCTACGAACTTGATGATCAAGAATTTTGACTGGAACTTCCTCATAGGAAAGACTGTTCTGAACATCTACACTTTCTAAGGGAAAAACTACAGCTGGATCACCAAAAAACTTCTTCAACAATGAGATATGGAACACTGGGTGTACTATAGCTAGATCTGAAGGTAACTCAAGCTCGTAAGCTACCTTTATGAAATGACTGAGAATTCTGAAGGGACCTACATATCGGGGACGTAGTTTCCCTTTCTTGCCAAATATTTTCACTCCCTTCATGGGAGAGATTTTCAAGTACACCAAATCACCGACCTCAAACTTGAGATCCTTTATCCTCATATCCGTATATAATTTCTTTCAGCTCTGGACTCTTCTAAGACTTTCTCCAATCAATTGAACCTTCTCTAAGGAATCAAACATCAAGCCATGCGCTAATAGTACGGCCTCACTCACTTTAAACCAACCAATTAGAGATGTACATCTCCTACTATAGAGAACCTCAAATGGAGCCATCTGAATACTGGAATGGTAGCTTTTATTTTATGCAAATTCAATCAAAGGTAAGTGGTCATCCCAACTACCTTTAATATCAATTAATCATGCTCTCAACATATCTTTAAGAGTCTGAATGGTCCTTTCTGCTTGACCATCTTTCTGAGGGTGGAAGGTTGTACTGAGGTGCACTTGGGTAACAAGACCCTTTTGGAATGCTTTCCAGAAATGAGAGGTAAACTGGGTACCTCTATCCGAGATGATAGATAAGGGAACACCGTGCAACCTAACCAACTCTCTGAGATAGAGTTTAGCATAGTCCTCGACTGAATAAGAGGTATAGACTGGCAAGAAATAAGCTGATTTGGTCATCCTATCTACGATGACCCAAATAGAATAATATTGATGACGGGTACGGGGAAAACCTGTCGCAAAATCCATGTTCACTTCTTCCCATTTCTAAGTGAGAATACTGAATTCCAACATAGATCCACTAGGATTTTGGTGCTCAATCCTAACCTGCTGGTATGTAGAGCACTTAGCTACGAACTCTATGATATCCCTCTTCATCCCACTCCACCAATAGATCTCCTGCAAATTATGGTACATCTTAGTGGCCCCTGGATGAATTGAGCAATGCACACCATGCGCTTCTGCAAAAACTTGTTGCCTCAAATTATATACACCAGTCATACATAGCCGACCCTAACAATGCATCACACCATCTCCCCCTTTGGAGAAAACTTCCACTTTCTTATCTCTAATTGATTCTTTCAACTTAACTTGACTGGGATCTCTATCCTTCTTTTCCTTCACCACAAAAACTAAGGACGATTATGAACTACTTTGCACCCATACACTACCTTCTGCTGAATCAAATAATGTACTCTTAGTTGGGCAAGTTGATGAACTTCCTAAGCTAACTTCTTCTTACCATTCTCAACATTTGCAATACTACCCATAGATAACCTACTGAGAGCATCATCCACTACATTGTCTTTTCTCGAATGAGACTGATCACTCATCTCATAGTCCTTTGATAACTTTAACCACCTTCTCTGACATAAATTCAAGTCTTTATGAGAGAACACATACTAAAGGCTTTTGTTATCTGTGAATAAATCCACATGGACCCCATACAAGTAATTCCTTCAAATCTTCAAGGCAAACACTACAGTTGCTAACTCAAGATCTTGAGTAGGGTAATTTTTCTTATGAGGTTTAAGTTATCTGGAGGCATAGACTATAACCTTACCTCTCTACATGAGGAAACAACCCAAACCTACTCTAGATGCATCACAGTACACAACAAACCTATCTGAGCAATCTAGCAAAGTAAGAACTGGGGCTAATGTGAGTCGAATCTTCAACTCCTGAAAACTCTACTCGCAGAAATTCGTCCACTGAAACCTAACTCTATTCTGAGTCAATCTGGATATGGGGGATACAATATAAGAAAACCCTTCAACAAATCGACAGTAATAGACAGCTAAACCCAAGAAACTCTTAATATCTAATGGAGAGATGGGTCTAGGCCAGTTTCTCACCATATTCGTCTTTTAAGGATCAACTCTAATGCCATCACCAAAAATAATATGGCCAAGTTTAGCTATTGATCTTTGCCAGAATTCACACTTACTAAATTTAGTGAACAACTGGTGAGCTCTAAGAGTTTGTAACACTATTCTGAGATGGTCCACATGATCATTTTTGCTATAAAAGTAAACAAGAATGTCATCGATGAAGACTATAACGAACATGTCCAAGTACTGCTTAAACACTTAGTTCATCAAGTCCATGAAGGCTGCTGGGGCATTCGTGAGACCAAAGGACATGAATAGAAATTTGAAGTGACCATATCGAGTTCAGAAAGCTATTTTTTGAATTTCACATTCCCTAACCCTTAGCTAATCATAGCCTGATTTGTGTTCTATCTTGGAAAAGTAGCTGGCACCCTAAAGTTGGTCAAAAAAGTCATTGATTCTAGGAAGTAGATCTTTATTATTGACTGTGACTTCATTCAACTGACGGTAGTCTATGCACATTCTGAGAGAATCGTCTTTCTTTTGCACGAATAGAACTGGTGCACCCCACGTGGATATGCTAGGTCTGATAAATCCCTTATCTAGGAGATCCTTCAACTGTTATTTTAATTCTTTAAGTTTAGCTAGATCCATCCTGTATGACGAAATAGATATGGGTTGAGTGTCTGGGAAAAGTTCTATTCCGAAGTTGATTTCCCTTTCGAGAGAAACTATGAAAAGATCTTCAGGGAACACATCAAGAAATTCCCACACTACAGAAAATAACTCAAGAGTTAGAGTTTCTGAGCTAGAGTCTTTGACTCACACTAGATGGTAGACACGTCCCTTAGATATCATCTTTCTCTCTCTTAAGTATGAAATCAACTGAACTCTAAGAGCTATGGTACTACCCCTCCATTCAAGGACTGGTTCATTTGGGAACTGAAAATACACTATTCTGTTTCTTCAATCAATTGAGGCATAACATGAGTGAAGCCAATCTATGCCGAGAATGACGTCAAAATCCATCATCTCTTACTCCACGAGATCAATTGGGGTAAATTTCTGAGATATTATGGTCGGATAGTTTCGGTATACCTGTCTGGCTATAATGGAAACATCTACGGGTAGACCCTGAAAAGTGCTCTGCTAGATTTTCAAGATAGACTCCTAAATTGATGGTTATATTTAGAGTTACAAAAGAAAGACAAGCTCCAGGGTCTAGTAAAGCATGAACATGTAAGTGAAATCCCTGCAATGTACCAGTAACTATGTCAAGAGAATTTTTCTAATCTTGGCAGAACTGAAGAGCATATAACCTGTTCGGACACTGACTACTGGTAGCACTTAAAGCGGTACCTTGCTGAGTTGGGAGATCGACTGGGACTGACGACTGATGGGACTGGCCCTGTTGGTGTAACTCCCTACCTTTTTTAGCAACCACCCGACACTCCCAAATCCGATGGCCTGGATTGCCACACTCAAAGAACACATCACTACCTGCTCTACACTCACCCTGATGGTGTCGGCATATTTTTGACATAGAGGATGCGTACCGGCACAGTTAAGGGGGGTGCGGATAACTAGTTTATATAAAATAGATTTATTATATCTAATGAATCTATTCTTTTTTGTGCGTGGATATTTCTTAGATTTTGTTTCAATATTTTTTAATAATTTATTCCTTTTGTAAGATGTATCCATTGATTTATTTGGTTTATTATTTTATCCCGTAGTAACTGTAGAGTTACAAATTTCTGTATAATAATTTATCCTATCTGTACTGTAGTATATATCTAATTCTAGATTTTCTATGTTATTTATTATCTTGTGTTGTTCTTCTCGTAGTGAGTTTTTTAAATTATATAAACTATCACATGTACTTTTTTCTAAATCTTCTAAGGTTTTTTCTATCCATATTAACTTTTCTTTTAGATTTTCCATTATTTTTCTAATTCGGTTTCTATAATTAATTTCATTATTTAGATTATCTTGGTTTTCTCTAGTTTTTCTAATATATTCTAACATCCTTGATCTGAATAATATCCTTCTGGGTAAATTTCTTCGTATAACTGTTCTAGCCAATTTATGGTTTCAATTTCGTAGTTTATTACTTTTTCTAATATTATTTTCTTAATATCTATAATTTCTATATCTTTAAGTATATATAAGATTAAAACTTTAAGATAGTCTAAATGATCTATTTTCTAAAATTGATATTTTATAGTTGTTTGTTTTAGCCTTAGTAGTTTTTGCATATTTTTATTAAGAGATTTATTTTTATTCTCCATGTATTTGTCTATATTTGTTTTCATCCGTTTTTCTAGTAACTGTATATTTCGTATATCTTTTTCTAAAAATTCTATGTAATTTATCATGATAAGTATTTATAAGAGTAGTTAGATAGACATGGTATATAATTTACTCTAGCCATGTAACATTTACCAAATGCTTTTTCTAATATAATTTTTCTTATATCTGCTACTTTTATATCACTAAGTGCATATAAAATAAGTATTTTAAATTTATCTACCATCACATCAGATAAATTATCATTCATTTTCATAAAATTGTTTTTTTCAAAATATTCCCTTCAACCATGTAATAACAAAATATGGTCATCTTAGATTACTATATACTAGATTATTCTTAAATAACATGTTCTTCGGTCACTATTAGCATGGTAATTTGGATACTTTTACCCTTAAACAGCGCCTCGACTCTGGTTACTCCCCGCCACGGCTTCCTGCCTCATTGGTTTCACCTTTAGGATGGCATAGTTCTTAGAGATTTTTCTCCGTTTCCACTTTGCTAATAAACTTCTTAACATATTATTCTTCGAATAATTCTACTATAAAGTAACTAATATGAATTTATTTTATCATATCATGATTGTTGGGAACTATGAATTTAGCTATTCATAATCATAAATAGATATACCTGTTCGGGTAGCTTTGATATTTCTGAAGTTTGTTCCTCCATAACTTTTTCCATTGAAGTATGTATGTTTAATTAACTGGGCAAAATATTTTTTATGGAATGGAGAGAGTATTTGCTTTAACGTGAGAAGGCTTGCCTTGCAATGCCTTCTGCTTTCTTTATTTATAGAATGAACTTTACAAAATTCTTTACAAATTTTACAATCCTACGTAAAAGCTAGAAAACAAAAAAGCCTTAAAAGTCTTAAAGGCTATACATTGGCTACCTAAAAGTCTATGTAGCCTTAACTGATCCTAAAGTCTACATAAGAACCTAAAAGTCTATGAAAAAATAGTAACTTACAATAATTTTAAAGACTTTTACGTAAATAAAATCTGTACAATGAATATCTTATCTCCGTTGATTTTGTCGTATCTGCCATATCTCCATTATTGCTTCCTATCTTATCTTTCAGCTGTCATCTCGTCTTCTTGATTTTTTATTCTAGATGTACTTCTGGAATAATATTATCTTCTTCATTACACCTCGAACATTGGTGATCTGGATATTTATGTCCAATTATTTTACAATATCTTGTTAGTAATCCATCAGAAATAAATCCTTTTTTAATAGCTCGTGCAGTGGATTGTTTCTCTGGGTTGAGTAGTGTCATTATCCATTGTCTTACATCCTCCATATCTGTTGGTCGTAGCTCTTTTGAATTTGAGTAAATCATTTGGTGATCTCTCGAGTAGTAGCTCCATATTGGATTTCCATTAGTATAGTTATTTGCTAGTTCTTGTATAATCGTAGATAGTCCAATAAGTCTTTTATTTGCATAGAATTCTGGTATCTCAATTCTAGGTATCTTCGGTTGCTGTGCAATATCTTCTGGTATAATCATATCTCTAGTTAATCCTATCTTTACGACTTGTATAACTGGTTTTATCTCGTCATATAATATCTCCGCGGGTGCAGTATAACACTTTATGTAAAATAGAGTGCCTTTCGTTATTCTTTTATAGGTAGTGAATATCTTGTATAATTCTTCCATAACTGTCAATTCTTCTCCGTCTTGGGTGTATATAGTGTTCAGTAGTCCGTAGTCAAAACAAGTTTTTACTAAGCTTGAGTTAGTTTTTGGTAGTGCGATTAGCTTGTTGTATCTTCGTAATTTTTGGGTTATATAGTTGGTGTTTGTTTCTTTGATGTTTGTAGCTCTTGGGTTATGGTTTAGAAAGGTTTGTACTCTATAGATGTTTTCTATATATTTCTAGGTTGTATGATTGTAAACTTTTTTGTCTTGGTTTAGGCTATCTCGGTATGTGGTAACTTGTGGGGGTATGAATAAGTGGTCTTTTTGTATTTTTGGGGTAAATGGTTTTTCAAATATTTTATTCATGTTTGTGTTTTGGTATCTTGGTCGACTAACTCCTTTGCTTGTACCTGCAGAAGTAGATTGATAAATGTTATGGGTTTTATGGAGTGTCCCAACGTCTCCTTCTAGCTCTGGAATTTTATTGTCTTCCGATCTACATAACTCTGCACACTGCTGAGTTAGCTGATTTATAGCTATAGACTTCAGTTTATCTTCATTAGACTTTAGCTTTTCTATCTCAGTACCCATACTGTCCACTTTCAATGAAAGCGTAGTTAGGGTGTTGAGTATTTTTTCTAGAGTATCTTCTTCTATATTTTCAGTCTGTGTAGCTTTGTCTTGATATGTAATCTGCAATAACATTTTTGTTAGTACTAATTACTTCAATTATAAATGTAAAATTTAATATGTTTAAAACTAATCTCCGAATCTCTTTCGTTGTAACTGAATTTTGTATTTTCTTTGTTAGCCACCAGCGTACCTGTGTATTATCTGTTCGCACAATAAATTTGTTATATATAATATATGGCTCAAATGCTAACAAACATTTATCTAATGAACATAATTCTTTCCTATTTATTTCTCATTTTATTTTTGTCTCATTGAACGTACCTGAGTAGTATCTACAATGGTGTTCTATTTTTTCTGCTTCATATCGATATTTAAGTACTCCTCCGTAACTATATTCACTAGCATCTGCTTCTACTATGTATATAAATTTTCTATTTTCATCTGGAAATTGTAATTTTGGTAATTCTTTACAAAGTAATTTTATTTTTTGAACTTGTTTTTTATCTTCTTCATTATAGTTATATTCTATATCCTTTTTTAATTTTTTCTGTAGTAGTTTTAAGTTTTCTGCTAATTTTGGAATATATTCTCTTACTTGGTTTACTAATCCTAAAAATGATTGTAATTTCTTTTTTGTATCTAATTCTTCTTTCGAATTTATTATTTTTTGTACTACATGTTGTTGCATTTTTACTCCACTTTTATTTATTTGTATTCCTAGAAATTCTATCTGTTTTTTCATAATTTCAGCTTTCTTCTCGCTTAGACTGATTCCCGATTTTTCTATTATATCTGTAAACTGTTCCAATAATTTTAAATGTTCTTCTTTAGTTTTTGTATATAATAATATATCATCTATGTATACTATGCAATTAGATAATTGTTTAAAATAATTATCCATAAAATGTTGATATCTACCTGGTGCATTTTTATATCCAAATGGTAATACATTCCATTCATAAAATCCTTGTGGTACCGTAAATGCGGTTAATTCTTTAGATTCTTGTTCTAACATTAGATGGTAAAATCCTGATTTACAGTCGAATTTACTAAAATAATTATATCCTTGTATTTGTCTTATTTTTAATATCTTATTTGGTATTGGATAATTATATGTTATAGTTTTTGCATTTAAATTTCTATAATCAATAACCATCCTACTTTTTCCTCTTTTTTGTTCACTATGTTTATTTACTATAAATGTTGGACTATTATGTTTACTATTACTTTTTTGTATATATTGTTTTTCTAATAATTCATCTATATGCATTTTAAATTCTTTTAAATCATCAAAATTATAGGTTAATGGTTTTTGGGTTATTATACTATCTTTGTCTATTAATTCAATTTTTATGGTAGTTTTATGTTTTTCCCATCCTTTTAATGGATCTTCACTATATAATTGTTCTAATTTTTTCTTAACTATTTCTATCTTATTTATTGAAAATATAGTTATTTCTGTTTTATTTATCGAAAATACTATTAGTTCTATTGTATCTTCAGTATTTTTTATATTTTCTAATTTTTGTGTAATTTTTTCACTTCCTTTTATCCAATCAGTTTTCTTTCTTATTTTATTATTAACTCTTTTGGCTCTTACCTTTTGTTTACATGGTGTTGTAAACCACCAGTCGTTTCTAGTTATTATATGTGGGTATAATTTATCTAAGAATGGCATTCCTAAAAGTATATCTTTTGACGTTAGTTCATAATTATAAATTTCTTCTATTGTTAATATCTTATCCCATATTTGTACTTTTACATTCCTAGCTTTATAAGTAATTAGACTTCCTTCATTATTAAATCCTTTAACTATTATTGGTGTTTTTAATTTATCCCATTTACTTTCTGGTAAGCAATTATGTCTACATAAATTAGCTTCTGCTCCTGTATCTATCATAGGCGTATAGTATCTACTGTAATATCCTTCCACTACTATCTTCATTAATACGTATATTTTCATTTTATGTTAAGGCTCTTTTTAAGAATAATTTTTCTTTATCATATGTTAAGGTTAATTGTGTATGTTCTATATTATATGGTTTTACTTGTTCTAACCATTTTATTCCTAATATTATATCTGTTTTTTGCATTTCTTCCTTTACTTCAAATTCTATTTTTATTTTTCTAACTCCTATTATTATTTCTTTTTCTGCTATATTTTTACTATTTATTAAACTCCTTGGTAGATCTGGGCACATATCATTATCAGTTTTTATTTCTTCATTTTTTACTAGATATTTTGCTATATAATTTTCTTCTTGTCCTGTATTTAAGAGTATTAAATATTCTTTTTCATTTATTTTTCCTGTTATGTAGTATTGATTTAAATTACTTATTGAATTTGTTTCATAACTTGTTCTTTTGAATGAGCTTGATGATTCTGGTTTTTCATCAGCTATTCTTTTTGTTGTACTTATTCTATCATTTACTATTTCTAAATTTTCTTCTATATCTATATCTCTATAGCTATAATCATTATAATCTATTGTTTTTACAATTTGTTCAAATGGGCTTTCTATTCGTATCTTGTTAATTTTATTTTTTCCTGTTATTTTATGTTTTGTTGTTAATACATATAAATTTTTGCATCTTGCTGTAAATATTTTACTTCCTGGGGTTAATTATATTCCTGATATCTTCCAATACAATACTAGTGATTTATCTATATTTCTATCTGTTACCGCTACTGAATAATTTGCACTTATTATAAATTTAAATTTTTGGTATATTAAATTTCCTTTTACGACAGTTATTATGCTTTTTTCTATAGGTTTTATAATTCTATCATTTGCTAAATATAATTCTATCGGTGTATCTATTCCTTCTCTAAAACATGCTTTTATTAATATTTCTGTACCTCCAAGGTGTACATATTTTATTGGATCTCCTTTACTTTTTATATCATTTATCTCTTTATTAATTATTCTTTTTGTTACTAGTGGTGTACTAGCTTTACCTTTTGCATATCTACAGTCTATTACATGTTTTTTTGGGCATACTACATAATATTCGTCTTTTTTCCTAGTAAAAATATTTTTTATTGTTGGTATTTTAAATATTTTTTCTACACTTAAATCTAATTCTTTTCCTTTTATTTCGTCAAATATATTACTGTCAAATATTATTTTTTGTTCCGTTCCTTCATCATTTAAATATTCTTCCTTTGTTATTATTTTTATATCTTCTTCAGTCATTTGATTCATCTATTTCACTATCTATTTCAGTATCTGTTTCGTTTTCTGAAATTTCATATATACTATCCTCACTTTCTAATTCATAATCTATATAATCTATTTGCATATATTCTGTATTATCTATTTTTATTTCTGATATTTGTTTATTTTTTGGATTTTTAGGTAATTTACAATCTCTAGCTAAATGTCCTAATTTTCCACAATCATAACAAGTACATTCTTTTATAGATTTCTTCTTTCTATATGGTCTTTTATTTTTATAATTTCTTACATAATATCTTTTTCTTGGTTTCTAGTATTTGTATTTTGATTTTTTATATTTCTTATATTTCTTATGTCTTTTTCTTTTTTTATAATATCTTTCTTCACATCCAAATTGAGGTGCTATTTTATTTTTGCAACATGCTAAATTTCTTATTAATGTTTTTTCCATTTTTAATTCTTCTCTATATTTTTCACATAAGTTTCTATACCATTGTTGTAAAAATTTTATTCTTGCTCCTAACGTATCTACTATTTTCGCTTCTTCCCAACTTTTTATTATCTTTGAACTAAATGGTTCAGGTAATTTATTAAAATATAATTTTCTTATCTCTTTACTTTCTTCTATACTATATGCTCCTTTGTAATAATATTCTTTAAATGCGCAAGTATATTAGTCTATATAACACATATTACATATTGTTAATTTTAACATTAAATTCCTATTTGTATCTTTTTCTTCATCTTGTTCTTCCTCTATTGTTGTCATACTACCAAATTCATCTTTTATAGCTGTTTCATATTTTTTTAATAATTCTATAGGTGTTAGTTTAGCTGTTGTTGATGATGTTCCTTCCATAGGTTTATTATCTCTTAATACTTTCTTACTCTTTTCAGTTAAGTTTGAAAACCATAGTTTTACTGATCCTACTAGTGTTCTTTCTATATATTCTGGTGCATCTGTTATGTTTATATTATTATCTAATAATTGTTTTGTCATATATCTTATCCATAATTGTATTATTTTTTCTGTATCTATTACACAATCTAGGTCTAAAAAGTTATAATTTTTATTAACTATTTGTTTTGGTGTCCATTTGTCATATTCATTGTATCTTTTAAATTTACTTTTATAATATATAGGTTTTTCTTATTTCTGTTGTTTTAGGTATTATATTTTCATCTTCTTTTTTATCAAGAGTATTTATTTCTGTGTTGGTGTTTTCTAAGTTTTCTTTATTAATTATTTCTTGTTTTTCGTTAATTTCTAAATTTTTTGTACTCGTTAATATTTTCGTATATGTTTCGCTATCTTCTGAATCATAATTATCTGTTTCTTCAACGTCTATATTATTTATTTCTAATTTTTCCTTAAATTGATTTATCTCGTTTAGTAATTTTTGTTCTCTATCTTTTTCTTCTTTTTCTTTTTCTTTTTGTCTTTGTTCGTACAAATCTTTTAACATTTGTAGTTCTTTTTCTAATTCAGCAATTCTACTATTTTTAGTTTCTTCTATTTTTCGTATTTCTTTTGTAGTTTGTTGTTTAATTTTTTCTATTTTCTTTTTTCTATTTATTTCTTCATTTTCTTTTTCTATTCTTACCATTGCTGTCAATTTATCTTTTAATTTTAATTCTTCTTTTTCTAACATAAGATATAAATGTTCTCCTATTTTTTTATATCTTCTTCCTAGATTAGAAAATACTATTTTTATTTTTAATCCTTCGTGATTTTCGTATATTTTTTCATCTATTATAAATTCTTCTTTGTTCATTTTATTGTGAATAGTTCATGTTGGTATATATATTCTAAACTATCTATTTGTGATTCTAATTTTGATATTTCATCTTTTTGTATATTTATTGAGTTTTTACTAACTCCGGCAAATATATTATAATGTAGTCTTTCTTTTCTTATTTTCAATTCTTTACGTTTTTCAGAAATAAATTGTTTTAATTCTTTGTATTTTTGCTCTTTATTCATTTAAATTATATTTATAATATCTTGGCGGATATCTAAATCTAATTTTATCATAATTAGGTGGTATGTGTCTCATTCTTCTAGATTTTAAATGGATTATTAATTTTGCTTCAATACTAGATATTAATGTAATTAGATAGGCTTATCTTTGTGGATTTTCTTTTGTTTTATTTAGACTTATATATTCTGAATAATTACTAATTAAAGATTTTTTAATTTTTCTAAAAGCTTCTCTATTTTTAAATGGTCTTCTCATAATTAATTTAATAAATGAGTAATTCAAATTTAACTAGTTCTATAACTAATACTAATTCTAACTCATATCCTACTGCTGTACTTTTTAAATTACTAGGCTCTGATACCATTTGTAGGGGGGTGCGGATAACTAGGTTATAAAATAGATTCATTATATCTATCTTAAAGTTTTAATCTTATATATACTTAAAGATATAGAAATTATAGATATTAATAAAATAATATTAGAAAAAGTAATAGACTACGAAATTGAAACCATAAATTCACTAGAAATGATATACGAAGAAATTTACCTAGAAGGATATTATTCAGATCAAGGATGTTAGAATATATTAGAAAAACTAGAGAAAACCAAGATAATCTAAATAATGAAATTAATTATAGAAACCGAATTAGGAAAATAATGGAAAATCTAAAAGAAAAGTTAATATGGATAGAAGAAACCTTAGAAGATTTAGAAAAAAGTACATGTGATAGTTTATATAATTTAAAAAAATCACTACGAGAAGAACAACACAAGATAATAAATAACATAGAAAATCGATTCATTAGATATAATAAATCTATTTTATATAAACTAGTTATCCGCACCCCCCTACAAATGGTATCAGAGCTCAGTAATTTAAAAAGTACAGCAGTAGGATATGAATTAGAATTAGTATTAGTTATAGAACTAGTTAAATTCGAATTACTCATTTATTAAATTAATTATGAGAAGACCATTTAAAAATAGAGAAGCTTTTAGAAAAATTAAAAAATCTTTAATTAGTAATTATTCAGAATATATAAGTCTAAATAAAATAAAAGAAAATCCACAAAGATTAGCCTACCTAGAGCCTGCTGCCCTATCCTAATTATCATTTCTAAATTTGTGTACTGGGGCACTAGATGAAGAGTGTGCTGGGGATGAAGACCTTTGATGAAACTGAGGATGGTTACCACCTTCTGACCTTGGTTGGCTGAAATTAAAACTACCTGTCCTAGATTTCTTATTTTCTCTCTCCCCTCCCTTAATATTTTGCTCCTTAATTTTTTTGAGCATGGACCATCAACCTAGACAAGTCCATCTCCCTAACCAGTATTTCAGTCTTGCACTCCTTGACCACACTATCAAATACACCATACACAAACTTTCTCATCTTAGATCTGTTGTCAGCTACTACATGAGGAGCATATCTAGCTAACTGAATAAACTTGAGGGAATACTCCTTCACACTCATTCTTCCTTGCCTCAAGTTTATAAATTATATCACCTTGTCCTCCCTTAACTCTAATGGGAATAATCTATCTAAGAAAGTTGTGGCAAACTCTTCCCATTCTACCGAACCTCCATAAATACTCTACCTTCCACTCTTAAACCATGTATGGGATACATCCTGTAACTGATGTGTAGCCTACTCAACACTCTTACTGGATGTCACCCCTATAGCATTCGTTACCTTTTGAACCATATCTAAGAATTCCTGTGGATCCTCTTCAGACTTAGATCCCGTGAAGAAAGAAGGATTCATTCGGGTAAAGTCCCAAATTCTGGTTGTAGCACTATTGGCCACTAGGTTGACTAAAATAACAGTTGGCCATTCATTCTAAGCTACTACAAAATTGCAAGAGTGGTGAATGTAGCCCTGAATTCTGTGTGAGAGACATACTCATTCAGAGGGTCTTCCTGGATGGGCAGAGGTGCTGGCTGGTTTGCTGTTCTTCTTTCGTTCTTCTTGGGAGGCATATTTTGTAAATTGAAGGAAAAAATAGATTATACTTAGGGTTTAACTTGAGCTCATGCTCACTCGAATGACATAATTACTGAAAGAAGGGAAACTTTTCCTAAATGCCTTGTGGCCTCTCGTCCATAAGTGTGGCACGTAATACACCCATGCATAAGACTCTACTTGATGTTGCTTTCAGACTTTCTAGGACACTTTAAAACCTTTGTATCTGATACCAAGTTTGTAATTCCCCGAGAGTACACCCTGGGTGTCATACGGTACTTACAGTCCCGAGGGACCATAAGCTAACCCATAAGCTGGTACCTGTTGTGAGCACTGAATATCATAGTCATAAATGCATTAGAATAACTAATATACCATAAGGTTTTAATAACTGAATTATGAATCTGAAGAAAGTAGCTATCTGAATCTGATAAAATACTAAAATTTGAGATAAACTGGATAACTAATTGTAGTGTTTGAAAAGTACTAAACTGAATAACTGTGAGTTGATGGGACAGGCCCCAACTAACTCTGCTAACTACTGAAATAAAGACATAAAGTAAAATAATTTTTCCTCAAAATATGAGGATTCTACACTGGTACTGCTGAGAGTCTGAAATGTCTAAGCGCGATCCAAGAACTGAGCGTCAGCACCTATGATATAATACGTCATAGCGCAAAAGAAAGGTATGCGATAGTACTTAGAATGTACTGGTATGATAAATAAGGTCGTCTGATATGCATGGTTTCATGTACAGGAATACTAAATTATCTGAATATACATGTAAAGCATGAAGTACTGAACGTATGCATGAAGGTCTGTAAATACTGAAGATACATGAAAATTTATAGATAATGAGGATGCATGACCAACCACATAACCTGAATTGAGTAAAATCTGTAAACTAAAATAATAAAATAACTTATATCTATATGCTTTGGTCAAACAACACTGAGACTGAATTATTGGTATGATTTCTAGACTGAAACTGTGAGAGGTATCACTTAACCTACATGCCCCAATCTGAGCTAATCGGGGTCCAACCTGTAACCCCAGTTGGAAGGGTGTTAATACCATGCCATGGGTACTAACGTTGGCTGTGTGGATCTACTATACTGATATACTGTTTGAAGGTCTAAGAGTGTCAAACCTAATCTGATAGGTGACCCCTGTGAGATAGTCAAGTCTTAACTGACAGGTGACTTCTCATATCCTATGCTGGCTACGTAGTTATGGAGTTTAGGGACTGTTACTAGAGACTCTGCCGATCTGACAGGGAATCCATCATCCCTACACTCGCTCGGTGCTAAATTCTACTCTTAACTGAATGACACTGGAATACTAAACTGTTCTAAGCCTAACAAATTATGATATCTAACTATTCTGATAATGCTCGAAGTATGTTCTGAAGACTATTCTATAATGTACTGAAACTAGACTAAATAAACAGTTATGGTTTTCGGGTATTCAATACCCCCAGTACTAAAAAAAAATAATAGTAAAATGAAGCTAAAACTTGAAGAACAAAACATGAAGGCTTTTATTAAATCAATCACTCTTATAGGCATTTTATCAAACACTTATAGTTCATAGTTTGATCAAATCATAGGAATGTCATGGAACTTGTGGTAAAAGCATGAATTTAACATGAATAATACTAAATCATGATTTAATTTGAGGAATGATAACATTAAAACATGGAGAATTGAATAACAACAATAATTTCATTGGAACATGGTATAAAAATCAATATTCATGGAAGTTCATGGAGACTCATAGTTTAAAATCACAATTTAATATCATGAATCTTGAAAAGATGATAACTTTTGAAACTAAAGTGGGTACCTGGACTCCATGGGTGAAAGGAACCCATGAATGAACATCTAACATACCTAAGTTAATGAATTTGGAAGGATTGATGGTGAGTTCTTGAGATTTGTCCTTGGATTTGAGAGCTAGGGTTTCTTGTTCTTGAAAAGAGGATCTTTAATTTGAGAGAAATTGAATAATGATGAGTAGTTAGGCCTATTAGAGGTAAATTTTATTTTTAGGACGAGTTTAGGGCTTAGGAAAAAGACCCAAATACCCCTAAACAAATTTAAAAACGCAAGCTGGAAGCTGAAGATCCCGATTTTTGGCTTTGACGCAACGCGCCACTATCAACCCAAGCCACTAAAAAAGAGACAATTGGGAAACTGGACGATGGCGCAATGCGGTAAGATTACGGTCCTTCATTGGAATGCCATTTTGGCCACCTCCGTGATGCACCATAATTGCGGAGGTTCACTGAAAATTGCCAAACGTGAATTAGGTCCTTGGCACGATGCACCAACATCACAGTACCCCACTAAAAATTAACAATTGTTATTTAGACTGGCTCCGCGGTGTGCTAAGGGTCAAATGACGGTGTTTAACGACTGAAACTTAAAATTGTCATAACTTCTTACCCGGTTATCGGATTTGGGTAAATTTTATATCGTTGAAAAGCTAATTGAATTTCCTACGTAATGACAGGATCTAAACTAAAAAATAATGAGTATTTATAAAATTTAATATATGAATACTCATGTATTAGGGATTAAATTATGCTAGGGAAATATGGGGTATTACAATATCTCCCTCTTGGGATCATTCGCCCTTGAATGAGACTGGCTAAGCTGAGGAAAAACTGATGGACTGAGCTTACACACTGAACATACATATCTGATGCATAGAATGCATGACTGAACTAATTTGTAAATGCACGACTGACATGAACATGATGTGCAACTGAAACTGAGCATGATAGAGAGAAATCTTAAGAAGATTAGTACCTTAAACTGAATCTGAATTTGTAGAGAAAAGATGAAGGTACTTAATCATCATATCTGCTTCTACTTCCTAAGTGGCTCCCTCAATGGACTGATTCTACCAAAGAACTTTGACTAATAGAGCTTCTATGTTCCTTAGTCTACAAACTTGATGATCAAGAAAGGTATGGGATTAGTACTTTGAATGTACTGGCATACTAAATAAGGTAGGTTGATATGCATGGTTTAATGAATAGGAATAATAAATTATCTGAATATACATATAAAGGTTGGAGTACTGAATAGAGAGCATTAAATTTGTAGATACTGGAAATATGTGAAATCTATAAATATTGTATATAGATGAAGGTCTGTAAATACTGAAGATACGTGAAAATCTGTAGATACTGAGGATGCATGACCAACCACATAACATAAATTGAGTAAAATCTGTAAACTAAAATACTGAAATAACTGATATCTACATTCTTTAGTCAAACAATACTGAGACTAAATTATTGGTCGGTTTTTTGGACTGAGGCTGTGAGAGGTATTATATAACCGACATGCTTCAATTTGAGCTAATCGGGGTCCAACCTATAACCCCAGTTAGAAAGGTATTAATACCATTCCACGGGTACTACGCTGGCTGTGTGGATCTGCTCTACTGATATACTGTTCAAAGGATGAAGGGTGTCAAGCCTAATCTGACGGGTGACCCCTACGAGATAGTCAAGCCTAAACAGACGAGTGACTTCTCATATCCTACGCTGGCTATGAGGTTCTGGAGTTTAGGGACTGTTACTAGCAACTCTGTCTATCTGACGGGGAAGCCGCCATCCCTATACTCACTCGCTATTAAATTTTACTCCCAACTGAATGACACTGGACTACTAAATTGTTCTGAGCCTAACTGATTATGATATCTGGCTGTTCTAATAATGCTCAAAGTATGTTCTGAAGACTATTTTGTTATGTACTGAGACTAGAATTAATAAACAACTATGTTTTTTGGGTATTCAATACCCCCAGGACTAAAAAACAATAATAGTAAAATGATACTAAAACTTGGAGAACAAAACATGAAGTCTTTTATTAAATCAATCAATCCTGTAGGCATTTTAAAACACTTGTAGTTCATGGTTTGATCAAATCATAGGAATGTTATAGAGCTTGTAGTAAAAGCATGAATTTAACATGAATAATACTAAATCATGATTTAATTCGAGGAATCATAACATTAAAACATGGAGAATTGAATAAAAACAATAATTTCATTCAAAGTTCATGGAGACTCAAAGTTTAAAATCACAATTTAATATCATAAATCTTGAAAAGATGATAAATTTTGAAACTAAAGTGGGTACTTGGACTCCATGGGTGAAAGGAACCCATGAATGAATATCTAACATACCTGAGTTAATGAATTTGGAAGGATTGATGGTGAGTTCTTGAGATTTAGCCTTAAATTTGAGAGCTAGGGTTTCTTGTTCTTGAAAAGAGGATCTTTAATTTGAGAGAATTTAAATAATGATGAGTATTTAGGTCAATTAGGGGTTAAATTTCATGTTTAGGACGAGTTTAGGGCTTAGGAAAAAGACTCAAATACCTCTAAATGAATTTAAAAGAGCAAGCTGAAAACTGAAGATCCCAATTTTTGGCCTTGATGCGACACACCATGATCGTGCCAAGCCACTGAAAAAGGGAAAATTGGGAAACTGGACGATGGAACAATGCGGTAAGATCGCGTTCCTTTACTGGAATGCCATTTTGGCCACCACCCCGATGCGCCATAATCGTGGAGGCTCACTGAAAATTGCCAAACGTGAACTGGGTCCTTGGCATAATGTGCCAACATCATGGTGCCACACTGGAAACTGAAAATTGTTATTTAGACTAGCTCCGCGATGCACTAAGGGTCAAAATGACGGTGTTTAATGACTGAAACTTAAAATCGTCATAACTTCTTACCCGATTATCGGATTTGGGTGAATTTTATATTGTTGAAAAGATAATATAATTTCCTATGCAATGGAATGATCTAAACTAAAAAATAATGAGTATTTCAAAAATTTTATATATGAATACTCATGTATTAGGGCCTAAATTATGCTAGAAAAATATGGAGTATTACACTGCCCTTTGCATCTACCAACCACCTAAGGATCCTTGGATGAGAAACCTTATTCGGGTAATTCTTAAACTACTTTTGGAGAGGAATGTTTTCACATGCCCAAGCCTAAAAAATGTAAACAGGAAGAGAGCAAAAAAAATTCATAATAACTATAACTATATTCAATATAAATTAATGGATGAGTAAAAATTATGATCAATTTTTCCATGAAAGCCTAAGGAAAGCCGTATAATGTGATCGTCCTTATGGATAGCCTTGTCAGTAAATATTCGACAGTTAAGTTGTAGCTGTTATATCCCTAGGAATAATCATTAAATTTGTCAAAATCACCAGCAAGCGCCAACAAATCATCTTCTATTACTTTCCTAACGTCTCTTGCTAATAAAATGGAATGGTCAAACCAAACTAAGCTCAATTTCTCCGTGTAGTTCTTTGGTATGTCTTTATCCTTGAGATTTGCCATCAAATCCTCTGCTTTGTAGCTAATACGTCCAACAATGCCCAACAACCCAATTTTTTCCCTTTCATTTGTTGGACTCTTTGTGTGGTATTTCCTTGATGAGAGGTTCTTCTGGGTGAACGCATCTCAAGCCCGTCAACTTTTTCAACCCAAAATAAACTAGTATGCCACAGTAGTTGATCTAGATTTCATCCATCTTTTCTTTGCCCTCCTTTGGATCTCTATCATCCCCCGCGTACTTGATCCTGCGCTTGAGAAGATCATATACCATGCTCATCGAGAAACAGAAAGTGCAGTCCTTAGGCAACTCAAGAAAGTATGCAAAATAGCTCTTGTTAAAAAGTCTGTCTATGTTTTAATTCTTTATAGTTCTCCTCAATTCATCAAAATATTTCCCCAACTGATATTTAAGTACAAGATCACCAGTTACTTTGTCAGGGTTATCCATCGGTATCGCAACTCAAAACCTATCGATACTAATGGTTTTGACAGGATATTGCTGGGATTTTGATATTAATTCATTCCCTATTAGTAAGAAGGATTTATCACTTTCCTCAGCTTTATTTTTCCCCGACTGAGATTGTTTAGGAAGTTCCTCCGAATCTATCTGTACTGTAGCCATTTTTGTTGGGTGGTCAGAAGTTGATCAACTTTCAATTTCTTTTCTTTTGGGAGACATCTTTCAACTACAAACAATAGAAAAATAAAAAATACATTGCATTTGATGTCTGCACAATTTTTTTAAAAAAGGAAAGATAAATTTTATTTGCATTCGAACTAGGAATGCAAATGGAAATATTTTTGCTTTTTTTTTTGAACTAGGAGTGAATCTGGTGAGGTTGTTGATGTCGTAATTATGTGTAGTCATTGCTGAAAACTTTTTTTTCGAATGTCTTCCGAAGACTTTCGTACAAGACTTCCTTGATGTTGAGAGATTACTAATAATGCCTTCTGAAGACTGTCGCCCTAGCAAGATTTTTGCTGACGGTGTAGACTTTTGCATGACAGATATTTTGTAATCAGCAAATATTCTTGCCGTAGCGAAAGTCTTGAGAAGGCATGACTAGTAATCTCTCAATATCACTTAATATTGAGAGATTACTGTTGATGCCTTCTGAAGACTTGCGCCCTGGCAAGCATTTCTGACGACGGTGTAGACTTTTGTATGGCGGATATCTTGTCATCTATATTGGAGAAGAGCGATCAGCAGAAAGGATGAGAGATTTAGCTCATTTGATTTGTTCACTAACTCGGGCAAAATTTTTTATGGGTAATGATCCTAAAGTTACATAACGTTTGATAGGCTTGGTAGAGTTGGTTTAGATCAAACGTTACGTAACTCCTTACTTATTAATTTATCAAATCCTTTGAAGGTTGGTTGAGCAAGATACATTGAGCAACGCTTGATAAAAGTGAGTTGTTCAATAGTTGGAACCACATCTTGAGTGTGTATCAACGCATTTTGACCTAAAACAAACACAACGACCCTCCATGTATCCTTTAAGGCTTCTGAAGAAAATGTTCTGAAGGCCTTCTTCAATGTCACAACTTTGAAGGTAGTGTTCCTGATCGAGCTCATAAGAGACCAAAAACTCTATACCAACTTCAAATATGACAACGACCAACTTAAATACAAAATCAGCAATCTGGAGACAAGCTTGAAAATTATCGGGATTCGCATACTATAGCAAGACTTTGATCTTCTCTAGGAAATATTGAAAGTATGCTAAGGCAAGAAAACATAATCAATTAATCAATATTGCTAAGGAAGTAATGACACTCAATCTGTCTTTCAATCTCGTTTGTGGTTCTGATCAGGTAAATAGCAGTGGACCTAATTGGAACCACAAACAAAAAGGCATACGATGCAATTTAAAATTTAGAAATTGCCGCCTTCACTTAGATTCCTTACTTTAACTGCAGTTGCTGTTGGCGCAAGTTTTTTAGACTTACTGTACATCATTTCAACCCTTGATGCCTATAAGGCTGCTTTCTTGGTCTTTTGTTATTTTCTATCTAGATGATAATCTTGACCACGCTACCTAGTCGCATCTCCCTAGCAAAGTGTCAATCTGCATTATTTTTCTTTCATAGAGATAACAAATGAATTTACATTACCAGATGCACTTTCATATTTGCACTTAATTTAGATTTCTCATGTTTTAAGATAATTTCATCGGCCAAATTTGCTAGAATTTACTTTTTACCCTATGTCTCTTATTCAATTATCTCTCAGATGACATAGTCTTTCATCAACTTTCCTTTTTCTCACAGGCATTCTCCTTCGGCGTATAATCATCTTCTCGATCAACCCTCCCATATAAATTTGGGCTAGGGGAATTTCTATTGGTTTTTCATTATTGTTTGATGCAGTGTGAGGCTTCGAAGACATTCTCAAAGTTCAATGCACACTTAAAGTTAAGTCCAATCGCTATTAAATCTCTAAAATGATATCAAATATTAATCTCTTCTAAAAACTTTACATGCATAAACACGAGCAATAACTGTCAGTAATTCCTAATAGGGTATCTGCACCATCTTCATGGGGCCCTCAGCCTTATCAATTCGAAACCCATCAAACTTAACTATACAATGAAGGATCCTATTTGAATGATCAGTGACTAATCGGTTAAAAACTGCATTCACAAAAACAAAAACATTGTACTTTGTGTGTGTTGTCCCGGTGACCTTATCAGTAATACTTACTTAACTTCTACACATATGATAGTGGATCCATCTGCATGTACCTTATTCTTACTAGCCCATCTATGAATTAAATTGAATAAACAGATGACTAGTAAGTTGCAACAAATGCCACTTCTATTTATATTGTGAAATAATTGCAGACATCCGTTACGATGTATGATCAATCTGTTGCAACATATGACATATCTATTGGAAAAGAAAATAGATATATCCATCTGTTGTAACAAATTATCAATATTTTGTAAGTTATCTGACAGATGAAATATATTTTGTGATAGATTACCCATCTGTTAGATTTATTTTAAAGCAATTTTTTTTCTTTTCGAAATACAATAAAAGATAAAATATTGTATTTAGATCCATTTTTTTAATTTACATATTCAAAAATTCACCAGTGTTATTTAATTAAGGGATATGAACAGTCGTGGCTTTTTGTTTGACTAACCCCTTCCAATTCAATCATTTATAAATAGGTCCCTCCGGCCTCCTTAGTCACTCTCACTCGTTCATTCTACTACACTTACAATACAAATATGGCTGATCCAGATTCATACAAGAAGATTCATATCGAGTCTTGCGGGAACTTCAAAGGCTTTGATGAACTCAGAGGGATTTGACCGACTTCGGAGCAAGGTTGAGGAGGGACCTGCTGCTACCGGATGAAAATTGTCCAATTGATAATAATAATAGTAATAATAATAATAATAATAATAATAATAGTAATGATAATAATAATAATAGTAGTAATAATAATTAGGTTATGTTTTTACTTTTAGTGTATGTGTTTTCCTTTTTTATATTAGATCTACCTAAGTGATTCAAAAATCTATGTTTGATTTGGTTGACTTTGAATTTTTAAATCTTATTTAATATTTAATTATCATTCTATTTATTCATTATTCTCAACATGTCGACAGTTGGAGGTAGGAATTGAGTATTTATGACAATAGAGTTTAATCTGATGCGATAGATGGATCATATGTTGCAACAGACGATTATTAATAAAAAAGGGTTATTGTTGAGAGGGTGGTGAAAAGTAGTCATGATTCTCCTATTATTTAATATGAAAAATGGTTCATAAATAAATAATAAGGAAATAAATGGTATACATAATTTATAACCGTAAAAGAAAGATTATTTAATTAAAAAAAGTCACAACATTAAAGTAATTAAGTTATATGATGAATGTTTGTTAAGAAAAAGGTGAACAGTCGTGACCGTGACTTTTTATCTAAACACATTAAACAAACAAACAATGTTATGTTACTGATGCATTAAATTCCCCATTTGTTGCGACTGATGAATCAGCTGTTAGAAAAAATAAAAAAAGCTCCTAAAATAGATGGTCGATTTGTTGTAATAGATGGTATATCTATTGTAACATATGTGTTATTTGATGCAACAGATATACAATCTGTTGCCATAACTCAATAAAATGGTTATTAATTTATTAAAGAAACGGTTATTGAAAAGGTGCCTTCGATTTTAAATTGAGAAAAAGGTTATTTAAATTTAAGAACTAATTAATAATAATAAGCTGAAAAGTCATGACTTGTCACAATAATAAAAAACTCACCAGCTTGATTTAATTAGGTCATTTCTTTTCACAGAAAATAATAAGAAAATAAATGATAAACATAATTTAAACCGTAAAAAAATAATTATTTAATTTGAATAATTGATGTTAATATTAAATAGGCACCATTTATTTTCACAAAAAATATTTTTGTTTAAATTTTTTTTATTAATTTAAATAATAAAAAAGTCAGCAAATTTGAATTAATGATATGATGATAATTTAAAAAAAAGATAGATTATATGTTGCAATAGATAGATTATCTGATGCAACAGGTTATCTATTTGTTGCAACAAATGATATATATGTTATCACAGATGAGTTACCTGATGCAACGGGTATAGAATCTGTTGTCACAACTCAATAAAAATAATTCCTGGAAAAACTAATTATTAATAATAATAAGCTGAAAAGTCATGACATCACAATATTACTTAATTTAATTAAGTCATAACTTTTTATAGTAATCAAGAATGTCATCAATAAATGGAGGTGAATGTTTGCACCTTTAAATCTGTTATATTAATTTATATAATAAAAAGGTCAGAAAATTTGGATTAATGACATGATATGATAATTTTTTTAAAGAAAGATAGATTATATGTTACAACAGATATATTATCTGATGCAACAGGTTATCTATTTATTACAACAGATGATATATTTGTTGTCACATATGAGTTATCTGATGCAACAAATATAGAATCTGTTGTCACAACTCAATAAAAACGGTTCCTGAAAAAAACTAATTATTAATAATAATAAGCTGAAAAGTCATGACTTATCACAATATTGCTTAATTTAATTAAGTCATAACTTTTTACAGTAATCAAGAATGTCCTTAATAAATGGAGGTGAATAGTTGCGACTTTTTGCCTAACACATTCAAGTTCAGTCCTCTATAAATGGGTCTCTTCTTACTCAATCGTTCATTCTACTACACTCTATTTATTCCTTGCTCTTGTTACACCTTCAACTACTTTCTCTTCAAGGACTTGATAGCTTTTTCCTGTCTCTGGTAAGTTTTTTTATTGCTTTTTGTGTAAATATACGTTGCATTACATTTAAATTTTTTCTTTTCTTTACTTTTGTTTTTACATGTTTTGTCAATTTATGCGTGTTCTAGATATGGTTGATCCAGTGTGGGATGTCGCTATTTTATGAGATGTCATGCGGAAACTGCAGAAGAAGGTTCATGACCTACAGTGGGAGTTGGCCGTCGTCAGAGTTAGGATGCTGCGGGAGATCCACAGACTGAGGAGGGCGTCGCTGCTGCCGGTTGAAGATTGTTTGGCTGGACATACAAATAATAATGATAATGATGATAATAATAATTAAGATTATTTTGTTCTTTCACCTATGTATTTTTACTTTTTTTGTTTAATAAAAATTTATGTTTGATCCACTTTGACGTTTTAATTCTTATTTAATTTTCATGTTGTCTATTTCTTCTTCTCAACAAATTACATCTCTACAATTAAGAAATAATTTGAATCCGGTATCAATAGCAAGAGATCAACATATGAGTTATCTATTGGGTTGGTGACAGAAGTTGTATTGTGTTGTTCAAAACAGATTATTCATCTGTTGCAACAGATAGATATTCTTTTGTAACAAATATATATTCTGTTGCAACAAATTACTTGTC
Source organism: Capsicum baccatum var. pendulum (assembly GCA_030864225.1). Lineage (NCBI taxonomy): Eukaryota > Viridiplantae > Streptophyta > Magnoliopsida > Solanales > Solanaceae > Capsicum > Capsicum baccatum. Next base: position 230,049,216 of record CM061560.1, on the reverse strand, counting down.
TATTGGAACAGATAACCAATCTGGTGCAATAAATTATTTATCTGTTAAAACAGATTATTAATCTTGTGTAACAGATTATTTATCTGTTGAAACAGATTACTAATCTATTACAACAGAATACCCATCTATCAATTCATATTACGGGCACCTAGAACCATAAACATGAATCCACATGAGTCTTCTGTTACAACAGAATATTTATTTAGTGCCACAGATGATGGATCTATTTAAACAGATTGCTCTTATGTTGAATTCATGTTCGCATGCAAGCTATTGTTGAAAAAACATCACACTAGCAGTTACCCAGATGACAAATTCAACTAAAAAAGCATAATTTGACTTACCAAACTCTCCTCTCAAGTAAATGTCAAAGTTGAAAGTGATGTATAAAATAAAATTTGACCTAAGAAATTCGTCAAAGAGCAGCAGTTTCGGTAACAACAACAACAACAATGATCAACAAGAAGAACATAAAGATGATACTGAAGTATAAGATAATGATAATGAATCAAAAGATGATGAATAAAGCAGCAGTAACAATGAACAACAAATATCGCAAACATAGAGAAAATAACAACGGATGAGAAGAGAGATAAAACATGCCTTTTTCCCTTCATTTCCTGTTATATTAACTAACATTTAGATCAAAGTGTAAATTTAAAAACTTGTGGGTTATTTTAAAATTTTCTAAACTTTCTTAATCCATAATTAAGTAATTGTCATCTCCACTCAATTATTAAGACTTGTGTCACCTACACGTCATTTTAAAACTTTTTTGTCACCTACACGTCATTTTAAAACTTTTTTGTCACCTACAACCCAAAGCCCCGGGTAAGTTGGGGCTGTAGTGGGGTTAGGGTGAGGTGCATTAGGTCATTTTGAGAGTGGGAGGACGTATTGTCACTTGTTTTTCCTAATTTCATTAAGAAAATCATTTTCTATTAAATATGTTGAAGTGGAGATTGAATTGGGTTTATTTGAACCCAATTTAAAAATGGTTTGAGACTTAATGGATTAAAATTTTACCCAATAGTAAATTATCTTGAACCCAACCCACTATCTATTGGACGGATTGGACGAGTCAGCTCAATTTGGGTTCATTTTGACACCTCTAAGTTTCCCTTTCAGTATTTGTTCTAGGATGAGTAACCGGAATTTGCACTGAAAATTTTCACTTAAACCCCTTTTTGTAAAACCTTCTTGATACTCCAAGAAATGGTTCAAAATAATTATCATGTTCAGATTTTCACATTGAAAAATGAATGGACAATTGATCTCTATATATAGATTTTAACGATCCTCCCTTCATGAACTAATTTTTGAAGTTGAATTAAGCTTAAATATCATGCTTTTATATTCCGTAGCAAATTTTTTGGTATTTATACTTGAATATGATGTTGAGAAGTTCAAAATCGTGATTAAATTTAGATATATCAAGTATCAACCATTTGGTTGTTGAGGGGATAATCAAATGGCTAGTATTATCATTATATAATTCAAACGCAGTGTCACAGGTCAAATTCCAATGACCTTCTATTAGATTTACACCCAAAAATTTCACCTAAAACCCTTTTAATAAAAGGCAACTTCAAAAATAAAATATAAACCTTTAAGGATGACACATTTTAAAATATATATTTAATTGTATAAAGCATATTTAACGCATGTAAATATTTGACATCACTTATATTCTCAAGAAACTTTTTATTAAAATTATTATTATTATTATAATACTAATACTAATGCTAATGCTAATGCTAATACTAATACTAATACTAATACTAATACTAATACTAATACTAATACTAATACTAATACTAATACTAATACTAATACTAATACTAACACTAATACTAATACTAATATTACTAATAATAGTAATAATAATAATAATAATAATAATAACAACAATAATAATAAAGGAAGAAAGTTTAGTGTATGATTAAGTCAAGTGGCAGTACAATAGAAAATGTAAATCGAGGATAGGGGTGGGGTGGGTTGTGGGGTGAAGCGGGAGGAATTGAACTAATTTTGAGAATATAATGAAGTAATTAAATAATATGCATATTATTATTTATAAATTCTAAAAGGAAGAGATGGGGGACTGATACAAGTCAAATGGACTTCGGGTTGCTAGAGAGGATGCTTACGGGTCAAATGACACTTGAAGAATTCTTGAGGGTTATATAAAGGTGTCCATTGGATGATTATGATGACAAAGGAGACAAAAGGGACGTTAGAGAGGCTAATAGAAGACAAAATGGGGTTAGAAAGCCCCCGAAAGAGGAGATGTGGCTCATCCGCTTTGGAGGTACGTCCAACCTACTCTAGATCCCCTAGAGAGGGTCAAAAAAACCTACTATACCCTTGGGATATGACTTATGTGCGCCCCATATGCTTAAGTAAGTGCCTAATGGGCTTCTATGTGTTTGTCTTTCCTAAATGGGTCATTTTTGGGCCCATATGATGTAATAATCTAGCCTAGACTGTAAATAGGACTTTTTTTCATTTTAGTAGGTATTTCATGTTGAATTATGAATTGAAATACTTGTGAGAGTGTGCTCCAAGCGTGGATTCGCTTGTGTTGATCTTTTGTCTAGAAACGTGGGTTGCTTGAGAATCGATTTCCTTGAGGTCTACTTAAGATTTAGGTGCTTTGTTTGGTTTAATTGATTGAGAGTTTAGCATTTGATACACCCTTTATTTGCTTTTAATTCCTTGCATTGTGTCTATCTTATTGCTTTTTTATTTATCTTTAACTTTAGTATTTGTATCGTAGGTTTAGTTTTTAATTTAGTATTTTGTTGGTGTATCATTTGGTTTCAGAGCCGAGCTTGATTTCATTCCCACAAAATTAATCTGGGGTTTGTTATCTCAAAAAATATTTTTTTAAAAAGTGTGTCAAAAATGTTTTGAAGAAAACCCCCTAAAAAATTGTGTTCTTGAGTCCTTCTTGTTGTTTCTACACTAGATTTGTTCCATCTAGTGATATTTCGGTTGGAACTTGGTCATTTAGTGTGTTTTGAAGTGAATTTGGAATAACCCACTATTGTTGTCTTGAAATTTGAAGAAATGGGTTCTTAGATCTATAATTTTTTTAGTTAGAATTTGAGGCTGAAGAAGTTGAAAAAATGTTTCCAATGTTGAAAGAAGCTTAGGGTTAAAAGATGGTGTCATTTGGAGAAGTTTGAAAAATCCACCATTTTTATGATTTTGAAGGTTGAAGAAAATACAAGTTTGTTTGAAAATATGAAAGTTTTGGTGATGTTTTTAAGGCTAATTATTCATGTAATATGTTCTTTATGTTGACGAGAGCCTATGGTTAAAATTTCGAGCAAAAATGGAGAAGTTGTGCAGTTTGGATTTTCAAAATTGTTCTTGGTGTTCTTGATAAGATTCATATCTTCAAGTTTAATCTTCATCAAAAAGTTGTTGTTTGATCCAAAAAGGATAAATAAAAAGTGTACAAAAGTGTTAGTACAAGAGCACCTTGGAAGATCCAAAGAATATTCCAAGAGAAGAGGACAAAAAGGGGACCAGAACAAGTACATTTTCGCCCCTTGTGCAAGCATTTCAGTTGATCTGCCTTGGAGGTGCCTTGGAAGCGTGCCCAACCTGATAAATCAGGTCAAGGGAAGCCCAAAACAGTAGCTTATGCATTGGGGATGCCCCCCATATGTGCTAGGTCCGCTCCCGAGCCGCTTCAGCTTGTTCCAAGCACAGATCACCTTTTTCAATAGCCTTTTTGCAAGGTTCCATCAATCTAACTTTATTTCTTGATTCTTAACTTCATATTTTGATTCTTAAACACTAATTAATAACTAATAATTGATCTATTAGTTGATTAATTGGTTCTAGAGTCTAATTCTTTCTTATCCTTCTTGTGTGCTCTTCTCTTTTTGTTTTCATTGAACCTTCTTGATTCAAGCACGTTAGTTGTTTTTGAGTTTTTTCTTTTCAATTTCAAACAAGAATATATTCTGACCTCAAACCACAATTGGTACCAAGCATTCTCATTGTAGTATAAACAACTTATCAACACTTGCGACGCTAATTGAGAGATAAACTAAAGGTGTAAACTTTGAGATCTTATGAGGTTGATTTCTTAACCTTTAACGTGTTTGTTGTTTTTGTTTTGTTTTAGTATTCATTTTATATATGTACCATGGCAACGGGAGAAGGTAGCCCAAGAGCTTCGGAAAAGATAAACATGGAAACTTTAATGGCGGCCATAATGAGTGTGTAACAAAATGTAAATCAAGGAATGAAAAGCATGGAAAGTTCACTCTCAAGAAGGATGGATAAAATAATAGATCGCTTACTCTTTCCTAACTCCGTCCTATCCAATCCACCAAATTCCCAATCTTCTTTTAGTGGACATGCTCCAAATGAACTTCAAGGTAATCAAACTAACTCTTGCACTCTAGTAAATGAGGCTAGTAGTAAACTAAGTGTGAAAGATAGTTTATCTTTCAGTGAGCATAGTGCCTCCATACTTCATGATGATAATGTACAACTTGAAAGCGTGGAAACACTAGTTAATCCTTATGATGACAAAATTGAATCTTCTAGTATGAGCAATTTGTGTCCACCTAGTGTTGAAGCCATTGAAATAAGTGATAGTACATTGGCTTGTGGAAGTCATGAGGACCGACTTGTGTGTATTCCTAGACCATCACTTGGGAATATTTGTGAAGTGTTTAAAGGACCTTAAGTGAATGGTGATGTTAAGATTGTTGGTCGATTGAATGGGAATAACCCTCAAATTACCTTTGTTGATGATCATGCAAGTATAAATGGTACAAATGATTGTATTGGTGGTAATCTTGGAGGAAATAAGTGTTTCCTAAACCAATGTCCTTAGACACTCTACCCATTTGATCCCGGTGATCATTTAAAATGTGGAGGTTCTTTTCCAAACCACTTGGTGCTTGGGAAAGAAGATAAGCTAAACATAGATGAGGGTCTTGGAACTCATCCCTATGACAAAAAGTCTTTCTTGGAGATTTCTAATCTACTTGAGAGGCCAAAGTTGTGTAAGGGAAGGGTCTCCTAGAAAGATAAGTGCTATAGTGAGGTTATGAGCTTATTGAGTCTTGGAATCCATGTGAGCCTTCATGAGCGGTTCAATGATTACCATGGTTCCTCTAGCATACCCCTTTTCCCAAGTCTATTGAATGACCAAGTAACTCTTCATTTGTGGGGTTATACAACCTTTGTTGATCATTTTGATGCTTGGTTATATCTTAAGCATGTGCAACCTTGACATGCTGGTATGATTGAATGTGCTAATTATAACCCTCATGTTGTGAAGATATTGTGTTTATTTGTTCTTCCTTTGGTGTTGCAAGGTTTGGATTTGAGGTCGAATCCTTTTCAAGAAGGGGAGGATGATACAAGACAAATGGCCTTCGAGTTGCTAGAGAGGATTCTTACAGGTCAAATGACACTTGAAGACTTCTTGAGGGCTATGGAAAGGTGTCCATTGGATGATTATGATGAAAAAGGAGACTCAAGGGACGTTAAAGAGGCCAATGGAAAACAAAACTAGGCTAGAAATCCCCCAAAAGAGGAGATGTGGTTCATCTGCTTTGGAGGTGCACCCAACTCGCTCTAGATTCGCTAGAGCGGGTCAAAACAGCCCACTATACCCTTGGTATATGCCCCATGTGCGCCCCGTATGCTAAAGCAAGTGCTTAATGGGCTCTTATGTGTTTGTCTTTCCTAAATGGGTCACTTTTGGACCCATATGATGTAATAACCTAGCCTAGACTGTAAATAAGACTTATTTTCATTTTAGTAGGTAGTTTATGTTGAATTATGAATTGGAACACTTGTGAGAGTGTGAGGCAAGTGTGGATTCGCTTGTGTTGATCTTTCATTTAGAAACATTGGTTGCTTGGGAATCGATTCCCTTGAGGTCTATGTAAGATTTAGGTTCTTTGTTCGTTTTAATTGATTGAGGATTTAGAGGTTGATACACCCTTTATTTGCTTTCAATTTCTTTTGTTGTGTCTATCTTATTGCTTTTCTATCTATCTTTAGCTTTCGTATTCGTATCGTAGTTTAGTTTTTGATTTCGTATTTTGTTCGTGTATCAGGGGCAGTAGAATAAAAATATAAATGTCCTTGATAATCTGAACTCCTTAAATTGCAAAAAAATATAATAAGAAAAATATGAGACATGAAAGTTTTTTTTTGTAATTGCATGATTGTTTTTACTCATATTGATTTGGTTAGAGATAGGAAAAGAAAAAATATTAACAATCTAATATATTTAAATAGTGAATAATATAGTATAATAAAGAAAAATATGAAACCTAAAGTTGTTTACATTTACATGATTATATTTTCGAATAGATTTGATTAAAGATGGGGGATTGGGTAGGGGAGGGGTAGAGGAATGTGTGTGTGGGAGAGGGGTGGGGGGAGGGGTAGAATTTATTATTTTGAAAGAAAAAAACTAATTGAGGGTAAGGGTGGAGAGTGGATATGGAGGTGGAGGTGGGGGTAAGGGTAGGGGTGGGGAAAAAAAGTTATGGTGGAATGTAAGTACTCCTTCATCCTTAGCTAGAGGTCTCGGGTTCAAGCCTCCTTGGGTACAGAATCTCCTTTGCTAGGAAGCACTTTACCTCCCAATGGGACTTTCCGATGCAAATTCGGATTTAGTCGATCTTGCAAACACTGGATATCGAATCAAAAATAAAAAAAAAAGGTAGGGGTAGGATGCAGATGTTTTTCCTCCACATTTTATTGAGAAATAATATGATAGTTGAAATTTTTTAAGGTAACATTATTTAACATGCTCAAAATAGACATTCCACTATAAAATGATTAGAAGTATTAATTATATATTATCCGTGCATCACACGGATACATATATTAGTATAATTTAAAATGGAAATACCTACCGTCTATCACAACCTATCTTTTAAACTATGTGAAATATATAATTACATAATGACAACTTATGATGACACCAATTTATTAATACTTTTAATCAGAGTAAGAAATCTATCTTCATAAGGTAAGGTAGGTATCTTCCTCAGATTTTATTTATGAAATTTTAATGAATATGTTATTTTTATATTATTATATAATAAAAGCTAGAAATAATCTTAGTTCACTATCATACAATCGCTAATTTGAGAATATTATAATGATAAACATTGATAGTAGGTCGGGAATATAGTTATGGGTTTTATCTCTAATAGCTCTGAATATGCTAAAAACTTGTACTTATTTTAGTATAAACACCTCTAGAAACTTTTGCTCAAAGGTGGATACATCATTATCAGGAAATTACATGTCATAGACCCAAATATGGGTGGCTTTAGATATTTGACAATAAATAAGAATGTCTTTGAAGAATAGTCTTCCTTACGTTTTAATATACTAAAAGTACCATTTTACCCCTCTACACCTCAAATATATTTTTAAACTTTTCATACTCATTTATCTCTCAAATTTTAGTTTTTATTATTTTACTTTTTTATTTTTCCTTTACTTTTATTATTCTACTTTTTTTTCACTTTTTTATTTTTTCCTTTAAATTTATTGTTCTGTTTTTTATTATTTTTAGTTTTAATTTTTTTCTTTAACTTTATTTTCATGTTTTAATTTATTTGTCTCAACCTTTATTTTTTCTCTTTTTCTTTTTTCTCAACCATTATCTATTTCTTCATTTTTTTCTTTTTTTAATTTATTTGTCTTTGACCTTTATTTAGAGTTTTTCTTATTTCTCTTTTTTTCCCCAGATTTTTCTCAGATATTCATTCTCGTTGTTCATCTTTTTTCCTCATTTCTCAAATACTCTTTCTCTTGCTCCTCTTTCTCTTCATTCGATTTTAATCAAATAGACTCATGATATTGATCCTCAACCATTGGATCACGACTTGGTTCACCTTGGAGATTATCCTCATTTCTCCTCTTTCTTTTGATCCTTTTATACATCATGGTATAAGAGTTGTTGACTATTGATATGGTCTAAGTTAAGATAATCGAGGAGAAAAATTAAGAAAGCTAGTAGGAGTAACAGTGGTGGTGGTGATAGATAATGAATTGCCCAAGAAATTGAGTCAAAATCATCAATTGTATCTGAATGCATCAGATATGTTTGGAGTTATGTTGATTTTTATTCAATTAGCGAGATCTAAAAACTATTGTATGGATTAAATCAATGAGAATTTCCATAGTTGGAAGAAACAAGTTGGGATTCATCAATTGCACATGTAGGAAAGAAAGCTTCGACCCCATATCTCTCATTTCTCAAAGATGTGCTGCCCGAACGTTTAATGTTTGGCTCTTGTTCTGTGGAATCGAAGGAGTTGTTTTATTCACTTTCAAGTTGTGGTCGACCTTTGAATGACACGGTATTATCACTTGCTATCCTAATCTATATTTGTAATGTGCTTTTGACTTGTCCTTTGTTTTGTTCCTCCCTTTCTTCTAGTGGGTCAAACATGCTGACAGTATTTTTTGTTTGGCTATTTATAATGGTTATATTTATTCTGGTTCTTGAGATACAAGCTTAAAAAAAATATTTTTATGTGTATGTTGTAGACGATGAACATCTTGGTGAAAATTCAGCTTCTACTAATGTTGATCAGTAGTTTTGTTTGGGTTTATTAGAAAGTCCTAAAGTTTGCTGGTTTGTGTTTTTATTGTTTGTTTGGTTGTTTTTCATGGAAATTTGATGTCTTATCCTTTATTCTCGTCGTTTACTTCATTAGTAGAGCTAGGGGGCAGAGTTAAGTAGAGGTTGTGCATTGACGAAAATTCATATGTCATATTATAAGGTTAAAAATTGTTTTTATGTGTATATTGTAGATGATGAACACCCTTGATGAAAATCTAACTTCCACTAATCTTAGTCAGTAGTTTGGATTGGGTAATATCTAGCTGCTACCTTTGTAACTTTGATGTATAGTTGTAACATTTTTATTCACTAGCAGAGCCAGGTGTATAGTTAGAGGGGCGAAAGGGGGTCACTCGGACCAGCAACAACATACTAAGTGTAGTTCCACAAGCCACAAGTAGGGTCTGGGGAGGGTTGAGTGTATGTACCCCCACCTTGTGCAGGTAGAAGGGTCAGCTGGACCCCCTTTATCAAAAATTCATATTGTATACGTATATACAAGGTAAAAAAAATTTCTTTGTTGAGTATACACTAAAGATGATGAAAATCCGGTCTCCACCCCTTTGAACGATGTTGTTTCAGTAGTTGATTCGTTAAATATCTAGCTGCTACTTTGTAACTTTGGTGTAAATCTATAAACTTTTCTATATGTTCAATTCTTGGAGTTCTATTTCCTCTTGCTTATTCTATGCTCTTGTCAAACTTTTTCTTAAATCGTTCAGCTGGGTAAATATATGTATAGCATTGGCTACCCCAAAATATCAAAGGAATTCTGGAAAAGGTTGAATGTTGACTTAGGCAAGGTGTCTATAAATCACGAGTAAGTAAAAGAGAGTGAATTTTTTCTTTGAAACTGCATAAATAGTCTAGAAATGCTTTGATGTGGTTTATTGCAAAGTAAACAGTGGAATTAAACTTACAGTAAGGGAATGATGCATCGATTATGTACCCAAGCAAAGGTATTTGAATAGTTGAAAGAGTAAGAGAAAAAGGTACATGATTCTTGTCATACCTGAAATGCACAATTACAAAAGCTAAGCCATTTTACGTATCATGAGTCTACACTTGTATCAATAACCACCCATATTAGAATAGGGCTTATAGTGGGATAAGTTAGAAGAGAAGCAGTGTTGTGGCACAGTTTGAGTTGTACCTATGTCTGCTTTGATCGGCCTTTTAAAGTATTCTTCCTTTCTTTTACAGCTAAAATACTTCCTGTGGTCAAAAACTAACATTTTTTTCTTTGCATACTCTTGATCGGCAAATCCTTAGCAATGGAGGTTTGTGTACCAATACTTATTTGGCAATAGTTATCCTTTTATTATCCCTGTCGGCTTATTTATTACTTTTCTCATTTTCTATTGTAGTCTCTTCCTATATTCTTGGACAAGCTTGTACCGTCGTGGGCAGCAATACTGGTATCTGTTACACTGATTCTCATGTTTGGAGAGGTGTTCTATTCTATTCATCAACTTAACCTTTCAGCTTGTTAGCTATGGAATTTGCTCGGCTCTTGTCCTCTAACTAGGTTCGTTACCTTTACATTTGCAGATATTTCCTCAATCAATCTATACTCGCTATGGATTGACAATTGGAGCCACTTTAGCACCCCTTGTTCAGCTTCTTCTCTGGTTATTCTTCCCTATTGCTTATCCAATTAGTAAGGTATAAAGCACAACAATCACATTCTATAATTTACTCATGTAGTGTTGTTAAGTTTCCATGTTTTGCTACCAGAGAGAGTGAGAGAGATGTTTCACCAGCTGTGTGTTCGGTTGTCACCTTGTACTCGCAATCCGAGTTAGATGACAGGGTTTAAGAAATAAAACTACATGAACCCATCAACAGCTCATAAGATAGATCTGTACTCATATACGCTATAGTGGTTAATTTATATGCTTTGTTCCTTTTCTGTAGATTGGAAAGAGATGGAAAGAATGCAACATAAAGTTGAATGGAGGAGTTCCTTGGTTATGTTCTCCCTCCGTTTGGATTTACTTATCATATTTTGATGTGGCACATCTATTAAGAAAACAATGATTGGTATAGTGAATTTACAATATTACTGCTATCAATTGATAATTAGTAATAGGTATTGGAAATGATTTCAAGAATAAGTAATTAATGGTAAGGGTAAAACATAAAGTTTTTTATTTTATTTTTTTCTTGATTTGTCAAAAATGACGAGTAAAAATGAAAATTAAATTAGAAAAATAGTGACAAGTAAATCCGAACGAAAGGAGAAAATTAGTAATAATATCAAAGTTACTCCATTTTTCTATCTCTATTTATTTTTTGTTATTACTATAAATGAGAAACTTCTCACACTAATAATTTGATATGTAAAATATCCATCAATTTTTTTATTAAGTTACACAGATATTCATCTTTAGAATTGGGAAAAGGAGCCAAAACCTCATGCAACAATTTGAGAGAATTTTTCAGTGGTACTTTTTGTTTTTAAGGATCATATAGTTGGTTTGATAAATAAAAAGGATCTTAACTTTATCCTTGTTTTTTCTTCTAGGTCTTGGATTGGATGTTAGGTAAGGGGCACGCTGCCCTTCTGCGGAGAGCTGAGCTAAAAATATTTGTGGATCTCCATGGCAATGAGGTAATCTTTTCAGTATTTCCCAAATTTTAATACTAATCTAAGAAAGTGTAAATATATCTCTGGACATGCAATATTTTTGTATATATACATGAACACAATCCGCTTACACGATCAAGTTTATCTCACTAAGATTAGGTGCTACAGCTAGTTGAACCTCGTTTTCAATTCATTATGTTTCTTTTACTGTATGCCTCATCTTGTTTGCTTCTTATTGCTGTGACAGGCTAGAAAGGGACGGGATTTGACACATGATGAAACAATAATAATTGCTGGAGCACTTGAGTTGACGGAAAAAACTACTAAAGATGCAATGACTTCAATATCAAAGGCGTTTTCTCTTGATCTGGACAGAACACTTAACTTGTGGGTTTATAAGTTGTTGTTCAATTTTATTCAAACTTTCCTAAAGTCTTTATTTGCAGTTTATGTTCCACGAGAAAAAACTGAACTTGGACACTGGATTTTTGGAGTTTTTGACTTTACTGACTGGTGCATATATGTATATAACTTCAACCGTACCAGGCGTAGTGGTAAAGTTATTCAAAAAGTGATGTTACCTTACCAAACATTGATACCGTATTTTCTGAAAAAGGCCAATTTCTATCTTGAGAAGGGCATTGACAAATCTAAAAATGATACTTTGCCGATAAAAATTGTTGATGAGCTTCCACTACAAACTCAATGGTATCTTATTGCATTCATTTTTTAAATATTCATTTCACATTTTTTTTTGTTGTTTTTCATATATTCACGTAATATATTTTTTTTGTATCACAGTGATTGTGGAGTATATATTTGTACGTTTGTTGAATATGTCATTCATGGTAGAGATATTCCTAAATAGATTGACATTGAGCTTTGTTGTGGGATTATGGAAAGAGAAAACTAGAAGTTGGTATAAAAGATAACACTACAGAAAAAGTTGGCTGATTATTTGGAAAGGAAAAGAGGAAGTGGACGCACCAGGAGTAGTAGTTTAGTTTTGTAGTCATTGAAATCACTGCACATGAAGGAGTTTTAGCTATTTTTATGCGATTATGTAAAGTTTAATTAGTCTTTTCAAATTGAATCGGCTATTTTGTATGCGATAACGTAAAGTATACAATGTAGAATCGCTACTGATTCATTTGTTGGTATCGTTGTATATTTATGAATTATTATCGAAGAATATTTTTTGTCTTTCCTTGTGGCAAGTCTTGCCCCTGAGGCAAGAGTTATTGATTATCTTCTAAATTAGTAAATAATGTGGTAGGTCCAATTCATGCACATGAGGTATAACTTGTTCCTATGGGGGTTGTCTTATCATTAATTATGTGCGACTGCAATATGAGTATTTTGATCATTGTGAACTTTTCAATCACATTTGTCCTCGATAAAATGGCATAAAATAAGAAACAGTTTAGACCTTGTAATCTAACGGTCATCTACTCCTCCTTGGTAGTTGGTTCTCCACTTTTATTTATTTGGTTAGATGCTTGGTTTTTTTGATTGATATCATCTTTTTTTTGTCTACTCGCAATTGAATACTCCCTCGTGCTTTTACTTTTGTAATTTTTAATATTTATTGCTTGTGTTCTTGGCTTATAGTATTTTAGTTTTTGGTCTAGAAGATTGATTCTCATATGGTTGTAAGATTGTAATATTCCTATAAACATATTTTGTATGGTAGAGGAAGAATGTTCTTTGAAAAATTGTGAGTTGAACCACCTTTGATGTGTAAGGCTTGCCTCTTGGGCAAGACTTATAAATTATCTACCAAATCATTACACACTAATCTAGTATCAACGCTTGGCCATGAGGCTTAACTTGTCTTTGTTGTATTAATTTTTGCCTCTAGGGCATGAGCTGTAGATCATCTACTAAGTTATTACACACTAAGTTAGTGTCAACTCTTGACCATAGGGCATAACTTATTTCTTTGGGGCTTAAATCTTGCCTCTAGGGCAAGTGTTGTAGATCATCTGTCGAATCATTGCAGAATAAGCTAGTGTCAACTTTTACCCATGGGGCACAACTTGTTCTGCATCTTGCCTTCAAGGTAAATTTTACAGTGTATCCCGTGGAATTATTCACATCACATATCTTGGGGGTGTGGTCTTTCCCCGAATCCCGTTAATATAATATATTTTTATACATCAATATATAAAAAATTTAACATGCTAAGTAACTTTTATAAAAAATCAATAAGAAGGTATTGAGTTAAATACTTTACCATAAGTTTAAACTTCAAATAAATAAGAAGACATTCGTGATTGTTAGTCAAAAGTACTTGTTACTAACTAAAGTAGGGGATCAAAGAATCCTATTATAACTGTTATTTTGATCCAACTTCTCTGATAAAAAGTAAAACTAATCATGTTTTCTTATTTTTCTTTCTGTATCTTCTTGCATATGGATGAATCATAGGAGTGTAGTGAAAATTTGATCTGTTATGCCCGATTCTTTTGCATCTCAAACATCTATAATTGTTTCTTGAAGATTCTGTTCTGCAAGGATATCTGGATGTTTGTCTTCTCCCAAGCAGAACCTCCTTATCTGAGGATTTTGTGATTAGATCCTTTATGCTATCTGGGACAATCCATGATGTTGTTCTTCCAACTGGTAGAATTTCTCCTTGGTTTGTTTGTATTCATGACTGTCTTGAGAACCAATGAGAATAATAGCTAGACTTGTTTATATGTCTACTGTTTATCGCTGCAATTACATGTGTTTTTGGTATCTTATCTGTTTGAAATACCAAGCATTGATAAGTCCTACTCTTCAGGTCTACAATATATTCAACTCCTCCTTCTCTTACAACAAATCTTGCTGCATAAATGGGGTCTACCTGTAAATAAAATGATAAATAAATGACAACTTATAGCGAAACATATAGTATATGAGCAGAATCAGGCATACAGAGCAATCAACCATACATAGGGGACGAATCTTAAGGCAATAAAAAAACAACTACAATCAAGCATATAACATCAAATCACAATCTAATATTGAACTAATCAAAAATATAATAATAAGTGACCAATAATAAGGAGTCACAATTAAGGTTCTATTTCAAAATTGAAGAGAAAGGAAAATATAGGGGATAGTTAGAGTTTTGATGCTTGGCTTGGTCAGAGATAGCGTAGGAGAAGGATCTGTCATCCAAGGAATGAGCTTTCAAAGTCAAATTCTCTGTATTATATGGAAAAGACAGAACCTTGCTCAGGAACAACAACTGATTCAATAGTGATGCTTTCAACATATGAGTAGGAGAATCAGCTACAAATAAACTAAGATAAAATAAATATTGCATCTAACCTGGGAGTAGAATCAACTATGATAGTGAAACATCTGGTATATGAGCAGAATTAGCCATATAGAGCAATCAAACATACATACGGGACAAATCTTGAGGCAGCCAAAAAATAGCTACAATCAAGCATACAACATCAAATCATAAACGATTACACAGCTATGTGCAGAAGTAATGGAACAAAAGCAAAAAACACATATTTCGCATGCGAATCTCAAGGAAATAGAAAAACTAGCAATAAATCATAAATAACAGTAAACCAACTATATATAATCTGCAATAAAAAAATAGTAACAGTATATTTCCCTATCATCAAAATACAGTTTTAATTACTTACTTTCAATTTCAAGGCGACTTGAATCTTATCAGTCACCTCCACTTCTGCTCAATGTGTGATGTCATGAAAGTTGCCTTGTGCTTCTATTTTTATTTCATAAAATCAACTTTGTAACTTGTTCTGAATGTAATTGATCAGTCCCAGTATTGATAGTTGTCTTGCTTTTCTCAGTACCACATTCATGGACTCCACATTATTAGTTGTAAGCATATTGTACCTTCTGTTGGTATGAAACGAATGAGCCCATCTTTTTGCTTCTTCTTCTTTCAAGTACTCCGCAACAACTTTGTCGACTTCTTCTATCTCATCCATAAAAGTATAAAATTCAGTTTGTTTGTATATTGTTGCTACATTGTAGAAGAGTGATACAACCACATCTGAGAAGTATCTTTTTCTTAAACTCTTCTCCATGTGGTAGATGCATATCCCGTGCTGACACTCTGGATAGACATTTGCAATTGCATTTACAATGGTTGGGTGACAATCTGATAGAATAGATAATTATTCACGACCCCAATTTCATTTCTTAACTGATTGAAGAACCTGCTCTAAGACTCATTATTTTCTGAGTCTGCAATTTCAAAAGCCAAAGAAAATATGTTGTTTTTTTCGTCCTTTGACACTGCTATCATGAGGACACCATAATATTTTGACTTAAAAAATATTGCATCTACCATTATTACCGGTCTACAGTTGGTCCATCCAATGATTGAAGCGCAATAAGCAAAAAATGCATATTGAAACCTGTGTTGAGCAAAAGAATATTAGTAACAATTTACATTTGATGATTATAATTAGAGTACAGCAATTTTATAAACTAAGTCTTGCCCATGAGGCAAGAGTTACATATATGTGAATAATCTAATCAGTGCAATTAAAGAATAAACTTTTGCCTCTTGGGCAAAAGTTTTCAACTTCAACATATAGCATTTGTACAACAATTTTCTTAAGTAAGTCTTGCCCATGAGGCAAGATTTCCATCTATGTTAATAATATAATCAGTGCAAATAAAGGATAAACTTTTGCCTCTTAGGCAAAAGTTTTCAATTTCAATAATTTTCTAAACTAAGTCTTGCCCATGAGGCAAGAGTTGCAAATATGTTAATAATCTAATCAGTGCAATTAAAGAATAAATTTTTGCCTCTTGGGCAAAAGTTTCAATTTCAATAATTTTCTAAACTAAGTCTTGCCCATGAGGCAAGAGTTGCATATATGTTAATAATCTAATTAGTGAAACTAAAGAATAAACTTTTGCCTCTTGGGTAAAAGTTTTCAATTTCAACGGTATAACTTTTGTATAAACTAAGTATTGCCCATGAGGCAAGAGTTACATATATGTTAATAATCTAAGCAGTGCAATTAAAGAACAACCTTTTGCCTCTTAGGCAAAAGTTTTCAATTTCAACAGTATAACATTGTATAAACTAAGTCTTGCCCACGAGGTAAGGGTTGCATATATGTTAATGATCTAATCAGTGCAATTAAAGGATAGTTTTTGCCTCTTGGGCAAAAGTTTTTAATTTCAATAATTTTCTAAACTAAGTCTTGCCCATAAGGCAAAAGTTGCATATATGTTAATAATCTAATCAGTGCAATTATAGAATAAAGTTTTGCCTCTTGGGCAAAAGTTTTCAAGTTGTATAGAATTTGTACAACAATTTTTTAAACTAAGTCTTGCCCATGAGGCAAGATTTACGTATATGTTAATAATCTAATCAGTGCAATTAAAGAATAAATTTTTGCCTCTTGGGCAAAAATTTTCAATTTCAATAATTTTTTAAACTAAGTCTTGCCCATGAGGCAAGAGTTGCATATATGTTAATAATCTAATCAGTGCAATTAAAGAATAAACTTTTGCCTCTTGGGAAAATATTTTTAATTTCAACAATTTTCTAAACTAAGTCTTGCCCATGAGGCAAGAGTTGCATATATGTTAATAATCTCATCAGTGCAATTAAAGAATAAACTTTTGCCCATTGTGCAAAAGTTTTCAATTTCAATAGTATAGCATTTGTACAACAATTTTTTAAACCAAGTCTTGTCCATGAGGCAAGAGTTGCATATATGTTAATAATTTAATCAGTGAAATTAAGGAATAAACTTTTGTCTCTTGGATAAAAGTTTTCAATTTCAACAGTATAGAATTTGTACCTATTCTCATCGTCCCTCTTTGTGTTTGTGTACGTGCCTGGGTTGTTTTCTTTCATCATGTGAAGATACAATAGCAACCTGTTGTAGTTCTCTTATCACCGTATAGGCAAGCGGTATAGCTCGCCATCCTTTGTTGTATGATATCATTATTCCGTATTTCCTTCTCATTTCATCTACCACAAAGTTTGGTGTGATTACATTACTAGAGTCACGTACAAGCTCTAGTATATAGTCACATATGACCTTTTGATGTTGCATTCATGTGGTCGGACGTTATAAAATCAACCGAATAATTATGAGCCTTTTCATATGAAGTAACTTGAAAAAGCAAAGAATCGAGAATATTTGAGGCATAAAACCACCACACGTAGTTGTCCTTCAAATATCATAGTGAATATCTTGTTGTGCTTGATTTAATAACCTTAAATTGGATGTTGTTTGCAATTGCAATGTTTGACATGGACGTCATCATATTTTTTTTGTTAATGAAGATCGACTTGATATTTACCTTATTCAAAAAGGCATTGTGCCTCAAAAGAGTAGTCTCGACATCAAGTTTCCTCTTCTTTTTATTTCGTACCCTCTTGATCTTTGATGGCTACCCCATTTCTTCATCTATTGCAGCCTCTAATATTGGTTCGATAACCTGTAACTCATTATTTCTATCAATAATTTCAATTTATTGTCCCATATTGTATTGCTCAATACTCATTTCTTTTACATCCATTTCAAGCACAACCCTTATGAAAATTGAAACAACAAAAGATTAGTAATAATTTAATTTAAAATATATATCTTCAAGAAGTAAAATCATTAAAGAGTAATGCATAGTCAACTATTGCCCATAGGGCATAACTGTCAGAGTCTTACCTCTAGGGTAAGAGTTATAGGTCATCTGCCAAATTATTACAAACTATGGCAGTGTCAGCTCTTGCCCATGAGGCATAACTATCTCAGTATTGCCTCTGGTGCAAAAGTTACAGGGTCATCTGCCAAATCATTACAGACTAATAAAGTGTCAACTCTTACCCATGGGGAATAACTTGAAATGTATGGAAGAATTTGAAGATGCCAAATCGCACTTGAAACTACTGAATAACACACACTATAGGGGTAATTCTAAGAGGGTTGTTTACTTCAGAGATAGGTTGAAAGTGATACAACATAGTTTATCAACTGAATATTCTAATAGTATGGCCTTGAAAGAGAATGATGTACTGACTATTATTGAGAAGTGGAGCAATATTGAAGAGAGCATGTTATAATAAAAATTCAGGGCTTTGTATATAAGTGAGGTGATTCAAACCCCATGTATTTTAGTGTAGTTATGAAAGGAAAAAAAGTAATAAGAATCTTATTTAGTTTTTAAACTAATAATCTTATTATTTTAGTATTTGTTTTGTCTTTTAGGTTTTCGATTAATGCTTTGTTGAATATATTTTTCGCCTTACCGGATACAGCCAGAAATATTTTTTTTGGATTGTGAAATCTTGTAGATAACCATGGCTACCCCAAATGGGATCATTTATTATTCTGCCAAATCACCTCAACACCCAAAGGTTCACGCCCACAGTCAAGGAACTGAATATAGCAAACATAATGGATATTCTAATATGTCAAGACTAAAGTTTTCTAATAAGAGGTTTTGGGAGGTGTGGGGAAAACTAAGCAACCGTGTCATCTTTAGGGGATTTCCTATGTTGTGTCACTCAACAGAAACACGCGATACTGAGACAAAAGAAGTTGCCAGAAACACTGGTGATTATTCCAACATATCTAGGTAAGCTTAGTTCAACAACAAATGGTCAATGAATATAAATATGATGCGTGTTCAACAATGAAGAATTTATTTTAACACTGAAAAATTGTATAATAGTAACCTTGTTACCTAAAGTGTCAAATCCTACTACCATTAGAGAGTTTAAACCCATTACATGTTGCTCTATGCTATACAAGCTAATGGCTAAGGTGCTCTCTCTTAGAATCAACAAGTTAGTGCTTCTTTAATCTCTAAAACATAGGTTGGATTCATCCAAGATGGAAAACACGGTCTTTCCCTCTAAGACCAAACCCTTGCAACTATTCAAACACAATTATAATCACAATAACAAACTCCCCACAAACTGTTCGACACAATTTCTTACCGTCTTCTAATGCTAATTATACCACTAGTTTGAAATACTTGGAACTAATTTCTTGTACCACCTTGACCTTATACGTTTAGCCTTCTCAAAATATGTTGCGATCAACGTTAACTCCCATATTAACGGTCTTTCTCTCCAAGACCAACCCCCCACAACTACTCAAACACAATTATAACCGCAATAACAAACTGCGCACAACCTGTTCGACGGAATTCCTCAATGGTAAATATGTTACTACAACAATAGCATATCCCAAGTTCAGCTTACATTCTCCTCCCAAAAAATCAAATCAATATGCTAATTATATAACGAGCTAAAATTACCACAATGCATCAATAAACTAAAATTATCACAATGAATTTTGATGATGAAATTCATACCTGAAGAAACCTTACGGCTAAAGTCGATTCTGTGAATGTTTGAAAGACGATTCTCGAATTTGGAAGAATGCGATTTAAAAACAATATTTTGGAGGTCGATTCTGAAATTTGGAAGAGAGGAAGAAAGCGATTTAAACAAGAATATTTTGTTGGAGGGTATTTTCGTTCAAAAGAATATGAATGAACAAGTAAAGGTTATTTTAACAAAGCTTTTTTATTTGGGGCTAAAATTTGGAATCCACCCTAATTTGGGTCTATATTTGAGAATTACCCCAGCATTATAGCATCGCAGCTATTTAAATCTAATATATTTTAAAGAAAATATAAATTCATTTATAAAAATTTATTAAAATTATATTAAATAGCAAGTCGGAATTAATGATTAATATACGATGGATTGAATGCTAAGGAGGTTAAGGGATTATTTGGTTCAAAACAAGATTATATCTCACCTTCTATTTGGATAAATAATCTCTAAGATTGTGATACATGTTGCAATCAAATACCAGACAAAACTAATTTCAAAATTTATTCTGAAATAACCTCTCAAACCCCTATAACTATATGAACCTATAAAACTTAAATTCGGAAGTTATCTCTGCAGAATTCAAAGATTGCTACAAAAGGACAAACTGAAAATATAATGTTAAATATATTTTGTCTATTTTGTTATCTTACTAGCTGTACCTATCATCGTGGTTGAATTACCAACAGACATTGAGGAAACGAATTTGCTTTTATATATGTACAGAACAAGATGTATACGTTGGGTTTGGTCCAGCTGAATTTTTCTACTCAACCAACACATCTAATAATTATTTAAAAACTAATGGACTACAATGAAACAATGGAAAAATTACAAGTTAGGTTTCATTAGAAATGAAAAAGGAAAAGTCTTAGCCTTAATTTGTCCAATGCATGCACCTAATTTTAATATTGAAGAGTGTTTAATTAGTTGAAATTAACATTTTGAGAATTTGATTTCGATGAAACAAAATAAAATTCGGGTCAAGTTAATTTTGGAAAAATTAATAAAGGACTCAAAAATTTATTATTAATTCTTAGAGAAAAGGTGGCTCTTAGATTAAAAGGTTTTTTCCTCCTTTACAAACTATTTGAATATTCTTTATTTTAAGCCTGGATATATTAGATAAAACTTTTCTATATCTACGAATGTCGAAGTATGTGTTGGGTCAAAATCGAGAGGGCGTCATTCAGAAGCTTATAGTTTGCAAACCTTGAGACGATAAATCGACAAAGAAAACAATACTAAAAACATAATATTATTATATGATTTGGTCAATCGGCCTACATAGACCTAATATTAAAAAGCATAAAACTAATGAGAGATAAAATCTCCCGTTAGACTCTTTAAAAGACTACATTATTGTGGATGCTATTGTGTTATGACTTGATAAGAGAGTTGTTCTATTTATAGAATTACAAAATCTTCTTCGAAGAAAGAATAAACTTAATCGAAATCTAATAGGAAAGAGATCTTTTTCTACTAGGAAAAACCTTTTCAGGACAAATCCTAACAGTATGTAGGAATAAGATTTACGTACACTTTATTCTATTCGAGTCCTACTTGTGGAATTTTATTGTATATATTGTTGTTATATAGATTAAAGGATTTTTATATTATAGGATAAAAATTATGTGTTGGATAGAATTTAAATTATATGGACTCAAAACTTTTAATCACCATTGATGTATCTTTGACCTATTGGTCGATCTGTTGCCATTTCATCACGTTACCTATTTTTATTTATAATAAAAATTAATTTGTAATTATTTTATAAGTAACTCGTCCGTCTACAAAAATATTTTGGATGCACGATAAACTCCATTCAATTTATAATAGTTCGAAACTTGCATTAGGCAAGTTTTGGAACAAGTTCGATCTAGAAAACCGATCTTTGTTATTGCAGATAAAAATTTTCTAACTTGAGACATCCATTATAAAAGTCCAAAGCCATATCACCTGTGCCACCACCAAGGGTTAAAATAGTGAACTTGGTAGTGCTACTTTTTATATCATGCATAAATATTCAAATCAAACATAGCTAAAGTTTCTCAATAAGATTACCCTAATCTTGAGATTCTAAAGAAAGGGTGAAGTAGCCTTTTTTTTTTATGCAATGGTTGCCAACATTGAACGGCACGTTTATTAACCACGACCAATTCTCATGATTGCTTGGTTGTCTTGATTTTGTTTTTATGTGGTCGACATGTATGTATGTCTGATATTTTTCAATATGCTACAAACATTTTCATCGTCTTGTATTACGTGGTTGACATATGTGCCACTCTTTAAAGTGAATAAAATCTTGATTGAGGGATGTCTAATGGATAAATTAAAATGTGTTAGTTGGTAATTGTACTTGGACTGAAATAGGCATAGGGGTGTGCAAAAATCGAACCGACCGGTAAATCAAATCGATAAAAATATTATTGGGTTAAAGGTTTTTTATTAATTTTATAAAAAAATTTATTGGGTAAACGGTTCGGTTTTGGTTTTAGTTTATTGGGTTATCGGTTTAACCGATAACCCGATACTCTAAGTTGTTGTTTTACTCCTATCTGTGTTATACATATAAATTTTTGTATTACTAATATATATACACACACACACTACTTATTCACAATTCAGAGATTCACAAAGTATTAACCTATTCAGGGCAACAAAGGCACAATGCAAAGCTCGGGTATTGTTGTATTGGAAGGCTTGAAGCATTTAATAGCTTCCAACAATTACGATTCAGTTTTTTTTCGTAATAACATTCAGTTCAAGTTTGAAGATTCTTGTAAACAAAGACGCATTGCGTATGATTTTGGCGGCAACTAAGATTTCATTTTTTTATTTTAGTTGTTACTATTTTTATTTTATGAGTATTTTCTTATTGGTTAAACCGAAAATCGAACCGTTAAGCACCAAAAACCGATAAGAAAATATCTTATTGGTTAGTTATTGATTTTGCATATTTAAAAACCAAAAACTGATAAATTGAACCAATAATACATAAAACTAAATCGAACCGACCGATGCACACTCTAAATAGCGGGTTATAATAAATCATTACTCAATTTACCGAGCTCTTATCAAATTTTAAATTCATTTGTTTTCTTATATTCTATTTGATTCACCTATTAAATTTTGTTTTCTTTATTGTAGCTATATAACACCAAACCAAATATACATATATATATATATATATATATATTGCCAAAAATTTTCACGGGTAAATTTGGGATACATAAGGCCTGCGTGTAATCGGTGATGATTTTTTTCATAATTATTGATTGAACAGTGATTAATATAAAAATATCACCATCTTTCGGCTGAGATGGCATCTAAGACATTTTTACATTTTCTTTCTTCAATTTTGTTTCAACTTTATCTTTTTTCAATTTTTGCATTTTTACATTTTTGCATTATCTTCAATTTTGGTTCAAAAGCTTGAGTTAATTCTTGCAATTTAAAAAACTGGAAAGTTATTCGAAAATAGGCAAGGACCTGGTAAAGATCCAAATCAAAAAACAAATGATTTGTCTAATAATTCGTCTTAATAAATGATCTAAAACAATAATTCTATCTCCGGTAGTGCTGATGTTTGTTAAGAGAGTCATTAGTTGTCAATCTTTGTTCTCGAGTGCTATTTTGTTCGTTAACGCAAACTTAATGGAAGTGTCTATATATAAGAATCACATTTGGTTGTATGTTAGTAGGTAAATTAGTAGTTGGGTGATTTTGATAGCTTTTAAAAGTTGAGGGCATAAAATCATATTTAAAAAAAGATTTTTCAAAAGTCTAAAAAAATCTTTCAAAAAGACATGGTCAAACACAACTCCAGCTCTACCTTCAACTCCAACTTCAAAAATTTTTAAATTTTAATGGCCAAACGGTACTTAATATTATGGAATTGCAACAAAAGGACAAACTGAAAATATAATGTTAAGTATATTTTGTCTATTTTGTTTTCTTGCAAGCTGTACCTATCATCATGGTTGATTTACCAACAAACATTGATGCACCTAATTTTAATATTGAAGAGCGTTTAATTAGTTGAAAATTAACATTTTAAGAATTTGATTTCGACGAAACAAAAATTCGGCTCAAGTTTTGGAAAAATTAATAAAGGACTGAAAGATTTATTACTAATTCTTAGACTAATGTTTGCCATGGAATTTGCGCCGCAAAGCCTATGGCCAGGTGATGTAGAAACTCCATTTTTGAGTTATTTTGAGAAAAGATGGCTCTTAGATTAAAAGATCTTTTTCTCGTTTTACAAACTATTTTGGATATTCTTTCTTTTAAGGCAAGATATACAGGATATAAACTTTTCTATACCTATGGATGTTGAAGTATGTAAGAACAAGATTTACGTAAACTCTATTCTATTCGAACCCTATTTGTGGAATTTTATTATATATATTGTTGTTATATAGATTAAAGGATTTTTATATGATGAATTAAAATCACGTGCTGAATAGAATTTAAATTATGGACCCAAAATGTAAAACCGTTTAATCATCATTGATGTATCCTTGACCTATTGGTCTGTTACTATTTCATCGACGTTGCCTATTTTTATTTATAGCAGAAATTAATTTGTAAATATTTTATAAGTAACTCATTTATCTACAAAAATATTTTGGATGCACGATAAATTTTATTATATTTTAAATAGTTTAAAACTTGCATTATACAAGTCCCGAAACAAGTTCAATCTTAAAAACCGACCTTTGCTATTGCAGGCAAGAATTTCGAACTTAAGACCTCCTCCATTATAAAAGTCCAAAGCCATATCACCTGTGCCACCCCAAAGGATTAAGATTGTGAATTTGATAGTGTGATTTTTTATATCATACATCAAATTACAAATCAAACATAGCTAAAGTTTGTCAATAAGGACTCCCTAATCTTTAGATTCAGAAAAAAGGGTCAATTAGCCCTTTCTTCCTTAAAAAAAAAATTGTAATGGTTGCCAACATTGAACGGCACATTTATTAACCACGACCAATTCTCATAATTGCTTGGTTGCCTTGATTTTGTATTTATGTGATCGACATGTATGTATGATATTTTTCAATATGCTACAAACATTTTCATCATCTTGTATTACGTGGTTGACATATGTGCCACTCTTTACAGTGAAGAAAATCTTGATTGAGGAATGTCAAATGGATAAATTATAGGGGAAAGGATAAATATGACCTCTCGGTCAAACAAATTCCTCCAAACTGGCCTAAGAATTGTAATTTCACAAATTAGCCATTTCGGCTCTTTTTTAATATGTCAATTCATTGTTTTCTCTTTTTTTTTCTTTGTTAGCTGCTCTTCTCACTCTCTCTCGCTATTCTTTTTAAAATTTTAAAAAGAAACTTTTTAATTTTAACAATTAAATATAATTTTATGACTTTTTTCCTCAATAATTTATAGTTAGAATAGAAAAAAAATTAGTTTGTTATAATTTTTATTTCTATTATTTTTTGTATATAATTTATACGTAATAAATATATAATTAATGTATAATATTAATTATTCTTTTTTAAAAATTGAGTAATTGCTTTTTTTTCACATTATTTTGCATTCACCAACATTATTAAAATAGCATACTATTTGTTCTGTTTAGTTTTACTTATTTATACAATAAAATACAATATCGTATACTTTTAATATAATACAATTGTTAAATATATATATTTATATATAATAATGATACAGTTTCTATACATATACATATTCTATATAATAATTATAGCATTTTTATACACATTCTATGCCATTTTTAACTAACAATTATTATTTAGATACATATTTTATACGACTCTATATAGTTTCTACATGCATTATAAAAATGTATCAATCTAGTATAAGAGAGTATCAATAAGTGTATCAATGTAGTATAAAAGTGTATTAATGTGATATAAAAGAGTATCAATTAGATATAGGAACTGCATGTGCTTGCATAGAATTTCCTTCTTTTTTTAAAAAAGTGTATCAACATAGTATAAAAGTGTATCAATTTGGTATAAAAGTGTATCAATTAAGTATAGAAACTGCATGTGCCATATTGGGCCAAACCACTAAAACAGAGAATTAATTTAACCGATTGGCTACAGCTTGTCCATCTTTTCAAATTGTGGCCATTTTTTTTTAAATGGCCAGCCCATGTCCTTTTCCCTAAATTATAATGTGCTAGTTGGTAATTGTACTTGGACTGAAAAAGGCGGGTTAAAATAAATCATAACTCAATTTACCTAGCTCTTATCAAATTTTAAATTCATTTGTTTTCTTATAATCTATTTGATTCACCTATTAAATTTTGTTTTCTTTATTGTAGCTATATAACACCAAACCAAACCAAAAAAAAAATATTTTGCCAAAATTTCTCACGGGTAACTTTGGGATACATATTAGCTAACTTCTAGATGGGCAGATCAAAGTGACATGAGTTAATAAACGAATGGGTTTGGTAAATCATATTTTGAAGGACTAATTTTGTCACTCCTAGTTCACAACAACATCCTTTAGGCAGAAAAAATCAGCTTGTTGTTTGGGACATAGTATACGTCTATATGAAGATGAAGTATAATGAAATTTGTATTGCCAGTTTGTTGCATTATTGGCTAGGAATACCACACAGTGTGTATTGCAATAATAAGAAAGACGTCAAAATACTAGGGGATATTGACAATTGCCAACGTCTCAATTGAACGGTCATAAAGCTTAGATATCAATCATCCTGTTTGAAGAATTACAACAGTTATAAGTGCTTAAAGAATAGGGAAAAATTGAACCCATCGAAATTATAGGGATAAAATTTAAAGAATAGCCTAGATAAAGGTCATGCAATGCAAATAATCATCAATGACTTGCATTATCAGTAAAGGGCGAATAGAACATTCATCCAATATCGCTACCTGTTTCTACTAAGGCCGGGCATAATAAGAGATTTGCTTTCAGATTTGTAAAAACAAAAGCAAGATTTTGCTTAATTACGAAATGCAGCAGCATTTTAATTTCAAAATGTAGAGAAATACATTGTACATGCGCGCATGATAATAGTAATACATTGTATTATTCACGAGCATAATAAGTGTATCATCGCATATATAATATCTCCATAGTGAAATACATCGTATCTGTGAGCTTTATAAGTGTATCCTCATGTATCTGCCGTAAACCCCAAACTATTGTTATATTATGTGACATTTTAAAACCAGCACTATAAAAAATAATTAGAAGGATGAATTAGCTAAGCGACGTAACTTTCCCTTTCTTTTTCCTTACATGTTATAGGGTTGGCTTGGCAGTAGTTATATTAAGTTCTTGATTGATGTACTAGTTTTTTTTTATTTAATCATGATAGAGGTCGAGTGGAGGGGAGCGTTAGAGTAACTAATAAAGTTATTGTCGTGTGATTAGGAAGTCACGAGTTCAAGCAGTGAAACAACCTCTTGCAAAAATGTAAGGTGAGGTTGCATAAAATAGACCTTTGTGGTCCGACCCTTCTCCGAAATCCACTCATATCAAGAGCTTTAGTGCACCGGGGTGCCTTTTCTTTTTCCTTTTATGATAGAGGCCGTGTCTAATTGTGATGTACATCAAAGTGACGCTAATTCAAGAAGGCGTTTCACAAGAAGTCAAGCTAAGGACCTTCAAGCATTTCAAGCTTTATGGATGAAGATGGAATCTTTGGAAGGTTCCAACATGGATGACTTGAAGATATTTAATATTCTAAGTGTCTACCTTTAAATTAGCTTGTAATTTAAATGAAAGGCAATTTGGTCTTTCTTTATTTCTTTTAGCCCTTGTATAAATAGTTAGCTATTAGGGTTGAACTACTAGCTTTTGGAATATTGAATATTTGTTCCTCCTTTGAGCGCTTGAAAGCCCTTTGTTGATTTTCAACAATTGTCCTAGGATTTGCAAGTAAGGTTACTACCTTCTTGAGGATTCTAATAGATTAAGTGTTTTTAGTTCCCAATTAATGGGTGTTTTGGTTAGTTTCACCATTACATCTTTTGATTGTTTGAATCTAATTGTGCCGATCTTGCTTCTATTTTCTTCTTTCACATCAAATTGGTATCAGAGCCTGGATTAGATTTGTTTCCACAAACCTAAGTTTTGGGGTTTTGATATTTAAAAAAAAAATCAAATTTGATTGAATGTTGTTTGATATTATTCCTTGAGTTACATGTTGTTTTCTAGTTGAAAGAAAAATCAAAAAAATACATGACCAAAAAAAAAATTGAAAGTCATGTTGAAGAATAAACTTGAAAATGGATTTTGTTAATTTGGTGTTTGGTTGAAGAAATTGTTGGTTAGAAGTTGTAGGTAAAGTTGTGGGGAAGTTATATCTCAAATTTGAGCTCATTTGTTTGGATATTGAAGACAATGAATTTGAGAATTATAAAATAGTTCAAATCTTTCAAACTTGTTTTTCTTTTCTTGTTAATTCTAGCTAGTTTGCTTTGAGTGTTAATTCATACTTAATGTTAAACTAGTTTGTGTCCATTTAATTTATTCGTGTCAATTTTTTTTCGTGCTTTTTTCTTTTCTTTTATTTCATTGCATGCTTATTTGTTTTTTTATCCGTTAGTTTTAATTGTCTGTTCTTGATTACATAAACTTCACTCCATCCCAAAGAAGTAGTACTACTTGTGAACTATTTGACAGTTTTGACTCTCAACCTTAGGTTATTCAAGAGTGGTAACAAGCAAGAGTAAGGTGAGTTCATTTGAGAGTGGCCTTAAAAGCCTTTGGCCTTAGAGTAATACATGAGTGTGGGTGACAAAAAGAGGAAAACATGATGTGAGGGAGTCGTGAGGAACTCTTTCTACTAATTTTGTATTTATTTTGTAGGTACAATGACTCAATTGGAGGGAGAATTCTCTAGCAAAGTGGAAATTTTGCTTCAAAAACTATTGGAAAAAATGAAGGGAAAATTGGAAGATGTGGATAAAAGGGTGAGAAATCAAGAAATAACAAAGCAATTACTTGAAGTTTTCAATCTCATTGGTCAACATGATGAGGGATCAAGTAAGACTCCTCTTGATACAACTCCATCCCACATGGTAGTGCAAGATACCATCTCTCCTAATGCTACTTTACCAAAAGTTTACAATCAAGCAACACTTTCAAAAGGGGGAAATCAACAAAGAAATCTTCCACCACAAGCCAATAGAACTCAAGTGAGAGTAGGGCTGCATATCGGTCGGTTCGGTTCGGTTTTGAAAATTATCGGTTTCACTTATTCATTATCGGTTTGTATATATGCTAAACCGTTAAAGAATCGTTAAGATATTGGTTAATCGGTTATCGGTTTATCAATTTTTCATTGTTATCGGTTCGGTTATCGGGTTAACCATTAACACTAAACATTAAAACTCTAAGTCACAAATTAATTTAAAACTGCTAGTACAAACAAAATAGAAAAATCCAAAGTTACAAGTCACATGCTCACAGAAGTTGAAAATTAAGTTCAAATTCCAAAGTCCAAACATAGTAACAGTACTAATTACTACTCAAGTCTGAGCACGATACTGCATCCTCTCCAAACAACGATCAACATGATTCCTCAAGCACATAGTCCTAGTATGTCGTGGATGGTAATTAAAAACATTACCACAATGAATACACTTCACTTTGCATCCTCCATCATCATCTTCTTCAAGCTTTTGATAGTGATTCCAAACAGGTGATCGAACTTTAGGACCACGACGTTGAGACATGATGAAACCTAATTAATAGATAAACAAAAATATTAGAAATAACCCAAACAACTTTAACTATATAAGATAAAAGAAAAAGCCAAAACCAAAATACTATGATGGACATGGTCTCTATGGATAGTTGTCTTTAGATTACCTGGTTGTGCATAGAAAATAAACTATTCTAATGTATCATATATTATTTTGTTTTTTCAAATTGGCTTGTAGGGAGTGAGTGTTGCTTCTCACATTCACAGCAGCTAATGATACATTGAGACTTCCAAAATGCCTTGATGGTTCCAATGAACCCAAAAAAGAAAAAACAGAAAGTCTCAACTAGTACCCCTATATCCTATGTTTCAGTTGAGTTGGAAAAATCATTTACTATATAGTCATGTGGGTCGTGGGAGGCAATGATATATGCCTTCAACAGAAAATCATACATACCTTCAACATACATACATATATTTAACATACTGCAAACAGAAAATCATTGAACAAAACATACTGCAAATTCTAAAAACCAGTGCAAATACATGAAAATAGAAAATCAGTGCAAATCACTGCAAATAAAAAATCAGTGTACAAATCAAAAACTGCAAATCAGTGTACATACATACTGCAAATTTCAAAAACCAGTGCAAATCTATGAAAACAGAAAATCATTGTAAATGACTGCAAACAGAAAAACAATGTACAAAACAGAAACTGCAAATTAGTGTACATACATACTGCAATTTCATGAAAACAGAAAATCATTGCAAATGACTGCAAACAGAAAAACAGTGTACAAAACAAAAACTGCAAATCAGTGTACATACATACTGCAAATTCCAGAAATCAGTGCAAATCACTGAAAATAAAAAATTTGTGCAAATCATTGAAAACAGAAAATCAGTGTACAAAACTGCAAAAAATTCAGAAACCAGAAACCATACATTCAGTGACCAATGTGCAAATTCCATAAACTAAAATCCAAATGCAATATTCTTTTCTTACCTTTGTTCAAGTTGCTATATGTCATCAATGCTAGGTTCTTTTTCAACTTTGGCCAAATCTAAATAAATTAAAAGAACAAGTCAAGACTCAAGCATAAAAAATATTAAATAAATAATTCACCAAATACAAGATATTTTTTTTACCTTGTTCAAGTTGCTCAAGAGAATCTAAATCCTCCTCGATACTTATAGGTTGTGATTCACTTCGAAGCCAATCCTGTAGACACACTAGAGCTTCTACCAATTTAGAAGTTAATGAACTCCTAAATGAATCAAGAACACGCCCCCCGGTACTGAAAGCACATTCCGATGCTACACTAGAAATAGGAATAGCTAAAATATCTCGAGCCATCTCAGAAAGAAAGGGAAATCTAGCCGAGTTATACTTCCACCAAAGTAATACATTAAAATCGGACGTTCCAACTTCAGTATCTTCTGCAAGATAATTATCCAACTCCGACTTAGAATTCCCGGCTCCACTCCCAGATGTGTGTCTACTCAACTCCTCATAAAAGTTTCCAATATCAACCATAGAACTTGAACTAGAAGCCTCCACTTCTGAAGATAGTTTACCACATTTGTCTTTTGAAGCAGACGATGAATACTCATTAAACAATGATTTCATGTACTCTCGCACATCTTTTTCTATAGTTGCTCCATTATCCCCAAACATCTTCTTAAGTGCAAAACTAAGAGTGGTAAACTTGTGACGAGGATCCAAAACACAAGGTATAAAAAGCATCTTATTCATTTTTGTTGGATCACCCCAATATTTTTCAAATTTCTTCTTCATGTTTGTTGCCATTTGAGCCAACACAATATCATCACTTGATATCAATTTTGACAAACAAAAACCAACTTGACAAATTTCAAGAAAATGAATATTTGATGTAATATATAATGATCTAGAAACCTTCAAAGTGAGCTTAAAAAATAATTCAAGAAATTTTGCAATCCTTTTAACGTTATCCCAATCACTACACAAAAGTGAACCTACTTAGTCAATTGCTTAGACAACTCAGCCACACACACACTATTTGAACTAGCATTATCAACAGTTACCGTGAAAATTCGATGCAATCCCCACTCATGCAAACACTTAACAATGCCCTTTGCTAAATCTTCACCTCTATGGCTAGAAATTGGACAAAAACTGATAACTCTTTTATGCAAAGTTCAATTTTTATCAATCCAATGAGCAGTGATACACATATAATTAATTCTTTGCACAAAAGTCCAAGTATCAGTCGTTATACACACTCTTTGTTGAGTTTCCTTAAAAATGCTCCTCATTTTATTTTTCTCTTCATCAAAGAGATCAAAACAATCACGAGTAACAGTTGTACAAGAAGAAATTCGAAACAAAGGTTGTACCACTTTCATAAATTATTTAAAGCCTTCTTTTTCAACAAATCTAAAAGGAAGCTCATTAAGAATTATCATACGACACAATGCTTTTCTACACTCTTCTTGATCAAATTTTCATGAAACAATTGATACATCACCCTTGTTACCCCCCGTAACCGGTTGAAATGCTATCTTTGATTGCCTAGTATCAACATTACAAGGTATTTTTTTGCATTTTCCTATATGACCAAGCATTGCCGTCGTACCATGTTCTTTTGTATCAGCTAAATACTCTTTCTTACAATAATTACACACACCTTTTTTAATTCCTTCCGAATCAACTTTACTAGTAAAATGATCCCATGCAACAGATCTTTTTCTCCTTTCTTTCTTTGCTTTAGACTCAACTATTGAATTTTGATTCACTACATTCGAATCAGAAGCTACACTCTCACCAATCACTTTATCAACTCTAGTATCTTGTGACATGTTGTATCAATGTGACTGTAATTTTAAAATAAAAATAGTCAAACAACAAGCCAACAACAAAATTACAACATAACATGACCAAATCACCAAAACTTGACAATGTGCAGTTGTGCATAGAGCATGATAGAACACACGATCACAGAATATCAACATATAAGCATTGAGTACTGAGCAGTGACTAACAGACTTCACAACAGCCAATTTCATAACAAACTTATACATACCTTACAAAGCAACTAAAGTGCATATAAGAAAAATCCATCTATTTTTCACTTCAACTGACAATCATATCTCGTTCAACAATAAATAATAATTCTAATATCCATAAAACAAAATTTCTTCTGAATATTTAACTTCAGACAACAGTAAGACAAATTTCTTCTTCTTTGTGCTTCAATTTACTCATTTATACCAATAGGCAATAATTTCAAGCAGTTAAATTGTTAATAGGATTAGGCATTAGCGGCAGCCTTAGTTTTAATAAAAAATCTTATGTTAACACTGCCCCATCATGGAATCTTCAATCTTGGTGTTTTTAAGAAGTATTCTATAGTCATATGCAGGAATTGAAGATGAAGCAGATTAGCAGAAGACATCTAAGAATGAAATCGAGCAAACTAAAAAATTCTTACCTATTGAGTGTTGACCACTTGACTGTTGAGAGAGACTGGGAGAGGTTGAGGCGGTCTTTGAGCCGATGAGTATGAGTGAGGCAGACTGCAGACAGATCGCAATTTGCAGAGGCGGAACTTGACTAAGAAGATGAAATTATTATACAAGTCGGTGTTACCCTCTTCGTTATAAACCCTCCAAAGTTGCCCTACCCCAGTTTTCTACTTCACTTCTATCATACCCCTCTCTGTCTCCCTCTGTAAATAGATTTGCTTTATGTAGCTAGGGTTTTTGCACTTCCCGAGGATCTGATCTATGTAGTTTGAGATTTCATCTTCTAACGAAGCTATGTGGAGGAGGACCACAACCGCCGTTGCCGTCAATGATGCCGCCACCTCCGGGACCTCCGCCGCAGTCTATGATGCCTCCGCCACCTGGTACTAGTATTAAAATAGAATGAACCCTGACTACTGCCATCTCCCTAGGTATCTTAAGTAGTAAGTACTAGGTTTGGAGGGGAATTGGGCCTTTAGAGTAGTTTTGGGCCAGTTTTGCTGAATTGGGGCTTGGGCATTTTAGCATATAATGGATATACTGTACATTCTCTTATCGGGTTATCGGGTGTCCCGATAAAAAAATAAGCAATCCCGAGTCCCGAACCGTTAACCCGTTAGTTGGAAATTTTAAACCGACACCCGATCCGATAGTGAAAAAAACCAAATCGTTAAACCGATAAAGTATTTATCGGTTCGGGTTAACAGTTTGAACCGAAATTTGCACAGCCCTAAGTGAGAGCCCAACATAACCTTGAAGAGCATGATTCTTTTGATGGTGATAATTATGATTATGGAGCCAATGATCAAGTTCAACAAGAGAGGTTAGGTGGGAGAGAAAAAAAGGAAAAAATAGAGGGTGGTAGACGATTGATGAAAGAGAATATAATAGAAGGAATGATGATAAAAATCGAGGATTCAACAATATCAAGGTTACCCTTCCATTCTTCAAAGGAAGTAGTGACCCAAATGAATATCTTGATTGAATTGTGAAACTTGAAAGGCAATATAATCTCAACAATGTGAGTGATGTTAGAAAGGTGAATTATGCTATAAGTCACCTTGAGGGTTTTGCTTCTACATGGTGGGAGAAAATTGAAAGAGATGCTTTGGTGAATAGACTTTGTTACAAGTTGGAATGACATGAAAAGGTGTATGGGAGAAAGGTTTGTGGGTCAAGATTATGAGCAAAATCCACTCAAGAAGTATTACAATCTTCAACAAGGAAGTAAGAGTGTGAAAGAGTATTATGAGGAGCTAGAGCATACTAGGCTTCGAGCTAATATCAATGATGAAGAGGTGAAGCTTATGGAAAGATTTATCTTGGACTTAAATAAAGAGGTAAGGCAACCATTGGAATTGCATAGTCTTTCTACTTTATATGAAGCTTATCAAATGGCACTCAAGTTGGAGGGTCATTAAAAGGAAAACAAGTCAAAGATGCAATCTTCTTCTTCTTCATGGGCTAAAAACAAGGAAGCTTGGAAATCATCTCCCACTTAGGACAAATCCTAAGGTGAAAAGCAAGAATTGAAGTCCAACTTAGACAAAGGCAAACCAAAGGCGGACTACAAGGATGGAGGTAACAAAGCTAAACTTGAAAATCCATCTAAAATAAAGTGTTTTAAATATCAAGGATATGGTCATAAAGAAAATAAGTGTCCAAACAGAAGAACTATCATTGTATTGAATGATAGTGGTTATCAAACTGAAGATGAATCTGAAAATGACCACGTGGAGGATGATAGTAGTGATGAGTTTATGGAAG
This sequence comes from Capsicum baccatum var. pendulum, assembly GCA_030864225.1. Taxonomy (NCBI): domain Eukaryota; kingdom Viridiplantae; phylum Streptophyta; class Magnoliopsida; order Solanales; family Solanaceae; genus Capsicum; species Capsicum baccatum. The sequence continues at coordinate 230,014,673 of CM061560.1, read as the reverse complement.
AAGGTGATGGAGAAGATATTAATGATGATGGAAAGCTTGTTCTTGTTGTGAAGAGAAGTATGAGTGCACTAGCAAGGGAGGATCTTGATCAAAGGGAGAACTTGTTTCATAATTGGTGTAGAGTTCAAGAATAATTATGTTTTTTTATCATTGATAGTGGAAGTTGTGTCAATTTTGCTAGTGTATCTATGGTCGAACAATTGAAACTTCCAACAAGAAGGCATTCAAAAATTTATAGATTGCAATGGCTCAATGAATGTGGTGAACTCAAGGTGACCAAGAGAGTGTTGATAAAATTTAAGGTTGGAAGTTATCATTATAAAGTGTTTTTTTTATGTTGTACCAATGCAAGCTTGTCATTTATTGTTGGGAAGGCCATGGAAATATGATATGGGAGCTAAACATGATGGGAGGTCAAATAAATATGCATTTGTTAAGGATGGTAAAAAGCACATTCTTAACCCACTTTTTCCTTTTCAAGTGAGTGGGGAATATAGAAAAATGGGAGAGTTGAAAGAAAAACTTGAGAGAGAAAAAAAAAGAGTAAGGGAGTGAAAAATGATAACTCAAGAGAGGAAAAAGGAGAGGTTGAGAGCTCAAGTGAGAATGAGTTACCACAAAAAAAAGAGGTGAGCAAGAAAAATCAAAAAAGAGAAAATGTGCATGATTTTTCAAAATCAAGAGAGCATGACAGAGCTAAACATTGAGGATGCTACTCAAGTCATATTTATTAAATCGAAAGGTTATTCTTTGCTTGCTAACAATGAACTAACCGTTTTATCTTTGCCAAGTGTTGTTTCTTCTTTGTTGCAAGATTATGAAAATCTATTTTCGGAAGAAATACTAAGTGGGTTGCCTTCTTTGAGAGGAATAAAGCATGAAATTAACATTTTGACGGGTTCTCAAATACCCAACAAAGCGGCTTATAGGAGCAATCCTCAAGAGACCAAAGAATTGCAAAGACAAGTGGAGGAACTTGTGAATAAAGGTTTGGTGAGAGAAAGTTTAAGTCCATGTGTGGTGTCCGTAATTCTAGTACCCAAGAAGGATGGGACATGGAGGATGTGTATAGATTGTCGTGCCATTAATAAAATTACGGTAAAATATCGACATCCTATTCCTAGACTTGATGATATGCTAGATGAATTGTGTGGTTCTACCTTATTCTCTAAAATTGATTTAAGAAACGAATACCATCAAATTCGAATGAAATTCAGAGATGAATGAAAAACCGCTCTCAAAACTAAGTTTGGATTATATGAGTGGATGTTGATGCTTTTTGGGCTAACCAACGCACCAAGCACTTTTATGCAATTAATGAACCATGTGCATAAGTCATTTATTAATAATTTTGTTGTGGCTTATTTTGATGATATTTTGGTTTATAGCAAGTGCTTGGATGATCATGTGCAACATTTGAGAATGATATTTGATTTGTTGAGAAATGAAAAGTTGTCTGTAAATTTTAAAAAGTATTTTTTTTGCATGGACCGTGTTTTTTTTCTTGGATTTGTTGTAAGTTCAAGAGGAGATGAAGTGGATGATGAAAAGGTAGAGGCTATTAGAAGTTGGCCAACACCTATGTCCATTAGTGATGTTAGAAGCTTTCATGGGTTGGTAAGTTTTTATAGGAGATTTGTGAAGGGTTTTAGTTCTTTAGCCGCTCCTCTAACCGAGTCATTAAGAAGGATAAGTCTTTCATTTGGGGTAGAAAACAAGAGTAAGCCTTTAGAATCTTGAAAGAGAAACTTAGTTTCACTCTATTGCTTCAACTTCCCAACTTTGAGAAGATGTTTGAAATTGAGTGTGATTCTAGTGGAGTAGGCGTTGGTGCGGTCTTGATGCAAGAAGGGAAACCCATAGCTTACTTTAGTGAGAAGTTAAGAGGAGATCCATTGCAATATTCTACCTATGACAAGGAACTCTATGCCTTAGTGAGAGCTTTAGCAAATTGGCAACATTATTTGTGGCATAAGGAGTTTGTGATTAGAACCAATCATGAGACTTTGAAGCATATTAGGGTCCAAAATAATCTTAATAAGAGGCATGTCAAGTGAATAGAGTTCATTGAATTGTTTCCATATATGATTAATTATAAGCAAGGTAAAGAGAATATTGTGGTGGATGCTTTATCTAGAAGATATACATTGATGAATACCTTGACGTCTAGGTTGATGGGTTTTGAGAGTTTGAAGGAGTTATATTCTAATAATGATGATTTTGGAAAAGTCTTTGGAGAGTGTCAAGTAAGCTTGAATAGGTGTGTGCAATTTGTTAAGGAGAGAAATGAAGTTAAAACTCCTAGATTTGAATTGAAGGAGGGCTACTTGTTTAGAAATGAAAAACTTTGTATGCCTATGTATTCATGGAGAGAGTTATTGGTGAAAGAGGCACACAGTGGAGGTTTGATGGGTCATTTTGGATGGTAAAAACCTTAGCTACTCATAGTGAACATTTCTTTTGGCCTAAAATGATAAGAGATGTGGAAAGAATTTATGCTAGGTGTTTGGATTGTAAGCATGCTAAATCTTGTACCCAAACCCATGGTTTGTATACCCCTTTACCTATTCCTATCGGTCTTTGGCTAGATATTTCCATGAATTTTGTTTTTGGCCTCCCTAGGACTAGGAATGGTAAGGATAGCATCTTTGTTGTTGTGGATAGATTTTCAAAAATGGCTCACTTTATTGCTTTTCATAAAAGTGATGATGCTTCTCATGTTGCTACTGTATTTGTTCATAATTTGATGAAATTGCATGGTGTACCCCAAACAATTGTTAGTGATAGAGATTCAAAATTTCTTAGTTATTTTTGGAGGTGTTTATGGGAAAATTTGAGAACCAAATTGCTATTTTCTACTTCTTGTCATCCTCAAACGGATGGTCAAACCGAGGTGGTTAATAGAACTTTAGGTAACATACTTAGAGCTATGGTTAAAGGAAAGTTAACTTCTTGGTAGGATCAATTGCCTTTGATTGAGTTTGCATATAATAGAACTATTCATAGATTTATTGGTATAACCCCTTTTGAGTGTGTTTATAGTTTTAATCCCTTAATTCAATTGGATTTAACTCCTTTGCCCAAAGATGTTATTGTGAGTGTAGATTCAAAGGCTAAGGCAAAAGCTATGAAGAGCATCCACGAGAAAGTAAGAATGCGAATTGAGAAGGCCAACAAAGATGCAATGCAACACCCCATACTTTCGGGCTAAAATTCAGACCATTGTTCCTACACGTATAGACCCGAACTAAATTATTCCTTATTAATGTATGTGTGGTGATCACTCTTATAGTATGGGAAAACCTTTGAGTATGAATTGAGGTCACAAGAATCCCCTAACTCTAAGAGGAGTTGAAAACAATTCTATCAATTTTGTTTTGGTGGACACTTCAACTGGGGTCAGCTTTCGTAGACCATAACTTTCTGTATATAATGAACTCGGAAGGCTGCTATATATTAAATGAAATCTCTTTGAGTCTTCTTTCCAATTCAACTAATTTCATCCAAATCCAACATCAGAGTAAAAATTTATACCCAATTTACTTCAGCATACCAGTCTGTCAACTGAGGGACTGTTGGGACTTTCTTTGTTTCCTTAGGGGTATTTTAGTCCTTTCCCCAACCCTTATTCAGTCATAAACATGTGATTAAGCCCCAAATTTACCAAAATATGGTCATATTTTTCAACTCTATCAAGAACTAAACACTTAGGTCTCAACCTAAGAATCAAGATCCCTTAAGATTCAACCGTGGGTTTTAGAAATTGATTGAAGATTCGGAATCCCCGAACCATAGGCTTCAAGAAGCATCTATCAAATTCGTAATTTGAGGTACGTGGGTTTTATCCTAAAAACTACATGGGCTTGTAAACACTAGATTATGATTTAAAGATTATCAAGCATGAATTTTAAAGGGATTTTTGGAATCTATATTTTAATTATACATTATAAATGTTTTTATGATATTGTTGATTTGGCCTTTAGGTCTTTCCCCTTTGAATTGATTTACAAGTATATGTATATGTATGAAAACTGAGATTGAAGATTTTTTGATAGCACATATTATGAAACCCCTCTTGTATGTTGAATTAAAGATTATGGTTTTGTCAAAAAAGAGTTGAAATGCATGCCTTGTGATTTGAAAGTAGTTTTCTCAATGTCATAGCAATTGAAACATGATTTAGAAATAATGAGAGGGTGTTTCTTGATGTTACTATGATGTTCTTGTGTTAAAGAGAAAGAAATGCATGTAATTGAGAACTTTGACATAACCACCTTGAATTCTTAAAATATTAACAAAGAGAGTTTCCTAGCATATGTTTACATGAGTTTTAAAGAATGATTTTCTTGAAAAGAATTGTTGATATGGTGGTCCTAAATTCCATATTTTGAGAACAGAGATATAATTTGCTAAATGGCTCAGAGAATGTGACTTGCAAGTCAATGGTATGTCGATACCATATAAATGTATGCCATGACAGAGTTAGAGTTTGATTTCAGAGAATCTATGTTTTAAAGAGTTAAAAACTAGGTTGATGTGAGTTAGGTGGTTACCCGAAGAAAGCCCGAGTCAAAATGACTCCATATTGGAACCCCTGATTTGCTGACACGAGAACTTGGTACCCTGCTATATGATCTTGTGTACCTAGTACTTTGTCATCCCAAATCGGGACTTATGGTTTGGAGCCCTGCTTCATGATCTTGAGCCCAACCATAATATAATGACTTGATTGGGGTTGTGGCACCCTGCTGTGTGATCTTGTGAGCTCTTCCCTCAGTAGTACTCTTATCTTGGTGGCAACTGAGATAAGGTGGTCGGTCAAATCTGTGAAATTGTAGGGTATACCACCTAGCGCAGAAGTAAAACAAAGAGTGTTACAGAGTTCAGATGATTTTACAAAGTCTTTTAAAAATGCCCATGTGATTTTTACCATATGACATATTTACGAATTGTTTCAAATTGCTCTCATATATGTTGAATATAAATTATTATTTTGGATTTACTCTGCGTACCAGTACATCTGTATTGACCCCCTACCTCCTAGGTTCGGAGGCTCAATCTAGGGGTCCAGCTAAGCAGTAGTGTATCTAGAAAGAAGTGATCAATGCAGTGGTGAGCCTTCTTTGTTCCAGAAGGCCTATTATATCAGATTATGTTATTCCTTTTGTTTTGTTCTACTGGGGGCCTTGTCCCAGTTTTCAGACAGTTGTCATTTGATCATGTAGTAGAGATTTCGCAGATTATTGTACATGTTGTTTAGTTGATTTCGGATTTCATTCCTTATTGTTAAACTAAATTCAGAGTATGACCATGTTTCCGTATCAGATTGTATTTCCGCATCTTCTCTTATTATATGAATGTTCCGCATGACTACCAAATAGAGTACGACGTTCGGGCCTTCATGGTTCAGGATGTCCGTCACGGTCAGGCCCTAGTTTGGGTCGTGAAAAATATGGTATCAGAGCACGGTTCATGGTCCTAGGGTGTCTGCAAAATTGCGTCGAGTAGCGTCTTGAATATGGGTGTGTAGCGCTCCATACTTATAATCAGGAGGCTATAAGGCGTTTAGGAATATCTCTTTTTCTTCATGTTCTAGTTCATGCTATAGAGTCAGAATATTTCTCTTTCATACTCTAATTCGTGTTATGGTGTCGTCCATACGAAAGCAAAGTTATCCTAATTCTTTTCTTACTCTGATCTTCTCAGATATGTCTTATTGTTGAGGTGATTCAAGTGCAGAAGTCTAGAATCTAAATGGTATAGTCCTTTCTGATTGAGCCATAAAAGATTATAAAAATTGTGCAAGGACTTGAGAGGAGTCCATTAGTTCTTCAAGTTGTATTTATTTGAGTGTATGCCTTTATTCTAATGAAATCGTGCTTATCAGCCCAAGGTACAAAGTCTATTCAGCCTCCTTTCAAAATTCATACTGCAGATGTCATGTATAAGGGTAATGATGTATAGCAAAATATTGGAACTGTATTTCCACCCGAGTAGTAGTATTTGTTAAAGTGTCATGACCTACTAGTAGTGAGATTGGCCAGGAAGTTGGTGATACAGAGTCACAATGTTAGAAGTCAGAGTGAGGGTAACTTTTGTGTAAATAAATAGTTTTAGTTGTTTAACTATTGATTGGGGGATGATTCACCATTTTATAGTGATAGACTAATGTGGTAGCAATAATTGCTGATTTGGGAGGAATGGTCTTAAAGAACAACTCTGATGGGTGTGAGTCAAGGTTTATTCAAGATATTGTAAAGGTGGTTGCAGAAAACCTAAATCGTGCAGTTTTAAGTGTTGCTCCACCCCGTTGGATTAGATTCTCGAGTTGATATTATGGCTATATATGGTATGGGGGAATAGGTAAATCTAGCCTAGTCAAGACTGCCTTCAATCATAACTTCGACAAATTTGATGGCAGCAGCTTTCTTGCTGATGTGAATAAAACTTCAGAAAGACATAATGGCCTGGTAAGTCTTCAAAACGAAATCGAGAAAATGTTAGATCGCCTAAGAAAGATCAAGAGTGGAGGTGATCTAGATAGCTTCAAGATTGATCAAATTGAGAAACTTGAAATGGATCTAAGATTGTTGAGAACTTTTGTAAAGTACAGTCATTTTCTTTGGCCTAATTCCATAGTAAAAATCACAAAGAAGGCCAGAAGGATTGTGAAAATGCTTTGTGGGGATTTTGTGGGAATTTCAGATGAATGTAAAACTAACCTTGATCTGAAAAGGCTAGAATCACAGTTGTTGGAAGTCATTGATAGTAATACTGGTTTAAGTTACAATTCTGAGTTGAATGGTTCTGATATGTCAGAATATATGGATTGCCTCGGAGAGAATCTAAATGATGTATTGGAGCGCTACAGGGAATCGAATAGGTCTTACCTTGAAAGAAATCAATTTACGAAGCAACTGAAAATTGTTCAAAAAAAAATGAAATTTTTTAGATACTTGTATGCCACAAAGATAAATGGTTACGTCAACCATGAGAAGTTTGAATGTCTGGAGACTTGACTTCAGTTCATGGCTAACAATGTGGGGCAATTTTGTCTTGCGGTTTTAGTTGACGCTACTAAGTCTGAAGATGATATCCTCAATAAACCTCCCTATCTATTACGTTTTATTGTGTTAGTGGAGCTGGAAATAAAGAAGATTTTTCTTGGAGAACTACAGGCTTCAAAGTTTACTCAATCAAAAATTTTCAAGGAAAACAAATTACCAAAAGGATTTTTCACATCATCTCCACAGTTTGCTGATGTATCTCAAAAACAAAAAGCTCGAGAACATTCTTAGTAATATCATTGCTGATGTGGAAATAGATTTCTTGTTGGTTTCCTTGATGCCGGTGTATCGAATAATGTTAATAATGGTAACCAGTTGAATAAGGTTATGGAAAAAGGTTGCATCTATAGCAGGAGATATTTACTCTATGCGAGTATTGGAGAAAACTAAAGATCTGAAGGAACCAGTGAAGTCATACTACAAGTCCTTAAAATTCACCCCATCTCAGTTTCATCGCACTTTTGGTGGATTGATATTTCTGGGTTCTCTTTTGAGTAAATTGAATGAGGTATTGAAATCTAAATCAGATTTAGATTTCCTGGTGAAAGCTCTTTTTGATAATTTGGAGAGATAGTTATGATCTCTAACATCCATTTTAGAGGAGAAGTTGTCATCTTTATCATCCATTTTCAGAGATGTTGCAAAGGTGCACCATGAACATGAAATTCTTAAAGATTTTCGGAGGCGTACTATCAATTTGGCATATGAAGCTGAAGTTGCCATTGATTCTATTCTTCTATTCTTATATTCTTTCTCAATATAATGAGTTTTGGCATATTTTTGCTCACTTCCTATAATCTTAAAAGTTATCAAGCAAATTAATGCAGAGGTGACTGTGATGTGGTCTGCAGATGTCGCTCTTAAGCCTCACTATGTGGTAGAGCCATCTAAACATCTGCCAAGTCAACATAGCAATCCCATGAGTGATGATGATGAGATAGTGGTCTTTGATATAGCAACAAAAAAACTAATTCAGTATCTGACTCGAAGGAAAAGTGAGCTAGATGTCATCCCTACTATCGGGATGGGGGAACAAGGGAAAACGATTGCTAGAAAGGTGTAGGATAATAAGAGCATAGTTTCTTACTTTGATGTTCAAGCATGGTGCATCGTTTCTCAAAGATATAACTGGAGAGATCTATTACAAAAGATTTTTTATCAAGTTACCGGTTCAATGGATAAGGGATAAAAGGATGACATCCTTGCTGACAAGTTGAGGAAAAACATAATCGGAAAGAGATATCTTATTGTATTGGATGATATGTAGGATGGTATAGAATGAGATAACTTAAGACTTTGTTTCCCTGATGGTGGAAAACACTATGCTGAAAATGGACTTTTTTTCCAGTTATAAGATGAAAATGCTTCCGCCACAGGGATGGTACGAGCAAGGCATCTTCAGTACATTTCTTTCTGGAAATAAGCTACCTAGCTGGTTCATAAAGTTAGTTGTCAGGTCAATCTTGAAGGAGAATTTGTTTGGGGATTATTATGTGCAGACTGCAGGTTCAGAGAGCGGGGTAGAAGAAGAAGAGAATGACGATGATAGCATCCTTGATTATGATGATGATGATGAAGACGAAAAGGCTACACTAGCAGAGATAGAGGAGCTATTTGGAGATCTTGGTGAAAGAAATGGAACAACGTTGCAGCAGTGTGTTAATATTGGTAAGCTAAAACAATTTGTTATATTTAAAGGTAAAAAAAAATTGATGTGACTCTCGAACTAAGGTTATTGGTGAAAGGGAAAAGAAGGAGATGAACTATTGTTGTGTGGAATAGCTAAGAAGGAGAAATATGGCAAAAATAAGTAATTGAAATTTTTTTATCATAGTGGGGAGATCCATGTAGTGGGTTTAGTAATGATTAGGCTTGAATGTTGTGATTGTTGAACATGCAAACCAATGTGTTGTATGGTTAGTACTCCTTGATTTAAAACTTTAGTGTATTTGACATTAGTGATAAGGTGAAGTAAATCTTCTTAAGGAGATGTAGAATATGGAGTCTAATAGCTTAAGCTAGCACCTCTTTTGTTTGAGTTAGGCTTCAACATAAGAGTATTATACAGTGGGACTCAAGCTCGTGTGGTTAGTTGTGTATTGGGAGAATTGTAAGTTGGAAATGATGAAGCATGAAATTTATTGTTTGTGATGTAGACGAGTAGTGTCTCTAATGTTTAAGTCTTTTCGTTGTATCTTTAATGTTTCAATTCTTATGTCCCGCGAGAATCTCATCTTATGTCATATAGCAATCTTAATCAGGCCAAGATTCTTATAAAAAAATTCATTTCTTACAATATTTTGATCATGTGCTATAAAACACATGCCAAGATCATGTCAACATCAAGTTTCGTTATCGCATGTTTCGTGCTTACACATTCCCTAGGGGTTATCATGAATCTCGTTGACTGCCTTCGAATATTTTATTGAGAAAAAATATTCAATGCGATGTTACGTTCTTTATTCTACACTTTTAGAGCTTCAAAATTCCCTACCCATCATCCGGGGACGAATGATCCCAAGGGGGGATAATGTAACACCCCATACTTTCGGGCTAAAATTTAGACCATCTTTCCTACACGTATAGACCCGAACTAAATTATTCCTTTTTAATGTATGTGTGGTGATCACTCATATTGTGTGGGAAAACCTTTGAGTATGAATTGAGGTCATAATAATCCCCTAACTCTAAGACGAGTTGAAAACAATTCTGTTGATTTTGTTTTAGTGGACACTTCAACTAGGGTCAACTTTCGTCGACCATAACTTTTTGTATATAATGAACTGGAGGGATGCTATATATTAAATGAAAGCTATTTGAGTCTTCTTTCCAATTCAACTAATTTCATCCAAATCCAACATCGGAGTAAAAAGTTATGCCTAATTTACTTCAGCATATCAGCCTGTTAACTGAGGGACTATTGGGACTTTCTTTGTTTCCTTAAGGGTATTTTAGTCCTTTCCCCAACCCTTATTCAGCCATAAACACGTGATTAAGCCCCCAATTGACCAAAATATAGTCATTTTCTCGAACACCCTCAAGAACTAAACACTTAGGTCTCAACCTAAGAATCAAGATCCCTCAAGATTCAATCGTGGGTTTTAGAAATTGATTGAAGATTCGGAATCCCCAAACCGTAGGCTTCAAGAAGCATCTATCAAATTCCTAATTTGAGATACGTGGGGTTTATCCTAAAAACTACATGGGCCTGTAAACACTAGATCATGATTTAAAGATTATCAAGCATAAATTTAAAGGGATTTTTAGAATCTATGTTTTAATTATGCATTATAAATGTTTTTATGATATTGTTGATTTGGCCTTTAGGTCTTTCCCCCTTAAATTGATTTACAAGTATATGTATATGTATGAAAACTGAGATTGAATATTGTTTGAGAGCATATATTATGAAACCCCTCTTGTAGGTTGAATTAAAGATTATCGTTTTGTCGGAAAAGAGTTGAAATGCATGCCTTGTGATTTGAAAGTGCTTTTCTCAATGTCATAGCAATTGAGACATGATTTAGAAATAATGAGATGGTGTTTCTTGATGTTACTATGATGTTCTTGTGTTAAAGAGAAAGAAATGCATGTAATTGAGAACTTTGACATGACCACCTTGAATTCTTGAAATGTTGACAAAGAGAGTTTCCTTGCATATGTTTACATGAGATTGAAAGAATGAGTTTCTTGAAAAGAATTGTTGATATGGTAGTCCTAAATTCCATGTTTTGATAACAAAGATATAATTTGCTAAATGGCTCAGAGAATGTGACTTGCAAGTCAATGGTATGACGATACCATATAAATGGATGCCATGGCAGAGTTAGAGTTTGATTTCAGAGAATCTATGTTTTAAAGAGTTAAAAACTGGGTTGATGTGAGTTACGTGGTTACTTGAAGAAAGTCTGAGTCAAAATGACTCTATGCTGGAAATCGTGATTTTTCGACACGGGAACTTGGTACCCTGCTATGTGATTTTGTGTACCTAGTACTTTGTCATCCCAAATCGGGACTTATGGTTTGGAGACCTGCTTCGTGATCTTGAGCCCAACCATGATATAATGACTTGATTGGGGTTGTGGCACCCTGTTGTGTGATCTTGTGTGCTCTTCCCTCACTAGTACTCCTATCTTGGTGGCAACCGAGATAAGGTAGTCGGTGAAAGCTGTGAAATTGTATGGTATACCACCTAGCGCAGAAGAAAAATAAAGAGTGTTACAGAGTTCAGATGATTTTATAAAGTCTTTTAAAAATGCCCATGTGATTTTTACCATATGACATATTTATGAACTATTTCAAATTGCTCTCATTTATGTTGAATATAAATTATTATTTTGGATTTACTCTGCGTACCAGTACATCTGTATTGACCCCCTACCTCCCAGGTCCGGAGGGTCAATCTAGGGGTCCAGCTAAGTAGTAGAGTATCCAGAAAGAAGTGATCAGTGCAGTGGTAAGCCTTCTTTGTTCCAGAAGGCCTATTATATCAGATTATGTTATTCCTTTTGTTTTGGTCTACTGGGGGCCTTGTCCCAGTTTTCAGACAGTTGTCATTTGATTATGTAGTAGAGATTTCGTAGATTGTTCTAGATGTTGTTTAGTTGATTTCGGATTTCATTCCTTATTGTTAAACTAAATTCAGAGTATGACCATGTTTCCGTATCAGATTGTATTTCCGCATCTTCTCTTATTATATAAATATTGTGCGTGACTACCAAATAGAGTAGGACGTCCGAGCCTTCATGGTTCGGGATGTCCGTCACGGTCAGGCCCTAGTTAGAGTCGTGACATGCAACCAAAAGAGCCAACAAACGACGAAAAAATGTTACCTTTTTACCCGGTGATTGGGTATGGGTTCACTTTAGAAAAGAGAGATTTCCAAGCAAAAGGAAGAACAAACTTATGGCAAGAGGAGATGGACCTTTTCAAGCGCTTGAGAAGATTGGCGATAATGCTTACAAAGTAGACTTACCAAGTGAGTATTTGGTCCATAATGTTTTAATGTTGGTGATTTATCTCTTTTTGATGTAGGATTGGCGAATTCGAGGACGAATTCTTTTTAAGAAGGGGAGAGTGATGTACATCAAAGTGACGCTAATTCAAGAAGGCCTTTCACAAGAAGTCAAGCTAAGGACCTTCAAGCATTTCAAGCTTTATGGATGAAGATGGAATCTTTGGAAGGTTCCAATATGAATGACTTGAAGATATTTAATATTCTAAGTGTCTACCTTTAAATTAGCTTGTAATTTAAATGAAGGGCAATTTGATCTTTCTTTATTTCTTTTAGCCCTTAGTATAAATATTTAGCTATTAGGGTTGAACTGTTAGTTTTTGGAATATTGAATATTTGTGCCTCCTTTGAGAGCGTGAAAGACCTCTGTTGATTTTCAACAATTGTCCTAGGATTTGCAAGTAAGGTTACTACCTTCTTGAGAATTGTAATAGATTAGGTGCTTTTAGTTCCCAATTAAGGGGTGTTTTGGTTAGTTTCACCATTACATCTTTTAATTGTTTGAATGCAATTGTGTCTGTCTTTCTTTATTTTGTATCTTTAGTTCCTATCTTGCTTCTATTTTCTTGTTTCACATCAAATTGTGTGCCCCTCGTGATAGTATACCTCTTACTAATAAAGGTGCGAAAATCAATTTTGCAGGTCCTAGTCGATAACAACTCAGTATGAACAAGGGGAACAGATTAATAAAATACTAAGCAGCCTCAACTAACAGTAAGGTAGCACATCATGTTAGCAACAATAATGCTTAGGAATGGACATCAAAAAGTTCAAAAAGAATAAAAAATAGAAAAAGGGAGGAAAAGGGGCATTATAACCTCTATGTAATCCATAAGCTACCATGTCTGTTGGTAAAACTTTTCAGTTTTGCATGTTCCTTCAGTTATCTACTTAAATTTTAAAACCACATAACGTTTGATTGTCCGTATTGATAGAGAGAATGGGTTATTTTCTCCTTATATAGTTTATACCATCTTCACCTCATACACTAATATGAGGTAATTTTTCAGATCGAGTAATTTGAAGGGGGGAACGGAGTGCTGAAGTATATGAGTTTTGAATTTGTCAATGGACACAACTCATTTTATTTACTGAATTCACAAGATATGTGTCTTATTAGGTTCGTTAGAATTTGTCCCTAAAGTTATAACTACTGTCCCGGTTGAGTAAGGTCCAAGATCCATGTTTTAACAAAGGGTTTACGAAGGCTCCTACGCATGTTTAATTGTCAAATACTAAACAAATTAAAATTTTCAAATATATTTTCCATGCCCATGCAAAGAAATTGAGACGTATAAACTGTGACGGAGAAGTAACTTTTAAGCTCTCTAAGTTTATTCCTAAGCTTTATCACAAGAAATTGAAAAAGGGAACACTCTTTGACAAGATGTTATAACAATAATTGAAATTTAGACATAAATATTAATTTAAATGTTTTTGCTAGACAACCTAGTAATATTTTGAGCATGAATTAAAGAAATGAATAAGTATCCACTCAATGACCAGAGATGCACAGCATTTAGTAGGAAGGGAGATATTTGCAAAATAATTCAGTTTTCTTTTGAAGAAAGGTCCCAAAGTCGAGCACTCATTTTGGCCATTGCTAGATATTCTTTCATATATGAACTGTTCAACTAAATAAAATGACTGAATGGATATAATTTGGTAATTTCTATAATTATTGGCCTTCCACTATAACATGTTGGAAGATATTTTATTGAATTTTTAATTCCTTTAGACCAAATATAGTTATGAACATTCGTTTTCATGACAAGGGAACCCGCAGTCACTATCCATTGGAGGAGCAGAGAGTAAACCAAGCTCCTGTGCAATGGCTCGAAGTACTATAGTCAAAATCCACATGAAGATGGTAACTTGAAAACTTCCATCTACCGGGAGCCGACTTAAGAGTTTGTTTTCAAAATTTACCTAAAGATGGTAACTTGAAAAATAACAAAGGTCAGTCTGCATGGTGCATCACAAACACTTCACTGATTCAATTATACTGTAGTGATGTATGAAAAGTCAGTCTAGTTTGCAAATTGGAATTTCTGAACAAAAACCAAAATCTTACAATTTACAAGATCTCCACTTGAGTCGTTGGGCATTCAGAATCCGGCTGGTTCACAAATTCTGTGTAATCATCCTATATCAGAAAAGATTTTCAAGCCAGATGATAGAAAGTTTTAAGACAAAAAATAGTAGCTAGAAAGAAGAGTTCTTCAATGAATTTCTCAGGCAACTGCTGGATGAAAAGGACAGTCGCTAGCCTGGTTAGGTTTCAGAGTGACAGCATTTGACGTAATTAAGGGAGAATAGACTAATCCCATAAGGACCTTTTTACAACCAAAGAAGATGCAACATGTACTTAATGTGAGTTGGTAAATCATACCTTTGCTGTAGCAGCAGAGGCACTTGCATTGTCAGCGTCGCACTGAGCTAGCTGACGGTGAGGGAGCACAAACAGACTGCAGTTGAAAAGTTGAAGTATCCGCAAGTTCAAAATCTTCACTATGGTGGAAGAAGATTGTCTGAGAACAGATGTACTCACCTCTGATACATAGCAGTTTATCTTATCATCCTTGTTCAAGGGGCTCTTTATTGAATCCTCCTGAACAGAAGGTGAGGCTGCTTTGAAAAATTGCAATGCATCAGTGAATTTCTGCATTCTTGTAACACTGAACAATCAATCTAAGGAAACATCAGAACTGCAAGTTTACGTCTAGTATTCATAAACAATGACGCATAAGATGCCAAATAATTGTTGTATCTTCTAATTTTAGCATTAGAAATAATCTGTAGTAAATAATTAGGGTTGGTATCTTTATAACCTGGGAAGTTAAATGGCCACTACGATAATATTAAGAAAATACACTCTCTGTCAAGTTAAATAGCAAATAAAGTTACACAAAGCTTTAAGATTCCAGTTCATAAAAGGAAAAGAAGCAGAGGAAGTGGCTGTTCATCAAAATGGAGATAACTGAAAGCACCATTCATGAGATGGACGAAGACATATTGCAGAACTTGGACTAGAAAGATGAATTCTACAATTATTCTCAAATATAGTGAGTCTTATTTACATATTATGGTAGGAACAAATATTTTCTCGTGCAAAGGATTAAGCTAGTTTGGGATTGATCTATAGTTTATGCTAGTTGTTGTTGTGTTGTTTGTAATGGACTAAGCTCAGAATCAATTGTCAGACAAACTAAAAGATCAAAACTTGTGCTTTTTACAACATAAAGCAAGGGCATGATAAGAACCTGTGCTTTCTTCAATCATAGAAGATTTCAGATGAGAATCTTTACTTGTAAATTGAACAATATCTGGCATCCTGTTAAGCAAAGTGTCACAATTTAAGTTTTCCAGAATGCCATATATTGAGGGAATATTGACGAACATATAAATAGCTACATGTTTGACAGAATCTGAAGTTATTAATAAGAGCCAGGTAAGGAAACAGATAAAAATCCCACAAACAGATAAAAGCCACATGTCTATTTTATTGCCATCTTCCCATCTGCTTCGTAAAAAATCCATCTAATCATTGTTAACGGTACCCCTATTTGATTTACATTATGAGTTGAAAGAATCGATAATTTGGGAAAAACTACGGTAATGTAGGAGGGTTTCTGCTTTCTCTTTTCATGTCTCTAGATAATAGTTAACGTGAGCACCAGATCTAGAACTATAAAAGATTCTAAGCCAGCATAAATGCCAAAGAAAACATCCATGCAAATCTATCACAAGGAACAGTGCATCTCGCTGAAAGCTATCAGAAGGAGAAAGCAACGACCGCTGAAAGCGTTGACCATTCACATTTTTCTGCTTAGTAAAAAAAAAATTGACCAAATCTTACACATCCACGACTTAAGTTAGAACAGAAAAGGAGTTAGCATTTGTTCTGAGAATGGTCAGCCATGTTATGTTGAGGACAAATTCTTTCCCTGCAGTGATGTTATTTCAAAGAAAAATCCAACTGAAAATTCAGGAAGTTGCTATTATCAATCTTTTATTTTGTATACTAAACCGAAATGTAACTTTGGATTTGGAGTTTATAAGAGGCTCCGTCGAACCTTAATTTTTCACTTTGACTAACTGAAAGGCATTCTTCCTGGCCTTCCACCAGTGAGGTGAATGTCTTCCTATCCTGATCTTAGACAAATTAGTAGCAGAAATCAGTCAATGAATAATGCAAACATGAAGAATGTGGCACTTGCACAGCAAATACATAATTGAACAAAGAGATGGAAAGTCGAACTGAAACAACATTAGCAAGGGCCAATGGGTTGACGGAACTCTGACGGTGGCCTAATTATACAAATTAAGGAGTAAGGACCTTACACTTATTTGAGTTGTACATCATAAGGGTAGTGACAGAATTAACTTGACATATTGAGAAGTAGCGTGCAGGCATTTCAAGGGAGCGAAAAAATCTAACTTGAGTAAGTGCTAGCCAGGCAAAGAGTTAGCACAAACTGGTGGTTTACCCAAAGGGAGAACATGCAACAGCTGGACACACTCTTAGAATAGCTGTTTCAATCTGAATGCCTATCGCAACACAGAGAACTTATCCACTTCATCTACATAAGGAATAGTCTAGTCTAATATTCCCTCTCAAAGAAAATAATCTATTCCAACATTTCTTGTCCTAAAAATGTCACATATGCACCATATATAAAGATGCGCTGCAATATGTATATTATGCACAATCACTAGTGGCTAGCTTGAGTAGATGCACTCGAAGTTACATGATCTCTCTATTATAGTAACGGGATTTGGTAAATCAGAAATGATTGATCAAATAGATATGACACAATACAGAAAAATTGTATTTTTCAACAATATCCTCAAGTTATGAGCAACTGACAGAACTTATATAGGGATAAATTCAAGCAGCATTTGAAAGGTAAATCACAAGGAAAATGAGTGGGTGGTCAGACCTCTTCACTCATACCACTGACAGCATCTTGTATCTTTTTCATGACAATGCCTAGATTTCCTACTTCAGAACGCAATCCCTGATAATTACCATCCATAAAGGTAACAGGACAAGTTAACAATCTGATTTGAAATACACTGATACACCTTAGCAAATTCTATGCAAACCTTGTTCTCTGAGATTAAGTTCTGTAGAAGTAGTTCCTTTGTAGATACATCTCTCTGAAGGTATAACTAGTTAAGGTGGCATGCCATCAAGAAGGGAATGTGAAAGATCATTGTTGAAACCTAATAAACATAGGAAACCACAAAATGTGCCTATCAGCTAATGGATATCTGTGCGATCCTTGGTTGGAACTCCTTGCTAAGAATAGTTGCCTCAAGTTCTGCCTCCAGATATTGTATTCTTTTAGTTTTCGTTGTGAGTTCCACTTCATTGTTCATCAATTTGCTTTCCAGGTTATTGATCTTTTCTGTAAAAATGTAGCACATTTGTTTCTTAGGTAACAACAGCTAACTTTTTACAATCAGAAGCCTGTAATTAAACTATCAAAATCATCGCTAACCAACTTTGATGAGCTACTATGAAATTTACACTGAAATAGCATGTGATGAATGACTATACTGCACCAAAGAAGTCTTAAGCATAAAAATTAGAATGATAAATAGAACAAATACTAAAACCTTATCCTATTCATGATTAACTTTATGCTTATACATTTCTCATGTGTAGTTACACCTAGAGATATATAATATAGATGGACAAAGTTGTCAATACCCCACAGATATGACAATTATCTAGATGGACTACAAGAAGAGAACTCCAGCAAAGAGAACCACATATTCTGTATAATGAAAACAACCTATCTAGATCGATTTAATGTCTGAGGGATCAAATAGGTCTACTGACTACTCTAGTAACATTCTATTGTGCTTTGTCGCTAAATGCAGAGTACAAAACTAAGAGGTATATGCCAAGGCAAACTAGGATCAGAAATTACCGATAAAAAGTTTCTCAAAAGTGGAAACCTCATCCATTTTCCTCCTTAGCCCAGCCACTGAACATGACAACAGAAATTGAGGGAAAGTAAAGGAAAAGAAATAGGAGACTGTGAGCAAGTATATGAACAGATAGATTGCGGACACTGAATAAATGAAACCTTTAGAAAAGAAAGCTACATGCCTACATCCTCCTTTTGTCTGAGAGCCTGTCTAGCATCATCCATAAATTTATTGATGGAGGGAACCTCCTTTGATATTGAACCAAATAATGACAAATGAGCTTTTAACTTTTCAGCTAGAACATCATTTTTTCTATCTTTATCTGCAATAGCTCGCTTCATTTCATAAGTAGAGTCCTGCATGTTCAGTATTGCAAACATGAGTAAATATTTCGGGAGATTGCTAAGACAAAAGGTTGAGCTCATTGGTTGAGATGACATAACACAATTTCTATAGATACCACAACTTTTACTATATCTTAAGGTTAAACAAACGCATACATGAGTATCCATGTCGAATATAGCAAGGACACAGCACCATCTATGTTTTAAGGTAGGGAAAATAGCTTACAAGGGACAACATTTTGGGAAATTTATCGAATCAGCTTTGCAGTAGCACTCAATTCAATCTAGGAACTGCCACCTGAAGTACAAACAACTTTCTTCCAGTTACCACATGCACATGACCTCATAACATCCAGTTGCTGCTTAGAAAATTACTGTGCCAAATCTTGGAAATAGAGAAATTTACCAGTATAGTTCCATTTTCTATTCCTATTAAGAAAGGACAATGAATTTTTATAATGCTAGAGTTTGGTAATTCCTCATTAAAGTTAGAACTCAAAATCAGATAAAACAGGAATATCATGAACCGGTGCAAAGAACCAAAACATCAATTATAAAGCAAAAATATATGAATTAACAAAATCTATTTTAACCGATCTGGCTTATCATTACAAAATACTAACCTCATAAGCCTTCACAAAATCCTCCTTTGATTCAAGCAAGCCCTGTATAGTTCCTTCCAATTCCTTCTGCTTGTTCTCCAGCAAATTATTCTCATTCTCTAAGCTAGTTACCTGTATCAATTCGTAATCTCTAGTTTTCATCTGAACAGTGCATATTAACAAATGCATAAACGAGAAGCAGATCCAGAATTTAAAGAATACAGATGCACCTCTTAATTTATAAAGACAGACAGTTTTAAATTTTTTAACTTATAAGCATCACAAAAACACAAGCTTTTAAAAAAATTACTTTATATTCTTTATATGGCATAATACATAAACATACAATCAAACTTGGCCTCAGCTAAGCAAGTAAGCACTCCAACTTTGAGAGTACACATCTAGCACCTCAACTTGGTCTCAACTGGCAACTAAAAACTCCACCCATTCCTAGTGTGTCTTGTGGACACCTGATGCTGGTGTGACACATAAACTTTGGAGGTGTCCAGATGATATTTTTTAAGTTGAGTGTTCAACTGACACAGTAGAGACGAATGTGTACTCTTAAAGTTAGAGTGCTTACTTGTCACTTGCCAGTTAAGATGAAGTTTAAGTATTTGTTTATGTTTATTCTTTTTTATATACATATACTCCCTCAGTCACTTTTACTTGTCATGTTTCGCTTCTCAAAAGTTGGATTTATGAACTTTAAACAACATTTCATATGCATTTTTTTCCTCATATTAATATAAAATTAAGGATCGCAACTCATACTATATTTCACATAGTTTTTGAAAAGCTGAAATTAAAATATTAAATTAATCTAACTTTACTCAAATTGACTCTCGTAGAACGAAACATGACAAATAAAAGTGAACAGAAGCTGAATCCGCTCTACTTTAGTATGACGGGAAAAGAAGATTAGTAAATTATCAATCCTTTTACCTTTCTTTCAAGTTTATGCTTAAGATCATTAACAAAACCTAACTCCGCACGCAATTCCGCCAAATTTTGATTGAATTCCTCCTCAATTTTCTTTTGCTTCTGCATTCACACATCCACAAGCTAGATTTTTGACATAAAAAGTACAAATAAGTGCTAAAATGGAAGTGATTTTGATGAACCTGTATTGTATGCTGGAGGTGTTGAGATGCATTGCGTTCGTTTTCCTGTAACAATAGAAACAGCGTAAGAAATAAAATTTAAAAAAAGTAGTTCAATGCACTGAAGCTCCCGCTAAACAAGTGTATGAAATTAAAAAAAAAAAAAAAAAAAAACAGTCATGTGCACTAAGCTGCTAAATAGTGTAAGAAAGAAAAAAAGTATCTGGTAAACTAAAGCTCAAAAAAAAAGTAGTCTGGTAAACTAAAGCTCAACTATGTGCGGGGTCGTGAAGGAACCGAATCACGAGGGGAGAAATTGATTGAGAGGTTATGGAGATTGTGTTGTTGATTACTTTGAGTTGGTGAAATTCCGAGATTAGGGCACGGAGTTGGAGCTTGAATTTGGAGAGCTGTAGGAGCTCCATTTACCCGCCAAATTGTGCTATCATTCAAAAACTCTTTCTGGAATGTGGCTCGCATTTTCTTTCTATTTTACCTCTGCATTTAGCTGGGGTATTTTTATTAAAAAAAAAAAAATCTGCTCCCTCATTAGTGTTTAGCTCCCTCTTTCTCTTTTTTTTTTTTTTTTTTTTGTGGTAAACAGGACATATATATATATATATATATATATATATATTGTCAAACGTATTACAGGGAAGTTATTTGTGGGGTAGCCACTGTATAAGCACCGACAGTATTACATACATTCTTAGTATTTACAACTTGACAACTACGATTAGTAGTATTTAACATAAGTTGGTCAGGCGTGATCCAGACCCTACGATAATTCAAGCCTCCATTTTTGTCCGCGCTCAAAATATCCTTTATGGATGCAGGAGGTTCCCAAAATAGTTGTGTAGTAATTGCTACATTCGTCCGTGCATGAGCCGACTTATTTTATTTCCTGTATACGTGCTCTAGTAGAGGATTAGCTAGTTTATGCATCAGACACCTGCAATCAGATAATAAAGTTGAATCATCAGACGATAGATTTGATATGACATGAACAATTTGAAAACAGTCTACATTTATTTGCAATTCCGTATAACAATAATGAATTGCAATGCTCAAACCCAAGAGTAACGCCTGGAGCTCTGCTTCCATAGGGCTTGGGGAAAAGATGAATCCTAGTAACCAATCACCATTTGAGTTTCGAAAAACACCCGCTATGAAAACCCTTTCCAACTTAGAAGTAAAAGTTACATCAATATTAAGCATAACAAAACAAGGTGCATGGGGCTTTCATTTGATGTACACGGGTATGGTTTGCTTTGTTGCTCTATGTTTACCAGTTAAAAAATAGTATTCTGTCGTTAACGGCAGCGCTTTAGCAACTGATATTTCAAAAGGGGTATTGTGGAAAATACATCCATTTTGCACCATTCATTTTTCTTTGTAGTTACTCTAAAAAAAATATACATATTTCTGTAATTAGTAACAAGGGAGAGTTGGAATTTTAGACGCTATTAAATTTTTTTTGACAAAGAAACACAAGTCTCAAATAATTTTTTTAAAAAAAAAAAGACACCCTAAAGGGACCACAAAAAAATGACAATCCTAGCACACAGGTTTAAAAACATGCACTTTAGTCTCATCTCCACTTATACTCCTATGTTTTAAAAAAAATACATTTTAGCCCATCTTCAAAAATATAAATATTAGATATTAATTTTTTAAAAAAATAAAAACACATAAGCTTCTCAATAAAGTAGATTTTTTCGCATTTTGGGGTAATTTTTTGGTGATTTTTCATTAATTTTTTCGGCATCCATCAAAAATTAACATTACCTCCATTATTTTCAGTCATTTTCTCTTATCTTTATCTCTACATTTTTATTCATTTTCAGTCAAAAAAACTTAAAAATCAGTCCCACTCTTTGAAATCTGTTAGTAGGCATTCCAACACTCCTTAGCTTGTTCCAAAGCTCTAGTCGTTGCACTATTCTGGTGGTCACCGAAAAAATAATTAGGTTGGTTCTTATCAAGTACTGTATGGAAATTTGGTAAGAAGGAGACAACTACCGTCTATTAAGTCTAGGCTCATAAATCACTACTTGAGTTTATTAAATACTATCTTCTAGGTCATGTCTATTATAGAATATGTAGTTGGTGGTGAATTTTTGAGTGAATAGAAGGAGACTCATAAATATTGGATTTAGAAATCTGTGTCTAAGGAGACAATGTCTATTACCCTTCGTTGCAATGGTTCATATGCCGACATGATTAAAATCGTAATGGAGAGAGGAGAATTAAGTTGTGATTCAAGCGACGTGGTCATTAGTTACTTGATGAACGGGAGGGAAAAAATCTATCCAATTGTTCAGAAAAAATGATAGGCACGTAGAATGTACATGCTTTGTGTTGATCGATAATTATAGGCCTATTTTGAGGATTAAAGTTGTTGAAAGGTCCTAGGAACAAGCTTTCACATCAACCCCAAACCCACCCCTGACATTGGATGATAGCTCAATGGTATACGAGTGCATGGGTGATCATGCATGGGAAGATTCTAAAGAAGTTGAAGAAGAAGAGTGTGAAGGAGGTGCCAAGGGACAGTCCGGACCACAAGCAAGTGACTCTTTCTCAGGTGGCATCAATTTTTATGTTGGACAAACATTCAACGACAAGAAAACATTGAAGATTTTATTGAAGAAGGCGTCGGTTAAGAAGCCTTTCAATTACACTACAGACAAGACTTGTAAGAAATACTACAAAGTGAGGTGTGTAGATCCTATTTGTCGGTGGATGGTGCGTGCAGTTGTGAATGGAGCATCGAGTAGGTTTCAAATCTACAGGTACATCAGTGATCATAGTTGTGGCATTGAACATGTCACGGACAACCACAAGAACGTCATGGTGGGCGTCATTGCCTCACTTTGTTTGAACTTTTTCATTAACAATAATGGTTCAAGCTCGAGAGAGATCGAGAAAATGTCTTTAGGGAGTTACATTGCAAGTCGGGCTATTAAAAGTGTTGGATGGGAGCTGCCATTGCAAAGAACATAGTCCAATGAACACTCGAGCATGGATATGCAGTGCAACCTATTTTTTCATATATTTTTAATGGCCTCAATCCTTATTCTATAAATTTCCTCATAGACGATGAGGACTCAGACAAGTTTATGTACTACTTTATGGTGTTTGGAGATTCCATCTGTGGATATGCACACATGAAAAAGGTCGTTGCTGTTGATGGCACATATTTGTATGGCAGGTATCAGGGTGTGCTATTGTCCATTATCCATAAGATATGCAGAATCACATCTAGCCCATAGTGTATTATGTAGAGGACAAAGAGAATGATGTATCGTGAGGTTCTTCTTCGAGAAGCTTAAGTCTGTTATCATCGACGAACTAGAATTATGCATCATCTTCGACAGACACATAAGTATAGATAATGGTTTCACCAAGCATTATCTGCATATGCATCATGGAGTGTGTATGAGGCATCTCGATGAAAATATTCAAAAGAATCACCATTGTGGAAATTATCTCAATATGTACTACCATGTGGTCAATGCGTACGGATTGGATGAGTTTAATGACTACTTTAACTTTCTTAAAGAAAAATTCCCCAACACAGCAGCTTGCCCCAAGCATGACATTGGATTTCAAAAGTGGAGCAAGGCACATTTTTCAGGAAATAGATTCAACATCATGACCACAAACATCACCAAGTCACTTAATGCAATGTTGCTCGATGAAAGAGAGTATCTAATGGCCGTCATATTTAATTCAATTGCTCTTAGGTTTGGCAAAATATTCAGAAAAAGGTATCCAGAGGTGAGAAATTCAATAAATACATTTATTCCCAAAGCTGAGAAGATCTTAAGAAAAAACATGATCTAGGACAACACTTTGTATGTCAACAACATAAATGAAAGAACCAAAGAATTTACCGTGGTTAGTTGTGGTCCTTCTTCCAAAGTCAATCTATGTCAATCTATCGAAAAGGCCATGTTCTTGCAGAAAGTACGATATTGATGAAATTGTCGTGTGCTCCGCGATTGAAGCATGGGGACGATTATGACAATAGCATGTACGACTACTCTTCGTCCATATATTTGAAAGAATCATACCTCTTTGCATACTTGGAACCTATTTGTGTAGTACCTTTAAAGTATGAATGAAACATGGCACGAGAGTATCTAGCAATACAGGTTCTTTTATTCGATTTTGATCCTAAAATAGGAAGGAAGAGGGTGAAATGCGTTTAGAGTGTGTCAGAGTCTTTCAGGACCAAGAGAAGGAACAAATGCTCCATGTGCAAAAGAGCGGGTCATAAAAGAACAACATGTAGCCTTAACGTAAGAAGATAGGATTTGCATTGTATTTTTTTTATATTTTGTCAAAGACACTAGACAAGTTGTAATGCCACTTTCACTATTCTGCTTTCAAATGTAATGAAGTGTAGTTATAATTGTTTTTGCGTGTGGTGTATTATTTATCATAATTTTTTTTTGTTATATATTGTTTCAGCAATCAATTATACATTGTATATCCTTGGCTAGTTATTAAATATATAATAAATTAATGTGTGGTCTACATAGCAAATCCTAAATACATAATATTTAATGTGCCTTTCTTGTAGTTTATTAACAAAATCCTATTCTAAATACACTGAACAATCCAATGTCATTATGATACATTGAAAAAGGTGTCCATTTGAAAAGAGTTGACTGGCTCGACTACTGTGCCTTTTCATTTTTTATTTGCAGATGCCCCTTCTCTATCTACGACGCATGTCGAGCAATGATTGATCCCTTTATTTTTCTGTTGGTCTATTTAAGAAAGCTAGAGGTCTATTTACACTCATTTCATCTTTCTCAGCAAGCATAAAAACACTATAACAATGGAAAGAAGGGTTTATAATCACCTACCCATGCACAAAATCCAAACCAACCGCAATCAAGATCTGCTCTGAAGCGGAGCAATCTGGACTTCCTCTTTTAGGGCCTTGCCACTGATCAGCAGTGTCTGGATATGAATCTCCAGCGAATGGACCTCTTTCATCGGGCCAAAGCAGAGAGGATCAATCTTAACCCTAATGATCTCACCATCCCCTAAACATCCCTGTAGTGTAGTTTAGTTTTTTTCGTTGTTGCTTAGAGTTCATTGCGGAAGCTTTTATGGTGGCTTGATTTGGCAAATGAAAACTTTTTTTTTTTGCTTATTTTTGTCCCTATCTAGATATATATAATAGCAATGAATTTGTTTAATATAAAATCTTCTATTTATGTTCAAACATTGGGTTCAATATATTTAGGTACTATTTATTTGTTCCATTTCATTTCAATTTTCTTTTTAAGTTTTATACAAATTGATTGATGCAAGATCATTCTCATGATGTTCTATACACCTTATAGATTTATCTTAGTCCTATATACTATATGTCTAATAAAGGACTGAATAATTGAACAAGACTTTCTAAAATTGACAAATAAAGAAAACATTCAAGAAATACTAAACTATACAAATCTTTTATCGTATACTGATGCCGTTGTTGATTTCAAAGCATGTAAACTAGATTATAGATATATTGATAAGTCGATTCATGACCATTACAAAGATCTATGATAGACTGATTGAATATGAACAAGATAAAATTATGACAAAAAAAGAGATATTGAATCAAATAAAATTAAAGTAGGTCAATTAACACCATCCAAACATTGTCAAGAAATTTAGATACATCAGTTGTGATACCATATCACTTTTGAACATGATCAAGTGATATTTAAGACATGCTATAAACCTAACTCACTAAGATGAAACTAAAAAGGAAAGAACTAAAAAAAAAATATCATTCAAGCAATGCAAAATAACTAGATATTATCACATTAGATTATACAACAATTAAACACGTGATTTAATGAGTATAAGGAAGGAAGATGCTTGTGGCTTGTGAATGTTCATGGGACAAGTAATATTTGAGAACAAGTAGTCTTTCTCAAAGCATACGTTTGTTCTAAGTAATTGGTTGTTACTACCATTACTCTTTCTTATACTCATTTGATTGAGTGTCCAATTGTTGTGTACTCTCATATGACGATATTTAGTTATTTTTCATTGCTTGGATGATATTTATTTTATTATTTTATTTCTTTCATTTTTAGTCTCATCTTACTAGTCATTAGAGTCAATTGATCGAGACTTGACCATTTATATAATTTTGTATAGATGCATATATTTATGGATAATATGTAAGTATAAAATAGACCATTATGTCTATTTCAGATCCAAAATATAATGAATGCACGATATCTCCATAGGTCTAAGATCAATCATCTGATTCTATTGATAAGTAAGATAGGACTAAAATGGAGAGAAATAAAATAAAATAAACATCATCCAAGTAATAAAAAATAACTAATATCATCACATGAGAGTACACAACAATCGAACACTCAATCAATTGAGTATAAGAAAAAGCAATGGTAGTAACAACCAATTACTCAGAACAAACGCATGCTTTGAGAAGGACTACTTATTCTCAAATATTATTTTTTCCATGAACACTTACAAGTCACAAGCATCACTCTTCTTTATACTCATCAGATCGTGTGTTCAATTATTTTGTAATCTCATGTGATGATATTTAGTTGTTTTGCATTGTTTGAAGAGAAAATGGTCAAAAGCCCCCCCAACCTTTACCCCAAATTCCAACTATACACTTATACTTTGCGGGGATCCTATGACCCCCCTGAACTATTTTAAAGTAGAATTACTACCCCCTCCCCCCCCCCCCCCAAAAACCTGGCAATCAATCATTTTAGATAAGGTGTGATGCACGCGCCAACAATATTTTGACACGTGTTTTTTGTTTAAATTAATTTTTATTTACTTTCTTTTTCATTTTTATCAGTTTTATCATTTTTCATCATTTTTTCGCCATTATTTTTTTCACCATTACTTTTCATCTCTTTTCCTTTTCAAACTTTATTATTCCTACTTCTATGCAAATAATTTTTCAACTACCTTGAAGTGGAAAATAATGAACAATATCAAATTTAAAATTTCCAACGATCTTGAAGTCGTTCTCACTTTAAAGAGAGTGAAACACACTCTCTTGCCATGTCAGCATTCAGGGGGTAATAATTCCACTTTAAAATAGTTCAGGGGGGTCATAGGACCCCCGCAAAGTATAAGTGTGTAGTTAAAATTTCAACTAAAGGCTGGGGGGATAATAGACCATTTTATCTTGTTTGAAAGATGTTTATTTATTTTATTTTATTTCTCTCCTTTTTAATCTCATCCTAGTGATTTAGGACTATGGCATGCCTTAAATATCATCTAATCATGTTTAAAAGTGATATGGTGTCACAATTGGTTGTATCTCAATTGCTTTACAATGTTTGGTAGTGTTAATTGGCATACTTTAATTTAATTTAATTTTTTTTATCATAATTTTAACTTGTTCATATATTCAGTCAGTCTATCATAGGCCTTTGTGATAGTCATGAATCGACTTATCAATATATCTATAATCTAGTTTACATGCTTCAAAATCAACAACGATATTAGTATATACATATTTGCATATTTTAGTATTTCTTGAATATTTTCTTACTTTTTCAATTTTAGAAAGCCCCAACTGCAACTTGTTTAAAATTAAAGCCCTTGTAGGCATATAATGAAAGGGTCTATAATAAACCTCACTGATCAATTATGAATGACATAACCATTCTTTAGACCACCTTTGACGTAAATGAATAATCATTTGTATGGTCTATGATCATTACTCAATGGTCTAATCATCTCCCAACAATCAGAAAGCACAAGTCTTCAACGTTCATATTTTTACTAGCCCTACTATATGAATGAATGAAACTTCTTTGAACTCCTCCATGTTCCTTTATTCATCTTTTTCTCATTTTGTTTCAACAAAAGAAATTTCTCCATCATCTCAAACATTCAAAAATACTTATATTTTTCACTACGATAATTCCCTTTTTCTAAAGACATCATGAACCGATAAGAATCTAGGTCGAAAACTCTACAACTGTGCAGTTGAAAAGGTGTATTTTTTAATAAAAAATTATTTATGTACATCACATAAAAAATATTCTAATTTATCATGGTTATTTTAGGATAATGATAGATGCTCTTATTTTAAGTGAATTCCTTCAAAATTCGAGAAATCAAAATTTTAAGGCTTTGCAGAGTTTGAAATGTTGAAAAGGCTTAGTGTAACACCCCACATTTTTGGGTTGGAATTCGAACTGTCATTCCTACGTGTATAAACTCAAAACCAATATTTTCTGTGTAAATATAAGTATCATGATCATTTACCTAGTGTGTAAAGTACTTTTGAGGTGAAAAATGTTCATAGGAAGCACTTAGAGCAAAGTTGAGTTGAGAACTTTTGTTGTTGACTGAATTTTGGTATTTGATCCTACATGGTTCAACTTTGAATGTGTATAACTTCTGAAATATATGAAATTTTAGAGTTCAATACCCACCAAAAGAAAGATAATTGATTCCTCTTTCCAACGCATCTGATTTCGCCTTAAATCAATACTCGAGTGAAAAGTTATGAGCATTTTTGTGAGCGAACTAGGGAGAGTGCACGATAAGGGTATGGCACATCCTGTATGCTCCGCGTTAAGGGCGTGGCATGCCTATGTTACCAGATACATTAAAATCCATGTTTCTCTTTAGTTTTTCGAGGGAAGACTTGTCACTTACGTCCTAAATCATCCTATAACTAATACTAACAAGATTTTCCTCATCCCATAATCCAAATACACAATTTCTCTCCTCCCAAATTCTCAAGAACACCAAATAAGAGTTCTCTAAAAATTCAACTTCCAAGGCTTTAAATTCAAGTTTCTTCTCAATATTTTCTCACCAATTTTGTCATCAAGTGTATGAAAAATGAATTCAAGTGTTCATATCGATTTCAAGCTATGGTTCAAGCTTCAAAGTTAAGGATTCAAGATTTTCTCTAAATTCCTTCAGTCAAAAAGGCATGTTTCTCTTCCCTAACATGAATTTTAAATTATGACACATAGTGATTGGATATTTATGTGAATTAAATTGTGGGTTTGAAATTGAGCTGAGGAATTCTGATTGGAATTTCTTGATTGCTTTCCCCATGTTTTAAATGTCTTATTCATGTTTAAATTAAAGATTTTGGGACTGAATTGGTGCATTATTTACTGTTTCGAATGGCGGACATGGGTTTTTTCAAGTTGATGAAATTTTGGCTTGATAATGGTGTTAACCTCAACCTACTTTGTAAACTTATTTTGAATATAGATATTTGCATGGTTAACTTATTTTTTTAAATCCATTGCATTGCATTAAAGGATAAATGGATAAATATGATTTTGAATGGCCTTGGTGGTCATGGCTTGGATTTTAAATAAAAATTTTGAGTTAATTTAGTTATATGGACTGATTTGGTATGATTGAATTAGCTTGCAAGCATATTGGTATGACAATACCAAGTTGTCAAATTCCTTAATGAAAGACTCCTGGGTTACGGATTGGTTTATGTGCAATTATTTTAATTTGAGCTTAAAGAAAATTATGTAGCTCACCGTGAAGGTGTAGGTCCTAGGGAGATCAACACTGAAAACCACGTTTGATGACGTTGGGGGTCCATGTGACTATGTGCTTGGTGCACACATTATATTTTGGGATGGATATAGCCTTGATGTCTTTAGCCTTTCCTCGATTTTTCTTGATTTGTGTGGCTAACACTCACTAGGGCCCTTCCAGCTAGGGAAGCTGAACCCATTTAGCCCATGAGTGCCTTTAGAATGGAGAAAACTACATAGTTTAGGTTAATACTTTAAACTCTCATATTCATGGACCTTGTCCTTGTCCCGGCACCCTATATAAGCATATAAATATTGTGCATGTGATTTTTGATTAGTTTTTTATAAACACACTATTTTGTCCCTTTCACTTGAATTACATGTTAGTGCTCGCCCCACTGATCATCCCCGGATGCTGCATCATTTCATGATGTTATTCGGAGGATTTTTTTTGTTACTCCTATGCATTAGGTGGTTTGGTGCATCTATTGAGTTACTGTGAAGTGGTGAGTCTCCATCTTTCTAAAGGCCCGATCATTTCATTGGTTTCATTACTATTTTCGTATTTTTTTGAATCTTATTGGTCATAGTTGGAGGCATTTCCCAACTTAGTTGGTATTTTTGAATTAAAGGCTTTCGTGGATAGAAGTAGGATATTGTTGATGTCTTATTTTGACTTGTTATGTTTTCTTTTGGTATCATTTATCTATCATTTGTTTGGTTGGTTTATGTTGTTTATATTTATGTGCTCTTGAGGTAAGGTTAAGGAGGTTGTTTTCGGCCCATGGTGGGCTTGAGATTGTTCATCACGATCAGGCTCGAGTTCAGATCGTGACACTTATAGAATCTGAAGAAAATAAGAATCTTTTTATAACATTATATAGAGAATCAGAACACAAGATTGGTCACTTAAAAGGAATATTGAAAGACATCGAAGTAGAGGGGGGTCAACTTAAGCATAGGTTGACCGTGGCTGAAGAAAAGAGAATGACCAAATTATGATTTATGATTTATCATTAGTTTTGACTTTTTAAAAAAATGTAATGGGGTGTAGTGGGATTTAATGTATTATTCACGCCTTTGATTAATGGACTATTTTTGACTTATATTAT
Source organism: Capsicum baccatum var. pendulum (assembly GCA_030864225.1). Taxonomy (NCBI): domain Eukaryota; kingdom Viridiplantae; phylum Streptophyta; class Magnoliopsida; order Solanales; family Solanaceae; genus Capsicum; species Capsicum baccatum. Next base: position 229,983,943 of record CM061560.1, on the reverse strand, counting down.
ACATTCTTTACCTTTTATTTATTGATTACTCAACACTATATTATATGTGTTTTACCTTTTATTTAGAGTCTTTAATCAATAATGATAACCAACTAAAAATATTGACTTTGATTATATAAATTGTAAAATATTTATAATAAGCATACTAAAAAATTTTTACATTATGATAAAGTTGTTTGAAAAAGAAAATAGTTCATCTTTACCCATCTATGGTTAAAAAAACTTAAATCGTTAGTCTTCATCATTTTTTAAACTTTATTGTTTCAAACCCAACCTCATAAACAGAACACCAAATAAAAAAATTGTCCTAGAGGTCAACCAAATAAACATTATATTTTTTTTTGTGATTTCACAATTGTCTTGTTTTCCACAAGAATGTTGTTCATGTCATTAACAACTTCCTTAAGAACCTCGTCTATATCCACTATTGTATTTTATTTTTCTTCTTTCACAGTTGTTTTTTCTTCTGGTACATTCTTTTTTTCTTCATCATCTTCAAGTGTCTTATTTTTTCCTTCTTTTTGTTCTTCTTTATCTTTTTCTCCTTTTATTGCTGCCTTGATTTTTTCTTTTCTTTTTTTTATTTTTTCTCTTCTTCTATTGTTGGTGTCTTCTTTCCTTTTTTCTCTACTTCTTCTCCTGATTCCTTCCTCCCTTGTTCTGCTTCCCCTCTTGCTTTCTCTCCATCTTCTTCTTTGTTTTTTTCTCACAAATAACTTTCTCAGTTTTTTTCTTCTCTTTGCTTGCCTTCATCCTGATTTTCCTTCTCTACAACAGCTGGTTCATTGAGGATCGATCATTTACTCATCAACATTGATTGATGTTCGTTTCAAAGTTGTCATTTCAAAGAGCACTTTTTTAATGTCGCTGTCATTGCGGACAATCCACACTGATGAATGTTAACTTTGGACCAGTACACCTATATTTTTAAGTATTTAGAGTATATAATAAACTATGATATCTGTCAATAAAGCATGACATAGATTCTATTATTATAAATATTGATTATATAAAATTTGCAACTTCTATAATAAACATAGAAGATATTACCTTGGTATTCTTCTTCTTCTCTTTTTTTGCTCTTCTTACTCTTTTTTTTTTCACAAAGTCAACAATATCCTTCTTCGTCTCCTCTAGCATGAACACACGTTCTTCCAAATTTTTCATCATCGATTTTTTTCTGTTGATCTAAATTTACTTGTCTTCACACCGTGAGTGACATGTCTTGACACAAAATTTTTATCCAAATCTTAGTCATCGTACCTGTCTTCACCATCCCCTGGTGAGGTGATGACAGTCATACCATGAAAATAGGTTTTAAGCCATCGATGAATGAGTTATTTTCCTCGTCCATGAATGCTTTAAATTTTATCATGTATTGTTGCTTCATTTCACGAATTGTGGGGATAAGGTACGAGTGCACTTTCTAAATACAAATAGGCAAATGTGATTATTAAGAAGCACATTATTGTTAAAAGAATCGTAAAAAAATAATTTCAAATCTTTGGGCTCCATCTGTTCAGTTATGGATCACCTTGGTGAAGCTCGTACAATGAAGCTCCCTTTCTCACATATGTATTCTTCTGCTTGGTAAAGTCTATTCGTTTTTTCAGGTAGTCTAGATTCAATACGAATAACTCCTTACCCCAAGGGTATCTCTCAAAGAAGCTCAAGTTATTCACCTTCTTGATGATGTCTATGTCTATGATTGTTGACAAATCTCGTACAAGTAGTATGCGGTGAACAAACAAAACCAAGCAACATTTGATCTTGTCATGTTTGTCCAGCGTCCCACCTCTAACATGCTTCAACAATCAATTTTCACAAAAACTCTTCTTTCTCGCAACCTTTTTTTAAAAAAAGCTTCATCCTCTATGACTTTGAGATATTTTAAATCACGGGGCTAATAATCCCGTGATTAGCGCAAACTTCTTCAGGATAAAACATGTCGGCACATTTCATGCAGCATGTTGTCCTTTTGAACTCAACAAAGAACTGTATAGTGGACAAGTTATCCATTGAACTTCAAATGTTTTGGAAAGTCCCATAAACATCCAAAATAGAAATTCTTGAACCTCAACTTGAGACGTTAATAAACCAAGACTTGTTTGAATTCATAAAACAATTTCAAATGAGACCTAACATCCATGATTGTGGCGAGATTGGACTCTCAGCCAAAATAAACCTAGCACAATGGGGAGAAATCAATAATTCCTCATCTATTTGACACATTATTTCTATTTCCTCCTGCTTATCTCCACCTAAACTTGAACAGCTGCATCACTACAATTAATATTCTCTGACTCATCGACTATCTATTTTTTTCAGACCTTTCAACTTCTATAGCTTTGCATTTATTACCTCTAGCCATGATTTTATGATCTACGCACAAACAATAATATTGTCATATAAAAAGAAATAATCGACCTAACAGGACAACATCACAAGCAGATGAATGTGGAATCAAAAAAAAAATTCTATCTAAAAGACCAGTACAATCAAGAATAATTGAAAATCAAACCGAGAAATAAAACAAATACCGAATCAACCAAACGGTCTATTAACAGAACAACAACATTTTATGATCAAACCACAAGAAAAAGGCGGTATCTAAAACACCATTACATTGAAGAAAAATACAAAAAAAAATCAGATTTCTAGGCACAATAATTGAGAAAAATTATAAAAAAAAAGTTGTCATACAATCACAACGATAATCAAAAGTCATAAAATATCCATCAAGAATCAAACAAATATCAACTCAAGACATAGATTTCTATAAAATCAAACCCCATCAAAAAAAATCCAACTTTTTCATCCAAAATCAACTCAATGGACACGAATCAAAAATAAAAAATACAAAAAAATTAATTAATATGGAACGCAAATTAATCGGGAGATGAAAAGAACTTACCGAAATTGAAAGCGAAAGATCTTAGAGTTTAGAGAACACAAAAGTCAAAAATAGAGTTTTGAAAAGAAAAAGTGGGAAAGATGAAGAGGGTGAAGAGAGAAAAAATTAATATAGGATATTTTAAAGAAAAGGGAGGGGGTGAAAAGAATTTTAAAAAGACTTATGGAGGGATAATAACTTTTTGGACTTTACGAATTAGCCCATACCCTACACCTTTTTTATTTTCTCTCCCCAAACTCTAAAAAATAAATCAAGTAAGAAAATAGTGTCTCTTTTTTCTATTAAATTTTGAAGGTGTCTAAAATACCAAATCTCCTCTAGTTTTTATGTAAACAATTTTTTCAATGGATATTTTGGGTGATTTTTCCATTTTTATTTCTCGCTCGATCCAATAAATGGGATGTGAGCTAATAAATCATATTCTAATTTCGTTCAATAATTTTAATTTGAAAGATAATAATATTTTGTTGCATAATTTATGTTCACAAAAAGGGTCGCACTTCAAATAATGTGAAGTAGACAAAGCCACTAGTAAATATTGATGCGGTTGCATATAATGTAGATTAAAAACACTGTATACTGCCTACTTACCTACATACGTAAATATATTAGTTTTATATTATCAATATTTAATTATATCACACATGTATTGTAATTTTATTGCAAAGCCACTAGTAACACTTTTATATTCATATATTATATAGTAATATTATTCCTCACACATACCCAACTTAATTAGTGTCGAACAGAGATCAGACGACATAACTTTATTAGAAACACACAGAATATGTTGTTATATAGAAGACAAATATATGAAGCTTATTGTTAAAAAGAAAAGAGAAGGAAAGAGATAAAACAAATAACAACGCTAATTATTTTGGGTTGGAGGGAACAGACTACTAGTACGTATGTATTCCTTTCATCCCAAAAAATTTTATAATGTTCATGGCAAAATGTGATTTTTATGGTATTATTTTCTTGTCTCAATTTACAAAACAATTTTCATAATAATTAATTAATATATATATATATATATATATATATATATATATATATTATTTTAAAATAATTTATATTTATTGTGTATTTGAAAAGTCCTTATAAAAGTATATTTAGGAATTCATATTATTATACTTGGAAAGTAAGGTAATTCCAAATGCATGCATGCCATCATTTTACCACTTGGCTCTACACTTTGATAGAGTGTATAAGAATAGTGCAGAGTATATGTATTAGAAATACTTGCATTAATAATGTTGATATTAGTTATGTCAACATAAATTTTTGTACTTTGTTTGGTTTGATGTATTAAAAATAACACGTAAAAATACCATTTCTATAGAATAATATTTATTTATAAAAATATCTTTTTTCAAAAGTGTCACGACCCAAAACAAGGATCATGATGGCACTTGTTCTGACACACCTTGACAATTAACCCTATCACCTAAACTGATACCCAAAGGGGAAAAAGACAATAATAACCCCAAGGTAAGACTTCTAGAATGAAGTGGAACCCTACAATATCACAAATGTAGAAGGAAATAAACCAAAATACCAAACATTCTCAAAACCTGATGTCAATAGTGTAAGACCTACTAATACAATCCGAGGATCCAATACAAAGGACAACCAAAATATGATACAACCCTGTCTCTAAAATACAATAAAGACATAGTCTAATATAGATAAGATAGGAGTGAACTTCGGACGCCTAAAATCAACCACTATCTTGAAAGTTCCGATAGTTGCCCGAATTAACCAAGCTGGGGCACACTCGTACTACGACCTTCACCGAAAGGGCGTAGTAGGCGTGAGTATGGTCCACTTGTACTCAGTAGGTATCATAGGCCGACCGAACAAGGTAACTAATAAAACATACAAAATAGACATAAATGGCACGTCATTTGCAATCAGAAAATATTCCATAATGGTAGCTCACACTACTTGCACTAACAATTCTATAATATCCACAAATAATACAACAAAGCACCAGATGAGAATAAGAGCATACATTTATACCACATATAAGCAAAGGAACAAGGAGAACAACATATACGAAAGCATCAAGTACAAGCAAAGATAGCACAATATATAAGTAACTAGTCAAAATAGAATATACAATCACATCATAAGCATAATGAAGTAAACACAATAAATATGAATATATGATGATGATGGTTGTAATGATGCACGAGGTTGTCGCACAACCTCGAAGACCATCGCACAGTCATTGTATATACCTACGGAGCTAAAGCTTTCCAACCTAGGACCCATGAAAGGTTCGTCAATCCATATAAAATTCACACATACATATACACACACACATACACATATATATACATACATATATATCTCCTCCCCATCAAATCTCTCGAAGAGGGTTAAAAAAAATGTCATAATATCTCCTCCTCAATACATCTCTTGGAGGGGTGTTTAAAAGGTTGTTGTTAGTGTTTTTCAGTATTTCCATGGTGGTACCATTTGTTTCATGGATGGGTGTGATATGTAGATGTAATGCTCACAACCAGCCATAATAAATATTTCCACAATCAAACACAATGAGTTTTTTCACAACCAACCATAATATACCAATCACGTGAGCTAAATATCCACTCATTATTTCCAACCATCCCTAAAATTCCACATATTTCATATGCCAATAGAGTAAAAATATATCACATTACATAATTTGGTACCATAATATGCTTTTCATCAATCAAAACATAATCATTCTCATGTACATAGGCTACCAACATCACATAGGACCCCACACGGTCATACATAGCATATAATATATCAAATTCACCAATTACATCACATATAGGTCCTAGGGCACAACACAATAAGATAGTCATTTTTCATGATTAGTTTCCACACTCTTAATATGCATTTTGTATACAAATTAACTACCTAGCCCAGGTTAAAATAGTTAAGCCATAATCTACCTCTAATGTCGAAAGGTGTCCGCTACACTTCGATCCTGAAGCTCTACTTATAACGAAAGGACTCAAAATCAACAAAAATATCAAAATTGAAACACCCTAGTAATAGTACCCTTGCAAAAATTTCTTAGTATTTGTACCTTTTGGCTCAGTACGACTCAAGGGAGTCACTCATACCCTTTGGGAAGTATGCTAGGCTTTGGACCTTTTAGCTCGGTACCTCAAAAGTCGAAACTGATCCGATACACCATCCAAATATTAGAGAATATGTTGCGGTATTATGTGATTGATTATAGCGGTAGTTGGTATGGCCACTAAACTTTAATTGAGTTTGCCTATAATAATAGTTACGAATTTAGTATTGGCATGGCCCCCTTGAGGCATTGTATGGTAGGAGATTTCTATCTCCTATTAGGTGGTACAAAGCTGGAAAGAGTAAGTTTCTTGGCCTCGATTTAGTTTATTAAGCCGTAGATAAGTGAAGGTGATTCGTGGAAGGCTAAAAATTTCTCAAAGTCACCAAAAGTCCTATACAGATATGAGGCATAAGGACTTAGAGTTTAGTGTTGGCAATTGGGTATTCTTGAAAGTGTCTCCCATGAAGGGAGTGATGTAATTTGGTAAAAAAGAGATGCTTAGTCCCCTAGATGTTGGCCCCTACTTATTTGTGATGGGGGTTGGAAATGTTGCCTATGATTTAGAGTAGTCTTCTAGTATGAACTCCATTCACCTAGTTTTCCATATCTCTATATTTCAAAAATGTGTGGGTGACCTGTCATTAGTTATTCCTTTGAGCGATGTTGATATCTCAAACTATTTGTCGTACAAGAAGATCCCAGTGAAAATCTTAGATAGGCAAGTTCGCTAGTTGTGAACGAAAGAGATAGCTTCAATGAAGGTTTTATGGATAAACCAAAAGTTTGAGAAAGCTACGTGAAAAGAATAAGATGACATAAAGTCCAAGTATCCACATTTTGTTTCCTATTCCAAAAACTTGGATGGAGGTATGTGTTGATCTCCTTGCTTTGATTTATATCTTTGATGGATAATGGGCAAAATTCCCCAATGTTTGAAATTAAGTTATGCCTTAATAGGCCATAGGTTCAAGTCCCTAATTCTTTGAAATTATGTGTGTCTTGTTGTGATAGGTTTAAGTCCCTAGTATCCTGAGTTGATTTATGTCCTCGGTAAAATGATGGGTTTGAGTCCCTAATCCTTGAATTGAGTAAGTATCCTTCATAAGTTGTTGGGTTGAAATCCCTAAGTTATGAAATGATTAAGGGTTGATAAGTAAGGTTTTAAGTCCCTAAGATTTGCAATGAACAAGTGTCTTGATAAATAATGGGTTTGAGTCCCAAAGACGACGAGTTGAATGATTAATTGATAATGAGCATAATGTGTGTTATATCCTTGTTGTATGCTTGTTCTAAATTGTTTAAAGTTTGTTTTGATGTGTGATGAAATGTAACCTTGTGTTTATACTTACCTCACCCCACATTCGAGTACAAATGATCTAAGTGGGTGAGAATTGAAACACCTAGACTTTGAACCATTAAAATAAATTCTCCATTTAAAATCACTAGGGGGGTACGACTAGGGGCTTGAGTCGTACCCCTTGTAAATGATTTGTACCCACTCTCCCCTACCCTTTCGTACCTTAAGAATCCTAGAAAGATAGTATACTATCCACTATATGAGTGACCCTCCCCTCAATCGTACCTAAGGGTATGAGTCATACCTAGGTGAGTCGTATGGTGCATGGCACATAGTGTAGAATGGACTATTTTTGGTAAGAGTGTTGTATACGATTGAGGGCATGAGTCGTACCCTTTGGATACAACTCAAGGGTGTGTGGTCTATCCTTAAAAGTTTAGGAAACCTAGAAAAGACTAGGGTAGGAATTAGGGTACCACTCGTACCCTAGGGTACGGTTCGTAACGTGAGTCACACCCATGCACGGGTTCATTTTACATCTTTTAACTAAGGGTCTTGTGGTCATTTACTACACCCTAAACCCTAATTATCTTCACTATATAAGTGTATATGGACTCCTTAAATATATTTTAAGTGGATCAAACAACCAAAATTCTCTCTCAAACTCATTTGTAAAGGATTAGAGGCTAGGGTTTCAAGGGTGATCTTTAAGAGGCAAAGTGAAGTCAAGACTCTTGGTGAATTACGTTTTATAAGGCATTTAACTCTTCCCCTTGTTAAATAACTCTAAACCCATGTATTTTACACTGGGATTAGTAAGTGTACATGGTGATTTTGAAATCAAATGAAAAGGGTTTTGTTGCCTGATAATGAATTATGTTGATTCTTGCTTATACTTGTGTTTATACTTGTCATTGATGGTGATTTGCATATGTGGGTGCTTGTTGTATGTGGTTTAACATGATGGTATTGAGTAACCCTAATATTTATGATTCCTACAACGAAAATAGCCTTGTTAAAGGTGTGCACATAAGATATTTGTGAAAATGACTAAGTGAATTGTCTAGTCACATATGATGAAGTGTTGAACTAGGACAATGGCCCAATAAGTACAAATGATTGATAATAGATGTTGTAAGGGTACTGTGAGCCATGTATTGTGAAATGATGACCTTGTTGAGTTAATGACTAATAAGGGGTTGAAGTCCCACAATATAAAGATGGACTTGAATTATGTGTTGAGCTAAAGTGTGGTGAGAATGTGGTATAGGATTGTTAATGAAATATGAATAGTTTGTGAGGGTCTTGATGACCATAACTTTAATTTTATGATGATTTGAATGAAGGAAATGGCCTATTGAAATGGTTGAGCAATAGAGGCTCCCATAAAGACCATGGGGTCATGTATAGTGTTTAATTAGTTAAATGGTTATAGTCCTTAAGTGTTATATGGAATGAAAGTTAATGCATAGGAAAAAGGTTAAAGTCCCAATGTCAACAATGAGTCCACAATGAAGGCTCAAGGAAGGTAAAGAGATTTTGACCTGAATTCTAGCAGGTTTTAGGGGATTTACAAGGATAAGGTCCGAGTGCGGTTGATGCTCAGGGGTAATTGACGGGGTAGAAGAAGATTCAGCAAATTTTCGAAGGTGGGGGAGATGGGTCGCACAGGGGGGTAGTTGAAGTCTGTCTATGGAGTTTTTTTTTTGTGTGTGTGTGCATGCTTTTCTCTCTACTATTACATATAAAGATGATGAAGCTAAAGAGAAGGAAAAGTCGTATCTTGGGGCTGATTTTGTTGGCTAAAATTGGACTGTCCGATCATTTGATCGGATGGTTAAAAATAAACATCCTAAGATAATTGTAGTAAATATATATATATATATATATATATATATATATATATATATATATATATATGGATAGATTTAAGAAGAGGTTGATTTAAAATGTGATTATTTTTATCTGTGATCTTTGATCGAAACAGTTCAAAATTAATTTAAATAGAAAGGAGGGGAGAAAATATATATATAAGAAAATAAATAATTAGATAAATAAAATAGATTTATATATACATATATATATATATATATATATATATATATATATATATATATATATATATATATATATATATATATATATATAACGATAATTGAAAATTTTGGAATCCTCGGATTGAGAAGTAATCAGTGGATCAGATTTATTCGTGTTTATTGGAATGAAATTTAGATAAAGTTGAAACAGAGTTGTTATTGACATGAATACTCTTTTCTATTGAAATTAATTTTATCAATGCTTCCTACTATCCTAAAATTATTTTTAGTTCAACGTAGATGAATTATATAAATAATACAGTATACACGTCTGACTTAATAATTTGTAATTTTAATTTTTATAATATTAACAAAAATATATGTATAACAAGAACAAAAAATTAAAATATGTGCATATATGAGAATATATTATATTGATATTAATAATTATATACTATTATAATAAAATACACACATATGCACGTAATATAACGTATCTATTATGAAAAAATATATATTTATATAGTCTCAATATGACGTCTAAAAAAAATAAAATTAGGGGAAACGCGAATGTGATTATCAAAAGGACATTTTTATTTTTATTATTTTTTTTTTGAAATTCTGATGTTGAAATAATCATTTATATTTGATTAAAGTGTTTTACCATATGAGAGGAAAATAAACACTTTTTTTATTCTTGTAAAAATTCGTAGGGATTAAAATACGAATTTATTTTGAAAAATTATTTAGGATTGAGGAGCATCGAAAAACAATTAAAGAAAACAGAGCGAGTCAAAATTGGGTGTCAACATCATACGACTCCCTGATCCCACTCGTTACCAAACCATACGGCTCGTTGGCCTACATACGATTTAACTATACTACCCGTAGCCTATCCTCAGGGCTCTTTGTGAGCCACTCGTACTCAGAGCCTATTCAAGTCACTAAGTTTCTAATTTGATGAAGGATCGTCCGAACAACCCGTCACCACCCCTAACAACCTGTACCACCAAGACGTAACCACAACAGAACCCCAACCACCACCCACTAGACACCTAACGATTTGGGTCACCGGACTCATACCCATACCAAATGACTCGTATGGTTAAGTCATCAACGGGACAGTGAGCTCAAAGCTTCGAAAATTTCCAAGGGTCAAAACCCTAGGTGTTTAATAAATAGGGTGAAAAAGGTATCATATTATCTGTAGTAGAATTTAGGATTACCTAAAGCGATGATGATGACATCAATCTTGGAACCCAACAGTTAGTACACTTATTATCCTTCTATCAAATGATAAGTCATTTAATAATTCAATCTCAATTAGAACTTCTTTAAATATTATCATCGAATAATATGTATAAAATAAATATATAATTTACTATATATAAATAAAATTAATTAGTAATATGTGAGTCACACTTTAGTAAACCCAATGAAAAATCTGCAACTAGAATTATGATTGTATTCATTCTAATGGAAATGGAAATGAAAATGAAAAACAAGAGATACTTTTTATCAAAATATGAACAAACGAAATTTAACTTTGAAAGAAGTACTTCATGAAGCATCCCAAAATTTAACTGAATTATTTATTTATTTTTTACGAACAGAGGAAGACAATTTATATTTACAGAACAATCTAGAACAATATTATCCACAATTTATCTTTTACCAATAAAAATTGACTGATTAAGAAAAATAATAGTAAGAGGGTATCTTTGAGTCTGACAGCTATAATCTTGGCAATAATTTTATAAATCGTTGAGCATAAGCTAATGGGTCTATACTGGCTAATAACATTTTTTTTATATCAAAATAATAAAGGTTTGAATCCATGAGGGTGTTAAATAGCCTAAATGAAAAAAAAATTAACTGCTTCACAAATATCGCTTGATAAAATATGTTAGTACTTTTGAAAGAACAACGAAGTCATACCATCTACTCTAGGAGCTTTTAAGGGATGCATATCAAAGGTTGAATTTTTAATCTCCTCCTTCGTAACATCCTTAATAAGTCTATCATTTATAGAATTATCAACTAAAGAATGAATAAGCTAAAAATAGGATTTAAGTTGGAAGGTTTAGAGGTAGTAAAGATTCTTATAGAATCGTTCTATTTATTTCACAATCGCCTTCTGCTTGGAGATTCATTGGCCTTCTTCTAACCGAAACCCTTTAATATTATTACACTTACGCTTCTGGGCTATCTTTGTTGGGTTCAATTAGTGTGAATGAAAAATAAAAAATTGCTTGGAAGGGACACAAACCTTCAAGTAAAAGACACACTATTTTGAAAAAAGGTATGACTGTTTGGATGGTTGTGGCTATTCAAAAAGACACATTCTTTTGAATGGATAGACATGACTATTCAGAATAGATACACCTTTTCGGTGAACCATTGTCACCTTTCGGAAAGGGCACTTAATGGCTATATAAACCTGTATTTTTTCACAGGTTTAGTATGAATTTTTCTGTACTTGAAAATATTTCTTGTCTTCTAAAATACTCCGTTTGATCATCTAATTGTTGAGTGAGTTCGAAGAGAATCCGATCGTTTGAGGTACCGCTACAGTCGGATTGTTAGGCCATTTTATTCTGGGAAGAAAATTCCGCAACCTCGAATACTTTAGGAGAATTATTTCCTTAAGGACACTTCGTGAAGTCGAAGGTCTTGGCCTTTTCTATTCCATTTAATTTTCTTTAAATTACTGAAAATACACTTCTTTTAAAGGTCATTTTTTATCTTGTGTTGAAGGTGTTGAAAACTTCATAAGTGTTCTTGATTTATTCTTGAACTTGTGTTCAAGTTGTTTTTCCAAAATATAATTTTTTGTGTACCCGAAAATAGCAATCTTAAGAAAATAAATTGGCAAAAAAAAAAATTTTGCTTGTTTAGTGAAATTTTCTTTTCACTAAAGTTTTTTTTTCATAATCTGTATTGCTTGGTTAGTGGAGATTAAAGTTATAAGTTTTCTACTCCGTTTGAATTTAACTAGTGATTTGAAGAAACAAAATCTTCATCACAAGTTAAATATCACACGATTGACGATTAAAAGTCATAAAAACTTTATCGTTAAACTAGAAACAAGAGGAGTTTAAATTTGTTGCAACCTTATTAATAGTATTTTGATATACAAAAGTTACTGTCTTATTGTGACAGAAAAATGACTACTAATAGTCAAGTGCATGATGCTGCAACGACTGTAGAAGCAACTAGCATTGCCACAATGAGTCGTACGAATGCTCCACCAGTAATGGCACCAGCGGAGAAACCCAGAAAATTTGCGAGTATTGACTTCAAAAGGTGGTAGCAGAAAATAGTCCTCTACTTGAAAACTCTTTTCCTTCAAAGGTTAACATTTGAAGAAGCTCCAGAGATGCCCGAGAAAACCTCTTACCAAGAGTGATTTGTCATTGTGGACGCTTGGAAACACTCAGATTTCTTATGCAGGAATTACATACTAAATGGCCTCCAAGATGAACTATACAATGTGCATAGTGGGATGAAGACGGCAAAGAAGCTGTGGGGGCACTGGAAAAAAATGTATAGACTGAGGATGCGGGAATAAAAAAAGTTCTTCGTTGCAAGATTCCTAGATTTTAAAATGATAGACAACAAGTATGTTATATCGCAAGTCCAGGAACTGCAAGTAATCATCCATGATCTCCTCGCGGAAGGTATGATTTTGATGAATACCTTTGTTGAATGTATTAAAAATATTCTTAATGTTCACATGAACCTAATTATAGGTTTGATCGTGAACGATGCGTTTTAAGTCGCGATAATTATAGAGAAGTTACCACCATTGTGGAAGGACTTCAAGAACTACTTGAAACACAAGCGCAGGGAGATGTCAGTCGAAGATCTTATAGTAAGACTGTGCATTAAAGAAGATAATGAGGTCGCGTAAAGAAGGTCAAAAGAAAATTTTGCAATAACTAGAGAAAATATTATAGAAGATGACCACAACAACTTCAAAAAGTGGAAGAAAGCTGGATATGAAAGCAATCAATCCAAAAAAAATCAAGGAAAATGATTTAACTATGGCAAGATTGGCCACAAGTTTACGGATTATCGTGCCCTAAAGAAAGACAAGAAAAAGGACCAAGCAAATATGACTGAGTCCAAGAAATAAGTGAACGGTCTATGTGCCATATTCTCTGAATGCAACTTGGTGGAAAATCCTCGAGAATGGTGGATGGATTCCGGTGCCACCCACTACGTTTGTGCTAATAAGGAGCTATTTGTTGCTTTTGCTCTAGCTCAAGAAGAAGAGAAGATATATATGGCCAACTCCGCAACTGTTAAAGTTGAAGGAACAGGAAAATCTGCCTGAAAATGACATCAGGCAAAGTGTTGACTTTGAACAATGTCTTGTATGTACTAGAGTAACAGAAGAACTTAATTTCTGTATCACTTCTTGACAATAATAGATTCAAATGTCTTTTTATTTCCGAAAAAATTGTACTTAGTAAAGGAGAAGTATATGTAGGAAAAGGCTACCTCACTGAGGGCCTATTTAAAATGAATGTAATGAATGTTGAAATCAATAAAAGTTCAGTTTCCTCTTACTTGCTTAAGTCTTATGATATGTGGCATGAACGATTAGGCCATGTCAATTACAAAACATTGCAAAAACTGATTAACTTAGAAGTTTTGCCAAACTTTGAGTGCAATAAATCAAAATGTCAAACGTGTGTGGAATCAAAGTATGCTAACCATCCGTATAAGTCCGTTGAAAGGAATTTCAATTCATTAGACTTAATCCACATTGACATTTGTGATATGAAGTCAACATCATCTCATGGTGGAAAGAAAATATTTTATAACTTTTATTGACGATTGCACTAGATAATATTATATTTATTTGCTAAATAGTATGAATGAAGAAATAGATGCGTTTAGGCAATATAAAATAGAAGTTGAAAATCAGTTAGAGAAAAAGATCAAAATGATAAGAAGTGATAGGGGAGGAGAATATGAATTTTCCTGTGCACAAATATGTGTAGAGAATGGAATATCCATCATACTATGGTCCCGTATTCACCTCAATCTAATGAAATTGCAGAAAGGAAAAACCGAACCTTGAAGGAAATAATGAATGTCTTACTTATAAGTTCAGGTTTGCCGCAAAACTTATGGGGGGAAGCTATCCTTACGGCTAACTGAATACTCAATAGAGTACCCCATAGTAAGACACAGTCAATTCTATACGAAAAATGAAAAGGAAGGAAATCCAACTTGAAATATTTCAAATTGTGGGGGTGTCTAACGAAGGTTCAAGTTCCTACGCCTAAAAGAGTAAGGATGTATACTGATACGGTAATAGTACAATCATGTACAATAGTATGAAGACATAATAGAGAACTTTTCTAGATAGAATTAATGTTGACTATGTAAAGATCAAAGGAATGTGTTAGATATTACAAAACTGTCTAGAGAAATGAGAGATCAAAAAACGGTAGGACAAGTCAGCATACGGACTCTATCAATGGAGATAAGGTTGAGACAAACAAATGTTAGTCAACAGTCAATTATCCTAACTGATGTAGACAATGTTTAGTAAACAAAGATAAGAGTGAAAACTTTTATGTAACTTTGGCAGATTTTACCAAATAGTCTTAAACATGTATGTCATAAGTACGAGTGGTGTTGTGTCAAGGTGGTGGATGGCTAGGACAAGTGCATGGTACTAGACTAGATCAGTTAGTGTTCGACAGTCGTGTCGTGGGTCTGTGAGATATCATTCGAGACAATGATGTATGAGATGTTATAGTGTGAAGTTGGTTTTGTACTTTGTGACTTAGGTAATTGATTAAATGAATGTGTTGTAGTATGTGTTGTGTAAGGGTTTCGTGGATGTTCGTTCTGATCTCTTTCTGATTGTACTTAGATTTAATATTAAGTGTTGATGTCTTACATTGTTGTCGTTGATCTTGTTGGCTGAAGAATGTATGTGTTAGGTGTTCGTGTGTTAGCACTATGATTTATGCATTATTGTGTGAATGTTGTTCTGTGGGGAATGTTAGTAAAGGCCTATTCTCTAAGCTCTTATGAGATCGGGACGTGTTCATGGCTGAAAAGAATAAAATCGTGAGAACTATAAATGATAAAAGGTTGATTATGTGACATGTGTTGTCTAGGTGTACATTAAAGCTCGGCGGTTCAAGGATATCAAATCTACAGATTAATCGAGTGCATCCGATGTATGTTCACTATGAAAAGTTCAAAGGGAAACTCACTTATCCAGATGCAATCAGTCTTTTCTTGACGATCACATACTTGTCCGTAAAGTTTTACAAAAAGTACTCATTCCCTATTCATGTGGGGGATTGTTGGATTCAATTGATGTGACTGGAAAATGAAAAATTGTTTGGAAGGAACTCAACTCTTCGAGTAAAAGACATACTATTTCGGAAAAAGGTATGACTATTTGGATGGTTGTGGTTGTTCGAAAAAGACACACTCTTTCGAATGGACAGACATGACTGTTCAGAAAAGATACACCTTTCCAGTGAACCATTGCCACCTTTCGAAAAGGGCACTTAATGGCTATATAAACCTGCATTTTTTCACAGGTTTAGTATGAATTTTTCTGCACTTGAAAATATTTTTTGTCTTCTAAAATACTCCGTCTGACCATCTAACTGTTGAGTAAGTTCGAAGAGAATCCAATCGTTTGAGGTACCTCTACAGTCGGATTGTTAGGTCATTTTATCCTCGGGTACTTGAGAAAAATTATTTCCTTAAGGACACTTCATGAAGTCGAAGGACTTGGCCTTTTCTGCTCCATCTAATTTTTTTTTAAATACTGAAAATACACTTCTTTGAAAGGTCGTTTTTTATCTTGTGTTGAAGGTGTTGAAAACTTCATAAGTGTTCTTGATTTATTCTTGAACTTGTGTTGAAGTTGTTTTGCCAAAATACAATTTTTTGTGTACCCAGAAACAGCAATCTTAAGGAAATAAATCAGTCACTACCACCTCAACTAAAATTTTTTAAAATCAGTCGTTCTCTTCTTATTCTTAGAACTAGTAGTTTCTATTTCTCTAGCTAACTTTCTCCAATTTCTTTTATTTTCCCTACTCGTAGTACATTTTTTTCATTGTGCAGCAAGTTCGCTATTTTTTTCTCTATTATTTACCTCAACGAGAACATTTAGTGTTGGCACCATATTAGAAGTAGTATCCTTAGGTGCTAATACCTGTGTATTCGACGTTCTCAACTTGGATTTAGAAATTGTGACGTGCTTCATCTTGTTCCCACTTACGTGGATTGCTTTAAATTTACCTTCCGCAACTTTTTGAAAGTATTCCTCAAAGTCTCTTTTGTCCATGGGGTGACCGATTTTCATTTTTGATAGTATATAAAACTCTTTTTCTGCCCTTCCGGCACTTGTATCCGCTAAGACCGATTCTTCGTCCGCAATGTCTTGTTTTTTCTCCTTATTAATTTGGATAGGCAGGTCTATGGCCATTGTGTCTAACTTGATTTACCTCTACATTTTTATTATTTCTCTGTTTCACTTGTTCACCACAATCCCTCGAGTTACAATCAAAGCCAAGTTTTTTATATATTTCATTTGCCTCATCATTTCTTGTTGTTGATTTGTCTTTTGATTTTCGAACATCTACATTATGCAACCCATTATGCTTCATTGCAAGTTGCGTCTCTAAGGATCCAGTTCCTCAATTAATTGTTGCATCAATTTATTATTTCCTTCGTCCCTATATCTTGTAGGCTTTATCATATAACAGTGTTCGCTACCATCCAAAGCTTCATTCCTCTCTCGTCGTTTTGAATGCTCACTGATATTTAGGTAATTTTTCACCCTCATCCATGCACCAAATTTATTACTTTTCAAATTATCCGAACGCATCCCTTCTAATGCATGTTTTTTATTGTGTCCTAATATCCAACAAAGATGATTAACAAAGAAAATTGTTTGTTCTTTTTTTAATACTTCATCGTGTAAGGCGTTAGTAAGATATAATTAAGACATTTCTTGAAAAGTCAAAATCATGATTCTCTATTTAAGTATATATAAGTCATCAAACAAACTATAATTGCCGATTCATTATATCGCAAAATATCAAAAACAAATTTAAAAATATCGAATTAATTTAATATGATAATGATATAATATTTTCAAAAACCAAACATATAAATTACCAAACTGATATTTTCAATAATATCCTACGATTCAATTACTACCAATATTTTCCTCCCCAACAATCTCAATTTAGTGACATAAAGAAAAAGGGTAAAATTATTTGCACCCCCCCCCCCCTCCTTTTTATAAATCAAACTCCTCCCTTAATTTTGAATAATAATCAAACTCCCCTTTTTATCCTAGGCATTATCCATTTCACCCTTGTTATATCAACTATATTTATGTAATACCTTTTTATATTACATATAATTTATTTTTTAAACCTAAGTATTTATAACTTTTTATTTAAATTCGTTAAGATTATAAGTAGAATAATACTTTTTTATGAATTTATTACAAAATTTAACATTATTTTTAGGAAAAAGGACATGGGCTGATCCTTTTCAAAACAATTGGCCCGACATTCATGGTCAATCGGCCCAAATAAATTTCATATTATGGTCATTTCATAATTTGAGTCCTTTGGGCCTAGATAGTTCAGATACAGTTTATACAATATTGATACACTACATATACCATATTGATACGGTTCGTAAAAAAATTAGAGCAACAAATTTATGGACAAAAATTATATCATTATTATATAGAATATGCATTTTCTAATATGATATGTATAGAATTTCTATTACTATTGTAATATATATATATATATATATATATATATATATATTTCAAATTGATGAGGGAATTTGATTTTTATAGCAAAATTGAAAGGGGAAAATGATTTTGACCCAGAAAAAAAATACCTATTCTTGTGGTACATACATCAAGGACGAACCACAAGAACCATAATAACGCGTTTTCTTTCTTTATATATATCTTTTATAAATCATATTTAGTAGGACAAAAGAACTCAATGAATGGGCATTTTCTAAAATCTCTCACAAGTCACAATAAAAAGATTGATACCTATTTAATATAGAGGACCTTGACAACCCTATCCTTGCATTGGTTGTATTCATTTCATCTATCAATTTTCTTAGGGACAAAATCCAACAAAATGGTCCAAAAATAAATTTCTTGATTAAATTTTCTAAATAATTGTTTTTCTAAAGGTCCCAAAGAATGATGAACTATCAGTTTCTTATAAGGACCCATTCATGAAGAAATAAGTCCCAACAAGAAGTCGTCCAGTATCAGTGTATTTGCATTTCTCTTCTATTATAGTATATTTTTAGCTGTCTCCATAATTTTCCCAACTTATGCATCTATTATATGCAAGTTCACAGCCTGTTCCCCTCTTTATTTCCCTGTTTCTTTTTTATGTCCCAATATAAATATCACAATTTGAATTATGGTGCAATGAGTTAGTCGAGTTAGCTAAAGGGACGTTCGGTCGATGGGATAGGATGGATAAAGATATTTTATGGGTTGCCTATTCAAGAGAATTAGTTGTGTCACTTTCATATGAGATAGCTGATCACACAGTTATAGTATAAAATAATTTCCGGAATTAATTAGCTAATACTTATGACCAAATCTGAAATAAAATAATCTCGCATTTTTATCCTAATTAAGATTATTACCTGTTACCCGAGAAAATTCAGTAGGAGATGACAAAAAAGTTTTTAAATTAAAAATAGTGACAACTTTGATCCGCTAAGGTTAAAGCTTCATTTAAATTGTGATTAAATTAATTGAGGTGTAAAGTGTAATTTTAAAAAACTTTTAAACTTTTTTAAAAAGTCCCCTTACTACAAATATCAAATTTTAGAATTTCCCTCCTTTTCTTATCTTTCAATCTTTCTTTTCTTTTTCTTTCTCTCTCCAATTTCTTTATCTCCATCTTCTTCTTATTTTTCTCTCTCTCTCTAGATTTTCCTCTTCTTTGATCTTCTCTTCTTGTTTTTTTTTCTCTTTTCATTTTGTTCTTCTTCCTTTTTTAATTTTCATGAACTATTTTTTAAAAAAAGTTTGAAAAGAAAATTTTTAATTTTATTTAAAAATGAATGAAGAAATAATTCAGCAACTACGGTAATTGCTGCAACAACTACTATTAGTTATTGTGTTACAATAATTATCGAAGTTGCTGTAGCAACTTCGACTGTTGCTGCAGTAATTTCGATACTTACTTAATTTCTGAAAAAAGAGTTGGAGGAGGAGCCCACGAAAAAGTGATATTTATGATAAAAATGGAGATGGTGATGATGTCGAATGAGAAGATGACATTTGTTGTGGTGTTGATAGCGATGGTGGAGGAGGAGAAAGAAGAAAAATAGGTGATAGTTATGTGGAGGGAGGAAATAATGGTGAATTTGGAAGAGGTGGTCATGGTAGTGATAGTGATAATGGAGGAAGAAGAGGTGGCGGAGGCGGAGGCAATAAAAAGAGTGGAGGAGGAGTGGTGATGATGGTGTAGGATCTTTGTGTAAATATGGTGTAGGGATCTTTATGTAAATAATAAAACTTGAGGATTTTTAAAATTAGTGTCATTAACACTAATCTTAAAATTATCACATCTACTTAATATTTAAGACTTGTGTCACTTTTTTTTAGTTTCGAAACTTTTTTGTCACTTTTAATCAATTTGCACCTGTTACCGTAGTACCAACCAGACGACTTTACCATTGCATCATCAAATGATTCTTATGCACCGGATCATAATGGCTAAGCTTTAATTGGATATGAGTTAATTTTGCATGTGATTAAGAGGGTGGTTGGATAACGCCTCATTTGTTTGCACTTAATAGAGGTTTGAATCTGAATGGTTGTCGTGAAGATATTTGTTTTCATTAAGGTTTAGACACTTATTTGGTTTCAATAAGTCGTTTTCGTTATGATCAGTAACAAAGTTTTAATGTATTTTACGTGAATAATTTTTATTAACACACTTTATTCATAATCATTAATCACCACCACTAAGTACTATTTCGGCAATCATAACCACCGCCACCACTAGTACAGTCACCAACCACAAATCATCTCTACTATTATAATCACCATCATGATAAACCATTACTGTCGATTGCTACCACACCTACCATCCCTATCATTATAATTATATTCACTATCACCATCATCACCATCAATATTAACCGACACTACCGTCGCTAACCACCACCCCCAACATCAACCACCTCAATTATCCGTTGTCATCACTGCCACCACCTCCACAATCATTATCAGTCACTACAACCAATGTAATCAATCTCTACTACTAACCATCTCCACCATCATAACTAGCACCACCGTCAACTAGCTACCACCAACACATTTCGTACATTCTTTCGCCATCACCATCAACTAACTTCACTATTATCAGGACAAACCATCGTCATCACGCTAGTTAATACAATGCTAACCACCTCTAACATCACAACTATTACCACCACCATTACTAGCCACTAACACTAATTATTTCCACCGCCACCATTACAAATCATCTCCATCATTATTAGCGAACATAAATATTTTATTTTTTTGGTCAAATAATGATTTTATTTTATTAAATTTATATATTTTTAATATTTAATTATTTTTATTTAAATTATATATTTATTTTTCATATTTACACATAAATAAATCATGCATAGTTGATAATGAAAAACAAACAATCTTAATCGTTCAGATGTGCATTCAGATTCATGTGTTTTAATCCTAGTAAAAACAAATGAGACCTAAGTTTATAATAAGTTAGCCAACAAATTAGCTCAAATGCATTTTTAAGCTTATTTTTACGAGTTTGTTAAGCAACTAACAATGCTTATAAGTCAAAATCAGCTAAAAATCATAAGTTGGCTACCCTCAACTCATGGTTACAACTTATAATGACATACTTTTGATTTAAATAAAACCTTCACGAATTTATGGCTAATAGCTTTGCAGTCTATAAAATATTCTTATTACTCATAACTTTGAGATACTCTTTATTCTATTTTCATTATTCATCCTTTTCATACATAAAATATTTTAAAATTTTCATTCATTGTAATTAAACTAAAGTTGAGGATATTTTCAATCATTTTGGCAAAAAAGGATGCTTATCATCTGATGTTTTTATCAAACGCGCTAATTTTTTTTGTCAGGATCCAAAATTCAGGGTAATGCAAAATTTAGAAAAAGCAGTCAATTTAGATAATAATAACGATAAATTGAGAAAATAAAGAAAACACAAATTTAACGTAATTCGATCAACGTGATCTACGTTTACAATTAAGAAAGAGAAGCAAATTTACTAAACACCAATACACACAAAAGAAAGTACAAATCACAAAAGAAAGTACGGAATTAGAGTAACTAATTACTCTAATATTTTAAATGTCCTAATCGTTTAGTTGGAAAATAGTTATCCTGGGATAATTAATATCGGGATTAGCTATCCCGGGATTACCCAGGATAACTTATCCCACCATGCATATGGAACAACTTATCCAATCACTATGGTGTAAATGGTGGGATAAGTTAACCCGATATTGACTAATACCACCAACTAAACATGGGATAAAATGATCCTTCATTTTATCCCGGGACTACTTATCCCTTATACCTCACACCAAACGACTAATTAACCTCACAAGATCACTCACAAAAAAGAGTTCACTTAGGGGTCGTTTGGTGGAGTGTATAAGAACAACGCAAAATCTAGTGTATTAGTAATATTTGCATTAGTAATACTTGTATTAGTTATGCTTGTATTAGTTATGTTGATATTGTTTCTTATACAATATTTGGTTTGATGTATTAGAAAGAGAAAAGACATCTTTTCCCCCTGGACTTGTCCTCCAAACTCACTTTAGCACTTAAACTTAACTTCTATTTATTTACCCCCCTTAACACCTTTAAAGTATATTATTTTCGCCCCTCAAAACTGAATATCACTCTCACAACGGAGAGTGCATTACACTCGCCTACACATCAATGCCACGTCGGAGCCACGTCATTACCACGTAAGAAGTTCAATTTTCCTAAAAAAAAAAAATTAATCCTGCACAATTTATTTTTATATATTTTTTAAAAAAATATACATTTACTATTTTATATATATATATATATATATATATATATATATATATATATATATATATATATATATATATATATATATATATATATATATATATATATATTAAATAAAAAAGCACCCTACCCCCATTTTCTTTCTTCTTCACAACCCCCACCCAGCCCACCCCCTATCCTGCAATGCAGCCCCCTCCCTCCCTTTCTATCTTCTTCAAACAACCCCACCTCTCCCCTCTCCTTCATTTTCTATCTTCTTCAAACTTAAACATTTTACCAATAGCCATTAAGTAATGAATCAATTCTTTAACCTAGTTATCCGCACCCCCCTACAAATGGTATCAGAGCACAGTAATTTAAAAGGTACGGAAGTAAGCTATAAGTTAGAGTTAGTTATAGAACTAGTTAAATTTGAATTGGTTATTTATTAAATTAGTTATGAGAAGATCATTTAAAAATAGAGAAGCTTTTAGAAAAATTAAAGAATCTTTAGTTAGTAATTATTCAGAATATATAAGTCTAAATAAAACAAAAGAAAATCCGCAAAGATTAGCCTATCTAATTACATTAATATCTAGTATTGAAGCAAAATTAATAATCCATTTAAAATCTAGAAGAATGAGACATATACCACCTAATTATGATAAAACTAGATTTAGATATCCGCGAAGATATTATAAATATAATTTAAATGAATAAAGAGCAAAAATACAAAGAATTAAAACAATTTATCTCTGAAAGACGTAAAGAATTAAAAATAAGAAAAGAAAGACTACATTATAATATATTTGCCGGAGTTAGTAAAAACTCAATAAATATACAAAAAAATGAAATATCAAAATTAGAATCACAAATAGATAGTTTAGAATATATATACCAACATGAACTATTCACAATAAAATGAACAAAGAGGAATTTATAATAGATGAAAAAATATACGAAAATCACGAAAGATCAAAAATAAAAATAGTATTTTCTAATCTAGGAAGAAGATATAAGAAAATAGGAGAACATTTATATCTAATGTTAGAAAAAAAAGAATTAAAATTAGAAGATAAATTAACAGCAATGGTAAGAATAAAAAAAGAAAATGAAGAAATAGATAGAAAAAAGGAAATAGAAAAAATTAAACAACAAACTACGGAAGAAATACGAAAAATAGAAGAAACTAAAAATAGTAGAATTGCTGAATTAGAAAAAGAACTACAAATGTTAAAAGATTTGTACGAACAAAGACAAAAAGAAAAAGAAGAAAAAGATAGAGAACAAAAATTACTAAACGAGATAAATCAATTTAAAGAAAAATTAGAAATAAATAATATAGATATTGAAGAGACAGATAATTATGACTCAGAAGATAGTGAAACATATACAGAAATATTAACAAATATAAAAAATTTAAAAATTAACGAAAAACAAGAAATAATTAATGAAGAAAACCTATAAAATACCAACACAGAAATAAATACTCTTGATAAAAAAGAAGATGATAATATAATACCTAAAACAACAGAAATAAGAAAACCCCTATATTATAAAAGTAAATTTAAAAGATATAATGAATATGACAAATGGACACCAAAACAAATAGTTAATAAAAATTATAATTTTTTAGACCTAGACTGTGTAATAGATACAGAAAAAATAATACAATTATGGATAGGATATATGACAAAACAATTATTATATAATAATATAAACATAACAGATGCACCAGAATATATAGAAAAAACATTAATAGGATCAGTAAAACTATGGTTTTCAAATTTAACTGAAAATAGTAAGAAAGTATTAAGAGTTAATAAACTTATGGAAGGAACATCATCAACAACAACTAAACTAACACCTATAGAACTACTGAAAAAATATGAAACAGCTATAAAAGATGAATTTGGTAGTATGACAACAGTAGAAAAAGAACAAAATGAAGAAAAAGATACAAATAGGAATCTAATGTTAAAATTAACAATATGTAATATGTGTTATATAGACGAATATACTTGCGCATTTAAAGAATATTATTATAAAGGAGCATATAGTATAGAAGAAAGTAAAGAAATAAGAAAATTATATTTTAATAAATTACCCGAACCATTTAGTTCAAAAATAATAAAAAGTTGGGAAGAAGCAAAAAATAGTAGATACGTTAGGAGCTAGAATAAAATTTTTACACCAATGGTATAGAAATTTATGTGAAAAATATAGAGAAGAATTCAAAATGCAAAAAACATTAATAAGAAATTTAGCATGTTGCAAAAATAAAATAGCACCCCAATTTGGATGCGAAGAAAGATATTATAAGAAAAGAAAAAGACATAAGAAATATAAAAAATTAAAATATAAATACAAGAAACCAAGAAAAAGATATTATGTAAAAAATTATAAAAATAAACGACCATATAGAAAGAAAAAATCTATAGAAGAATGTACATGTTATAATTATGGAAAGTTAGGATATTTAGCTAGAGATTGTAAATTACCTAAAAATCCAAAAAATAAACAAATATCAGAAATAAAAATAAATAATACAGAATATATGCAAATAGATTATATAGATTATGAATTAGAAAGTGAAGATAGTATATATGAAATTTCAGAAAACGAAACAAATACTGAAACAGATAGTGAAATAGATGAATCAAATGACTGAAGAAGATATAAAAGTAATAACAAAGGAAGAATATTTAAATGACGAAGGAACGGAACAAAAAATAATATTTGACAGTCATATATTTGATGAAATAAAAGGAAAAGAGTTAGATTTAAGTGTAGAAAAAATATTTAAAATACCAACAATAAAAAATATTTTTACTAGGAAAAAAGATGAATATTATGTAGTATGCCAAAAAGAACATGTAATAGACTGTAGATATGCAAAAGGTAAAGCTAGCATACCACTAGTAACAAAAAGAATAATTAATAAAGAAATAAATGATATAAAAAGTAAAGGAGATCCAATAAAATACGTACACCTTGGAGGTACAGAGATATTAATAAAAGCATGTTTTAGAGAAGGAATAGATACACCGATAGAATTATATCTAGCAGATGATAGAATTATAAAACCTATAGAAAAAAGCATAATAACTGCCGTAAAAGGAAATTTAATATACCAAAAATTTAAATTTATAATAAGTGCAAATTATTCAATAGCAGTAACAGATAGAAATATAGATAAATCACTAGTATTATATTGGAAGATATTAGGAATAGAATTAACCCCAGGAAGTAAAATATTTACAGCAAGATGTAAAAATTTATATGTATTAACAACAAAATACAAAATAACAGGAAAAAATAAAATTAACAAGATACAAATAGATAGCCCATTTGAACAAATTGTAAAAACAATAGATTATAATGATTATAGCTATAGAGACATAGATATAGAAGAAAATTTAGAAATAGTAAATGATAGAATAAGTACAACAAAAAGAATAGCTAATGAAAAACCAGAATCATCAAGCTCATCAAAAAGAACAAGTTATGAAACAAATTCAATAAGTAATTTAAACCAATATTACATAACAGGAAAAATAAATGAAAAAGAATATTTAATTCTCCTAAATACAGGACAAGAAGAAAATTATATAGCAAAATATCTAGTAAAAGATGAAGAAATAAAAACTAATAATGATATATGCCCAGATTTACCAAGAAGTTTAATAAATAGTATAAACATAGCAGAAAAGGAAGTGAAAAAATTACACAAAAGTTAGAAAATATAAAAAACACTGAAGATACAATAGAATTAGTAGTATTTTCGATAAATAAAACAGAAATAACTATATTTTCAATAAATAAGATAGAAATAGTTAAGAAAAAATTAGAACAATTATATAGTGAAGATCCATTAAAAGGATGGGAAAAACATAAAACTACCATAAAAATTGAATTAATAGATAAGAACAGCATAATAACCCAAAAACCATTAACATATAATTTTGACGATTTAAAAGAATTTAAAATGCATATAGATGAATTATTAGAAAAATAATATATACAAAAAAGTAATAGTAAACATAATAGTCCAGCATTTATAGTAAATAAACATAGTGAACAAAAAAGAGGAAAAAGTAGGATGGTTATTGATTATAGAAATTTAAATGCAAAAACTATAATATACAATTATCCAATACCAAATAAGATATTAAAAATAAGACAAATCCAAGGATATAATTATTTTAGCAAATTCGACTGTAAATCAGAATTTTACCACCTAAAGTTAGAAGACGAATCTAAAGAATTAACCGCATTTACGGTACCACAAGGATTTTATGAGTGGAATGTATTACCATTTGGATATAAAAATGCACCAGGTAGATATCAACATTTTATGGATAATTATTTTAAACAATTACCTAATTGCATAGTATACATAGATGATATATTATTATATACAAAAACCAAAGAAGAACATATAAAATTATTGGAACAGTTTACAGATATAATAGAAAAATCAGGAATAAGTCTAAGCGAAAAGAAAGCTGAAATTATGAAAAACCAGATAGAATTTTTAGGAATACAAATAGATAAAAGTGGAGTAAAAATGCAACAACATATAGTACAAAAAATAATAAATTCGAAAGAAGAATTAGATACAAAAAAGAAATTACAATCATTCTTAGGATTAGTAAACAAACCAAGTAAGAGAATATATTCCAAAATTAGCAGAAAACTTAAAACCACTACAGAAAAAATTAAAAAAAGATATAGAATATAACTATGATGAATAAGATAAAAAATAAGTTCAAAAAATAAAATTACTTTGTAAAGAATTACCAAAACTACAATTTTCAGATGAAAATAGAAAATTTATATACATAGAAGAAGCAGATGCTAGTGAATATAGTTACGGAGGAGTACTTAAATATAGATATGAAGCAGAAAAAATAGAACACCATTGTAGATATTACTCAGGTACGTTCAATGAGACAAAAATAAAATGGGAAATAAATAGAAAAGAATTATGTTCATTATATAAATGCTTGTTAGCATTTGAGCCATATATTTTATATAACAAATTTATTGTGCGAACAGATAATACACAGGTACGCTGGTGGCTAACAAAGAAAATACAAAACTCAGTTACAACAAAAGAGATTTGGAGACTAGTTTTAAACATATTAAATTTCACATTTACAATAGAAGTGATCAGTACTAACAAGAATGTTATTGCAGATTACATATCAAGACAAAGCTACATAGACTGAAATGATAGAAGAAAATATACATGAAAAGATACTCAACGCCCTAACTACGCTTTCATTGAAAGTGGACAGTATGGGTACTGAGATAGAGAAGCTAAAGCTAAAGACTAGTGAAGATAAACTGAAGTCTATAGCTATGAATCAGCTAACTCAGCAATGTGCAGAGCTATGTCGATCGGAAGACAATAAAATTCCAGAGCTAGAAGGAGACGTTGGGATACTCCATAAAACCCATAACGTTTATCAATCTACTTCTGCAGGTACAAGCAACGGAGTTAGAAAAAATACAAATATGAACCTAAACAAGCTATTTGATAAACCATATACACCAAATACATAAAAAGATCCCATGTTTATACCCCCACAAATTACCACATACCGAGATAGTCTAAACCAAGACAAAAAGACTTACAACTACACAGCCCGGACATACATAGAAAATATCTACAATGTACAAACCTTTTTAAATAACAACCCCAAAGCTACAAATATCCAAGAACCAGATACAAACTATATAACCCAGAGATTGACCGGATATAGTGAACTAATTGCTTTACCTAAAACCAAACTAAGTTTAGTTAAAACTTGCTATGAATATGGACTACTTAGTACTGTATATACCACGGACGGAAATGAGATATCCACTATACCAGAAATATATGAAGCATTTATCACTTTTAAAAGAATAACCAAAGGTACCTTATTTTTTATAAAAATTTATACAGCACCAGCAGAGATATTATTTGATGAAGTCAAAAAACCTATACAAGTGGTAAAGATAGGGATGACACGAGATATGATTATACCACAAGATATTATTTCACAGCCAGAAATACCTAGAATTGAGATACCAAAATTTTATGCAAACAAAAGGATTATCGGACTATCTACAATTTTGCAAGAGCTAGCAAATACATACTGCAACCAAAATCCCATATGGAGCTACTATTCAAGAAATCATGTACTAATATATTCAAATTCAAAAGAGTTACGAGAAACAGATATAGAGACTATTAGGCAATGGATTCTCATGTTGCTTAAACCAGAAACGGAACCTATCGCCAGAGCTATCAGAGAAAAATTTATTTCAGAAGAATTACTAACCAGATATTGCAAGACAATTGGACATAAATATCCAGATCACAAATGTTCAAAATGTAATGGAGGAGATAATGATGTCCCAGCAGTTCAGCTAGAATAAAGAGATAAGATCAGGAGCAATAATGAAGATACATCAGATATGACAAAATAAACGGAGGACTTATTGTATAAACTTGTATAAGTTGTTTACGTAAAGATAAGATAGCATTTAATGTATTTTGAATTTTCATTATAGCCTAAGATAGCTTTTATAGGTTAGAAGACTTTTTAAGTCTTTTTTGTTTGTTTTTATCTTTAGCCATCAAGGCTTTTTGACCTTTTGTAAACATAAGAAAAACGTGTACACAAATGTACACAAATGTAAAGATACAATCTTTTTGTTTTATAAATAAGAAAGGCAGAAGGCATTGCGAAAGGCAAGCCTTCTCACATTAAGCCAAAACTCTCTCCATTCCAAAATATTTTGCCCAGTTAATTAAATATACACTTCAATGGAAAAAGCTATGGAGCAACAAACCTCAGAAATATCAAAGCTACCGGAACAGGTATATCTATTTATGATTATGAATAGCTAAATTCATAATTCCCGACAATCATGATATGATAAAATAAATTCATATTAGTTACTTTATAGTAGAATTATTTGAAGAATAATATGTTAAGAAGTTTACTAGCAAAGTGAAAACGGAGAAAAATCCCTAAGAACTATGTCATTCTAAAGGTGAAACCAATGAGACAAGAAGCCGTGGCAGAGAGTAACCAAAGTCGAGGCGCTGTTTAAGGAAAAAAGTATCCGAATTACCATGCTAATAGTGACCGAAGAACATGTTATTTAAGAATAATCTAGTATATAGTAATCTGAGGTGACTATATTTTATTATGTACATGGTTGAAGGGAATATTTTAAAAAAAATAATTTTATGAAAATGAATAATAATTTATCTGATGTCATGGTAGATAAATTTAAGATACTTATTTTGTATGCACTTAGAGATATAAATGTTGCAGATATAAGAAAAGTTATATTAGAAAAAGCATTTGGAGAATATTACATGGCTAGAGTAAATTATATACCATGTCTACCTAGCTACTCTTATAAATACTTATTATGTTAAAATTACGTAGATTTTTTAAAGATATACGAAATATACAATTACTAGAAAAACAGATAAAAATAAATATAGTCAAATACATGGAAAATAAAAAATATATAAAAATCTCTTAATAGAAATATGCAAAAACTACTAAGGCTAAAACTAATAACTATAAAATACCAATTTTAGAAAATAGATCGTTTAGACTACCTTAAAGTTTTAATCCTATATATACTTAAAGATATAGAAATTATAGATATTAAGAAAATAATATTAGAAGAAGTAATAAACTACGAAATTGAAATAATAGATGCGTTAGAACAGATATACGAAGACATTTACCCAGAAGGATATTATTCAGATCAAGATTGTGGATGTTAGACTATATTAGAAAAACTAGAGAAAATCAAGATAATCTAAATAATGAAATTAATTATAGAAACCGAATTAGAAAAATAATAGAAGATCTAAAAGAAAAGTTAATATGGATAGAAAAAACCTTAGAAAATTTAGAAAAAAATACATGTGATAGTTTACATAATATAAAAAACTCACTACGAGAAGAACAACACAAGATAATAAATAACATAGAAAATCTAGAATTAGATATGTACTACAGTACAGATAGAATAAATTATTATACAAAAATTTGTAACTCTGCAGTTACTACAGGGTAAAAATAATAAACTAAATAAATGAGCCTCACACTCCATCACTTTGCCACATTTTCATACTCATCCCCCGAATATGGGCTCTGATATCAGTTGTTGAGTTAAACCAGCCCAAAGATACTTTTACTTGATGTGATATTGTCCGCTTTGAGCCAAGCCCGCACGATTATTCTCAAAAGACATCCCACTGTAAAGAGATCCTACACCTTTTAAGTAATTTTTCAATCTTTTTATTTATCAATATAAGACTTTTATTCACATACCCAATAAATTCTTCCTTCATGAGTTAACTTTTGTGATTAAGTTAGACTCAACAGTGGCGGCTTTAGCCTAAAGCCACTAAAGCGGTAGCTTTAGGCCCTCAATTTTTGGGGCCTCATTTATTTAGCAATTATAAATTTATAATTAAGAGTATTTTTTTATTAGAAAATGTTATTTCATTTTAGTGTTATGTTAGCTCAAAGAAAATATCATATTAGGAATTTAAGATTAAAGTTGACAATTATTTTCAACTTTATCCTTAACATCAAAGAAGATTTACTTTTAGTACTTCTCAATTCTAAACAAAATCAAATAAATAGGGCAATTCTAAACAAAATCTAATAAATAGGGCAACTTAATAACTATATCTTATATTTATTATTTTATGTAATGGACATGAAATGAATTAAAATAATAGTTATAGTGGGATGGAGGGAGTAGAATGGTAAGAAATATTTCAGTAAGGTAATTTTTTATTTTATTTTTCAAATGCTTATACTGCATATAGAGTCCCTATAATAATTGTCTCAATTAAAAAAAAAAATTAAATTAAAAATTTTAAAATCATACTTATGATCAACATCATCTCAACAAAAATGAAATGATTTAAATATACAATTAGTTGAAATAAAATGATTCTAAAACAAATTTATTCATAATTTTGCATCTCAAAAAGCTATTGAAATAAACTTCAAATATAAAAAGTATATTTTAAGGCCTCATTTTAAAAATTCGGTTTAAGCCACATAATATATCGAGTCGCCCCTAAGACTCAAGGTCTATTTCTTTAACAATATGTCATAAGCTATCTCATATTTTAAATTTTTAATACATTTCATGAAATTTGCTAACCTTTATCTCACTAATCAAATACGAAATAAAATAATTTTATATTCTATTCCACAGAGTTGTTGTCCCACCTCACATGTCATGCTACCCTAATAGTACTATTAAAGGTGAGATCGAATAAGAAAATGAATACCGCAAATTTATAATAGTATTAGTTTATTAAATTTCCACGTTTACACCCTATATACATAGTTTATTCTTGTGCATTGGGGATTTATGATTTTCATTAGGAGATTTAAAAAATAAATATAGTGCTTAAAATTTGAACTTGAAATTTCAACATAACAGGTCCTGAATCATTAAGTTAACCTCTAATCTTATTATCAAGAGGTTTAAAATCTATATATATGAATTAAAATTTGAAAAAATATATTATATATATAATATAATTTTTTGGTAAGAGGATTTTGATGAATCCATAGCTACCCTCTAGATCTGCCCTTGCTTGTGCCTACCTTCTTATTCACACTCAATTTATTCCTGCTGATACAATAAAAATCATTTTCCATGGCTCCAAAACATGAAATGGACACCAATGATTCGTGTAAAACTAAACTTTCCTAAACAAGCTAAAGAGTAAAGAGCCTAGCCAGTATGGGGTAATCATAGTACCCTGCCGTTTCAATTTAGTTATTTTACATCTTTTATAACTTTAATTTTATATATGATCGACACGATTAATATTAGGATTAAAGAATATTTAGACGTAACACATATCTTTAAATTAAAATCAAAAAAATTTAAAATCTTTATTATTTTTTTAAAGTCAATACCAAGTTAAATCAGACAAACGAATCAAAACAATATATATTTTTTTTCAAGTTTTGATTTGGCAAAACATAACATGTTTGACATCTTAAACCAAACCTAGTTGATTGGACTAGTTTTGTCGAACTGTTTTGAGTAATTAGTCACATTGCATATTGTTACCACACATCCTTGGTCATCACCCCCACCCCCACGCCCACCCCCACCCCACTCACACCCACGACAACATATTTATTCTTCATTTTACATAATCAATAATTGGAGCAGTAAATATTCAATTGAACGAACAGTATGTTTGTAACACTTATTTTCAAGACTTCAAGTTTTAACATAGGGTTGACTCCTAGTATGTGACTCAATTAATAGTTATGACGGAAATTGGAATCAAGAGAATATAATCATGACTTTTTGAGGTATAATAATTAGTTGATTGATCATCTAATAAATCAAGAAATCAACTCCTAATTGTATTGTCTTCTTAGAGTTCCTCTAGCTGGGAACAAATCATTTCAGGAGTGTATATATTACATGAATCAAATAATAACGACATTATTTAGTGAATATACTTTTATTGAATTGGTAGATATTTGATTCATTGGATTAAAAATGGAACTTGTGTAACTGGACAAATTGGATTAAGTTATCTTTTATTTCCTACCTTAACTTTGTCTTTCCTAAGAACCTTGAAAGAAATTTTTACAGAAGGGAAAAAATCCAATTAAAAAATCAAATGTCGTAATTATTCATTATTCAAATCTAAAAATATCTTAATCAATGAAATGTTCATTAAATATTTTAATCTTAACGCAAACAAACTGGTAAAAACTGAGAATTTGATTTTGAAACGTCAGTCTCCGAAGCAATACTCCAATTAAGTTAGGCATGAAAACTGTTTAAAGCAGCTTTCATGGTATTAGTCAATAGCAAAAAAATGAGTTTGGTCATATGCCAGTTCTCTAGGTTTATTCTCTAGTTAATTAATTACAATGGAGGAATTTAAGGGCCTGTTTGGCAATGTGAAATAAATCACGATTTGAAATCGTGATATTAAATCATGATTTGAAATCGTAAATTTAAGTTGAAGTTTATAATAAAATTTGTTATGTTTATGAAAAAATTGTTTCAATTCTTTATACAATCTTACCAAATCAGCAAAAGTTTATAACATAGGCGCAATACACTGTCATAAAGCTATTCTTTAAAAAAAACAATATTTATAATTCAACTTTAGTTCAATAAAAAAATAAAATTAAACATGGGTTGTAGTGTACTACTCTTTAT
Organism: Capsicum baccatum var. pendulum; assembly: GCA_030864225.1. Taxonomy (NCBI): domain Eukaryota; kingdom Viridiplantae; phylum Streptophyta; class Magnoliopsida; order Solanales; family Solanaceae; genus Capsicum; species Capsicum baccatum. The sequence continues at coordinate 229,950,247 of CM061560.1, read as the reverse complement.
ATGATCCCCTAAATAGTATGGGCAATCTTCTCACGTTAAGCTTGCATCAACGACATACAACAACATACCTAGTATACTCCCACCTAGTGGGCAACCACTAAACAACAACAACCACGTTGAGCTTGCTTATCTCGATCAAATGACTGAGAAGGCGAACCAACATTGTTACTTTGAGTCGATTGTTGGTCAATCTCATTAGTAACTATATATATTTTCATGTTCATATATTCTTATAGAGTTCAAGGTTTGGTTCATGATTCTGAGTTCATGGCTTCTTTTTTTGTTGTTGTGAATTGCTTTCACAAGAGGTAATCGTTTTATATATATATATATATATATATATATATATATATATAAAGTGTTATTTCATCATTGATTTAGTATTCTCGCAAAAAAATTATGTAACACTGCACAAGCTATGACAATTATCACTTTTGTGTCAATATCATAATGGTTCATGTCTTGTTTTAGTATTTTAAATCTATTTTTTCAAGCTCAAAAAGTTCATTCAATCACATTGCACAAAGATAATGTTAAAGTTAAACAACTCTTTAGTATTCTGAGGCTCTCTTTCACTTCCTTTATAATCTTGCAAATGATAGCGTACTTCTTTGTATGAACCTAAAAAATCCTTTCATATTTCGAAAATCAGCATTAATAATGCAATATTTATCTACCAACAAAAATAACATTATTGTAAAGAATTACTAAAAAGACATGTGATGGAAATAAAATAGCTTTGTGTAAATAAATAATTTAGTTTTTAAGCGATAACTTTTCTAAACGGTTGAAATTAGTAAAGATGTAGTTTAAAGTTACCATATGGAGAAAATGAAAGTTGTGATGTTAGCTCAATAAGTGCATTCTCAGGTAATAACCTGAACTATAAATTTTATTTATGTATGAAATAAATTATTGGTAGATATCAATGGTGGATCTTTTTTTCACAAAATATAAAATTGTGAGTCAATTTTTGAATATGAGAAATTCTAAACAAGCTTTTTGGAGAATTTAAAATTTCATATCATAAGATAAAATCCACGTTAAACAGCATGTCCAAATGCTTATTTCATCTCATAATTTCATATCACGAGTTAATAAATCGTATCTCCAAACGCCTACTAAATAAATAAAACAACTAATTTCGTAATGTCTACATGCAAAGTGGAAAAATAATAACAATAACAAGAATCAAATTAACTTTCATTTCTATAAGATTTTAGAAGTCTAAATTTCTCTTTGAATTAATATTTAATTCTCATTATGCTTAAATGAGATTTATCTATAGGTGATTTAGAAATAAAGAAAGATCAAAAAAGTATTAGAGAGAGGGATTAGACAGGATATGACAAAGTTTTAGCTCACCGAAGATATCACTTTAGGTAGGAGGTTGTGAAGGATACTGTTAAGTTCTTAATTTTGATAATTGACAAATTGATATTGGGACCTGTTTCTTGAAGATTTTGTGATGAAAAAGTTGCTACAACTTAGGAAACAGGTTGGACTCACCTGTCACTATCATGGTCAACAATCTCAGCTGACACAAAGTACAAAAGTTGGTGGAAAAAACTGCTGCCACCTTTTTGCCACAATCAATGGGATCTCTCCTAGATTTTCTTGTGTCATACTACATATTGCTCATCTTCCTCAACAAGAAAACCAATGCTTTCATATTCTTACAATAAAATATCTTTCTGAAGCCGTGAATTAAAGAGCCCACTTTGCAACAGGGAACTAATAGTTACTCAGTTGTATTTTTATTTCCTTGTTATAGTTGAGTCTTTGTACTGTGCTTTTAAAATTTTGCCTAAATTTGCTTATGATTGTTAGTAGGTATTGAGGTGAAAAACTTTCATTTTGTAATCATCTAGAGTTAGGTAATGGTTTAGGTTGGAATTAGCTTAGTATATCCAGTTAGAGTTAAATGAAGGGTGAAATGGTAGAGTTACTGCTTCTGTTTCCTTGTAATAGAGTATTGCTAGGAGACAAAGGATTAGGAGGCTAATCTGTCGGGTCTGTGTTCAAAAGTTACTTGAATATAGTATAACTTAGAAACCCTAAAGGCAGGTCATGGTTTTTCTTCCTTGAGCAAGCAGTTTTCACGTAAAAATCTTGTGTATGCTATTTATCTTTCCACACACTTTTATTCTTCATCTTTTTAGTTGTTGTGTGAGTTTATCTAGAAAAAGGTCCCTGATTTTAGGAGCAACTCAGTGCAACTCTTCATATACAAACTAAAAAGAAGGTTAGTAGATAGCAGTGCGTTGTCTTGATGCTATCCATTCATACTAGTAATTGTAATATTGCTCTTGTAGTTTCTTGTCCTTCAGTTTCTATTATTAACAAGTTTTTTATTACACTTTGATCATGTTAAAGTAGATAAGAAAGCATGGGAGTATGGTCTTTCTACTTTTTCCTAATGTTACTTAACGTAGTTAGGATTGCTGATTAGTTATAGTTAGTTATTTAACTAACTCGACCATATAAATTGATTAAGTCTTATTAGGGGATGTATAAATGCATTTTCTATATTGTACATTGAGAAGTTTTTTAATACATGAATTTATATTTTTCTTCCTTCTCTCCTCTCTCTCATTGCTTCTACTTCTTCTCTATTCATCAAGCTACTGAAATGAGTTCAAGTACAACTCATTAGTAATCTTATTTTACTACATGATATTAAAGCACACAATCAATCTCTTCATCAATGTTTATTTAAAAAATTATTATTGAATTTGCTTTGATATTCCGCTAAGAAGTTAGCAACTCGCCAAGAACATTCAAGATTTTCATTCTATCTTCAAGATAACTTGACAAAACCAAAATTATAATGACAAGCAGTACTGGACCTAAAGCCAATGTACCTGATGGAATTGATTCATCAGCATCTCAGGAAAATAATTCACAAAGATCAACATATGTCATTGATCACAATAATTTCCACTAATTGCATGCGTTTGATATAAGTGGCAAAGCCCTTAGTTTTGTTCAATTGATCGATTCTGAAAACTACTCCTAGTAGAGTAAGTCTATGCGTATTGGCTTTTGCGGTAGACACAAATTGGGTCATGCAGGAGGATCTATTGAGAAAGAAAATTTTAAGGAAGATCTTTAGGGTCAAAACGTGTAAATGCAATTGTGGTCTCTTGGTTAATGACACAATGTCTAATAGTCTGGTTAGTAGAATTATTTATGTTTTTAATGCTTGGGCTGTTTGGAAAGAACTAAGTAAAAGATTTGAAAAGATATATGGGTTAAGGACATTTAATCTTCACAAAGATAATACCTTAATTTCTCAAGGAACCAGTTCTATTTATGGTTATTTTACTAAATTATAGTCTATAGGATGAGTTTGAGGCTGTTGTGCCATTTCCTTGATGTTATTATGAAACATTTAGATATTTCTTGATCTATATACAGAGGCAAAAGTAGTATCAATTTCTTATAGGGTTGAATAACTCCTATATGCAAGCAAGAAGTCAAATCCTACTCATGAAACCTTTTGCTACTGTCAACCAGGTTTATCCCATGATTGTCATGTAAGCAAATATAGGATTATATAACTTAAACAATCTAATATAAATAATCCTATAAATTATTTAGGAACGTAGAACTTAATGATTTTCACATCCCATTCTATAACAAGTACAAGGATCAGTCAAGAAACATACCAGAATCCATAGCCTTTCTTGACCGAGATTTAGTGGAAGCACAGAACAGAAATATTATTTCTCTCTATTGGCCTTACTTTACAGAATAAAATACGATGAAGCTTATTCTTCTTTTGACAGAGAGAGGACCCCTTTTATAATAGCGAATAGTCAGTTATGTTTTCACGTACCATCAACGTGAATAGTGGATACAATAATTATCCACTAACAGTCAATAATTATTCTATTAGGACTCAGTATCCTACTAACAGATTAGTCAGAAGTTTAATCCTAATAGGTAACTTCTCCATACAGGTTTAGGATTTAATTTATTCAATAATTATTAAACCAACAAATAAATTAATTATGTGGGCCATAAAAATTTACATTCTTCCACTTGGCACACATAATGTTAATTTAGTGGTTTAATATGTATGTCAATCATGTGCACTATTAACGTTAAATCCAACATCATTTGTTATTGTTAAATAAATCAACTAAAATGAGTCATGGCGGTTGTACATCACTTCATTGACATAGTTCCTTCCATGTACTAAAATATTAGTGTATTATCTAACATAACCTTTTAAATATATAATGGGTCCAACGATAATACTTAGAATACTTTATCTAATTCAGAACCTGTCATCATTATTCACAATATTATGTATACAAGAGAAAATAGGTAATAGCAGAAACATATATAATTTGAGCTCAAAGTGTCAATTACATAAACATAATAAAGACTTTACATAAAATCATTCATTGTTATCAATAAGACTCATTCTTTCAACATGTTCAACAAATGTTTTGGGCGGTAATCCTTTTGTCAAAGGATTAGCAATCATAAGCTTAGTGCTAATATGCTCAATTGACACTTTATGTTTCTGAACTTCTTCTTTAACCGAAAAGTATTTCAATTCCATATGCTTAGCACGTTTCGAATACTTATCGTTCTTAGAGAAGAAAACTGCGATAGTATTATCACAATAAATTTTCAGCGGCCTGGCTATATTGTCGACTAATCCAAGTCCTGAAATAAAATTTCACAGCCAATTAGCCTGGACTGTGGCCTCAAAGCATGCCACAAACTCAGCTTCCATAGTGGATGCAACTATAACAGACTGTTTCGCACTCTTCCATGATATTGCTCCTTCAGCTAACAAAAACAAATATCCAAATGTGGATTTTCTTGTATCCACACAACCAGCATAATCTGAATCTGAATATCCAACCACATCTAGATGATCAAATCTTCTATAAGTGAGCATATGATTTTTCGTTCCTTATAAGTATCGCAACACTTTCTTTGCAGCCTTCCAGTGATCCATTCCAGGATTACTTTGATATCGACCCAGTATTCCAACAGCAAAACTGATGTCTGGTCTTATACATGTTTGGGCATACATAAGACTCCTAACTATTGATGAATAAGGAATATCTTTCATTTGCTTTCGTTTTAAGTCATTCTTTGGATATTGATTGAGACTTAACTTATCTTCTTTCTTAATTAGAACAGAACTTGATGAGCATTTTTCCATTTTAAATCTTTCTAATACTTTATTAATATAGGTTTTCTAAGATAATCCCAACAATCCTTGGGATCTATCTCGAAATATTTCTATTCCAATCACATAGGATGCCTCACCCATATCTTTCATTTCAAAGTTGTTAGAGAGATATTTCTTAGTATCATGCAACAAATCAAGATCATTAGTAGCAAGCAAGATGTCATCAACATACAAGACTAACATAATAAACTTACTCCCACTGACCTTCAAATATATACACCAATCAACAGTGTTTTCTTTAAATCCAAAGATAACAATAGTTTCATTAAACTTAAGATAACATTGTCGGGAAGCTTATTTAAGTCCGTATATTAACTTCTTAAGTTTACACACCATGTGTTCCTTTTCTTTAATAGAAAACCCCTCAGGTTGATTCATATAAACTTCTACCTCTAAATTTCCATTCAGAAAGGCTGTTTTCACATCCATTTGATGTAGCTCTAAGTCATAATGAGCTACCAAGGCCATTATAATTCTGAGTGAATCTTTTCTAGAGATAGGTGAAAACGTCTCTTTATAATCAATGCCATCATTTTGAGTGAAACCTTGGCAACAAGTCTGGCCTTGTGACATTCGATGTTGCCAGTTGAGTCGCGTTTGGTCTTAAAGACCCATTTATACCCAACTCTTTTGCAACCTTCGGGTAATTCAACAAGGTCCCAAACTTTATTTTGTTTCATAGATTTTAACTCATCTTTCATAGCATTTATCCATTTATCAAAATTGTTGCTTTTAATGGCTTGTGAAAATGAAACTGGATTATCATCAATTTCCAAGTCAGTTTCTGACTCATATAGATATACCAAATAATCATCAGAAATAACAGATCTTCTTTGTCATTGAGATCTTTTTTATGCTACTTCTTGTGGTTCATTTACTACAAGTTCATCAATTATGGCTTCATTAGTAGGAGCATTAATTTGTTGTTCTTGTTGATTACTTTGTTGTGCAACAACTTCAAGAACAATAAATTTAAAAGAAGTATAGGATAGAAGAATTTTCATCCTAACTTCTTTAATTTCTACATTACTTGGTTCTTCACTCCCGCTAACTTCACCATTCTCAATGAATCTAGCGTTTCTAGTTTCAACTATTCTTGTACTATGATTAGGATAGTAAAATCTATAACCCTTTGATTTTTCTGGATAACCAATGAAGAATCCACTGATTGTTCTTGAATCCAGTTTCTTTTCTTGTGGATTGTATATTCTAACTTATGTCGGGCAACCCGAAACATGCAGGTGCCTCAAACTAGGTTTCCTACCAGTCCACAGTTCAAAAGGTGTCTTTGGGACTGCTTTACTAGGAACCCTATTTAGCAAGTAAACGGCAGTCCTTAAAGTATACATCCATAATGAAGGAGGTAAAGATGAATTACTTAACATACTCCTAACCTTATCCATTAACGTATGATTACGCCTTTCTGCCACACCATTTTATTGTGGTGTGCTAGGCATTGTGTATTGAGCACATATGTCATGCTTTTCGAGGAATTCAGCAAATGGACCTGGGTGTTGTCCACTTTCATCATATCTTACATAATATTCACCACCTCTATCAGATCTAATTATTTTCACCTTTCTATCTAATTGTCTTTCAACCTCAGTAATAAATACCTTTAAGGCATTAATCGCTTGAGATTTTTCATGCAACAAATAGATATATACATAACGTGAAAATTCATCAATAAAAGTAATAAAATATTTTTCTTTATTGAAAGATGTGATATCAAAAGGACCACATATATCAGTGTGTATAATTTCAAGAAGCTGTGTGCTTCTTGTGGCTCCTTTCTTTGTGTGTTTTGTTTATTTTTCTTTTATACAATCAACACAAATATTAAGGTCAGCAAAATCTAAATCTGAAAGAATTTTATTTTTAATTAATCTTTCTAGCCTTTCTTTAGATATATGACCTAAACGTTTATGCCACAAGTAAGTAGATTGTTCATTCACCAAAATTCGTTTGATTCCAACATTATAATGCAGATTTAAGAGTGTTTTGGCAAACAGATTATCAAGATTCAATTTGTATAAATTATCACAAAGAGTACCAGTACCAATGAGATAATTATTCTTAAACAAACTAAAACATCCATTACCAAAATTAAAGAATATCCAGTCTTATCCAACTTAGACAATGAAACTAAATTTCTTGAAAGAGAAGGAACATAATAAGTTTCAACTAAATCTAAGTGACGCCCAATATCGAGAATCAGACGATAAGTCCCGACAGCTTCAACTGGAGCCTTCACTCTATTCCCCATGTAAATAAATTTTTTATTCTTGTTTATGGTTTGGATTGTAAGGAATACCTGCATAGTATTAGAAACATGAACAATACAACCAAAGTCAATCCACCAAGTATTATAAGGAACTTCAGTTAAATTTGATTCGAGACATGTAAAATCATAAGGCTTACCTTTCTTCCCAAACCATGCCTTACGTTTCAGGCAATCTTTCTGAAAATGTCCAAATTTTCCACAGAAATGACACTTTCCATTTTTGTTTCCCTTCTTAATTATTTGAGATGAGGACTCATTGACATTAATTTGCTTCTGTTGTCCCTTACCATGCTTCTTTCTTTTCTTTTCAGCTCCTTGATGATTTACATAATTAATGGAGTGGGTTTCTTGATTTTTTAGCCTCATTTCCTATTAAACCAACATACCATGCGATTCATGCACATTTTATTTGTCTTTCATGGTGTTGTAGTTCATTTGGAAAGGATCATACTCAGACGGTATTGAGTTGATGATGAACTGCACAAGAAAATTTTGTTCCACTTCCATTCCCAATGACTTAAGTCTTGTTGCTATGTTTGTCATTTCAATGACATGCTCATGCATAGTACGTGAACCATCAAACTTCATGGTGGTCAAAGTACCCATTAGTGTCCCAGCAAGAGACTTATCAGCAGTTTGGGAAGACTCTTCCACAAGTTTCAGAAGTTCTTTTGTACTTTCAGTTTTGGGAAGAGTAGTCTTAATATTGCCCGCAATATTCATTCGCATGAATATTAGGCCTAATCTGTTAGACCGATCCCAGTGCTTATAATAGGACTTTTCTTCATCACTGCTAGCTTCAGTAATAGCAGTTGGCTTCTCAGAGTAAAGTGTAACATCAAGATCTAAAACCCCAAGATGGAATTTGATCTGTTCGCACCAATCTGAAAAGTTGAGTCCATTAAAAGTCGTAACAAAGGCAGAGTACGAATAAGAGGGCAAGTACTACAAGTAGAACATGCTCATTTGTTAATACTTTGAGTTACGAGTTAAACACATTATCAAATTCAGAGATAATTTACTTAAATGTATATTGATGTTCTCCTTTGGGCGAAACATCAACATACACTTTAAACATGATGATGCTTAAAAATGTATTTAACATAAATCGATAATATTTAATGCATCAATTAATAATATTTATTATCTTTGGATAAATAAATAAAATTAACGATACATCAAAATCATCTCCTTAATATTTATTGGTCATACGAACAAACAATCAACCTTTGGGTGATCCACAAATGTCTTATAACCAAAATTTTTAATTTATCCATAATTGTTAGATCAGTTATAAACATCAAGATTGATGGGTAATTAATTTAAACTTTATCCTTTATTTTGAAATTAATTTTATAAAGATTCGACCACTTTGGTGATTAACGAATCTTATATATATAATTCCAAAACAATAAATTTTATTATCGAATACTACAATATAACTACAAGGAGTTATTTCTGTAATATTTAAAATAACAAAGATCAAATTGAAATGTAATATTTGTGCATTGACCTTAAATAACCATAAAGAGTTTACCGCAGAGGATACTATACTATCAGAAATAACCACAAATAACAACTGTAATATTTGTGCATTGTACTAAAATATACTATCAGAATAGTAGCATAGCATTAATTAGTTATTCAAAGTCCAACTTCTGTAAAATCCTTTTTTTTCATTTTAATCCATTCAACATAATAATCACTACTATACGTAATAGGGCATATGGATTCTATTGAGGGGAATGCCACCGGAATTCCACAGAATAATGATGTTAACGGAATTCTCCATGTAGTTAAATAACAGTACTTAATGTTAAGTGTTCGGATAAAGCAGTCATTCAAATTTTAAAACAACAATAGATTTAAATCCCTAAATTTCATAATTAGGATTCATAAAATTAATAGAAAACCTTGATTATAATGGAAAATCATTAGTTCCTAAACCTTGCTCTCTGATACCACATGTAAGCAATACAGGATTATATAAATTAAACAATCTAATATAAATAATCCTATCAATTATTTAGGAATGTAGAACTTAATAATTTTCACATCCCATTCTATAACAAGTATAAGGATCAATCAAGAAACTTACCAGAATTCATAGCTTTTCTTGACCGAGATTTAGCGGAAGCACAGAACAGAAATATTGTTTCTCTCTCTTGGCCTTACTTTACAGAATAAAATATGATAGAGCTTATTCTTCTTTTGGCAGAGAGAGGACCCCTTTTATAATAGGGAATAGTCAGTTATGTTTTCACGTACCATCAACGTGAATAGTGGATACAATAATTATCCACTAACAGTTAGTAATTATCCTATTAGGAATCTGTAATTTTCCTACTAACAGATTAGTCAGTAATTTAATTCTACTAGGTAACTTCCCCATACAGGTTTAGGATTTAACTTATTCAATAATTATTAAATCAATAAATAAATTAATTATGTGGGCCAAAAAAATTTACATGTCAATAATAGGGGACAGAAGGTTATTGCCTCCTTATCTACTGGTTTATTAGGAATTGCTCCTCACAGTCACTATGAAGACACTGTTATGTGAGTAATAGTGAACTATCAGAACCTTAGAAAAGATTACAGTATTTAATGTGACTATTTTAAGATTAAAGGACGTGTCAAAGAAAACTATTGAAAGCTGGTTGGTTATCCTCCTAATCTCAGAAAAAGAAATTAGAGTCTGGGATGTCTTCCTCCTGTGTTGTGATGGGTAATAGAAGTGTTTATAAAGGCTTTTTAATTGTAACTACTCAAGGGTTTGAGAATGAGATCTCAACAGATGTCACTGGTCTATACCAAGCCTTGAAATAGGAAAATAATGCCACAGTTGACTAATGGGAATGCACTCGGTGCTTGTGTGTTTAAAAAAAAGCAATGTGATCAAAATTCTAAGCAAGAATACTTGTTTGTCTGTTAATACATAAGGTTCAAATTATAGTACACAAGGATTAGGATCATAAGATAGCCTGACAAGTGGTAATGGTATAGGTATATCTAGTGCTTTAGTAGTCTCTAGTAGTGTCCAGTAAATGGATCATAGATACTGGTGCAATAAATTACATGGTGTCGAATATCGAACTACTATATAAAGCATCAATCAGTAAAAATACATTTCAAAAGAAAGTCTGCTTGCCTAATGAAAATAAATAGTGGGTTAACTCACACTAGTTCTAATTTTAATCACCTAGAATTATACTATAAAATGTGTTGGCTTTACCTTAGTTCAAATATAATTTGATATCTATTTCACAAGCCACTAGGGATCTATATTATTCAATTCTATTTTTTTTCCAATTTTAGCATCTTTCAGCATCTCTCAAGTGAGAAGGTCAAGGAGATTGATATATATGAGGAGGGACTCTATCTGCTTAATCAACTTGCTGCAAAATCTATAAATTTTATATCCTTGTATCTCAGAGAGTTGATTAGGTTGCACGATGTTTTGCTATCTATCATTTCAGATAGAGGTATCCAGTTTGCCTCTCATTTTTGGAAAGCCTTCCAAAAAGGCCTTGGTACCCAAGTTTACCTCAGTACAGTTTTTCACCCTCAGATAGATAGTCAAGAAGAAAGGACTATTCAGACTCTAGAAGATATGTTTAAGGGCGTGCGTTGTTGTTTTAAAAGGTAGTTGGGATGACCACTTACATTTGATTTAATTTGCATACAATAACAGTTATCATTCCAGTATTCAGATGGCCCCACTTGAGGTACTTTATGAGAGGATATGTAGGTCTCCCGTTGGTTGATTTAAGGTAGGCAAGACTGTATTGGCAGGGACTGACTTAGTATTTTTAGAGAAGGTTCAGTTGATCAGGGAGAGGCTTAAGGCAGCACAGAGCCGACAAAAATCATATGCTAATGTGAGAAGAAAAGATCTCGAGTTTGAGATTGGTGATTTTGTGTATCTAAAGATCTCTCCCACGAAGGGAGTAAAGAGGTTCACAAAAAGGGTAAGCTCAGTCCCCGATATGTCAGTCATTTCAAAATTCTCAACTATTTTAAAAAGGTAGCTTACGAGCTTGAGTTGTCTTCAGACTTAACTTTAGTGCACCCAGTATTCCACGTCTCCTTACTAAGGAAATGCATTGGTGACCCAACAGTTGTAGTCCTCATAGAAAGCGTAAGTATTCAGAATGATCTTTCTTTTGAAGAGGTCCCAATAAAATCCTTGATCATCAGATTCATGATTGAGCAACAAAGAAGTTCCCTTGGTCAAAGTTATTTGGCGGAACCAGTCCGTCGATGGAGCTACTTGGGAAGCAGAAGCAAATATGTGGACCAAGTATCCTCACCTCTTCTCTGCAAAATTAGACTTGGCTTGAGGTAACTGTCTTTCTTAGATTTACCCAGTTCCATGCTCAGTTACAGTTACAAACTTGGTATCAGTTACCATTGTATATCATTCTCATGATAGTCATGTATTCATGAATCAGTTCATCCATGTAATCATATTTCAGTGTGAAAACTCAGTTTATCAGTAGTTTCAGTCATGTAATCATGCTTCAGTTGTGTAGGCTTAGTATATAAACTCAGTCTATCAGTATTTCTCAGCTTAATCAGTCTCATTCGGGGACGAATGTTCTCAAGGAAGAGATATTGTAATATCCCATATTTTTCTAGCTTAGTTTGGCTCTCAGTATGTGAGAATTCCTATATATACTTTCAAAAAATACTTAGAATTTTCCAGCTAGAAACCTATCATTGAGTAGAAAATTCAGCCAGCTTTCCAACGATATAAATTTTGCCCAAATCCGATATTCAGGTGAGAAGTTATGGCAAATTTAGTAAAACAGTATATGAAATTTAGCATCACCTCATTGCGATGAAGTTCTAGGTCCCAATCATCATTTTTCAGCGTGTCAACGCGATAACGGTGCATAGCGCCATAGTGCCATTTCTCAATTGTCATTTTCCAGTGAGGCACCACGGTTGCACCTCGTCGCGCCAAGGTACCATTTCAGAATTGTCAATTTCCAGTGGTGCAACGCGATAGCGCCACATCACGCCAAGATCTATTTTCACAATTTTCTATTTAAAACAGCTTCAGCCGGACTTTTGGTGGCTCACCGTGTCGCGGTGAAAGCAAAAATTGGGGATCCAATAACGTGAATTTTTATTTCTTCTAGGGTCAATTTAGTATTATCCACGACTTTATTCAGTCTAAAAACGTTAATTAACCCCTAATAACCTAATTAGATCATCATTTACTCAATTTTCCCCAAAATCAAGAGCATTTTCTCTATTAGCAAAACTTTAGCCTTCAAGAATCAAGGTTAAATCTTAAGAACACTACCAAAAATCTTTAAGAAGTTAATTTCTCAAGTATTTTAGATGTTCTTCCATAGGTCCTTACCACCCATGGGGCCCAAGAATCCTTTTTCAAAATACAAGATTGATATTCCATGAATTTTATATTTTAGTTGAATTGTGTTCATGTGTGTATTGTTATGTGGTCTTCAGTCCATGATTAATTACAAGTTTCATGAAATTAAGATAGCATGTGTGATAAATTATGTGATTCTCATGTTAAATGCTTAAAATTACAATTTGAATATTGTAGCCATGATAATTATATATATGTTTATTATTATGTGAAATAATCATGTTCCCCAAGTGTTTGTTAGAATGCCTATGTGAATTGAATAGTGCAATCATGACATATTAGCATGTGTTCCCATTCATGTACGAGTTCATGTCTTGACAGTGTTTGACAAAATGTCTTAATGAATAAATCATGACTAAGTGACTAGCTAGTGCACTTTCAAGATTGTGCCATGTCTTACTATTGATACTATCGAATCCTGGGGGTATTCAATACTAAAAAAATATAGTTGTTTATATAGATCATAGTAGCAATAAAATATTCTCAATAATGTCACAAATAATAGTACTCAGTCAGTTATAGAAGTCAGTGAAACTCAGTCTAGTTCAGTTCAGTTTAATAATCAGTGTCATTTAGTTGGGAGTAGGATTCAGCACCTAGAGAACCCAAGGATGGGGACTCACCTGTCAGTAGAGGGTATGATCCTTAGTAGCAGTCCTTTCGTTCCAGAACTACGTAGCCAGCGTAGGTTGAGATATCAACCTTCTAGTTGAGGGTTGATAAGGTATTTACTTGCCATTTGAGAGTAATACCGTTCTCATCAGGGAACCTTTTAGTAGAGGGTGACCCTTAGTCCTTCGAGATGATATTTCAGTGGATCAACATAGCCAGTATCTGTACCCGTGACATGATACTAACACCCTTTCAACTGGGGTTACAGGTTAGACCCCAATCAGTTCAGAGAGGGGCATGTCGGTTAGATGATTACCTCTCATGGTTTCAGTTTTAGCCTTCAGTATAGAACTCAGTTCAGATTTACCGAGTTAGGACTATCAGTAGCAGTCACCCAGTTATCAGTAATTTAGTTATCAGAAATCTCAGATATCAGCTACTCAGTTATCAGAACTCAGTACTCAGTTTTAGTATAACTCTTAGATATATGTATATGCACAGTATTGCATATTCAGTGTTTACAACAGCTTCAGTTATCCATGTACATCTCATTCAGTTATATTCATATAATTCAGTCAGTTACTGTTCATGCATATGAACACTTGCATTTCAGCCTTACCTCATCTAACATACAAGTACATTTCTACGTATTGATTGCATACTCATTTTTTACGCTATGATGTCTCATATCATAAGTTCGGATGCCCAGGTTCCTGACCATGCATAGCCTAATTTAGTTATCAACAACAGATTCAGTAGTGAGTCCTCATCTGTTAAGGATATTCTTTTATTTCAGTATTGTAGTAGATTCAGTATTTTATTAGTTGGAGTTAGTTGGGAGTTTTTCTCATCAACTCCACATGTAGACAGTTCAGTTAGAGGTTTTTCAAACTAGACTAGTTCAGACAGTTTTTAGTTTTTTTCAGATGTTATTATCAGTTGCTATATTTATCAATATTCAGATTATGAACCTTATGGAATTTCAACCTAACTTCCATATTATTTCAGTATTATTATTATTATTCAGTGCTTACAACAGGTACCAGTCATGGGTTATCTTATGGTCCTTCGGGGTCGTAAGCACCGTGTGACCCCCAGGGTGTACTCTTGGGGCATTACAAGTTTTTGGGGCATTGTACTTTGACAGTTGTCTACATCATCGAAAGGCTGTCCTCGTCAGTTATATAAATATCTCCTTATGAGAAACTACACAATAAAAAGACCTCTTTAAGTCCCTGAGAGTTCTAGGTGTCTGTGTTTTGCTAAATAGTACAGCCAAATACCAAACTACAGTCTAGAACAAAGAAAGATGTGTTCATGGGTTATTCTAAGGTTCAAAAGGGATATATATTGTATGATCTTGCCACTAAGTGTTTTTTGTAAATAGTGAATTTGAGTTTCCTTTTAAAATAATTGAGGTCACTTTCCATATGTTAAAACACACTGAAGTACCTTTAGAAAAGATTGCAATCTCTTTTACTTCTCAGAAAGAACTGATTCAAGTGATACCTCTGCAGGTGTAAATCACTCACCAGTAGCTCAACCTTTTATTTTCTAATCAATCGCAGAACCCGCAGTGATGATTTTCCAAAATATAACAAAATCTAGACTAATTGGTCCATCAAGAATATCAATTAGAATAACTCATTCACCTATGTAACTGAATGACTCTATCTCATTAACCATATTGAAACAATCCATATGCTATATCAAACTATATTTCCTATGATAATGTTTCACATGCTTATCAAGCTTACTTGTCCGCATTCTTTGTGATACAAAACTTAAGAATTACTCAGAACTTATAAAGGATCCTAAGTGGATATAGGCTATGCAAGAAGAAATCGCAGCATTACAAAGTAACAACACTTGGGCGTTAGCTTTACTGCCTAAATGGAAAAAACCTATAGGGAGGAAATGGATATACAAGGTCAAGTATAAAGCTTTTGAGAAAATAAAGGTTTGAGGCAAGATTAATGGCTAAAAACTATAGTGAACAAGAAATTGACAATCAAGAGGTCTGTTGTGGCTAAGATGATGAAAGTAAGAGCAACATTACTATTGCAGTCTATCATCAGTGGTATATCCATCAAATATTGTACATAATGCATTTCTTCAAAGAGATTTATATGATGAGATATACAAACTTTTCTCATGGATTTGTAAGTCAGGGGGAATAACAAGTATGCAGACTTACTAAATTCCTATATGGACTAAATGAGGCTCTTAGGCAATGGAATGCAAAACTAACAGAAACCTTGGTCTTGCTCAAGGTCAGGCAAAGTCAATATGATCACTATTTGTTTACTAAAAAACAGAAAAGAAACTATCATCATCCTAGTATATGTGGATGATATGTTGGTTACAAGGGATAACCTAAGCTTGATTGAGACAGCAAAACTATCACTAAAATAGGTGTTTAAGATGAAGGACCTAGGAGAACTTAGATATTTCCTTGGAATGGAATTTTCAAGATCAAAGCAAGGTATACTTATACATCAAAGAAAATACTCACTGAAGCCTATCTCAGAACTTGGATTATCAGCAGCTAAAATAACTCACACCCTTGTAAATACAAATGTAAAGTTGAAAATAAGATAATATGATGAAAACTTCAGCAAAGATAGTACAAAAGATCCTCCACTAATAGAGATATGCTCTTATCAAAGACTGGTAGGCAAGCTATTTTATCTAACTATTACTAAACTTGATATTAAATTTAGTTTGCAAACATTTAGCCAATATCTCCAATAGCCAAAAATGCCACACGTAGAAGCAACTTTAAGAATAGTTAGGTACATCAAGACTTAAACTGGACGAGGAGATTTGATCTTAAACAAGACTATAGAAAATGTGACTGCCTATTATAATGCCGACTGGGCAAGCTGTGCTCACTCAAGAAGGTTTGTTTCAAGTTCTTTGATCAAGTTTGGACACTCTCTTGTCTCTTGAGAAATGAAAAAACAAACTACTATATTTAAAAGGTGTGCAGAAGCAGAATACAGATGCATGACCTTTACTGCTTCGGAATTGACTTGATTACTTGGTCTGTTAGAAGAACTTGAAGTAAAGGTGGCATTGCCTATTCAAGTTTTTTATAACAATAAATAAACTATTCAAATAGCCTCAGATTCAATATTCCATGAAATAAAAAAGCATATAGAAATAGAGTGTCACTTTATTAGGAAAAAAATTCAACTAGGAAAAATGCAGCCTCGATACCTGTCAACTTAAGAACAACTAATTGACATTCTAAAAAAAGGCCTGACTAAAGCTCAGCATCAATATCTTATGTCCAAGTTAGGAGTGCTTAACATCTTTTATGGCTCCTAACTTGAGGGGGTGGAGGTAGGGTGGCGGTGTTAAAGTAGATAAGAAAGCAGAGGCAATATGATCTTTTTACTTGTTCCTAAAGTTAGTTAAAATAGTTAGAATAGCTTATTTAGTTATAGTTAGTTATTTAACAACTCGATCATCTACACTGATTAAGTGAAACACCTTGGTTTCTAGACCTTAAAAAATTTCTTAAAATTCTGGTCTCTGAACTGAATATGGCTCGAGGGTATGAACCGTATGTTGGGATACGAATGGTATGGTCCAGTCGTATATTGACCAGTGTTGGTTGGTGGGATGGATTTTGGTTAATGGAATGGATACGACTTAGGGGTACGAGTCGTATTGGTGGTTATGGGTCATTTGGTTCCATAACTTAATCTTAGACTTGGTTACTTAGGTTGGATCTGAGTATGAGTGGCTTACCATGAGCCGTAATTCAGGGTACGAGTTATATCCAGGACTCGTATGGTGGGCATGTCTAAATCTTCCTTAGGTTTAAATCTGTTAGGGGTACGGATAAAGGGTCCAAATCATATGCTTTGGATACGACTTGGTTGGATGAGTCATATGTTGGACAGTGTTGGATCCAAAAGTTAAGTCTCAGGTATGAGTGAAGGGTACCACTCGTAGGGTATGACTCGAGTGGGTCAGTCGTACTCCTATGACGGGATTTTGGTGCAACTTAAGTAGGGGTATTCTAGATATTTTTTCACTTATTCTAATAAGGTGCCATGACTTCAGACCTACTTAGGAGGTTATTTACCTTATTATTCCATTTAGTAACACTTATAAATTCTTCTAAACACTGTAAAATTCACTCAAAAGCTTTTGGGCAAGGGAAGCTAGGGTTTCAACTAAAGAATTGATTTTAGGCTTGTCTTGGTGATTTCTTTCCATCACCGTCTTGGTTTAAGGCATGTTCTCCTCCCTCATTGTTAATTTTATCTAAAGGTATGGTTTTTATGAATGTTTTCATGACTTCATTAATTATATGATTTTGGTTTTCAAATATGAATTAGGGATTTTGATGTTAAATGGTTGATTATGGTTTTTCATGGTTTTAATTATGTTTTATATGCATTAATAGTGGTTTTTGATAATTGGATTGCATGAAAATGGTTTAATGGTAGTTGAAATTGGTTTTGATCATATTATGCCCCCAATGTGTTTAACAAAATGTTTATAAAGATATGTTCATTGCATTGACTACTTTTAATAAAACTCTTGCACGTCTTAAAACTTGGTAAAAGAATTTAGCATGGTTTAAATGGCTTAGAAAGGTAAATGACTAAATGGTTATGCTTGTGGGGTACATGAAATCCCCCAAGTGGTATAATATGGTAATTGAAAAGGGCACTTGAAAGTCCCCTTAAACCTACAAAAGATTGGCTGTGGATGATATTTGCAAGTAAGGATTGGTATGACGATACCAATATCAATGGTCTGGGTTAATAATTGGTTAATGATTTGGTTATTTTGAAATTGGTTTTAATTGGGCAATAATGGCGGGATATGTAGCAAAGCTGTGGAAGGTGAAGGTCCCGAAGGACTAAAATTGAAAACTCATATTTGCCGATATGAGGTTGATCTTGGTGATCGTGTGCATAATGTCACACTATATTTTGGGAATTTACTAGTCGTCCCAAGGTTTTCCCAGACCCTGTGGGACTATACTGAGTATATATATCGCTACTGTATACTTAAATCACACACACAAAAAAAAAAAGATTCAGTTGTGGATTGTGGATCTTCAGATTTTGGCTAGACATTAAGGCAAATTCAAAATTTAAAGTCTATGAGTTTCTACATCGATCTCAAGTTAATATTACAATAATAACTTCGTTTATAATCAAATATTCATAAGTATTTAGTAAATTTTTTGATATGTGTACATACAAAAACAAAAATGATTGAATTCATGTGAATCCATAAACACGTCTCTATATCCCTCGTGTCACGAGCTACCTTGGAATATGAGACTACAGTACGGAGTATACCGATATCTAACACGATGTTAACCACTAAATCAAATAAAGAGAAATCATTAATGAAAAGGAGAAACTAACAGATATGGAAAATCAAACAAAAGCTAATGTTATTCAACCCAAAATGTCATTATCTAACTTCTACAAATAAAGTTGATGACCCACGTAATCATAATTATAACAATCATTAGTCAATGAAAATTCTGTTAAGCCAAAATGTTAGTAATTAAACCTCTCTCTCATGATAATAATTAGTAATCGTCTTTTAATTATGTCTTTTTATTTTAAAACAAGTGTCGTTTTATTTAAATTTTATGTCCATTTAAAAATAATAGAATGTACTTCCTTCAGATCACTTTATTTGTCATCCTTACTAAAAATAGACAATTCAAAATAGTTGTCTTTTAAAAAAGATCAAGAT
Organism: Capsicum baccatum var. pendulum; assembly: GCA_030864225.1. Taxonomy (NCBI): domain Eukaryota; kingdom Viridiplantae; phylum Streptophyta; class Magnoliopsida; order Solanales; family Solanaceae; genus Capsicum; species Capsicum baccatum. The sequence goes on along the minus strand of CM061560.1, from coordinate 229,930,984 downwards.
ACAATTAATTGTTTGTTTTCACCTTTATGTTTAATCATAAATATAAATAAATGTTAATATGGTGCAAAAGAGAGAAACATTAAATTAAGAGGAGTAAAAAGTAAAGATAATTTAGTTCAAATACTTTTAGTTAATATTTTTGCATGCAAAATAAAATATGACAAATAAAGTGGCTCAGAGGGAATATAATTGTAACACCCCATACTTAATTATGTGCATTAGCCATGGTTATATGTGTTGGAGTATATGTATTGATCCTAAGTTAGGTATATATGAGTTTAAGTATGAGTATTGATTATTTTGAAATGGTTTCAAGTGTATAGTTTGATTATATGTGTATGGGAATCGATTTTATTTATACCGGAATTTGCCCATCGATGGTTCCATACGAAGTTTATTGAATAAGCTTTCCAACGATATAAAGATTTCCAAAAATGGATAAGTTTCGGATATAATCGAGCATGTTCGAAACTATAAAACGGCGGCCGGGATAATTGTGAACAGTAAATGTGCAGAAAATTCAAACTACTGAGGCCTGCCAGTTTTTTGGGTCGACTTTGAATGATCATAACTCCCTCAATATAATGAAATGGGAGATATACCACCTATCAAAAGAAAGATCTTTGAGTCTTCTTTCCAATGCAATTGGTTTCATCTAAATCCAACATCTGAGTAAGGAGTTATACGTGTTTTACTTCAGCCTCTCAAAACAGATTTTTAAGGTCAACTTCAAACAAATATAACTCCTTGTACAGGACGAACTGGGTGGCCTACTTTATATGAAATGAAAGCCCTTTGAATTATCTATCCAACGATACTAATTTCACCCAAATCCGATATCAGATCAAAGAGTTATGGCCGATTTACTTTAGCCTGTCAAAACAGTCCACCATGGACAGATTCGGATTTACTTAAATTTTTAAGGGCAATATGGTCATTTTCCATCACCTCTTAGACGAAAATTGGTCATTATATAGATATAATTGATCTTATATCGATCAATTATCATCATATTATTGGAAATAAGAAACTCTAGCCTAATTTCAACACCAATTATCTTGTGATTCAACCGTAGAAAATCCAAATTGATTTCGTAGTTGCGTTCACCGTCTCGAGGGCTTCGAGAAGCACCCCTTATTTGTGCCAACAGGACTTCGAAATCAAAAGGGCCATTTTATGGTAAGGATGTAAATTATGTTGGTGTTATTTATATGGATATGTATATATATATATATATATATATATATATATATATGCATGTGAGCATAAGAAGTATGTTATTTGATTGTTGTTGAAAGATGATTGGAAATGATGTTGGATCATTCTTGTGCATGGTTGGATTATGTTAAATTGTGAAAGGATTTGGTGTGATGATGTGGTATTGATGATGTGGTATTGAAATGATGATTATATATATATACACATAAACCTATTGTTCAAGTTGGTTTTTGGAATGTTTTGCAAATATTGGTTGTATGGAATTATGGAAAAGAATTGTGGTGTTGGGTTGCTAATACTAGATGCCAAACATTTCATTGTAGATAAGTGATTTGTAAAGGTGGGAAGTTGTGTTGAATTGGTATCCCAATCTACGACGAGGTATGTAAAGCATACTCTAACAATGTTCTTTGGCATAAAAACACCAATGTTCCATCAAGTAAGATTCCGAGGTTGTCCAAAAACATGTATTGTTCTACATTACCAACGAAGTTGTTTCCATTCTATAAAGTGTCAAATGTTTCATTGATATACCAAAAGGCTCCTATTTCATTATTGTGATATTGATGATTCTGAAACACATTGTTGATGTACCAATGAGTCTTTATGACATTGTTATTGTATAGAAGGTCTATTACTTGATTTCTATTGATGTATCATTGTTCCAAAGGTACTATATTGGCATGAACACTAATGTAATAATCTCAAAAGCTTTTGAACTAAGTTATTGGAAAGATCTCTTATGTGTGTTACTTGATATACGTGTGGGTGGTATCCCAGGGGCATAAGTCTAGCATGGGTCGATCCCTATTTATGTGTTTATGGGTGGTATCCCAGGGGCATAAGCCTATCATGGGTCGATCCCAGTTGATATGTACTGGGGGCAGCCTAATGGTCACAGTACGATACAATATTGATTATTGTTAGGTGGTTGGAGGTTCGGGAGGAGGAGATAATGGCAAATGATAATTGTAAAGAATGAAATGAACGAATATATAAAGTTCCACAAATGTGTTTGAATCCAAGAACCCAGTTCAGATTAATGATAATGTACATGATCCTAAAAGTGTTTATGAAGTGTGGTTCACTTCTATTAAGATTTATTCACATGTGTATGATTTTCTTGATCCCCCATATCACATATGATTATCTACAGCTTTACATACTCAGTACATATTTCGTACTGACGTTTCTCACGGGGGACCTGCATTTCATGCTGCAGGCACAGGTACTTCAACTCATTCACAGCATAGATAGGAGCCGGGTCGTACATCTATTGTTGGTGAGCTCCAGTTTGCTTCGGAGCTTTCCGAGTTGGTTCCTTATGTTTTGTTATTGTACAGGAGTCATGTGTGGGCGAGGGTTTTTCCCGACCCTAGTTATGTCATGTATATATGTCCTAGAGGCTTGGTAGACCTAAGGAAGGGTCAAGTCATGGGAGTTTATATAGTGATGTTATATTTGTATATGTGGTGGCCCCGACGGCCAAGTATTATATATATATATATTTGTGCTGATACAGGGAATTAGATAGACCCTTCTATATGTAACGAAGTGTTGCCCAAATTTTTGGTGAATGTAAGTAAAGGTACAGGTATTTGAACGGGTTCTCCCGGGCCTTCTCGGCTTCGGGTGCCAGTCCGGTCCGATGGGATTTTGGGGCGTGACAATAATTTATCAAGTTACTCGGGGCTTTAGGCCACAGGTGATAAAAGAGTTTTAAAATGAGGTGTAGGTGACAGAAGTTTTAATTATTAGTTGGAGGTGACAATTACTTTATTATGAATTAAGAAAGTTGGAAAAGTTTGAAAATATCCCACAATTTTTTAAATTTACACTTTGATCCTAATGTTTACCTAAAATAACGAAAAACGAAGGAAGAAAAGGTGTCTTTCTCTCTCTTCTCATCCATTGTTGTTTTCTCTCTCTTAGTAATTTTGTTGTTCATTGTTTCTGTTGCTTTATTCACCATCTTCTACTTCATTATCATCTTCATCTTCTTCTTGTGGACCATTTGTTGTTGTTGTTGTTGTTGTTGGTACAGCGCTATTGCTGCTATCTGACCAATTTCTTAAGTCAAATTTTATTTACTACATAACTTTCTACTTTGGCATTACTTCATAGGTGACTTTGGTAAGTAAAATTATGATTTTTATTCGTATTTATCATCTGGGTACACATCTATTTTTCCAACAATGGATAGAACCCCGATCATGAATCCAGCATAAGCGCCCACAATTTAAACAGATCAATCATCTGGTGCATCAGATGAGTAATCTGTTGCATCAGAAGTTTTATCTGTTGCAACGAATAATTAATCTATTTGGAACAACACAAATCAACCCCTGCCACAAACTCAATAGATAACCAATATGTTTCAACTCTTGCTATTGCTACTGGATTGAAAATTATTCCTTATGGCCAATTACCCGTCCAAAATTTTCTAATTCGATTTCTTATTTTACTTGTCTTTTTCATTAATAAAGAAAAGATTAAAAAAAATTCATGTTTTACCCTTTGACTTAATCATTTTTTCTTCAAATTAAAATGGAAACATCATTTAATAGGGGGACTATACGCCGACCGACGTTAAAAACTTTCTTCTCTTATGAAATTTCGATTGAATAACAAACAATGGTTATTTCAAGCACGTCTATTGTCCCACCAACTTATCAATGGGATATGGTAAACTAGACATGTTATTAATTATTTTTCTTAATCAATGTTGTATCTTAATTTGGGACGGATAATTTGAGATGGAAGGAGTACGAATTAAAACGTCAGAGCCAAGCAACAAACTAGTCATTTATTGAAACAGACTATTTATCTGTTGCATTAGACTTCTTATCTGTTGCAACATGAGTAATCTATTTTGAACAACACATCAGCCCCCTGCCACAAACCCAACAGATTAATCTTGCTTTTTCTACTAGTTCTAAATTATTCCTTTTTACGTCGAATCGTCGACATGTTTGTTGAGAAGATAATAGACAGAATAAAAATTAAATATGAATTAAAACGTCAAAGATCAAACATAATTTTTTTATTAAACAAAAGACAAATAAAAATACATATAATAGACTAAAAGAAAAATAATAATCTAATTATTATTATTGTTATTACTATTATTATCATCATCATCATTGTCAGCAGGCCAATCTTCAACCAAAGTAGCAAGACCCTCCTCAGCCTGCATATCTCGCGGAGCATTCTTGCTTAACTCCTCCCAGTTCCCATTGCAGGTCATGAACTTGATTTCGAAGTTCATTCACGGCGTCTTGCAGAAAAGCAATGTCCCACATTGGGTCAGCCATAATCTTCTAGAGTGTACTATGAAAGACGAGATATAATAAATAAATAGAGTGTAGTTGAATGAATGATTGAGTAAGGAGGGACCTATTTATAGAGGATTGAATTTGAATGAGAGGCAAAAAGGCGTGACTATTCACCTCCATTCACTAATTACATTTTTTATTAAATTAAGAAAATAAATATTGTGATAAGTCAAGACTTTTCAGATTATTATTATTAATTAGTTCTTTCCAAGAATCATTTTTATTAAGTTGTGGTAACAGATTCTATATCTGTTGCATCAGATAACACATCTGTGACAACAGATATATCATCTGTTGCAACAAATATAAAATATGTTGCATGAGATAACCTATTTGTTGCAACATATAATCTAACTGTTCACCTCCATTTATTAATTACATTTTTTATTAATGTGAAAAGTAATGACTTAATTATATTAAGAAATATTGTGATGAGTCATGACTTTTCAGATTATTATTATTAATTAGTTCTTTTCAAGAACCATTTTTATTGAGTTATGAAAACAAATTCTATATCGGTTGCATCATATAAATCATTTGTGATAATAGATATATCATCTATTATAACAATAGTGAACCTGTTGCATCAGATATTATATTTGTTGCAACATATAATATACTTTAAAAAAAAACTATCATCATATCATTAATTCAAATTTGCTAACTTTTTTATTTTATAAATTAAAAAAAAATACCTTTTCAAATTCCTTAGTAAAATAAAAACCATTTTTATTTTCTGGCAACAGATTGTATATCTGTTGAATCTGATAAGCCATCAGTTGCAACAGATATACCATCTGTAGCAATAAATAGACGTTCTATAGTAATATCTTTTGTTATTTCTTCTAACAGCTGATACATCAGTCACAACAGATGGGGAATTTGATGCATCAGTAACACTGATAAATGTATGTGTTTTTGTTTTAGATAAAAAGTAATGACTACCTTCACCTTGTTTTTCTTAACAATCATCATATAAGTTAATTAATCCAGTATTGTGACTTTTTTTATTATATAATAAATAATTTTAAAAAACAAATTAAAAAATAAAAATGGTGAAAAGTCACAATCAGTTATTAAAATTAAATAACCATTCTTTTACGGTTATAAATTGTGTTTATCATTTATTTCCGTATTATTTATTTATGAAATATTTTTCATATTAAATAATCGAAAAGTCATGTCTTTTCTTTTTTTTTCACTCTCTGAATAACAACAATAACCCTTTTTTTATTAATAACCGCCTGATGCAACATATGATCAATCTGTCGCATCAGATTAACCTCTGTTGACACAAATTGCTCAATTCCTACCACCAACCGTCGACATGTTGAGAACAACGAATAAACAGAATGATTATTAAATACTAAATAAGAATTAAAAATTCAAAGTCGACCACCAAATGACATAGATTTTTAAATCCCTTGGGTAGATCTGATATACAAAAGAAGGAAAATACATGCGCTAAAATAGAAAATATTACCTAATTATTATTATTATTTGACATTTTTCATCCGGCAGCCTTTCTCCGAAGCCAACCAAATCTCTCTGTAGTTCATCAAACTGCCTTTGAAGTTCACGCAAAAACTCGATATGAATATTCTTGTACGAATCTGGATCATCCATATTTGTAAGGAGGGACCTATTTATAAATTATTGTATCTTGAAAAGAAAACAAAATTGCTTTAAAATAAATCTAACAGATGGGTAATCTGTTACAAAATATATTCTTTCTGTTAGATAACTTACAACATACTGGCAATCTCTTGCAACAGATGTATATATCTGTTTGATTTCTCTAACAGATACGTTATATGTTGTAACAGGTTTATCATCTGTCATAACAGATATCTCCAATTGTTTGGCAATATAAACAGATGTGACATCTGTTACAACTAGCTAGTCATCTGTTTATTTAATTTAAACCATAGATGGCTAGGAAGAATAAGGCGCGTGCAGATGGATCCACTATCATATGTGTGGGAGTTAAGTATGTATTACCGATGAGGTCATCAGGACAACACACACAAAGTACAATGTTTTTGTGAGTGTAGTTTTTAACCGATTAGGCACTGGTCATTCAAACAAGATCCTTCATTGTACCATTAAGTTAGATGGGTTCAAAATTAATAAGGATGAGGACCTCATAAAGATGGTGTAGATACCCTGTTACGAATTACTGACAGTTGTTGTTCCTGTTTATGCGTGTCAAGTTTTGAGAAGGGGTCAATATTTGTCGTCATTGCAGAGAACTAATAGCGATTGGACTTAACTTTAAGTATGTATTGGACTCTGAGAACACCTTCGAAGCCTTGAACTACATCAAACAAGAACAGAAAACCAATAGAAATTCTCCTAGCCCAAATTTATATGGTTGGGTTGCTCGCTCGGGCTGATGATTATATGCCAGAAGGTGCGGTAGGAGAATGCCTTTGAGGGAAAATGGGTGGTTGATGGAAGACTATATTATCTGAGAGCTAATTGAAGAAGAGGCATGGGGTAGAAAGTAACTTCTAAGCCTTAAAGAATACATGGAGGTGCCCTTCAGAACACTTTATTCAGAAGCCTTAAAGGATACATGGAGGGTCGTCGTGTTTGTTTTAGGTCAAAATGTGTTGATGCACATTGAAGATGTGGTCCCAACAGTTGAACAACACACTTTTATCGAGCGTTACTCAATGCATCTTGCTCAACCAATTTGATAAATTAATAAGCATAGAGTTACATAGCGTGTGATCTAAACCAACTCTACCAAGCCTATCAAATATTACATAACTCCGAGCTCATTACCCTATCAAAAAAATATAATCGAGTTAGTGCACAAATCAAACAAGCTCAATCTGTCATCCTTTCTGTTGATTACTCTTCTTCAATATATATGACAAGATATCTACTATGCAAAAGTCTACACCATCGCCAGACATGTTTGCCAGGGAGCAATTCTTCAGAAGGCATCAACAGATATCTTCTGAAGAATTGCTCTCTGGAAAGCATGTCTGGTGACGGTGTAGACTTTTGCATAGCAGATATCTTGCCATCTATATTAGAGAAGAGCGATCAGCAGAAAGGCTGAGAGATTAGGCTCATTTGATTTGTACACTAACTCGTTCATATATTTTTGATAGGGTAATGAGCTTGGAGTTATGTAAATGTTTGATAGGCTTAGTAGAGTCGGTTTAGATCACACGCTACGTAAATCTATGCTTATGAATTTAGCAAATTGGTTGAGCAAGATGCATTGACCAACGTTCGATAAAAGTGTGTTGTTTAACTATTGGGACCACATCTTTAACGTGCATCAGCACATTTTGACCTAAAACAAACACAGCGACCCTCCATGTATCCTTTAAGGCTTCTGAAGAAAGTGTTCTGAAGGGCACCTAAAATGCTACAACTTTAAAGGTGGTGTCCCTGATCGAGCTCACAAGAGATAAGGAACTTCTTACCAACTTCAAAGACAGCAACGATCAGCTTGAATACAGAATCATCAAGCTAGAGGTAAGCTTGAAAATTATCGGGATTCACATACTACAGCAAGCATATGATCTTGTCCAAGGAATGTTGAAAGCATGCTAAGGCATGAAAACACAATCAATTATAACCATATTGCTAAGGAAGCAATGATACTCAATTTGCCTTTCAATCTCGCTTGTGGTTCCAATCAAGTCGATGGCAGTGGACCTGATCGGAAACACAAACAAGAAGGCATAGGATGAAATTTAAAATTCAGAAATTGTCATTTTCGCTTAGATTCTTTATTTTAACTACAGTTATTGTTGGCGTAAGTTTTCTAGACTTGTTAAAATCATTTCACCTCTCGATGCTCGTGAGGCTACTTTGTTGGTATTCTCTTATTTTCTATCTAGGTGATAATCCTAACCACGCAACTCCCTAGCAAAGTATTAATGTGCATTGTTTTTCTTTTAGAGAGACAACAGACGAAATTACATTATCGGATACACTTTCATATTTGTACTTGATTCAGATTTCACATCTTTTAAGATAATTCCATCAGTCAGATTCGCTAGAAGTTACTTTTTACCCTATGTCTCTTCTTCAATTAGCTCTCAGATGATATAGTCTTCCCTCAACCACCTATTTTCCCTCAAGGTATTCTCTTAACATACCTTCTGGCATATAATATTTACCTCAAGTGAGCAACCCAACCATATAAATTTGGGCCAGGGGAATTTTTATTGGTTTTCCATTCTTGTTAGATGCAGTGCTAAGCTTCGAAGGCCCTCTAAGGGTCCAATGCACCCTAAAAGTTAGTCCAATCATTATTGAATCTCTTTACAATGACACCAAAACTAGACCCTTCACAATGCTTGACAAATAAACATGAGCAACAACCGACAGTAAATCTTAACAGAGTATCAGAACCATATTCATAGTCTCTCAGCCTTATTGGTTCGGACCATTCAAACTTAACTGTAAAATTACAAACATTTTGTTTGAATGATCTATGACTAATTAGTAAAAATAGCATTCACAAAATCAGTGCACTCTATGTGTGTTTCCACGATAACATTATTAGTAATACATACCTCCCACATATGAAGTGGTTCCATCTTCATGCAACTTATTCCTCCAAACCCATCTTTACTGCAGCCTCTATGATAGTCTGGAAAAAGTTGATCAACTGTCAGTTCCTTATATCTACAAAGAAGAGGAAAAAAATTGATGTCACAGAATGAATATTATCCATCTGTTGCAACAGATGTGGAGTCTGTTACAATAGATGTGGAGTCTGATGCAACAGATATGGAGTCTGATGGAAAATATCAAACCAACCTTTCTAGTGGTTTGATTTGTTCCAACAGTTTCTCTATCTGTTGCAGCAACATCAACAACAACATAAACTACAAATAAAGAACATCAACAACAAAGAAACAACAACATTTGTTCCAACAACATCATCAACAATAAAGAAGCAACATCCTTTGTTCCAGAACCATCAACAACACCACATCACAAGTTCCAACAACGCCAATCCCACCAACAATATCAATAACTGCATCAACAATAAAGAAATAAATAAAATACATATAAAAAAATGATATTGCCAACAAAGCTTCTAAACTTCTCCCAACAGATGACTTTTATCGCATATTGTAATAAAAATTCCCAGTTTGTTTATTCAACACTAAAAATTTTCTTTAAATTTATTTAATAAATATGATATGGGTAAATAGTAATTAAATAAAAAATAAATGTAAATAACTTACAAAGAAGAAGACGAGAATGAAAGAGCAATAATGAACCATACCTTAATATCAAAAAGGGGATCAAAACAACAATTTCAATCAAGGAAAGATATAGATTAATTTAGATCCGAAAGGATCTTTATGAGAAGAGAAGAGAAACGAGATAAAAAAGGTTGTAACCCTAAAGAGGAGAGAAAGAAAAAGATGACAATTGAATAAAATAAACCGCAGTTGAAGGAAGAGAGATGAGATAATTTCTATAGATGTATTATGTACGTAGACGTGGGGGTTTTCAATATTCATTAATTAATATTTATTAATTTCATTAATAATTTGAGGGGAACGAGAAAGACTAAAACTAGTGACATTGAAAAGACAAGACAAAACTACTCAATGAACTCACTTTTGAGATATCTAAGAAATATTTTTTATTGCCTTTAGTAGTAAGTACTACTTAATATTATCTACTCGGAGAGAAGCTTGCTTTAAAATTAAAAGAAAAAAAATATTTTCAAACAGATATGTCATCTATTGTAATATATATAAATATCTGTTTAGAAATTTGAATAGCTCAGTATCTGTTATAACAGATATAAATATCTGTTATAACAGATATAAATATCTGTTTGAAAATTTTCAATAGCTCAGTTATCTGTCATAACAAATTCAAATGTCTATTTGATAATTAAATCAGATATGTCATCTGTTACAACAGATACAAATATCTGTTTGAAAATTTTCAACAGCTCAGTTATCTGTCACAACTACGCAAATTTCTATTTGATAATTAAATTAGATATATCATCTGTTGCAACAGATATAAATATTTTTTTGAAAATTTTCAACAACTCAGTCATTTGTTGCAACAGATTTTATTGCAATTGATTTAGGTGGAACTAGGGATGAATGAATGAGCTCATAGGATCAACTACAAATCCAATCGAGTCTTTATAATTGCATGGCATTGGTATTGCATTCATCCCGACCCGAGTCGTCGATCGATCACTCTGAGTTGAAATGAATTCTCATCAACTCAATGTTTTAAAAACTATATCTTTTAAAAAATTTAAAATTAATTAAGATCAATTCAGACCAAATTAGCAATTTCAAAACTTGTCATCCTTTTCAAAAATTACAAATCAACCCATACAAATCATCCATTTGCGTGAAAAACTTTTTATTTCAAATCTGAAGTTCTCGCTCTTCTCTCTCTCTCTCTCGGGGTCTCCTTTCTCTCTCAATAATACAAACAACAACTACTCAACATATTGCTCAACCCTTCAAAATAGGTTATTTTCTTTCCATTTACGACCACATATAGTTGGGTTTTTTTACTTCATTCCCGCTTGTATCCGTCATTTTCTCTGTCTTCGCAGGTAACAAAATTTGAGAAGAGATCTACATTTGTTCTTTATTCTAAAAAATAGGGATTTTTAGTTAATGATGAAAAAAAAGACTTTTAATTGTATTATCTTCGAAAATGGGTTAACAATTTTGAATTATGAGGCTAAAAAAATAGGAAGCACCCAAGAAAACCCTAATTTTTCTCTCAATGTTTTGTTGATTATCGTGGTATTGTTGGATGGTGTTTGTGGTATTGTTGGTGGTGTTGGTATTTGTGTTTTTTGGCGGTGGTGTCGGTGGTCTTGGGGTTGGTATTGGTGGCATTGGTGATGGAATTTGTTGTTGTGGTGGTGGTCAATCTGTTGCAACGGGTAGAAGATCTATTGGGAGATATTAAATAGGTCTTCAAATAGATTCCCCATCTATTCCAACTGATGGGTTATCTGTTGGAGTATATTTTGTAATGTGGCATAGAATAAATTATTGAAATTTTTTCATCTGTTGCAACAGGTGGAATATCTGTAGGGAGATATTAAATAGGTCTTCAAACAGACTCGGGTTCCCCATCTGTTCCAACTGATGGGTTGTCTGTTGGAGTTTTTTTTATGTGGCGTAGAATAATTTATTAAAATTTGTCTCACCTTTTTTTAAAAAATTATGCAGACATCAAATGCAATGTATTTTTTATTTTTCTATTATTTGTAGTTAAAAGATGTCTCCCAAAAGAAAAAAACTGAAAATGGATCAACTTCTGACCACCCAACAAAAAAAAATAGACTACAGATAGATTCGACGAAACTTCCAGAACAATCTCAGTCAGGGAAAAATGAAGCTGAGGAAAGTGATAACTCCTTCTCACCAATGGAGCGTAAAATAACATCGAAATCCCAGCATGGTTTTGTCAAAACTATTAGTATCGTCGGGTTTCGAGTTGTGATGCCGATGAGTAACCCTAACGCAGTATTTTGTGATGTTGTACTTAAATATCAGTTGGGAAAACCTTTTAACGAACTTAAGAGTATTATAAAGAAGGAAAACATAGATGGACTTTTTAAGAAGAGCTGTTTTTCATACTTTCTTAAGCTGTCTGAGGTCCGCCCTCTTCGTTTCTCAATGATCATGGTATATGGCCTCCTCAAGCGCAAGATCAAGTATGCGGGGGATGATGCAGGTTTGAATGAGGGTGGAAAAAAGATGGATGAAGTCTGGATCAACTACTGTGGCATGCCGGTTTGTTTTGGATTGAAAGAGTTTGCCATAGTAACGGTCTTGAGATGCGATCATCTAGAAGAACCTCTCATAAACAAAAAAACCCCACAAAGGGTCCAACAAATGCAAGGTAAAAAAAGATGGGTTGTTGGGCATTGTTGGACCTAGCTACAGAGTGGACGATTTGGTGGTGGATCTCAACAATAAGGACATACCAAAGCACTACAGGGAGAAATTGTGCTTAGTTTGATTTTTCCATTCCGTTTTATTGGAAAGAGACATCAGGAAAGTCGTAGAACATGATTTGTTAGCGCTTGCTGAAGATGTTGAAAAATTCAACGATTATCCCTGGGGATACGACAGCTACTACTTAACTGTCAAATATTTACTGAAAAATCTAAGGCCAAAAACGACCACATTATACGGCTTTCCTTAGGCTTTTATGGTAAAATTGATCACTATTTTTACTCATTCATTAATTTATATTGAATATAGCTATGACTTTTTTTCTTGCTTCCTGTTTATAATTTTTAGGCTTAGGCATGTGAAGCCATTCCTCCCCCCCAAAAGTATTTCAAAGATTACCTGGATAAGGTTTCTCATCCAAGGATCCTTAGGTAATTGGCTGCAGTAGAGAGCAGCAAAAAAAATATTAACGAGGCTGATCTCTTTAACCCTCCGGATGATGCAGTACGTCTTCTTTCAACTAAAATAATTTGCCTCAAAGAAAGATATTAAACCAGATGTTCCATCTGTTGCGACAGATGGGTCATCTATTGTGACAGATGGGTCATCTGTTGCAATAGATTACCCATCAACTGTAACTGGTGCAACAGATTAACCATTTGTTGCTCTGGTTCTCTGAACCCTACTCAACAGATTACCCATCTACTACAAATTATGCAACAGATGGGTAATCTGGTGCAATATATTATCAATATGTTTCAACATACAGATCAGCTAAACGGTAGCTTGATCGCCGGTTGCATAAGTTGGCTATGTTAACATCCATGTAACCCGAGCCCCATGTAACCCAACTGACTGCAAATTATTATTATATGATTTAAATTCCTCCTATCTTTTTTTATAAGTTGTGTATCGTTGGATCGTGCCCACCATTGATAAGCTGGGGATGACTTCTTTTCTTACTCTGGTCTTGTTAATACAAAAGAAGACCCAACGATAGAGTTCATAAAGAAGGAATTAGATAGAGCAACTTCCATAAGAGGAGTAGTTAGGCAAGGTCAACCTAATGTTAAAGCTCTTCACGACCAACCTCAAACTGCAACAGATTCGGGTGTTTCTTCTGAGGGTGTTGCTGGTGGAGTTGTTTGTAATGGTGGTATCCTTCTTGCTGCTGCTGCCAGTCGTAATTATGAGCATGTTGGTGCTCAATAAAAAATAAATATGTTTGAAAACACCCCTTGCATAGGTCCTTCCTCTCACCCCTACACCGGTCTCTTCCACCCTTACAATGGTCCTTCTCACCCTTCCTCATCCTCATATTCTTATTACAAATGCAAAGTGTGTAAGGACAGAGAGGATAAACTCCTTGAAAAGTTAGAGGCTATTGTTGAAGCTGCCGACGAGTTGAAATCCAGGAGGGGTGTCATACCATCCAATGAGGTGAGGGAGTCATGCACTCTTATAGTGGAGGTTAGGAGGAAGAGAATAAAAATTAGACAAATTCTCTCCGTTCTGAAATCAACAAAAATTGCAACTCCTCCCGCTCCAAGAGTTGTTGAAGTTCAGGGGTCGCCGAAGAAGGTGGACATATTCATGGCACTTGGAAAGGAGAAGAAGAAGAAAGTTCTTTCATAAAGATAAAGGTTCAAAAAGAACACACCATGCATTTATTTGCCGCCAAAGACTTCTCGAATATGACAAATATGCGCGTGAGGTACGAGGACAAGGTAAGTTTACTCTTGCTAACCTAGCCTTCTAATCTACTCTATGAAGAATAATCTACACAGCAGATGTGTAATCTGTTGCAAAAACTTGGTATTCTATTGCAACATAATACATATCTGTTGCATAAGTTGCGTTGGCTGGGTAATCTGTGAACTGATTCAGAGAACCCTTTGCATCGGACTCTTTCCAATGTGTTTTTATTCTTTACAATTACTAACCTATTTAAACATTGTCTTCTTATACCACAGTATGTTGATGAAATTCTCTGCCTCATGAGCGGCAGGCAATTAGTGTATCCGGATGCTTATGATGCTGTCGATAGGATAATGGACCTCAACTTCTACAATAATTTTAAGGATAGATACGCTAAACTCTGTAAGATAGATGATTCCGGTGGCCCGATATTTGATCAATTGGTTTCTACGTTCCAATGGGATGAAGAATCAATTAAATATGTTAGAGGGAAGAGGCCATATCCACACAGCAAGAGCTGGACCAAGGCAAAGAGAATCCTTGCAGTCATGAACGTGGATGTCACACATTTTCTCACTGTTGAGATACTACTATACGAGGGAAATATTAAGGTTTATGATTGTAACTTACCTGTCTTCAGAGAGAAGATATTTTTAACCCACATGCAGCCACTCTTGAAGTTGTTGCCCAAGTTGTTGACACAGATTAAGCTGATGGATCATTTTTCGGCTAAAGTCTTAGCGAAGGAATCATGGAATTTTGAAGGTCGAAATAAGAACATCCAGCTCCCAAGAAATATAATCGGTGCAGCGTGTGGGCCGTACTCACTTGCGTACATCGAGAGTTTGTTGATCGACACACAAATGACCAGTGTGTGTGACATCGTTGTGGAAAAGATGCAATGGGTCTAGGCATATGGGGTACTAACTAAATGGTTTGAGCCTTTGTATAAAAAAAATATGTACGAAGACAGAGACGAACATGATAACAAATTCACTTTACAAGTAGTGACAATAATTTTTGTCTAGCCAAGTTGAATTTTTATAATACAACAGATTGTATATCTGTTGTAACAGATATAGTACCTGTTGTGACAGATTAATTATCTATTAGAATAGGTTGGTCATCTGTTGCGTTATGTAGATGTTCCCAGTTTGTCTATCGTAACAGATATACGATCTGTTGCAACATATAATCTATCTGTTGCAACTGATCGATAATCTGTTGGAGTAAATCAAAATAGTAGGAAGACCTATTATATAATTTTTAGCAGATGACCTACGTGTTGCATCTTATGTTCCAATATATGTCTAAATCTGTCTGATAAGATATGTCGTCTGTTGCAGCAGATGTATTATCTATTGCGATATTTAAATCTAGTACTCTATTTCAATTAACATATTCAAAACTAAGGATTAAATCATATTCATAGGCAGAATAAAATAAATCAAAACCTTCGAAAATTACATGAAATAACTCAACAAATAAATGAAATGTAAAAAAAATTATTATGGATACAAACGATCTACTCTACAAATAAATCAACAAGTTAAACCAAGGAGGATAGGTTATTACATTGACGAACTCAAGCTATAAAGATCTAATTAATATGGACAAGTTGTTCTTCATCCGGTGCTACCGAATTCGGCTTTAGTCATCGTGTATCTTTAAAGTCGGTTACATACGACTTCTGAGCTTTCACTTCTCCATATTTCCATAAAAGAGCAGCATATCTTTTGTGGAGTAATTTGGCATCAAGTCCATCATTTGGTACTTGTAATCCATCTCTCAAATACTCGGCGTAGGCGACAACAAAAGGACCACAATCCCTCCATTATAAAAAAACAGATAATCCATATCTTGCAGTTCATGCAAGCGTTGTGAAATTTGTGAAATGAAACTAAATCATGACTCTTAAACTTACAGGCTACCAATGGTTTGTTGAGCAATTCCTTCAATATATTGTACATCAAATGGATTAGACATTTTATCCCGGTATGCTTCAATCGTCTACTAATCAGTATAAACTTTTGGGTTCAAAAAAACACTTATATCAAGGTAAGTAGGCAATATTTTGGCCAGCTTTTGTATCTTAGACGACTGTCCGAAACTTCTTCTTTGCGACATCGAGTCATAAACTCGGATGCTCCTCTCTTTTAGAACGACGACAGCCAACACCCAATGGAATTCATCACCATAATTGATTGGGTGTACACTTCATCGACCAAATGCCAAGGTAAGCCAGCCGGAATGCTAAAACCTTTGATGATGTTGATTAAGCATTCCTTATTTCGAAAAACTTTTGGCTGTTGTTGACAATACCTGTCGTAGGCATTATTGATGTAAACTTTGTACAAACAATTGTATGTTGTGTATCTGTCTTGTTCTTTTATTTGCAACTTGGCCTTCTTTCGAAGGTAGTAAAAAATGACTTCGATGTGCTGCTCATATTTTTAAACATTTCGAATAATATGACGAAAAAATTAAAATACAGATGTAATTAAATAAAGTATTAATTAATAGTAATATGTATGGCATTTAAACCTCATCATTCCAAGAAGTTTGGGGTTGTGACATCAAATAAAATAAATTCTTCATTTCGAGATGTGCAACAACAAAGTCGAACATATCAAAATCAAGACTCAATTCATTTACTTTGTAGTGCTCATCATTTTATTTTCTACATGATGATTTATATGTGTTAAAGTTAGGTTCTTACAACAAGAATTGTATAAACCAATATCTATAAAATTGATTTATGTACCTGCCGGCATGATGCTTTAACAACCCATCAGCAATCCATTTTGAATAGTCATTGATCAACTGTGTTAGTTTTTTGGGAGCCTCATCCGAGATGTTGAACCCTTCAAACGGGTAATTCTTCCGTTCTCCCAAACTGACAGACTCCACTTTTCTTCTTCTTTAGAAATAATTCATGGATTATCAACTATGATATTATGGTCTTCGGCAGTAGCTTCTACTATGATATCTATCTGAAAAGCCAGAATTGTCAATGCTAAGTAGAGATATACAACAGATTGTACATCTACTGCAACAGATGAGTCTTATGTTACATTAGATGGATTATCTGTTGGGAAAAATTCGAACAGGTAAATCAGAGCAGTACAATAATTTTGAACAGATGACCCATCTGTTGCAACATAAGACTCGTCTGTTGAAATAGATAATGAATCTGATTCAACAGGTTAGATAACAGTTGCAACAAATGTATATATCTGTTTGATAATTTTCAGCAGATGTATCATCTGTTGAAACAGATATGTGTCTATTTATTTTTTGGAACAGATGATGTACATCACCTTCTTCAGCTCATGCTGCTCTCCTGTGGCCCTTGCACATTGAATATCGGTGCAAGACAAAGATAGAGGCATTGCAATCTTGCTTTTTTTTTTTTGCTTAATGATGCCTTAGAAGTGTCTTTCCTTCTCCTCTTAGCCATCTTGATCTCTAGTGGAGTGTCTGGATATGAAATTCTCTTTGATGGAATGACACTCCTCTTAGATGTCATTTTCTTTACAGAAGTAGTTAGTGCATTAATAGCATTAATCACTCCATCGTGTTTCACCTTGTAGTCTTGAAATTTGCATGCAGAACATTCGCTAGACGTGGCAAAATCTGGAGAAAAATCTATACAAGCATTATGATCATAATCATAATGGCTTTTTGTTTCAAAAACTGTAAGAGGAGCATCATTAGTCCCACCCTCTAAAATTATTTTTCTTGTAATGGTTGTTGCTCCAAACAATTCCATTTTTATTCCATCAACGATCTTGGGGTCCGATAAAGTTTGCACAGATCGTAAAGTAAGAAAAATTGCATCTTCAACTCTCGGTTGATCAAAATAAGCTACGGATGGACAATCTAAAATAAATCAGTACATATATTAAGAATGATGATGAAATCATTTAATCATTAATTAAAACAAAAATTTGATTAGAATTGAACTTACTGCTTTTTGGGGGGGGATTGAAAAGATTAAGAAATTTTGTATTTTTATTGGTTTTGACCGACAACCATCTCAGAATTCTTGGACAGGAAACTTCTTCCTGGTAGTTCACTTGTTGTATCAAATAAGGAATGACTTCAAATTTCCAAGCCTATAACATAATGCTAATAAATTAAAAGCATTATTGAATAAAAAAATGATGAATCATATCATGATAAAAGAAATATTTACCATGAAGGTCCATGGAAAGCCATATAAGTTGACTGTTTTTGGCTTTAATGGAGTCAACAAATATTCGACAGTCATTTTGAAGCTTTCATAACCCCAAAGATAGTTGTTAAATGCCTCAAGATCCTCGAAGAGATTTATTAAACCGAGGCTTATGTTGTTGTTAACGTCTCTCGCCCAAAGAACATTATGTACAAACCAAACCAAGCACAATCATTACTTGTGCTTCTTTGAAAGTTCTTTGTCTTTCAACGCTTCTATCAGATTTTTGTTTTTGAAGCTTAGACCAACAATGAACACCAGGTCATCACGATCACTCGACTTGCCTTTACCTTTATTGAGTGTGCGAGATACTTTTTTTGGGTCAGAGTAGGTATAACTTAAGAAGGGGAAGGAGGATAATATTTTAGTCCGGTAACTATGGCAAACTCCTTCCAACCAAAACAAATAGGCATGTCACAGTAATTTATCCATACCTCATCCATCTTATCTTTGTTTTCATACATAAACCTGCGCTTGAGAAGATCATATACCATTTTCATCTAAAAACGAGCATTGTTGTCTTCCGACAAATCAAGATGATGTCCAAATAAGTTTTTACTAAAAAAAGAATCCAATTTTTGTTCTCGAAGTATTTTTCTGAAGGGGTCGAAAGATTTTCCCATGACTGACTTAACCACGAGATCATCCGTTAAATCTGTGGCACCATCGCACTGCATTCTCATAGGATAATGATCAATGCTGAAGGTTTTGACCAACTCTTCGGTGGAAGGGCTATTAGCATTTAGATTATCTCTTTTGAAAGATTCCTCTTCCCCATGTTTATTATTTTCTACTCCTGATTGAGATAACGTTTGTATAGCAAGCTCATAGAGTGGTGGATGTAGCCGAGCTGCTGCACTTGTTCCTTTACTTGGACTTGATTTAATTTCTTTTCTTTTGGGAATCATATTATCTTAAATTAACAGGAGCATAACATAGATTATAATTGATTAATGCATAATAGTAATATAACAGTTCCAACAGACAACTAATCTGTTGCACCAGGTATGTTATCTGTTGCAATAAATAACCGACTGGATGAGTAATTCGTGAAAACCATAAAAATAGATCACTAATCTGTTGCACCTGGTATTTTATCTGATGCAACATATAATCGATCAGTTGCAATGGATGAGTAATTCATTGGAACTATAAAAATAGATCACTAATCTGTTGCACCTGGTATTTTATCTGATGTAACATATAACTGACCCATTACAAAGGATGAGTAATCCGTTGGAAATCATAAAAACAGATCACTAATCTATAGCACCAGGTATGTTATCTATTGTAACATATAACCGACCTGTTACAATGGATGAGTAAACCGTTGGAAAGAATAAAAACAGATCACTAATCTGTTGCACCGGGTATGTTATCTGTTGCAACATATAATTGACCTGTTGCAACGGATGAGTAAACTATTGAAAATAATAAAAATAGATCACTAATTTATTGCACCAGGTAGTTTATCTGTTGCAACATATAACCAACCTGTTGCAACGGATGAGTAATCCGTTGGAAACTATAATAATAGATCACTAATATGTTGCACCAGGTATATTATCTGTTGTAATATATAACCGACCTGTTGCAATGGATGAGTAAACCGTTGGAAAGAATAAAAACAGTCACTAATCTGTTGCAAAATGAAGAGTAAACCGTTGGAAAGAATAAAAATAGATCACTAATCAGTTATCTGTTGGCTCAATATTGTTTAGATTTCTTCCAAATAAAAGAATCGTCTGTCGCAACAGATGTATGATCTGTTAGATTGTTCACCTGTTGCATCAGATTTTCATAGTTGCATCAGATTTTCATCTGTTGCATCAGATGTTTCATCTGTTGCTATACCATTTTTATCAAGACAAACAACAAATCAACCCAGCAACACCAACACATCATACACACACACATACACTAAGAACATCAACTGTGACAAAAAATCACCAACAAATTCGAATCAACAATACGACAACAAGAAGAAAAAATGTCAGAAATTAGGATTTTATTCAATCCACATTTCAATACTAGAAGAGTAGTTGGCTCAAGTTCCTCTGTTTCTTCCTAATTTTTTACCTGTGAAAAAGGAAATGGGACGACGAAGAACTCGAGGTTGTACGATTGACGATTGAAAGTCAAAAAGGAACTCGCCCGACTATTTGTCACCGGTGATTGAAGAGAGAAATTTTGCAGAACTATTGGTTGGGGGAGAGTTGAGAGAAGCTGTCGAGAGAGAGAGTGGTTGATTTGGATTGAAGAGGGGTGTGGGTTGGGTTGATTTGTATTTTTAAAAAGATTAGAAAATTTTAAAAATATTAATCAAGTCCACAATTAACTTAATCAAGTTTTCTAACAATGTTTGACGTTTTAAGTTGGTCAATGTCACCACTCATTTATTCAACACTTAAAAGACATTTTTCCTTCAATTTTCTCAAGTTACTCTTATTTATTAGATCTTTTTTATTGAAGTAGAAGTTCTTTAATATAAAAATATAATTAAAAATAATTACATATTATATTTTAATTTGAATTCTTAAAATGATATTTATTTTGAATTATTTTTTTTTATAAAGTGATATTTATTTTGAGACAGAGGACTGAACCCTAAAGATCATACATGAGATAGCGACCCTCTCAAAGATTAATAAATAAGATTAGACCCCACGTACTTTCATCAGATAATTACTTGACAGTGTATTATTGGAACTCCTAGCCGTTGGGTACCTCCCAACTTTAATTTCTTGACAATTCAAAAAGTTTGGCATTTTGCTAACTTCAAAAAATATACTCTTATCATTTTTAATTGTCAGTTTCATTTTAGAGACCTCAAATAATATAAATTTTGATAAATATCTTAAAATATAATTTTTAATTATATTGGTATGAGTGAATTTGTTATTTATATATATCTTTCGTGTAATTTTTAAAATATTTAGTTTAATTTTAAAATATCAAATTAATGTAATTTAATTTAATTTAATTTAACTTTTAAAATTAGTCAAATTAACTCTCAGAGGAAAATGTACTTCTTTATTTTCATGATATTAAATATTTATACTAAATAAAAGAAGCTAATTAGAATACAATCTATAAAAAACATATTCAAATTTTATTATTAACTTTATTTTTAATTATTTTTTAATTCTAATTATGTAATAGCTCTTGTATAATCAACCTGACACACAAAATTATACTGTATTACTATGATTTTATTAATTTAATAACTAAGTATAATAAATTGAATTATTTTTTTTGTTTCTCATCTGATGTTCGGTGCCTGCATTGGAGCCCCGACTAATTCGGATCGTGCGTTGCAGGGCCCATTAAGGGGGCAGCGCTCTCAACAGAGTTTTGTTCATACCCAGGGTAGAACCTTCGACATCTAGTTAAGGGTGGAGCAGCCTCATTCACTACACCACAACCCATGTTGGTTAATAAATTGAATTATGAGGTTTCCTTCTAGACAAGCTTTAAATGGAAACATTCATCTCCGTAGTAAGTACTTTCTTCATTTCGTATTAGTTGATCTTTTTTTAAAAGTATTTGTTTCGATTTAGTTATTCTTTTTATAAAATCAAAAGAATATTATTATGTTCTTCTAATAATATTCCTATGATTAATGACTAAATAAAGTATATAAACTTAAATTTATATTTTCAAAGTATAATTAATAAGGTTAATTTAATAAAATAAATCCTTAATAAATTTTTTTAATAAATATTTCAAATTCATAGAGGTCAACTAATATGAAACGGAGTGAATAATTAATTTGGGGAAGTATAATTATGGGAACACTAATTGAATTGTACGGAGTTAAGGTAGACATACACTATAATCTATAATTTATATCTATCTATAACCTATATCTATAATTTATAATATATCAAAGGTGTGAAGAGCCTTAGAAGTTAGAAATGTTATTTGAACTTTTTGTCCTTCCTTAAAAGTTCTTGCTTTAGACAAAATCATTTTTTCACTACTTTTTTCCTAATATTTAAGAGTTAAAAATTAATTAAATATATTTATGGTAAAACCTTTACTTATTAGAAGTCATCAGAATTTCAATATTTTTTCATAATTTAAAAGTTAAAAATTAATTAAATATATTTATGATAAAATTATTTTTTATTAAAAGTCATCAAAATTAATGACAACTGATATTTTTTTCCACCAGTTTAAGAATTTTAAATCAACTAAATTTGATTTTAAAAAGATTTAAAAAATTAGAAATAAATATAAAACTATTAGAATAAGAAAAATTTAAGAAGTACTAGATTTTTAAAAGTTTTAAGTACGTAATAGGAATGTAACAATGATTTTGTAAGGATTTGGCTTTAAAAATAAAAAAAATTAATTATAAAAAATATAGAAAAAAATCGTAACACAAATATGGTTCAAATTGATGCATTTCTATTAGCTTGTGGCAATAAGGGAAAAAAGTATTATATGACAAACGCAAAAGTAAGGATCTATCAACCATTTGAAATTTTTGATGGTAAAACATATATGTGTATATATTTATATTTACATTATTATATTAAAGCGTGAAAGATTTTTAAAAAGTGATTTGAACTTTTCACTTTATTAAAAATTTTTGCAATAGGCAAAATTATTTAATTTTTAATAATCAAACGTTATACGTGCGACTAAACTAGTAAAATTAAATAAGTTTAGTAAAATTAAATAACTAAGGGTGGTTTGGTAGGGTGTACTCTCTTCATTTATTAATAGATATTTTATCATGAGAATTTTTTCATTTTTTATTTTTAAAAATTATTTTATTTTAGTGAAAATAATAATGTTTTGTCATATTCACTTTATTGAAAATTATTTTTCACTCATATTTCTCTCACATCATTTAAAAAATAACTTCAATTTATATTCATATTCCACAACATCAATTTTAACTCTAACTCCAAAAATTATTATCTTCATGACCAAACGGGACTTGATACGAAGTTTTAAAAAATAAAAAGACTTTGAAACTTTTTGATCTTAAACTAAAAATATGTAGAATGAACTAAAATATTCCTTTAATCTTATGTCCTTAATAATGTCACATGAAAGATAAAATTAAAGAGTTGTCGAAAAAAGAAAGATACATTTTTTTGAAATGGATCAAAAAAATAAGACAAGTAAACTAAAACGAATGAAGTATAAGAATAGTAATATTGAGATTAATTATGTCAATATTATCTTTGTTTGATTTGTTGTATTAAATCGATAAGGTGTAACAGAATAGAATAATATTTGTATTACTTCACTACTATGTACAACATCATATTCAAGGTAGTCTAGCATGGATAATAAGACAATGCACTCTTACCTACTAATATTGATGCACTCTTAATCACTATCCTTCTACTTCAATTCACATCTTTCACACCTTACTATTAAAAATCATGTCCTCAACAAAATACAACTGCACCATATATAGTATAATCATCTCTCCTTAATATTTTTTTTAATTTATTTATATCCCTCCTGAATTTATTCACAGCCAATTTTTCATACCTACATACTAATATATTCTTATTCATCTCTTCATTACATGAGGGATGGCCTTGGCTCAGCGGTAATCTTGCTTATCGTGCTGTGCCAAGGTCGGGGGTTCGAAACGCCCCTCCAGCAAAGCTGAGGTGAGGGCGCGTAGGTCAGGCCCGGAGTGATCCCCCTCCCCGACACCTACGGAGTAGGTATGAACCAGGTCATCCCTATCTCTTCATTACATGTCTGAATCATTTTAATCTCTATATCTTATCTTGTATCAAAATTAGTTTCACCTTATCACAAATATTTTTATTTTTAATCATTATGTACACATAATATTGAATAGAACATAAAATTACTACTACAAGGAATCAAATAATGCCAAAATTTTATCTTGTGTATTACTCATGCCAAACAACCCCCAATAGGAAGACAATAAACGCTGGAAGCGGGTCCCTCTTAAGAAAATCTAATTCAAAGTCATTTCATTTCAACTCCTCTTCCCATTCTCCTTCTCCTTTTCTTTCCACAGCAGTGGTAGTCGCTATTGTACGCCAGTAGGTACACAGTAAGCACCAACACCCTTCCATTTTCGTACACCCAACGCTTTCTATTTATATCTTCCTACGTGAATGCCTAATTGTACTTTACCATTATTACCTTCCCTTTCGGATTTGGATTTGGATCGGATATTAAAATGGATCCGCAAACTTCGTTGATTAACCACGCCGGAGGTTTTCAGTCTCCGCCTCCGCCGCCGTTTAATTTGGCTGATATCTGGCAGTTTCCAGGCAATGCTGGTGGAAATGCGACGGCCTATAGTTTTCCGGTGTCGGCGTCGGCGGTGGAGCAGGAGCATAATATGAGTGATGTACCGAAGAGTGATCCGATGAGAAGAGCTAGGAAGCGAAGGGAGGATGATGAATGTGCTAAAGGAGTTTCTACTAGTGGCAATGGCTTGGTAATGTATTTAAATTTGCCTTACTTTTCTATTATGTAGCTGTAGAAATCGCCTAATGTTAATTTTCTATCAAATTACTGCAATATTGCTACTTATTTAGCTGTAGAAAGAAACTATTGTGAAATTTTTCAGTTTTTGAGAAATTTAATGTTTTTTTCTTCTTTAATTTTATTGTTTCAATAACTAGGAGGACCAACTTCTGATTCTTTTGGTATGGTGTCTATAATTTTTTTGAATTGTGGAGAAAATATCTTGAGATCTATAAGCTTTAATTAGGTGAACAAAGTTTATAAGAAATATAAAAATAAGTGGAAATCTTTTAGTTACTTTTTTAAATAAATTAATTTGAGTCATGTCTTTTATTTAAGAAATGGGCTTAACACCTAAAGTCCATTAGTTAATAGTTACCTTAAATTAACGGTAAAAATAAAATCTTGATTAAAAATTGTACAAAATATTTAAAATTATTTACTAATAATGTATATCACTATAGAAATTGTGTCTATAATTTGTCGGTTTGGTTCATTTTTTTCTTCAGTTTTCAAAATAAAATTAAACCAAATCAAATATTTTGGTTTTTAAAAATTTATAATCAAATCAAACCAAACCCAAAAAAGTATGGATTACTTCATCTATATGGTTCGATTTTCAGTTTGGATTGGTGTTTACCAAAACCATGTACATCCCTAAGTAGAGTAGCATAAAAAGCAAAACTGAGGATAACTTGAGAAGACCGAGTAGAGTACATTGCTTATTTGATCCTTATGGTCACTTCATAGTTTCCAGATTCCAGTACTAGCAAGTATAGTGGAGTTAGCTGCAGTTGGTTTGTTCTCATTACTCTACCTGATTCTTGTTTATGAAGTACTTTCGAGGGGACAACAAAAACAATGTAATCAGTGTAATCCCACAAATGAGCTCTAGGCTCTAGGAAGGTACTGTGTATGTAGACTTTATCCTGCCAGGTAGACAGTTGAATATTTTCCAGTTTAAGAGAACCATAATTTTCCAGTTTAAGAGAACCATAATTTTCATTTTTAAGTACAAATTGTTTGCCAGTATTGGGAAAACTAGGCTCGAAACAGAATGGTGTATTTGGAGGATCCATATTATGGATCCTAACTAGTGTGGGATTGAAAAGTAGTTGGTTGATTGGATGTGAAATCAAATTTCTTATATTGAACCGAGCATTGTTAAATTTTTCTTTTTTCTTTTTGAACAAGGTGACATTATGCCTTGTTAATTTTTGAACTACTATTAATATTAATTTGGTTATATGATCAGACTGAATCTGATAGTAAACGGCTGAAGGCTACGAGATTGAATGAAAATTGCGAAGCTAGATGTGATGGGGAAGGGAATTCAAGGAAGTCTGCAGAACAACCTGCAAAGCCTGCTGAACCACCGAAAGATTACATTCATGTGCGAGCAAGAAGGGGTCAAGCTACAGATAGTCACAGTCTAGCAGAAAGAGTAATTTTCGCTAATTTATTTTCTTCTCAGTGTCAAATTTTAGATTTTCTTGTTGAAACAGGTTTGACATGATATAAAATATGGTTATGCATGATAAATATGGTTTTTCTGATTGGACTATTTGTTGTGCAGGCTAGGAGAGAAAAGATAAGTGAGAGGATGAAAGTCCTCCAAGATATAGTCCCTGGTTGTAATAAGGTGCATTATTCCACCTTCCGTTTTCTTTTCACTGTTTAAAATCCTAAGTGCTTGAGTTTCATCCGTTGTTTTTTCTGTTCTCTAATGGTACTTGATTAAATATTTTCTGATATTAAGACTTTGGGAGTGCACTCATTTTTGGGTGAGCTTAGTTTTTAGGTTCACTAGCAAAGCCTGCTTCCAATAGTGATCTTCAGATAAAGCCTCACAAATTTTTCTTTCAAATTTTGTGGAAGTACTAACTGAGTTATGAAGGTTAGACTCCAATGCTCCAACAGAAAACGTTGCAAGGACACCTATTCTCATAGAGAAGATTTTTTAGCGATGAATTCCTTGTCAAGCAAAGCCCTTGTCCCATGGTACTTTATTTTATTTTGACAAGTAAAGCCAACCCATGTTATTTAAGTGGAACTTGTATTTTATTTTGTTGTTGATATGTAAAGCTGTCGTCCCCTGTTATTTAGGTGGAACAGTATTTCTTGCTTGTTCTGGTTGACGTATTTCAAATATGAAACTGCCTGATCCAAAAATTATCAATTTTCTTAATTTCTTGAAACTTGACCTTGTTTTAACTACTTGCTTTAACAAAATCACACAGATTTCTTTGTTAACATCCACAAGCTCTTTAGTTGCTTATCTATCAGGACGTGTTCGTCTCATTTATGATAACAGCTGAAGTGTAAGAGCATATAAACTGAGACAATCTATTCAAAGCTAAATAGAGTTAAGATGATACAATTGGAATTAGAAAGGGAGGTGGGTGGGGAGGAGGAAAAGATTGAGAAGAAAGAAAGAATTAATAGCAAAAAATGAAAACAACCAAGCATTCAATTACAAACTAATAATCCAAGAGAGAAGGGGACTGAAACTTATACATGGATTCTTACTAGCGAAGAATTCAAGAGGCCAATGAGGAGGTTCGGACAATTCCGTAAGCTCACAAATATATAACTAATTACCTAAATGTTTCTAGTCTACATCCTAATTGAAAATCTCAATCAGCCCAATGTGATACTTTGTGCTCCTTGACTCAAGGCTCTTTATTGCTACATCCATGACCTTGATGATAAGTCTAGCATTTTTGGGGCGTTATCATATTACTGTCCAAATTTTTTTAAAACAATATCATATTACTGTCCAAATAATCCATAACTTAACCAACAAGCATATTCCTGATTATGAAAAAAAATAGACTAATGGTGTTCCTTTGGTTAAAGATATATAGTCTAGTGAACCTAGAAATGTGTTAAACGCTACTGGCTGTCATAACATGAATGAAGATGGGATGGTGGAGATTCAAACTTCCTTCTTCATGATGTATAACATAAAACCTGTGAAAAATAATTACAATAAAGATATAAAGCTGATTGATGTTTTTGGTTGAAACGAGATGGAGAAACTCAGTTTGAAAGGAACTCAAGAGGTTTTGAAAACATTACCAACTCCATCAGAAGATAAAGCATAATTGTATTCAACTTTTGCATTTTTTGGTGTTATGGAATGTTTATAGTAGACACAGGGACACAGACAGTTTCTAGAATCCCTATAGATTTTTTACTTTTGCTAACCAAGCCTAGATATAGCTTGTAATTATAACCTTCGTGGTTTCTTTGGAATCAATGCAAGATATTTCCTTATTAAAAAAAAAAAAAGAAACTCAGTTTGATTGTTTCTCCGGTTACAGGTTATTGGCAAAGCTCTTGTTCTTGATGAGATAATAAATTATATTCAATCATTACAACACCAGGTTGAGGTATGCTTGCCACAACGTCCGCCTCACAGGAAAACAAAAAGAATGTATTAGCATCTGTCTTGTTGGCTGTTGTTCTAATTGTGAGAATTTTGTGCTAATACATGTTCTTTATTCTGCAGTTTTTATCAATGAAGCTTGAAGCGGTTAATTCAAGAGCGGCAAGCATAGAAGGATTTCCATCTAAAGATGTAAGTTTTGTATGAACTACTCATTCCTGTGGTTTCATTTCTGTACTACGCCTTTTTTGTTGAAGCACCATCAAGTCAGTGCAATATAACCTACCCTTCTAGCTTACTGACATGTAGAGTGATTCTGTGCCCTAATTTGACATCTGTCCTTTTTCAGCAAATGGGTGGATAAATGTCTACCTGTTATTAATCTTCGCTATTGTATTTAACTGGCCCCTTTTTTGTTCTTGGAGTAAATAATTGCCTCGTGTGTCTGCATTCAGCAAGCTGTTCTTGTTTAATGTTTCTTCATTAGAATCTTGAAGTTGTACTTGTGTGGTCTAACATCTTTCATTAGTACCATATATTTCTGACAGTTGACTGAAGATACATTAATTCGTTTGAATTTTATGGGCAAGCAACAGTACTTTGATAAATAGATTCGTGACCATGGTCAGATCCGATAAAGTGGCTGGTGGTGCTCGTTTCCTTGAATTTGGTCCTTTATCCTGGATTTCTTTTATTTGTATCTCACTTTAAACACTTTGTCCATGTGGGATTGCCAATTTATGTGGATCAGAGGAAGTTATGGAGTAGTGCGTTGGATATTAGCTTCTCATAAATCAGTAAGATGTAAAGAAAAAACCAAGGTAATAGTTGTAAAGATAACTAAACAAGGGGAGAGAGATGCACTCCTTGAGTTGAAAATGGAAAATATTCTATGATCTGAAAAAGTGTGACAACACAAAAAATTTGTGCTTGTAGAAGCGTTTTCCTATCAGTTTTCAATCTGTACATGGAACTAATGACAAACTGTTTCAATTTTTCTAGTTTGGACACCAAACATTTGATCCAAATGCAATGGCATTCGGTTCACAAGCTACAAGGGAATATGCCAGGGGAACATCACCAGAATGGCTGCATATGCAGCTTGGTGGAGGATTTGAACGAACAACATAAATCCGCATCAAAAGGTTATTAATAAGATCACTGGGAGGCTAATGCCTTGGTGATCGCCAGAACACATGGCCAGACGAGGTTTCTTTGTGAGCTTATATCCGATATTTTTATGAGGCGCAAAGTTGTTGAATGTCTAGTACAGCTGATAGACAAACAACCACATTTTCAACTTCGTTTGTTGGTAAAGCATCTATCTTATTATACTTGTTGCAGGCACCATATTCTCTTTCGTGAATACTGGAGCACAATTGTTAAAACTGATACGTATTCTTGTGCAAATGCTTGTTTAATAATAGGTATAGAACTGGACGTATCAATATGTTGTATTTGTACCTATATACTAGCTTAATAAAGTGTTCTATCCCGTCCTAAAAACTAGTGTGTATTCACTCTACGTTTTAAGGTAATTCAACAATGGCAAGTCTCACCATAAAGAAAAGTAGATAGCATCAAGGGTGTGGTTAGTATGAAAGGAAAATGTTTTCGTGAAAGATATTTTCTTGCCTGCAATATTGTTGGATCTTCAATTTACTAGCAATAAAGATATGGTAAACTTAGAAAAATAATTTGAAAAGTCATAAAGTGACATGACAACAAAAAATGATGCATAGTTCATCATAAGTTATTGAATTGTGTAAAACGAATGACTACTTTAACTTGGTACAAAGTTTAAGAAAATAAAAGAAGATTTTTGAATCTTGTGACCTTAAATTAAAATTGTGTCAAATGTATTAAAATGTCGTATGAAAAGTTGAAATTAATGTATTATAAAAAAAAAGAAAGGGAAAAGGACATGGGCTGACCATTTTAAAAAAAATGGTCCACATTTGAAAAGGTGTGCATGCTGTATCCAGTTGGCTAAATTAATTCTTTTTTTAGCCATTTGGCCCAATTGGGCACATGCAGTCTCTATACTCAATTGATATACTTTTATACCACATTGATACACTTTTATATTTATATTGATACACTTTTAAAAAAAGAGAAATGAAATTTTATGCAAGTACGTGCAGTCTCTATACCCAATTGATACTCTTTTATACCATAATGATATACTTTTATACTACATCGATACACTTTGACCGATTGATACACTTTTATACTAGATTGATACATTTTTATACCACATTGATACAATATATATACCACATAAATACACCTTTTACAGAGGAAATTCGAAGCAGGGAAATAGAGGATGACTTGTAAAAAGTGAATGCATGTATAGAAGAGGAAAATAGCTTTGGAGGTGCAGGGATCGCGTAATGTACAAAGAAGAAGAGAGCGAAAGTGACAGAGAGAGAATTTTGGGTTTAGCCTAAAAAAAATAAATAAAGAGAGAGACTTTGTTCTAAGTTGAAGATTCAAACAAGTTTTAGTACTACTAATTCAGTAAAGTGTATTTCACTACTACCGTATAAATGGTTATGGTGATGGCTATTTAAATAAAATAAAAAATTATAGGGTAAAGATATTATTACTAAGATAATTGGTTTGTTTTATCATGATTGTTTAGACTAGTTAATTTATTTTTCCTCCCTTAATTTTGTACTCAATGTGAAAGAGTTGAAGAAATATAATTAAAAGATGTCAACATGAAAAGATTAACGTATGAAGAGGGAATTGAATAATGAAATTTGTACACAATATAATGGCGAGGAATATTGGACATTTCATTTTTTCATTTCCAAATAATTAAAGCACTGAACATTCGAGGAGATGGACCACACTACTACCGTATAAATGGTTATTATGCTATTTATAGGATTTTTAAATTTAAGTGTTAGTTTTGTGAAATTATTTTAGTTTTAGGTGTTATTTTTATCCTTTTCCTAAAAAAAAATGGGTCATTTTTTTGAATCGGATAAAAAAGAAAAGTATATCGTTTTAGGGAATAGTTTTTGCTGAGGCAACATTGCAAAACGGAGCGATGTTTGAGAATTATTGGCCAAGGCCAATTTTAAGCCGTCACGGTGCCGTTTGATGATTGCCAAATAAGAGGAAGCATAAATATAATAATAATAAGAAATAAAGATTTTATTAAAACTAATAGGCTGTTTGGGATTTTTTTTTTCTTAAAGGGAGCACAAAAAAAAACACTTTTTTTTTTTTAAAGATGAGTGTTTGATAAACTTGTAAAATTACTTTTTAAAAAAAGTAGAAGTAACTTTTTTGCTTTTGAAAAAAGTAGAAAATTCCTGCTTTTCAAAAAATTAGAAGCAAAAAATTATTCTTTTATGATAAAAATATCCCTATTGTTATGAAATGTAAAATAAGAATAATAAGAATAAATAGAGAGAAGAGAGAAGACTTTTTTATTTCTATTTAGGAAAAATACCATCAGATTGAGAATACAATGAACAAAATTCCTCTATTTTTAGGGGAAAATACTCCTAGTTTCTGACTAAAAGACATATACTTTAAATCTTGATAGATATCAACTAGATCTTGATAGATCTTGATAAATATTCACTATAATATAAATATATTTATAATACTCCCCCTTGAACGTCTAAATAGATAATGTACCTCGTTAAAACCTTACTAGAAAAAATCCAGTGGGAAGAAAAATCTAGTGAAGGAAAAAGAGTACACATCTCTAACAATACACATGTGCCTCGTTAAAACCTTACTAGAAAAAACCCAGCAAAAAAAAATCTAATGAAGAAAAAAGAGTACACATCTCTAACAATACGCATATCGGTTGCCTCATTAAAAACCTTACAAGGAAAACCCAACGGGACAAAACCTCGTGAGGAAAAAAGAGTACAACGCATATCAACTCCCCCTAATGAGAACATCCTTGAACCTTTGCATCCCGATCTTGTGCACCATCTTCTTGAAAGTTGCAAATGGAGAAAATTTGGTGAATAAATCAGCCACATTGTCACTTGAACGAATTTGTTGCCCGTTAATATCACCATTCTTTTGTAGCTCACGTATGTAGAAAAACTTTGATGAAGTGTGCTTCGTTTTATCTCCTTTTATGAATCCTCCCTTAAGATGTGTTATGTATGCTGCACTATCTCTGTATAAAATTGTGGGTACATTGTCCCATTTCAAATCACATTTTTCTCGAATGAGATATATCATGGACCTCAATCATGCACATTCTCGGCTAGCTTCATGAATAGCTATTATCTCATCATGGTTCAATAAAGTGGCTAGATACATTGCTTTGTATATCTCCAAGATATGACAGTGTCTCCACATGTGAGCACATTGCATGTTTGAGATCGAGATTTATGCGGGTCAAATAAGTACCCAACATCAGCATGACCAATAAGATAGGGACTACAATCTTAAGAATAAAATAAACTCATGTATTTTATCCCATTTTGATGTCTCCTAGTAGGAGAAGAAATGTGTCTTGCTTAACAAATTGACTGAAAAGGCTATATCAGGCCTTGTAGTAGTTGCAAGATACATTGATGCACTACTTGCACTTGAATATGGTACTTCATAACCAATTCAATTCGATATTTTTCATGTTATCAAACAATCTATTGTTTTTGAAAACTCTCCAAGAGTTTCAATAATTTTCAAGCTATAAGCGTATACAATAGAAGGATTATAAATAAGTTTTTCAGAAACTTTTATATGCTTCAAACATTTTGAATCCTTAGAAAGTGTTCATTTAAATTTTGTCAAGTGACACTATTCAATATTACATGAGTGACATCTTCAAGTATGTGGACTGCAAATCAAATAAGTTTTATACTTACCAAAATGCATCCTTTCATGTCACTTGATAAATGTTTCTACGTCATCATGCTTAAATAAACGTAGAATTCAGATCCTCGTAATCTTATACAATATTGCGCCAATATTGTATCTAAGATATTATTGATGATATATCATTTTGTATCAGTTCACAATGTGACATAACATTTTAAAATCTCATCACTTCATTATTTTCAGGTACCTGAACCTCTCATAAAGTTTCATGAAGTGTTATGTCGTGGGCTCTTTAAGAGCATATTGCCTTTCTCCTTATTTTTTGATGATTATTTCATTTAGAACTGATTAGTCTACCACACTTCATGCATGTAGAAACTTTGTCCTTTAGGGATACAAAATAGAAGCACTTGCAGCTTAAATATGAGATGCGTTCAGCATTTGACTTGAATTATCTTTTGAATAAGGATCTGGTGATAATTCCTAACATATTTCATAGCCGCTTATAATCTCCCCCTTATGTTAGGACAACTAACATACATCCTTCATTTTCTTTGATGAATCCATCTTTATGCATCATGGTATATTTATTAATTATAGACTGCACATCAAAATTATTAGACCAAATAGTTGATTTCTGATCTTGAACCAATTAAGAGAGAAGAAATAATCATAATTTATAGGTCTAATGCATACAAGTGCTATTGTATGCAATATATTATATTTCAGACCAACACATGAAGTTTTGTTCTCATTAGCAATGATTTAGCTATTCATTGAAGGCATTCAATGTCAAACCATCATCATTAGCAATTCAAGGATTTTCTCATTAGCAATTCAATCTCAAACCATCATCATCAAAATGAATTGTCTTGATTACACAATCTGAAAATTATGCTTTTAACTCAATTTTATTGAGCAAGCAACTTTATGAACGTCAAACTGCTTGTTAACGATAAACGTACAAGTGATCATCTTCGATGCACCTTAATATATCACATAACTGGTGAATGAGCCCTTATTCACCTTTTATATTTTTCAGATTTTAAGGGATCCAATCTCAAAATTAGTTGGTCCAACCAACTTATTATGAGAACAAACAACATCAAAAGGAATGAAGAATTTTCTAATTCTTCAATATATGTTCAATACTCAGTATGCACATCTTTGGAATGTCGCAATCGTTCATGTCACACTACAAAAAATAAGTCTAATTACGGAGATTTATTTGCAGGGGTTATTTTGACCCTTGCAAAATTATATTAGATGCGGGGGTTAAAAATGTGCCACTAAAAAATATACATTTGCGGGGATTTTAATCCCCGCTATCCATCAAAAAAAAAAATAGCGCCAACTCAAAAATTATTTTCCCTCTTTTTCCCTCAATATTCATTAATAATAACCCCAAAAATATTTCTCTCTCTCATTTTTCTCCAAAATAGCGGTAATTAGGGTACGCCAGTCATTGAAAGGCTGCTACTCTCTGCTCTGGCCATTGCTACTCCGGCGTCTCCGGTGGTCGGTCATTACCTTTTTCTCCGGTGTATTCAAACTCCTAGCTCCCAGGTAATTGTTTCTTATTTTTAATAACTATTCTTCTGCTAATTATACAACACTCAGTGTTAATCTATGCTTCTTTGAGGTTTGCTAATGTATGTATGCTATGCTTATTCCAACTGGCAGGATTCTGTGATTTATGTATTTGATTGATTATTATAGTTTTCTATCTATTTAGTTTGAGGGGGACTGGGTATTATAGTTTATGGGAATAAAACTTGACTCTTGAAGTAGTGAAGTTAATTAGATTGAAAAGTTGGTGGAGAATGTCTTGGTTGAAGTGATTGAATTAGTGATTTTGGGTATTATAGTTTATGAGAATGTCTTCATACATTCACCTTGTGTCATACTGGTAACTTTATATACTTGTGGTATGCTTACTGATTCATTAAATTTATTTGACTTTGTTTTTGCAGCACTCTCTCAAACCAGGAAACCTGAGACAACTCTGTTTGCTGAACTGGATGGTACAGTTTCTTTAAGAGAGAAAAATAGCTTAAATACTATGAAACCACCACTCTGGTCATTTAGCTCTGGTCCATCAATTTTTTCTTCTTATCAGGCTCCTGTTAATTACAATAACAACAATGAGGTATCATTTGATATAGGAAGTGGTTATTTCATTGACTGTGGCCCTGGAGATGATTGAGAA
Source organism: Capsicum baccatum var. pendulum (assembly GCA_030864225.1). Taxonomy (NCBI): domain Eukaryota; kingdom Viridiplantae; phylum Streptophyta; class Magnoliopsida; order Solanales; family Solanaceae; genus Capsicum; species Capsicum baccatum. The sequence goes on along the minus strand of CM061560.1, from coordinate 229,895,661 downwards.
TTGTATGCACACACCAGGCTTGGTAAATTGGTATTGTCATTAAATTTTATGCAAGTCTCTTTTGTGTATTCTTGGTGCTATACAACGAGAAATGACATTCACTTAACATTGATAATAAGGCATAATACTATTTTTGGGGAGAAAGGTAACAGAGAAAAAGGTTTCAAATAATAAAGCGTGATACCAATTACTATAGTATTGTCAACTGGACCTCCAGCGAGGTTAACAAATTAAATGACTATTTCGTTAATTTGGGAAATACTTAAGACCTTTCCTTTTTAACGTCACAATGTAAAGGTGTTAATTCTGAGCATGGTTTAACCAATATACCTCATTTCTACGTAGTGGTTCATCGAGGGTAATTTTGGAATTAGGTTCAGCTTACGGAGGATATGACCCTTGATAGGAAGGTGTGGAGAACGCGGATTAGGGTAGAGGGTTAGTGTGTATGAGTACGTCTGTGGTGTTTTGGTGATACCTGTGTAGAAGTGATTGAAAAGTTGGTGGGTAATATCTTGGTCATTACCTTGGTAAATAGTTTGCTTTCATATAGCTATTTGTTCGTTATTATTCTTCACCTACTCTATTAGGTGGCACTTTCCGAGCCTTTTGTTATCGGTTTCCGATTTTTGCATGATTGTATTTTTCTGTTCTTTACTTGAAATCTATAAACTTAAGTACTTTTCTGCTTGTCTTAATCAGGTTGAAGGCTCATTTTCAAGACAATCCAAAAGACCTAGGTAATTAAGCTGTAATTTGTGGGATATACTTTGAATGAACATCATAGTACTCATCATATTCAAATGTTCTGGGCAGATCTTTTGAAGCATGATAAGATGTTAAGCAAGAAGGCACCTGCCCCACACCTATGTGATGTACCTGATTACCTATTGGATCCAACAACACAAGAAGCTAGAAAGATTGTGAAGCTAGCCAGAGTTGCAATGGACAATACTAATCCATCTCGTGGAAAAGGATCAAAGGAAAGGTTCAAAGAAGTAGAGACCCTCTTAAAACTTTTTTAGCTGAGGTATATCTCTGCAACCTCTACTTGCACTAGCTGTATGTGTTGGCGATTTTCCATTCATGTTTTGTGTACCACTAGAAATTTAACTTCATTTGGTTTTCGTCTACTTCTACTGCTGTTGTAGCCATCAAAGGATTTTCTCAGATGATGCAAACAATAATACTGATTCTAGATAGGTGAAGAAACCATGCTTTCTCTGAAGTTTCAGTTCCTGAGAATTTTTTTCTTTAAGTAGGAATATTTTTAGTCACAACCTTTCTTTAAGTAGAAATTTCTTGATGAGGCAAAAGTTCATCTCCTTTTTCTGTCTGACACTAGGGGCTAGTTTTGTAACCAAAAAGATCACTTTTAGTTGGTCAAACAAAAAGAATATCGTTGAAAGAAGCTGGAGTATGATTACATTGTGTTCTTGTTGTTGATCTTGAATTCGAGAGGAAAACCTCTAAAGAGGTACTTCTGGTCTCATGGCCTAATATCAGACTCCACGTACAGAATGTTCACTTCTTTTTGCAATTATTCTCGCTATGTGAGTGAGTACTACAGAGACAATGTATTGCTAATGTTTTCAAGAGTCATGAGCTTAGTCAGTAGAGAAACCAAATTCGTAGAGAAGTATGATATTACCCTCGATGTCTGTATGTCATCGGTGTTATCTCAGTCCAAAATTATAAGTCCACAAGTAATTTATTGCTTCAACCGTGTTAATGTACCAATACTGTCTCCTTTTTGTTTCGTTAGGCTTTACCAACGTCTTATCCAACTAACACTAACTGTGTCTTACTGATATTAATTACTAGGGAAATACTGAGAAGATAGATGTCTGCATCGATGATGAAACTGTCAATTACTTAAATCGATAAGATGTGAGAAGGGCTCTTCATGCAAGGCTTGTTAGTGTTCGCATCTGGGATGTCTGCAGCACGTGAGTCGATCCACAATCTTGTCTCTTAAGTTTCCCTCCTGAGACAATTGATATTCTTTATGGTCAGCTAAATATAAATGAATTTGTTTCTCAATATCACTTGCTACAAATGAAATCAATACAAAGTTATAACTCAGTTACAAGCTGAAGTTGTACTAATTTATTTTTCCTTTTGCTTTTACAACATTCTGGATTATCAATTGCTTGACATAGAGATACTGACCATATCTATAGTAGGATTGCTTGTCAAGGAGAGAATTCCAGTCTTAATCTACAGGTACTTGACATCCATATGTATGTATGTGAGAGAGAGACTTATGTTGCTCGAACTCTCCAAAAATACTGTCATACCCTGTCGGATCCTCCAAAAATGCTTCAATAGAATCCGACATGCACCTGTTTACTCTTTTGAAAAGTTCGAGCAACACTAATGTGTATATGTATATTTGCATATGTACCAGTGGAATGTCGAAGTGCAGGTAAGGTGACACCACTATTATCAATAAAAATAAAAATATGAAAAATATTTGCAGGCTTCCCGCTGAACCCAGTCACCATATAGAACTTTCATTACACAAAAAACAAATGTTCTTTCCCATATGTGGAATTGGGGTGTTTAGTAGTTCTATATTCACGGCATAAGGTACTTAGATATTGTATAGGGTGGAGAATGTATGCAAGCTTTCGCCTATTCAAGTCTTCAATGACACATAGGTGGGTTGGGTAATGGGAGGACAGGCAGAATATATGAAATTTCCTTATGCTCGTATTAGGAGGATAGAACGAGAAGCAATTGATATTGGACTGCATTTTTTAACTCTGAGAGGAGGTAATGTGAAGAAAATGAAATGACATAATATACTATATGGTATGTGGGATGTTTGAAAAAATTCCTGGTGTAATTAGCTTTTAACAAAGACGAGTGGGTTTCCATATGACAAAAATTCACCTCTGTTTTAACTTCTGTTTTTCTTATTTCTCTTCGATGCTATTATTGTTTTGAAGACACACAAAAGAGTGAACATAGTGATTTTACATTATTAAGTTCATTATTATCCCTTAAAGCACTCTTGATAAACTATTTGATTGCCCGTTTCACCCATTATTTAACTCATTTGTGATTGTGTTCCTTGGAGACACCATTATACCATATTTGATTTTTATACTTTTCATTTTTATGTAGCCAAGTGATGCGGCTAGTGGACCCATTTCGCCAATGGATGCAAGGAGATCACGCGATGATAATGATCCTAACGATATTCTTTGATTTCGTTGCATTTGTCTTGGATATTCAATTATGACGATGTAATTGTGTGGTTGGAGTAAATCTTAGAATATTGAAGGTTTTGTGTTTAAATTTGATTTTGGAGTTTGAAGATAATAGTTAATGTTGAAAATTTGGAGTTTGAAGATGTTAATGTTAAAATTTAATTTTGAAGTTTAATGTTCAATTTATTTTTGATATGCTTGTCAATTACAATGTTTAATTACTCATGTTGTATTAATGATATATGAATTGAACAAATATTGGATTGTAGGTTATGCCTAAAGAAACAATTAAATTTGAGCTAAAATTAGAATCTATAATTAGTTATTGAAAATTGATACGTCCTACTAATTTTTTTAAAAATATAAAACAATTGTGGAGCTTTAACCCCCGTAAGTTTTAAATAAAAAATTATTATTAAAAGAATTAAATTTAGAATAACGGGGGTCAATAACCGCCACAAATTAATTACAGGGGTTGTAACCGCAGCAAAATAACCCCCGTAAATTAATTATGGGGGTCGACAAAAATTGCCGTAACTCGTTTGTGACGGCTCGTATTTCGAGGGTTTTGGGAACCCCCACAATTACATTTTGCGGGGATTTTAACCCCCGCAAAATTAACCCCCGCAAACCGCAAAATTGACCCCCACACTTTGACCTCTTTTTTGTAGTGTCAACTTATGAACTTTTATACTAGCAACTTCAAGTTTACCATGACATGTACTTTTTATTTTAATAAATTTCAATTTACTATTACATGAATAAATTTTAGATTTAATACTTTAGAAGCAGATTTCAAAATAACCCTTCTCAATTATTTGCCTCTTTTGGAGGTAGATTGTGATTTTCTTACAACCACGAGCATGTTTGAATTTATATACAGTAAATTTTACCCCAGGGTCTAGATCTGTATTTATAATAATCAAAATTCTCATTCCCGAAGAATAGAATATAATCGTGCCGTAAGCGTATCAAATTATGATAGCTTAGAACCTCTTTCAAGATATTGCTACTTCAGAAGCAAATCGAGGCATACATATAACGTAGAGAATTTTTCTCTAAAATATCTTATGATCATAATACACGTATGAAAATATCATCACTTTTGATGATCATTATCATATTGTCCCTCTGCGCATATATTCGTGCATTCAATCACTTGTCTTCTTTTAGACATATTATGCACTGCTATCACATACACTTCAAGAATGAAGTAAATTGTTATATTTCAGACTTATCATATATTGCTATCACATTCACTTCATGGAATGAAGCATATTCAATGGGTCGGATTTCATGGTTTTTCACCAAATACCCATTATTTTGCCTTAACCATCATAATATCATCAATATGGTGCATTGAGATTCAAATTTAACATCTTATTCATATAAAGGCGTTTTAGGCATAAATCAATGATACTTGAACCCAACATCTTATCATGGTGCATCGGGACTCTAATCCGATGTCTAATTAGAGTGCTATAAGATTTGAATTCACCGTCTTACTATTTTACATGAATACTAACATAAATAAATTTAATCACTATGAAATTTATGAAGTACAACAAATGTAAATTTAAATCTTGTTAAGTAACAGAGGAGCTTTGCATCACTAGATAAACATATGTGTTGATTTGAATAAAATAATACAAGATACTACACTGATTTTTCAAAGCAATTATGATAAAGGATTGGTTCAGTGTTTTTTCAAGTCTGAAGAAACAGTGGTTTCATTATCTTTTGAGATGGTATTTGACTCAAGTTGACAATTCACATGGGTTTATTTTATAGTACAAATACAACATATAAGTCTTACATATCAATCTACAACGACTGTCCATAAGAAGAGTGATCAATATCTTCATTAAGATGAATTTGAAGAAAACATACCTTTGCTCTTAAAAAAAGAGGAGAGTCTCGTGTTGATAACGTGTTATGAAATGTAAAATGAGAATAATAAGAATAATAGAGAGAGAAGAGAGAAGACTTTTTTATTTCTCTTTAGGAGGAGATATCACAGATTAAGAATACAGTGAACAAAACCCCTCTATTTATATGGAAAAATACTCCTAATTTCTAACTAAAAGATAGATACTTCAAATCCTGATAGACATCAACTAGATCTTGATATATCTTATTAGATCTTGATAGACATTCACTATAATGTAAATACATTTATAACACCTATCATTTACAAACACACATATGTGTGTGTGAATGATATATATTTCTTATTAATTAATTATCATATCTTATAAATTTGATTAAAATTTAATTTCTAAATTTTATACTTCATATTTACATCATAATTCTTTATTTAATTTTATGATTTATATATTATTATTTTATTTGTCACTCATTTTCTTTTTTTATTAATGGTAATAAATGACAGAAGATCACGTTGCAAGATCAAGTTGCATTTTGACAACACTTAATTTTTAAAAAAATATTTAATTTTAAATAAATAAATCATGAAAAGTGACATATTTGTTAGCATATGGTGAGTTTTTTCACGTGTAGTGATTTAATTTATGGAATAATTTTTAAATTCACTTTTGTTTGATGTTTTTAAGTAATATTTAAATTATTTAAATAATATACCATTATTTAATATTTTTAAATATATTTATGTATATAAATATTGATTGAAAAATTTATAGGTAAGTACTTTTTAATTAAATAAAATTTAATTTTTAATTAAAAATATTATAATAGATATTTAAAATGAATTTTCTCTATAAAATGATTTTAGTAGTAAAAATTTATTGATATATATTTTTTTTTGATCATTTACCTCTCAAATGAAACTCTTGAAAAAAATTATTCAAACACAATCCATTTATTAAAAACACTTCTGAAATAAATTGCCAAATATAAATTATTTTCACATAATTCAGCATCCAACTAGATGACATTGTCGAAAGTGCTATAGTGGATACAGATTAGCTTTTGATTTGAACTGTTACATGTTGATTTCTAAACCTTATTTTGAAAAAAAAATTTCTTAATTTGTTAGAATAAATAAGTAATTTTTTTTAATATAGAAAGGCTAAATAATTAAAATAAAAATCGACACCCAAAAAATACGCAACCAACACGATGTATACACGATTAGAATGAGCCAATAACCGCGACGTACAAAAATTTTGAAATGTCACAACGTTCCGTGCCAAGTCCTTTGCTTCTTGCCTTCTTCTATGGTCCGTTCAACTTCCTATATTGAAATAAATTACCAAACATAAATTATTTTCACATAATTCAGCATCCAACTAGATGACATTGTCGAAAGTGCCCTCTCAATTTATTTGACTTTTTTAAAAAGACACTTAAACTATACAGGTAATCTATTACCCCCAAGACTTAATTAAACCATTGTAAATACATTATTTTGACCAAAATTTTGCCTATGCATGTAGACACGTAAAGAAGATGCATGAGTGCTTAAAATTTGACTAAAATAATCAATTAAAAGATGTCATGTTTAATAAAAAGGTCCCATCTTTTTATTTTGTATTTTACTATTTTTTTTCCCTTTATTTTCTATCTTTTTCTTTTGTTTTTCCTTCTTCTTCTCCATTAATCTCCATTAATGATGTCTTTATTTTTCCTCTTCCTCTTCTTCTCAATTAATGGAGTAATGATTAGTTTTATCGTGTCGGTGTTTACTTTTCAATAAAAATGAAAAAGACTGTAATTCAACGCTTCAAGGATCTGGGATTCAACAGAATTTCCAACTCAGGCTTCGGCCATTGTAAGTGTTGAGACAACCTTCTTTATCCCTTTAACTAGATATACATCCGCCATTTTATCAGTATCTGTACTAGTTAAATGAAGCACAAAGAAAAATGAGGGGAATATCCGAAGTTACGCAAAGAACTGAAAATAAATATACAGAAGAATATCCACCAACTCTTTTATTTGAGAAAGCTGGGTATGAAATGAAGCATATAGCATGAATACTTCAAACCAAACATTTCATAACTATTTCAAATTTCTTTGATAAAGCAACATTACTAAGGTATTCATCTTCAGCAGCTTCCATAGTTCCATTAATGAAAGTTTTAATAGGATTCAAAGAATTGTCTAAAATTTAAAGTGTTTTGTTAATGAAACTGCTCTTAGACGCCTGTTTAGCAGCATAAAGGACAGAAACCTGTTGCAATTCTTTAGGTTTGCATATGGTAAGTATCACTAATCACTCTGCTATATTGACGCTTCTTGAAACATATTTCAGTCAAAATATTGCTGATGAATTATACTCGCATTGTCAAATAACTCACTTGACATTGTAAAGAAACCTAATGAAGTATGGACAAGATGAAAATGGAAGAAGAGAAAATAGAAAAAATAAAAAAGAATTAGAGTTAGAGAAAAACATAAAAAAGAATTAGAGTAATAAAATAAGAAAAATATAAATGAAAATAAAACAATATTTAATACGTGGCAAATTGTAATTGGTGTGTGATTGCACTCTTTTGTCTTGAAAATAATGTTGGCTGAAAAAAGGGCTATTTTTTATGGTCTTAACTAGTTTCGTGGGTTAATAGGTCGCCCGTATAATTTAGGTGTCTTTTTAATTTTTTTTTTTAAAAATCGAACAAGTTGTGGGGTGACTTTATGTATTTTCTCTAAGGAAAATTACAAACTACTAATTTACCCAAATGCACTCTCATGGTGCGTGTAAGCCCAACATATCAAGTCTTGTTGAGAATGATGATGATAAGAATGACAAAGCAATAATGCAATAATCGAAACATGAAAAACATGTAATAATTGAAAAATGTTATAAATATATTTACATTATAGTGAATGTATAACAAGAATATAGATGAGATTTATCAAGATCTAATAAGATCTATCAAGATCTAGTTGATATCTATTAGGATTTGAAGTATCTGTTTTTTAGTTAAAAACTAAGAGTATTTTCTCCTATAAATAGAAGGGTTTTGTTCATTGTATCCTCAATCTTATAATCTCTCATCCTCAAGAGAAATAAAGAAGTCTCCCCTCTTTTCTCTCTATTTATTCTTGTTGTTCTTAATTTATATTTTATAACACGTTATCAGCACGAGACTCTGTCGTCTCAAATTTGAAGGCAAAGGTATTATTTTATCTCTTTTCATATGACTAATAGTCTTACAAAACTTGAGTTCGTTGCCTCGAGCAAGAAATACCTGTCATGAGTGGTGGATGTTGAAATCCATTTAGATGCTATGAGTCTTGGAGACGTCATAAAGAAAGAAAATACAACATCTAATCAAAATAGTGCTAAGGCTATGATTTTCTTACGTCATCATCTTGACAAAATTCTGGAAATTGAATACCTTACTACTAAGGATCTACTTGTTATTTGGCCACTTGAAGATGGTCATTCTCCCAAAAGCACGATATGAATGCATATACTATGAAAATAAGATGGTAGGTTCAAACCCCATCATTTTATTGCCTAAGACACCTTTATATGGATAAGATATCGAGTTTGAATCTCAATGCACCATATTGTTGATATAATGATGGCCAATGCACCATACGGATATGCTTCATTCCCTAAAGTGTATATGGTAGTAATGCTTAATATGTCTGAAAGAAGACAAGTGATTCAATGTACGAATATGAGTGTGGAGGGACAATATGATAATAATTATCAAAAGTGATAATATTTTCACACTCTTCTTATGATTATAATATATGTTAGAAAAAATTTCTCTACAACCATATATATGCCGATTTGCTCCTAAATTAGCAATATCTTAAAAGAGGCTATAAGCTATCATAATTTGATGGGCTTAAGGCACGATTATATTTCATTTCTGGGGAGTGAGAAACTTATTAATGCAAACGTGCACTTGATTGTGATGGGTATCACAACTCACCTGAAAGAGTCAGAATAACCGAGAAGAGTTATTTTGAAATCTACTTCTAAAATAGTAAATTTAAAATTTATTCATGTAATAATAAATCTAAAATTTACTAAAGTAAAAGTTTACATGTCATGGTAAACTTGGAATTTGTTAGAACAAAAGTTCATAAATTGACATGAACGATTGTCACATCTCAAAGATGTGCATGCTGAGTATTGAGCATATATTGAAGAATTAAAAAATTCTTCATTACTTTTAATGTTGCTTGTTCTCATGATAAGTTGGTTGCACCAACTAATTTTGGGATTGGATCCCTTAAAAATCTGAAATATATAAAAGGTGAATATGGGCCAGCTCACTAGTCATGTGAACTATTAAGATGCATCGATATAAGATAATCACATATACATTTATTGTAAACCTATAGTTTGACATTCATAAAGTTATTTGCTCAATATAAGTTGAGTTAAGAGCATAACTTTCAGTGTGTAATCAAGACAATTCATCTTGATGGTGATGGTTTGGCATTGAATGCCTTCAATAATTAGCTGAACCATTGCTAATGAGAACAAATATTTCATGTATTGGTTTGAAATATTATATACCAAAGTACTTGTATGAGTCAAACCAATAAATTATGATTATTTCTTCCCTCTCAATTAGTTCAAGGTCAGGAACCAACTATTTCATCTAATAGTTTTGATATGCGGTATACGATTAATGAATATACCATGATGCACAAAGATGGATTCCTAAAAGAGGATGGGTGATGAATGTTAGTTTTCCTAACATAAGGGGGAGATTATAAGCAGCTATAAAATATGTTAGGAATTATCATCAGATCCTCATTCAAAATATAATTCACGTCAAATGTCGAAAGCATCTCATATTAAGCTGTAAGTGCTCTTATTTTGTGTTCCTAAAGGGCAATGTCTATGCATGCATGAAGCGTGGTAGACCAATCGGTTCCAAATGAAATAGTCCTTGAAAAGAATAAGGAGAAAATAATTGTAATAAGAAGGCAATGTGCGCTTAAAGAGCCTACGGCATAACACTTCATGAAACCTTATGAGAGGTTCAGGTACCTGAAAATAATAAAGTGATGAGATCTCAAAATGTTATGTCGCATTGTGAACCGATACGAAATGATATATCATCAATATCTTTGACATAATATTGGCGCAATATTGTGAAAGATTACGAGGATCTGAATTCTACATTTATTTAAGCATGCTGACGTAGAAACATTTATCAAGTGACATGAAATGGTGCATCTTGGTAAATGAAAACTTATTTGATTTACACTCCACACACTTGAAGATGTCACACATGAATGTTGAATATTGTCACTTGACAAAACATATCTTGCAAAGACTATAAGGCCTGATATAGCCTTTTCGATTAATTTGTTAGCAATGTATAGTTTTGCTTTTACTAGGAGACATCAAAATGGGATCAAACACAAGATCTTATATTATTATAAAGATTGCAGTATCGATCTTATTGATTATGCTGAGTATTTAATTAACCCGCATAAATCTCGATCTCAAACAGGCTATGTGTTCATGTGTGGGATACTGTCATATCTTAGAGATATACAAAACAGTCTATCGTAACCACTTCATCGAATCATGCTGAGATAATAACTATTCATGAAGTAAGCCAAGAATGTGTATGATTGAGGTCCATGATACATCTCATTCAAGAAAAATATGGTTTGAAATGTGTCAATGTACCCATAATTTTATACATAGATAATGCAACATGCATAGCACATCTTAATGGAGGATTCATAAGAGGAGATAGAATGAAACACACTTCATCAAAGTTTTTTTATGCACATGATCTACAAAAAAAATGGTGATATTAACGTGCAACAGATTCGTTCAAGTGATAATGTGTTTGATTTATTCACCAAGTCTCTTTCAACTGCAACTTTCAAGAAGACGATGCACAAGATCAGGATACAAAAGTTCATTGATGTTCTCATCAGGGAGAGCAAATACGCGTTGTACTCTTTTTCCCTTTCAAGGTTTTATCCCACTGGGTTTTTCTTGTCAGGTTTTTAATGAGGCAGCTGAAATACGTATCATTAGAGATATGTACTCTTTTTCCTTCACTAGATTTTTTCCACTAAGTTTTTTCTAGTAAGGTTTTAACGAGGCACATTATCTATCAATTAGACATTCAAGGGGGAGTGTTATAAATGTATTTACATTATAGTGGATGTCTATCAAGAATATAGATAAGATCTATCAAGATCTAGTTGCTATCTATCAGGATTTGAAGTATCTGTTCTTTAGTCAGAAACTAGGAGTATTTTCTCCTATAAATAGAGGGATTTTATTCATTGTATCCTCAATCTTATGATTTGTCATTCTCAAAAGAAATAAAGAAGTTTCCCCATTTTTCTCTCCATTTATTCTTGTAATTCTTAATTTATATTTCATAACAAAAGAACAATAATAATAATGCAATAATTAAAGCACGAAACAAGTGATAATCAAAGCTTTAAAGTAAGAAACAACTTTAGTGTTAATACTACTAGTAAAAAAGTAGATAGAAGTATGACCACCAAATCTATCTAATAGAAAAGTGAGAGAACATTCAACTACCATCTTAACCTCACTTCTTTTATGTTGGTGACTATGAGGACCATTTCGATCTTGGCTCAGTCGATATCTTCATTTATAATCTTATATATCCAAGTAAGCCAACACATTCACCTTGACTGCCTCATCTCTACTCAACATTTATTTTTGAACATGAGAATTTTTCACTGATCAATATTCTGCCTCGTGCAATATAGTCAATCTAGTTACCACTCTTTATAGAACTTATCTTTCAATTTTGACGGTGCCTTCTTATCACACAAGATTCTAGATATGAGCTTCCATTTCGTCAACTCCAAAGGCTTTGTCCTAATATAATGTGACATCACCATTAATCTCTCCATTACCTTAAATTAAGGACCTGGGTACTTGAAACATCCACTCTAGGAGATAATGACTTGAAAATCAAATCTCCTCTCTACTTGACTTCATGAGAAGTATAACTGTATTTACACTTCAAATATTTAGTCTTGATCCTTCTCATCTTGAAACCTTTAGCCCCTTTAATTTATTTTCAAAATCTCTAGCTTAACGTTAATTTCAACGTGAGGTTTGATTCTTAATATATAAATATAATAAAAATAGATCTTATGTAATTTAAAAAGTGATTAGTTCAATCCTAAGTTTAAAATAGTAGTGACTTTTGATGTCGAAATAAACTAAGACCATTGACATATTCCTTCATATATGGTTTACTTAGTAATAGAAGACATTCTAGATCTCCTGTCACACTTCATTGTATATACAAAAATTAGCCTAAAATGATTTTTAATTTTATGAAATAGCGTAAAAATGCTCTTCGTCTATCTATTGGACCTAAAATATCTTTTTTGTCTATCTATTAGGCTTAAAATGCTCTTTCCGTCTACCTATTAGGGCTATTTTGTCATTTTACTTAAGAAAAAATTATAATACCACAACTTATCTTTATTAAATTACATAAACTTTCTATCATTTTTTATTAATATTAACCAAATAATTAGTGCACAATATCAATTTTTCATCACTCTAAATTGATCTGATAAATAAAAAGAAAAACAACATAAATAGCCATGTTAAAATAATTGTTGCATATACATTGCCGTGTTAGTTGATTGTCAGATATACCATATAAAATATTTACTTTTACCACAGATTTTAAAATATAGGAAAGTAATTATATATTAAATTCTCATATTTCTTATTTACTGCCTATTTTTATGAAAGCCTTTGTTCATTCATTTTTCATTTACTATATCAAAATTTTATATTTTTCATTGTTATTGCCTTCTTTCACGATATCTTCACAAAAATATATGGTATATTTATACCATAAAAATACATGATATATTTATATCATACAAATTATATTTATACCATATAAATAGATTTATACCATAAACATACATGGTATATTTTAGATATAAAAAAATTATACCATGTAATACTGAAAATCTATATTTATATTTAATAAATAATTTTTTAATAAGAAAAATACTTCCGACATAATGAGATATACCATGAATATTTATTTCATAAATTATATAAAAAATATAATAGTAATTTGACTTTGAATAAATTATATTTATACAACAAAAATACATGGTATATCTGTATTTCCAACATTTTTATTTCATAAATATTTATCCATAAAAAATTATGGTTAACCCATTACATTAGAATTAAAAATACACGATAATAAAATAATACTAAATGATTAACATACATGAAAACAAAACGAAACATACACGAGCAAATAATGAAATACTTAGTTTATTTAAAAATATTTGAATTTTGAATATAAGAGAGAGAGAAATTTGAAAGTAGGAATCGTCTTTTCCACTTTTAATTTTAAGATTGAAAATATTTCACTTAAATTAAGATGAATTGATAATTAGTTATAACATTAAATTAGGAATTATAATTATATTTTTTAATTTTTTTAAATGGCTATATATATATATATATAATATTTTTGTAATATTAAAAAGTACTATTATTAATGTAATTAAGTTTTATGGATGACATTTTCATGTAATTTAACTAAATAAAAGGATAAAATAGACCCAATAAGTAGACGGAAAGGATATTTTAAGCCCAATAGATAGACGAAAAGACTATTTTAGACCCAATAGATAGATGGAGAGTATTTTTATACCATTTACATAATTGAAAGACATTTTAGTTCCTTTTGCATATATTCATCATAAAATCATAATTTTCTTTTAACTTTTTTTCTGCGTTACGAGTTTTCTCGTGATCCTTTCAATTTAGATTTAGGAATTTTAGTGTTAATTATAAATTGAATTAAATGATATAAGACTTAATTTTTATTTTGTACTTTATTAGCTTAATGAAGTGCACATATTGAGAGATCTTCATTCATTTTGATAGTAAAAATAGCAATTCTCTTTTTTTAATCTAGAATTGAATCAAGTAATTATTTAAAATATTAGTATTTATTTCAATCTCATAAAAAGTACAGTCTGATGTATTAAAACTATTACTATGCGCGACATTCAGAAAAAGAACCCTACCACAAAGATGTATTGTACGCAACCTTAACTTGTGTTTCTGTTATAGATTATTTTCAAAACTTGAACCCGTAAGCTTCTAATCACATAACAACAACTTTATCAGTTACTCCAAGGATGCCTTCCAGTCTCGTATTTATAGGAAATTGAAGCACATAAAATGTCATAGTCAATTCACAAAGTATCTGGTGAAAAAATATACTCTCTTCGTCTTAAATTTTCTAATTTGATTTCTCATTTTACTTATTTATTTTCATTAATCAAGAAAAGATAATTTTTTCTCTTCATATTTCACCCTTTGCATTAATTACTTTTTTCTTAAAATTAAAATATAAATATTTAATAAAGGTACAATGATAAACTAATTACGTTATTAATTATTTTTTTAATTAATGTGTCAGGGATAAAAAATTCGCAAAGTTACCTCACGCGCGAATCCGTCGTCCTACGTGTAAAATTCGGAACATACTATACATAAAAAAATAAAAAAAAAATTCTTTTCTTTTCGTTTCCCGTTTTCATTTTTTTTCCAAAAAATATTCTCTTGTTCAACGCGGTTTAAAAAATGGTTGAGAATTGAGAAATCCTTGCAAGGCATATGAAGGTGATGATGAATTCAAATTTATGAAAATTTCAACATTGGAAAACTCGCCTTCTTCAACTTCGAAAAAACTATATAGAAGAAGAGGAAGAATAAGAAGAATTATATCAATTTCACCGGCGACGACGGCGTAGTTCCGGCGAAATAATTCTAGAAAGAGAATATTCCGTCCGGAGGCGTCGACGATAAAGAAGAATATTCCGTCGAAGTCATCGGGATAATTGAAGAGATATTTTTTGTTTCCGGCGGCGACGAGATCGGAGAAGAATGCCGGGGAGATGGAGAGGAGGAGGATCTGGATCAGGTGCAGATGGAGCTATGAGGAATCGTATAGCTTCTTCGAAGAATATTCGTCTTGGTAAAGTTCAACCGCAAGCACCTGGCCATCGAACCGTTTTTGTTAATGATCGTGATGCAAATTCTCTCGCCAAATTCAAGGTTCCTTTCTTTTTTCCTAATTATTGTGTATAATAGTTCCTCTCCTCTATGAAAGTCCTTGTTTCACAAGAGGTCAGTACATCGGTCTGCCCTTATCATTAGTTCTTAATTATAGTGCATTTTAAAGTCTTTGTTTTTTTTGTTAATTTATTATCAAATTGATTGCTTTAGAATGGTGAAATGTGGGTTTAGGGATTCGTTATTGTGTGTAAGAATTTAAAATATTTTGAGTTTTCTGTGTTTTTGGGGTTTATGATAAATGAACTGGTGAATTACTTTATTCAAAATGACTTGGTGATTCACCGTAACTCTTTTCATTTCATTTAGTTGCCTATTTAGGATGTGGTAATCCCTCACGCCATTTATGTCGCACCTTTCGGATTTCGAGATTGAAACTAGTCAATATTTGTGAGTTATAGTATTTTTTATGTAGTTTTCAAATATATAAACTTTATTCAAACAACTTGAAGATTCCATGTACAAATTCACGGTCAAACTTAAAAGTTTGACTCTCGAAATTCAACTGTGCCACATAAATTGGGATAAAGGGAGTATATGTTTTTGACACGGTACATTAGTTCCATTTTGTTGTATTTCGTTGTTGTTATTGCTTTCATTTCTGTGATCTCTTTTTCAAACTGATTTGAAATGCTTTATTTAAGTTGAGGGTTTATGCGAAACACAACCTCTCTAGCTCTAGGAGGTAGGGGTAAGGTATGTGTACACTCTGCCCTCCCCAAACCCCACTTGCAGGATTAAGGCCCCCGTTTGGCCGTAGGATCTTTTACTTCTTTTTTTTTTCACTTTATTTCAAAAATGGTGTTTGGCTTGGAGTTTTATTTGGAAATTCACTTTTTCACTTTTTCCACTCACATTTCTCTTACAAAAATTTAAAAAATAACTCCAATTTATATTCATGGACAAACACACCTCCAACTTCAACTCCTACCCTAACTCCAAAAATTTTTGGTTTTCATGGCCAAACGCCTACTAAATTGGAGATGTTGTTGTAGTTGTTTTTGACACGATGATAATCTGAAGTTTTGTTTTATTTGCCTATTATCTTTAAATCAGATGCATCGGTTTGGAATGGTGAATGTGGGTCTAGAAATTGGTCGACGGGTAATAACTTGAAACATTTCGAGTATACTTTGTTTTCTGAGTTTAATAAAAAGGGTAATCCAATGTACTAAGCTTCTGCTACCCCCCTGTGTGTGGGGGAAGGATCAAACCATCTTAATTCTATTGTGTGCGACCTTACCTTGAATTTTCGTAAAGAATCTGTTTCCGTGATTTGACATGTGACCTCCTGAACACATAATGACAACTTTGCAATTGCATTAAGGCTCCCTTTCAATAACTAGAAAATGTTGGATAAGTAAATACTACTTGGAATGGCAAGTTGCTGCACTATTAACTCTTTTTCATTTTTCCCTTTCACACATAAGTTTTTTGGTTCTGTTAATTGTAGGGAAAATGCATAAAAACACCCTTAAGACTTATCCCCAATTATCAATCACACACTTATATTTTGTGTGGGTCTGATGATCCCCGATCCCCTTGAACTATTTTAAGTTGGAATAAATACCACCCTATCTGTTGAGGTGTCCTCAAGGTGAATACACATATTTCTGGCACGCGAGAAGTTAATTAAATTGTCCAAAGCTGTTAGTCTCTTGTCCACTTGAGAGTCTAATTAAAACTATTTTGACTTGAATCAAAAGATTATCTTCCCCAACTTCGTTTCCTCCTTTTTTGAAGAGCTCTAAAGGTCTAGTCCGAAAGAGAAATTTACAATACCCAAAATTAAGAAACTAAAAAGGAACAAATAAGACTTCAAATCCTGACCATATATCACACAATCATTTGGCAAGAAACTAATGTAACAAAAAACTATTAAAAACCAAATTAAAGAAGAATGGAAAGAAAAGGAAAACAAACAACATATAATTACATAACTTTCAAATGGAGAATATGGAATTTCATATTAGTGGATTTTACACTTTTTTTTTTTAGAAAAATTTCTATCGATTTGGTGTTTGATTTTGGAATCTCTGGGTAGGCCCATGCATGATGGTGGCTTACCATCTAAATGAGGCAATAGATTTATTGGAAAAAGTTAATAAATATTGTTAAGAGTTCCACATCGGAAAAAGGACAGGTACTTGGTCTCTTTATATGGACTTGGACAATCCTCCCCTCATGAGTTAGCTTTTAGGGTTGAGTTGGGTTTAAGAACCATTCTTTACAAATATGGCGTTGAAAAACAATACATTCCACATCTTTGCAATCATCTAGCACATTTTTGCCATTGTTGCTCTTGTGGGTTGATCTATGGTGGAAGAATGATGCCAGAAAAAATGAAAAAGAACAAAGAGAAAGAAAAGAAAAAAAGATAATAGAATAAGAAAAAATGATGTCTAACCGGTGCATGTATATTACGTCATGCCGAAATCTGGTTATGTTTTCGGGTGGTATTTGTTTCACTTAAAAATAGTGTAATGGGGTTATAGGACCTCCACGAAGTATGTGTGTAACTGATAATTCGCGACAAGTTTAGGGGTGTTTCTATGTCTCTTTCTTTAATTGTATTTGCCCTTTTTTTTTTAGATGAAATGCATTATTTTATAATGGTGACCTATGTCACATGGATTTATTTATCAGTATTGGAAACGTGGAAGTATTTAGTATGGTGTGTCTATGTTTTAACTATTCTTAGTATATTCTTCAAGAATTGACTGAAGTACTAAAACTGTTGTCACACCAATTCAGAACGGCCACGTCAATGCGAATGAAGGATCCATGTAATATAGATGGTGTATTTGGCTTTAGTAATTAGCCAATGCAAAATACTTTGAGTTTCCTGTGTTTTGGTTTATGATATTTATATTTGCAATATAATGTGGAGACTAAAGCAATAATTTTCAATCTGGGAGATGTAGGGTAGGTAAAAACATACATGTGATGACTAGTACCTGTTATGTGTCCACATACAATCACGTTCCTTTCAAGTGTTAAATTGCATCTGAGTCAATGTGGTGAATTCCCTTTCCTTTTCAGGGAAATTCCGTGTCAACTACGAAGTATGACATCATAACATTCTTGCCAAAAGGGTTATTTGAACAGGTAAATTATTTTCTCCCATACTGTGTTTTCTGTTTTTTCTTTCACCCCTTTAAGTTGTATGTATCTCTACCAATCTTAAGCTGTAAGTTTTAGTGCGTAAGTTGGAACAACAACAACAACATCAAACCCATATATTCCCACACAGTGGGGTCTCTGGTCTTCATGAGCTTATTATACAGGCTGGTTAATACATAGGCACATGATCCTGCAATAACTCCTTGGAAAGACCAAATCATGTATGCCGTGTTGAAACCTATCAACAGAGGATGTAGAGAGAAGTTTCTTGAGTAGCTATAAAGATTATGAAGTAGGTTCATGCATGCTATATGGTACTGGTGAAGAAAAAGCTCATGGGGAAATAGAATAAGATCTGCTGCTATAAAAAAAAAAACAGAAAAACAATAAAGCTGTATATTTTTAAAGGTAACATATGAATACCTTTTCTGTAGGCAGATTCCTGATTATATTCCCTTCCCTCGCGACATGTTTTTCTCCTTTTGAAACTAGAAATTGTGTATCTTATATACAAAATGAGCAAAACAGTACTTGGGTTGTACCAACACCATATTTACAGAAGTGTACTCCAGTTCCACTATCCTATATATCTAAAATTCTTTCAGAACATCAATGTAGAAAAAATATCATTTGAGTGACTTGGAACTTTAAAAGTGACTTTGAAACTACCCAGCTTTGCAAAATTTTGTCAAATCAGGTATATCTGAGCTTATTATACAGGACGTTTAATACATAGATCACATGATCTTGTATTAATTCACTGGATTGACCACATTTTAAATCATGTATGCCATGTTCAAACCTATCAACAGGGGCTGTAGAGAGAAGTTTCTTGAGTAACTAGACTGACTCTTTAACTTTTAAGCAGAGGTTCATCCATGCAATATGGTACTGGAGAAGAAAAAAGCTCATGAAAACCTAGAATAAGATGTAGTCCCACTGTATCTATAAAAAAAACAAAAAACTAATAAGAGGTGTTTCCTCTCTATTATATTTTTAAAAAGGTATATATGAATACCTTTTCCATTGGCAGATCTCAGAAATATTCCCCTTGCCGCCTACATGTTAATCCTTGTAACTTTAAAAGCGACTTGGACGAAGTTTCTACTTTGAACTCTTTTTGTTAGTAGGAAGAGAGCTTCACGATCGCCTGTTATGTAGAAATGAAACTCAAATGGCAAATATGCTCATTTCTCTTTGATATTTCTTTCTTTTGGTGAGCACCTATTAAAAGAAAAAGTTCTATTTCTGGTAAATAGATACATTAAGAATGAGTTCAGCTCTCAGCTGTGAGCCATTCTACTATAGCCTAGGTGAGCACATATGTAATTGTGGCCTATGGGGGCATCAGACCAATCTAAATGCACCAAATGACATTTAGCCATGTGTCTCATAGAGGTCCTAATTCATGTCTTTCAGGAATTAAGGACACTAGGCACTTTGGTCAATGTGCTTCAGAACAAAATTAGATTGATATCTGAGAAAATTGGAAATATAATGCATACTAGAAATTGGGAATGGCGGGATGTTATCAATTATCATTGACATTTCAGTTTGATTAGTTATTGATAGCCATAGATATGGATGAAGAGCCCAATCAGCTGTATTATTCAATGCATGTTTTCTGTGATCTTCTTCTTATCTCTTCACCCTTCTTTTTATAATGACAGTTCAGGCGGGTGGCTAATCTGTATTTCCTTATGATCTCAATTTTGTCGTGTACTCCAGTTAGGTACGTGAATTTCTGTTATCTGCATGTATTATGTGGGTTTACTTATACTCTCTATTTCCTCTCCCCAAACACCAAAAATTTAGAAGGGGGGATGTGCTCGTGAGAGTAATTGGGTTACTTTCTTCATCAAAAGAAGAAAGTGGGGGATTGCTTTATCACGAGGAATGAAAATTGAGCCTAGAATTATTTTTTTCCTCTATTTTGGTGATCTGGTGATAAAATGATCTTGCAAATTGTTTTAGACGCATTTTCAAAAAGAAAAAGTCATTCTCAAAAATTATTCTAGAAATGAATGGGTATTGGGTAGCATGAGATGAGCTATGTTGTTTCCTGTGTATTTACTTCTGAAAAGAATTGCTCTAATGCAGTCCTGTAAGTCCAATTACGAATGTGCTTCCTTTGAGCTTGGTGCTTCTTGTCTCTCTTATTAAGGAGGCTTGGGAGGATTGGGTGAGTACTGGTTGCTCCTTTTCCTTCTCATGCTTTTAATTCATAAAATGCCATTTTTTGGACATTCTTAAGATAGATTAACAGACTCTTATGTTTTTCCTTTTGCATTTGACCTATTCACTTACATTTTCTTTTCTTATTCCTTTGATACTATTGCAGAAGCGTTTTCAGAATGACTTGTCAATTAACAATACTTCTATAGACGTGTTTCAAGATCAGCAATGGGTCAGTGTACCTTGGAAGAAGCTGCAAGCTGGAGATATTGTGAGAGTAAGTGTAAATGTATAAAGCAGTCATTGCAATTCTGTGCTCTCTTTTGCTTTAGGTCTTGTGGGATAGATGACCTCCTATTTTACACCCAACAAGCTATGCCGCTTTCTCGGTCAAGCTCTTTTGTTTGTGGATCTCATTAGCAACTTTTGTTTTGTCTGTATTCTGACATAAGAATTATCCTTTGTTAGCTTGTTATGTAATTTTATCTTCTGTTAGTTTGTCATTATGTTAATGGCTATTTCACATGGACCTGTGTTTGTTTTTTATTATCAATTATGTATTCAACATGGGTACAATCATGTTTTAGAAGCCTTTTTCTCTGCTTTGACTGGTCCATATGTACCAGTTTCTTAGTCGACTGACATGTTTGGAGATTGTACTTGGGTACCTAGGTAAATGGAACCACAGACGATAGCAGTTTATAAAAGACGTGTGGAGTGCACAGTTTTATTATTTGTCATTTTATTGGGAAGTGCTCAATTGTTTCCAACATATTACTTTTTCCCAACACTAACCGACTCTTTAATCTCATATTTTCAAAAGAGGTTTTACTCTGATCATAAACTCCGGAGACATATCCAACTATTTAAGGTTTAAGTCACAAAGTCATTTAGCTAGTCAAATTTTATTTAGTTAAATGCTTTAGTACGGGGTAGAGGAGAGTGGGCGTATACCAGCAAGACGAAGCAACCCTCTGCTTGCAATTTTGGAAAGAGGTTGTTTCCACTCAAACTCTTGATCTACAAGTCATCAAAGGAGAAAATCTGTATTAGGTCAAAGCTGTTGTGGATATGCTTCTTTTGCCAAAATGTGAGCTAGAACTTCATCAAAATAGAATGTGCA
This sequence comes from Capsicum baccatum var. pendulum, assembly GCA_030864225.1. NCBI lineage: Eukaryota > Viridiplantae > Streptophyta > Magnoliopsida > Solanales > Solanaceae > Capsicum > Capsicum baccatum. The sequence goes on along the minus strand of CM061560.1, from coordinate 229,873,979 downwards.
TTTGATGATGTTAGAGCTGGATGTATGGCATCAGTTCGTCGCATGCATGACCTTTTAAATGCTGGCTCTGAATGAACCCTGTTGATAGTTATAGGAACTACCAAATTATATAAATTCATATTTCTGTACATTTCTCTCTTGGTGAATTCACATGCATTGCGGAAGATGCTGATTAATTGGTACTGGCATCCTCTTAATCGCTGTTGAGAAAGATTCTAGACTGCTGATTTACCTTCCCCAAACTGGCATTATCTTTACTTCATCCATTCTTGGAGCAATGCCATGTTAAAGACCGAAAATCTGCTATTTAGTGAGATCCAAAACTACATTAAGAAATAGAGGCTGACCTACCTAATCATAAATTTAAGACTGTCTTCTCATTATATTGAATTGGTGGCACACAACTCAAGAATGCTGTTTTACACATCATTAAACAAGACATTAGATAAATACTGGAGTACTTCAGTTACGGAAGTACTGGTAAGCTCTGGTGGCTGAGAATGTTGGATCTAATCTCTAAAATTTATAATGGTCAAGTCCGTATTTTTGTGGGGTTGAATCTGAAGAGTTATAGACATACACCAATATGCCTGTCCAGCTCAGTCGGTTAGCTCCCACCTTAGAGGGATATGACTATCTGGCTGTCATTAAATTTGGTAGACCTTCTAGGATGATTACGGAGCATTTTTATTTGGAGAACACACTCCACTCCTCTCAGAAGCAAAAATTTTACTGGAAGGAATTCAAATATGCTTCTCGAAACTAGTTGCAGTATTTCAAAACAATTTTGTTTTGTGAATTATTGATAAAATCTAGGAAATACTCTTTGTTTCGGTGGAAAATATAAAGTGGTATAAGTTGGCTAGTCTTGTGCAGGTTAAGCAGGATGAGTTCTTTCCAGCAGATCTTCTATTTCTTGCCAGCACAAATCCTGACGGGGTCTGCTACATTGAGGTTGTACTTGGTCTGCATCAATATGACCTCCTTTAATTTCCTTTTGTGAAAAAAAGTTAGCTCGGTCTAGTTTATTTTGGAAAGAGTTTTTTTATACATCATAAACATATGCCCTGGTCTCTAATCTCTACCGTCTTTCTCTATTTATATATGACTTACTGCAGACCGCAAATTTGGATGGTGAAACTAATTTAAAGATCCGAAAAGCACTAGAGAAAACCTGGGATTATGTGACTCCTGATAAAGTCTCTGGATTTACAGGTTGGTCTTCTGTGCTGCTGCGGCTCAGTCTAATGTTTCTGAACAATCATGCATGTATGTGGAGTTTCTGATGTCTAAATTCTATCTTAAACTTGAGCCAACATTTTGTTGTAATTTACCGTCTGAATAGGCATGCTGAATTCCTTCAGTCTAGCTTTCTCCTATTTTCCTGCTTCCTAAGCATCAGATTAGGTAGAATCAACAACAACCATCAGAATTGGTGAAACATGGCTTTTGATGTTATCTTGATTACAGAATTTTAACAATAGTCATGGTTTACGTATAGTTACTTCTCATGTAAGTTCAGAAGATACTAGACTGGTGAGCAGTTGTTAGCATGATGTTCATATAATGATAAATTAGTCTCATGTTTAAATATATGTTACTGCAAACGAACAACTTGCAATATTTAAATTAGTATCCTTGATTATCTATGATCTCCTGCAAATGTTTATCAACAGATATGCTATTGGTATATCTTTTATAGCACATGATGGTGATCTTGTTTCGTCTTTAGTGAAATCTTGTCTATGTGATTATAATGCACGCATGGATATGCCTTTGATGGACAATATGTTTGATGTTGCGTGTTTATTTTTTCCAGGAGAAGTACAATGTGAGCAACCCAATAACTCACTATACACTTTTGCTGGAAATCTGATAAGTCAAAAGCAAACCTTGCCACTCGGTCCAAATCAACTTCTATTAAGGGTACTTGTCTTTTCCGGTTCTTTTATTTTTCTGCTTTTGTTTCTTTCTCTCTCTCTCTCTCTCTCTCTGGTTCCTAAAATATCCTGTTGTAGAAACTAGCAAGACGGAAAACTTAAGGTTTATTGTTTCTTTTTGATGGTTCTTGTTAAGATGACCCAAGGCCTTGTCTTTCCTTTATGTGGCATTACGTTGGAGTTCCTATGCTATTTTGCTATACTTCTTCTCTGATGCAGAGAAACTAAACTTATTGAATTTGGTTAGTGTTTTCCTTCTTGATATTATCTGTATTTTTTACAGGGCTGCAGCCTGAGAAACACACAGTATGTTGTTGGGGCTGTTATTTTCACAGGCCATGAAACAAAGGTATCAATTCTGTATCTTTATTTATAAGCTACCACACACCCATGCACGCTATCTATCTCTTCTCTCCTCTCCCTCTTTTATTTTCTTTTTTTCTTGGGAGCACAGGTTCATTTTGTTGGCCATATTTCAAAAATAATTTAAAGAAGTAGGTTACTCATCCATTAACTAGTCCAGTAACAATTCCTCCTTTTAGTCTATTCATGGATATGTTTATTTAAAGATTTTGGAACATCCTGTCTTTGACAAATATTCAATTGGGTTATATTTATCGCTTTGCTTCGTGACTTTAGTTTTCCTTTGCTTAGGTTTGTACTTTTGGTAAATCTTCAACTGCGTTTTCACTACAGGTTATGATGAATTCCATGAAGATTCCTTCCAAGAGAAGCTCTTTGGAGAAGAAACTTGATAAGCTTATTCTAACTCTTTTTACTGTTCTCTTCTGCATGTGTCTATTGGGAGCTATTGGCAGGTTCGATTAGTTTGTACATCATTTTAGAACACTGCTTTTTATTCGTATCAGTGTTGAAAAGGTTGCTTGGATATTTGCAGTGGTATCTTCATAAATAAGAAATATTTTTATTTACGGTTTGAAAGCAGCTCAGACGCACAATCCAATCCTGACAATAGATTTGTGGTAACTATTAGATTCTCTTGACTTGTTGACCTTCTCAGTGTTTCCTCTTGTCTTTTCTTAGTATTTGTTTCTAATTACTCTTTATGTTTGTGCTCAGGTTGCTGCTTTGACCATGTTCACCTTAATCACTCTCTATTCACCGATTATTCCCATCTCTCTCTATGTCTCTGTTGAGGTGGATCTTATTGCAGTTTTTGTTGTTGTGATATGCATAATTTTAATTTGAACCATCTTTTCTCTTTTTCTTATCTTTTCTCTGGTTTTCACTTACAGATGGTTAAGTTTATTCAATCCACAAAGTTTATCAACAATGACTTACACATGTACCATGCTGAGAGTAACACCCCTGCACAGGCTAGAACATCTAATTTGAACGAGGAACTTGGGCAGGTAATTTTGAGTCGGTGACTAGTATGGTGAAATTAATTTGCTTGCAATGCAATGTGTCCTTGTTTACCCTTGGCTCTAATTTATGCTGTGAATTTAACTGTCAATCTGTGAATCTTTGATCATTGATCTCTATGGGTAGGTGGAATACATATTTTCTGACAAAACTGGAACTCTTACGAGGAACTTGATGGAGTTCTTTAAGTGTTCCATTGGAGGAGAGACATATGGAAATGGTGTTACTGAAATTGAGATGGGAACTGCCCAAAGAAGTGGAATGAGAGTTGAGGTAAATGGCCTTTAAGTTAGGGATATAAAAGGATTCATGGCGTTGCATTGCACTGATTCAGAGAATTTGTAGGTTCAAAAATCATCAAACGAGGCACGAGAAAAAGGTTTCAATTTTGATGATGCTCGGCTGATGCGAGGTGCCTGGAGGAATGAACCTAATGCTGATTCATGCAAGGTATATTATTTAAGTATCAGAATTTTTTTTTTTTCAAAATATTATTGAAGTATCATGGTGGAATAAAACCATGAAAATCAGTTGGTGTGTGCCCTATTGTCTGTTTGAACAATGAAATATCATTAACTTTCTGTTTCAAAATAAAAGACCAGATAGTGAGCGGTATTGACTTCTGCTCTCTTACTCCCTTTGTCTTAAACTCAATGTCCATCTTTCCCGCATTATCAAGAGAAGACTTGATAATCATTGTTGTTTCCTTTTATATGGGGAACAAGTTGGGGCCATATATTAATAAAAAATGGTGAACATTTAGATAAACAACTTTTGTATATGGCTTTTGGGGGAATGTAAGACTCGCTTAGTAACTTTTGCTTGTGACTCCATTCACATTAGAGCTGATATGGTTGCAAACTTTCACAAAAATGCAGTCTGATTTCTTCTTTAGTGCGCACAGACCTCTAACCTAACAATGACCAAGGTTGTTTGTTCAGGAATTTTTCAGATGCCTTGCAATATGTCATACAGTGCTTCCTGAAGGTGAAGAGACCCCAGAAAAAATACGATATCAGGCAGCGTCTCCTGATGAAGCTGCTTTGGTTGCTGCAGCAAAGAACTTCGGATTCTTCTTTTACAAGTGCGTGGAACTTATAATTTTAGTTAGCTCTTTCAGAAAGATAAAGTAGAATTTCTGCTACATTTATGCTGCTGGAAGTGATACAATTTCATTGTGAATCTGTTAAAAAGTGAATATATGTGGGATCCTAGGAGGGTACTAACATAAACTATTTGGCTGGAAGACTTAACGATACTGTTTTCTTCAAGTCTAAGTGGTGAAACCAATCAACATTTCATGGGAGTTTGCATGTAAATTTGTGCTTTTAAATCTTATTCTTAATTTCTTCAAGCATGGAAAGAAGAGATTCAAATTGAAAGTGAAATTCTGTTTCTGGTGCTAACTGTTACTAACATTTACAGATTCTTAACAGAATATTCTGTTACACTTACTATAAGTCCAAGAATAGTCCAGGTTAGATAAGGATAATAATCACCATTTTGGTAGGTGGTTGACTTGTTTGCATTGGGGGTAGGAGATTTTATGTATAGAGTGAACGGAGAATTGAGAAATCTAGCGATGACATGAACTAAATTATTGTCATTTATTTTCTTGAGGTGTCAACTTTTTAATTGCATGCTATTTTCTAGGTGTAGGATTAGGTAGGAAAAAGTATATTACTGGTTGTCTGGTATTTTATTGATTGAAAGAGTAATTCTCTGGTAGATCAGTTAGTAGAAAGGCATTGTCTGCTAATACATAGTTCAGATATCAAATTATGGAAAGAGTTAAGGTTGGTATGTTGTTGTTGTTGTTGTAGTTAAGGTTGCTTATTTTGTGTCATTGTTTCTCTGCTTGCTTTTCTATTTATTTCTGGTCCGCTGTTAATTTTACAGTCTTACAGGCGTACTCCAACATTGATTTATGTGCGTGAATCACATGTTGAGAAGATGGGACAGATTCAAGATATTCCCTACGAGATTCTGAATGTCCTTGAATTCAACAGGTGTTTGGACTTTCTCACTATGTTCATTATCTGCGTGATGGTATGAGGTTTGACTGTTATCCTTATTTTTCTATTCAGTACGAGAAAGCGTCAGTCTGTTGTATGTCGCTATCCTGATGGCAGATTGGTACTCTATTGCAAGGTAAGCACTTACAAAGAAGGATATTTTACCTGGATTACTTGTATACAATATCATAGAACCTTCGTTTGACAGGGTGCAGACAATGTTATTTATGAGAGGTTGCGTGATGGAGAAAGTGATTTGAAGAAAAAGACTAGGGAGCACTTGGAACACTTTGGTGCTGCTGGACTTCGTACACTTTGCTTGGCCTATAGAGATCTAAACCCTGATGTGTATGAAAGTTGGAATGAAAAATTCATTCAAGCAAAATCTTCTCTAAGAGAGCGAGAGAAGAAACTAGATGAGGTGCGTATCTGTAGTTCACACTGCTGTTATATTTTCCTTATATTGCCTTATCAAAAGAAAACACTGCTGTTATATTTTCCAGATTTGTTACATTTTGGAGGAGACTTTATGTAATGATTAGTGTTTTGAAAAAAGAACTTTACGTAATGATTGTTAATCGTTGTTTGGCACAGTTAAATTCTTCTTTTCTTGAGAATCTGCTAGTTCCTTTTGGCAAGGGTTGTTGGGTTCAGCATGCAGTCTAGATTATCAAAAGTTCCCTTCGTTGTTATCCTTTCGGCTGAAGGTGCCAGACGCAGGTTCCAAAATTATCTTCAAAGTATAGTTTGATGTATTCCAGAGAATGGATGATGTAAATGAAACTTCATTAATAGCTTATTAGTAACCCGTGCAGCTTGTGAGGTGTGAGTTAGGTGCACGTCATGGGTTCGAACCATGCTGCTGACAAAAGCTTGGTATTTAAGTGGAGAAGGGTAGAGGGGTGGGCCCATTATCTGCCAAGATTCAAACTGTGCGCCAGCGACCCTTGGGGATTTCTCGATTATTAAAAAAAAGAAGCTTATTGGTAACAGTTCATAGACCATAGTAGATTTCAAGGTTTTTCTTTTTTTTTTTTTTTTTGGTGAAAGGTAACATTCTATATATTAATAGGTAATACTTTACCAACTGTATAGTCTCCCAAATAGACAATTGCAGATAGGAAGCTTTCTACCAATGTTCCTTTTACATGTTCAAAACCTCAAAAATATCTTAAGTAGATTTCAAGTATTGTTGCCTACTGTTAACAGCTGTTACAAAATTCTTACATCTTAAGAATATAATGGATGGAGTTTGTATATTAAGAGATACATTTTGATGATTTATTAATGATGCCAGTTCTTATCACTATGTACTTAAGCTGGCTATCTAGGGATGTGGTGGGATGGTTGAGACTTCTTTACCCTTAAACAGAGGTCTTGGGTTCTAGCCTTGAGAGTGGAAAACTTCCTGGTATGAATCACTTTACCCCCTTAGTGGTCCTACTCAGTATTAGTCTGGATTAGTTGGATGGTGGGCTTTAGACACTAGCTGGTTAAGCAAAAAAAAAAAGAATTAGTTGGCCAGTAGGCTTTGGATACCAAACGGTTAATACACGAAAAGAGAATGTACTGTAGCTTCGAGCTCTTTTCTCTCTTTCCTCTCTTTTTTCATTAAAGAAGGTATGATATGCTTGTAGCACCAAGTTAGTGTAGCTTTGCTGAAATGTACAAGCTGGAAAAGAGCATCTGTTGTAGAAATGGAGGGAGCTGATAAAATCTAACACTCATCTACGTTGTTCACATTTTGAATATCAAACCAAAAAGGAACGAGAGAGGAGTATTTCGGTTGATGCACCGAGGAGCTTCTTCCTTCAAAGAATCTGTTGTTTCTTGCTTTCCGTAACATGCACAGAATGCACAAAGTTATAGCCATAAGTTCCTCTCATTCTTCTGGATCTTTATTCCTTCCAGCACCAAAGAACATGTTTTAACTCCTTTGGTCCATCTTAAGATGAACAGACACTAGGTTCCACAGAAACTGAGCAATGAATAAAAAAGATGGCTTACTGAATCTGTCTCCCTTTCACGCAATAACACCTTTTGCACAGAGAGATAATCCTTCTTATTAGTTTTCCAGATAGCCTTTCATGGCCAGTCTACTGTTAGTGTAGCATTTAGTGTCCTTGTAGCCAGACTACACCTTTGTTCTCTCAGAGAGTCTTTTCTTCAGCCACCCAGTTTAATTTCTCCACTCCCTAGAGCTCTTCTTTTACTATTCTTCATCCAAAATTTACTGGTGGTTAAAATTAAAGTGCTTCTTCACATGTCATTTTTTTCTAAGTGTGTAGCTTTACACAGGTGTCAGAACTGATAGAAAAGGATCTTGTCTTGATTGGATGCACTGCTATAGAAGACAAGCTTCAAGAAGGTGTACCTGCCTGCATAGAGACTCTTTCAAGGGCTGGAATTAAGATTTGGGTGCTTACTGGGGATAAACTAGAAACAGCAATAAACATTGCTTATGGTGGGTATAAGTAATAGGCAGACTATGATTTGTTGATATTTACTTTCAATTTGCTATCTTGTCCTGATTCACTTGTGTATTGCAGCATGTAATTTGATCAACAACAACATGAAACAATTTGTTATTAGCTCAGAAACTGATGAAATCAGAGAAGTGGAAGATAGAGTGAGCAGCATTTCTTGATTCTCTTGTTTGTCAGTTGGCAAATCCACTAACATTTAACAATTACCGTGAATTTTTACAAGGGTGACCAAGTGGAGCTTGCTCGTTTTATGAAAGATACAGTCAAGAATGAGCTCAGGAGATGTTATGAAGAAGCACAAGAGCATCTCCGTTTGCCATCTGGACCAAAGTTAGCTCTAGTAATTGATGGGAAGGTCTTAATGTACGCCTTAGACCCAAGTCTCCGTGTAATGTTGTTGAATTTGAGCTTGAATTGCAGTGCAGTGGTTTGCTGTCGCGTTTCTCCTTTACAGAAAGCTCAGGTGAGGTCCTTAGGCCACTTTGGAAATTGTCAACTGGGTTGTGGTTTCTTCGTGTTGAAACATGTTTCTTAGCTATAAACATGGATGCAGTCATCAAATCTGTTCCTATCTCACACTATCACTTTTTAATAACTTTGGCATATTTGTATTTCTTGAAATGCTCTTTTGGGGTTCACATTTCACTATCAACAGTTTGATTTGTTCAAGAGTCGCCATTACAGTTGAGTTTTGGTGATATTCTTGAAGTTAAAAATATAAAACATTGTAATGTTCGTGAAGTTAGGATGAGCTTTTTGATTGTCAAAGCTTGTAGGCGGGAGATATTTAGCGACTTCCTGTTTGCTTTCAGGTAACCAGCTTGGTTAGGAAGGGGGCACAGAGAATTACTCTTAGTATTGGTGATGGGGCTAATGATGTGAGTATGATTCAAGCTGCTCATGTTGGTGTCGGAATAAGTGGACAGGAGGGAATGCAGGCCGTGATGTCTAGTGATTTTGCAATAGCTCAGTTCCGCTTTCTCACCGATTTATTGCTTGTCCATGGACGCTGGTCATATCTTAGAATATGCAAGGTTTACCTTCATCTGGTCTTCTGTCTGCAAACTTTTATGCTGCGCACTGGTAGTTATGTGATCTGGAAGTTTTATATGCAGGTGGTGACATATTTCTTTTACAAGAATCTGATGTTTACACTGACTCAGTTTTGGTTTACCTTTCGCACTGGGTTCTCTGGTCAAAGGTTCTATGATGATTGGTTCCAGTCTCTCTACAATGTGATCTTCACAGCACTTCCTGTGATTATTCTTGGGCTTTTTGAGAAGGTATCTGATTTTTTTAAAAGTTTTTTCTCAGCTTTAGGGATGTACGTTAGTGATGACTCTTTCTCTAACTACGATGTTGTTTATACACATTTATTGTGCATTTAGGATGTCAGTGCATCTCTCTCAAAGAAATATCCTGAGTTATACAGGGAAGGAATTAGAAATACATTCTTCAAATGGAGAGTTGTGGCTACCTGGGCTTTTTTTGCAGTATATCAATCATTAGTCTTGTATAGTTTTGTAACTGCTTCGAGTACGAAGGGCATAAATTCATCTGGCAAGATGTTTGGCGTATGGGATGTCAGTACAATGGCCTGCACCTGTGTTGTTATTACTGTCAATTTGCGTCTCCTTATGATGTGCAACACAATTACAAGATGGCATCACATTAGTGTTGGAGGGAGCATATTATTATGGTTCATTTTTGTCTTTATCTACTCGGGTATCCACTTAAACAAACAACAGGTGAGTTTCCGTACATTTTTGATATGTTCCTAAGATCAATTATTCACTTTCTAACGTGTTGGTTTTGTTCACCACAGGAGGGTATCTACTTTGTCATCTTTGTCCTGATGAGCACTCTTTATTTCTACCTCGCGCTGCTGCTTCTACCAGTTGCTGCACTTTTTGTTGACTTCCTATATCAGGGGTAAGTCTCTGGAGTAAATTTTCTTAAACTGCTTGGATCAATATTATGTATTACATTGCAGTATAGCACATATTGCTAGATTGTTCTTTTACTTCAACTCTCTTTCAAATTCACAAGTAGGCTGCCTCTCAAGGTTATATCACTGTCTAAATAAGAATATGTGAATGTGAATTCACAACGTAGTGACTAGCTGAGATATCTGAAAGCAATTGCTTCCCACCGGAGTACCTGTCTACATATAATTAATGCCAGCACAGTTGCTTAAAATTATGTGCCATAAAGAGTCATTTTTATGTCCTTACCAATTTTATTTTCATTTCATTTTTCACATGAAAACTCATTTGTACGACCAATTTTTGTTGTTTCTTCCCTTTAGCGTTCTTATGCCTCAAAGAGTCTCTTATTCTGTTTTGCTGATCGTGATTCTATGACAACTGCACCAAACTTCTTGACCTTAATATGGCTTTTAAGGAATGAGCAGCAGATGACAGTTAACTGATGCAATGTCTATAATTTCTTCTCACTCGCATTGCCAACGTAGATCTACCTTCTTTTGTTTGTTCTGCTCTATGCTGCAAGGATCATGGCACAGCAAGTCCTTAGGCAGCACAGCCTACTTGATACATTTAAAATAAACCTTTTCTAGTCTAATTTCTATTTCAAACGGGAAGGACATGTGGAGTCGAATTATACCTACATGGTGGAAGCTTGGAACTCACCTGGTGAACACTTAAGTAGCTCAATGTTAACAGTGCTAGTTGCTTCATTTCAGGGCACAAAGATGGTTTTGGCCATATGATTATCAGATTATTCAGGAAATTCACAAGCACGAGATTGATGATAGCAGGATTGGTTTATTGGAGATGAGTAACGAGCTTTCTCCAGCTGAAGCAAGGAGATATGCCATAATGCAACTGCCTGGACAGAAATCTAAACATACTGGTTTCGCCTTTGATTCACCCGGCTATGAGTCATTTTTTGCATCTCAGGCTGGTGTCTTGGCACCTCAAAAGGCGTGGGATGTGGCCCGGAGAGCAAGCATGATGAGAACACGGCCAAAAGCACCTAAAAAGAGCTGAGTTGCTGAAATTTTGTACAAATTTTTTTCTTTAACCTTGTGCTCTATTACCTAGAATTATCTGTGTACGTATTCTTTCACCTCACGTTGTTAATTCTTCAGTTATAGTTGCTAGTTGGGTTAGTGAAATTGTAGCAAAATCAGCTGAGAAGAAAACGATAGAAAATTGTACATTATTTAATGTAACCATCCCCAAACACACTCAGCAACTTCATCTTGTATCTATTTATCTACTGATAGTTCTGATATTGTATTTTTTATGCAACATTATTCATAGAGTAATAGATTACTTGAGATGCAGGAAGTTTGACAGTCGAACAATATTAAATGCTTCACAAGCAGATGGATCAAAAGTGCACAATCGATCAATTTCAGGGACCAAAAGTGCGAATTTTCGGACAAAACTATTATTAATAAAACATTAAGGACCTGCAACCTATTCCTTTTCGAATTAGATGACCCTTTAGTCTTGACACACTCTTTAAGAAAATCAATAATTAGAAGTGTTTTTTTAATCTTTTTGGCATTGTAAAATTCAATAATCAATTAAACATGAAAACTTGGTACAATTATTTCAATTTATACATGCTACTCTTGAAAAGAGAAGAAAAAAAATAAAGTTTAATATTTAAAGTTAGTATTGAAAATATAAAATTGTTACTTACAATAATTTTAAAAAATGTGGTCATATTTAATATTATCAAGAACAGAATGAATTTTTTTTTGTGTAAAATAGTCTTTATTTTAATGGAATAGAAAAAATATGTGTAAAATAATTTTGATTTTATAATTTAGACAAATAAATTAAAATAAATATTTTAAAAAGAGGATCAACTAAAAGGAATATTTACTCAAACTTCAAACTTAATATCATCAAAATTGTAATAGAAATGAAAAAAAATCAAATACATCCCAACGAGTAAATCCAATACTCCTCGAAACTATAGATACCAATAATCTTATTCGCAAGCCCCAAGATATCAATTCCTCTCAGCATCTGCTCCTTGAAATCATATACTTCCTCCGTCTTATTTTATCCGTCTCAAATTGAGATGACATAACTATTAAAAAAATAATAATTGGTAATATAATTTATCATTTTGTCCCTCTTAATTGTGTCATGTTGTTAGTTCCAATATTGATGGATGACTATTACCAAAGCATCATCTGTATTTTTAATGATGTACTACACCATGATACTCCTCTTTAAAATATTTTTCAAGAATGCTAATAATGAGGAGTAATCAATTACATTAAGGTGTATGAGAAAAAAAATTATTTTGTCTTGATAAGTAGAAAAAGACAAATAAAATGAGATAACAAATTAAGAAACTTGGAACGAGTAAAATGGGACGGAGGGAGTAATAAAATCAGTTTTTCCGAGACATGAATTATTAAAATCTTCTTGTGTCGTCACGAGAATTTGTATAACAAAAGCGTGATGATGAATGTACCATATGTATTGATACCACTTGATCTTGTAGTTGTATGGGAGGATGCTGCACCCATTCTTCTGTTTCAGCACTTTGTAACATCCAAACTTGTATCTGACTAAAAGCATTTGACGAAATGGCTGCTAATTTGCCATCAATTTCTATCAAGTTAAAAAACAATTCTATGTCAAACTTGTATACTGTATCGTCCCAATTGTCTCTTAGTGAAATAGTTCTGATTTCTTCAGTCGTAACATTAAACTCTGCTATCTTGATTTTTGAGCCGTTCAAGTAATAACCAACAAAAAAAATAGATAAGTTCATCGATGTAAATCGATTCTGGCGTCAATGGGTAAAAATAAGGTAGGGTTTTAATTAATTTGAGAAAGTTTGTCCTATGGTCCGAACGACATATTATAGAGCAGCTATGATGGAGGTTAACAAAGAATCTATTATTAGAATATTAGATAATCCGAAAACACATTTGAAGCACATTAAAGATTTGATAGATAGTCTAGAGAATATATCAAAAAATAATATACTGAGGAATTCAGAATTTCTTATGGCATTAGTCTTAATTTTCTTCACTAATCCCATGAGAAAACCTCTAATATGTTCTGCTAGGTTTTGTTTTTCTTCCCTTTTGAAACTTTCGTGTATGTATCAATTTTTTCATCCACTTAAATAAGAATTTGAGACACCTGCTATTTAAAATTTTCAAAATGGGATCTATTACCCTCTTAAATAATTTTAAAGTATTATATATCTCTCTTTTCAGCTAACACCAGTTATACCAACAATGTGTATCACATGCCAATCATCATTTGACACATGTCAAATTAATTTTTTTTTTTTTTTTTAGAAATTATAGTCATATGTTTTTAAATAATTCCTTTTCTTTTTCTTTATTTCTTTTCTTCCTTTCTTCTTTGCATTTTTCGTTGAAGTTCTTTGCCATAGCCATTCAACTTCGCCGTTGTTGCTGCAACAGTCACCAATTCCACTATAAGGTGACCAAATAGTTGCCAAACTATCACTAACTAGTTTATGAATATCAAATCCATCTTAATCGAAATCTAAATGCTCAAACTACCACCAAATTAAAATTTGAAATTTGTATCAACATCTTTTCTAATAAAAAATTTATTTTTCATATTGAATATTTCACGACATCACCACTCTCGATCTCCATTTCAGGAGAAAAAATAGCTACTGAAACCATTTAATCTTCCTTAGAAAAAAGAAAGAAAAAAATTAATATTTTTTTTTTTTTGAAAATATCATCAAAAATTGATTCAATAGAACCAAAATAAAATATGAAAATCATCCTTTATAATTTTGAGCGAATAATTGCAGAACCTTCGTGCCTAATCTTTCTCCATCACCATTATTAAACTCATAAAATAACCTGATAGGAGAAAGAAAAAAGTGAAGAAAAGAATTATGAATATGGAAGAAATTTAGAGGTGCATAAAGATTTGAACTAGCAAAAAGAATGATGGTAGGAATGATAAGAAAAAAGAAAAAAAATAAAGTAAAATACAAATAAAATAAAAAGTGTTATCAAAATATAAAGAAAGAACAAGAAGAATAAATAGAGTGAGGATGAGAGATCATAAGATTGAGAATATAATAAACAAAATCCCTCTATTTATAGGGGAAAATACTCCTAGTTTCTCTCTAAAAGATAGATATTTCATATCCTAATAGATATCAACTAGATCTTGATAAATCTTATTAGATTTTGATAGATCTTATCTATATAGACATTCACTATAATGTAAATACATTTATAACACTCCCCCTTGAATGTCTAATTGATAAATTATGTGCATCGTTAAAACCTTACTAGAAAAAATTCAGTGAAAAAAAAATCTAGTGAAGGAAAAAGAGTACACATTTCTAACAATACGTATATATGCTGCCTCATTAAAAACCTTACAAGGAAAACCCAGTGGGACAAAACCTCGTAAGGAAAAAAGAGTACAACACGTAGTAACTTCCGCTAATGAGAACATCCTTGAATCTTTGCATCCCGATTCTTTTGTAGCTCATGTATGTAGAAAAACTTTGATGAAGTGTGCTTCGTTCTATCTCCTTTTATGAATCCTCCATTAAGATGTGCTATACTTGCTGCATTATCTCTGTATAAAATTGTGGGTACATTATCGCATTTCAAACCACATTTTTCTTGAATGAGATGTATCATGAACCTCAACCATAAACAATCTCAGCTTGCTTCATGACTAGCTATTATCTCAGCATGATTCGATGAAGTGTCTACGATAGATTGCTTTGTATATCTCCAAGATATGACAGTATCTCCATATGTGAACAAATTGCATGTTTGAGATCGAGATTTATGGGGTTAAATAAATACCCAACATCAGCATAATCAACAAGATCGGGACTGCAATATTTAGAATAAAATAAGATCATATGTTTGATCCCATTTCGATGTCTCCTAGTAGGAACAGAATTATACATTGATAACAAATTAATAAAAAAAGTCTATATCAGGCCTTATAGTATTTGCAAGATACATTAGTACATCAATTGTACTAAGCTATGGTACTTTATAGCCAATCCCAATTGGTATATTTCCCATGTCAGCAAATAATCTATTGCTTTGAAAACTCTCCAAGAGTTCCAATGATTTTCAAGTTAAAAACTTATGCAATATAAGTATTATAAATAAGTTTCCCAGAAACTTTTATATGCTTCAAACATTTTGAATCCTTACAAAGTTTCATATAAATTTTGTCAAGTGACAATATTCAACATTTCACATGTGACATCGTCAAGTATTTGGATTGCAAATCAAATAAGTTTTATACTTATCAAGATGCATCCTTTCATGTCACTTGATAAATATTTCTATGTCAGCATGCTTAAATAAACGTAGAATTCAGATCCTCATAATATTTTACAATATTGCGCCAATATTGTATCAATGATATCGTCGACAATTTCACATTTTATATCGGTTCACAGTGTGACATAGCATTTTGAGATCTCATCACTTCATTATTTTCAGGTACCTGAACCTCTCATAATGTTTCATGAAGTGTTATGTCATAGGCTCTTCAAAAGAACATTGCCTTTTTAATATAATTATTTTCTCCTTATTTTTCAACGATTATTTTATTTGGAACCGATTAGTCTACCACGCTTCATGTATGTGTAAATTTTGCCCTTTAAGAACACAAAATAAGAGCACTTGCAGCTTAAATATGAGGTGCTTTTGACATTTGACTTGAATTATCTTTTGAATGAGTATCTGGTGATAATTCCTAATATATTTCATAGCCTCTTGTAATCTCCCCTTTATGTTAGAAAAACCAACATACATCCTCCACTTCTTTGAGGAATCCATCTTTGTGCATCATGATATATTCATTAATCGTATACCGCACATCAACTATTAGATGTAATAGTTGGTTCATGACCTTAAACCAATTGAGAGGAAAGAAATAATCATAATTTATTGGTCTAATGCATACAAGTGCTATTGTATGCAACATATCATATTTTAGACCAACACATGAAGCTTTGTTCTCATTAGAAATGGTTTAAATATTTATCAAAGGCATTCAATGCCAAACCATCATCATCAAGATGAATTGTCTTGATTACACAATCTGACAGTTATGCTCTCAACTCAATTTTATTGAGCAAGCAACTTTATGAATGTCAAACTGCAGGTTTACAATGAATGTACATGTGATCATCTTATTGATGCATCTTTTCAAGATATCACATAATAGGTCAACGGGCCCATATTCACCTATTATACTTTCCAAATTTAAGGGATTGAATCTCAACATTAGTTGGTCCAACCAACTTATCATGAGAACAAACAGCATTAAAAGTAATGAAGAATCAGTATGCACATCTTTGGGATGTCGCAATCATTCATGTCAATTTATGAACTTTTATTCTAGCAAACTCCAAGTTTATCATGATATGTACCTTTTACTTTAGTAAATTTCAGTTTACTATTACATGAATAAATTTCAGATTTACTACTTTAGAAATATATTTCAAAATAACTCTTCTCAGTTATTCAGCCTCTTTCGAAGGTGAGTTATGATACCATCATAATCACGTGCACATTTTCATTAATAAGCTTCTCATTCCCCAGGAATGAAATATAACCGTGCCTTTAGCCTATCAAATTATGATAGCTTATAACCCTTTTCATAATATTGCTACTTCAGGAGCAAATCGAGGCATACATATAATGTTGAGAATTTTTCCCTAACATATCTTAGAGAGTATATCCTATTTTGCTGCCACATTCACTTTAAGAATGAATCAAATTGTCATCTTTCAGACTCATATATTGCTACCACATTTACTTCATGGAATGGAGCATATTCAATGGACAAGTTTCATGATTTTTTACCAAATACATATTATTTTTGCCTTAGCCATCATAATATCATTAATATGGTGCATTTAGATTCAAACTCAACGTATTATCCATATAAAGGCGTCTTAGGTATAAATCAATGGGGTTTGAATCCAACATCTTATTTTCATGGTGCATGCATTCATATCGTTCTTTTGGGAGGATGACCATCTTCAAATGGTAAAATCTTTATTTTAGGCCATTCCACAAAATAGGTGGATCCTTAGTAGTAAGGTATTCAATTTTTAAAATTTCGTTAAGATGATGCCGTAAGAAAATCATAGCCTTAGCACGATTTTGATTAGATGCTGTATTTTCTTTCTTTATGGTGTCTCCAAGACCCATAACATCTAATTGGATCTCATCATTCAACACTCATGAAAGATAGTTCTTGCTCGAGGCAACGAACTCAGATTTATTAAGATTATTAACAATATGAAAAGAAAGAAATAATACCTTAGCCTTCAAATTTAAGGCGACAGAGTCTCGTGCTGATAACATGTTATGAAATATAAATTAAGAGCAAGAAGAATAAATAGAGAGAAGAGGAGAGACTTCTTTATTTCTCTTGAGGATGAGATATCATAAGATTGAGAATACAATGAACAAAATTCCTCTATTTATAGGGAAATATACTCCTAGTTTCTCTCTAAAAGATAGATATTTTATATCCTAGTAGATATCGACTAGATCTTGATAGATCTTATTAGATTTTGATAGATATTATCTATATATACATTCACTATAATGTAAATAGATTTATAACAAAAGTTACTATTTTGAATAAATGAAAGTAAAAAACACACTCTACGCCACGTGGGAGCAAAAAGTAAAATTTTTTCAGTCTTAAGCTCATCTCATGCTATCATAGAGAGTATAATCCACTCTTCACACCACGTGGACCTATAATGGGGTAATAAATTCACTATGAACAAAAACAAGAGGATTATTATACCTTTGTAAAGTTTAAGTGTCTTTTTCGAAAAAAATGTACTAGTTTGATGGAGACTTTATGTATTTTCTCTAAGAATTTTTTTGGAAAAATTACACAAATCCACACTTTAACTTATTACTAATACTTAAAATTTCGATTCTTTAAACCAATTACATAAATCCCTGATTTCTTTTTTAAAAGGTCCCCTCCTTATTTCTCCCATCCACCAATCACTCGTTTCCGTCGATACTGATCAAATAATTCACGGATTATTTCTTCTTTCTTAAATGCCAGAAATAGTTTTGTTTGATGAATTTTCAACAGTACAAGTGAGATTGACGGTTAATTGATAAATCGAGGGGTATGTGTGGGCAATCGCCATTGGACTCACCGTTGCTCTTGTTGCCATCTCTACCAAATTCTTCTCTTCCCATGTCACAAAAAATTACATTCATTTTAACCTTCTTTACCTCTTTTTGGTGTCTATTTGGTGTCTCGTTGGAGAGAGTTTACTAGAGAAGTGGGCCTGAGACAACGACAAAGGAAGTTGGGGGTGGAGTACGAAGGGAGTTTGAAAATTCATCAATGCAGGTTGAAGATGATGATGTTAATAAAGATAAATAAGAATGTTATATTTTTTAAGAGAGTTTGAAGATACATAAAAATGATGTATCTGATAGAAAAGAATAAAAAAATATATTTGTATCTTACTGAATATTAGGTTACAGATACATAAGAAAGACATGTTTGGTTGAAAACCTACAAAAATCGTGTATCAGAATTTTTTTTGTGCTACTGATACATATGACATATGTATCTGAATATATCTCTGTTACATTAATACATAAGAGTTATATATCGTTACTTAATGTATCATATGGTGATGTATAACGAGTCTTAACTATGTATTACGACAATGCATGAAAAATTAAAATTTTACGTAATATAATCAAAATTTTATGTAATTAGATACCAAACTGTTGGGATTTATGAAAATTGCCCAATTTTTTTCGTATATAATACTTTTTCTTCTTCTTTTCCTTCTAGGGTTTTATTATTTTTATTTACCACGCCAGAACAAAACGTTCAAAAATAGAACTTAATTTAAAATAACAACAAAAAGTCCTACACCTAGTATAAAAATAGTTTTTCACTTAGTATAAAAATAGTTTTGTCTATCTTTAGTTGTTTCGTTTGTACTTTGCAGACCTTTTAAGAAATACTTATAATTGACATATATTGTAAATAAGTTATTTGTGGATGTTCACATACTATACTACACATACTATTGTAGCATGTAAAGAAGTTATTTCTTTTTTGGATATCATTCACATACTACACTAATTACACATACTATTGCCTATAAAAGGCATTTCATACTACATTGTAAAAACACACCAAAAGAAAAATAAAATCATATTCTTATATCTATACATCTCTCTCTCCTTTCTTTTATTTTAGTTTATTATAGTGTATTTATTCTCAACATGTTATCAACACGAGATCCCTTATAAGATATGTATTTATTATGTAATTATTTATTTTCAGATTCTAAACACACACACACAAAAATATAAATATAAATTGCTAAGGAAAATCAACTTTTGATAATAATCTATTTTGAAAATATCATTATATCTAACTTATTAATCTTTTTATGATAGTTTCACTATGTCAAGTTTATCGAAACTTGAGTTTGTGGCACTGGATATTACCAGAAAGAATTATTTATCATGGGTCCTTGATGCTGAAATTCACCTTGACGCTAGAGGTCTTAGAGATACTATTAAACAAGAAAATAATGCATCTAGTCAAGATACGGCAAAAACTATGATTTTTCTTCGTCATCACCTCCACGAAGCTGAATATTTAATTGTGAAAGATCCACTCGAATTATGGACCAACTTGAAGGACCGATATCACCACCTAAAATTGACGCTATTACCAAAAGCTAAACATGACTGAATACACCTTCAGTTTCAAGATTTTAAAACCGTAGTTGAGTATAATTTTGCTATTCATAAAGTAAGTTCAATATTAAGATTATGTGGAGAAACCATCACTGATGAGGACTTACTAGAGAAATTTTTTTTTGCTTTTCATGCTTCTAATGTATTGCTACAACAGCAATATCGTGAAAAAAGATTTAAGAAATATTCTGAATTGATTACATGCCTACTTGTGGCAGAGCAGAATAATACTTTGTTAATGAAAAATCATAAAGCTCGTCCCACTTGATCTGCTCCATTCCCTGAAGTGAATGTTGTAGCAACACATGATCAGCCTGAAATAAGGTAAAATTATTATCGCGGTCGTGGTCGAGGCCATGATCATGGATGTGGGCGAAAACGTGGAAGAGGATGAAATAATTTTCATCATAATGGTGAAAATAAATAAGAGAATAATAAAGGTTCTCAAAATAATCCTTCAAAGGATAAAGTTAATATTTGTCATCGATGTGGTATGAAAGGACATTGGGCACGTGCTTGTCGTACGCCTGATTATTTTGTCAAACTTTATCAAGATTCCCTTAAAAGATAAGAAAATGATGTGGAAGCGCACTTGACCTTTCAAGGTGATAATGATGAAGCAGCCCCATCAAATATATATAATGATAATAAGGCAAACCCTGCTTACAAAAATGATGACTTTAAAGGACTCTCAGATATTACTCATTTGAGAGCTGAAGATTTCTGTGAGGATATTGATTGAATAATTGATCACCTTTTTGAAGAATAAATTATAAAGAAAGTTATTGTTTTCTTTTGTTTGCAATTATATTTTTTTGTTTTATTAAAGTACTGCGTATTTGTAATTTCTAAATTTCTAATGCAATTTCTTATGTTAGTTTTTCAAATTTCTTATATTATGCTTTTTTTTGAAGAATATGAAAATTCTTCAATTACCAGTTGGATCTATAATCAGTTATGATGATATATGTCTTATAGATTGTGCTACCACATATACTACTTTAAAAGATAAAAAATATTTCTCTTTTTTGGTGATGAAAGAAGCCAATGTCAATACTATATCTGGTAGTACAAGATTAATTGAAGGCTCCGAAAAAGCTAACTTATTACTTTTCAGAGGAACAAATTTGATAATTGATGAAGCATTATATTGTAGTAAGTCTCAAAGAAATTTATTAAGTTTCAAAGACATTCGCCAAAATGACTATCATATTGAGACTACAAATGATGAAAAGATTGAATATCTTTATATTACTACAATAATATCAGGTAACAAATATATACTTGAAAAATTATCCTCTCTTTCTTCGGCTTATACTACGCAAGTATTAGCACTGTTGAAACACATGCCATAGTAAATCATTAGTTTACTAATTCAAATAATTTTAATATTTGGCATGACCAGTTGGGCCATCCCTGTTCTAATATGATGCGTAAAATAATTGAGAATTCATATGGACACTCATTGAAGAACCAGAACATTCTTCAATTTAAAGAATTCTCTTGTGCTGCATGTTTTCAAGGCAAATTGATTACTAGACCATCAACAATTAAAGTGGGAACTGAATCTCCTGCATTTTTAGAATGTATACAGAGTGACATATGTGGGCCCATTCACCCTCCACGTGAACCATTTAAGTATTATATGGTTTTAATAGATGCATCGATAAGATGGTCACATTCGTGTTTATTATCAACTCGTAATCTGGTATTTGCGAGATTACTTGCTCAAATAATAAAGATAAGAGCACAATTTCCAGATTGTACAATAAAGACAGTTCGTCTTGATAACGTGGGTGAATTTATATCCTAGGCTTTTAAAGAGATTATTGTGTATCAACTGGAATAACAATTGAACATCCAGTTGCACACGTTCATATTCAAAATAGTTTAGCAGAATCATTGATTAAACGCCTCCAATTAATCGCTAGACCAATGCTTATAAGAACAAAACTTCCCATTTTGATATGGGGTCATGCTATTTTGCATGAAACAACTCTTGTGCGGATAAGGCCCACAAGTTATCATAAAATCTCTCCATTACAATTGATTTTTGGTCAACAGCCAAATATTTTCCATCTACGAGTTTTTGGATGTGCGGTATATGTTCTAATTGCTCCACCACAACACACAAAAATGGGTCCTAAAAGAAGGTTGGGAATATATGTTGGGTATGAATCTTCTTCTATTATAAAATATTTGGAACCTATGACTGTAGATTTATTTATGGCAAGATTTGCTGATTATCATTTTGATGAAACAATATATCCAACATTAGGGGGAGAAAATAAGCAGTTGAAAAAGAAAATAGACTGGAACGCATTATCATTATCTCACTTAGATCCTCGTACAAATAAATGTGAACTAGAAGTACAAAAGATAATTCATTTGCAAAACATTGTAAATCAACTGCCAGGTGCATTCATTGACCTATCAAGAGTTATAAAATCTCACATCCCAGCAGCGAATGCTCCCATTCAAGTTGATGTACCGGTAGGATAATTGACTCCTACAAATGAGTCTAAACCACACTTAAAATGTGGTAGACCAATAAGTTCCAACGATAAAAATCCTCGAAAAAGAAGAGGAGAAAATGATCAAAATAATCATAATATGGAGGAAGCTACTCAAGAAGAGCAGCAAGACATAACAATTGATAGAACCTTAGAAGAGGTTCAGGTACCTGAAAATAATGAAAATAGAGAGATCTCAGTCAGTTATGTCTCATCAAGAAAAATATGAAATCGAAATGATATAATCGTCGATAATATTTTTGCTTCTAATGTTGCAAATGAAATAATGAAACAAGACGAGGATCTTGAACTAAAATTTGGCGAAGAATGTAGACAGAGAAATAATTGGCCAAAATGAAAAGATGCAATCAAAATTGAATCGGCTTCGCTTGAAAAACGCAAAGTTTTTAGACCTATAGTCCAAATACTTGAAGGTATAAAGCCAATGGGGTACAAATGGGTTTTTGTGACAAAAAGAAATGAGAAAAATGATGTCTTAAGATATAAAGCACGATTTGTGGCACAAGGATTTTCGCAAAGACCTGACATTGATTATATGGAGATATATTCTTCGATGGTGGATGCAATCACCTTCAAGTATCTTATTAATTTGGTAGTTCATGAAAAGTTTGATATTCACTTTATGGACGTTATCACAACCTATTTATATATCTCATTAGACAGTGATATTTATATGAAAATTCTTGAAGGATTCAAATTGCCTGATGCGTATAAATATTCTTGAGAAAATTGTTCAATCAAGATTGACAAATCCTTATACGGATTAAAACAATCAGGACGCATGTGGTATAATCGCCTTAAATAATACCTATTAAAAGAAGGATATAAAAATGACCCAATTTGCCCTTGTGCCTTTATTAAAAGGTCTGGATCTGAATTTGTCATAATAGCTGTATTTGTTGATGACTTGAATATCATTGGAACTCCTGAACAACTTCCAAAGATAATAGAATGTTTGAAAAGAAAATTTGAAATAAAAGACCTTGGAAAGGCAAAGTTTTGTCTTAGTCTACAAATTAAACATTTTACATATGGAATCTTTGTCCATCAATCCACATATACTGAAAACATTTTAAAGAGATTTTGTATTGATAAATCACATTCATTAAGTATCCCGATGGTTATGAGATCACTTGATAAGATCCATTTCGACCTCATGAAAATGATGAAGAACTTGTTAGTGCTGAAATACCATATCTTAGTGCAATTGGGGCATAAATGTATCTTGTTAGAAATTCATGACAAGATATATATTTTTCTGTAAATTTATTAGCAAGATTTAGTTCTTCCCCAACACGGAGACATTGGAATGGCATTAAGCATGTAACGCCCTGAGTCTGCACCCTGGACGTCATATGGTGCTTACAATCCCAAAGGACCACAAGCTAACCCATGACTAGTGCCTGCTGTGAGCACTAAATAATAATACTGATAACATATGTGGAAATATAGCTAGAATACCATAAGGTTCTCTAAATACTAAAATAAATACTGAATACTTATTGTAATACTGAAAAACTGAATATCTGTCTGAAATATTCTAGTCCAAAAGTCTCTAATTGTCTGAATATGGAGTTGATGAGACAAGTCACCAACTAACTCCGGCTACTGAACATAATGAACTACTAAAATTCTTAAATAATAAATCTATCCTAGAAATATGAGGACTCACCATTATAACTGTTGCTGATAATTTGAGCTGCTAAGAATTATTAGGAGCCCGTGCGTCTGAACCTATGATATGAGTTATATCATAGCACAAAATAAAGAGTATGCATTAGTACTTTGATTGTACTGGTATGCTAAGTGAGGTAGGCTGATATACATGGGTTTGGATGCATGAAAAATTATTGACTGAATGATATGAATATAACTGAATAAGAGTACATGGATAACTGAAACTACTGTAAATACTGATTATGTAATACTGTGCATATATATATACATATACATATACATACACACATATATATATACTGTATTTGAGATCTTACTGAAACTGAATACTGAGTTTTGATAACTGAGTGACTGGTATCTAAGATTACTGATAACTGTATTACTGATATCTAGGTGACTATTTCTAATAGTATTGATTCTGTAGAACTGAATTGAGTTCTATACTGAGTCTAAAACTGAAACTATAATTATGGAAGTATTTATCTAACCGACATACCCCGATTATAAATAGAGCTGGGGTCCAACCTATGACCCCAGTTGGAAGGGTGTTAGCACCGTGCCACGGGTACTAACAATGACTGTGTGGATCCACCAAAGAATCACCCTCATCTGGCAGGTGAGATATGTGTTACACTCAACTGGTAGGTAAACACTTTATCAACCCTTAACTAGCAGGTTGATACTTTTAACCTATGTTGTCTACGTAGTTCTGGAACTAAAATACTTCTACTAAAGATCACACCCTCAACTGGTAGGTGAACCCCCATCCCTAGGTTCACTTGGTGCTAAATTCTACTCCCAACTAAATAGATATGAACTGATCATTAGACTGTACTAGGCTTGACTGAACTGTTACTGATCGTGTAGACTGACTGACTGAACTGGACTGAGTTCACTGAGTTCTATAACTGACTGGGTACTACTGTTCATGACATTACTGAGATTATTCTGTAGCTACTGTAATTCTAGGTAAACAGCTAGATTTTTGGGTATTGAATACCCCCAGAATTCGATATCATCAATAGCAAAAACATGGAAAAATCTTCAAAGCATTACATTAACTATTTATTCACCATGCATTCATTTAGACATTTTATCAAACACTTGAGAGGCATGAACTTGTACATGAATGGGACCACATGATAACATGTCATGAATTCACTACTCAATTCACATAGGCATTCTATCAAACACTTAGGGAGCATAATTAATGCACATGGAATTCATCAAGATATAAACATCATGGCTACAACATTCATCTTGAAAATTCAAGAGTTTAACATGAAAATCACATAATTCAGCATACATGCTAGTTAATTCACTTGAAACTTGTAATGAATCTTGATTTGAAAACCAAACATCCATACATACATGAACACAATCCAATTCAAACATGTAAATCATGAAATCTATAAACTTATAGTTTTTAAAAAGGGTTCTTGAACTCCAAGGGTGGAAGGAAACCCAAGGATGAAAACCTATTATACCTTGATAATTAAATTCGTGAAAATCTTTGGTGCGTTCTTGAAGCTTGAACTTGAAATTGAATGACCTAGGGTTTTGTTCTTGAGAGGATTAGAGAGAAAGTGAGTGATTTTGCCCTTAGGATAGCTTAAATTCTTGTTTTAGGGTTGAATAAAAGTGGAAAAAATGACTCAATTACCATTGGAAAGTTGTATTTTTAAATGAGCAAAAATTGCCCAGTGACGCGATACCCGCCGCGTCACGTCGATGGGTTCAATGCGATGGCCAACATGACGCATCGAGATTGCATTGGTTCACTAGAAATTAAACATACTATCGACGTGATGGCCGATGTGTCGTGCCGAGATGGCGTCGACCCACTGTTTTGGACATCTAATTAAGCTTCTAACGCCGTTCGAAAAATCCAAAACTCACCAAGGTGACCTATTGACGTCCATGATAATGAATCAACTTGAAAATTGACATTCTAAGGTCGAAAAGATAAAAAATAAAGTCATTAAAATATCTAGGCCAAAAATGAGACTAAGTTTCAATACTTAGTTGAGATTTTCTAAGTCTAGGAGCTCTTTTATCATACTATATATGACTGAATCGATTGGGATTTTTTGGGGTCGTACAATATCTTTCCCTTGGGAACATTCATCCTCAAATGGGACTGATTAAGCTGAGATACTGATAGATTGAGTTTACATACTGAACATGCACAATTGAAGCATGATTACATGACTAAACTGATCTATAAATGCATGACTGCCATGAGGATGATATGCAACGGTAATTGATACCAAGTTCGTAAAGGAAATCTGAGCATGGAACTGAGTAAATCTAAGGAAAACTGTTACCATGAGCTGAGTATGAGTTTGCGGAGAAGAGGTGAGGATACTTGGTTCGCATGTCTGCTTCTTCTTCCCAAGTAGCTTCCTCAATGGACTGATTTCACCAAAGAACTTTGACCAAAGGACCTTTTTTATTTCTTAGTCAGCGAATTTGAAAATCAAGGATTTTGACTGGGACTTCCTCATAAGAGAGACTGTTCTGAACATCTATACCCTCTATAGGGACTACAACTGCTGTGTCACCAATGCATTTCTTTATCAAGGAGACATAAAACACTGGGTGTACTGAAGCTAAGTCTGAAGGCAACTCAAGCTCGTAAGCTACCTTTCCGAAATGATTGAGAATTTTGTAAGGACCGACATATCAGGGACTGAGCTTCCCCTTCTTGCCAAACCTCTTTACTCCCTTCATGGGAGAGATTTTCAAATACATAAATTTGCCAATCTCAAACTCGAGATCTTTTCTTCTCACATCTGCATATAATTTTTGTTGGCTCTGGGCTATCTTAAGCCTCCCCCTGATCAACTGAACTTTCTATAAGGCGCCAAATACCAAGTCAGGCCCTGCCAATGTAGTCTTGCATACCTCAAACCAACCAATGGGAGACCTATATCTCCTCCCATAAAGTATCTCAAACAGACCCATCTGAATACTGGAATGATAGCTGTTATTATACGCGAACTCAATCAAAGGCAAGTGGTCATCCCAACTACCCTTAAAGTCAACGACACACGCTCTTAACATATATTCTAGAGTCTGAATGGTCCTTTCTTATTGACCATATATCTAAGGGTGGAAGGCTGTACTGAGATGAACTTGAGTACCAAGATCCTTTTGGAAGGCTTTCCAAAAATAAGAGGCGAACTGCGTACCTCTATTGAATTAATGGATAACGGAACTCTGTGCAATTTGACCAACTCTCTAAAATAGAGCTTGGCATAATCCTCGACTGAATAAGAGGTACGAACTGGCAAGAAATGGGCTGATTTACTCATCCTGTCCATAATGACCCAAATTGAATTACGCCAACGACGAGGACGAGGCAAACTCGTCACGAAGTCCATGTTCAATTCTTCCCACTTCCAAGTGGGGATAATTAACTCCTATATAGACCCACTAGGCTTCTGTTACTCAATCTTAACCTGCTGACATGTAGAGAACTTAGCCACAAACTCTTCAATGTCTCTCTTTATCCTACTCTACCAATAGACTTCCCGCAAATTATGGTACATCTTAGTGGCCCCTGGGTGAATCGAGTAATGCGCACCATGCGCTTTGCAAGAATTTGCTAACTTACGCCATCCACACATAGAACACATAGCCTACCCTGGCAATGAAACACACTATCTCTCCCTTGGGAGAAAACCTCTACCTTCTGATCTATGACTGACTCTTTCTATTTAACTAAAGTGGGATCTCTGTCTTGCTTTTCTTTCACCTCAGAAACTAAGGAATATTTCAAACTATTCTGCACCCAAACACTGCCCTCAGTTGAATCAACCAAACGAACACCCAATTTAGCAAGATGATGAACTTCCTGAACTAAATTTTTCTTACCATCCTCAATGCGAGCAACACTACCAATGGACAATCTACTGAGAGCATCAGCCACTATATTGTCCTTTCCTGGATGATATAGAACACTCATGTCATAGTCCTTCAACAACTTTTACCACCTTCTCTGGCGCAAGTTCAAATCTTTCTGAGAGAATACATGTGCAAAATTTTATGGTCTCTGAACACATCAACATATACCCCATATAAATAGTGGCTCCAAATCTTTAAGGCAAACACTACAGCTACTAAAGCAAGATCATGGGTGGGGTAATTCTTTTTATGAGACTTAAGCTATCTAGAAGAATAGGCTATGACCTTACCTCTCTGCATCAAAACTCACCCCAAACCAACTCTGGAATCATCACAATACATAACAAACCCATTTGAACCATCTGGTAAAGTCAAAACTGGGGCTGTAGTAAGTCAAGTCTTCAACTCCTAAAAACTCTTCTCACCAGAATCTGACCACTGGAACTTGACTTTCTTCTCTCACTACTTCGGTCTTTTGAGGATCAACTCTAATGCTATCACTGAAAACTATATGACTAAGGAAAGCTACTGACCTTAGCCAAAATTTGGATTTACTAAATTTAGCGAACAACTGATGGGCTCCGAGGGTCTGTAATACTATTCTTAGATGGTCTGCATGTTCATTTTCACTGCGAGAATAGACAAGAATGTCATCTATGAAGACTATGATGAACATGTCCAAGTACTGCTTGAATACTCTGTTCATCAAGTCCATGAAGGCTACTGGGGCATTGGTAAGACCAAATGACATGACTAGAAATTTGAAGTGACCATGCGGAGTTCTGAAAGCTATTCTCGGGATGTCACATTCTCTGACTCTGAGCTGATGATAGCCTGATCTGAGGTCTATCTTAGAAAAGTAACTAGCACCCTAAAGTTGGTCAAACACATCATTGATTTTGGGAAATGGGTACTTGTTCTTGATCGTGACTTTATTCAACTGATGGTAGTCAATACACATTCTGAGAGAACCATCTTTTTTATACATGAATAGAACTGGTGCACCCCATGAGGAAATACTGGGTTTGATAAATCCCTTATATAGAAGGTCTTTTAACTACTCTTTTAGTTCTATTGGAGCCATTTTGTATGATGGAATAGAGATAGGCTGAGTATCTGGAAGAAGGTCTATTTCGAAGTTAATTTCCCTTTCGGGAGGAACTCCAAAAAGATCTGCAAGAAACATATCTGGAAATTCACATGCTACTAAAACTGACTCAAGTTTAGGGGTTCGAAACTAAAGTCTTTAACTCAAACAAGATGATAGACACACCCTTTGGACGTTATTTTTCTCGCTCTAAGATAGGAAGCAAGTTGACCCCTAAGTGTTGAAGTACTACCTCTCCATTCTAGGCCAGGTTCATATGGGAACTAAAAATAGACAACTTTGTTTCTACAGTCAACTGAACCATAGCATAAATAAAGCCAATCCATGTCGAGAATGATGTCAAAATCTGTCATCTCTAACACTACTAAGTCTGCTGAAGTAACTTTATGAGATACCATAATTGGATAGTTCCTGTATACCCGTCAGGCTATGATAGACATACCCACTAGGGTAGAGACTGAGAAGGGCTCTGCTAGGATTTTAGGATTGACTTCAAAGTCAACAACTACATAAGGAGTTATAAAGGATAAAGAAGCTTCTGGATCTAACAAAGCATAAACATGTAAATGGTAAACTTGTAACATACCAGTAACCATATCAGGAGAACTTTCCTGATCCCGTCGGGACTGAAGTGCATAGAGTCTGTTTGGGCATTTCCCACTGGTGGCATTGGAAGCAGTACCCTGCTGATTTGGGCGATCAGACTGAGTTGGAGGACGATTGTATGGACCTTGCGAACCTGACTGAGGCTAATCTATAATTCTTTGACCTGACTTGCTGTACCCAAAACACACATCGCTGCTAGCTCAGAAGATACCCTAATGGTTTCTACCATACTTCTTGCAAAGATGATTTGTTCGAGTACTTCTAACACTACCCTAAGACTTAGAGCCTGGTGCATTATCCTTATTACCATTTTTGAACTTAGGCATTGGAGCACTGGCTGAGGTCGAAGCTGAAACTGAAAATTTAGGGCGAAACTGAGAATGATTACCACTCTTTAAATTAGGTTGAGTAAAGTTAAAGCTACCCATTCTATCCCTCTTGCTCTTGCTTTCTTCCTTCTTAGTCTATTGCTCTTCTACCTGCTGCACATGGACCATCAACCTAGTTAAGTCTATCTTCTTAATTAGTATCATGGTCCCACACTCCATGACCATACTATCATATACCTCAAGTACAAACTTACTCATCTTAGACCACATAAGAAGCATATCTGGCTAATTGAGTAAACTTGAGGGAGTACTCCTCTGCTGTCATGCTGCCCTGCTTCAAGTTTATGAATTCTAATACCTTAGCTTCTCTCAACTCCAATGGAAAGAAACTATCTAGAAAGGAAGTAGTAAACTTCTCCCATTCTATAGGCCCTGCATCTGTGGCCCTATCTACCTTCCACTGCTTAAACTATGTATGAGCCACATCCTATAATTGATATGTAGCTAACTCAGCACTCTCACTAGTGGTTACCCCCATAATATCTGTGACCTTCTTCACCATGTCAAGGAATTTTTGTGGGTCATTTTCAGACTTAGAGCCTGAAAATAAATGAGGGTTCATTCCGGTGAAGTCCTGAATTCTAGCTGCAGTGGTATTGGCCACTGGGTTGTCCTGAACAGTAGCTAGGCATTCATTCTAGGCTGATACAGAATGGACTAGAGTGGTGAAAACATCTCTGAATTTTGTGTGAGAAACATGCTCATCCAGGGGATCTGTCTGAACAGGAAGATGTGCTGGGTTGTTTCTAGTTCTTCTTCCGTTAGTCTTTTTGGGGGGCATATTCTATAAATAGAAGGGAAACTTGGATTATAGAGAGTGTTTAACTTATGCTCATGCTCATTCGCATGACATGAATACTGAAAGAAGGGAAACTTTTCCTAAAAATGCCTCATAGTCTCTTGTCCATAAGTGTGGCGCGCTACATACCCATGTATAAGACTCCACTTGACGCAACTTTCAGACTCCCTAGGACTCTGTTGAAACTTAGTCTCTGATACCAAGTTTGTAATGCCCCGAATCTACACCCTAGACTTCACATGGTGCTTATAATTCTGAAGGACCACAAACTAACCCATGACTGGTACCTGCTGTGAGTACTAAATAATAATACTGATAACATATGCAGAAATATAACTGAAATGCCATAAGGTTCTCAAAATATAGAAATAAATACTGAATACTTAAAAACTAAACATCTGTCTGAAATATTTTAGTTCGAAAGCCTCTAACTGTTTGAATATGAAGTTGACGGGATAAGTCACCAACTAACTCTGGCTACTGAACATACTGAACTACTGAAATGCTAAAATAATAAATTTGTCCTCAAAATATGAGGACTTACCACTATAACTGCTGCTAATAACTTGAGCTGCTAAGAACGGTCAGGAGCCCGTGCGTCTGAACCTATGATATAAGACATTATAGCGTAAAATAAAGAGTATGTGTCAGTACTTTGAATATACTGGTAGGCTAAGTGAGGTAGGCTGATATACATGGATTCAGATGCATGAAATTTACTGACTGAATGATATGAATATAACTGAATGAGAGTACATGGATAACTAAAACTACTATAAATAATGAGTATGCAATACTGTGCATATATATATATATATACTTTATCAGAGATCAGACTGAAATTGAATACTGAGTTTTGATAACTGAGTGACTGATACCTGAGATTACTGATAACTGTACTTATATCTGGGTGACTGTTTATGACAGTCCTGATTTTGTAGAACTGAAATGAGTTCTATACTGAGTCTGAAATTATAACTATGGGAGTGTTCATCTAACTGACATACCCTGATTATCAAATGAGTTGGCGTCCAACCCGAGACCCCAGTTGGAAGGGTGTTAGCACTGTGTCACGAGTACTAACAATGGATGTATGGATCCACTAAAGAATCACCCTCATCTGGCAGGTGAGCTATGTGTTACCCTCAACTGGCAGGTGAACACTTTATCAACCCTCAACTGACAGGCTGATACGTAGTTCTAGAACTAAGGGACTGCTACTAAAGGTCACACCTTCAACTAGCAGGTGAGCCCCCATCCCTAGGTTTCCTTGATGCTGAATCCTACTCCCAACTGAATATACAATGAATTGATCACTAGAATGTACTAGTCTTGATTGAACGGTTACTGATTGTGTAGACTGACTGATTGAACTGGACTGAGTTCACTGAGTTCTGTAACTGACTGGGTACTACTGTTTGTGGCATTAATGAGACTATTTTGTAGCTACTGGAATTCTAGGTAAACAACAAGATTTTTGGGTATTGAATACCCCCCAGGACTTGATATCATCAATAGCAAAAACATAGAAAAATCTTGAATGCATTACATTAACTACTTATTCACTATGCATTCATTTAGACATTTTGTCAAACACTTAAGAGGCATGAACTTTTACATGAATGGGACCATATAATAACATGCTATGAATTCACTACTTAATTCATATAGGCATTCTATCAAACACTTGGGGAGCATAATTAATGCACATGGAATTTATCAAGTTATAAGCATAATGTCTACAACATTCATCTAGAAAATAGACAACTCTTTTTCTACAGTCAACTAAACCATAACATGAATGAAGCCAATCTATGCGAAGAATGATGTCAAAATCTGTCATCTCTAACTCTACTAAGTTTGTTGAAGTAACTTTCCGAGATACCATAACCGAATAGTTTCTGTAGACCCATCGGGCTATGATAGACTTACTCACTAGGGTAGAGATTGAGAAGGGCTTTGCTAGGATTTTAGGATTAACTCCCAAGTCAACAACTATATAAGGAGTTACAAAGAACAAAGAAGCTCCTACATCTAGCAAAGTATAAAAACGTAAATGATAAACTTGTAATGTACCAGTGACTACATCGGGATAACTTTCCTGATCCTGTCGGAACTAAAGTGCATAGAGTCTGCTTAGACGTTGCCCACTAGTGGCACTGGAAGTGGCACCCTGGTGATCCAGGTGACCTGGCTGAGCTGGGGGACAATTGTACGGACCCTGCAAACCTGACTGAGGACAATCTCCGATTCTATGACCTGGCTTGCCACACCTAAAACACACATCGCTGCCATCTCTGCAGACACCCTGATAGTTTCTGCCATACTTTTGGCTAAAAGGATTTGTTCGAGCATTGCTAACACACCCTAAGACTTAGAGCTGGAGCCCTATCCTTATTACCATTTCTAAACTTTGGCACTGGCTGAGGACAGAGCTGGAACTGAAGATTTTGGGTGGAACTAAGGATGATTACTACCCTCTAACTTAGGCTGAGTGAAGTTGAAGCTACCCATTCTAGACCTCTTGCTCTCTCTCTCCTTCTCCTTAGTCTTTTGCTCTTCTATGTGCTGTGTATGGACCATCAACCTAGCTAAGTCCATCTCCTTAATTATCATCGTGGTCCTGTATTCCTTTACCACACTGTCGGATACCCCAAGTACAAATTTACTCATCTTAGACCTGCTATCAGCTACCATATGAGGAGCATATCTGGCTAATTGATTAAACTTAAGAAAGTACTCTTTCACTGTCATGCCACCCCACTTTAAGTTAATGAATTCTAACACCTTAGTTTCCCTCAACTTAATGGTAAGAACCTATCTAGAAAGGCAGTAGCAAACCCCTCCTATTTTATAGGCCCTGTATCTGCGGCCTTATTTACTTTCCGCTGCTTAAACCATGTATGATCCACATCCTACAACTGATATGCAGCTAACTCAACACTCTTACTAGTGGTTACCCCCATAATATCTATGACCTTCTGTACCATGTCAAGGAATTCCTGTAGATCCTCTTCAGACTTAAACCATGAAAATAAATGAGGGTTCATTTGGGTGAAGTCTCAAATTCTAGCTGCAGTAGTATTGGTCACTAGGTTGGCCTGAATAGCAGTTGGGCGTTTATTCTGGGCTACTACAGAATGGAATATAGTGGTGAAAGCAGCTCTGAATTCTGTGCGACAAATATGCTCATCTAGGGGATCTGCCTGAACGGGCAGAGGTACTAGCTGGTTTCCAATTTTTTTTTTCGTTAGTCTTTTTAGTAGGCATATTATGTAAACAAAAGGGAAACTTGGATTAGACAGAGAGTTTAACTTATGCTCATGCTCACTCGCACGACATAAATATTGAAAAAAGGGAAACTTTTCCTAAAAATACCTCATAGTCTCTTGTTAATAAGTGTGGCACGCTACACACCTATGTACAAGACTCTACTTGACATGAATTTCAGAATACCTAGGAATTTGTTGAAACTTAGGCTTTGATACCAAGTTTGTAACACCCTGAGTCTGTACCCTGGATGTCACACGATGCTTACAATCCCAAAGGACCACAAGCTAACCCCTGACTGGTACCTACTGTGAGCACTGAATAATAATACTGATAAAATATGTGGAAATATAACTAAAATTCCATAAGGTTCTCAATATACTGAAATAAATACTGAATACTGATAGTAATACTGAAAAATTGAACATCTGTCTTAAATATTCTAGTTCAAAAGCTTCTAACTGTCTGAATATAGAGTTGATGGGATAAGTCACCAACTAACTCCGGCTACTGAACATACTAAACTACTGAAATGCTGAAATAATAACTCTGTCTATGAGGACTCACCACTATAACTACTGCTGATAACCTGAGCTACTAAGAACGGTCAGGAGCCCATTCATCTGAACTTATGATATGAGACATCATAGTGCAAAAGAAAAAGTATATGTGAGTACTTTGAATTTTCTGGTATGCTAAGTGAGATAGGCTGATATACCTGGGTTTGGATACATGAATAATTACTTACTGAATGATATGAATATAACTGAACGAGAGTACATGGATAACTAAAACTACTGTAAATATTGATTACGTAATACTGTGCATATACACACACATATATATATATATATATTGTATTTGAGATCATACTAAAACTAAATATTGAGTTTTGATAACTGAGTGACTGATATCTGAGATTACTGATAACTGTATTACTGATATCTGGGTGACTTTTTCTGATAGGCATGATTATGTAGAACTGAACTGAGTTCTATACTGAGTCTGAAATTGAAACTGTAACCGTGGGAGTGTTCATCTACCTGACATACCCCGATTATAAACTGAGTTGGGGTCCAACTTGTGACCCTACTTGGGAGGATGTTAGCACCGTGCCACGAGTACTAACAATGGCTATGTAGATCCACCAAAGAATCACCCTCATCTGGCAGGTGAGATATGTGTTACCCTCAATTGGCAAGTAAACACTTTATCAAACCTCAACTGGCAGGTTGATACTTTTAACCTACGCTGGCTACGTAGTTTTAGAACTAAAGGACTGCTACTAAAGGTCACACCCTCAACTGGAAGGTAAGCCCCATCCCTAGGTTCGCTCGGTGCTGAATCCTACTCCCAACTGAATAGACACTAAACTGATCACTAGACTCTACTAGACTTGACTGAACTATTATTGATCATGTAGACTAACTGACTGAACTGGACTGAGTTCGCTGAGTTCTGTAAATGAATGGGTCTACTGTTCGTGACGTTACTAAGACAATTCTGTAGCTACTGTAATTCTAAGTAAACATCTAGATTTTCTGATATTGAATACCCCTAGGAATCGATATCATCAGTTGCAAAAACTTAGAAAAATCTTGAAAGCATTACATTGACTACTTATTCACCATACATTCACTTAGACATTTTGTCAAACACTTAAGAGGCATGAACTTGTACATGAATGGGACCACATGATAACATGTCATGAATTCACTACTCAATTCATATAGGCATTTTATCAAACACTTGGGGAGCATAATTAATGCACATGGAATTCATCAAGATATAAACATCATGGATACAACATTCATCTTGCAAATTCAAGGGTTTAACATGAGAATCTCATAATTCTACATACATGCTAGTTAATTCAATTGAAACTTGTAATGAATCTTGATTTGAAAACCAAATATCCATACATACATGAACACAATCCCATTCAAACATGTAAATCAAGAAATCAATAAGCTTATAGTTTTTAAAAAGGGTTCTTGAACTCTAAGGGTGGAAGGAAACTCAAGGAAGAAAACCTAACATACCTTGGTAATTAAATTCGTGAAAATTATTGGTGCGTTCTTGAAGCTTGAACTTAACATTGAATGACCTAGGGTTTTATTATTTATAGGATTTAAGAGAAAGTGAGTGATTTTGCCCTTAGGATAGCTTAATTTCATAATTTAGGGCTGAATAAATGTGTGAAAAATGACTCAATTACCCTGGGAAAGTCAGATTTTTAAATGAGCAAAAACTACCCAGTGATGCGATACCTGACACGCCGCATCGAAGGGATCGACGTGATGGCCATTGCATCGATCCACTATTTTGGACATCCAATTAAGCTTTTAACACCGTCCGAAAATCTAAAACTCACCCAAGGTGACCTATTGACGTCCCTAATCATGAGTCAACTTTAAAATCGTCATTCTAAGGTCGAAAAGATCTAAAATAAATTTGTTGAAATATCGAGGCCAAAAATGAGACTCAGTGTCAATACTTAGCTGAGTTTTTCTAAGTCTGGGACCTCTTTTGGCATACTATATATGACTAAAATGACTGGGATTTTGCAGGGTCTTACAAAACATATACTTTGATATCTCCGAGGAACTACTTATATGGGACTATTTTACTCAAATAAGTACGATTCACAATTAATTGGTTATGTAGATGCAGGATATTTGTCTGACCACATAAAGGTCGATCCTAAAAAATATATTTATTTACATGTGGAGGTACAACTGTATCATAGCGTTCAATAGAACAAACCATGGTTGCTACATCTATAAATCATGTAGAGATAATAGCCATTCATGAAGCAAGTTGAGAATGCGTCTGGTTGAGGTCAATAACTCAACACATTCAGGAAACATGTGGCCTTACTTTGAAAAAGAATATTTCAATAATATTGTATGAAGACAACGCCGAATGCATAGCTCAATTAAGAGGAGGATACATTAAAGGAGACAGAACAAAACACATTTCACCAAAATTATTCTTTAATCATGATCTTCAAAAGACGGGTGAAATAGATGTACACCAAGTTCGTTCAAGTGATAATCTAGCAGATATGTTAACTAAAACATTGCCAATATCAACCTTTGAGAAGTTGAGATACAAGAATGGGATGTGCCGTCTCCCAAATATTTAGTGTTGTTTTTATCAGGGGAGTAAATGTGCGCTGCACTCTTTTTTCCTTAACCAAGGTTTTATCCCACTGGGTTTTGTCCTGGTTTCAGATATATTTTTATTTTTAGTCCAGTAGAGACTTCGTAGACTTGTTATAGATGGTTTTGGGTTTTCTTATGGACTTATGTACCGCATTGTAAAGTTGAAATAATAGAATTATCATGTTTTCAGTTTACTTCCTCATTATTATAATAGATGAGTTACGCTTATGATTACAAGCTAAGGGGTCTCTCGGGCCATTATTGATCGGGATGCCCGTCGCATCCAGAGCCTCGGTTTGGATTGTGAAAAACTTGTATTAGAGCACGATTCAAGATCACAGGGTCTCTAGAAGTCGCTCTTTTGCCCTTTTTTCTATTCGAAGGATTGGAAAAAATTTGGTTTTGAATTCTTAAACTATTTCAAAACTTTAACGAAAATTTTAAAAGAATTTACGAAAAAGGCTCAAAAATACCCCTGAACTATCTGAAATAGCTCAAAAATGCCCCTCATTAGATTTTTGGCTCAAAAATACCCCTCCGTTAAATATTTGACTCAACAATACCCCTTCCTCTAACGAAATTCGAAAAAAGATCAAAAATACTCCTGAACTATCTGAAATGGGTCAAAAATACCCCTCTGTTAAATATTTGGCTAAAAAATACCCCTCTCCTTAACAAAATTAAATTATTTCGATTGAATTAAACCCCAACTTTAACTTTTTAACCCTAACACTTTAATTTTTTTACATAAAAGTATTTTTTTAATTTTAAAATTAAGATAATGAAAACAAGTATTTAAATTATAATATAAATTGGTGAATTTGATTTGAAAAATAAACATACATTTATTCTAAAAAGGTATTTTCAGTTTACATCTTTTTAATTTTTAAAGAAATTAACGAAATATAAATTAACAAAATTAATGAAATATAAATTTTCACTTAAATAAATTAACGAAATAAAAATTAAATGATGAACTTTATATAATTTAACAAAATAATCAAAATAATTTAATTTCGTTAAATACCCCTCTGTTAAATATTTGGCTCAAAAATACCCCCCCCCCCTTAACGAAATTAAATTATTTCGATTAAATTAAACCCTAACTTTAACTTTTTCATTCTAATACTTTAATTTTTTTTACATAAAATTATTTTTTTAATTTTAAAAATAAGGTAATGAAAAAAAGTATTTGAATTATAATATAAATTGGTTTAATATGATTTGGAAAATAAACATACATTTATTCTGAAAAGGTATTTTCACTTTACATCTTTTTAATCTTTAAAGAAATTAACGAAAAATAAATTTTCACTTAAAAAAATTACCAAAATATAAATTAAATGATGAACTTTATATAAATTAACGAAATAATTGAAATAATTTAATTTCATTAAATACCCCTTTGTTAAATATTTGGCTCAAAAATACCCCTCCCCTTAACGGAATTAAATTATTTCAATTGAATTAAACCCTAACTTTAACCTTTTAACACGAATACTTTAATTTTTTCACATAAAAGTTTTTTTTTTAATTTTAAAAATAAGATAATGAAAAAAAGTATTTGAATTATAATATAAATTGGTTGAATTTGATTTGGAAAATAAACATACATTTATTCTAAAAAGGTATTTTCACTTTACATCATTTTAATTTTTAAAGAAATTAACGAAATATAAATTAATGAAATATGAATTTTCACTTAAAGAAATTAACGGAATATAAATTAAATGATGAAATTTATATAAATTAACGAAATAATCGAAATAATTTAATTTCGTTAAGGGAGGGGTATTTTTGAGCCAATAATCTAACGAAGGGCATTTTTGAGCTATTTCGAATAGTTCAGGAGTATTTTTGAGCCTTTTCTGAATAATTTAAGAAATTATAGAGTCTCTATTTGCTTTTTGAGAAGATATCAAGAAAAATTAAAATTATTATTTAAAAGATTCAAAACAGAAAAAATCTTATAAGTTTAGAAATTCTGAGTAAGTGGTTTCTATTAATACTTTTGGAAGGTTGTTAAGGCACCAAGATTATCCGCTAACTTGCGTTTATTCGGACTATTTGAAAATAATTTTTTTGACTAACTTTAAAAAGAAAAATTATTTTTTGAAAAGAAAACGATTAAGAAAAAAATTGTCTTCAAGATTTGTGCAAAACAAATTTAACGTCTTAGCGGGGATTTTTAACTAAGTCTAAGAAAACTAAGAATAATGAGCATATAAAGGGGAAAGAGGAAGACTAAATGACTTATGCCATTAGGTCCAAATTCATAAATTCTGTCCTAAGCTAACTTTTGGCCCATCTTCACCTGTCCTAATCTAATTTTTGAACTTTTGAGGCGCAAAATCCAATTCACCTGTATTAAATTACAACTTTGGCTTCGAGGCCCAAATGAATGAATAAATAAATGACTAAATAAATAAATAAATAAAGATAAAGCAATAATAAAAATCGAGACTTTTCAAGTCTCTTAGCGACCTCATCAATGGGTTTTGATCTATTTTTCTTTTTCTTTCATTTTCTTGCATCCGCACACCATTTGATCGACTTTGGGTTTGAACTTCGGACTTGACTCAGAGAGGTGGGTCTCATTGGGCCATTACAAAATACAATAGGAATGGAGTTCATTTGGACTCCAAAATAAATTCAGCATAGAAGGAGGTTAAAGAAAAATAATTAATGTGTTCGAAAATTATACACTTAATAGATAAATGATGAGATGAAAGTGATAACATTCTCAAGCATAAAGAAGTAGTAAACTATGATAACAATGTAAACCAAATTATCTTACGCAAAAGAAATTAACCCATCTCTTAAACAATCTTACAAAAATTGAATCTAGCACAATATAATCAACTAGCCCTTGAAAAGAAAGACATGGATCCACGAGCATAGTTGCTTAAAATTTAGACAAATATCCCCTATAGATCAACACATATTTGATTCAAATACTAAGATATGATATAGTCTAAGGCTTGTTTTCATTAAACAAAGAAAAGGAGAATGAGCAAGAGATGAGAAAATTTTTCATAACACCTCAAATATGAAATACAAGATATACTAATGCAACAATATTTTTTCAATACAAAGTGGAGTCAGTCAACATATCTTTAACTTAGAAGAAAAATTTACTATAGCATGTGAATAGCAATGAGACGTCTAAACGAATAAGAACACTTTAAGAAGTAAACCAATAAGAGAAGTGAAGCAAATAACGAATATTAAGCATATTTGTGAAGTGATATTTGAAAACAAGATAGGAGAAATAGTAAAAGATTAATTCTAAGAAAAATGTACAATTATGCCAATCCTATTTTAGTTCTATACCATTTCAACAAAATCTATAACCCTAACAACTTTTCAATCTAAAAAAGAGAGAATCAAAGAAGTTTTGACCACGAAAACGAGTAACTCACTACTTCAAATTGAGAAACAATTTTACAGATTCTTAACAATAGTAACCATTCCTTTTTTGATGTAAATAAAACAACTTTATATACTAAAAGCAAAAAAATTCACCAATAACGAATTTAAAAAAAGTATGAGAATGCATTTTAAGAAAAGATCAAAACTTTATCCATAATAATCAATGAGTAAAGACAAAAGGCAAAACAATCAATATTAACTATTCTTTTCTACATAAAGAAAACAACTTTACGTGCAAAAAATAAACATATCCGTCAACAATGAATTTAAACAAAGCATGAGTACATATTTTAAGCAAAGATCAATACTTTATCCATAACAATCAAAGAATAAAGCCAAAAGACGAAATAATCAATATTAACTATTCTTAGCTCATCTTATCCCATGAACAAGAAAATAAGCATAATATTGACATCACAATATCTTATGGCCTTCAAGTCCATCTACAACAAATAATTCTAGCTAATAAAATTAAAACTACGAAACTACAAAGAAGGAGATGAAGAAGAAAACAATAACAAAACTAAAAGAAAAAGGTTTGTTTACCTTTCTTGAGGCAGCAAAATGAGGCTTTAAACTTTTTTTGGAGTCTTGATCACCACTGAAAAACAATCTTTCGCGAACCCTGATTAGACTACCGCTTGAAAAAATATTACTAAAGAAAAGAAATTTAACTATTTGATCAAAAGTTTTCTCCACTCTTTGATACTTTTTGACTTTGAGACTTTTTTGACTTTGAGACTTGCTTTCTACCAAAATAATGGTAGTACTTATAGGAAAGGATGGAGATTCAATTCTATTAATCCACCAATGTGGGAGAAAGAATTTAGAGGTGTTTTTGGAATTTTTAAAATTGAAGATAAGATGAGGTGGAAGATAAGATGGGAGAAATTGTACAATGTAGTACAATTTTTGAATTTTAAAATTGGAAAAAGGACAGGGTTAAGGGAAAATTGTACAATGTAGTCCTATTTTTGAATTTTAAAATTAAAAAAAAGGACATGGTTGAGGAGGAATTGTACAATGTAGTACTATTTTTAATTTCAAAATTGGAGAAAGGAGAAGGTTGAGGGAGAATTGTACAATGTAGTACAATTTTTGAATTTCAATATTTGAATTCTGAAAATTGAATTTGATTTTGGTGGGAATTGGGTAGAAATTATGAGAGTTTTTGGAAATTTAGGGTTATTTAAAATATAACCCCAATTGATATTTAAAATTTAGCTAAATTTATTTAATTTTGACTAAATTGTAAATCAATTGACCGATTGCATTGCAATTATGACCAATTTGATTTCAATTATGGCTAAATATTATAGATTGGCTAAATTAAATTAAAAATTCAATATGAATTAATACTTCTTTTAATCCCGAGCTTCTTGATTTAATAAAATCAAATAAATATTTCTCCAAATAAATTAATTTTGAGAACAAATTTTATTTAAATCAAGACTTTATCCGTTTAGCTTAGTTTTCAAGCTTAATCAGTAAAAGTCCAATTTTGATAAAAATGTCCATTTAAATAAATAAATTTATACAACTTTGCATATGTAAATACGAAAATGTATAATTATCAATTAAATGACAAAATTAACCCAAATAAATATTTTAGAGCGCATTTATCTGGATGAAATAAATTTTTTGATTTTATTCAAAATTAAAAAAATCCAGGGTTGAATTTAGTCGTGGAGGGCAAAAATTAGGTGTCAACAACTATCCTCTCCCTTTGGGTAGGGTAGATGTAAGTAACCCCGGGCAAAAGGGAGTTTGACATTCCTAATTTTTGTCTGACCACAAATTTATTTCTGAAAGAGATTGGTTTTTACACGAGTTACATGGAGTTATGGCCGGACCCCGGTGTCAGGATTCCTACATATCTCAGGTTACATGAGAATTCAAGCCACTTGTAGTTTATAAAGCTTGATTTTGAGCACGATTTTTAAAGAATTCATTAGCTATCCTGATTTTGAATTTTAGTGAATCAGAAGGCCGTAGAATAAGCGGATTGGGGGGGAGGTTGGAATGTAGTAGAGTTTTCAACAAAGATCCCAACCTATATATCCTCGAGACTCAGGGAATCAGATTTCTTATATTTTGACTCAATCGGTAGAAAAGATAGTCTTTTATTTTAGACAATCTTTGGCTTGGAATGAGTGACAAGTTGTTCGAGTTCTGAAAAAGAGGCTTGTAACCTCTTAACCATGAATGTAGGATATTTCACATCCATCGACAAGAATATACTCAAACATAATTTCCACAACTCTAGGTGTCCTATCACTCAATTTAAAAAAAGAGAAGGTTACCCTCGGTATGAGTGTAGAAATATCTCGAAGGTAAAGCTGAAACCAGAACATCCCAAGGTACCTACATTCTTTCTAACAGGGGTGTGGTTTAAGGGTGCTGGCAATCATTCTTTAGCTCGCGTCCAAAGAGTTTGTCGTCTTTCTCTAGACTACATCCCATTCTACTACAAAGAAAAATTTTCACGTTGTGCTGCATCCTTTTGAGAGTCGTCCACACCTGTGGATTTGATTTGAGAATTTCATCCTTTTGGATGCTCAAAACAACAACTCAAACAAATGATTAGTTGTAAATATAGCATTACGCAAATGTAAATTAGCGCAAACCTATTTGAACATGCTATGCTGAGATTGTTAATGAACCAAGTTGCACAACTTGTTCTAAAAATATTATTCCACTTTGAATGGAGTGACGGTCTAATGTGTCTCATTGAAGGGCGAACGACCCAATTTAAATGTAACATGCCACTT
The DNA here is from genome assembly GCA_030864225.1 of Capsicum baccatum var. pendulum. Lineage (NCBI taxonomy): Eukaryota > Viridiplantae > Streptophyta > Magnoliopsida > Solanales > Solanaceae > Capsicum > Capsicum baccatum. Next base: position 229,830,729 of record CM061560.1, on the reverse strand, counting down.
TCAATGGAGTGATGGTCAACCGTGTATCAGTGAAGGGTGAACAACCAAATTTAAATGTAATATGCCAATTTGATCGGAGTGACGATCCAACGTGTCTCATTGAAGGACGGATGATCCAATTTAAATGTAATGTACCACTTTGAATGGAATGACAGTCCAAAGTGTCTCATTGAAGGGCGGAAGACCAAATTTAAATGTAACATGCCACTTTGAACGGGGTGATGATCCAACGTGTCTCATTGAAGGGCGAACGACCCAATTTTAATGTAACATGGCACTTTGAATGAAGTGATGGTCAGCCATGTTTCATTGAAGGGTGGATGGACCAATTTAAATGTAACATGCTACTTTGAATGGAGTGATGGTCCAATATGTCTCATTGAAGGGCGAACAACCTAATTTAAATAAAACATGCCACTTTGAATGGAGTGATGGTCCAACCTGTCTATTAATCACCTGTACTAAACTTATTAATATCAAATGCAATATGAGGGCAATCATGCATACCTTGCTTCAGTCTACAACACTGAAGGAGGTGAAAATTCATAATTTAGTAACATATTATGTTGAAAGATATGCCAATCCATCTAATAACGTGTCACTCTAAAGAAAGTGACAATTTAATAACATAATAACATGTCACTCTGAAGGAGGTGATGATCCATAACATAATAATATGTCACTCTAAAGGAGGTGACAGTTCATAACATAATAATATGTCACTCTGAAGGAGGTGACGTTCCATAACATGATAACATGTCACGCTGAAGGAGGTGACAATCCGTATAATAACATGTTACTCTGAAGGAGGTGACGGTCTATAATAATATGTCACTCTGAAGGAGGTAACGCCCCATAACATAATAATATGTCATTTTGAAGAAGGTGACAGTCCATGACATAATAATATATCATGCTAAAGGAGGTGGCAATCTGTAATGCCCTGCATTTCGGGCTACAATATAGGCCATGATTTCGATGTGTTGATAAATCCCAAAGCCATAAATCCTATGCCAATATGGCATGTTAATTATTTGTGTAGCATGTGAATCCATTCAAGCTTGAATTTAGACCATAGGGGCCATTTGACTCAAGGACGAGTTGAAAACTACTTCGATCGATTAAGCTTAAGTGGATATTATAATTTGTGTCAAATTTTATCGACTATGAATTTTTGTATATATAGAATTAGAAAGCCTACTATGTGTAAAATGATAGGTTTCTGAGTTAGCTTTCCAACGATACCAATTTTGCTAAAATCGGCACCCAAGCAAGAAGTTATGGCCTTTCAAAGTAATATGCGTTGCCTAACCAATCACACATGCCACTGCAAAGCATAGGCGATGGCCTATGCGGCGCCAATGTAAACATAGGCGATGGACTAGGCGGCGCCAATGTAAACATAGGCGATGGCCTAGGCGGCGCCTATGTAAACATAGGCGATGGCCTAGGAGACGTCTATGTAAACATAGGCGATGGCATAGGCGGCGCCTATGTAAAGGTTTTAAGTGACTTAAACACGCGATAACATAGGCGGCGCTTATGTAAACATAGGCGATGGCCTAGGAGGCGCCTATGTAAAGGTTTTAAGTGACTTAAACACTCTATTTTTGGGGCAAAATGGTTCTTTTCTACCCTTACTTAGCCCTAAACTCGAAATTCAGTTCCAAAGACCCCATACTACACCTTCATTCACCAAAAGTGCTCAAGGATTCTCCTTAGGGTTTCAAAATAAAAACCCAAATAACTCAAGATTCAACCGGGGGTTTTAGAAACTAATTTCATATTTGAAATCCCTAGAATGTAGGCATTAAGAAGCATCTATAATCTTCGCATATAGAGGTACGTGGGGTTATCTCAAAAATCTCATGGGCTTTAAAAATTCATGATTTCAAAATGGGGGTTTTGAAATTACGAATATGATTATGTTTTAAACGTTTTATGATATTGATTTGGTCTTTAGGCCTAATTCCAATGTGATTTGATATATTATATATGGATATGCATGTGTTTCATAATAATGATAAATCGAGAGCATGATTTACACGGAACCCCTCTCTTGATATGATATTATTTTAAGTTTTCACATGATATGAATCATTTGAAATCATCTTGAAATGCATGTCATGAAATGTCTTAAAAATGTCATGATTTGGATATGGTTTTTGACTTTCAAAGAGAGGGTTGTTTTGTTCATGTTGAAATAATGTTGTATATGATGATTGAATGAAGAGAATGATATGATACTGATGACTTGAAAGTCGGGTATAATGATATCCTACAGAGTATGACACATGATTGATTTGAACAAAGTTTGAATGCATTGATTTTCATGAGAAAGGTGGATGCCCGAAGAAGGCATTTGAGTGAAAGGGCTCATCGCTGGAAACCGTAGTTGCCGATGCGGGTTATATGATATTGAATCCTACATGGGAGGATAATAAAATAATTGGGACATCTCACATGGGGGGATTTCCTGCGGTGTACTTACATGGGGGGTATACCGACTCCAAATCCTGGTGGCTACTTGGATTGGAGGCTTGGTCGCCTAGCACCAGAGGTGGATTCCACATAGCCATGGAATTACAATTGTAGGGTATTCCACCTAGCTCAATCACATTACATTGGTATTAAAAACAATTACATTATACCCACGTGTTTTCAAATAATTTGATATGAAACTGCTTTATAATGGCTCTCACCTATATTGTGTAAAAATATTATATTTCTGTTTTGATTTCTCTACGTACCAGTACTTTTGTATTGACCCCCCTATCCTTCCAGGTTTGAAGGCACAGTCTAGGGGTCCAGACAACCAGTAGATTCCTCCCGACAGATCGCAGAATCAAGTGGTGAGCCTTCTATATTTTGGAAGGCCTGCAGTTTAATTTATCATTTATTAGTTTTGGGTCTATTGGGGGCCTTGTCCCAGTTTTCAGATAGACATTTGTTTTAGTCATGTAGTAGAGATTTCGCAGACGTTATAGAGATGTTGTGTTGAGATTGTGAGATATTATTCCCCATTATTACTTTCGCATGATTCTTGACCATGTTTTCGTTATATTGTGTATCTTCCGCATTTATTTTATCATATGAATTATGTGCATGATTACCAGAAATATAGGGGTATTTCGGGCCTCATGGTTTGGAATACTTATCACGGCCAGGGCCTCAGTTTGGGTCATGACAAACTTGGTATCAAAGAACAGTTTATGGTCCCAGGGTGTTTGCAAAATTGCGTCGGGTGGAGTCCTATTTATGGGTGTGTAGAGCGCCACACTTATAAGCAGGAGGCTACTAGGTGTTTAGGAAATATTTCCCTTCTTTGTGATTTAGTTCATGCTTCAGAGTCTGAACTGTCCCCTAATCAATGATCTCTTGTATTTCAAAAACTCAGTTATGCCTCCATGTCGTAGCATCAATCAGAATGATCAGGTAGATGAGGTCCATCCCACCCATGGGATGCGGACCCATAAAAAAGCTCACACTCCAAAACTTGTCCCTACTCCGGGAGTCCCTCCAGTCCTGACCAGTCCACCTCGGGCTTTGCAGACTAATGTCAATCGTCCCCCAACTACTCAGGGGGATATTTCAAATATAGAATTCAGATGGTCTATTCATATGCTGACACAGTTGGTAGCTAACCAGGCTCAACGATTGGAAGATGTTGGGTCTTTATCTATTACGTTTGAGGCTACTAGGGTCGGACATTTCATGAAGATGAACCCACCTAAGTTCACTGGCATCAAGGTGGAGGAAGATCCATAGGAGTTCATGTATGAGATGGAAAAGATCTTTAAGGTAATGCATGTGGATGAGGTTGAATGGGTGGAAATAGCAACTTATCATCTCAAGGATGTTGCGAATCAGTGGTATGCCAACTGGGAGGATGAAAAAGGTGAGAGTGCTGAGCCCACAGTTTAGGGCAAATTTGTGGAAGCTTTCCTTGATCGATTCTTTCCTCTGGAGTTGAGGGAGGCCAAGGGAGAAGAGTTTATAAATCTGAAGCACGGCAGTATGAGTGTCCAGGAGTACACTTTGAAGTTTAATAAACTAGCCCGCTATGCACCAGAGTTGACTAGTAATATGAGAGCCCGGATGAGGAAATTTACATCCGGCCTTGCTTATAACCTGGTACTTGAGTGCCAGGGGGATATGTTGAACAAGGAGTTAGACATTGGTCGGTTGACCGTTCATATGCAGTAGATAGAAGAGAAGAAAAAGAAAATTTCAGAAACAAGAGAGAAAGACAGGCAAGCAAAGAGAGCCAGAACCGCAGATCAGAATCACAGCCAGCCACAGAGTGGCAACTGGGGAAATAGATGGCAAAAGAAGTAGTCTTGGAGTAATGCACAGTCTGCTGCCAGCGCCCCAGCGCCCGGACTACCAGCAGACAGATGATCTTAGAATTTCCAGACTCATCATGGATTGTGAGCCCCAGATACTTAGTCACAGGAGAGTGTGGCCCAACAACATCGTACTTATCCACGGTGTGAGATTAGTGGGAGGAATCACCTAGGGAAGTGTTTTTTTGAGGGGAAAAATTATTATACTTGTGGCAAGGTGGGACATCTTCAGAGAGATTGTCCTTCTGCTGGAGGAAATATAGAGGGGACTAGGCCCTAAGATGCCCCCACAACTCTTTCTCCTTAGGGTGCCCCTTCAGCTATCGTGAGCGGTCGCAATCGATTATATTCTTTGACTAACTGCCAGGGGGCCGAAGCTTCACCAGATGTTGTCACCGGTACGTTACAAATTTTTTCTCATGATGTTTATGTATTGCTTGATCCCGGGTCTACTTTATCTTATCTGACCCCCTATGTGGCTGTTGGTTTTGGGTTTGAGCCCGAAGTCATTGAAGAACCCTTCACTGTTTCCACTCCTGTAGGTGATTCTATTGTTACTAGAAGAGTTTATAGAAATTGTGTTGTGTCTATTCTTAGTAGGGATATTGTGCCCGACCTTATAGAACTTGATATGGTAGATTTTAATGCCATCCTTGGGATGGACTGGCTCCATTCGTATTATGCCACACTTGATTGTAAAACCCGAAAGGTCACTTTTTTTTTTGAATGAGACACCAATTGTATGGGTAGGGAGTTCTGTGGAACCTAGAGGTTACTTTATGTCTTATCTTAGAGCCCGAAAGCTTATCTCCAAAGGCTGTATGTACCATCTAATCTGAGTACAAGATTCAAGAGTTAAAAATCTTCCTTTTCAGTCAGTCCCTATAGTGAATGATTTTCCAGAAATCTTTCCTAAAGATCTCCCAGGGATACCACCTGATAGGGAAATAAATTTTGGCATTGATGTGTTGCCAGACACTCGTCCTATTTCTACTCTGCCATATAGAATGGCTCCCACGGAACTGGAAGAGTTAAAAGAGCAGCTAGCAGACCTTCTATATAAGGGTTTTATTCACCCTAGTGTGTCCTCTTGGGGTGCCCCTATACTTTTCATGTGAAAGAAAAACGGTTTCCTTCGTATGTGCATAGACTATCGTCATCTGAATAAGGTCACGATTAAAAACAAGTATCCTCTTCATAGGATTGATGATCTTTTTGACTAGCTTCAGGGTGCTAAGTGTTTTTTGAAAATAGATCTTCGTTCGGGTTATCATTAGTTAAAAGTTAGGGATTCAAACATTCCCAAGGCAACCTTTCGAACTCGATATGGTCACTATGAGTTCTTAGTCATGTCCTTCGGGTTGACTAACGCCCCTGCAGCCTTCATGGATCTTATGAATAGAGTATTTCATCAGTTTCTAGACTTGTTCATCATAGTGTTCATTGATGATATTTTGATCTATTCCAAAAGTGAGGAGGACCATTCCAATCATCTCCAAATTATTCTTTAGACCCTTACGGATCATCAGCTGTATGCCAAATTTTCTAAGTGTGAATTCTGGTTAGATGCTAATGCCTTCTTAGGGCATTTTATGTCCAGTGACGGGATAAGAGTGGATCCCCAGAAAGTTGAAGCAGTGAGAAAATAGCCCAGACCCACGACTCCAATCGATATTCGGAGCTTCTTGGGTTTGGCGGGGTATTACAGAAGGTTCGTAGAGAGTTTTTCTTCCATAGCTGCTCCGCTTACTAAACTGACTCAGAAAAAGATGAAGTTTGTGTGGTCTGACTTGTATAAAAATAGTTTTGAGAATTTGAAGGACAAGCTGACTACTACTCCTGTTTTGACCCTTCCCGAGGGTGTAGATGGTTTTATGGTTTATTGTGATGCATCCCGTGTGTGACTTGGTTTGTATTGATGCAGCGTGATAAGGTTATAGCTTATGCATCTAGGTAGTTAAAGGTGCATGAGCGTAATTACCCCACTCATGACTTGGAGTTAGCAACCGTGGTGTTTTCACTTAGAATCTGGAGGCACTATCTCTAAGGAGTGTATGTTGATATTTATACTGACCATAAGAGTTTGCAGTATGTTTTATCGCAGAAAGAATTGAACCTCAGGCACAGGTGTTGGATGGAGATTTTGAAAGACTATGATATGAGTCTGCATTACCATCCGGGCAAGGCAAATGTTGTAGCCGACGCCCTCAGCAGGTTGTCTATGTGCAGCCTTTCTCATGTTAAAAAGGAAAGGAAGAGATGGTGTAGGATATTCATCGCCTCGCGAATCTGGAAGTGCGACTCTTAGATTCCGAAGATAGAGGGGTGATTGTTCATGAGTTAGCTAAGTCATCCCTTTGTGCTGAAGTTAAAGAGAAGTAAGTTGAAGATCCTATCTTGATGCAAATCAAGAAAGATGTAGGTCAACAGAAGGTAATGTCGTTTGAAATTGGTGGTGATGGTATTATGAGATATCAGGGTAGGTTGTGCATTTTGAATATTGATGGACTGCAGAAAAGGATCCTTGATGAAGCTCACACTTCGAGGTATGTCGTTCACCCAGGCTCTACTAAGATGTACCATGATCTGAAAACCTTATATTGGTGGAATAACATGAAACATGATTTAGCTGATTTTGTGTCTAAGTGTTTGAACTATCAACAAGTGAAGGTAGAACACATGAGGCCAGGTGGTACTTCCCAAGAGATAGCCCTACCTTTATGGAAGTGGGAGATGTTAAACATGGACTTCATTACAGGACTTTTGAGATCCTGAAACCAGTATGATTCTATATGGGTGATTGTAGATCGGTTGACAAAGTCAGCCCACTTTTTTCCTGTGAGGACTAATTATTCAGGAGAGGGTTATGCTAAGATTTACATTGAGGAGATAGTTCGGTTACATGGGGAACCAGTGTCCATTATATCCTATAGAGGTACGCAGTTTTCATCTCAGTTCTGGAGATCTTTTCAGAAGGGTTTAGGTACACAAGTGAATTTGAGCACAACTTTCCACCCTCAGATGGATGGGCAAGCTGAGCGTACCATTCAGACCCTCGAGGATATGTTGAGGGCATGCATCATTGATTTCAAAGGTAGTTGGGTAGATCACCTTCCACTGGTTGAATTTTCTTACAATAATAGTTACTATGCCAGCATCAAGATGTCTCCTTTTGAGGCTTTGTATGGGAGGAAATGTATGTATCCGATAGGATGGTATGAAGTGGGTGAGACCCAGTTATATGGGCCTGATCTTTTTCATCAGGCAATGGAGAAAGTAAAGATCATTAGAGAATGACTCAAGATTGCTCAGAGTCGTCAGAAGTCCTATGCCAATGTTCAGAGAAGGGAACTAGAGTTTGAAGTTGGTGATTGGGTATTTCTCAAGGTTTCTCCTATGAAAGAAGTTATGCGGTTTGGAAAAAAGGGTAAATTGAGCCCTCGCTATATAGGGCCATATCAAATTCTGAGAAAGATTGGTGCAGTTGCTTATGAGCTAGAATTGCCTGCAAGTTTGGGTTCCATTCATCCGGTGTTCTATGTATCCATGTTGAAGAAATGCATTAGAGATCATTCTTTGGTATTTGACAGTAGAGGGTGTCAAAGTGTCAGATTCCTTGTCTTACGGAGAAGATCCCATTGAAATTTTAGATCGCCAAGTTCGAAAGCTGAGGAGCAAAGAGATAGCCTCAGTAAAGGTACTGTGGAGGAATCAGAAAGTTGAAGAAGCAACTTGGGAGTCAGAAGATGACATGAGAATTAGATATCCCAAATTGTTTGTTTCGATGAAGGATGAGACAGAAGGTACTATTTCTATCTTATCTTTCCTAGTCCTTTATTATGCTTGAAATCGTGTCTGTCTGTGTCCCGCATCATCATTCGGGGATGAATGATCCTAAGGGGGAATAATGTAACGCCTCATATTTAGGGCTACAATATAGACGATGATTTCGATGTGTTGATAAATCCCGAAGCCATAAATCCTATGCCAATACGGCATATTAATTATTTGTGTAGCATGTGAATCCATTTAAGCTTGAATTTAGACCATATGGGTCATTTGACTCAAGGAAGAGTTGAAAACTACTTCGACCGATTAAGCTTAAGTGGACATTATAATTTGTGTCAACTTCTATCGATCATGACTCTTTGTATATATCGAATTAGAAAGCCTACTATGTGTAAAATGATAGGTTTCCGATTTAGCTTTCCAACGATACCAATTTTGCTAAAATCCGGCACCCGAGCAAGAAGTTATGGCCTTTCAAAGTAATATGCGTCGCCTAACCAATCGCACATGGCCACTGAAAAACATAGGCGATAGCCTAGGCGGCACCTATGTAAACATAGGCGATGGCATAGACGACGCCTATGTATAGGTTTCAAGTGACTTAAACGCTCTGTTTTTGGGGCAAAATAGTCCTTTTCTGCCTTTACTTAGCCCTAAACACGAAATTCAGTTCCAAAGACCCCAAAATACACCTTCATTCATCAAAAGTTCTCAAGGATTCTCCCTAGGGTTTCAAAATAAAAACCCAAGTAACTCAAGATTCAACCGGGGGTTTTAGAAACTAATTGCATATTTGGAATCCCCAGAACGTAGGCTTCAAGAAAAACCTATAATCTTCGCATATAGAGGTACGTGGGGTTATCTCAAAAATCTCATGGGCTTTAAAAATTTATGTTTTCAAAATGGGGGTTTTGAAATTACGAATATGATTATGTTTTAAATGTTTTATGATATTGATTTGGTCTTTAGGCCTAATTCCAATGTGATTTGATATATTATATATGGATATACATGTGTTTCATAATGATAATAAATTGAGAGCATGATTTACACAGAACTCCTCTCTTGATATGATATTGTTTTAAGTTTTCACATTATATGAGTCGTTTGAAATCATCTTGAAATGCATGTCCTGAAATGTCTTAAAAATGTCATGATTTGGATATGGTTTTTGACTTTCAAAGAGAGGGTTGTTTTGTTCATGTTGAAATATGTTGCATATGATGATTGATGAAGAGAATGATATGATATTGATGACTTGCAAGTCGGGTATGACGATACCCTACAGAGTATGACACGTGATTGATTTGAACAAAGTTTGAATGCATTGATTTTCATGAGAAAGGTGGATGCCTGAAGAAGGCGTTTGAGTGAAAGGGCTCATCGTTGGAAACCGTAGTTGCCGATGCGGGTTATATGATATTGAATCCTACATGGGAGGATAATAAAATAATTGGGATATCTCACATGGGGGGATTCCCTGCGGTGTACTCACATAGAGGGTATACCGGCTCCAAATTCTAGCGGCTACTTGGATTGGAGGCTTGGCCGTCGAGCACCAGAGGCGGATTCCACATAGCCGTGGAATTACAATTGTAGGGTATTCCACCTAGCTCAATCGCATTACATTGGTATTGAAAACTATTTCATTATTCCTATGTGTTTTCAAATAATTTGATATGAAACTGCTTTATAATGGCTCTCACCTATATTGTGTAAAAATATTATATTTCTATTTTGATTTCTCTGCGTACCAGTACTTTTGTATTGACCCCCCTCTCCTCCCAGGTTCGGAGGCACAGTCTAGGGGTCCAGAAAACCAGTAGATTCCTTCTGACAGATCACAGAATTAGGTGGTAAGCCTTTTATATTTCGGAAGGCCTGATATCTGCAGTTTAATTTATCATTTATTAGTTTTGGGTCTACTGGGGACCTTGTCCCAGTTTTCAGATAGACATTTGTGTTAGTTATGTAGTAGAGATTTCGCAGACGTTATAGAGATGTTGTGTTGAGATTGTGAGACATTATTCCCCATTATTACTTTCGCATGATTCTTGATCATATTTCTGTTAATTGTGTATCTTCCACATTTCTTTTATCATATGAATTGTGTTCATGATTAGCAGACAGATAGGGGTGTTTCGAGCCTTATGGTTCGGAATACTCGTCACGGCTAGGGCCCCGGTTTGGGTCGTGACACAATCCATAACATAATAACATGTCATACTAAAGAGGTAACGGTTCATAACTTAATAAGGTATCACGCTGAAAGAGGTGACGAGCCATAACATAATGATATGTCATGCTGAAGGAGGTGGATATCCATAACATAACAATATGTCACTCTAAGGAAGGTAACAATTCAAACATAGTAACATATCACACTGAAGGAAGTGACAATCCATAACATAATAACATATCACACTGAAGAGGTGATGGTTCATAACTTAATAAGATGTCGCGCTAAAAAAGGTGACTACCCATAACATAATGATATTCCATGCTGAAGGAGGTGACAATCCATAACATAATAACATGTCGCTTTAAGGAAGGTGATGATCTATAATATAATTACATGTCACTCTGAAGGAGGTGACGATCCATAACATAATAACATGTTACACTCAAAGAGGTGACAATCCATAACATAATAACATGTCACTTTGAAGGAGGTGATGATCCAAACATGATAACATGTCACGCTGAAAGAGGTGACCATCCATAACATAATAACATATCGTTCTGAAGGAGGTGACGATTCAAAAATAATAGCATGTAACACTGAAGGAGGCAATAATTCATAACCTAATAACATGGTGTCTTAAATAAAGAGATGATCTGATGCACCCTCTTAAAGGGTGGAAGATCCAAATATAATAAGATATGTCCTTTTCAAAAGAGGATTTTCCAAATATAATAAGATGTGTCTCCTCGAATAAAGTGATGATTGGGAATGTCCTCTTGAAATGTTGGATGACCTAAAATATGATAAGTTAGGTGATAATTCGTTACGTCCAATTGAAAAGATAGATGACCTAGATATAATGAGATAAATCACCTTGAATGGGGTGATAATCTGAGGCAGTGTTGCATAGCATCACCTGTATGAATGTAAACAAAGCATGAGTACATATTTTAAGCAAAGATCAAAACTTTATCCATAATAATCAAAGAATAAAGCCAAAAGGCGAAACAATCAATAATAACTATTCTTTTCAACACAAAAGAAACAACTTTACATGCTAAAAATAAATATATCCGACAACAATGAATTTAAATAAAGCATTAGTACATATTTTAAACAAAGATCAAAACTTTATCCATAACAATCAAAGAATAAAGCCAATAGGCAAAACAATCAATATTAACTATTCTTAGCTCATCTAATCCCATGAACATGAAAATAAGCATAATATTGACATCACAATATCTTATGGCCTTCAAGGACATCTACAACAAACAATCCCAGCAAATAAAATTAAAACTCCGAAACAACGAAGAAGGAGATGATGAAGAAACGATAACAAAACTAAAAGAAAAAGGTGTGTTTACCTTTCTTGATGCATCAAAATGGGACTTCAAACTTTCTTTGGAGTCTTGACCACCAACGAAAAGCAATCTTTCGAGAATCCCAATTAGACTACCACTTGAAAATTTTTTACTAAAGAAAAAAAAATTAACTATTTTCTCAAAAGTTTTTTCCACCCTTTGAGACTTTTTTGACTTTGAGACTTGCTTTCTACCAAAATAATGGTAGTATTTATAGTAAAGGATGGGGATCCGATTCTATTAATTCACCAATGTAGTAGAAAGAATTTAGGGGTGTTTTTAGAATTTTTAAAATTGAAGATAAGGTGAGGTGAAAGATAAAGTGGGAGGAAATTATACAATGTAGTACAATTTTTGAATTTCAAAATTGGAAAAAGGACAAGGTTGAGGGGGAATTGTACAATGTAGTACTATTTTTGAATTTTAAAATTGGAAAAAGATAAGGTTGAGGGGGAATTGTACAATGTAGTACTATTTTTGAATTTAAAATTGGAGAAAGGACAAGGTTGCGGGGAAATTGTATAATGTAGTATAATTTTTTAACTTTAAAATTTGAATTTTGGGAATTGAATTTGATTTTGGTAGGAATTGGGTAGAAATTATGAGAGTTTTTGCGAATTTAGGGTTATTTAAAATGTAACCCCAATTGGGATTTAAAATTTAGCTAAATTTATTTAATTTTGACCAAATTAAAATCAATTGTCTAATTGCATTGCAATTTTGATCAATTTGATTTCAATTATGGCCAAATATAATAGATGACTAAATTAAATTAAAAATTCAATACGAATTAATACTTCTTTTAATCCTGAGCTTCTTGATTTAATAAAATCAAATAAATATTTCTTCAAATAAATTAATTTTAAGAATAAATTTTATTTAAATTAAGACTTTATTCATTAAGATTAATTTTCAAGCTTAATTCAGTAAAAGTCCAATTTTGATAAAAGTGTTCATTTAAGTAAAAAAATTTATACAATTTCGCATATGTAAATACGAAAACGTATAATTATCAATTAAATGATAAAATTAACCCAAATAAATATTTTAGAGCGCATTTATCGGATGAAATAAATATTTTAATTTTATTAATAATTAAAAAAATCCAGGGTTAAATTTAGTCGCGGAGGGCAAAAATGAGGTGGCAACAGTCGTGTCAGGTAGAGTCCTTTTTATGGGTGTGTAGCGCGCCACACCTATAAGGAGGAAGCTACTAGGAATTTAGGAATATTTTACTTTTCTTCATGTTCTAGTTCGTGCTATACAGTCTGAACGTTCCCTAACTCATGATTTCCTACATTTCAGATCATGCCGCTCCTTAGATCCAATAAGCAGAGCACCCATGTTGATGATGTCCTCCCTAGTCATGGAATACGAACTCGTAATAGAGATCGTACTCTAGAATTTGTTACTACTATTGGTGTTCCTCCAGTCCAAACTAGCCCACCTCGGGCTCCTCGGTCCGGTGTTAACCGTACCCAACCTCCTCATGGAGAAGTGTCGAATGCTGTGTTCCGATAGTCTATTCATATGATTTTTCAGCTTGTTGATTCTCAGTACTATTAGTTTGGATACGGGAGTTCTATTCCTGGTTTGTCTGAAATCACTCGTGTTGGCCAATTCATGAGGCCCAACCCACCCACCTTTATTGGCACAGAGGTTGAGGAGGACCTTTAATGGTTTATTTATGAAATAAAGAAATTTCTTAGAGTTATGCATGCTAATGATATTGAGGGGGTTGAGTTAGCAACCTATCAATTGAAGGACGTAGCTAACCGGTGGTACAATGAGTGGAAAGATTTGAAGGATGGGGATGCAGAACCTTTTATGTGGGGTGTGTTTATAGAGTCCTTCCTGGATCATTTCTTTCGTAGGAGCCAAGGAAAGCAAAAGTTGAAGAATCTGTGAATATGAAATAAGGAAAGATGAGTGTTAAAGAGTTTACGTTAAAGTTTATCCCACTCTCCCGTTATGCTCCAGAGTTAGTGGGCAATATGAGGGCTCACATGAGAAAGTTCACATCTAGTCTATCGGATGACTTGGTATCAGAATGTAAGGGGGTAATAGTGAATAAGGACATAGATTTCTCTAGGTTATCAGTGCATATGCTGCAGGTAGAAGAAGAGAAGAAGAGGCTGATAGAGGTAAGAGAAAGAGAGAGGCAGACTAACAGAGCTAGTTCAGCATATCAGAATGTTAGTCAGCAGCAAGGTGGTAATTAGGGTGATAAATAGTCTAAGCAGAAATTTTAGAGCAATGCTCAGTCTTCAGCTAGTGTACCTACACCTAGGCCTTTGGGTGAGCATCTATTCCAGTCAGGAGATAGGCCTAGAGCTCAGGGTACTCAGTCTCAGGGGAGTGTGACCCAGTTATTCCAATAATTTTCTCTCTGTGATACTTATGAGAGGAATCATCCAGGAAGATGCCAGCGCCAAAGTGACTTGTGTTACGGATGTGGTCAGCCGGGCCATATCAGGAGGGACAGTCCCTCAGCAAGAGGAAATTTTAGGGGTACTAAGTCCTAGGCAAATTCCACAGCTCCGCCACCTAAGAGTACTACTTCTGGTATGGGAGATGGTCCAACCGGTTGTATGCTTTGTCTACCCACCAGGATTCAGAGGTTTTAACAGATCTTGTTACGGTGTGCATGTGTTGCTTGATCTAGGGTCTACCTTGTATTATGTGACCCCTTACGTGACAGTTAGTTTTGGTTTAGAGGCCAAAAATATTTTGGAACCTTTTTCTATTTTCACTCATGTTGATGATTCTATTGTGGCTAAGAAAGTTTACAGAAATTGTGTGGTGTCTATTTTTCATCTTGATACAATGGTTGATCTTGTAGAACTGGACATGATTAATTTTGATGCTATATTGGGAATGGATTGGCTCCATTTATGTTATGCTACATTAGAATGTAGAACCAGAAAGGTCACCTTCTCTTTTCCTAATGTTCCAATGATAGAATGAGAGGGATATTCTCTATCACCTATAGAGAAATTCATATCTTATCTTCGAGCCCGTAAACTCCTATCAAAGGGTTGTTTTTATCACTTGTTTGGATCAAAGAATCTAGCACTGAAATTCCTACCCTCTAGTCTATTCCTATAGTTAATGAATTTTTAAAAGTCTTTCCTGATGATCTCCCTAGTTACCACCAGATAGGGAGATAGATTTTGGCATTGACCTATTGCCCATACCCGACCTATTTCTATTCCGCTATACCGAATGGCTCCTACAGAATTGAAAGAGTTAAAAGAATAGTTAAAAGACCTTCTTGACAATAGATTTATTTGACCTAGTGTCTCTCCCTAGGGTGCTCCGATACTCTTCGTGCATAAGAAGGACAACTTCTTCCGCATGTGTATAGATTACCGTTAGCTGAACAAAGTTACAGTTAAAAATAAGTACCCGCTTCCCAGAATCGATGATCTCTTTGACCAACTCTAAGGTGCCAAATATTTCTCCAAAATAGACCTTTGTTTAGGGTACCATCAGTTAAAGGTTAGAGAGGCTGACATTCCCAAAACAGCTTTTCAAACCCGATATGGTCACTATGAATTCTTAATTATGTCCTTCAGACTGACTAATGCCCCCAAAACATTTATGGACCTAATGAATAGGTTGTTTCGCCAGTTTCTAGATCTATTCATCATAGTCTTTATTGATGGCATCTTGATTTACTCTAAGTATGAGGAGGATCATGCCAATCACCTATGAATCATTTTTCAGACTCTTAAGGACCATGAGTTGTATTCAAAGTTTTCCAAGTATGTGTTCTAGCTTAGTGCTATTGCTTTCCTAGGGCACATTATTTCTAGTGAGGGAATTAAGGTTCACCCCCAAAAGGTTGAAGCGGTGAAAAAATGGCCCAGGCCCATGACTCCAACCGATATCCAGAGCTTCTTGGGTTTGGCAAGGTATTATAGAAGATTTTTAGAGAGCTTTTCATCCATAACTGCTCCACTTACTAGATTGACTTAGAAAAAGGTAAATTCTTGTGGTCTGACTCTTGTGCGAATAGTTTTGAGAAACTGAAAGACAAGTTGACTATTGCACTATTTTGACCCTTCCTGAAGGTACATAGGGGTTTGTTGTATACTGTGATGCATCTCGGGTGGGACTTGGGTGTATACTTATACAGTATGGAAAGGTGGTGGCCTATGCATCTAGACAGTTAAAGGCGCATGAGAAGAACTATCCCACCCATGACTTAGAGTTAGCTGCTGTGGTATTTGCACTAAAAATTTAGCGTCACTATCTGTATGGGATGCATGAAGATATTTTTACTGATCGCAAAATTTTGCAGTATGTCTTCTCGCAGAAAGAGCTAAACCTTAGGTAGAGGCGGTGGTTGGAATTGTTGAAGGATTATGACAAGAGCCTGCATTATCACTCGGGTAAGGCTAATGTGGTGGCTGACGCCCTTAGTAGGTTATCCATGGGTAGTCTTTCCTATATGGAGGAATAAAGGAGGAATATGGTGAAGGATATCCATCGGTTTACTAATTTGGGAGTTCAACTCCTAGATTCCGAAAATGGAGGACTGTTCGTACAAGAGGTAGCTAAATCATCCTTATGTGCCTAGGTTAAGGAAAAACAAATAAGAGACCCCATTTTGATGCAGATTAAGGAAGACGTAGGACAATAAAAGGTAATGACATTTGAAATTAGAGGTGATGGGATTATGAGGTATCAAGGTCGACTATGTGTGCTGGATGTGGATGGGTTGCGGGATAAGATTATTGATGAAACTCACACTTCCAGGTATGTCGTTTACCCTGAATATACAAAAATGTATCATGATCTTATGACAATTTACTAGTGGAATAAAATGAACAGAGATGTTGCTAACTTTGTGGCTAAGTGTTTGAATTGTCAACAAGTTAAGGTGGAACATTTAAGACCAGGTGACATTTCCCAAAAGATAGCTTTGCTTCTTTGGAAATGGGAGATGATCAATACAGACTTTATTACAGGACTTCTGAGATCCTGAAACCAATATGACTCCATTTGGGTGATTGTAGATAGTATAACTAGTGCAGACTAATTGTTCGAGGGATGATTATGCTAAGCTGTACATTAAAGAGATAGTTCATTTGCATGGGGCTCTAGTATTTATAATATCTGATCAAGGTACATAATTCTTTTCTCAATTTTGGTGATCTTTTCAGAGGGATTTAGGTACCCAAGTAAATCTTAGCATTGATTTTCATCCTTAAACGGATGGACAAGAAAAGCGCACCATTCAAACCCTAGAAGATATGTTGAAGGTTAGCGTGATTGAATTTAAAGGTAGTTGGGTGGATCACTTGCCGTTGATAGAATTTGACTATAATAACAACTATCATTCCAGTAGCCTGATGGATCCTTTTGAGGCTTTGTATTGAGAAAGGTGTAGGTCATCAATTGGGTGGTATGAAGTGGGTAAACCTGTTTGTTTGGAATTGACTTTGTACATCAGGTGATGGAGAAAGTGAATTCTTTAGAGAATGACTTAAGATAGCTCAGAGTCGCTAAAAGTCTTAAGCCGATGTTAGAAGGAGGGAGTTAGAGTTTGAGGTTGATGATTGGGAGTTTCTAAAGGTCTCCCTTATGAAGGGAGTCATGAAATTCGGAAAGAAAGGAAAACTTAGTCCTCGTTATATAGGCCCTTATCAGATTACGAGAAGGATTGGTAGGGTTGCTTATGAGTTAGATTTGCCCAGAAGTTTAGCTTCTGTTCATCCTGTGTTTCATGTATCAATGCTAAAGAAATGTGTTGGAGATCATTAACTTGTTTTGCCTATGGAAGAGATTGATGTAAAGGACTCATTGTCATATGAAGAAGAACCCATTGCTATTTTATATCGCCAAGTTCAAAAGTTGAGAAGTAAGGAGATAACTTCAATTAAGGTGTTGTGGAAGAATTATATAGCTGAAGGAGTTACTTGCGAGTCAGAGAATGACATGCGTACGACATATATGACCCTATTTTAAGGTATTAATCTTATACTACTCTTTTATTTCCAAGTAACGTTTGAAATCATGCTCACTGTGTTCCTAATCATCATTTAGGGATGAATGATCCCAAGGGGGATAACATAATATCCCGTAGTTGTATAACTCAAATAACTCTCTCTAGAATGACCTTTAGGACCCCCGTATCGATGGTAGGCCATGTATAGATGTTGTGTGAGGTTTTGGGGGTGTTTTAGGACCTGGAGACTAAGTGCACATCACAAGATAGGGTCCATGCAATGGCCGTGCATCGCATGGCCATTTCCAACATCCACTGGAATGGCTACGCGATGAGGCATGCATTGCCCAGCTAGGGGTAAGGCAATAGGGCGTGCATCGCCCACTTAAGCTGTAACACCCCATACTTAATTATGTGCATTAGACATGGTTATATGTGTCGGAGTATATGTATTGATCCTAAGTTAGGTATATATGAGTTTGAGTATGAGTATTGATTATTTTGAGATGGTTTCAAGTGTATAGTTTGATTATATGTGTATGGGAATCGACTTTATTTATACCAAAATTTTCCCGTCGATGGTTCCATACGAAGTTTATTGAATAATATTTCCAATGATATTAAGATTTCCAAAAACGGATAAGTTTCGGATATAATCGAGCACGTTCGAAACAATAAAACGACGGTCGGAATAATTGTGAACAGTAAATGTGCAGGAAATTCAAACTACTGAGGCCTGCCAGTTTTTTGGGTCGACTTTGAATGATCATAACTCCCTCAATATAATGAACTGGGAGAGATACCACCTATCAAAAGAAATATCTTTGAGTTTTCTTTCCAATTCAATTGGTTTCATCCAAATCCAACATCTGAGTAAGGAGTTATACTCGTTTTACTTCAGCCTCTCAAAACAGTTTTTTAGGGTCAACTTCAAACGATTATAACTACTTGTACAGGACGAACTGGGTGACCTACTTTATATGAAATGAAAACCCTTTGAATTATATTTCCAGCAATACCAATTTCACCCAAAGCTAATATCGGAGCAAAGAGTTATGACCGATTTACTTTAGCCTATCAAAACAGTCCACCATGGACAGATTCGGACTTACTTAAAATTTTAAGGGCAATATGGTCATTTTCCATCACCTCATGGACGAAAATTGGTCTTTATATACATATACTTAGCCTCATATCCATCATTTTTATCCAAATTATTGAAGAATAAGGAAACCCTAGCCTAAGTTCAACTCCAATTATCTTGTGATTCAACCGTAGAAAATCCAAACTGATTCCGTAGTTGTGTTCACCGTCTCAAGGGCTTCGAAAAGCACCCCTTATTTGGGCCAACAGGACTTCAAAATCAAAAGGGCCATTTTATGGTAAGGATGTAAATTATGTTGGTGTTATTTATATGGATATGTGTATATATATATGCATGTGAGCATAAGAAGTATGTTATTTGATTGTTGTTGAAAGATGATTGGAAATGATGTTGGATCATTCTTGTGCATGGTTGGATTATGTTGAATTGTGAAAGGATTTGGTGTGATGATGTGGTATTGATGATGTGGTATTGAAATGATGATTATATATATATATATATATACACACATAAACCTATTGTCCAAGTTGGTTTTTGGAATGTTTTGCAAATATTGGTTGTATGGAATTATGGAAGAGAATTGTGGTGTTGGGTTGCTAATACTAGATGCCAAACATTTCATTGTAGATAAGTGATTTGTAAAGGCGGGAAGTTGTGTTGAATTGGTATCCGAATCTACGACGAGGTATGTAAAGCATACTCTAACGATGTTCTTTGGAATGAAAACACCAATGTTCCATCAAGTAAGATTCCGAGGTTGTCCTAAAACATGTATTGTTCTACGTTACGAACGAAGTTGTTTCCATTCTATAAAGTGTCAAAATGTTTCATTGATATACCAAAAGGCTCCTATTTCATTGTTGTGATATTGATGATTCTGAAACACATTGTTGATGTACCAATGAGTCTTTATTACATCGTTATTGTATAGAAGGTCTATTACTTGATTCCTATTGATGTATCATTGTTCCAAAGGTACTATATCGGCATGAACACTAATGTAATAATTTCAAAAGCTTTTGAACTAAGTTATTGGAAAGATCTCGTATGTGTGTTACTTGATATATTTGTGGGTGGTATCCTAGGGGCATAAGCCTAGCATGGGTCGATCCCAGTTGATATGTACTGGAGGCAGCCTAATGGTCACAGTACGATACAGTATTGATTATTGTTAGGTGGTTGGAGGTTCGGGAGGAGGAGGTAATGGCGAATGATAATTGTAAAGAATGAAATGAACGAATGTATACCGTTCCACAAATGTGTTTTAATTCAAGAACCCAGTTCAGATTAATGATAATGTACATGATCCTAAAAGTGTTTATGAAGTGTGGTTCACTTCTATTATGATTTATTCACTTGCGTTTGATTTTCTTGATCCCCTATATCACATATGATTATTTACAGCTTTACATACTCAGTACATATTTCGTACTAACGTCCCTCACGGGGGACCTGCATTTCATGCTGTAGGCACAGGTGCTTCAGCTCACTCACAGCATAGATAGGAGCCAGGTCATACAACTATTGTTGGTGAGCTCCAGTTTTCTTTGGAGCTTTCCGAGTCGGTTCCTTATGTTTTGTTATTGTACAGGAGTCATGTGTGGGCGGGGGTTTGTCCCGACCCTAGTGATGTCATGTATATATATCCTAGAGGCTTTGTAGACATAAGGAAGGGTAAAGTCATGGAAGTTTATATAGTGATGTTATATTTGTATATATGGTGGCCCCGATGGCCAAGTATTATATATATATATATATATATATTTGTGCGTGTTGTGCTGATACAGGGAATTAGAACCTTCTATATGTAACGAAGTGCCGCCCAAATTTTTGGTGAATGTAAGTGAAGGTACAAGTATTTGAACAGGTTCTCTCGGGCCTTCTCGGCTTCGGGTGCCAGTCCGGCCCGATGGAATTTTAGGGCGTGACAAAAGTGGTATCAGAGCGGTTCGTCCTAGTGAGTCTACAAAGTCTTGTCTACGAAGAGTCTTGTTTATCGGTGTGTTGTGCACCACATCTATAAATAGGAGGCTATGGACATTTAGGAATTGTTTCTTTTCTTCATGTCTTAGATCGTGCGATAGAGCTTATATTGTATATAAAGTCATAGTTGACCACTGAATCAGTTTGTTTCTTTTATTATAGTAATGATGCCGGTTACCAGAAGCAAGAATACCGGTAAGCAAGTAGATGTGGCTGCCAGAGAGGGGACTAGTAAGTCACCCACTATACCAGCTAATCAAAGTGAGGCTCCAGCTGAGCATGCATCAGAAACTTCCCCCAGTCCGGAAGAAATAAGGGGGAGGAGAACTATATCCCCAGAGCCACCTATTAATGCTGTTGATCAAGATCTTAGAAATGAAGTACAACTTTTGACTCATATAGTTGCTGGGAAAGTCCAAGGGCAAGCTATTCCTGCCGCGGGTTCTAGCGGTACTGATAGGGCGGCTAGACTTTGGACGCAAGATTTTCTTAAGATGAATCCGCCTACTTTTACCAGATCTAATCTTAACGAAGATCTACAGGACTTTATTGATCAGATCCAAAGGGCCCTAGAGGTGATGCATGTATCGGGCAGAGAGACAGTGGAGTTAGCCACGTATAGATTCAAAGGTGAGGCTATATATTGGTATGAAGACTGGAAACGGTCAATAGGCATTGATGCACCCCCAGCTACTTGGAAAGAGTTCAAAGAGGCATTTATTAATCATTATCTTCCATATGAGACTCGTCAGGCCCGTGCGGATCAGTTCTTAAATCTTCGGCAGGGTAATACACGTGTGAGGGAGTATAGTCTTCAATTTAATTCCTTGTCCAGATATGCTCATAATGTTATAGCTACTATGGATGACAGAGTTCATCGGTATGCGAATGGATTGGATCCGTATTTGGTTAGGGATTGTACTATTGCTGCACTGAATAAAGACATGGATATAGCTAGGATCCAAGCATTTGCACAGAAAATGGAAGATCAGAGGCAAAGAAGAAGAACAAAGGAATTTGAAAGAGGATTTTCTAAGAGGGCCAGATCTACAGGGCAGTTTATGGCGCCACAGGGAGGTTTTAGACCTCAATTTTCTGCTAGACCACCTAGGCCATTATTTTCTTATTCTGCAGCTAGTGCTCCACCACAACATCAGGGGTTCAGAGGTAGTCAATTTGGGCAAAGAAGTGAGGGTCATAGTTCACGATCTGTGGGTTATCATGGGCAAGGGAATATGAGCCAATCGAAACCTCCTCGAGAGCCATGCAATAAATGTGGAAGGCATCATATGGGCGTATGTCGAATAGGAACAAATGTTTGTTATTGGTGCGGTATGATGGGGCATATGATGAGAGAATACCCACGAAGGGGTGCAAGTGGCGTAGCACGACCTTCGGGATCAGCTGTTGCATCATCATCACCGGTATCTTATTCTGGTAGGGCCGTACAACCTGCGAGTCACGCTAGGAATGGAAAAAGAGTCGCCAATTCCAGCGGGACTCAGAATCGCACTTATGCTTTAGCGGATCGACAGAATCTAGAGGCTTCCCCAGATGTGGTTACGGGTACGTTGTCTATATTTTCATTTGATGTATATGCTCTAATTGATCCCGGTTCTACATTATCATATGTTACTCCTTTGGTTGAAGGAAAGTTCAAAAGAACCCCCGAATTGTTAGATAAGCCGTTGGAAGTGTCTACCCCGGTTGGGGAATCTATTATTGCTAGAAGAGTTTATAAAGATTGTGTAGTAACTGTGTGTGATCGAGACACGATGGCCAATCTTGTGGAACTAGAAATGGTAGATTTTGATGTTATAATGGGTATGGATTGGTTGGCGTCTTGTTATGCCAAAATTGACTGTTGTACAAAAAAGATGTATTTACATTTTCCTAATGAAGCAATTATTGAATGGCAAGGTAAGATTGGCGCACCAAGAGGTAGATTTATTTCTTATTTCAAAGCGAGAAAAATGATTTCCAAGGGCTACATATGTCATTTAGTTAGAGTAAAGGATACGGAATCGGAATCACCAGATCTTCACACTGTACCAGTGGTAAATGAATATCATGATGTATTCCCTGAAGATCTTCCAGGCTTACCTCCTGAACGAGAAGTAGAGTTTGGTATTGATGTAATACCAGACACCCAACCAATCTCCATTCCTCCATATAGAATGGCCCCAGCAGAATTGCGAGAATTGAAAGAGCAATTGAAAGATTTGCTAGAGAAGGGATTCATAAGGCCTAGTATGTCCCCCTGGGGAGCACCAGAGTTATTTGTGCGCAAAAAGGATGGCTCGCTGAGGATGTTTATTGGTTATCGGCAATTGAATAAGGTGACTATTAAGAATAAATATCCTCTCCCAAGAATTGATGATTTATTTGATCAGTTACAGGGCGCCAAGTGCTTTTCTAAGATTGATTTGAGGTCAGGTTACCACCAAGTGAGGGTCAAAGAAAAAGATATACCCAAAACAGCTTTCCGAACAAGGTATGGTCATTATGAGTTTCTAGTTATGTCATTTGGGCTAACAAATGCACCTGCAGCTTTTATGGATTTGATGAATAGGGTGTTTAAGCCATTCCTGGATGTATTTGTGATAGTTTTTATAGATGATATTCTAGTTTTTTCTAGATCAGAAGAGGACCTTGCCAATCACTTACGACAGACATTGCAGACTCTTCGTGATTGTAAGCTTTATGCAAAGTTCTCTAAATGTGAGTTTTGGTTAAAGTCGGTGGCATTTTTGGGTCATATTGTATCTAGTGAAGGGATAAAGGTTGATGCTCAAAAGATAGAAGCTGTGAAGAACTGGCCAAGGCCCACAACGCCTACGGTGATTCGTAGTTTTCTCGGGTTGGCCGATTATTATAGAAGGTTTGTTAAAACTTTTCTTCCATTTCATCACCCTTAACCAAGCTAACCCATAAAGCATCCAAATTCCAATGGAATGATGCATGTGAGAAGAGTTTTCAAGATTTAAAGAACAAGTTGATTTCTACACCCGTGTTGGTACTTCCAGAAGGTACCGAAGGGTATATAGTGTATTGTGATGCTTCTAGAATTGGTTTAGGATGTGTATTGATGCATCATGGTAAGGTAATAGCATATGCTTCTAGACAATTGCGGCCACATGAGAAAAATTATCCTACACACGATCTTGAGCTGGCAGCAGTTATTTTTGCTTTAAAGATATGGCGCCACTACTTATATGGGGTTCATGTTGATATATGTACTGACCATAAGAGCTTGTAATATATTTTTAATCAGAAGGATCTAAATTTAAGGCAGCGGAGATGGCTTGAACTATTAAAGGACTATGATGTTGATATCTTGTACCATCCAGGGAAAGCAAATGTGGTAGCTGATGCGTTAAGTCGTAAGGCTATGATGGCGCCTATAGAAAGGCAAGGGATGATTAAAGATCTTCATCAATTAGCTAGTCTAGGAGTTCGTCTTCTTGAAACTCCGAACGAGGAGCTTATTGTGCATAATGCCGCGGAATCCTCATTAGTAGCTGAGGTGAAAGAGAAGCAAGATGCAGATCTTATTTTATTACAGCTTAAGGAGAACATTCAGAGTGGTGCGACCAAGGTATTTGAGCTTACGCAAGAAGGAGTACTTCAGTGCCAAAACCGATTGTGTGTGCTGGATGTAGACGGGCTAAGAAAGAAGATTATGACAGAGGCACATTTCTCAAGGTATTCCATTCATCCAGGATCCACCAAAATGTATCAAGATTTGAAGGATGTATATTAGTGGAATGACATGAAAAGGAACATCGCAGAATTTGTAGCTGAATGTCCAAATTGCCAACGAGTTAAAGTGGAACATCAAAAGCCCGGAGGCTATATGCAATGCATAGATCTTCCAACTTGGAAGTGGGACATGATCAACATGGATTTTGTTACAGGTTTGCCTCGTACAACTCGAAAATTTGATTCTATATGGGTGATTGTGGATAGGCTTACTAAATCCGCACATTTCTTACCCGTTAAGACCACTTACACAGTTGAAGAATATTCAAAGCTGTATGTTAAAGAAATAGTCCGATTACATGGAGTGCCAACTTCTATTATATCGGATCGGGAAACTCAATTTACTTCAAACTTTTGGAAGTCTTTCCAACGGAGTTTGGGAACACAAGTGAATCTGAGTACAACTTTTCACCCTCAGACGGATGGACAAGCAGAGCGCACCATTCAAACACTTGAAGATATGCTACGAGCATGTGTTATGGATTTTAAAGGCAGCTGGGATGATCATTTACCTCTTATTGAGTTTGCCTACAATAATAGCTATCATTCAAGTATCAAAATGGCACCATATGAAGCTTTATATGGGAGGAAGTGTAGATCACCAATAGGATGGTTCGAAGCGGGTGAAACTCTTATGTTCGGACCGGATCTTGTGTATCAAGCCATAGAAAAAGTCAAGGTGATTCAGCAACGGTTGAAAATAGATCAAAGTCGACACAAGTCATATACGAATAGTAGAAGAAGAGATCTAGAGTTTTCGTTAGGCGATTGGGTATTTTTGAAGGTATCGCTAATGAAAGGGGTGTTGAGATTTGGCAAGAAAGGAAAGTTGAGTCCACGATATATAGGCCCATATAAGATTATTCGAAGATGTGGGCAAGTTGCTTATGAATTAGAGCTACCCCAGGAACTCTCATCAGTGCATCCAGTATTTCATGTATCGATGCTTCGAAAGTGCATCGGAGATCCGTCCCTTATTACTTCTGCTGAAGATGTGCAAGTAACAGAAGATCTTACCTATGAGGAGATGCCTATTGCTATATTAGATCGTCAAGTTAAGAAGATGAGAAATAAAGAAGTAGCATCAGTGAAAGTACTTTGGAGAAATCAACAAAGGGAAGAGATTACATGGGAAGCAGAGGAAGCAATGAAATCGAAATACCCTGATTTGTTCAAAGGTGAAAAAGAAGTGCAAGGAGTGTAACTGGGACACTAACAAGTGAGTTCTTACATATGCATAATATCTATATGATGACGTGAATATCAATTATGAATTCGAACTTGTTTCGGCTAAATAACTACATTTACATTAGAGGAAGAATGTCCTTAAGGGGGAAAGGATGTAACACCCCATACTTAATTATGTGCATTAGCCATGGTTATATGTGTCGGAGTATATGTATTGATCCTAAGTTAGGTATATATGAGTTTGAGTATGAGTATTGGTTATTTTGAGATGGTTTCAAGTGTATAGTTTGATTATATGTGTATGGGAATCGACTTTATTTATACCGGAATTTTCCCGTCGATGGTTCCTGATGATAGGCGAATTTACACGCCTAAAGTACTATATTTTACCCATATTTTAGCTAAGTTTCGAGGACAAATTATATAATTCATGCACTTTTAGTCCTTTTTCCTGTAAGTGAACTAACAAACGTGATTAGCAAGTTTTCAGGTATAAATGATGCAGATTTCAGCATTTTATGGATAACTTGATGCCAAAGGAAGCTTCACGAAAGAAGGAAGGGAAAGCTTACACGCCAAGGACCAAAAGTGGCGCATGGAAAATCTGTCTCGGGCAAAAACAGCAATTCTGAAGACTTTGGGGACTAGCAGTAACTTATTAGGATTAGGATAATGATACATTAACCTAGTAGGATTGGGTTAAGTAATGCATTAGCTTAGTAGGAATAGGATATGGGTGTTATAAATACCCTATTTTGCTAGAGATTTTTATTTATTCCTCCATTAGTTACAATTCATTCAATTCTCATTCTACTTCTTATTCCACAACTTACAACTCGGATTCTAATTCTTCCATTAATTCTACTTTTTATTCTTCTTCTATTCATCTAATCAATTCTTATTTTTCCACAACAAGAGAAACGTTACTTTGCAAGGGAGTTCACGCCTAACGCCTACCACACTCTACTACACGAGATCTTTATTGTGGTACAATGATAATGTCTATTGTGATTTCCTTCGCACTCATGGGTAACTAAACTTCTCTGTTGGGGTTATGGAAGCCTTATGAGATATTATCTAAGGCTATGAGTTTGTGAATTCGTGACACGTGTATTGCTTATATCATTATTCTCTTCATCTTAATGCAAATTCTTGTGGCTGCAGACGCATAGAATAACGCCAGTATAGCATTAACTTGTTCGAAAGAAAAGTTATATGTCTGGAAAAGAGATAATGTCAAGGTAATAGGGTCCCATCCCCTATTAAAAAGTTAGTGCCGTAACTGGATTAACCTCTTGGAGAATTCGTACCATTAGATAGTCTTTAAGCTCAAAAGAGTTAAAGTGAAATAGCCCTTGTTTAGGTCGAAAGACGCTTGGATTTACCATCGAATACAATTCTCTATAAGCACATGCATGTCTGAATTTCGCACAACTCATAGCCAATAGAGACGTACAACTCAGAAGGTGGACATAACCCCAACTTCTCAATTCTCATTGTTTTACATCGTACTAAACATTCTTTCTTTTTACTTTGCTATTTTCTGTTTTTACTTTACTAATTTGATTACATTATTTGCACATTAAAATCCCCCCTTTCACGAGACTTGCACCAAAAGTCTAATAATCTTTGCTTACTTATTGAACGGCTATTCCCTGTGGGATCGATACCCAACCCAGTTGGGTTATATATTTGACAACGACCGCTTTACACTCTTACAAGAGCTGTAGATTGAGCGTTATCAGTTCTATACGAAGTTTATTGAATAATATTTCCAACGATATAAAGATTTCCAAAAATGGATAAGTTTCGGATATAATCGAGCACGTTCGAAACTATAAAACGGCGGCCGGGATAATTGTGAACAGTAAATGTGCAGGAAATTCAAACTACTGAGGCCTGCCAGTTTTTTGGGTCGACTTTGAACGATCATAACTCCCTCAATATAATGAACTGGGAGAGATACCACCTATCACAAGAAATATCTTTGAGTATTCTTTCCAATGCAATTGGTTTCATCCAAATCCAACATCTGAGTAAGGAGTTATACTCGTTTTACTTCAGCCTCTCAAAATAGTTTTTTAGGGTCAACTTCAAACGATCATAACTCCTTGTACAGGATGAACTGGGTGGCCTACTTTATATGAAATGAAATCCCTTTGAAATATATTTCCAACAATACCAATTTCACCCAAATCCGATATCGGAGCAAAGAGTTATGACCGATTTACTTTAGCCTATCAAAACAGTCCACCATGGACAGATTCGGACTTACTTAAAATTTTAAGGGCAATATGGTCATTTTCCATCACCTCATGGACGAAAATTGGTCTTTATATACATACACTTAGCCTCATATCCATCATTTTTATCCAAATTATTGAAGAATAAGGAAACCCTAGCCTAGGTTCAACTCCAATTATCTTGTGATTCAACCATAGAAAATCCAAATTGATTCTGTAGTTGTGTTCACCGTCTCAAGGGCTTCGCGAAGCACACCTTATTTGGGCCAACAGGACTTCAAAATCAAAAGGAATATTTTATGGTAAGGATGTAAATTATGTTGGTGTTATTTATATGGATATGTATATATATATATGCATGTGAGCATAAGAAGTATGTTATTTGATTGTTGTTGAAAGATGATTGGAAATGATGTTGGATCATTCTTGTGCATGGTTGGATTATGTTGAATTGTGAAAGGATTTGGTGTGATGATGTGGTATTGATGATGTGGTATTGAAATGATGATTATATATATATATACACATAAACCTATTGTCCAAGTTGGTTTTTGGAATGTTTTGCAAATATTGGTTGTATGGAATTATGGAAGAGAATTGTGGTGTTGGGTTGCTAATACTAGATGCCAAACATTTTATTGTAGATAAGTGATTTGTAAAGGAGGGAAGTTGTGTTGAATTGGTATCCGAATCTACGACGAGGTATGTAAAGCATACTCTAACGATGTTCTTTGGAATGAAAACACCAATGTTCCATCAAGTAAGATTCCGAGGTTGTCCTAAAACATGTATTGTTCTACGTTACGAACGAAGTTGTTTCCATTCTATAAAGTGTCAAAATGTTTCATTGATATACCAAAAGGCTCCTATTTCATTGTTGTGATATTGATGATTCTGAAACACATTGTTGATGTACCAATGAGTCTTTATTACATCGTTATTGTATAGAAGGTCTATTACTTGATTCCTATTGATGTATCATTGTTCCAAAGGTACTATATCAGCATGAACACTAATGTAATAATTTCAAAAGCTTTTGAACTAAGTTATTGGAAAGATCTCGTATGTGTGTTACTTGATATATTTGTGGGTGGTAGCCCAGGGGCATAAGCCTAGCATGGGTCGATCCCAGTTGATATGTACTGGAGGCAGCCTAATGGTCACAGTACGATACAGTATTGATTATTGTTAGGTGGTTGGAGGTTCGGGAGGAGGAGGTAATGGCGAATGATAATCGTAAAGAATGAAATGAACGAATGTATACCGTTCCACAAATGTGTTTGAATTCAAGAACCCAATTCAGATTAATGATAATGTACATGATCCTAAAAGTGTTTATGAAGTGTGGTTCACTTCTATTATGATTTATTCACTTGCGTTTGATTTTCTTGATCCCCTATATCACATATGATTATTTACAGCTTTACATACTCAGTACATATTTCGTACTGACGTCCCTCACGGGGGACCTACATTTCATGCTGCAGGCACATGTGCTTCAGCTCACTCACAGCATAGATAGGAGCCAGGTCATACAGATATTGTTGGTGAGCTCCAGTTTGTTTCGGAGCTTTCCGAGTCGGTTCCTTATGTTTTGTTATTGTACAGGAGTCATGTGTGGGCGGGGGTTTGTCCCGACCCTAGTAATGTCATGTATATATATCCTAGAGGCTTTGTAGACATAAGGAAGGGTAAAGTCATGGAAGTTTATATAGTGATGTTATATTTGTATATATGGTGGCCCCGACGGCCAAGTATTATATTTATATATATATATATTTGTGCGTGTTGTGCTGATACCGGGAATTAGACCCTTCTATATGTAACGAAGTGCTGTCCAAATTTTTGGTGAATGGAAGTTAAGGTACAGGTATTTGAACGGGTTCTCCCGGGCCTTCTCGGCTTCGGGTGCCAGTCCGGCCCGATGGGATTTTGTGGCGTGACATAAGCACTATGCCATGGGCTATGCATCACACACCTTGGCCTGTGCCATGGGTTGTGTGCCGCATGGCTAATGCATAATGCCATAAATGCTCCATTTTCCTGTTATTTTAGGGGCAATAAGGTCCTTTCACATCCCATAACTGTCCCCAAACACTTATAGATGAAATTAGAGCCCTTATACACGTTTTATCACTCACAAAATCCCTTGTTCATCTTCCTTAAGTACAAGAGGAGAAAATAACCTAGGGTTTGAACTTGTAAGCTTCAAAGGACAATTTCTCCACATTTTCATCATTGTTAAGGTATGTGGGACTATCCTAAACTCCATGGGCATAAATTTTATCATTTTATCTAGTTTAAGGATATATATAATCATGTTTATGAAAAGGGTTTTGGATATCGTTTTGAATAGCCTATATCATGAATTTATTTCGATAAAAACATGTGTTTGTCGTGAAGTCCTTTCATAGAATTGAACTATAACAAAGTATTTACATATGTTTTCAGTTTTGAAAATTTAATTGAGATCATGAATAACAAAACTCCCTCTCTTATCATGATATCTCTTGATTTTAAGTGTTGTAGGTCGTTCAAATGCATGATTTTTAAAAGAAAATTAGAGACTGAGTTCCTTATTAATGTTCATTGATTGATATTGTTATGACATGATGAGAGGGTGATTTTCTTGTTGTAAACATTCATAGTGTCAATTAAACTATTTCACGGGTTTTAAGTAATGTAAACATGAATTGGCTACCATATGATTGTAATATTGAGAAGAGAGTGTTCTTGTGTAAACTCATATGATAATCTATAGCAAGGCTCTCTCTCACATGATGTTTAAAGCTTTTGGGTGGTTATTAATATGATGTTAAATAAGAAGGGCTACAAATACGTTATGATGTGATATGGATGACTTGCAAGTGTGGGTATGACAATACCCACTTATGATATGCCCTTAATAGAATAAGAAATGAGTTTTTTCCATAAGCACGGAGCATTATTTTTAAAGAACTAAAAATGGGCTCTAAGAGAGTTAGATGGTTACCCAAAGAAGGCACGAGTTTAGATAACTCATCGCCCAAAATTGTGTTTTGCCAACACGGGATTTATGATGTCTCCGGATAGGGATTATACATTGGCGATAGCCTTATGGTGTATCAGATTATCATCTCTCCATCCCCTTGTGGCAAACATGGAGTTGAGGGCTTGGCCGACGAGCAAATGGCGGACCCATATAGCCCGCGGATACTACGATTTGTAGGGTGTATCATCTAGCTCAGAAGTAAAATAAAGAGTTGAGTCATGGTTACAACAAAATGTTTTAAAGTTCATCAAAGTATGCCTATGTGTTTTTCTCAGTTATCTTATGCTATATTTCTTTACGAAATGCTCTCACTTATGTTGTGTAAGAATAAGTTATTTTTGGATTATTTTACATACGAGTACCTTCGTGTATTGACCCATTATATTTCAGGTTCTGAGGCCCAGTACCGTGATCTCGCTAATCAGTAGATCATTACCTGACATTCAGAGTTAATGAGCCTCCCTTACTTTGGAAGACATCTTTTTCATCTTTTCCATGTGTTGGTTTCATTTAATTTTAGTTCATGGTCCGATCGGGGGCCTTGTCCCGATTTCAAACAGATTTTTATTTTCAGTTCAGTGGAGACTTCGTAGACTTGTTATAGATAGTTTTGGGTTTTCTTATGGACTTATGTCCCGCATTGTTAAGTTTAAATTATAGAACTACGATGTTTCCAGTTTACTTCCGCATTATTATAATAGATGAGTTACGCTTATGATTACAAGCTAAGGGGTCTCTCGGACCTTCATGGTTCGGGATGCCCGTCGTGGCCAGGACCTCGGTTTAGGTCGTGACAAGAATCAAGAAACTTCTTGCACTTTTTAATCGACGGATTCCACACAAACAATTCTCTTGGCCAAACAACAAAACAATCTATTGATACGACACACAGTTGAAAAACTCCCACGGGGTTTTTCTATGGGATAATTCATCTAAGATGCCTTTACAATAAAATCATAACACAAAGATCTTACAGAAAGTAAAACTGGCTCATTTTGGATAGTTCAGATATATTGGGTCCTTTTTTTCTTTTATGAATTAGGCAGAAATAAAACCATACATCTGCTATTTAAAAGTTTGAGGCCGCCTAAAAAAAGACTTTATTAGCATTCCTCAACCCACATAATCAAGTTCAAGATTATGTAGTCAATTTGGTAAATCATAAAGTAGTATTCATGGTCACTTGGACATAAGACACCCAAATTAAAATTCTAATGAAAAGCAGAAATTAGGAAAGTACAACATATTCATGTACAATATGTTGTTCTTCGTATTTAGAGTGCAGGCCCTCCTCCAACTTGATGCAGCATAGCATCAATCTGATCACCATCTTCTAACCAAGCTTCATAAAGTCCAACAAAACAAAAACACACATAAAAATATAAAATTATATAATTATTGAATTAACAATAAACTAGTTCAAGTTATATGCAAATTAAAATCTTACTTTTTTTACCATCAAAAGAACATAAAAATATAAGTAAATTTTAAAGATTAAAAGGTGCAATTTTATTAAATAACCAAAAGACAAATTAGAAGAATAAAAATAGACCTTTTAAGTCTATTTTTAATTAAATGGACCATAAGGTTTTTTATTTAGTGAGATGACCCATTTTTAAGACAGATCTATTATCTGTCCGAAAGATATATAGACAAATTGATTATCAATCCGATAGATCTATTATCTATCCGACAGATATATAGACAGATCGATTATCGATCCGACAGATCTATTATCTTTCCGACAAATGAGAAAATAAAAGTAGGTCATTTTGATAATTGAAAACTTGAAAAGGGTAGGTCATTTTGCTAATTGAAAACTTAAAGAGGCTTAATAGCCAAACTTTTTCGAATTGAAATGATAAACCTGAGATATTGGAATGTGAGATGTAATTGTGAGGTTTCATCACATAGGTTTTTCATTGGCCTATTATATTTTGATATTCTCTTTGTTATTTTTAAAGAGAAAAGTAAAAAGGAAAATACAAAGAGAGGGGACATGAATTGATGAAAATGAGCGATATCATATTAGTTTATATAAGAGATGAGAAAAAAAATAGTGATTGAAATGACTTTAGACAAAGGACCATAAATTTGGAATCTATCTAAAGTTATTACATTCACTAATTTTTTGTTTCTCGTCTCTTATATAAACTAGAATGATATCCCTCATTTTCATCAATTCATGTCCCCTCTCTTTGTATAATTTCTTTTTTACTTTCCTCTCCAATAAAAGATAACAAAAAAAATATCAGAAGATAATATGTTAGTGAAAAAATTTAAGTGATGAAACCTCACTATTACATCTCACATTTTAATCTCAGGTGTATTAGTTCTGTCCGATCTAATGTGTTTTGTGTTATTTTTTAATGTTTTCGGGTACAAGAATCTGTAATTTGACACAATAACTTCAACACTAGTTCAATTTTAAAACAAGAACACTATGAAGTACAACAACACCCTCAACAAAAGATCAAAGTGATCTTTCTAAGAAGTGTGTTTTATTTTTTCAGAAATTAAGATGAAACAAAAATGTAAAAAGTCAAGTCCCTCGACTTCACAGAGTGTCCTTAAGGAATAATTCTCCTCACTGTACCCGAGGTTTTGGAATCTTCCTCCCAGGATAAAATGGCTTTCAATCCAACTATAGTGGTACCTCAAATAATTGAATTCGTCGAACTCACTCAACAATTTGATTGATCAGAAGGAATGTTTTGAAGACAAGAAGAGTTTGTATTTTAGAAAATCTTTCATACCAAAAACCTATGGATAAATACAGGTTTATGTAGCCATTAAGTGCCCCTTCCGAAAGGTGGCAATGGTTCATCCGAAAAGGTGTATCCTTTAGAAGAGTCATGTCTGTTCATTCAAAATATTGTGTCTTTTTCTGAACAGACACAACTATCTGAACAATCACTCCTTTTTCAAAATAATGTCTTTTCATAAAAGGTTGTGTCCCTCCATTTTTCATTCATACCAATTGAACCCAACAATCCCCTACATGAATGAGGAATGACTATTCTTTGTAAAACTTACAGACATATATGTGATCCTCAAGCAAAGACTGGTTGCATCAGGATAAATGAGTTTTCCTTTAAACTTTTTATAGTGAACATGCATCGGATGCACTCGGTCAATCGGTAGATTTGATATCTTTGAACCGTTGAGCTTTAATGTACACCTAGACAACACATGTCACACAACCAGCCTTTTACCATTTATGGTTCTCACGGTTTTATTCTTTTCAGTCATGAACACGCCCTAGTTTCATGAGAGATTAGAGAATAGGCCTTTACTAACATTCTCCCTGAAGCGGCTTCCACTTCGCCCTCACATAGGTGATTTCTAAATGTTCAATCCTATAGATTAAACTATTTGGTAAAATCTGCCAAATTTAGATAATCATTAAAAGACTTTTCACCCTAAGTCTTATCCTTGTGTACTAAACATTGTCTACATCAAAAGAATGGGTTGGTATTTTGACAACGTTGAACCTAGCAGACACAACTTTGTTTGATCTCCTTGAACCTAGCTCTTGGGATCTCCAGTCTGCTAGGAAGAGTTACTGCCATGCTGACTTGTCCTAGGCTTTAAACCCATTTTCTTGAATGTTCTCTCAACTCTTTCTCTAGATAGACATTTTGTAAGTGGATCCGACACATTATTCTTTTTAACTTCACATTGTCAACAGTGATAATTCTACTAGAGAGAAGTTCTCTAACTGTATTATGTCTCCGTCTTATATGACGAGATTTATCTTTATACATCATGCTCCCTGCCCTACCTATCGTCGCTTGGCTATCACAGTGTATACATACTTGTGCCACTGGTTTGGGCCAATAAGGAATATCTTCCAAGAAATTCCGAAGCCATTCTTCTTTTTTACCGGCTTTATCTAATATGATAAATTCAGATTCCATTGTAAAGCGAGCAATACAAGTCTGTTTGAATGATTTCCAAGAAACCTCTCCTCCACCGATAATAAATACATATCCACTCATGGATTTTACTTCGTTCAATCCAGTGATCCAATTTACATCACTATATCCTTCAAGTACCGCGGGATATCTATTGTAATGCCAAGCGTAGTCTTGAGTGTATTTGAGATACACCAAAACTTTTTTCATCTCCAACCAATGAGTTTTGTTGGGATTACTCTTGTACCGACTTAACTTACTAATAGCGCATGCTATGTCTAGTCGTGTACAATTCATTATATACATTAGACATCCCAATAATCTTGCATAATCCAATTGTGAGTCACTTTCACCTTCATTCTTTCGAAGTTCAAAGCTCACATCCAATGGAGTCTTGGCAATACCGAAGTCCATATACTTGAATTTTTCAAGTAAGTTTTTGATATAATGAGACTGTGACAATGCCAACCCTTGTGGAGTTCTATGGATTCTTATCCCTAAGATCACATCTGCAACTCCAAGGTCTTTCATATCGAACTTTCTCCCGAGCATTTGTTTTGTTGCATTTATGTCTGAAATGTCTCTACTGCTGATCAATATATCATCCACATACAAATAAACAATGACTTTATGTTTTGGAGTGTCTTTAATAGAAACACATTTATCACATTCATTAATTTTGAATCCGTTTGCCAACATGGTTTGGTGAAGCTTTGCATTCCATTGCTTAGGTGCTTGTTTTAGTCCATAAAGTGACATAACAAGTTTACACACCTTATTTTCTTTTTCTAGAACCATAAAACCCACAGGCTGTTTCATGTAAATTTCTTCTTTCAATTCCCCATTTAGAAATGCGATTTTCACATCCATTTGATGAATTTCAAGACTGTATGCCACCGCCAAGGCAATTAACATTTGAATCGACGTTATCCTTGTTACCGGTGAGTATGTATCAAAGTAATCAAGGCCTTCTTTTTGTTTGAATACTCTTACTACAATTCTTGCCTTGTATTTGTCAATAGTACCATCTGCTTTCATTTTCCTTTTAAAAATCCATTTAGATCCTAAAGGTTTGTTTCCTGGAGGAAGATCAACCAAATCCCACGTATGACTGCTTAAGATTGAATCAATCCTACTATCGACTGCCTCTTTCCAAAAGAATGAGTCCGAAGACGCCATCACTTCCTTAAATGTTTAAGGCTTACTTTCTAAGAGAAATGTTACAAAATCTGATCCAAACGAAGTTGACGTTCTTTGACGTATACTACATCTTGGATTCTCATCATTTTGTACATTCTCACTTGGTTCATCTCGAGATCCTTTATACCCTTCACTAAACTATTCATGTCTAGTTTTATACGAATAAATATTTTCAAAGAATTCAGCGTTATCTGATTTAATTACCGTATTTTCATTAATATCCGGATGTTCAAATTTATGAACCAAAAATCAACAAGCTTTACTACTTTTAGCATATCCTAAGAACACATAGTTCGCCATCTTAGGTCCTATCTTAACCCTTTAAGGCATAGGAACTTAGACCTTTGCTAGACACCCCCACACTTTGAAATATTTCAAGTTGGGTTTCCTTCCTTTCTATTTTTCATAAGGGATTGATTGTGTCTTACTATGGGGAACACTATTGAGTATTCGGTTGGCTGTAAGGATAGCCTCCCCCCACAAGTTTTGCGGTAAACCTGAACTTATAAGTAAGGCATTCATTATTTTCTTCAAAGTTTGGTTTTTTCTTTCCACAATTTCATTAGATTGTGGTGAATATGGGGCCGTAGTTTGATGGACAATTCCATTCTCTACACATATTTCGGCGAAGGGAGATTCATATTCTCTGCCCCTATCACTTCTTATCATTTTTATCTTTTTCTCTAACTAATTTTCAACTTCAGTTTTATATTGCCTAAACACATCTATTGCTTCATCGTTACTATTTATCAAATTTACATAAAAATATCTAGTGCAATCATCAATAAAAGTTATGAAATACTTTTTTTCACCACGTGATGATGTTGACTTTATATCACAAATGTCAGTGCGGATTAAGTCTAAGGGATTGGAATTCCTTTCAATGAACTTATACGGATGCTTAGCATACTTTGATTCCACGCAAGTTTGACACTTTGATTTATTGTACTCAAAGTTTGGCAAAACTTCTAAGTTATTAAATTTTCATAATGTTTTATAATTAATATGGCCTAGTCGTTCATGCCACAAATTGGGAGACTCAAGAAAGTAAGAAGAATTTGAACTTTTATTGATTTCAACATTCATTACATTCATTTTGAATAGGCCCTCATTGAGGTAGCCTTTTACTACATACATTTTTCCTTTACTAAGTACAATTTTTTCGGAAACAAATACACATTTGAATCCGTTCTTGTCTAGAAATGAAACAAAAATCAAGTTCTTTTGTAACTCAGGAACATACAAGACATTGTTAAGTATCAACACTTTACCGGAAGTCATCTTCAAGCACACTTTTCCTGTTCCTTCCACTTTTGTAGTAGCGGAGTTTGCCATGTAAATTTTTTCTTCTACTTGAGCCAAAGCGAACGTCGAAAATAACTCCTTGTTAGCACAAACATAGTGGGTGGCACCAGAATCCATCCACGATTTGCAAGGACTTCCCACCAAGTTACATTCAGAAAACATAGCACAAAAATCATCCATTTTTTCTAGACTCAGCCAGATTTGCTTGGTCCTTCTTCTTTTCTTTCTTTGGGGCACGACAATTCGTAGACTTGTGGCCAATCTTGCCACAGTTGAAGCACTTTCCCTTGAATTTTTTCTTGGATTGATTGCTTTCATTTCCAGCTTTCTTTTGCTTTTTAGAGTTGATTTGATCATCATCTACAATGTTTACTGCACTCATTGCAGAATTGCCTCTTGACCTTCTTTTTGCAGCCTTGTTATCTTCTTCAATGCATAGTCATACAATCAGATCTTCGCCTGACATCTCCTTACATTTTTGTTTCAAATAGTTTTTGAAGTCTTTCAACATAGGTGGTAGCTTCTCTATTATTGCCCTACTTGAAATGATTCATTCACAATCAATCCTACAATAAAGTTCATGTGAATACTAAGAACATTTTAAATTGTTCAACAATGGTATTTGTCAAAATCATACCTTCCGCTAGGAGATCATGGTTGATCACTTGCAGTTCTTGCACTTGGGAAACAATAGACTTGTTGTTTATAATTTTGTACTCCAGGAATCTTGCAACAAAGAACTTTTTAGTTCCGGCATCCTCCATCTTGTACTTCCGTTCTAGCGCTCCCTATAACTTTTCTGCAGTCTTGGATCCGCTATACACATTGTAAAGGTCATCTTAGAGATCACTCAAGATATAATTCCTGCAAAGGAAATCTGAGTGTTTCCAAGCCTCCACAATCACGAAGAGTTCTTTTTCAGAGGTTCCCTCCGGCACCTCCAGAGCTTCCTCAACCGTGAATCTTTGAAGACAGAGAGTTGTGAGGTAGAAGAACATTTTCTGCTGCCATCTCTTAAAGTCAATACCCTCGAACTTTTAGATTTCTCCGCCGTTGCCATAGCTTGCAGAGCATTAGTACGACTCATCGTAACAATACTAATTGTTGCCATAGTTGTTGCAGCATCATGCATTTGACTATTAGTCGTTATTTTCCTGTCACCACAAGATAATACCTTAAGTATATCGAAATACTTATTAAAAAATTGCAGTAACTTTAAACACTTCTTGTTTCTAGTTTAACGATGAAGTTTTTATGACTTCCAATCATCAACCGAGTGATCTTTAATTTGTGATGAAGATTTTATTTCTTCAAATCACTAGTTAAGTTCAAACGGAGTAGAAAGATAAAAGCATTAATCTCCAGAAACCAAGCTATACCGATTCGAAAAAAAAACTTTAGTGAAAAGAAAATTTCACCAAACAAGCAAATTTTTTTTTCTTTTTCTAAAATTTATTCCTTAAGATTGTTGTTTTTCAATGTTTTCGGGTACAAGAATATATGATTTGACACAATAACTTCAACACTAGTTCAAGTTTAAGACAAGAACACAATGAAGTAAAACAACACCCTCAACACAAGATCAAAGTGATCTTTCTAAGAAATGTTTTTTATTTTTTCAGAAATTAAGATGAAACAGAAATGTAAAATGCCAAGTCCCCCGACTTCATGGAGTGTCCTTAAGGAATAATTTCCCTCACTGTACCCGAGGTTTTGAAATCTTCCTCCTAGGATAAAATGGCTTTCAATTCAACTATAGTGGTACCTCAAATAATTGGATTCGTCGAACTCACTCAACGTTTGATTGATCACAAGGAATGTTTTGAAGACAAGAAAAGTTTGTATTTTAGAAATTTTTTCATACCAAAACCTATGGATAAATTCAGGTTTATATAGCCATCAAGTGCCCCTTTCGAAAGGTGGCAATGGTTCATCCGAAAAGGTGTATCCTTTGGAAGAGTCATGTCTGTTCATTCGAAACATTGTGTTTTTTTCTGAACAGACACAACTATCTGAACAGTCACTCCTTTTCCAAAATAATATGTCTTTTCATAAAAGGTTGTGTCCCTCCATTTTCCATTCACCCCAATTGAACCCAACATTTTGGTTATTTAACAAAAATGCACCTTTTAATCTTTGAAATTTATGGACATTTTATGTTTCTTTATCACTTTTTTATAGGATGGTAAAACATTCACCATCAACGTGAAGCCCTATATAATTATGAAGAAAACGTTCAAGTTATCTGTATGAGTCAATAAATAATCACTTACAAAACTATTCGTTTTACTTTCGATGGAAAACGTCTTTCAACGAGAATGACGGTAGAAGAAGTAAGACCTTAATTTATATATAGCTTGTAGTTTATTGTTAATTTAACATTTATATAATTTTACTTTTTCTTGTGTGGTTTTTTGTTATGTGGGACTTTATGAAGATTGGGTTAAAAGATGGTGACCATATTGATGCTATGCTTCATCAAGTTGGAGGAGGGTCTACAGTCTAAATATGAAGTACAAAATATCATACATGAATATATTGCATTTCCCTAATTTCTGCTTCATTAGGATTTTAATTTGGACGTCATGTGTCCATGTTGACCATGAATATGTACTTTATGATTTACCAAGCTATCTATATATTCTTAAAATTTAACTATGTGGATTGATGAGTGCTAATAAAGTTTTTCCTTTTGGGGACTGCCTTAAATTTTTAAATAACGGAAGCATGATTTTATTTTTGCTTAATTATAAAAGGAAAAAAAAGGATCAAATCAATCTATGAAATATCCAAAATGAGCCAATTTTACTTTCTGTTATGCTTTCGAAAAAAAAAAAGTGAGATGGGTCTTAATAAATTTAGTGCTAGAGAATAATGCAAGCCAAGATTTTGAAAAAGACCTAAATTTGAAGAGAGATTTCGCTGGAGTCTCGACAGATTTTTTTGTAACAAGTTCTGATGGAAGAACATGAATTTTCAAGATTGATTCTTGAATTGAAGTTGATGGAAATTCAACAATTTCATGTGTTTCTTCCGTTTTGGGTGCTGATGGGAGGCTTCATCTCCCATGAGTTCCATGCATCTCTTCCATTTTGGGTGCTGATGGGAGGCTTTATCTCCCACGAATTTCAATCGGGATTTGCGAAGAAAATAGAAGTCAGAAATCTAGTAGGTTAAATAAACCTTAGGGTTTTGTTTTCTTAACTTTGACGTTCTCTCATTTTTCTTATGGTGTTTTATAGAGCCATCATCATTCCAACCAGTAATTTAATAAGGTTGGACTAAGTTTTTTGGAGCCCATTTAAAAATAGAGTTTTTTAGCCAGACCATGTAAGCCCGCAAAATCATGGAACTTGAGCAAGGTGGATTGGGCTGTCTCTTGGGCAAAACAAAATTAATTAAGAGATAAAATTAAGAAAAAATTACCTAAAATAATACCTTAACTTTTTAATATTACTTAAAATCCCATCCCACTAAATTAATTACAAAAATTCCTTCTAAATCACTTTGCACGCAATTTTTCTGATACATTACTATCCGCTTCAATACACAACAAACAACTCCTAAAATTTTGCCTTAAATCACGATTTCATTGACTTAGATTACTCCAAATCCCATGTTTAATGCAAAATCGTCTTCCATTTGGAGTAATGGTCTTCCATTGAGCAAATTACTCCAAAAATTCCGTGTTTGATTTTTAAGTTTATTAGTTCTAAAATTGAAGCAAATCGTTTTTCAATTTTATGTTCTTTCACTTAACAAAATTAATGGAGTCGGGTATTGATCTTTTTCAGTTGTTGCCACTTCTACTAAAGTTAATGTTGAGTTTGTGCCGGGTAACTTTGATTTTGAAGACAGTGATTTTAGTGAAAATAGATCTAAGCATCGAAACAATCTGACAATGATGACGAAGTTACGGGATGCTGCTGAAAGTAATGAGAAAAATCCTGTTGTTGCTGTTTCAAAGAGAAAAAGAATGTTGTCTAATTTCAAAGAGAAAAAAAAAAATAGAAAGGAAGTTGAGAGAAGAGACCCACTATCAAAGATATGATTTTTATGTATTTGATAGATGAATTTCTCCCATATACATTATAATTATGTATCATAATACAAAACGCAACAAACGATAATGTAAATGATGCATTCGATACATAGCTAATGTTATAGAGACATAGCATGCTTTATGATACATAGCAAAAGTTGTATGTGTTTTGGATTTTTTTCACCTGATATATTAAATATACTGAGTTTGATACATAGATCAAATTTTACTGAGATATTGCATGTTTTCTAAGACATACTGAAATTTGTATGTTATTTGAGTTCTTTTACGCTTGATAC
The DNA here is from genome assembly GCA_030864225.1 of Capsicum baccatum var. pendulum. Classification (NCBI taxonomy): domain Eukaryota; kingdom Viridiplantae; phylum Streptophyta; class Magnoliopsida; order Solanales; family Solanaceae; genus Capsicum; species Capsicum baccatum. The sequence goes on along the minus strand of CM061560.1, from coordinate 229,789,014 downwards.
ATTCAATATACTGAATCTGATACATAGATCTAATTTAGTGAGATATTTTATTATTTTTGATACATAGTAAAAATTGTGTGTGTTTTGGATACTTTTACACCTGATACATCTAATGTAATCATATTTTTTGTATTAAAAAATATATTATAAAAATAAATATATTTTTATTATTCTGTTACGTTATATTATGTTCAATATTTCTAAACACACGGGATAAAATATGTTATCAAATTCGTTCCACCTCATCCTATGAGGTTTGGTAGTTCGTGCAATCATAAATTTGCTACCGATATTAAGAATTTTGTGGGTAAAAGTACTCAAATTATTTAAGCAGACATGCTTAGGTGTATTTCTTGATATGCCCAAATCGAATTTTTAAGGACAAATAATCAAACACTTGTTGATGCTTGATCTTATACAAGATAATCAAAATGAATTACATGTCTATGTAAAGGAAATATGCTATAAAATTAAATTCTATAATACATCAAAATGTACCAGGTCTCAAATGAAATATACTACAATATTATTTAAACAATATTCAACGCTACACCAACTAAAAATAAAGCAACAAATTAATCAGAATCCGTGGAACATGTTATGTATCTTGAAATATAAATATCAATTCTCTTTCGAAAAGAAGTCACAGATGCATCTTTTGTGACCTGATACATTAAATATAAGCAGTAATGTATCATATTACAACACTAGTATACCATCATTTGAGCTACATTACAAATTCGAAAACATTATTCTTGAACTCAACATAAATCTTTACTTCATTGTCTTCCGAATCATCATTGGCGATGAATTTTCTTTGACAATGTATCTGGCGTCGATTTTTTTATTGATTAATCAATACCAAATTTGATTGCGATTATCAAAATCAACTCAAAAACAAAACACTTTCTCCAACAACAATTTTATTACTTTTATATTTTTCATATTGAAGTTTATTCATTTAAACACTGTAAAATTTCAACAAAATGGAGATGTTCATAACATATTTAAAATAAAGAAATCAAAAAAAGAAAATAGAGATGAGAGAATTTGTTTTCTGGAATTTTCATCGAAGGAGATTGTTTTTTGAAATCAATTTCAAAAAAGAAATACTTTCTCCAACAACAATTTCATTACTTTTGTATTGTTCATATTGAAGTTTATTCATTCAAACACTGTAAAATCTCAACAGAATGGAAATGTTCATAACGTATTCAAAATAAAGAAATCAGAAGAAGAAAATAGAGATGAGAGAATTTGGAAGAATTTTCATCGAAGGTTATTGTTTTTGGTAATTCAAAATTTAATTATGAAGCTGACACTAATTTTTAGGATTCAAGAGACATATCCCAATCAAAATTTCATTAATTGCATTGTTATCTCCCTTTTTATCATTATTTTTCTTTTTTATAGTCAATTAGTTGGGAAGTTATGTATCAGTCTATTATGTATCATATCTTTCATTTATGTATCTGGAAGTAATTTGGCGTAACATTATGTTTTAAAAATGACACTTTTTATTTTTATGAGATTTCATTAAACAGGATAGTGCTTAATTATCGCTTATTACATATTTAACCGCATTAAATATGTTAATTATGTATCATATCACAATGTATCATATAATTGAGTAATGTGTCATATATGGGATTTTCAGTAATTTATAAAAAAGTTGGGAGAGATGGTAATTATGTACTAAACACTTGGGGTTTATGTTGTAGTAAACTACTAAATATAATAAGATTACAAGAGAAATACTGACTCAAAGTATACTTAAGCATCATGACCCAAATCAACGGATTGTGAGGGCACCTATTATAATCCACCTAGATAAGAGAATCCCTTATCACCCTTTAAGAAGATATGTGAAAGTCTTTATTAAATAGTAATAACCAAACTTTATTACAACTATTTTTACAAATACTAGTATATATACCCGCACGATGCGCGGGTGATATTAAAGTATTATTTTTTAATTATTTTAGATCTCAATATTTTATTAAAACATGTTAAATTATATTATCTTTAAAAAGTTCAACTATATTATTTCTCAATGAAATACCCTCACGCCCCACCCTACTCCCACACCATCACAGATACACCAAATCTATCTATATAAATATAAACATATAAATTTTAAAGAAGCTCTTGTGTTTCGTGTTTTTTATTATATTATTCACAATTTAAAGATATTATATTATTAATATTATTTTATTTTTATTTTTAATTTTTTATTCTATAATTCACGTCTCTCCGGTTTAAATTTATGAATAGTAATATCTGTATTATCTAATTACTTTAATATATTCTTAAAATTAGTTAATACATTTTGTCTACTGTATTTTTATTATTTTACTTTTGTCTAATGAATTAAATTGTGTTTTGTATGTAACATGCATAAGCAATTTAGTTTTCTTTTTCCTTATCTCAAAATATAAAAACTAAAACATATTATGAGTTTAGTTATACATAACAGGATAAATTTAAAATAAAATCCTGCTAAATACGTTTATTTATATGTAAATATACTCTAAAATAATTAAAAAATAATCATGTATATATGGTGACATTAATCATTGCCTATATTTTATAAAATTGGTTTAAATTAATTATCATAATCGAACTTCATAAAAATAAAAAATTAGGACAGAGGAAAAAAGAAGAACATACATTATTGATTAATCATTACAAATTAATTGGTTTTATTTTGAATATATTGTTGGATTGTTAAAATTAGTTCATTACATTGTTAAAATTAGTTAGAATCCCCCCTTCCCCCTCCCTCCCAACCTCTAAAATGTGTACATTTTCTACCGTGTATTTTAATTATTTTATTTTTGTCTTATTTGACTTTGAATTAATTTTTTTTATGTATCTTACATGTATAAGTATTTTGTGATTTCTTATCGCCTATTTCAAAATAAAGAAATTAAAATATATAAGCTTTTTTTTGTTAAAGAAATATATAAGATTAATTATGCATAACAGAATAAAATTTAAAATAAACCCTATTAAATATGTCTATTTATATGTAAACATACTCTAAAGAAAGTAAAAACAAATTGAAGGTATAGATGGTGATATTAATCACTGCCTAAAATTTATAAAATTGGCTTTAAATTAGTTACTATCTCATTTGCTCTCATTTGTGTAAGTACATTAGGTTATATCACTAAAACAATAATAATATATTCATTGTAATTAACATAAATATAAGTTACCTCGCCTTATCATGAGTTCATGATAATAGGTAGAAATATTATTCTTAATAATAGTCTTAGTATTGTGTTTTTTGCTTTTTTATTTTTGGATTCACATCGATATATGTTGTTTCGGGTAAATCGTTTGTAATATTATTTTGTGGTAGTATTTTTTTGTTACTATCTGTTGTTGTGTTACTCTTATTGTCTTTAGTGTCCTTTTAACATTTTTTTCTGGACTGTATTTTGTCTTAAGTCGAGAATCTATCGAAAACCACCAGTCTATCTAACCACCGAAGTAATGATATGGATTGTGCACACACTATTCTTCTCAGATCCCACTATGTAAGAATAAACTATTTATATTGTTGAAATTCAAAAGGTCACATTCTTCTATACGATATAATTTTTTGTTAGAAATAGTTCACTTATAAATAAAAATGTATATTTGAAAAAGTAGGACACTACTTTCAAAACATAACATTGCACTCATATATTCTAGATTATGAGGGCACCTATTATAATCCAGCTAGATAAGAGAATCCCCTACCACCCTTTAAGAAGATATATGAAAGTCTTTATTAAATAGCAATAACCAAACTTTATTACAACTATTTTTACAAATATTAAATGAGCAAAATGAAAACTACCTAAGGACCTAGTCTGAACAGGTAGAAGAGCTTCTAAGAAAAAGGTAAAACTAGACACAACTTCCACCATGATTAAGATGAGTGGGAGCTTCTGAAGAATCGCTATCTCGCAACAGTCATGAAATCAATTGATTTCTCTAAAAGACTATACCCCAAAAAATGTCACGACCCTATTTTGCGGAAATTTTGACTTTTTAGAGTTTCCACTTAATTTTGAAAAGGAATTAAGAAACCTTTATAAGATACTTTAATCGATTCAAAATAGGAAAATCGTTTAAGTTAGAGATTCTGAATAAGCGGTTCCTATTAAGTGGCGACTCTAAAGAGTTAAAATTTCCGCAAAACAGAAATGGTGACTCTGCTGGGTATATTTTAACTAGGTTCTAAGCAAATATTTAATTTCTTCTTTTGATTAATTATTTACGTGTTTATATGTTTCGATTTTGAGGTATTTAATTATTGCATCTCATAGAATATTCCTGCATTTATTTATAAACTGTTTTGGGGTTTTGTGGATGTCCCGACTCCTGTTGTTCAATTTCAAATGATATGTTGAAAATACAATGGTTTATTAGCACGTAAGTCGTCTGACGGTTGTTTGTATTTCCAAACTCAAATCGTCCGCTTGGGAACCCGGTTCAAACCCACTCTAGACACTTAGGATAGAGCGAAACCAAAACCCTATTTTAGGCATGAGCCTAGGACGATCCAATACCCGAGGGGGTTATTGGGCCCATTAGGAAACTTGCCTTGGGTTTATTGACCTCGAGTCAATTATAGACGAATCATATTATGTGTTGAAGAAATATATGTTTGTTTAATCCAATACATTACCTTTGGGGGGTCGGGAAAAGACTTGCTTTACTTACTTTCGTATAAGGATGCCTCAATCATACACCGATTGGCAAAGGAATTGAAACAATCCAAGCACGAAATTGATCGATCTGGACAATTGCATAGCATCTATGACATAGTTATACGATAATCGCTTGATCATCAATGGATGTCGCCGATAACGAGGAGTGGACAAAGCTAAGAGGGAGAAGGCCGATAGAAGAAATATTCAGGAATTAATATTCTCTATCCCCTGCGTGGGACATCATTCCTTTTCTCATGTTATTTTCTTTTCCCTAAAGGTTGTATCCCTTTTGTGCAACTTTTGTAGGAATTTATGCCATTTATGTATGAAATCGGGGGATAATGGATTGACTTTAAAAAGGCATATATTTTCTTCAAAATCTGTTAAGCCCCAAACCCTTGGCTCAAAAGGGTCACCCAGTTAGGATACGCGCTATTATAATGTTATGTGATATAACAACTTTATGTGCTTATGTGTGTTTGTTTGGGTAACAGACAAATTTATCCACCATGCTCCGGTGGATCAGTTTGTCTATGACACCAACAACTCTGTGGTTACTTCTTGTCAAATATCTTGCATTACTTATCACATATGGAAACTAACACATCTGCCTTTGAGTTATTTTACTTTACAGATAATAGAAAACTACTCCGTGTTGAAAAGCTGGCAGAACATCCTTACTTCACTTGATCAAAAGTGCATTAAATCGCATCCTCTGACCATCGTTCAAAAATGACTGGAAACGATGAAGAGAATGAGTTGACCATCTGGGACAATGTAATAGCAGAACAGAGCGAGATAATTATAGAACTCGCGAGGAAATTGGAAATGCTTCAGGAGGAGATAAATCATACTCGAGATTTGGCTAACCTGGCCATCACTGTCAATGCTCCCATTCCAGGAGGACACGGTAATCCACTCCAGATCCCTCCCCTCAGTACGCCTATTCTCGGGGATCAGCCAATTAACATATCGTCCATCTACGCTCCTCAACTAGTCCAAAACACCAATCGAGAAAATAACCCAGATGTTTACCATCCACAAAATCCATCCCTAACTCCACAAAATCCATCTTTAAATCCACAAAATTCATTCCCTAATCCCAAGAATCCATTTTCAAATCCACAAAATTCATTGCCAGATCCATAAAATTTGCTCCCAAATCCATAAAATTCATCCCCAAATCTACCAAATCCATCAAACCTATCTCCAAAATTATTTCCAAATCCGCAAAATCCTTCTCAGATCCCACCAAACTACTCTCAGATTCCACAAAATATTTCCAATTTCAAAATGTCCTTCCCATCTACCAACCAACTTTCTTTCATCCTCAAAATCAAGCTACCCTTCCAAATCCTCCTCATGTCATCATATCCCCTGACGTCTATAATTCCCTTCCTAATCTCGAGATAGATCATTACAAGAAGAAAGAGAAAGAGTGGAGGACCGAGCATGAAATAGAGTTATTGGATCTAAATAAAGAGATTATGAAGATCAAGGAATCGCATGGGATGGGGGACAATGATGTCCTTGGTTACGATAATCTATATGTTCACCCTGGAGTAAATCTACTAGAAGGATTCAAGGTCCCTAAATTTGAGGTGTTCGACGGTACTGGAAATCCGATGGCTTTTCTAAGAAGGTATTGTGATCAAATGGTGGGGGTAGGAAAAAATGAGGCATTATTGATGCGCCTTTTCAGCCGGAGCTTCAGCAGCAAAGCCTTAGATTGGTTCATGTCTCAATAACTAAAAAGATGGACTAGTTGGAGGGCATTGGCTAAAGGTTTCCTTGATAGGTTTGCGTTTAACATTGAAATAGTCCCTGATCGATACTCATTAGACCGGATCAAGCAGAAGAATGATTAGTGTTTCTGAGACTATGCCTTCCATTGGAGAAAAGAAGCTGCCAAAGTACAACCTCCCATGTCTGAGGAAGAAATGGTATCAATTTTCTCTCGCACAGAGGAGGGAGAATATTATACTAGGATGGTATCTGCGGTCAGGGCAATTTTCACAGATTCGGTAAAAATTGGAGAATAGTTAGAAGAAGGCATTCGAACAGGAAAGGTTGTCAAAACCCCAACATCATTTGAATCTTCTGCATTCTCAAAGAAAAAAAGAGATGATGTGACTGCGGTCTCTACTAATTTTGTGGACAAATTGAAGAGGAAATTCAATCCAAGGAATATTCTTTCCTTACCTCCATCATAAAGGTTTTATCATGTATTCTACGCCCAATCCCAGTACCAAGATCCACTTCCAAATATTCAGCCCCAATATCAAGCTCCATTTCTAAATATTTTACCCTAGTGTCAAATTCCGTAGCAAAATTATTAGTCTCATGTTCAAGATACTCTTCAAAAAAATCTAATAAACGTACAAGAGCCTCCAAATTATCATCAAGTACCTCCTCCTTCTAATCAAAATCACTATAAACCCTCACGTCCAAACCTTGAGAAAAGGCCTCCCCAAAACTTCACGTCATTGGCTGAAAGTCGTACCCAACTCTTCGGGAGATTGAAGGACGCTGGTCATTTACAACCTATGTCGCACCAGGAGAGGCTTTGCAAAATTGGACTTCCACCCCGCTCCTAATTTGTCACCCATCGGAGTAGATGAAATGGCAATTACTAATAGTTTTAAAAATCGATGATAATCCAGAGGAGGCCCAGTGATCCATTCTTTCATGTCTAAAATTTTTGTTTTATGTTTTACCGCTTTAAAAAAAGCATGGGCCTGCATTTACGTGGGTCATGAGCCATAGTTTTTATTTATTTTCCAAAAGGCCTCCCTTTATTTAAGAAGTTTTTTAAATATGATTATATTATCATATTTTATTATCTTATTATAATCTAACATGGTTTATTTTGGTAGAAATAATTTAAAAACCTGCTAATGTCATGTCATGAAAAGAGTTAGACAAACAAAGCAAAGAGAATGATGATGAATGGAAAAAAGGTGATGAGGAGCAGTTAATGAAATATATAGAGGAATTTAAAAACCGAAAGAAGCCCAACCTGGAGAAGCCCTAATCCCACCTGAGATGGATGGTAAAGAGTAGACCAAACCAGTCAATTCCGATGTGGTAAAGCGATACTATGTTTGAAAGATGTTTTAGATTTTGTTTCCTTTGTTTGTAATCACCTTTATAATAACATTTGTTTTATGATGTGTAATTTCCTAGAATCCCTTCCTTTCATGTAAGAACTACATTTGACCTGAATTCCCCAAAAAGGGATACGTAGGCGGCCTATGTTGGCTTCGATCAAACCCTTAGGAAAATTTATCCTTTCCTTTCATGTACGAACTACGTTTGACCTGAATTCCCAAGAAAGGGATACGTAGGCATCCTATGTCGGCTTCAATCAACCCCTTAGGATAATTTATTCCTACTTTTTATGTATGAACTATGTGATGACCTGAATTCCCAAAAAAGGGATACGTAGGCGGCCTATGTCGGATTCGGTCAAACCCTTAGGAAAATTTATCCTTGCCTTTCATGTACGAACTACGTTTGACCTGAATTCCCAAGAAAGGGATACGTAGGCGGCCTATGTCAGCTTCGGTCAACTCCTTAGGATAATTTATCCCTTCTTTTTATGTATGAACTACGTGATGACCAGAATTCCCAAGAAAGGGATACGTAAGCGGCCTATGTCGGCTTTGATCAACCCATTAAATTTTATATATATCCTTAGCGTAGTCCTGAACTACGTTTGATCTGATTCTTGCTTCAACGGGATACGTAGGCGCCCCAATGGCTTGGTCATATAACCCTAGAAAATGGAAATTGGGAAAAAAATTTTGAGAAGGAATCTCAAAAATTCACAAAAGAAAGATCATAAAAAACGAAGACTAATAAAGACTTCGGATCCTCTCGAGCTGAGATCGTCTCAAACAATTTTAAACTGGGGTAGAAATTTTGAGGAAGGCCTCAAAATTTCCACTAAACATTGAAATATATTTCAAATTCCCCAACACCAGAGGTCAAATTAAAACTTTTGAAGTCACCAGCTGTGACAAAGTCTAGGTAGACTCAATCTCCGACTATGATAGAACTGTTTGAATAACCCTCCAATAATGATGATGAGTTCTGGAAATCCTCTATCGGATATAGTCAAAACTAAGAGGAAGAAGTTCGTTGAGATAATATATGACATAACTGGCAGAGATTTTCTAAATCTTTTACAAACGTTTTGAAACTGGTTTTTAAATTTAAGACTAATTTAAAAAAAGCTATACAAATCTCTTACTTAGTGATTGCCTAGGCATCTATTGGGATGAGAGTTAGGGTGGAAGTATCAACATGATGGAGTACCCAAAAGATGGCGAGAAGCAAACCAAGGATCAAAAAAGGTCAACACGGAGTAGTTTCACTCAAACTAATCAATTTTTTGTGGATGCAGGGATCAATACACAAAATGAGAGTCTCTTTCAAAAATCTCCGAGCAAGTTGGGAGACACACCCGAGCATTAATACTGTAGAATGGTATTTTGGGTAGCCCTAAAAATAAGTTTAATACCCATTTATCGAGGTCCTTTTGATTTGTATATCTCATTTCTTGAGATCATGAAGGATAAGCAAAAACGTCTTATCTTTTTTATGAATATTGTACTTAGAAGCCTTCTAAAAAAATATAGTTGCTAGCAACAGCGACTTTGTGTCTACTAAATATTTACCTTGAGCGTAGGTACATTCAAAGGAGTTGACACAATAAATATAACAATTAAATGATTACTTAATAGGAGGAAGAGAAGAAAGTCATCCTCAAAATTCTCATTGAAGCGAAGCAACGGTATTTGAGTAATCCCCAAACAAGGGTTTTGCCCCATTTACTTACATCCGGTGGATTTGCTATTTAATCATTTCTTTTAAAAAGATAAGTTTAATAACAAAATAAGTCATTCAAATTATGATGTTCAGTATTTGTCATTAAACTATCATAAATCTTGGCTTCGGTCGATCTACCTTGAGTACATGTACATGTAGAAAGCAAAACGCAGACAAATAAATTCAGACGAAGCTATTTTCAAATCACCAAAAAAACCATTTCATAACATTTCCAAGAGGGTCATTCATGCCATTGCCAAGAGGGCCATTTCATATCATTGCCAAGAGGTCCATTTCATATCATTGCCAAGAGGGCTATTTTATATCATTGTCAAGAGGGCCATTCATGTAATTGTCGAGAGGGCCATTTCATATCATATACATTCAATATCTATTGACACACAAGACATAAACGTTGGCGTCGAGCATATCATCACATTCAATATCTGTTGACACGTGAGACACTAATACTGTCATTGAGGATATCATCATCTAATATCTGTTGATACGCGATACACAAATGTTGGCGTCAAGGATATTATCATCTAATATCTGTTGACATGCAAGCTATCAAACGCTGGTGTCGAGGATATCATCATTATTCAATATCTATTGACACGTGAGATATAAACGTTGGAGTCGAGCATATCATCAACATTCAATATCTATTGACACGCGAGACACAAATGCTGGTGTCGAGGATATCATCAACATTCAATATCTGTTGATATATAAGACACAAATGCTGGCGTTGAGGATATAATCATTATTTAATATCTATTGACATGCAAGACATAAATGCTGGCATCGAGGATATCATCATCTAATATTTATTGACATGCGAGATATTAGTATTCAATATCTGTTGACATGCGAGATACAAACGCTGGCATTGAGGATATCATCGATATTTAATATCTGTTAACATGCAAGACACAAATGTTGGCATCGAGGATATCTCATTATTTTATGTATCAGTATCTGAATGAGTCAAGAGCACACGATTTGAAAGGACGCCTTTAAGTCGCTATCTAAAGATGGGTGATATATGAGATTTCCTAGAAATTGACAATTTGAGGGTCATCCATAAGTCCTATTATTTAAAGTAGGATAGTGTGAAAGATTTCCTATGAGTTGATAGTCCATAGGTCATCCGTAAGCTACAATGATATCCTAACCGGATGGTGTGCAAGGTTACCTTAAGATCGATAGTTTAAAGGTCATCCATAAGTCACAACTAAATCCTTACCGGAGAATATGCATGATTATCAAATTGATAATGTCCAAGGGTTCTCTATAAGCCGCATCATATCCAAGATCGATTATGTGTAGGATTACCCAAAGACTAGAAGTTTGAGATATATCTATAAGTCATATTATATCCAAGGTCGGATGATGTGCAGGAATACCGAAGAGCTAACGATTGGAGGGATATCTATAAGTCATCTCTTATCCAAGGTCGGATAATATGCAGGATCACCTATAGGCTAACAATTCAAAGGATATCTATAAGTTGCCTCATATCCAACATAATGCGCGAGATTATCCAAAGATTGACAATTCAAAGGAAATCTATAAGTCATATCAATACAAAGGGTGTGCAAGACTTACCCGATGTCATATGCAAAGAATCATTGGCAATAACCGGAGAGAGACACCTTTGTATTGATTACACGGTTGCAAGGAACGTTCTGCATAAAGTGTCGTCGGTGTTCAAGAGAGACACCTCACTTTGAAAACATATTCAACCGACAAATAAGTTAATTATGCAACAACTAAGAAGGTTGTTGTTTCCATTGTTGCAAGTTATTTCCTTCCAAACAGGTATATGAAAGGAATGACTTCGCTTTTCAAGCGACAACTCACGTAGAGATATGGTAAAAAACTATATACCTTTTTCATGAATCATGTTTAGCACTAACACTTTCTGTTTGAAACATTGTCTAGAGCATCCAACAGGATGAAAATCTCAACTCAAAACCACAGGTGTGGACGACTTCAGAAAGGATGCAGCATAACATGGAACTCTTTCTTAGCAGCAAAATAGGACATAGTCTAGAGAGGAACGTCAAAATCTTTGGACACGAGCTAAACAATGATCACCACCACCAACCAACCACACCCCTGTTAGAAAACATGTGGGAATTTTTGGATATTCTGGTTTCAGGTTCACCTTCGGGATATTTCTAAGCTCATACTGAGGGTAAATTTTTCTTTCTTTCAAATTCGGGTGATAGTACACCAAGAGTTTTGGAAATTATGTCCAGGTAAATTCTTACCTATGGATGTGAAGAGATTCACATTCATGGTTAAGAGATTAAAAGCCTCTTTCCCACTACTCGATCAATTTGTCAGTCATCTTGAGCCAAAGATTGTCTGAAATAAAAGACTAACTTTTCTACAGATTGAGTCAAACTACAAGCAGTCTAATTCCCTGAGTGTCGGGGATATGTAGGCTGGGATCTATGCAGAAAACTCGATTGCGTTCCAACCTTCCTCCCAAATCCATTTATTCCCCAGTTTCTCAGTTTCATCAAAAACTCTAAAATCGAGATAACAGGTGAATCTTTAGAAAATTGTGCTTTAAATCAAGCTTTATGAACTACAAGTAGCCTGAATTCTCATGTAGCCTGAGATATGTAGGAAACCTGATACCGAGGTCCGTCCATAACTCTATGAAACTCGTGCGAAAGCTAACGTCTTTCAGATTCGAATTTGTGGCCAGGCAAAAATTAGGAGCGTCAACCTCCCTTTGCCTAGGGTTACTTGCATCCACCCTACCCAAAGGGAGGGGGCATTTGTTGACACCTAATTTTTACCCTCCGCAACTAAATTTAATCCTGGGATTTCTTCAATTTTTAATAAAAAGCAAAATATTTATTTCATCTGGATAAATGCGCTCTAAAATATTTATTTGGGTTAATTTCGTATTCACATATGCGAGATTGCATAAATTTTGTTACTTAAATGAATATTTTTATCAAAATTGGACTTTTATTTAGATTGAGCTTGAGAATTATTTCAAAAGGGTAAAATCTTGATTCAAATATAATTTGTTCTTGAAAATAATTTATTTGGAAAAATATTTATTTGATTTTTATTAAATAAAAAAGTACGGGATTAAATAAGGTATTAATTCATATCGAATTTTGATTCAATTTAGTCAAATTATTAATTTGATCCTAATTGAAATTAATTGATCATATTTACAATGCAATGGACCAATCTAATTTTTAATTGGATCAAAATATTAATTAATTTTGGCAAAATCCTAAATTTTTAATTGGGGGTTATATTTTAAATAACCCCCAAATTCTTAACAATATTATAATCCATCCAATTTCAGCCCAATTTTCCCTTCAACTTAATTAACCTAACATCTCACCACACCAGGCCCAACACAGCCTGACCCAGCCCACCATTATTTTCCATCTCCTTCAAATAATAGCCAAAACTAGCAAATCGTGACTCCATCAACAACAGCCATACCCCAATCTAATTTCAACCAAAATCAACCCGATTTCAACCCATGTGTAGCCTTCTTCACGCGTCTCATATGGATTCACACTAAGAAAACCCTCGATTCTTCTAGAAGATCGATGAGGTGTCCTACCCAACGTTCAAATCTCACGAATCTCGGGGACCATGGTACGAATTTGTATGTTGGTGGAGATTTCTCATTGGTTCTTAGGGAGAATTGCTTTCTATTGGCTAATCCATTTTTGGATTTCATAAGAAACGACAAAATTGGTACAATTTTGGGTATGAAAACCGAAGAGGGGGAGGTTTGAATTTTGAATTTCAAAAATTTCCTATTTTAGGAATCCCTAATTTACCCCCTGTAGGCCTTCTATAAATAGTTCAACATGGAGCAATCTGAGGGTGTTCAAATTTTGGGGAAATTTTTTTCTCTTGGGTCCAAAAAGAGAAGTTGGAAAATTAGGGTTTGGAAAACTGTGGGTTCAAACATTTTCTGAGAAATAAAAGAAGAAGGGAAAAACTTATGAGCGAAGATTCAGTCTTTTTTTAGTAGGAATTTTGTTTTCGAATGTTGGTCTGCCTAATCAGAGTTCCGAAGCTGACTACAACGCTTCTCCGGTGGTGGTGAAATCCGACGTCAACTCGTAGTTCTATTTTGTTGCTCGAAAAGAGGTAAACACCTCTTTCCGCTTTAACTTTTGTCGTTGTTTTCTTTTTCTTCATATCTTTCTTCAAGATTTTGTTATAATAATATCGTTGTTTGCTAGAACTGATTTCCGTTAGGAGATTTGATAAGCCATAGGACTCTAAGATGAATATGTTGACATGTTCTTTTTCTTTACGTTTCGGTTCATGTTGTTCTTTTAGGGTCAACAGATAATCGTAATCTCGTCATTGAATATCATCTCGTTATAACTCAGTTGTTGGTTTCCTTTTAGGCTATGTTGGTTTCTTTTCGTATGCTATTTGGTTCAATGTTGTCACCATCCAAGAGTCCCTACTTGAACCTTTCTTCTGTTTGCTAAGCCTGTATTGCTATCCGTATTGTCTTAGGTCTTCTTTTTCTGTCTTGAGATGAATAATTTGCTCGATTGAAATCTTTTTTGTATCCATGAACTTTCCTCGGGATAAGTAGTTAAATACTATAATTTAGAACCGGCTGTGTTTAGCACTCAAACAAGTTCATGTTGAATCCAGAATTGACAGAAGGTTTATTTACTAGTTGTTGTTCTTTTTTTTTCTATTTATTGTCTGTATCTCCCCTTATTTTTCTCCCCTTTAAGATCTTTGATACGAATTATGACTCGTTAAATTCAATATAGTAAACTAGCTTGGACTCTTAATAACCCAAGGAATTTATGGCGTGAACCCATTTGTTATTCGATTGTACCCCTGGATTGAGCTTTGAAAAATATTTGCTCGTTTGGAAAGTTTTTCCTTTATCATTGAATCTGTTTATGTGTCCTTATGATATAGAGAGAGTTCTTTTTTTTCATGCCATTATATTCATGTATGCCAGATAGTATCAATTAGCTTTTTCTTTTTATTTGAGTATAGTTTCCTAGAGTTTACCACGATTTTGCTTGCTGTCTATTTTCTTGTGTTGAGATTTCTGTAGCTTAGTAGAAAATGTGCAAAGGGATCTTTCAACATTACGTTGATTTAGTTTTTGTTACCACTCGGATTCGGAGGTGAAATATTCAATTATTGGAATAGTTGCTTCTTCCCTTGAGCTGCTATCTAAATGTTTTGCTTTTGATACTTTTGTTTAAACAATTCCTTGCTAAAGTTTCCCCACCTGAACCCTTTAGCATCTAGTTTAAATATTAATAGTAATCTGCCATCCCGTCCAACGGATTCGCTTAAAGCGTGGTGAAGAATGATTAATCTGCTAAATATGAAAAGCTTTGCCTAGGATTTTGTCTCACAATATTCTAGCAAATGGTGTAAGATCATCTTATTTCAGTAAGTATGAATGCCTACAAGTGGATCGTCTTTTTTTATATATATATATATTTATTTATTCAAATTTTTCTTATTTTGGATTTCTTGATTCGTCTCATGTATCTTGTTTTACATTAATAGTAGTGCTTCTGCCTTTATTTCTGTATTTCGTTTAGCATCAACAATAATTTTTGTGCATTTACTTCATTACATTTTGCTTAGCATCAATATTTGTTTAGCATTAATATTGTATCTTATACAGTGTAACATTAGTGGTAGTTCCTTCAATTTGCTTTAGTATTTATCTTCATTTCACATATATTAATTTTCTTTTTCTTTGCTTTGCATGTGGATATATTTGAGTCCTAAATTAATTCTTCCCGCTTTTGCATTATCGATATGGGCCACTAAGGCCCATCCTTCTTGAGTCAATTTCGAAGACCCAAAAAAGACAATCACCTTACATATGGACACAAAAGAAGAGGACGAAAGAGGAAGAAATGGGTTAAAATCCACCTTTGAAGCGGCTAAGAGACTCAAAAGTCTCATTTGTTATTTTACTTAATTATTGTTGTCTTTATTTATTTTATTTCATTATTTATTCATTCATTTATTTGGGGGCTTTGAAGCCAAAGTTGTAAATTTAATACAGGTGGGGAAAGACTCGATCCAAAAGCTCAGAAAACTAGATTAGAACAGGTGAAATGGGTCAAAAGACTAGGACAGGTTTTGTTGATTTGGGCCCAATGGTCTAAATCTTTTACCTTCTCCTCCCTTCCCCTTTTATGTGTTTATTTGCTTAGTCGTTTTGTTTAGACTTAGTTAAAATTCCTACTAAGTCGCCTAAATCCATTTTTACACAAGTCGTTTTCTAAAATCAATCATTTTTCAACAAATTAATCTTTTTTTGAAGTTAATCAAAAGATGTTTTCAAACAGTCCAGATAACCTCAAGTTAACGGACATTTTAGGTGCTTAACACCTTCCTAAAACGTTAATAGGAATCGCTTATTCAGAATCTCTAACTTAAACAATTTTCCTATTTTGAATCGTCTAAAGTATCTTATAAAGGTTTCTTAATTCCTTTTCAAAATTAAGTTTCATAAGTGGCGATTTAAAATAGGAATTTTGAAAAGGAATTAAGAAACCTTTATAAGATTTTTTAAAGATTCTTTAAAGAAGACCTAAGATAATACGGATAGCAACACAGGCTTAGCAAACAGAAGAAAGGTTCAAGTAGGGACTCTTGGATGGTGATAATATTGAACCAAATAGCAGACAAAAAGAAACCAATGTAGCCTAAAAGGAAACCAACAACTTAGTTATAACTAGATGATATTAACGATGAGATTACGATTATCTGTTGACCCTAAAAAAACAACATGAACCGAAATGCAAATAAGAAGAACACGTCAACATATTCATCACAGAGTCCTATGGCTTATCAAATCTCCTAACAACAATCAGTTCCCAGCAAACAACGACATTATTATAATGAAATCTTGAAGGAAGAGATGAAGAAGAAGAAAACAACGACAAAAGTTAAAGCAGAAAGAGGTGTTTACTTCTTTTGGAGAAACAAAATAGAACTACGAGTTGACGTCGGATTTCACCACCACCGGAGAAGCGTTGTAAACTCCGATTAGGCAGACCAACATTCGAAAACAAAATTCCTACTAAAAAAAGATTGAATCTTCGCTCATAAGTTTTTCCCTTCTTCTTTTCTTTCTCAGAAAATGTTTGAACTCATAGTTTTCCAAACCCTAATTTTCCAACTTCTCTTTTCGGACCTAAGAGAAAAAATTTTCCCCAAAATTTGAACACCCTCAGATTGCTCCATGTTGAACTATTTGTAGAAGGCCTATAGGGGGTAAATTAGGAATTCCTAAAATAGGAATTTTTTGAAATTCAAAATTCAAATCTCCCCCTCTTCGGTTTTCATACCCAAAATTGTACCAATTTCGTTATTTCTTATGAAATCCAAAAATGGATTAGCCAATAGAAAGCAATTCTCCCTACGAACCAATGACAAATCTCCACCAACATACGAATTCGTACCATGGTACCCGAGATTCGCGAGATTTGAACGTTGGGTAGGATACCTCATCGATCTTCTAGAAGAATCGAGGGTTTTCTTAGTGTGAACCCATATGAGACGCGTGAAGAGGGCTACACATGGGTTGAAATCGGGTTGATTTTGGTTGAAATCAGATTGGGGTACGACTGTTGTTGATGGAGTCATGATTTGCTGGTTTTTGGCTGTTGTTTGAAGGAGATGAGAAATAATGGTGATCCAGGTCAGGCTGTGTTGGGCTGTGTTGAATCAAAATTCGATATGAATTAATACCTTGTTTAATCTCGGACTTTTTCATTTAATAAAAATCAAATACATATTTTTCAAATAAATTATTTTCAAGAACAAATTATATTTGAATCAAGATTTTACCCTTTTGAAATAATTCTAGGCTCAATCTAAATAAAAGTTCAATTAGAATAAAAATATTCATTTAAGTAACAAAATTTATGCTATCTCGTAAATGTGAATACAAAATTAACAAAATAAATATTTTAGAGCGCATTTATTCGGATGAAATAAATAGTTTACTTTTTATTAAAAATTGAAGAAATCCCAGGATTAAATTTAGTTGCGGAGGGCAAATATTAGGTGTCAACAAACCCAAAGCTAATGTGAGTGACACCCGCACTACTCACCGGAGAACTATTTACCCTAAAATGCCATTTCAAATTTAACACTTAAAGAGATAAAAGAACAAATCCATCATTAAATATATCCAATACTAAATCAAAACATAAGTACAACTAAAATGCAGAACTTTGTAAACCAAAAAAAACTCATCTCTAGGACCTGAAAGTTGTTCGTACCAAAACTAGCAAAGATTGTCAAGAAGGGGATGCAACCCCAAAAACTAAAACAAAAAATATAAGTCTAGAATAAAGACTCTGTCATTTAAGAATGATTCATGGTAGCCCGAATATGCTGCTCACCTTTGAATTCGAAGTTATCAGCTGGAATCACAAGTGAGGTCTCATAGGAGCCACTGGAATATGCGCTGCATTATAATAGTAAGAGCAGGTGTAGTATCAACATACAAGAAAATAACGTGTACTGGTAGCGTCATTTGGCCAACCCAAGATGAGAATATGAATACATAACCAAATTATAGTACAACAAGTTAATCCATGCTTAAACCAACTACCACTTAGCACAACAAGCAACAAATATGCAATTTAAGATTAAAACCAACAAGTCAATAAAATATTATCAAGTCACGTTCATCCAAGCCAAGTCAAGACATGTAATAATTATCAAGAGTAAAATTTATTCCCAATTCACTTATAGAATTGTCAAACTCACCTGACCCTCGTACATACACGCTATAGGTAAATCATTCACCCTCTAGACATGACCTGCGGGGGACAATTTTGGTCCATTTACTAAATCCCATACACAAGTTTCTGCTAATTTTGTTTCACCAATAACCCATGAGAACATTTCAAATACCGAAACATTCCACATTTAATAATGAGGTAGGTCAAAATCATACAAAAACGCGAAATTATTTGCATTGACCACACCAAACAACATGCACTACCAAGCCACATTAAAAAGTAGTTGAAATGCACATATAGCACATATAACACAAATAGAATTAAACTACAATACCATCACCTACCTCGAACTAAGCTTGCACAACTCCCCTAAGCTGGAGCTTTGTCCTTTCATGTTATTTTTGCTTGCTCTTGGTCTAGAACATGCATATAAATACATAATTAATAAAATGACCTACCATGGTGAAAATTATAACTCATACCCTACCCCTAGTTCATGATCATTCCTTTTTCGTTTTGGGCTTCTCTACCGTAATTCACCCAAAAATACAAATTTTAAGGATTAACTAGTGAATTAATGGAATGCAAGGGTATATTAACTATAAATAATGAAAACCCATTAATTTATTGCATAATTTTCACCCTTGCACTAGAAAATGACCAAATTTAGCCCTTAAACCCTCCCCGAACTTCGTAAATTAGCAATTCTAAGGCTTTATTATAAATTACAAGTTAATGAGGTTTAATTCCTTATCATTACAAAGTCAAACAATGAAAATCTGGTGGAAATCGTCTCTCCTTTACCCCAAAATTAGTTTTAGAAAAATAAATTATTTTAGAATAAAATTTAATTAAAACTGCGACTTTCGCCGCTATAGTGGGCATTGACCAGATCTGACCGTCACTATAGCAATAATTTCTCCGCTATAGTGAAATTCCACTATAGAAATGTGCATGCCATTATAATGGTGTCAATGGGATAGAATGCCAAGTTTCGTGCAAAAATTTCAATTTTTGCAATACACCTTAAATTAGGGACATTTCAAACAATGCCCATTACGCTAAGATGAATTTTGAAGTTCTACCCACCCAAATTTAGTTTTGTAAATTTCTACAGGTTCCTTATCATCTTAACTAACTACAAATCAAATCAAACACCACCAAACTTTTTCAAGTCATTCTCAAATTTTTCTAGACCATACCTCACTCCAAATTTACTCGAAACTAATTTATAACTTTAAAATCAAGAAGAATTTTCACATAAAATTTTTAACGAGAATTTTCCACATAACTTCATAAATGATCGTTATAGCAGATACCAATTTACCCATCGTTCATTTCTGAATGACCAAATGCAAGAAAATAGGCTAAAAAGAGGATAGAATAGAGTACACATGTCCTCAAACAATTGAGGATACTTTTCCCCCATGTCCTCGATTTTTCAAGTGGCTTCCTCAATTAGATGATGCTTCCATTGACCCTTAACCTAATGAATTTCCTTCATTCTCATCTTTCGAACATCTCAATCAAGAATGACCATTGTTTCCTCCTATGTAGAAATGATGGTAAATGGCATCCCATGAAGTCTCAAAATCTTTTTGATGTAGACTTTTTCTAATTATTGAGAGTTGTAGTCTACCTGAATCAACAAAAAGTGAGCTAATTTCATCAACTAATCCACGATTACCTAAATTGAGTCATACTTTTGCAAAATCTTGGGAAGACTGAATACAAAATCCATAGCAACGTTCTCCCATATCCACATAGGTATAGACACTCTCTAAAGAAAATTTGCAGGTCTTTAGTGTTCATACTTCACCTGTTTATAATTTTGACACTTGGACACGTAATCTATTATGTACCTCTTTATATTGGGCCACCAATAAAGCTTCCTAAGATCATGATGCATCTTGGTCGTACCCAAATGAATAGAAGTACATGAACCATGGGCCTCTGAAATTACATCACGGATTAAATCACCAACCCAAGGAACAAATAGCCTTCTTTTAAACCACAACCTACTTACATCAAGGGTGGTGTCCTCTACCTTCCTACGTACCACTTATTCTAGAGTGCCATTCAACCCCTTGTCCTCAAATTGTTTGGCCATAATTTGCTCTATAAATATCAAATTCATCTCGAAACTATACAACACTTCACGCCTATTTAAGACCCCAAACTACATGCCCTAAGATTCTAAAGTTTGAAACTCTCTAGCTAAAGGTCTCCTAGACACCCTTAAGAATCACAAACTATCCATACTTACAATTTTCAGCTCAATGTGTTTGCCACCACATTATCCTTACCCGCATGGTTCTGAATAGTTACATCATAATCCTTAAATAACTTCATACATCTTCAATGCCTTAGATTTAAATCCCTTTGAGTGAACAAATATTATAGGCTATGATGATATACGAAGACCTCATATTTGACACCATAAATATAGTGTTTCCAAATCTATAATACAAACACTACCGCTGCCAACCCCAAGTCATGTGTTAGGTATTTCCTTTCTTGAGGCTACAACTTCCTCAAAGCATAAGCAATGACATTCGCATGCTACACCAACACAACACCCAAGCCCAAAAGTGAAGCATAAAAAAAATTATAAAGTCTTTACCTTAAACCAATAGCGAAAGAATAGATGTTGTAGTCTAGAGTGTCTTGAGATTTTGGAAACTCTCCTCCCATTGATCCGACCAAACAAATGATACTTCCTTTCGAGTCAACCTTATCAATTGCGTTGCAAGGATGTAAAGTTCTTGACAAACCTATTGTAATAACTAGCAAGACCCATAAAGCTCTTTACCTTGATCAGTAAACTTGGACAAGTCCAATTTTAACTGGCTCAATCTTCAAGGAATTCACCATCACCCCCTTTCTAGAAACCATATATCCCAAAAAGGTCACTGAAGACAACCTGAATTAATATTTTGAAAATTTAACAAATAGCCATTTCTCCTTCAGAATCACTAAAACTATGCAAAGGTTACCTACATGCTCCTCCTAACTCTTGGAGTAGATTAGGATGTCATCAATAAACACGATAACAAAAGAATCCAAGAATGATTTAAAAATACCATTCATCAAGATTATAAAGGATACAGGTGCATTAGTTAACCCAAAATACATCATCAGATACTCATAATGTCCATACCGAGTTCTAAAAGTTGTCTTTGGTATGTCCTCTAGCCTTATTTTCAATTGATGATAACCCGATCGCAAATCAATATTTGAAAACACTAATGCACATTATAACTGGTCAACAAATCATTTATGCAAGGTAGGGGATATTTGTTTCTCATAGCAACCTTATTTAGTTATCTATAATTAATGCACATCCTTAAAATACCATTCTTCTTCTTAACAAAAAAGATCGAAGTGTCCCAAGGTTAACAATTGGATGAATAAAACCATTGTCAAGTAGTTCCTACAATTTAGTTTTGAGCTCCCTCAACTCTACTAGGGCTATCCGATAAGGAGGAATTGATATAGGGAGAGTGCTCGGCTCTAAGTCAATACAAAAATCTATTTCTCTATTTGGAGGCATACCCAATAGGTCTGAATGAAACATATCCTAAAATTTGGAAATTACCAAAACTGACCCTATAGAAGGGATCCCGTACTCACATTTTGGAGATGAGATAAAAATGCTAGACACCCCTTCCCCACTACACTTTTGGCGCAGACAAATAATATAATTCTCACCAACTTGGCGTCCGTTCCTGACATAGTTAGAGTCATTGTCTTAGCATTACAATTCAAAATAATATGATATAAAGATAACCAGGTCATACCCAAAATTTTATCAAAGTCCAACATATCCAGAATAATCAAGTCTACCCAATTATTAAAATCCAAAAATAACATGGAATACGAATGAAAAACATGGATTACCACCATAGACTCACCAGCTGGAATAAATACATAAATAGGGTAATCAAGTACATCACAAAGCAGATTCAGACCCATCGCAAACTGGATAGATACATAAGAATAAGTAGTCCTCAAATAAAATAAAATAGAAGTCATCTGATAACAAATAGAAATAGTACCTATGATCACCACATCAGAAGCCTCAATATCAACCTTTCTATAACACGCATAATAGTGAGTCTGGTCACCAATCTGAGATAACTCCTTTCCGAACTGTGCTTTTCCCCTATGATGCTATTTCCTCGACCACCCCAACCACTTGTATGATTTATTTATCCATCCTATGGATGACTTTTGTCATTATCCCTCTTTGCTTGCTGGAACTATAATGATAGCATCCAGGTTGGTCCACTTGCATTAAGACTGATGGGCTTCAATGAAATCAAGAAGATGCTTATGATGGAAGAAGATCCCAAGAACGAGTCCAAGAATTATGGAGAAGAATGGGCAAAGTACTACAAATATTTCATGATTCAAGTCCAAGCCCAAAAGGAAGAAGATTGAGTCCATATAGGTTGTGTGTAAATTTGGAAACTTTTTCTTATTTTCTTAGGAGAGAATTTTTGGTATTTATTTTTACATGCTTTCCAAGTCCTAGTAGGATTTTATTTATTATTTCCATATTAGTAAATCCTAATCCCATGCTATTTGGGATATGTTTTTACTAGTCCTAGTTAGATTTGATAAAGGTAGATCCCAATCCCATGCTATTTGGGATAGCTTTTTTTCCCTATATATAGAGATGGATTTTGTTATATGCAAGAAGAAAATATTATTATTAATTGAGAGTTTCTCTTATTTACACCTTTGTGTGTGGCTACTTGGGGTTTATCTTGCAACCCTATAAGAACGATTCTTTAGGAGGTAAGATTAATTCTTAATTTGATATCTTTGGTTTCTATTAAAGTTAATTAAAAAAGGTGATTAGTCTTATACTAATTGTTGTCTTTAGTTTCTTTAAAATAGGGGTTTAGATCACTTTTGATGTAAGTTCTTGAATTGACTCTGTTAGTATCATAATTAGTATTAATCTGCTAATTTTGAATATTAAAATCAATTAGGGTTCTTAGCACTTAACCTCGAAATTGGGGATTTTACTATCCAATTTTGCCTATCTTTAATTTCTTGCCTTTAATCTTAATATTTTTGCTTCCGCATTATTTTCTTGTTTATTAACGTAATCCGATTCTTATCAAGTGGTATCAGAGCGGTTCTATCAAGGTTCCATTCTTGATAATCTTGGGAGTTTCAACAAAAAAAACACTCAAAAAATTTTATTTTTTCATTGTTAAGCTACATAGCCAAAAAAAAAGAAAAAAATGAAATAAAAAAGAGAGAAAATTTATCTGTTTGAGAATTAAGGTATTATCAAAACAAAAATTCAGATTTTTTTTGTGTTTCTTGATTTCCAACATCAACAAGGAAAATCATGAAGAGGGGAAATTTGAAAAATTTTCTATTTACATAAATTGGTCGTTTTTCCTTGTCTCATCAAACTCAATTTATCTGGGTATTGATAAATTCTTTTTTTTTTGTATCTTACTTCTAAAAAGTTATTGCTAATAGGGTTGTATATATAAATTCTAAAGGATCTAGCCAAAGTTAGTAATTTGAGTGGAAAAAGGGCAAGAAATGGTAAGATAAAAAAAGGGTCAAATTGAGAGTTTTTGTTTTTCTAACTTTTGGAGATGTCTCAAAAAGATACTGATGCTGGGACTCAAAACAACGACATAGACGAGGCACTTAGAAGGATTTTTTCTCAACTGATGCATTAGAGGTCACCCAAAACCCACCTAATCAGGTGAATATAACTAATTTAAGGAGAAGTGTTTTTCATACAAGGTATGGGATAAAGAATAATATTTGCTCTATGATTATTGATTTTGAAAGTGATGCTAATGTGATAAGCTCATACGTGGTGGAGAATTTGAAACTTACATGCATCAAACACAATGATTTCGGTGAGCTTAAGGTGACTAAGAAATGTATGATTTCTTTCTCCATTGGAAGGTACTCTGATAATGTTCTTTGTGATGTAATTCCAATACAAGATTGTCATATCAAGCTTGGGTATCCCTGACAGTTTGATAGGAATGGAATTTATGATAGGGGGAAGAATAGAGTTTCTTTTGAGCTAAGCAAAAGAAAATATAAACTTATACCTTTAACTCCATCCCAAGTTTATGAAGATCAGAAATGTGTGAAAGAAACAATGAAAGAGTTTGAGAGAGAAAATAATGGAAGGAGAAAGGGAGTACATATTGACATTCGAAGAGAGAAAAAAGAAGAGGTTGTGTTGTGTAGACAGAATAAGCTGTCAATTGAGGTCAAGAGAAAAGAAAAAAGAGATGATCACGAGAATAAAAAAGAGAGGGATGGCTGTGAGGTAGAGAGAGAAAAACAAGAGAGTTTGAATAAGGTTATTTCTTATTCTAACTCTAATATTCCTACTTCTTCTTCTAGTTATTTTGACTCTTTTGCAGATACTCATGGGAATATTTGCATTTAAAAATCATCATTGAATAAACTTATTCCTACGGTGATCCAAACTAAATATCCCATTGAGAAAGTGCATGTTGATGAGAAGTATAAAGGTAAAGAGAATTGTTTTGGATCGTTCCAAGATAAGACTCGTGACAAAAAGATCAAAAATACAGTTGTGAATCTAATGCTCATTCAAAAGGAACGAGGTGTTATTATTTTTCCATATAAGACCAAATACGGTATGGATGATTGGTTTATTCACATTCTTGGGATTTCTTGAACACCTAAGGTCTTTTTTGAGGTGATGAATTACACTCTTAATTCTTACGTTGATGTGAATAGGTACGTGCAAAAATATCTGAGAAGTGTAATTGAGGATGCTTGGCTATATCATAAAAGTGTTCAATTTGATGCATATTCTATATATGTTATTTCGTATTTGGCAAGCCCATTAGAGTACTTTATTGATAGAGTTAAATTGGAGAAGCACATATCATCTCCGACGTTATCCATACATGAATTTTGTTGTGCTCATACAAATAAAAGAATTTTCTATTGGTATGATGATGTCCACATGCTTTATAAAGGTGATTTTATACATGCAAGGATTAATTGGGTTAAGTGGACAAGCGGTCACTATTTTGTTTTGTTCCTACCATTGTTGTTTTCAAGTAATGGATGTTGTTTACTATTGTATGTCGTCTTGATTATACGAGATTCAAATTCGAGGATGAATTGTTTTCAAGAAGAGGGGAATGATAGCATCTAGGCTGGTCCACTTGTATTAAGATTGACGAGCTTCAATGAAATCAAAAAGATGCTTATGATGGAAGAAGAGCACAAGAACGAGTCCAAGAATTATGGAGAAGAATGGGTAAAGTGCTACACATATTTCATGATTCAAGTCCAAGACCAAAAGGAAGAAGATTGAGCCCATATGGGTTGTGAGTAAATTTGGAAACTTTTCCTTATTTTCTTAGGAAAGAATTTTTGGTATTTATTTTTACATTCTTTCCTAGTCCTAGTAGGATTTTATTTATTATTTCCATAATAGTAGATCCTAATCCCATGCTATTTGGGATAGCTTTTTCCTAGTCCTAGTTAGATTTGATAAAGGTAGATCCCAATACCATGCTATTTGGGATAGGTTTTTTTCCCTATATATAGAGATGGATTTTGAGGGATGGCCTTGGCTCAGAGGTAAGCTTGCTTACCGTGGTGTGCCAGGGTCGGGGGTTCGAAACGCCCCTCCAGCAAAGCTGGGGTGAGGGCGCGTAGGTCAGGCCCGGAGTGGTCCCCCCCTCCCCAACACCTACGGAGTAGGTATGAACCGGGTCGTCCCTCCTTATATAGAGATGGATTTTGTTATATTCAAGAAGACTATTATTATTAATTGAGATTTTCTCTTATTTACACCTTTGTGTGTGGCTACTTGGGATTTATCTTACAACCCTATAAGAACGATTCTTTAGGAGGTAAGATTAATTCTTAATTTGATATCTTTGGTTTCTATTAAAGTTAATTAAATAAAGTGATTAGTCTTATAATAATTATTATCTTTAGTTTCTTTGAAATAGGGGTCTAGATCACTTTTGATCTAAGTTCTTGAATTGAATCTATTAGTATCATAATTAGTCTTAATTTGCTAATTTTGAATACTAAGATCAATTAGGATTCTTAGAACTTAGCCTCAAAATTGGGGATTTTATTATCCAATTTTGCCAATCTTTAATTTCTTGCCTTTAATCTTAGTATTTGCTTCCGCATTATTTTCTTGTTTATTAACGTAACCCGATTCTTATCATATAGTCTGAGTCTATTACAACAGCTGGGTATTTTCCTATATCATAGGACACTTCCTCTTAAATTGACCAACAATACCATAATAGTAATATCCTTGCTCGAAATAAGGTCGACTAGTAGAAGAGTAAGAAACCCCTTGGCCTATAATAGTCTGTTGTTGAGATGTATCCTTAGCTGGAACCACAATAAAAGATGGCAATACTGTCTGAATAGGATAGGCCAAATAGGCCTGTTTATCGTGGACCTCAGAGTAAGACCCACTAAAATTCCCAATATTATGAGACTTTGTGGCTAACATCTTAGCCTAACCTGCTTGTGTCACCTCCTTCAACTTTTTCACATAGTCAGGAACTTCATTGAACCCCTTTTCTACAGAAGTCATATGCATAAAAAAACTCGAAGGTCATAATTCAACCCTTAATAAAGATACAAATCCTCACCTCCTCAGTAGTTAAAAATTGTGTGGCATAGCGAGACATAACATGGAACATAGACTCATAGGCTGCAACTGATATGTCACCCTACTCCAATGCCAAAACTCATCCTTCTTGTGCTCTCAGAGAGAATGAGGCACATACTTCTATATGAACAAATCATGAAACTATTCCCAAGTCAATAGAGAAAATACCATAGATTGACATTCTACATACGCCCTCTACCATTGCTTAGCATCCTTCTCTAACAAAAAAGTCACAAACTCAAATTTATATTGATTCACAATACCCATATTATGTAACCTCTCATAACAATCAATGATGAACTTAAAATCATACTCAAACTTTGCATCCTGGAAGGTAGGTGGTTTCATCTTCAAAAATTTTGTCAATAGCTCATGTTCAGTACTAGTCATCATCGAACCCAAAATTGGGCTGGAAAAACATTGGTCCCTAAAGCTTAATCTATTCTAAGATCTATGGAAGCTGTAGAATGAGAAGTCAGAGCCTAAAAATATAGTACCATAGGTGTGGCTCCAATATTTGCCAACCCACTTAAAAAACTAACACTTGTTAAACAACCTCAGCAAACATAGGGATAGTGCTGCAACCCCAGCTGGTGTTGCCACCTCGGGCTCCATTCCCTACTTCTCTACTCCTTCCCTTTTCTTAACATGGTACTAAGGTGGTGAATATTGTACTGACCTTTCAAGGGTCTAGCTATTTGCTGCTTGAGCTCTACTCCTGGCGGGTATGGCTCATTCCTTTTTTTCCTTACCTTTCCCTCTGCAGCTAGAGCGGGCGGTGCAGGGGCTACTGGTTGGGTTTCATTTGATATAGTAGTCACCATCCATGAACAGAATAATAAATAACATTAGATACCAATTTATATCTCCAAATACCAATTGGAATTAAGTTATAACACAAAAGAAACAAAAATGATAGATTTCCTAAAGCCCTATAGCCTCCTGAAGAAAAGTAATGATGTGTCCATACCGTTCTATAAGAATCTACTAGAAATATTTTGGTATGACAAAATCAAATGAACCTAGGCTCTGATACCAACTTTATCATGACCTAAACTTGAGTGAGTAGTATGGGTGCCACTCACGACATGTTTGGGTCATGATAAAAAAGGGTATATAAAAAGTAGTATTAGTACAAAAAACTCATACTAGTAGGTATCATCAATTTATTAGGGTTATATCATATAAACATAACATATAAATCACAAAAATAAAAGATGAAAAGATATATAACAATTTAACTCGTAACACTTTTATCCACTTATGCTATTCATATCCCTTGTTTTAACAAAGAGTATTTCTATTTTTATTTTTCTTGATCATTAATCACCTTCACATCAAGTGTCATCTATCCCAACTCTCACTTGTTTTACCTGAGTAGTTATTAATTCAATCTATTTCACTTTTGCCTCAATTGACCTCAATGATAAGGTCACCTGAAAATTTGATGAAATATGTAAAATTTGAGATTTTATGTGATTTGAATATTTTACCCCTCCCATAGTTGAATTATGGTATTTATGGGGTCTGGAAGTGATTGACACAGTTTCCGATGTATTTTGGTACCATTTGTACGATATTGTGATTTTTGGTGGCTTCGAGAGCCTTATTTCAGACTTACATAGATATCTCTTGATCCGTGCGATGAATGGATGAATGGATTGTTCCAACAACTCTGGAATATCAATTTTAGTCTAATTATACCTTTGGTTCGGGTCTCAATGCGCCCGAGCTCATTTCAACCTGTTGATTGGAAAGTTGAAAAATAAAAAATATGAGTGTAGGACCCACATTTGGTCCAAACGACCTCGAATGGAAAATTTGACTTCTCAAACACATTTAGAACATCGATTATAAGATGGTAACATATTTGGTGTGATTTTATGACTTTTAAATCTCATTTCAACCCTCAATTTAGAAAATAATGATTTTGAGTTTCGGGGGTCAACTTTGTGAAATCAACTTTTTTTTATATTTGATATCGCCATTGAGTTTGGAGCATTGAATTAGTATTGTTTAATAGTTTGTTTGCGTATATCGAACTCTGAACGAATTTTGGACACCCCGTCGAAGTTCGTTTGGACTTAGAAAAATCTGGTGCAGAAAAATTTACACTATAAAATACTCCCTCCATCCCATTTTATGTGTCATCATTTCCTATTTGACCAATCCCCAAAAAATTGTCATCTTTCCTTATTTGACAATTATTTAATGGCATCATCCCCATTTTATTCTTAGTGAGTCCAACTTAATAAGAAAAGACAACTAAAAAGTAAACAATAAAGAGACTTTAAGAGGGGCAATTTCGTAAACATTACAAAGTCATCACCTATTTCTTAAACTCCGTGTCCGATCAAATGGAGACACATAAAATGGGACAGAGGGAGTATCTCTTTTTGGCCTATTTTGCTTATTCTTCCACCTTTTCTCTTGGGAGTTAAATCCTATAATAGTCTGAGAGCGTAAAAGTGAAGCTTGTGGGAGCTTAGAAAGCTAGATTAACATCTATTTCTTGATTCTATTATGCATTTAAGGTGAGATTTCATCCTCTCTTACTCTAATTCTTGATTAATTTTTCAAATTTTCAAAAATATTAGGGCTTGATTTTAAACACTAATTTCACCCCTTTTCACTTGAATAGTGTTTTAATCTTCTAATTACTAGTTTTTCATTAATTTAACCCTTAAACCAACTTTGATTCTTGATTTTAACACGGATTTCAAAAAATTTACCCAGTAAAGCTTAAAAATGGGTTTTTTCGATTTGAATCTCATTTTGACTCAATTTTGACTTGAATTTCCAACTGTATATTCTAAAAATATGGGAAACACGTTTTGAAGTAAAGCTATGATTTTGCTCTTCTTTTTCAAAAATTCATTTTGAGGGTCCATTTTAATTCCAAATAAAAAGTGGTCAATATGGGTATCGTTGGTTTTGTTTTGACTCGTAGATTCTGTATTTCTTAGTTTTAGTTGATTTTGGGATCATTCATAAAAATTAAGGTCGCGGCTTTGAAGTGTAGCGGATCAGTTTCATTCGAGGCAAGTCATGGCTTAACTCTTTCAGATTGGGCTAGGTAGTAAATGCTGATACAAAATGCATGTTAAGGGTGGTAACTGATCTTGAAAAATGTCTATCTATGTGTTGTACCCGTGTGGGAGCCTATATGTGATATAATTGTTGAAATTAAGATTTTATATGATATGTGTGATCGTGTGGGGTCCTATATAATATTGATAGCCTTGAATATATACCAATAATTGTATTATGTTATTGAAAATGCCTATTGTGGTACCACTGGGGTATTGTGATATATTTATACTTGTGGGCATATGAAACATGTAGAAATTTATGAATGGTTGGAAATAATGAGCGAATATTAGCCTACGCGATTGTGAAAATATATCATTATGGTTGGTTGTGGAAATACTCATTGGGAGTGACTGTGAACTTTACATCCTCATGGCATCATACACATAATTTCACTTGTTTGTTGTATGTTTTATATATACTTGTTGTTGTTGTTGGTCTCACTTGAATTGTGTCTCATGTTATGTATGTGCTTGGAAACGTTGGAAATACTGGAAAAATTCTGGAAATATTGGAAACATCAAATTTTATATACCTCTCTGAAGGATATATCAAAGAGTCCTGGATATTTACCGTATATAGGTTGACGAACCCCCTCATGGGTCCTACATCGGGAAGCTTTAGCTCTGTAGGTGTATATGGGGTAGTATTCATGTTGACAATCCCTCCATGGGTCCTACATTTGGAAGCTTTAGCTCTATAGGTATATACGAAGATTGTTCGACGATCTCGTGCATCATCATCATCATCATCATTTTATACATTGCATTTGCTTTATTGTGATTTATGTTGTGATTGGATTTCCATATTGACTTGTTATATGTCTACTTGCGCTACAAAAACAACAACAAACCCAGTGTATTCCCACATAGTGAGGTCTGGGATGGTAAGATGTACACAGTCCATATCTCTACCTCTAAAGAAGTAGAAAGGATGTTTCCGATAGACCTCCGGCTCGAGACATGGAATACTAAACAAATTCATAGTAAAGCATGGAACAAGATGGCATAACATAAATACGACACCCACAAGTAATAGTAAATAGAGAAAAGTAAACAGACTCGTAATAAAGCATGAAACAAGGTATCATAACAAGAATAATACCCTCACCAAGTAATTCCGTACACTAGCGACCCAAACTGACCCTAGCCTTCTGCCCTAATTCGCGTCTTCCAGATCTTCCTATCTAGGGTTATGTCCTCAGTGAGCTGTAACTGCTCCATGTCCCACCTAATCACCTCTCCCCAGTACTTCTTTGGCCTACCCCTACCCCACTTAAAACCATCCAAAGCTAGCCTCTCACACCTACGAACCGGGGCATCCATGCCCCTCCTCATCACGTGTCCGAACCATCTCAATTGGACTTCCCGCATGTTATTATCCACTGGAGTCACACCAAACTTCTCCCTGATAGTCTCATTCCAAACTCTATCCCATAGTCATCCCACAGATCCAACGCAACATCCGCATTTCCGCCACCTTCATTTTTTTAATATGGGAGTTCTTAACTGGCCAACACTCCACTCCACACAACATGGCCGGACGGACTGCCACCCTGTAGAATTTGCCTTTAAGCTTGGGCGGCACCTTCTTATCATACAAAACCCCCAAAGCGAGCTTCCACTTTATCCATCCCGCCCCAATACGGTGCGAGACCTCCTCGTCAATCTCACCGTTACCCTGAATCACGGACCCGAGATACTTGAAACTATCCCTCTTACATACTACCTGTGATTCCAACTTCACTACCACCTCATTCTCCAGCCTCGCATTATTAAACTTGCATTCCAAATACTCTGTCTTTCTCCTACTCAACCTGAAACCTTTAGACTCAAGAGTTTGTCTCCACACCTCTAATTTATCATTCACACACCCCACCCCCACCCCCCGCATATCATCAATCAAAACTACATCATCTGCAAAAAGCATACACCAAGGCACCTCTCCTTGAATACGCCGCGTCAACACATCCATCACCAAAGCAAACAAAAAGGGACTAAGAGTAGATCACTGATGCAATCCTGTCAAGACAGTGAAATGCTCTGAGTCTCCTCCCGCCATCCTCACCTGATTTTTAGCTCTATCATACATGTCCTTAATTGCTCTGATATATGCCATCGGGACTCCACTCACCTCCAAGCATCTCTAAAGCACCTCCCTGGGGACTTTGTCGTATGCCTTCTCCAAGTCGATAAACACCATGTGCAGTTCCTTCTTCTTTCCCTATACTGTTCCACCAGCCTCCGTACCAGGTGAATTGCCTCCGTCGTCGAGCGGCTAGGCATAAATCCAAACTGGTTCTCTAAAATAAACACTATCCGTCTCAGCCTCACCTCGACCACTCTCTTCCAAATCTTCATAGAATGACTCAATAACTTAATACCCCTATAGTTATTGCAACTCTGAATATCACCCTTGTTCTTACAAAGAGGGATCATAGTACTCCAACTCCAAGCCTCGGGCATTTTCACCGTCTTGAAAAATCCGTTAAACAATCCAGTCAACCACCTTAAACTAGACTCTCCAGAAAACTTCCAAAAATCCACAGGTATCTCATCAGGCCCCGTCGCCCTACCCCTTCGTATCCTGCGAACAGCCTCTCTAACCTCCTCTACCTTAAAACGTCTACAATAATTAAAATCCCAACACTCCTCTGAGTGCTCCAGCTCCCCTAACCCAATAGCTCTATCCTCTTCGTCATTCAAGAGCCTATGAAAATACGACTGCCATCTATTCTTAATGTGGCCGTCCTCCACCAACACTGTACCATCCTCCCCTTTAATGCACTTCACCAGATCGAGGTCACAACCCTTCCTCTCCCTAGCCTTAGCAAGTTTAAACAACTTTTTTCCCCTCATTTCTTCTGTAAACCCGTACACAAGCTCTCAAATGCTGCCGTCTTAGCCGCCGTAACTACTAACTTAGCCTCCTTCCTAGATAACTTGTACTCTTTCCTGTTTTGACGCTTCTCTTCTTCGTCCTTACTCTCAACCAACTTAGCATACACCCCTTTATTGGTCTCTACTTTCTTCTTAACCTCTTCTTTCCACCACCAATCGCCCCGATAATGCTCGGCCCGGCCCCTAGAAACACCCAATACCTCACTAGCATTCTCCCTGATGCACCTAGCCACCCTATCCCACATACTATCCACGTCCCCCTACATTCCCACACCCCTATTCCTGCCAACTTCTCCCCTATCTCCCACGCATTCACTGGCATCAAGTCACCCCACTTAATTCTAGGTCTACACTCCTCACCCCTTCTCTTCCTATCCTTCTTTATACCCAAATCCATAACCAAGAGCCTATGCTGGGTCAAAAGATTCTCACTTGGGATGACCTTACAGTCCTTACACAACACCCTATTCCCATTCCTAAGTAATAAAAAGTCAATCTGGGTCTTGGCTATCGCGCTTCGGAAGGTGATCAGGTGATCGTCCTTCTTCGGGAAGCCCGAGTTCACCACCACCAGCCCAAAGGACCTTGCAAAATCCAATAGAATAACCCCCTCCTCATTTCTTTCCCCAAAACCAAAACCACCATGCACATGACCAAAGCCTCTAGGTAACGCCCCGCATATGTCTACTTGCTCTATATCCTATTATTTATACTTGACCATCTTGTATATACATGTTCTTTGTTTTTACTTGCATGTGATATGATGTATGCTTGTGTTCTAATACCATCTTATTATTGTAATTGTGATATATTAGAACTATTAGTACAAGCGGTGTGGTCTACCGTTGTGGAATATTTTCTGATTGCAGGTGACGTGCCCTAATTGTGTAGTTTGTATGCTTTATTTTATACTTTGTTCGGTCGTCCTATGATACCTACTGAGTACAAATGGATCGTACTCATGCCTACTGCTCCCTTTTGGTGCAGGTCCTAGTTCGAGTATGCTCTGCTTAGTTGATTTAGGTGACATTTGGTGCTTTCAAGGTAGTGGTTGACTTTAAGCATTTGTATGCATTCTGCTACCTTTCTTATAGACTATGTCTTTACTTTTATTGTCGAGATAGAGTTTATCTTGTATTTGGATATCTTATTTATTTTATTTGGATTCAAGTTGTACTAGATACGTTCTTTTACTGTTGACGCCAGGTTTCAGGAGTTATAACTGCTTGAGTTGATTTTATTCGTTCTGCTTTTATCATCTCTAGGTGGTTCAGCTTCATTCTAGAAGCCTTACCTTAGGGGATATTTCTATCTTCTCCTTTTTGTATATCAGTATGGGTGATAGGCTTACTTGTTAAGGTTCGCCGCAACAAGTGCCATCATGACCCTTGTATTTTTGGATCGTGATAGATAAATGAAAACCAATAATCATCACCTTGTTACAAATATAACTATGAACACACATTAGGATAAGTACCTCAAGTTTATAACACTTAGCCTTTACATGTAACTTTACAACTTCAATCAAGTACAAGCTAACACAAACCATGACCAAGTCAACAATCTTGACTCTAATAATATCCAAGTAAACAAACCACGACTCTAACCATATCCAAGAAAACAAACCATGATTCTAACCATATCCAAGACAACAAACCATGACTCTAAACAACAAGAATCCCAAAATATATGACAAGTAATCGGACCATACAAGAATCCCAAATATACCACGTAACATCAAAATCTAGTTCACTTAAGGAAACCACAACAACAATCACAATATAACTTGGTCCACTCATGGAACCGATATAAATAACAATAATAACAATAATCATATACGTGGTCCACTCAAGGAACTATAACACTCATACATACCTTTTACATATATGCTAAGGGTCGTATGGTTTTCTAATAGTCATTACCAGTAGGGACAAGCTCTTATCTATATACTGTACCGGCGTGGTACCAGAGCTAATCAATAGACCATATCAACCAATCCTTTAAAGATGTCTAGATATCAGTACATCCCACAATAATAACCGATATCATAACAATCACAACCACAATAAAAATAAGCAATCATACTTGTACAATCAACAAGCCTTTAATATAATCCCATTATATGTGATTAATACTTAGGATATTATTTAACAATTACATTCCTTAATTATTTATTGCAATGATAGACACCCACCACAAATATATACTTGGTCAACTCGAGTTAATCAATTCATGTAAACAACAACCATAATTTAACACACTAAATCACAAGTAGATATGAATAACTGATTTTATCAATTGTAGAAAGTCTGAAGACCAATTCTCGACTTACTAAAGTAATATTATCAAGCCTTATTTATTTAATTCAAGTAGTCAATTTAGGAGCACACGTTCAACCAAATGTAGTCTAAAATCTAGTAAATTATTTGTCAATCCAATCCCGCTTTATTCATACTAAAACTAGAAATTTTGGTATTAACTAACAACACGTACATTCAAGTCATTACTAGGTTCAAGACCCTACTCCATTAACTAATCATTCAACTCTATTCAACTTATAATTTAGTTTTAGTCAAACACATTTACACCTTTTACTTTCTAACCCTTAGTTTAACTTGACTTTAGTCTTTTAAGTTATGTCACCGCCTCCTTATACCATAATCAGTTCCCATCATTAAATTTAAGCAAGATTATCCCATTTTCGAACTTAAACAATATCAAGTTTACCCTCTTTATGGTATTTAGGCCGAATCCCCAGATTATAAGCTCAATCTCCTTATTATCATCTATATGCACATTATTCACATTAAAATCCACCGTGCAGTCATACAAACACACAACACCCATCAAGAATTCATACACAACATAATAATATACAATCAAACCTTTATTATATTAATTCAATATTTCATATCTCCAAACCCCATGCCCACATGTCTAATCATGATTTCTCTCATCAAATCTACATTACGAATTTGATTATTAACCATAGTCTACTAATCATAAAACATAACCTACATGGGCGCCAAGCTGCTTCAATAAGTAAGCTATATCACAGATGATCCTCCTTCTTCTTCAAGTTTTCGAAGGCTAATCATCTAATAAACAATAATTATAAGAGTAATTAATAAACTACTCTTTAAATAAATACTTTAGAAATTCAAACCTACTAGTTCTACCCTTATTTATGGTTGATAAAATTATTCCAAGGATAAATTAACCATCAAATAGTTTCTTCAAGATCAATCCAACTCCACTAATAGAGCTTTAAGGATAAAGGTCTCATCTTTATTGAATTCAAGGTCCCTAACTATCGTCTTTCATATTTTTGGATCGTAATTCCATACTAGATAGAATTAATTCACAAACTATATTCAATTCTAGGTGAAAATACATGTACCTATGAGTTTTCCCCACAATTTCATAAACCAGAAGAATTTTACCATAAATTCTCCATTCTAATGATTCTAGAAGATGAATAGATTAAACATTGTTAAAAGGAGTTACAATCTTACCTCAACGAAGGATGTCCACCCAAATCAAGAGAAAATCTCCCCACTAGGGCTTATGAATAAAATATTTGCAGTTTAAGGGCTGAAAATCATCAAAAATAGGTTATAAACCATTGTCGCATTTCTATAGCGACATGACGTCGCGATAGCGACCTGGCTTGCTACAACCCCCTACATTTTTCAGCATGGAAAATTATCAATAAAATGGTCATAAATTTCTACTCAGGAAGAGGATTGACGAATGATCAATTGCCTTGAAAATAAGACTAAGAGATATTTAATTTGGTGGGTATTAGGACTCCTAACTCCTTATATTCTAGGAGAAGTACTCATTTGAAGTTAACCCTAGTTTAAACTTAGCCCAGAACTAAATCGGCAAGGATTCTTTCAACTTAAATTTGTGCTAGTGCTATTGTATGACCATAGTACATATCAAATGCACTCCCATACTAAAGAATAACTCCTAAAACTTATAATGTATGAGAAGAACATTCTTTTACCGTAGATATTTTTTACAATGATGAAACTAGTCGTTACATTAAGCCATCATATATTACTATTACAAAGTCTAAAAATTCAAATATTAAAATTTAAATATAGTAAATAATTAAAATAAAAATTCTATTTTTTCTAAAGAATCACTATTTAGTATTTAACATGCTTTCACTCTCGACAGTCAGCATCCATCACCTCCTTGACTCATTCATGTTTATCATTTTGAATTAATAATACCATAAATATAATATTTCTTAAAAGTGGACTTTCGCATCATGGACTGTAGCCCATGTGAAGGGATGGACTTGGTATTTTCTAGTCTTTCATCTTGATGGACCAGCTCAGCCTAACCAATCTAATTCAAAATTCCATTAGGATATCTCGGATGGATTGGGCCAGCTCGTATGGCAATTCTAGTAATTTACAACAACAACAACAATAACCTATCTTGTGAAATTCTACAAGTGAGATGTGGGGAGGGTATAGTGTACACATAACTTACTATTACTTCATGGATATAGAGAGATTGTTTCTGAAAGACTATTGTCTCAAGTGCAGAAATCCAGATATAACAAAAAGGGAAACAATGCAGAAAGTACATCAACTAATAAGGAAATAATGCAAAGTCTACAAAAGAGAAGCAAAACAACAATATAATTGTGCAATTATCAAAACACAATAAGAAACAAACTATGATATATATCATTAGTAGGAACTATAATACTATAGCTAGTACAACAGTAAATGTAATACGCATAGACTCTCGACAATCGAAACAACACTCATAGATGACTTACCTTCAATCCTAATATGTGTACTCCACTCTCTACTATATAAATTCATGTCCTCAATAACTTGAAGTTGCATAATATCCTGCCTAATCACCTTTCTTTAATACTTATTAGGCCTACTTCTACCTCTCTTTATATGATTAATATTCAGCCTCTCACACCTCCTCACTAGAGCATATGCATCTTATCTTTTCATATATCCAAATTATCTCGACCTTGCCTCTCTCATCTTGTCCACCATGGAGGCAACTCTTATATTATCATGAATATCCTCATTCTTAATCTTATTGCACTTAGTACCCCTACATATCCACCTCAACATCCTCATTTTTGCAACATGTATCTTCTGAACATAAGAGTTTTTGACTGACCAACACTCTATCTAATAAAATAAGGTCAGTCTAATCTCCATACTGTGTAAAACATATCTTTTAGTTTTGACGATGTGTTTTTATTACATAAGACTATTAAGGCAAGCCTTTACTTTATCCATGCCACACCAATACAATGTATGATATCTCCATCATTATCTCTACTTTCCTGGATTATAGATCCAAGATACTTAAAGTTGTCTTTCTTATGGATAGAATGTGTGTCAAGCTTCACTTTACATCTTTCTTATGCAACCTTTCATTGAATTGTCACTCTAAATACTTTGTTATGGACCTATTCAACCTAACTCTTTAACTTCCAGAGTTTGTCTCCATACTTCCTACCTAGCATAAACTATGCATGTGTCTATCATCCATCAGTACTATGTCATTCACAAATAACATATACCAAAACACTTCATCTTGAATGGACTGTGCCAACTTATCCATCACCATGACAAAGAGAAATGGACCAAGGGTTAATTTCTGATGCAACCTTATTTCCACTGGGAAGTTCTTTGAGTCTCCCCCTACTATTTTAATCCATGTTTTATCTCCCTCAGACATATCCCTTATTATCCTAATGAAAGACACTAGTACACCTCTTGCCTTCGGGCATCTCCAGAGTACTTCCTTAGAAATTTGTCATAGGCATTCTCAAGGTCAATCCCTTAGGTGACCTTAAAAATTGCCCCTCGACACCAGTAGCACCTCTCTAGATGCTTTCTTAATATGAATAGTTGTCTTAGACCACCTGCTATCCACATCTCCATTACTCCTCTAGGACCACATTATCGTCAACTTTTACCCTAATTTTTAGGATAGGGAAGAGGTCAAACTACCCCATTTAGTTCTGTCACATATAAAGATTCATTTTCTCCTCTCTGTCTGTTAATTTCCAAGTCCATCACTAACAACTTATGTTGGATAGTAAGAGTATCACTTAGAATCTTCTTGCAGTCTTACAAAAGCCTTTATTGTTGTTTGCATCCAAACATACATGCAAGTATAAGTGGCCATACAAGTAATAAAGGAGTCATTGTGAGCTGAATATCAATCCCACAGGGACTCGTGATTGGCAAATAATCAAATTTTAGTAATACTATAAAATCAAACAAGTGCTAATTGTAACCATATAAAGTTGGAGTTTCGTGGTTTCTAATAGTAGTAATGGAAATATATCATAAGTAAAACCGTTATAATCAATAATTAGGAGAATTCCTGGGTCAAGGCATCTTGAACAATCATGCGAAGCTATACAATCTCATTGGTTAAGGTATTTATCTTGGTTGTTGATTCATAGGGCTAATATCATGATTATAGTCTTTTGAGTCTTTAATAGTCTATTTAAACTAGCCTCACAACTACATCATTGAGCAGGGATGTGAGAACTAATTTAAACACATTAATATTTCTTCTTGTATTTGAATCAAACAGGGAAAATTAGGTATATTCCTATCCCAACCAAGAATTAAATCTTGACTTACGAAATATGAGAACCAATTCACTATATTCTTCTTTTTAATCTACTTTTAATCCTTTTGAGATCACAGAAGCAATATAAATTTATTCTAAAGGCCGTGAATCTTTAAAATAGTAAGCGTAAGAATGCAAGGACAAGAAAATACGATAATTAACATTAGCCAACTTGAATATAAGCTAAGCAATCATGTTCGCAGCCTCAACCCTAGAAAGGGGTTTTAAGCCATTCATAATTTAATTAACAGTTACAAAATTAATGTAGTTCGTACAAGTATTAAGTAATGGAAAAGAAGAATAAAAATCCTATTTGAAGCCTCCCTCGTGTATTCTTCAGTCCCAAGTTGTTCAAGAATACTAGAATTGAAGCTAAGTGTCCTATTAATAGTGTAGCGTAATTTGTACCCAAAGAAATCAAAGTTCGTGCTACTTTGAATCGCGGAGCCTAAGCTCCGTGCCACCTTGATAAATTATAGCACAACCTCCATGGTGAATTGATATCTCGAAAGGCTATTACTTGGCCAACTAAACTCACTCCAACTTCTTTTTTTCTATTCCTTAACTCTATGGCACCTTAATATCACACTAAGAAACTCTCAAACTTGATATTTAATGTTGTTCTATGTCTTTTATTGCATCATATCTCAATCTTGATGAGTTTTTGGCTTTAATCTTCACATTCTTCAGCTTGAGGAGTTTCATATATGCACTTTCATATCCGTTGTTCATATCAAACTTGCTCCTAGTTTCTTCACCTATTATGGCTCATGTGCAACTTAATTTATCACCTAAATCAGATTCAACACTCCTACAATAGCTCATCATAAGCATTAGAACATATAGTGCACAAAACTCATCAAAACTATACAAGAACAAACATAGCTTAGGCTGGTTTAACTAGTTATCTCATCTAACCTTTCATTGGCCATTTTGACTCTTGTATTGATTCAGTTGAACTATAAGCCACTAAACATGAGGCTTATTACTAGATATGCACATAATCATACTAATTTATCCTTAAAACTAACCTTAAACACAGGTAGAAATTAAAAAATAAGTGTATAAATGCACCTATCATCACCGTACCACCCCACACTTAAAGACTTGTTCATCCTCAAAATACTATTTGCATTCATGTTCATCAAAAGATACTCTAACATAACTAATTAAAACAAGTCACTTAAGCTAGAACTATAATTACTAACATAGACGGTAAATTTTATAACAAGCATGTCACCTTATCAACTTCAAACAAATGAATGGCTACTTAAAACCTCCTATCCTCTAGAATTGACTTTATAAAATTAGCAAACACGTGCTCATTACTCAACTAAGAGATCATATACATCACCTATCCTTCATTATATATGCACCCTCACCACACGAGTCACCCATAATCACTCTTAAATATATAATTTATCACAAGAATGAGTGTAAGAATAAATTACGCTCACGCTCACAAGGAATTCACATGCAACATAAGATGAACTATAAATTGGCCTTAGTGTAGTACTCCACTAATATCAGAATATCAAAGCTTAAGATCAAGTAGGACTTTATGGGCTTGTAATGTAGGCTAAGGGACGAGTACGAATAATTCTGCCAGTGATAGTGACTAACATTCCCAAACACTTTAATACATCACACTTTCATTAATCTCATCTTCAACCAACCAATTTGTCACAACTTTCTTTTTATTTTGCGGCATCTCCTTAAGCTAACTTACACATCTTTACTAGGGAGTATTTGTTATCAATACATGATTCACTTCTTTTGATTGATTTTCTTTTCATTACATTATCCCCACCAACAACACATAAATTTTTTGAACAAACCCATAGTTATTACTGTGGGAATTCAACTTCACCTCTTTTTTCTGCAGTTTTACACTCTTTAATATCTTAATTTTTTCAACTATAGCACTTAAGAGTTTTGGATCAAAATAAGATTAATTGAAAGAAAAGGAATAAGCTACATATGAGGCTACCCAACAATAGCCTAAAGACTCAATAGGGCTGACTAAGATTACGCATTATGGGAGGATAAAGTAAGGGATAAAACATAGCTATCAAAGAAGCACCTATATCATCTCCTAAACTACACATTTTTTATTTCGTATTGTAGACACACCGAGAAAGTTGTTGACATCAATATGCAATATGGAATATAAAATAATCCTCACAAACATGGCACATGTTCAACTCAAGAAGGATCCCCAAAGAATTGAAAGAATTTAATTTGATCTAAAACCACATAAGAGTTAAGTAACTGATCTTAGGTGTCTCAAAAATAGAAATTCAATTACATAACAAACTTTTCACTTCACAATTCTTGCATCATATAGTCATGTATCCTAAAAAGGCACCTATTATCCAACTAGTGAAAGAGTTCAAATTATTAAATTTTAATGACAAATTTTTCCTCAAGGCCGTCTCCATCCATCCATCGTCGGAAAAAGTCCCTAAACTATGACTAAAATTTTCAAAATTTACTCCTAAGAAAAAAATACTGGGTTCAAAGGGCTCCTCCTCAAAAAAGAATCAAAAAGAAATATTGAGGGGTAGGTGTAGTGTGCTTCTACTAAATTGACCAAACAACACAAACTGAAGATAAACAAAGATAATTTTTTTTTATAATTTTTTTTATTTAGTCAAAACCCTTAAGCAAATAAATATTCCCACCTCAAACTTAAAATCCTACTTTGTCTCCAAAGTGTAAGTCAGATTAAGAACAAGGATTAAATATTCTTCCTATGGCCTCTAGCCTAACTAATACCATGTTATTTTCGTAGATTTCCATTATGAGGGGTCCCCTTAGTTGAGGTACCCCATAGTTATGCTTTCATCATCCTCCTTACCATAGATTTTGGATACTCAGACTTTCTCTAATCTGTAAGCAAACAAACTAAAATAAAAATAAAGGTGACACTATATAAATAACTACTTTGTTAAAATTTGGGTTGCCTCCATAGCAACGCCCAATTTAATGCCGTAACATGACTCATATCACAACTTTCTTCTCTTTTTTATTCTACAAACAATACCTTCAGGTTTTGTTATTTTGCCACTTTTTTCACATCATACAGAATCATCTGCAAGCTTTACAAGCTCAGGCTTATTCATCAATTTAGGTAACACCATGAAAGAGTCTGAATGAGTAATAAAAAGTTTTCACTCCTATACCCCACGATTATCCACTTCTACAGTAGTGATCATGCATAGATCACTGTAATATGAGGATGTGTTGAGTACTTTGTACACTCTAAAAATCACCTGTCCATCATTCAGTCTCATTTTTAGTGTGCCTTATCTAACATCAATCAAATCTCTACAGGTATCCAAATTTGGACGTCCCAATATGATTGGTACCCTATCATCCACCTAATAGTCAATAATAATAAAGTCAGTAGGAATAATGAACTTACCAACCCTTATGAGAACATCTTTAATAATTTCTTTCGATACCAATCTAGTTTTGTCCGCCATCTGTAACATAATAGATGCGGCCTTGGATTTTCTAAACCCAATATATTAGACACGAAAAGGGGAATCAAGTTGATGTTTTCCCCAAAATCACTCAAAGCTTGAACAACATCACTTTCAACAATTTATATAGGGAGGGTAAAATTCCCAGGTTCCTAGCACTTTGGGCATCTTGCTCATCTCTACAGAATTTCACTATTTTATAAGTTCTACAATATTAATATCACCAAGCCTCCTTTTGTTCCACATCCTTTAGGTACTTAGAATACTTGGGCATTCCCTACAAACCATCTAACAAAGAAAGGTTAATGTGAAGTTTTCTAAATGTGTCAAAGATGTTTTTAAACAAGCACTATCTTCATCTTTTTAAGCTTTTTAGGAAATAATGGTGATGGTCTGGTCTGAGATTTCCCTATTGTCCTTTCATTTGGGTACTTAGACTTGCCTTTTTTCAGTTTTTTTTATTTTAACTTGTTTTTCTATCTGCTTAGGTGTGATCAACACTGCTTGTACCTCATGATTATTTTGTAGAGATGCATCAATCAAATCTCTATCATTTCTCAAGGTGATCGTGATAACTTGCTTTGGATTTTTCTTTGTATCACTAGGCTAATACCTTAAGGTTTTGTTTTGTGCCTGATCTAACTAGC
Source organism: Capsicum baccatum var. pendulum (assembly GCA_030864225.1). Lineage (NCBI taxonomy): Eukaryota > Viridiplantae > Streptophyta > Magnoliopsida > Solanales > Solanaceae > Capsicum > Capsicum baccatum. The sequence continues at coordinate 229,745,242 of CM061560.1, read as the reverse complement.
CCAAATGTGTCTATAAATTCTATTGAGCCAATTGCTGATTCTCCATCTCTGCAACCATTTGTTCTTGGTCGGCTATAGTCTTTTTCAAAGTCTCTTCTATATTGATGGCATGAATGTTGTTCTGAATACCCTATTGTTGCTGAAACTGATGAGGTTGGACTTGATTATTGCCCCAAGAGTAGTTGGTCTCACTCTGCCATTTACGGTTGTAGGTATTATCATAGTTCTGATTCACTTTTTATGTATTGCCCATAAAATTAACTAACTTTGGATTTTTCCCACATAAATATGCAGAATGCCCGCTGCTACCACAAGTCTCACACCAAGTATGTACCTGTTGAACTAAATTAACCAGTGCATGAGGTTGGTCTATGGGGTTAAGCCACACTCACCTTATTGAACTAGTTATCATCTGATTTTTAAAAGATGCCAACTATGCAACCAATGTTGTGATAATATCTACCTCGATCATACCCATTGTCTTCTTCACCGTACTTCTGGATATATCACCTGCCACTCTAGATTACCTTGTGCAATATGATTGAGAAGAGTATACTGATCATTATCGATTATCTCCAAAACTTGACCACCTGCCACTGAATCTAGCAAAATCTTTTTGTTATGGTCAAGACTTTCAACAAAAGTATGAATTGATACCTCATTTGTTTGTTGGTGATGTGGGCAATATTTAAGAAGAGACTTGAATCTTTCCATGTATGACAGAAATTTTAACCAGGCTTATGCTTGAAATTTAAGATCTCACTCCTCAATCTTGTAGTTTTGCCAGGTGGAAATAACTGAATGAGAAACTCATTTTCCAAGTCATCCCAAATTGTGATTGAATTTGAATGTTTCACCTTTAAATATTTCTTTGCTTCTCCCAAGAGTGAGATCACATAATCTATGGAGACTCTTATGGGAATGAGTGTTTCACTTATCTCTAAAAAATTTTGAAGATGAACTTGTGAATCCTCATATGGCAGGCCTCTGAATTTCTCATTTATGTGCAATAATTGCACTATGTTTTGTTTAAGCTCAAATTTTTCTCTTGTGTCTGGTTTGCGGATACTGCAGGTTACATTGGTTGTGAGTGAAATTGCTACTTTGTACTATCCCAAGGGCTAATTCTTCATCACCCATTGTTGTAGGAATGGTCTCGTTTTGTTGAACTACTGGGATTGGATAGAGAAGTACTGCTTCTCTCCATAATTAGTGCAGGTGTTGCTTAGGTTTGGGATGTGGTTCAACCAATTTCCATTACCTTTCCAACTTGCTTAAGATTCAAACATGTACCTACAAATTCAGTAGCTAAGAACAAGTTGTCAGCACTAATCAAATGGAATAGTAAAACTTAAAATTAGAAGGTTGCTAATTTTTCTAGTCCCTGACAATGACGCTGTAAAATTGTTGCATCCAAATGCACACGTAAGTATACGTGATTGTGCAAGTAATAAAGTGGTTCTTACAAGTCGATTATCAATCCCGCAGGAACTTTTGATTAGCATACAATCCAATTTCAGTAATACTATATAATTAAACAAGTGCTAGTTGTAACCACAGAAAGTGGGAGTTTTATGATTTCTAAAAGTAACAATTGAAATATATTATAACCAATAATTAGAAGAATTTCGGGTCAAGGCATCTTGAATAATTATGCGAAGCTATACAATCTCGTTGGTTAAGGTATTTATCTTGGTTGTTGATTTACAGGGTTAATATCATGATTATGGTCTTTCGATCATCTAATCGTCTATTTAAACTAGACTAACAACTACATTGTTAATCGAAGATATGGAAACTAATTTAAATGTATTTATATTTCTTCCCATATTTGAACCAAATGGGGCAAATTAGGCATATTTCTATCCCAACAGTGAATCAAATCTCGACTTATGAAAGATGAGAGCCCATTTCTTAAATTCTTTATTCTAATCTAATGTCACTCCTTTCGGGCTCATAAGAGAAATATAAATTTATTCTAAAGGTCGTGACTCTATAAAATAGTAAGCGCTTGCAAGAACAATCAAATACGATAATTAACATTAACCAACTTAAACATAACCTAAGCAAACATATCTGTAGTAATTTAATTCACAATTACAAAATTAATGTAATTCATAAAAGAAATAAGTAATGAAAAAGAGAATAATAAAAATCCTATTTGAAGCCTCCCTTGTGTATTTTTCAGTCCTAAGTTGTCCAAGAATAGTTAAAATTGAGACTAAGTGTCCTATTTATAGTGTAGGATAATTTGTACCCGAAAAACATAATGTCCACGCCACTTTGAAATTGTGTATACTAAGCTCCGTTCCACCTTGATAAAATAGAGCACAACCTCTGTGGCACACTGATATCTCGGAAGGCTACTAATTGGCCGACTAAAGTCATTCCAAGTTCTTTCTTTTTCTATTTCTTGAGTCTGTGGCACCTTAATATCATAGTAAGCTTACTATTTTGGTTATCCAAACTTGATCTTTAATGTCGTGCTATGGATTTTATTACATCACATCTCAATCTTGATGATTTTTTGACTTCAATCTTCACATTTTTCAGCTTGAGGAGTTTCATATGCGCACTTTCATATTCATTGTTCATGTCAAGCTTGCTCCTTGTTTATTCACCCATTGTGGCTCATTTGCGTCTTCATTTATCACTTGGATCAGATTCAATAGACTCCTACAATATCTCATCACAAGCATTAGTCCATCTAATACACAAAACTTACTAAAACTACACAAGAAAAAGCATAGCTTAGGCTGCTTTAACTAATTATGTCACCTAACCTTCCCTTGGCCATTTTGACTCTTGTATTGATTAAATTAAACTATAAACCACCTAAACATGAGGATTAGCACACAACTACACAAAAATCAATAGATATGCACACAATCACACTAAGTTATCCTCAATACTAAGCTTAAACCTGGGTAGAAGTTGGCAAATAAGTGTATAAATGCACCTATCATCAATTGCCCTTCATCAAGAGTAAGTAGTCTATCTAACTATTAGCCACCGCTTTGCGGAAGGTAACCAAGTGGTCAACCTTCTTTGGGAAGCACGATCTATCTATCACCAACTCAAAAGCTTTAGCAAAATCCAAGCGTAAGGTTCCACCAACGTTTCTATCCCCAAAACCAAAGCCTCCATGGACACTATCGAAACCACTAGAAGTTGCCCAATGTTCCCACTAAAATCTCCCCCAATGAGTACCCTCTCGGTGTGCGGTATAACCCTCACCAACTCATCTAAATCATCCTAAAAATGCTTCTTGACCCCCTTGTCCAAGCCTATTTGTGGCACATGAGAACTAAAAATGTTTAAAGTAAGCCCTCCAATGAGTAGCTTGACGGCTCTAGTATTTTATTTTATTTTATTTCTAATTTTTTTATCTTTTCTTTAGTCGGTAGTTGGGATTTGATTGAAACTTTGGCATGAACTTACTAACACACACTTTTGGCCAATTTGATTCTTCTCTTTTCATACTAATAGTAGCATAGTATTGTTCATGTAGTTTGTCTTTTCATTTTTGTTATTTCTTATACTTGATTAGTCCTATTTTGTTGTAATTACTGTTAAATTTGTTTTGACATCTTTTTGTTGAGTCGAGAATTTATTAAAAATAACTCATTTACCCTTTTAGATAGGTATAAGATCTACGTACAATATTCTTCATATCCTACTTGTAGTCTACTTGCAGATTATACTGGATAGTGTCACACCCCTTTTTTAACTCCCAAAAAGAATTGAATTTTAAGGTTTGAAAGAAATTTTATTATTAAAGTGACAAAATGAAGATTTGTTTAGAAAAAGGATTATTTTTACATTCAAAACTCAGAGTCGCCACTTGACATAATCTAGTATGCCAAGTCACCTTTCGAAAATCTTTTTCAAAATGATTTTGATTCTTTTAAACTGATCAGCGAATAGAAATTCCGGTTAAGGAATTCTGTTGACCGAGGGAAAGGTGTTAGACACCCCTCGATCCCGTGGTTCAACCATGGTCGCTTGGTGGAGCATATCGGCTAATTTTGACACTACAAATATATAAACCACACAAAATCATGCAAAACAATCAATCAACAATCCAAAATTTAGCGTCCAGTCCAATTATACAGTTAAAACTAACAAATGTGAAAATATAAACCTATGCTAACCTACACTAGTCCTAAACTACACTCCAATGTTTTACTCGATTCCTCGAACCTTGATCACAAACGTCCTCCGCCAACATAACACGTCGGGGCATTCCCCGGTGAATAAATACAATGAGCCGCGGGGCATTCCCCGGCTAAATGAATACATGCAATGAAATATGATAATACTAGAAAACATTCAACACACACATTTAAACATTCGATGCATTCAACAATGCATCACTTCTAAATTTTGCCTACCCGAACCTAAACATTTTTGCCTATCCAATTCAACCTATCATGATACTATCGAATTCACAATTAGACACCAAGTAATAATAACAATGAATCGAAACAACTAATTTATTCATCTTTTATCAAATTTTGATCCCCCGATCCATTAACCAAATTATCACATGCTTTGATTATCAATTCAAGTTTTCAACATTCAACTCCAACATCAAACAATACACAACAAAGATTCACACATACCAAACACACAAATCATTCCTGATTACGTAAAAAGAAGATAGAATTGGACCTCAATGTCGCTTTCAAAATTAATGTGATATTTTGATTAACCCAGTAGAATCCATGTCCGAAAACATCAAACTCGACCTCAATCAAAACCAAACTCTTAATAAACCCAAAACTGAACAACCCCAAAAGTATAACAATCCCAAATCAAAACACCAAAGGACCAATCGAATCTAAAATAGAGAAAATGAATGTTGGCTATTTTGAATTCGGCTTTACTGACATCAATGGGGTTATGCGTTTCATTGAAAAGGGGTGGGGATTTTCAAACTTGGACTGCTATGACTTCACTGAACCTCCGACAAGCCTCAGCAGTGGCGAATCCGATGAGATTAAGCCGGATTGGGTCGCGGGCTTTGGTACTTGTGACCAGAGCTGGTGGTTTAGGCTAGAATCCGGTGGATTTCAACTGGTTTTGGATGTTTTGATACTTTTCTGGCAAATCTACCACCGGAATAGGAACAAATGCAGGATTTGTGCCTTTTTTTTCAATTCCGACCTCTCTCCATAACTCTCTTCTCCAATCTCTCTCTCTCTCTCTCGTGTGTGTGAATTGTTGTGGTTCAATGATTGTTAAAGAAGATGATATATGTGTGTTGGGTAAAAAAAAGAAAAAAATGAAAGAAACCCCTAAATTGTGTAATGTCCTTGTGTCCCCCTGAAAGATGAAAAAGATGATCTTATATGTGTTGTGTAAAATTCCTTCTCTGTGTGTGCCAATTTCCCTTGTGGGACCCCCCTATTTTTGTTGTTTTGTATTCAATTGTTATATGGAATCCAAGATGAAAATGTTGCTAAGTTCTATATCCACATGGGTCCCTTTTTTTGTTCTATTATGGGAAAACAAAGGGAAAAAACGTGAATGGGAGGGGGGTTGAGGTGGGGATAGGGGTAGGTAGGGTAGGTTGGTTAGGATAAGGTTGTTAATTTGTTAGGGAGTTTGTTATTTTTGTATTTTTGTGGGGTATGATCACATAGATTAGGACACATGGTAAGGTGAGCCAAAAACGAATAAAATCAATGTTGGGAGGGACAAAATTAGGTGTCTACAGCATGCCACCTTTGAATGTAAACATGAAGTTTTTTCAAACAAAGAAGTAGACAACGAGAAAATTTTTTGTCCCGACCATTATTCAACAAGAATGAAATAGAAAGAGAGAGGGAAACCAAGTCTTGACTTTGGACGTCATACTCATCCCTAGTTATGAGGGAATCAAGTCACAGGTATCCCCAAGAACTGAAAGAAGAGGGACTATCCCGAGTTGGAGAGTCGAGTAAGGTTCTGTCGAGGTTCCGATCTGCAGCTCTGTTATTACATCAAAAATGAAAATTATAAGTTAAAATATAAATGAAATTACAAAAATCCTATTTGTACAGCTTCTTTTGGACTCTTGACTTGAGTTTCATCACCCTATTCTTCAAGCGGGCTCCTGACTTGCAATTTTTCAACTTCTTGCTTGGCTGTCAATTGCTTCGCCTTGTTGCTTGACTTTCAATTTCTTCACCCTGTTCTCCAAGCGAGCTCCCGACTTAATATTTCAACAACTTCCAATTTTATCGCCCTGTTCTTCAGGGGGGCTCCTGACTTACAATTTTCTCAACTTCTAATTTCATCACCCTGTTCTTCAGATGGGCTTCTGAAAACAAAATCAAAACTAGAACAAAAATTATCCTAAACCAGGATTAAGATAAAGAAAGATTTCATTTTTCTGAAAGTAATGTCCCATTTTTCAGGAGGGTCTAGAACAAAAGGTAAAGTCCCATTTTTCAGGAGGGTCCTGAATAGAAAGTAAGGTCCCATATTTCAGGAGGGTCCTGAACGGAAAGTAAGGTCCCATTTTTCAGGAGGGTCCTGAACAGAAAGTAAAATCCCATTTTGCAGGAGGGTCCTGAACGGAAATTAAAGTCCTATTTTCCAGGAAGGTCTTGAACTAAAAGCAAAGTCCCATTTTTCAGAAGGGTTCTGAAAATAAAGTAAAGTCCCATTATTAGGAGAGTCCTAAACAGAAAGTAAAGTCCTATTTTTCAGGAGGGTCCTGACCAGAAAGTAAAATTCCATTTTTCAGGAGGATCCAGAACAGAAAGTTAAGTCCCATTTTTCAGGAGGGTCCTGATAAGAAAGTAAAGTCCCATTTTTCAAGAGAGTCCTGAATAGAAAGTAAAATTCCATTTTTCAGGAGGGTCCTGAACAAAAAGTAAAATCCCATTTTTCAGAAGGGCCCTGAACAGAAAGTAAAATATCCCATTTTATTAGGAGGTGCCTGAACATAAAGTAAATTCCCATTTTTCAGGAGGGTCCTGAACATAAAGTAAATTCCCATTTTCCAGAAGGGTCCTGAACAGAAAGTAAAATCCCATTTTTCTGGAGGGCCCTGAACATAAAGTAAAATTTCATTTTTCAGGAGGGTCCTGAACAAAATATAAATTCTCATTTTTTAGGAGGGTCCTGAATAGAAAGTAAATTCCCATTTTTCAGGAGGGTCCTGAACATAAAGTAAATTCCCATTTTCCAGGAGGGTCCTGAACAGAATGTAAATTTCCTTTTTCTAGGAGGGTCCTGAACAGAAAGTAAAATCCCATTTACTAGGAGGGTCCTGAACAGAAAGTAAAATCCCATTTTTCAGGAGGGTCCTGATCAGAAAGTAAAATTCCATTTTTCAGAAGGATTCTGGACAGAAAGTAAAATCCCATTTTTCAGAAGGGTCTTGCACATAAAGTAAATTTCCATTTTTCAGGAGGGTCCTGGATAGAGAGTAAAATTCTAATTTTCAGGAGGGTCCTGAATATAAAGTAAATTCCTATTTTTTTGGAGGGTCCTGGACAGAAAGTAAAATCCCATTTTTCAGGAGGGTCCAGGATAGAAAGTAAAATCCCATTTTTTAGGAGGGTCCTGGACAGAAAGTAAAAAAGTGAAATTCCATTTTCAGGAGGGTCCTAAATAGATAGTAAAAAAGAAAAATCTCATTTTTCAGGAGGGTCCTGAACAGAAAGTAAAATACCATTTTTCAGGGGGGTCCTGAACAGAAAGTAAAATCCCATTTTCAGGAGGGTCCTGGACAGAAAGTAAAATCTCATTTTTTAGGAGGGTCCTGAACAGAAAGTAAATTCTCATTTTCCATGAGGGTCTTGAACATAAATTAAATTTCTATTTTCCAGGAGGATCCTGAACATAAAGTAAATTTCCATTTTTCAGGAGGGTCCTGAACATAATGTAAAATCTCATTTTTCAGGAGTGTCCTGGTCAGAAAGTAAAATCTCATTTTTCAAGAGAGTCCTGAACAGAAAGTAAATTCCTATTTTTCAGGAGGGTCCTGAACATAAAGTAATTTCTCATTTTTCAGGAGGGTCCTAAATAGAAAGTAAAATCCCATTTTTCAAGAGGGTCTTGGACAGAAAGTAAATTCCCGTTTTTCAGGAGGGTCCTGAACAGGAAGTAAAATCCCATTTTCCTGGAGGGTCCTGAACATGAAGTAAATTCCCATTTTCCAGGAGGGTCCTGAACAAAAAGTAAATTTCCATTTTTCAAGAGGGTCCTGAACAGAAAGTAAAATCCTATCTTTCAGGAGGGCCCTGAACATAAAGTTAAATCTCATTTTTTCGGAGGGTCCTGAATAGAAAGTAAATTCCCATTTTTCAGAAGGGTCCTGAACAGAAAGTAAAATTTCATTTGTTTTAGGAGGGTCCTGAACTTAAAGTAAATTCTCATTTTTCAGGAGGGTCCTGAACAGAAAGTAAATTCCCATTTTTCAGGAGGGTCCTGAATAAAAAGTAAATTCCCACGGATGTGCATTTCCAATGATAGCTGAATTAAGTGAAGCGAATTTTCCCCTGTTTCAAAAAGAAAATTTGTCAGTTAAAAACTTAGTGGTGGCTTGCGGCACTTGGCTGTCCCGACACCTGCTCCAGTGTTCTTTCCCTTCCTTTTATTTTAGATTGCTGGCACTTGATCATGCTTTGTCGTTTCACTGATCCAAACTCGTATTATTAAGAGTGACTCTTAAATAAATACAGTATCTCTACTTTTCCATGCTTCATGAATAAACCCTTTATACCTTGGTAATTCCGTGAGTTCCCATACTTGTCTGTTGACAAAACTTTCTGCATGCGATTGATCACCAATAGTATTGAACAAGGGTCCACAGTAGCATGGAAAAACACAACCGTTGGGTGGCTATTCAATGTAGAAGCCTCAGTAGAGGATTGAGCAATAAGATCACAGACGACATGTGGTGTTGTAAATATAGCAGGCTTATACTGAGGAACTAGAGCAAAAGTGGTGAAAGTATTGAGATGTTGGCTTGGAATGAATTTTAAGTCATGTTGTGGTGCATCAACAACAGTAGGAAACTGACTTTGCAATTTTGATGGAAAACTCAAGGTATTTGTAGGATCAATAATGGGAAATGGATGAGGAGGCAACCCACTGATCCAAGCTCGATGCATTTCTGTCATTTGTTGCCTTAGTCTCCTAATTTCTCGCTTTAAACTCTCATTTTTGTGACTCTTTGTTTGATCCATGATGTTACTCTCTTTGTTGGATAGAACTAACCCTTTGAATTTGGTGTGATGTGGAGGACCAGCCAGAACGCCACAAACCAACCACCTTAAACTGACTCAACAAAAAAAACAAATGTGTTAGAGTTTAATACTTTTTCAAAACTCTTTTTCCTTTTTTTTAAAAGATCACTGAACCCAATAAGGGAGCCTACGTATCTGACCCCCGAAAGGGGAGAATCAGGTATGCGTAGTTCATGAAGTCTTGCCCAAATGGCCAATTGAACTCTGTGTTTTCTTTCTTTTTTTCTTTTTCTCGAAACTTCAAGAAGAAAAGAAAATAACAATTTGTCAAAAGAATTGACGAAAATGTTTTTGAATTTTTCAGGTTTAACATCCCTATACAAAGTGAAATCTATGATTACCAAAGAAATTTCTTTTGGGTTTTCAGTTTTAAATTTCATATGAAAATGAAACTTGAACCTATTAAAGGAAAATCTTTTTGCAGTTTTCTTTTAAAGATGTACATGAAACACTTACTCTAAATAAAGAGTGAAGAAAATCTTTTTGGACTTTTTACAAATAAGATCCCCTAACCAACCATAGGCTGCCTACGTATCTCACTCCCGAAAGAGAAGAATCAGGGGTGCGTAGTTCATCCAGATTGGACAATTAAGGATTAAAATGAACTAAGACTTGACTTGAGAGATGCGATTACAGACGGATGATGAGAAATAAAATCTTTTTGGGTTTTCAATTAGACACTTCACACAAAACTGACACCACAACTATGCAAGAGAAAAAAATCTTTTTGGCATTTTTGAATTGTGAATGCATGCTAAAGAAACAAAAGAAAATCTTTTTAATGTTTTTGTTTCTGACAAATGAGCGCAAAGGTGAAAAAAATCTTTTTGAATTTTTTATTGTGAAGAACAAAAGCCATAAAGAACTCTAAAAATAAACTACGAAACTATCTCTTTTTTTCAAGCCTACACACCTTACTTTCAACACATACTTTTCCCAAAATCAGTTCGTCAAATGACCACATTACCCTCAAAGATACAACATTTAGTACGTAGGGATGCTTCAGAGGTGAGTCTCCTACAAAGGACCAAGTGAGCCCGCTAGGTCTCAATATGATGCAGATAAATTTGACCTAAAGGCTGACCTACGTTGTGGTTCACTAACAAGGCCGTTCGGGGGAGCATATGGTCGATAGTGGCTGCTTTGTTTTCCACCTACTCCATACATCCAGTGGTTCTCCCTCCTAAAATAAGGGTGACTCAACTAGAGTTCGTGCGCATGACGTGCACTCCAGGACTTGTTGCAGAAAGAATTGACTCGGGTTATGCACATGATGCCAGATCTAAAGCGGTAACACACAAGAGAAAAACTATAAACATGTAGCACTCAACAATGATAAAATAAACAACAAACGATAACACAAACAATGTTTATACACCCATAATGTCAAACTAAGCCGACACAACTCCAAAAATAAATCAAAGATTCTGGGTTCGATCCCCAGAAGAGTCGCCAGAGCTATCATACCCCTTTTTTAACTCCCAAAAAGAATTAAATTTTAAGGTTTGAAAGGGATTTTATTATTAAAGTGACAAAATGAAGATTTAATTCAAAAAAGGATTATTTTTACATTCAAAACTCAGAGTCGCCACTTGGCATAATTCAGTGTGCCAAGTCACCTTTGGAAAATCCTTTCTAAAATGATGTTGACTCTTTTAAACTGATCCGCGAATAAAGATTCTGGTTAAGAAATTTTGTTGACCGAGGGGAAGGTGTTAGGCACCCTTCGATCCCGTGGTTCGCCCACGATCGCTTGGTTTAGCATATCGGCTAATTTTGACACTACAAATATATAAACCACACAAAAGCACGCAAAACAATCAATCAACAAACAAAACAATCCAAAATTTAGTGTTCAGCCTAATTATACAGTCTAAAACAAAAAATGCGAAAATATAAACCTACATTAACCTACACTAGTCCTAAACTACGAGCCAATGTTTTACCCGATGCCTCGGGCCTTGATTACGAATGTCCTCCGCCAACATAATACGTCGGGGCATTTCCCGGTGAATAAATACAATGAGCCGCGGGGCATTCCCCGGCTAAATGAATACACTCAATGAAATACGATAAAACTAGAAAATATTCAACACATACATTTAAACATTCGACACATTCAACAACGCATCACTCCTAAATTTTGCCTACCTAAACCTAAATATTTTTGCCTATCCAATTCAACCTATCATGATACTATCTAATTCACAATTAGACGCCAAGTAATAATAACAATGAATCGAAACAACTAATTTATTCATCTTTTATCAAATTTTGATATCCCGATCCATTAACCAAATTATCACATGCTTCGATTATCAATTCAAGTTTTCAACATTCAACTCCAACATCAAACAATACACAACAAAGATTCACATATACCGAACACGCAAATCATTTCTGATTACGTAAAATTAGTGGAAGAGAAGATAGAATTGGACCTCAATGCCACTTTCAAAATTGATGTATTATTTCGATTAACCTGATAGAATCCACGTCCGAAAACCTCAAACTCGACCTCAATCAAAACCAAACTCTCAATAAACCCAAAGCTGAACAACCCCAAAAGTATAACAATCCCAAATCGAAACACCAAAGGACCAATCAAATCTAAAATGGAGAAACGAATGTTGGCTATTTCAAATTCAGCGTTACTAACATTAACGGGGTTATGCCTTTCATTGAAAAAGGGGTGGGGATTTTCGAACTTGGACTGCTACGGCTTCATCGGAGCTTCGACAAGCCTCAGCAGTGGCAAATCCAATGAGATTGAGCCAGATTGGGTCGCGGGCTTTGGTGCTTGTGACCGGAGCTGGTGGTTTAGGCAGAAATTCGGTGGATTTCAACTGGTTTCGGATGTTTTGATACGTTTTCCGGCGAATCCGTCACTGAAACAGGAACAAATGCAGGATTTGTGCCTTTTTTTCAATTCCGACCTCTCTTCATGACTCTCTTCTCCAATCTCTCTCTCTCTCTCGTGTGTGTGAATTATTGTGGTTCAATGATTGTTGAAGAAGATGATATATGTGTGTTGGGTAAAAAAAAAAGAAAAAATGGAAGAAACCTCTGAATTGTGTAATGTCCGTATGTCCCCCTGAAAGATGAAAAAGATGATCCTATATGTGCTGTGTAAAATTCATTCTCTGTGTGTGCCAATTTCCCTTGTGGGTCCCCCCCATTTTTGTTGTTTTGTATTCAATTGTTATATGGAATCCAAGATGAAAATTTTGCTAAGTTTTATATCCACGTGGGTCCCTCTTTTTGTTTTGTTATGGGAAAACAAAGGGAAAAAACGTGAAGGGGGAGGGGGGCTGAGGTAGAGGTAGGGGTAGGTGGGGTAGGTTGGTTAGGATAAGGTTGTTAATTTGTTAGGGAATTTGTTATTTTATATTTTTATGGGGTATGATCACATGGATAAGGACACGTGGTAAGGTGAGCTAAAAACGGATAAAATCAACATTGGGAGGGACAAAGTTAGGTCTATAGATAGTTATTGTTGTTGTGAATTAACATAGAAAAGATACACTTTCTCTACAGTAGTATTTTCAGTATTTACCCTTTTAAAAAATTTCATCATGTAATCTCTCCTCGATAAAATATTTGTTACTCCCTCCTTTCCCTTTTAATTATCATAATTTTTATTTTTGAGAGTCAAACAATATGAACTTTGAATAACCTTTTAAGATAATATTTTTCATCACATTGCAGCAACAACAACAACAACATACCCAGTGTATTCCCACATAGTGGGGTCTGGGGAGGGTAGAGTGTACGCAGACCATACCACTACCTCAGGAAGAGTGGCTGTTTCCGATACACCCCCGGCTTAGGACTAAATCATCATTGAGCAATTTTTCATCACATTGATATGAGAAAATTGCAGCTTATAGTATTTTTTGTATAGTTTTAAATATTCAAATTTTAGTTTTAAAATATTGAATTAATCTAATCTAATTTAACTTTGAAAAAGAGTCAAATGGACTTTCGAGAAACGAAACATAACAACTATTATGAAATGGATAGAGTATTATATTTTTTGAAAATTGGGGGTAGGGGAAGAGGAAATGGGGAGGAGATTACAATGTAGGGAATCGAACCCTCACCAACAAATGAAAGTTCAGATAGTCAACCAACTTAACTACTAAATTCCCCCAGTTGCATCAAGGTTACCTATAAAGCAAATAAAGTTGTGCGACAAATAACCTCATAACAAAAATGACCTACACACGCTGTATTGAATCCAGTTATCGTATGTCATTCTTTGTTAACACACGTACTAATAAATAGTAGGAAAGCAAACTATCTTTTTTTATGACAATGGAACCCATGGCCGCTAACCTCCGGTGTAATAACCTACAAATCACACAAAAAAGGTAAACCACTCTAAGTAGGATTCATGCGATAAGCTCGATTGAGAAAACATGCAGAGAGGTGTCGAACTTGAGACCTCTCATGTGAGAGATCCCCTACTCAACCAACTCGGCCACCCTTGCAGGTAGTACAACAAACTTTATATGCACATAGGGGAGGATTGACCATTGAGACTTGTGCTACTAATAAAATCTTAGGCTATCTAAATCACATTAGTATATGCTCCACTGAAGATTCTATCTTCCAGCTACATATTCATATCATGCAGATATGCACCATGCTGATACAAAATCCTTGAATGCATTAAAGGTCAATGCTAAAGAGCAAGGGATTCGGTAATAAATAGCTGCTTGAATGCATTAATAAACTGCAAGTTCCTAGAGTTATTTGGTTCATCATTTGTGTAGGGCTACAGAGTGTGGAAGCGTGATAAATTCAACCAAAGATTCCGAGAAATTAATAAAAACAGTAAAATTGACACCAAGGTTTTAGGTGGAAAAACCCTCTCTAAATAGAGGTAAAAAAAACCACCGGCGAGAGAGCCAAAGATTCCACTAATATTGACGAGAGTACAAAATATTTTCTCGGGACTAACAAGACAAAATAGCCCCTTACAAATTCTCTACGAGTATAGAAATACTCAAACAAGAAGTAGAGAAAGAAGAAAATATAAAGGAGAGATTGGCTATTGAAATGTTGTGGAGGTGTCTTTTGCAAATGAAGTAGCATTGGCTTTTATAGCCAAATCTGGACCTCAAAAGTCTTGCCTTCATATATGAATGCAGCCACTGATGTTGAAAACACAAAGTCACAAATGTCTTCATCATCCATATTTGTTGAAATATGAGCAACAATTGTTGACAAATGGAGAGCAACAATTGTTGACCAATAAATCTCCACCTTGATCTCCTTTTGACCGGAAATACTCTCTCGCCATGAAAACCTGTTAACAATGAATAATACCAGCTAAGTCCAAGCAATGATCGAACTTAGCGGCTGGAAGTGGTTTGGTTAACATATCTGTAGGATTTTCAGTTGTACGGATTTTTTCCACAGTAATTTCTCCTGCATCAACAATATCTCGGATAAAGTGGCATTTAATATCAATATGCTTGGTCTTTGAGTGATGCTTGCTATTCCTGGCCAAGTGGACAGCACTCTGACTGTCGCAGAACATAAAAAGAATGTGTTGTTGTAAACCAAGTTCAGCAACTAAGCCTCGGAGCCAGATAGCCTCTTTCACTCCTTCAGTAGCAGCAATATATTCTGCTTTAGTGGTAGACAAAGCCGCAATGGCTTGAAGTGATGAATACCAACTGATAGCAGAGCCGCAGAGTGTAAAGATATAGGCTGAAAGTGATCTTCTCCGATCTAAATCACCACCGTAGTCGGCGTCAACATAACCAACTACGCCTCCTGGATCAGACCTTTGTCTATCAAATACCAAACCAATATCAGGAGAACCCTTCAAGTAACGAAGGATCCATTTGACAGATTCCCAATGTTGTTTTCCTGGGTTGTGCATGAATCTGCTAACAACACCAACTGCATAAGCCAAATCAGGCCTAGTACATACCATAGCGTACATAAGACTTTCGACTGCGTTAGAATATGGGACATGTGACATGCGCCTTTGTTCCTCTTCTGATTGTGGACACTGATATGATGACAACTTGAAGTGGGCAGCAAGTGGAGTATTAACAGCTTTGCAATCTCGCATTCCAAATCTGTCAAGCATCTTCATTACATACCTTTTCTGTGATAGAAAAAGTTTTCCAGCTTGACGATCTCTGTTAATCTCCATTCCAAGAATCTTCTTGGCAGGACCTAGATCTTTCATATCAAATTCACTGTTGAGCTGCACCTTTAACTTGTCAACAAGAGTTTTATCTCTTGCAGCAATTAACATATCATCAACATATAACAACAAGTATACTAGTGATCCATCAGATAATTTTTGAAAATAGATGCAGTTATCATAACTACTTCTAGAATAGCCATGTCCAGTCATGAAGGAATCAAACCTTTTATACCATTGTCTTGGTGATTGCTTCAAACCATAAAGAGATTTCTTCAGACGACATACATGGTTCTCCTTTCCAGGAACAATGAACCCCTCTGGCTGCTGGATATAAATTTCTTCCTCAAGATTACCATGAAGAAAAGCAGTTTTCACATCTAACTGTTCCAGCTCCAAATCATACAAGGCAACTAGAGCAAGTAATACACGAATTGAAGAATGACGAACAACGGGAGAAAATACTTTGTTAAAGTCAATACCTTCCTGTTGATCAAAACCTCTTACTACGAATCTTGCTTTGTACCTTGCATTTTCAACACCGTGGATGCCTTCTTTTCTCTTAAAAATCCATTTGCAACTAATGACTCGCTTGCCTTCTGGTAACATCACCAAATCCCATGTTTCATTTTTGAGAAGACTCTCGACTTCTTCTTGCATAGCAGCAGTCCACTTTGCTGAGTCATCACCAGAGATAGCTTCAGAATAATTCTTGGGTTCACCATCTTCACCCATATCTTGTGCAACAGTCAATGCATAAGCAATGTTGGCAGATTCTGTGATCAGTCTTTGAGTCGGTTTTCTTGGCCTTTGTTGTGGAAGTTCTTGAGCCATAGACCATGGTTGTGGTAAACCTCGACGTTGAGGTGGATGTTGTCGTGGACTCATTTGTTCAGCAGTGACTTCATCTTCTTGAGTGGTGGAAGAATTAGGGATATTTGCTTCCAAAATGGGAGCTTCAGTCTCAAACTCCACCTTCTCTCGAACATCCTCCTGATCACCTGTATCAGTGGAGGGAACAACAGTATCTTTTCCAGAAGATAGCATACCATTTTCATTAAAGGTTACATTCCGACTATGAAATATTTTGCGAGATTCAGGGTCATACAAACGATAGCCTTTAACCCCTAGGCCATAACCTAAGAAAATGCATTTCTTAGCACGAGGTTCCAATTTTCCCTCGTTCACATGAGAATAAGCAGGGCAACCAAATATTCTAAAATTAGAATAATCAACAGGGTTACCTGACCAAACTTCTTCTGGAATTTTGCAGTCGAGTGATCGATTTGGTGAGCGGTTTATCAAGTAGCATGATGTTGAAGCTGCTTCTGCCCAAAATTCTTTCCCCAGAGTAGAATGGGAGAGCATACAACGAACTTTCTCCAAGATAGTTCTGTTCATCCTTTCAGCAACTCCGTTTTGTTGTGGAGTTCTTGGAACGGTGAAATGTCTGGCAATACTTTCTTTCTTGCAGAAATCATTAAACTCATTAGAACAAAATTCGAGGCCATTGTCTGTCCTTAGCCTCTTGATCTTCTTGCCAGTCTGGTTCTCAATTAATAATTTCCACTCTTTAAATGTGGAAAAAGCTTCATTCTTTTGCTTGAGAAAATATACCCAGAGTTTACGTGAAAAATCATCAATAAATGTCAGCATATAATGACATTTACCTCTGGAGGGAACTCTCGATGGACCCCAAAGATCTGAATGGATGTAGTCCAAAGTACCTTTGGTCCTGTGAATGGCTTTTGAAAAGCTAACCTTTCTCTGTTTACCAAAAATGCAATGCTCGCAGAAATCGACCTTACCGGTACAATGGTTGCCAAGATAGCCTTTCTTTTTGAGAATTTGGATTCCCTTCTCACTCATGTGGACCAACCTCAAATGCCACAACTTCGTGTTGTCTTTGTTGGATGAGGCGACGGCTGCAGAACCTATAACAGTTGAACCCTGAAGCAAATACAAACTACCAGATCGAATTGCCTTTAGTAACACAAGAGCTCCTTTGGACACTTTTAAAACTCCACCTTCAGCTGAGTATCTACACCCTTGAGATTCAAGAGTGCCTAGGGAAATGAGATTCCGTTTCAAATCAGGGACATGTCTGACACTGGTCAAAGTTCTAACGACTCCATCATGTGTCTTGATTTTGATTGTGCCTTTGCCGACAACTTTGCATTGAGCATCGTTGCCCATTAAGACAAGACCACCATTAAAAGATTCATTGGTGGTAAACCAGTCTCTATTAGGAGACATATGAAATGTACAACCAGAATCAACAACCCACTCATTTTTTGACCTTTGATCAGTACCAGAAGCAATAAAACACTCTCCATCAGATTCGGTTTCTACAAAACTAGCTTCGGCAGATTTTTCGGGTTGCTTACCCTTATCTTCTCTGTTTTGCTTATTTTTCAATTTGTAGCACTCAGAGATTTCATGATTTCTTTTCTTGCAATAACGGCAATACTTAGAGTTTTTACCTTTGGATTTGGATTGGTTTTTACCGCTAGCACCTACTTCGTGGTTTCTCCCTCTAACTACTAGTCCCTCACCCGAACTTTCAGGATGAATTTGGGTATCAAATTTTTCTTTGGACAGTAGGTTAGACTTGACATCATCAAAGCTCAAGGTAACATTATTACCATATAGCATAATTTCTTTGAAATGTCTATATGAGGGTGGCAAAGAAACAATAAGTAGTACGGCTTTATCCTCATCATCAATTTCGACATCCAGATTTTCCAAATCAATTATGATGGAATTAAATTCACCAAGATGAGATTAGATGGGTGTACCTTCAGACATACGGAGTGTGAAAAGTCGCTCCTTTGACCGGAGTTTATTTGCAAGACTTTTGGTCATGTACAGAGACTCCAATTTACTCCATATGCCGGCTGCAGTTTTCTCATTGATGACTTCGCGTAGCACCTCACGGGACAAGCATAATTGGATTGTGGATAACGCCTTTTCATCCGTCTCTTCCCACTGCTCCTCCGTTGTAGTGGCTGGCTTCGCCGATTTGCCGGACAGAACCTTCTTTAGGCCATTCTGGGTAAGAACAACCAGCATCTGGACTTGCCAGATAGCAAAACTAATTTTACCATCAAATTTCTCAATATCGAACTTCGTCGACATTTTAATAATAAAAAAAAATCTCGGTTGAATTATCGTGGCTTTGATACCAATTTGTAGGGCTACAGAGTGTGGAAGCGTGATAAATTCAACCAAAGATTCCGAGAAATTAATAAAAACAGTAAAATTGACACCAAGGTTTTAGGTGGAAAAACCCTCTTTAAATAGAGGTAAAAAAACCACCGGCGAGAGAGCCAAAGATTCCACTAATATTGACGAGAGTACAAAATATTTTCTCGGGACTAACAAGACAAAATAGCCCCTTACAAATTCTCTACGAGTATAGAAATACTCAACCAAGAAGTAGAGAAAGAAGAAAATATAAAGGAGAGATTGGCTATTGAAATGTTGTGGAGGTGTCTTTTGCAAATGAAGTAGCATTGGCTTTTATAGCCAAATCTGGACCTCAAAAGTCTTGCCTTCATATATGAATGCAGCCACCGATGTTGAAAACACAAAGTCACAAATGTCTTCATCATCCACAATTGTTGAAATATGAGCAACAATTGTTGACAAAAGGAGAGCAACAATTGTTGACCAACAATTTGAATAGCTAAGTAAAGAAATAGCTGGAGTATATGAAAATGTGAGCTTCTTTGCTCAAAAGTTATTTTAGGCTTTGGTTAATTCTAAGTGCTGCAAGTTGCTATAGAGTAACTTTTGAAATGTGCTTGCTTTCTAGAAACATGGGTTGGTTCTGTATCTTTCTGATGCTCGTTACATGCTCCGACAATTAGCCTTATGAAATGTAGCTACACTCAGTTGAAGCCATAAGATAATAGAAACATAAACAACAAAGAAAACAAAGATATTACTAGCATTCACTTTAAGTGTCTTCTGATATCTTAGAACCTTGATCTTAAGCCTTAAGCTACTAAAAATAGGATATACGATTAGTGATCATAGGCAAGTCATGCTCAATGGACAGAGAACTAACATCATAACATTAGTATGTTGCAATAAACAGAGAACGTGGTAAATAATACCTCCATCATAATATTATGGAAGATCAAACAAAATGTAAGAAGAATCTTGAGAAGTTCAACGTTGATATAATTATCTCGTTTAAGAAACACAAAAACAATAATAACATACCCAGTGTAATCCCACAAGAGGATCTGAGGAGGGTAGTGCGAGTGTAGACCTTACCCCTACCTTGGGAGGTGGAGAGGTTGTTCCCGATAGACCCTAAGCTCAAGTAAGAGAATTGATTATAGTAGGTACGTTCCCATTTGAAATGACAGACATTTGCATTTTCATATACTTTAGTGAAGACAGGATCCCGGTAAATAAAGTTTCACACCCAAATATATTGCTCCTACAATCCCCAGTTCACAAGTATCCCCAATCTACTATCATGATCATAGCAGCTAAATATTTCCTCAAATGTTTTATCCTCATTCAACCATTTTATGCTAATGTCTAGAGGTGTAAAAACCGAACCGTTAAGTCAAACCGAATCAATGAATCAAATCAAACAGAGGAAAAAAATCGACTTATGATTTGGTTTGATTGGTTTGATGTTGGCCAAAAAAAAAAACGATCATTCTTGGTTTGATTTGGTATTAGCAAAAACAAAATCAAACCGAACCCAAACCGAACCGACGTAATACATATATAATTTTAATTTTTTATACGTAAAAAAATACTACTTATAATCTATTTTCTAGTTACTTTTATAATTTTTTATATTCAGAAAATAAATATATATTCTTGGGCCTTTAATTATAGTATTTTTCCATTAATAACAAATTATTACAAAGATTAATATTAATATAAAAACCTAAAACTCTTTAATTGCTTCACTTTTTACATTTTACTTTTCAAGTTTTCAGGGAGTTCTCATTATTTCCTCATCTTACCTTTCTCATTCGTCAAGTTGTGATTTAGGTTTGTTTCTCTTCTTTCTCTCTTTTTTTTTAATGGAATTATGTTATAATTAACTACTTTATGGAGATAAGGTTTTAATAAGTTGTCTCCAATTCTTCGTTCTTTTGTATGCTCACATTTTATGTGAAGGAACCTTTCAGACAAGCTACTGTGACTAGTAACTTAGAAATTGAATTACTTGGGTATCCACATAATATTACTTTGAGAGATAGTAGTTTAGACGTCTTAGTAATTTGCCAACTTAATTTTTATTGAAACTACTCTACGATCATTATTTTTTTTATATATATTTTTATTGAAAACATTTAATTTTTTTCTTCAATTACATTATAATTGTAAAAAAATTCGAGAAAACCGAAAAAACTCAACTAAAACTGAAATAAAAAAAACCAATTGTATATTGGTGTGATTTGGTTTATAGATTTAGAAAACCAACATTATTGATTTGGTTATATTTTAATAAAAAATCGAACCAACCCGACCTATGTACACAATGTCAATGTTAACGTAGAAGTGAAGAAAGATTCAGCCTTTGATGTTAATGCAGTAGTGTCGAAGAAATAACAGTCAGCTCTTAGCAACAAGGAAGACCGCCAAAACTAGATACTAGATCAGACTTTAAACCTTATACCATGATTTCATTTTTCCCTATGAAGTTCCACTTTAAAAACGTGTAGAAATGAAGGCCCCCTATTAAAATAGTAATCTTGGAAAGGGTTATAGGCACATTCACTTGGCCTGATTTTCACATGCCTAGAATTATTCTTACTCTATCTTGAGATACTACACATTCTGATAAAACACTGCTCGAAAAGAGAAACTACGTCTCAAGTCATTTACTTTTGAGTGTTGAAAACACCAAACACAACAACCAAATAATTTTTCTAGCAAAACATTGTTTTTTCATGGAAATATGCAAATAGCAACAGGACAACAAGATCTTGAAGAAGACATGGCCTGAATATTTCCCTGAAATATGTTAATGTCTTTTTCAATATTTAACAATATAGATAAATTGAACTGCCCTTGTGAAAGGAATGTATAAAGTAGAACTCTTGCAAGTCACTCCTTACACAATTGAGCTCATCAGAGCTTTTAAAGCCTTCATATATCCCTATTGTGTCCTTGGTTCGTTTTGTAAGAGGGGGCAAACTAGGGTTTCAAAGTAGCACCAAAATCACCAAGGCCAAACTCCGTATACTTCAGATATCTGGTCGAGTCATCTTTCGGATTTTATCGTGAAAGTTTATCCAACTATAAGCAAAATTTCTCAGAAACCAAAGCAATAGAAACGATGTTCCATCCCTTATGCAAATGACCATCATTAGTGGCCCAATTAAGCTTCCTGTTCATAAACTTATCCAATTCTGTGAAATATTTCACCCCATTCAGAACAAAATGAATGCTTATCCAACAATCACTCTTTAGACTATATATTTTAACCTCGAGATGATACAAACGATGACGTTGATAAATAGAAAGCACACGTACTATGTATCTCATCGTTTCTAAAACCGTATGTTACCCTACTAATACCCGTTCTTTTTTCAGCTGCAAAAACAGGCAATTTCTTGTACTTCCCAATTGATGGATTCCATATAAACAATTTTGCTGAACCTGCAAAACAAATCAATCCATTAAAAGAGCTCATAATCCAAAAAAGTCCATAGAGATTTTCCACGGGATAATTCATATCATACAACAACAACAACAACAAACCCAGTGTATTCCCACCTAGTGGGGTCTGGAGGGGTAAGATGTACGCAGTCCATACCTCTACCTCTGAAGAAGTAGAAAGGTTGTTTCCGATAGACCCCCGGCTCAAGACACGAGACACCACACAAATATAAAGTAACGCACAGAACAGGATTTCATAACGTAAATACGGCACCCATAAGTAGTAGGAAACATCGTAAAGCACCCAGATTCGTAATAAAACATGGAACACCGAAATCATAACAAGAAGAAGAATAGAAAATAGGAATAAAAATAAGAATAGGAAGAATAACAGGAATAAAACCCCCACCAAATACTTCCCTACCCTAACGCCCCAAACTGACCCTAGTTTTCTGCCCTAATTCGCGCCCTCCAGACCTTCCTATCTAGGGTCATGTCCTCGGTGAGTTGTAGCTGCTCCATATCCCGCCTAATCACCTCACCCCAGTACTTCTTCGGCCTCCCCCTACCCCGCCTAAAACCATCCAACGCTAGCCTCTCACACCTACGAACCGGGGCATCCGTGTCCCTCCTCTTCACGTGTCCAAACCAACTCAATCGGACTTCCCGCATCTTGCACTCCACTGGAGCCACACCAACCTTCTCCCTGATAGTCTCATTCCTAACTCTATCCCCTCGAGTCATCCCACACATCCAACGCAACATCCGCATTTTCGCCACCTTCATTTTTTGGATGTGGGAGTTCTTAACTGGCCAACACTCCGCTCCATACAACATGGCCGGACGGACTACCATCCTGTAGAATTTGCCTTTAAGCTTGGGCGGCACCTTCTTATCACACAACACCCCCGACGCGAGCTTCCACTTCAACCATCCCGCCCCAATACGGTGCGAGACATCCTCGTCAATCTCACCGTTACCCTGTATCACGGACCCGAGATACTTGAAACTATCCCTCTTACATACCTCCTGCGAATCCAGCTTCACGACCACCTCGTCCTCCAACCTCACGTCATTAAACTTGCATTCCAAATACTCTGTCTTGCTTCTGCTCAACCTGAACCCTTTAGACTCAAGAGTTTGTCTCCACACCTCTAATTTGTCATTCACACCCTTTCGGGTCTCGTCAATCATAATTCATATCATACACATCCACAAAATCCACAACAGAATCATAAAGCAAAGACGTAAGGGAATTGTTCTTTAATCGCTTTCAGGTGGGGCAACCCTCAACATAACTCTATGGTGTAGATACTTGTAACACCCCTCTCCTTCGCGCTAGAATTTAAACCATCGTTCTTACGCGCATACACCCGGATCAAATGATTCCTTGTAAATATATGTGTTATGATAAATTCTATAGTGTGGGAATAACTTTGGATATGATTTGAGGTCACAAATATCTCCTAACTCAAAGACGAGTTGAGAACGTTTCTATCGATCAAGTTTTATTGAATGTTTCAGCTTGGGTAATATTTCAATGACAATTACTTCTAGTATATAATTATTTACGTGTCCTACCATATATCAAAATAAATATCTTTGAGTTCTCTTTTCAACGCAACTGATTTCACCTAAATCTGATATCGGAGTAGAAAGTTATGTTCATTTTACTTTGAGGTGTCTGTCTGCCAAAATGTGACGACGAAGATGACGACCTATCAACTAGGTGACGGCCCATCAGCCCTAGTTGTCAGCCTAAGGCAGTGAGTGGTATAAACCAGCCCAAAAGTGATGACCTAGGTGACGACCTTTCATCTGAGTGATGGCCCATCAACCTTGGTCATCAACTGATGAAATTCTTCGACTTTTGGGTTTCCTTAGAGGTATTTTGGTCTTTTCCTCACCCTAAAACCTACCCCACAAATATAAATCGTATCCTAAGCATTATAATCCATATTTTAATAAATTTTCAACATCTCTAATCCTCTCTACTCTCAAAAATTAAATTAAACTAGTGTTTTCCTCCAAGTTCAAGATCTTAAGAAAAGGGTTAAGATTTGATTCCAATCTTCACAACTAAACAACATAAGATACGTGGGGTTTTCCTAAACTACATGGGCATGGTGAAAATATTTTTTATAGTGTTTTGAATGTTGAGAAATCATGTATTCATAAAGGGTTTTGAATCACATTAAAAGCATGCATTATGAACTCTAAATGATATAAGGTTTTGGTCTTGGGGCCTTCACCCCTAAATTTGATTTTTACTCGTATATATATATATATATATATATATATATATATATATATATATATATATATATATATATGTGTGTGTGTGTGTATGTATGTATGTATGTATGTATGTATCTATGTATGTATGTATG
Source organism: Capsicum baccatum var. pendulum (assembly GCA_030864225.1). Taxonomy (NCBI): domain Eukaryota; kingdom Viridiplantae; phylum Streptophyta; class Magnoliopsida; order Solanales; family Solanaceae; genus Capsicum; species Capsicum baccatum. The sequence goes on along the minus strand of CM061560.1, from coordinate 229,720,793 downwards.
TATGTGTTTGATGTTTTGAAATATGAATTGAGAGCATGAATATTGATAATCCCTCTCTTGTTATGAAGCATCTTGATTTCACATGTTATGAATTACTCAACTGCGTGTCTTAAAGCATGAGCTAAGGGTTTTGTTGTCATTTATGAACTTATGTCAATTCTGAATTGAAGAGAGGGATATTTTATTATTTGTAAAAACTGAATGTGAAAATCGAAAGAATTGAATGATTATTCTGAGAAAGTGACCACCATTTGTTGAAATATTGAAAAGAGTGGATTTTGCATAGTTTGACATATGTTTGGGAATATGAGTTCTCTTGTATTGTTTGAATGTTGGTGGTGGTCTAAACATTATTTTGAATGAAGATGTATAACATGATATTATATGGCTTATACATACAACTTGCAGGTCTTGGTTTGATGATACCAAACAGATGAATGTCATAGCAAATTCAGAACAAACTAAAATACAGATTTTACTCAGATTTTGAATTCAGAAAGATGCATGTTTATAAAAAGGTTAAAAAATAGGCTTAAAGAGAGTTAGATGATTACCTGAATAAAATATGAGTTGAAAGACTCAATGCTAGAAATCGTGATTTGCCGACACGGGATTATGGTACCCTGCTTTATGATCTTGTGTACCTTGATTCATGTCGTCCCAAATTAGGAATATGGTTAGGAGCCCTACTTTGTGATCTTGTGAACTACCATGACATGTTGATTTACTTGGGGACTTTGGCACCCTGTTGTGTGATCTTGTGTGTCCCCTTTACAAATACTCCAATTTTTGCGGTGAACTTGGATTGGGGGCTTGGCCACCGAGTCAAGGGCGGATTCTATATAGAACATAGAATTACAGATTATAGGTGTACCATCTAGCTTAGAAGTAAAATAAAATGTGAGTCATGGTTTTAAAAGAAATATTTCAAAGTCTTTAAAGTATGCCCATGTGTTTCCATATATCATATGTGAAATGTTTTATAAATTGCTCTCACTTATGTTATATATAAATATATTATTTTTAATTTCTCTGCGTGCCAGTACATATGTATTGACCCCTTATATCTCAGGATCTGAGGCATATTCCCGTGGTCCCATCTAGCAGTAGACCTGTGTGTGTCAGAATTTGCAGTTGGTGAGCTCTCTCTATTTGAGAAGGCCTGATTTTTAGATTTCTTTACTCTTTCTGTTTTATGGTCTACTGGGGGTCTTATCCCAGTTTTTAGATGGATGTTGGTTTCCATGTCATTAGAGATTTCGCACCCTAGTGTCATGTAGTTTGAATATTGTGTACTTACTTTTGAATTGTCCAGTTACTTATGAGATTGACCATGTTTCCATTATGTTATCTTTTTGCCTTTCTATAAATTGTATGATCATTGTGCATGATTGACAAATAGAGACGGGCGCTCGGGCCTCATGGTTCGAGATGCTCGTCGTGACCAGGGCCTCAGCTCAGGTTATGAAAAACTTGGTATCAGAGCACGGTATATGGTCTCAGGGTGTCTGCGATATCGTGTCTAGTAGAGTCTGGCTTAGGGGTGTGTTATGCACCATACATATAATCAGGAGGCTATTAGGTATTTAAGAGTTGTTTTTTATTCTTTCATACTCTAGTTCGTGTTATAGCATTGTCCATATTAAAATTATCCAAATTCCTTCCTTATTTTAATTTTATGGGCCATGCCTCATTGTCGAGGCGATACAAGTCTAAGAGTCTAACTCCTACAGCGAGGTGGTTCTCTCTGATAGACTTATCCTTAAAAGTTATGAAATTGCACAAGGACTTAAGAGGAGTCCATAAGTTCTTTAAAGTGTATTGATTTAGGATTATAATTCTATCCTCATCAATTGTGCATTTGAGACTGAGATATGAAGTTATTCGGTCCCTTTCAAAATTCTTGATGCAGATGTTATGCTTAAGGGTAGTGACGTATGTAAGAATATTGGAATAATATTTTCACCTAAGTAGTAGTATGTGTTAAGGTATTATACCTTATTGGTAGTAAGATGATCCTGAAGTTAGTGATATGATGTCACAAGGTTAGAAGTCAGAATGAGGGGGATGTTTGCATACAGAAGTTAGTTTAGTTGTATAACTGTGGATTGAGGAGTGGGTTGCCATTTTATAGTAAATAGACTAATGTGATATCAATATTTATAGATTGTATGGTAATTTGTGAATAAAAGTTGTTGGCTAATATTATTATTTGTTCAAAATAGAGAAGGATCTCAGAATGGATAGTTATGGTGGTTGTAGAAATAGTGTATAGGTTATGAATAAAAAGGGGTATATTAGTCATTAAGTTATGAATAGAGGCTCATTGGTGTGAATGGAATTTGAAGGTAGTTTAAATGTATGCATGGGTAAGTAACTATGATGTGAGAAAGTGGAATATATTGATAAGATCGTGATGAGTTATAATATGAGATTAAGATCGACTATCCCTATTATGTGATTTTACCCCCTTGGTTGTCTTTTCTTTCATAGTTGTACACTAGTACTATGTGATAATGTAGGTAATAGAGTTTGAGGTATAGTAGTAATGTCATGGAGGGGATGTGATTGTAGAAAGTAGCTGGGAAAAATGAAGTATTTTGGGTTGATTTCCCAATTTGATGGATTAGTATAGCATGTGGCATGCTTTTTTGGTAGTACATGCTTGATGCTAGACTATAGGTTTTAACTTGAGATATGAAGTATGGTGGTAAGAGTAGTAGCTTAAGTTAATGATGCATATTTTGTTGGAATTAATTAGAAGGCTTGATGTGATGTGTGAAATGGCCTAGGTTGATAATTTATGAAAAGTTTAGGTGGTAATCGTGAGTTATATGTGTACATGAGAACTAGTGTTAAAATGATGAATTGTGGTTGAATCATTAAGTGGATAAGAACGTGAGTATATAGGAATAAGTTGAACCCCAAGTAGCAAGTTGTTAGAAAAAGTTTTATGTGTATAAGTGTTTTATGTACCTAGATTTAATTATTGAATCTTGTAGTATGGAGAAGTCTAGAAAGTTATTGTAAGATGTTCTTTAGAGTTGAATTGAAGAGATATAGGTAAGTAATGTGCATCTTTGGTATAGTTTTACAGGTTTTGTTAAGTTGTAGGTTATGTGATTAGAGGTATAATAATAGTATTCTGAGAAATTAAAAATGGAGTGTTAAGTGTTTAGAAGCGTGGGTGTCTATGCCCATGAAACTGTTAGTCGTAATTTGATTACTTTGGGAGTTAGAAAAAATTACGATTAGTGTCCTTGAAGGGTGGATGTCCTAGAAAGAACTTACTCTTAGTGTCCTTGAAGGGTGGATGTCCTAGAAAGAACTTAGAGCCTTTGTATTAGAGATGAATGAGAGAAGTTTGTGTTCATGTATATACTGATACCCCCTCCCCTTTGTGATAAAGAGTGTGGATGCGTTCACTCATGAGAGTGGGAGTTGTAGAGTGATGGATATAGAGGCTAGCAAAAGTTAAGAGTAAAATTTTCGAAAAGCAAGGCCTTTAGAGCATAGTTTGTCAGAAAGAGTTCAGACTTTATGTGTATAGTGATATACCTTTTGTGTTGAGGGTTGTAGTTATATACTTGATGTGAGATTATGTCTACAAGTCTAGGAGTGTGATATTAATCTAAGGGGGGAGATGATGGATTAAAGTAGTTCTCGAATTTTCTTGTGGTATCAGGTTTCAAGTAAGAATCATGATAAATCAATGCCCATTCAAGCAAGCTCCTCCTATAATTGATTTGAATGAATATCTACCAATGCCTTATGTATTCAAGTCCTACCTATGTCTAAGGTTTGAGCTCTCTATATAACTTATGTCATGTCCCGATCTCAAAACTAGAAGCAATAATGTCCCTCAATAATCCAATATTCCAGATAGTCAAGCTCTATGTTATGTTGCTCATGATCCATAAAAATTCATGTCTCACAAAATGCTTGGTTCTAAGAAATTATGTTTTCGTATACTACCGATTCATTTTATGTCGGGATTAGTCAAAATGATAAAGTTTATGATAACTCAAGGAAAATTTTAGTTCTTTAATCAATTGCTTCAAGTGGCAATCCTTGTCTTAGTTTTAACTACATAAATTTCGACTTTATGCCATATACCTCATGATATGTGCATCCATGTTGTGGTTTGTCCTAAGGATACCATATTGTGTTATGTTCGTGTTGAACGACTCTTTACTTATCCAAACACCTAATGTATGAAACACTTTTTGTCTATTCTATCGTATCTTTACCTCATGTCCCTCCTTGAGTAGTGCAATAAGTATAAGTTATAAATTGATAAGTGTTACTTCCATTCATAATGTTTATGCTAGGGTCCCTCAATGACCCTCATATGTTAGTATGATGGTTGTTGTGGAAGCGTGGTGATGTTTTAGGTAGGGGAGTATATGATCTTGAATGTGAAAGTTTGATGTGATTTATTTAGCAAAAAAAAAAATTTAGGAGAGAGAGGGAAAGAACGAGATGAACTTTTGTTATGTGAAAAAAGTTAAGAAGGAAATATGTGGCAAAAGTCTATGTGAGAGTGATTGAAATCATTGGTCTTAGTGGCAGATCGTCGGAGTAGGTGTAGAAATGGTAGGCTTGAGTTAAAACTCGCGTGTGTTTGACAATAGTGATAAGGTGAAGTAATTTTCTTAATGGGGTGTAGAGTACAAGGTCCCATAGCTTAAACTAGCGCCTCTATTCTCTGAGTTAGGCTTCAACATAGGAGTATTATACAGTGGTACTCAAACTCGTGTAGTTAGATGTGATTGGGAGAATGGTATGTTGGAAATGATAAGGCATGTAATTTATTGTTTGGAGAATAGAAAAGTAGTATCTTTAAGTTTAAGTCTTTTCGTTGTATTTTGTAAGATGAAGAATGTTTCTATTATTATGTCCCATGAGAATCTCATCTCATGTCTAGTACCAATCTTAATCAAGCCGAGGACTCTTAGGAAAAAATCATGTCTTACAATGTTTTGATCATGTTTCATAAAACACATGCCAAGATCGTGTCGATGTCAAGTTTCATTAACTCATATTTTGTGTCTATACGTCTCCTTAGCAGTTATCATGAAGCTCATTTGATACCTTTGCATATTTTGTTGAGGAAAAGATGTTCAATACGATATTACGATCTTTATTCTACACTTTTAGAGCTTCAAAAAGTACCTACCCATTATTCGGGGAAGAATGATCCTAAGGGAGAGATAATGTAACACCCCGCTCCTATAAGCTAGAATTTAAACCATCGTTCCTACGTGTATAGACCTGGATCAAATGATTCCTTGTCAATATATGTGTTATGATAAATTCTATAGTGTGGGAATACTTTTGGATATGATTTGATGTCACAAATATCTCCTAACTCAAAAAAGAGTTAAGAACTTTTCTATCGATCAAGTTTTATTGAACATTTTAGATTGGGTCAAATTTCAACGACCATTAATTATAATGATTTGCGTGTCCTACCATATACCAAAATAAAGATCTTTGATTCCTCTTTACAACGCAACAGGTTTTACCTAAATCTGATATCGGAGTAGAAAGTTATGCTCATTTTACTTCGAGTTGTCTGTTTGCCAAAAAGTAACGACGAAGATGACGACCTATCAACAAGGTGACGGCCCATCATCCTTAGTCGTCACCCAAAGGCAATGAATGGTAAAATCCATCCCAAAAGTGATGACCTAGGTGACGGCCTATCACTTGAGTGACGGCCCATCAACCTTGGTCGTCAACTGATGAAATTCTGCGACTTTTGGGTTTCCTTAGGGGTATTTTGATCTTTTTCTCACTCTAAAACCTACCCCACGAATATGAATTATATCCTAAGCATTGTAATCCATATTTTTATTATTTTTCAATATCTCTAATCCTCTCCACACTAAAAAATAAGATCAAACTAGGGTTTTCCTCTGAGTTCAAGATATCAAGAAAAGGGTTAAGATTTGAGTCCAATCTTCACAACTAAACAACATAAGGTACGTGGGGTTTTCCTAAACTATGTGGGCATGGTGAAAATATTTTTTATAGTGTTTTGAATGTTGAGAAATCATGTATGCATAAAGGGTTTGGAATCACATTAAAAAGCAGGCATTATGAACTCTTTCAATGATATAAGGTTTTGGTCTTGGGGCCTTCACCCCTAAATTTGATTTTTACTCGTATATATATATATATATATATATGTGTGTGTGTGTGTGTGTGTGTGTGTGTGTGTGTGTTTGATGTTTTGAAATATGAATTGAGAGCATGAATATTGATAATCCCTCTCTTGTTATGAAGCTTTTTGATTTCACATGTTGTGAATTACTTAACTGCATGTCTTAAAGCATGAGCTAAGGGTTTTGTTGTCATTTATGAACTTATGTCAATTGTGAATTGAAGAGAGGGATATTTTATTATTTGTAAAAACTGAATGTGAAAATCGAAAGAATTGAATGATTATTCTGAGAAAGTGACCATCATTTGTTGAAATATCGAAAAGAGCAAATTTTGCATAGTTTGACATATGTTTGGAAATATGAGTTCTTTTGTACTGTTTGAATGTTGTTGGTGGTCTAAACATTGTTTTGAATGAAAGATCTATAACATGATATGATATCTCTTAGACATACAACTTGCAAGTCTTGGTATGACGATACCAAATAGATGAATGTCATAGCAGATTTAGAACAGACTAAAATACGGATTTTACTCAGATTTTGAATTTAGAAAGATGCATGTTTATAAAAGTTTAAAAAATAAGCTTAAAGAGAGTTAGATGGTTACCTGAAGAAAGTACGAGTTGAAAGACTCAATGCTAGAAACCGTGATTTGCCAACAAGATTATGGTACCCTGCTTTGTGATCTTATATACCTTGATTCATGTCGTCCCAAATTGGGGCTATGGTTAGGATCCCTTCTCTCTGATCTTGTGCACTACCATGACATATTGATTTGATTGGGGATTTTGGCACCCCTACTGTGTGATCTTATGTGTTCTCCTTATAGATACTCCAATCCTTGCGGCAAACTTGGAATGGGGGATTGCCAGCCGAATCAAGGACGAATTCCATATAGCCCGTGAAATTACAGATTATAGGGTGTACCATCTAGCTTAGAAGAAAAATAAAGAGTGAGTCATGATTTCAAAAGAAATATTTCAAAGTCTTTAAAGTATGCCCATGTATTTTTATATATCATAAGTAAAATGTTTATGGATTGCTCTCACTTATGTTATATATAAATACATTATTTTGGATTGATCTACGTACTAGTACATATGTATTGACCCCCTATATCTCAGGATCCGAGGCACATTCCTGTGGTCCCATCCAGCAGTAGACCTATGTGTGTCAGAAGTTGCAGTTGGTGTGCCTTCTCTATTTCGAAAGACCTGATTTTTAGATTTCTTTGTTCTTTCTGTTTTATGGTCTACTGGGGGACTTGTCCCAGTTTTTAGACAGATGTTAGTTTTCATGTCATTAGAGATTTCGCAAACTAGTATCATGTAGTTTGAATATTGAGTACTTACTTTCGAATTGTCCAGTTACTTATGAGATTGACCATGTTTCCGTTATGTTATCTTTCCACTTTTCTATAAATTGTATGATCATTATGCATGATTGTCATATAAAGATGGGTGTTTGGGCCTCACAGTTCGAGGTGCTCGTCGCGGCCAGGGCCTCGGCTCGGGTCGTAACAAACTTGGTGTCAGAGCACGGTTCATGGTCCCAGGGTTTCTGTGAAATCGTGTCTAGATCTGTCAAGAACATAAGAACAACACATATATTTACGTGGAAACTCTTGAGAAAAAATCACGGGCATGGGCAAAGGAGGTTTCACTATAGTTGAGAGAGAGTACAATGTGGAGAAAGCTGAATTTTCTGAATACCCAAAACAACCTACTAAATGCACTTATATAATATGTGTATACAAATAAGTCTTAGGCCCCAAAACATAAAGGTACCTATGCTACCACCACAGACCCCATTGAAAAGGGTGAATCTAAAAAATATACCCAAATTGGGGTGGCTTTCAAATTTCAGCCCCAAATAAAAAGGCTTCCTTAAAATAGTCTTTACCTATCAACTAATATTTTTTTGGACAAAATTTTCCCTGATCAATGGAGTAAATTACATAAATGATCCCCATGTTGGATAACAACTCCATATTTATATCTTTCTAACTTTTATTTTTTTCTCTTTTTAATTTTAATTTGATTTTTATTTTTTATTTTCTCTTTTTATTTTTAATTTTCTCAACCCTTACTTTTTCCTTTTTTCCTCTCAACTTTTTTTTTCTTTTTTCTCTTTTTTTGTTCTTTTTAGTTTTTCTGAATCCTTTCTTTTTTTTTACACCTTTCAACGTCTACTTTTATAAAAAGAAAAAAATTTTAAAATTTTTCTTTGATTTTTTTCTTTTTAAATTTTTCTCGACCTCTATTTTTATTTAATCTTTCTTTTTTTTTATCAACCTTTATTTTTTTCCTATTCTCTCTCAACTTCTACATTTTTTTTTATTTTTATTTTTTTAATATTTTTCTTCATTTTCTTCCTTTTGCCCATTTTTTATTATTTTTATTCTTTTCTTCGATTTCTTCTATTCAAGTTACATCTGATGAGCAAGTGTTAACACTATCAAATTATAAAAGCAAGACTTAGGACTTTCAAACAATAAGCTATGATTCATGGAGAAGAGTTGACACTACTACATTGTAGAGGCAAGACTTATGACTTTCAAACAACAAGTTATGTTTTATGGGAAAGAGTCAACACTACCACATTGTATTTTGATTTATGAGATGTTTTATAACTCACCTTAGAGAAAAGACTTAGCTCAGGGACTTTCAAACAGCAAATTATATCCCACGGGAAAGAGTTGACTCTACGACGTTATATTTTCATTTATGAGATATTCTACAACTATTGCCTTAGAGGCAAGACTTAGCTCAAGGACTTTCAAGCAACAAATTACGTTTCATGGGAAAGAGTCGACATTACCACATTGTATTTTGATTTATGAGATGTTCTACAACTATTGTCTTAGAGACAAGACTTAGCTCAGGGACTTTCAAACAACAAATTATGCCCCACGGGCAATAGTTAACTCTACCACATTATATTTTCATTTATGAGATGTTCTACAACTATTGCCTTCGAGGCAAGACTTAGCTCAAGGACTTTCAAACAACAAATTATGCCCCACGGGCAAGAGTTGACTCTACCACATTATATTTTTCATTTATAAGATGCTCTACAACTATTGCCTTAGAGTCAAGATTTAGCTCAAGAACTTTCAAACAATAAATTATGCCCCACGACAAGAGTTGACTCTACCATATTATGTTTTCATTTATGAGATGTTCTACAACTCTTGCCTTAGAGGCAAGACTTGACTCAAGAACTTTCAAACAACAAATTATGCCCCGCGTAACTCTACCACGTTATATTTTTATTTATGAGATGTTCTACAATTATTGCCTTAGAGGAAAGACTTGGCTCAAGGACTTTCAAACTAAAAATTATGCCCCATGGGCAACAGTTGCCTTTACCACGTTATGTTTTCATTTATGAGATGTTCTACAACTATTGCCTTAGAGGCACGACTTAATTACCACAAGGACTTTCAAACTATAAATTATGCCCCACGGACAAGAGTTGACTCTACCATGCTATGTTTTTACTTATGAAATGTTCTACAATTATTGCCTTAAAGGCAAGACTTAGCTCAAGGACTTTCAAACTACAAATTATGCCCCACGGGCAAGAGTTGACAGTACCACGTTATGTTTCCATTTATGGGATGTTCTTCAACTCTTGCCTTAGAGGCAAGGCTTAATTAGCTGAAAGACTTTCAAACTACAAATTATGCCCCACTAGCAAGAGTTGACTCAACTACGTTATGTTTTCATTTATGAGATGTTCTGCAACTATTGCATTAGAGGCAAGACTTAGCTCAAGGACTTTCAAACTACAAATTATTCTCCACGGACAAGAGTTGACACTACCACATTATGTCTTTATTTATGAAATGTTCTACAACTCTTGCCTTAAAGGCAAGACTTAACTCAAAGACTTTCAAACTACAAATTATGCCCCATGGGCAAGAGTTGACACTACCGCATTATGCCTTTATTTATGAGATATTCTACAACTATCACCTTAGAGACACGACTTATCTCAAGAATTTTTAAAGAACTTCGTAACAATAATTAATGCCCTTAAATTTGCTTTGATGTCAAAAAAAAAATACCTTTGCGGATTATCCAATTTTTTATTTATTAGCAAAATATAATAGAAATTGAGAAAAAAAGAAAAACGATCAAACAAAATAGAGAAATAAAAAAAAAGATTGAGAAAAAAGAAAATAAAAAAATAAAGATCAATAAAAAAGCGAAGAATCAAAAAAATTGAAAAAAAAAAAAATGAGAGGAAAAATAAAAATAAAGTTTGAGAAAAATGAGTGAAAGAAAGAGAACTGAAAAAAAAAAAAAAAAAAAAAAACGATCAAACAAAATAGACAAATTAAAAAAAAAAAAAAAAAGAGTGAGAAATAAAAAGGCAAGAAAAAAATTAAATATTAAGAAAAAAGCGAAGAATTAAAAAATTTGAGAAAATAAAAAATAAGAGGGAAAACTAAAAATAAAATTTGAGAAAAATGAGGGAAAAAAAAAGAGAACTAATAAAAAAAATAAAAGAAAAATAAAGGTTAAAGCCAAATGAACTTTAAAAAAAAAAAAAGAAAAAAAAAGAAATAGATAATGCTTGAGAAAAAAGAAAAAGGAGAAAAAAATAAAGGTTGAGAGACAAATGAATTAAAACATGACAATAAAATTAAAGGGAAAAATAAAAAGTGAAAATAATAAAATTAAAGGATAAAATAAAAAAGTGAAAATAATAAAATTAAAGGAAAAAAATAAAAAGTGAAAATAAAAAAAAATAAAAATTTGAGAGACAAATAAGTATGGAAAGTTTAAAAAATATATTTAAGGTGTAGATGGGTAAAATGGTACTTGTAGTATACTTAAAAAGTAAAGAAGATTATTTTTTAAAGATATTTCTTATTGGGGTCAAACAAAGTTACCCATATGCAATTTCCTGGATTGAAAATCACCAACATGGGCCGAATCAACAAAATTCGGATCACAACTCTAACAACAACAATAACATACCCGTGTAATCCTAGAAATTGAGTCTGAAAAGGGTGGTGTGCACGCAGACGTTACCCCTACCTTTACAACGTAGAGAGGCTGTTTCCGGCATTTAGCATATACACATTGATAAGTATCTTTATATAGTTCAATTCTTGGACTCCGTTTCTGTATGCTGGCTACATTTCTGGCTATGAACTAACTGTTTCATAATGAATGAAAGAAATTGGCAAGTCTCTTTGAGACAGACTGCTGAGGTTCATCAAACAGATCCTCATCATTATCATCAAAGTCATCCTCATTTTCGAAAACCAAGTACATCCCATGCTTCTTCAGTTTGAGGCCATTAAAACGTGGATGCTCTCTAATTGCAACCTGAAGCCTATCACCTTCTTTCAGCATTAATGTAAAATTACTGTATTCTTGAAATCTACATAAATATAGCTGATCTTCATCTGTATCAGGAACCCCCAACAACTTCAAAGTCTTTTCATGTTTAGGTTTAGCATCACCTGGTGTGGTAATCATTGCTAGTACATCCACGATTGCTGGGACTTTGTGTCTGAAATTATCTTCTACTTTTTGGTCAAGAGAGATAACTACGCCGATGATCACCCCTTTGAGATCACGGTGCTTGTGAGTTGAGACGTTAGGTACTTCCTGAATAAACCAATCTGGAAGGTCATCCCCTGGAATGCAGAGATACTCCATACGCCTAAGAGAATCCTGCATTCAGAATCTTAGTAAACTGGATATAGAAATGTAAATATAATCATGATGTCTAAAAGGGTGAGCGAGGAGTAAAGGAGAAAGAACCTTAGAAATCCTCCTTTTTATAGAAGGCAAGCACGCGTTGCAACCGACTGTATACAATCTTTTTAAAGATTTCAAGTTTTCAATGCCAGGAATATCTATTATCTTCTTGCAATTACTGAACCGGAGTTCTTCCAAATATTCCAAATTTGATATGCTAGCTATCTGTTCCAATGAGGAGCAGTTTGCAGCATTTAACCATACCAAACTTGAGGGAAGTTCAGGGAGAAACTTGAGCTTTCTGCAGTTTGGGAGAAACAAACGCTTGAGAACAGAGAGTCCTTTCATGCTAGAAGGGAGGCTGCAAAAATCGTTGTAACCAAGTTCAAGGTCTCCCAAAGCAGTCAACTTCTGAAAATCATCAGAAATTTTGCCAGATATTTTCCATGCATGAGCATCTAGGAATTCCAAGGATGAGAGATTTGAAAATGATTCTGGAAGAGTAACACGTTTAGGGCTTTCTCTTCTATGTAAATCTTCCGTATCCAGCAGTTCATCCTCTTTAGACTGTGGTTTCTTTCTCATCTTCAGTAGCATTAAGCTTGAAAGCATTCCAATTTCATCGGGTAATTCTGAGACAGCAGTTTCAACCATATAGAGGTAACACAAGCTCTTAAGGTCTCCAATTGAAGTCGGAAGATGTTGGAGATTCAAACAGTTGTTCAGGTTCAACGTCCAAAGTCTTTCCAATAAGCCTATCGAGTGTGGCAACTCAGTAATCGATGTATTCTGTAGGTCCAAAGTAGTTAAACATAACATATTTCCGGTTGAGCTAGGTAAAGATCTGATAGAAGTGCAGTTTCCCATCTCAAGCTTCTCAAGGGACTCGAAGTTCCCTGACTGGAAACTTAGTTCACTAACGTAGGTCCCTTGTAGACAAAGCCTAACCAATGACGATAAGCTACTCACAGAATTGGGCAAATCAATCAAGGACTTGCAATTGCTGACGGTAAGGAACTTCAATTGAGATAATAAACCAACAGAAGGTGGCAATTCTTTTATGGAACTGTGATCAAGATAAAGTCCTATTAAAGATCTAAGATTGCCAAGGGAATCAGGAAGTGAGATGAGCCCCTTGCACATTCTCAAGCTTAATTCCTCAAGATCTTTCAATTTTCCGATGGAATCAGGCAGTTCCTTTAAAGCTGATCCACTAAACGAGAGCTCTCTCAGCGAACTTAGATTTCCAATAGCTCTAGGCAGAAACTCCAAAGACCAGCAATCATTTAAACTCAACATCTGAAGATTCTTCAGGTGAAAGATAGAGTTAGGTAGTTTTGTTATTGCGGTACCATCTAGAAGAAGCTCTCTCAACGATTTCCAACCACTCAAGTCCTCTGGTAACTCTCTTAGACTCGAGCAATCAGATAGGATAAGTACTTCAAGACGTTTCAATCCAGACACATCATTTGGAAATGTCAAAAGGTTCTTACATCCCTTCATGTTTAGATGAGTCAACATAGTCAAGTCTCCAATTGATGGATGGATCTCAACTAGTTCATTGCATTGCTCAAGAATCAGCTTCTCCAATTGAAGTCCAGATAAATCAGGGATTTCCTTAAGTTTGCGACAGCTACGTAGATCCACAACTTTCAGCTGCTTTGACATCTATCAGATGAAGATTTTTTCAGTCATTGCAAAAAGAAATGGACCCTCTGAGATCAGTAAACAGTAAAGCCAAGAAGTTACACATTAAGGAAACGAAGCTGATAGTGCCTACCGAGATAAAGGGATGACGAACCAACAAACATTTTCATGTAAAAACAATAACCTTTTCCTTGTGTGCTTCAGCTTCATAGAGCCTGAAAAATAATTATCCACTTATCTGACAAAGATCGTGAATCTAAAAATCATCAAAAAAAGGTGGGGCAGCACGGTGCTAAAGCTCCCATTATGCGCGGGATAGGGGAAGGGCCACACCTCAAGGGTCTATTTTTCGCAATCTTACCCTACATTACTACAAGAGGCTGTTTCCACAGCTTGAACCTGTGACTTCCACGACTATTTTTCGACCGTCTTGAACCCATGACTTCATGGTCACATGACAACAAAAATCATCATAATCAAGAACTATATATGATTAAAGAGACACGAAGTACTTCCTACTTAATTACCAACAAACAAAGTTGTCAAAAAGGAGACATGTAGTTCGGCATAGTTACCGACAAACAAAGTTTTAATAAAGGAGACACATAGTTCTTTCTACAACACATAGTTCTTCCAACTTACCAACAAACAAAGGTGTAAAGTAGGAGATTGGTTGAACTAATTCACTTACCTTGTTCTGGTAAACGTTCCACTTTTCCTTGTTCCAGACCTGTGTAATCATGCTCTCCGATAAATCAAGAACTGCAATCTTTCGGGACAACAACTCTGGAGGAATAACTTCCAAAGGGCAACCTTTCCACTGCAGCCACTTCAGTTCAACAGGTAATAGCTTGAAATTTCCAACCAATTTGACATGATTGATTTGGAGGAGTCTCAGATTGTCCATGCACTGAAAAGCTCTAGTGTGAAATGTTAAACCATTTTCGGTCCTACCTTGGCCAATATACTTTTTGAACACTTCCTTCAAATAGATCCAGGATACTTCCTCAGAATTTTGATCTTGCTTATTATCAAAGTCAACCACAATACCTTCAATGTTTCTTGTTCCCTTGAAATTGTTCAAATTAGATTAAAAAATCAAGAAGGGAAGCTAGAAGACAAATAACAAAAAGTTAAAAGCTCATTTAGATAATGAGTGAATAAGTCAAGTAACTGCAAAATGCTTTTTGGCTCCTATTTGAAGGTATCTTTTGCCTGCATTTTGTTGATTTATACTAAACTAGTAATACACATAGCATTTTGTAAAAGAAGTAAATATAACTCCTACTACTAGAAGAGTTGCAGTTGCCAATAATTTTTCAGAGCATGCCACAATCAGCTAACTTGAAAAATAAAATTAAAAAATAATTACGCAGTAAAGTGCAAAAAGTTTTATACAAATAGATGTTTCAAAAAAATCAATTATAAGTGTTTGCACCGTACGTGGTCTGAGAACCTAGAAAAAGCGGTGAATTACCAGCTACAATCAACTAAATTACACTGATAATATAAGTTTTTATACAAAAAAGATATTTTGAAATTTATGTGCGGTCAAGCAACGCGAGCAAGCCCGCACACAAGTAGAACACTTGTTTAGATGTTTAACCACCACTTAGAAAACAGGAATCTCTCCAAAATTCATATCAGCGTATAAGTAGATATTAACTTCAAATTTCATCTCAACTTACAAGTAGGTATAATTCAATGTTAAATAATACTGCAAATACAAAGGATGTCAACTAAATCATAAAACCATACCTTGTGGTTATTTAGGACAGCCATAATATCATCATGATTCCACAATCTACTACGTTTACCAGCATCTCTGAAATTCTCACGTTGTACGATTTGCCTTCCCATGTTTTTGAGCTGATCATGCATCCACAAAACATTCCCATCAACTATTTTAAGAAGACATTTTGCTGTGAGCTCTGTTATTGCACTTTCAGCGCCAAAACCACAACCTTTAAATATCGCAATTGCATCTTCCCTTTCAAGCCTTGTATTGAGAAGAAGACATGCTAAGTCAAGAAAGATGCACTTTTCTTGTTCATCTAGAGCAGTAAAACTTATTTCCAAGATATCTTGAAGATCACCTGGACGAATCTGTCTCAGCTTTTGCACTACATCTTGCCACTCCTTCAATCTTTTCTTATAGAACAACAAAGATCCAAAAATTTCCAAAGCTAGAGGTAATCCCCCACTGAGTGTTACAACTTCTTCAGCAAGAACCGAAAAGTTCTTAGGAGGCTGTTCTCTTCCAAATGCATGATAACTAAATAACTTAAGTGACTCAGACGAGGAGAGCTCTTTTACCTCAAATATGTTAGTCACGATATTTGGGAGTAAAACATTTTGATCTCTCGTGGTAACAATGACTCTGGTTCCTTGGCAAAACCAGTTTCTTCCACAAATCAATGCATTAAGTTGGTTTGCATTGTCTATATCATCTAGGAAAATAACAACTGGCTCATTATTCATAGATTCCTTCATTAAGTGGATACCTTCAGCAGTACTTTCTATGATTGGGGAAGCACCTGAGTTAAGATCACCAATGACTTTGCTTTGAAGAGTGACTAAACCATTTTGTCGCCTTGCAATTTCTTTAACATCTGAAATAAAGCTACGTTTCTTGAAATGCACAACAAGCTGATTATACAAAGCCTTGGCAAGAGTTGTTTTGCCCACTCCTCCCATTCCATATAATCCTAATACTATTACACCATTTGCTTTAACGTTCAGTATCCTGAGCAACTCATCAAGGCGAGAATGAAGTCCAACTGGGTACTTTGCCACACCTAAAGGTGTATTATCGAGTTTTGCCAGAACTCTCTTGACTAGAGATTGAATTAACTCTGCTTCTTCCCTGGCACAAATGTGAACAATGAAGTCAGATGAGCAAGTTTTCAGCCCCTAGAGAATATATGATTTCGAGTATAGATTCATAATCATTTACAGTGTTTCTTTCACACAAGAAAAAAAAAAACAGGCAATATAATATTCAGTTTCATTCTTTGAATGGCATTTCTTTGATCCTCAAACCATCTAGAAGTTCTTTCCTTCAACATAGTCCACCAAATGCAGGCTAATTCTTTCTCTCCGAACGAACAGATTCGAACTTCTCCTAGAATAGTTTCCGGTGCAAAATGAAATTCATAGGTAGAGGTGGATCTAGATTTCTACAACATGGATGCACCACTAAAGAAGTGAGAATTGATCCATGTTCCTCTAGATAAATAACTCAGCATTGATCCATGTTTCTACCAAGTGCATCATTTAGCTTTTTGGAGCAGGGGGTCAGCATATAATATTTGATCAACTCCTTGAAATATGTACATAAAATATCTAGTTTGGTGGAGAGACCATGGGTTCATGTGCATCATAAATTTGGCTATATAAATGCTCCCATGTTCACATGATATTATATATATATATTATATATATATAATAGGATTCAATTCATTTTACTAATGAAGAAAACAAATAGGATTAATTTTGTCTCGCAATTTCATCACTACATCGCATAAGGATTTTGCTCTGGTATTGCAGGTTTTCCACTTTATTGAGCTACATTATACAACTCCACCTTGGGTTTTATCACTACATCACTTAAGGGCATCAACACCTCAGAGGATCAGTTGTTACCTTTGGCATAACCTAGCTCATACCAACCATTTTTAGCAACATTTGTTGGTGTTTGATACAAACTTACGAGAACCACACCCTAAAAGCTAGCTATTAATTTGGGAGAGCCCAACGTTATATATGTTGAGATTAGGCTTAACAGATGATGTTTAGATAGTTAGTCTATGTGATCAATTACAGGTAGAATGTACAGCTGGCAAGGAATGTACAGTTGTCAAGGTAGTTAGTTATAGTCTACAGCTGGAAGTAGTTAGTGGATTTATTGTTTAGTGTGCATATATAATGCTATGTAACAGATCCAGAGAACTCATTCTTCTTTTCATCTAATAACAAAAATATCTTCTCCAATATTTCTCTCTCTAGATTGATTTCCATTGATGAACTTATGGAAACATTCATGAAGCTCTTAGCCTAGATTTCCACATGATATCAAAGTCAAGTTATCTCGAGTGATCCACGCAAATTGCTTGTTTAAATTTCACAGAGAAGTAATCATTTTGAAGCTCCATAACCCGTACAACAATGGCGAGAACCAAAATTGATGCCAATCATCCTCTGTATCTTGGATCGACGGATACACCGAGTTCGGTTCTTGTTCCGGTGAAGCTTACTGGTTCAGAAAACTATGATTTATGGAGTCGATCAATGCGCATTGCACTGTTGGGGAAAAGAAAGGGTTTGTGAATGGAGTGCGCACGAAGGAGTCGTTCGAACCTGAATTACATGATCACTGGAAACTTGTAACGCGCTAGTGTTGTTGTGGATAATGAATACGGTTTCAGAAGATCTATTAAGCAGAGTTGTTTATGCATCAAATGCACACCTTGTGTGGGAAGATCTAAAGGAAAGTTTCGACAAAGTCATTCGCGTGAGGATGTGGCAATTGCATCGAGAAATTACTGTTGACACCTAATTTTTGCCCTCCACGACTAAATTTAATCCTGAGTTTCTTCAGTTTTTAATAAACCAAAATAATTATTTCATCTAAATAAGAAAAAAAAAACTTAAAATATTTTTCATACGTGATTTTGTCATTTTAAGTAGCGATTATATACTATCATGTTCAGTTATACGAGATTATATAATTTGTTACTTAAATATTTATTTTACAAAATATCGAATTTAATTAAGGCTTATCTTGAAGATAAATTTAAATGATTAAAATCTTAATTTAAATATAATTTATTCTCAAAAGTAATTTATTTGAATAAATATGCATTCATTTTATTAAATCAAGAAGCTCGGGGAAAAAAATATATTAATTTAATTTAGTCAATCTATTAGATTTAACCATAATTGAAAATTGGTCATAATTGCAATGCAATTCGTTAATTAATTTTTAATTTGGTCAAAATAAATAAATATGACTAAATTTTAAATTCCAATTGAGGTTTATTTTAAATAACCCCAAAATTCTCAAGAACTCTCATAACTTTTACCCAATTCCTACCAAAAAATAAATTCAAATTGCACTATTCCCCCAACTTTGTCCTTTTCCAATTTTGAAATTCAAAAATTGTACTACATTGTACTATTTTCCCCCATATTATCTTCCACCTCACCTTATCTTTAATTTTTATATTCCAAAAACCCCCTAAATATTTTTTCTCCCACATTGGAAGATGACAAGAAATAAATCTCTATTCTTTCCTATAAATACATTTCTCCCACATTGGTGAAAAAAGGAAAAAAATACCTCATTGTCTCTTATAAATACTACCACTACTTTGGTAGAGAGAGGAGGGGCGAAGGAAGAAAAAAAGGCTAGAAAGGTAAAAAAATCCTTTTGAGCAAAAATAGTTATTTTTATTTAGTAAAAATTTTTATTTCATAAGTTGATCGGCTAATCAAAATTTTTGAGTTGCCAGCGACGTTCAACGAAGCTCGTAGTCTCGTTTTGCTGCCCCAAAAAGGTAAATACACCTTTTTTTTTATTTTAGTTTTTATTATTGTTTTCTTCTTCATTTTTTCCTTCTTCGTAGTTCGTAGATATAATTTTGTTTGCTGGGATTGTATGTGGTAGATGGCTTTGAAGGCCCTAAGATGTTGTGGTATCGATATTCTAATTATTTTTATGTTAATGATATAAAAATGAGCTAGCAATAGTTGTATGTGCCTTTTTTTTACTTTATTCTTTGATTATTTTGGATAAAGTTTCAATCTTTGCTTAAAAGATATATGCTTTGTTTAAACTCATTGTTGTTGAATACATTTATTTTTAGTATGTAAAGTTATTTTCTTTATGTTTAGAAGAATAGTTAATATTATTGGTAGATATATTTGTTTTTAGCATGTAAAGTTATTTCCTTTATGTTGAAAAGAATAAATAATATTGATTGTTTCTTTTTTTTTTTTACTTTATTCTTTGATTATTTTGGATAAAGTTTAGCTCTTTACTTGAAAAACAATACCCATGTCTTGTTTAAATTTATTGTTGGTAGATATGTTTTTTATAGCATGTAAAGTTGTTTATTTTATGTTGGAAGAATAGTTATTATTATTTGTTGCGCCTTAATAAAAATAGTAATTAGTTAAGTTAAGAATTTGTCATTTGCTTACTAATTATTTTAATGGATTTCAAAACCCTCATATAAGATATGAAGTGCTAGCTTTATTTTTCATCCAAGATGTTTATTCTTCTTTGTTCGCATGTTGTCTTTTCAAAATAATAAGAAAGTTCGAACTTTTGCGGCTAAATAAAATTATTTGGATATTTTTGACTCATGCATAGTATGATTGTGAAACTTTTGCTTTGCATTTTTTATTTGTTGACTCTCATTTTTGTGCAAGTGTGCTTATTCATGTGATTCAAAAATTGGTTCTTGATAGTTTTTTTAACTTTGAAATATGTCACTTTTATGCCTTGAACATATATTAATTTCTTTATCTTTTCTTTGCATGCAAAAAAAATATCTCGAGTCCAAATGGACTCCTCTCCTCTTGCATTTCATATTAGGTAAATGAGGCTCACCCCTTCGAGTCAAGTTCGAAGTTTAAACCCAAGGTCCACTAAATGGCGTGCGGGTGCCAGAAGATAGACAAAGAAGGAAAATGGGTCAAAACCCATTGATGAGGTCACTAAGAGACTTGAAAAGTCTCAAATTTTTATTATTGTCT
This sequence comes from Capsicum baccatum var. pendulum, assembly GCA_030864225.1. Taxonomy (NCBI): domain Eukaryota; kingdom Viridiplantae; phylum Streptophyta; class Magnoliopsida; order Solanales; family Solanaceae; genus Capsicum; species Capsicum baccatum. Next base: position 229,700,491 of record CM061560.1, on the reverse strand, counting down.
TCTTTTTATTTATTCATTTAGTCATTTATTTATTCATTCATTTTTATGCAGAAGATTCAAGAATGTTGATTTCAGACATATCCCATGGACACAAAACGAGTTTGCTGACGCTTTGGCCACGATGTCTTCCATGATTCAGCACCCGGATCAGAGTTACATCGATCCTTTGGAAATAAGCCTGAAGGAGCAACCCGCGTATTGCATACACGTGGAAGAGAAGCCTGATGGAAGGCCTTGGTACTATGACATTAAGAGGTATTTGGAATCTGGAATATATCCTGAAGAGGCTAGTAACAACCAAAAGAAGACAATCCGGCGTTTGGCAAAGAATTACTTTCCAAATGGAGAAATTCTTTTTAGGACTCCTGATTCGGGATTCCTAAGATGCGTCGATGCGGTGGAAGCCAATAAGTTGATAAACGAGGTAAACGCTGGAGTTTGTGGGCCCCACATAAATGGGTTTGTCCTTGCCAGAAAGATCCTGAGAACCGGTTACTTCTGGATGACTATGGAAAATGATTGTAGTAAGTTTGTGCAGAGATGTCCAAAATGTCAAATACACGGAGATCTGATTCGAATGCCTCCACACGAGCTTCACGCAATGAATTCTCCTTGGCCTTTCGTAGCTTGGGGCATGGATGTCATCGGACCAATAGAGCCACTAGCATCGAATGGGCATAGATTTATTTTAGTTGCCATTGATTATTTCACTAAGTGGGTCGAAGCTGCTTCGTACAGAGCCGTCACTAAGAAAGTGGTTGCAAATTTCGTCAGGAATAACTTGATTTGCCGATTCGGAGTGCCAAAATCGATTATTACTGATAATGGGGCAAACCTGAACAGCCACTTGATGAAAGAAATTTGTGATCAGTTCAAGATTATGCATCGCAACTCGACAGCGTTCCGTCCCCAAATGAATGGAGCCATAGAAGCCGCTAACAAGAATATCAAGAAGATCTTGAGAAAGATGGTCGAAAATGATAGATCATGGCACGAGATGTTACCTTAAGCCTTGCTAGGGTATCGAACAACAGTTCGAACCTCCACAGGAGCAACTCCCTATTTACTAGTTTACGGGAATGAAGCTGTGATACCCGCTGAGGTCAAAATACCTTCCCTAAGGATTATTCAGGAAGCTGGACTGAGTAACGAAGAATGGGTCCATGCTCGCTATGAACAATTCATGTTAATTGATGAAAAGAGAATGGCCGTTGTATGCCATGGTGAGCTGTATCAACATAGGATGGTTCATGCATTTAACAAGAAGGTAAGAACTCGAGCATTTGAAGTGGGGTAACTGGTTCTCAAATAAATATTCCCTCACCAAGAGGAGTACAAGGGCAAGTTCGCTCCAAACTGGCAAGGGCCATACATAGTTCGCAAGGTACTATCTGGAGGAGCTCTGACTTTGTCTGAGATGGATGGCACAGAGTGGACCAAACCAATCAATTCTGATGCGGTAAAGAGATATTATGTTTGAATGACGCTCTACTTTTTGTGTTTTCTTAGTTTGTTTGTAATCACCTTTGTAATAATGTTGTTTGTTAGTGTGTAACTGCCTAGAATCCTTTCCCTTTATGCACGAACTAAGTTTGACCTGAATTCCCAAGAAAGGGATACGTAGGCGGCCTATGTCGGCTTCGGTCAACCCCTTAGGAAAATTTATCCGTTCCCCCCTATGTATGATCTACGTAATGACCTGAATTCCCAATAAAAGGGATACGTAGGCGGCCTATGTCGGCTTCGGTCAACCCATTAATTTCTTTTGTATATCCCTAGCGTAGCCTGAACTACATTTGACCTGATTCCTACTTCAACGGGATACGTAGGCGCCCCAACAACTTGGTCATATAACCCTAGAAAATGGAAATTGGGGCAGAATTTTCAAGAAGGAATCTAGAAAATTCACAAGAGAAGATCAACATCCAACAAAGAGAATGAAGATCAACAAAGACTTCAAATCTACTCAAATTGGTATTATCGCAAACAAGTTTAAACTAGAGCAGAAATTTTGAGGAAAATCTCAAAATTTCCACCAAATGCCGGAACATATTCCAAATTCCCCAGCACCAGAGGTTAAAGCTTTAAAAACCACCAACTGTAACAAAGTCTGGGTAGACTCAATCCAACAATAATCATGAGTTTTGAAATCATCCATCGGATATAGTCAGAACCACGGGGAAGACATTCATTGAGCTAGTATATAACATGACTGGCGAAAATTTTTTAAAATTTTACAGAAGTTTTCAAAAATTTAAGACTATTTTCAAAAATCTTACGACTCACTTACTTAGTACTTGCCTAGACATCATTTGGAATAGAGTGTCAGGGTGGAAGTCTCAATATGGTGGAATGCCCAAGAGATGGCAAGGAGAAAATCAAGGATCGAAGAAGGTTAACATGGAGTAATTTCATTCAACTAATCATTTTTCTGTGGATGCAGGGATCAATATGCAAAATGAGAGTCTCTTTCAAAAATCCCCGAGCAAATTGGGAGCCACAACAGATTATTAATGCCCAAGAACGATATTTTAGGGCAGCCCTAAAAATAGGTTTAATGCCCATTTATTGAGGATCTTTTGATTTGTCCATCTCATTTCTTGAGATCGTAGGCGACAAACAAAAACACTTTGTCTTCTTTACACGTATCGTATTTAGAAGTTTTCTAAAAATAGTTGCTAGTAAAAGCGACTTTGTGTCTACTAATCGTCTACCTTGAGTACAGGTACATGTAGAAAGCGGGACACTGACAAATGAAGCCAGGTAAAATTATTTTATCATTGCCACAATGGCCATTGTATATCCTTGCCGCAAAGGCCATTACATATATGTTGACGCACTAGACACAATGCTAGCATCGAGGATATCATCATCATTCAATATTTGTCGACACACTAGACACAACGCTGGCGTCGAGGATATCATCAGCATCCAATATATCTGTCGACATGCTAGACACAACACTGGCGTCGAGGATATCATCAACATCCAATATATTTGTTGACACGCTAGACACAATGCTGGCGTAGAGGATATCATCAGTATCCAATATATCTATCGACATGCTAGACACAACACTGGCGTCGAGGATATCATCAGCATTCAATATCTGTTAATGCTCAGCATTCAATATATCTGTTGACACGCAAGACATAACGCTGGAGTCGAGGATATCATCATCTTTTCATAAATCAGCATCTGAATAAATTAAGAGCGCACGATTTGGAGGGACGCCTTCAGGTCGCTATCTAAGGATGAATGATATATAAGATTTTCTAGCAATTGACAATTTGAAGGTCATCTATAAGTCATATTATTTGAAATAGGATAGTGTGCAAGATCACCTATGAGTTGATAGCCTGTAAGTCATCCGTAAGCCACAATAACATCCTAATTGGATAGTGTGCAAGATCGCCCAAAAGTTGATAGTTCAAAGGTTATCCGTAAGTTGCAACTAAATCCTTACCGGAGGATATGCAAGATTGTCAAATTGATACGTCCAAGGGTTCTCTATAAGCCGCGGCATATCCAAGATCGATTATGTGCAGGATCACCCAAAGACGATCAATTTGAGAAAGTATCTATAAGTCATATTGTATCCAAGGTCGGATGATGTGCAGGGACACCTGAAAACTAGCGATTGGAGGGATATCTGTAAGTCATCTCTTATCCAAAGTCAGATGATGTGCAGGATTACCTAAAAGCTAGAAATTCAAAGGATATCTGTAAGTCGCCTCGTATCCAATATCAAATAATGCACAAGATTATCCAAAGATTGATAATTTAAGGAAAATTTATAAATCAATCATCGGTTATAGCCAGAGAGTTCATCATTCCACATACAACAAGTGATATAGGTAACCAAAAGGGTTGCCACACCAGTACAAGATTTCACGGTTGTAGAGACCGTTCTACATAAAGTATAGCCGGTGTCCAAAAGGGCCACCCCACTTTGAAGACATATTAAACCGATAAATATCATAATCATACAACAACCAAGAGGGTTGTTGTGTTTGTTGTTTCCAGTTATTTCATTCCAAACAGGTACCATGAAGAGATGACACCACTTTTCAGGCCACAACTCATACGGAGATATGGTAAAAGACTACTTATATCTTTCGTGAATTATTTTAGTACTAACACTTTTTGCTTGAGAAATTGTCGAGAGCATCCAAAAGGATGAAAATCTCAAATCAAAACCACAGGTGCGGACGACTCCAAAAAGGACGCAACACGACGTGAAACTCTTGCTCAGCAGCAAAATGGGACATAGTCTAAAGAGGGACGTCAAACTCTTTGGACGCGAGCTAAAGGATGATCACCACCACCATCCAACCACACCCCTATTAGAAGGCTTGTGGGTATTTCAGGATATTCTGGATTCAGCTTCACCTTCAGGATATTTTTAAACTCATGTCGAGGGTAACCTTCTCTTTTTTTCAAATTCGGGTGGCAACACACTTAGAGTTTTGGAAATTATGTCCAGGTAATTTCTTGACTATGGATGTGAAGGATCCCACATTCATGGTCAAGAGGTTACAAGCCTCTTTTCTACAACTCGATCAACTTGTCACTCATTTCGAGCCAAAGATGGTCTGAAATAAAAGACTATCTTTTCTACCGATTGAGTCGAACTACAAGCAGTCTGATTTCCTGAAATCTTGGGATATGTAGGCTGGAATCTATGCAGAAAACTCGACTACATTCCAACCCCCCAATCCATTTATTCCCAAATTTCTCGATTTTATCAAACACTCTAAAACTGAGATAACTTGTGAATTTTTTGAAAATCGTACTTTAAATCAAGCTCTATGAACTACAAGTGGTCTGAATTCTCATGTAACCTGGGATATGTAGGAAACCTAATACAGAGGTCAAGCCATGACTCTATGAAACTCGTGCGAAAACCAACCTCTTTCAGATTCGAATCTATGATCGGACAAAAATTAGGAACATCAACCTCCCTTTGCCTAGGGTTACTTACACCCACCCTACCCAAAGAGAGGGGGCAGCTGTTGACACCTAATTTTTGCCCTCCACGACTAAATTTAATCCTGAATTTCTTCAGTTTTTATTAAATCAAAATAATTATTTCATCCAAATAAGAAAAAAAAAACTTAAAATATTTTTCATACGTGATTTTGTCATTTTAAGTAGTGATTATATACTATCATGTTCAGTTATACAAGATTATATAATTTGTTACTTAAATATTTATTTTACAAAATATCAAATTTAATTAAGGCTTATCTTGAAAATAAATTTAAATGATTAAAATCTTAATTTAAATATAATTTATTCTCAAAAATAATTTATTTGGATAAATATGCATTCATTTTATTAAATTAAGAAGCTCGAGGAAAAAAAATATTAATTTAATTTAGCCAATCTATTAGATTTAACCATAATTGAAAATTGATCATAATTGCAATGCAATTCGTCAATGAATTTTTAATTTGATCAAAATAAATAAATATGACTAAATTTTAAATTCCAATTTGAGTTATATTTTAAATAACCCCAAAATTCTCAAGAACTCTCATAACTTTTACCCAATTCTCACCAAAAAATAAATTTAAATTTCACTATTCCCCCCAACTTTGTCTTTTTCTAATTTTGAAATTCAAAAATTGTACTACATTGTACTATTTTCCCCCACATTATCTTCCACCTCACCTTATCTTTAATTTTTATATTCCAAAAACCCCCTAAATGTTTTTTCTCCCACATTGGTAGATGACAAGAAATAAATCTCTATCCTTTCCTATAAATACCTTCCCCCCACATTGGTGGAAAAAGAAAAAAAATACCACATTCTCTCCTATAAATACTACCACTATTTTGGTAGAGAGAGGAGGGGTGAAGGAAGAAAAAAAAGGCTAGAAAGGTAAAAAAATCCTTTTGAGCAAAAATAGTTATTTTTATTTAGTAAAAATTTTTGTTTCATAAGTTGATCGGCTAATCAAAATTTTTGAATTGCCGGCGACGTTTTTCGGTGGTGGTTGATTCCAACGAAGCTCGTAGTCTCGTTTTGCTGCCCCAAAAAGGTAAATACACCTTTTTTTTATTTTAGTTTTTATTATTGTTTTCTTCTTCATTTTTTTTCTTCTTCGTAGTTTGTAGATATAATTTTGTTTGCTGAGATTGTATGCTGTAGATGGCCTTGAAGGCCCTAGGATGTTGTGGTATCGATATTCTAATTATTTTTATGTTAATGATATAAAAATGAGCTAGCAATAGTTGTATGTGCCTTTTTTTTACTTTATTCTTTGATTATTTTGGATAAAGTTTCAATCTTTGCTTAAAAGATGTATGCTTTGTTTAAACTCATTGTTGTTGAATACATTTATTTTTAGTATGTAAAGTTATTTTCTTTATGTTTAGAAGAATAGTTAATGTTGAATGTTTCGCCTTTTCACCTTATTCTTTGATTATTTGAATAAAGTTTAGATCTTTACTTGAAAAACGATACTCATGTCTTGTTTAAACTTATTATTGGTAGATATATTTGTTTTTAGCATGTAAAGTTATTTCCTTTATGTTGAAAAGAATAAATAATATTGATTGTTTCTTTTTTTTTTTTACTTTATTCTTTGATTATTTTGGATAAAGTTTAGCTCTTTACTTGAAAAACAATACTCATGTCTTGTTTAAACTTATTGTTGGTAGATATGTTTTTTATAGCATGTAAAGTTGTTTATTTTATGTTGGAAGAATAGTTATTATTATTTGTTGCGCCTTAATAAAAATAGTAATTAGTTAAGTTAAGAATTTGTCATTTGCTTACTAATTATTTTAATGGATTTCAAAACCCTCATATAAGATATGAAGTGCTAGCTTTATTTTTCATCCAAGATGTTTATTCTTCTTTGTTCGCATGTTGTCTTTTCAAAATAATAAGAAAGTTCGAACTTTTGCGGCTAAATAAAATTATTTGGATATTTTTGACTCATGCATAGTATGATTGTGAAACTTTTGCTTTGCATTTTTTATTTGTTGACTCTCATTTTTGTGCAAGTGTGCTTATTCTTGTCATTCAAAAATTGGTTCTTGATAGTTTCTTTTACTTTGAAATATGTCACTTTTATGCCTTGAACATATATTAATTTCTTTATCTTTTCTTTGCATGCAAAAAAAATATCTCGAGTCCAAATAGACTCCTCTCTTCTTGCATTTCATAATGGGTAAATGAGGCTCACCCCTTCGAGTCAAGTTCGAAGTTTAAACCCAAGGTCCACTACATGGCGTGCGGGTGCTAGAAGATAGACGAAGAAGGAAAATGGGTCAAAACCCATTGATGAGGTCACTAAGAGACTTGAAAAGTCTCAATTTTTATTAGTCTTCTTTTTATTTATTCATTTAGTCATTTATTTATTCATTCATTTCGGCCTCGAAGCGAAAGTTGTATTTAATACAGGTGGAGCAAGACTCGAGCCAAAGGCTCGAAAAATAGTTTAGGACAGGTGAAATGGGTCGGAAGCCCAACTAGACTAGGACAGGTCTTATTGGTCCTAAATCCTTTACTTTCTCCTCCCTTCCTCTTTTATGTGTTTATTTGTTTATTAGTTTTGTTTAGACTTAGTTAAAATCCCTACTAAGTCGCCTAAATCTATTTTACACAAGTCTTTATTTTGAAAAAAATCAAATCACTATTTCAACAAATTAATCTTTTCGAAGTTAATCAAAAGACGATTTTCAAACAGTCCGGATAACCGCAAGTTAGCGGACGTTTTAGGTGCCTAACACCTTCCTAAAACGTTAATAGGAAACGCTTATCTAGAATCTCTAACTTAAAACGATTTTCCTGATTTGAATCGTTTGAAGTAACTTTTATAAAGGTTTGTTAATTTCTTTTCAAAATTAAGTGGCGACTCTCTTCAAAAGTCAAAATTTCCGCAAAACAATTACGACGTTGATGCAAGATACTAACTTTGTTTCTACCTATTTCTCAAAGTTAAAGGAATTATGGCATGAGTATGATGTATTAGTTCCTTCACCTAATTGTGGCTGTGAGGGGTCGAAAGATTATGTTGAGCACTTGAGCCAGCAAAGGCTTTTTCAGTTCCTTAGTGGTCTTAATGAATCCTATGATCAAGCTCGTAGATAGATACTCATGAAATCAGTAGCTCTGACTTTAGGACAAGCATATGCCACGATTATCCAAGATGAAACCCAGCAAGTAGCAGCTGCAATAGCATCTAAAGCAGCTGATAAAGTTGAAACCATGGCTATTCGCACAAGTTCCATGAGTTCACAGGCAGGAAGAGGTAGAGGATTTAGAGGAAGGCAGCAGCAGTGTGATTTCTGTAGAATGAAAGGCCACACAAAGGAAAACTGCTACAAGCTTGTTGGATATCCACCTGGTTTTCAAAATAAGAAGTTTTCTGGAAGTGGAGGATTTGGTGTTGGTAATTCTGATGGATGGAGAAGAAATGCATACACTTCTGATAACTGGAAAAAAGAGCAACCACCCACAGTGAATAACACTGATGTAGCATCTGCATCTAGGATTACTGGAGAAGTTTCATCTTCTCGGAACAACACCAGATTTCAGTCCGAAAAACAGTTTTACAACCCATTTTTTGATGAGCAATACAAACAGATCTTAAGTTTGCTGAACAAGGATTCAGGAGAGCATCATGTCAACATGGCAGGCATTGTAACTTTCTTGATGTCTCATTTTCTTTCTAAAACTGAATGGGTCATTGATTCCGGAGCCACACATCATGTTACTGCAAACCTACAATTGTTGAAGGATAGGGTCAATCTAGATGCTTCTAAAAGAGATAAAGTGCATTTGCCTACAGGGGAGAAAACTGAAATTACTCACACAGGAAGTTCCAACTTATTTGGGAATGAAAAAATGAAGGGTGTGTTATTTGTTCCCGAGTTTAGATTTAACCTTTTATCAGTGTCAAAAGTGACTAAAGAGCTGTCTTGCTTTGTCACCTTTTTCCCTGATTTCTGTGTGTTTCAGGACCTCTGCAATGGCAGGGTGAAGGGGATTGGTAAAGAGCAAGGAGGCTTGTATGTAATTGATGGAGATTCAGCAGGATCTATGGCAGCAAATAAGCTGAAAACAACATGTATGACCAGCAGTGATGCCGAGTACAGTTTATGGCATAAGAGATTGGGACATCCATCATCCACAATCATGAAGAAGATTCCAGAGTTAAATAAGTGTTCTAGCACTACTTTAGAAAAGGATTGTCATATTTGCCCTTTGGCAAAACAAACTAGGCTACAGTTTCCACTTAGTGAAACTAGAGCCGATTTTTCATTTCATCTTGTACATATGGATCTCTGGGGTCCATATAAGGTCCCGACTTATGATAAGAAATACTATTTCTTGACTATTGTGGATGATCATTCTAGATTTACTTGGATTTACTTGTTGCAATTAAAGTCTGAGGTGATTGTTGTGCTTAGACAGTTTTTAGCCATGATAAAAAATCAGTTTGGCATGATGATCAGGGTTTTGAGGTCTGATAATGGTACGGAGTTCGTAAATTCTAAGTGTAAAGAATTGTTGTTTTCTCTTGGCATTGAGCATCAAAGTAGTTGCCCTTATACTCCCCAGCAAAATGGGATTGTGGAGAGAAAGCACAGGCAGATTTTAAACATTGCTAGAGCCTTGAGGTTTCAGGCTATGATACCTCTTAGATATTAGGGATTATGTGTCAAGGCTGCAGTTTATTTGATGAACAGGTTGCCTTCAGTTACACTAGCTGGACATACACCATATGAACTACTGTTTCATAAGAAACCTTCCATCACTCATTTAAAAGTCTTTGGTTGCCTTTGTTATGCAACAAATTTGTTGAAAAGAGACAAGTTTGGACCAAGATCAAGATATGCGGTGCTACTTGGTTTTTCAGAACTGCAGAAAGGTTACATACTAGTTTACTTAATTACTAAAGATATATTTGTCAGCCGAGATGTGGTTTTCAGGGAAACTATATTCCCTTTCAGTTCACCAGAGTCACTACATGCACTATCATCATGCCCTAAGGTTATTCATACAGTTTGTCTTATTGATGCAGGTATGGATTCACTTCACACTTTGTCGTCTTCACCTTTGGATAATGCAAGTGATACTGATATAGTTCCTAAAGTGCAAGCACCAGCAAATCCTACACCTCCTGTTAGTACAACCACTGACATTGTTGCTGATCCTAATGTTGATACTAGAAGAAGATCAACCAGGACCTCTAAAGAACCCCTTTGGATGAAAGACTATGTTGGCAAGCCCAAAGCACAATGCAGTAATGTTTTATATCCTTTATCTGACTATTTGTCTTATGCTAATATCTCCTCTACGTACCAGTGCTATCTAGCCAATTTCTCATCATTGGTAGAACCTCAAAGCTTTAGTGAGGCCTTAAAGGATAAGAGATGGGTTGATTCCATGAAGGTTAAGATAAAAGCACTTGAAGATAACAAGACTTGGGAAATTGTTGACCTGCCCGCTGGGAAGAATACAGTAGGCTCAAAATGGGTTTACAAGATTAAATTTAAAGAAAATGGAGAAGTGGAGAGATTCAAGGCTAGATTGGTAGCCAAAGGTTATAGTCAGAGGGAAGGTCTAGATTATCATGAGACCTTTTCACCTGTAGCCAAGATGGTTACAGTCAAGACAGTTATCACTCTTGCAGCATCACAAGGTTGGAACCTACTTCAAATGGATGTGTTTAATGCCTTTCTTCAAGGTGACTTATGTGAAGAAGTATACATGGAAATTCCTTAAGGTTTCAAAAGACAGAGGGAGACTAAAGTGTGCAGGCTATTAGAATCTTTATATGGGCTTAAATAAGCATCCAGGCAGTGGAATATTAAATTGACCGAAGCACTGATACAAGTTGGTTTTACTCAAAGCAATTATGACTATTCCTTATTTACTAAGAAGGAAGGAGAAGATGTAGTAATCATCTTCGTTTATGTAGATGATTTACTAATCACTGGAAGTTGTAACAAGATGATAAACTCAGCGAAGGATGCACTATATCAACATTTCAAAGTAAAAGACTTAGGAGAACTGAAATTTTTCTTGAGAATTGAAGTGTTGAGATCCAAGACTGGAATATTGTTGAATCAAAGAAAGTATGTGTTAGAGATAATTTCAGAGTTGGGGCTTGATGGAGCAAAACCTGCAGCAACACCTTTAGAAACTAATATCAGACTCACTAGTGCAGAATTTGATGAAGCAACAGGAGAGCAAAGTGATGCCTTATTGTCAAACATAAGAGCATATCAAAGGTTAATAGGAAAACTTTTGTATGTGACCATAACAAGACCAGATATAAGCTACATTGTACAGACCTTGAGTCAATTCATGCAAAGGCCAAAACAATCTCATTGGGATTCAGCTATCAGAGTGGTGAAATATTTAAAGTTAGCACCAGGACAAGGGATCCTTATGAGTGCATCACCTAGTCAAGAACTTACATGCTGGTGTGATTCAGATTGGGCAGCTTGTCCAAATGCCAGAAGGTCTGTGACAGGATACTTGATCTAATTCGGGGACTCACTAGTGTCATGGAAGTCAAAAAAGCAACAGACAGTCTCAAGAAGTTCTGCAGAGGCAGAGTATTGGAGCATAGCATCAGCAGTGGCTGAAGTTACATGGTTGGTAGGTTTATATCAAGAAATAGGAATCAAGGTGAAACAACCAGTGAAGATTATGAGTGACAGTAAGTCTGCAATACAGATTGCATCTAATCCAATCTTTCAAGAAAGGACTAAACACATTGAAATTGATTATCATTTCATTAGAGACAAAATCAAGGATGGACTCATTAAAGCAGTGTTTGTAAAGACTGAAGAACAACAGGCAGATCTATTAACCAAAGGGTTAAGTAAAGCACAACACTCATATTTGATGAGCAAGCTTGGAGTGTTTAATATTTTACACCCTCCATCTTGAGGGGGAGTGTTGAGATTAGGCTTAACAGATGATGTTTAGATAATTAGTCTATGTGATCAATTACAGGTAGAATGTACAGCTGGCAAGGAATGTACAGCTGTTAAGGTAGTTAGTTATAGTCTACAGCCTAAGCATAATTAGAAACACAATTGCCCCTAAAGATGTAAGCAATATAATGTGTTTTAGTAGATGCCTAAGCATGATTAGAAACACAATTGCCCCTAAAAATGAACAAAGCTAAGGAATATGGAGGGAGTTTTTGTAAGCGAACAATCTTTTTAAATATTATGCAGTGTATGTTGTTTTAAGGATGATGGATAGAGCTGTTTTGGGGGAATGCTTAAAGGGTTTAAAGTTGCAGTTAGAGGTTTAGGGACAGCGGTTGGAGGTTTAGGGACAGTCTCAGTGTCTTCACTTGTTTTTGCGGATGATACCTTGATTTTTTGTGATGGTGCTGAGGCCCAGTTAAATTATTTAGGCCAATTTGAAAATTATTACAACCTTAGGAGAACCACACCGTAAAAGCTGGCTATTAAGGCGGGAGATCCCAAGGCGATAAAAACCCCACACCAATACTTTGTAGTACTAATGTGGGACTTTTGCAATAGATCATAACAAGTGTGAGATTATTTTTTTCTTTACTTGCACCGGGTATCCGGGACTCTTCGAGTCCCGACTAATCTAAGGGGTGCACAGGCCCTCGACAAGGAATTTCCCGCAAGTGCACCACGGATAATTCAAGGTTTTCACCCAATCTGATGGCCCTCAGAAATTGTTTGCACCTAGTGGGAATCGAACTTGAGACCTTGAAAGGGAGCACCCTAATGCAAGCCAATGCCAACCCCTGAGGGTGAGATTATTTGTGTTAGGGAGGTGAATAATATTGTATCACTCGTTCAAGTATTGAATTGTATTGGGGTCCTTCCTACTATCTATCTTGGAGTACTACTAGGTGCTTCAAACATGGATCTAAAGGTGTGGAATCTGATTCTTCAGAGGATTGAGAAGAGAAAAGAAGGGTGGCAAAAAAGATATTTGTCCAAAAGAGGGAAAGAAGTGTTTATTAAGAGCACGTTGTTGAGCATCCCACTTACAACATGTATTTATTCCATGCTCCAACTTCAGTCACTGAAAACTTGAAAAATCTTAAGAGAAATTTCCTAGATGGAGCAAGAAAGTTTCATTTGGGCAATGAGAGACTAGCACATCTCTAAGGTATGTTGGGACCTGTTTCTTGGAGATTATGTAATGACAAAGCTGCTAGCACTTAGGGAACAGGTTAGGCTCATCTGTCACTATCACGGTCAATTAACACAGCTAGCGCAAAATACAAAAATTGGTGAAAAGTTGCTACCATCTTTTTATCTCAGCCAATAAGATCTCTCCTAGGTTTTCTTGTGTCATACTATGTATCGTTCATCTTCCTCAACAAGAAAACTAACGCTTCCATATTCTTACAACTAAATATCTCTCTGAAGTTGTCAAAAACTCCATTTGCAACAGAGAACTAATAGCTCATAAAGTTATATTTTATTTTCTTGTTGTACTTGAATCTGTATACTGTGTTCTTAAACGTTTCCCTATATTAACTTATGATTGTTAGTAGGTGTTGTGGTGTAAACCTCCGTTCTTTGTAATCATCTAGAGTAAGGTGATTTTTCAAGCTAGAGTTAGCTTGTTGTCCAGTTAGAGTTAGCTGGAGCTTGTGGCAGTAGAGTTACTGCCTGTGTCTTCTTGTAATAGAGTTACTGCTAGGAGATAAAGATTAGGAGGTTAATCCTTGGAGTCTGTATTCAAGAAGTTGCTTGGATATAGTGGAACTTAGAAATCCTGAAAGCAGGTCGTAGTTTTTCTCCCTTGAGCAAGGAATTTTCACGTAAAATCTTTGTGTCTGCTATTTACTCTATTCCTACACTCCATAGTTTATATCTCTCCTAGTTCTTATTGTGTGAGTTCATCTGGAACAGGTTCCAGAGTTAAGGAGCAACTCACTGCAACTCTTCAACTATCCACAACAGGGGCGAAGCTACCCTTTATATAGGGGTTCATCCGAACACCCTTCGGCGGAAAATTATATTATATTTACATGGTTAAAATTATTTTTATGTATATATAGTTAATGTTGAACCCTCTTCTGTTAGTTCGTTGTTCACTTGTGAACCCCCTGCTGAAAATCCTGGCTCTGCCACTGATCCATAAGTATCAAAACCTCTCTCTAATTGATTTCAGCTTGCAACTTCATTGTATCACCAACTGAATTTTCCAAGATAGCATGGAAAGAAATTTCAGCAATACCAGTTTCTTGAGGGTCGCCATTGTCACCACCTATAGCATTAACTTCATCAACATTTTTCAGTTAATCTCCTTCAGTAATTTCCATGAGAGACAGTTTCGTGGGTTTACATCTATAGTGAGTGAAAATTACTCCTGTCAACGAAAACAAAATCCCTTCATCATAAGGTTTCGATATTCCATGATCTAGTTTGAAAAGGTTGGGACGCGACTGTGGTGGAAGAAACACTACTTCATTAATTTGGATCTGTAGACAAAGTAGTGTTGTTCCGGTAATATAACAGGCAGCAATGAGTTTTGTGCGGTGGATTTGTTGGTTGGGGCCAATTAGGTCCTCTATTGCTGCGCATTGGGACTAATTTGTTTTCAAATTCAAGTGCCAAACTTATAACCCGATAAATTGTTCTAGACTTGTGAATCCTAACATCAAATTTGAGTTCCTCCTTTAGCCCATTGATGAAAACTCCTAAGAGAGTGATCTGGCCAGTTTGTGACTTTAGATAAACGTTTCGCAAATTCTTGTATACTCCTATACAGAACCTGTTTGTCAGATGCTACAATGATGCTCGTCCGTGCACGATTAATTCCAGAAAAGAGATCAAGAGCATCACTTTCAAGCTACACAACAACGATGTCAACTTTGTGGTCATCTGGAGTTTGGTAATAGCAGAAATACTTTTCTGTCTTCAAAATCCAACCTTTAAGGTCCCCTCTTTCAAATATGGGAAATTCCATCTTCATGTGTGGCTGTCGGGGAGGATTTTTTGTCCAGCATTGATTATCGTTGTCTTTTTTCTCTTCTTGCCAAACATTTGCATTTATTCCTTTATTACGAGTTGAGTGACTGGTTTCCTCTTGTTGGGTGCTGCTAGTTTGGGCTTTTAGTGTAGCAACATCTACTGCCAGCGAATCAATTATAATTAGTTTTGATGCTATGGCAGATAGTTGTTGGGCAAGGGATTCAACATTGGAAAAGACTTCTTGAGAAGTATAAGATCTAGTATTGATCATGTCGATCGGTCTGCTCTGATACCAAACTATTAGATGCTAGAAAATTTTATGAAAGTGGGTAAGAAAGAAAGACAAGTTTATATGTATTGTGTTTGTTATATTGTTATTGATTCTAAGTCGAGGTCTATCGAAAATAGTCTCTCTATTTCACCTGAGGTAGTGATATGGATTGTGTACACTCTGCCCTCCCCGGACTCCACTAGGTGGGAATATACTGGGTATGTTATTGTTGTTGTTGGGTAAGAAAGAAAGAAAATTACTACTCATAAAAGATTGTACAAGAATCTTAAACACAATTTATGGCAAGTAAATACATCCGTATGGAGTGGACAAAACTCCCAAAAATTGATATTTTAACATATATGCAATCCTACATTAAAAGATAATTCTAACTAGATATTTATAAGATACATATTATCTACAACAGACAACAAAACACTGCAAAGCTTAATCTGGTAGTAGTTGAAATGTTGGTAACTGCTGCAGGCAGTTACTTCATATTAGGCTGACTGGTTCCATCTGTAGTTGCATGATATCTATTTCCCCTTTCACGCTTTCTTTTTCTAAAATATGTCCTC
Source organism: Capsicum baccatum var. pendulum (assembly GCA_030864225.1). NCBI lineage: Eukaryota > Viridiplantae > Streptophyta > Magnoliopsida > Solanales > Solanaceae > Capsicum > Capsicum baccatum. Next base: position 229,684,687 of record CM061560.1, on the reverse strand, counting down.
AAAGATTGGGCCGTATCAAATTTGCATAGGTGGTTTGGAACTTCATGGACAAAGGCAAACACTATGACAGAGTTGATATTCAATTGGAAGAGTGTGAGAGAAGGGCATGGGATATGGTTACACTTGCGCTAATATGGGCCGTTTAGAGAAAAAAAATAAAAGAGCTTTTCAAGGTGTAGAGTCGAGTTTCTCTCAGTTGAGAAGTAGTCTTCATTCCCTTATTTTCTTTTGGTGCATGCAGAAAGTTCCTTGTTGTATATATAGACGAGTGATTGAAATTTGTAGAGAATCATATCGTATTGTAAATTCTATATTTTTGGCATATATCTTGTATATGACCGTTGGGACTATGTTTATAAATGAAAACAAATTTACTTGATAAAAAAAATAACAACAAAACTAGTTATAGCATTATTAATACACCCTACCAACGGCCCTATGCGTAGTGAAATTCTTTACAATAAATATAGTTCAACTGATTATAACAAAAAATATTTCTACTTTTTTTTAGATTATTAGTTCAATATATATATATTCGGAAATTTACGTGAATGTACCCCTAGGCCGATTAGTTTACAAACATGGCCGAAATATATACTAACTATACACTTCAAATGTATAGAATTTGATGAATGTGAAAAGAATTGGGCTCTTTAATTGATTAATTCTGAGAAAAATTTTTGTTTTAGTACTTTTTATAAAATATTTAAGCCTTATAAATATACTTTTTATTTATTATCTAGATATATCATATTTATCTTACTATTTATAGCAACTGTACAATGTGTTAAAAGTGAATTATGTATGCAATATATATGTAATTAAAAGTGTATTAAAATATATTATATTTGTTTTGGCTAAAAAATACACTATGTATTAAAAAGGAATTGTGTGATAAAAAGTAAATTATGCATATTTTAAATTTAATAGCTATAAATGGTATAATATGATTTATTTAGGTAAGTTCTCTTAATTCTACCGACCTTCATCTAATACGGGTCACACGAAATTACGTAGTAGTAGTAAAGAAAAATAAGAAATCGCTGGTAATCATTTCGAGTGAAAATAAAAGAAAGTGACGAATCATGTGGATGAATCTAGGATTGGGTTAGGCGTTCATATTTAATATTCATTTCAATTTTCTTGAATTTTCAAAGGATTGGGTTCAAATGAACCCTAACGGTGGATCAACACCTGGACAAACCTGAAATTTCATTTTTTTTTTTTTAATAGAGAATTATTCTCATATTTATGAAATTGGATTTAACTCTCGTACACGTGTGAAAAAAAATTGGTAATAAGCTAAGCTAGTCTAATAAGTTTTTAAACATATTTTAGTTAATTTGATGTTTGATAAATATCAGAAATGACTTTCTAAGTTATCATTACTGAGGAATATTAGTATCTCGGTTAATTAAATATTTAGACTTTCATCTTATTGATGAAAGTTCGATTCTCCATCTTGTAATTTTCTTCTCTTGCCACTCAATTAAAAAAAAAAACACAATCACTCTCTTAAAAATACTTACAATGTAATTATTTTGTAGGTGATTAAAAAATATTCAAACAGAATTTAATGGTATCAAAAGAGGTGTATAGTAATAGTATTACTCACAGAACGTTCGACATGCTTGTACTGTTTAACATCCTTTATTTCTAGGCTCTCTTTCTCTTTTTCTAATTAGCGGTAAAGAAGAAGATAAGCGAAAAAATTACGAGGTGAGAAAATTAAACTTTTATCAACAAGGTGAATACTGAGGTAACAAATCAAGATTGCTTTTTCTTTTTAAAGCTCATAATTAGAGTTAGACACTCAGTTAATTAATACTAACAAATAGAGTAGGAGTAATGTATTTACTTCTATATTTTTTGATTTGTGTAAATACAGTACTCCCTCCGTTCATGGTCAAATCGCATAATTTCGATTAATATTAAGATATATTTTCTCGTTATATTAATAAAACAAAAATCACAGCTTATAATATCTTTTGTATAGTTTTCAGACATTTAAAATTAAAAATGAACAAATAAATTATTATTTTTGAAAAATTACTCCTTCCACACCACTTTACTTGCCATGCTTTGTGTTGTACACGCTTAATAAAAACATTATCTAGAGGTAATATAACTAAATTATTTTTATTTATTACTCTTACACTAGATTAATACTTTCTTCATTTTTTTTTTATTTGTTTCATTTGAATTATGCTTATATTCTTAAATACTTGCTCATTTAATCTTTCAAGAATAGTTTAAACAAAAGCTTCCTATTATGCACTTATTTGATAAATGTAATCAATATTGATTTGAAAAGAGGTACTATAAAATTTAATTAGGAATATACTAATAAAATTGCTTTCAGTTTTATAGAAGTAAGAAATTTACTAAAAGGTGTATCCAATCCAAATAAAGCAAATAAAAAGGAATATAAAGAGTATATTCATATTCATGACGGATAGTAAAAGTAAAAACAAATAATTATTTTACCTTGATTTTCTTAAAAATAATTTTGGATCATATAATTTTAATAAGGACGATAATTTAAGTGACACATAAAGACTTTACTTTGGAAGAAGAGAAAAGGATGATATATTTCAAATTAATCAAATTAACTGTGGTGAAAAGTAAGGGTCGTTTGATTGGGAAAAAGTTATTTCGAAATAATTAATTTTGAAATTAGTTACTATGAGTAATGTTATTTGGGATTACTCAGGATTAGTTTTACTAGAACGTAACAATTGATTATCCGAGATTAGTTATCTCACCATATATATATATATATATATATATATATATATGATAACTTATTATCACTGTAATGTAAATTGTGAGTAAATAGTTCTGATACAAACTAATTTCTCTAAGGGTGCATTTGTTTTTTTCTTTAAGATTCAGACATCTGAATCTGAATGCATGTCTGAATGATTAAGATGATCTCTTTAGATCTAAAAATTGAATGATTAAGATTGTTTGTTTTTCAACTTTGAATGTACAAAAAAAATTATTTGTATATATAATAAAATAAAAAATACAATTCAAATAAAAAACTAATTATATTTCAGAAAAATATGTAATTTAAAACAACAAAATTATTATTTGATTGAAAAAAAAATATTTATGTTTTTTAGTGATAGTGGAGATAGTTTATAATGGTGGTTGCGGTGATAATGATTGATGTTAGTGATTAGTAATGTTAGTAGTGATATTTGTGATGGTTGTTATTGTAGTGACTGTTATGATGGTGGCGGTTGATAGTGGTGGTGGTGGTTGTGATGTGACATTGCTTGATGTTAGTAGTTGGAGTTGTTGATTATGATGGCTGAAAAATGAATAAATGATGGTTGACAATGTGTTGGTACTAGTTGGAGATATTGTTAGTTGTGATGGTGGAGATGGTTGTTAGTAGAGATAAATTGTAGCAATGATAGTGATTGAAGTGATGGTAGAGGTAGCGTTACTAGTGACAATGGTGGTGGCCGACAAAGAATGTGTGGAGGTTGTAATATATTAGCGGTGGTGCTAGTCGTGATAAATGAGTTGGTCGATAGTGATGATGGTGGTGTTGTTAACGGCGGTGGTGACGTTAAATATAATTAGAATAATAGATATAGTAGGTGTGCTAGCAGTTGACAATAGTGGTTGGTAGCGATATTCGTTGTCGATGGTGATTGTGATGATGGAGATGGTTGGTGGTGGTTGACAGTGATGGCGGTGGCAGAGGTGGTGACTGATGATTATGAATAGAGAGGTGGTGAATATTATCCAACACCAGAATACCTCTTCAGACCTATTAAAACTTGATTCTAGATCTGAATGATTAAGAGCTATTCAGATCTATTAAGAGCTAAAATCTTAACAAAAACAAATGCACTTAATGGTCTAAAGTATGAATCATTTAAATTCAAACCTCCATTAAGTGCAAACAAATGAGCCCTAACCAAACATAGATAAAATAATTATTCATTTTATTCTGACAATATTTATTCTTTATATCTCACACTAGGGGTGTACATAAGTCGGGTTGGTTTGATTTTTATTAAAAAAAAAAACAATCATGTCGGTTTATTAAAATTATAAAACAAATCAAACCAACATAAAATTGATTTTTTCGATTTAGGTTTTAGTCTTTTTTTTTTTATTCTTCAATTTTTTTTATAATCTTTAGTTTTTACAATTATATTGTGATCGAAGGCTAGATCAAATATATTTTTACTTATGTGCTAATGAAAAATCATAATTATGAAAAAATGAGAGCGAAAAACTCTTTTGAAACTAAAAAGTGAGATGAAGAGTGAAAAGTTTAGGTTGTAAGTTTATATTGAATTTTTGATCATTTAATTAGCAATTAATGATAAATATTATAATTTAAAGGCCCAAATCTAAATATATATCTACATCTACTTTCAAATTATTGAAAAATTACTAAAACTAGTTGAAAAGATAGTTAAAAAGTAGATTATAATTAATATTTTATGTATAAAAAATTTGAATATTATATATATATATATATATATATATATATATATATATATATATATATATATATATATATATTATATCTGTTTGATTCGAGTTCGGTTTAACTATTTTTTTTTTATATATATATATATATTATATTTGTTTAATTCGAGTTCGGTTTAACTATTTTTTGTTAACACCAAACCAAACCAAGAATGATCGAATTTTTTTTTTCAACGCTAAATCAATCAAATCAAACCATAAGTCGATTTTTTTTCTTGATTTGATTGATCGATTCGGTTTGACTTGACGATTTCGTCTATGCACACCTATCTCACACCAAACCACCTCTAAAGTGAATGGGGAAGAAAAAATACGTACCAAAGCCTGGAATCCCAACCGGAGATATTACCAGCTTTCCTCATACCTTCTCTCCATCGGTAAACTTTCTCCGCTTCCACCAACTCCTCATGCTCTCTAAAATCCTTCTCAAACGGACCTTTCTGTCTCCGCACATCCGACGGATCAACTTCATAGAATACCGGCAACAGTAATATCCTTTTACTCTCCGATAACTTCGCCAGTTCTTCCAAACACCATTTCGAAGAAGCATAGTTCTTCGAAATCACTACGATTGAGGCTGCTGAGTCCTCAATCGCCGTCAATAAACTAGGAGAGATCTCTTCACCCCGATCCAGATTTTCATTATCAATGAATGTACGTACGCCGTTACGTACGAGTTCGTTGTGGAGTTTTTCTGTGAAGTTGTGGCGAGTGTCTTCTCCTCTGAAGCTGAGGAATATGTCCCATTGGAATCTGTGCCCTGAGGTTAGCGAACGTGCCGCCTCGTCGTTCGCCATAGATGGATTTTTGGTTTAGAAGCTGTGGAACTTGTACGTATGTGTATATGTATTACGGACATGACAGCAGGGGGGCTCTACTTCATTAAGAAAAAGGCTCGTTTTTTTAACAATAATGAAAGAATTACTACAAAAGTTTGAAAATTAAAGACTTCCGTTTAATTATTAAAGATCATATAATTTTAAAAATTATATTTATTAAAAAAATATTTTAAAAAAAAAGAAATTAAAACTTCAGTTTGATTTCAGCATTAGGCTATAATAAACGTGAGCCACCCACATAAATGGCGCATTTCAACCGCTCATAGATTTTGGTAACATAATGGATAAAAGTTCCTTTTCTAATCACTTTCTAAATACAGTATAACCTCGATAAATTAATAACCTCGCTAAAATAATAATTTTCTTCGATCCCGAGTCGGGATCAACATGATAAATTAATAATTCGCTAAATTTATAAGATAATACAAAAAAAAATTCATATGTCCCATTTGATAAATAAATTAATAATTCATCTGTATCAAAATATTTCATACATAATACATAAGTAAACTAAACAGGTTTCTGAAAATATGAATCTAATGTTGTTTGTTTCTTCTTGAAATCAATATCACCTTGAATTTCATCTCTAACCCTTCTTACTGCATTAAGAATATCAGGTGTAGTCTTCTCATATTGCAAAAGGAAGTGATGTAAGGTGATTGTTGCTTTCAGAGCATCTTTGCGCGAAACTTGTTCTAATTCCACACTATCATCTTCCACTTCATCTTCTTTATGTGTTTCCATAACACTCTCAATTATTTGTTCATTCGTAGGTAGCTCAAAACTCGTATCATTTTCTCCCGGATAATTCAAAACATCTTCAGCATTCATTGCATTTCGATACTTCAATCCATTGATTAGATTCTGCAATTGTTGTAAGCTATCATTATTCAACTGTTCTTGATTTTTTGAGGATTCATCATCTAACAACCTAAGTTTACAATACTTAAAACAATTTGTAATTGTACTTGAGTTGACATCCATTTTCCATGCCGAGATTGCAAGATTCATTGCATCTAAAACATTAATCTTTTTTGGATTTGAGATCCCAATTTCATAACCCTCCAAAAGATTTCGATAAAATCGCCTACGATAATGCATCTTAAAAGCTCTTATGATCCCTGCATCACAAGGCTGAATCTTTGATGTTGTGTTAGGTGGTAAAAAAAATAATTCAACATTTCTCAAACCTTCGACATTTTTTGGATGAGCAGGACAATTATCAACAATTAAAAGAATTTTTCTGCCGTCCATTTTTGCATCAAGTTGTTGAACATATTCTTGGAATAGAATCCCAGTCATCCATGCTCTTTTATTGGCTCGATATTCACAATCCATGCTTCCCAAATTCACATTCTTAAAACAACGTGGTTTTAAATACTTCTCAATGATCCATAAAGGAATTTTCTCAGAACCATCCTCATTACAGCAAATAACAACTGTAAGTCTTTCTTTATCTTGTTTCTTACCTTCAAGTTGCTTCGTTGCAAGAGAATGATCTGGTTGTAGCCTAAAGAACAATCCAGTTTCATCCATATTAAAAACATCTTTCTTAGCAAACTGATCAAGTTTCTCTCTGATGGATTGTAAATTGCTCTCCATGGCCTCCATATTAACTGATCCACTTTCTCCAAAACTACGATATTGCTTGATACCGTGTCTTGATTTGAAACGCTCTAGCCAGCCTTGAGAAAAATGAAAATCAGGTGTATCGATGGGATACATCTTTTTTAGAAGCTCTTTTTCCTTCGTTACAATTAGTTCCCCATTCATATTAACACGCTCTTGGTAATGAATAAACCACTCGAACAGAGCCTTCTCTAATTCTGGAAATTTGGCAGCTTTATGTCTTTTAGCCTCATCTTTTGGAATGTCGGCTGCTGATAGATACTCTGCTGACCTCTTGATCGTGTTTGATATTGTGGCTTGACTCACTTGCAAATTAAACTTCTCTAACACCCATTGTTGCAATTGCTTTTGAGTGCATGCTAGATTTTGTTGTTTATACTCACACAGTTCTCTACGTATACCATTAGTCATAGTTGATTTTTTAACACCTTTGAGATGAGAAACCATTTTTTTTTGTTTTTTGATTTGAAGACTTGCATAATACATCTATTTATATAGTAACTTAGTTATGTATGTACGTGTAACTACATTAATAATTGAGTGGATTTATACATTTTAATGAATGTATCATGTAACTACATTAATAATTAAGTAGATTTATATATTTTATTAAGATATACATAGAATATTGAAAATGTATCAGCAAAAATACATGAATTTGGTTAAGTATGCATAATTAATAGTCAATGTAGAAATTAGTTTTCACGTACACCTAGGTACATTCATAATATGGACCCAAAAAGTATATAATTTATAAATTAATAATTATTAATTTATACGATTAATTAATACCTCGCTAAATTAATAAAATTTGACGGTCCCAACAGTATTAATTTATCGAGGTTATACTGTAAGTGATCTTATTTCATTTTGTTAAGTAACTATTTTAGATAATTAAAAAGATATTGTTCCTACATATTGTATAGTTTAATATTAAAATTAAAATATTTAAGTATATAATAATTAGTAGATATAAAGTGGAGATAATGATGTTATTAATTTTTGTAACTTATGTAATCATAATGTTATATTCTATCGGCAGAATTCATTGACAGGTATCTAAAGTTTCAGTGATTTTTTACTTTGAAATTTAAAGTCGACGTTCATTTTAAGCACCTCAATTAATGTTCGATTGTATCATTTGATGTTTTTTACATAGCTAGCATGGTGCGTGTATTACATTTGCTTGAAGGCGCGTGGAAGGTATTTTTCGACTGATGTGGCGTTCAAGTTGGCCCACAAGAAATACATTAACTCATCCCATTAATTTATACCTTTTTCTTGATTTTTATCTTCCATTTTTATCAATCTTAAACTTATTTAATGGTAAAAATTATTCGGAGAGATTTAAAAATTAGATACACATTTAGGGGACCATTCTCTCTCATACGAATCAGGTTTGCAAATAATATTCAATTTAATTAGTTTAGTTGGGTGAATAATAACTAAATTGAATCTAAAATAAAGATTTAACTTGTCATATAATTTATATGATTGATTTAACTAGTATATAATTTATAAAATTGATTCTAAAATTGAATAATAACTAGTCATATAATTTATAAAAATCCGCTCATATATATAAAATTAATATCATTCATTAATTTGATGTAGTATCGAATGCGGTAAGCTGTTTTTTCTTTTCAGTAGAATAAGCTAAAATAAATTGAAACAAAAAACACCACCGAGCAAAACTTTTTAACCCAATAATTATTTAAAAAAAATATTACTACCCCCCCCCCCCCCCCAATCAAATCTGTCTTCTCCAACCCCCACCCTTCATCCCCCGTTTGCTCCCTTACCCTTAGTCGTCTTCTCCAATGCAGCACTAGAAAGAATCAAAACAGAAAATATAGAAGACAAGAATAAAAAGATATTTGTGGCTTTCATTAGTTTTTTCGACTTGAAGCTTGTGATGGTATTGTTATTATATAAGGAATTTACAGAGTCCTCAAATTCATGAATGAATGAATGCACTTATTCTTTTGCTTCGACCAAATTATTTTCAATTTGGGCGGACTGTTGCAGCAGAGATTTAGGAGTTGACAATCAAATTACTGCACTTATTTGTTAATTTATTGTCAAATTCTTGTTGATTTGATTGGGTTGTTGCAGCGGGGATTTGGGGGTAGAGGTTGGTGGGTTGGAAAAGACAATTGTGGTTGGGGGCGGGGGTGGCGATAGACGATTTGGGAGTGGGGTGGTTGAGGAAGATGATATGGGGTGGGGTGAGTTGGTTGAGGAAGATGTATAGGGTGGGGGTGGGGTTATTAAACTTTTTAAATTTAAATTAATTATATAAAAATTATTTTGATAAAAATGACAAATGTCCTCTTATAATTGGTCCCTTTACATGTCATAGCATATATAATATACACACAACATATATGTTTACTGATTGTGCAAAAAGTGCCTAAGTGACACATCAAATTGCTAGTTGAGGTGCCAAAAATAAACATCGTCTACTTTAGGTTCCAAAGTGAAACATCGATGAAACTTTAGGTGTCTATCGATGAGTTTCGCCTATTCTATCTCTTTATATCTTGTAACTCATGTAACATATGCACATCTTGTCTCCCACTGTACTATTCATATTTTTCTTATCCAATATAAGGAAGAATTTTTCACGTATAAATAGTAATGTTTCTTTCGTTGTGTTGGAAGAAGAGAAATATGATAAGTGTGAAAAAAGATTAGTGAAAGAAAGAGTTGAGACAAATAATATATTTGAAGTCTTCAATTATATTCACTATATATAAAAAAAAAGGGTAATTATATGTTGAAGTAAGATGTTGTTTTGATGGAGTTTGGACTCTCCTACTAATATCGAGTTGCTTGAATTGTACGATTTTGTTGTTGGGTTGTTATATCATGGAAGGAACAAGTCAAGAGATATACGGGTAAACTACATAAATGACCTTTAAAATGCGTAGCTTTATTTTTTTTGTTATGGTCTTACAAAACTAGCCTCCCTTCTTTTTAATATAACACAATGACCTATTTGCCTTTTTATATCTCAAATATTTTTAAATAACTTAATACTTATTTATCTTTCGACTTTTATTTTTTTCTCTTTTTATACCACTTTAATTTTTATCTTTTCCTTTCTTTCTTTCTCTTTCTTAGTTTTTCTCAACCCTTATTTTTTTCCCTTTCCTTTTCTCCTTTCACTTTTACTTTTTTTTTTTTTAATTTTTTCTCTTATTTTTATTTCATTTTGATTTTGATTTTTTTATTTTTTTCCTTTTAATTTTTGTCAACCCTTTTATTTCCATTTTCCCTCTCAACTTCAATTTATTTTTTATTTTTCTTTGATTTTAATTTTTTCTCTTTTTAAAATTTTTCTCAATATTTTTTTTCTCAACTTTTATTTTTTTCTTTTTTCCCCCTCAGCTTCTATATTTTCTTTATTTTTTAATTTTTATTTTTTTAATATCTTTCTTTATTTCTTTTTTTTTTCCGAATTTTTATTTGTTTTCTTCGATTTCTTTCAATCAAGTAATGCCTCATGGTTAATAGTTGACACTACCACATAGTAGAAGTAAGACTTATGACTTTCAAACAATAAGTTACGTTTCATGGGCAGAGTTGACACTACTACATTGTGTTTTAATTTATGAGATGTTTTATAGGTCTTACCTTAGAGGCAAGACTTAGCTAAAGGACTTTCAAACAACAAATTATGCGCTACGGCAAGAGCTGACTCTACCGCGTTATGTTTTCATTTAAGACATGTTCTACAACTCTTGACTTAGAGGTAAGACTTAACTCAAAAGACTTTCAAACAACAAATTATGTCCCACGGGCAAGAGTTGATACTTCCACATTATGTCTTCATTTATGAGATGTTCTACAACTCTGGCCTTAAAGGCAAGACTTAGATTAAGGACATTCAAACAATAAATTATGCCCCATGGGCAAGAGTTGACTCTGTCACGTTATGTTTTCATCTATATGACATGTTCTACAACTCTTGCCTTAGAGGTAAGACTTAACTTAAAAGACTTTCAAAAAACAAATTACGCCCCACGGGCAAGAGTTGATACTACCATATATGTCTTCATTTATGAGATGTTCTACAACTCTTGCCTTACAGGCAAGACTTAGCTTAAAGACTTTCAAATAACAAATTATGCCCCACGGACAGGAGTTGACACTACCATGTTATGTCTTTATTTCTGAGATGTTCTACTACTCTTTCCTTAGAGGCAAGTCTTAGCTTAGGACTTTCAAACAACAAATTATGTCCAGGGGCAAGAGTTGACACTAGCATGCTATGTCTTTATTTATAAGATATTCTATAACTTTTACCTTAGAGGCACAACTTATCCCAATAATTTTCAAATAAGTTACATATATTAGGCAAGAGTCAACACTAACACATTGTGTTTTTTCTTATGAAATACTCTACAACTCTTGTCTTAGAGGTAAGACTTAATTCAAGGCCCATCAAACAGCAAGTTATGCCGCATAGCAAGAGTTGACACCACCATATTATGTATTGATTTATGAGATGCTTTATAACTCTTCCCGTAAAGGCAAGACTTAGACCAAAGGCTTTCAAGCAATAAGTTGTGCCCTATGGGCAAGAGTTGACATTACCACATTGTGTTTTGATTTATGAGATATTGTATAACTTTTTTCTTAAAGGAAAGACTTAACCCAAGGACTTTTAAACAACAAGTTACGCTCCACGGGTAAGAGTTGACACTATCATATTATGTAAGAGTTGACACTATTATATTATGTTTTGATTAATGAGATATTCTATAACTCTTGCCTTAGAGGCAAGACTTAGCCCAAGGACTTTTAAACAACAAGTTATGCTCTATGGGCAAGATTTGACACTACCACATTGTGTCTTGATTTATGAGATATTTAATAAACTAAAGAATTTCAAACAACAAGCTATGCCCCTATGGGTAAGAGTTGATGCTACCACATTATGCCTTGATTTGTGAGATGTTCTATAACTCTTGTCTTAGAGGTATGAATTAGTCCAAAGACTTTCAAACAACAAGTTACACCCCATGGGTAAGAGTTGATACTACCACATCATGTCTTGATTTACAAGATATTCTATAACTCTTGCCTTAGAGGCAAGACTTAGCCGGTAAGTTATGCCCATGGACAAGAGGACATTGTCATATTGTGTCTTGATTTTTGTGATGCTCTATTAGTCTTGTCTATAAGATAAGGCTTAGCCCAAGAATCTCCCCAAAGAAAAAGTTACGCCTAATGGGCAAGTGTGTCACGACCCAATTTCTCAAGTCGTGATAGCGCCTACCTTATCCCACCAGTAGGCAAGCCAAACCATAGCACGAAATGATAGGTAATGGGCTAATAGGCAGAGACAAAATAAAAGATCGCGTATGATAATAACAACCACAATAATAAGTGAAAACTAAGAAGAAAGCATATGTATTATATCAAAACGAGAGGATCAACTATGCAAATGAATCCCTCCTAAGACCTGATAAGGTCGGTACTAGAGCCACTACTAACAGGTACCCAGAGTACAAGACAAAAAATCTAGAATGTACACAAGTAGTCTCAAGTGAAAAAGACTGACTAGAGTAGATAGAGGAGGATCAGCCTCGGACGACAGTAAGCTCACCCCGCTCTAAACCAGCACTGAAAGGTAGGAACCACGTCAACGCCGACTGCTAGTACCTGGATCTGCATCAGGAAAAAGATACAGAACTGTAGTATGAGTACCAAAAACCATGGGTACTCAGTAGACATCATCGGCCGACTGAGCTTAATATAGAAAAAGTGAAATTACAATGCAAGGACGTAATCTGAGTTATTAGTAAATAAGGATGGAAAGGTAAACAACTACCAAGCTATGCAACGACTGTAAAGGAATAAACTTGTGTGATACAGAAAATAATAATGCAGTAATAATAATTAAATCAAACATAACCTAACTGAGCCCCCATAAGCCCGCTAGGCACACTGAAGAAGACCAATAACCCAACTGTACCCCCATAAGCCGGTGGGACACACAAGTGATGAAAGTAAACATAAATAATCAGATGCAAGACTCGAACCAAAACTCATAGTAATAATAATAGTCAAATGCCAAACTCGAACCAGAACTCATAGTAACAATAATAGTCAAATACCGAACTCGAACCGAAACTCATAGTAACAATAATAGTCAATTGCCGGACTCGAATCAGAACTCATAGTAACAATAATAGTCAATTGCCGGACTTGAACCAAAACTCATAGTAACAATAATAGTCAATTACCGGACTCAAACTGGGACTCATAGTAATCATAATAATCAATTACCGGACTCGAACCGGAATTTACAGTAACCATAACCTACCGATAATATTAAAATCCATTCCATATTATAACAATGTCAACGTCTAAATAATCATCCACCAATTTTAAAAAGGGCTAAATTAAAGATTTTGCAATTAAATTTTATGTCCCAAAGTGATAGGTGCTATATTATATCGAAGGTTTAAATACCAAAATCTACTACAACGGGGTCCCAATCCGAATAAATAAGAGAGTTTATACATATCAAATAACACATATCTACAAGCAATTATCCAAAGCTAATATAATAGTTAATATTTTTGGTAAGTAAGCTCAATCTAAAAATAGGGTAAACCTAGCCTACCTGGACGCCAAAGCTATAATATCTGTGTGTGAAGCCTCTGAATAATGCTACTAAGATCCGAACTTAAATAATAAATTTTAATTTGATGGTGAAAGATGCAAAATATTTTCTCCCAAAAACTTTGCTACAAAATATATATTAATATGCATATATAAGAACACTTGATTATCCTTTTTGTTAAAAGAAATTTTTTATTGAATAGTACTACTACTAAGTGTGTGTGTATATATATATATACATAAGAGTCGATATATATGAAAGAAGAAAAAGACACATTCAAATAGTGAAGGGAGATGTGTACGGTTGCCAAATAACAACATGTTGTTGTCCACATCCTTCCCACTCATGTGGTAGTAATTAGCCACAAGTAATAATTTTCTACTCCGCGTACATATTCAGATATTGTATAAATTCTTGGTAAAATAATTATAATATTTGAAATATACCATAATTAATAGAAAATTATTTCTAACAAAACCTCTATTATATAATCATAATATTTTAACATTTCTAAAATTACTATCTCCGCTTAAAATATTAATAAATCATAAAAGTCCATTATAAAGTGGTATAAATATATCGTCACTTAAAGAATTTTATCAATATCGAAAATATTCTATAAGGTTACTAAATTATATTCCTATCAAATGCCAAATTAAATTAAATAAACCACTAAACGTTTAGATAATACTAAAATTATATAAAAATACAGTAAAATAACCGTACAGGTCACTACAACATCCACTACTAAAAGGACTTTCATCCCCGAAAGTAAAAGATGAATAAATATCTGAAGCCTCAAACAGATAGGGATACTGGTGATGATAGGCGAATTTACACGCCTATAGCACTAGATTGTGCCCATATTTTAGCCAAGTTTTGAGAACAAATTATATATTTCATGCACTTTTAGTCCTTTTTCCTATAAGTGAGCTAACGAACATGATTAGCAAAGTTTCAGGTATAAATGATGCAGAATTCAGCATTTTATGGATTACTTGACGCCAAAGAAAGCTTCATGAAAGGAGAAAAGGAAGCTTGGATGCCTAAGGACCAAAAGTGACGCATGAAAAATATGTCCCGGGCAAAAACAGCAATTCTAAAGACTTTGGGGACTAGCAGTAACTTAGTAGGATTAGGATAATGATACATTAACCTAGTACAATTGGGTTAAGTATTTCATTAGGTTAGTAGGATTAGGATAATGATACATTAACCTAGTACAATTGAGTTAAGTATTTCATTAGCTTAGTAGGAATAGGATATGGGTATTATAAATACCCTATTTTGCTAGAGATTTTTATACATTCCGCCATTCCACACAATTCCCCCATTCCATCAATTTCCATCCATCCACCATCCATCTATCCATCAAAATAATTTTCTTTATTAATTCATTGTTGACATTATTTTTCATCTATTCAATTCTTAATTTCCGCAACAAGAGAAACGTTACTTTGCAAAGAAGTCACGCCTAAACGCCTACCACACTTTACTACACGAGATCTTTATTGTGGTATAATAACAATGTTTATTATGATTTCCTTCGCACTCATGGGTAACTAAACTTCTCTGTTGGGGTTATGGAAGCCATATGAGATACTATCTATTGCTATGAGTTTGTGAGTTCGTGACACGTATGCTGCTTATATCATTATTCTCTTCATCTTAATGCAAATTCTTGTGGCTGCAGACGCATAGAATAACGCCAGTATAGCATTAACTTGTTCGAAAGAAAAGTTATATGTCTGGAAAAGAGATAATGTCAAGGTAATAGGGTCCCAACCCCTATTAAAAAGTTAGTGCCGTAACTGGATTAACCTCTTGGAGAATTTGTACCGTTAGATACGCTTTAAGCTCGAAAGAGTTAAAGTGAAATAATCCTCAAATAGGTCGAAAGACGCCTGGATTTACCATCAAATACAATTCTCTATAAGCACATACATGTCTGAATTCCGCATAACTCATAGCCAATAGAGACGTATAACTCATAAGGTGGACATACCCCCAACTTCTCAATTCTCATTGTTTTACAACCTACTAAACATTCTTTCTTTTTACTTTACTATTTCAGTTTTTACTTTAATAATTTGGTTACACTTTACAATCCCCCCTTTTACGAGACTTGCACTAAAAGTCTAGTAATCTTTGCTTACTTGTTGACCAAGCTATTCCCTGTGGGATCGATACCTAACCCAGTTGGGTTATATATTTGACAGCGACCGCTTTACACTCTTACGAGAGTTGTAGATTGAGCGTTATCAACTGGGCGCGCATATCACACTTGATCTTCCAAGTACCCTCCTCAACTGGACGGTGACGCCACTGAACCTTAACTACCAGAATATCCCTGGTGCGCAACTGCCTGACATCCCTCGCCAAAATAGAAGCTGGCTCCTCTACAAACGTCAATCCTTCGTCCAACTGAACCTAGTCCCATCGAAGTACGTGTGACTCATCTAGGATATACTGCCGTAACATAGATACATGAAACACAGGGTGAATGGCTGAGAAGGCAGGTGGCAATGCCAACACATAAGCTACCTCCCCAACTCTCTATAGGACCTCAAAAGGTCCAATATATCTAGGGCTAAGCTTGCCCCTCCTCCCGAACCTCATCACGCTCTTCATGGGTGATACTTGCAGGAAGACCCTATCACCAATTCTGAAACTCAATGGATGACGTCTGCGATCAGCATAACTCCTCTGTCTTCTCTGAGCTGCTCATAACCTATCCTGAATCACTCAAACTTGATCCAACGAATCACGAAGTAAATCTGTGCCATCAGGTCTAGCTTCAGAAGTCTCAAACCAACCAATAGGAGATCGACATCTCCTACCATACAATGCCTTAAATGGGGCCGTCTGAATACTCGAGTGAAACTTGTTATTATAAGCAAACTCTGCCAAAGGTAGAAACTGGTCCTACTTACTTCCAAAATCTAACACACAAGCGTGTAGCATATCTTCTAAGACCTGGATAGTGCTCTGACTGCCCCATCCGTCTAAGGATGAAAGGCTGTACTAAGGTCAACCTGGGTCCCTAACTCCTCTTAAAATGCCCTCCAAAAGCTAGAAGTGAACTGAGAGCCTCGGTCGGAAATAATGGACACAAGGACCCCATGTAGGCAAACCACCTCCTGAATGTAAACACGAGATAACCTCTCGGCACTGTAAAAAACTCGAACGGGGATAAAATGAGAAGACTTGGTTAATCGATCCACGATGATCTAAATGCTATCAAAACCACACGATGTACGAGGCATTCTGCCTACGAAATCCATAGTAATTCCCTCCCATTTCCACTCAGGAATGGGTAGCTGCCGCAACAATCCACCAGGCCTCTGGTGCTCGACCTTTACCTGCTGACAACAAAGACATCGAGCCACAAACCCTGCTATATCTCTCCGCATACCACTCCACCAGTAATGCTGCCTCAAATTCTTATATATCTTAGCTATCCCAGGGTGAATAGAGTATCTGGAGCTATGAGCCTCATGAATAATCAACTGGATCAAATATCCAATCCTTGGAACACAAATACGACCGTCAAACCTCAAGACACCCTCAGAATCTAGGGTAGCCCACTGAGACTCACCCCTCAACACCTGCTCTCGAAGGCTGCGAAGCCTGTCATCCTCAAACTGACGACTCCAAATCTGCTCCAACAAGGTGGTTCTGGGCTCAACACTAGCAATGATTCTCCGAGGGTCAGAAATATCCAAACGAACCATCATGTTAGCTAAGAACTGAATGTACAAAGCCAACGACCATTGAGAATTTGAAATAAAAGCTAAGCTTCCCATACTTACTGACTTTCGACTCAAGGCATCTGCTACCACATTCGCCTTACCCGGATGGTAGAGAATAGAGATATCATAGTCTTTCAGCAACTCAACCCACTTGCACTACCTCAAATTAAGCTCCTTCTGGGTCATAATATACTGAAAACTGCGGTGATCAGTAAATATCTCACAGCGAACCCCATACAAATAATGCCTCCAATCCTAAGTGCAAATACTACCGCTGCCAACTCTAAGTTATGAGTGAGGTAGTTGCGGTCACGCACCTTTAACTGCCTCGATGCATATGCAATAACAAGGCCATACTGCATCAGAACACACCCCAAACCAACACCAGATACATCATAATAGACAGTAAAACCCTCGCCCTCAACATAAAGAGTCAGAATAGGAGCTGAAGTAAGCAAATCCTTAAGCTTCATAAAGCTCGCCTCACAACTCGCAGACCACTGAAACGAAACCTCCTTCCTGGTAAATCTAGTCATAGGGCCTGTAATAGAAGAAAATCCCTCAATGAATCGCTTGTA
The DNA here is from genome assembly GCA_030864225.1 of Capsicum baccatum var. pendulum. Classification (NCBI taxonomy): domain Eukaryota; kingdom Viridiplantae; phylum Streptophyta; class Magnoliopsida; order Solanales; family Solanaceae; genus Capsicum; species Capsicum baccatum. Next base: position 229,666,728 of record CM061560.1, on the reverse strand, counting down.
GTAACCTGCCAACCCAATAAAACTGTGAACCTCAGAAGGTGACGTAGGCCTAGCCCAACTACGAATAGCCTCAATCTTGGCTGGGTCCACCATAATATCGTCCTTAGACACTACGTGCCCCAAGAAAGCTACAAATTCAAGCCAAAACTCACATTTTGAGAACTTAGCATAAATCCTGTGGTCTCTCAAAATGCGAAGTATAGTCCTTAAATGCTGCTCATGCTCCTCCTTACTCCTTGAATATACCAGAATGTCATCAATAAATACTATCACGAAGGAGTCCAAATATGGCCTGAACACACGATTCATCAAATCCATAAAAGCTGCTGGAGCATTGGTCAACCTGAAAGACATCACCACGAACTCATAATGACCATAACGAGTCCTGAAGGCTGTCTTAGGGATGTCCGCAACCCTAATTCTCAGCTGATGGTAATCGGACCTCAAATCAATCATAGAAAACACTGCCCCACCCTTAAGCTGATCAAACAAATCATCGATGCGAGACATAGGATACTTATTCTTCACTATAACCTTATTCAACTGCCTGTAGTTGATACACATACATAAGGAGCCATCTTTCTTCTTCACAAATAAAACTGGAGCACCCCAAGAAAATACACTCGGTCTGATAAATCCCTTACCCAAAAGATCCTGAAGCTGACTATTCAGCTCCTTCAACTTAGCAGGATCCATACGATGCGGAACGATAGAAATAGGTTGGGTGCTAGGCTCGAGGTCAATAATAAACTCTACATTACGCTCAGAAGGAAGGTCAGGCAGGTCGGTCAGAAATACTTTAGAAAACTCGCGAACAATAGGGACGGAGCCAAGCGGGGAACTCTTGACACTAACATCCCAAATATATGCAAGAAAAGACTCACAACCCCTTAATATCAGTCTCCTAGCCCGAATATATGAAATAATCCCCGTTAGTGTGCGACTAACAGAACCCTGCCATGCAACTGAGGGTATGCCAGGCAAAGCTAAAGTAACGGTCTTAGCGAAATAATCCAAGACCGCATGGTAAGAAGACAACCAATTCATGCCTAGAATTACGTCAAAATCTATCATATCTAGGACAATAAGGTCAATATGAGTATCAAACTCCCAAATAGTGACCAAACAAGATCTATATACCTGATCCACTACTAAAGAATAACCCACTAGGGTAGCCATACGTAACAGCACAGATAAAGACTCTGAACATAAACCCAGTCGCGATGCAAAATAAGTAGAAATATATGAAAAGGTGGAACCGGGATCAAACAAAGCAGAAGTTGGCTGATGGAACATGGAAATCGTACCTGTGATCATAGTATCTAAAGCCTCAACCCCTGATCTACCTGGAATAGCATACAAATTACCCTGTCCAATACTAGACTAGGTACCTGCCCGACCGCCTACCCTACCTCCCAGCGAACTACCTCTAAAACCTTGGAAACCACTCCTACGACCCTGTACACCACCCTTACCTAACGGTGGCACTGATCTAATCGACTGCATAGCGAGAAATGGAGGCTCAATCATCCTACGCTGAGGATACTCACAGGCGAAGTGACCAACAACTCCGCAGTCATAACATGTCCTGGGCACCCTGCTCTGACTAGAAGGTCCAGCGAATCCAGAATGACCACCCTTACTTGACGATCCCGACTGAACAACCCTCTGCGGCTGGCTGCTACTCTGACCACTGGAACTACAATAGACGGGCTGACCCCTGTCGGATATCTAAAGCGATACTTGAACTGGCCGACTAGGCTGACCCTGATATTGAGAAGGCTGATGATGAGGGTACAGACCGTGAAATCCTTGGCCTGAGGACTGTGAACCACTATAACTACCCTGGTAGCTTGGTCTCTTATCGCTGCCCCCTTGGGCCTCATGATCCATCTTCTCTATGGAATAAATATGCTCGGCTATCTCCAAAAAAGACTTCCCTGAGGTCACTAAACTCTGAGTAGCCCTACTGAGTGACAATCTTAATCCTCTAACAAAGCATCAAATCCGCTCGTACTTCGTATCCAGAATCATAGTGACGTGTTGGGCTAATCATGAAACCTCGCCTCATACTTTGCCACAGTTATGGAACCCTGCCTCAATACGGTGAACTCATTTCAGAGATGCTTATGCACGCTACGAGGCATATACTTTCCCAAGAAAGCCTCAGAGAACTGAATCCAAGTCACTGGTGGAGATCCAGCTGGCCTGGAATCAAGATAACCTCTCCACCACCTCTCGCTGCTGTGTCAAAAAAATAAGAAACAAAGTCTACTCCTCGTGCCTCAACCAGCCCTAAATTCTGCAACCTCTCATCGCAACTGGATAGGAACTCATAAGCATCCTCTCCTAGGGTCCCGACAAACCTGGGTGGAGTCAATCTAAAAAATTGATCCAACATCTTTTTCTCCTCTACAGACATAAGTGGCTGGGTTACTACCGACTGTATGACTACTGGTATTGGCGGAACCTCTACCCTAGGTGCCATTGTCGCAGGCTATGCCCCTAAATTTACACCACCCTGTCCTGCTAGCTAAGTTCCCATGACCGGTGGATCACCAACTAACCCCAATAACAGAACTAATATATCCTGAATAATCGAAGAAGATATAAAGCCGGGTGGAGCCTGGGCTGGCCCTGGCCCACCTGCTGATATGGTGAAATACCTGGGACTCTACTAAACATCGATTCCAGCACTAACAATACCAGTAAGACCTAAGCTCTGATACCAACTTGTCACGATTCGATATCTCAAGTCGTGATGGCGCCTACCTGATTCCACCAGTAGGCAAGCCAAACCATAACACGAAATGATAGGTAATGGGCTAATAGGCAGAGACAAAATAAAAGATCGCGTATGATAATAACAACCACAATAATAAGAGAAAACTAAGAAGAAAACATATGTATTATATCAAAACAAGAGGATCAACTATACAAATGAATCCCTGCCAAGACCTAATAAAGTCAGTACTAGAGCCACTACTAACAGGTACCCAGAGTACTAGACAAAAAATCTAGAATGTACACAAGTAGTCTCGAGTGAAAAAGACTAACTAGAGTAGATAGAGGAGGATCAGCCTCGGACGATAGTAAACTCACCCCGCTTTAAAACAACACTGAAAGGTAGGAACTACGTCACGCCGACTGCTAGTACCTAAATCTACATCAGAAAAAAGATGCAGAAGTGTAGTATGAGTACCAAAAACCATGGGTACTCAGTAGGCATCATCGGCCTACTGAGCTTAATACAGAAAATGTGTAACTACAATGCAAGGACGTAATCTGAGTTATTAGTAAATAAGGATGGAAAGGTAAACAACTACCAAGCTATGCAACGACTGTAAAGGAATAAACTTGTGCGATACAGAAAAATAATAATGCAGTAATAATAATTAAATCAAACATAACCTAACTGAGTCCCCATAAGCCCGCTAGGCACACTGAAGAAGATCATTAACCCAACTATACCCCATAAACCGGTGGGACACACAAGTGATGAAAGTAAACATAAATAATCAGATGCCGGACTCAAACCAGAACTCAGAGTATCCCCAACTATAATTAGATGCCAGACTCAAACCGAAACTCATTGTAACAATAATAGTCAATTTTCGGAATCGAACCAAAACTCATAGTAACAATAATAGTCAATTGCCGGACTCGAACCGGGACTCATAGTAATCATAATAATCAATTGTCGGACTCGAACCGAAATTTATAGTAACCATAACCCACCGATAATATTAAAATTTATTCCATATTATAACAATGTCAACATCTAAATAATCATCCACCAATTTTAAAAAGGGCTAAATTAAAGATTTTGCAATTAAATTTTATGTCCCAAAGTGATAGGTGCTATATTATATCGAAAGGTAAAATATCAAAATCTACTACAACGGGGTCCCAATCCGAATAAATAAGACAGTTTATACATATCAAATAACACGTATCTACAAGCACTTATCCAAAGCTAACATAATAGTTAACATTTTTGGTAAGTAAGCTCAATCTAAAAATAGGGTAAACCTAGCCTACCTGGATGCCAAAGCTATAATATCTGTATGCGAAGCCTCTGAATAACGCTACTAAGATCCAAACTTAAATAATAAATTTTAATTTGATGGTGAAATGATGCAAAATAATTTCGCCCAAAAACTTTGCTACAGAATATATATAAACATGCATGTATAAGAGCACTTGATTAGCCTTTTGGTTAAAAGAAAATTTTTATTGAATAGCACTACTACTAAGTGTATATATATATATACATAAGAGTCGATATATATGAAAGAAGAAAAAGACATATTCAAATGGTCAAGGGACATGTGTACGGTTGCCAAATAACAATATGTTGTTGTCCACATCCTTTCCACACGTGTGGTGGTAATTAGCCATAAGTAATAATTTTCTACTCCGCATATATATTCAGATATTGTATAAATTCTTGGTAAAATAATTATAATATTTGAAATATACCATAATTAATAGAAAATTATTTCTAACAAAACCTCTATTATATAATAATAATATTTTAACATTTCTAAAATTACTATCTCCGCCTAAAATATTAATAAATCATAAAAGTCCATTATAAAGTGATATAAATATATCGTCACTTAAAGAATTTTATCAATATCGAAAATGTTCTATAAGGTTACTAAATTATATTCCTATGAAATGCCAAATTAAATTAAATAAACCACTAAACGTTTAGATAATACTAAAATTATATAAAAATACAGTAAAATGACCGTACAGGTCATTACAAAGTGTTGACACTACCACATTGTTTCTTGATTTATGAGATGATCTACAATTCTTGCCTTAGAAGCAAGACTTAACTCAAGAATTTTCAAACAAGAAGTTATGTTCCACAAGCAAGACTCGACACTACCACATTGTTTCTTCATTTAGGAGTTGTTCTATAATTTTTACATTAGCGGCAAGACTTATCCCAAAGAACTTCCTAACAAGTCACATCCTTAAATTTGCTTTGATGTCAAAAAAAGAAGTTCTCTTTGTAGATTATCCAACTTTTTATTTATTAGCAAAATATAATAGAAGTTGAGAAAAAAAAAGAGAAAAAAAAAATAGAGAAATAAAAAAAGAGATTGAGAAAAAAAAAGAAAAGAAAAAAATAAAGGTAAAGAAAAAAGCGAAGAATTAAAAAAATTTTAAAAACAAAAATGAAAGGAAAAAGATAAAAGTAAAATTTGAGAAAAAAAAAAGAGAAATGTCAAAAATCAAAAATAAAAGAAAAATGAAGGTGGAGACAAATAAATTAAAAAAAGAAATGGAGAAATAGATAATGTTTGAGGAAAAAGAAAAAAGAGAAAAAAAATAAAGGTTGAGACACAAAAATTAAACAACAACAACAACAACAACAACAAACCCAGTGTATTCCCACCTGGTGGGGTCTGGGGGGGGTAAGATGTACGCAGTCCATACCTCTACCTCTAAAGAAGTAGAAAGGCTGTTTCCGATAGACCCCTGGCTCAAGGCACCAGATACCACACAAATACCATGTAAAACACATAACATAAATACGACAGCCATAACAAGAATACATAACATAAATACACAAATACCATGTAAAACACATAACAAGAATACATAAAATAAATACGGCAGCCATAAGTAAAAGAAAACAGATGAAAGCACCCAGATTCGTACTAAAGCACGAAACACGGAATCATAACCAGGATACTACCCCCAGCCAGTAATTCCCTACACTAGCGGCCCAAACTGGCCCTAGTCCTTAGCCCTAATTCGTGTCCTCCAGACCTTCCTATCTAGGGTCATGTCCTCGGTGAGCTGTAACTGCTCCATGTCCCGCTTAATCACCTCACCCCAGTACTTCTTCGGCCTACCCCTACCCCTCCTAAAACCATCCAACGCTAGTCTTTCACACCTACGAACCGGGGCATCCATGCCCCTCCTCTTCACGTGTCCGAACCAGCTCAATCGGACTTCCCGCATCTTGCACTCCACTGGGGTCACACCAACCTTCTCCCTGATAGTCTCGTTCCGAACTCTATCCCCTCTAGTTAGTCCACACATCCAGCGCAACATCCGCATCTCTGCCACCTTCATTTTTTGGATGTGGGAATTCTTAACTGGCCAACACTCCGCTCCATACAACATGGCCGGACGGACTAACACCCTGTAGAATTTTCCTTTAATCTTAGGCGGCACCTTCTTATCACACAACACCCCCGACATAAGCTTCCACTTCATCCATCCCGTCCCAATACGGTGCGAGACATCCTCGTCAATGTCACCGTTACCCTGGATCACGGACCCGAGATACTAGTAACTATCCCTCTTACAAACCACCTGTGAATCTATCTTCACTACCACCTCATCCTCCAGCCTCACGTCAGTAAACTTGCATTCCAAATACTCTGGCTTGTTTCTGCTCAACCTGAACCCTTTAGACTCAAGAGTTTGTCTCCACACCTCTAATTTATCATTCACACCCCCTCGAGTCTCATCAATCAAAACGATATCGTCCGCGAAAAGCATACACCACGGCACCTCCCCTTGAATACGTCGCGTCAACACATCCATCACCAAGGCAAACAAAAAGGGACTAAGAGTAGATCCCTGATGCAATCCTGTCAAGACGGTGAAATGATCTGAGTCTCCTCCCGCCGTCCTCACCTGAGTTTTCGCTCCCTCATACATGTCCTTAATTGCTCTGATATATGCCTGCGGGACTCCACTCACCTCCAAGCACCTCCAAAGCACCTCCCTGGGGACTTTGTCGTATGCCTTCTCCAGGTCAATAAACACCATGTGCAGGTCCTTCTTCCTTTCCCTATACTGTTCTACCAGCCTCCGTACCAGATGAATTGCCTCCGTCGTCGAGCGGCTAGGCATAAACCCAAGCTGGTTTTCCGAAATAGACAATATCCGTCTCAGCCTCACCTCGACCACCCTCTCCCAAATCTTCATAGAGTGACTCAATAACTTGATCCCCTAATAGTTATTGCAGCTCTGGATGTCCCCCTTATTCTTATAGAGAGGGATCATGGTACTCCACCTCCAAGTCTCGGGCATCTTTGCCGTCTTGAAAATAATAAAAATAAAAATAGAAGTTAAGAGACAAACGAGTATGAAAAGTTTAAAAATATTTAATGTTTAGGAGGCAAAAATGTGCTTGTACAATACTTAAAAAGGAAAAAAGGCTAATTTTTAAAATTTTTCTAATGGGGGTCAAAAATTCAAAGTCATCAATTATTGGGGCTATACCATGTAATTTTCTGGAGATTTACTGATGGATCGGTATAGATTATGACTTATGCTGTAGTGAGCTTGAATCTCCTTAAAGATAGCGAGATATTCGTGCCTCAACCTGAATATTTATTTATTCATTTTTGTTCATTTTTATTTTTCAAGTATAATTATTATAATTTGTGATATATTACACCATCAGACATTAATGATGTTCTTTCAAGTTTACCCTTCTTTAAATAAGAAGAGTGTTTTACATAATCAAGAAACTAATAAAGGATTATATTTTTTACAAGATATTTATTAAAGATAAATTAATAAAAACACATTTTGCTTTTTAGGAATGAGTAATTTCTTAGGTAGTATGTCCAAACTAAAAAAATCACTTAAAAATAGAAGTAGTAGTAATATGTGCACCTTCAACTTAAATATTGGTAGAACTTTTTCCAAATGATTCTCATCGATGCTATGTAATTTGTATATTTTAATTACTACTCCGTACTCATGACTAATCATTTCATTCTTATCATGTCACTAATCTTTAAATCATTTTAAAAATAGTCCGTTGGTATATGATATAGAGGTAAAATTGGGAAATTTGATAAAACAACTTGTCACCATTAAATAATGAATGTCAATGGTTGATAATTGAGAATTAAGGACAATACACCATACGATATGATCCCTGTTATCAATCAAAAAAAAAATAGTCTCTGTCGAGTACAACATTAAAGTGTCACGTTGGATACTAATAAGAAAAAAAATAACTACACATCATGTTAAGAGTATTTTAAGTTTATAATTCAATAATTGATGTCAGAGTAAATGCTATTAGATAAGAATAGAGGGAACAAAGTAGTGATGTCAAGCCCAACTTACTACCACTGTGTGCCCATCTACGGATCCATTTACTATATTTATCAATAGCTTAGAGATACACATATATTGAGATCATAAGATACTTGGATGATGTGTATGACTCAGTGAATTTTCAGAAAAGTTTAGGAATCACATTCAAAGTTAATATGATAAAAGAAGTTACATAAAAAATGTACCGATGCTTGTGTAAGGTCTTTAGAGAAAACAAATCACACAACTTTGATCCAAAATGAATAATATCCCTCACCATTTTAAAGATATCTTTGAACTTGATTAGCCCAACAATCCTTGCATAGATAGCTTACTAGAAAAAATAGAATAAATAGATTTCACAACCATTTGGGATAGTCATGATATTTTGGTATGACAGAAAAAATTAAACAAATTTCTTAAAAAGGTTTGAGAGCTACGTAACTCAAGTTTGTCTAGAGAGAAAATTTCCATTTCCTTAAGTGCATATTCTCAAATTAGCCAATTTTCCCCAAATGCATCTTCTTCTTTCTTCTTTTTATTTATTAAGTAGTAAAAGATTTGCACATTCAATTTACCTTTCGAAGTAATTTACTCGTGAATTGAGGTTCACATTTATTTATTGGATATAGCATTGGAATCGAAAGTTGGAAAAAAATATACTATTGCAATTTGCATGCAATTATGTTCATCGTGCACCTAAAAAAATTAAAATATTACTATTAAATTCCAAAATTAAATCGTCAACCTGTTTGAATAGATCAACTTATGTTGTAAATTTGTGGTCCCTTCTTAGAGAATCTTACTTATGAATTAACTCCATTAAAATATACGTAGAAGTAAGATAATAAACAATTTTGAAAAGTCAGTAACGTCAATTTTCCCCTCAATTGATAATTATTCTTTGATGTTGATGTTTAGCTGTTTGTACGTTTTTTTAAAATTGATTGTACATGTCATGTTCCTGTATTAGGAGGCCCCAAGATCTGCGAAATGCTACACCATTTTCCGTCCTACCTTGACCAATTTCAAGTAATTTCTTCAAATATACTTTGTCAGAATTTTGATATTGATTCCTCTCATAGTCAGCCACAATACCCTCAGTGTTTCTTGTTCCATTGAATTTGTTCAAAATTAGATTTAAAAAAATCAAGAAGGGAAGCTAGAAGACAAGTAACAAAAACTTAAAAAGTTCAATTAAATAGTGAGTGAGTAAGCCAAGTAACTGAAAGATGCTTCTTGGTTCCTAGTTTAAGGTATCTTTGCCACTAAACTAGTCATATTATAAAGAAGTGAAATTTAACTCCTATTACTAAAAGAGTTAAGAGTTGGCAATACTATTTCAAAGCGTACCACAATCATCTTGCTTGAAAAATCGAAAAAAGGAACTGTCGAGTTAAGTGTAAAAAGTTTTTTATACAGATAGATGTCTCGAAAAATCCATTGCAAGTGTTTGAACTGTTTCTGGATTGTGAACCTAGAAAAAGATGGTGAATTACCTGCCACAATCAACTAAACACAAAAGATATCTTGAAACTGGTGTTCAGGCAAGCATCGCGAGCAAGTAGAACATTTGTTTAGCCGTTTAACCACCATGTAGGAAACAGGAATCTCTCCAAATTGCATCTCAACGTACAAGTGAGTACTAACTTCAAATTTCATTTCAATGTATGAGTAGCTACTAACTAAACAATACTGCAAATACAAAAGGTGACAACTAGATCATGAAATCGTACCTTGTGGTTCTTTATGACAACCATAATATCATCATGATTCCAAGATTTAAATATTCAAGATCGCCAAGGGAATCAGGTATTTCCGATACAGCAGATTGGTTAGAAGAGATCTCTCTCAGCGAGCTTAGATTCTCAATGCATTATTATTCACTTCATAACATCACTAGAAGTAAAATTCAACACTAGTACATCAATTTAAATGAAGAATCCATGCTGATGGGCTTAAAATCTCCTAAAGAGAAGGTACTTTAAGGCACAGAAAATCTCATTAATAAAACTAAAAAGGTTCTGTGGTCCTTCCCCTTCTCCGTCTTCTTGAGCTGAGTTCGAACTGAGTATATCGTGCTCTCTGTTAGAGGCCCCATAAAACCTCGTTAATCTTTCTGATACAGATTGTTGGCTTTCATCCAATGATTCTTCATTACCTTCATAATCATCATCATTTTCATAAACTAAATGTATTCCACACTTCTTCAGTTCAATCCCTGTAACGGGTAAGTTGCCCAAGCCCACCTGTATTATATCACCATCTTCGAGTATAGACACAAATTGATGATAATCTTGATACCTGCAAAAATAAACTTGATCCTCGGGCGTAGTTGGGACTCCTGCCAAGTACATACCAGTAGTAAATACTGGTCTATTTGCTCTAACAATTTTTGCAAAGATATTAGCTAATACAGGCAATTCGTCCCGTAAATCATCTGGCTCAGCACAATTCACAGAAACAACTATGGCAATAATCACTGCTTTGATTTCATTGTTTTTTTGCCTTGAGAAATGCACCTCACTTGGAGTAAACCAACTTGGAATTTCACTGCCTGGAATACTAAAATTATCCAAGTTCTTCACAGAAACCTGAGTGTGAAAAACTTTTCATTCAGGTAACTGTTTTGGCAAGAAATTGAATGAAAGAAATGCTGTACCGTGTATTTGTGTTTGGTATGACTGGAAAAAAATTTCCGGAAAGTATTTTCACGAAATATTTCAGTCTTGGTACTCAGTTTGCCAGAAAATACTCTCCATGGAAAGAGAAATAATGATTTTCCTCACTTTTGGGCAAATGGTCTGTTTTCCTTCTTAATTTATCATTTATCTCAACTCCTAAGTTCATAAATTATTATCAATCTTCTTAATACTAAAAAGTTTCAAGACACTCTCCAATTTGCTCATATCAATATTGCTTTCTGATAGTACTTTTTGCTGGAAAATATTTTTCAGTTAGCAATCAAACACCTAAAAACATTTTTTTCCAACCAAACACGTATAGATAGGAGAAAACAGTACCTTATCAAGTTTGCTTCTAACAATAGAGGCACAAGAGACATTGCATCCAGCCATATGTAGCATTTTTAAGGATTTCAAGCATTCAATACCTTGGATGTCAACCAAACTCTTGCAATTCGCAAGGTTTAGCTCACGTAAGAATTCTAATTCTGAGATATCGTACATACTCTCTAGTGCTCCACAGTTTGCAGCATTTATCTCGAGCAAACTTGAGGGAAGAGGAGGAAGAGCTTTTAGCCATTTGCAATGGGGAATAAAGAGCTTTTTCAAGAAATGTAACCCTTTCAAACTAGACGGCAGATAAGAAAAATCATTGTGACCAAGATTGATGAACTCCAAAGATGATAGTTTCTCAAAATCATCAGGTATTTTCCCAACTATTCTCCATGCACGTACATCAAGTTCTTCTAACAAGGATAATTCTGAGAAAGATGAAGGAAGCACAATAGGTGTCGTCTCCCTATCTCCATAGGTAGCTGTCTTTGTGATTTCAGTACTTTGTGATACCTACAGAGGTGTATCCAAAATTAATTTTTGTAAGTTCAAGGTTCTGAGTTCTTAGAAACTGTGGGTTCAAAATATAATATTTATACTAATCTTCACCTCTGCCTACCTGGTTGAAAGGCCTCTTTCCCATCCTCAGAATCATTAAGCTCGATAGCATCCCAAAAGTTTCAGGTAATACTGTTACTGCAGTCTCCTCCATTAGCAAGTGCACTAAGTTCTTCAGTTCCCCAATAGAAGCTGGCAGTCTGCACAGTCGCTTGCATTTGGTCAATCTCAATATGACAAGATTCTGCAACTTCCCGACTGATTCTGGCAGATCCATGATAGAACCATTTCTAGTAATAGTCATTGTTCTAAGAGCTAACAATTCTCCAATGGAGTGGGGAAGCGAGCCAAGGCACTCACAATTCCTTATCGCAAGAGTCTTCAGTGATTTAAGGGCATAAAAAACATCTGGAAGACTAGGCATTGGAACCTTATCTATTTGAAGCTCAACCAAAGAAGACAATCCTTTAATTGAAACAGGCAATGCAGTCAAATGCTGACATTTTCCAAGCGATAAGGACCTAAGATAATATAGACAACCAATAGATTCTGGTATAATTTCTATTGCACTGCCATAAAGCCAGAGATTTGCTAAGGATTTGAGGCTGCCAACAGAATGGGGAAGAGAAGCAAGTGACTCACACCTAAGTAAGCTTAGTGTATGAAGGTTCTGCAAATGTTTAATGGAATCAGGTATTTCTTCCACAGCAGAGCCATTAAGAAAGAGTTCCTTCAAAGCACTTAAATTTCCTAATAACCCGGGAAGTTGTTTAAATGAGTGGCAGTCGTTTAAGTATAGCCTTTCAAGTTTTGTTAAGTGAAATATACTTGAAGGTAACTTCTCTATAGCAGTCCCATCTAATAGAAGTTCCTGTAAAGACTTCATCTTGCCTATATCTTCAGGTAGCTGTTTCAATCTTGAGCAACCCGAGAGTATCAGCTTTTCAAGATTTTTCAGCCCAGAGACCTCACCTGGAAATTCAACAAGGTTGCGGCAATCTCTTAGATTTAAATGACGTAAAGTTTTCAGATTCCCAATTGTCCTGTGAATCTTTTGCAAGTTACTGCAACGCTCAGCTATCAACTTTTCCAATGCTTTATGCATGGACAAATCGGGAATAACTGTTATTTTATGACAACCAGAGAGATTCATAACTATCAATTTGTTGGCCACCTGCACAGTTTAGGAAAACATGGTTAAAGAATATATATTTGAGATCGAAAAAAATGAGACCATATGAGGACTTTCATCAACTACTGGATGCAATTCATGTATTCAATTGTATAGAACGGTAGTTCATTGATTATGAATTCCTTTGGGAGTTTTGTAATCCAATGCTGCTTCGTCTTTTATAACAATAAATTATCATAGCTGACGACAAATTTTAGTTTCTTCTTTTCCAGAAGATCACCCTTCATCAGCAAGTTCTTGACATTAATTTATTATATATGTGAAAAATGGAAAAAGCATAAGAATTGAAAAATGCAAACACTATGGTTTCATCAGCATGACGAGTAAAGCATACCTTTTTGTGACTCCAGGTCCATTTCCAGCTTCCAATCCTCTCTATTTGGCTCTCTGAGAGATCAAGTATGGCAAGTTCACTTGGATAATAATTAGAATAATAACTTGAAAGAGTGCATCTTTTCCACTGGAGCCATTTCAGTGAAGAAGGTAACTTCCCCAAATTTCCCTCTAGTTTCACATTATCGAGTTTGAGTAGCCGCAGATTAACTATTTGATCAAATACTTCAGTCCTCAATACAATCTCGTCGGTTTCTTTTGCATCATTCTGAAATTGACCTTTGTATAACTCTTTAATGTAAGCTAACGCAGAACTGAAACTGGGAACTTCTTGAAATTGCTCTCTAGTAATTGCTTTCGCACTTCTGATCTTTGATGTGCTCTGCTGCTGATCCAGGATGATCCCTTGGATATGCTGTGTTCCCTGTTGTTTCTAACGCATTTAATTTTCCAGTATATTATAAGTTTAGCAGAAAACAAAATCACAAGAAAGCAGCTGGAAGTTCCTGTTGTGTATTGAGAAAGATAATTAAGAGTACAAGATGCCTGAAAGTGTGTAAGCTTTTATACTGGCAGAAGTGGAATTAAAATGTTTTTCACCCTGATCAACCTTGCCCCGTGGAAAAATCCCAACCCGAAGAGAAAATAGACACATTTTCTCATTTCAAGCTGGTGATTTGTCACAAACTTGAAATAAATGAAGGGGTTTCTTGCATGAATCTCTTACTTCCAAAATAGGCTATACATTTTATCACACTATGCACTAGATTCAACAGAAGTCTAGAAGTAGACAAGAAAATAGACCTAGCATATAATAAAAGGATTTTTAACTTCTTTATTGTCACCTAATATAAACACAGGCAACTATCCGTAGAAAGAGGGATAGGTTATGTGGAAAACAAGACAGGTTAGAATTATTCTGATAATACAAAAAAAGTTTGCCGGCATAATTTATAAGTTAAATTCATAAAGAAGGTCATACCTTCCATCCTTGTAGCACACTCAAAACATCAGAAACATCCCACAGCCTGCTGCGCTTTCCAGGATCTGAAAAGCCTTCTTCTCTAACAATCTGTCTTCCCATATCTCTTATCTGGTCATGCATCCACAAATCCCCACCATCAATTACCTTAACCAACGATCTACCGGTCAATCTGTCAAATGCAATCCTGGCTCTAAAACCACATCCTTTCATCACATCAATTACATCATCGACTTTCTTATCTAGTTGATCAAGAAATAAACATGCAAGATCCAGGAATATACACTTCTCCTCATCGTCAAGACCATCGTAACTTATTTTCAAGATGTCTTGAAGATGGGCTGGGCGAATTTGTTTTAGCTTTTCCAGAGCATCTAGCCATTCGTCCTTGCTTCTTTTATCAAATAAGAAAGAACCAAAAACTTCAAGCGCCAATGGTAGCCTTCCAGTGATAGAGACAATTTGCTTGGATAGATTATGATAAGTTGGGGATGGTTCCTGTCTTCTAAATGCATGGTAACTGAATAGTTTTAGTGAGTCAGTATCACCCAATTCTCTCACCTCAAACGTCTCGTTAACGATGTCTTCTATCAGAACTTCTCTGTTTCTAGTACTAATGACAACCCTGCTTCCTTCAAATAACCAATTTCCCCCCCCAATTAGTGCCTTTAGTATGTTTACATCATCAACATCATCTAAGACCAGCAGGATGCGCTTTTCTCGAAGCATTCGTCTGAACTTTACGCTTCCCTCATGTGCATTATCAGGGGAGAAGGAGAGCGCCTTGCTTGGGAAAAGGCCCTGTATGATTTTCTTCTGAAGGGACATAATGCCTTGCTGAGCAGCTATTTCCTTAACATTCAAGGACATAATGCCTTGCTGAGCAGCTATTTCCTTAACATTCAAGATAAAAGTCCTGTGTGTAAAATGACAAGCAAGTTTATTGTAAAGAGCCATAGAAAGAGTTGTTTTACCAACTCCTCCTATTCCATGCAACCCCAAGATTTTGACACCATTGCGCTTGACATCCAACTGTCTAATGAGTTCTTCCAATCTGTAATCAATTCCAACAAGAAATGGAGCTGCAGCCATTGGGGACTTGCTTAATTCATGCAAAACTCTTATCACCAAAGACTGAATCAACTGTGACTCGTCACTGTAGAATGGATCAATGGAAGCAAATTAATTAAGACCAAGTCACAAAACCAACGACTGGAGTGGGAGAGTCAGATCGAAAAGAGTATTCCTCACTTCTTTCTCTCATTCAAAATCGTGCATGAGACTTTCATCTCACATGGCTCCTAAGTAATAAAAGAAAGAAGATCCCATTTTCTTTCTTATTTGATTACCTTCCTCGCGTATGTATAAAACTGAATCTATTCGATTTCTAAAAAGGATTACCACTTAGGTGGTCTTATACATTTCCTAACAAGCATGTAAGAGGAAGTTCAGAGGTAAACAAAAATGATAATGTCACGACACAAACTAAGGGGCCGTGACCGGCACTCGGCAGCTTCTCCCTGCTGAATGAACTCTTATTCCTATATCAGTCACCATAGATGTGCTCTTTATGGAACCATCATATCGACAATGACAAACATGAATTATACCAAACAATAAGAAAAGAAGGAACTTCCAACACTCTCACAAACACTACAACACCAAAATAATGCCAACATAACAATTATTAAAACATAAGTTTTAATCATCAAAGCATAGTTCAAATACACTTGGGTATCCACAAAATGATCATGAGCTTCATAATCGTAAAACATATACATAAACATCATTTTACATGTCGAAACTTGCATCCATTCACCCCGTACAAGGACAAGCCCACAATTTAAATCATAAATATCAATTATGAAATTTATCAAACACTTGAAATGAATGCTTTTAGATGAAAATATTTTAGAAGGTATGACTCCAGGTATCTCAATCCTAAGCATGTGCGATTGGACTCGCGCGTTCAATAATGTCCCGCATTAGTCAATCTACTCGTAAGGTAGCCTAATTTAATAATTAGAGACTCAACTGTTGGGTTTTAAGAGGCGTGAATGGAAAATAAAAATGTGTTTTTTTTTCAAAAAGACATCAAGAGAAAGGATGCAATTTGAATAGACACCTTTCCGGATTGAATGGTTATGATGTTTTCAATGAGTTGTGACTTTTTCAAAGAGTTGCATCTTTATGGATGGATGTACCTTTATGAACCATTGCTTCTCTTCATGAAGCAACACCTTGATGGCTATAAATACTTTTTTTTCTCAGGTAAAGAATTTTTTTTGAGTTGAAAAACAATCTTCTTCTTCTAAAAACTTTTGTGTGATCATCAAATCATTCACTGCGTTCGAAGTTTCTGAAAATTTGAGGTACCACTATTTTCAGAAAGAGAATCATTTTATTATGGGAGGAAAGATTTCATAACCTCAGGTACTTGAGGGGAATAAATTCCTTAAGGACACACTGCTGTTTCATCTTCTTTCTTAAAGTTGATAAATACATCATTTTGATAGTTCATTTGATTATTCATTTAGACTTGTGTTGTTGTAACTTCATTGTAGTTCTTGAAAGTTGTTCTTGAACTTAGTATTGAAATTTGGGTTGAAAATACAGATTTTTGTACCTGAAACAACAATCTTAAGGAATTTACTAATCTGTATTATTTGGTTTTACTATTTTTCAGTAAGTATTGATAGTTCTTCAACTATTTGAATCTTCATTTTGATAGTTTATAAGTTGGTTGAACTTGTGTTGAAGTTCTTGACATTTGGTTTTGCTATTTTCCAAAAAATAATTTGAACTTCATTTTGTTGATGTTTATAAGTTGGGATGAACTTATTGTTAAAAGTTCAAAGTTGTAAATATATAGTTTAAACTTAATTTGATTGTTCATATGTTAATTTGAACATGTGTTTGAAATTATTGTTGAAAAATACAGATTTTACCAAATTCGAGAAAAACAACAATCTTAAAGAAATTATAAAAATATTTTTTATGCTTGTTTGGTGAAAAGAAAAAAAAATTATCACCATTTATAAATCAGTTATTTGGTTAATTTGTCTTGGGTCTGATTTTGCGAAGACTAAAATTTTTTGATTTTCGCTCCCTCGATTAAAAAAATATAAAAATTTCATCAAGAAATCAGTCCAAGAATTTGGTTCAAAGAATATAAAAACTCTATCGATTCATTAAAATCTCTGTATTGATTTCTGGAGTTTAAAACCTATGGGGTTTCACTCTGTTTGAATTTGATTCTGATTTGAAGTCATAAAAACTTTGTTAGGTATGTCAAGGATTGACAGGATAATGACGAATGAAACTGAACAACAAATTAGTTCAGTTTCTGTTGTGAATGGTGTTGTCCCAACGACAATCAATGTTGAGTCATTAAGTCATTCAGATATTGCTCTAGCATTGGGAATGACAGTGAAACCAGGAAAAAATATATATTTTGGTGTGAACTTCAAAGAATGACAATAAATGATGTCATTTTGGCTGACCAAATTTGAAATGCAAATATTCACAAGTATAGATCCTCATACATATTCACAAGTATAGATCCTCATACTCCAATAAGAGTGAAGATAATCAGCAGGTTCATAATGTTGTCTATACTTTATTCCTTAATATTATAGAATATTTTTCAGGTAGATGGTCTGATAATAGTATGACTATTAAAACGATGCTTCAGAATTTAAGATGTAAAACTCTCACATCTTTTAGATGGTATAAAGATGTGTTCCTATCCAGAGTTATGGAATTACCAGAGAGTAATAACTCTCACTAAAAGTCTAAATTTATAGATGGGCTTCCAACACTTTTTGCAGAATGGGTTCGGAAGACTCTTAGAAGTTCCGCAACAAGTATTAACTATGATGAGTACACATATGGAAAGCTGATTAATATTTGTACTCAAGAAAGGCTATCCTTATGTAATGAGATTAAACTAAATCAACAAATCAAGAGATGTCGTTTTAATGAAAGACAATAAATAGGCGAATTTTGTGAGCAATTTGCCATCGATATTCCTAGGAGCACTAGAGAACCTTATAGACATAAGAAGAAAAAAGAGTCTCCTCATAGGAAGACTAAGAGGATTGAAAAGAATATAGAAGAAAGAAGAATTTTAAGGCAAAAAAGGATTTTATTAAATTCAAAAAGCCTAATGTTTGCTACAGATATGGGAGGATAGGCCATTTTGCTAAAGATTGTAAGGTTAGGAAAAGATTAAGAGTCTCAGTATAGATGATGATATTAAACAATGTTTATGCAAAATATTGCTTACTTCTTCTCAGGAGAATTCAAGTCCGGAACATAGTGATGCTGAGAAAGAATCTACAGATGAAGATTTACGAGTTCTTCATATTGAGGATTACATGTTTTATAAAGATAAATGTTTACCTTGTCAAATAGGACAACCTTGTAATAACACCGAGGAAGATGATGTTCTTTATAATATTTATTCTCAATTTCAAGAATTGAAAATAAATGTTCTAGAAAACGATAAGCTGATAGCTCTTCTTGAAATTATAGAAGATCCTCAATTAAGATCTCAATTAATGAGTCAAATGGACAAACCTTCCACAAGTTCTTCTAAAGAACAAATGGAACTTTCCTCCCCAAAGAGTCCTTATACCATGACGAAAGTTCAAAGACTTTTCAAGGAAAAGACAAAGGCTGTTAATACTCCTGCAACAACCCAAGACTTAAAATTAGAGATTGATAATCTCAAGAAGGAAATTGCCATCCTCAAAGATAGTAATATAATTCTAGATAAACGAATATCTGCTTTAGAGAATCAGGGATTAGTCACCAATGAGGTAGATAACAGTCTTAGCTTACCAGAAGAAGGATTTCTTCAGACTCTAGAAATTATAACTTAGCAAAAATTTTATGCTAAAGTAGCTCTTTTAATTTATCACAATTTTAAAAAAGAGCTTACAACTCTCATTAATAGTGGGACAGGTTGAAATTGCATACAAGAAGGTTTGATACATTCAAAATATTTTTATAAAATCACTCGTATTTTAAGAAATGCTAGTGGTCATAGAATGAGATTTGAATATAAAATATCGAAGGCATATCTTTGCCAAGGCAAAACCTATATGCCAGAAACATTTATTTTAGTAAAAGATATTAGTGATGAAATTATTTTAAGAATGCCATGATCTGTTCATATAAATCCTATCACTAGGTATGATGAAAAGGGTGTAGGAGACAGTTTTAATAACAAAGAAATTATTTTTGAATGGTGTTTACCACCTTCTAAGAGATTTCTAAATCTAATAAAAGAAAAAATACTTTCAAAAACTAGATAGGTTGATTTTCTTTAAAATGAAATTTGCAGTTTAACAATAGAAGAAACTTTGTAAAATACTAAACTAAATGATAAGATAGAAATTTTTGAAAAAAACAGTTTTGATTAGAAATATGTGGAGACCATCCAAATGTTTTTTGAAAAAAGAAGAAACATGTTGTTAGTCTTCCATATGAACATAATTTTAAAGAGGATAATATTCCTACCAAGGCAAGACCATGTCAAATGAATTCTGAATATTTGAAATTATACCAAAAAGAAATTGGTTCTCTTTTGCATAAAGACCTTATAAGACCTTCTAAATCACCATGGTCATGCACCATTTTTTATGTTAATAAACATGTTGAACAGGAGAGAGGGGTTCCGAGATTAGTTATTAATTACAAGCCTCTCAACAAAGTTATAAAATGGACCAGATATCCAATTTTGAATAAAAAAATTTATTAGATAGATTCTACGACGCTATAATATTTTTAAAATTTGATTTAAAATTAGGTTATTGGCAAATCCAAATTACTGAGGCAGATAAATACAAATTGAATATAGTGATGCAAATTGGATCATCGAATCGAATAAAGTAAAATTCACGAGTGAATATCTATTTACTTTAGGTGGAGGAACAGTCTCTTGAAAATCGTCCAAACAGACATGTATTGCCCATTCTATAATGAAACCTGAATTTATCGCTTTAGATGAAGCTGGTGAAGAAGTTGAATGGCTCCAAAATTTCTTGAAAGATATTCCTTATTGGCCCAAACCTTTGGCACCAGTATGTATATACTATGATAGCCAAGCAACGATAGGTAGAGCAGGGAGCATGATGTATAACGATAAATCTCGACATATAAGACGAAAACATAATATCGTTAGAGAACTACTCTCCAATGGAATTATCACTGTTGACTATGCGAAGTCAAAGGATAATGTGTCGGATCCACTTACAAAAGATCTATCTAGAGAGGGAGTTGAGAGATCATCAAAGGAAATGGATTTAAGTCTTAGGACAAGTCAGCATGATAATAACTCTACCTAGCAGATTGGAGATCCCAAGAGCTAGGTTCAAGGAGATTAAACAATGTTGTGACTGACAGTTCAACATTGTCAATATATTCAACCCATTCTCATGATGTAGACAATGTTCAGGAAACAAGGACAAGGCTTATAGTTTGAAGCTTTTGAATGTTTTTTTAAGTTTGGCAGATTTGACTAAATAGTTTGATCTATAGGATTAAACGTTTAGAAATCACGAATGTGAGGGTGAAGTGGAAGCCGCTTCAAGGAGAATGTTCGTAAATGCCTATTCTCTATGCTCTTATGAAACTAGAACGTGCTCTTAGATGAAATGAACAAAATTGTGAGAACCATAAATGATAAAAAGTTGATTGTGTGACTTATATTGTCTAGGTGTACATTAAAGTTTGATGTTTCAAGGATATCAGATCTACCGATTAACCGATTGCATCCGATGCATGTTCACTACGAAAAATTCAAAGAAAAACCTATTTATCCAGATGCAATTAGTTTTGGCTTGTTGATCACACACTTGTCCGTAAATATTTTGTTAAAATAGTCATTTTCTATTCATGTGAGGGATGTTGGATTTTTAAGAGGTGTGCATGAAAAATGAATAGGTATTTTTTTTTGAAAAGACACCAAGAGAAAGGATGCAATTTAAATAGGTACCTTTTCAGATTGAATGGTTATGACCTTTCCAATGGGTTGTGACTTTTCGAAGAGTTGTAACTTTTTCGAAGAGTTGCACCTTTATAAATGGGTGCACCTTTTTGAACCATTGCTTCTCTTCACGAAGTAACACCTTGATGGCCATAAATACCTGAATTTTTCCTCAAGTAAAGAATGTTTTTTGAGCTGAAAAACAATCTTCTTCTTCTTCTAAAAAACTCTCGTGTGATTATCAAATCGTTGAGTATGTTCAAACTCTCTGAAATTTTGAGTATGTACTGCTATTTTTAGAAAGAGAATCATTTTATCCTGGGAGGAAAGATTTCATAACCTCGGGTATTTAAGTGAAAAAAATTCCTTAAGGAGATACCGTGCATTCGGTGGACTTGATTCTACAATTTTCTACTTCAACTTCTTTCTTCAAGTTGATAAACACTTCATTTTGATAGTTCATTTGATTATTCATTTGGACTTGTGTTTGAAGTTGTTGTAACTTCATTGTAGTTTTTGAAAGTTGTTCTTGAACTTAGTATTAAAGTTTGGGTTGAAACATACAGATTTTTGTACCTGAAACAACATCAACATCGTGGGCAGGGGAGCTAGGTAAGGCGAAGGGAGTTCATGAACCCTTTCAGCAGAGAAATACACTATTTATATATTGTTAAAATTGTATTTTTATTTATATAAAGTAAATGTTGAACCACCTTCAATTTTTTTCACTTCTTCGTAATTTAAACCCCTTAGTAAAAATTCTAGATCTGCTAGTATATTCAACATGATTAAATTGACAACTAGAACTCAGCATTAGGGCCTAGAAATAACCATACAATTGAAAAGCTGAAATGAATCTCGTTTTTTTCAACTTTTGTCCATTGCTCACCACTCATTTACATTATCTACCACTATTAGACCTTTGAGGTCCATCCCCAAATCAATTAAACTCACCCCCAACCACCTGGAGATGAGCCATAGTGCTAGCTTCCAACCAATACGTCAATCCCACCATTGTTTGCTAGCATTTGGAAAGATTTTTGAAGTAGATTTTAAGAATTTACTAAAAATTTATCTTCACGTAACTGTTTTGGCGATCTGCTTCAAATATTTTCAAGTTTTCAAAAACGGGCTCAGACCTATTTTTGAATTTTTAGGACTTCTACTCATACAACTTCGAAGTTTTTTTCAAGTAAAATGCATGTCATATATAACTTCAAATTCCAATAATCACAATTTTAAAAACTCAAATTTCAAGTTTCAACTTCCAATTACATAAACAATAGCCAAGAATTTTTATATTCTTACTTCTTAGTTGAACCTTTTGATTTTGACTGAAAAAGGCTATGTCATGCCTTCTAGTATTTGCAAGATTTATTAGTGCACTAATTGCACTAAGATATGGTGCTTCATAATCAAGGAGTTTCTCATTCTTTTCTTAAGGTCGGAATGAATCCTTATTCAATTATGCATGTTTTTCGTTTAACCAAATATTCTATTACTTTTGAAAACTTTCCAAGAGTTTCAATAATTTTCAAACTATAAACTTATACAATATAAAGATTATAAATAGGTTTCTCAGAAACTTTTATATTATTCAAACATTTTGAATCCTTAAAAAGTTTTCATATAAATTTTGTCAAGTGACAATATTCAGCATTTCATGCCTGACATCTTGAAGTGTCTGGTATGCAAATTAAATAAGTTTTATGCTTGACAAGATTCATCCTTTCATATCACTTGATAAATGTTTTTTTGTCAGCATGCTTAAATAAACGTAGAATTTAGATCCTCGTAATCTTTCACAATATTGTGCCAATATTGTATCAAAAATATTAATGATATTGCATTTCGTATCGATTCACAGTGTGACATAACATTTTGAGATCTCACTGCTTCTTTATTTTTAGGTACCTGAACCTCTCATAACGTTTCATGAAGTGTTATTTCATAGGCTTTTCAAGAGCACATTGCCTTCTTATTATGATTATTTACTCTTTATCCTTTTCAAAGATTATTTCATTTGGAACTGATTGATCTACCATACTTCACGCATGCATAGATTTTGTTCTTTATGAACACAAAATAGGAGCACTTGCAGCTTAAATATGAGATGCGTTCGGCATTTGACTTGAATTATCTTTTGAATGAGAATCTAATGATAAATCTTAACATATTTCATAGCTTCTTATAATCTCCCCCTTATGTTAGGAACACTAACATACATTCTCCATCTTTTTTGAGGAATCCATCTTTGTACATTATGGTAAATTCATTAATCGTACACCGCACATCAAAATTATTAGATGGAATAGTTGATTCCTGACCTTGAACCAATTGAGAGGGAAGAAATAATCATAATTTATTGATCTAATGCATACAAATTCTATTGTATGCAACATATCATATTTCATACAAACACATGAAGCTTTGTTCTCATTAGTAATGATTTAGCTATTTATCAAAGGCATTCTATGCCAAATCATTATCATCAAGATGAATTGTCTTGATTATACAATCTAAAAGTTATGCTCTTAAATCAATTTTATTGAGAAAGCAACTTTATGAATGTCAAACTGCAGGTTGATAAGAAACGTACAAGTGATCATCTTATATCGATGCATCTTAAGGGATCACATGACTGGTGAACGAACCCATATTCACCTTTTATACATTTCAAATTTTGAAGGATCAAATCCCAACATTAGTGGTCCAACCAACTTATCATGAGAACACACAATATTAAAAATAATGAAGAATTTTCTAATTCTTCAATATATGTTCAATACTCAATATGCACATCTTTGGGATGTCGCAATCGTTCATGTCAATTTATGAACTTTTATTCTAGCAAACTCTAAGTTTACCATGACATGTACCTTTTACTTTAGTAAATTTTAGATTTACTATTACATGAATAAATTTCAAATTTACTACTTTAGCAGTAGATATCAAAATAACTCTTCTAAGTTATTCAACCTCTTTCAAAGGTGAATTATGATACCATTACAATCAAGTGTACGTTTGCATTAATAAGCTTCTCATTCCCCAGGAATGAAATATAATTCTACCTTAAGCCTATCAAATTGTGATAGGTTATAACTTCTTTCATGACATTGCTACTTTAGGAGCACATCGAGACATACATATCTTCAAAAGTATATCATATATTGTTACCACATTCATTTCAAGAATGGAGCAAATTGTCGTCTTTGAGACTTATCATATATTGCTACCACATTCACTTCATGGAATGTAGCATATTCAATGAACAAGTTTCATGACTTTTTATCAAATACATATTATTGTTTGCCTTAGCCATCATAATATCATTAATATGGTGCATTGAGATTCAAACTCAACGTATTATCCATATAAAGGTATCTTAGGCTATAACTCAATGGGCTTTTGAACCCAGCATCTTATCATCATGGTGCATTGGAACTTATAACTCAATCATGGTGCATTAAACTTGTAACTCAATGCCTTACCCTCTTAATGAGATGAGACTTAATTCATTATCATATCATTTAACAATATTATTCTTCATGAACAAATTAAAAGCATAAGTGGTACCAAGCCAAATTATATTTCCTCAAATTCAACAATAATTATATCATTAATTAATAGCAAAAGATAAATAACATAAGGAATTATTAACTTTGAAATTACCTTTAGATTTATAATCTCACCTTGTTTGACAGAGTCTCGTGCTGATAACGTGTTATGAAATATGAAGCAAAGAAGAACAATAGAGAAGAGAGAAAGAATAATTATTATTTCTCTTGAGATTTTCTTGATGGGTTGAATTACAATGAAGGAAAATCCTTTTATGTATAGGGGAAAACTAAACAATGAAGGAAAACCCCTTTATTTATAGGGGAAAACTAACCTTGAAGTTTCTAATTTTTTCATAAATAGACATTCACTATATATGATAAAATAGACATTCAGTGCATATAGTAAAGTAGACATTCAATATATATAGTAATATATTTATAACAAAAGATGTTTATTTAAATTGTGCCTGCAGAATAGGGAATAAAATAATGGAAAAATTACATAAATATACAAGTTAGCTATTAGTTA